>CM076996.1:99986217-104786217 GCA_039090855.1 Macrothele yani | reverse complement strand
TCCAAAAAAAAAACTCTTATACAGCGGATGCACTGGATATCGAAGGAATTAACCCAAGAAAAAACGTTTTGTTTAGTTCCGTTTGGTGTCGCTTTTTTTCGTGTGTGTTGCCGAATTAGATTTATCAGTTCCGCAAACGGATGATCGTTGACCCACCTTGAATAGGTTATCCATTACATGATTAAGTTTCTGATTATTTCTTGAAGCACTGAAGTAGCGATAACTTCTTTTTTCATTATATCCACAATACCTTGGGCCATTAATCTTTAATTTTTATTTTTAGCACAAATATTTGCAGTCTGTTGTTACTGCCTTTCAACATGTACGGCAAACTAAGAAAGGGAAGTTTTTCCTGAAAGTCAAAATAAAAGCGAAAGAAGGCTTAAGAATTGGTTTTGAAACATGGATGCTATCACGCATTTACTACGAGGGGCAGTCAAAAAGTTAGTTGCACTCCTCCGTAAAGCATTTCGGTAAAAGGATATTTTCTTGACACTTTGTGGCAACACTGCTGGCATTTATCTGCAGCACGTGCCTCAGTTGCTTCTACGCAGTAGTTTTAGTACGCTCGCTAACAAGTCGTGAACATGCCTCGTCAGCTGCTGGTGGCGTCCAAATTGGAACTGCGTGCAGTGATTCGTTCTTTTTTGTGGGCAAAAGGGTGTAACTGCACTGAAATTTTTTCCGCAGTTGAACGAAGTGTACGGTGAGAACGCAATATCGCTTCAAGCTATAGCAAAGTGGTGCATCTTGTTCGAGAACGGACGTATTGATATCGAGGACGATTACCGCAAGGGAAGACCGTCAACAGCGGCTGAGAACGTTGCGCGCGTGAATGAACTCATTCTTGCAAACAGACGAGTAACAGAAGACGAAATCGCAAAAGAACTGGATATTTTACGTGGAAGTGTGCATACGATTATGACAAGGTGAAAGCTGCAACCAGCAATGGTTATCGGACGTTGGACGGAATTTCTTCACAGAAGGCATTGTGACGTACCTGCCAGCATGACGCACACGACATAAAGGCAGATAGCAGTCAGAACGAACGTCCGCGTAGCTCAATTGGTAGAGTTATAATGGCGCCTGAACTTTCCGGATGACCCGGCCGTTCAAAATCTGATGTTCTTTCCACACCGCGAGATAGGAAAAATAAGAGAATCCTTTCTCCAGCGCTTCGAAAAATAAATGTGTGTGACGTTGCATTCCACACACCAGATTGACTGGGAGTTCTCAAGTGCACGTTCTATAGCGGATGGCTGCCTGCAACGTTTCATGGTCACGGCTGACCCGTGGGCCATGCCCCCGGCCCTCTTTCGGGGGGGGGGGGGTTGTGACGTACCTGCCAGCAGGACGCACACGGCATAAAGGCAGATAGCAGTCAGAACGAACGTCCGCGTAGCTCAATTGGTTGAGTGACTTATTCCGGAATGAGGGGAACCGGGTTCGAGCCCCGGCGTGGATAAAAATGACGGAGAAATTTACTTCGTTATAGCATAGAAAACTTGTGCCACGCCTCGACAAATGTTTCAATCAACTAGGTGATTACGTCGAGAAGGAACTTTTGTATGGAACTTTCAGGTACATATAACATTTTTCTGTAATTTTGATCCTGTGTTCTTTTATCAAGCAGTGCAACTAACTTTTTGACTCAACTACGTAGTTTTTGAGTGACTTGTTTGGTATTGGCGTAGACAGAAGGACTTTGGAAATGATCCCCGAAGTGAGAGAGAGAGATAAAAGAAAGTCTGGAAACCTGATTAAAAAAAAACTAAAACATTCTCTAAGTCGTACTACTTATATCTGAATGATGGAGAAAGAGGATAAGGAAAGTGAGAGCACATTTCCGGTGAAGCTTCAGTTTGGTCCTGTTGCCTTGTCTTGCAGCAAAACATTCCGCGGCAACTGCCATGAATTTCTTTTTCGGAGATCACGGAGTTTCTATTGTAGCGCGATATAAAAAAATATGATGTTTATATTTATACACTGACTTTCGGTAACACATTTATATTAGCCCTTTATATCAATAGACGATAATAGTTCGGAAATTATTCCATCCATCTCGTCCGCCCATGGCGGTTTGATTCCCGCAAAGACGACTATGCAACCTTCAGGGTTACTGACAAATTAATGCAGCCGGCCTGCCATTCATCTGCTGCATACGGATAAGGGACAAAGTGCATCCGGTGCCGATTTCACAGGGAACCATCTACGCATTCGCGTCCCCAAACACAGGGAGCCTGCGGAAAACGCAGGAAAAGCCGCAGACTAGATGGCCAGCTGCACCTGGATTCGAACACACGTGAGAAACGTCCGGCTTCCACACAGAGCATAGCGACTAAACAAACTGCGCTATGCCGGTGGTCCGGAATTTATTTTATGCGAATAAAATACAAGACCCACCTTGAATAGGTTATCCATTACATGAGGATGTTTAATACACTTAAACTACGTTTTTACTGGATGCTAGAACACGCACAACACATTAAAGGAATACAGGTTTTCAAAGTTAGAAATAAACATTGAGCTTCAAAGAAGCTGCTTGCGAATACATCGCAGCGTAGCAAGAGAGCGTGAAAGCAGCTCGAATCCTTCACTCTCACAGGTGTTGCCAGGGGACTGGTCACGTGATATCTGTGTCAGCACTTAAAGCGGAGAAGTCAGAAATAATAAACGTTTTCTTTTCTCCACGTGAAACCAATGTATGTGACAGCTGCGCAACAGTTCAACGACTTATTTTTCAACAGTTTTAAAGTTACAACGTTGAATATTCACTGATATCAAGGATGTTAAGAGTAACTGGACAACATTTTTAGCAAGCACGTTTCCTAAAAATGCAGGAGACGCAATGATATAAAAAGAACATACATATTTTTGAAAAAGTTTTTTAACACACCACACCTTTCACACACATGGTTTTTTTTTTTTCAAAAAATACCGGTGTTGTAGGTTAATGGTGAGTCGCTCTATCTGAGTCTGGCCTCGAATCTTGTGTACAAGTCATTACTCTTTGATCTGTCGTCACGTGCCAAACACAAATTCTCCCAGAGAGAAAATGTAGGTTTCAGACTGAAAAATGCATAACGAGAATTAACCAAAATGCACATAAGACAGGAACTAAAAGGGAAAGTTAAATCAGATTACACGTCACAAAGTCGTATGAATACTGGCGTGTACTTCTATTCAACATTCTTTTGGGGTTTCTGCTTTCTTATGTAAATTAAGTTATCGTATTTTTCGGAGTATAAGACGCAGTTTTGTTTGAAAAAAAAATTGGTATTAAAAACGTCAGCGATACCAAAGTAACCTAGTAATACGATGACATACGCAGGATCCATCATATATTGCCAGGCTTTACATATATATAAGTTAAAGAATTTTTTACGTAAGTACAACATATTAATAGCAATGAATTCCCCGACCGCGTTATGACATATAATATCAAGCTGCAAGGAGAGACAGTGTGAGAAAGAAAAGGCGGGTGTATACGCTATACCGTTTGTATATCCTGACGGCACGGAAAAGTTACATGTATATCGGAATGACAAAGCGATCCTTGGACACTAGATGTAAAGAACGCGGACGAAGTGTCAACCAGGACATACAGAATACAGCCCTCGACAGAGAAATCATGCATGCATCGGCCGCTCATGTATGGAATAGTATTAGAAGAATTGCCCCTTACACGAACTTTAAAGATACTGCCATCAGGGGAACAGTCGAAATCCTCTCCAGAAAACTAACATGCAATGATATGGTCTCAACTGAACTACCAGTGGTTTGGCATGTGTTATTAAAAGATGGAAACACATCGCGGCACACCGTATAAATGCGTGATAAAAATTCATGTAATGTGCTCGTGATATCACCCACGTTATTTTCAAAAGATCATCTTTATTTTTTACGTGTTCTAATTCCCCACATTTTTATGTTTACTATTGCCTTGAAAAAGCCTCTCAGTGGAGTGCGAAAGCTTGGCGAATCTTTGTGCATATTACATCACAAATGTAAACGGATTTAATACGTTATATAAGTTTCTTGGATTTTCACAGTCTGGTGTACTTAAAATAACGTTCGAAGATCCTTACTTTCGCAATGAATGTTTATGCATGTATGGTGCTATAAAGACTGCTGAATGAGTTTTAAATGTTATCACTTTACTTTCGGTACAGTAACTGATATTCTTCTGCGGTTCTTCTACACTGTTACTGTACCGTGAATGCTGGTATATACCAGGATGATTTAAAAGTCATTGCCGTTTACTGACATTTGATGAAAACGTGTATAAATGCATAAACGTAAAAGTTTAATCTCCGAAATGGAATCCATTGTGCTCGACGGTCCTACACCATCGTGATGCCATGTCTTGAATTTCTCTGCGAAAATATTCCTTTGGTTTCGAGGAGAAGAAGTCTTGAACCCCAAGTTCAAAATCGTGGATGTTCTGGAAGTGTTTCCCATGTAGAAAAATACAAAACCCTCTAGTTCCTGTATTTTTCCTTAGCTGATCGGGCGCGATGAGCAAGAGCGTTAACCTGTTGGAGGACATCTCGTTTACGATTCACCGGAGCAGGATACTTTGGCCTTTAAGCTGCATTACAATGGCCACAATACAGCTACACGTTAATACCTGGGCCACCTGAAACCAATTCCCAATGAATTTCAACATACACCTAGCATAATTCTGTGCTGAAATCGTCCCCTCTTTGGCTCTGGTTCTGGTGGCTTTTTGGAATCTAACTACTGTTTTCTCATGTCAGGATTCCGGAAACGTATGCACGTTTCATCGCACGTCACAATTCGCCTAAAGAAACGGTCGTCCTGAGGATTTTTCAGGAATTGGCGAAACACGTACACTCGTCGCTGAGCTTGAACAGCAGTCAGTCCATGGGGTACTTTTCGACGGCTTCTGTGCGCCTTTCCGAGCTGGTACAGTTCGTAAACAATTGCGAGCTGAGGTATTCCTGGCTCGTTTGACAGCTATCTAGTGCTTGTGCACGGATATGTTTCTACGGCTTGGCCTACAGCTTCAGAATTCAGCGTCGAAGGTCTACCAGTATGTGCTTGTCTTCAAGGCTGCATTTTAAATCGCTGAAACCAAAGTCTTGCCGTTCATTCAAACACTGATCCTCCATCTTCCACAGCACAAACTTCCCTAGCTTCACCTGCAGCAGTCAACTTGTTTTTAAAGAGAAAAACCGTATAAACACTCGGATCGTGTATTTCTCGTCCATAGCTTTTGATAGTAGAAACATTTCCAATAAATCATGGCAGCGTGAGACCCAATTTACACTGAAGAGCAATTGAAGTAGAAACAGCTGGCGTTATGCAAATGCGGCGGTGTGGGCCGCCCTGTAAACGGAAACGACATGACGTATGGAGCGATCCGACAATATAAGGAGTGGTGCGACGGGAATCAGTAAGAGAAGGACGCAGTATGGGTAAGACGAAGGATCTAAGCGCATTTGATCGTAGGCAAATTGTCGGGGCCCGACGAATGGGTCACACCATCCCGGAAGTTGTGCAGGCACTGGGATTTTCACGAGCCACTGTGGCACAGGTGCACCGTGAGTACATCGAATCCGGCAAAACCATCCCTGCAAGGGACAACTGCCGTGGACAACAGCGTGTGGATGAGCGGGGTCATTGTCGGCTAGCTCACATTGTAACAGCGGATAGACGGGCCACAGTGCAAGAAATAATTCAGCAATTTAACGCTGGTGCACAAAAACGTGTATGCAGCCACACTATCCAGAACCATCTCCTCGCTATGGGGTACAGAAGCCATCGTCCCACGAGGGTACTACTGCTGACCGCACATCACAGGGTGCAAAGTTTAGCATGAGCGCGGGGACATCGACACTGGACCCTAGACATGTGGGAAAATGTTGCCTGGACTGATGAGTCGAGATTCACTTTGGTACATGCGGATGGCAGGATACGAGTACGGCGCAAACCACACGAAGCGATGGATCCTTCTTGCCAGCAGGGTACTCTTCACGCTGGTGGGGGTGGCATACTCGTTTGGGGACTGTTCACGTTAACTGAAATGGGACCCCTGGTACGTGTGACATCGTCCCTCACAGGTCCACGTTACCGGGATATCCTTGACGACCATTTGCTCCCGCTTGTGCGTCTTTAACATCCCACTGGGGACCTCATCCTGCAACAAGACAATGCAGCTCCCGAATTGTATCCGAATAGTTGGATGAACACTCCACCGATGTGACCTCGCTTCCTTGGCCAGCTAGGTCAACTGACCTCAATCTGCGATGATATCGAGAGAGATGTTCGAGGCTCTGACCCCCCTCCATCAAATCTTCGTGAACTGTGGGAGCTTGTTCAGGGGTCGTGGATCCGTATGGCTTCCCAACGCTTCCGGTGTCTTGCAGAGTCCATGCCTAAAAGAATCGCCGCCGTCAACAGGCCGAAAGGTGGTGCTACACGTTACTAGACAGGTATCTCTAATTCAATTGGTCTTCAGTGTATACCAACTAGACGATACCGGTTTTCCGGTCATGCGTTATTCTTATCTGCATAACGCATGCGCACCCACTAATTGCCTGACACAGGATGACATTTCAAAACGGCAATCGCGTTTGAATCACCCTAATACCATATTTTTATGCTTCCGCATTGTTAACTACGGGTGTGTGTTTTTATTTGCCGGTCCTGCTAGAGTGCTAGGCGTTTGTATTTGTACCTGTGTGCATACCTGTGCGTTCCTAGTTAACGACTTAAAATACAGTTTAAGCATATACCTCATATGTGGTACATAGCGATCTGAAACGAACATAAAAGGACTAGTATACTTCTTTTATAAAGCAAAGTGATAGAGAAAGAAGGAAAAGAATCGCTTTTTAAGATGAAACATCACAACAGAGGCTTAAAACCGCTTTTTTTTTCTTTCTTTGATTGGGGAGTTTAACGAACACCGCGAGCAACTCAGTGGGATATAAGCAGTCGTCCGTCCCTAATTTAGGTCCACTGGTTCCAGGAAAGGGAGAGAACTACTGCCGTAAGACAAACACAACATCCATGCTTCATCGGGATTCGAACCTGGATCCATCTCGGACGAATGCGTCATTGCGCCACCGGGGCGGCCTTAAGACAGCCACCAGCAAACTGATGTGTATTACTGCCGCTGAAAATTCTTTGATTAACGGAAAACTTTCCTAAAGAAACGCAAAAATCTTACTCATTCACAGGACAACAAATGAGATGGTCATAATTCTGAAGAATTTTTTTAAATATCCGGTTCGTTAAATGTGCACTTCAACTGAAGTTATTTGCAGTTTACGACGGAAGATGCCACCGTATCTGACGGTCTCGCTTCTTTGCTGTTCGCCAACTATGTGCAGGGTCAGCCAGTTTGCTTCTTTGACGATATTTTTTTATTTCGAACGGTTTTGGCAAGCTTTAGATTAAAAAAAAGAAAAGCAATCTCCAGTTCCCAGGAATTGTTAGGATGCCACGGAATGCCGATAAGCTTCGACCAACCCCATCTTACTTTGACACGTCAGTCATACGGCGAGGATAATAATCTGAACCAATTATGAAGGCCATTGTTTGTACGAAGGTGTGACATCGCGGGCAAATCCTGCAGTGTATGTAGGCCATTGGCTGATTAACTGAGAGGCGTTTCTTCTAGGTTGTTTTTTCAAGAACGGTATCAAACATTGTTAATTTTGTGAACTGCAAGGATTCAATTACTCATAAGCGGCTGCTTTTAAGGGTAAAACTCATTTGTTTTTTCTTAAAAAAAATTTTTGAAATGCCATTTCAGTTGGGTTTTTGTTTTAATTTTATCAAAAAATAAGGGTGCGTCTCATGTTCCGAAACATACGGTGCTTCTTCGTAAAGGATTTTTTCACTGAACGGCACATTTCGTCCCCTAACAGCTGTTATATTTTGGCAACACTGATAATATAGCAAAATAAATGAAGATATTGAATGTGCAGTTCTATAGATGTTGAAAGATTACGAGTAATTTGTTAAACGCTGATGTAAAACGTGTATTAATACATGTTATGGATGAAAAAGCGTGAAAACCAAGTTTGTCCCCTCACTCCGGAGTACGTCGCTCTCCCAACTGAGCTACGCAAACAAAATGTCTCGCTGCAGATTTGTCGTCTTGACACATGTTTTCACCTCTGCAGTACGTCACACAAGTTCCATTTTTATAAATGTGATATCTGTGTTGAAGCCAGCGAGATCAAATTGTGGCAGTGAAATATATATATATATATACATCGATCTGATCTTCCTGTGAGAGAAGAGGAAAAAGAAAAGATCGTTATACCGCAAGGGCTGATTCTTTTACCATGGCTACTGAAGTCCTTATACCCGTAAATAGAGGATGTTCAAACATTTTTAGAATGTTTTTGATAAAAAATTACAGGAAAGAAAAAAAAAAGAAGTTCAAAGAATTGAAACTGGCAACAGCGTGTTAGATAAACAACGAAGAAGCATCCGCTGCAGTTTAATATCGTCTGCTAAGATAATGGCGCACGTAAGCAAGCTGTGAATAGAAGCTTGTGTTTTTGCTCTTTTTGAAGAGAAATACTCGCACTCTGTAATTAAAAAACTCTGTGAAGATCATGGAATTAGCATTTCTAAATGAGCAATAAACAGTATTATTAATAACACAGGGAAAAATCGTCAAACATTGTTTTCAACAGGAAAAAGAATACCAAACGAATATCCGAAGAAAGTAGGTACTTTTACGACTGTTTCCAAAAGTAAGGTCTCTGGTCTTGCGCAACTCAAAGAGCAATAGCTAAGTCGTTAAAATCTTTATATCAAGTGTAAACAAAGTAATAAACAAAGATTTGAATCTGAAGAGAAAAAAAACCATAATGCTCACCGCCTTTTGCCCAGGCTCCTGGCTGACGCAGAACACGGTGTAAACTTATTTATGAAAATCACTTAGTCGGAGACAGACGGAAATTTCTTGTGACTGTTGAAGCATGGATTTACCTAAACGAATGTACCAGAAATTGGTCGATTTACTATCGCAAAAGAGCAGAAAAAAGTCTTACAAACTTGATTACAAGAATCCAGAGAAAGTTTCAGTAAAGGATACATGATTTTTGATGGGTTCTCGTAGAATGGGAAATTAAAGTTAATAAAAGTTAAAAAGAATGTTAAAAATCAATTCTATATATTACTAAAAATAATATTTTAACTCCTACATTTAAAGAGGAAGTACCGTTCTTTATCCAGAGAGCCTTCAAAAAGTAGAACTCGATCTGGATAAGGCTCCCAGTTATACATCCAAATCTACCACTCTGTTTCTTGAAAAATGAAAACAAGAAACAGGTATCAAGTCTATAACCTTTTGCTTATATTCCTTTCAAGTTCCCTGATGTGTCACAAATGGACTATTGTTCCTTCGGACTGTTAAAAAGAGCGCTTTCTCAACGCTGACCTAAAACAATGATTGGACTATGGAAAGTAGTGGAAGAGGAGTGGAATAAAATACCAATTTTAAGAAATGCCCTGCTATCTTGGAAATCTAGATGTAGTTTCATAGTCTAGAGAGAGGGCAATAAGATAAAGCATTTAAGAAAGAAATAATTTTAATTTAAATGGTAATTATATTGATTGAAAATCGTTCTAAAAATGTGTGAACATCGTCTCTTATTATAGAGTAAAATACAGTATATGTTCAGTAAAGTTCAGTATGGACATAAACGAGGAAAAACACATAAATAAGCGCTTAAGCTACTGCAATTTAAAACTAAGCTCCATATAAGCTTCCGTGCATTGCACACGTTTAGCTAAATGATCTGAAAAACTTTGTTTCGAAATTAATTATATGTATTTTTGTTAAGAACTTCAAAGAAATTTCCTTATCTCCTGAAGCAAAACTTCTACATTTGCGTGTGTCATAATAAGAATTATTCATAAATCAAAAGCAATATCGAAAAGCTTATTTTACCTATCGTAAGCCTACCTAGGCTTTCCCATTTATTCCCCAACATTTCTTTGAACAAAGCTTTTCTCTTAGATGACATAAATGTATTAGATTTGAATTTGCTGATATATGTCTACTCCAAAAACACGGAATGAAAAAATTCTCTCTGTATATGGCATGAAGGTAAGTAAATCCAAGATGCCCTTCCCTTTCTTAATATAAAAATTTCTCTAGGGAGATAATAATTTCTCGTGTAGCTCGAGTGGGCCATGTTTTATGTCTTTCAGCACTACACTGTCTTTGTCTGGAAATGTTCAGTAAGGTTTTACATGATTAGATACTTTTAATATTTTATGTCAAAAAACATTTTCAGTGCCCACGAGAATTTGGTTTGCAAGAATCTCCGTTGTTTTTCTAAATCTTGAAATTTTTTCTTAGTCTTCATATATTCTCTAAAAAGCTAAGAACAAGAACAAATTTGATAAGAACGCCAGAACTGAAGCTTTTGTGAAGCGAGTTTTGCAGCAATATTTCTTAGCGTTCGTGAGTCAACATAAAATATTCGTCTTTTTTTTTTTTTTTTGCTTTAAAAAATAGGAGGTTTCATTTGTAAGTTTTTCCATTTTATTCATATCAACCTGTGTCTCATTTTTTCTTTCAAAAATGAAATAAATTCTTCCAACTCCATTACAATTACAGCTACGTACGTAGAACTGATCATGAAAGATGAAAAATCTTGTCTTTCTTTACTTTGAGTATTTGGTGGTCTTCCAACCACATGCTATGCTATACCCGGCATCAGGAAATTTTACGAGGGATTGGGTGCACTCTCACCAATGTAGAAATAATATACAAGAGCGGTGGTCTAACTCCTGTAGTGCAGCGGTCAAACGTTTCTAAAAGAATTAGACATCGTGCCAATTTTTTCAATGTACCGCTCTCTCTTGAAAATGCAATAAGAGACTGTAACGTACCAGGAGATGTGACGTACCTGCCAGAAGGACGCACACGACATAAAGGCAGATAGGAATCAGAACAAAACGTCCGCGTAGCTCCATTGGTAGAGCAACTTATTCCGGAATGAGGGGACCCGGGTTCGAATCCTGGCGCGGATAAAAATGACGGAGAATTTTACTTCGTTATAATGGCGCCCGAACTATCCGGATGACCCGACCGTTCAAAATCTCGCAATGGTGTGATGTTCTTTCCACACCGCGAGATAGGAAAAATAAGAGAATCCCTTCTCCAGCACTTCGAGAACAAAAAAAAAAATTAAAAAAAAAAATAAGGGGGAGATGATGTAACGTACCAGGAGATGTGACGTACCTGCCAGAAGGACGCACACGACATAAAGGCAGATAGGAATCAGAATAAAACGTCCGCGTAGCTCAATTGGTAGAGCAACTTATTCCGGAATGAGGGGACCCGGGTTCGAATCCTGGCGCGGATAAAAATGACGGAGAAATTTACTTCGTTATAATGACGCCCGAACTATCCGGATGACCCGACCGCTCAAAATCTCGCAATGGTGTGATGTTCTTTCCACACCGCGAGATAGGAAAAATAAGAGAATCCCTTCTCCAGCACTTCGAAAACAAAACAAAACAAAAAAATAAGGGGGAGATGATGTAACGTACCAGGAGATGTGACGTACCTGCCAGAAGGACGCACACGACATAAAGGAAAATAGGAATCAGAATAAAAAAACGTCTGCGTAGCTCAGTTGGTAGAGCGACTTGTTCCGGAATAAGCGGACTCGGGTTCGAATCCCGGCGTAGACCAAAAATGACGGAGAAATTTACTTCGTTATAATGGCGCCCGAACTATCCGAATGACCCGACCGTTCAAAATCTCGCATTGGTGTGATGTTATTTCCACACCGCGAGATAAGAAAAGTAAGAGAATCCCTTCTCCAGCACTTCGAAAAAAAAAAAAAATAAGGGGGAGATGATGTAACGTACCAGGAGATGTGACGTACCTGCCAGAAGGACGCACACGACAAAAAGGCAGATAGGAATCAGAATAAAACGTCCGCGTAGCTCAATTGGTAGAGCAACTTATTCCGGAATGAGGGGATCCTGGTTCGAATCCTGGCGTGGACAGAAATGACAGAGAAATTTACTTCGTTGTAAGACTTAAGGTATTGACATGAGATTTACAGGGAACGTTTCTTATGATACAAGACGTAAGTGACCAGAAGTACAGACCTGTAAGTGATGTAGAACGCACCATACTCCCTACCTTGTGTCCCCAACATCTATGGCGACAACGGCTCGTACATTGAATGGCATCGACTGGAAGAAATTTTGGATGTCACAATGCAGAAAGTAATTTCATGCTGCCTCGATTTGTATCCAAAGTTCATCTTGTGCAGCTGGTGGCAGAGCCTAACGCGCCAGACGTAGAGTGGCCATACCCCAAACGTCTTCAATGGAAGAAAAATCAGGCGGATGCGCTCGCTAAGGAAGACATGGGACCTGTTGGGTATCCATGAGCTGTAAGACATCCTGCACTACATGTGGTCTGGCACTGTGGTGTTAAAAAATGGCACCGGGGACCGTCTAAACACATGACAGCACCTCAGCCTCCATAACGTCCGCGATGTACCAGTGGTTGGTCGTAGTTTCTGCAACGCGCAGAAGGTCGAAACGTGAATGAAACCCAACAGCACTCCGCAGCAGAACACCCGGCGTCCAGACCACGTGACGCTGAATAAATCATGCCTTCAGCAGAGATTTACCACGGTGTCACCGTACAAGGACACATCCATCATGGATCATTAGGTTGAACCACGACTCGTCGGACAACAATATGTGCTCACATTCATCACGCAAGTATCTGCGTTCTTCTCTCCATTGCAGTGACTTACGTCTGTGGTTTAAGCTCAAGAAAAATCAAAGTAACATACGGCGAGTGACGAAAATTCTCTGAAGCAAAGGTGTAGGACAGAGGTTGCATACAAAAAAAGCACAACAGTAAGGAATTCCATATCTTATCGAGGGTTGCATACAAAAGGTTGCACGCAACTCTTGATGAGATACGGACCTTTACTGTTGTGCTAACCTTCGGTACGTGGTTGTTCGGTCCGCCAACGCCATACGGTGGAAATGACGGTCTTCTCGTGCCCTGCGCCTCAGATCCTTTACACTGGTATGTCAGACCTTTGTGACGCGCCTGCCCCGCAGGACGCACATGAGATAAAGGCAGATAGCAGTGAGGGCACATGTCAGTGCACTATAGTGGATAGCACTCCGAGCTACGGAGCCAAGAGTTGTGGGTTCGAATCTCGCCACTGGCATAAAAATGATGAAGAAATTTACTTCGTCATATTGGCACCCGGACTTCCAGGATGACTTGGCTGTTATGTTTTTCGCAATGGTGTGGTGTTCTTTCAACACCGCCAGACAGGAAAAATGAGAATCTCTTCTTCAGTGCTTCGAAAAAATAAGTCAGTGTGATGTTACGTTCCACACACCAAATTGTCTGTGATTTCTCAAATGCAGGTTCTTCATCGGATGACTGCCTACAGCAACACATGGTTCCGGCTGCCCCGTGGGCCATGCCCCCGGCCCTCTTTCGGAAGGGGGGGAGTGACGTGTGTGCCCCGTAGGACTCATATGAGATAAAGGCAGATAGCATTGAGAGCACATGTCAGTGTATTACAGTGGACAGCACTCATAGCTCCGGAGCGAAGAGTTGTGGGTTCGAATCCCTCCCCTGGCATAAAACTGATGGAGAAATTTACTTCGTCATACCTTCCTCTTCCTACTGACACCATATTCGCATCACTGTGCTATCGTTTCGTCCACTAGGAGCGGCGTTGCGCTAAAGGAAAATCCGCCTTTCCCCGGCCGAACACATCTGCCTCGCTCCAAGACCATCAGCTGCAGGTACGGTTCTAGTCTGCTGCGGCGAGCTACCACTACCATACTACCACAATTCCCCTGAATCGACAATGGCGTCCTGCTTCTATATCTCCTGCGGGACTACTACGAGAGAGCTCCGTGTGCAATGGTGCCAGGCCAGATCAACGTGAAACGCCACAGACTGGCGACGTGTGGTGTTTAGCGATGAGTGCCCTTCGTTTTGTGGACAGATGATCACTGTGTCCGGGTGTAAAAGTCTCCGTGTCAACGGCACAATCTCAACCTCGTTATCGAGCGCCACACCTCCCCCACTGCAGGCATTATGGTCTGGAGAGCCATTGCCTACGATAGCCAAACAGCTCTAGTAGTGGTAAGTGGATCATTGACGAGCCAGAGGTATGTGGATGAGATCCTACGGCCCCATGTGCTCCCATTCCTGGCCAGGATTTCAGGTGCGCTATACCATCAGGATAATGCCCGCCCACACACAGCTTGGGTTGCCCAAGACTGCCTACGTCATGTTCAGACATTTTCATGGCCTGCCCGCTCCCCTAACATGTCCCCTATCGACCATGTATGGGACCAGTTGAAACGCCGGCTGCCACCGTGCCGCACTACCTGGGATTTGGAGCACACTGTCCAACACGTGTGGGCCAGTCTGCCGCAAGACAACATCAGGCGTCTGTTCGCTTCCATGCCGGACCGTATTGCAGCATGTACGGCCACACGAGACGGTGCGACGCGCTATTGAAGATGATCGGACTGCGTGCCACAGATCCCTCTGTAATTGTCCCGCAGCTCTGTTTTTGCCACCGTGTGTATCATTCATCTGTATCCTTACGTCCATAAAATGTCAGTTCAATGCGATGCTTCCTTTTTGATGCGCAAATTTCTTTGTCCGTGAGTGTATTTCTTTCTAAATTTGATTTTAACATTGACAGCTTGCTAGGAAAACCAGCTACACGACTCCAAAGATTGCAGATATTTTGGTCTTTCTCTTGCAGAGTAGAATTTATCGTATTCAAATGCTGCCAGATATTAATTAGGAAATCTAGTGACTAAAGAAAAGTGACGTCATTGAGGCACTTAGATCAGTATCGTATTTCATTTCTTCCAATAAAAAAGAGATAGTTCTTTCTGAAGTTGGAGAACTCTCACTACACATTTTACAGCATTCAAGCGACGTTTTCAGTAGTGCTGAAGAAACTCACCATATTCAGCATCAAGTTCATCTAAAAATATTTTGAATTTTCTGTGCGTAAGAGCACGGTGTCCGCCACCATTTAAATTCGTTATTTTCACTACTTTGTACATTGTATTTGATAGTCCTAGCGAACACCCACAAAGAGCTTCTTGGTGTACAATGCAATGACATGTTTCAGATTTGATGCCATTTCTTTTTTGTCAGAAATGAAATTTGATTTAATAGTAGAATAAAATGTCGACTGAACACGATAAAAACAAATGCTGTGCACAACGTTCCGCATGCTAAAATACTTTACTATTAAAAAAACACATTAGATCTTTCGAAGACACATCGTCTTCATCATCAGATGATACAGTGTAATATCACGAAATGGACATTGACTTAAATACTGCTGGGCGACGTCACAAACACATATACCACGCCATCTATGAGAGAAC
The DNA here is from genome assembly GCA_039090855.1 of Macrothele yani. Lineage (NCBI taxonomy): Eukaryota > Metazoa > Arthropoda > Arachnida > Araneae > Macrothelidae > Macrothele > Macrothele yani. The sequence continues at coordinate 104,770,788 of CM076996.1, read as the reverse complement.
AATGCTGAAAACAAAGAATTTCAAATACCACCTCTACATGAAGACCTACCAACTAACACATTTTTCCATGGTTTGGCTATCATTTTTGGTACATAATCATTACAACACCTGTGTCGAAATGAGGTAATATTCAAACTTTCCATAAAATGCATGAGTGATTCTTTACCTGGAGTGTTCAGGATAGTAACCTCATCCTACTTAGGGAAGTGGGATCCGGACACCACCAAACGAGACAGAGCAGTTGATAGGCCTCCAGTTTTGAGGCTATACTTGCGCTCTTTTATTCTGGTGCTTAAGCACCTTTTTAGTGGAGCTGCTGTTAACCTTATCCTGTGCCACCGGGTCAACGGCCTGTAGAGGAACTGAGTATATGCCAGACCTATGTTCCAATGCAGCAGGGTCCCGGTTTTTCCTAATCAAACTAAAAATGTTTCTAGTTTTGAGAAAAATATTGATCTTTAGTGGTTTACACTTGTTTTTCAATATTAGTGGCTCTTGGAACGTACGGCAAAGAACTTACATATTGAGGTTTGCGGGTCTGTTGACTAAGTGTCGAAAGGTTAGAGTTTTTAATCTGTCGATTTAGTCTGTCTACCACAGAATTTTTTTATTCTTCGTTTACGGACGAGCAGCTGCACGGCACTACACTACAGCTTCAAGGACATGTTATTTATATACCATGAATGGGTTTTAACTTTATTAGCTGTAGTTTAATTTAATTGATTAGCTAATTGGGTTTAATTTCATTGATTAGCTAACTGGATTTAATTTAATTGATTAGCTAATTAGGTTTAAATTAATTGATTAGCTATTTGGGTTTAATTTAATTGATTAGCTAATTGTATTTAATTTAATTGATTAGCTAATTGAATTGAATTTAATTTATTAGCTATTTGGGTTTAATTTAATTGATTAGCTAATTGTATTTAATTTAATTGATTAGCTAATTGAATTGAATTTAATTTATTAGCTATTTGGGTTTAATTTAATTAATTAGCTAATTGGGTTTAATTTAACTGATTAGCTAATTGGGTTTAATTTAATTGAATAGCTGTAGTTTAATTGATTAGCTAATTCTAAGATAGCCTCACTGCACATGAATCGCACTTTAGAAACAATTAACCAAACGACCATGTGGAAAGAATCAGCTATTCACTTTCGTTATCCAACTGTTCATTCTGTACTTTAGGGCATCAATATAATCCATTGCCAGAGTATAATCTCGCGGGTATCAGTTCAGACATCAATCGTACGACAATGGCACTTTTTTGTTGTTCACATATCTATCAACTAGGTTTTATCTATTCCTCAATACCAACTTTTTAATTATCTACTATGAATATCTAATCTCTACTAACTCCACATTCTATACATTCAATGTAGTCACCTTATTTTGCTTTTACTCACTCTTAGTGTTGCCAAAATGTAAAAGCTGTCAGGGAAGTAATGTATCGTTCAATAAAAAATCTTTTAACCAAGATACAACGAAATTTACATAACAGGAATTCAAAAGTAAGGTTATTTAGAGGTATACATCACAAAATTATCAAACGATAAACGTAGAAAATTCACCGTCTAGGTGATAACGGATTTGCTATTTAGAAACAGTGTTAGCTCTAAAAGAAATAAGACCATGCTAAGATAAGTTGCAACCAAGAACAACGAAAACGAAAAGTCCAACATTCTATAGATTCTGTTATTTTTATTAACACCGGAATATAAAATAACACGGTATATGATAGAGATTTCGAGAGAAGGCTCCGCTCCAGTAAAACGATCCTACGATGAAATAAACTTTTCTGCGAAACGATCGTTCGGTGAAATGAATCATTCGGTAAAACGATCATTCGGTGAAAGGAACCATTTAATCAAATGGTCTTTGGTAAATGATATTTTGGTAAAATGTAAAATATTCTGAAAAAGCAATTTCTTTACAGGAGCTATTTGAAAATTCGGATAACATGTATCCGAAGGTTTCTAAAGAAATAGGGGATTGATTCCCGTGTAGATTTAGTACCAATGTTCTTCCTTTCATGTAAACTTTTGTGTCAGAATAACGGAAATGCTGAGACACAGGATATGAATCAAACGTTTCAAAATAGATTACGAAAGAATCTGAGTTTGTAACCCTCTAACCTACTGGAACGAATCAGCTGACGGATTCACAAATTGGGCTGAAATCATGTTGAAAGAATGTATCCGCTGAGAGAAACTCCAAACGCGGCTGGAACAAGTGAACCAGCTGATCTGAAAGTGTTGCTCTCCACTTAGCTTTGTTATTCAGGGTAGTCATTTAGGAGCATGATGGACACTAATTCCTTTTGACGGATTACTTGCTAAAGGGTCTACAAAAATAGCAACGAACACAACGAAGGAAAGTGCGAATATTTGATACACTTATTTCTACAAAGTGACATGATGTCCTTGTCAGGGAGGCTATCCTTTCGCCCTCTTACCTTATGTCATGGAGCAAAGACTAAAAAACCAGCAGGGAGCGCTTATCACTTATCACTTGTGACAGACTAATGGTCGGTACTGCTGAGATGACGAAAGAAAAGAATTGTTTTGCCATCATTTTCGTAAATCCCGGTCTCTATGTGAACATTTCTAATTGGAGAGCTCAGAAATTTTTCTGCACCATTCGGTTAAATACATCGTCCGCTTAAAAGGTTAAATATTACACGTAGATTCTCTTTACAACGATGAGTTTCTCCACATAGCTCAGGGGAGCAACGTGACTCTCAAACCATGGCAAGTGTCTGAAGGCAGCAGGATGCAAACCTTCTCACCCCTCTCCTAACCACTTTAAATGTTCCTAAAACAATTTTATAAATTTATACAGTTTAATTTAAAAAAAACACGTAGTGTTTCTCAGAATCTTGAGACTTGAGGGTTCGGTCTTCCATTTTCTTTTTCCAATTTTCAGCTTCTAAACTAAGTGTGATGTCTTGTATACAAGTATGTACATGTAAAACGACTGCACATTTTCTCAATTTCGTTTCATGCGAGTTGCTTTTCAATATTTCCAAAGACAGGAAAGGGGTTTGTTGATCAAATAGGTTACGTGCCACTGATTCAAATGAATGAAGTTTTATTTATGTGTTTTTGTGAACCCGTTAGCATAAAATTTTTTATATGTCTTCCTTTCTTTTAACCTATTCAAATATTTACTTCTGTTCTTCCTCCGGTGTTACTCGGAGCAGCTGTTGTAAACTATTTTCGTCGGGATGTAATTCGATATATAGAGCGTTGTTTGTTAAGTGTGATGTGAAACTATATGTTGTTTATCGAAACCAAACACTCGATTGTATTTGAACGTCAATATGTAAGTTATTGTTGACATATGGAATAAAAACTTCTGTAGATATGTTTATTTATCCCAAATTGAGAACCTCTTCGAATATCTGACGAAAGAATTATTTCCGCGAATAATACTCCTTTATTTCTTATCATTGCATCCAAAATAACAATATACATCTTTGTTGAATATCATTTTTTATTTAAATTGTAGCAGTGCGACATTTATTCATGTATATTGAGTTTTAGTAAAATTTGTTGTAGAAGTCGTAAGTCTTCAGAATTGTTTTATTTTTCTCCTTCTTATCTCACAAAAACATTTTCATGACAAAACATATAACTATTCCTGAACCACGGTACTTCTCGTATTTATTAAAAACAAATAGTAAAATAAATATTTTGCTTCTTCATCTATATGTAGAACATGGAAACATTTTCTTATGCGTGGGTCTAAGAATGATGAAGAAGAAAACTGATTAGTGTAGATCATTTATTGAAAGGAAAAACTATCTGAGACCAAAGTTCTAACAAAAATTCTTGTCATTCAATGATTTTTTTAATTGTTCCGCCTGTATTTCACGAAATTTATTTAGAAGCAGACCACATGGTGAATGAACTTCATTCAAAAGAAAGGAACCTAAAATCATTCAAAACGAAAAGGCCTTAAAATCGTTCAAAGGGAAAAGAACACAAAATCATTCAAAAGGAAAGGAACACAAAATCGTTCAAAAGAAAGGAACATACATCATCCAAGAGGAAAAGATCTCAGAATCGTTAAAAAGGAAAAGAACACAAAGCCATTCAAAAGGAAAGGAACACAAAATCATTCAAAAGGAAAGGAACACAAAATTATTCAAAAGGTAAGGAACACAACATCTGGTCTTTGACAAATATTTACATTAATGATGGGAAGCAAAAACTGCGGGCCGAATCTGGCGACAGTGGTTGTGGAAGGTAACGTGCGTCGCTGTAGTGGGACTGATGCAGAAGGCGAACGTCCAAACTCCTCGATCGCTGCATTCGACGGAAAGGCGTAGCATCCCTACAATTTGCAGCGGCTGACATTCGATGAGGTGTACATCCCCGTATCGACACGGATTGAGAATCACAGATTGGCTGAGCCAGGTTTAGGGTCTTGCCAGCCATTGCGACAACTGCCACACACCGCGGCACATCGTCATGCAAGTTTGCAGTGGTGTGGTGCCGAACCAGACATTCGTGGGGGAGGAATGGAAATACGTCGTATTCAACGACAAGTCTAGCTTCTGTCCCAACGCTCACGATCGCCGATTAAGAGGCAGGAGACGATATGGTTTCAGGGTTGATCTGGCTGCCAACCGTGATCTTCACACGGTTAATCAGCTTGGTGTCATGGTTCGGAGCGATATCAGTTTCAATAGCATTCAATCGCTTGTACGCTTAGCGAGTACAATGACTGCACGATGATGTGCTGATAAGGTGCTGAATGCCGTTTTGTGGCCGTATACCCGCTGTATTCCTGATGCTTAGTTTAAACAAGACAACACCCGCCTGCACACTGCCAACATCAGCAGACAGAACCTACAAGATGTCCAGGTACTATCCTGGCCAGCACGATCACCATATTTCGTCCTAATGGAGAACGTGTGGAACGTCATTGGCAGACGCCTCTGCACCACCCGGCCAGTGTTGATAAATTGTAGACACAGGTGAACGACGCATAGTCAGCGATCCCTCAGGACACCATTAATTGACTTTGCCACTCGATGCCACGCAGTTTTATAGAATGTATAGCCTAGCCTGGCTGTCATGAAACTTACTGACTCAGGCCACATTATAGTATCACTTCGTTCACCACTTTCTTTCGTTTTGTGCTGCTGCTTCACATCATACATTTTCTAGTTCTCTTCGGACACATGCATAAATCATGCTCCCTGACCTCAGAAGTGTTGCGAACCTTATTCCGCGAGAGAGAAGATATAACGTTAAGGTTGGAAAACGTTAAAAGAGAATAAACTCAAATTTACATTAAAAAAGGTAACTAAAAACCAAAGTCAAATTAGAGTATACGTCATAGGTTTACTAATTCCTGACATTGAGATGTACTTAGGTAGGTGGATTAATGAATGTTATTGTCGGAAAGCCAATAAAAGAAGATATGTGAGTCATAAAAGTAAATATTTAATAAACAATGGCCGCGTCAATAGTATTTCGACTGTTTAGTTTTTCAAAAATAATATTTATTATTATTATTATTATATGTTTTTCAGATTTAGACGTAAGGAACCTTCACACTGATGAAATGTGTTGTAGCTACGAAAGTCCATCTGTGCATGCGCAAGCTAAAACCTGACCTCAAGATAGAAAAAAAAGCTAAATCGGAAGTGTGTTAGTGAGGGGGACTGGTAACTTTTAGTCTAGGATATCTACAAGATACACCTCATCGCCATACATAATTTTAAAGTTCGCGTCAATAGTAGGTTCAAGAGGAAGCCAAATTGCACTACGACGCATAATTTACTACTGTCGGGAAAAATGCATAGCTTCAAAATGCATTTTTGTAATGGCTTTTATCACAATTGGCATCAGGTTTTCATAATTTATGTACAATGCAATGAGATGCAACGTTTATGTAAAACGTGATGAAATACTGTTCGGCGATATTTTAGTAAAATATATTGTTGAGTAGCAAAGAAATTAACTATTGTTGCGTCACTTCACGAACAGCATTCAAAAATCAGATTTCAACAATGGTTTTGACTGCTTCCGTTACCCATTTTTGTTACATCGAACTTCTTTATACTTGGGATTTACTTTACTAGTATCGGGAAAGATGCATGGTACAGTCAACTCCAGATTATCCGCGATAGTGGGCGGCACGAGTTTCACGAATAATCCAATTTTTTTACACGAAAACTAAATTAACCTACAAATTACATGCATAACATAGTGCTTTTTTTATTGGAGGTTTAACGAACACCATGAGCAACTCAATGGGCTATAAGCAGTCGCCCGTCCCTAATTTAGGGTCACTGGTTTCAGGGAAGGGAGAGGCCAGTGCCATAGGACAAGCACAACATCCATACCTCATCAGAATTCGAACCCGGACCCCATTCGGACGAATGATCAGAGGCCATCGAGAGGCCATCGCTGAGGCCACTGCGCCACCATGGCGGCAGAGTTACTTCTTCAAATCTTCTTAAAATAATCAGTTACTTGCCTCTGTCTTTTTTTCTTTTACGGCAAAACATTTTTGTTTGATTCGGGACTGCAGTCGGCGCAAAGCCAGCTTATCAACTAATAACGCATCGTCATGTCCTTCAAAGTACTCGAGCAAGCCGGCGACATGTTGCTATGCTGATTCATGATTCACCCGTAGCAGTGAAATCTCATTTTCTTCACTTCTTCGTTTTCATCTGCTATATTTCTAACTTTGTTAGTCAGTTAAATGTTCAAATCCAGGGTTATGTATGTCGAAATCCATCCACTTGGCGATATTAGTTCAATCAACGTTTTCCCCTCCGGGAACCGATTTCACTAATTTGGTTAGTTCTATGGTGTTAGCACCATTTTCTGCAGAAGCGTAATTTCCATCAGAGACAAGTTTTCACCACGATCTACCGATAGTGATGGGTTAAACTGAATCCCAGACCTATTTTAGCAACTAAAAAAAGCTATTGCGCACCGCAATAAAAGATAAATATTACCGCAACTAAAAAACATTACCTACATTTTAGCGACAAAAAGATTATTTCGGGAGTTGACCGTATCAAAATTGAGGCTAGCATGCTGCATTATTTCGTAGTATTATTTTGGCACAGTGCTATGACTTGCGTCGAATTTTTGTTTCATATTTGAATAAATCATCAGGTTACCAAAACAGGTCTGCCTCCTTTTCGTAAGTGTGGACCCACTTACTAAGCTTCCACGCCTTCCCAAGTTGATGCAGATGCAAGCGGATGGTTTCATCACTTACGTGGAGCATTTTGAAAGTCATTGGAATGTTAAGGCGGAATCATTTGCAACAGCGATTTTTAAATCTTTGTCATTACTGACAGAAGGTCTTCCAGAGCGTGGTGCATCTTCTAGCGATTCTTGACCAGAAGGACATTTCTTGTACCACCTTCGTGCGGTATGATTTGTTACAGCCTGGCTTCCAAATTCAATACAAATTTTGCGACATGCCTCAGCAGCATTTGTTCCGAGTTTGAAATCATAAAGCAAACACGATCGAATAACGTTAGGTTTAACAGACATTTCGAATGCGTTGCATTAGGTGTACAAATAAGTTTTAAAGCGTTTTTTGTGTGACGTATACCGCTAATTTACATATCCGACATTCCCCGTGTTGTTCTCATGTGACTGTAAATGGCCCGGAGTATAAAATGTGATACAGAAGTTTGCCCAACATTCAAACGCTCTTGCACATCGGTAGGTAACAGATGGCAAGCGATACTGCATTTATTCGACACTGCATTCGTTACCAATTTCATCAAGGACAAAGTGCTGAAAAAGCATGTGTTCCGTTCTGTGGAAGAATATTGTATCGAAAAGCACGTGTGAGTTTTGGTTTAGACAGTTTACAGCAGGTGATTTCGATGTTAGCGATCGAGAAAGCAGCGGCGCCCCGCAATAGGTTGCACATGGGGAACTGCAAGCATTGCTGGATGAAAATTCATCTCAAACGCAAAAGAAACTAGCTGAAGAACTGGGGGTAACTCAACAAGCCATTTCCAATCGTTTACGCGCAATGGGAAACATTCAGAAGGAAGGAAAATGGGTGCCACATGACCTTAGCCAGAGGAACAAGGATGAGCGTGTCATGAAGTGTTTGAATCTGTTGAATAAACAACACAAAAAGTCTTTCCTGTGGAAAATCGTTACGGGTGATGAAAAATAAAAAATCCGGAAAATAAGTCCCATTATTAACATTTCTTGCAAGAGAAATATTTTGAAGGTGTGCTTTAACACTATATTTATGTTCCATTAATCTCAAATACAAATGTCTCCTTGAGGAACCTACGTAGTTACAAACGTGCTGTTTGGTAACAGGGTCCAAGAGAGGAAAGTTATATACTCTCCAACGTCGTAATATGTCGGGTTTATCTCCGTCACGCCTGAGTTGTGCAAATAAATCCTTTCACTTGACACCAACTTGTAGTTCATATTTGGAACACACACGTGACAGAAATTTAGTTATTCCGCGTAAAAACTCTAATGACCCAATAAACCTCGGATTACTCTCATTAATCCTTACTGTGTTAATAATGGGACTTATTTTTCGGATTGGTGCAATGCTCGTATACTCTTAACACCCTCTTCTGTCAGTACCTTACTGATAGCCGAGAGTGTATTTATTAAAGCGTTGGACAAAAAATGTTGTAATGATTATTACCCAGTGGACCTCCATGAAAGTTGGACACCGATTGTGAAGTCATTGAATTTTAATATAATTTGCAAGAATCTCACTTAATCTGTGGCAACTACTGTGTATGTTATATCGTTTTGTGGTATATGAATAACAAGTAGCTGGCTTTGTCATGTCACACATGGCCTGTGTATATATACAGCTATCTGTGATAGCTGCCTGAAACATCAGATGATGGAGTGAACTGCACTCCGAAAGTGCTAATGGTTTTAATCAGTAAATATATTTCGTTTTTTATAATAAATCGTGCTTAGACGGTGTGTTATTTTATATTGTGATTTAGTAGCACGACATCTCTTTCATATTAAACTCAGTTTCTTTCTCTATGTAACTCTTGAGTTCATTTTCTTTAAGCGTTTTCAAACTTAACGTTATATTTTTCTCACTCGCTGAATGATGTTGGCAGCAATCTTAAGGTCAGAGTGCATGACATGTGCGTGTTGACAGATAGGAACGAGCTATATAATGTTGGAGCAAGCAAGGAAAAAGTGGTGTGTGGTGGTGTGATGTCATAATCGTGGAAGCTGCATTGTGCTGAAACGGTGTTCACTTCAAATCCGTGCGTTCGAGTTTCGTTGTTATATACAGGTTATAGACATCGAAACTGAAACACCTGTGCAAATAGCGCTTCACATGTCACGCCGCTGCACGCGATACCTGGTGGCCAACTGGCATCTATTTCGTAGTCGATCAACGAGAGCGGAGCGTGAAGGTTGCATTACAGAGCGGTAACAGCTGGACGTCAAAAGCTGCGATCTACACAACATAATGGGAGACATATCCGAGTTTCAAAGAGGACAGATTCTTAGTGCGCGTCTCGCCGGTTCATCTATGTCCAATACAGCAAGCCTTTGTGGTGTATCGCGAGCCACGGTATCCAGGGGCATGTCGCAATACCAGCAAGGGGGAGGAACCACATCCAATAGGAGTAGCTGTCGAGGTAAGAGGAAGCTGTCTGACAGGAACTATAATGAATAAAATTCTCTGGTGGACGTGTAGTGCAGGAAAGCTTACGTTAAGTCACGTTAGGGTTATTGAAAGGTTACTTGACGTAGCTAAAGTGTGCTTAATCTTCAAAGTGCTAGAGTTTGTTTAGGTAAAACACGCACGTGCAATAAATTCCAAGAATATGGAATTTATTTTTACTCAGCGTTCCTCATTATCTTGAATATCAGTAATATAACTTCGGTTTTAGTACATTAGTACCTTGAAGGCTCCTTATTAGAGCGGTAAACACAATATACCCTGAACTTAACGTAAACACTCAATGAAATAGACTTAACCGCCAGACAGAGGTCTGACAATAAAATGAACTAAGAAAACGTACTCACTTTTAACCTTTTATTGGGGAGCTCCTGGTATTACTCAAATACACACTCCAAAATAACACAACTACTGATAGCCCGAACTTTCGTACTATCGTAATATCGTAGAAAATTAGGTAAATCGCATATCAATAATCAGGAAGAACCTATCACATATAAAACGAAGCTCTTTGGTATACTTGAGCGCGCCTATATATACTGCATAACACCACGTCATGACTTACACTCGTTGCCACATATAATTCAGCGGGAGAAACAACATCTCGTTAAGTGAGAAGATAATTTGCATAGGAAAATAAAATAACAAGAGATAGTAAAATCAAAAAGAAACTGAATCTAGAGTATACGTTACAGAACGTCCGGGTGCTACCACAGATGGTAGCCAAAAAACATAAAACCACAGTTACCCAACTCACCGCAGAGTTGAATACGCACCGCGACTCACCCGTTTCCATCAAAACTATTCTTCAGGAGCTACACCGGGTCAACATTCACGGTCGTATTGCTGTCGCCAAACCCTGGATCACCAGTGTGAATGCCAAACATCGGTTGCAGTGGTGCCAGCAGCGCAAATCGTGGACGTTGGGCAACGTGAAATGTGTATTGTTCTCCGATGAATCGTCCTTCACAGTCTTTCCAACAACCGGGAGTGTTTACATTTGGAGACATCCTTTAGAGGCTTATCAGCCTGACTGTTAATTGCCCACAGTGAAGCACGGAGTGATGGTTTTAACGGCAATATCGTGACACTATGTCGGTCGGCTGATTGCTCTTGAGACGCATATCACTGCCAAGGACTATCGGACAATTTTGCAGGACCAGGTGCACCCAGTGGTTCAAACATTGCACCCTGACTGTGGTGCCGCATATCAGGATGATGCACAGAGCAACACTGGTGGAAGAGTGGTTTACTGAGCATGAACGTGAGGTTGAACATCTGTCATGGCCTGCACAGTCACCCGACTTGAACATTATTGAACCGCGCTCGGGTGTTCTGGAGGAGCGAGCCAGGAAACGTTTTCCTCCACCAGCATCACTTCGTGAACTAGCCACTTTTTTGCAAGAGGAATGGCTTCAAATCCCTCTGGCCACTGTACAGGACGTGTATCGGTCCTTCCAAAGACGAATTGCAGCGGTATTGGCGTCCAAAGGCGGCCTTACATCGTACTGATAAATTGTTGTGTCCTAAATCCGTGTGTTTCAGTTTAGTTGTCTGCCCCGTGTATTTAATGTTGGAGTTTGTTAATCAAGTTTTCCGCTTACAAACTTACGTTTATCAGCTTCAAACTATTAGTGCAGTTATGAATCAAGTTCTGCATGAGTAGTGCTTATGAGATATTGACTGAATAAAAGAAAGAACTGTAAATAACTATTTCTTGAACTTTATTTGAGTGACTCCTGTTTCACTTAAAAAAAGTGGAGAAGAAGAACTGACTGTATTTAGTATTCAGTCCGCCATACACCGATGAGCCTTTAATTACATTATGACCCCCTGCTTAATAAGCTGTAGGAACCCCCTTTAGCCCGCAAAACAGAGGCCCCTCGGCGCGGCATCGATTCGATGATGTGGCGATAGGTGTCCTACTGTATATGGTACCATAATGTCAACAACAGGTCCTCCAGTTCCAGTATATTTCGGGGTGGTGGTGATTTAGTGCGAACCCGCTTTTCCAAGTCGAACCACAAATGTTCGATTGGGTTAATGTCAGATAAATTCAGAGGCCAGGGCATTAACAGAAAATCACCAGCATATTCCTCGAACCACTTCTTGACGATTCTGGCAGTGTAACATGCCGCATTATCCTGTTGGTAATGGCCGTCACCAGCAGGGAACATATTTGCCGTGAATAGGTGAACTTGGTCCACAACGATAGGGAAAATGGGGCCCAAAGTTTCTCAAGAAAATATCGCCCACAGCATAACATCGCCACCGCCGGCCTGTTTCCTCCCAACAGTGCATCAAGGTGCTATAGACTCCGTTGGTAATCGGCGTATCTGCACTCGGCCGTCTACGTGATGCACCAGGAATCTTGATTTGTCAGAGCTGGCCACTTTCCTCCAATCATCCACGGTCCAATCTCAATTTGCCGCCCCGGTGGCGCAGTGGTCTAAGCGCTGGCCATTCATCCGAGAAGGGTCCGGGTTCGAATCCCGGTGAGGTATGGATGTTGTGTTTGTCTTACGGCACTGGCTTTCTCCCTTCTCTAGAGCCAGTGACCATAAATTAGGGACGGGCGACTGCTTATAGCACATTGAATTGCTCACGGTGGTCTTTAAACCTTCAATCAATAAAAACAATCTTGATTATCTTTGGCCCATTTGATGTATTGTTGGCGATGACGTGCAGTGAGCCTTGGGACCCGGCTGGGTCTTCGGTTACACAAGCCCATGCGCAGAAGGCTGCGATGAACTGTGTGCTGTGACACATTGCCCTGATCACCGCTGTTGCAGCTGCATGTGATTTGTCGCACTGCGGCCCTTTGGTCGCTGTCCACATTGTGCGAAAGTCTCCGCTCTCCTCTGGCATCAATAAGCTGCGGACGATACACGGCTGAACAACGGGTCATCTTTTGACCATCTGTGCACCACTTTTGATGCGTACTCACTACACTGGCACGTAAACAACCCTCAAGTCGCGCCGTTTCCGAAATCGTAGTTCAGAGGCTCCGTGCCATCACAATTTGGGTTATATGAAAAAATTACACAGGAAAATATTGCACGGAATAAAATTACACAGCAAAAATTACACAAAGAAGAATTACACGAAGAAAAAAATTATACAAGTCGGAAATTACACATAGAAAAAATTACACATAGAATGACTTTTACAACATATTATACAAAATTTGTAGCCATGATTATACAAAATCATGAAAATCTAACTTAGACTGTAGACGGTTTTTGGAAGGGGTCAGAGCCCGGAGGGTGAGGGCCCCCATACAAAATTTTCGTAAAATCTACGTTTTTAAATTTAGGACCACCAAGTTTGGTATACTATCTCACGGTACTCTAACTTAGGCGGTAGACGGTTTTTGGAATGGAACGGGACGGGGGGGGTGTCCGAGGCCCCATACAAAATGTTCGTAAAATCTACAGTTTTCAATTTAGAACCACCAAATTTGGTATACAACCTCATGAAACTCTGACTTAGAATGTAGCCGGTTTTGGGAAGGGGTCGGAGTCCAGGGGTCAGAGCACCCTCCTCCCAAAATGTTCATAACATCTGCAGTTTTCAATTTAGAATCACCAAATCTGGTATACTATCTCATGGTACTCTAACTTAGACGGTAGACGGTTTTCGGAACGGAACGGGACGGGGGTCAGAGCCCCTGACATACAAAATGTTCGTAAAATCTACATTTTTAAATTTAGAACCACCAAATTTGGTATACTATCTCACGGTACTCTAACTTAGGCGGTAGACGGTTTTTGGAACGGAACGGGACAGGGGGGGGTCAGAGCCCCCATACAAAATGTTCGTAAAATCTACAGTTTTCAATTTAGAACCACCAAATTTGGTATACAACCTCATGAAACTCTAACTTAGAATGTAGCCGGTTTTGGGAACGGGTCGGAGTCCGGGGGTCAGAGACCCCCTCCCAAAATTTTCATAACATCTACAGTTTTCAATTTAGAATCACCAAATTTAGTATACTATCTCATGGTACTCTAACTTAGACGGTAGACGGTTTTCGGAACGGAACGGGACGGGAGTCAGAGCCCCTCACATACAAAATTTTTGTAAAATCTACAGTTTGCAATTTAGAACCACCAAATTTGGTATACTATCTCATGTTACTGTAACTTAGACGGTAGGCGGTTTTTCAAAGGTGGCGGACCCCGGGAGTCTGAGCCCTATACATACGTTTCGTAAAATCTACAGTTCCCAATTTAGAACGACCAAATTTGGTATACTACCTCATTGTACTCTATCTAACTTAGACAGCAGTAGGAAGGAGTCGGGGCCCAGGGTGAAGGGGCTCAATTCAAAATTTTCGTAAAAATTACATTTTGTACATTTAAGAACTGCAGCTCAATTCAGCACTCCAATAATCCACCTGCGGTCTACGTTAGAGGCCGTAGATAACAATAAAGTGCAAAAATAACCGGTTAATCGTGTATTAAAAACACAAATTAATAAACGTTAGCTTTCACCACCAACGGGTGCCTTATCAGGCACAAATACAATGTAATGTAGATAATGCAAATTCTTTTTTTGTTTCGTATAATTAAATTTATTAAATCAAAAAATTTAAAATAAGTTTACTGGAAATTTACCGAAATATCTTTTTCATTCATTAAACTTTCACCAGCTGAACTTGGTGTTTCTAAAATTAGTAAAATTTACCCGGGAAATACCGGGTACCCCTGCTAGTAGAAACTAAAGATAATGTTACACTTTTAGTCAAGTACAAAACAATAATTATAAAGCCCTAGACCTGGGCCTTTTTAGCAATTTTCAGTCCGCCGAGCTAATTTTCATAAGGTTTGCATAGAAGGCCAAGATTTTAGCAATGCGTTTTACTGAGGCTGAAACTGTTATGCAGACCTTAGGCCCTTAGGCCTAGGGCTTTTTTATAGTTTTCTGTCCTCCGAGCAGATATTTATATAGATTTCATAGAAAATCAAATTTATTCTATTGAAATTTTACTCGAGCACAAAACATTAATAGATACGCCTAAGGCCTGTGCATATGCATTTTTAGTAATTTTTGTAATGCCGTGATCATATGAGGTTTGCATGACAAGTCAATTTAAGAGCGTTACCCTTATTAAAAATTCTTTAAAAGGCCTAGGCCTAGCGGCCAATAATTTATTTTTGGTGCCTAAGTGAAAGCGCAACATTATTATCTTGATTTTTTATGCAAATCTTATAAATATGAGCACAGCGATTAAATGTTACTAAAGAGCCCTTGTAAGTAATATTTTTTGACCGAGTGCAATTTACGAAATGTCGACAGGTCAAAATATCTAAAGTAACAATGAAATTTGGAATTTTTTTCTTTCTTTTTATTTCAGTTTTGATACTTGTATTAAGTTCTTAAGACATATATACATCACCTATTTTTTTAATCTTCATTGTGTTTTTAACAGATTTTCTTACCATGTTTTGGGCAAATACATAAGAAAAAATTACACTATTCAATTTTTTTATATTTATTAAATTACTTGGTTGTCATATCAAATACTTAAACTTTCTTATAACGGTTACATAGATAAAATTAAATTTAAATATAAACATCAAATAAAAAACACTAAGTCACATGAGCTCCACAACGCAAGAAATCTAATCGCCTATTAGAGTCGTAATTCTGTAGAAAATTTGAAATACGTTGTTTTAAAGAAATCTACCTACCACGTCCGGGGATTCGTTGACAAGTTAAATGCTGCAAATAGTTTGTATGTTGTAAGGATAATTCTTTGACGATGTTGTTCAAAAATTTCCAAACAGTTGGATGGGAACTCTGAAAAAATGACTGAAGTCCGTAATGCCATCCTTCGATACAATTTGTAGTCCTTGCTATACAGTTTGCTGCAGATTGCCTGTGGTTCCAAATAGAAATATTAAATAGAGGTTGTTTGTAAGCGCCGTTCCTCAGCTGTCGAACTCGAACATATGTACGTTCGAAATAAAGGAGAATTTGCTCGATTTGTTCAGTATATTCGTTTAAATCAGATAACAGGTCAGCAACTTCTAAAAATGCTTCCAACACTTCTTCTTCTTCTGGTAACAGGGCAAGTGATAATAACAATTTAATGTGTATCGCAAATGACCGATTAGATTAATATAAAGATTTCAAACTACATTCATTTACTTTGTGCAGAATAGATTGCGATAAATGAAAAAAAAAAAAACATCCACAAATTTCGATATTTTCAAAAATGGTACGGAAAGCTTTCATTGCTGCAGTTTCAAAATCTGTCAACATTTTTCGTTGCCGGGCTTGGAGAATTTTCTCCAGCAACATATTTAACATCTTCAAGTGCACTGAAGTGCCAAAAAAACTGATACAGACAAGCTTATGCAAAATACGTAGCAACGGCATTTATGCGCGTGCTCGGTTGCTTCCGCCAGTGCGTATATAAAGCGATAGACATCCTTGCCAGCTGTCAGAGCTGCTTTCGGCATGAGAATGACAAGTAACAACGATTTAACAAGGGTGTACCATGACTAAAAAAATTCCGGCAAAACTTTCAACCTGCGGTACCAGTGTAGCCATAAAAAGACATTGGGTGAACGTGACCATCGTCGGCAGTCAAGAATCGTTTCACGCGATAGGCGTGCAACACTCTCGCAGGTATCATCGGAATTCCATGCTGGAGCCTCAACAAGCATCAGCGTCCGGACTGTGCAACGTACCCTGCACGATATGGGCTTTGGGAGCCGACGCCCAACTCGAGTCCCCTTGATGGGTGCACGACACAGAGCTATGCGCCTCGCTTGGGCACGGCAACACCGCCACTGGACACTTGATGACTGGAAACAAGTAGCCTGGTCTGACGAGTCGCGTTTCCAACTCTATCGGGCAGATTGAAGGATTCGTGTGTGGCGCAAACCCCATGAAGCCATGGATCCCGATTGTCAACAAGAACTGCACCGGCTGGTGGGGGTCCGTAATGGTATGTGGTGTGTTTAGCTGGACTTCACTGGGACCCCTGGTACGTCTACAAACGTCTGTGACCGTATAACGAAGTACATTTCTCCGTCATTTCTGTCCACGCCAGGATTGAAACCCGGATCCCCTCATTCCGGAATAAGTTGCTCTACCAATTGAGCTACGCGGACGTTTTATTCTGATTCCTATCTGCCTTTATGTCGCGTGCGTCCTTCTGGCAGGTACGTCACATCTCCTGGTACGTTACAACCGGCCAACGCTATGTGCGCATGCTTTCTGACGAGGAACACCCGTTCATGTCCTGTATTCATGCTGATGGGTTGGGCCTGTTCCAACAGGACAATGCACCTGCACACAAGTGTCGGGATGCCACATTATGGTCAGAGGAGCATTCATCTGAGTTTGGGGTGTTGCCATTCTTACCCAAGTCCCCAGATCTGAACGTGATAGAACACATTTGGGATGCCATGCAGCGCGCTATCGAACACAGGAATCCGAGACCTCGGAATATACCCGAGTTGTGGAACGCTCTGCAGGAAGTATGGTATGCATTGCCTACAGCATATTTCCAGAAGCTAGTGGAGTCCATGCCCCGTCGTATTTCTGCAGTCCTGCGCTCCCGTGGGGGACCTACCAAGTATTAGACTGCTGTACCAGTTTTTCTGACACTTTAGGGTATATTGTTTCTTCTTTCCCAGGTAGAAAAGCCAGTACACAAGGAAAAGCGATGCCCGAATCGCATTGGACATGGATACTGTATAACTGGTAATATATTTCCGGAACAACTTTAAATGTGTCATCTGCTAGCAAAAATGTTTTAACCACAAGAAGATCTAAAAGTGTCTTGTGACCAATAAATATTATGCGCTTTGGGTCATCTACGCCGGAATCATGAATTATCCAATTTGCGTACTTCGCTGATATTTTAAAATTTCTGTTATTTGGATTTTCTGGAACGTTCCCGCGTGTTTTAGCTTTGGATCCATTTAATCGCCTCGTCAAGGAACTTTTCTTTGGTAGACGCATTTTTATCCCATCTGATACAGTTACTAAATTGTCAGCTATAGCTGAACGAGCCGTTGCCATTGGATGCGACATTTCAATTTTCATTTGATTTGCTAGTTTATGAGCTGCAGTTTCAAAACTCCTATTAGCATGACAGTGTTCGGAAGGCTCACGAATGATCTTGTTGTCTATGGTATGGAGCAGCGATCGACATTGTTCGGAAGGCTCACGAATGATCTTGTTGTTTATGCTATGGAGCAGCGATCAACAGTGTTTGGAAGGCTCACGAATGATCTTGTTGTCTCTGGTATGGAGCAGCGATCGACAGTGTTCGGAAGGCACACGAATGATCTTGTTGTCTCTGGTATGGAGCAGCGATCGACAGTGTTCGGAAGGCTCACGAATGATCTTGTTGTCTCTGGTAAGGAGCAGCGATCGAAAGTGTTCGGAAGGCTCACGAATGATCTTGTTGTCTATGGTATGGAGCAGCGATCGACAGTGTTCGTAAGGCTCACGAATGATCTTGCTGTCTCTGGTATGGAGCAGCGATCGACAGTGTAAAGTTCTGAACTTCGCCCAACGCCAATGAATAGTTCCTCTAGCAGTTCCATGATGGTGAACAAACTCAAATTTTTTGTAAGTGATAGTTTGACCACCTTTATTAATAATGCCATACTCAAATTTATCCATGGGAAAAATAAAAATTACTTTTAAATACCGAAATTTATGAAGTGGCACTATAAATGCAAAAGCAAACACTTATTGTATACTTGTTGTATTACGCGTAATCATAGCGGCTATAAGGGGCAGTGTGGAAAGCGCCGTAATGCTTCAGAAGAGGAAACGGTCAGTAAATTAACCGCAGGTGTCGCTGACGGTTGTTTCCCTGGTGTCGTGCGCGAAGCGACCGTGCGCCAAGCGACCCTGTTATATTTTACCGTGAACGAAGCGACCCTGTTATATTTTACCGTGGACGAAGCGACCCTGTTATATTTTACCGTGAACGAAGCGACCCTGTTATATTTTACCGTGGACGAAGCGACCCTGCTAATCGAATCATTTTACTTATATCATCATCATCATCATCATTGTCAACCATTATCAATCCACTGCTGGACGAAGGTCTCCCCAAGTTTCCTCCACAACGGTCTGTCTTGTGCCAGTCTCCTCCATGTCACCCCTGCATACTTTCGAATTCCATCAACCCACCTCCCATGTGGTCTTCTTCTGGGTCTTTTCCTGTCCCTTGGAATCCAATCTAAAATTTCGGCTGTCCATCGATGATCTGTCCTTCTGGCAGTATGTCCAGCCCATTGCCATTTCAGGGATTTAACTCTGATCATGATGTCTTCCACTCTTGTCATTTTTCGGATCCACGAGTTCCTCTTCTTATCTCTCCTGGTTACACCAAGCATGCACCTCTCCATGCTACTTTGAGTTGTCTGCAGCCTTTGTATGTCTCTTTTAGTTAAGGTCCACGTCTCTGCACCATACGTAAGCACTGGAAGGATGCATTGATCAAACACTTTTCTTTTAAGACATAATGGCATATTGCTCTTGAAAATTATGCTGTTTCTTCCAAAAGCTCTCCAGGCAAGTTTTGTACGCCGATTAATTTCTTCATCAATGTGACCCTCACTTGATATCTGCTGTCCAAGATAAACGTACGTGTCTGTTATCTCCAGCTTTTCTCCATCAATCGATAAATCTTCATTTCTTGTAAAAGCATTGAACATCACTTTTGTCTTCTGAAAGTTCATTTTTAATCCCACTTCTTTACTCTTGTCAGCAAGTTCCTGGATCATACTCTGCAGCTCTGATGGGCTAGTTGCAAAAATGACTACGTCATCAGCAAAACGAAGGTGGGTTAGATAATCTCCATTAATCTTTATCCCCTTGTTTTCCCAGCTCAGCGACTGAAAAACACCCTCCAAAGTGGCATTAAAGAGCTTCGGAGATATGGTGTCGCCTTGTCTCACTCCCTTTCCAATTTTTACGTGTGTTGTATTTTCAAACAGCCTAATCTTTGCACTTGCATTTTCATAGATGTTATTAATAATATTAATGTATGCATCTTCAATACCGCAGGTTTTCAGAGCCATTGTAACTGCTGATGGTTTCACCGAATCAAAGGCTTTTTCATAATCGATAAAAGCCATGCACAATGGAAGTTCATATTCCCTCGCTCTTTCAATTAGTTCTCTCAGCACGTGGATATGATCTATTGTGCTGTAGCCACTCCTGAATCCAGCTTGTTCTCTCGGTTGAGCCATGTCCAGTGTTACCTTCAAGCGGTGTGAAAGAACTTTAGTGAAGATTTTATAAACTACTGATAGGAGGCTGATAGGTCTGTAGTTTCCGAGATCCTCAATGTCACCTTTCTTATGTAGCAGGATCATTGTAGCGGTGTTCCAATCCTCAGGAATCTTTCCTTCATTAAGGCATCGAGTGAAAATTTGGGCGAGTACTGTTTTGATTTCTCCACTTGCTTCTTGTATGATGTCTACAGTAATTCCATCTTCTCCTGGAGCTTTTCCTCGCTTCATGTTCTTGATTGCATGTGCAACTTCTGCTGGAAGGACTGGAGGAACTCTGGTACTGGTATCTTTCATGATGTCTGGAGTGCATATATCATCCCTTTCATATAATTTGGAGTAGAAATCTTTCACTCTTGTCAAAATTTCGCCTCTATTTCTTGTTACAGAACCATCTTCTTTTCTCAGTGCCATAATCTGTTTTCTTCCCTTACTGAGATGTCCCTTTGCTATCTTTAGGCTTTGGTTGTTTTCAATTGCTTTCCTCACTAGTTCACAGTTGAATATCCTTACGTCTTCAGTGATACTTTTTCTTACTGTCTTGCATAGCTCTATATATTCCACTTTGGAAGTCACATCTTCTTTAGTTGTCCTCATCTCTCTTCTTTTTTGCATCAACATTTTGTTTTTTCCTGATAATTTGTTCACATGCAACTTGTTCTTAGACCCAGCTAATTTTGTTGCTGTTTCCATAAGAGCTTTGGTTACTTTTCTGTTAACTTCAGAGATGTCCACTTCTTCCGATGTTAGGCCTTCTAAAGCAGAGAACCTGTTCTTCAGTTCTAACTTGAAGGTATTATGGTGTTTTTTAAAGTTGGTTATGTCAATAGATTTTGTTTGTCTTATGAGCTTGCCACGTTCAAGTTTAGTGTTGAGGTGCATCTTACATCTCACCAATCTATGGTCACTACCTGTGTTGAACTTGTTTAGCACACTGCAGTCTTCTATGACGAATTTTTTGTTACACATAATAAAATCAATTTCACTTGTCGTCCCATTTGGATGTCTCCATGTCCATTTCCTGTGTGGCTTTTTCTTGAAGAAGGAGTTCAAGATGAAAAACCCTTCTGCCTCTGCAAACTCAACGAGAGTATTTCCACGCTGATTTCTGTTGCCATGACCGAATTTACCTACTGAAGTTTCATTCTGTTGCCGCTGCCCTATTTTTGCATTGAAATCTCCCATAATTATTTTCAAGTGCTGCTTACCTTTATTATTTAGATGACAAATTTCCTCATAAAATTCTTCAATTTCTTCTTCAGGATGACTTGTGGTGGGTGCATAAGTTTGAATAATCTGAGCCTGGTATCTTTTCGACAGTTGGATAACAAGTCGTGCAGCTCTGTCAGAGGAACTTTCAACTTCTACAACTTTATCCTTCAGTTTCTTGTTTATTATAAATCCAACGCCACTAGTTCTGCCAGTATCTGTCCCACGATAGTAGAAGAGATGTCCACTTTTCAGTTCGATGAGATCTTCTCCTTTTCTCCTTACCTCACTTAGCCCCACGATGTCCCACTTGATCCTTTGTAGTTCCTCTTCCAATTCAAGAAGCCTTGAATCAGAAGATAGGGAGCGTCCATTGTAAGTAGCCAAGGTCAGCATCAGATGGCAGCCTAGTCCGGTCCTCCGGGGATTCTTAGCACCCTCTGCCTTCATGTCGCACTGGCCGCTGCCTTGGCCAGGTACATTCCAGCTGCCGGAGACTGAGGGCCAAGATTTAAGTTGTGGAGTCATTTTGGAGGGGTTTGGCCATAACTCACCACGCTGGCCAAGCGGGTTGGTGAGTGTGGGATAGAATTTCCTCTAATCCCGATGGTATAGTTATACCGCTATGGGCGGTCGTCAGAGCCCCTTTAGTGGGAACAGGATGCACCACGAGAAGGCGGGGTTGACATTTGTCAAGGAGAGGCTGTGATGTTACGCATCACCTGACCTTACATCCCATTATATATATATATATATATATATATATATCATTATATATCATTATATATATATATAGAGAGAGAGAGAGAGAATGAAAATATTACAGAACAAAAATACAAAATTTCAAAACAAGTAAAAAACTGGAACAGGTTGCCGTCATCAGGAGAGCATCAACCTGTGGGAGTGGCCTTTCTAGTACCAACAAAGCGCCTTGTCGCTTTGTTGGTACTAGAAAGGCCTCCTATTTGAAATTTTGTATTTTTGTTCTGTAATATTTTCATTCTATATAAGCTACTACATGAGGTTTAGCTGCCTTCGGCGCTTCTCATGGTATTAGCCTTTTTGGTCTATTTTTCTTGTGTTAAATAATTTATTTATAAAGTTATTTTTGTGCTTTATTTATGTACTATCTACCTATATATGTATATACAAATCGTAGTCAAGTTATTTACATCTAATTAATTAAATACTTACATCTTCTGAATTTTGTAGCTTTTGTCCTTAGTCCAACTTGGTAAGATAGCATAATTCTTTCAGGCATTTTTTAAGGTCTTTAAATTTCCAAATTTGACGTGTGATGCACAAACAACAATCAAAAGAATTAGGAGAACTTGGTCCAAAAAGGAAGAAAATGTGTATACAAGTAGAAGAACGCATTCGTAATATCATGGCGGAATTTGAAAATTCTAAAGACCTGAAAAAATACCTGAAAGCATTAAGCTATCAAAATTCAGAAGATGTAAGTACTTAAAAAATGTCTGAAAGCATCAAAATTCAGAAGATGTAAGTACTTAATTAATTAGGTGTAAATAATTGGACTACGATTTGTATATATATATATATATGTGAAATGATATTAAAAACTTGTATTTAATATAAAAAACTCGATGTAAGTAATTAATTAATTAGATGTAAATAAATAATTTGACTACGATTTTTATATATACACTGGCGGAAAGTGAAAAAAGAACACCAAGAAGGAATTGGCGGACGATCATGAAATTTACATATGTTAATGGGGTCGAGTTTACGTTGGTGTGATGTTAATTTTGGGACCAACCGGTGAGCGCTTACGCCACAGCACGGCATAATATGCAAATTATTGTCGGTGGTATTTAGGAGTACGGCAAAGTGAATGTAATCAGTCGTCGGCGTACGGACATGTGCGAAGACCCTGAAGAACCTGCAATGCCAAGACATGGAAGACGTGTACGATTTCAGCAGTTTTCGGACTTTGAGCGAGGTCATCTAGTCGGACTCCGCGAGGCCGGGTGGTCGTATCGTCGTATTGCGCAGCAAATTGGACGGGAAGTATCGGTGGTGGTACGATGGTGGCGTAGATGGCCCGAGGAACAATCCCACACGAGAAGACGTGGAACCCGGAGTCACAGACGGACTGATGAGCGGACCGATCGACGCACAAGAAGAGCGGCGTTGTCAAGCAGAACATCCTCTGTGACGCAAATCCGAGCTGCCGTTGCACCTGAGGTGACTGTGCAAACAATCCGCAACCGTCTATTGCATGCAGGACTGCGTGCACGTTTGCCTCTGGCATGTGTACCTCTGACTACAGCCCACCGTCAGGAACGGCTGCAGTGGTGTCGCCAACGTCTGCACTGGAGAACGCAATGGCGATCTGTCGTGTTCAGCGATGAAGGCAGATTCTGCTTGGGAACCTCCGATGGCCATATGCGTGTTCGCAGACGCACAGGGGAGCGTTCCCACCCTTCTTGCATCCGCCAGCGACACACAGGGCCTACACCTGGTCTCCTGGTGTGGGGAGCGAACAGCTATCACTCCCGTACACAACTGTTGTTTGTACCGCGTACGTTAAACAGCACCTCATACATCAACAACATCATTCAGCCCGTTGTTGTGCCATTTGTAAGGTCGGTCCATTGTGGTGTTTTCCAGCAAGATAACGCACGTCCACACACGGCACGTGCAACGCAACATGCACTTCAGGGTGTGAGACAACTTCCATGGCCTGCACGTTCACCGGATTTGTCCCCCATTGAGCACGTGTGAAATTTTATGGGACGACTTATCCGGTCTCCACGGCCAGCCACGACCATCCCCGATTTACGCGTCCAGGTTGAGGATGCTTGGAACTCAATACCCCAAACTTACATCCAACATCTGTACGACAGACTCCATGCCAGAATTGCACATTGTAACGCAGTTCATGGCGGTTCAACCTCGTACTAACCATGGTACATGGAAATGTTATTTTTCAGTTTTCCAGCAAATACAGCTGTATTTTGCCATAATGTTTTGATCGCGTTAGCCTCTGTATTCCGTTATTATGCTGTATAAATTTCGTTGGTATCAGACGTCTCCTTCTTGGTGTTCTTTTTTCACTTTCCGCCAGTGTATATAAGTAAAATGATTCGATTAGCAGGGTCGCTTCGCGCACGATTTTCCACAAGGTCGCTTGGCGCACGGTCGCTTCCCGCACGTAATCGTTTCCCTTATCTCCATCTCACGAGATTGTGTTACAGTAACTGCGTCATCATCAATAGAAGTGGGCTTTTCTTCTACTACGATTCCAAATGTAAACAATTTTTGTTGTGATTACTAAGGCAAAAAAAAAAAAAAAAAGTAATCAGTGTTTTGTGCCAGGGTGTAATATTACACTAATGGTTTGTCACTGTTTGGGCTACCCAAAAATGAAGCGTTTTTCAAACAGTGAAGAAAATTAATACCCAGAGCTGAAAAAGCACTTGATACATTTAGTGCAGTTTGTGAAAAACATTTCGTTGATGATCATATTATTCGAAATTTTGTTCATAAGGTAAATGGAGAGGGTGTATTCATACCACGCAATCGTCCAGTTTTGGCAGATGATGCGATTCCAACAATTTTTCCTAATTTGCCAAAATCTATGTATATAAAATCGAATGTTTGTTTGCTCGTATGTCCGCTATACAAATCCAAAGTCTTCAATTTAGAACCACCAAATTTGGTAAACTGTTACCAAATTTAGTGGTTCTAAATTGAAAACTGTAGATTTTACGAAATTTTGTGCGGGGGGGGGCTTTGACTCCCTTCCTGTTCCGTTCCCAAAACCGTCCACCGTCTATGTTAGAGTACCATGAGATAGTATACCAAATTTGGTTGTTTTAAATTGAAAACTGTAGATTTTATGAAAATTGTGGAGGGGCTGACCCCCGGGTTCCGACCCCTTCCAAAAATTGTCTATAGTCTAAGTTAGAGTTTCATGAGGTAGTATACCAAATTTGGTGGTTATAAATTGAAAATTGTAGATTTTACGAAAATTTTGTATGGGGGACCTCACCCCCGGGCTCCGACCCCTTCCAAGAACCGTCTATAGTCCAAGTTAGAGTTTCACGATTTTGTATAATCGTGGCTACAAATTCTGTATGACCTGTTGTAAAATTCATTCTATGTGTAATTTCCGACTTGTGTAATTTTTCTTCGTGTAATTTCTTCCTTGTGTAATTTTTGCGGTGTAATTTCATTCCGTGTAATTTTTTCCTGTGTAATTCAGTCCTGACACCCACAATTTGTCCTTGATCAAACTCCGATAAATCAGCAGCTTTTTCTATTCTGACTCCCAACACTCAAAGGCGGTTCTCGGGTTGTACTGCTGTGTGAGCTTCACCGGCGCCACCATTCGGTCTCCAGGCGCGCGCATTTCTCTAGGCTAGGGGAGGTCTTAATGGAATGGCTCACCGTTGTATATACACGTTTTAAGTAATAAAGGACGATACAGTCTGGTTAGTTGGCATAAGCCCCTTTCGTTATAAAAATTCCTGTACAAGCTAATAGATGGTAAATACCGAATTGAAGGGGAAATGTGCTTTTTACGAAATGCCCGACAACGTGTGAGGTCACGTTTCTCAACAGTGTTCGTTGTTTGATCACTAAAGCGAGGTAATTAAATTCCATAAAAATTGATTTCTACCAAATTAATTCTCCTGATGAAACAAGATTTCTTCTAAAATTAAAAGGTATGATTTATCTGCGAAAGTCAAATATAAAAAAGGACTACTTCTGATCTTGAAGCTTCTGACAGACGAAAGAAGAGCATAACGCGAGAGAAAAAGAAATTAGAACCAAACTAAAACTAATTACGTTGAGATAGCATGAGCGAAGATGGCCGCTTCTGTTTTAGTTAGTATTTCAAAATGCATGGGAAATTACATTCTGACAAAAGTCGATAACACAAATTTTTTCTGTTGCGATAATTCATGCGCTGAACGACATTTCACGTTCACCGGAGCTCTTTTAACTTCAAAATAACTAAACCCAGTCGTCCCTGCTCGCCACAGGTAACTACAAAAAATAATTTACTGGAATTTAAAAACTGATTATTTAGATTAGACATAGTTCCCCAAATTCCCATCAGTGAATTTTATTTTATTTACAGAGCGTTAGCCGTGCTTATACACTTAAATTACAAATAATTACATGGAATTCTATTTTGGAAAACATACATTACTGACACACCCACGAGAAAAATTTATTTTTACCAAATAAAAATATATTAACTTGGTTTCATACGATATTTCTTCTTGTCTTTCCTTGCCAGCTGTATTTCACAGCATTATCACGCAAAAACCATGTTTTTCCAACGTTAGTTTACCAACTCTTGAAAAAAATTGTCCAAATCAGTTTGACAAACCCTGTGCCTCTTTCTTTTCGCAGAGTAAACACTTTTTTAAGACCAGTAGACGATTTTATGCAAATTAGATGATACCTGATCGCTCTCGCTGCATAAATGAAGGTATACATACACCGATGAGCCAATATATTATGACCACTCCCAGCCTATATCAATGAGCGGGCCTGGAGACCGAACGGTGGCGCAGGTGAAGTTCACAGAGCAGTCTATATACAACCCCAGGACCGGCTCCGGGTTAGTAGAGCGTTCGGAGTCAGAATGAAAAAAGCTGATGATTTATCGGAGTTTGATAAAGGACAAATTGTGATGTCACGGCTCCTCGGAACTACGATCTCGGAAACGGCGCGGCTTGTGGGTTGTTCGGGTGTCGCTGTAGTGAGTACGTATCAAAAGTGGTTCACTAATGGCCAAACGACGAACCGTCGCCCAGCCGGGTGGTGCCCGCAGCTCATTGATGCCAGAGGAGAGCGGAGAATGTCGCGCATTATTCACAGCGACCCCAGGACCACAGTGCGAAAAACCACACGCAGCTACAATAGTGGTGATCAGGGCAATGTGTCACAGCACACAGTTCATCGCAGCCTTCTGCGCATGTGCCTGTGTAGCCGAAGACCCAGCCGGGTCTCCATGCTCACTGCACGTCATCGCCAACTGCGCATGAAATGGGCCGAAGACCATCCAGATTGGACCGTGGATGATTGGAAGAAAGTGGCCTGTTCTGGCAAATCAAGATTCCTGGTGCATCACGTAGACTGCCGAGTGCAGATACGCGGATTACCAACGGAGTCTATGACTCCTGGATGCACTGCTGGGCGGAAACAGGCCTGCGGCGGCGATGTTATGCAGTGGGCGATGTTTTCTTCGGGAACTTTAGGCCCTATTTTCCCAATATCACAATCCCTGACAGTTGTCAGGTATCTGAACATCGTTGAGGACCAATTTCACCCAGTCATGGCAAATGTGCTACCTGCTGGAGATGGCCATTACCAACAGGATAATGCGGCGTGCCACAGTGCCAGAATGTTCCTCGAACCACTCTTTGACGATTCTGGCAGTGTGGCATGGCGCATTATCCAGTCGGTAATGGCCATCGCCAGCAGGGAACACAGTTGCCATGACTGGGTGAACTTGGTCCACAACGATGTTCAGATACCTGACAACTGTCAGGGATTGTGGTATTGGGAAAATGGGGCCTGAAGTGACCCAAGAAAACATCGCCCACTGCAGAACATCGCCGCCGCACGCCTGTTTCCGCCCAGCAGTGCATCCAGGTGCCATAGACTCCGTTGGTAATCGGCGTATCTGCACTCGGCCGTCTACGTGATGCACCAGGAATCCTTATTCGTCAGAACAGGCCACTTTCTTCCAATCATGCACGGTCCAATCTGAGTGGTCTTGGGCCCATTTCATACGCTGTTGGCGATGACGTGCAGTGAGCATGGGAACTCGGCTGGGTCTTCGGCTACACAGGCACATGCGCAGAAGGCTGCGATGAACTGTGTGCTGTGAAACATTGCCCTGATCACCAGTGTTGTAGCTGCGTGTGGTTTGTCGCACTGTGGTCCTGGGATCGCTGTGAATAATGCGCGACAGTCTCCGATCCCCTCTGGCATCAATGAGCTGCGGGCACCACACGGCTGGGCGACGGTTCGTCGTTTGGCCATTAGTGAACCACTTTTGATGCGTACTCACTACAGCGACACCCGAACAACCCACAAGCCGCGCCGTTTCCGAGATCGTAGTTCCGAGGAGCCGTGACATCACAATTTGTCCTTTATCAAACTCCGATAAATCATCAGCTTTTTTCATTCTGACTCCGAACGCTCTACTAACCCGGAGCCGGTCCTGGGGTTGTATATAGACTGCTCTGTGAACTTCACCTGCGCCACCGTTCGGTCTCCAGGCCCGCTCATTGATATAGGCTGGGAGTGGTCATAATATATTGGCTCATCGGTGTATGTATACCTTCATTTATGCAGCGAGAGCGATCAGGTATCATCTAATTTGCATAAAATCGTCTACTGGTCTTAAAAAGTGTTTACTCTGCGAAAAGAAAGAGGCACAGGGTTTGTCAAACTGATTTGGACAATTTTTTTCAAGAGTTGGTAAACTAACGTTGGAAAAACATGGTTTTTGCGTGATAATGCTGTGAAATACAGCTGGCAAGGAAAGACAAGATGAAATATCGTATGAAACCAAGTTAATATATTTTTATTTGGTAAAAATAAATTTTTCTCGTGGGTGTGTCAGTAATGTATGTTTTCCAAAATAGAATTCCATGTAATTATTTGTAATTTAAGTGTATAAGCACGGCTAACGCTCTGTAAATAAAATAAAATTCACTGATGGGAATTTGGGGAACTATGTCTAATCTAAATAATCAGTTTTTAAATTCCAGTAAATTATTTTTTGTAGTTACCTGTGGCGAGCAGGGACGACTGGGTTTAGTTATTTTGAAGTTAAAAGAGCTCCGGTGAACGTGAAATGTCGTTCAGCGCATGAATTATCGCAACAGAAAAAATTTGTGTTATCGACTTTTGTCAGAATGTAATTTCCCATGCATTTTGAAATACTAACTAAAACAGAAGCGGCCATCTTCGCTCATGCTATCTCAACGTAATTAGTTTTAGTTTGGTTCTAATTTCTTTTTCTCTCGCGTTATGCTCTTCTTTCGTCTGTCAGAAGCTTCAAGATCAGAAGTAGTCCTTTTTTATATTTGACTTTCGCAGATAAATCATACCTTTTAATTTTAGAAGAAATCTTGTTTCAACAGGAGAATTAATTTGGTAGAAATCAATTTTTATGGAATTTAATTACCTCGCTCTAGTGATCAAACAACGAACACTGTTGAGAAACGTGACCTCACAAGTTGTCGGGCATTTCGTAAAAAGCACATTTCCCCTTCAATTCGGTATTTACCATCTATTTGCTTTACAGAAATTTTTATAACGAAAGGGGCTTATGTCAACTAACCAGACTGCATCGTCCTTTACTACTTAAAACGTGTATAGCCGCCCCGGTGGCGCAGTGGTCTAAGCGATGGCTTCTGATCATTCGTCCGAAAGGGGTCCGGGTTCGAATCCCGGTGAGGCATGGATGTTGTGTTTGTCTTACGGCGCTGGCTTTCTCCCTTCCCTGGCGCCAGTGACCCTAAATTAGGGACGGGCGACTGCTTATAGCCCATTGAGTTGCTCACGGTGGTCGTTAAACCTCCAACCAAAAAAAAAAAAACGTGTATATACAACGGTGAGCCATTCCTTTAGGACCTCCCCAGCCTAGAGAAATGCGCGCGCCTAGAGACCGAATGGTGGCGCCGGTGAAGCGCACAGAGCAGTATATATACAACCAGAGAACCGACTTTCCGTTAATAGAGTGTTGGGAGTCAGAATGGAAAAAGCTGCTGATTTAACGGAGTTTGATCAGGGACAAATTGTGATGGCACGTTGCCTCTGAACTACGATTTCGGAAACGGCGCGGCTTGTGGGTTGTTTACGTGCCGCTGTAGTGAGTACGCATCAAAAGTGGTGCACAGGTGGCCAAAAGATCGACCGTTGTCCAGCCATGCATCGTCCGCAGCTCATTGGTGCCAGAGGGGAGTGGGGACTCTCGCGCATTGAGCACAGAGACCGAAGGGCTGCAGTGCGGCAAATCATCCGCAGCTAGAACAGTGGTGATCAGAGCAATGTGTCACAGCACACAGTTCATCGCAGCCTTCTGCGCATGTGCCTGCGCAGCTGAATACACAACCCGAGGTCCCCATGCTCACTGCACGTCATTTCCAACAACGCATGAAATGGGCCCAAGACCATCTAGATTGGACCGTGGATGATTGGAAGAAAGTGGCCTGTTCTGACGAATAAGGATTTCTGGTGCATCACGTAGACGGCCGAGTGAAGATACGCCGATTACCAACGGAGTCTATAGCACCTGGATGCACTGCTGGGCGGAAACAGGCTGGCGGCGGCGATGTTATGCTGTGGTGATGTTTTCTTGGGACACTTTAAGCCCCATTTTCCCAATATCACAATCACTGACAGTTGTTAGGTATCTGAACTTCGTTGTAGCCCAAGTTCCCCCATTCATGGCAACTGTGTTTCCTGCTGGTGATGGCTATTACCAACAGGATAATGCGGCATGCCACACTGCCAGAATCGTCAAGGAGTGGTTCGTGGAACATGCTGGTGACTTTCTGTTAATGGCATGGCCTCCAAATTCACCTGAGATGAACCCAATCGAACATTTGTGGTTCGACTTGGAAAAGCGGGTTCGCGCTAAATCACCACCACATCAAAATATACGGGAACTGGAGGACCTGCTGTTAACATTATGGTACCAGATACCCCATGATACCTAGCGCCACCTCATCGAATCAATGCCTCGCCGAGTGGTCGCCGTTTTGCAGGCTAAAGGGGGTTCTTCAACTTATTAAGTAGGTGGTCATAATGTAATGGCTCATGGGTGTACACAAGAGCCAAAACATTATGGCCAGCGCATCTATTTCAAATCTAAGTAACTGTACGTAAACGATGAAACTGTAAATAACACCTGATACTGAGCTCTGTTAATAAGTGTTATTCTTGTTCTTCAGATGGAAAAGATCAAAAATGAGTATCGACCCCAGGATGTATTGACTGTCAAGTAATCCGAAGTACGCTTTGTTACACGTAATTGCCAAAACACCTTTTTTGCATCAAAAGGGTAAAACATTTTGCTGTCTTTACTCAGCAGCTATATCTTCCACAGTTTTGAGTGGAAAGTTTCATCTTTTAATAGCCTTATTTAGATCAGTATGGTCTAAACACAAACGAATATTGTCTTGTTTCTTAACTATTACTAATGGGCTTAATGCAGGAGTAGGATTTGAGACAGGTACTAGAATTTTCATCTTGACC
The DNA here is from genome assembly GCA_039090855.1 of Macrothele yani. Classification (NCBI taxonomy): domain Eukaryota; kingdom Metazoa; phylum Arthropoda; class Arachnida; order Araneae; family Macrothelidae; genus Macrothele; species Macrothele yani. The sequence continues at coordinate 104,739,354 of CM076996.1, read as the reverse complement.
ATCATGTCAATCTCCTTCTTTACTTTCTCACGAATTGCATAAGGTATTCGGCATGGTGGATGTATAGTTAACGAAGCACCTTCTTGCAGCTCTATATCATATTTAATATTCTTTATATAACCAATACCTTGAAATATCTTTTCTGGAATAGGACTTCCAACTTCATGGACTTGTATGAAATCCTTATTTCTTACTATTAAACTTAAGTTCTCACAAGCATAACATCCTAAAATGCAGTTGAAATTACCCTCAACCACTAGAAAATTAAGTGTAACAGGTTTGTTTTGTATAATACACTTAGTGCTTATCTCTCCCAGAACCGGTGTATACGTATTATTCAAAGATCTGTCATTTAACTTGTGAATTTGAAATTTGCCAATTCTGCAGTTATGACATTCCCTTCTGCGCCAGTGTCAATCTTAAAATTAGGACAAATTCCTTTATCAAATAGCACTTTTGTATACCATTTACCTCTGTAATTATTTGAGATATTAACCAATTCACATACATGTAAAGTATCACAGGTATATGTAGTAATGTCCTCCAAATCACTATCATATTCGCTTATCTCATGAACTTCCTTATTTCGTGACTTAAAGGTTTTCATATTCATTTTACATTGGCGCGCATAGTGTCCCTTCTTGGAACAGGAATTACACATCACACTGAAAGCAGGACACTTCCGAAATTGGTGCACCAAACCACATCGCCAACACACTCTTTTTGCTTTGATGTCTGTGGACTTTGATGTTCCGTGTATTTCTGAGCCATTGAATTCTTTAGGGACCTTTTTGTTTGTTTATTTTTAATGAAAGGACTTCTATTTCTTTATTCATTTTTGCCCTCATTTCCTGAAGTTGATTCGAAGTTTGTTCACTGGCTCTGCATATATCAATCGCTTTATTCAATGTAAGCTCTCTTTCAGCTAATAATAATGCACGTACTTTATCTGAATGAATACCACGCACAATCTGGTCACGTAACAAGCTATCTTGTAAATTACTGAAAGCACAATCACTAACCTTCGTTCGAAGTTTGGTTAAGTAAGAATCAAAATTTTCTTTCTCACCTTGAATACAAGTAAAGAACAAATAGCGTGTATACGTCTCATTTGGTTTTGGGGGAAAGTAATAAAATCTTCTTTTAATCACAGCTATATCGCTTTGCTCTGCCTCTGTTAAATTAAACGTATTAAAAATCATAGTTGCCGAAGTTCCTATTGCTGACATAAATGTAGCGGCCTGTACCTGCGGTGGTTTCTCAAAACGCTGTGTAGCAGTTGCATAAAATTCGAACGACTGTTTCCACAGCTTCCATTTTGTAGCCATGTTGTGAGCAGGCACTTCCAGCTCACGAGGAAGACGAGCGTTAGTCGAATCCATGTTACTTGAAACTATAAATTTAACACAGTTGATTCGAATTAGTCATACCACCACGACATTCACGATAACACAATCTGGCCCCATGTAATAACAACCCAGTTATCACTCACAGACTATAAACTGCCATTACAGATCACAACCACCACCGGACTGGTGGGTGTTGCCAATCGCTTTTATTCTTCAACAAATTACATATATGAGAATACAGGAGAATATGACAACCATATATGACAATTACTTAAAGGAATCGTCCATATATTTACGCGTTTGCTTCAGAAAATATTTATTTTTTAGGCATTAATTTGTTCCCAAATGCTACCCGAACTTGATCATTCTGAAATAAAGATTTACAAATAAACGCACGCATTCAAGGTTGCAACACTCCCGATTATACCATCTACAAAACACGATAGGTTTGGTAGTACAAATACGTATTAATATTCTGATTTAGCAAAATATCATCAGAAATCTGAAATATTTCATACATTTTTGTTAATTTTGAAAGAAAAAAAGAGTAAACAAAACGAAGAAATACCATCCACTACATTTTTGCCGCTGGACGTCCGAATTACTATACCTCCCCCATGTTATATTTGGTCCGGTTGTCAGAAACTCCCCCTCCCCCTGTAACCTCGGACGTACTTTATGGACGGCCCCAAAGCAAACACAACATCCATGCTTCACCGGGATTCGAGCCCGGACCCATCACGGACGAATGATCAGAAGCCATCGCTTAGACCACTGTGCCTTCACTTTGCAGCTTAACTGAGATGATACATCTTCGTAAAAAGAACATTCTGGACTACACTGCTGGCCACCCAAAATGCAACACCAAGAAGGGCACGAGATAGCAAAGCCAGATTTACTGGACACATAACAACAGATACAAAGATGAAACGATTGAGCTTACATGCCCGTGCGACTTGCGGAACACGCAGACCTCAATAGTTCGTGTGGCCCCCATGGCTGGAAATAACGGCCGCTACACGCCGCGGCATCGAACGAAAGAGGCTTTGGATGTGGGCTTGCGGTATGTCCGTCCAGGCTGTTTCCACATGTTGTCACAGTTCATCAGGCGTAGCCGCGGGTGGTGCTTGCTGGGCCACTCGGTTGCCGATCAGCGACCAGACGTGTTCGATGGGCGACATATCTGGAGAACAGGTGGGCCACGGGAGCAGTGACACCTAGTGGGTCTTGACGATTTGTTGCACGATGCGTGCCACGTGCGGGCGCGCATTGTCCTGTTGAAACGTGGCCGCTGGTAGGTCCTGCAGGTAAGGGAGGTCAACAGGCTCTAAAACGTCGGAGATGTAGTGGTGGCTGTTAAGTGTACCGGCGATGCGTACAAGAGGGGTGCGGGTGTCATATCCAATTGCGCCATAAACCATAACGCCAGGCGACGGATCGGTATGGCAATGCATAATGTAGGAGTCATACAGTCTCTCGCCGCGGTGCCGCCAACGCGAGTCCGACCATCGTGGTGTTGCAGGCAGAAGCGGGATTTGTCGGACAAGACAATAACCTGCCATTCGGTAGTCCAGGTGCGGCATTCAGCGGCCTACTGCCGCCGCACTCACCGGTGGTGTAACGTCAATGGTAGTCGGAGCAATGGGTGCCGTGCGACAAGTCCCCGCTCATGCAGACGACGTCGAACGGTACGTGCTGACACAGGTTGTTGCGCAACACACCCTAATTCCTGCGCTAACGTTCGTGATGTGGCGGTGCGAGCCGTCAATGCCCGCCGCACAACATGCCGGTCCTCTCGTTCGGTAGTATGCCGCGGCTGCGGCAATCGCTCACGTTGGTCCGTCCGTCCCCTCCTTCACCCACCGAATCCATACTCGCCTCACTGTGGCTGGATGTCGTCCCACACGGGCGTCGATGTCTCCGTACGATAAACCGCTGTCGCGATAAGCCACTATTCGTCCTCTGTCGAACTCCGCAACGTGCTGGAATGACTGCCGTATTCAGCGACGAGGCATCAGGAAGCTTCCCACGCACAGTTCCACTACTTCCATCCCGCCTTCTGTGCACCCTTCTTATAGTGCTTCTCGGTGGCGTGCCGGGCGCACATGATTTGCATATGCCCTGCAATGCTAATCGCTTGCATGTCCTCTCGCGGGCGACGCATGCTACGAATTTCAGGCCAATCGGATGCTTCCTTCTTGGTGTTGCATTTTGGGTGGCCAGCAGTGTATTTAAATCTCCAATAAGAATATCTAATTTTTCGAGCGATTCTCCGGTTCTGCTCGTCTTAACTCAATTCCAGGAATCAATCGGAAGCATTTCTCTTATTTGTTACTGGAATTGATACTCCAACTGTAAGCCTCAGAAAACGCCCACGAAAAAATAAGCGTCGTAAACTTATTTTCTAACGTATGTGCATGAGGAATCAAATCAGTAATGAAAGTTTACCAAGACATTGTGTGCAGCAGTAGTTTGAATTTTTTTTATTCGTGTTTTACAGGAAAAATTATATTTGTGCTTCACGGGATACTAGGTTAAGCAGAAAATCGTGTGAAAAACATTAAATGCAAATCCAATAAAAACCTTAAACCTTTATGAATTATTATTAGCCCTGGCAAACCGAGAACAAACTCAGGGCTTATGTAACACTAATGAAGGCTTTTGAGATAATCGTGGATGTTGAAATTTCCTGAGGAGGAGCGGCGTAATCCTTTCTTGTCTTTCTCTATCAGCGGCGTTCTCCTCCAGTAATCAACAAGGCGTAATACAAAGCTGACATCTGGGCTAAATTGGTTTTTGCTCTGTCAGAACTACTTTGACAACGTAGGACAGGTCAATATTTTAGTTGTTGGTTGAGCACGGTCATCTTTAAAAGTTTCGCCTCGTTTATGCGCTTACGCACTTCATAGAAAACAAAACAGATGACATCCTTCACAAAATAAGCGTAAAAACCGTTTTTCGTTGACTCTTCTCCTCTAGTATAATTAAGTACTTTAATAATTTCTTTTACACTCAGGAAAAGCCAGAAATCAGGATAGTGGAATGAAAACTTTTCGGTAGTGTCCTTTGGGCGTCTTTACTCTAACTTTTAAAAATTAAAAAAATATATACTTCCGTTTTTGTTTAATGAACCGCGAATTATAATACTTCTAAAGTCAAGGCGTTTCGAAGACAGTCTAACTTTGTACCAGATCTCTAGAACTTTAAACTGCCCTCATAGAGAAGTCAAGAAAAGAAATGGAATATTGTGCTAATGGCATCCCTCTTGTATATGTTACCGGCAATGTGTGAAATCTATAGAATGCGTGACTATTTTTAGGCAAATCATGAAATATTTGTTATTTTAATATTGTATATAATTTCCTTGTGCATTATATAAAACGACAAGGACTATTTAGGCAAAGTTGGAAAATAGAATCATAAAAAGGCTTTTATTGAAAAGACGTATATGAAAATCAAGGAAGAAATACAAAGTAAAGTATACGACTTTCTTACTAAAAGAAAAAGACTAGCACTGACCTACTTGTTGCAACAAGGAAGGCTAGAATGGCATTTTCAATTACACTTAATTGCCTTTTTCACAAAAGAGCACTTCATATTTTGGCACTTGGTGTTACACATACACCTCACGAATCCTTGACCACTTCCTGTGGACTGAGCGATAGCAGCTGATCTAAGAGGAATTCCGTGGTTGGGAACGTCTTCAACTTAGAGTAAGTCCTCTCATGCAACACAGTATGGGCTAACGTACGCTGCGCAAATTGAAACTCGCAGGTTTCGTCACTGTGGAACAAAGACAGGAATGCAAATGGCGATAATACTAAATACTGCCTGCTTGAACCGAGCGTTGATCGTCACGTGCTTCGCTAAGTGAAAAAAAAAGTCATAGGGGGCGCTTAACGTGAGCATTGAAAGTCACGTGCCTCGCCACGTGAAAACAAAAAAGCACTGGCCTCCCTGTGGCTTTTTTGTTGTTTTTCACATAATTATACATATTTTCTGTATTTTATACTTTGCCGATTTGCCTTTTGGCATTGCATAGAATGCCTAGGAAATGTGTGAAATGGTAAGCGTTTCGTACTTTGACGTCCCATTTTCGGCATTCTGTACAATGCCTAATTTCAGACATTGCCGGTAACATAGACGATCGAGTGGCTCAATAAGGTGCTGGAAGGTGTTCACAGGTATGTGGAGCCATGCTGACTGCAGTGCATCTGACAGCTGCTGGAGGGTGCGTGGAGGAGGATCCATAGAGCAAACAACACGATTGAGGTGGTCCCACAGATGCTGGATTGCGTTTATGTCTGGGAAATTAGGTAGCCAGAGAAGTACTTTGAAGTCAAATTTTGAAGATGACAATCCGATTTTTGGCGTAAATGTGACAAGGATGGTAAGTCAGATAATATCCGAAAACTTGAAAATGTTCATCGTCCTAGAGCGGGACTCGAACCCGCGTCTCCCAGAAAACGCCCGGGTATGCTAACCACTACACCACCCAGAACGACCAAGTTTCAAGTTTCCGATGAATTTGAATATAACCATCACAGGATTCGCTAGTCGAAGCAACCGGCATTCATGTTTAGCGAATCTGGAGGTTAAGAATCTTATCCTGTGTTTGCCCGGAGAAGCAGATAAATCATGAAAGAAATACGGGATTACGCCATATAATACAGATTTTGAAGATGACAATCCGATTTTTGGCGTAAATGTGACAATAATGGTAAGTCAGATAATATCCGAAAACTTGAAAATTTTCATCGTCCTGGAGCGGGACTTTCGGATATTATCTGACTTACCATCCTTGTCACAATTACGCCAAGCATCGGATTGTCATCTTCAAAATTTGTATTATATGGCGTAATCCCGTATTGCTTTCATACTTTGAAGTCTTCATAGTGCTCTTCCAACAACTCTCTGATATTTCTAGCTGGTTGACACGTCGCTTTGTCGTGCTGGAAGATCCCATCCGCCCCAGGGAAGACAAGCAGCATGTACAGGTGTAGGTGGTCTGCAAGGATGGATTCCTAACGACTTCGGTCCACAGTGCCTTCCACATGTATGAGCGGACCCATGGAATGCCACCAAAACATTCCCCAGACCATAATGCTGACCCCACCAGCTTGTGTTCTTCCAGCAATGATTGAAGAGTGTTTGTTCTCCGATGTTTCTCACCTTATCCGCCAACGTACATCCGTTCGATGAAGCAGAAAATGTGACTCGTCGGAGAAGGCAATCCTTTGCCAATCAGCGAAGGTCCAATTCCGATACTGCCGTGCAAATGTATTCTGCCGATGCACCTTCGTTAGCATATGTGCAGTGACCATCCGCCTACATCAGAGGCCCATATGGAGCTGTGTTTGCTGAACTGTCGTTTTAGACAGACTTCCGGTAGCCCCCTGGTTCATTCGGCCAGTGAATTGATCCACTGTGGCATGTCGATCGGCCCTCACGCACTTTCGAAGCCGACGTTCACCTCTCACATCAATGACACGTGGTGCTCTGCAGTTTCCACACCGCTTATTTGCAATGGTGCCATTTCTCCAATCACGGTACACTTGAACCACAGCAGCACGCGAACAGTTCACAAACTGCGCTGTTTCAGAAATACTGCCACGCTTGGCCCGAAAGCTGATAATCATCTTTTTTTGCAAATCTGATAATTCGCTCCTTTTATCGGTGACAGAAACGAGGGATATGTTTTTGAATGTCTCCAAGCCAGCTGACGACACTTACCTTCTTTCATTGGCTACGCGCTGTTGACGTTTAAAAGTAGGAGGTGGTCACAATAATGTGACTCGACTGTGTATATACCATGATGTATTAGGTTGGTGCAAAAATATTGGCCGTTTTCTAACGCGAACGTCGAAAGGACATAAGTCTGCTTAGAATGAAAGTATTTTAATCAAAATAGGACCCATTCGAATCAATATCTTTCTGCCAACGAGAAACTAGTTGATTTATCCCGCTGGCATAAAATGTCTGGCTTCGGGAGGCGACAAACTCTCGGAAGGCGGTTTCAGAAGCGTCCTAGTTAGGGAAGCGTTTCTGCCGGAGAAAGGTGTCCAGGTGCTGGAAAAAGTGGAAGTCTTTTGGTGATAAGTCCGGGGAATACCCAGGGTGAGGCAGAACTTCGTACCCCAACGCGTTCAATTTCTTGAGCGTGGTTCGGGCGACATGAGGCCTGGCGTTATCGTGGAGGAGGATGGGACCTTTTCTGTTGACCAATGCGGGGCACAAAAACTGCAGTTTCTGGTGCATCTCGTAGATGTACTGACAGTACTTTACGGAGGTGATTGTTTCGCCCGGTTTGAGGAAACTGTAATGGATCAATCCAGCTGCGGACCACCACACAGTCACCATGATCTTCTGTGGGTGCAAATCTGGCTTGGGGAAGTGGCGAGGTGTTTCCTCTTGATCCAACCACTGCGCTAAACGTCGCCGATTGTTGTAAACGGTCCATTTCTTGTTACGATTCAATCGATAAATGGATCACTCTTGTTGTGCAGAAAGAGCGAAGACGACACCTCATAACGATGATTTTTCTGCTGTTCGCAGAGTTCACGAGGCACCCACTTATCGAGCTATTTCACCTTCTCTATGTCTTTCAAATGGCAAGCGATGGTGGTGTGATTCACTCCGAGTTCTTGGACGACCTCTCGTGTGGTTTTCAGCGGGTCAGCTTCGATAATTTCCCGCTGTTGGTCGTTATCAATGTCGGTAGGGCGCCCACGACCTTCGCCATCTTCGAGATTGGTTTCGCCGGCACGGAATGTTTCAAACCATCTGCGGACTGTACGTTCCAAAACTGTTTCCATGCTCCACGCTTTTGTTTTCTTTTTTTGTTGGAAATTTAACGACCACCGCGAGCAACTCAATGGGCTATAAGCAGTCGCCCGTCCCTAATTTAGGGTCATTGGTTCCAGGGAAGGGAGAGAGCCAGTGCCGTAAGGCAAACACAACATCCATGCCTCACGGGGATTCGAATCCGGACCCCTTTCGGACGATTTATCAGATGCCATCGCTTAGACCACTGCGCCACCGGGGCGGCCCACGCTTTCGTGACATTTTGAGTTGCCTCCACGGCTTTGTGTCCAAGTTTAAACTCGTGCAGCAAAATGATGCGAATTTCTTGTTTTGATAGAGGCATTGTTCTTTGCCTGAAATCACGGCAAAAAACACGTCAACAACAAGCTAAACAGCCAGATCGATTCAGCGATAAATAAGCTTCAAAATAATATGTCACCAGCAATAACACTAAGAACAAGTCTTATACAAATTGCATGGCAAATGCACTGTAACATCTTTCGGCCATTATTTTTGCACCAACCTAATACTACAAAGGTAAAGCACATGGCAAGATCGCAAAGTTGCAGCTATAAATTCCGTCGGGTAACTTAATTGAGAAAGCATTAGGCTCCGGAACAGTTTCGATCTCAGAGAGGGTTCTATCCCCGGCAAATTTGTGTTTCGCTGCATTGACACCCGAGTGTAAAAATGGATATCCTAGCCGTTGGGTTTTTCGAAAAATGCGTAATGCTTCTTCCACACATCGTCTGGAATTAGTGAGAATTCCTTCTGCTATAGAGAGTTGCTTCAAGCATGGTTTGCTGCGGTCTTGAAACCTACGAATTCGTGTCCTCGGTAACGTTATTTTCATTTCAATAGGATCAGGGCTCAACCGAATTAAACATGGCTACCTGCGTTTTCTTTATCAGAAAAAACAAACATGCATCTAATCGTAAAAAAGGTAGTGCTTCAAACTCGTTAACGGTAACTACTAAAATTGAAACACAGAGAACTTGCTTTACCAGGCAGGAGTCATTAAAAGCTCGAGGGCAGAAAATTTAAGAGTACTGAAAAAACAATTATTTTTACTTTTAAAAGGTTATTGGAAAAAGGTGTGCTTGTAAGTAAGTTTTCCATACGTTATCGCCAAAGCAGAAAGAAAAATCCACTCACAATTACTAATAAGGCGATTCCTATCCAAAAGTGTTCAAATAAAGAATCAGTAAATATTAATGGAGCAAAGAGAGGATATGTCGATTTTGACAGATTCTCATTTTTCACTGTCGGCCAAAATTAATTACTAACGACAAGTACAATAAACAAAAGGATTCCCAAAATCAAAGGTTCTAAAGGCTTTGCTTAAGATTCCGTAAGAGTGATGGAAGATCTGTCTACGTCATTTCGACGATCGCATCTGTTTCCGCTATCAATAGGAGAGGTTAATTACTGAGATGAGACAATTACTCTGGCTTGTAAGAACAACAAAAATGTTTTGGGGCATCCTTTTGTCACACCTCACGCATAAGACGTTTGTGACAACTCCATTCACATTCTTGGGAAATAAAATGGCGCTACTTCTGAGAGATCGGGAGAAGTACGGTATGAAGAATCTGCGGTGTAGAATAAAATGGAAGCCAGCTGAAGACGACACAAGTGAAAATCTTTCAAACACCGAGGCATTATTTTTACCGCAAACGTGATGAACACAGCTAATATTTTACACACTAGTGTTTGTGAAAATTGCAACACCAAGAAAGAATCTCCCTATTCAAATGAAATTTATATCACTAGGGGCTGCGCCTCTAGGCTCGCTACACTCGTTTCCAGAGTAGCACTCGGGCAATGTAGCCCGATCTCCAAATATATCACATGAAATAAAAACTGGAAAATTCATATAAATTTCAATTTTTATTGCATGTCTAAGCAATTAAGGCTTGTTATTCCGAAATTTCAGAGTTTCTTTTTTACTGTCGTTAAGTTTTGGAAGGTCGGACTTTTGTCGTTTGAACTTATAGCACTTACTAAATTTACTACCAAGGAAAACAAAAGCGCGGTCCAAAAAACATTTCCGTAAACCGTTCTGCTAAACCGTTAAAGTGGACATCAAGTAATTTTTGCTTCCTATACTTCCAATGGAAAAACTTTTGTACAGATTTCCTTCACAACTATTGTGTTCCCAAGGATGAAAATTTGAACATCGATTAAAATAACTTCATATTATAACTTGGAATACTTAATATTTTCTAATACATAACCATAATTATATAAAAAATCAATACCTTTTCCTTTGGTGGTGTTGGAACCAGAAAAAAGATGGCGCGACCTGTTCTTTGAGGACGTCAGTAGACAAATGTTGGGTTGCATAATTATGGTTATGTTTTAGAAAATATTAAATATTCCAAGTTATAAAATGAAGCTATTTTAATCGATGTTCAAATTTTCATCCTTGGGACCGCATTAATTGTGAAGAAAATGTGTGCAGAGATTTTTCCATTGGAAGTATAGGAAGCAAAATTACTTGACGTCCACCTTAAACAACTGAGATAGCTTTACCAACAAAATATATGCATAACAAATTCTCTGCGTCACCATGACAGCAGGTCACGGGACCAGAACGTTCCTCTGTGGTTATCGTAAAGACAGACGAGCCGTTTGTGTTTTTCCTTTGAGTCTTTAAAAAATGCTTAAAAATCAGAAAATGACTTTTTCTTAATTTTTTTTTTGTAAAAAAGGGACGATTTAGTTGTAAGTTTATGCTGTAAAAATTGCAATGCGTTATGATTTATAGTTTGCCATATATCCGTTTTTTTTAAATGGATACCATCGCGAAATAGAGAATTTTGTGAAATTTAGAAATTTAATTCCTCGTAAAATAAATCGAAATAAAAAAAAAAAAGGCAACGAGGTGCAAAACTTCGGTCATGGCACTACATGCTTACAATGCTTCGTGGTTCTGTTGCTGTTAGTGTGTCCGGAACGCCACCTGATAACCCTTTTTTGTTTACCTTAACTTTGAGCAACAATTACAGCATCTACACGGCTTGAATGGAAGGGATGTTTGATAATGTTCTGGGGAATAGCCTGCCAGTCTGCTGCTATGCGAGACCAGAATTCATTTGTTGTGACTGGCGGAGGCGCTTGATGGGCCAGTTGTCACTTAGCTACCCTGTCCCCGACATGCTCGATCGGGGACACGTCCGGCGAATGTGCAAGCCTGGGAGGAACCGGTATCTGTCGCGCATGGCAGATGTTTTGGATATTCCGGGCCACATGTCGCCGAGCATTATCCTGCTGGAATATAGCGCCAGGACAGATCTGAAGGAAGGTTGTCACCTCTGTCTTTACAACATCCCTGACTTATCGCTGGTTGTTGAGGGCTCCCTCAATTCGTATTTCGTGTGATGCGAATTGAACCCAATGGTGTCCCAAACCATGACACTTGTCTTTGAGTCGGTATGACACAGCAAGGTGCCATTCACCACGATGTCTTCGAACACGTATGCGACCATCATGGTGCATCAAGTTGAATCGTGACTCTTCAAAAAACACGACCTATTGCAAACCACTGTGCTAATGTGTGTGTACGAGATCTCATTGCAGCCTGAGGCGTCTGTGGTTATAGGTCAAAGGAATGCGCAGCAATGGGCTTCTAGAGACCAGTCCCCTGTTAAGCAGACGACGTCAAACTGTGCTGGAGGGCAATACCTGACCTGTGACAGTGCTCCACTGCTACGCTGACACCGTGGATGTCGCTGTGCGATCAGTCAATGCCATGTGGTAGAGGTGTCGTTCATCCCGTGAAGTCGTGCAATTTTGCGTCCCATTTCCCGGATTTCTGTGCGTCCGGGCCTCATCCGTCCACTGGCGCCACGTTCGTATCACTGTACTGGCGTGTTTTGTCCCGTACGAGTAGCAATTTCGCGGTAGAGAAATCCAGCTTCTCTCATCCCAACAACCCTCTTTTTTTCAAAGTCCGGTAAGTGTTCATAATGCGACTTTCTTCAGCAACGGGGCAAAGTGAAAGACAAAAAACACCCTTTCGACTCAATGTCGGCTCTTCACTGATTGCAATATCTCGTTTCAGCCATGTCTTTATACCAAAGGCCTGACAGTTCCGAGGGGCTCTGCTCTGAAATCGGATTCGTATTTTCACTGACATTTTAATCATTTGCATGTCCCAACCTCTCGTACATATCGTGTAAGTTTCAAGATAAGACCAACAGTCCTTCATAGTTTTGCATTTTTTACAAAGTTCGTATTAACAGTGGTCCAGAATTTATGGAATTAAAATAAAAACCGCGTGAAAAACACTATTCCTTTAGTCTACCTGATGTTTTGTTTTTTATATGATGAAAAGATTGTCAACAATTATTTTTAAAATAACTCAGAATTAAGAGAACTGCACACTTTGAGAGGTATCCAAACAAAATCTGTAATCTTCATGAAAAATATTACCAGCACCAAAAATCTCGGAAACGTCTGCACACATGACTATTGTCTAATCAAATATAATTTCGCTAATCTTGATTTGCCTTCTGACAAGGAAAGCCCTCGATTTAGCCACCGCTGATCTAAATGAGATTTTGTTATATTGCTCTACGTACAAAAAGAGGAAAATATGCACTTTTGTTCATTCCCAATCTCTTCAATTCGGGGTTATTGCCCCGAAAAGGTTCAATACAACATTAAGTTACGCAGATGACGTAAGATAAAAAATCCGACGCATCTGTGTAAAATGTTATCGAAATTAGCACAGTGAGCTTGGCTAGAACATTCTGGGTTCTTTAAACAAATATTCAAAGAACGTTTCCACGAAACGAGAGAATATTACGACGAGAAATGTTCTTCCATAATACTTCTTTACATCTTAAGACTGTACGTTAGAACTAAACCTAACATAGTTGTCAAATGTCAAAACTCCGATTTTGCTAATTCCATGCTTTGACTAAATTATGCTTGAAACTTAAATGTATAGCGTGAAGCATGACCTTCCTGTATACACCCTTAGCAAAAATGAAACAAAACAAACCCAACGAACCCAGAAGGAGTCATCTCTGCAATCCCAGAGCAGTTGGACCATTTATTCGGATAAAACAGCTACACAAGTGAAACCAGTCGGTACGTTGTAGCGCCACATCTGGTTTAGATGCAAGCGACCACGGGGCGTGGCATAGACGCAAACAGTTCATGGATACTGTCCTGACGTATGGTATGCCAGATGTTGTCCAAATTGCGGGCCAGCTCAGCGACATTTCTCGATAGGTGTAGGTGGCGTCCCATCATGTCCGAAACATGTTCGATCTCTGAAAGATCAGGCGATCGATCGGGCTGGCCATGAAAGGGTGTAGACATTACGGAGGCAGACCTGAGAGAGCAGTTCCTTGAGTGGCAGGGCATTATTATCCTGTTGAGAAATTGCTCGTTGATGCTGCGACAGGAATGGTAACACAACAGGTCGTGGAATGTCGTCGACGTACCATTGAGCCGTTAGGGTGGTACGGAGGACTACCAAGGATGACCTGCTATCGTAGGAAATGGCTCCCCACACAGTCACTCCCGATGTACTAGCCGTACACCGTTTCACGGTAAACGCAAGATCCTCCTTGCGCTTTTCAGCTTGTCTCCAGACACGTATTCGCTAGTCATCGGCGCCAAAAGCAAACCGTGACTCACCTCTGAAGAATACATGACGCCACAGAGAACAGTACCCTACGTTGATTGGGCCCGACACTACTGCAACCGATGCCGGCGATGCACGCTGGTCAGTGGTAGGATGCGGAATGGCTTCTTCGAATGTAGTGCCCTTGCTGCAAGTTGTCTTTCAACGGCCGCCACTTCCCTACCTGTAGACAACTTAACGTGGCCACGGTTGGTTGAGAGCGACAAATTCAGTTCTGTTCGTGATGATCTCGGTCCTCGCGTTATGTCGTTGCCCTCGACCGTCCACTGCCCGCATGACGTTGGGTTATGCCCTTCTCTACCCATTGGTGCCAACATCATCTAATTACTGCATCACTCCGGCCTCAAATGCCTGGTGATACGGCGACTTGACCAACCGGCCTCTCTCTCAGCCCAACTATACGCCCTCTCTCAAACTCGCTCAACTGCTAGTATTGTGCACGGATCCGACGTCGGGGCATACTCACAGTCCGCGGAGTTTAATACAATCGCAAACCCTGCGTGCGAGATTTGCCTTTACCGATGTACTTCCCATGCGCTGTACCAGGCCACTATTTTGTCGTTGGTCTTTTTTTTAATCAATTGAGCATTCTACCCTGAGGTACTTGCATACGGAGTTTCATCAAGAAAAAACGACATCCTCGGGGTGCTTCATTTTTAATTTTTCTTATTTGCAAAGAATGTGTATCAGCACAAAATATATGTATAGTTACATATACGCAGCTGAGTGTTCTATTGTACCTTTTCGGCGCGATATCTCTTAATTGAAGAGATTGCGAAATGAACCAAAGTGCACATTTTCTTCTTTTTGTACGTGGAATAATATAACAAAATCTCAGTTAGATCTGCGGTAGTCAAATCGCGACCTTACCTTCTGAGTAGAGTTGTAAAATTCGTATACGGAACAGTGTAGGCTTCTGCGAAAAACTAGCATTGCATGTAAATGGTTTTATAGCCCATACAAGCTACGCTCAACTGCTAAAAGATTGTGACCACCAAGCCTAATATGATGTTGGTCCCCACGTGTCAACAAAATAGCTCTTACCCTGTGAGGTATGGACGCTAAAAGATTTTTAAAGGTGTCTTCTGGTATCTGGTACCAACGCGTTACTAGTAGATCCTTCAACTTTCGTAAGTTACGTGGTTGATCCGCCAGAAATCGGATTTGCTGTTCCAACACAAACCACAGATACCTGGCGATTTTGGAGGGTTGTTTAAGTACCGCTCAAATGAGAGGAATTAGTAAACATCATTGTTTGTTATTATGTATTTATACGTAGTATGTAAGGGACTGTGGCCCGGTCTGGTCGTGAGTGACGCGAATGGGTTGTACGTGAATAAGTCACCCTCGAATCACACTCCTTTTATTTAACACCCACAAAGATCATGGCATGCGAAAGATAAACAGCATAATTTATCTACAAAGAGTACCAGGGTACTATCTCGATATTTTTTTTGTTTCATGAACCACTCAATGGAATATAACCCGTCTGTCCTTAATCTGGAGCCACTGGAACCAGGGAACGAGAGACTCGGTGCCTTAAGGTGGACGTCAAGTAATTTTGCTTCCTATGCTTCCAATGGAAAAACTTCTGTACACATTTTCTTCACACTTAATGCATTTCCAAGGAAGAAAATTTGAACATCGATTAAAATAGCTTCATTTTATGACTTGGAATACTTAATATTTTCTAAAACATAACCATAATTATGCAATCCAACATATGTCTACTGAAGTCATCAAATTACAGGTCGCGCCATCTGTTTTCTGGTTTCAACACCACCAAAGGAAAAGTTATTGATTTTTAATATAATTATGGTTGTGTTTTATAAAATATTAAGTATTCCAAGTTATAAAATGAAGCTATTTTAATCGATGTTCAATATTTCATCCTTTGGAACGCATTAATTGTGAAGGCATTGTGTACAGAAGTTTTTCCATTGGAAGTATAGAAAGCAAAATTACTTGACATCCACCTTAAGATAAGCACACTATCCATATATCACCAGTCCCCATCTTGGACGAATGGTTAAAAGCTAGCGTTTAAACCACTTCGTCCCTAGGACAAGCTCAGTAGCAGTTGGACTACTCGATGAAGTTAGTGTCATCCGATTTTTTCATCTTCTGGTTATTTCCAAATAAAATACCTGAAATTTTCTCAGTGAACGTGCTCTATAAAATGTTTACGCACACTGAAGTGCCAGAAAAACTGGTACAACAGTCTAATACTTGGTATGTCCCCAACGGGAGCGCAGGACTGCAGAAATACGACGGAGCATGGACTCCACTAGCATCTGGAAATATGCTGCAGGCAATGCACACCACACTTCCTGCAGAACGTTCCACAATTCGGGTGTATTCCGAGGTCTCGGATTACTGTGTTCGATAGCGCGTTGCATGGCATCCCATATGTGTCCTATCACATTCAGATCTGGGGACTTTGGTGGGAATGGCAACACCCGAAACTCAGATGAATGCTCCTCAAACCATAATGTGGCGTCCCGACACTTGTGTGGAGGTGCATTGCGCTGTTGAAACAGTCCCAACCCATCAGCATGAATGTAAGACATGAACGGGTGTACCTCGTCCGGAAGGATGCGCACATAGCGTTGGCTGGTCACAGACGTCTGTAGACGTACCAAGGGTCCCAGTGAAGTCCAGTAAACACACTTCATAACATTACGGAACCCTCACCAGCCGGTACAGTTCCCCGTTGACAGGCGGGATCCATGGCTTCATTGGGTTTGCGCCGCACACGAATCCTTCAATCTGCCCAATACATTTGGAAACGCGGCTCGTCAGACCAGGCTACTTTTTTCCAGTCATAAAGTGTCCAGTGGCGGTGTTGCCGTGCCCAAGCAAAACGCATAGCTCTGTGTCGTGCACCCATCAAGGCGACTTGAGTTGGGCGTTGGCTCCCAAAGCCCATATCGTGCAGGGTACGTTGCACAGTCCGGACGCTGATGCTTGTTGAGGCTCCAGCATTAAATTCTGTTGATAACTGCGAGAGTGTTGCACGCCTATCGCGTGAAACGATTCTTGATAGCCGACGATGGTCACGTTCACCAAATTTCTTTTTACGGCCACACTGGTATCGTAGGTTGGAGGCTTTGCCGTAATTCTTGTAGTCACGGTACACCCTTGCAACGGTGGTCCGTGAAAATCAGAACTTCGTTTCTATCTCCGAAATACTATGGCCCATCTCACGAGCGCCAAATATGACAGCGCGTTGAAAATCGCTTAAATCGTTATTACTTGTCATTCTCATGCCGAAAACAGCTCTGACAGCTGGCAAGGATGTCTATCGCTTTATATACGCGCTGGTAGCCGCAACCGAGTACGAGCAGAGGTGATGTTGCTATGTATTTTGCATAAGCTCGTCTGTACCAGTTTTTCTGGCACTTCAGTGTATGTCAAATGTACTTTGAAATGTGCAAAACAGCCAGGAGTTTCAAATATACAGTGGTGCATAACAGGTGCTACTACTCTTTCATGCTATATAAAAGTCAAATATTTCCTAAATTGTAGTAATTTTTAACGCGACAAAATTGAACCGCACCAAAGGAAAGTAAACGTGTAATCATTAAATTGACATTTTATCCCATTTACTTGAAAATTGCCAACATCACTGTTTGCCCGTGGAAACTCAAATACTGATATCACGGAATTTTAAGTAACAATATTTATCGAAATGTTAAAATAACCCTTCTAGTAAGATCTCTAAATTACCGTTAGTTTTTTTACTAAGGGGCTTTCTCTTTAAATGACAGTTAACAACTTATATATCATCACATTTCACAGGGACATTTTTCGTAGGGATTTAGCAAAATTACTGATCAAGTGATCATATATAGAGGATTTTATTAAGGGAGTGTCTTACCCCCAGGTCTTAAACAACCCTTAGAAATAAGAAACTAGGAGATTTGGGCTAGAACGCCCGATAGGAAAGTTACACGGAAGCGAAGTGGAAAGGGGGAGGAAGACGCCCTTATTTATTACCGGGGGCAGTATCCGGGGTCCGACGGCTTGACGTGCCCATCCGACGCACGGCGAATATATAGTGGATCGAACCTGAGCCCCTTTCCGCGGCAGTCAAGAACGTTGTCCACTTGGCCACCCGCGGCCTAGCAAAATTACTTTGGGACTTCTTGGCATTAGCATGAAAACTGAACTTGATTTAAATAACACACACTGATATGAGCGGAATTCGTAGTAAAATATATTTTCGAATTTGCTGGGTAGGGTGTGCTGCTGTGCAAATTTCTGAATCTGGGCCCAACATCTGGACTGCCATTCAGTTCTACAAGAGTAGTTCGTGTTGGGAAACTACTCAGCACGGATGACTCTACGAACGCATAGCGTGATTGTGATAAACGTTATTAAAAGAAATGAAGCATATTTGTGAAACTACACTAAAGGAAACAGAAATTTGTTACATTACCGGAAAGCAAACCAATCCTGAGGAAATTATGTTAACTTGCTAGCCGTAATCGCTGGAGGAAATAATTAAATTTCAAATTACTACAGTGAATGTATTTCAATTATCAACGGAAAATATTTCCACTCCTGAAAATTAATGTTTGATGTGAACAGCATTTTCTTGATTTTGAAGCTCTGCCTCTAGATCGAACAAATATACATCAAGATAAACAAAAGTTCCCCTTAAATACCAAAAATAAGAATTTCAAAAAGCCTCAATAGGGGGCGCCACACGACAAGCAATACGTTCAAAACACTAATGCGAAAGCTCTTGGCAATTGTTGAAAGCCACTAAGCCTAAAGAAGAGGCAAAACCTTTTCTTTAACAATAACTACAATGTGTGTGTTTAAAACTAGTTTGAAGTATTCAGAACTTTTATTTCGCCTTGGCCATTAATAAATACTCTTGAAAGAATCGCTTCCAAAGTAAAACTTTGTATCATTTTGAAAAGGGTTTTTAATACTTCTTCTCAGATATGCCTCAAAAGTAGTCGTCGGAAAACATTTTTGTAGAGTTCGGTGCAACCGGTAGTTCACATCAACAGTCATGGTTTAAACTTTAAAATAAGTCTTATTTTTTTAAACGCCTTTTTCTCTTAAAGTATTTTCTGATTGTTTTATTAATAGTGCAAAAGTAATCAAACTAAAACGGAAAAAGACACAAATGTTAAACTCAAAAAAACTGCTTTCAGTTTTCAGGAACAAAGGATGGCATAATTTCGTTTCGAAGACTTTTGCTGTGGTTTCAACATGAACAGGAATAAAACGTTAGTTTCCACTTAAAAAAGTAGCTGACAAAAGCAGAGCAAAATAATTTGTCTTGCAGTGATATGTTGCACTTCGTTTCATGGCTTTTCGTAAGAGAGAGACACCATCTGACCTAAAACGTTGTCGACAGCTCAGGAAAAGAAAACTCTTTTCTTCGAATGATGTAATATCACACTTGTTCAATTCTAAGAGCGTTACTTAGGTACTAAGGGTTTTTTTATTTCTTTACTTCTTTGTTTTGGTTTGTGAGTGTGTTCTCGATCTTCAATTCAATTGTTTTGCAGCAGATGGCGACACACATGTATTGCTCGTGGGATTTGCAAAGCAACTTTGAAAACAACATTTTTTTGCAACGATAGACACAAGGTCAGGACTACTGAAAAAAGAGAATAGAAAATCATGAAATCAGCTGTGAAAAATAATATAAGATTCGTCAAGCTGTTAGGCACTTCTATTTCATTTTTCACAATCAATGTTGTTTTAGAAACAATTACCAAGCACTTCCTTCAAGATTCCGGAGGGAATGAAGCGCCTAGCATAACCAATCCAGACAGAAATTTTACGATTGCTAAATATAATGACATTTAGAGTTGTTATTCATTAATTTTGTCATTTGTTTTCGAAAGAATTCATTAAAACACGGAAGCTTTCACTCACTCGATATCCATGACCTGATAGTGTTACAACCTCTGAGATTCAACTGATGAAAATACGATCAGAGCTTACGTTGCAATCCTTATCATATTTTACTTTTCACAGTAAGGTAATGAATTCTTCCGAAAACAAATGACAAAATTAATGAATTTCTTAAAGAGAAGATTCCAAAAATTAAAAATATAATTTCACAAAATCCTTGAAAAGAGGCAATGCATGGAATCCCAGGTCCATCGCAATATTTGACCACAGTATTGCAAACTGGAAGTGTGTGAAGGAGATAGTATTTCATTTTGTCTAGGCGCCCTCATACATCAACGAATTTTATTCCTTACAATTTCTAAAACTGCTTAAATCTGAGAGACAAAACCAGAAATGTGCACGAAACGGGTGTATCTTCCTGACTCGAGAACCTCCTACGAAACTTATATTATTGAATCTGCATTTCTGTTAAAGAAATGTTTTCGAATAAACCGAAGATCTGCAGCTACATTGAAGATAGTGTTATACGTTTTTGTTGCTACCGTTGGTATGTGGTAAAATCTTAACAACTCATTTCTTTCCTGGCATCCAAATATTGGGTTGGAGAGAAAGTAATGCCCGATAACGAGGTACCCGAAGTCGAAGCCCGGCCACGGCACACATTGACAACTGAGATTGCGCAGCACACCGGCACGATATCAGCAGGTAGGTGGCTTAAGTCAGTGGCAGTTAGCCGTCAGAAGGCGAGGTGTGTAAGCCCAGCCAACATGGAAGTGTACAAGGAGCCATTGCATGCTATATGAGTTTCGTTGTGGTAGCACCCCCGCAAATGCTGTAAGGAACATTACCAGTCTGTACCCCAATGCCATATCACATCGTCAGTGCTGCTGTTGGTTCGAACGATTTCCAGAGGGAAAATTTTGAACTGTCAGACCGTCCCAAAGCCGGAAGACCGGCAACACTGGATATGGAAATTCCCTTACTGGAGACCGACCCACGTGGGACCACGCGGGAATTGGACAAAATGATAGGGACTACGCACTCGAGCATTATCACGCACCTGCGACAAATTGAGAAGGCGTATAAGAACGGGGTTTGGGTAGCCCATCAACTCACAGTTGAGCAGAAAGCAAATCGCATGAGTTTTCCTGCTTGCACGTGACCAAGTTGAGCCGTTATTGGACGGCATTTTGACAAGTGACGAGAAATGGGTTCTGTATGACAATGTCAGGGCCTGGAAACAGTGGTTGGACCCAAAACAGAATCCTATGCCGGCCCTCAAAGCTGGCCTCCGCCCACGTTAAGGTCCTGCTATTTGTTTGGTGGGATATGCGGGGTACCGTGTGTTTTGATTTGCTGCCTGACAACACCACTATCACCGCCGATGTGTACTACCGTCATTTCGACCATCTGCATGCATCGCTCACGTCGAAACGACCAGCACTGCCGAACTGTAAGGGCGTCCTTCTACTCAAGGATGGAGCAAGACCTCATACAGCACGGATGACCTGTCACAAGATCAAGGACCTGATCCGCGGGCTGCTGCCGCACCCGGTATATTTCTCGGACATTGCGCCAAGCGACTAGTGCATTTCCTGATAGTTTCAGCATTTTCTGGACTAACAGCGGTTCACCAACCGGGACGATGTCGAACGCGCACTTACTCATTTATTTGCGTCCAAGCCGTCACAATTCCACAGGGACAGTGTCCAACAGCTACCCAGACGATGGGAGCAGGTCGTGTCAAACAATGGCGACTACATTTTAGACTGATTTGTACTTGTTGCATGTACTGTGATTAGCACTTTCATGGTGCCTTGCATTTGTAGGCATTACTTTCTTTCCAATACAATATTAAGACCACCTTTCAAATCCAGTTCTTTACCATGAATACACTGAAGTTAGTTTGAAAGACAAGTTCTACTCTGGGAACCATTAACTGCAGCTGAAGTTCAGCAGATATCAAAACAGAGTTATGATGGACGTGACACATGTGAATAAAAGAATAACTAAAACAACATTGAACAAATACGTTTACAAAACACTTGAACGCTCTTTTCACAACATTCATTCTGCATATATTTAAGTCTTTCAAAAGAAAATTATGTTTAACCAACATTATATGATCGTGCCCATAGTTCAGTACACTGTTTGTGTACAGGTGATTACATTCAAAAATGGTGGTTTGCGTAAATCTGAATTTTTACGAAATGTGCATGATTTTGCAGGATACAAATATATCTGTCTTTCATCAAAGATTGCTGTTTTTTTATGTCATGCTTTGAAGGGCAGTAATGTAGGTTAGAAATGTATAAAACAAACTGAAAACCCTACGTTAGGATTGAGCGTCGGTGATGCTACAAAATGTTTTTCCCACTCCCTGCAGCGTGTATAATCTAACTGCGTGGTGCCTGGTCTTTGTGTCATTGAAAAGTATTCCTTTTTTTTTTCTGGGACCATAAATCTTCACCGAAGTGTGTTATTCCATGGGCATGCTAAGGGATTGACGATTTTGAATCTTCAAGTTTTTTCGTACTGCATCAAATAACACTCATCAGTTAAGACTTTGTTATGCAAATACCTCATTGGTGTTATACGTTCATTTCCTGATTTTATTAAAGGCAAGTTAGTAAAATCATGCAATGTATTGAATATGATACGCTTTCCAACATTACAGAAATCATTATTCAAGTTATAAGGATAATGGCTGTGGAATAAATCTCGCTCCTGTCTGACCTTTGACCCCATTTCGATGATATTAAACAGAACCGGTTCAGTAAATCTCCGAAAAACATGATAAAGTTGTGTCGCAATCGAAGCATTTTGCGTAAGTTATGACGCATAAGATCAATTAAATGGATTCCGCTCTTATGTCCTGACCTTTGACTCCATTTCACTCATTTTAAACAATGTTCGTCCTGAGGTGGTTCCCTACTACATGCTAAAATTTCATCGAAATCGAACCATTTTTACGTGAGTTATCGTACGGACGGACAGACAGATAGGCAGACGGACAAAGCTGGAGCATATACGCTTCTTCAATCTACAATCTATGGTTGGAAAGCGTAAAAATGACGAAATAGCTCTCTGACTGCTGACGAGTGACACATGGTACGAAATTTTTCAGTTTCATCTGTTGCTTCCGAACAGTCAATCAGAAACGTTGAAAAACAACAGTTTCCCAACAACCAATCAAAAATATTAAGTTTCAACTGCTTGCCAACAGCCAATCAAAAACATTAACTCTCAACGTCTTACCTACAGCCAATCCGAAATATTAACAAGCAAAGACTTCCAAACAGCCAGTCAAAGACATTAACTTTCAGCGGCTAGATGTGTGCCTGGATTCGAATTTGTATTTCTAATCATTATTTAGAAAACCACATCTGCTCACCGAGGGAGCAGTACGCTGATTTTAACAGATGAATAAGAAAAAAATGTGCTAGGTATCAAGTCCTTATTAAATACAATATTTTATTTCATTATTAGAACTATTGATTGGAGAACGTATTCACTAATGTAACACTTGTTCAGCTCCATGTTTATAAGGAATACCGCAGAACTGTTATTAGTTCATAAATTCAGCTATCTCAAGGTCGTAGAAAAATTACCTACTGATACATTGCACTACTTCGATGCCTATGAATGCCTTTTTACAATTTCAGTTTGGAAACAAAGGCGACGAGCGATTGGACTGCAATCGAAGAATGTTTCCAGGCTTCGTTAAAAAAGCATTTTATTAATTGTGGATATTAATTTGTACAATCAGTTCATTATCATGTTCATTGTTCCGTACACGGTTTATGTACTAGCGATAGAATTCAATAATTGTCGTTTGGCAAACTAAGAATTTCGATGAAAAGTGAATGGCTTGCAGGATACACATACACTGACGGAAAAAAATCCCAACACCAAGAAGGGGTTGTGTTAGATAAACGACAATTGGTAGGCGGTGAGAGTACATCTGTAAGATTGCATCTATGCAAATTTCGCGCTCGGCGCATACGTGTGGCGCTAGTAGCGCCCCTCGGAACATGCAAAACAGGTTTGCTGTAAATACGCGCTGTAACGTTCGTGAGCGTTAGTTATCGTTGAGACTCTACGTAGTGTGTTGATATTAGTCAAGAATGCCTTTAAGAAGACGAAGAAGCCATTATCAACAGCTCACGGAGTTTGAACGAGGTCGTGTAATAGGGCTACGAGAAGGTGGATTTTCTTTCCGCAATATTGCAGAACGACTCTGCAGGAATGTAGCCACTGTGCATGATTGTTGGCAGCGGTGGTCAATTGAAGGTACTGCATCAAGAAGACCTGGTTCGGGCCGGCCACGTGGCACTACTGAGAGGGAAGACCACCGTGTACGGCGTATGGCCGTGGCGCATCGTACCGCGTCTGCGGCAGCAATTCGAGCTGCAGTTGCCACCACAGTGACACAACGAACTGTTACAAATCGGTTACTTGAAGGACAGCTCCGAGCCAGACTCCCTGTAACGTGCATTCCACTTACTCCAAACCACTGCCGTTTGCGACGTCAGTGGTGTCAAGCTAGAGCTCATTGGAGGACGGAGTGGAGATCTGTTGTGTTTTCTGATGAAAGCCGGTTCTGCCTGGGTGCCAGTGATGGCCGTGTGTTGGTTAGAAGGAGGCCAGGTGAGCGCCTGCAACCAACCTGTCTGCGGCCGAGACACATTGGACCTACACCTGGAGTTATGGTCTGGGGAGCAATTTCCTATGACAGCATGATCACTTTCGTGGTTATGCCACGCACCCTGACGGCACAGTTGTACGTCGGTCTGGTGATTCAACCTGTTGTGCTGCCATTCATGAACAACAATCCAAGGGGTGTTTTCCAACAGGATAACGCTCGCCCGCATACCGCTGTTGTAACCCAACATGCTCTACAGAGTGTCGACATGTTGCCGTGGCCTGCTAGATCACCACATCTTTCACCAATCCAGCACGTATGGGACATCATTGGACGACAACTCCAGCGTCACCCCCAACCAGCATTAACCGTCCCTGTATTGACCGATCAAGTGCAACAGTCATGGAACTCCATCCCACAAACTGACATCCAGCACCTGTACGACACAATGCATGAACGTTTGCGTGCTTGCATTCAACATTCTGGCAGTTACACCGGTTATTAATGTACCAGCATTTCACATTTAAAATGGCTCTACTCGCGCTTACATTAAGCTGTGATGTTGAAACTTTAATCGATTAAGTATGTTACCTATACAAATGTATTGCCGCCATTTCATTCCTCTACAACTATTTTTTCGTGGTGTTCGGATTTTTTTCCGTCAGTGTATATATATACCGTATATCAGTGTTCCTCTAAAGCCTGCTTCTTTTTTCATTTGTGCTACTTCAAAAGTCAGTGACGTATGCTAAAAATGTATAAAACAATGAAAAACCCCTGCCGTAAGGTTTACTAGTAAAATTGATGGCACAACAAATTATTTTGTCATTCTCTGCAGCGTTCATAACTTAAATGCGTGAGACCCGATCTCTGTGTAATCAAATAGCGCGCAGGCTTTCTTTTTTAATGTGATTCAAGACATTGGTTGTTCTCAATCCTATCAAAAGTGTGTTGTTTTGTAGGTATTCAAAAGGGAACTAGCGATTCTGGATGCTCAAGTTTTTCGAAATGTTTTAATAAAAGAAAATGACCAAGTGTTTCTCTCACCCTGTCGATGAGTGACACGTAATTTAAGAGTTTCATCTGCTGCTTCCTAACAGCCAATCAGAAACAAGCAACGGCTTCCCAACAGCCAGTCATAGATATTAACTTACAGCGTTTCTTATCATTATTTAGAAATCACCGTCTGCTCACCGAGGGAACAGTACGATGATTTTAACAGATTACGAAAAAACAAAGGGTGTTAAATAACGAAGACCCTACAAAATACAATTTGCTTCATTTTCCCACGTATGTAGCGGTAACGTTTAGGATTATTGATTCGAGAATGTATTTACTAATGTAACACTAGTGCAGTTTTATTTACGCTTTCCAACCGTAGGTTGAAGAAGCGTATATGCTCCGGCTTTGTCCGTCTGTCTGTCCGCCGCCAGCACGATAACTAGCGTACAAATGATTCGATTTCGATGAAATTTTACTACGTGGTAGGGGACAACCTGGGAAGTAACCTCATTGAAAATGGACGAAATGGGGGAAAAGGTCAGGACATAGGAGGGGATCCATTCCATCGCCCTTATGCGTCATAACTTACGTAAAAATGCTTCGATTGCGACAAAACTTCATGTTGTTTCGGAGATGTACTGAACCGGTTCTGTTTAATATCATCAAAATGGGGTCAAAGGTCATAGTACAGGAGCGAGATTTATTCCACAGCCGTTATCCTCATTAGTTGAGTAATAACTTGAGTAATTATTTCTGGTATGTTGGAAAGCGTGTCATAATCAATGCATTTCATGATTTTACAAGGCATTACGCATAACTTTTGTTTACGTTTTAAAACCGTAGGTTGAAGAAGCGTATATGCTCCAGCTTTGTCCGTCTGTGCGTCCGCACGATAACTCGCGTAAAAATGGTTCGATTTCGATGAAATTTTAGTATGTGGTAGAAGACCACCTGGGGACGAATCCTGTTGTCAAAGGAAGAAATGGGGTCAGGAGATAGGAGCGGGATCCATTCCATAGCCCTTATGAGTCATAGCTAAAAATGCTTCCGTTGCGACAAAACTTTAGTATGCTGTTCCGAAGTTATACTGAACCAATTCTGTTGAATATAACCGAAATGAGATCAAAGGTCAGGACACAGGAGCGAAATTTATTCCACAGCCATTACCCTCATAACTTGAGTAATAACTTAAGAAATGATTTCTGGTATGTTGGAAAGCGTATAATAATCAATGCATTGCATGCGTTTACTAACTTGTTAGTTTAGAAAATCAGGTTTCTCAAGATGGTTGAAAAGTTATCTACTGATACTTTGACCTAATTTTACGCTTATATATGCTTGGTTGCAATTTCCGTTAGGGAACAAAAATGACCTTCATAACAGTGTACGATATTGTCCAGTAGATGGCAGCACAGCGTTAGGACGATTTCACTGATTGAAGTAAACGTAGTAGGTTGTAGACTACGCCCAACTTCTTTGGTTGTTTTGTACCCTCGAAATAAGCTCACTTCTCATTGGAGTGTTAACTTCTGTTGAAGTCTGCCTAAGGATAGGGTCTTGTGCCTCTAAAAGTGCTCGTGTCAGGTTTGCGTTTCGACCATTCCCTTATCTAATAATGCAACTCAGAGTTATTACAGTTGGATAGCATACTCCTTTAAATTTATTAGTGTTTTAACTTATGGTTTTTTATTATTGTGAAACGTTGAAGGGCTACTGAGTTTTTTACTCACTTCTGTTTTAACATGTAAATATCGTGTCAGCTACTGATGGGATGGTCGACTGAAACTGAAGGACGTACTAAATAGTATATGTTGAGTATGTGGGTACATGTGACTGACCTGAAAATATTAAACTTATTGTAAGTGCGTTTTTAGATAACGAGAACATTTAGTGGTATATTCATTATTTTGAATGAAATTAACTGAATATGTTTAATAGAGATGAATTATCAAGCGCATAATTGCTTCAAAACGGTGTAGTCCTAGACTTTTGTGAATAACGGAAGCGCAGAATAATGAACTTGGTTTGTGCACTAGCGAAAGAATTCAATAACGGTCGTTTGACCAAATAAGAATTTTGATGAAAAGTGAATGGTTTGCAGGATGTACATACATATATCAGTCTGCTTCTAAAGACTACTGTTTCATTTATACTGCCTGAAGGCAGTGATGAATACTAAAAATGTACAAAACAATGAAAAGTCCGTACCTAAAGATTGTTTATTTGGTTGGTTTGAGGTTTAGCGACTACCGTGAGCAACTCAGTGGGCTATAAGCAGTCGTCCGTCCCTACTTCAGGGCTGCTGGATCCAGGGAAGGGAGAGAGCCAGCTCCGTAATATAAACACATGCCACACCAGGATTCTAACCCTGACCATCTCGAACGAATGATCAGCCATCACTTAGACCACTGCGCTACCGGGGCGGCACCTTAGGATTTAGAGTCAGTGACCCTACGAATAATTTTTGTCATTCCTTGTAGATTGCATAACCAAAATGCCTAGGACGGGATCTTGTGTAATCAAATAGCGCATTCCTTTTATTCTGTGATCCAAGACATTACTTGTTCTCAATCTTATCCAGAGAGGGATATTTCGTGGGCATCCAGAAGGGAACTGGCTATTCTGAATGCTCAAATTTTTCGAAATGTTTTAATAACAAACACTCTTCTGCAAAGTCTTTGCCATTAAAATCTGTCTTCATTGTCATAAGTGCATTTTCTAACCTCATTAAGGAAAATAACCATATGTTTCTCTCACCTTGTCGATGGGTGACACCTGGTATTGTATTCTGGAGTTTTATCTGCTACTTTCCAACAGCCAATCAGAAACATTAACAAGCAACGGTTTCCCAACAGTCAGTCAAAGACATTGACTTTCAAATGCTTGATGAGTGTCTGGGTATTATAAGGGTTGTTCAATAAGTAGTGAGACATTCTGCCTGAATGAATCAAAGCATAACATACCAAAAAATAATCGCCGCCAGCACTTAAACAGCGGTGCCATCGTTACACAAGTCCTTGTATTTCTGCGGCATAGAAGGAAACAAGCTGCTGCTGCGTTCAGTTATCTACAGCTTCACGCATCTGATCATCCGAAGTGAAACCTTTGCCTTTGAGAAATTCTTTCATAGATCCAAAGATGTGGAAATCGCAGGGCGATAGGTCAGGAATATACACAAGATGTTTGAAGGATTTCCCAGTGATAGCGCTGCAATGTCCTGGCGTGGTAACTGCCGTATGCGGCCGGGGTTATCATGGAGAAGCACAATACCCTGCGTGAGGTTGCTAGGTCACTACTTCTTGATGGCTTGTCGGAGCTTCATTAAAGTTTGACAGTAACGTTCGGTATTGAAAGTAGATCTTTTTGGTAGCCACTCAAGAAGCAATGATCCTCAATGGTCAAAGAACAAGGTTAAACATCGCCTTGCCTGCGGAAATGGTGGACCGTGATTTTCTCGGCGGCGGTGATGATGTATGTTTTCACTGCATGCTCTAGTGTTTTGACTCTGACTCGAATGATGACACCATGATTTGCCCCCAGCAATAATGCGTAGCAGGAAATCTTCATCTTCTTTATGATAGCGTAACAGATGCTGTAACGATAGTTCCATTCGTTGACTGATCTGTTCATGGGACAGATGTTCCGGTACCTACGTGGCGCAGACCTTACGAGATTCAAGGTGCGAATGCATGATTGTATTGATAGTTCTAATGCTCACACCCGAACTGTTCGTCAGTTCTCGGATCGTGATTTTTCAGTTGGCTTTTACTGCAGTATCTACACGCGCAATTGTCATCACTGAAACAGCACGATTTGATGCTCCTGATCATGGCTGGTGTGCAGTGCTTTTTGGTTCACCACTAAAGAGATGGCACCACCGCATTACATTACTGCGTGGAAGACAAGGAGGCCCATACACACACCGCCTTCATTTGTCAGTGAATTTCGCTTGATGGCGTTTTCTCCGCTTTCAAAAACTGAATTACAGCACGTTGAGCAATTTTGGACGTATCCATCGCTTACGAGAGAACAATAAAATTATTCCAGTTCGTTGCCGCCCCGATGGCGCAGTGGTCTAAGCGATGGCCTTTGATCATTCGTCCAAAAGGGGTTCGGGTTCGAATCCCGGTGAGGCATGGATGTTGTGTTTGTCTTACGGCACTGGTTCGCTCCCTTCCCTGGAACCAGTGACCCTAAATTACGGACAGGCAACTGCTTATAGCCCATTGAGTTGCTCATGGTGGTCGTTAAACCTCCAATCAAAAAAAAAAATATTCCAGTACGTTACACGCCTTCCGTAACAAACAAGCTGCAATGTAGTTGCATAGCCTTTAAATCACCTGTACACTAGCGCCGCCCATTGACAAAGTTACGAAGCGCAAACGCAATCCAGCCGAAGGGTCTCACTACTTATTAAACAACCCTTATATATCGAATCCAGACCTGTATTTCCTATTCATTATTTAGAAAGCCGCGTCTGTTCACCGAGAGAGCAGTACGCTGGTTTTAACAGATTATGAAAAAACAAATGTGTTAGATTAATAAAGGCTTTTAGGAAAACCATAATTTATTTCATTTTTCCATTAATGTAGTGGGGCCGTTTAGAATTATTGATTCCAGAAAGTATGTAGTAATGCAACACTAGTGTAGTTTTATGTTTAAAAGGAATTACGCAGAACTGCTGTTAGTTTATAAATTCAGATTTTTCAAAATTGTAGAAACTTTATCTGCTGATACTTTGCCTTAATTCGATATTGTGAATGCGCCGTTCCAATTTCTGTTAGGAAACAAGGGAGTCGAGGGATTGAATTGCAGTTCCAGATGCTGTACGTTACGTATCAGGCCTTAAAGGCATGAGATGTTCATATTAGCAGTGTACACTTCTTGAATATATAATGAAATTGAAGAATATTCTTTAAAAACCTATCAAAACGGCTATTTAGGTTTCTGAAGATTACATATACTGTATGTTAATACCTGGTGACTTCCGGATCTCTACGTTTAGTTCGGTGCATTAGTTCGTGGTTGACATTTGAGTTCCCCTCACTCGTAAGATAAAGGTACGTAAAATAAAAGTTTTGAGTACTTCAAATATGTTTTAAACGCACACTGCAGCTATTGTTAGTAAAGGTTTTGCCTCTTCTTTAGGCTTAGTGGCTTTCAACAATTGCCAAGAGCTATCACATTAATAGTTTTGATATGTTGCTTGTCATGTGGCGTCCCCTATGAGGCTTGTTCAAATTCTTATTTGTTGTATTTAAGGGGAACTTTTGTTTATCTTGATGTATTTGCTCGATCTAGAGGTAGAGCTTGAAAATCCAGAAAGTGCTGTTCACATCAAACATTTTCAAGAGTGGAAACATTTTTTGTTGAAAATTTAAATAAATTCACTGTAATCATTTGATATTTCATTATTTTCTTTTTTGTACTCTCTTGATGTACTACCCTGAGCCAGACCTTTGTTTGCAAGATGTTATGTGATTCAAGAATTCAAAGATATTTATAATTTTCATTATCTGACAATGATTTCATAATACTATCATTTTCTAGTTCTATTCCATCTATGCTGTGGAATTTTCCCCGGCGCATGGATGGTACTGCACATTTTCTAGTCGAAATTCCATTTGTATATCATCACTAAATATTTTCACTGTATTCATCAATGTTTCAAGTTCAGTGGCGCGTTTTCCATTCAATTTTAGGCCATCATGTACAGAAGATGGGTTATTTTTCCATGTTGGTCCGAAATGTGGTAGCCCATTTTTGTTTTATTTAAAATCATTGACAATGGGATTAAAGAGACGCTAAACGATAAAGGCGACAAAGAGAATCCCCTTGAAATATGCCACTCTTGATATTAACTTCTCCGAGTTCTTCACCATATGCACGTAACATTGTTTTCCAGTTTTTCGTATTTTCTTTGAGGAATCGACAGATGTCCTTGCTAATTCCAAATAGTTCCAGACAGGTGTTAATCCTGCTGTGTAGCTGTGAGTTAAATGCCCTTTTCTAATCAATCCATGTCATATTCAAATTTGTTTTTCGTCTTTGAAATTTTGAGTAACATTTTGTCAATTAGCAACTGGTCTTTCGTGCCTCTAGACCTTTTTGAAGTTCCCCTTCTGTTCTATTGGGTACAAGTTGTTTTCCCTGAAGTAGTCATATATTGATTGTAACGTACCAGGAGATGTGACGTACCTGCCAGAAGGACGCACACGACATAAAGGCAGATAGGAATCAGAATAAAATGTCTGCGTAGCTCAGTTGGTAGAGCGACTTGTTCCGGAATAAGCGGCCTCGGGTTCGAATCCCGGCGTAGACCAAAAATGACGGAGAAATTCACTTCGTTATAATGGCGCCCGAACTATCCGGATGACCCGACCGTTCACAATCTCGCAATGGTGTGATGTTATTTCCACACCGCGAGATAGGAAAAATAAGAGCAGCACTTCGAAAAAAAAAAAATAAGGGGAAGATGATGTAACGTACCAGGAGATGTGACGTACCTGCCAGAAGGACGCACACGACATAAAGGCAGATAGGAATCAGAATAAAATGTCTGCGTAGCTCAGTTGGTAGAGCGACTTGTTCCGGAATAAGCGGCCTCGGGTTCGAATCCCGGCGTAGACCAAAAATGACGGAGAAATTCACTTCGTTATATGATCTTATTAGTACTCTTGTTAAAAGTTTGAATGTTGTTTGGAAGCATGTAATTGGACGATAGATTCATTGCCTTTTGCTTGATTTTCCATTATAATGTGTGACCTGTTGTCATCCAATCTTCTGTGGTGGAACTCTGTAGCATTATATTGAATTGCATAGCTATACATTGATGAAGACTTGTAAGACACTTTAGCCAAAATCCATGCAATTCATCTTTTCCAGGTGCACTCCAGGCTTTCACATTCTTTACTTGCTGTGTAATCATATCAGTTGTTATCATCTGATTATTCATGTGTATTCCTTAGAGTTCTTTACAAACATCTTTGATCTACGAGGCATTTTATTTTATTCAACTGGGCTTTACCAAATTTCTTTCCAAAATTTTAAGGCATCGTCCTTAGACGGGCTAATGTTTATTTGGACTGAATTTTGTCTCAATGATTTATAAAACACTCGTTGCGTATTCCGAAATTGGACATTTTCTTTGCACTGTTTTATGTGTCCGTCATATCTTTCAATTTTCTTTGCCGTAGCTGTTACCCGTTGTTTCAATTCTTCCATATTTCAACAATTATTTTTCTTTACAGGTCGTATTTTTTGTAGAGTCCATCTTTTATTTTACTATTTTTGAGCTTCCCATCGTTCAAGCCTTTTAACTGACTAATGACCCTACGGACATTTATTTTATTTTCTAGCCGAATTTTCCACTTTGGTGGGCCAGGCATTTTCTTTTTTGGCATCTTGTAACCAAGTTCCATGGTTACTATGACAGCTGTACCATACATGAGCTGGTTTGTTTCCTTTAAAGCATTTGTTGGAATTTTGTCCATAACTTTATTTGCATTTTTAACAGATGTTTCACTTGTTTGCTTCGTATTTGGCGTATTACAAGATGTCTTTTTCTTTTCTCACCTTGGCTGATATGGTTTAAAATTTTCTCTTTCAGAAGGCCTTGCTGCTCTGTCAATTCACGGTTGTCAGGTTGTTTCACAGATTGTTCATCAGGCGAAGTATTTCCTTCTACCTGATCTTTAGGCTGTGCTACCATGATGACGTTGTCATTACTTTGTGTTGATTCCTCTTTTGCCAGTTTCTCCATCTCTTGCAGTTCCAGTTCTGTAAATGGTTTGTTCCTGATGATAAACCTTCTTTGATTTATTGCGTATTCTTTGTTCTGTTATTCCACTGTCTGGGTGTTTTCCTTTCCAAATTTGCATCATTCTTTATTGAAAACCACGGGCTGATGGATTTGCCTGGTAATAGCATTTCATGATTACACGATTTTCAACAACTGTCCACGTTTTCCCTTTCTTTTGTTCCAGAAGCACTGCAGCAGCCTGTTCTGGTTCCTCAACAGGATCTGCTGAGCCCTGAAGCACATTTGTCGACATGTTTCCAGGAACCATAGCACCTGACCAGGTACTTGTTGACCCGGGCGACGACCGGTCCGATACAGATTTTGTTTTTCGTCTCATCATGATTGATGCTTTTGGGGTAGTCTTAGTCTGGCTCCTCACCACGGACCTGTCTGGCTTGGTAGCAACGCTACCGCCAGCATAGTTCTCAACTTCATCGGGACACACACGCCCCACCACAACAAGGTGGCACCCTCATGAGGTTATTTTTATTAGATTTAGACAAACGTGAGAAACACCCTTTACACCAATGAAATATAATAAAGCCAAAAAAGTCCATCTGGTTGTTTGGTGGAATTGTGTTTATTGGCGCCAAGGCCTCAATGGGCCAAAGAGCGCCATAATCAATCTTCAGATGCGTAAACCACTGTAAAACTCCATTGGCATTCTATTAATTCACAATATCTCATTTTTCTTATCGCGCTTTGAAGGAAGTATTTAATATTGAAGTACTAGTAGGAACGATAAAGATTTCCAACATTTACGAACAGTTTCTAAGTGATTACAAAATCACACTTGCGTAGTCTCAAATGACTTGTTTTTTTAAACACCAACAAATATCTTGGCATGCGAAAGATGCATAGCATGAATTATCTACGTAGAGTACTAGGTTAATCGATTTCCTTTTACTTGGGATGTACTTTACTACGATCGGGAAAGTTGTATAGCATTACAAATTTGACGTACATCCTCTGTGGAGTTTCTGAGGAGCTATCAAAAACTGTCAACAACCAATTGAAAGTTCTCCATGTTGGCCGCCGCCTTGTTTCGTTGCGTGACTAAGGGCAAAGATGAAAACGGCGCACATTGCTTCGCTATCGTGCGCTGGCACGTGCACATCGGCTGAGGACATTAAACGCTGACCAGCACAGGCACCAGAGAAAGGCCGTCGGACGCGAGACTCTCCGTCGGCAGGTCGTTCAAAAGCAAACCACCTACTCGAATTTAAGGTTATTTGATGGTCACGTCCGTTAGCCATTTTCGTTACGTCGAAATTTTATGTGCGAGATTGATTTTATTCCTATCGAGAAAGATGGGTTTGCTTCCTCGGGGAGCTCCATGGGCAACAAGGGCCTCTGTGAATCTTGGAGAGGTACCAGCTAGTTCTTTGTGACATTGACGAAAAGACCCGAACTCACTGGGCTTTGTTCCAGAATCCTTAGGTAGAATGACCAACTGGAACCGTCAGCTGTGGGCTAATCCCCACACTGGTGTACTTGCCTGAATAAAAAGACACAAAGAATATTAAAAAAAGACCCAAATGTGGGATGTTGTGGACCTACCACACTTGAGAAGGATGGTCCACCACGGAAACGATACGGAACTGGAAAAAGACGCATGAAAAAGAGATTACGGCTGGGTGAGTGTAAGGTTGGTGTATGAAATACTAGAGGTAAAAATGGCAAGATGAATGTGGTGATTGAAGAAATGGATTAGTATAGATTGGATGTGCTGTGTGTAAGTGAAACCAAAGAGAAGGAAATCGGAATAGTAGAAGTGAATGAAACGGTGAGGGTGTGGTCTGAAGTAATAGACAACGTGAGGGAACAAGATGGTGTAGGGGTGATTTTAAGTGAAAAGATGAACAACTTGATTATAGCTGCATAAATGAGAGAATTCTTTGGATTCGTTTGAAAGTGAAACATCGGAGAATAGTAGTTGTTGTAGTGTATGCTCTTTGTTAATCTGAACCTTCTGATAGGAAGGAAGATTTCTGGAATGAGCTAAAAACAGGTTTTTAGCCAGTTTGGTGCTGAAAAGAAAGTTAGAATACCAGGAGATTTCAGTGCTAGAGTAGGTGTGGAAAATGTGATTTATGATTATGTTCTGGGTAAGTTTAATGATCATTGTGTGAATGATAATGGTGAAGGATTAATTGAACTATGCATTGAGAATGGTTTCTGTGTATCTAATACGTTTATCAACCACAAGCATATTATCCACACATACACTTAGGAAAATCGTACTCTTGGTCAAAAGAGTGTTATAAATATTGTTTATGATCAGCGTCTGAAACATTTAGTTGTTGACACTCGAGTGATGAGAAGTGCGGATGTTTGTTCTGATCAATACTTGGTAGTATCACGAGTGAAACTGAATGTTGACTGAAGAACTGTGTTTTCACTGCTGCGGAAGAGGTCTGTGGCGTCACAATAGTGGGTAACAATAGAGGTGATGCTTGGTGAAATGGTGAGATTGAAGAAGCAGTAAAGAAAAGAAAAGGTAGCGTATTTGGGGATGTTGCAAAGTATAGTGCCTAAGGATTAATATCGCTGTAAGAAGCGTGAGGCAGCTAATCTGGTTCGCCAGAGTAAGGCAAAAGACAGGAAAAAAGGTGGAAAGTCATGAATTGGCTTTTTGTAAATATAGAAAAGCTTTGTGGAAGTACATGGCACTCAGGAAAAATAGGGGAAACAAAGTTGTAAGTTGTGTGAAGAATAGGATCGGGGAAATGACATGGGAGTCCAATGCGTTAAGTGAAAGATGGGATGAATACTTATGTGAGTTATTAGATCAAGAAAGCAAAGGTGACTCTGAGGCAAAAGCCGATGATGTCACAGTGAGAGATGGAAGCACGGCAGGGATCACAAGAGAAGTGTGTACACCTCTAAAACCTATTCAGAATGGTAAGGCTTTGGGAGTTTATGGCATATCTTCTGACATGTTGGAATATGGTGGTGACTCTGTAATTGATTGGTCAACCAAAATCTGACAGTTGTGCTGGGAGTTAGAAATGGTCCCTCGGGATTGGAAGGATGCTATCATTGTTCCCTTGTATAAGGGAAAAGGCGATCAGACTGACTGCAAGAACTATCGTGGTATTAGCCTATTGAGTGTGCCAGGGAAAGTGTTTGGTAAAGTCATCATTGAAAAAGTACGAGGTCTTACATCAAAGAAAGTGTGGGATGTTCCAAATGGTTTTATGCCTGGTAAAGGCTGCACTAACCAAATTTTTGCATTACGCATGATGATTGAAAAGTATCTGAATGTTGGTAAGAAAGCTTTTGCTGCTTTCATAGATTTAGAGAAATCTTACGACCGAGTAAATAGGATACTTTTGTGGAAGATATTGAATAAATATAGTGTTACTGGGAATCAACTTAATAGTATAAAAGCAATGTATGCTCGCAGTAGAGCTTGTATACGAGTGAATGGTGTTTTATCAAAATGGTTTTCTATTGGTGCAGGAGTGGTTGCGTAATGTCACTATGGCTGTTTAATATATTTATGGATGCGTGCATGCGTGATGCCAAAATGGATAATACTGGTTCATGGCTTGGTAATATGCGTGTGTGCAGATTACTCTATGCTGATGACACAGACCTGTTGGCAGAGAGCAGAAGTGATTTGCAGAGTATGTTGTCCCAGATTGACAAAGTTTGCATGAAATTCAAACTGAGTATAAATAATGTAAAATCCAAAGTTATGGTTTTTGAGAGAGGAACTATTAATATTAAATGCAAAATAAGTATAAATGGAACAGTGATTGACCAGGTGAATGAGTTTGTGTATTTAGGAAGAATGTTTGACCGAGAGAACAAATTGGATGGTGAAATTAGTAGGCGAGTGAATTCTTCATTGAAAGTCGTAACTGTTTTAGGAGGTTTTCACAGAAATGATGGGTGCTCAAGAAAGTTCCGCATGGCTGTGTATGAAAGTGTACTTGTTCCTACTCTTATGCATGGCAGTGAAACCTGGGTACTACAGAACAAACATGAGTCGTTTGTGTGCTGGAGAAATGAGTTACTTACGCGGCGTTTGTGGCAAGACACGTTCTGATCATATGGGGGAATGAAGATGCGTTGCAGTTGTGTAATGTGAAGCAAAATGTTGTTAGCAAGGTGGAAACTAACATTCCTCGGTGGTTTGGCCATGTTGAGATGCTTACTAATAAACGTTTTAGCCCAAGTGGCAGGAAGGAGAGGCAGAAAAAGGCCAAGGAAGTCGTGGGAGGATCAGATTCAGGAGTGTCTACATGAGAAAAGGATTGAGTATGAAGTATAGAAGGTGTTGTGTACGTCGTGTGATAGATGTCAGTGAAGCCCGTGTTGTACGTCAAGATCGCTGTGAATGGAGAACTTGTTTGATACCGCAAGAGTAAGTAAATAATCACTTAGAAATTTATTTGGTAGCTTGCATTTCTTTGCGGAGCTACCTATGAATCTGAGAACAGCTTAGGGATGTGTATGTATATATGTATGGGAAACGATGCATAGCCCCGAAACACCTGAAAACCTGTAAAATTTCTATCACGCAAATAACATCAGCTTTGCACCTTTCTACAATTTACAACTGACTATGGAAAAGGATTTTTATCGTCACATGCAGACGAATAATTAGGTGTCCCAAATGTTTAATTTCCGGGTTCAAAATGTCCATATCCAATGCACCAGCGTCTACACGTTACTACTGAATGGATATTTTATTGCTGAATTGCCTTTCAGTGTGTAAAAGCAGCGAAGTCCGAAACATTAATTTTCCTTTTATACTTATGTTTTGTCTATTAAGAATCTTTTTTGAGCTATACTGCCAGTTGCTGGCCATTGTCCGTTAATTAATTTTATTTATTCTGATTAGAAATCAACCAACAGATGGCAACACGTCCGCACTTTCCTTGGCGCGCTTAGAAGATCTTGGTTCCCTTAGTTCCAGTGTGTTGAACGTGTGTTTTGTAGCTGGATACGGGAACCACTAAATTCTTTTTTGTTTCGAACGCCTTTTGTACTGTGCTGTAAGATGTGGAACTAGAGGAGATTCTTCAATAAAATTGATAGGGATGAGGCTACATGGATTTCCTGGTGTGAACAGCAAGCATTGCTGCGTACTACAAGATGATGTTTAGAGGGTCACCCAATGACTCTCAGAGTAGATATGTCTCATCGTTTTGGACAATTCAGATGTCAGAAAAAGCACGTTTTAGGGAAGGATGAGCTATGTTCCTTCACCGTTGGGACGTGGTTCCATAAAGTTCGCATTCCTCTCTTGATATCGTGATCATTCGAGTGCATTGTTTCGCTAAACATTTGTACTACGATGAGTCAATTCAGGAATCGTCACAGGGTGATGTTACAACGCCCACTGAGACAGTTCGCAACTTTTATCAATATTGCAGAGAATTAACTTACGTCAATTCAAACGCAAGCTCATAAAGGAAAATCAAAAATTTCATTTGCTATACCATATTTAGGAATATTTATTCCAACGGACCTGTCGTCTTTCCTCAGAACACTGCTTTCAAGTGTTGATTCGCATTATCAGACAGTTCTTCCCTAGCATGAAATCAAATGATTTTAAATTTACGTAATCAGATATAGCTCAAGCTCAGATTAAGCTTGTTGCTGGATTACGTGGTAATTTGTTAATGATATTTTCGAAGAACAAGTATCGTTTTTCTAAATCTTCTGTTTCACACCTTATATTCGTATATAACGTGTGAAACAGAAGATTTAGAAGAACAATACTTGTTCTTCGAAAATATCATTTACGTAATGAGTTGATTTATTCTGCCAGATAGACAGATTCCCATTCATGAGGAAACAAAACTTTTCCGTTATAATAAATGTTTTGGAGTAGGGACACAATTAGTATTCATAATGGTCGTTCTAAAGGCCAACCAAAAATAATCACAAAAGGGCACCGTTACGTATCTCACACTCAGTATTTTTCGGAACGGCCTATAGATGGCAGCACGATAGCGCTGACTAGTAAATCGAGGAGAGCGGGCCGCGGTTGGAAGTGTAACCCTGTTTTCTACCGAGAAAACTTGATGTTATAAAATTTGAGTAGCGACATTGGCCGACGATTTTTTCTAACACCCTTGTAGCCATCATCTCGTTACTGAGTACGAAAGACTGAAGATTATTCTGAATATTCTCATTCGAAACAGCAGGTAAAGGAAAACACCTGAAATCGATGAGTTACTGGATGTAGGCGAACAATCGAAATGTTATGTATTCATTTACAATTACCATCAGAAACTTCTTACCCGCAGACGACCACCTCCATCGAAATTTTTTGAGGCTTCTTTTTCTTTTTGGAAAATGCAACCACGCAATAACTTGTGATGCAAACCTTCGTCAGGTTTTAAAAGAAGTTTACTAAAACATAGATTACAATATTGCACAAGTTAAAAAACGCATAAATAAACGAGATCTTTCGACCTGACTTTCAGGTTATCATCAGGTTTTGCTGAAAAAACAATGTGGTCATAGATGGTCACCCTGCATTATATATATCAAGGCAAGAAGGACGTTTCACAACACTGCACATGCGCACCAAATGATACAAAAATATATCACCAAGAATGAAGTTTTACGTGGTCTACACTAAAAATACTATTTACAATGTAAGATAGTTAGTTTTGTTTAAATTGTAAGTCTACTGTTCATTGTTCATTCTATAATTATTAATACACGATTTCCAAGAGGTAGGTATCACATATAGCATATCATCGTTACAACATTTTTCTTGCATGAGATAGATACAGATGCTTTCGTCGAATAATGTCATGTTTTTATTGTCCGCTGTTATTATTTTAACTGCATCCCAGTTTGGATCATATGTTCCAATTTTGACAAGACATGCTAGTGCCGTGGTTCTCAACCCTGTACGAATATCATACCTATGCTCCAACATGCGAATTTTGACACTTCGCCGCGTGGAGCCTATATATACTTTGTCGACCAGGTTGGGTCCCGGGGTGTGAAGGGTATGGAGTATAACTCCATGTTTTTGTTCCAGTGTTATAGAGTCACGATCTTGCCTAATAATGGAAAATAAGTTTTTTGTTCTCACCCCAAAGTCTAAAGTAAACCTCTTACATATGTTTTTCATTGCGATCACACATTCAGGTATATAGTTCATTGCACAAACGAATCTTGCAGTTCTAATTTCTTGTTGTAATGAGGTTAAAAACAATCTTTGGTGATTCGTCAAAAGGCGTCTCACACATTTACGTGTGTATCCGTCTGCAATAGCTATATTATAAATTTGTTTTAGTTCTAAGTGTCGTTGTCGTAAACCAGATGAATGCGTGAATGCTCTACGAATTAAATATCGAAATGCAGCTAACTTATAAGATGAGAGGTGGAAAGAGGAGTTTGGAATAATAATGGGTTGGTAAGTAAGTTTTCTGTAAACAGAATAACTTAATTTAGATGAGTTAGGGTCTCTTTTCATGAAAATATCTAGAAACGGAAGAGTAAACTGCATTTCACATTCAAGTGAGAAATTAATAGTTGAATACTGATTACAAAACAAGTTGAAAAAATATTGCAGATCAGCCTGGGAGTGACTGAAAAATGTCATCCACATATTTTTTGAATAGTAATGGTCTGTAAGGGCACTCGCTAAGAACTTTGTTTTCAAGTTGCTGCAATACCAACTCGGCCAAAACCGCAGACAAAGGTGACTCATAGGGGTACACCCTTTCTGCCGGTAAAAGGTTCCATTATATCAAAAGAATGTAAACAATAATGTGTTATGTATATTGGAAACAATCATCTGTTATGTACTCTATGGATGTAATATCCTTATGCCCCAGTGTCCCGATAGACTTGGCACATGACATTGTTGAAGAAAGACTATGTGCTCAAGCCAAATTCTCTGGAGATTCAGTCTTAATGTCAGCTCTAAAATTGTTCTTTCGATTCATTTATCCTTTTAATTTTATCACTTTTTGCCGTGTTTGTTACATCGGATTAGACGTAGAGGAAAATAATCAAATTTATATCGGGATACAATTTTAAACATCTGTGAAAGACTTAACATATTTAATGAAGATCATTTTAAAGATCTTTAAAAGAAGCTTTAAAGAAAGATGCAATATGTGTAGTTATGGCGGAAAGAAACTTAAAGGTCCCTTGAACAGTATTTTAATTTTTTATGCAACATACCCCTGTTTTATATTTGTAAAACACGTTCTGATAAAACTTGGAACTATGTCACTGAATTATATTATACATTTGCATGAAATATCAAAGTAATTTGAAATCGGTTTTCAAATAAATACCTATAGTGGAGGAACGAAATTCCAGCACAAAACCACTACACGTCGCTTCGCAAACCTCCAATACGCATCAAAAACTAATCATGGGAAATTAATGTGCATTAACAAAAGACGAAACTTTGAAATGAGTGATATTGAAATGAGGCTTGGAGTAAAATTACAACCAAACCCCAACAGCATACTAGATACTTTAAAAAGAAAAATGTTTTTCCTAAGGATCATAAACAATTTGCGATGCACAAGCTCGAACATGTGGGAATAAAATTTTATTTCAAGCCATTTGCTCCTTTCGTCACATACTGGAAAGCCGGTGAAATACTGCGTTGCTCGTCCCTCTGCGAATTTGCGGGAAATTTTAATTTTAGTCTGCGTACATACACCTCTCGCCCTTAAAAATGTAGTGCTGCTATCTAGCTGTTGGATATGGCTGTCCAGTCTTCAGAAATGAACATTTCAGCCAAATTATACTAGTTATGCAGGGTGCGAATCCCAAATCGGCCGTGGAGGATACGCTTATCGAATAACCGTGGCTGTCTTCGCTCTGTACAGAGGCTGACCCTGAATGAAGGACAGATAACGATTCATATAGCGTTAGATTCTCGCAATAGACGTTAGCCCACTTCCCCGTAGGAAATGTTTTTAGACATTTCTTTTTATTTTCGTATCAAGAGCACCTCTCTTACGTCACATTATTAATCCTATCACAAGGCAAATAGAAAGTTGCTTTCCGCAAGTGGTGCAATTGAAGAGAAAAATCCCCACAATTCTGTACAATCGGATCGCGAAGAGTAATACGTCAGAAACCGCGATACAGTGAAGTGGTATTTTATATTTCCTAGAAGAGATTGTGAGCCAGTATGTGCAACTTCGTGTCCTGTGCTGGAATCCAATACAGTAGAAAATCTCTAAGTTTCATGTTTTACTATGCAATATGTTGATATTACTCACACATCTCTTCTGGGAAATCTTCCGTACAAGTGAGATAGCTTCATCTTGCAATGTATGGAGTTTCAAAGTGAGAAATCATTTTAGAAAACCTGTTTCCTACTGCGTACGTACATTGAACGAAGGCCGAAACGTCGAACGTAGACAGAAACCGCGATTCAAAACGGACAGTTTCAACAAACCGATTTCTAAACTCAATAAATGAGAGATTAAACAGTACGATCTAGAAGCTGCAAATGCAATGAAGAATTTGATACGATTAGTGACATTACAAGTCAAATAAAATAGCCCGTTGAAGAAAGAATGTTATTTTCAGACCCCAGACAAAACAACTAGAATCCTTGAGAGACCTTACAAAACTCTTGAGGAATCATTGTAATCATAATGAGATTTCCAAAGTTTGACCGGGAATACGTCATCAAAAAAATTAAAATTAATGGAATAAGTACTGGCAATCTTGATTCTTTCTTCTATCGCTTATAAATTATCAACCGACTATGACTGCGAAAGTTAGGCTGTAACATTACAAAGTACAGCTCATAGCTTACTAATTTCAGTATTCACATATTGTTACAGATTCCGTTTCACAGCTATATTTTTAGGAATCGAAAAATTAAAAAATAAGCCAATTCACGGTGCGATAAGAAACAGCACGTGCTGGAGAAATTTGACACAGTAAACCTCGGTTCTATTTTACCCTTTTTGCTGACTTTCTAATGAAGAACATCGCTTGTTAACATGTTCTTCAATAGCTATTGAGAAGTAGCAGACGAAACTGCAACGTAAAGTGGGTCATTCGTCGACACTGTGAGAGAAACAAAATATCATGACCTTTTATAACATTCGGAAAGTCGTACAACACCTGTCAGACGCATTTATAACCAACGTTTGTGTGAAAAATATGTGGAGTT
The DNA here is from genome assembly GCA_039090855.1 of Macrothele yani. Lineage (NCBI taxonomy): Eukaryota > Metazoa > Arthropoda > Arachnida > Araneae > Macrothelidae > Macrothele > Macrothele yani. Next base: position 104,696,067 of record CM076996.1, on the reverse strand, counting down.
GGAATCGCCCACCCACTTTTGATGTCCATGAAATAGCACATTATTGGCAAGAATTGAGAACAAATAATGTCTTCGCCCATAGAAAAGAAACAGAATTCTTTTCTACAACACAAAGACCTGCCACACGTTATAACGCTATATATGCTGCGGAATCTTTTTAAACATTTTTAGCATCACTTAGTGTAAATCCTAAGGCAGAAATTTTGGGTTGTTTTTACATGGTTATCATAAGTTACATCACTGCCTTCGAACATGAAATAAGTAAAAAAAAGCAAGATTTAATGGAAATCTGAGTTTCGATTTTTCTGCAAGTCCTGCAGTTTTCATTGAATTTTTGTTTGTGCAAATGATCGTTATGAAATTCGATTGCTTGCACACAAACATTGTACTGAACTATAGAAACAATCATGTATTTATTGCACAGGTAAACACGCACAAGTTACAAAATGCAATTCGTATAAATTAATATGTCTAGAATTAATTTAACAGAAAGACCGTTATTCTGTCAGGAAAACGTGTGTTCCATATTGTTTTAATTGATTTTTTATTCACATGTGTTGGATCTCGCAACTTTGTCGTGATAATGCCAAAATGCAGTAGTTCTTAATGTCTTCGGAGCATCACTTGATTTTTGAACTAACTTCAATTCGGTTAGCCCACAGTGTTAGTATATGAAACCAAGGCTGAAGAATAAGATGCTAGGAAATAAATAAACTATAATTGTGCCATATAGAAGTGGTAGAAGCAAAGCCGTACCACTGTAGTTATAATAGCTGTAAATCCTTGGCATATTCGGAAACATTTCACTGACAAGTCCGTAGATACAAGAATATAAGTTTCGAACCTGGCCGACCAATAGCAACTCTTCACGTCAGGAAGAAACACTGATGTGGTGAAGGTTTTCCCTTCTGTCTCCCATATTTCTGTGAGTTTAGGTATTTTAAATTATAAGAGTGAAGGAACAGATTCGTTAATATTTGAGGGCGTCTAGTCGAGATCAAATGGAATTGCTATTTTGTTTCACTCACGCCAAGTTTGCAACACTGTAGTTAAATATCATGCGGGATTTAACGATTCAATATATTGTTTTTTTTCAAGATTTTTGTGCAATTATAATTTTAGTTTTTGGGTTCCTCTTTGTTAAATTTATTTCATCCGAAATCTTGTCATTTTTCCAGTACTCTGAATTTCGTGAGAATGAGAAGCAAATATGATTACGATTACAGCTTAAAGTGCGATTTGCTTTATGTCCGTTCCATCTCGGAATTTGTAATACAATCAGCTCAAATGTATCAATCAATTTAAAGTTTCCGCTTTTTATCCATATGCAATTATTAACAATTTTTTTAGCATTTGCAGAATGTGTGGCCGGATTTGTTTTGTCTTCCACTTCAAACCCTACAGAATCCTTAATAAAATACGGTAATGGTTTACTAAATAGCATTCACAGTAAATGATTAAATTTGGCGACAAGGATCATGGGGTGTTCAACAGCTTAGCAAATATCGTATAATTTACCAGAAGTGATTTCGTGATCTGTTATTCTTTCTTTCAGTAGTCCTCACAAATATTATGAACTCTCCACGGAAGAAGTGTTCATTAATGTGTTTTTCCAAAACGCCACCACTGATACCTGTGTCGCCCTCTGTTGCACAGGAGATGAAATGAGGATCTTGTAAACGGATCATTCACAAGCAAAAAAAAAACCAAAGATAGGAAATCCTGCTACATCCGCATGGCACTGGAATTGCAGGTCTCAAAACCTCATAAGTACCTAATATTACACTTTTGGAAATTGAGTCGTCTGGCACATATTTCAAATAACAAGGTTTTCCTCTCTTGAGATTTAGGAAACTTTTCTTGTCCGATGGCGACATATGTCTTTCTCGCAAGTATCCAAAATAACTCAACTTAGAGCAATGCAACAAATTTTAACATATCACGGCGAGATGAGTGCTTATGCTTTGCTTGTTCCATCGTGCTTTTCCAATAAATGCCAACTTTGTATTTCTCATTATGTAAACCCCACAGCGGAAACTCTCGGAAACAAAATGTTTCGATCTTTTTATTCAGAAAATTGAGGAAAGCTTCTGGAATTTAACATTAATATTGGACCACGACTTCTCAGTCAAATCTGTGAAGAGTAATAAAAAAGGCATGTCCATACAGATACGAAGGGTAACTTAAATTTTGCTATGAAGGCAATGCTTTCAAGAATGTTTATCATGCACTAAGGCGAATGAAAAATTCTTCATAGTTTTAATATGCTTCAACCGCACACTCTTGCAGTTGCTAAACAAAAATATTTGCTTTTTCTTTAGACTTTAGTGTCCTTCAACAATTATTATACGAGATGTTCGCATAAGAGCTTTTCATGGGTTGCTTTTGATATGGTGCCGCTACTGACACTTTTAAAACTTTTACCTTTTCAATTTTAGAACTTTTCCTCATCTTGAAATATCTTCCAGATCTCCACCCACAGCTTGAATTCAAGAAAGTTCCAGTAACATCCGATATTAGATTTCAAGAGAGAAAACACTATTAATAATAATTCAAATAAATTAAGTGTAATCATTTGAAATTATAATCATGTACAACAGTAATTACTTTCACAATGTCACATAATTCTTTCAGCATCGGTTTGCTCTTTATTAGTGAAATAATTTTAAGTTTCCTCTAGTGTAATTTCACAAATATTCTCTGAGTATTTTAATAGCTTTATTCAACATCCCGGTGTCATATGTAGGCCAAATGCAATTTCATAGAAATATAGAGACATTTCAGCCAATCACAATGACGATACAGTTTTGTTGACGAAATCGGGAGGTAGGCATTAAATATATCTTCCACATCTGTTCATTGTATCACTCTCTTTTAAATTTTTACAAATGCCGTGTCCTTGAGCAATCGAAAACAGGGCACTTTCTATTCAGTGGTTTTCCCAATGAACGAAAAGCATTACAGTGAATTCTAAAAAATCAGGGCGAAGAAGTAATTTCGATCTGACCGCGCCAGCTTGTTTTTTAAGCAGAAGCCAACGTTGCATTCCTGATTGTGTGGAAACCACAGCAGAAATTCGTGGAAACATTTTGTTTTTATTTTTAAATCCAGAAATGTGAGTAAATTTTGTGAATTTAACATCCATATCATTCTCCGTGTTACGTTGCCTGCTTTATCTGTATTTCTGAAACGTTCTAAAACTCTTTTAGAAACAAATGTGCTTGAGGACCATACAATTTTGTTTTAATATTTCCGGTAACTGTTGTGATAAACTTCCGATTCTGTCGGACTCTGCATAATATTTTCGGTGCATGACTTCTGAGACAGATATTTGAAGAAAAATGAGAAACGCAGTTCAAAATTATATGAAAGGGCACTTGAGTTTTATTATGGAGGTGATACTTTCTTTTGTGTAATATCACCTTGGCTGTTTGATATATTTATGGATGATGGCAAAATGGATAATACTGGTTTATGTCTTGCTAATATGCGTGTGTGCAAATTGCTCTATGCTGATGACGCAGTCTTGTTGGCAGAGAGCAGAAGTGAGTTGAAGAGTATGTTGTCCAGGATGTACGAAGTGCGTATAATTTCAAACTGAGTATAAATATGGGAACCCAAAATTATGGTTTTTGAGCGAGAAACTGTTCGTGCTGAAAGCAAGATAAGTCTTAATTTCCTAGAGATTGGCCAGGTGAAGGAGTTTAATTATTTAGGAAGTACTGCATATTTGACAGAGAGAACAAATTAGATGGCGAAATTAGTAGGCCAGTGAATTCTTCATTGAACGTCATAGCTGCCTTAGGAGGATTTCACAGGAATCGTGGGTTCTCAAGGAAGCCCCGAATGGCTGTGCATGAAAGTGTGATTGTTCCTACCCTGATGTACGGCAGTGAAACCTGGGTACTGCATAAAAGACATAGGAGTCGTTTGTGTGCTGGGGACATGCGTCATTCACGGGGGTTTGTGGTTAGACACGCGCTGATCATGTAAGGAATGAAGATGTGTTGCAGATTATGTAATATGAGGCAAAATGTTGTTAGTAAAGTGGAGACTAATATTCTTAGTTGGTTTGGCCATGTTGAAAGAAGGAGTGATGAGCTGCTGACTGAGAGAATGTTTTCAGCCGAAGTGACAGGAAAGAAATGTAAAGGAAGGCGAAGGAAATTATGCGAGGATCAGACTCGGGAATGTCTTCTTGAGAAAAGGACTATGAGTATGAAGCACAAAAGGTCCTTTGTGCTGCGTGTGATGGATGTTAATGAAGCTCGACCGGTGTGCCGAGATCATTTTCTATCAGTTAAATGTGTACTTGACACATGGTCTTTCTTTGAGGAGCTAACCTCTGAATCTCAGGAATGCTATCAAGCACCAAAACAAAGGTAAATATTTTTATAGCTCAGGTTTGTTTTAATCACACACTTTAGATATTGTTAAAGAAAGGCCTTTGCTCTTTAGATTTCACAGTCAGTGAACAATTGGTCCTGCTTCTCAGACACAATAAAAATTCACCTTTCCAATTAATCGGGAACTTTTTTTATCGAGAAATTTATGCTAGATCTAGTCACAGCTTGAATTCAAGAAATTACTGGCCACATTCGATATTAATTTTCGAGAACGGAAAGAGGTTCCGTTGATACTTCAAGCAAATTCACTTTAGTCAGTTAAACACTTAATCCGGTGATTAGGCTTTACAATGTTACAGAAATACTACAACATCGGTTCACTCTTCGTTAGTGTAATGAATATCTGTCTCTTTCAGTGTAATTTCACAAAGATGATTTCAGTGTTTTCTTGGCGTTAATCAACATCACGTCAGCGTATAGAAAAGGTGTTCATTGTGAAAGGATGGAAAGATTTCAGCTAATCACAGTGGTGATACCGACTTGTTGACGAACTAGAGAATGGAGCTTCACAGGCTTCTTCCGCCTTCGTTTCGATATTCCTTGTCCCTCATGGTTAATATAAACTTACCGGCATCCATATTTGGTATTTTGGCTGCAAACATTTTCATTTTGTTTCGCGATTCACAGACATGGGTGCCCATAGCTTAGTTTTCAGGAGGGGACCAACAGAAATTTTAACTACGAATAATGCCTAGAAACACCATATTTAAATGCATAAAAACTCCGTATGAATTTGCGTCCTAACACCATTTACCTAATCGCTTTTACCACATTCTCAACACATAAATTTAATTCGGCATTATGACCATACAGAAATTCTTTTGTAGTGCTTTTGATCCTTTTGTTCTCTTGTTCCTAGAAATCATACATTTGGGCATAAAGACTGAAAACATACGACCAAGACGTATCAATGGAAAACTTCGAGAGATGTTTGCCCAGAAGTGAATAGATGCTGTAGATGGTGATACATTTTTCACCTGTTCACCTTTCATACTTTTTCATACTGTTCTTATGTTCTGCAACATTTAATGGGAAGTTTCATTATTACTTTCTACTGTACAATTCCGCGTTTCCTAGAGGAAATTCAGGTTGTTTCCATTTTTACTTCATACACACGAGTCCAGAAGTTCAATAGAAAAAATGGCAATCAGAATTAATATTATCGAGAAAATCTCTGTGGTACCTTCCACGAACAAAAATGGCACGTGAGATTTCCGGGAAATGCCCCCCCCCCCTTATGTCCCCATATGGGCACCCTTGTTCACAGAGTAAGAATCATTTATTCATTAGAATAAAATCGCTATTCGTTTTCGCAGTTGTGAGATCCCCATTGTAAAAAGGAGCAACTGTTTGTTCGATGAACACAGCACACATCGACATCAATTGTGTGCGGGTAAATTCTATGTTTAGTTCGATGTCGTCCTATAATTAGTTTTTATTTTGGGTTGCGAACATTTAATCTTTGTTGTTTTGCGCGATTCACAAAGTACGGAGTAGCTGCTATTTAAGAAAATACATTTTACTTCCTTTCATCAATTTATAATACACCTGATGCATTTGCACTTTTATTATTAAAAATATTGTTTATATTCTTTTATAAAAGGTTACTATCTATGTTGTGTCCAACACTTTGGCGATGGAATAATGAAAAAAACACGGTTCAATGGGAAATATGTAGCTACCGTCCGGAAGTTCTAGTGCTGCTTAAAATGTTTTGAGTCATGTCATGCATTGCATAGCAATTTTATTATTCTCACGCGCGGAATATGTGTATGTGTGTAGGCTGAAAAACTTCTGTTGAACTAAGCACTCTTTATCATGCAACACCTCCACTCCCCTTTCAATCTTGAGCTCTATGCCTTTCACCTGATATTCCGTATCACACACACTTTGCACAATTGCAGATACGATCGAATGGCAAATATATTAAATATAACAGCATGAAATCAATAAGAGCTCTAAATTTTCCTTTGTGATCCCAGGAATATAAAAAGCATTCATGCTGGAAGATTAAATTTCGCGCCAACAACGTTAATTGGTTTAGCTTCTTAAGGATCACGTATTTTTGTTAAACATGACACAATATGACAAGGACATAATCAAAAGTTCTGACTAGGGGCTATGTGTCTTTTTCAGATGGCGACATATTCAAAATATAGACACTTATTTGAAATGAACAAAGATTATACCATAAGAATTTTTCACTTTTAACAACGCTAATAGAAACGTGATTAGGTAATTACTGCCGTTAATGTGTACAGAAATTAACATAAAAAAAGAATCCAATATCTCCGACCCTAGCGATGAAAAGTACTCATAGTCACTGTCGTTGCTTTCTGAATCACTATCAGACATATTTCACAAGCGAAAAGAATAAACTGATAAAAACGTGAAAAGAATCTCAACCTCATTGAGAAGAAAACAAAATACAGACTTCCTCTTAAAAAGAAAACAATATCCTACTGCGATACCGAACCTACCCTCAGAACTCTTTGATGAACCTTACGTTCGCTTTCCTAGCAGCTCTACCCTTGAACAAAAAGCGCCATCTAGTTTTTACAAAAAGCGCCCTCTAGTTTCCTAAACGTAAATATACGAATCCAGACATCAGGAAACGGACGGAAAGAATACAAACGCATATCTAGGGCTTAATCCAAGGCTATAGCCAAACGTATATAAACGTCACTGGGGCTTAAAGGGATTTCAGAGCTTAAAATGTATCATGTTATTTTCCAAAAAATGTTTGGGATAAATCCTCAGTACATCAGAACTAATAAAATTTGCGCAACTCGCCCTGAGGATGTTCTGAAACATGAAGGACTCAAAATGGCCTAAGTACTTAATTAAACACTTTTGGAAATTGCGTTAGGTGTGGAACAGATTTGAAAGGAAGAAATTTTCCTTTCCTAAACTGTCGGCAACTTTTCAGGTTCGGTGGCGGCACTTGCCAAGTGTTTTTCCTCCACTTCTTGTATCCTGTTTTTTAATTAGTGTCCGACTTTCTATTCCTAATTCTGTTGAAACCACAGCAGAAGGGGCAGATTTAGATCTACGGGGTCCCTGTGCACAGCATTGTTTTTATTTTGTTTTTAGGAGGGGGTGGGGTGCACTTTTACTTTCGCATACTACTGGAGAAGAAAGTATTGTAATCGCAAAAAAAAACTCGACTTTAAGATTTCAACAGAAATATTCATTTTGGATTACGCCGAACATGATGGGACTATTTTTATGATGCTGCATGTGAAGTTTGTTACCGCCATAACATATTAAGTTAAAAATAATAAATTATCATAGCTATCAAGACGAAATTTAATATTTAGGATTTTCATGGTACCCTGATGGGGAAGTTACAAGTAGAAAAACTTCCGTTAAGGAAGAAAAGACTGAACTTCTATACTCATCACAATTGAAGCACAGTATTATCATTTAACATGATACACACGGTTAGTTCATGGCATTGTTTTAATTAACATTTATGCTACACGATATGAGGGTTCTGATGTCCCATATGATTGGATTCCATCGCACTGACATTTCACCTAAAGATCCCGAATAAGGATGATGTTGATTAGTGTATCTCTTAAAATCAGCTTTTCCAGTGCCATTTTGTTTGTATCAAGGCAGTGACCAGCAGAGAACTAGCGGGAGCGGAGCTCAGCCTCCCTTGTAAAACAAGCAAGGACCCCTGAAAAATGTGTGTTTTTAGAAATTCTTTGATTGGTAATTTATCAAGACGATTTTTGAATTTCATTAGCAGCATAACTACTTTATTTATTGGCGTACTGCACTTTTTTTTAAGAAAAGCGACATTAAGATGCTACATGGCGAGCGATGGGTAGCTCAGAAGAAATTACTTCTCGATGGGAATCAGCAGGTACAGCTGTGCCGATACATATCTACCACAAGGGTGCAAGAATTGTTGGTCTCAATAGTCAGAGAAGAGAGAAATGCCATTTTTGTGGAAGAAACTAAATGGAAAACTTACTTTACTAAATCGCTGTGAAAATGTTCTTGTGAATGTAATGATCTACGAGTTAAAACTGTTACTTCAAAGGAAATAAAAAAATAAATAAATTACCGTATTTTGTGATAACCTAGAAAAGCCGGTATTTTTAGAATCCCATGCATCTTGATAATTAAAACCCCGTGTTAATGTTTTTGAATTTCTCTTGCAAACAATAATTGTAACGATTATCAAATAAATGGAATAAAATGACGATTAAAAGATTTCACTTTAGGATTTGATGTCGAATTTTTGCCCGTTAAAGGATTGCAAATTAGGTCATCTTTGCGTTATATACAGTATTAAGAAGTAGCATAAGATGTTGTAAGTCACAGCATGTTTTAAACTTTTGATTATTTAGTGAATTTTAAACTGCATTTCACATACAGCAAATAAATATACTTAATTGGAAAATTGGCATTTCATTCGCAAAAGGCACAAAGGTCAGGCAACGGGAATTCCAGTAGCGAGTTCAGCAGCTACCAAACCAGTAAAACCGATGCTACACAAATATCACCAGCTTTCCACTTCTAAAAAAAATTTCAAGGGGCTATAAGAAATAATTTTATCGTCACATGTAGAATAACAAGTTGGTGTGCCAAATGTTTAGGCTCTGGGTTCGAAAGTCATATCACGATTTCAACACCACCGTCATATTATTGCTAAATGGAAATTTGCTTTGAAGTTTGCTAAGCGGTATAACGACAGAAAAATCAAGTATACTTCCGAAACATTAATTTTTCCCTTTACATTTCTGTTCTGCCTGTTAAGAATTTTTTTTTTTTGAGTAAATTCGGTGGTACATTAAATTACCAGCAAACGCACTAGATGCTTACGAAGTTATTTCTAAATCTCACTTCCAGCAATTCTTCCACATACACTGAAGAGCAATTGAATTAGAGATACCTGTCTAGTAACGTGTAGCACCACCATTAGTCCTGATCACAGGGGGGCGATTCGTCTCGGCATGGACTCGACAAGACACCGGAAGCGTTGGGAAGCCATACGGATCCACGATCCCTGAACAAGCTCCCACAATTCACGAAGATTTGATGGAGGGGGTCAGAGCCTCGAACATCTCTATCGATGGCATCCCATATGTGCTCGATGGGATTGAGGTCCCGGTAGCAATGACCTGTGAGAGAGGATATAACACGTACCAGGGGTCCAATTTCAGTCCACGCAAACATTCCCCAGACGAGAATGCCACCCCCACCAGCTTGAAGAGTACCCTGCTGGCAAGAAGGATCCATCGCTTCATGTGGTTTGCGCCGTACTCATATCCTGCCATCCGCATGTATCAACGTGAATATCGACTCATCAGTCCAGGCAACATTTTTCCACATGCCTAGGGTCCGGTGGCGATGTTCCCGCGCCCATGCTAATCTTTGCACCCTGTGATGTGCGGTCAGCAACGGTACCCTCGTGGAACGATTGCTTCTGTACCCCATAGCGAGGAGATGGTTCTGGATGGTGTGGCTGCTTACACGTTTTTGTGCACCAGCGTTAATTTGCAGAGTGATTTCTTGTACTGTGGCCCGTCTATCCACTGTTACAATGCGAGCTAGCCGACGATGACCCCACTCATCCACACGCTGTTGTCCACAGCAGTTGGCCCTTGCAGAGATAGTTTTGCCGGATTCGATGTACTCACGGTGCACCCGTGACACAGTGGCTCGTAAAAATCCTAGTGCCTGCACGACTTCCGAGATGGAGTGACCCATTCGTCGAGCCCCGAAAATTTGCCCACGATCAAATGCGCTTATATCCTTCGTCTTACTTATACGGCGTCCGACTCTTACTGATTCCCGTCGCATCACTCTTTATATTGTCGGATCGCTGCATACGCCATGTCGTTTCAGTTTACAGGGTCGCCCACAGCGACACATTTACATAACGCCAGCTGTCTCTAATTCAATTGCTCTTCAGTGTAAGAACTACGGAAAGCTGAAGACCAATGTTCTAGTGGGTTAGATTCATTTCATAACATATTATCTACATCTGGATATTGTATGTTATTACTGTCATCATGCGAGATATTTCCACTAAAATATATAGCAGCAGCAATAGTGATGTTGCTCCAGGGGATATTCGTGGAAGTGGAATTGCTTTGACCCTTTGTATTTACTCGATAGCAAGCCCAGTAATTCTGATTTCAAATCGTGTTCGTATTCACTTTAAACAAAAGGTTTAAAACCAATTTAGCATATTTCGCATTAATAAGGGCTTTTGGTTGTCATTTCAGTAACCCCGTTTTTGTAACATTTGACCCTTTAGGAATGCATGGTAAATAATCCCACTTCCTTTCGTTTCTCTTTTTTCTTCGAGAATCACAGTGCAACAGTTTAGGCATCGTTTCTAACTAAACAATAGCACAGAATGGGGTAATGGAACTCACACAGCAATAGAAAGATTTACGGTGACGTTAGCCAAACGATGTTCGTTTTAACACAACCCTTACTTTTTTCTAGCACAATAAAAGTATCCAAAAACATTTATTTGGTTAATCCATGTAAGAAAAAGGAACTCAGTCCCTAAAGTAAGTGATCCGCACACAAATAACCAATCACGTAACCCTAAATGAACGCAAAAGGAATGGCAAATTAACGCAAAAGGAATGGTAAATAAACGCAAACAAACTATCAAAGAAAATGTTTACCCTCACAGCTGCGTCACGCAACAATCGCCCCAAACTGACCTCTCCACTGCTCATTTTTATAGAACTCCTATGATGATTTGGGCTGCAAATTCATTGGACATTATATGAAACAGTTACCCGTTCAACAGCCAGATGAGTGTCTGAGTGTTATATCAAACTCAGATCTTTATTTTGTAATATCTTTTTTAGAAAGCCACGCCTGCTCAGCAACTAAGCAGAACGCTTCTTATAACAGATTATTGAAATTACATGCAATGATATAAAGGTTGTTTTTTTAATATTATAATTAAATTAATTTTTCCAAAGATATAGCGGTGAACTTTGGAACTGTTGATTTAAAGGATGCCTGCAGTGATTGTTATCTGTAATTGTGATTGTTTTCATAAGTAATTTCTCTAATACCATTCAGGTTCAATCAGATCTTCATCTGTTTCCTAGTGTAGTCTTACAGTTGTGACCAAAATTGCGGACCCCTTTTGAAAATTTCATGTTTTGTAACTTTACAGGCTTATAGGGAATGTTGTGTTTTACAAAATGCAAATATCTATGTATCATTTGAAAGAGAATTTAATGATGAATTCAATACAAAAATAACATAATTCAAATATCAGCAGTACGAAAAAGTTACGCTGCGAATACCGCAATAATGATAAATTCGCAATACAATCCGATAAAATGATATGAGATACTTATGATTGCAAAGTACTATCAGTATTTATAGGGTAGCCTTTATTATTTAGTACAGCAGGACAGCGACGTCTCATTAAGAGAACAAGTGCTTTTTTATTGGAGGTTTAACGACCACGGTGCAACAAGTGTATGAAACTCTGCTTTTGCTATTACATGGTGCAGGAAGCAATTATAGCCTCAATTAATTGCATTTTATTGAATGGATGACTCATTCACTCAAGGTTTTTCAAAACGGTGCCACAGATTTTCTATAGGGTTCAGGTCAGGGCTCTTTCCAGGCCAGGTGAACTACTGTTTGCATATTTGTGCTGTGTGGCAGGGAGCTGAATCCTTCTGAAGGAGAAATGGTGCCTTTTGGGGAAAGGGAAGCCTGATGGAAGGTAGCAGTTTTCGTTCCAGGATGGTGTCAATGTAGTTTCTTGCGTTCAGCGTGCCGTTGATTACATGAAGGCGACCACCACCATCTACTGCCTTCTATTCTACGTTTCATATATTTTCGCCCATCACTATCAAATAAGAATATATTGCTTTCGTCACTCCAAATAACTTGCTTCCACTCATCTGACCATTCAATTTGTTCTTTGGCCAACTGTGATCGCTTCTTGCGCTTCTGCAGATCAGGATATGGCCTTTTTCTCGGAATCCTACTTCGTAGTACCATGTCTGACAGTTTTTTCCTTATCATTCTTGAACTGAAAGAAGCAACAGTTGCACCCAGTTCACTTCTGATGGCCTCAGATGAAATTCTTCTGTGCTTGAGGCACAGCTTTTTAGCACGTCTTTTGTAAAAAAAGATCGTGTTTATGTTATCGGTTTGTCCTTCCGTCTGTACCCACGATATCTCTGCAACTATTAGTCTGATTTGAAAAATTATTTTTGCATTGGGAAGCTTGAAATATGCGAATGATGATCCTTTAAATTATTTCGTTTTTTTTTTTACGATGTACAATTTTGCCGCTAGAGGGCGTAAATGCAGATGTCGAATTCAAAAATACCTTTTAGTCCACATATTTGCTTCTAAACAACCGATTGAAAAAATTCTTTTATCTTTCGATTCCATTTATGTTGAAGAGTATTTTAGATATAGTTACTTTTCAAATTACGCATAGATTTTCTGCTAGGGGCAGTAAAAGTAAATTATATTTTCCCCCGATAACTCTTCTTCTAAAACTCCGATTTGAAATTTTTTTTCTTGAGCGGATTCACCTCTTGATGAAAAAGCTTTTGCATATAATTTTTGGTAAAGAATACGTTGGCCACCAGGGGCGTAAGTGTTCATTTTTGCTTCTGATGTACTTGCCATAAAATCTGAGCTTCTAAAATATCGATTGAAAAAATTCTTTCCTGGAGTGATACCACTCATATCGATAAACCTTTTCGGAATATTTTCCTCCTAAAATATTCCACAGTTTCTCCGCCAGGGGGCGTAGATGTATTTCTTATTTTCCTCAATATCTCTACTTCTAGGAGTCCGATTTGAAAAATTTCTTCTTTGTTGGATAATATTTTCAGTGTGACATGTTTTTCATATTTCAAAATTTTCAAGTAATTCATAGACTTTGCGCTAGGGGCCGTAGAGGTAAATTGCGTTTCCCCCTATATCTCTGCTTCTAAATCTCCGATTTGAAAAATTCTTTCTGCACCGGATACAGCTCCTGATGAGAAATCGTTTGCACATAATTTCTAATTTTTGTAAAGAAAATGATTTGGCCGCTTGGGGGCGTAAATCTTAATTTCCGCTTCTGATGTATTTGCAGCAAAATATGAGCTTCTAAATTTTCGATTGAAAAAAAAGTCGTTTGTAGACCGTTACTACTGATGTCGACAAACCTTTTAGAAACATTTTCTTCTTAAAATAATGCATGGTTTCTACGCCAAAGGGCGCAGATGCATTTCTTATTTTTGTCAATATCTCTATTTCTTAGAGTCCGATTTGAAAAATTCCTTTTTTGTTGCATAGCTTTTCCGATGCAAAATGTTTTCCCTATAAATTCAAAATTTCAAGAAAATCATGGACTTTCCGCTAGGGGGCTTAAAGGTAAATTGCGTTTTCTGCGTTATTTCTGCCCTTAAAATTCCGATTTGAAAAATTATTCCTGTATCGCATACAATACCTAATGGAAAATATTTTTCACATAATTTCTAATGTTTGGTAAAGAATGGTTTGGCCACCAGGGGGCATAAGTGTTAATTTCTGGTTCCGATTTGTTTGTAGCCAAATCTGGGCTTATGAAAACTCGACTAAATATTTTTTTTTCTTGAACCGGTACCGCTCATATGGATAAACCTTTTGCGAATACTTTCTTCCTAAAATAATGCATGGTTTTCCCACCAAGGAACGTAAAGTCACATCTTTTTTGTCGATATCTCTGTTTCTAAGAGTCCGATTTGAAAAATTATTTCTGTGTTGGAGAGCGTTTCCGGTGCGAAATGTTTCTCATATAAATTCATGTTTTTCTTAACGCACAAGTCTGCAACCAGAGGGCGTAAGATCACGATTCCGTTTACAGCAATATCTAAGGGATTAAAAACTCAATTGACAATCTTCTTTCTTTCGTCAGATCTATTGTTTTCCATACCGGTTCCATTGACTTTGAATAGCTTTGATAAAAATAATTTGCGTCAGAACGGATTCAAAAGACGTGCTTATTACAGCCGAAAATTCGGTGTCATCTTTCTTGTTTTCTTCTGCCATTAACAGGTTTTGTCCAATTTTTTTGTCCACTTTTTTCGGCCTTTGCCTGCTTTGGTTTCTAGTGGTTTGCTTTCCTGATAAGGTGACCCCAGCTTTCATACTCTAGATGTCGTCACAGTCCCACCTATGCCGCCCCGGTGGCGCAGTGGTCTAAGCGATGGCCTCTGATCATTCGTCCGAACGGGGTCCGGGTTCGAATCCCGGTGAGGCATGGATGTTGTGTTTGTCTTACGGCACTGGCTCTCTCCCTTCCCTAGAACCAGTGACCCTAAATTAGGGACGGGCGACTGCTTATAGCCCATTGAGTTGTTCACGGTGGTCGTTAAACATCCAATCAAAAAAAAAAAAAAAAAAGTCCCACCTACATGCCTTGCGATGTCAGCATAAGAAAGCCCTGCTTCTTTTCGTGGGTGTCCAATGAACTCGTTTCTTTGGTGCCATTGCTCTATTTATAATACACACTTTAAATTTCAAGGACTACTAAAAGTATGCACACAATCTACAATTGTGTTTCACTTACACCGATACTCGTTTTCTTCTACAGAACAAACATCAAAACTGCCTTTCATTAACTTGACTCATGATGCATCGCACCTACTGCCATTTGTTTGGTGTCCAGAACAAGGACTGCGATTGGCCAGTAGGGTTTGTACTCAGATTCCGCTTCTTAACTGAATCACACTTATGTTTGTTTTTTAGACTAAAGTAAGCATAACCTTTTTTGCACTGCAGACATCTGAATTTTATTGTTTGTATTGCATTCAGCATTAAAATGTCTTACAAATGATACATAAACATTTGCATTTAGTGAAATATGACCTTTCCTTATATGCCTGCAAAGTTTCAATACATGGAATTTTCAAAAAGTGTCCAATTTCGGCCACTACTGTATGTTCATAATGAAGAACGTACATCTATTGTTAGTTTAAAAATTCAGGTCACTCGATATCACAGTAAAGTTATCTACTCATACGTTGCCCTAACCTCATGATTATGAATGCGTGGTTGCAATTTCCTATAGCCAATAGAGTCCTCGATGGATTAGGATAAAATCGAAGTTTCCAGTCTGGGAGTGAAATTGCGTATCCGGCATTAAATGCTCTTTCGAGTAGGAAACAGCAAATAAAATAAATCAAAATATTACCCACATTCCTTTTAATATGAGGTATTTACTTTGACATTGTACTCTTTCTGAAATATAATGAAATAGAAAAAATATCTTTTGAAAACCCAGCAATAGTGCTGTCTTGGACTGTGTAGGTTCAATGCGGTATTCTAGTACATCGTAGATGTTTCAATTTAATCCATTTGATAATAGTATTACAAGGACTTCCGACGAATACGTAAAGCGACAAATTGTTGAAAAGTGACAGAAAAATTGCAATTGGTCATATTTTAAATTCTGGGGAAAACATCCCACTGACAAGTGAGTCATGGAATCGTTTTCTTTCATTAATGAAATTACCGGAACCAGACTGTGGAGATCAACTTACAGGTACTTAATGATTTCTAAAAGATGTAATCTGATACTTTTGTAAATCAAGAGTTTTCAAGCGCAGAATGATGAATTTTGTTTGTACTCTCACTGAGGAAGATACGAGAAAGAATTTTTATGGCACACATAGGATAACGAGTTGGTGTGCTAAATGTTTAGGCTCTGGTTTCAAAAATGACATGAGGATTTGAAAACGACCGATACGTTATTGCGGAATGGAAATTTGCTTTGATGTTCGGTGAGCGATGTAAACACAGTATATAGTCAAATAAACTGCCGAAACATTTATTTTCTCCTTTACGCTTGTCTTCTGCCTTAAAGAATATTGTCCTCAGACTGAATTTCGCTGTCACATTAAAATCGCAGCTGAGACACTGGATGCCTATGAAGTTATTTTTAAAGTCTCACTTCCAGCTACTCTTCCATATACGGAGTACGTAAAGCTGAAGACCAATGTTCTGATTGGCTGATTCGAAACAGCAAGTGAAAGACAAAACCTCAATTACGCTTGTTATTGGAAATCTGAGAATAATAAGACTGCTTTCATTGGCCATTATCTCAGTAACAAAACACCTAAAAGAGTATCTGTTGTAGAGTAGAAAAGATATATAAAAATATAAAATTATCAAGCTGTGCCAAGTTGGAAAGTGAGTTGCAGCTCAATTTCAGATCGATAATTATTCCGTTTGTTCAAATCTTTTCACTATGCGCTAAGTTGTCTGCCATTTTTGAATTTTTCCTTGTGCTTGGCATCTACTTCGTCTTCGCATTTGAAAATAAACTATCCATTGTTTAATCATTCTTTTAGCACGGAGTGTTACCTAAGAAAAAGGTAACGGGCAACGCACACTTCTAGTTTACATGCGCCTGAAGTTTTCAAACGCTTTGAAGCAACGAAAGATTTATTTCATCACCAGTGAAAGTCCAAATAAAATTCATGATTCTGCGTTTGAAAATTTTAGTGACTCACAAAAGTATCAGTCAATTAAGTGTCTGAAAGTTTCTCTACATTGTTTGTTTCAGTTAATTTCATTAATGAAGGGAAGCGATTTCCGTGACTCATTTGGCAGCGGGATGTACGAGGTTTCCCTCCTGAATTTAAAATAGGAATAATATCACTTTTCTCTCACTTTTCAGCAATTTATGACTTTATGCATTCGTATAAAGTCCTCGTAATATTGTCGAATGCATTAAATTGAAACATCTGCCATGCACTAGTATACCGCATTAAACCTCCAGAGTTCGAGACATCACTATTCCTACGTTTTCAAAGGATATTTCTCGATTTCATCAAATTTCAGAAAGTGTACAACGTCAAAGTGATAAAAGGAAGTCGGTAATATTTTGTTATATTTTATTTTGCTGCTTCGTACTCGAAAGAGCATTTAATGCCAGATATGCAACATCTCTCCCAGGCAAAAACCTTCGACTTAATCCAAATCCATCGAGGACTTTGTTTTCTAACGGAAATTGTAGTGTTGCGTTCATAATCATCCGTTTGGGGCAACCAATGAGTAGATAATGTTTCTATGATCTTGAAAGACCTGAATTTTTAAACAAACAAAAATTGTCCGTTCTCCATTACAAACATAGCTCACCAGGAAACTGATGAAGCCCTGATGTAACCTGAATGGTATTAGACAAATTACTGATGAAAAGAATCGCAACTACAGGCAATTATTACTACATTCATTCTTTAAATCAGTTACAATGGTCAGCGTTATATGTTTCAAAAAATAAATTTTATTATGATATTCAAAAATCAATATATAACATTTCAATGCTTTCACATATTTGTTAAAAGAAGCGTTCTGCTCACTTGGTGGGAAGACGTGGTTTTCTAAAAAGATATTACAAAATGTAGATCTGAGTTCGATAAAACACTCAGACGCTCATCTGGCTGTTCAAGCGGCAACTATTTCATACCATGTCCAATGAACTTGCAGCCTAAATCTCTGATGATTTAGGCTGCAAGTTCATTTTTGGGGAGCCGATAACCTAAATCCTGCTGCTAAAATTTTCTTTTAAACATAGATTGATAGATCAAATAGTGTGGAACTCAAGCCAAGGCAGTAAGACAATTACCATATGCATGACTCACCGGGATTCGAACTCAGACTCATCTCGAACGTATGGTCGGAAGCCAGCGCTCAGGCTACTCCGCCGCGGGTCTGGCATAAAAACGAAGATAACATCATTGTTTTATATTTTTATCTTTACACTTGTTATTTTAACTTTCTTTAATATTTGCCAAACTCCTGAAAAGTGAGAGAAAATTGATACTAGTCCTATTTTAAATTCGGGAGGGAAACCTCGTACATCCCGCTGCCAAATGAGTCACGGAAATCGCTTCCCTTCATTAATGAAATTAACTGAAACAAACAGTGGAGAGAAACTTTCAGACACTTAATTGACTGATACTTTTGTGAGTCACTAAAGTTTTCAAACGCAGCAAATTATGACTTTATGCATTCGTAGGAAGTCCTCGTAATATTGTCGAATGCATTAAATTGAAACATCTACCATGCACTAGTATACCGCAATGAACCTCCAGAGTTCGAGACAGCACTATTGCTACGTTTTCAAAGGATATTTCTCAATTTCATGAAATTTCAGAAAGTGTACAATGTCAAAGTGATAAAAGGAGTTCGGTAATATTTTGTTATATTTTATTTTGCTGCTTCGTACTCGAAAGAGCATTTAATGCCAGATATGCAACATCTCTCCCAGACGGAAACCTTCGAATTAATCCAAACCCATCGAGTAATTTGTTTTCTAACGGAAATTGTAGTGTTGCGTTCATAATCATCCGTTTGGGGCAACCAATGAGTAGATAATGTTTCTATGATCTTGAAAGACCTGAATTTTTAAACAAACAAAAATTGCCCGTTCTTCATTATAAACATAGCTCACCAGGAAACTGATGAAGCCCTGATGTATCCTGAATGGTATTAGACAAATTACTTATGAAAAGAATCGCAACTACAGGCAATTATTACTACATTCATTCTTTAAATCAGTTACAACGGTCAGCGCTATATGTTTCAAAAAATAAACTTCATGATGATATTCAAAAATTAATTTGTAACATTTCAAAGCTTTTGCATATTTCTTAAAAGAAACGTTCTGCTTACTTGGTGGGCAGACGTGGTTTTCTAAAAAGATATTACAAAATGTAGATCTGAGTTTGATAAAAAACTCAGACGCTCATCTGGCTGTTGAAACGGCAACTATTTCATACCATGTCCAATGAGCTTGCAGCCTAAATCATCAGAGGAATTCTGATGATTTAGGCAGCAAGTTCGTTTCTTGGGGGCCGATAACCTAAATCTTGCTGCTAAATTTTTTTTTAAGCATAGATTGATAGATCAAATAGTGTGGAACTCAAGCCAAGGCAGTAAGACAATTACCATATCCATGACTCACCGGGATTCGAACTCAGACTCATCTCGAACGTATGGTCGGAAGCCAGCGCTCAGGCCACTGCGCCACGGGTCTGGCATAAAAACGAAGATAACATCATTGTTTTATATTTTTATCTTTACACTTGTTATTTTAACTTTCTTTAATATTTGCCAAACTGCTGAATAGTGAGAGAAAATTGATACTAGTCCTATTTTAAATTCGGGAGGGAAACCTCGTACATCCCGCTGCCAAATGAGTCACGGAAATCGCTTCCCTTCATTAATGAAATTAACTGAAACAAACAATGGAGAGAAACTTTCAGACGCTTAAATGACTGATACTTTTGTGAGTCACTAAAGTTTTCAAACGCAGCAAATTATGACTTTATGCATTCGTAGGAAGTCCTCGCAATATTGTCGAATGCATTAAATTGAAACATCTACCATGCACTAGTATACCGCATTAAACCTCCAGAGTTCGAGACAGCACTGTTGCTACGTTTTCAAAGGATATTTCTCAATTTCATCAAATTTCAGAAAGTGTACAATGTCAAAGTGATAAAAGGAAGTCGGTAATATTTTGTTATATTTTATTTTGCTGCTTCGTACTCGAAAGAGCATTTAATGTCAGATATGCAACATCTCTCCCAGACGGAAACCTTCGACTTAATCCAAATCCATCGAGGACTTTGTTTTCTAACGGAAATTGTAGTGTCGCGTTCATAATCATCCGTTTGGGTAAACCAATGAGTAGATAATGTTTCTATGATCTTGAAAGACCTGAATTTTTAAACAAACAAAAATTGTCCGTTCTTCATTATAAAAATAGCTCACCAGGAAACTGATGAAGCCCTGATGTAACCTGAATGGTATTAGACAAATTACTTATGAAAAGAATCGCAACTACAGGCAATTATTACTACATTCATTCTTTAAATCAGTTACAACGGTCAGCGCTATATGTTTCAAAAAATAAACTTAATTATGATATTCAAAAATCAATTTATAACATTTCAAAGCTTTCACATATTTGTTAAAAGAAGCGTTCTGCTTACTTGGTGGGCAGACGTGGTTTTCTAAAAAGATATTACAAAATGTAGATCCGAGTTCGATAAAACACTCAGACGCTCATCTGGCTGTTGAAGCGGCAACTATTTCATACCATGTCCAGTGAACTTGCAGCCATCAGAGGAATTCCATAACAATGCGCAGTGGTGAGGACATTTTGAGGCGACTCGTGCATGACGTATCTGTGAGGGAAAACATTTTCTTTGATGGTTTGTTTACGTTTATGTACTATTCGTATTGTCTTCATTTAGCGTTACTTAATGGGTTCTCTCTGTCTTCTGTTTGAAGCACGCAACTTTTCATATTTGCGTTACAGCTGATGCCACGAAAAGACAAACAATTGTCCATTCTTCATTATGAACATGGGAGTTCACCAGGAAACTGATGAAGACCTGATGTAAACTGAATGGTATTAGACAAATTACTTATGAAAAGAATCGCAACTACAGGCAATTATTACTACATTCATTCTTTAAATCAGTTACAACGGTCAGCGCTATTTGTTTCAAAAAATAAACTTAATTATGATATTCAAAAATCAATTTATAACATTTCAAAGCTTTCACATATTTGTTAAAAGAAGCGTTCTGCTTACTTGGTGGGCAGACGTGGTTTTCTAAAAAGATATTACAAAATGTAGATCTGAGTTCGATAAAACACTCAGACACTCATCTGGCTGTTAAAGCGGCAACTATTTCATACCATGTCCAGTGAACTTGCAGCCATCAGAGGAATTCCATAACAATGCGCAGTGGTGAGGACATTTTGAGGCGACTCGTGCGTGATGTATCTGTGAGGGAAAACATTTTCTTTGATGGTTTGTTTACGATTATGTACTATTCGTATTGTTTTCATTTAGCGTTACTTAATGTGTTCCCTTTGTCTTCTGTTTGAAGCACGCAACTTTTAATCTTTGCGTTACAGCTGATGCCACGAAAAGACAAACAACAATTGTCCGTTCTTCATTATGAACATAGGAGTTCACCAGGAAACTGATGAACACCTGATGTAACCTGAATGGTATTAGACAAATTACTGATGAAAAGAATCGCAACTACAGGCAATTATTACTACATTCATTCTTTAAATCAGTTACAATGGTCAGCGCTAAATGTTTCAAAAAATAAATTTTATTATGATATTCAAAAATCAATTTATATCATTTCAAAGCTTTCACATATTTGTTCAAAGAAGCGTTCTGCTTACTTGGTGGGCAGACGTGGTTTTCTCAAAAGATATTACAAAATGTAGATCTGAGTTCGATAAAACACTCAGACGGTCATCTGGCTGTTGAAGCGGCAACTATTTTATACCATGTCCAATGAACTTGCAGCCTAAATCATCAGAGGAATTCTGATGATTTAGGCTGCAAATTCCTTTTGGGGGGCCGATAACCTAAATCCTGCTGCTAAAATTTTCTTTTAAACATAGATTGATAGATCAAATAGTGTGGAACTCAAGCCAAGGCAGTAAGACAAATACCATATCCATGACTCACCGGGATTCGAACTCAGACTCATCTCGAACGTATGGTCGGAAGCCAGCGCTCAGGCCACTGCGCCACGGGTCTGGCATAAAAACGAAGATAACATCATTGTTTTGTATTTTTATCTTTATACTTGT
The DNA here is from genome assembly GCA_039090855.1 of Macrothele yani. Lineage (NCBI taxonomy): Eukaryota > Metazoa > Arthropoda > Arachnida > Araneae > Macrothelidae > Macrothele > Macrothele yani. The sequence continues at coordinate 104,674,024 of CM076996.1, read as the reverse complement.
TATTTTAATTTTCTTTAATATTTGCCAAACTGCTGAAAAGTGAGAGAAAATTGATACTAGTCCTATTTTAAATTCGGGAGGGAAACCTCGTACATCCCGCTGCCAAATGAGTCACGGAAATCGCTTCCCTTCATTAATGAAATTAACTGAAACAAACAATGGAGAGAAACTTTCAGACACTTAATTGACTGATACTTTTGTGAGTCACTAAAGTTTTCAAACGCAGCAAATTATGACTTTATGCATTCGTAGGAAGTCCTCGTAATATTGTCGAATGCATTAAATTGAAACATCTACCATGCACTAGTATACCGCATTAAACCTCCAGAGTTCGAGACAACACTATTGCTACGTTTTCAAAGGATATTTCTCAATTTCATCAAATTTCAGAAAGTGTACAATGTCAAAGTGCTAAAAGGAAGTCGGTAATATTTTGTTATATTTTATTTTGCTGCTTCGTACTCGAAAGAGCATTTAATGCCAGATATGCAACATCTCTCCCAGACAGAAACCTTCGACTTAATCCAAATCCATCGAGGACTTTGTTTTCTAACGGAAATTGTAGTGTCGCGTTCATAATCATCCGTTTGGGGCAACCAATGAGTAGATAATGTTTCTATGATCTTGAAAGACTTGAATTTTTAAACAAACAAAAATTGTCCGTTCTTCATTATGAACATAGCTCACCAGGAAACTGATGAAGCCCTGATGTACCCTGAATGGTATTAGACAAATTACCTATTAAAAGAATCGCAACTAATTGCAATTATTACTACATTCATTCTGTAACGTATACTCTATATTCACTTTCCTTTCGATTTTACTATCTCTGGTTATTTTATTTTACTATGTAAATTATCTTATTACTGAACTAAATATTATTTCACCCGATGAATGAGATCTGGCAATGAGTGTAAGTCATGACGTGGTGGTAGCTAGTATATATAGGCGCGTTCATCGATAGCGGAGAGAGCGTTGTTGTTGAGAGAGATTTTGTTGTTATAAGGAGAGATTTTGTTGTTATACTAGAGGAGAGAGTTTCGTTATATGTGATTAGTGATTCTTCATTATTGTGAAACAAGTTGTGTGTGTGTGCTTTGGATGATCAAGCGTACCGAATAAAAAAAGCTTGTTGTAAGTACGTCTTTCTCAATTCATAGTTTTTGTCAGACCTCTGTCTGCCTGTTAGGTTTATATCATTAGTTTATTACCATAAATAACCTGCGTTAAGACTTTCTTCATGTTCGTAATTAACTAGTAACAACAATCATTTGAATTCACTATTTGAAGCTTAGTACAAGTATATCATTCAGTAGCAGAAGCATTATACTTAAGCTGAGTAGGAAAGCTTATTCATTATAATTAGCTTAGCGGAGAGCAAAATAAAGCCAATTCATTATAATTCTTTAAATCAGTTACAACGGTCAGCGCTATATGTTTCAAAAAATAAACTTAATTATGATATTCAAAAATCAATTTGTAACATTTAAAGCTTTTACATATTTCTTAAAAGAAGCGTTCTGCTTACTTGGTGGGTAGACGTGGTTTTCTAAAAAGATATTACAAAATGTAGATCTGAGTTCGATAAAACACTCAGACACTCATCTGGCTGTCGAAGCGGTAACTATTTCATACCATGTCCAGTAAACTTGCAGCCTAAATCATCAGAGGAATTCCATAACAATGCGCAGTGGTGAGGACATTTTGAGGCGACTCGTGCATGATGTATCTGTGAGGGAAAACATTTTCTTTGATGGTTTGTTTACGATTATGTACTATTCGTATTGTTTTCATTTAGCGTTACTTAATGTGTTCCCTTTGTCTTCTGTTTGAAGCCCGCAACTTTTAATCTTTGCGTTACAGCTGATGCCACGAAAAGACAAACAACAATTGTCCGTTCTTCAATATGAACATAGGAGTTCACCAGGAAACTGATGAAGACCGGATGTAACCTGAATGGTATTAGACAAATTACTGCTGAAAAGAACCGCAACTCCAGGAAATGATTACTACATTCATTCTTTAAATCAGTTACAATGGTCAGCGCTATATGTATCAAAAAATAAATTTTATTATGATATTCAAAAATCAATTTATATCATTTCAAAGCTTTCACATATTTGTTAAAAGAAGCGTTCCGCTTACTTGGTGGGCAGACGTGGTTTTCTAAAAAGATATTACAAAATGTAGATCTGAGTTCGATAAAACACTCAGACGCTCATCTGGCTGTTGAAGCGGCAACTATTTCATACCATGTCCAATGAACTTGCAGCCTAAATCATCAGAGGAATTCTGATGATTTAGGCTGCAAGTTCATTTTTTGGGGGCCGATAACCTAAATCCTGCTGCTAAAAGTTTCTTTTAAACATAGATTGATAGATCAAATAGTGTGGAACTCAAGCCAAGGCAGTAAGACAAACACCATATCCATGACTCACCGGGATTCGAACTCAGACTCATCTCGAACGTATGGTCGGAAGCCAGCGCTCAGGCCACTGCGCCACGGGTCTGGCATAAAAACGAAGATAACATCATTGTTTTATATTTTTATCTTTATACTTGTTATTTTAACTTTCTTTAATATTTGCCAAACTGCTGAAAAGTGAGAGAAAATTGATACTAGTCCTATTTTAAATTCGGGAGGGAAACCTCGTACATCCCGCTGCCAAATGAGTCACGGAAATCGCTTCCCTTCATTAATGAAATTAACTGAAACAAACAATGGAGAGAAACTTTCAGACACTTAATTGACTGATACTTTTGTGAGTCACTAAAGTTTTCAAACGCAGCAAATTATTACTTTATGCATTCGTAGGAAGTCCTCGTAGTATTGTCGAATGCATTAAATTGAAACATCTACCATGCACTAGTATACCGCATTAAACCTCCAGAGTTCGAGACAACACTATTGCTACGTTTTCAAAGGATATTTCTCAATTTCATCAAATTTCAGAAAGTGTACAATGTCAAAGTGATAAAAGGAAGTCGGTAATATTTTGTTATATTTTATTTTGCTGCTTCGTACTTGAAAGAGCATTTAATGCCAGATATGCAACATCTCTCCCAGACGGAAACCTTCGACTTAATCCCAATCCATCGAGGACTTTGTTTTCTAACGGAAATTGTAGTGTCGCGTTCATAATCATCCGTTTGGGGCAACCAATGAGTAGATAATGTTTCTATGATCTTGAAAGACCTGAATTTTTAAACAAACAAAAATTGTTCGTTCTTCATTATAAACATAGCTCACCAGGAAACTGACGAAGCCCTGATGTAACCTGAATGGTATTAGACAAATTACTTATGAAAAGAATCGCAACTACTTGCAATTATTACTACATTCATTCTTTAAATCAGTTACAACGGTCAGCGCTATATGTTTCAAAAAATAAACTTAATTATGATATTCAAAAATCAATTTAAAACATTTCAAAGCTTTTACATATTTCTTAAAAGAAGCGTTCTGCTTACTTGGTGGGTAGACGTGGTTTTCTAAAAAGATATTACAAAATGTAGATCTGAGTTCGATAAAACACTCAGACACTCATCTGGCTGTTGAAGCGGCAACTATTTCATACCATGTCCAGTGAACTTGCAGGCTACATCATCAGAGGAATTCCATAACAATGCGCAGTAGTGAGGACATTTTGAGGCAACTCGTGCATGACGTATCTGTGAGGGAAAACATTTTCTTTGATGGTTTGTTTACGCTTATGTACTATTCGTATTGTCTTCATTTAGCGTTACTTAATGGGTTCTCTCTGTCTTCTGTTTGAAGCCCGCAACTTTTCGTCTTTGCGTTACAACTGATGCCACGAAAAGACAAACAACAATTGTCCGTTCTTCATTACGAACAGAGGAGTTCACCAGGAAACTGATGACGACCTGATGTAACCTGAATGGTATTAGACAAATTACTGATGAAAAGAATCGCAACTACAGGCAATTATTACTTTATTCATTCTTTAAATCAGTTACAATGGTCAGCGCTATATGTTTCAAAAAATAAACTTAATTATGATATTCAAAAATCAATTTGTAACATTTAAAGCTTTTACATATTTCTTAAAAGAAGCGTTCTGCTTACTTGTTGGGTAGACGTGATTTTCTAAAAAGATATTACAAAATGTAGATCTGAGTTCGATAAAACACTCAGACACTCATCTGGCTGTTGAAGCGGCAACTATTTCATACCATGTCCAGTCAACTTGCAGCCTAAATCATCAGAGGAATTACATAACAATGCGCAGTGGTGAGGACATTTTGAGGCGACTCGTGCATGATGTATCTGTGAGGGAAAACATTTTCTTTGATGGTTTGTTTACGATTATGTACTATTCGCATTGTTTTCATTTAGCGTTACTTAATGTGTTCCCTTTGTCTTCTGTTTGAAGCCCGCAACTTTTAATCTTTGCGTTACAGCTGATGCCACGAAAAGACAAACAACAATTGTCCGTTCTTCAATATGAAAATAGGAGTTCACCAGGAAACTGATGAAGACCGGATGTAACCTGAATGGTATTAGACAAATTACTGCTGAAAAGAATCGCAACTACAGGAAATGATTACTACATTCATTCTTTAAATCAGTTACAATGGTCAGCGCTATATGTTTCAAAAAATAAATTTTATTATGATATACAAAAATCAATTTATATCATTTCAAAGCTTTCACATATTTGTTAAAAGAAGCGTTCCGCTTACTTGGTGGGCAGACGTGGTTTTCTAAAGAGATATTACAAAATGTAGATCTGAGTTCGATAAAACACTCAGACGCTCATCTGGCTGTTGAAGCGGCAACTATTTCATAAAATGTCCAATGAACTTGCAGCCTAAATCATCAGAGGAATTCTGATGATTTAGGCTGCAAGTTCATTTTTTGGGGGCCGATAACCTAAATCCTGCTGCTAAAATTTTCTTTTAAACATAGATTGATAGATCAAATAGTGTGGAACTCAAGCCAAGGCAGTAAGACAAACACCATATCCATGACTCACCGGGATTCGAACTCAGACTCATCTCGAACGTATGGTCGGAAGCCAGCGCTCAGGCCACTGCGCCACGGGTCTGGCATAAAAACGAAGATAACATCATTGTTTTATATTTTTATCTTTATACTTGTTATTTTAACTTTCTTTAATATTTGCCAAACTGCTGAAAAGTCAGAGAAAATTGATACTAGTCCTATTTTAAATTCGGGTGGGAAACCTCGTACATCCCGCTGCCAAATGAGTCACGGAAATCGCTTCCCTTCATTAATGAAATTAACTGAAACAAACAATGGAGAGAAACTTTCAGACACTTAATTGACTGATACTTTTGTGAGTCACTAAAGTTTTCAAACGCAGCAAATTATGACTTTATGCATTCGTAGGAAGTCCTCGTAATATTGTCGAATGCATTAAATTGAAACATCTACCATGCACTAGTATACCGCATTAAACCTCCAGAGTTCGAGACAACACTATTGCTACGTTTTTAAAGGATATTTCTCAATTTCATCAAATTTCAGAAAGTGTACAATGTCAAAGTGATAAAAGGAAGTCGGTAATATTTTGTTATATTTTATTTTGCTGCTTCGTACTTGAAAGGGCATTTAATGCCAGATATGCAACATCTCTCCCAGACGGAAACCTTCGACTTAATCCCAATCCATCGAGGACTTTGTTTTCTAACGGAAATTGTAGTGTCGCGTTCATAATCATCCGTTTGGGGCAACCAATGAGTAGATAATGTTTCTATGATCTTGAAAGACCTGAATTTTTAAACAAACAAAAATTGTCCGTTCTTCATTATAAACATAGCTCACCAGGAAACTGATGAAGCCCTGATGTAACCTGAATGGTATTAGACAAATTACTTATGAAAAGAATCGCAACTACTTGCAATTATTACTACATTCATTCTTTAAATCAGTTACAACGGTCAGCGCTATATGTTTCAAATAATAAACTTAATTGTGATATTCAAAAATCAATTTGTAACATTTCAAAGCTTTTACATATTTCTTAAAAGAAGCGTTCTGCTTACTTGGTGGGTAGACGTGGTTTTCTAAAAAGATATTACAAAATGTAGATCTGAGTTCGATAAAACACTCAGACACTCATCTGGCTGTTGAAGCGGCAACTATTTCATACCATGTCCAGTGAACTTGCAGGCTACATCATCAGAGGAATTCCATAACAATGCGCAGTAGGGAGGACATTTTGAGGCAACTCGTGCATGACGTATCTGTGAGGGAAAACATTTTCTTTGATGGTTTGTTTACGCTTATGTACTATTCGTATTGTCTTCATTTAGCGTTACTTAATGGGTTCTCTCTGTTCTTCTGTTTGAAGCCCGCAACTTTTCGTCTTTGCGTTACAACTGATGCCACGAAAAGACAAACAACAATTGTCCGTTCTTCATTACGAACATAGGAGTTCACCCGGAAACTGATGACGACCTGATGTAACCTGAATGGTTTTAGACAAATTACTGATGAAAAAAATCGCAACTACAGGCAATTATTACTTTATTCATTCTTTAAATCAGTTACAATGGTCAGCGCTATATGTTTCAAAAAATAAACTTAATTATGATATTCAAAAATCAATTTGTAACATTTAAAGCTTTTACATATTTCTTAAAAGAAGCGTTCTGCTTACTTGGTGGGTAGACGTGGTTTTCTAAAAAGATATTACAAAATGTAGATCTGAGTTCGATAAAACACTCAGACACTCATCTGGCTGTTGAAGCGGCAACTATTTCATACCATGTCCAGTCAACTTGCAGCCTAAATCATCAGAGGAATTACATAACAATGCGCAGTGGTGAGAACATTTTGAGGCGACTCGTGCATGATGTATCTGTGAGGGAAAACATTTTCTTTGATGGTTTGTTTACGATTATGTACTATTCGTATTGTTTTCATTTAGCGTTACTTAATGTGTTCCCTTTGTCTTCTGTTTGAAGCCCGCAACTTTTAATCTTTGCGTTACAGCTGATGCCACGAAAAGACAAACAACAATTGTCCGTTCTTTAATATGAAAATAGGAGTTCACCAGGAAACTGATGAAGACCGGATGTAACCTGAATGGTATTAGACAAATTACTGCTGAAAAGCATCGCAACTACAGGAAATGATTACTACATTCATTCTTTAAATCAGTTACAATGGTCAGCGCTATATGTATCAAAAAATAAATTTTATTATGATATTCAAAAATCAATTTATATCATTTCAAAGCTTTCACATATTTGTTAAAAGAAGCGTTCCGCTTACTTGGTGGGCAGACGTGGTTTTCTAAAAGATATTACAAAATGTAGATCTGAGTTCAATAAAACACTCAGACGCTCATCTGGCTGTTGAAGCGGCAACTATTTCATACCATGTCCAATGAACTTGCAGCCTAAATCATCAGAGGAATTCTGATGATTTAGGCTGCAAGTTCATTTTTTGGGGGCCGATAACCTAAATCCTGCTGCTAAAATTTTCTTTTAAACATAGATTGATAGATCAAATAGTGTGGAACTCAAGCCAAGGCAGTAAGACAAACACCACATCCATGACTCACCGGGATTCGAACTCAGACTCATCTCGAACGTATGGTCGGAAGCCAGCGCTCAGGCCACTGCGCCACGGGTCTGGCATAAAAACGAAGATAACATCATTGTTTTATCTTTATACTTGTTATTTTAACTTTCTTTAATATTTGCCAAACTGCTGAAAAGTGAGAGAAAATTGATACTAGTCCTATTTTAAATTCGGGAGGGAAACCTCGTACATCCCGCTGCCAAATGAGTCACGGAAATCGCTTCCCTTCATTAATGAAATTAACTGAAACAAACAATGGAGAGAAACTTTCAGACACTTAATTGACTGATACTTTTGTGAGTCACTAAAGTTTTCAAACGCAGCAAATTATGACTTTATGCATTCGTAGGAAGTCCTCGTAATATTGTCGAATGCATTAAATTGAAACATCTACCATGCACTAGTATACCGCATTAAACCTCCAGAGTTCGAGACAACACTATTGCTACGTTTTCAAAGGATATTTCTCAATTTCATCAAATTTCAGAAAGTGTACAATGTCAAAGTGATAAAAGGAAGTCGGTAATATTTTGTTATATTTTATTTTGCTGCTTCGTACTTGAAAGAGCATTTAATGCCAGATATGCAACATCTCTCCCAGACGGAAACCTTCGACTTAATCCCAATATATCGAGGACTTTGTTTTCTAACGGAAATTGTAGTGTCGCGTTCATAATCATCCGTTTGGGGCAACCAATGAGTAGATAATGTTTCTATGATCTTGAAAGACCTGAATTTTTAAACAAACAAAAATTGTCCGTTCTTCATTATAAACATAGCTCACCAGGAAACTGATGAAGCCCTGATGTAACCTGAATGGTATTAGACAAATCACTTATGAAAAGAATCGCAACTACTTGCAATTATTACTACATTCATTCTTTAAATCAGTTACAACGGTCAGCGCTATATGTTTCAAATAATAAACTTAATTGTGATATTCAAAAATCAATTTGTAACATTTCAAAGCTTTTACATATTTCTTAAAAGAAGCGTTCTGCTTACTTGGTGGGTAGACGTGGTTTTCTAAAAGATATTACAAAATGTAGATCTGAGTTCGATAAAACACTCAGACACTCATCTGGCTGTTGAAGTGGCAACTATTTCATACCATGTCCAGTGAACTTGCAGGCTAAATCATCAGAGGAATTCCATAACAATGCGCAGTAGTGAGGACATTTTGAGGCAACTCGTGCATGACGTATCTGTGAGGGAAAACATTTTCTTTGATGGTTTGTTTACGCTTATGTACTATTCGTATTGTCTTCATTTAGCGTTACTTAATGGGTTCTCTCTGTCTTCTGTTTGAAGCCCGCAACTTTTCGTCTTTGCGTTACAACTGATGCCCCGAAAAGACAAACAACAATTGTCCGTTCTTCATTACGAACATAGGAGTTCACCCGGAAACTGATGACGACCTGATGTAACCTGAATGGTTTTAGACAAATTACTGATGAAAAAAATCGCAACTACAGGCAATTATTACTTTATTCATTCTTTAAATCAGTTACAATGGTCAGCGCTATATGTTTCAAAAAATAAACTTAATTATGATATTCAAAAATCAATTTGTAACATTTAAAGCTTTTACATATTTCTTAAAAGAAGCGTTCTGCTTACTTGGTGGGTAGACGTGGTTTTCTAAAAAGATATTACAAAATGTAGATCTGAGTTCGATAAAACACTCAGACACTCATCTGGCTGTTGAAGCGGCAACTATTTCATACCATGTCCAGTCAACTTGCAGCCTAAATCATCAGAGGAATTACATAACAATGCGCAGTGGTGAGGACATTTTGAGGCGACTCGTGCATGATGTATCTGTGAGGGAAAACATTTTCTTTGATGGTTTGTTTACGATTATGTACTATTCGTATTGTTTTCATTTAGCGTTACTTAATGTGTTCCCTTTGTCTTCTGTTTGAAGCCCGCAACTTTTAATCTTTGCGTTACAGCTGATGCCACGAAAAGACAAACAACAATTGTCCGTTCTTTAATATGAAAATAGGAGTTCACCAGGAAACTGATGAAGACCGGATGTAACCTGAATGGTATTAGACAAATTACTGCTGAAAAGCATCGCAACTACAGGAAATGATTACTACATTCATTCTTTAAATCAGTTACAATGGTCAGCGCTATATGTATCAAAAAATAAATTTTATTATGATATTCAAAAATCAATTTATATCATTTCAAAGCTTTCACATCTTTGTTAAAAGAAGCGTTCCGCTTACTTGGTGGGCAGACGTGGTTTTCTAAAAAGATATTACAAAATGTAGATCTGAGTTCAATAAAACACTCAGACGCTCATCTGGCTGTTGAAGCGGCAACTATTTCATACCATGTCCAATGAACTTGCAGCCTAAATCATCAGAGGAATTCTGATGATTTAGGCTGCAAGTTCATTTTTTGGGGGCCGATAACCTAAATCCTGCTGCTAAAATTTTCTTTTAAACATAGATTGATAGATCAAATAGTGTGGAACTCAAGCCAAGGCAGTAAGACAAACACCACATCCATGACTCACCGGGATTCGAACTCAGACTCATCTCGAACGTATGGTCGGAAGCCAGCGCTCAGGCCACTGCGCCACGGGTCTGGCATAAAAACGAAGATAACATCATTGTTTTATATTTTTATCTTTATACTTGTTATTTTAACTTTCTTTAATATTTGCCAAACTGCTGAAAAGTGAGAGAAAATTGATACTAGTCCTATTTTAAATTCGGGAGGGAAACCTCGTACATCCCGCTGCCAAATGAGTCACGGAAATCGCTTCCCTTCATTAATGAAATTAACTGAAACAAACAATGGAGAGAACCTTTCAAACACTTTATTGACTGATACTTTTGTGAGTCACTAAAGTTTTCAAACGCAGCAAATTATGACTTTATGCATTCGTAGGAAGTCCTCGTAATATTGTCGAATGCATTAAATTGAAACATCTACCATGCACTAGTATACCGCATTAAACCTCCAGAGTTCGAGACAACACTATTGCTACGTTTTCAAAGGATATTTCTCAATTTCATCAAATTTCAGAAAGTGTACAATGTCAAAGTGATAAAAGGAAGTCGGTAATATTTTGTTATATTTTATTTTGCTGCTTCGTACTTGAAAGAGCATTTAATGCCAGATATGCAACATCTCTCCCAGACGGAAACCTTCGACTTAATCCCAATCCATCGAGGACTTTGTTTTCTAACGGAAATTGTAGTGTCGCGTTCATAATCATCCGTTTGGGGCAACCAATGAGTAGATAATGTTTCTATGATCTTGAAAGCCCTGAATTTTTAAACAAAAAAAAATTGTCCGTTCTTTATTATAAACATAGCTCACCAGGAAACTGATGAAGCCCTGATGTAACCTGAATGGTATTAGACAAATTACTTATGAAAAGAATCGCAACTACTTGCAATTATTACTACATTCATTCTTTAAATCAGTTACAAAGGGTCAGCGCTATATGTTTCAAAAAATAAACTTAATTATGATATTCAAAAATCAATTTGTAACATTTCAAAGCTTTTACATATTTCTTAAAAGAAGCGTTCTGCTTACTTGGTGGGTAGACGTGGTTTTCTAAAAAGATATTACAAAATGTAGATCTGAGTTCGATAAAACACTCAGACACTCATCTGGCTGTTGAAGCGGCAACTATTTCATACCATGTCCAGTGAACTTGCAGGCTACATCATCAGAGGAATTCCATAACAATGCGCAGTAGTGAGGACATTTTGAGGCAACTCGTGCATGACGTATCTGTGAGGGAAAACATTTTCTTTGATGGTTTGTTTACGCTTATGTACTATTCGTATTGTCTTCATTTAGCGTTACTTAATGGGTTTTCTCTGTCTTCTGTTTGAAGCCCGCAACTTTTCGTCTTTGCGTTAAAACTGATGCCACGAAAAGACAAACAACAATTGTCCGTTCTTCATTATGAACATAGGAGTTCACCAGGAAACTGATGACGTCCTGATGTAACCTGAATGGTATTAGACAAATTACTGATGAAAAGAATCGCAACTACAGGCAATTATTACTTTATTCATTCTTTAAATCAGTTACAATGGTCAGCGCTATATGTTTCAAAAAATAAACTTAATTATGATATTCAAAAATCAATTTGTAACATTTAAAGCTTTTACATATTTCTTAAAAGAAGCGTTCTGCTTACTTGGTGGGTAGACGTGGTTTTCTAAAAAGATATTACAAAATGTAGATCTGAGTTCGATAAAACACTCAGACACTCATCTGGCTGTTGAAGCGGCAACTATTTCATACCATGTCCAGTGAACTTGCAGGCTACATCATCAGAGGAATTCCATAACAATGCGCAGTAGTGAGGACATTTTGAGGCAACTCGTGCATGACGTATCTGTGAGGGAAAACATTTTCTTTGATGGTTTGTTTACGCTTATGTACTATTCGTATTGTCTTCATTTAGCGTTACTTAATGGGTTCTCTCTGTCTTCTGTTTGAAGCCCGCAACTTTTCGTCTTTGCGTTAAAACTGATGCCACGAAAAGACAAACAACAATTGTCCGTTCTTCATTATGAACATAGGAGTTCACCAGGAAACTGATGACGTCCTGATGTAACCTGAATGGTATTAGACAAATTACTGATGAAAAGAATCGCAACTACAGGCAATTATTACTTTATTCATTCTTTAAATCAGTTACAATGGTCAGCGCTATATGTTTCAAAAAATAAACTTAATTATGATATTCAAAAATCAATTTGTAACATTTCAAAGCTTTTACATATTTCTTAAAAGAAGCGTTCTGCTTACTTGGTGGGTAGACGTGGTTTTCTAAAAAGATATTACAAAATGTAGATCTGAGTTCGACAAAACACTCAGACACTCATCTGGCTGTTGAAGCGGCAACTATTTCATACCATGTCCAGTCAACTTGCAGCCTAAATCATCAGAGGAATTCCATAACAATGCGCAGTAGTGAGGACATTTTGAGGCAACTCGTGCATGACGTATCTGTGAGGGAAAACATTTTCTTTGATGGTTTGTTTACGCTTATGTACTATTCGTATTGTCTTCATTTAGTGTTACTTAATGGGTTCTCTCTGTCTTCTGTTTGAAGCCCGCAACTTTTCGTCTTTGCGTTAAAACTGATGCCACGAAAAGACAAACAACAATTGTCCGTTCTTCATTATGAACATAGGAGTTCACCAGGAAACTGATGACGTCCTGATGTAACCTGAATGGTATTAGACAAATTACTGATGAAAAGAATCGCAACTACAGGCAATTATTACTTTATTCATTCTTTAAATCAGTTACAATGGTCAGCGCTATATGTTTCAAAAAATAAACTTAATTATGATATTCAAAAATCAATTTGTAACATTTAAAGCTTTTACATATTTCTTAAAAGAAGCGTTCTGCTTACTTGGTGGGTAGACGTGGTTTTCTAAAAAGATATTACAAAATGTAGATCTGAGTTCGACAAAACACTCAGACACTCATCTGGCTGTTGAAGCGGCAACTATTTCATACCATGTCCAGTCAACTTGCAGCCTAAATCATCAGAGGAATTACATAACAATGCGCAGTGGTGAGGACATTTTGAGGCGACTCGTGCATGATGTATCTGTGAGGGAAAACATTTTCTTTGATGGTTTGTTTACGATTATGTACTATTCGTATTGTTTTCATTTAGCGTTACTTAATGTGTTCCCTTTGTCTTCTGTTTGAAGCCCGCAACTTTTAATCTTTACGTTACAGCTGATGCCACGAAAAGACAAACAACAATTGTCCGTTCTTCAATATGAAAATAGGAGTTCACCAGGAAACTGATGAAGACCGGATGTAACCTGAATGGTATTAGACAAATTACTGCTGAAAAGAATCGCAACTACAGGAAATGATTACTACATTCATTCTTTAAATCAGTTACAATGGTCAGCGCTATATGTATCAAAAAATAAATTTTATTATGATATTCAAAAATCAATTTATATCATTTCAAAACTTTCACATATTTGTTAAAAGAAGCGTTCCGCTTACTTGGTGGGCAGACGTGGTTTTCTAAAAAGATATTACAAAATGTAGATCTGAGTTCAATAAAACACTCAGACGCTCATCTGGCTGTTGAAGCGGCAACTATTTCATACCATGTCCAATGAACTTGCAGCCTAAATCATCAGAGGAATTCTGATGATTTAGGCTGCAAGTTCATTTTTTGGGGGCCGATAACCTAAATCCTGCTGCTAAAATTTTCTTTTAAACATAGATTGATAGATCAAATAGTGTGGAACTCAAGCCAAGGCAGTAAGACAAACACCATATCCATGACTCACCGGGATTCGAACTCAGACTCATCTCGAACGTATGGTCGGAAGCCAGCGCTCAGGCCACTGCGCCACGGGTCTGGCATAAAAACGAAGATAACATCATTGTTTTATATTTTTATCTTTATACTTGTTATTTTAACTTTCTTTAATATTTGCCAAACTGCTGAAAAGTGAGAGAAAATTGATACTAGTCCTATTTTAAATTCGGGAGGGAAACCTCGTACATCCCGCTGCCAAATGAGTCACGGAAATCTTTTCCCTTCATTAATGAAATTAACTGAAACAAACAATGGAGAGAAACTTTCAGACACTTAATTGACTGATACTTTTGTGAGTCACTAAAGTTTTCAAATGCAGCAAATTATGACTTTATGCATTCGTAGGAAGTCCTCGTAGTATTGTCGAATGCATTAAATTAAAACATCTACCATGCACTAGTATACCTCATTAAACCTACAGAGTTCGAGACAACACTATTGCTACGTTTTCAAAGGATATTTCTCAATTTCATCAAATTTCCGAAAGTGTACAATGTCAAAGTAATAAAAGGAAGTCGGTAATATTTTGTTATATTTTATTTTGCTGCTTCGTACTTGAAAGAGCATTTAATGCCAGATATGCAACATCTCTCCCAGACGGAAACCTTCGACTTAATCCCAATCCATCGAGGACTTTGTTTTCTAACGGAAATTGTAGTGTCGCGTTCATAATCATCCGTTTGGGGCAACCAATGAGTAGATAATGTTTCTATGATCTTGAAAGACCTGAATTTTTAAACAAACAAAAATTGTCCGTTCTTCATTATAAACATAGCTCACCAGGAAACTGATTAAGCCCTGATGTAACCTGAATGGTATTAGACAAATTACTTATGAAAAGAATCGCAACTACTTGCAATTATTACTACATTCATTCTTTAAATCAGTTACAACGGTCAGCGCTATATGTTTCAAATAATAAACTTAATTATGATATTCAAAAATCAATTTGTAACATTTCAAAGCTTTTACATATTTCTTAAAAGAAGCGTTCTGCTTACTTGGTGGGTAGACGTGGTTTTCTAAAAAGATATTACAAAATGTAGATCTGAGTTCGATAAAACACTCAGACACTCATCTGGCTGTTGAAGCGGCAACTATTTCATACCATGTCCAGTGAACTTGCAGGCTACATCATCAGAGGAATTCCATAACAATGCGCAGTAATGAGGACATTTTGAGGCAACTCGTGCATGACGTATCTGTGAGGGAAAACATTTTCTTTGATGGTTTGTTTAGGCTTATGTACTATTCGTATTGTCTTCATTTAGCGTTACTTAATGGGTTCTCTCTGTCTTCTGTTTGAAGCCCGCAACTTTTCGTCTTTGCGTTACAACTGATGCCACGAAAAGACAAACAACAATTGTCCGTTCTTCATTATGAACATAGGAGTTCACCAGGAAACTGATGACGACCTGTTGTAACCTGAATGGTATTAGACAAATTACTGATGAAAAGAATCGCAACTACAGGAAATGATTACTACATTCATTCTTTAAATCAGTTACAATCGTCAGCGCTATATGTATCAAAAAATAAATTTTATTATGATATTCAAAAATCAATTTATATCATTTCAAAGCTTTCACATATTTGTTAAAAGAAGCGTTCCGCTTACTTGGTGGGCAGACGTGGTTTTCTAAAAAGATATTACAAAATGTAGATCTGAGTTCGATAAAACACTCAGACGCTCATCTGGCTGTTGAAGCGGCAACTATTTCATACCATGTCCAATGAACTTGCAGCCTAAATCATCAGAGGAATTCTGATGATTTAGGCTGCAAGTTCATTTTTTGGGGGCCGATAACCTAAATCCTGCTGCTAAAATTTTCTTTTAAACATAGATTGATAGATCAAATAGTGTGGAACTCAAGCCAAGGCAGTAAGACAAACACCATATCCATGACTCACCGGGATTCGAACTCAGACTCATCTCGAACGTATGGTCGGAAGCCAGCGCTCAGGCCACTGCGCCACGGGTCTGGCATAAAAACGAAGATAACATCATTGTTTTATATTTTTATCTTTATACTTGTTATTTTAACTTTCTTTAATATTTGCCAAACTGCTGAAAAGTGAGAGAAAATTGATACTAGTCCTATTTTAAATTCGGGAGGGAAACCTCGTACATCCCGCTGCCAAATGAGTCACGGAAATCGCTTCCCTTCATTAATGAAATTAACTGAAACAAACAATGGAGAGAAACTTTCAGACACTTAATTGACTGATACTTTTGTGAGTCACTAAAGTTTTCAAATGCAGCAAATTATGACTTTATGCATTCGTAGGAAGTCCTCGTAGTATTGTCGAATGCATTAAATTGAAACATCTACCATGCACTAGTATACCGCATTAAACCTCCAGAGTTCGAGACAACACTATTGCTACGTTTTCAAAGGATATTTCTCAATTTCATCAAATTTCAGAAAGTGTACAATGTCAAAGTAATAAAAGGAAGTCGGTAATATTTTGTTATATTTTATTTTGCTGCTTCGTACTTGAAAGAGCATTTAATGCCAGATATGCAACATCTCTCCCAGACGGAAACCTTCGACTTAATCCCAATCCATCGAGGACTTTGTTTTCTAACGGAAATTGTAGTGTCGCGTTCATAATCATCCGTTTGGGGCAACCAATGAGTAGATAATGTTTCTATGATCTTGAAAGACCTGAATTTTTAAACAAACAAAAATTGTCCGTTCTTCATTATGAACATAGGAGTTCACCAGGAAACTGATGAAGCCCTGATGTAACCTGAATGGTATTAGACAAATTACTTATGAAAAGAATCGCAACTACTTGCAATTATTACTACATTCATTCTTTAAATCAGTTACAACGGTCAGCGCTATATGTTTCAAATAATAAACTTAATTATGATATTCAAAAATCAATTTGTAACATTTAAAGCTTTTACATATTTCTTAAAAGAAGCGTTCTGCTTACTTGGTGGGTAGACGTGGTTTTCTAAAAAGATATTACAAAATGTAGATCTGAGTTCGATAAAACACTCAGACACTCATCTGGCTGTTGAAGCGGCAACTATTTCATACCATGTCCAGTGAACTTGCAGGCTACATCATCAGAGGAATTCCATAACAATGCGCAGTAATGAGGACATTTTGAGGCAACTCGTGCATGACGTATCTGTGAGGGAAAACATTTTCTTTGATGGTTTGTTTACGCTTATGTACTATTCGTATTGTCTTCATTTAGCGTTACTTAATGGGTTCTCTCTGTCTTCTGTTTGAAGCCCGCAACTTTTCGTCTTTGCGTTACAACTGATGCCACGAAAAGACAAACAACAATTGTCCGTTCTTCATTATGAACATAGGAGTTCACCAGGAAACTGATGACGACCTGTTGTAACCTGAATGGTATTAGACAAATTACTGATGAAAAGAATCGCAACTACAGGAAATGATTACTACATTCATTCTTTAAATCAGTTACAATCGTCAGCGCTATATGTATCAAAAAATAAATTTTATTATGATATTCAAAAATCAATTTATATCATTTCAAAGCTTTCACATATTTGTTAAAAGAAGCGTTCCGCTTACTTGGTGGGCAGACGTGGTTTTCTAAAAAGATATTACAAAATGTAGATCTGAGTTCGATAAAACACTCAGACGCTCATCTGGCTGTTGAAGCGGCAACTATTTCATACCATGTCCAATGAACTTGCAGCCTAAATCATCAGAGGAATTCTGATGATTTAGGCTGCAAGTTCATTTTTTGGGGGCCGATAACCTAAATCCTGCTGCTAAAATTTTCTTTTAAACATAGATTGATAGATCAAATAGTGTGGAACTCAAGCCAAGGCAGTAAGACAAACACCATATCCATGACTCACCGGGATTCGAACTCAGACTCATCTCGAACGTATGGTCGGAAGCCAGCGCTCAGGCCACTGCGCCACGGGTCTGGCATAAAAACGAAGATAACATCATTGTTTTATATTTTTATCTTTATACTTGTTATTTTAACTTTCTTTAATATTTGCCAAACTGCTGAAAAGTGAGAGAAAATTGATACTAGTCCTATTTTAAATTCGGGAGGGAAACCTCGTACATCCCGCTGCCAAATGAGTCACGGAAATCGCTTCCCTTCATTAATGAAATTAACTGAAACAAACAATGGAGAGAAACTTTCAGACACTTAATTGACTGATACTTTTGTGAGTCACTAAAGTTTTCAAACGCAGCAAATTATGACTTTATGCATTCGTAGGAAGTCCTCGTAGTATTGTCGAATGCATTAAATTGAAACATCTACCATGCACTAGTATACCGCATTAAACCTCCAGAGTTCGAGACAACACTATTGCTACGTTTTCAAAGGATATTTCTCAATTTCATCAAATTTCAGAAAGTGTACAATGTCAAAGTGATAAAAGGAAGTCGGTAATATTTTGTTATATTTTATTTTGCTGCTTCGTACTTGAAAGAGCATTTAATGCCATATATGCAACATCTCTCCCAGACGGAAACCTTCGACTTAATCCCAATCCATCGAGGACTTTGTTTTCTAACGGAAATTGTAGTGTCGCGTTCATAATCATCCGTTTGGGGCAACCAATGAGTAGATAATGTTTCTATGATCTTGAAAGACCTGAATTTTTAAACAAACAAAAATTGTCCGTTCTTCATTATAAACATAGCTCACCAGGAAACTGATGAAGCCCTGATGTAACCTGAATGGTATTAGACAAATTACTTATGAAAAGAATCGCAACTACTTGCAATTATTACTACATTCATTCTTTAAATCAGTTACAACGGTCAGCGCTATATGTTTCAAAAAATAAACTTAATTATGATATTCAAAAATCAATTTGTAACATTTCAAAGCTTTTACATATTTCTTAAAAGAAGCGTTCTGCTTACTTGGTGGGTAGACGTGGTTTTCTAAAAAGATATTACAAAATGTAGATCTGAGTTCGATAAAACACTCAGACACTCATCTGGCTGTTGAAGCGGCAACTATTTCATACCATGTCCAGTGAACTTGCAGGATACATCATCAGAGGAATTCCATAACAATGCGCAGTAGGGAGGACATTTTGAGGCAACTCGTGCATGACGTATCTGTGAGGGAAAACATTTTCTTTGATGGTTTGTTTACGCTTATGTACTATTCGTATTGTCTTCATTTAGCGTTACTTAATGGGTTCTCTCTGTCTTCTGTTTGAAGCCCGCAACTTTTCGTCTTTGCGTTACAACTGATGCCACGAAAAGACAAACAACAATTGTCCGTTCTTCATTATGAACATAGGAGTTCACCAGGAAACTGATGACGACCTGATGTAACCTGAATGGTATTAGACAAATTACTGATGAAAAGAATCGCAACTACAGGCAATTATTACTACATTCATTCTTTAAATCAGTTACAATGGTCAGCGCTATATGTTTCAAAAAATAAACTTAATTATGATATTCAAAAATCAATTTGTAACATTTCAAAGCTTTTACATATTTCTTAAAAGAAGCGTTCTGCTTACTTGGTGGGTAGACGTGGTTTTCTAAAAAGATATTACAAAATGTAGATCTGAGTTCGATAAAACACTCAGACACTCATCTGGCTGTTGAAGCGGCAACTATTTCATACCATGTCCAGTGAACTTGCAGGCTACATCATCAGAGGAATTCCATAACAATGCGCAGTAGGGAGGACATTTTGAGGCAACTCGTGCATGACGTATCTGTGAGGGAAAACATTTTCTTTGATGGTTTGTTTACGCTTATGTACTATTCGTATTGTCTTCATTTAGCGTTACTTAATGGGTTCTCTCTGTCTTCTGTTTGAAGCCCGCAACTTTTCGTCTTTGCGTTACAACTGATGCCACGAAAAGACAAACAACAATTGTCCGTTCTTCATTATGAACATAGGAGTTCACCAGGAAACTGATGACGACCTGATGTAACCTGAATGGTATTAGACAAATTACTGATGAAAAGAATCGCAACTACAGGCAATTATTACTTTATTCATTCTTTAAATCAGTTACAATGGTCAGCGCTATATGTTTCAAAAAATAAACTTAATTATGATATTCAAAAATCAATTTGTAACATTTAAAGCTTTTACATATTTCTTAAAAGAAGCGTTCTGCTTACTTGGTGGGTAGACGTGGTTTTCTAAAAAGATATTACAAAATGTAGATCTGAGTTCGATAAAACACTCAGACACTCATCTGGCTGTTGAAGCGGCAACTATTTCATACCATGTCCAGTCAACTTGCAGCCTAAATCATCAGAGGAATTACATAACAATGCGCAGTGGTGAGGACATTTTGAGGCGACTCGTGCATGATGTATCTGTGAGGGAAAACATTTTCTTTGATGGTTTGTTTACGATTATGTACTATTCGTATTGTTTTCATTTAGCGTTACTTAATGTGTTCCCTTTGTCTTCTGTTTGAAGCCCGCAACTTTTAATCTTTGCGTTACAGCTGATGCCACGAAAAGACAAACAACAATTGTCCGTTCTTCAATATGAAAATAGGAGTTCACCAGGAAACTGATGAAGACCGGATGTAACCTGAATGGTATTAGACAAATTACTGCTGAAAAGAATCGCAACTACAGGAAATGATTACTACATTCATTCTTTAAATCAGTTACAATGGTCAGCGCTATATGTATCAAAAAATAAATTTTATTATGATATTCAAAAATCAATTTATATCATTTCAAAGCTTTCACATATTTGTTAAAAGAAGCGTTCCGCTTACTTGGTGGGCAGACGTGGTTTTCTAAAAGATATTACAAAATGTAGATCTGAGTTCGATAAAACACTCAGACGCTCATCTGGCTGTTGAAGCGGCAACTATTTCATACCATGTCCAATGAACTTGCAGCCTAAATCATCAGAGGAATTCTGATGATTTAGGCTGCAAGTTCATTTTTGGGGGCCGATAACCTAAATCCTGCTGCTAAAATTTTCTTTTAAACATAGATTGATAGATCAAATAGTGTGGAACTCAAGCCAAGGCAGTAAGACAAACACCATATCCATGACTCACCGGGATTCGAACTCAGACTCATCTCGAACGTATGGTCGGAAGCCAGCGCTCAGGCCACTGCGCCACGGGTCTGGCATAAAAACGAAGATAACATCATTGTTTTATATTTTTATCTTTATACTTGTTATTTTAACTTTCTTTAATATTTGCCAAACTGCTGAAAAGTGAGAGAAAATTGATACTAGTCCTATTTTAAATTCGGGAGGGAAACCTCGTACATCCCGCTGCCAAATGAGTCACGGAAATCGCTTCCCTTCATTAATGAAATTAACTGAAACAAACAATGGAGAGAAACTTTCAGACACTTAATTGACTGATACTTTTGTGAGTCACTAAAGTTTTCAAACGCAGCAAATTATGACTTTATGCATTCGTAGGAAGTCCTCGTAGTATTGTCGAATGCATTAAATTGAAACATCTACCATGCACTAGTATACCGCATTAAACCTCCAGAGTTCGAGACAACACTATTGCTACGTTTTCAAAGGATATTTCTCAATTTCATCAAATTTCAGAAAGTGTACAATGTCAAAGTGATAAAAGGAAGTCGGTAATATTTTGTTATATTTTATTTTGCTGCTTCGTACTTGAAAGAGCATTTAATGCCAGATATGCAACATCTCTCCCAGACGGAAACCTTCGACTTAATCCCAATCCATCGAGGACTTTGTTTTCTAACGGAAATTGTAGTGTCGCGTTCATAATCATCCGTTTGGGGCAACCAATGAGTAGATAATGTTTCTATGATCTTGAAAGACCTGAATTTTTAAACAAACAAAAATTGTCCGTTCTTCATTATAAACATAGCTCACCAGGAAACTGATGAAGCCCTGATGTAACCTGAATGGTATTAGACAAATTACTTATGAAAAGAATCGCAACTACTTGCAATTATTACTACATTCATTCTTTAAATCAGTTACAACGGTCAGCGCTATATGTTTCAAAAAATAAACTTAATTATGATATTCAAAAATCAATTTGTAACATTTCAAAGCTTTTACATATTTCTTAAAAGAAGCGTTCTGCTTACTTGGTGGGTAGACGTGGTTTTCTAAAAAGATATTACAAAATGTAGATCTGAGTTCGATAAAACACTCAGACACTCATCTGGCTGTTGAAGCGGCAACTATTTCATACCATGTCCAGTGAACTTGCAGGCTAAATCATCAGAGGAATTACATAACAATGCGCAGTGGTGAGGACATTTTGAGGCAACTCGTGCATGACGTATCTGTGAGGGAAAACATTTTCTTTGATGGTTTGTTTACGATTATGTACTATTCGTATTGTCTTCATTTAGCGTTACTTAATGGGTTCTCTCTGTCTTCTGTTTGAAGCCCGCAACTTTTAATCTTTGCGTTACAGCTGATGCCACGAAAAGACAAACAACAATTGTCCGTTCTTCAATATGAAAATAGGAGTTCACCAGGAAACTGATGAAGACCGGATGTAACCTGAATGGTATTAGACAAATTACTGCTGAAAAGAATCGCAACTACAGGAAATGATTACTACATTCATTCTTTAAATCAGTTACAATGGTCAGCGCTATATGTATCAAAAAATAAATTTTATTATGATATTCAAAAATCAATTTATATCATTTCAAAGCTTTCACATATTTGTTAAAAGAAGCGTTCCGCTTACTTGGTGGGCAGACGTGGTTTTCTAAAAAGATATTACAAAATGTAGATCTGAGTTCGATAAAACACTCAGACGCTCATCTGGCTGTTGAAGCGGCAACTATTTCATACCATGTCCAATGAACTTGCAGCCTAAATCATCAGAGGAATTCTGATGATTTAGGCTGCAAGTTCATTTTTTGGGGGCCGATAACCTAAATCCTGCTGCTAAAATTTTCTTTTAAACATAGATTGATAGATCAAATAGTGTGGAACTCAAGCCAAGGCAGTAAGACAAACACCATATCCATGACTCACCGGGATTCGAACTCAGACTCATCTCGAACGTATGGTCGGAAGCCAGCGCTCAGGCCACTGCGCCACGGGTCTGGCATAAAAACGAAGATAACATCATTGTTTTATATTTTTATCTTTATACTTGTTATTTTAACTTTCTTTAATATTTGCCAAACTGCTGAAAAGTGAGAGAAAATTGATACTAGTCCTATTTTAAATTCGGGAGGGAAACCTCGTACATCCCGCTGCCAAATGAGTCACGGAAATCGCTTCCCTTCATTAATGAAATTAACTGAAACAAACAATGGAGAGAAACTTTCAGACACTTAATTGACTGATACTTTTGTGAGTCACTAAAGTTTTCAAACGCAGCAAATTATGACTTTATGCATTCGTAGGAAGTCCTCGTAATATTGTCGAATGCATTAAATTGAAACATCTACCATGCACTAGTATACCGCATTAAACCTCCAGAGTTCGAGACAACACTATTGCTACGTTTTCAAAGGATATTTCTCAATTTCATCAAATTTCAGAAAGTGTACAATGTCAAAGTGATAAAAGGAAGTCGGTAATATTTTGTTATATTTTATTTTGCTGCTTCGTACTTGAAAGAGCATTTAATGCCAGATATGCAACATCTCTCCCAGACGGAAACCTTCGACTTAATCCCAATCCATCGAGGACTTTGTTTTCTAACGGAAATTGTAGTGTCGCGTTCATAATCATCCGTTTGGGGCAACCAATGAGTAGATAATGTTTCTATGATCTTGAAAGACCTGAATTTTTAAACAAACAAAAATTGTCCGTTCTTCATTATAAACATAGCTCACCAGGAAACTGATGAAGCCCTGATGTAACCTGAATGGTATTAGACAAATTACTTATGAAAAGAATCGCAACTACTTGCAATTATTACTACATTCATTCTTTAAATCAGTTACAACGGTCAGCGCTATATGTTTCAAAAAATAAACTTAATTATGATATTCAAAAATCAATTTGTAACATTTCAAAGCTTTTACATATTTCTTAAAAGAAGCGTTCTGCTTACTTGGTGGGTAGACGTGGTTTTCTGAAAAGATATTACAAAATGTAGATCTGAGTTCGATAAAACACTCAGACACTCATCTGGCTGTTGAAGCGGCAACTATTTCATACCATGTCCAGTGAACTTGCAGGCTACATCATCAGAGGAATTCCATAACAATGCGCAGTAGTGAGGACATTTTGAGGCAACTCGTGCATGACGTATCTGTGAGGGAAAACATTTTCTTTGATGGTTTGTTTACGCTTATGTACTATTCGTATTGTCTTCATTTAGCGTTACTTAATGGGTTCTCTCTGTCTTCTGTTTGAAGCCCGCAACTTTTCGTCTTTGCGTTACAACTGATGCCACGAAAAGACAAACAACAATTGTCCGTTCTTCATTATGAACATAGGAGTTCACCAGGAAACTGATGACGACCTGATGTAACCTGAATGGTATTAGACAAATTACTGATGAAAAGAATCGCAACTACAGGCAATTATTACTTTATTCATTCTTTAAATCAGTTACAATGGTCAGCGCTATATGTTTCAAAAAATAAACTTAATTATGATATTCAAAAATCAATTTGTAACATTTAAAGCTTTTACATATTTCTTAAAAGAAGCGTTCTGCTTACTTGGTGGGTAGACGTGGTTTTCTAAAAAGATATTACAAAATGTAGATCTGAGTTCGATAAAACACTCAGACACTCATCTGGCTGTTGAAGCGGCAACTATTTCATACCATGTCCAGTCAACTTGCAGCCTAAATCATCAGAGGAATTACATAACAATGCGCAGTGGTGAGGACATTTTGAGGCGACTCGTGCATGATGTATCTGTGAGGGAAAACATTTTCTTTGATGGTTTGTTTACGATTATGTACTATTCGTATTGTTTTCATTTAGCGTTACTTAATGTGTTCCCTTTGTCTTCTGTTTGAAGCCCGCAACTTTTAATCTTTGCGTTACAGCTGATGCCACGAAAAGACAAACAACAATTGTCCGTTCTTCAATATGAAAATAGGAGTTCACCAGGAAACTGATGAAGACCGGATGTAACCTGAATGGTATTAGACAAATTACTGCTGAAAAGAATCGCAACTACAGGAAATGATTACTACATTCATTCTTTAAATCAGTTACAATGGTCAGCGCTATATGTATCAAAAAATAAATTTTATTATGATATTCAAAAATCAATTTATATCATTTCAAAGCTTTCACATATTTGTTAAAAGAAGCGTTCCGCTTACTTGGTGGGCAGACGTGGTTTTCTAAAAAGATATTACAAAATGTAGATCTGAGTTCGATAAAACACTCAGACGCTCATCTGGCTGTTGAAGCGGCAACTATTTCATACCATGTCCAATGAACTTGCAGCCTAAATCATCAGAGGAATTCTGATGATTTAGGCTGCAAGTTCATTTTTTGGGGGCCGATAACCTAAATCCTGCTGCTAAAATTTTCTTTTAAACATAGATTGATAGATCAAATAGTGTGGAACTCAAGCCAAGGCAGTAAGACAAACACCATATCCATGACTCACCGGGATTCGAACTCAGACTCATCTCGAACGTATGGTCGGAAGCCAGCGCTCAGGCCACTGCGCCACGGGTCTGGCATAAAAACGAAGATAACATCATTGTTTTATATTTTTATCTTTATACTTGTTATTTTAACTTTCTTTAATATTTGCCAAACTGCTGAAAAGTGAGAGAAAATTGATACTAGTCCTATTTTAAATTCGGGAGGGAAACCTCGTACATCCCGCTGCCAAATGAGTCACGGAAATCGCTTCCCTTCATTAATGAAATTAACTGAAACAAACAATGGAGAGAAACTTTCAGACACTTAATTGACTGATACTTTTGTGAGTCACTAAAGTTTTCAAACGCAGCAAATTATGACTTTATGCATTCGTAGGAAGTCCTCGTAGTATTGTCGAATGCATTAAATTGAAACATCTACCATGCACTAGTATACCGCATTAAACCTCCAGAGTTCGAGACAACACTATTGCTACGTTTTCAAAGGATATTTCTCAATTTCATCAAATTTCAGAAAGTGTACAATGTCAAAGTGATAAAAGGAAGTCGGTAATATTTTGTTATATTTTATTTTGCTGCTTCGTACTTGAAAGAGCATTTAATGCCAGATATGCAACATCTCTCCCAGACGGAAACCTTCGACTTAATCCCAATCCATCGAGGACTTTGTTTTCTAACGGAAATTGTAGTGTCGCGTTCATAATCATCCGTTTGGGGCAACCAATGAGTAGATAATGTTTCTATGATCTTGAAAGACCTGAATTTTTAAACAAACAAAAATTGTCCGTTCTTCATTATAAACATAGCTCACCAGGAAACTGATGAAGCCCTGATGTAACCTGAATGGTATTAGACAAATTACTTATGAAAAGAATCGCAACTACTTGCAATTATTACTACATTCATTCTTTAAATCAGTTACAACGGTCAGCGCTATATGTTTCAAAAAATAAACTTAATTATGATATTCAAAAATCAATTTGTAACATTTCAAAGCTTTTACATATTTCTTAAAAGAAGCGTTCTGCTTACTTGGTGGGTAGACGTGGTTTTCTAAAAAGATATTACAAAATGTAGATCTGAGTTCGATAAAACACTCAGACACTCATCTGGCTGTTGAAGCGGCAACTATTTCATACCATGTCCAGTGAACTTGCAGGCTAAATCATCAGAGGAATTCCATAACAATGCGCAGTAGTGAGGACATTTTGAGGCAACTCGTGCATGACGTATCTGTGAGGGAAAACATTTTCTTTGATGGTTTGTTTACGCTTATGTACTATTCGTATTGTCTTCATTTAGCGTTACTTAATGGGTTCTCTCTGTCTTCTGTTTGAAGCCCGCAACTTTTCGTCTTTGCGTTACAACTGATGCCACGAAAAGACAAACAACAATTGTCCGTTCTTCATTATGAACATAGGAGTTCACCAGGAAACTGATGACGACCTGATGTAACCTGAATGGTATTAGACAAATTACTGATGAAAAGAATCGCAACTACAGGCAATTATTACTTTATTCATTCTTTAAATCAGTTACAATGGTCAGCGCTATATGTTTCAAAAAATAAACTTAATTATGATATTCAAAAATCAATTTGTAACATTTAAAGCTTTTACATATTTCTTAAAAGAAGCGTTCTGCTTACTTGGTGGGTAGACGTGGTTTTCTAAAAAGATATTACAAAATGTAGATCTGAGTTCGATAAAACACTCAGACACTCATCTGGCTGTTGAAGCGGCAACTATTTCATACCATGTCCAGTCAACTTGCAGCCTAAATCATCAGAGGAATTACATAACAATGCGCAGTGGTGAGGACATTTTGAGGCGACTCGTGCATGATGTATCTGTGAGGGAAAACATTTTCTTTGATGGTTTGTTTACGATTATGTACTATTCGTATTGTTTTCATTTAGCGTTACTTAATGTGTTCCCTTTGTCTTCTGTTTGAAGCCCGCAACTTTTAATCTTTGCGTTACAGCTGATGCCACGAAAAGACAAACAACAATTGTCCGTTCTTCAATATGAAAATAGGAGTTCACCAGGAAACTGATGAAGACCGGATGTAACCTGAATGGTATTAGACAAATTACTGCTGAAAAGAATCGCAACTACAGGAAATGATTACTACATTCATTCTTTAAATCAGTTACAATGGTCAGCGCTATATGTATCAAAAAATAAATTTTATTATGATATTCAAAAATCAATTTATATCATTTCAAAGCTTTCACATATTTGTTAAAAGAAGCGTTCCGCTTACTTGGTGGGCAGACGTGGTTTTCTAAAAAGATATTACAAAATGTAGATCTGAGTTCGATAAAACACTCAGACGCTCATCTGGCTGTTGAAGCGGCAACTATTTCATACCATGTCCAATGAACTTGCAGCCTAAATCATCAGAGGAATTCTGATGATTTAGGCTGCAAGTTCATTTTTTGGGGGCCGATAACCTAAATCCTGCTGCTAAAATTTTCTTTTAAACATAGATTGATAGATCAAATAGTGTGGAACTCAAGCCAAGGCAGTAAGACAAACACCATATCCATGACTCACCGGGATTCGAACTCAGACTCATCTCGAACGTATGGTCGGAAGCCAGCGCTCAGGCCACTGCGCCACGGGTCTGGCATAAAAACGAAGATAACATCATTGTTTTATATTTTTATCTTTATACTTGTTATTTTAACTTTCTTTAATATTTGCCAAACTGCTGAAAAGTGAGAGAAAATTGATACTAGTCCTATTTTAAATTCGGGAGGGAAACCTCGTACATCCCGCTGCCAAATGAGTCACGGAAATCGCTTCCCTTCATTAATGAAATTAACTGAAACAAACAATGGAGAGAAACTTTCAGACACTTAATTGACTGATACTTTTGTGAGTCACTAAAGTTTTCAAACGCAGCAAATTATGACTTTATGCATTCGTAGGAAGTCCTCGTAGTATTGTCGAATGCATTAAATTGAAACATCTACCATGCACTAGTATACCGCATTAAACCTCCAGAGTTCGAGACAACACTATTGCTACGTTTTCAAAGGATATTTCTCAATTTCATCAAATTTCAGAAAGTGTACAATGTCAAAGTGATAAAAGGAAGTCGGTAATATTTTGTTATATTTTATTTTGCTGCTTCGTACTTGAAAGAGCATTTAATGCCAGATATGCAACATCTCTCCCAGACGGAAACCTTCGACTTAATCCCAATCCATCGAGGACTTTGTTTTCTAACGGAAATTGTAGTGTCGCGTTCATAATCATCCGTTTGGGGCAACCAATGAGTAGATAATGTTTCTATGATCTTGAAAGACCTGAATTTTTAAACAAACAAAAATTGTCTGTTCTTCATTATAAACATAGCTCACCAGGAAACTGATGAAGCCCTGATGTAACCTGAATGGTATTAGACAAATTGCTTATGAAAAGAATCGCAACTACTTGCAATTATTACTACATTCATTCTTTAAATCAGTTACAACGGTCAGCGCTATATGTTTCAAATAATAAACTTAATTGTGATATTCAAAAATCAATTTGTAACATTTCAAAGCTTTTACATATTTCTTAAAAGAAGCGTTCTGCTTACTTGGTGGGTAGACGTGGTTTTCTAAAAAGATATTACAAAATGTAGATCTGAGTTCGATAAAACACTCAGACACTCATCTGGCTGTTGAAGTGGCAACTATTTCATACCATGTCCAGTGAACTTGCAGGCTAAATCATCAGAGGCATTCCATAACAATGCGCAGTAGTGAGGACATTTTGAGGCAACTCGTGCATGACGTATCTGTAAGGGAAAACATTTTCTTTGATGGTTTGTTTACGCTTATGTACTATTCGTATTGTCTTCATTTAGCGTTACTTAATGGGTTCTCTCTGTCTTCTGTTTGAAGCCCGCAACTTTTAATCTTTGCGTTACAGCTGATGCCACGAAAAGACAAACAACAATTGTCCGTTCTTCAATATGAAAATAGGAGTTCACCAGGAAACTGATGAAGACCGGATGTAACCTGAATGGTATTAGACAAATTACTGCTGAAAAGAATCGCAACTACAGGAAATGATTACTACATTCATTCTTTAAATCAGTTACAATGGTCAGCGCTATATGTATCAAAAAATAAATTTTATTATGATATTCAAAAATCAATTTATATCATTTCAAAGCTTTCACATATTTGTTAAAAGAAGCGTTCCGCTTACTTGGTGGGCAGACGTGGTTTTCTAAAAAGATATTACAAAATGTAGATCTGAGTTCGATAAAACACTCAAACGCTCATCTGGCTGTTGAAGCGGCAACTATTTCATACCATGTCCAATGAACTTGCAGCCTAAATCATCAGAGGAATTCTGATGATTTAGGCTGCAAGTTCATTTTTGGGGGCCGATAACCTAAATCCTGCTGCTAAAATTTTCTTTTAAACATAGATTGATAGATCAAATAGTGTGGAACTCAAGCCAAGGCAGTAAGACAAACACCATATCCATGACTCACCGGGATTCGAACTCAGACTCATCTCGAACGTATGGTCGGAAGCCAGCGCTCAGGCCACTGCGCCACGGGTCTGGCATAAAAACGAAGATAACATCATTGTTTTATATTTTTATCTTTATACTTTTTATTTTAACTTTCTTTAATATTTGCCAAACTGCTGAAAAGTGAGAGAAAATTGATACTAGTCCTATTTTAAATTCGGGAGGGAAACCTCGTACATCCCGCTGCCAAATGAGTCACGGAAATCGCTTCCCTTCATTAATGAAATTAACTGAAACAAGCAATGGAGAGAAACTTTCAGACACTTAATTGACTGATACTTTTGTGAGTCACTAAAGTTTTCAAACGCAGCAAATTATGACTTTATGCATTCGTAGGAAGTCCTCGTAGTATTGTCGAATGCATTAAATTGAAACATCTACCATGCACTAGTATACCGCATTAAACCTCCAGAGTTCGAGACAACACTATTGCTACGTTTTCAAAGGATATTTCTCAATTTCATCAAATTTCAGAAAGTGTACAATGTCAAAGTGATAAAAGGAAGTCGGTAATATTTTGTTATATTTTATTTTGCTGCTTCGTACTTGAAAGAGCATTTAATGCCAGATATGCAACATCTCTCCCAGACGGAAACCTTCGACTTAATCCCAATCCATCGAGGACTTTGTTTTCTAACGGAAATTGTAGTGTCGCGTTCATAATCATCCGTTTGGGGCAACCAATGAGTAGATAATGTTTCTATGATCTTGAAAGACCTGAATTTTTAAACAAACAAAAATTGTCCGTTCTTCATTATAAACATAGCTCACCAGGAAACTGATGAAGCCGTGATGTAACCTGAATGGTATTAGACAAATTACTTATGAAAAGAATCGCAACTACTTGCAATTATTACTACATTCATTCTTTAAATCAGTTACAACGGTCAGCGCTATATGTTTCAAAAAATAAACTTAATTATGATATTCAAAAATCAATTTGTAACATTTCAAAGCTTTTACATATTTCTTAAAAGAAGCGTTCTGCTTACTTGGTGGGTAGACGTGGTTTTCTAAAAAGATATTACAAAATGTAGATCTGAGTTCGATAAAACACTCAGACACTCATCTGGCTGTTGAAGCGGCAACTATTTCATACCATGTCCAGTGAACTTGCAGGCTACATCATCAGAGGAATTCCATAACAATGCGCAGTAGGGAGGACATTTTGAGGCAACACGTGCATGACGTATCTGTGAGGGAAAACATTTTCTTTGATGGTTTGTTTACGCTTATGTACTATTCGTATTGTCTTCATTTAGCGTTACTTAATGGGTTCTCTCTGTCTTCTGTTTGAAGCCCGCAACTTTTCGTCTTTGCGTTACAACTGATGCCACGAAAAGACAAACAACAATTGTCCGTTCTTCATTATGAACATAGGAGTTCACCAGGAAACTGATGACGACCTGATGTAACCTGAATGGTATTAGACAAATTACTGATGAAAAGAATCGCAACTACAGGCAATTATTACTTTATTCATTCTTTAAATCAGTTACAATGGTCAGCGCTATATGTTTCAAAAAATAAACCTAATTATGATATTCAAAAATCAATTTGTAACATTTAAAGCTTTTACATATTTCTTAAAAGAAGCGTTCTGCTTACTTGGTGGGTAGACGTGGTTTTCTAAAAAGATATTACAAAATGTAGATCTGAGTTCGATAAAACACTCAGACACTCATCTGGCTGTTGAAGCGGCAACTATTTCATACCATGTCCAGTCAACTTGCAGCCTAAATCATCAGAGGAATTACATAACAATGCGCAGTGGTGAGGACATTTTGAGGCGACTCGTGCATGATGTATCTGTGAGGGAAAACATTTTCTTTGATGGTTTGTTTACGATTATGTACTATTCGTATTGTTTTCATTTAGCGTTACTTAATGTGTTCCCTTTGTCTTCTGTTTGAAGCCCGCAACTTTTAATCTTTGCGTTACAGCTGATGCCACGAAAAGACAAACAACAATTGTCCGTTCTTCAATATGAAAATAGGAGTTCACCAGGAAACTGATGAAGACCGGATGTAACCTGAATGGTATTAGACAAATTACTGCTGAAAAGAATCGCAACTACAGGAAATGATTACTACATTCATTCTTTAAATCAGTTACAATGGTCAGCGCTATATGTATCGAAAAATAAATTTTATTATGATATTCAAAAATCAATTTATATCATTTCAAAGCTTTCACATATTTGTTAAAAGAAGCGTTCCGCTTACTTGGTGGGCAGACGTGGTTTTCTAAAAAGATATTACAAAATGTAGATCTGAGTTCGATAAAACACTCAGACGCTCATCTGGCTGTTGAAGCGGCAACTATTTCATACCATGTCCAATGAACTTGCAGCCTAAATCATCAGAGGAATTCTGATGATTTAGGCTGCAAGTTCATTTTTTGGGGGCCGATAACCTAAATCCTGCTGCTAAAATTTTCTTTTAAACATAGATTGATAGATCAAATAGTGTGGAACTCAAGCCAAGGCAGTAAGACAAACACCATATCCATGACTCACCGGGATTCGAACTCAGACTCATCTCGAACGTATGGTCGGAAGCCAGCGCTCAGGCCACTGTGCCACGGGTCTGGCATAAAAACGAAGATAACATCATTGTTTTATATTTTTATCTTTATACTTGTTATTTTAACTTTCTTTAATATTTGCCAAACTGCTGAAAAGTGAGAGAAAATTGATACTAGTCCTATTTTAAATTCGGGAGGGAAACCTCGTACATCCCGCTGCCAAATGAGTCACGGAAATCGCTTCCCTTCATTAATGAAATTAACTGAAACAAACAATGGAGAGAAACTTTCAGACACTTAATTGACTGATACTTTTGTGAGTCACTAAAGTTTTCAAACGCAGCAAATTATGACTTTATGCATTCGTAGGAAGTCCTCGTAGTATTGTCGAATGCATTAAATTGAAACATCTACCATGCACTAGTATACCGCATTAAACCTCCAGAGTTCGAGACAACACTATTGCTACGTTTTCAAAGGATATTTCTCAATTTCATCAAATTTCAGAAAGTGTACAATGTCAAAGTGATAAAAGGAAGTCGGTAATATTTTGTTATATTTTATTTTGCTGCTTCGTACTTGAAAGAGCATTTAATGCCAGATATGCAACATCTCTCCCAGACGGAAACCTTCGACTTAATCCCAATCCATCGAGGACTTTGTTTTCTAACGGAAATTGTAGTGTCGCGTTCATAATCATCCGTTTGGGGCAACCAATGAGTAGATAATGTTTCTATGATCTTGAAAGACCTGAATTTTTAAACAAACAAAAATTGTCCGTTCTTCATTATAAACATAGCTCACCAGGAAACTGATGAAGCCCTGATGTAACCTGAATGGTATTAGACAAATTACTTATGAAAAGAATCGCAACTACTTGCAATTATTACTACATTCATTCTTTAAATCAGTTACAACGGTCAGCGCTATATGTTTCAAAAAATAAACTTAATTATGATATTCAAAAATCAATTTGTAACATTTCAAAGCTTTTACATATTTCTTAAAAGAAGCGTTCTGCTTACTTGGTGGGTAGACGTGGTTTTCTAAAAAGATATTACAAAATGTAGATCTGAGTTCGATAAAACACTCAGACACTCATCTGGCTGTTGAAGCGGCAACTATTTCATACCATGTCCAGTGAACTTGCAGGCTACATCATCAGAGGAATTCCATAACAATGCGCAGTAGGGAGGACATTTTGAGGCAACTCGTGCATGACGTATCTGTGAGGGAAAACATTTTCTTTGATGGTTTGTTTACGCTTATGTACTATTCGTATTGTCTTCATTTAGCGTTACTTAATGGGTTCTCTCTGTCTTCTGTTTGAAGCCCGCAACTTTTCGTCTTTGCGTTACAACTGATGCCACGAAAAGACAAACAACAATTGTCCGTTCTTCATTATGAACATAGGAGTTCACCAGGAAACTGATGACGACCTGATGTAACCTGAATGGTATTAGACAAATTACTGATGAAAAGAATCGCAACTACAGGCAATTATTACTTTATTCATTCTTTAAATCAGTTACAATGGTCAGCGCTATATGTTTCAAAAAATAAACTTAATTATGATATTCAAAAATCAATTTGTAACATTTAAAGCTTTTACATATTTCTTAAAAGAAGCGTTCTGCTTACTTGGTGGGTAGACGTGGTTTTCTAAAAAGATATTACAAAATGTAGATCTGAGTTCGATAAAACACTCAGACACTCATCTGGCTGTTGAAGCGGCAACTATTTCATACCATGTCCAGTCAACTTGCAGCCTAAATCATCAGAGGAATTACATAACAATGCGCAGTGGTGAGGACATTTTGAGGCGACTCGTGCATGATGTATCTGTGAGGGAAAACATTTTCTTTGATGGTTTGTTTACGATTATGTACTATTCGTATTGTTTTCATTTAGCGTTACTTAATGTGTTCCCTTTGTCTTCTGTTTGAAGCCCGCAACTTTTAATCTTTGCGTTACAGCTGATGCCACGAAAAGACAAACAACAATTGTCCGTTCTTCAATATGAAAATAGGAGTTCACCAGGAAACTGATGAAGACCGGATGTAACCTGAATGGTATTAGACAAATTACTGCTGAAAAGAATCGCAACTACAGGAAATGATTACTACATTCATTCTTTAAATCAGTTACAATGGTCAGCGCTATATGTATCAAAAAATAAATTTTATTATGATATTCAAAAATCAATTTATATCATTTCAAAGCTTTCACATATTTGTTAAAAGAAGCGTTCCGCTTACTTGGTGGGCAGACGTGGTTTTCTAAAAAGATATTACAAAATGTAGATCTGAGTTCGATAAAACACTCAGACGCTCATCTGGCTGTTGAAGCGGCAACTATTTCATACCATGTCCAATGAACTTGCAGCCTAAATCATCAGAGGAATTCTGATGATTTAGGCTGCAAGTTCATTTTTTGGGGGCCGATAACCTAAA
The DNA here is from genome assembly GCA_039090855.1 of Macrothele yani. Lineage (NCBI taxonomy): Eukaryota > Metazoa > Arthropoda > Arachnida > Araneae > Macrothelidae > Macrothele > Macrothele yani. Next base: position 104,639,040 of record CM076996.1, on the reverse strand, counting down.
TCCTGCTGCTAAAATTTTCTTTTAAACATAGATTGATAGATCAAATAGTGTGGAACTCAAGCCAAGGCAGTAAGACAAACACCATATCCATGACTCACCGGGATTCGAACTCAGACTCATCTCGAACGTATGGTCGGAAGCCAGCGCTCAGGCCACTGCGCCACGGGTCTGGCATAAAAACGAAGATAACATCATTGTTTTATATTTTTATCTTTATACTTGTTATTTTAACTTTCTTTAATATTTGCCAAACTGCTGAAAAGTGAGAGAAAATTGATACTAGTCCTATTTTAAATTCGGGAGGGAAACCTCGTACATCCCGCTGCCAAATGAGTCACGGAAATCGCTTCCCTTCATTAATGAAATTAACTGAAACAAACAATGGAGAGAAACTTTCAGACACTTAATTGACTGATACTTTTGTGAGTCACTAAAGTTTTCAAACGCAGCAAATTATGACTTTATGCATTCGTAGGAAGTCCTCGTAGTATTGTCGAATGCATTAAATTGAAACATCTACCATGCACTAGTATACCGCATTAAACCTCCAGAGTTCGAGACAACACTATTGCTACGTTTTCAAAGGATATTTCTCAATTTCATCAAATTTCAGAAAGTGTACAATGTCAAAGTGATAAAAGGAAGTCGGTAATATTTTGTTATATTTTATTTTGCTGCTTCGTACTTGAAAGAGCATTTAATGCCAGATATGCAACATCTCTCCCAGACGGAAACCTTCGACTTAATCCCAATCCATCGAGGACTTTGTTTTCTAACGGAAATTGTAGTGTCGCGTTCATAATCATCCGTTTGGGGCAACCAATGAGTAGATAATGTTTCTATGATCTTGAAAGACCTGAATTTTTAAACAAACAAAAATTGTCCGTTCTTCATTATAAACATAGCTCACCAGGAAACTGATGAAGCCCTGATGTAACCTGAATGGTATTAGACAAATTACTTATGAAAAGAATCGCAACTACTTGCAATTATTACTACATTCATTCTTTAAATCAGTTACAACGGTCAGCGCTATATGTTTCAAAAAATAAACTTAATTATGATATTCAAAAATCAATTTGTAACATTTCAAAGCTTTTACATATTTCTTAAAAGAAGCGTTCTGCTTACTTGGTGGGTAGACGTGGTTTTCTAAAAGATATTACAAAATGTAGATCTGAGTTCGATAAAACACTCAGACACTCATCTGGCTGTTGAAGCGGCAACTATTTCATACCATGTCCAGTGAACTTGCAGGCTACATCATCAGAGGAATTCCATAACAATGCGCAGTAGGGAGGACATTTTGAGGCAACTCGTGCATGACGTATCTGTGAGGGAAAACATTTTCTTTGATGGTTTGTTTACGCTTATGTACTATTCGTATTGTCTTCATTTAGCGTTACTTAATGGGTTCTCTCTGTCTTCTGTTTGAAGCCCGCAACTTTTCGTCTTTGCGTTACAACTGATGCCACGAAAAGACAAACAACAATTGTCCGTTCTTCATTATGAACATAGGAGTTCACCAGGAAACTGATGACGACCTGATGTAACCTGAATGGTATTAGACAAATTACTGATGAAAAGAATCGCAACTACAGGCAATTATTACTTTATTCATTCTTTAAATCAGTTACAATGGTCAGCGCTATATGTTTCAAAAAATAAACTTAATTATGATATTCAAAAATCAATTTGTAACATTTCAAAGCTTTTACATATTTCTTAAAAGAAGCGTTCTGCTTACTTGGTGGGTAGACGTGGTTTTCTAAAAAGATATTACAAAATGTAGATCTGAGTTCGATAAAACACTCAGACACTCATCTGGCTGTTGAAGCGGCAACTATTTCATACCATGTCCAGTCAACTTGCAGCCTAAATCATCAGAGGAATTACATAACAATGCGCAGTGGTGAGGACATTTTGAGGCGACTCGTGCATGATGTATCTGTGAGGGAAAACATTTTCTTTGATGGTTTGTTTACGATTATGTACTATTCGTATTGTTTTCATTTAGCGTTACTTAATGTGTTCCCTTTGTCTTCTGTTTGAAGCCCGCAACTTTTAATCTTTGCGTTACAGCTGATGCCACGAAAAGACAAACAACAATTGTCCGTTCTTCAATATGAAAATAGGAGTTCACCAGGAAACTGATGAAGACCGGATGTAACCTGAATGGTATTAGACAAATTACTGCTGAAAAGAATCGCAACTACAGGAAATGATTACTACATTCATTCTTTAAATCAGTTACAATGGTCAGCGCTATATGTATCAAAAAATAAATTTTATTATGATATTCAAAAATCAATTTATATCATTTCAAAGCTTTCACATATTTGTTAAAAGAAGCGTTCCGCTTACTTGGTGGGCAGACGTGGTTTTCTAAAAAGATATTACAAAATGTAGATCTGAGTTCGATAAAACACTCAGACGCTCATCTGGCTGTTGAAGCGGCAACTATTTCATACCATGTCCAATGAACTTGCAGCCTAAATCATCAGAGGAATTCTGATGATTTAGGCTGCAAGTTCATTTTTTGGGGGCCGATAACCTAAATCCTGCTGCTAAAATTTTCTTTTAAACATAGATTGATAGATCAAATAGTGTGGAACTCAAGCCAAGGCAGTAAGACAAACACCATATCCATGACTCACCGGGATTCGAACTCAGACTCATCTCGAACGTATGGTCGGAAGCCAGCGCTCAGGCCACTGCGCCACGGGTCTGGCATAAAAACGAAGATAACATCATTGTTTTATATTTTTATCTTTATACTTGTTATTTTAACTTTCTTTAATATTTGCCAAACTGCTGAAAAGTGAGAGAAAATTGATACTAGTCCTATTTTAAATTCGGGAGGGAAACCTCGTACATCCCGCTGCCAAATGAGTCACGGAAATCGCTTCCCTTCATTAATGAAATTAACTGAAACAAACAATGGAGAGAAACTTTCAGACACTTAATTGACTGATACTTTTGTGAGTCACTAAAGTTTTCAAACGCAGCAAATTATGACTTTATGCATTCGTAGGAAGTCCTCGTAGTATTGTCGAATGCATTAAATTGAAACATCTACCATGCACTAGTATACCGCATTAAACCTCCAGAGTTCGAGACAACACTATTGCTACGTTTTCAAAGGATATTTCTCAATTTCATCAAATTTCAGAAAGTGTACAATGTCAAAGTGATAAAAGGAAGTCGGTAATATTTTGTTATATTTTATTTTGCTGCTTCGTACTTGAAAGAGCATTTAATGCCAGATATGCAACATCTCTCCCAGACGGAAACCTTCGACTTAATCCCAATCCATCGAGGACTTTGTTTTCTAACGGAAATTGTAGTGTCGCGTTCATAATCATCCGTTTGGGGCAACCAATGAGTAGATAATGTTTCTATGATCTTGAAAGACCTGAATTTTTAAACAAACAAAAATTGTCCGTTCTTCATTATAAACATAGCTCACCAGGAAACTGATGAAGCCCTGATGTAACCTGAATGGTATTAGACAAATTACTTATGAAAAGAATCGCAACTACTTGCAATTATTACTACATTCATTCTTTAAATCAGTTACAACGGTCAGCGCTATATGTTTCAAAAAATAAACTTAATTATGATATTCAAAAATCAATTTGTAACATTTCAAAGCTTTTACATATTTCTTAAAAGAAGCGTTCTGCTTACTTGGTGGGTAGACGTGGTTTTCTAAAAAGATATTACAAAATGTAGATCTGAGTTCGATAAAACACTCAGACACTCATCTGGCTGTTGAAGCGGCAACTATTTCATACCATGTCCAGTGAACTTGCAGGCTACATCATCAGAGGAATTCCATAACAATGCGCAGTAGTGAGGACATTTTGAGGCAACTCGTGCATGACGTATCTGTGAGGGAAAACATTTTCTTTGATGGTTTGTTTACGCTTATGTACTATTCGTATTGTCTTCATTTAGCGTTACTTAATGGGTTCTCTCTGTCTTCTGTTTGAAGCCCGCAACTTTTCGTCTTTGCGTTACAACTGATGCCACGAAAAGACAAACAACAATTGTCCGTTCTTCATTATGAACATAGGAGTTCACCAGGAAACTGATGACGACCTGATGTAACCTGAATGGTATTAGACAAATTACTGATGAAAAGAATCGCAACTACAGGCAATTATTACTTTATTCATTCTTTAAATCAGTTACAATGGTCAGCGCTATATGTTTCAAAAAATAAACTTAATTATGATATTCAAAAATCAATTTGTAACATTTAAAGCTTTTACATATTTCTTAAAAGAAGCGTTCTGCTTACTTGGTGGGTAGACGTGGTTTTCTAAAAAGATATTACAAAATGTAGATCTGAGTTCGATAAAACACTCAGACACTCATCTGGCTGTTGAAGCGGCAACTATTTCATACCATGTCCAGTCAACTTGCAGCCTAAATCATCAGAGGAATTACATAACAATGCGCAGTGGTGAGGACATTTTGAGGCGACTCGTGCATGATGTATCTGTGAGGGAAAACATTTTCTTTGATGGTTTGTTTACGATTATGTACTATTCGTATTGTTTTCATTTAGCGTTACTTAATGTGTTCCCTTTGTCTTCTGTTTGAAGCCCGCAACTTTTAATCTTTGCGTTACAGCTGATGCCACGAAAAGACAAACAACAATTGTCCGTTCTTCAATATGAAAATAGGAGTTCACCAGGAAACTGATGAAGACCGGATGTAACCTGAATGGTATTAGACAAATTACTGCTGAAAAGAATCGCAACTACAGGAAATGATTACTACATTCATTCTTTAAATCAGTTACAATGGTCAGCGCTATATGTATCAAAAAATAAATTTTATTATGATATTCAAAAATCAATTTATATCATTTCAAAGCTTTCACATATTTGTTAAAAGAAGCGTTCCGCTTACTTGGTGGGCAGACGTGGTTTTCTAAAAAGATATTACAAAATGTAGATCTGAGTTCGATAAAACACTCAGACGCTCATCTGGCTGTTGAAGCGGCAACTATTTCATACCATGTCCAATGAACTTGCAGCCTAAATCATCAGAGGAATTCTGATGATTTAGGCTGCAAGTTCATTTTTTGGGGGCCGATAACCTAAATCCTGCTGCTAAAATTTTCTTTTAAACATAGATTGATAGATCAAATAGTGTGGAACTCAAGCCAAGGCAGTAAGACAAACACCATATCCATGACTCACCGGGATTCGAACTCAGACTCATCTCGAACGTATGGTCGGAAGCCAGCGCTCAGGCCACTGCGCCACGGGTCTGGCATAAAAACGAAGATAACATCATTGTTTTATATTTTTATCTTTATACTTGTTATTTTAACTTTCTTTAATATTTGCCAAACTGCTGAAAAGTGAGAGAAAATTGATACTAGTCCTATTTTAAATTCGGGAGGGAAACCTCGTACATCCCGCTGCCAAATGAGTCACGGAAATCGCTTCCCTTCATTAATGAAATTAACTGAAACAAACAATGGAGAGAAACTTTCAGACACTTAATTGACTGATACTTTTGTGAGTCACTAAAGTTTTCAAACGCAGCAAATTATGACTTTATGCATTCGTAGGAAGTCCTCGTAGTATTGTCGAATGCATTAAATTGAAACATCTACCATGCACTAGTATACCGCATTAAACCTCCAGAGTTCGAGACAACACTATTGCTACGTTTTCAAAGGATATTTCTCAATTTCATCAAATTTCAGAAAGTGTACAATGTCAAAGTGATAAAAGGAAGTCGGTAATATTTTGTTATATTTTATTTTGCTGCTTCGTACTTGAAAGAGCATTTAATGCCAGATATGCAACATCTCTCCCAGACGGAAACCTTCGACTTAATCCCAATCCATCGAGGACTTTGTTTTCTAACGGAAATTGTAGTGTCGCGTTCATAATCATCCGTTTGGGGCAACCAATGAGTAGATAATGTTTCTATGATCTTGAAAGACCTGAATTTTTAAACAAACAAAAATTGTCCGTTCTTCATTATAAACATAGCTCACCAGGAAACTGATGAAGCCCTGATGTAACCTGAATGGTATTAGACAAATTACTTATGAAAAGAATCGCAACTACTTGCAATTATTACTACATTCATTCTTTAAATCAGTTACAACGGTCAGCGCTATATGTTTCAAAAAATAAACTTAATTATGATATTCAAAAATCAATTTGTAACATTTCAAAGCTTTTACATATTTCTTAAAAGAAGCGTTCTGCTTACTTGGTGGGTAGACGTGGTTTTCTAAAAAGATATTACAAAATGTAGATCTGAGTTCGATAAAACACTCAGACACTCATCTGGCTGTTGAAGCGGCAACTATTTCATACCATGTCCAGTGAACTTGCAGGCTACATCATCAGAGGAATTCCATAACAATGCGCAGTAGGGAGGACATTTTGAGGCAACTCGTGCATGACGTATCTGTGAGGGAAAACATTTTCTTTGATGGTTTGTTTACGCTTATGTACTATTCGTATTGTCTTCATTTAGCGTTACTTAATGGGTTCTCTCTGTCTTCTGTTTGAAGCCCGCAACTTTTCGTCTTTGCGTTACAACTGATGCCACGAAAAGACAAACAACAATTGTCCGTTCTTCATTATGAACATAGGAGTTCACCAGGAAACTGATGACGACCTGATGTAACCTGAATGGTATTAGACAAATTAACTGATGAAAAGAATCGCAACTACAGGCAATTATTACTTTATTCATTCTTTAAATCAGTTACAATGGTCAGCGCTATATGTTTCAAAAAATAAACTTAATTATGATATTCAAAAATCAATTTGTAACATTTAAAGCTTTTACATATTTCTTAAAAGAAGCGTTCTGCTTACTTGGTGGGTAGACGTGGTTTTCTAAAAAGATATTACAAAATGTAGATCTGAGTTCGATAAAACACTCAGACACTCATCTGGCTGTTGAAGCGGCAACTATTTCATACCATGTCCAGTCAACTTGCAGCCTAAATCATCAGAGGAATTACATAACAATGCGCAGTGGTGAGGACATTTTGAGGCGACTCGTGCATGATGTATCTGTGAGGGAAAACATTTTCTTTGATGGTTTGTTTACGATTATGTACTATTCGTATTGTTTTCATTTAGCGTTACTTAATGTGTTCCCTTTGTCTTCTGTTTGAAGCCCGCAACTTTTAATCTTTGCGTTACAGCTGATGCCACGAAAAGACAAACAACAATTGTCCGTTCTTCAATATGAAAATAGGAGTTCACCAGGAAACTGATGAAGACCGGATGTAACCTGAATGGTATTAGACAAATTACTGCTGAAAAGAATCGCAACTACAGGAAATGATTACTACATTCATTCTTTAAATCAGTTACAATGGTCAGCGCTATATGTATCGAAAAATAAATTTTATTATGATATTCAAAAATCAATTTATATCATTTCAAAGCTTTCACATATTTGTTAAAAGAAGCGTTCCGCTTACTTGGTGGGCAGACGTGGTTTTCTAAAAAGATATTACAAAATGTAGATCTGAGTTCGATAAAACACTCAGACGCTCATCTGGCTGTTGAAGCGGCAACTATTTCATACCATGTCCAATGAACTTGCAGCCTAAATCATCAGAGGAATTCTGATGATTTAGGCTGCAAGTTCATTTTTTGGGGGCCGATAACCTAAATCCTGCTGCTAAAATTTTCTTTTAAACATAGATTGATAGATCAAATAGTGTGGAACTCAAGCCAAGGCAGTAAGACAAACACCATATCCATGACTCACCGGGATTCGAACTCAGACTCATCTCGAACGTATGGTCGGAAGCCAGCGCTCAGGCCACTGTGCCACGGGTCTGGCATAAAAACGAAGATAACATCATTGTTTTATATTTTTATCTTTATACTTGTTATTTTAACTTTCTTTAATATTTGCCAAACTGCTGAAAAGTGAGAGAAAATTGATACTAGTCCTATTTTAAATTCGGGAGGGAAACCTCGTACATCCCGCTGCCAAATGAGTCACGGAAATCGCTTCCCTTCATTAATGAAATTAACTGAAACAAACAATGGAGAGAAACTTTCAGACACTTAATTGACTGATACTTTTGTGAGTCACTAAAGTTTTCAAACGCAGCAAATTATGACTTTATGCATTCGTAGGAAGTCCTCGTAGTATTGTCGAATGCATTAAATTGAAACATCTACCATGCACTAGTATACCGCATTAAACCTCCAGAGTTCGAGACAACACTATTGCTACGTTTTCAAAGGATATTTCTCAATTTCATCAAATTTCAGAAAGTGTACAATGTCAAAGTGATAAAAGGAAGTCGGTAATATTTTGTTATATTTTATTTTGCTGCTTCGTACTTGAAAGAGCATTTAATGCCAGATATGCAACATCTCTCCCAGACGGAAACCTTCGACTTAATCCCAATCCATCGAGGACTTTGTTTTCTAACGGAAATTGTAGTGTCGCGTTCATAATCATCCGTTTGGGGCAACCAATGAGTAGATAATGTTTCTATGATCTTGAAAGACCTGAATTTTTAAACAAACAAAAATTGTCCGTTCTTCATTATAAACATAGCTCACCAGGAAACTGATGAAGCCCTGATGTAACCTGAATGGTATTAGACAAATTACTTATGAAAAGAATCGCAACTACTTGCAATTATTACTACATTCATTCTTTAAATCAGTTACAACGGTCAGCGCTATATGTTTCAAAAAATAAACTTAATTATGATATTCAAAAATCAATTTGTAACATTTCAAAGCTTTCACATATTTGTTAAAAGAAGCGTTCCGCTTACTTGGTGGGCAGACGTGGTTTTCTAAAAAGATATTACAAAATGTAGATCTGAGTTCAATAAAACACTCAGACGCTCATCTGGCTGTTGAAGCGGCAACTATTTCATACCATGTCCAATGAACTTGCAGCCTAAATCATCAGAGGAATTCTGATGATTTAGGCTGCAAGTTCATTTTTGGGGGCCGATAACCTAAATCCTGCTGCTAAAATTTTCTTTTAAACATAGATTGATAGATCAAATAGTGTGGAACTCAAGCCAAGGCAGTAAGACAAACACCATATCCATGACTCACCGGGATTCGAACTCAGACTCATCTCGAACGTATGGTCGGAAGCCAGCGCTCAGGCCACTGCGCCACGGGTCTGGCATAAAAACGAAGATAACATCATTGTTTTATATTTTTATCTTTATACTTGTTATTTTAACTTTCTTTAATATTTGCCAAACTGCTGAAAAGTGAGAGAAAATTGATACTAGTCCTATTTTAAATTCGGGAGGGAAACCTCGTACATCCCGCTGCCAAATGAGTCACGGAAATCGCTTCCTTCATTAATGAAATTAACTGAAACAAACAATGGAGAGAAACTTTCAGACACTTAATTGACTGATACTTTTGTGAGTCACTAAAGTTTTCAAACGCAGCAAATTATGACTTTATGCATTCGTAGGAAGTCCTCGTAGTATTGTCGAATGCATTAAATTGAAACATCTACCATGCACTAGTATACCGCATTAAACCTCCAGAGTTCGAGACAACACTATTGCTACGTTTTCAAAGGATATTTCTCAATTTCATCAAATTTCAGAAAGTGTACAATGTCAAAGTGATAAAAGGAAGTCGGTAATATTTTGTTATATTTTATTTTGCTGCTTCGTACTTGAAAGAGCATTTAATGCCAGATATGCAACATCTCTCCCAGACGGAAACCTTCGACTTAATCCCAATCCATCGAGGACTTTGTTTTCTAACGGAAATTGTAGTGTCGCGTTCATAATCATCCGTTTGGGGCAACCAATGAGTAGATAATGTTTCTATGATCTTGAAAGACCTGAATTTTTAAACAAACAAAAATTGTCCGTTCTTCATTATAAACATAGCTCACCAGGAAACTGATTAAGCCCTGATGTAACCTGAATGGTATTAGACAAATTACTTATGAAAAGAATCGCAACTACTTGCAATTATTACTACATTCAATCTTTAAATCAGTTACAACGGTCAGCGCTATATGTTTCAAATAATAAACTTAATTATGATATTCAAAAATCAATTTGTAACATTTCAAAGCTTTTACATATTTCTTAAAAGAAGCGTTCTGCTTACTTGGTGGGTAGACGTGGTTTTCTAAAAAGATATTACAAAATGTAGATCTGAGTTCGATAAAACACTCAGACACTCATCTGGCTGTTGAAGCGGCAACTATTTCATACCATGTCCAGTGAACTTGCAGGCTACATCATCAGAGGAATTCCATAACAATGCGCAGTAGGGAGGACATTTTGAGGCAACTCGTGCATGACGTATCTGTGAGGGAAAACATTTTCTTTGATGGTTTGTTTACGCTTATGTACTATTCGTATTGTCTTCATTTAGCGTTACTTAATGGGTTCTCTCTGTCTTCTGTTTGAAGCCCGCAACTTTTCGTCTTTGCGTTACAACTGATGCCACGAAAAGACAAACAACAATTGTCCGTTCTTCATTATGAACATAGGAGTTCACCAGGAAACTGATGACGACCTGATGTAACCTGAATGGTATTAGACAAATTACTGATGAAAAGAATCGCAACTACAGGCAATTATTACTTTATTCATTCTTTAAATCAGTTACAATGGTCAGCGCTATATGTTTCAAAAAATAAACTTAATTATGATATTCAAAAATCAATTTGTAACATTTAAAGCTTTTACATATTTCTTAAAAGAAGCGTTCTGCTTACTTGGTGGGTAGACGTGGTTTTCTAAAAAGATATTACAAAATGTAGATCTGAGTTCGATAAAACACTCAGACACTCATCTGGCTGTTGAAGCGGCAACTATTTCATACCATGTCCAGTCAACTTGCAGCCTAAATCATCAGAGGAATTACATAACAATGCGCAGTGGTGAGGACATTTTGAGGCGACTCGTGCATGATGTATCTGTGAGGGAAAACATTTTCTTTGATGGTTTGTTTACGATTATGTACTATTCGTATTGTTTTCATTTAGCGTTACTTAATGTGTTCCCTTTGTCTTCTGTTTGAAGCCCGCAACTTTTAATCTTTGCGTTACAGCTGATGCCACGAAAAGACAAACAACAATTGTCCGTTCTTCAATATGAAAATAGGAGTTCACCAGGAAACTGATGAAGACCGGATGTAACCTGAATGGTATTAGACAAATTACTGCTGAAAAGAATCGCAACTACAGGAAATGATTACTACATTCATTCTTTAAATCAGTTACAATGGTCAGCGCTATATGTATCAAAAAATAAATTTTATTATGATATTCAAAAATCAATTTATATCATTTCAAAGCTTTCACATATTTGTTAAAAGAAGCGTTCCGCTTACTTGGTGGGCAGACGTGGTTTTCTAAAAAGATATTACAAAATGTAGATCTGAGTTCGATAAAACACTCAGACGCTCATCTGGCTGTTGAAGCGGCAACTATTTCATACCATGTCCAATGAACTTGCAGCCTAAATCATCAGAGGAATTCTGATGATTTAGGCTGCAAGTTCATTTTTTGGGGGCCGATAACCTAAATCCTGCTGCTAAAATTTTCTTTTAAACATAGATTGATAGATCAAATAGTGTGGAACTCAAGCCAAGGCAGTAAGACAAACACCATATCCATGACTCACCGGGATTCGAACTCAGACTCATCTCGAACGTATGGTCGGAAGCCAGCGCTCAGGCCACTGCGCCACGGGTCTGGCATAAAAACGAAGATAACATCATTGTTTTATATTTTTATCTTTATACTTGTTATTTTAACTTTCTTTAATATTTGCCAAACTGCTGAAAAGTGAGAGAAAATTGATACTAGTCCTATTTTAAATTCGGGAGGGAAACCTCGTACATCCCGCTGCCAAATGAGTCACGGAAATCGCTTCCCTTCATTAATGAAATTAACTGAAACAAACAATGGAGAGAAACTTTCAGACACTTAATTGACTGATACTTTTGTGAGTCACTAAAGTTTTCAAACGCAGCAAATTATGACTTTATGCATTCGTAGGAAGTCCTCGTAGTATTGTCGAATGCATTAAATTGAAACATCTACCATGCACTAGTATACCGCATTAAACCTCCAGAGTTCGAGACAACACTATTGCTACGTTTTCAAAGGATATTTCTCAATTTCATCAAATTTCAGAAAGTGTACAATGTCAAAGTGATAAAAGGAAGTCGGTAATATTTTGTTATATTTTATTTTGCTGCTTCGTACTTGAAAGAGCATTTAATGCCAGATATGCAACATCTCTCCCAGACGGAAACCTTCGACTTAATCCCAATCCATCGAGGACTTTGTTTTCTAACGGAAATTGTAGTGTCGCGTTCATAATCATCCGTTTGGGGCAACCAATGAGTAGATAATGTTTCTATGATCTTGAAAGACCTGAATTTTTAAACAAACAAAAATTGTCCGTTCTTCATTATAAACATAGCTCACCAGGAAACTGATGAAGCCCTGATGTAACCTGAATGGTATTAGACAAATTACTTATGAAAAGAATCGCAACTACTTGCAATTATTACTACATTCATTCTTTAAATCAGTTACAACGGTCAGCGCTATATGTTTCAAAAAATAAACTTAATTATGATATTCAAAAATCAATTTGTAACATTTCAAAGCTTTTACATATTTCTTAAAAGAAGCGTTCTGCTTACTTGGTGGGTAGACGTGGTTTTCTAAAAAGATATTACAAAATGTAGATCTGAGTTCGATAAAACACTCAGACACTCATCTGGCTGTTGAAGCGGCAACTATTTCATACCATGTCCAGTGAACTTGCAGGCTAAATCATCAGAGGAATTCCATAACAATGCGCAGTAGGGAGGACATTTTGAGGCAACTCGTGCATGACGTATCTGTGAGGGAAAACATTTTCTTTGATGGTTTGTTTACGCTTATGTACTATTCGTATTGTCTTCATTTAGCGTTACTTAATGGGTTCTCTCTGTCTTCTGTTTGAAGCCCGCAACTTTTCGTCTTTGCGTTACAACTGATGCCACGAAAAGACAAACAACAATTGTCCGTTCTTCATTATGAACATAGGAGTTCACCAGGAAACTGATGACGACCTGATGTAACCTGAATGGTATTAGACAAATTACTGATGAAAAGAATCGCAACTACAGGCAATTATTACTTTATTCATTCTTTAAATCAGTTACAATGGTCAGCGCTATATGTTTCAAAAAATAAACTTAATTATGATATTCAAAAATCAATTTGTAACATTTCAAAGCTTTTACATATTTCTTAAAAGAAGCGTTCTGCTTACTTGGTGGGTAGACGTGGTTTTCTAAAAAGATATTACAAAATGTAGATCTGAGTTCGATAAAACACTCAGACACTCATCTGGCTGTTGAAGCGGCAACTATTTCATACCATGTCCAGTCAACTTGCAGCCTAAATCATCAGAGGAATTACATAACAATGCGCAGTGGTGAGGACATTTTGAGGCGACTCGTGCATGATGTATCTGTGAGGGAAAACATTTTCTTTGATGGTTTGTTTACGATTATGTACTATTCGTATTGTTTTCATTTAGCGTTACTTAATGTGTTCCCTTTGTCTTCTGTTTGAAGCCCGCAACTTTTAATCTTTGCGTTACAGCTGATGCCACGAAAAGACAAACAACAATTGTCCGTTCTTCAATATGAAAATAGGAGTTCACCAGGAAACTGATGAAGACCGGATGTAACCTGAATGGTATTAGACAAATTACTGCTGAAAAGAATCGCAACTACAGGAAATGATTACTACATTCATTCTTTAAATCAGTTACAATGGTCAGCGCTATATGTATCAAAAAATAAATTTTATTATGATATTCAAAAATCAATTTATATCATTTCAAAGCTTTCACATATTTGTTAAAAGAAGCGTTCCGCTTACTTGGTGGGCAGACGTGGTTTTCTAAAAAGATATTACAAAATGTAGATCTGAGTTCGATAAAACACTCAGACGCTCATCTGGCTGTTGAAGCGGCAACTATTTCATACCATGTCCAATGAACTTGCAGCCTAAATCATCAGAGGAATTCTGATGATTTAGGCTGCAAGTTCATTTTTTGGGGGCCGATAACCTAAATCCTGCTGCTAAAATTTTCTTTTAAACATAGATTGATAGATCAAATAGTGTGGAACTCAAGCCAAGGCAGTAAGACAAACACCATATCCATGACTCACCGGGATTCGAACTCAGACTCATCTCGAACGTATGGTCGGAAGCCAGCGCTCAGGCCACTGCGCCACGGGTCTGGCATAAAAACGAAGATAACATCATTGTTTTATATTTTTATCTTTATACTTGTTATTTTAACTTTCTTTAATATTTGCCAAACTGCTGAAAAGTGAGAGAAAATTGATACTAGTCCTATTTTAAATTCGGGAGGGAAACCTCGTACATCCCGCTGCCAAATGAGTCACGGAAATCGCTTCCCTTCATTAATGAAATTAACTGAAACAAACAATGGAGAGAAACTTTCAGACACTTAATTGACTGATACTTTTGTGAGTCACTAAAGTTTTCAAACGCAGCAAATTATGACTTTATGCATTCGTAGGAAGTCCTCGTAGTATTGTCGAATGCATTAAATTGAAACATCTACCATGCACTAGTATACCGCATTAAACCTCCAGAGTTCGAGACAACACTATTGCTACGTTTTCAAAGGATATTTCTCAATTTCATCAAATTTCAGAAAGTGTACAATGTCAAAGTGATAAAAGGAAGTCGGTAATATTTTGTTATATTTTATTTTGCTGCTTCGTACTTGAAAGAGCATTTAATGCCAGATATGCAACATCTCTCCCAGACGGAAACCTTCGACTTAATCCCAATCCATCGAGGACTTTGTTTTCTAACGGAAATTGTAGTGTCGCGTTCATAATCATCCGTTTGGGGCAACCAATGAGTAGATAATGTTTCTATGATCTTGAAAGACCTGAATTTTTAAACAAACAAAAATTGTCCGTTCTTCATTATAAACATAGCTCACCAGGAAACTGATGAAGCCCTGATGTAACCTGAATGGTATTAGACAAATTACTTATGAAAAGAATCGCAACTACTTGCAATTATTACTACATTCATTCTTTAAATCAGTTACAACGGTCAGCGCTATATGTTTCAAAAAATAAACTTAATTATGATATTCAAAAATCAATTTGTAACATTTCAAAGCTTTTACATATTTCTTAAAAGAAGCGTTCTGCTTACTTGGTGGGTAGACGTGGTTTTCTAAAAAGATATTACAAAATGTAGATCTGAGTTCGATAAAACACTCAGACACTCATCTGGCTGTTGAAGCGGCAACTATTTCATACCATGTCCAGTGAACTTGCAGGCTACATCATCAGAGGAATTCCATAACAATGCGCAGTAGGGAGGACATTTTGAGGCAACTCGTGCATGACGTATCTGTGAGGGAAAACATTTTCTTTGATGGTTTGTTTACGCTTATGTACTATTCGTATTGTCTTCATTTAGCGTTACTTAATGGGTTCTCTCTGTCTTCTGTTTGAAGCCCGCAACTTTTCGTCTTTGCGTTACAACTGATGCCACGAAAAGACAAACAACAATTGTCCGTTCTTCATTATGAACATAGGAGTTCACCAGGAAACTGATGACGACCTGATGTAACCTGAATGGTATTAGACAAATTACTGATGAAAAGAATCGCAACTACAGGCAATTATTACTTTATTCATTCTTTAAATCAGTTACAATGGTCAGCGCTATATGTTTCAAAAAATAAACTTAATTATGATATTCAAAAATCAATTTGTAACATTTAAAGCTTTTACATATTTCTTAAAAGAAGCGTTCTGCTTACTTGGTGGGTAGACGTGGTTTTCTAAAAAGATATTACAAAATGTAGATCTGAGTTCGATAAAACACTCAGACACTCATCTGGCTGTTGAAGCGGCAACTATTTCATACCATGTCCAGTCAACTTGCAGCCTAAATCATCAGAGGAATTACATAACAATGCGCAGTGGTGAGGACATTTTGAGGCGACTCGTGCATGATGTATCTGTGAGGGAAAACATTTTCTTTGATGGTTTGTTTACGATTATGTACTATTCGTATTGTTTTCATTTAGCGTTACTTAATGTGTTCCCTTTGTCTTCTGTTTGAAGCCCGCAACTTTTAATCTTTGCGTTACAGCTGATGCCACGAAAAGACAAACAACAATTGTCCGTTCTTCAATATGAAAATAGGAGTTCACCAGGAAACTGATGAAGACCGGATGTAACCTGAATGGTATTAGACAAATTACTGCTGAAAAGAATCGCAACTACAGGAAATGATTACTACATTCATTCTTTAAATCAGTTACAATGGTCAGCGCTATATGTATCAAAAAATAAATTTTATTATGATATTCAAAAATCAATTTATATCATTTCAAAGCTTTCACATATTTGTTAAAAGAAGCGTTCCGCTTACTTGGTGGGCAGACGTGGTTTTCTAAAAAGATATTACAAAATGTAGATCTGAGTTCGATAAAACACTCAGACGCTCATCTGGCTGTTGAAGCGGCAACTATTTCATACCATGTCCAATGAACTTGCAGCCTAAATCATCAGAGGAATTCTGATGATTTAGGCTGCAAGTTCATTTTTTGGGGGCCGATAACCTAAATCCTGCTGCTAAAATTTTCTTTTAAACATAGATTGATAGATCAAATAGTGTGGAACTCAAGCCAAGGCAGTAAGACAAACACCATATCCATGACTCACCGGGATTCGAACTCAGACTCATCTCGAACGTATGGTCGGAAGCCAGCGCTCAGGCCACTGCGCCACGGGTCTGGCATAAAAACGAAGATAACATCATTGTTTTATATTTTTATCTTTATACTTGTTATTTTAACTTTCTTTAATATTTGCCAAACTGCTGAAAAGTGAGAGAAAATTGATACTAGTCCTATTTTAAATTCGGGAGGGAAACCTCGTACATCCCGCTGCCAAATGAGTCACGGAAATCGCTTCCCTTCATTAATGAAATTAACTGAAACAAACAATGGAGAGAAACTTTCAGACACTTAATTGACTGATACTTTTGTGAGTCACTAAAGTTTTCAAACGCAGCAAATTATGACTTTATGCATTCGTAGGAAGTCCTCGTAGTATTGTCGAATGCATTAAATTGAAACATCTACCATGCACTAGTATACCGCATTAAACCTCCAGAGTTCGAGACAACACTATTGCTACGTTTTCAAAGGATATTTCTCAATTTCATCAAATTTCAGAAAGTGTACAATGTCAAAGTGATAAAAGGAAGTCGGTAATATTTTGTTATATTTTATTTTGCTGCTTCGTACTTGAAAGAGCATTTAATGCCAGATATGCAACATCTCTCCCAGACGGAAACCTTCGACTTAATCCCAATCCATCGAGGACTTTGTTTTCTAACGGAAATTGTAGTGTCGCGTTCATAATCATCCGTTTGGGGCAACCAATGAGTAGATAATGTTTCTATGATCTTGAAAGACCTGAATTTTTAAACAAACAAAAATTGTCCGTTCTTCATTATAAACATAGCTCACCAGGAAACTGATGAAGCCCTGATGTAACCTGAATGGTATTAGACAAATTACTTATGAAAAGAATCGCAACTACTTGCAATTATTACTACATTCATTCTTTAAATCAGTTACAACGGTCAGCGCTATATGTTTCAAAAAATAAACTTAATTATGATATTCAAAAATCAATTTGTAACATTTCAAAGCTTTTACATATTTCTTAAAAGAAGCGTTCTGCTTACTTGGTGGGTAGACGTGGTTTTCTAAAAAGATATTACAAAATGTAGATCTGAGTTCGATAAAACACTCAGACACTCATCTGGCTGTTGAAGCGGCAACTATTTCATACCATGTCCAGTGAACTTGCAGGCTACATCATCAGAGGAATTCCATAACAATGCGCAGTAGGGAGGACATTTTGAGGCAACTCGTGCATGACGTATCTGTGAGGGAAAACATTTTCTTTGATGGTTTGTTTACGCTTATGTACTATTCGTATTGTCTTCATTTAGCGTTACTTAATGGGTTCTCTCTGTCTTCTGTTTGAAGCCCGCAACTTTTCGTCTTTGCGTTACAACTGATGCCACGAAAAGACAAACAACAATTGTCCGTTCTTCATTATGAACATAGGAGTTCACCAGGAAACTGATGACGACCTGATGTAACCTGAATGGTATTAGACAAATTACTGATGAAAAGAATCGCAACTACAGGCAATTATTACTTTATTCATTCTTTAAATCAGTTACAATGGTCAGCGCTATATGTTTCAAAAAATAAACTTAATTATGATATTCAAAAATCAATTTGTAACATTTAAAGCTTTTACATATTTCTTAAAAGAAGCGTTCTGCTTACTTGGTGGGTAGACGTGGTTTTCTAAAAAGATATTACAAAATGTAGATCTGAGTTCGATAAAACACTCAGACGCTCATCTGGCTGTTGAAGCGGCAACTATTTCATACCATGTCCAATGAACTTGCAGCCTAAATCATCAGAGGAATTCTGATGATTTAGGCTGCAAGTTCATTTTTTGGGGGCCGATAACCTAAATCCTGCTGCTAAAATTTTCTTTTAAACATAGATTGATAGATCAAATAGTGTGGAACTCAAGCCAAGGCAATAAGACAAACACCATATCCATGACTCACCGGGATTCGAACTCAGACTCATCTCGAACGTATGGTCGGAAGCCAGCGCTCAGGCCACTGCGCCACGGGTCTGGCATAAAAACGAAGATAACATCATTGTTTTATATTTTTATCTTTATACTTGTTATTTTAACTTTCTTTAATATTTGCCAAACTGCTGAAAAGTGAGAGAAAATTGATACTAGTCCTATTTTAAATTTGGGAGGGAAACCTCGTACATCCCGCTGCCAAATGAGTCACGGAAATCGCTTCCCTTCATTAATGAAATTAACTGAAACAAACAATGGAGAGAAACTTTCAGACACTTAATTGACTGATACTTTTGTGAGTCACTAAAGTTTTCAAACGCAGCAAATTATGACTTTATGCATTCGTAGGAAGTCCTCGTAGTATTGTCGAATGCATTAAATTGAAACATCTACCATGCACTAGT
This sequence comes from Macrothele yani, assembly GCA_039090855.1. Taxonomy (NCBI): domain Eukaryota; kingdom Metazoa; phylum Arthropoda; class Arachnida; order Araneae; family Macrothelidae; genus Macrothele; species Macrothele yani. Next base: position 104,619,887 of record CM076996.1, on the reverse strand, counting down.
ATACCGCATTAAACCTCCAGAGTTCGAGACAACACTATTGCTACGTTTTCAAAGGATATTTCTCAATTTCATCAAATTTCAGAAAGTGTACAATGTCAAAGTGATAAAAGGAAGTCAGTAATATTTTGTTATATTTTATTTTGCTGCTTCGTACTTGAAAGAGCATTTAATGCCAGATATGCAACATCTCTCCCAGACGGAAACCTTCGACTTAATCCCAATCCATCGAGGACTTTGTTTTCTAACGGAAATTGTAGTGTCGCGTTCATAATCATCCGTTTGGGGCAACCAATGAGTAGATAATGTTTCTATGATCTTGAAAGACCTGAATTTTTAAACAAACAAAAATTGTCCGTTCTTCATTATAAACATAGCTCACCAGGAAACTGATTAAGCCCTGATGTAACCTGAATGGTATTAGACAAATTACTTATGAAAAGAATCGCAACTACTTGCAATTATTACTACATTCATTCTTTAAATCAGTTACAACGGTCAGCGCTATATGTTTCAAATAATAAACTTAATTGTGATATTCAAAAATCAATTTGTAACATTTCAAAGCTTTTACATATTTCTTAAAAGAAGCGTTCTGCTTACTTGGTGGGTAGACGTGGTTTTCTAAAAAGATATTACAAAATGTAGATCTGAGTTCGATAAAACACTCAGACACTCATCTGGCTGTTGAAGTGGCAACTATTTCATACCATGTCCAGTGAACTTGCAGGCTAAATCATCAGAGGAATTCCATAACAATGCGCAGTAGTGAGGACATTTTGAGGCAACTCGTGCATGACGTATCTGTGAGGGAAAACATTTTCTTTGATGGTTTGTTTACGCTTATGTACTATTCGTATTGTCTTCATTTAGCGTTACTTAATGGGTTCTCTCTGTCTTCTGTTTGAAGCCCGCAACTTTTCGTCTTTGCGTTACAACTGATGCCACGAAAAGACAAACAACAATTGTCCGTTCTTCATTATGAACATAGGAGTTCACCAGGAAACTGATGACGACCTGATGTCCCCTGAATGGTATTAGATAAATTACTGATGAAAAGAATCGCAACTGCAGGCAATTATTACTACATTCATTCTTTAAATCAGTTACAACGGTCAGCGCTATATGTTTCAAAAAATAAACTTAATTATGATATTCAAAAATTAATTTGTAACATTTCAAAGCTTTTACATATTTCTTAAAAGAAGCGTTCTGCTTACTTGGTGGGTAGACGTGGTTTTCTAAAAAGATATTACAAAATGTAGATCTGAGTTCGATAAAACACTCAGACACTCATCTGGCTGTTGAAGCGGCAACTATTTCATACCATGTCCAGTCAACTTGCAGCCTAAATCATCAGAGGAATTACATAACAATGCGCAGTGGTGAGGACATTTTGAGGCGACTCGTGCATGATGTATCTGTGAGGGAAAACATTTTCTTTGATGGTTTGTTTACGATTATGTACTATTCGTATTGTTTTCATTTAGCGTTACTTAATGTGTTCCCTTTGTCTTCTGTTTGAAGCCCGCAACTTTTAATCTTTGCGTTACAGCTGATGCCACGAAAAGACAAACAACAATTGTCCGTTCTTCAATATGAAAATAGGAGTTCACCAGGAAACTGATGAAGACCGGGATGTAACCTGAATGGTATTAGACAAATTACTGCTGAAAAGAATCGCAACTACAGGAAATGATTACTACATTCATTCTTTAAATCAGTTACAATGGTCAGCGCTATATGTTTCAAAAAATAAATTTTATTATGATATTCAAAAATCAATTTATATCATTTCAAAGCTTTCACATATTTGTTAAAAAGAAGCGTTCCGCTTACTTGGTGGGCAGACGTGGTTTTCTAAAAGATATTACAAAATGTAGATCTGAGTTCGATAAAACACTCAGACGCTCATCTGGCTGTTGAAGCGGCAACTATTTCATACCATGTCCAATGAACTTGCAGCCTAAATCATCAGAGGAATTCTGATGATTTAGGCTGCAAGTTCATTTTTTGGGGGCCGATAACCTAAATCCTGCTGCTAAAATTTTCTTTTAAACATAGATTGATAGATCAAATAGTGTGGAACTCAAGCCAAGGCAGTAAGACAAACACCATATCCATGACTCACCGGGATTCGAACTCAGACTCATCTCGAACGTATGGTCGGAAGCCAGCGCTCAGTCCACTGCGCCACGGGTCTGGCATAAAAACGAAGATAACATCATTGTTTTATATTTTTATCTTTATACTTGTTATTTTAACTTTCTTTAATATTTGCCAAACTGCTGAAAAGTGAGAGAAAATTGATACTAGTCCTATTTTAAATTCGGGAGGGAAACCTCGTACATCCCGCTGCCAAATGAGTCACGGAAATCGCTTCCCTTCATTAATGAAATTAACTGAAACAAACAATGGAGAGAAACTTTCAGACACTTAATTGACTGATACTTTTGTGAGTCACTAAAGTTTTCAAACGCAGCAAATTATGACTTTATGCATTCGTAGGAAGTCCTCGTAATATTGTCGAATGCATTAAATTGAAACATCTACCATGCACTAGTATACCGCATTAAACCTCCAGAGTTCGAGACAGCACTATTGCTACGTTTTCAAAGGATATTTCTCAATTTCATCAAATTTCAGAAAGTGTACAATGTCAAAGTGATAAAAGGAAGTCGGTAATATTTTGTTATATTTTATTTTGCTGCTTCGTACTCGAAAGAGCATTTAATGCCAGATATGCAACATCTCTCCCAGACGGAAACCTTCGACTTAATCCAAATCCATCGAGGACTTTGTTTTCTAACGGAAATTGTAGTGTCGCGTTCATAATCATCCGTTTGGGGCAACCAATGAGTAGATAATGTTTCTATGATCTTGAAAGACCTGAATTTTTAAACAAACAAAAATTGTCCGTTCTTCATTATAAACATAGCTCACCAGGAAACTGATGAAGCCCTGATGTAACCTCAATGGTATTAGACAAATTACTTATGAAAAGAATCGCAACTGCAGGCAATTATTATTACATTCATTCTTTAAATCAGTTACAACGGTCAGCGCTATATGTTTCAAAAAATAAACTTAATTATGATATTCAAAAATTAATTTGTAACATTTCAAAGCTTTTACATATTTCTTAAAAGAAGCGTTCTGCTTACTTTGTGGGTAGACGTGGTTTTCTAAAAAGATATTACAAAATGTAGATCTGAGTTCGATAAAACACTCAGACGGTCATCTGGCTGTTGAAGCGGCAACTATTTCATACCATGTCCAGTGAACTTGCAGCCTAAATCATCAGAGGAATTCTGATGATTTAGGCTGCAAGTTCATTTTTTGGGGGCCGATAACCTAAATCCTGATGCTAAAATTTCCTTTTAAACATAGATTGATGGATCAAATAGTGTGGAACTCAAGCCAAGGCAGTAAGACAATTACCATATCCATGACTCACCGGGATTCGAACTCAGACTCATCTCGAACGTATGGTCGGAAGCCAGCGCTCTGGCCACTGTGCCACGGGTCTGGCATAAAAACGATGATAACATTATTGTTTTATATTTTTATCTTTATACTTGTTATTTTAACTTTCTTTAATATTTGCCAAACTGCTGAAAAGTGAGAGAAAAGTGATACTAGTCCTATTTTAAATTCGGGAGGGAAACCTCGTACATCCCGCTGATAAATGAGTCACGGAAATCGCTTCCCTTCATTAATGAAATTAACTGAAACAAACAATGGAGAGAAACTTTCAGACACTTAATTGACTGATACTTTTCTGAGTCACTAAAGTTTTCAAACGCAGCAATTTATGACTTTATGCATTCGTAGGAAGTCCTCATAATATTGTCGAATGCATTAAATTGAAACATCTACCATGCACTTGCATACCGCATTGAACCTCCAGAGTTCGAGACAGCACTATTGCTACGTTTTCAAAGGATATTTCTCAATTTCATCAAATTTCAGAAAGTGTACAATGTCAAAGTGATAAAAGGAGTTCGGTAATATTTTGTTATATTTTATTTTGCTGCTTCGTACTCGAAAGAGCATTTAATGACAGATATGCAACATCTCTCCCAGACCGAAACCTTCGACTTAATCCAAACCCATCGAGGACTTTGTTTTCTAACGGAAATTGTAGTGTCGCGTTCATAATCATCCGTTTGGGGCAACCAATGAGTAGATAATGTTTCTATGATCTTGAAAGACCTGAATTTTTAAACAAACAGAAATTGTCCGTTCTTCATTATAAACATAGCTCACCAGGAAACTGATAAAGCCCTGGTGTATCCTGAATGGTATTAGACAAATTACTTATGAAAAGAATCGCAACTACAGGCAATTATTACTACATTCATTCTTTAAATCAGATACAACGGTCAGCGCTATATGTTTCAAAAAATAAACTTCATTATGATATTCAAAAATTAATTTGTAACAATTCAAAGCTTTTGCTTATTTCTTAAAAGAAACGTTCTGCTTACTTGGTGGGCAGACGCGGTTTTCTAAAAAGATATTACAAAATGTAGATCTGAGTTCGATAAAACACTCAGACACTCATCTGGCTGTTGAAGCGGCAATTATTTCATACCATGTCCAGTCAACTTGCAGCCTAAATCATCAGAGGAATTCCGTAACAATGCGCAGTAGTGAGGACATTTTGAGGCGACTCGTGCATAACGTATCTGCGAGGGAAAACATTTTCTTTGATGGTTTGTTTACGTTTATGTACTATTCGTATTGTCTTCATTTAGCGTTACTTAATGGGTTCTCTCTGTCTTCTGTTTGAAGCCCGCAACTTTTTATCTTTGCGTTACAGCTGATGCCACGAAAAGACAAACAACAATTGTCCGTTCTTCATTATGAACATAGGAGTTCACCAGGAAACTGATGAAGACCTGATGTAACCTGAATGGTATTAGACAAATTACTGATGAAAAGAATCGCAACTATAGGCAATTATTACTACATTCATTCTTTAAATCAGTTACAATGGTCAGCGCTATATGTTTCAAAAAATAAATTTTATTATGATATTCAAAAATCAATTTATGACATTTCAAAGCTTTCACATATTTGTTAAAAGAAGCGTTCTGCTTGCTTGGTGGGCAGACGTGGTTTTCTAAAAAGATATTACAAAATGTAGATCTGAGTTCGATAAAACACTCAGACGGTCATCTGGCTGTTGAAGCGGCAACTATTTCATACCATGTCCAATGAACTTGCAGCCTAAATCATCAGAGGAATTCTGATGATTTAGGCTGCAAGTTCATTTTTTGGGGGCCGATAACCTAAATCCTGCTGCTAAAATTTTCTTTTAAACATAGATTGATAGATCAAATAGTGGGGAACTCAAGCCAAAGCAGTGAGACAAACACCATATCTATGACTCACCGGGATTCGAACTCAGGCTCATCTTGAACGTATGGTCGGAAGCCAGCGCTCAGGCCACTGCGCCACGGGTCTGGCATAAAAACAAAGATAACATCATTGTTTTATATTTTTATCTTTATACTTGTTATTTTAACTTTCTTTAATATTTGCCAAACTGCTGAAAAGTGAGAGAAAATTGATACTAGTCCTATTTTAAATTCGGGAGGGAAACCTCGTACATCCCGCTGCCAAATGAGTCACGGAAATCGCTTCCCTTCATTAATGAAATTAACTGAAACAAACAATGGAGAGAAACTTTCAGACACTTAATTGACTGATACTTTTGTGAGTCACTAAAGTTTTCAAACGCAGCAAATTATGACTTTATGCATTCGTAGGAAGTCCTCGTAATATTGTCGAATGCATTAAATTGAAACATCTACCATGCACTAGTATACCGCATTAAACCTCCAGAGTTCGAGACAGCACTATTGCTACGTTTTCAAAGGATATTTCTCAATTTCATCAAATTTCAGAAAGTGTTGTAACGTATACTCTATATTCACTTTCCTTTTGATTTTACTATCTCTGGTTATTTTATTTTACTATGTAAATTATCTTCTCTCTGAACGAAATATTATTTCACCCGCTGAATGAGATCTGGCAATGAGTGTAAGTCATGACGTGGTGGTAGCTAGTATATATAGGCGCGTTCAACGAGATTTAAGGAGAGCGTTGCTGTTGTTGTTATGAGAGAGCGTTGTTGTTGAGGGAGAGATTTTGTTGGTATACTAGAGGAGATAGTTTCGTTCTATGTGATTCTTTATTATTTGTGAAACAAGTTGTGTGTGTGCTTTAGATGACCAAGAGTCTTATAATAAAAGAGCTATTTGTAAGTACGTCTTTCTCAATTCATAGTTTTTGTCAGATCTCTGTCTGGCTGTTAGGTTTATAACATTAGTTTATTACCATAAATAACCAGCGTTAAGACTTTATTCATGTTCGTAATTAACTAGTAACAACAACCATTTGAATTCACTATTTGAAGCTTAGTACAAGTATATCATTCAGTAGCAGAAGCATTATACTTAAGCTCAGTAGGAAAGCTTCATTATTATCATTCATTATAATTAGCTTAGCGGAAAGAAAATAAAGCTAATTCATTATAATTGGCGCCTGAACTTTTCTCGAACACGAGATCTTGGCAATTATTTACCCATGTCTTCCTTACCTGAGACAACTTTAATTTTCTACCCTACGGCAAGTTTCGAGGGTAATGGTGTTTGTTTTGACAATTTGCAAGAAGCCTGTGGCTCTAACTTTGATATGAGGGATCTACACGTACCCAGGCATTCTTTACAATTTCATAATGCACCGGCTTCCTATTACTCTGAGTCGCGGGTCGTACCTGAAGGAGTGCAATCCTCTCAGCGAAGCAGAATGCTTGCCCATTTCGTGCCGCATGCAGGAACAATTCATTTCAATGGTTTGGAGGGGTCCTTAAAGTTCCTCGAAGATCTGGAAGATCATTTTGATCTATATAATATTCCTGAAGACTGCAAAGTCCAAATCGCCGGCACTTGCTTGAGGGATACTGCTAAGACCTGGTATCGGCAGTGGAGAGTGTCGAACCCGGATTCTCATTATGAGAATTTTTATGCAGAATTTTTCGAGGTCTTTCCTTTCGGCCTCAGTCGAGCTAGCCTTGCTCAACAGCTTTTTTCGCGTCAGCAAGGTCCCAATTATAGCCCTGTTGCATTTGCGTTGGAAACTACACGCTTATATAACCTATGGGATCCACATGCCAGTCATGTTGACATGTTGGATACCCTCGTGCAGCAGCTCGACCCATTCTTACAAGATTTTCTTGAGGTTCGACACCCTGCCACAATTCATGAATGCCTTCGCCTCATACGCACGTATGAAGAGCGACATGGCAAACATGGTTCAACTCACCATACTCGGGCATCCCGCGAGGCTTATTACGAAAACCCTCAGCGGCATAATAAATTTCAGCGCGAGCATACACAAGTGCACACCCAAGCTTCATACGTTCCACCACACAGAAGAGTGGCAAACCAACAGCGAGTTTCTGAATAAGCTTCGGGATATCGTACAAATGCACAGTATGCTCGACCCCGTTTCAATCAGCAGCATTCGGAACGTTTTCATGCTCAGGGCAATGATAATTTTTCTGCCCGTGCTGAGGGCAGACGTAATGGATATGACAATGTCAACAGACACGCGGAGTTCCCGACGCAGGTTTCACACAGTTTTCCTCATCGTGAAAATTTTCCCGATACACGGCAGGGTCGAGGTTTCAGACCGCATGATAATCCAACCAGGAATCCTTTAAACTTCCAAAGGAAGTAGACGAAGGGTCGGTCCTGCTTCCTGATACCAAACATTCTGACCCTAAAACAGTATTAGTGACTGTTCAAACTCCTCAGTTGCCTGATGTATTCTTGACAATTTAAGATATTATTGTCGAGACAAAGTTCGACACTGGTTCTGAAATATCAGCCCTAAATACAAAGTTTTGCACTGACAATTTTCCTGCAATACTAGTTCAGCCTGCGACGCAGTATTTGCGAGGTGCAAATAACGAAATCTTCAGTATCGCAGGAACTGTCACATTATCTTTAGGGCTGGGAAAAGCTCGTTTTACGCATTCTTTCCTGCTTATAGACGAGCTACCTGTGAAATGTTTAATGGGTATGGATTTTATTCATACCTTTCAAATAACTTTGAATTTCGTACAACATGTGATTTCCTTTCCGGAACCTGTCGAAATGATTCCTACGGTTCCTGTAGATATAACGAGTTTGTTATTGAGTAACCAATTGAATGAGGGGCAACGAAACCAGCTTTCTCTCCTTTTACAGGAAAGCCCTGGTTTATTTTCGGATCAACCTGGTTTCACACAGGTGGTTTATCATGTTATTGACACTGATGGTTCGAAACCAATTGCGACGAAACCTTACCCTTGTGCTCCACATAAAAAACAGGAAATGCAACATCAAATTGCTGAAATGATTAAACAGGGCATAATAAGGGAATCAACAAGCGCCTGGGCTGCTCCTGCCTTTTTGGTTCCAAAGAAACAACCCAATGAATTTCGTTTCGTGACAGATTTCCGCAAGCTCAACCAAGTCACAAAAACGATTAATTATCCACTACCTGTCATGTCGCATATTTTAAATGACCTGTCGTCAACCAAATGGATGTCGACCTTGGATTTGGCGAGTGGATATTGGCAGGTGGCGGTACATCCGGACTCTGTCGATAAAACAGGCTTTGTGACTCCTTTTGGGGCTTATGAATACCTACGTATGCCCTTTGGATTAGCTTCTGCACCTGCTACTTTCCAAAAGCTTATGGATACGGTTCTCAGACCTGTCCTGGGTCCCCATGTGCATGTCTATTTGGATGAAATTATTATTACATCAGAGACTTTTGACGAGCACCTTTCTCTGCTCAAACAGGTGTTCCAACTCATATACAATGCTGGCTTGACGTTAAAACCTAGTAAATGCCAGATAGCGAGGGACGAGATTGTATATCTGGGGTTGAAAATTACTCCCCACGGCTTATTTACTGATAATGAAAAAATTAGGCCTATTGTTGACTTTCCTCGGCCTAAAACAGCAAAAGAACTATCACGCTTTCTGGGAATGACCGGATGGTATCAGCAGTTCGTCCCCGCTTATGCTACAATATGTGAGCCATTGTATGCTTTAAAACGTAAATACAAGAAGTTTGTTTGGACACCTGAGGCTAACGCTGCATTCGAAACACTGAAGTCTGCGTTGACTCAGCCTCCGGTGTTGGCTTTCCCGGATCATACTAAGGAATTTGATATTTATACTGACGCATCCGGAGTTGGTCTTGGTTGCGTTTTGTCACAAGCTGGGCATCCAATAGCTTTTGCGTCTCGTACTTTAGCTAAAGCTGAACGCAATTATTCAGCTACGGAACGTGAATGTCTTGCTGTTGTGTATGCGCTGAATAAATTTCAATGTTATCTTAACGAATTGACAGTTAACATAATTACGGATCATTCTGCCCTTCAGTATTTGAATTCTGCTAAGCACCTATCTCAAAGACTTATGAAGTGGGCTCTGAAGTTACAAGAGAGCAATATCAAAATTTCGTATCAGCCAGGTAATAAGAATCAATTACCGGACGCATTGTCTCGCGTTCCGATTAGTGGGGTCCCCACAGAAACTACTCCTGGATGTCAGCCTTTACTTCTAATAGCTGATATAACATCCAGAGAGCAGATAATGGCAGAATTAATAAATGATCCAGATTTTGGGGATATCTATAATTTTTTGCTTGCGGGTTCGCCCCTACAAAGTGATCCTTCTCTGGCTGGAAGGTCACAGCATTTTGAAGTCATAGAGGGTCTTCTTTGTTATACAAAATCTAGGACTACTAGGGCACAGTTTCGCCCATGTATTCCGCGAACCCTCAGAATGGCCCTTTTAAACGAATTTCATGACAAACCTCTTGCAGGCCATTTAGGTATTCGCAAGACCCGTTGTAAATTGCGGGATGTTGCCTATTGGCCTGGCATGTACCAAAGTGTGCTCGCATACGTTCAATCATGTCGCTTGTGTCAGATTAATAATTACCGTAATGTAAGACCGGCCGGTCACTTGAAATCTAGTTCAAGTTCTCATGTGTTTGATATTATTTCCATAGATTTATTGGGACCTTATCCTTTATCTGTTAAAAACAAAGCTCGTTATGTGTTAGTACTAACTGATAATTTTTCTAAATGGGTTGAAGTTTTTCCCATTAAAGCCGCTACGGCAGAAGTTATTTGTAATGTATTAGTTAATGAAGTATTCTCTAGATATGGTGCACCTAATAAAGTAGTTTCGGATAATGGTCCTCAATTTATTTCTGACATTTTTGAAAGAATGTGTGCGAGACTACACATTAAACATAAATTCATTTCCCCATATCATCCCCAGAGTAATCCTGCGGAACGCGTTAACCGCACGCTAGTGAAAATGATTGCTACATTTGCAATGGATCATCATGAAAGATGGGATGACCATTTGGAGCTTTTTGCGTTCGCCCTCCGCTCGTCTGTCCACGAGTCTACTAAAATTACTCCTGCAGAACTTTTTCTGGGTCGCAAAATTAAAACCCCTTTTGAAAATTTAACGGGGATTATCGACGAACTAAACCAGCGACCAACTCCGCAATCAGTACGCATCATGGCAGAAAAAGCTCGTGTTGCAATGCTAGGAGCACAAGCGGCTCAAGCAAGATATTATAATACTAGGCGTAGGGAACCAGATCTTGTCGTTGGAGATCTCACTCTCGTGGAAACGCACTTCCAGTCTTCTGTTTCGCATACTTTAGTGAAGAAATTTGCACCCAGCTACGAAGGTCCATATCGGGTGGCAAATGTATTTGAAAATAACATTGTTCTTGAAAAACCTGACAATCAATTTCAATACGTACACGTTGATCAGTGTCGCAAGTATCATGAACGAAATATCGATTTCATAATCCATCCTACTCAACCTTCTGTTCCACAGACTCAAGAGTCTATATCTCACGATCAACCTCCAGAAATTTTGGACGAACCAACAAACATTTTTGAAGAATCTCCAGTGATTTTTCCTTCACCCTCCCCTCCTCAAGACGGGTTTCCAAACACGCAACCTGATTCTCCCATGAGACCAAGGCTCGAATCGAGTTCTTCGAATGCTAGTATCGTTCCTTTCCCTCCAACCATTGCCAAGACTATTGCTGCGCCGTTTCCTGATAACTCTGCACCAACGCGGGCTACTACTTCTTTGAATACCTCGTCAGAAAGTATTCCTATAGGCAAATATAAACATCGCCCTGCACGACCACTGAATTACAGCAGCGACTCAGAGGCTTCGGACATTTCTGATTTATCAGTTATGAACACTAAAGGGAATGTTAAAAACCGTCCAGAACCACCAAAGGCTGGGCGCAAACGTGACTTGTCTCCCCAATCTGCTTCGCCGCAACAGCGACGAAGGCAGAAATCCTTGCATCCGCCCGGGTTTCGCCCCTGGAACCTACGCTCAGGGCAAACAGGGCCGATGCCTGCTGCTACTCTCATGCCACGAGGGCGTAAGAGAAAGCAAACGATGTGGCCGGAGCCACGTCCGTCCAAGAGATTACTGGAAGGACACAACGGGCCCCAGCACAAAGGAACTCCATATCACAAGCCTGGGGGAGCCCGTTCCTATCAGCCGCAAGGATTTCCGGACCACCAGACTTCTGACGTTCCTGACCGTTCTTCTCAGCCGCAGGGATTTCCGGACCACCAGACTTCTGACGTTCCTGACCGTTCCTATCAGCCGCAGGGATTTCCGGACCGCCAGACTTCAGACGTTCCTGACCGTTCTTCTCGGCCGCAGGGATTTCCGGACCGCCAGACTTCTGACGTTCCTGACCGTTCTTCTCAGCCGCAGGGATTTCCAGAAACACAGCCTTCAGCCGTTTCGGACCGAAGGATTTCCGCCATTCCTGACCGTTCCCGTCAGCCGCCGGGATTTCTTGACCGACAGCAGACCGATGTTCCAGATCCATTAAAGTCCTTGAAGAGATCGAAGCCACCTGATTTTACCAGTCCGATTAGGCCTGGAAAACGTTATCGCACTAGAGTTTTTTATGCGTCCTCGAGATAAGTAAGTTCTCGTGGACAGGTTCTTTTCTTAGTTTGTTGTTTTTCCTGCACGACCAGTTGGCGTGTCAGAATTTCTTTTTTCGTGTGGGCCTATGCATTCTTTTTTGTGTATATATGTGTGTTTTTTTTTTATATTTCTTCTATGTCCATCTACTAATCCCAATTTTTTTACATATCTATGTGCTTAGGGTTAAAATAATAAAATTGTTACTGTTAGGCAGCTCCAGGTAAATTTCGCTGCTGATACAGTTGGTATGTATTCAACGAATAATGCGAACGTAATTTGAAATTAAAATAATAAAATTGTTACTGTTAGGCAGCTCCAGGCAATCTTCGCTGCTGATACAGTTGGTATGTATTCACCGAATAATGAGAACGTCATTTGAAATTAAAAAAGTGATTCCTGCTAGGCAGAATAAAAGGAAGGTATGCCGATGCAGGTTTGTTTTGTTCAACAATGCAAGTTTCACAGACGAATACAGATTTCTTAATTTTGTCATGCCAAGTTTGATAATGTAAATACTGCTACCACTAAACAACAAATCAAAAAAGAGGTCGAGAAACGTCAATCACCGAAGTGTAAGACTTACACTCCAAAATTCATAGGTTTTTCGGAAACAAAAAAAAAAAAAAAAAAAAAGAAAAATTAAGGGGGAGATGATGTAACGTATACTCTATATTCACTTTCCTTTTGATTTTACTATCTCTGGTTATTTTATTTTACTATGTAAATTATCTTCTCACTGAACGAAATATTATTTCACCCGCTGAATGAGATCTGGCAATGAGTGTAAGTCATGACGTGGTGGTAGCTAGTATATATAGGCGCGTTCAACGAGACTTAAGGAGAGCGTTGCTGTTGTTGTTATGAGAGAGCGTTGTTGTTGAGGGAGAGATTTTGTTGGTATACTAGAGGAGAGAGTTTCGTTCTATGTGATTCTTCATTATTTGTGAAACAAGTTGTGTGTGTGCTTTAGATGACCAAGAGTCTTATAATAAAAGAGCTATTTGTAAGTACGTCTTTCTCAATTAATAGTTTTTGTCAGATCTCTGTCTGGCTGTTAGGTTTATAACATTAGTTTATTACCATAAATAACCAGCGTTAAGACTTTATTCATGTTCGTAATTAACTAGTAACAACAACCATTTGAATTCACTATTTGAAGCTTAGTACAAGTATATCATTCAGTAGCAGAAGCATTATACTTAAGCTCAGTAGGAAAGCTTCATTATTATCATTCATTATAATTAGCTTAGCGGAAAGAAAATAAAGCTAATTCATTATAGTGTACAATGTCAAAGTGATAAAAGGAAGTCGGTAATATTTTGTTATATTTTATTTTGCTGCTTCGTACTCGAAAGAGCATTTAATGTCAGATATGCAACATCTCTCCCAGACGGAAACCTTCGACTTAATCCAAATCCATCGAGGACTTTGTTTTCTAACGGAAATTGTAGTGTCGCGTTTATAATCATCCGTTTGGGGCAACCAATGAGTAGATAATGTTTCTATGATCTTGAAAGACCTGAATTTTTAAACAAACAAAAATTGTCCGTTCTTCATTATAAACATAGCTCACCAGGAAACTGATGAAGCCCTGATGTAACCTGAATGGTATTAGACAAATTACTTATGAAAAGAATCGCAACTACAGGCAATTATTACTACATTCATTCTTTAAATCAGTTACAACGGTCAGCGCTATATGTTTCAAAAAATAAATTTTATTATGTTATTCAAAAATCAATTTATAACATTTCAAAGCTTTCACATATTTCTTAAATGAAGCGTTCTGCTTACTTGGTGGGCAGACGTGGTTTTCTAAAAAGATATTACAAAATGTAGATCTGAGTTCGATAAAACACTCAGACGGTCATCTGGCTGTTGAAGCGGCAACTATTTCATACCATGTCCAATGAACTTGCAGCCTAAATCATCAGAGGAATTCTGATGATTTAGGCTGCAAGTTCATTTTTTGGGGGCCGATAACCTAAATAATGCTGCTAAAATTTTCTTTTAAACATAGATTGATAGATCAAATAGTGTGGAACTCAAGCCAAGGCAGTAAGACAAACACCATATCAATAACTCACCGGGATTCGAATTCAGACTCATCTCGAACGTATGGTCGGAAGCCAGCGCTCAGGCCACTGTGCCACGGGTCTGGCATAAAAACGAAGATAACATCATTGTTTTATATTTTTATCTTTATACTTGTTATTTTAACTTTCTTTAATATTTGCCAAACCTGCAGGAACTAAATTTCAGACCAGAAGGAATTAAGACAAATCAGAAAATGAACTAAAATGATTCAGATATTTTTGCTGTGCTTTCAGAGTCAACAATTAGCTTTTCGGATCAGGTTTTTTGAAGTTGGTCTAGCAAATGTTTATATGAAAGATCAGATCATATGTAGAGGATTTGAGGAAGCGAGTGTCTGACCCCAGGTCTTAAACAACCCTTACAAATAGGAAGCCAGGGGATTTGGGCTAGAGTGCTTGATAGCAAAGTGACACGGAAGCGAGGTAGAAAGGGGAAGGAAGACGCCCTTATTTATTACCGGGGGTCAGTACCCGGGGTCCGGCGGCTTAACTTGCCCATCCGAAGCACGGCAGGTATTTAGTGGTTCGTACCTGCCCAGAATCGAACCTGAGGTTATTTCCATGGCAGTCACGAACGCTGGACACTAGGCCACCCGCGGCCCTTTTATGAAAGACTTCTCGATTGCAATATGTAGCCGTCGATATCGCAGATGAATGTCAAGCATACATCTAAAGGAAAAGCACTTAGTGTATTTTAAATGAATTAACTGATTAACTGGAATCACAAATGGAATCACATTTTCCTTGTTTAGGATGCAACGGCTTTTCAACTACATTCTACTCTTTACATATAGCTTTCGTTGTATTTCTTATTCTGTGGCGCAATCTGTTGAGTTTTATCGAACAATTCTCTGTCACAATTTAAAGAAAGCGTTTTCTTCCATCCAGAGCTAGCACTCGATTCAAAAAGCGCGGATGCACCCGATATTAATTTTTATAAATGCATTCTTTTATTACTAGCTAAGATCGTGAAAATCCCTTAAAAATTTTATTACATACTCTTATCCTCCTAGACCTGAAAAGAAGTTAAACACTTGATTTTTTAAAACAGGTTTGAAAATTGATGTTTACTGCATTGTAAACTGAAAAAAGAATTCTTTAATTTTTCATGGAAAGGAGGGGTGGGGGGCTACGGGGATTCTATCGCTTGTGATACATCAGGATCGAGATGCTGTAATTGTAATATTTAACAATTCGAAAATTACTGGTTTAATTAATCTATTTTCAAGTTATATTATGCAATACTATAGTATATCATAATTTATTTTCATCGAACAATTTGAAAGAATTTCTGGAGCCATGGAGACACATGAACACCCAACAGTCTGAACACCGCATACTGTATTTAACTCACTGCACTTTGAATTTCGGCATCTTCTTTTGTGGGCGCTGTCTCCGGTCAACTCAGGCATGTGTGTTACATGCTTATTTCGTGCTCAATCACGTGGCATAGGCGTAGGAATAATCCTATGTTTAGGAATTGGTTTGTTATCATCTGAGGACTCTTCAGAAAAATGAATAATATTATTATAAGTGAAAATTTCAAGTAATGATAACACAAGTAACGTGAGTTAACATCATTACTTGAAATTTTCTCTTAAATTGTATTTATTGAATATTACATAGATTGTAGTAAATATTTAATAGATATGAGTGTAAACACCTGCTAAAAATAACTCTTAAAACTTTTTCCGACATAATTGGAAATCATTGTAACACCAGTGATACAAAAAATGTTAAAGAAATTACTACTATCTAATATGTTCACGAAATTAAATTTATTTACTTTAAATAACTAACTCATACTTACCAAAATGGAATGTATATACTTAAATAGATATAACCTTTTTAATTAAGTAGTTATAAAACACTTACCAGGACCATGTGAAGACATCGTGTTTTTCTTACAAGACGCCACTACAAGTCACGAAAGTTGACTTGTGCTGCCATTTATTGACGATAAGAGAAAATTTAACAAAGTATTTTACATAGTTTCGCATGTGATAAAACCAGTTCTGGAAGATTTTCTGCCATTGGGCATTTTTTTTAAATTGTGAAACCACTGTATCACATGTGATACACGAGAACCGAGGAGGTTCAACTCACTTTCTATACTGTAAACAACACTCAGTGGAATGGACTTGTGACTTCTCAGTGTTCCGGTTTAAGTTTCTTTAAGTGTGATGTCACACAGTTTTCAGATTGTTTTATTGATGTAAAATCTCATACCTTCACTGCGCTATTCCTTTCCTTTGTGGAGTGCGACAAATTTTAAACTCTCCTTGCCTTAAAACTGCGCTCGTTAAAGTAAATAGTATTTTTTTACTTCATTCACAGTTTATGTGATATTAAAGCATGATACGCAAATGAAATTGAGCTTCGGCTGACAGTTTTAAATTCCAGTATTCCTTATTATTGACAGCTGCAAATTCCGGTTTGCCTTAAAATTGTCTTACAGTGATTTAGCGGTATCATACTGCAAGTGATTGCTTTAAATTCCGTTACCCCTATAACTTGAATTTCTGCATACGAACTTTCCATCCTTTACGTGCAAACAATGATCTTGGCGTCTATCGAAGAAATGCAGCTAATTCTCAAATTAATAATTCCGCGTTTCAGGTTTCCTTCTGTGTTTGTTCTACTGCATTAAAAAAATATAATTTTGATAATTAGGACTGTCATCCCTTTTGATGAAATATTAAAAAAACTTGTCATGTTTGGCGTGGGATTGTGCATTTTAACCTTTTGGATCTTTAATGTTTTGAGAATTGTATAAGTCAAGGGAGAGAAGGAAAGCATATAAATCCGATTAAACAGCAACTTTTCAATTGAAAACATTCAAGTGTCATAAAAGACGGAAGAGACTAACTTCAAAACAAGACCAACAGATTATTAGTAACTATCGTGTGAAATTCACAATGTGCTGGCTATTCACTTTCATACATTTTCACGAACGAAAACCAATTTTTTGTTATTCACGCATAGCTCAACCATTCATCCTTTTATATGCGTAGTTTAATTTCGAAAAGGACTTCAGAATAAGATAAAGATTTTCTATACTCCTGATATTTCTTCCGTTTAAAACACTGCATTTGCCCAAAAGTCGAAAGACTCTGCATTCACCCAACAATTAATTTCATTAAAAATTTCGGGGACAAGTTTTCCCCCAGTGCTTCTCCTGTGATAAACTATGTTCAAAGAAGCGTTCTGCTACTTATGCTAGGGGACGAGATTTGCTAAAGTAGGATATTAATCCCTTTCTGGGTCGGACACACACACACACACGCGCGCGCGCTTGGCTGTTCAAACGTTGACTGAGTCATAGAGTGTTAAATGAAGCAACACCTGCAATGGTGATCTAGAGAACTGTACGTCTTTTACCACAAATAGTGTACAGAGCATACAGAAATATGAATTTCCTTTTGCTAAGGCCAATGGTTGATATGTTCGACTAAAATGTAGAGGAAAACATTGCAATTATTATTGGGTGCAATTTTAAGATTACGATTATTTAACTCTTAACAAAGACTGACCTATGCAATGATTCAAGACGTATTTGAAATAATGTACAAAAAGTAAAGTTACTGGTAGAATGAAATTTCAATGTAATCTCAACAAGGTGAATCCGGATTAACCGAAAAGCTTGTTTTTGTTGAATAATATCCGTTGATTTTGTTACATTTTGAGAGAAGTAAAGACTAGCTGATGACCATTTACCTGTACCGTCCAATTGCGGACTCCACAGGGTTAAGCGAACTCTCTCAAACGTTCGAAGACAAAAATATTGCTGATGTCGATAATATTCTTTTCTCTGTCTCTTGCTGCAAATAGCATTTATGGAATAACTTCGCAATAAATACCAGAATGATACAATCGTGTGCCATTACTTTTCAAATATCTGTCATCCAGTTTAACAGGTTAACAAAAGGATTAGTGCTGGGTCACCTCACGAAACTTGCAGGCTATGAGCTTGATATGCATTGACCTACAGACATTTCCCGGGAGCTATCACTTCTATCTTGCACGAACAAGAGACGCAATGTCATAGGCGTGAATGATATTAGGCCAGGTTTAATGAACACCTGGGTCACTTGTTTGTTTAGCCACAGCAATGGTGACTGAGGGTGACTTTAAGCTAAAAAGGCAGCTGCCAAATTAAAAGAATACGTCGGTTGTAGGCAAATCTACTCACTCTAGACGGGCGATTGAAGCTGCCGTGGTCGTCTACATGTATGAGCATTTTGGGAGGTATGGTCTTTAAAGGGTTTCTGCCATAAACATTACACTGAAAAAAAATCACTTCGATACTACTGTTCCTTAGCGACAAATATAGCAATATATACATAAAAAACAATTTTGGGTAATTTTTAAGTAAATTATTATTACACGATCATTTGCAAAATCGGAATTTGTGAACTATTATCAGTTTTGCATTATTTCTTATACATATACAGCTTTATTACTACTGCATTAAAATAAATACATGACTCATCTTGATTAAGACCGAACAAATTACTTCTAGAAGCACAAGAAAGGAAATTGCTTCAGGCATTCTTCTAATCAGTTATTCAAAGCAAACCACTACTGCAGTCCTGGAAAAATTAATTTCACTGAATTTGGAGGCCAGAATTCAGTTGATCCCAACGATGAAATCGTACAATATATTAAAACAACGCCCTGCTTACTTGAGTCGGCGTAGATGGTTTGATAAAAACAGATTTTGAAATATATCTTGCCTTCTATCTTAGACACAGACATGCGTCTGACGGTTGAAATCGCAAACGAGTCATAGATGAACTAACGGGCCGGCACCTTGAATCACGACCTTAAGATTTTGGTTATATAAAACACAAATAGTGGATAAGAACCAGGCCATTTTAAACTTGAACTTCCTAAA
This sequence comes from Macrothele yani, assembly GCA_039090855.1. Lineage (NCBI taxonomy): Eukaryota > Metazoa > Arthropoda > Arachnida > Araneae > Macrothelidae > Macrothele > Macrothele yani. The sequence goes on along the minus strand of CM076996.1, from coordinate 104,600,826 downwards.
GAAAACTATGTGAGACGAGGAGAGTAGTACCAGCTGGTGTACTGGAATCTGGTTGATCAGAAAGTCCTCCTGAGTTCAATAATATAAATAATTCTCTGGATTACCTCGAGCATAAACCATCATCTGTTGTCAAATCTCCAGCACGAAGGTACAAACTTCTTTTTACACGGTGTACACTGCACAGTCTCAAATTGTAAAACCAAAATGAAAGCAATACTTATCGGTAGTACACAGCGTACAGATCTCACACTGTGGGTAAATTTTATATATTATCTGCGTGTTAATGGGAAATTTCGAATACCTGCACCGTGGATTGCCAAATCAGAATCTATAGCTTCCTACCATACACCTGGAGTTGGAAATGCATTAACAATTTAATGTCGGCAATTGTTGTTTATCAAATGCCCGCTCCGACACGCAGGATTTTCCCAAAGTCATAAAAATTATACTCACAGTAAAAATACTGCTGAATTGAGATGAGGTTTTATTAGTCATGACATCAAGAACGTAACTTTAGGAAATAAAGGTTTTGTATATCTCATCGAGTGAACTGAAAAATAAAATACTTTAAAGCAAATGGAGTTCACTCTTTTAATAAATATTCTTGTTTCACTTATCGTAAAACTCGACGAAGAATGGTCTAGTTGTAATGAAAATAATCATTTCCAAATTACCATTTCCTCTCAGCTTCCAGTCGAAAAATTGTCTAAAGGTTAAGCAGCAAAGTTGAATGTTTGTGTCTTCAAGGAAATATACAGAAAAGAGACTTCAGCATAGGCCACCGAGTAGTTAACACACTAGAGTACCCAAGCACTGTTTCCTGCAAATGACTCTGTAAGAAGCGTAGTTTTGAAAAATCTTCCCTTTTCACTGGTTTGAAATATTATCATATTTACACATGATGCAGCCAACTGGTTTGCGGTGCAAACGAGAGCAAAAGTGTCATTTGACAAAAAACACTATAAGATAACAACATATGTGTTCATAAATGAGTCAACCTTCAAAGTTTTAAACATAATTTTTCTCATTAATAAATTCGTGTTTTCTTTATCGCTTAAATGTGTTTCCTGAAAGGAAATTTTGACAGTAATCAGTGTGTGCAAATGTAAATTGTCTTTAAAAACCACAATTACACATATTTTTCTGCATAAAATATTTTTTTTTCTGCATGAAACAATGGACTTTTGGCACGAAGCGGACAGAGCCATACAGAAGGCATACCACAAAGAGTGCAATACTTGCATTCCAATCCATGTTTCATGTACGTGAAAACATGTATTACACCACGTATCGAAGTTTCCTAAACTTTCACTAGCGAGATTAAACTCAACATTGATCACCAGAGGGAAGCACTATGCAACAGCACAAACCTGAATTCTGAAAGCGTGGAGTTTGACAAATGCTGAAGAATGTCTTGAATATTGAGACTTTCATATATATTTCTAATCCTTGAATACCATTTCCAACGTTAAAGTGGTATAAATACGGAGCTCATGTCAGTTGCCTAAACGCATGTTATCAGTAATCTTCTGAGTTGCATATGCTGGACTTTACAACAACACTAAGACATCTCTTGACAACACTAATCAGTGCAAAAACACTGTGCTAAGACTAAAGCAGAAATGTTACGTAAAAGACATAGTGATATAAAAAAATATTGAAGGATTTTAAAGCAGTATGAAAAATGCTATTAAGTTCTTGCAAGTTTTTTCATGTAATGCACTGTACCTGTTTCCCTCAATTCCAAAACATTCACAGTGTCTGTTTTGAAATTGTTGCGAATACTAAGCCTCGATATGCAATGCATCATGTGTCTCCTTACCTTCATAAATTCTGATTGAAACACTGAGCACTCGGAAAAGAACTTTAGTGTATTTATGACCATAGGAAACCATAAATACAGTAAATAACAGCAAGCTTTAACGCTGACAATGCACAAAATTCAGCATGCCCAAGAAACACATTTGTAGGTTTTCTAACACGAACGACGGATTGCGTCGGGTGAGTAAATGTTTTACGTAATTTCAGTTTAATTTCTATTCATAGGTGTCATTTTTATTTCTATATTATGGTAGTACGGTAGTTTTTGAAGTTTCACAAACGCAACCAAGTCTTCTGCTCCTGCACAGTGCAAGATGTGAAAAAATGGTTCAAATGTCAAAATTAAGAAAAGAATAGCAAAATGACAACCGTCATAGTACAAAGATAAGCACCTAAAGAGCTGCCCAGGAGCTAGTGAATGTGTAAATTAGAGAGGACATGCAATGTTATGCATCAACATCTAAGGATTAAATACTGTAAATAAAAAATCTATAAGTAAAATCATATATATTTTGAAAAATAGTGTTTCAGAAATAAAAATTGATTTAAATATAACTTTTTTGTATTTGTTTCCAAACTTACAAAACCACACACACGAACAAAACACTCGTGATATAGGCTTATTCCTATTTAAATATGCCTATATCACTGCTATAAACCATGGTAGATCATAGTAAGGAATGATAGCTTAAGGTAGATCATAGTAAGGAATGATAGCTTAAGGTAGATCTTGGGTCCTCAAAGTTTGGCCACCCCTGCTCTAAGGAGAACAATAAGGAATTTAAAAAAACACTCGAATTTGCATGAAGAACTACAATGCTCATAAATGTTGCTGTATGCAACACTGCTATTTTCAGCAAATACCATACTTCTTTTTCCTGACATTTTTCTTTCATACTTTAATTGTTGGCCTTGTTTCACATTATTAGCATTTGTGGCTTTAAAAGAAAATACTTAGTTCAGTCCTTTTTTGTTTCATCTCATCCTTTTTTTACTGTTTCGTATGAACCATTTTTTGAGCATTACTCGAAGCATACATACAGAAGAAAGTACTTAATACATTTCCTTTATATGTATGCTTAACATATCTACCTAGAGTGAGAACGACCTATCTATTTAAAATTTCGTGCCAATATTTCCAGAAATCACAGATAATAAGTCACGATATTGCAAACAACCATGAAGCATCCAGAAAAGTTATAGTGTGGAAAGCTAATAATTTCATATATTAACTAAATAATTATATTTCTTTACATTTTATTTTTCGCTAGTTACTTATAGTTAAAACAAAGAAATGCTAATTGCTACTGTATAATATGCTAAAAGATTATACCGTGGCGAGGTGATCAAATCATTGGCTTGTGACCATTGGTACGAAAGGGGTGCGGGTTCTAATCTCCTTCGGGCTTTGATGTTCTGTTTGTCTTAGATTCCTTGCTCTCCCTTTTCCCAGGAACCAGTGGCGTTAATTAAGGGACGTCCGACTGGTTATATCCTATTGCATTGCTCACGGCCGTAGTTAAACACGCAATTCCAAAAAAGTACGAAGAAAGTAAAATACGTAGAAAAACTTTAGAGGAATACAGATCTTTTGCGTCGTCTGAAAGAATTGCATGTTTCAATAAAATTTGGATGTGTGCAAACAGTTGTGTTAATGAATGCTCTGGATTTGTTCACAAACCGTGTACCGAAGTATGAACACAGACATGTAGTGATTTCACAAATAAACTACCACAAGTCACAAAATCCTATTTTCAGAAATTAAATATATCCAGAATGAATTTAACCAAATGAAACTTTCCGCTTTCGAGCAAACATGCGTGTTCAATGTTGTTTTAGTTGTTGTTTTTTATTCTATGCGTCTTTTCCGACAGCAGTCAATCCTATGCATAGTATTTTAAAGTGACTGATATGGCTAACTGAGGCGACTCGACAAATTAGCTTAGTTTCAAGTCTGTGGTTGGCCTTCAGACGACATACCGCCGGAGAGTCTCGCGTCCGACAGTCTTTCCCGTGCGCCTGTGCCGGCGAACTGGCGCCATTTGGCGGCCTCTGCCGAGGTGAACGTGTCAGTCGTACGGGAAAGCGACAGCGGAGCAGTGTGCGTCATTTCCGACTTTGCGCTCAGTCCCGCAACAGAACAAATGGCGGACTTCCGGTTGTTGTTTACTCTTTTGAAAGCTCCTCAGGAACTTCTCAGTGGATTTAAGTCGAATTTTTGATGTTATGCATCTTTCCTCATAGTGAAGAAAATCACTAATAAAGAAATCGAGGAGTACCCTGGTAGTTTTTCTAGTTAATTTAGGCTATACTTCTTTCGCTTACCAAGATCTTTGTGAGAGTGAAATAAACCGCCAGCCAGGGCATCTTACAGCACTGGTTCTTTATTTAGGGCAACGTATCCGTAATAATGGTGTGTGGGTGTGCGCGCTACTGCACTTTCTCTCCCTTCCTTGGAACCAGTGGCCCAAAATTATGGACCAGCGACTACTTATAGCCCGTAGAATTTTTCACGGTGGCCATTAAACTCCGAATTGAAAAAAACAATTCTGCACTGATATTCAGATAAAGACATGACATAAGCTGAATGATATTGAACAAATTACTTATGAAAACAACCCCAACAACAAAAAATAATTGCTTCAGGCATTCTTTAAATCAACAAATGATTTCACTATCATCATCATCATCATTGTCAACCATTATCAATCCACTGCTGGACGAAGGTCTCCCCAAGTTTCCTCCACAACGGTCTGTTTTGTGCCAGTCTCCTCCATGTCACCCCTGCATACTTTCTAATTTCATCCACCCATCTCCCATGTGGTCTTCCTCTGGGTCTTTTCCTGTCCCTTGGAATCCAATCTAAAATTTCGGCTGTCCATCGATGGTCTGTTCTTCTGGCAGTATGTCCAGCCCATTGCCATTTCAGGGATTTAACTCTGATCATGATGTCTTCCACTCTTGTCATTTTTCGGATGCACGAGTTCCTCTTCTTATCTTTCCTGGTTACACCAAGTATGCACCTCTCCATGCTGCTTTGAGTTGTCTGCAGCCTTTGTATGTCTCTTTTAGTTAAGGTCCACGTCTCTGCACCATACGTAAGCACTGGAAGGATGCATTGATCAAACACTTTTCTTTTAAGACATAATGGCATATTGCTCTTGAAAATTATGCTGTTTCTTCCAAAAGCTCTCCAGGCAAGTTTTGTACGCCGATTAATTTCTTCATCAATGTGACCCTCACTTGATATCTGCTGTCCAAGATAAACGTACGTGTCTGTTATCTCCAGCTTTTCTCCATCAATCGATAAATCTTCATTTCTTGTAAAAGCATTGAACATCACTTTTGTCTTCTGAAAGTTCATTTTTAATCCCACTTCTTTACTCTTGTCAGCAAGTTCCTGGATCATACTCTGCAGCTCTGATGGGCTAGTTGCAAAAATGACTACGTCATCAGCAAAACGAAGGTGGGTTAGATAATCTCCATTAATCTTTATCCCCTTGTTTTCCCAGCTCAGTGACTGAAAAACACCCTCCAATGTGGCATTAAAGAGCTTCGGAGATATGGTGTCACCTTGTCTCACTCCCTTTCCAATTTTTATGTGTGTTGTATTTTCAAACAGCCTAATCTTTGCACTTGCATTTTCATAGATGTTATTAATAATATTAATGTATGCATCTTCAATACCGCAGGTTTTCAGAGCCATTGTAACTGCTGATGGTTTCACCGAATCAAAGGCTTTTTCATAATCGATAAAAGCCATGCACAATGGAAGTTCATATTCCCTCGCTCTTTCAATTAGTTCTCTCAGCACATGGATATGATCTATTGTGCTGTAGCCACTCCTGAATCCAGCTTGTTCTCTCGGTTGAGCCATGTCCAGTGTTACCTTCAAGCGGTGTGAAAGAACTTTAGTGAAGATTTTATAAACTACTGATAGGAGGCTGATAGGTCTGTAGTTTCCGAGATCCTCAATGTCACCTTTCTTATGTAGCAGGATCATTGTAGCGGTGTTCCAATCCTCAGGAATCTTTCCTTCATTAAGGCATCGAGTGAAAATTTGGGCGAGTACTGTTTCGATTTCTCCACTTGCTTCTTGTATGATGTCTACAGTAATTCCATCTTCTCCTGGAGCTTTTCCCCGCTTCATGTTCTTGATTGCATGTGCAACTTCTGCTGGAAGGACTGGAGGAACTCTGGTACTGGTATCTTTCATGATGTCTGGAGTGCATGTATCATCCCTTTCATATAATTTGGAGTAGAAATCTTTCACTCTTGTCAAAATTTCGCCTCTATTTCTTGTTACAGAACCATCTTCTTTTCTCAGTGCCATAATCTGTTTTCTTCCCTTACTGAGATGTCCCTTTGCTATCTTTAGGCTTTGGTTGTTTTCAATTGCTTTCCTCACTAGTTCACAGTTGAATTTTCTTACGTCTTCAGTGATACTTTTTCGTACTGTCTTGCATAGCTCTATATATTCCACTTTGGAAGTCACATCTTCTTTAGTTGTCCTCATCTCTCTTCTTTTTTGCATCAGATGGCAGCCTAGTCCGGTCCTCCGGGGATTCTTAGCACCCTCTGCCTTCATGTCGCACTGGCCGCTGCCTTGGCCAGGTACATTCCAGCTGCCGGAGACTGAGGGCCAAGATTTAAGTTGTGGAGTCATTTTGGAGGGGTTTGGCCATGACTCACCACGCTGGCCAAGCGGGTTGGTGAGTGTGGGATAGAATTTCCTCTAATCCCGATGGTATAGTTATACCGCTATGGGCGGTCGTCAGAGCCCCTTTAGTGGGAACAGGATGCACCACGAGAAGGCGGGGTTGACATATTACTCGAAAAATTAATATAATTATGGAATTTGTTTAAAACAGTGTTCTGCTACCTCGGTAAGCAGACGTGGTTTTCTAGAAAAATACATATAAATAAAGATCTGGTTGCGATAGAAAACCCAGATGCTCATGTTGCCGTTGAGTTGAAAAGGCTACTGGCTTATTTCATGGCAAATGAACTTGAACCTTAAACCATGACTTCAACATTTGGATCATTCTTGCCGTAGAGCTGGTCGCATGCATCATTTTAATTTCCCTTTAATCATTAGTTATTGTGTTACGTCCTCTTAGAAGTAGAGGAAAATAATCAAATTTATATCAGGATTTGATTATAACATTGTTTTTACTTAAAACCAGTGAAATGAAGACAATTTCAAAGGTCTTTAAGAGGGCTTAATAAAACCATGTATTATGGAAGAACCTAAGTAGATTTGCTGTGTGAGCGTAGTGGCTAATTAATTCAACGGACGACCTCCGTAATGGAAGCGGTACTTAGCACAAGGTCCATAGGCTCACCCCTACAGCAGGTCAATTATGACCATCTAGTATGTTACAGTAGAATTAAACTTGAATTTATTTTAAAAAGTGTTTTTGTGGTCTATTAATCAAAGTTCCCTGTTTTATACCTTTGAAAAGCATCCTGACACTGAACAAATTTTATACTGAATTTTGAAAAGTTTAATTTGAAAAATACTTGTAACATATTTTGTATTAAATTTAATTGAAAACCTGTTTTCAACAAACTAGCTACACTGGCATATTTCAAGCACAAAATCCGTACGTATTGTTGCACAATCTTCCAAAGTACAGCAGATGATAATTACGTAAAATTAATGAGTATTACCAAAAGTCAAAATGTTTAACATGAAAAATAATAAGCTGTGCTTTGGGAAAACAAAAGTACAACCAAACACACAACTTTGTACTAGAGATTTGAATGGAAAAACATTCTCCTAAGAAACATTGCACTCATCAACAAAATTCAATATTGTTATTTTTTCCTTAGACTTAAGTTAATATTTCGATTACATACGTTGTAGAGTACCCAAGAATGATGAGAAAAATCTCTACTCGGTTCCTATTTTTTTAATGGAGGATTTGTTTTTATACGTTACTACAAAATAATAAATTTCACTATATATGCATAAGCTGATTCTTCAATAGGGTATATAAAATATACAACTGAGGATTTATTTTTATACGTTACTATAACGTAAAAATATACGTTATTACAATATAATTGTATGTGCATACGTTACATTACAATTAATTTACATTTTATGATGGGAACATATTTTAAGTGTATTAATACGCTATATTAGCAAAGTTTTCACATTACCTGCTTTTTTCACGCTTTCCAACCGTAGGTTGAAGAAGCGTATATGCTCCAGTTCTGTCCGTCCGTCTGTCTGTCGGCCCGATAACTAACGTAAAAATTATTCGATTTCGATGAAATTTTAGTATGTGGTAGGGGATCACCAGGGGACGAACCCTATTGAAAATGGGTGAAGTGGGGTCAAAGGTCACACCATAAGAGCGGGATCCATTCAATTGCTCTTATGCGTCATAACTTGCGTAAATATGGTTCAATTTCGATGAAACTTTAGTATGTGGTAGGGGACCACCAGGGGACGAACCCTATTGAAAATAGGTGAAGTGGGGTCAAAGGTCACGCCATAAGAGCGGGATCCATTCAATTGCCTTTATGCGTCATAACTTGCATACAATGGTTCGATTAAAATTTTGGTATGTGGTAAGGAACCACCTGGGAACGAAACCTATTGAAAATGGGTGGAATGAGGTCAAAGGTCAGGACATAAAAGCGGGATCCATTTCATTGCTTTTATGCGTCATAACATGCGTAAATATGGTTCGATTTCGATGAAATTTTAGTGTTTGGTAAGGAACCATCTGGGGACAAACCCTATTGAAAATGGGCGAAATGGGGTCAAAGGTCAGGGCATAAAGGTGGAATCCATTCCATTGCCTTTATGCGTCATAACATGCGTAAATATGGTTCGATTTCGATGAAATTTTAGTATGTGGTAGGGAACCACCTGGGCACGAACCCTATTGAAAATGGGCGAAATGGGGTCAAAGGTCAGGCAGGACATAAGAGCGGGATTTGTTCCATTGCCCTTATGCGTCATAACTTGCGTAAAAATGGTTCGATTTCGATGAAATTATAGTATGTGGTAGGGAGCCACTGGGGACGAACCCTATTGAAAATGGGCGAAATGGGGTCAAAGGTCAGGACACTGGAGTGGGATCCATTCCATTGCCCTTGTGCATCATAACTTACCAAAAAATGTTTCGATTGCGACAAAACGTTATGTTGTTCCGGAGGTATAGTGAACCGGTTCTGTTGAATATCAACGAAATGGGGTCAAAGGTCATTGCACAAAAGCAAGATTTATTCCACAGGTATTATTCTCATAACTTGCGTAAAACTGCTTCTATTGCAACAAAACTTTAGTATGTTATTCTTGAGGTGTACTGAACCGGTTCTGTAGAATATCATCGAAATGGGGTCAAAGGTTAGGATCCAGGAGCGAGATTTATACCACAGCCATTATCCTCATAACTTGAGTAATAATTTCTGGTATGTTGGAAAGCGTATCATAATCAATGCATTGCATGATTTTACTAACTTGTTTCCTTAGGCTTAAGTTAATATTTCGATTACATACGATGTAGAGTACCCAACAATGATGAGAAAAATCTCTATTTGGTTCCTATTTTTTTAATGGAGGATTTGTTTTTATACGTTACTACAAATTAATACATTTCACTATATACGCATAAGTTGATTCTTCAATAGGGTATATAAAATATACAACTGAGGATTTATTTTTATACGTTACTATAACGTAAAAATATACGTTATTACAATATACTTGTATGTGCATACGTTACATTACAATTAATTTACATTTTATGATGGGAACATATTTTAAGTGTATTAATGCGCTATATTAGCAAAGTTTTCACATTACCTGCTTTTTTCACGCTTTCCAACCGTAGGTTGAAGAAGCGTATATGCTCCAGCTTTGTCTGTCCGTCCGTCGGCACGATAACTAACGTAAAAATGGTTCGATTTCGATGAAATTTTAGTATGTGGTAGGGGACCACCAGGGGACGAACCCTATTGAAAATGGGTGAAGTGGGATCAAAAGTCATGCCATAAGAGAGGGATCCATTCAATTGCTCTTATCCGTCATAACATGCGTAAATATGGTTCAATTTCGATGAAATTTTAGTATGTGGTAGAGAACTACCTGGGCACGAACTCTATTGAAAATTGGCAAAATGGGTTCAAAGGTCAGGCAGAACATAAGAGCGTGATCTATTCCATTGCCCTTATGCGTCATAACTTGCGTAAAAATGGTTCGAAATCGATGAAAGTTTGGTATGTGGTAAGGAACCACCTGGGAAAGAAACCTATTGAAAATGGGTGGAATGGGGTCAAAGGTCAGGACATAAAAGCGGGATCCATTTCATTGCCTTTATGCGTCATAACATGCGTAAATATGGTTCGATTTCTATGAAATTTTAGTATGTGGTAGGGAACCACTGGGTACGAACCCTATTGAAAATGGGCGAATGGGGTCAAAGGTCAGGAAGGGCATAAAAGCGGTATTTATTCCATTGCCCTTATGCGTCATAACTTGCGTAAAAATGGTTCGTTTTCGATGAAATTTTAGTATTTGGTAAGGAACCACCTGGGGACGAACCCTATTGAAAATATGCGAAATGGGGTCAAAGGTCAGGGTTTAATATATTACATTGCCTTTATGCGTCATAACATGCGTAAATATGGTTCGATTTCGATGAAATTTTAGTCTGTGGTAGGGAACCACCTGGGCACGAACCCTATTGAAAATGGGCTAAAATGGGGTCAAAGGTCAGGCAGGTCATAAGAGCGGGATTTGTTCCATTGCCCTTATGCGTCATAACGTGCGTAAAAATGGTTCGATTTCGATGAAATTTTAGTATGTGGTAGGGAGCCACTGGGGACAAACCCTATTGAAAATGGGCGAAATGGGGTCAAAGGTCAGGACACTGGAGTGGGATCCATTCCATTGCCATTGTGCATCATAACTTACCAAAAAATGTTTCGATTGCGACAAAACGTTATGTTTCGGAGGTATAGTGAACCGGTTCTGTTGAATATCAACGAAATGGGGTCAAAGGTCATTACACAAAAGCAAGATTTATTCCACATGCATTATTCTCATAACTTGCGTAAAACTGCTTCTATTGCGACAAAACTTTAGTATGTTATTCTTGAGGTGTACTGAACCGGTTCTGTAGAATATCATCGAAATGGGGTCAAAGGTCAGGATCCAGGAGCGAGATTTATACCACAGCCATTATCCTCATAACTTGAGTAATAATTTCTGGTATGTTGGAAAGCGTATCATAATCAATGCATTGCATGATTTTACTAACTTGTCGGTTATACTGTTGCTCAGAAGCATCAGTATAAACGAAATTGAAAAATACATAGTTCAAATACTTTTGAACTATGCTCTTATACATAGTTTACCGCTTTAGTGTTTCCAAGGAAATTTTGCACAGCATCCTTGAATGTCAGCCATGCTTCCTTTTCTAGTTTCTGAAGAACACTTTCAAAACGTTCATTTTGCATGAGCTTTCGAATGCCTGGACCTACAAAAATACTCCCTCGTTTATTTTATCATCCGATATGGAAGGGACGAAATCTCTGATAAACCTGAATGCTGTTTAACACTGTGAAATACAAAAATGTTAATCTTTTAAGTTATATCTCAATTTCAAGTTCTGTTCGTTTTGCTAAAACTGTGCTCATCATGTCAGAAAAGTTACCTGTAAAATCCATGTGCTGCTCACTTGCGTCTTCGAACTGCAACTCACAATAGTCGTTGGAAACTCGCGCTTAGTCGGTATAATTATTCCGCAAGAACAGAGGCCGTTTAAAAATTTATGTTTTCAATCGAAACAAATTCTACTCATTTTGTTTAGGAATGGTATTGCTCGTTCATTCACAGAAAGTCCCAGACTTCATTTTTGGACCAAATCTTTGGGTTGTTTCTGCATATGATATTTTGTGACTTTTTTGGTAAATTGACTCGCACTTCGTAATGTGGGTTCAGCACTAATACGTGTCTTAATCCTATATGTTAAACAAAAATTTCCCATTTCAACATTAAATCTCAGTATATTCCGACAATGAATTCATTTGGTAATATCTTTGTAACGTATAGCCTTTTCCAAACCTTAATTCTCTTGTATAATTTTCCTGCTAATCTAAATATAACACACACCCAAGATTTTGTTGCTAATCGAAATGCTCATATAACTCAACTGCATAATTTTGTTGCTAATATAAATGTAACTCACAGGCATGATTTCGTTACAAATTTAAGTGCCTTTCTTTTCTCGATATAAACGAAAGCAGAAACCTTGAGCCTTTCGTTGAAATACGATTTGTAAAAAACCTTCCCTTCATTTTATAAATGTTAAGGTTGACTAAAGGAATTTACAGCCACCCTCATAAATAAGTTGTAGTGTTTCCAGACAGTGTGAAAAGCTGGTCAGGAACGAATTTTGGGAAATGAGGGTTTTCTCCAAACTAAATCTTAGTCATTGAGTTCAAAATTTGGAAATCCTTGAAATCTGTATTGAGATTTTCCTATTTAAGGCACAAATAAATATTTCACTGTAGATCAATTCGGATAGACTAATCCATGTGTAAACAGACTCCCATTGTATCGATACTAATTTGGTGTAATGATTGAGCTCAGGTTTCACTTCCTGATTTCACTGCTCGTGTGATTACAAGTGATTTATGACTAAGATCTTCCCCCTCAGCTATCCTGACAAAGGCATTATTGATCCTTGCTGATATTTTTAAACATTCAGTGCACGCATGAAAATCATGTCGTTTTTGTAATAAATTCCCGTTTTCCTTCAGTATTTGAGGAAACGGATCTAAAATGTTTTGTTAGTAACTGAATTAGGAGGGAATACAGCCTCGACATTTTTGGGTCATTCGCATCATATTGTTTGCTATTTCCAAATATTGCTGTAAAAAGTTACCACAGCCTGTTTTGAGCTCTGTTTATTTTTTGTTTCATTGGTTTTATTTATGTTTCATTGCCTGCTGTCAGGGAAACAACATATAATAATTTTTTTGGTATTAACCCAGGCTCCACTCCGACAATGTACTCCGATATTACTTCTCCTGAGCTTTAAAACAAAAAGGTATTACGTTTCTGTATCTCCATTAGTTCTCGAGATGGCCCTTTGTCAGTTATTTGCATACATTGACCCCTTGGTTTTCTCATTTGGGTTCTCGGTCGTTTTCTTGCTGCAAAAATGCTTGGAAGAAGTTGCGCCATCAAATGCATACTGCTGACTGAGGTAACCTGTTTCAAGCAGTTGTGCAGCAGGGAAACGAGTGAGAGCCCAAATGAAAAACCAAGGGGTCAGTGTATGCAAATGAGTTAATGCCAAGGGCTATCTCCTGAACTAAGGGAAATACAGAAACGTAGTACCACTTGTTTTAAAGCTTAGAAGTGCGATCTGAAGTACATTGTCGAAGTGTACTTTCGGCTAATACTAAAAAGTTATTAAGTGTTAGTACCCGGACAGCAGGTAAAACAGTGGGTCAACTAGAGAAAATAATGCTAAAGGGCTGTCATCTCCAGAACTAATGAAGATACAGAAACGTAATATCACTGGTTTTAAAGCTCAGGACAAATTCTAACTGGTGTACATTGTCAGAATGGACCCTCGACTAATACCAAAAAAGTTATTAAATGTTATTAACCTGACAGCAGGTAAAACAGTGAGACAACTAGTAAAAATAAAGCTACTGCAGAAAGTAAAGTATTTATAAAGTAATAGTATCAGCACTTGGAAGCTGAGACACGTAATACATAGACAAGTACCAGTTTAAGCACCAGGGACCATTTTAGTGATTGCATAATATCCATTTTTTTAATTGCATAAATAAATGGGTATATGCACTTTAGGCTTACAAACGCAATTTGTAGACTGTCCCGTTAGGATTCCCTGAGTCGACGGTATTCAGAGAATGAAACTGCCGGCTCCACCAGCTATCTACGCCGCGGACTGTGCTGCATCCCCCGATGAGTTTCAAAGTGTCTGTGTTAAGACATTACCAAAGTTTCAACTACGTAAATAACTAATTATCTGAAATTGAACTGCAATTCACATCGCACGTTAAACATTTCTATGTTCGGAAAGAGCTACACAGTTTTAGGTTTATGTCACGAAGATAACGGAATTGAAAGCATATTTTCCATTATTTGCAGATTTCCAGTCATGCCTCAAATTCAGGTTGTCCCTTTTAATGCTTTTTCGAAGCAGCCAATCAGAACGTTGTTCTTCAGCTTTCCGTAGTGCATGAAAAGAAGAGTAGCTGGAAACATGAAATGACAGTAAGATTTTTTATAAATAATTTATCAAGTGAGTGTTTCTGCTGGGATTTAATCTTGACAACAAATTTACACAGGAAAAAATTTTCAACGCAAGAACACAATAACCAAGAAAAATATGAAATTTCGAAAGTATAATTTCACTTTCTTTACTCAGTTAAACGAACTTTAAGGCAAATTTCCATTCAGCAATAGCTTGTCAGAGGAAGTGAAATCCTGATGTAACTTTTGAACCCACAGTCTAAACATTTAGGACACCAACATCTCATTGCCTGTGTGACGATGAAAACCTCTTACCATAGTCCACTGCAGTTTAAAGAAAATTGAAAAGTTCGTTGTGAAGTACTAGTTCTACAGGTTTACTAGCTGTTGGATTCAGCATTGAAGTTCATGTCATCTAAACTTTCTGCCTTGTGGCTCTTTGCAAATTAAATGCTTTAATCTTGCTCAATTAGCGTATTTTCCTTCATTTTTATGTATGTAAAATGTACTCTAAAGATTTTTAAATAATCAGAAGGCAAAAATGTGCAGTGGTCTACAAAACCTTCTACGACTTCCTCATGCTACATATAAAGCAAAGATGATAAAAAAATTGCAATATTTTTTAAACGGAGCCAAATTGAGAAGCAAAAACGTAAAGTAAACTGTATAATCATTAAAATGTCATTTTATTCCATTTATCTGAAAATCCTCGAGATCATTGTTTGCCTTAGAAATTAACATAAAACAATACAGGACTTTAAGTAAAAAGGTATATGGAATTTTCAAATACCTCGTCCAGTAATTTATCACTAAGTAAGGTAAATTTTTATCCCAGCGAATTTCCTTTCGGAATAACAGTTACACGTCATAGATCTTATTTCACTAACACATTTTTCATAGCGATGAAGCACAATAAGTTTCCCGTTCTAAAAGGCACCTTGGTGTTCGCAAGAACACTTATCTTGATTTAAATAGCGTATGACGTATACTCAAATTTGACTTTAATTTTCAATTTCTTTCTCTACGTATATTTTGAGTTCAGTTCTCTTTAAGCATTTCAACCTTAACGCTGTGTTTATCTCACACGATGAATGTTTTTGTGTCATCAATCTTGAGGTCAGGCTGAATAACGCGTGCGTATGTTGACGTGAAAAAAGCGACATGTACAATTTACAGACCGTGTGGCGAAAAGTGTGTTTTGGTGTGGATAGATTAACGCTGCATCGTGTTTTATTTTCACGACCAGGGGCGTTCGAACAGAGATTCAAACCCTGGAACATTAGGTTCATCGAAAAATGTGTGATGTTCGTCCCACATATCGTCTAGAATTCATGAAAATTCTTTCTTCTGACCTCCTTCAAGCACGGTTTACCGGCTGACACGACTCCGTCCTAGCCCCCTTCTAAAGGGGGATACATTTTTTTTAACTTAAGAAAATCACTTCCTTTATTTATTATCCAGGTACTTCAGTTCAAAAAGGCATCGATGATAATCACCAGCAGTATATAAAATAGCTAGCAGCTGTACCTTACACCAAAAGACGCAACCCTCAATATCTTCAGGCTCGAAAATATCAGAACTAAAACTTCTTTACATATAGCTGGTCATGAAAATACAACGTGAAGCAGCGTTAATCTACCAACAATACCCTTTTCTCTGCACGCTCAATACATTACATATTTCGTTCTTATCTTGTCACACACACACGTCATTCAGCCTGACCTCAAGATAGATGGCATAAAATTATTTATTGAGTGAGGAAAATATAACGTTGACGTTTAAACGCTTAAGTAAAAATTAAGTCACATTTTCATTGAGAAACTAAAAATTAAAGTTAAATTAAAGTATACGTCTTAAACGCCCTCTGACGTGGGAAGAATTATAGTAAATTAAGTCAGGAAAATTGAACGAGGGCACAAAATATCATGATTTCAGCTCGAGAAAAATAATTTTGACCTATCAAGATATTAAACGCTTTGATCTCATCTTTTACCATTAATAATGTTTTTGAAACTTATACCAAGCAGTCTATTCAGGATTTCAAAGAGTTTGATAAGCATGACATAAATAGTTCGGTCAAAATTTTAAGAGCGCTAAATATAAAGGTATTTAGGGTTGTTAATAACTGCATATCGTTAAATAAAAAAGGAAGTTTCCACTTGATCGATATCTTTGACCTGATAGTATTACAAACTCTGAGATTGAACCGACGAAACATATGATCACAGCTTAAGTTGTAATCCCATTCATATTTTACTCTCCAAGCTCAAGTAATTCATTATTCCTAAGAAATGTGACCAGCTTTCGGAATAACTGAATTTCCCAAAGATGATATTCTAAAATTTAAAAATATATTTTCAAAAAACGCTTTGCAAAGAAACAGTGCCTGCAATCGAAAGTTGAGTCTATCATTGGATGAGTGAAGTAGATGCCAATTTCATTTCATCCCTCATATATCAACAAATCTCATCACTAAATTTAAGATTCCTAATATAACCAAAATCTGAAATACAAAACAAGAAATTTGCACGAAACGGGTCTCTTCCTGAATCGAGAAGCTAGTATGAAACTAATACTGTGTTATTGCATCTACGAATCTGTAACATAAATGTTTTTGAATAAACCAAGGATCTGTAGCTGTATTTACGGCAGTTGTAGGTTTATGTTACCAACTCTTGTGCATCGTAAATTTTTAACAACTCATTTCTTTCCTAGCATCAAGATATTGAGTCCACCTCTCAAATACTGCTATTTACAATGCAAGCAAGGGAGTTAGTTCGAAAGACAAGTTATAACACTCTGGAAACATTAAAAACTGCTGAAGTTCGGCAAATATAAGAAAAACATTGTGAAGAATGCGACACACTGGTATCAAAAATCAACAATACAACATTGAACTCATATGGTTAAAAGACAGCAGAATCCTCTTTTCAGGAAATAATTTCTGTACATATTTAACTCGTTCAAAAATCATTTTGTTAATTGTGGAAGTTAATTTATATAATCAGTAAATTATTGTGCACATTGTTCTGTACACGGTTTGTGTACTAGCGATAGAATTCAATAACAGTCGTTTGACCAAATAAGAATTTCGATGAAAAGTGAATGGCTTGCAGGATACACATCATATATCAGTCTTCCGCTAAAGCCTACTTCCTTCTACTTGATCTTTTTTTTTTTTTTTGATTGGAGGTTTAGCGATCACCGTGAGCTTCAACAATTTTTTTATTTGGAGCAAACATGGACAGGAAGATACAGATGGCCTGTGCTAAACAGTTACCAAAACATAAACAATTAGATGACCTATTTACAATGACGAAGAGACATTCACACTATGTGGATACACTATACATGTATACAATGTAAGCGAATTCCTAACACTGAGAATACTAGACTTAAGGATTGACTTACTCTATGTACATCATATGTTCGCTGTGTGCACCAGCAGAGTGCCGTCTCTAATAGGTGAACACAAGTACAAGGTATAACTATAAATTTTACAGTGCAAAAATAAACATGTATATTTTGAGCAATCTTGAAAAAAAGAGTAGAAGGCCTATGCTTTTCAGTATCTGAAAGATAAGCGAATAAATGATCTATTTATAATGATGGTGTGAACTCTATAGAATTTGAATGCAATGTCTCTAATGTGAAACGCTTCCAAATTACAAAAAGTACTATTACTTAGGCTTAAACAAGTGCCTCAATCACAGTACTATGGATTGACTTGCAATGAACAACATCATATGTACACAAGGTGCATCGGCAGACTGAAGACACTAATAAGTAATTACAATTTTAGGGTACAACCTTAAATTTCACAGAGCAAATAGTAAAGTATATTAGTACAAACAGAACTTGCTTTTTACACAGAATATATACTTCGGGTACAATACAAATAATGGAAATATGGAAATGACTCCTTGTACAGCAAATGTGCAAAACAGCGCAGAACATTATGTAATAGACTGATTATTTCCTGTTAGGCACATGTGACATGAGAAAAACCACACTGTGCAACATTAACAATTAATTGAAATACTATCAAAACGTTTGCTCCGCACCATGAGCATAAAACTTAAAACATATAATCTTGAACCAACGTGCCGAACATAAATTTCACAGTGCAATTAGGAAAATACATTAGTATAAACAAAACTGAGCTTTTTCCATAGTATATATACTTCAGGTACAGTACAAATAACTGAATGATGAACAATAACACTTTGTACAACAAAAGTGCTAAACATCGCAGAACATTGTGTAATCGACTGAGTATATCCTATTAGATACATTTGATATCAGCAAAACCCACACTGTGCAACATTAACAATTAATTGAAACACTATCAAAACGTTTGCTCCACACCATGAGCAAAAAATCTAAAACATGTAATATTGACCCAACATGCGAAATGTGCCGAACATAAATTTCACAGTGCATATAGAAAAGTACATTAGTATAACAAAACTGAGCTTTTTACATAGTATTTTTGCTTCAGGTACAGTACAAATAACTGAATGATGAACAATACATCTTTGTACAACAAACGTGCTAAACCTCGCAGAACATTGTGTAATCGACTGATCATATCCCTTTAGGTACATGTGACCTGATCAAAAACCACACTGTGCAAAAATAACAATTAAATTGAAACACTATCAAACATTTGCTCAGCACCGTGAACATAAAACATATATTATAAACCCCGGCAAACATAAGGAAAGTGCCGAACATAAAGCTTTAAACTTATTCTAAATGCCTGTGGTGTAACAAGAAACTCACCTACAGGACCTTGTTGGTGAGAAACGTGCAGTAACGTTAAGCAGCAATGATGATCAGGGCACCTAAGAACACAGTAATCACAAAACAAGATTTTAGTTAGTCCAAACAACTTCACAGAAGTCAGAACAATAGTCTAAAGTCTTCTGATGGACCGGAAAACCACACTGACATAAAGTGTGAGATTCGATTCGCAACCTTAGCAACAGTGAAATTAAGCCGCAAGCGTGAAATCAGTCTGTTCCGAAACTGACTGCACATCGCAGCTCCCGCCTGAAAGGTGGTAGGCTGTATAGGGGTAGAACGAAGCTGTTGATAGTAGCAAAAAATTACGTGTTTTGCTAATATGAATACATAAGCACATGACTCTGATATAGGAATAGGCGGAGTACTTGAACTGAGAAGCGTGCTATAGGCTGAGAATGAGATCATTAGTACTAAAGCGCTGTGCAGCTGTAAAGGTCAGATGTAACAGGGGAAGGAGTACTGTGCAATGTTGATACACATGATCTACATCCGCAATCGCGGAGCAAAACATGCAGTTAGGCGAATCGACAAGCGTCATCCTGAATAATTTGGTAGGAACTGGTAACCGCCGATGAAGAAACAACCATTGGATGTTTCTTTCTTCTTTCTGCTGAAAAACAGGGGCTCAGCTAATAGTGGCGAATTCGAAGTGGACCACACTTGTGAAAAGGCGGCATTCGGAACATCTGGGATCATCAATGGTGTAGCATACAGTGGATCAATGAGACAACGGTATAGAGACGAGATAGAAAAGCTGGAGAGAGGAAGTGGTGATCCCCGAACGGAAGGGAAGAGGAAGAGAGGCATAGGGAACAAGAGCTAACCCAGCTTGAGAGGTTAGGGAAGAGGAAGAGAGGCAGAAGGAACAAGAGCTAACCCAGCATGAGAGGTTAGGGAAGAGGGTAGTGATTGAAGAACGGAGGGAATGATACAGCGAAAGAGAGGTAGGGGGAGGATGGGGACAGATCAGACAAGGGCTTCCCAGAATGATCTGGAGAAATTAGATCCTGAACAGATACTAATCCGGCGGGGAGTCGGAAAAGGTCAGTAAAGTAGGGAGCATTAGGGGGATAAAGAATGGAAGAAAAAAATAGGGGCTCAGCTAATAGTCCAGTGGTGGAAGCCGGTGGAGCACGGAAGAGTGGTAAAGAACGGAGAAAGGAAAGGACCTCTTTGTAGAAAGGGGAAAGTTTAGAATTGAAAAAAGAATGATCCATTAGAAGATACATGATGAAAGTGAGTCGTTGATTCCTAGGCGATATCATGACATTTCTAACGAGCGTAACTGGCGACTCTGGTGTATTTAGTAGCCGCAGGAAAGAAACAACTTTATGTGCTTTATAGTTGGTGCGAACTTCCAGCAGTTAAATACCTCCATCAGTGACCCGACGACAGAGAGTGGAGACCTGTTCCATATTATCGTTGAGATTATTCAAGGGATTTCATTGAGGTGATAGATGGGCATACGTTTTGCTGACCATGCGTAGAGACATGGTGAAAGAATATACGTTTGAGCTATTCTAGCTCTTGAGAAGTCAGAAGTACAAAACTGGGAACCGCGCCAGAAGGCAGCAATTTGAGTAAGGCGTGTTCTAAGAGCATTCCATGTTTCATTTTGAGCAGAAAGACTGACTCCGAGATGGACCCCAAAAAATTTATCGGATGAAGCAGTGCATGAGGCGCCCCATGGGGTGTCAGTCCTGGAGGTCCACGCTCGGCTCCATATGCCTGCACTCTTGGATGTATTAAGTGATGCCGCTGAACATGAAGAATATTGATCGCAAATCTGGAGCAAGATGCCGAATTGAGCGTCTGCCCTTACACAAAAGGTAGCGTCATCAGCATATGCAGAGTATGTCACAGAAAAATGCCCAGTACTTGCAGTAGGCGGTGGGAGTGTATCCATAAAAGATCGATGAACAGACCGAAGAAACGACTCATATGGAATGGCAAAGAGCTGCGCAGAAAGTGGGCAACCCTGCCAAATGCCTCGCTGAAAAGGAATAGGTGCAGTCGAGAAGGCGGCCGTCTTGACATGGAAAGCAGCGTCCTGATAAAGGGCAAGAATAGAGGTAGCAAAAGGAAAGCCGAAAGCAATAAGAACAGCAGAAAGACGCGAATGTGAGATATTGTCGAAAGCAGCTCTTTGGTCAAGATTAAAGAGGGCAAGTGGTTCAGAGTTAGTACGAGCCAGATGTAGGAGATCTCAAAGGAGATTGAGATTAGAAGTGATGGACCGACCAGGGACCATGTAGGTTTGGTCGGGAGAAAGAAGAAATGGAAGAACTTGTTTGAGTCGACTGGAAAGGAGTTTAGTGAAGAGTTTATAGTCAATGTTTAGTGGCGAGACAGGACTCTAGTTTCCCAAGTCAAGCTGGTCGCCTTTCTTGGGAAATAACACCACATGAGCCTCTGCATAACCCCTCTGAAGAGAAGAGGAAGAAAGAGCAGCATTAAAGCGGCGAGAAGAAACGGAAGCAAAGAAGGAAGAAAAGTACGGTAGAAAAGAAACGGAAGGCCATCTGGACCCAGGACAGCACGGAAATTCAGAGAGGCAAGAGTGGTCCGAAGTTCAGTCTGGGAAATAGGTTGTAAAAGGGAATCAGAGAGATGTGAAGGAACTTGGGGAAGAGCAGAGAGTAAATTAGCAGAAGGCTGAGGAGTTTCACTGTACTTGATGGTAAAATATCGACGAACCTGAGAACATACTGCATCCGGATCAGAAGTGATTTCATCATCAGGCGGCCGAAGTAGGCTAAGCTGATGCGACGAGCGGCGTTTTTCTTCTAACGCGGATAAAAACTCAAAGGAACAGTCCTCTGGTGATAGATGTTGTAGACGGAGACGAAGAATTGCCTGACGTGCTCTGAGATCCGCTTGGTAAGCTGTATACATGGGATGACTCGCACCAACCTGTGACAAGATGTTACGGAGAATTTGCTCTTCAATGGAGCGCTTCGTGCCTTCGGAGAAGGAATGACTTCTGAGAAGATAAATTAGGTAAGATTTTACCTCGAGCCAGTAATTGATGGCACAAGGCGCAGTGGACATGCCCTCTCGCATATGATCAAGAAGATCTCTGATCTCGGTGCACAGATTCTCATCAGCTAGGAGAGAAGTGTCTAGTATCCATGACCGAGGCCTAACCTGCAGACGAGATGAAGAGCTACAGGATATAGTGACGGCGCAGTGATCCGATGAGGCTGTAGGAGAGTGCATACAATCAGTTGTGATGGGCAATAACGGAGCAGAAGCGTAAAATCGATCCAGCCTTACAGAAGGAGATGAGGATGCAGATGCAGCTCTCCAGGTATGTGAAATGGATGTCGGATGCAATCGTCGGAACACGTCATGTAAATCAAAATCAGACACTAATGATCGCAATTGCTCCACAAGACGCGAACGATGTTCAATCCTAGAAAGAGCGCGATCGAGCTCTGGTTGAAGTGTACAGTTAAAGTCTCCTCCAATTAGCACATGATCTGATGGTACTGCTGACTGAAGAGCAGTGCGGAGTAACGAAAATAACAACGTTAGATGTCTAGATGAACATGGAATATATATGTTGAAAACTAAATATCGTTGTCCATCTAGGACGAAAGTGAGTCTCTGCAATAAATCTCGGCACAGGTTATGAACTTTAACAGAGGAAAGTGCTTGACGAAATGTATTATGTAGACCAATCGCTAAACCTTCACGAAGAGAGAGCCTAAACGCGTGATGAAACTGTTAGTCCTATCTCCTCCAGCGATGTAAGGGTGAGGTGGAGAGACAATTTGTCTCTTGCAAAAGTAGGAGATCTGCATTGAGGTGGTGGACGTCTTCATACGCTAAAGCATTCGCCAAAGGGGTACTCATACCCCTACTATTCAGTGAGATTGTCTTGAACAGAATAGTCTGACGATGGTTGGAGGATGTTGTCGGCTTCGTTCTGTAACTTGGCGAGACGGCTACGGAACTTCTTTGCCCAGAAGCGACCACTCAGATCTCTGCCCGGAACGGTACGTAGATGATAATGTATCTCCAACATTTAATTCATGGTTTCAGATAGACAGTGAGAGTAACCTTCCAAAAAATTGCGAGACAGCTTGTCTCTACAGGGACTTATTAGGAACGCATACACCTTCTCCCCAGACACAGGTGTCTGTGGAACAGAAGAGGCCTCTAAAATATGTAAAAGGTTTTCACAGGAGATCGGAATAATTGTTCCATCATCTGTATCAGATTCCATAGAGCCTTCAGACGTGAGCATCAGACTACTAGAACTATCACGTCTTGCCCTAAAGGTGGTTGAAATTCTAGACTTCTTATTCTGAGCGCGTGCAGTTCTACGTCGCTTCGCCGGTTCCCGACTTTGTGCAGTAACCTGAACTGGAACTTCCGGCACTTTAAAAGGAACTGAAGAATCACTCTCAGCGGTCGGTGCAGCAGTATGACAAGAATCGTCATCAACCATCCCTATAGGAGACTTTGGAATAACAATTTATGCCTCGTTCGACTGAAGATATGGTGGGGGCGCTAATGCATCACCCGAGGTCGAGGGTTTACCCGTTGAAGTCGGTTGACCAACGGCTGTCTCACTACTTTTTGAGGAAGTCTGCTGTTGCTGGTCCTTAGCACCAGAAGAGGATGCCGATTGGCGTGACAAATGGGATGAAGGTCGTGCTGTTGACTTGGAAAGAGTGGTCGCATTATGAAGGCCTAGAGCGCGGGGATGTAACGTGCCTTTACTATTCGGACAGACGGAGCCTACTGTGATGAATATCTCTCTAATGGGTTTGCAACAGTGTACACGTAAAATGGGTGGAATACACAGCATGTGCTCCTCTGAAGGGAAGACCACACGAACATTGCTGCGGAACCCGAGTAGGTATCTATCTTCTGGCACCTCTGGAAACGAAGAGTAGGTAGTTACACCTCCAATGATGCTGCCATAAGGACAAAGAGCGGCAATCAAGAGATCATCTGAAACCTCAGGTGGAACTGGTGATAAGCTTACAACGACGGAACTCTGTGAAACAGGTTCGGCATGGATGTAACGATCACCAGTTGAGATGCCGCTGTTCAGTACATGAAGGGAATGGGCAGGAGTACAGAAGTAAACAACAACTGTGTAAGGCTTCCTGCCCACATGAGTTATGGCTGAGACAGGAACAATCTTTCGAAGAGCAGACGTATATGCAGTGAGTTTTGTATTTCTCAGGCTCGGAAATACAACACTATTTTCCATAGTTTGAAGGAATTTCAGCCCGGGAGGGGCATCTTCTTTAAGGACAACTTCAAGGACTTCGGCATTATGCGTCATCTGATACTGTCCAGGAGAAAAAGAAGACTGGGAAGGTCCAGACGTAGATGCGGTTACGTCAGCATATGAGAGGGCAGTTGCACGTTGCTTTGGAGACGATTCCGGCACGTAGTGCGAAACATCCATGGTGTCTTCATTAGCTTTCGGAGAGGACATCGTATCGCCGCTGGGAGGCTTAGAAGAAGAGGCGATATCCGATGGTAAGGCAGCGACAGAAGGCTGCAAGGAGGAGTGGTTTATCAAATAAACTCATCATTGGTAGTAGTATTTAGAGAAGCTGTTATCCGGACACCGTCTTTTCCGGTAGACCGCCCCGGTGGTGCAGTGGTCTACGCGATGGCCTCTGATCATTCGTCCGAACGGGGTTCGGGTTCGAATCCCGGTGAGGCATGGATGTTGTGTTTGTCTTACGGCACTAGCTCTCTCCCTTCCCTGGAACCAGTGACCCTAAATTAGGGACGGGCGACTGCTTATAGCCCATTGAGTTGCTCACGGTGGTCGTTAAACCTCCAATCAAAAAAAAAAAAAAAATTCCGGTAGCAAGGGTTAGGACGTCATTCTCCCCGGGCAACCCCGGTGGCGCAGTGGTCTAAGGCGTTGGCCTCTGATCATTCGTCCGTAAGGGGTCCGGGTTCGAATCCCAGTCAGGCATGGATGTTGTGTTTGTCTTACGGCACTGGCTCCTTCCCTTCCCTGGAACCAGTGACCCTAAATTAGGGACGGGCGACTGCTTATAGCCCATTGAGTTGCTCACGGTGGTTGTTAAACCTCCAATCAACAACAACAACAACAAACATTCTCCCCGGAAGCCGCCATTTGCAATGGCGAGGAGAAGCTTAGCCTTTAGCCATCTTGGCCAAGGCAGAAAAATAAGATAAACTAATCAAAATAAACACTTACCAGCTCGGCAGGCATATAAAAAGAAACACTGAACCGTCACACACAACACACACACAAAATAGAACACTGACAGCAAAGAAAAATAACACAAACCGATGAAAACTTGAGGAGCACAGAAAAACACAACTAACCCACCATGAGCAACTCAATAGGCTATGAGCAGTCTCCCGTCCCTAATTTAGGGTCACTGGTTCCAGGGGAGGGAGGGAGCCAGTGCCATAAGGCAAAGACAACATCCATGCCTCATCGGGATTCGAACCCGGACCCCTGTCGGACGAATGATCAGAGGCCATCGCTTAGACCACTGCGCCACCGGGGCGGCGATCTTTTAGGTCTGCGGCCACAATGTTTTTCAAGACGTTGTCCTTACTTTGTGTTAGTTACTCTTTTGCCAGTTTCTCCATCCCTTACAGTTCCAGTTCTGTAAATATTTTGTTCCTGGTAAACTTTCTTTGATTAATTGCAAATTCTTTGTTCTGTTTTTCTACTGTCTGAGTGTTTTCCTTTCCAAATTTACATAATTCTTTATCGAAAACCACTAGTTGATGGATTTGCCTGGTAATAGCATTCCATGATTTCCCGATTTTCAGCAACTGTCCACGATTTCCCTTTTTTTTGTTCCAGGAGCAATGCAGAAAAATGTCCTGGTTCCTTAACAGGATCTGCTGAGCCATGAAGCCCTCTTGTCGGCAGGTGTCTAGAAGCCATAGCAACTGACGCGGTCCTTGTTGACCCGGGCGACAACAGGTCCAGTATACAATTCATTTTGTTTCGTCTCATCATGGTTGATGGTTTTGGTGTACTTTTATTGTGGATCCTCAGCCCGGACCTGTTTGGCTTGGGTGGCCTTGATGGTAGCAACGCTACCACCCGCATAGCTCTCAACCTCATCGAGACACACAAACCCCACCACAACGACAAGGTGGCACCCTCGGTGAGGTTGATATTATTATTAGATTTAGACGAACGTGAGAAAGAAACTTTACACTAATGAAATATAATAAAGCCCAAAAGTTCCATCTGGTTGTTTGGTTGATGTGTGTGGGCAAAAGAGCGATATAAACCATCTGCACAGGCACAAACTAGTGTATGACTCCATTGGCATTCTATTAATTCATAATATCTCATTTTTCTTATTGGGCATGGAAGGAAGTATTTCAGATTGATGCACTACAAAGAACGATAACGATTTCTAACATTTACGAAGAGTTTCTAAGTGATTACAAAATCGCACTTCTGTACTCTCAAATCACTCGTTTTTTTACACCCACAAATATCTTGGCATGCGAAAGATGCATAGCATGAACAATCTACATAGAGGACCACGGTAGTTCATTTCTTTTTACTTGGGATGTATTTTACTACTGTAGGAAAAGATGCTTAGCATTAAAAATTCTACGTAGCACAGGCACCAGAGAAAGGCCGCCGGACGCGATACTCCGTCGGCAGGTCGTCCGAAGGCAAACCACCGACTCTAAGTTAAGGTAATTTGTCCGTCAGGTCAGTTATCCACTTTCGTTACATCGAAATTTTATGTGTGAGATTGATTTTACTCCTATCGACAAAATGGGTTTGCCTCCTCGTGGCGCTCCATGGGCAACAATGGCACACAGAACAGCAACAAGGGCATCTGTGAATCTTGGAAATGCACCAGCTAGTTCTGTGTGACATTGGCGAAAAGACCCCAACTCAACTCACTGGGTTTCGTTCCAGAATCTTAAGGTTGAATGACCAACTGCAACCGCCAACTGTAGGCTAATACCCATACTGGTTTGCTTACCTGAATAAAAAGACACAAAGAATATTAAAAAAAGGACTCTACTGTTGGATATTGTGGACCTTCCACAATTGAGAAGGATGGTTCACCACGGAAACGATACCGAACTGGAAAAAGGCGAATGAGAAAAGGATCACAGCTGAGTGAGTGTACGATTGGTGTATGGAATACTAGAGGTATAAATGGAAAGATGAATGAGATGATTGAAGAAATGAATAAGTATAGATTGGTTGTGCTGTGTGCAAGTGAAACCAAAACGAAGGAAATTGGAATAAAAATGAATGGACCGGTGAGTGTGTGGTCTGAAGTAATGGATAATGTGAGGGGACAAGCTGGTTTATGGGGTGATTTTAAGGGAAAAGATGAAAAACAACTTGATTCACTATAGCTGCATAAGTGAGATCGTTCTTTGGATTCGTTTGAAAGTGAAACATCAGAGAATAGTAATTGTTGTATTGTATGCTCTTTGTGACTGTGAACCTTCCGATAAGAAGGAAGATTTCTGGAATGAGCTAAAAGCAGTTTTTAGCCAGTTTGGTGCTAAAAAGAAAGCTAGAATAGCAGGAGATTTCAGTGCTAGAGTAGGTGTGCGGAATCTGATTTAAGATTATGTTCTGGGTAAGTTTAATGATCATTGTGTGAATGATAATGGTGAAAGATTAATTGAACTCTGCATTGATAACGGTTTGTGTGTATCTAATACGTTTTTCAACCACAAGTATATATCCACACATATACTTTGGAAAATCGTACTCTTGCTCAAAAGGGTGTTAGATTTTGTTGTTTATGATCAGCGTCTGAAACACTTAGTTGTTGACACTCGTGTGATGAAAGGTGCGGTTGTTGGCTCTGATCATTACTTGGTAGTATTACGAGTGAGACTGAATGTTGACTGAAGTAATAGGAAGAGGCCTGGGAAGGAAAGAATAAAGATTGAAAGGCTCCCTGGAGATCATCAGCGTTACCCTAACTTACTCAGAGAACGATTGAAGGAGAAGTCATGTGAGAGGGATGTAGAAAAGAAGTGGGAATGTTTTAAAAACTGTGTTGTCACCGCTGCGGAAGAGGTCTGTGGCACCACGATAGTGGGTAACAATAGAGGTGATGCTTGGTGGAATAGTGAGATTGAAGAGTCAGTAAAGAGAAAGAACGAAGCATATTTGGGGATGTTGCAAGGCAGGCTGTCTGAAGATGAACATCGCTGCAAAAAGCGTGCGGTAGCTAAACTGGTTCGCCAGAATAAGGCAAAATATGGGAAAGAGACGGTCGAAGGGCGTGAATTGGTTTTTTGGAAAGATAGAAAAATGTTTTGGAAGTACATGAGACTTAAGAAAAATAGGAAAAACAAAGTTGTAGGTTGTGTGAACAATAGGATCGGGGAAATGGCATGTATGCCCAATAAATTAAATGAAAGGTGGGGTCAATACTTATGTGAGTTATTAGATCAAGAAAGCAAAGGTGGTTCTCAGGCAGACACAGATGATATCACAGCAAAGGATGAAAGCACTGTAGGGATCTCAAGAGAAAAGGTGTGTAAAGCTCTAAAATCTCTTCAGAATGATAAGGCTCCGGGAGTTGATTGCATAACTGCTGACATGTTGGAATATGGTTATGACTCTGTAATACTTAGCGTGCCAGGAAAAGTGTTTGGTAAAGTTATTATTGAAAAAGTAAGAGGTCTTACATCAAAGAATATGAGGAATGTTCAGAGTGATTTTATCCCTGGTAAGGCTGCCCTGACCAAATTTTTGCATTACGCATGATGATTGAAAAGTATCTAGCTGTTAGTAAGAAAGTTTTTGCTTCCTTCATAGATTTAGAGAAAGCTTACGACCGATTAAAATAGAATACTTTCGTGGAAGGTATTGAATAAATAAATATGGTGTTACTGGGAATCTACTTAGTAATGTAAAAGCAATATATGCTGGCAGTAGAGCTGGTGTACGAGTGAATGGTGTTTTATAAAAATGGTTTTCTATTGGTGCAGGAGTGGTTGTGTGATGTCACCATGGCTGTTTAATGTATTTATGGATGCGTGTATGCGTGATGCCAAAATGGACAATACAGGTTTATGTTTGGGTGATAACTGTGTGTGCAGATTGCTGTACGCTGATGACACAGTCCTATTGGCAGAGAACAAAAGTGAGTTGCAGTGTACGTTGCCCCGGATGTATGAAGTTTGCATGAAATTCAAACTGAGTATAAATAAGGGAAAAAACAAAGTTATGGTTTTTGAGCGAGAAACTGTTAATACTGAATGCAAGATAAGTCTAAATGGCACAGTGATTGGCATAAGTCTACAGGCAAATGAGTTTGTGTATTTAGAAAGCATGTTTCACAGACAGAACAAATAAGATGGTGAAACTAGTATGGGAGTGAATTCTTCCTTGGATGTCATAGCTGTTTTAGGAGGTTTTCACAGAAATGATGGATTCTCAAGAGAGGCCCGCATGGCTGTGTATGGAAGTGTAATTTTTCCGACTCTGATGTTTGTACCCAGTAAAAACTGAGTACTACAGAAGAAACAAGAGTCGTTTGTGTGCTGGAAAAATGAGTTACTTACTCTGGTTTTGTGGCAAGACACATTCTGATCGTGTGAGAAATGAAGATGTGTTGCAGTTGTGTAATGGGAAGCAAAATGTTTTTAGCAAGGTGAAGACTAATATTCTTCGGTGGTTTGGCCATGTTGAAAGAATGAATGATGAGATGCTTACTAAGAAATTTTTTAGCACAAGTGAGTGGAACGAAAGGCAGAGGAAGGCCAAGGAAGTCATGGGAGGATAAGATTCAAGAGTGTGTTCATGAGAAGAAATTATGAGTATAAAGTATGCAAGGTTTTTTGTACGTCATTTAATGAATGTCGTGAAGCCTGAGTATTGTGTCAAGATCGCTGTGAATTGAGAAATTTGATACGGCAACAGTAAGCAAGTAATCAGTTAGAAATTTATCTGGTAGCTTGCATTTCTTTGTGGAACTACATCTGGATCTCAGATAACAGCTTAGGGATATGTGTATATACTGTATATATGTATGTGAAACAATGCATAGCACCAAAACACCTGGCAAGCCTGTAAAATTTCTATCATACAAATAGCACCAACTTTGCACCTTTCTTTAATTTTCAATTGACTATGGAAAAGGATTTTTATCATCACATGCAAAATAACAATTAGGTGTCTCAAATGTTTAATCTCCGGGTTCAAAATTTCCATATCTATTGCACCAACGTCGACACGTTACAACTGAATGGATATTTTATTGCTAATTTGCCTTTCAGTATGTAAAGGCAGCGAAGTCCGAAACATTAATCTTTCTTTTATACTTATGTTTTGTCCGTTAAGAATCATTTTTGCGCTATACTTCAAGCTGCGGCCCATTGTGCGTTAATTATTGTTATTTATTGTGATTAGAGATCGACCGACAGATGGCAACACGTCCGCACTTTCCTTGTCGCGCTTAACAGCGTTTAGTTATTGTGTGTTGAACGTGTGTTTTGTAGCGGGAGCCATTAAATTCCTTTTTGTTTCGAACGCCTTTTTTTTTTTTTTTTTGATTGGAGGTTTAACGACCACCGTGAGCAACTCAATGGGCTATAAGCAGTCGCCCGTCCCTAATTTAGGGTCACTGGTTCCAGGGAAGGGAGAGAGCCAGTGCCGTAAGACAAACACAACACCCATGCCTGACCGGGATTCGAACCCGGACCCCTTACGGACGAATGATCAGAGGCCAACGCCTTAGACCACTGCGCCACCGGGGCGGCAAACGCCTTTTGTACTGTGCTGTAAGATGTGGAAATGGAGGAGATTGTTCAATGAAATTGATAGGGATGAGGCCATATGTATTTCCTGGTGTGAACACCAAGGATTGCTGCCTACTACTAGAAAATGTTCAGAGGTTCACCCAATGATTCTCAGAGTAGATGTATCTCATCATTTTGGGCAATTCAGGTGTCGGAATAAGCACGTTTTAGGGAAGGATGAGCTATGTTCCCTTACCGTTTGGATGTGGTTCTGTAAAGTTCGCATTGCTGTCTTGATATCGTGATCATTCGAGTGCATTGTTTCGCTAAACATTTGTTCTACGATGAGGCAATTGAGGAATCTTGACAGGGTGATGTTACAATGTCCACTGAGACAGCTCGCGACTCTTATCAGTATTGCAGAGAACAAATTTGCGTCCCTTTAAACCAGGGGTGGTTCGTCATTAGGGGCCAGAGGGGCCGGGCCACACCTAAAAATTTCTATTTCTAGAAATATATATATTTTTTTGCCCTGATTCTTATTCTTTCTCTTAAGTTCTTAACTACATGGTGATAAATCTTTCCCTTCAAAAACTATTATCTAAGGGAAAAGTTTCCTTCAAAAACGAAAAACTTTGAGGAAAGAGATCACGTTCAGAGTGTGAGGTTATTAGAGCCAGCTCCATCAGGCCCCAGTAACATCACTACGCAAGCGAAGAGGAGACGATTTCCTCCCCGTCTCATTCAGTATGAAGACCTACATACAACACTGTCTTAACCGCGTGTGCAAAATTAGCTTGGGGCCAGATGTACCTGGCCCCGCGCTAATTTGATTGGCCGGGAGTGTATCCATTTACTTAACGCCTTGGGTTGACAGAGAACCTTACCCCAACCAAGCTCAAAGGTGGCGGGAGTGTTTTAAATGTCGTAGCAAAGTTCAGTGAGTTGTTTTTACTGTTGGTGTCTCTCTCTCGGTGATGTGTTGTTCCTTCGTGTCATGACTTTTTTGCTTGTTAATATCTCCGTTCTTTGCTTTAAATCTGGAAGAAAAGTTTCACTTAAAAAACCCAGTGCTTATCACCCCAAGAATGTTTAGTTTGAGCTTCACTTAAAAAAAACAGTGCTTATCAGCCCAAGAATTTGAGTCGAAAAGCTTCACTTAAAAAAACTCTGTGCTTATCAGCCCAAGAATTTGAGTTTCCAAGAGTATGAAGTTTACAAACGCTTTGCAGAACTAATTTCAGTTTTAACTAAGATGATTTTCTATGTTAAAAATAAATAAATAAATGAGAAAACATGTAAGTACACTGCCGGACAATTGCTAAGGACGGATGACAATAGCAACGATAGCAACCATAAAATGGAAGGCAGGAAAATGTGGAAATTAGCATAAGTGCGGGATACAGTAAGACGTGTTGTGCATATGCAAATTTTGGATTGCCGAACTAGTTCCTGACGTCATAGCGCTGATAAGAAATATAAGGAATTTGACGCGTATTGACCGTTGTTGTTCAAACGCAGAGTTGAAAGGGAAATAATCAATTGACGAACTTGCAATTTTCAGTATGTCTTCCCGACATCACCTAGATGATTTTACGCATGGCCGTATTATTGGCAAGATTGAAGAAGGGCGAAAAATAACAGATGTTGCAAGTGAGTTTGACGTCAGCCACAGTGTTGTTTCAAGGCTTTGGAAATCATTTCAAACAAATGGAGAGTGTAGCAAACGTGACGGGGGAGGTCGTGTTCGCAGTTCGACACCTGCAGAAGATCGGTACATAGTGCTATCAACAAAAAGACACCGGCGCAGCACAGCTAGTGAGGTAGCAAATCAGTTTATGGCTGCTACTGGCAAGCGGATCTCCCGAAAAACTGTCGCCAGACGTTTGCATGAAGAAGGACTATACGCCCGCCGTCATGTAGTGTGCATCCCATGGCACAGACGTCACCGTACCGCCCGTTTGCAATGGGGCCATCAACATCGCAATTGGACTGATAACGACTGGTCTGCTGTCCTCTTCTCAGATGAGAGTAGATACAGTCTATCGTCTGATTGTCGACGACAACTGATCTGGCGTGATAGTGGTACTGCATATTGTCCAGCAAACAATACAGGAAAGGGACCAATATCCGACATGTAATGTCATGGTATGGGCTAGCATTATGATCAATGGTCGTATGTCCCTTTATGTGCTTCCAACTGGGACTATGACTGGCCAACGATACATTAATGATGTTCTGCTACTTCATGTTCGCATGTTCCGTGGTGCTGTCGGTGATAGATTCATTTTCATGGACGACAGCGAAACATATCATCGAACAGTCGCTGTCCAGGAGTGTCTTGAGAGCGAGGATATTCTACGCCTCGTATAGCCAGCACGTTCTCCAGATCTGAATCCCATTGAAAATGTGTGGGATGCTTTGGAGAAGAGTCTTGCTGGTCGCCAATGCCCTCCAATAAACAAGGACACCCTCATCCGTGCACTGACAGAGGAATGGGATAAATTACCCCAACAGCTGCTTGATAATGTTGTGCAAAGCATGACACGACGTGTGGAGTCTTGCATCGCCCTCCATGGTGGCCATATCCCGTATTGACATCTTACGCTGGAACGCCTGCGGCCGGTATTTGCATTTTTTTTCACGTTTACGTTTTCTGCACAAAATGGCCTGTGTCTCCCTTGAACACGTTCCAAAGCCTTCTGAATTTCAGAGCACAATAAATTGTGTTTCTTGTAATGTCCTGGCATTCTGATATTATTTTATTTCACTTGGCATCCAACCACACTTACTTTTTTATGCGCTGTATAGCAGTTTATGATCCGTCCTTAGCAAGTGTCCAGCAGTGTATAATTTGCACATGAGTACATATATGTTTTTAGGTTTCACAAGTTCTTTAAAAAAAGGTTAAACCTTTCAAATAATGCAAATGGTAGTATGGTACTCATTCTATATGGGACGAAATTCATGAAACGTTCCCTCCCTGCATATATTTGGAGTTATTATTTTTTCACTACATTTTTTTATCCTGTGATTATTCCTCAATTGAGAAATCTGAAGAAACACAAAGCACAACTAACATAAATTAATGCTCATATGTTTTAAGGTAAAAATTTTATTTAAGGAGTTTTAAATTTTTTCTGTTAGTAGTTATGCATTCTATTCTGAGGACATTTTTTTCGTGTGCAATACAGTAGTTGACACATTCGTACCTTATTTGGACATTATTGTGAGTCAAGGGGGTAAACAGGGACAGACAGAGGAAAGGAATCTTGGGGGTAGGGTGGGGTTGGGGTCTGAATAGTTGGCCTAATAATGACAGTTTTTTTTATTTCTTGTTTGACTTAGGTTACTGGCCCCACCTGTTTCAGTTGCCCCGAGCAGCCACTGCTTCAAACGCCAGCTAATCGAGGGAAATGACAAATTCATTTGTTATACCATATTTGGGAATATGTATTCCAACGGACCTGTCGTCTTTCCTCAGAACACTGCTTGCAGGTGTTTATTCGCATCATCAGACAGTTCTTCTCTAGCATGAAATCAACTGATTTTAAATTTACGTAATCAGATATAGCTCAAGCTCAGAATAAGCTTGTTGCTGATTGCGGGGTAATTTGTTATTGATATTTTCCAAGAACAAGTATCGTTCTTCTAAAGATTCTGTTTCATACCTTATATTCGTATATAACATGTGAAACAGAAGATTTAGAAGAACAATACTTGTTCTTCGAAAATATCCTTTTTTTTTTTTTTTTTGATTGGAGGTTTAACGACCACCGTGAGCAACTCAATGGGCTATAAGCAGTCGCCCGTCCCTAATTTAGGGTCACTGGTTCCAGGGAAGGGAGAGAGCCAGTGCCGTAAGACAAACACAACATCCATGCCTGACCGGGATTCGAACCCGGACCCCTTACGGACGAACGATCAGAGGTCAACGCCTTAGACCACTGCGCCACCGGGGCGGCGAAAATATCCTTAACGTAATGAGTTGATTTATCCTGCCAGATGGACAGTTTCCCATTCATGAGGAAACAAAACTTTTCCGTTGTAATATATGTTTTTGAGTAGGGACAAAATTAATATTCATAAAGGTCGTACCAAAGGCCAACTGAAAATAATCACGAAACGGGACTGTTGCACATCCCACACGCAGTATCTTTCGGAGCGCGCCATAGACGGCAGCACGATAGCGATGACTAGTAAATCGCAGAGAGCAGGCCGCAGTTGGAAGTGTAATCATTTTTTCAACTGAGAAAATTCGACGTTTCAGAAAATTCGATCGATGTTATGATACAATTTCAGTAGGGGCATTGGCCGACGAATTGTTTCTAAAACTCTACTGTCTTTTCACACTTGTAGCCCCTCATCTCTTTACGGAGTACGAAAAACTGAAGCCTGTTCTGATTTTCTCATTCGAAACAGCAGGTAAAATAAAACACCTGAATTGAATGAGTTACTGGACATAAGCGAACAATCGAAATATTATCTTTTCATTTCCGTTACCATCCTAACATGACATCAGAAACTTCTCAACCGCAGACGACCACCTCCAACGATATTGAGGCTTTTTTTTTTTTTTTTTTTTGGAAAATGTAACCACGCGATCAAGAGAATCGATTTGCAGTAATTGCGCGGTGTATTTTTCTACGATGTTAATATGAATTCACATACAAGCAATAGTTTATCTTTATTCCGGATGTACATAGGACGGCACTAACATTCCGATGAAAAAGTGATGCAATTTGAATTATACGCTCAGGCGGCACAGAAATCTAAGCATGGGTGTTCTCTTTGTCTAGTGCACTGTCTTTTCCCCTTCACTGGAATAAGGGGCAAAAATTAGGGACAGCCCATCGAGTTTCTCATGATGGTCATTAAACCCCTAAATAAAAAAATGGTTGAATATATATTGGACAAATTACTTCTCAAAAAAACACTATATGTAAAATTACTTCCTACAATCTTTAAATTATTAATTCCAAAAGCTTTCATGCTACCTCTATGTTTGTCAAAAAATTAATTTAATTATGGAAATCACAGAGGCCTTCATCAATGTTTGAAAATTTGTGGATTGAAATGTTTTCAAAGGAGCGTCCTGCTTCCTGCAGACGACCACCTACAACGATATTCTTTGAGGATCCTTTTGAATTTTTTGTTGATGTTTTGTTTCGTTGATACATGTTTTGTGTGTTCTACTAACTTCTCGGATCGAGCGTGAGGGGCTCCGGAGACGCCGTTTTCCGGACCCCCGATCGGTCGATTCGGTGCTTTTGTTTCGTTTCAGCCTCTTCTGCTTTGCGGTTTGGATCCAGTTTCGGTTTTCGGACCCCCGGTTTCCGCGTTCGGTGTGCTGTGCTTCGGGGGTGTTGCTTGCGAGTGTGTTTTATTTATTTGTGTATGTATGCGTGTATTTTTTTTTCCTGTGTGCGTGTTTTGATGGAGTGGGTGCCTTGGGGAGAATTTTTGTTGTTGTCTGGTGTGTGCCGGTTCTGTGTGTGTGCCTTTAGGGGTAAGGCTTCCTCGTTTTTGGAGAAGCCTGCTGCTCTCCGCCGTTGCCTCCTCTGATGTTGTCATCCGTTGGGTGACTATGTCACTGGGTCTCCTCCGAAGAAGGAACTTCCTTCTACATGAACGTTTCGAATGGCCTTGTCCCTCCGTCGTTCTAGGAGACGCCGCTGTCGGTATGTATGGTGTTGCATCGGAGGTGTGAGTGTCCTTGCTTGCGGAA
The DNA here is from genome assembly GCA_039090855.1 of Macrothele yani. Lineage (NCBI taxonomy): Eukaryota > Metazoa > Arthropoda > Arachnida > Araneae > Macrothelidae > Macrothele > Macrothele yani. Next base: position 104,564,491 of record CM076996.1, on the reverse strand, counting down.
CCGTGGTGTGTGTATCGGGGCGTGTGTGAAACACCGGTGGAACCGATCCCATGTTCATACATGGAAGCGGGGAAACAAGCGTGTTGGTGTTGCTGGGCAACAAAAGTTCGTAATGGGAGAGAGGTCGTCGTGCTTCTGCACAATATGACGTCCCTTTCTTTCTGTTTCCAGTGAATGGTATACGAAGACAAGGAGCGTCCTGCTTCCTCGGTTAAGCGGACGCGGTTTTCTGAATGAAAATTACGACATCTATAGATCTGGCTTCGATTCAACACCCCCACACTCACCTGGACGTTAAAAGTGCTACTCACTTATTTCATGCCAAAATAACTTGCATCGCAAATCATAACGTCGGGATGATTCCAGGAGTATAGCTTGTCGTATGCAACATGAAGAAAATCTGAATTTCGATTTTTCTTTTCCTTTTATCACTTTTCGCGGTGTTTGTTATATTGGATTAAACGTAGAGGAAAATAATCAAATTTATATCGGGGTGTAATTTTAACGCTGTTGTTATTAAACATCTATGAAAGACTTAACTTTAATGATCATTTTAAAGATATTTAAGAGGAGCTTTAAAAAAGATGTAATATGTGTAGTTGCGGCGGAAAGAAAATTAAAGGTCCCTTGAACAGTATTTTAATTTCGTATGCAACATACCCCTGTTTTATATTTGTAAAACACGTTCTGATAAAACTTGGAACTATATCACTGAATTATATTATGCATTTTGCATGAATTATCAAAGTAATTTGAAATCGGTTTTCAAGTAAATACCTATACTGGAGGAACACAATTCCAGCACAAAAACAATACACGTCGCTGCGCAAATCTCCAATACGCAAGAAAAACTAATCATGGGAAAAAATGTACATTAACAAAAGACGAAATCTCGGAAAGGAGTAATATTGAAATGAGGCTTGGAGTAAAATCCCAACCAAACCCCAACAGCATACTAGATACTTTAAAAAGAAGAAGGTTTTTCTAAGGGTCATAAACAACTTGCAATGCACATGCTCGAACATGTGGGAATCCAATTTTATTTCAAGCCATTTTCTCCTTTCGTCACTTACTGGAAAACCGGTGAAATACTGCGTTGCTCGTCCCACTGCGCATTTGCGGGTAATTTTAATCTTACTCTGCGTACATACGGCTCTCGCCCTTAAAAATGTAGTGCTGCTTTTAATTCGACAGTTCATGCTGATATCTAGCTGTTGGATATGGCTGTCCAGTCTTCAGAAATGAACATTTCCGCCAAATTATACTAGTTATGCTGGGTGCGAATCCCAAATCGGTCGTGGATGATACGCCACACGTTATCGCTCTGTACAGAGGCTGACCCTGAATGAAGGACAGATAACGATTCCTATAACATTAGATTCTCGCAATAGACGTTATCCCACTTCCCCGTAGGAAATGTTTTTTGACATTTCTTTTTATTTTCGTATCAAGAGCAGCACCTCTCTTACGTCGCATTACTAATCCTATCACAAGACAAATAGAAAGTTGCTTTCCGCAAGTGTGCAACTGAAGAGAAAAATCCCCACAATTCTGTACAATAGGATCGCGAAGAGTAATACGTCAGAAACCGCGATACAGTGATGTGGTATTTTATATTTCCTAAAAGAGATTGTGAGCCAGTATGTGCAACTTCGTGTCCTCTGCTGGAATCCAGTACAGTAGGAAATCTCTATAAGTTTCATGTATTACTGTGCAATATGTTGATCCTACTAGCACATCTCTTCTGGGAAATCTTCCGTACAAGTGAGATAGCTTCTTTTTTTTTTTTTTTTTTTTTTTTTTTTTTTTTTTGATTGGAGGTTTAACGACCACCGTGAGCAACTCAATGGGCTATAAGCAGTCGCCCGTCCCTAATTTAGGGTCACTGGTTCCAGGGAAGGGAGAGAGCCAGTGCCGTAAGACAAACACAACATCCATGCCTCACCGGGATTCGAACCCGGACCCCGTTCGGACGAATGATCAAAGGCCATCGCTTAGACCACTGCGCCACCGGGGCGGCTGAGATAGCTTCATCTTGCAATGTAAGGAGTTTCAAAGTGAGAAATCATTTTAGAAAACCTGTTTCCTACTGCGGAAGTACATTGAACGAAGACCGAAACGTCGAACGTAGACAGAAACCGCGATTCAAAACGGACAGTTTCAACAAACCGATTTCCAAACTCAATAAATGAGAGATTAAACAGTACGATCTAGAAGCTGCAAATGCAATGAAGAATTTGATACGGTTAGTGACATTACAAGTCAAATAAAAAAGCCCGTTGAAGAAAGAATGTTATTTTCAGACCCCAGACAAGAAAACTAGAATCCTTGAGAGACCTTACAAAACTCTTGAGGAATCATTGTAATCATAATGAGATTTCCAAAGTTTGACCGGGAATATGTCATCAAAAAAATTGAAATTAAAATTAATGGAATAAGTACGGGCAATCTTGATTCTTTCTTCTATCGCTTATAAACTATCAACCGACTATAACTGGGAAAGTTAGGCTGTAACATTACAAACTACAGCTCATAGCTTCCTAATTTCAGTATCCACATATTGTTACAGATTCCGCTTCACAGCTATATTTTTAAAAATCGAAAAATTAAAAAATAAACCAATGCACAGTGCGATAAGAAACGGCACGTGCTGGAGAAATTTGACACAGTAAACCTCGATTCTATTTTACCCTTTTTGCTGACTTTCTAATGAAGAACATCGCGTGTTAACATGTTCTTCATTAGCTATTGAGAAGTAGCAGACGAAACTGCAACGTAAAGTGGGTCATTCGTCGACACTGTGAGAGAAACAAAATATAATTTCCTTTAATAACATTCGGAAAGTGGTACAACACCTGTCAGAAGCATTTAAAGCCAACGTTTGTGTGAAACACAAGTGGAATTGGAATCGCCGACCCACTTTTTGATGCCCATGAAATAACACATTATTGGCAAGAATTGAGAACAAATAATGTCTTCGTACATAGAAAAGAAACAATTCTTTTCTACGGCACAAAGACCTGCCGGACGTTATTATGCTATACATGCTGCAGAGTCTGTTTAAACGTTTTTAGACATTTTTAGAGTCACTTAGTGTAGATCCTTAGGCAGAAATTTTGGTTTGTTTTTACATGGTGATCATCAGTTACATCACTGCCTTTGAACATGAAATAAGTAAAAAAAAACAAGCTTTAATGGAAATCTTAGTATTATGCCTTCTGCAAGTCCTGCAGTTTTCATTAAAAATTTTATTTGGACAAATGACCGTTATAAAATTCGATCGCTTGCACACAAACATTGTACTGAACCATAGACACAATCGTGTATTTATTGCACAAGTAAACACACACAAGTTACAAAATGCAATTCGTATAAAGTAATATGTACAGAATTAATTTACCAGAATAACCGTTATTCTGTCGGGGAAACGTATGTGTTCCATATTGTTTTAATTGGTTTTTTATTCACATGTTTGCATCTCTCAACTTTGGCTTGATATTTCAAAAATGACAAAATGCAGTAGTTCCTAATGTTTTGGAGCATCCCTTGTTTTTCGAACTAACTTCAATTCGGTTAGCCCACAGTGTTAGTATAAGAAACGAGGGCTCAAGAATAAGATGCTAGGAAATAAATAAACTATAATTGTTCTATATAAAAGTGGTAGAAGAGAAGCTGTACCGCTGTAGTCAGAATAGTTGTAAATCCTTGGTATATTCGGAAACATTTCACTGATAGGTCTGTAAATACAAGCATACAAGTTTCGAACGTGGTTGACCAATAGCAACTCTTCGCGTCAGGAAGAAACACTGATGTGGTGAACGTTTCCCTTCTGTCTCCTATATTTCAGTGATTTTAAGGATTTTAAATTATAAGAGTGAGGGAACAGATTCATAGGTTTCGGATTCCTTTCATTGTTAAATTCATTTGATCCGAAATCTTGTTATTTTTCCGGTATTCTGAATTTCCTGAGAATGAGAAGCAAATTATGATTATGATTACAGCTTAAAGTGCGATTATGCTTTATGTCAGTTCCATCTCGGAATTTGTAATACAATCAGCTCAAATGTATCAATCAATTGAAAGTTTTCATTTTTTATCCATATGCAATTATTAACAAATCTCTTAGCATTTGCAGAATGTGTGGCAGGATTGGTTTTATCTTCCTCTTCAAACACTATAGAATCCTTAATAAAATACTTGGAAATGGTTTACTAAACATTATTCACAGTAAATGATTAAATTTGGCGATAAGCAGCATGGGGTGTTCAACAGCTTAGCAAATATCGTATAATTTACCAGAAGTGATTTCGTGATCCGTTATTCTTTCTTTCAGTAGTACTCACAAATATTATGAAAGCTCCACGGACGGAGTGTTAATTGATGAGTTTTTCCAAAAAGCCAACAGTGATACCTGTGTCGCCCTTTGTTGCACAGGAGTTGAAATGAGGATCTTGTAAACACTTACAAGCAAAGACAAAAAGTAAAGGAACAAAATCCTGCTACATCCTGGTGGCACTGGAATTGCAGGTCTCAAAACCGCATAAGTACCTAATATTACACTTTTGGGAATTGAGTCTAGTCTGGCACATATTTCAAAGCAAAAGGTTTTTCATTCTTGAGATTTAGGACACTTTTCTTGTCCGACGGCGACACATGTGGTTCTCGCAAGTATCCGAAACAACTGAACGTAGAGCAATGCAACAAATTTTAACATATCACGGCGAGACTAGTGCTTATGCTTTGCTTGTTCTATCGTGCTTTTCCAATAAATGCAAACTTTGTATTTCTCATTATATTATGTAAACCCCACAGCGGAAACTCTCGGAAACAAACCTTTTCGATCTTTATATTCAGAAAATTCAGCAAAGCTTCTGGAATTTCACATTAATATTGCTCCACGGCTTTTTAGTCAAATCTGTGAAGAGTAATTAAAAACACTCTCTGTACAGGTCGCAAGGGTAACTTCAATTTTGTTATGAACGCGATGATTTCAAGAATGTTTATCATGCATTAATGCAAGAGAAAAGTTCTTCATAGTTTAAATACGTGTTAACCGCACACTCTTGCAATTACTAAAAAATAAGATTTGCTTCTTCTTTAGATTTTAGTGTCCTTTAACAATTATTCGAGATGTTCGCATAAGAGCTTTTCTATGTTGCTTTTGATGTGGTGCCCCTACTTACACTTTACAAAATTTTTACCTTTTCAATTTAAGAGGAACTTTTCTTCATCTTGAAATATTGGTTAGATCTCCAGTAACAGCTTGATTTCAAGGAAGTGCCAGTAACATCCGATATTAGATTTCAAGTGTGAAAACACTATTGATAATAAATCAAATAAATTAAGTGTAATCATTTGAAAATATAATCATGTACTACAGTAATTATGTTCACAATGTCACACAATTCCTTCAGCATTGGTTTGCTCTTTACTAATGCAATAATTTTAAGTTTCTTCTAGTGTAATTTGAGAAATATTCTCTGAGTATTTTAATGGCCTTATTCGACATCCCAGCGTCATATACAGTGAAGGTGCAATTTGATAGAAAAATGGAGAGATTTCAGCCAATCACAATGACGATACCGTTTTGTTGACGAAACCGGGAGAACGCCGCATTACTTATGTCTTCCACTTCCGTTCGTTGTATCACTCCCTTTTAAATTTTTATAAATGCCGTGTCCTTGAGTAGTCGAGAACAGGGCACTTTCTGTTCAGTGGTTTTACCAATGAATGAAAAGCATTACAGTGAATTGTAAAAAATCAAAGCAAGAGAAGTGCGTACTTTCGATCTGCCTGTGCCAGCTTGTTTTTTAAGCCGAAGACAACGTTGTATTCCTTATTGTGTGGAAACCACAGCAGAAATTCTGGAAAACATTTTTTTTATCCAGAAAAGTCAAAAAGTTTTGTGAATTTAACATCCATATCATTCTCCGTGTTATCTTGCCTTCTTTGGTTGTATTCCTGAATCGTTCTAAAACACTTTTAGAAACAAAAGCTCTTAAGGAATTCAGGAAGATACGATTTTTTTAATATTACCGCTAACTGTTGGGATAAACTTCCGATTCTGTCGGACTCTGCATAATATTTTCAGTGCATGACTTCTGAGACAGATCTCAGCAGAAAAACGAGAAACGCAGTTCAAAATTATAAAAAAGGGCACTTGAGTTTTATTATAAAAGCAACGCTTTCTTTTGTGTTATGTCCACCTGGGTGTTTAATATATTTATGGATGCATGAATGCATGGATGATGGCAAAATGGATAATACTGGTTTATGTCTTGCTAATATGCGTGTGGGCAGATTGCTCAATGCAGATGATACAGACCTGGTGGCAGAAAGCAGAAGTGAGTTGCAGATTATGTTTCCGGGATTTACGAAGTTCGTATGAATTTCAAACTGAGTATAAATAAGGGAAAAACCAAAATTATGGGTTTTGAATGAGGAACTATTCGTACTGAATGCAAGATAAGTCTTAATGGCACAGAATTTGGCCATGTTAAGGAGTTTAATTATTTAGGAATTATGTTTGACACAGAGAACAAATTAGATGGCGAAATTAGTAGGCGAGTGAATTCTTCATTGAAAGTCATAGCTGCCTTAGGAGGATTTCACTGGAATTTTGGGTTCTCAAGGAAGTCCCGAATGTCTGTGTATGTAAGAGTAATTGTTCCTACTCTGAAGTACGGCAGTGAAACCTGGGTACTGCAGAAAAGACGTAGGAGTCGTTTGCGTGCTGGGGAGATGCGTTACTTAAGGGGGTTTGGGGTAAGACACGCGCTGATTGTGTAAGGAATGAAGATATGTTGCAGATTCTGTAATATGAGGCAAAATGTTGTTAGTAAAGTGGAGACTAATATTCCTAGGTGGTTTGGCCATGTTGAAAGAAAGAGTGATGAGGTGCTAACTAAGAGAATTTTTTCAGCTCAAGGGACAGGAAAGAAAGGTAGTGGAAGGCCAAGGAAATCATGGGAGGACCAGGATCGGGAATGTCTGCTTGATAAAAAAATGAAGTACAAAAGGTCTTATGTGTGGCGTGTGATGGATGTTAATGAAGCTCGAGCGGTGTGCCGAGATAATTGTAAATCGAGACATTTGATACACCAGCAGTAGGTAAATTCTAGTTCTATGAGTTAAATGTGTACTTTGCACATGGTCTTTCTTTGAAGAGCTAACCTCTGAATCTCAGCGAACACCTTAATGATATGTATATATGCTTTCAAGAATGTCTATCAAGTACCAAAGCAAGTCCATTTCAAAGGCAATGGTCATTTCAAAAAGCAAAGGTAAAATTCTTTATAGCTCAGGTTTGTTCAAATCGCACAATTTAAATATTGTTAAGAAAAAGCTTTTGCTCTTAGGATTTCACAGTTAGTCAACAATTGACCCTGCTTTTGAGACACGATGAAATTTTACCTTTCCAATTTAACGGGAACTTTTCTTTATCGAGAAATTCATGCTAGATCTAGAGTCTTAGCTTGAATTCAAGAAAGTATTGGCCACATTCGATGTCAATTTTACGAAAACGGAAATAGTTTTCGTTGATACTTCGAGCAAATACACTGTGATCAACTGAAAACTTAATCACTCACTCCTGTGATTAGGCTTTTTACAATGTCACAGAATTACTACAACATCGGTTCACTCATTGGTAATGTAATGAATATCTGTCTCTTTCAGTGTAATTTCACAAAGATGATTTCAGTGTTTTCTTGGCGTTAATCAACATCACGTCAGGCTATAGGAAAAGTGCTCATTGTAGAAGGATGGAGCGATTTTAGCCAATTAAAGTGACGATACCCACTTGATGACGAAATCTGGAGAATTGAGCTTCACTTGCTTCTTCCGCCTTCGTTCCGATATTCCTTGTCCCTCATGGTAAATATAAACTTACCGGCTTCCATATTTGGTATCTTGGCTGCAAACATTTTCATTTTGTTTCGCGATTCACAGACGTGGGAGCTCATAGCTTAGTTTTCAGGAGGAGGGCCAACAGAAATTCTAACTAGGAAGAATGCCTAGAAACACCATATCTAAATGCATAACACATCATTTAAAAATGCATAGAAACGCCATATCAAAATGCGTCCAAACACCATTTACCAAATTGCTTTTACCGCATTCTCAACACATCAATTTAATTGAGCATCAGAAGACACAAAACGTACGTGGAAGACATAGATAAATGAAATTAGAAAGCATATTACGACTATAAAGAAATTTCTTTGTCGTTCTTTTGATCCTTTTGTTCATCAAAAGATCTTCGTTCTTTTGATCCTTTTGTTCATCAAAAGATCTTCGCTCTTTCCACGTTTATAAGTGAGTCACGGGAAAATTCTCATTTGGCCGCCGCCACAGCGGCCTCGAATTCCTCCAGACTCGCACACGCTAACACGCTAACTTCGAGGCCGCTGTGGTGTAGCGGAAGCACATCCGGCGCGTAACTGGAAGACCCTGGGTTCGACTCCCGGTGGCGGCCAATCAGAATTTTTCCGTGACTCACTTATAAACGTGGAAAGAGCGAAGATCTTTGTTTGATATTCCTGGTCCACGTTAAATGTCTGTATTAATTAATCCTTTTGTTCACTTGATTTCAGAAATCGCACATCTGGGCATCAAGACTGAAAACATACGTTTAAGACAAATTTCAATGGAAAACTTCAAGAGATATTTGCACAGAAGTAAATAGATGCTGCAGAGGGTGATACATTTTTCACCAGTTCACCTTTCATACTTTTTCATACTGTTCTTATGTGCTGCGCTGTTCTCCAACATTTAATGGAAAGTTTCATTATTACTTTCTACCGTACAATTCCGCGTTTCCTAGTGGAAATTCACGTTTTTTCGATGTTTACTTCATACACACGAATCCAGAAGTTCAACAGTTAAAATAGCAATCAAAATGAATGTTATCGAGAAAATTACTGTGGTACCTTCCACGAAGAAAAATGGCACGTGGGATTTCCAGGGGATGACAAGTGCCCCCTCTTGTCCCCATATGGACACCCTTATTCACAGAGTAAGGAATTAATTTATTCATTTGAATGTAATCGCTATTCTTTTCGGCAGTTGTGAGATTCCCATTGTAAAAAGGAGAAACTCTTTATTCGATGAACACAGCACACATTGACATAAATTGTGTGGGAGTAAATTCTATGTTTAGTTCGATGTCATTCTATAATTCGTTTTTATTTTCGGTTGCAAACATTTAATCTTTGTTGTTTTGCGTGATTCACAAAGTAAGGAGCAGCTGCTCTTTATTAAGTAAACACATTTTACTTTATTTCATCTATTTATAACACACCTGATGCATTTGAACCTTTATTATTAAAAATACTGTTTATATTGTTTCATAAAATGTTACTACTCGTATCTATATGGTATCCAACTCTTTGGCGATGGAATGCCACTGAAAAGTTAATGAAAAAAACTAACAGGGTTCAATGGGAAATAAGTAGCTACCATCCGGAAGTTCTAGTACTGCTTAATATTTTTTGTGTCATGTTTTCCATGGCATAGCGATTTTATTATACTCAGGCGCGAAAATATATATATATACACTACTGGCCACCCAAAATGCAACACCAAGAAGGAAGCATCCGATTGGCCTGAAATTCGCAGCATGCGTCACCCGCGAGAGGACATGCAAACGATTAGCATTGCATGGCATATGCAAATCATGTGCGCCCAGCAAGCCACCGAGAAGCACTATAAGAAGGATGCACAGAAGGCGGGGTGTAAGTAGTGGAAGTGTGTTGTGCTGCCGGACCTGTGCGTGGGAAAATTCCTGATGCCTCGTCGCAGAATACGGCAGTCATTCCAGCACGTTTCGGAGTTCGACAGAGGACGACTTGTGTCTTATCACGACAGCGATTTACCGTACCGAGACATCGGCGCCCGTGTGGGACGACATCCAGCCGCAGTGAGGCGAGTATGGATTCGGTGGGTGCAGAAGGGACGGACGGACAGACCGACGTGAGCGATTGCCGCAGCCGCGGCACACCACCGAACGAGAGGACCGGCATGTTGTGTGGTGGGCATTGACGGCTCGCACCGCCACATCACGAAAGTTAGCGCAGGAATTAGGGTGTGTTGCGCAACAACCTGTGCCAGCACGTACCGTTCGACGTCGTCTGTAGGAGCAGGGATTTGTCGCACGGCGCCCATTGCTCCGATTACCATTGACGTTACACTACCGGCGAGTGCGGCGGCAGGACTACGGAATGGCACGACATTGTCTTCTCTGACTAATCCCGCTTCTGCCTGCATCACCACGATGGTCGGATCAGCGTGTGGCAGCACCGCGGCGAGAGAATGTATGACGCCTGCGTTATGCTTCCCCATACCGGTCCTTCGCCTGGCGTTATGGTTTGGGGTGCAATTGGATACGACACCCGCACCCCTCTGGTACGCATCTCCGGTACACTCAACAGCCACCGCTACATCTCCGACGTTTTGGAGCCTGTAGTACTCCCTTACCTACAGGACCTGCCAGCGGCAACGTTTCAACAGGACAATGCGCGCCTGCATGTGGCACGTATCGTGCAACAATTCTTTACGGCCCACGAGGTGTCACTGCTGCCGTGGCCCGCCTGTTCTCCCGATATGTCGCCCATCGAACACGTCTGGTAGCTGATCGGCAACTGAGTGGCCCGGCAAGCACCACCCGCGGCTACGCCTGATGAACTGTGGCAACGTGTGGAAGCAGCCTGGACCGACATACCCCAAGCCCACATCCAAAGCCTCTTTCGTTCGATGCCACGGCGTGTAGCGGCCGTTATTGTCATCCAGCGGGGCCACACGAACTATTGATGTTTATGTGTTCCGCAAGTCGCACGGGCCTGTAAGCTCAATCGTTTCATCTTTGTATCTGTTGTTATGTGTCCAGTAAATCTGGCGTTGCTATCTCGTGTCCTCCTTGGTGTTGCATTTTGGGTGGCCAGCAGTGTATATCTGTGAGTGGGCTGAAAGTATTCTATTGAGCTAAGCATTCTTTATCATGTAATCCCTTCACTCGCCTTTTAGTCTTGAGCTCTATGCCTTTTACCTGATATACCGTATCACACACACTTTGCACAATTGCAGATACGATCGAATGGTAAATATATTAAATATAACAGCATAAAATCAATAAGAGGGCTAAATTTTTCTTTTGTGATCACAGGAATATAAAAAGCTTTCATGCTAGAAAATTAAATTTCGCGCCAAGCAACGTTAATTGGTTTAACCCCTTAAGGACCACATATTTTTGTTAAATATGACACAATATGCCCACGACATATTCAAAAGTTCAGACTAGGGGCTTTGTGTCTTCTTCGAAAGAAGATAGATGGCGACATATTCAAAATATAGACACTTTTATTTAAAATGAACTAAGATTTTACCATAAGGATATCTCTCTTTTAACAGCACTAATAAAAACGTGATTAGGTAATTACTGCCGTTGATGTACACAGGAATTAACGTAAAAAAACAAAGAATCGAATAAATCCAACCCTAGCGATGAAAAGTACTAAGTCACTGTTGTTGCTTTCTGAATCACTATCAGACATATTTCACAAGCGAAAAGAACAAACTGATAAAAACGTAAAAGAATCCGAACCTCAGCGAAAAGAAAACAAAATAGAGACTTCCTCCTAAAAAGAAAACAATGTCTTACTACGATACCGAACCTACCCTCAGAACTTTTTGATCAGTCCTACGTTTGCTTCCCTTGCAGCTACAGACCATGAACAAAAAGCGCCATCTAGTTCTTACAAAAAGCGCCATCTAGTTTCCTAAACGCAAATATACGAATCCAGACATCAGGGAACGGATGGAGAGAATACAAACGCATATCTAGGGCTTAATCCAAGGCTATAGCCAAACGTATATAAACGTCACCGGGGCTTAAAGGGATTTCGCAGCTTGAAATGTATCATGTTATTTAAAAAAAAAATTGTGTTAAATCCTCAGTACATCAGAACTATTATATAATAATTTTCGCAACTTGCCCTGAGGATTTTTCTAAAATATGAAGGTATCAAAATCGATCAAGTATTTAATTAAACACTCTTAGAAATTGCGTCAGGGGCGGAGCAGATTTGAAAGGAAAACATTTTCCTTTCCTGAACTGTCGGCAACTTTTCAGGTTCTATGGCGACACTTGTGAAGTGATTTTTCTCCACTGCTTGTATCCTGTTTTATAATTAGAGTCCGACTTTCTATTCCTAATTTTGTTGAAACCACAGCAGCAGTAGGGGATTTAGATCTACACGGGCCATGTGCAGAGCATTGTTTTTTTTTTTTCTGTTTTTAGGAGGGGGGGGGGGGCATTTTTACTTTCGCACACTAATGTCTGAAAAAGTATTTTAATCGTAAAAATCCACTTTGAGATCTCAACAGCAATATTCATTTTGGATTATTCCGAACATGATCGGACTATTTTTATGATGGTGCGTGTGAAGTTTATTGCCGCCATAACATATTAAATTAAAAATTGTAAATTATTATAGCTATCAAGACCAAATTTAATATTTAGGAATTTCATGATACCCTGATGGGCAAGTGGAAAAACTTCCTTTAAGGAAGAAAAGACAGAACGTCTGTACTGATCACAATTGAAGCACGGCATTATCATTTAACATGCTACACGCGGTTAGTTCATGGCATTGTTTTAATTAACATTTATGCTACACGACATGAGTGTTCTGCTGTCCCATATGATTAGATTCCATCGCACTGACATTTCAACTAAAGCTCCTGAATAAGGATAATTTCGATTAGTGTGTCTCCTAAAATCAACTTTTCCAGTGCCATTTTGTTTGTATCAGGGCAGTAGCTAGCAGGGAACTTGTGGGAGCGAGAGGGGGCTCCGCCTCCCTTGTAAGACAAGAAAGAACCCCTGGAAAATGTATGTTTTTAGAAATTCTTTGATCGGTAGTTTATCAAAACGATTTTTGAATTTCATTAGCGGCATAAATACTTAATTTTTTCGCGTACTGCACTTTCGTGTTTTTAAAGAAAAGCGGCAATAAGATGCTACAGGGTGAACGATGGATAACTCGGAAGATATTACTTTTCGATGTGATCAGGAGGTACACCTCTGCAGATAATTATCTACCACAAGGGTGTAAGAATTGTTGGTGTCAAAGGTCAGAGAAGAGAAATGCCATTTTTCTAGCAGAAAGGGAATAAAAAACTTACTTTACTAAATCGCTATGAAAATGTTATTGTGAATGCCATGATCTACGAGTTAAATCTGTTACTTCAAAAGAATCAAACTGGGATAAAAAAATAAATAAATTACCGTATTTCAAAGGTAGTATTTTTAGAATTCCATGCATCTTGATAATTAAAACCCCGTGTTAATGTATTTGAATTTCTCTTGAAAACAATGATCGAAAAGATTATAAAATAAATGGAATAAAATGTCGATTAAAAGATTTCACTTTAAAATCTGATGTCTAATTTTTCACCTTAAAGAATTGCAAATTTAGCAAATTAGGTCATCTTTGCGTTATACACAGTATTAAGACGTAGCATATGATGTTGTAAGTCACAGCATATTTTAAACTTTTGATTATTTAGTAAATTTTAAACTGCATTTCACGTACAATAAATAAATAAAAACGTGCGTACTGGGCAAATTGCTAGCATTTCATTTGCAAATTGCCAAAAGTTACAAAAGTCAGACAACAGGAACTCCAGTGGCGAGTCCAGCAATTACCAAACCAGTAAAACTCTTGCTACACGAATATCACTAGATTTCCACTTCTACAAAAATTTCAACGGGCTATAGAAAAGAATATTTATTGTCACATATAGAATAACAAGTTGGTTTGCCAAATGTTTAGGCTCTATGTTCGAAAGTCATATCACGATTTCAACACCACCATCATATTATTGCTGAATGGAAATTTGGTTTGAAGTTCGCTATACGGTATAACGACAGGAAAGTCAAGTTTACTTCCGAAACATTCATTTTTCCCTTTACATTTCTGTTCTGCCTGTTACGAATATTTTCTTCTGAGTAAATTCGGTGGTACATTAAATTACCAGCAGAAGCACTGGATGCTTACGAAAATATTTCTAAATCTCACTTCCAGCTATTCTTCCATATACGAACTACGTAAAGCTGAAGACCAATGTTCTAGTCGGTTAGATTCATTTCATAACACATCATCTACGTCTGGATATTGTATGTTATTAATGTCATTATGCGAGATATTTCGACTAGCATATATAGCAGCAGCAAATGTGCTGTTGCTCCAGGGGATATTCGTGGAAGGAATTCCATTTTATTTTGGCCCTTTGTGTTTACTCGATGGTAAACCCAGTAATTCTGATTTCAAATCATGTTCATAGTCACCTTCAACGAAAAGTCTGAAACAAATTCGGCATATTTCCCATTAATAAAGACTTTTGGTTGTCATTTCAGTAACCCCGTTTTTGTAACATTTGACCCTTTAGGAATGCATGGTAAATAATACCACTTCCTTTCGCTTCTTTTTTCTTCCAGAAGCATAGTGCAACAGTTTAGGCTTCGTTTCTGTTGTTTAACAGCACAGAATTGGGTAATGTAGCACACACAGCAATTGAAAGATTTTCAGTGACGTTAGCCAAACGATGTTCGTTTTAACACAACCCTTACTTTTTTCCAGCACAAGAATAGTATTCAAAAACATTTATTTGGTTAATCCATGTAAAAAACTTGAACTCAGTCCCTAAAGTGAGTGATCCGCTAACAAAGAACCAATCGAGTAACGTTAAATGAACGCAAAAAGAATGGTAAATAAACGCAAACAAATTATCAAAGAAAATATTTACCCTCACAGCTACGTCACGTAGCAGTCGCTCGAAATTGCCCTCACCACTGCGCATTGTTATGGAACTCCTGTGAACATTTGGGCTGCAAATTCATTAGGCATTGTATGAAAAAGTTACCCTCTCAACAGCCAGATGAGTGTCTGATTGTTATATAAAACTCAGATTTATATTTTGTAAAATCTTTTTTTGAAAACCACGCCTGCTCACCACCTAAGCAGAACGCTTCTTTAAACATATTATTTAAATTACATGCAATGATATAAAGGGTTTTATTAAAAATATAATTAAATTAATTTTTCCAAAGATATAGCGGTGATCTTTGAAATTGTGGATTTAAAGGATGCCTGCAGTCATTATTATCTGTAATTGTGATTGTTTTCATATGTAATTTGTCTAATACCATTCAGGTTCAATCAGATCTTCATCTGTTCCCTAGTGTAGTCTTACAGTGGTGTCCAAAATTATAGACACTTTATGAAAATTTCACGTTTTATAACTTTGCAGGCTTATAGGAAATGTGTTTTACGAAACACATCTGTGCAGGCTTAGAGGAAATGTTGTGTTTCATGTACACAACCTACAATTGCGTTTCACTTACACCGATACCCGTCTTTCTTCTACAGAACAAACATCAAAACTAACTTTCCTTAACTTGACTCATGATGTATCGCATTTACTGCCATTTGATTGGTCCTCAGAACAAGGACTGTGATTGGCGAGTAGGGTTTCCACTCAGATTCCGCTTCTTAACTGAATCACACTTGTGTTTGTTTTTAGACTAAAGTAACCATAACTTTTTTGCACTGCAGACATTTGAATTTTATTGTTTGTATTGCATTCAGCATTAAAATATCTTTCAAATGATATTTAAACATTTGCATTTAGTGAAATATACAAGTAACATTTCCTATATGCCTGCAAAGTTGCAATACATGATATTGTCATAAAGTGCCCACAATTTTGGCAATACCTTCGATAAGGTAAGAAGACAGGGTTCAATAAATACTCTTTGAGCAAGAATGTTCTTTTTTTTTTTTTTTTTTTTTTTTTTTTTTTTTTTTGAGATTTAACGACCACCGTGAGCAACTCAATGGGCTATAAGCAGTCGCCCGTCCCTAATTTAGAGTCACTGGTTCCAGGGAAGGGAGAGAGCCAGTGCCGTAAGACAAACACAACATCCATGCCTCACCGGGATTCGAACCCGGACCCCTTCCGACGACTGATCAGAGGCCAACGCCTTAGACCACTGCGCCACCGGGGCGGCCAAGAATGTTCTGATTGCGTAGTACATATTAGGAAGTTAAATATGTTACAAACAGGAAGTTTGCTGTTAATCTGAGAGGGTACAGATCGTACATGAGATATACGTTGGCAGGCGTTCCCCGTGGAATTAGATATACACGGGGAAGTGTTCACATGTTATTGTATTGAGGTTATTCAAATTTCTAAAAAGTTAACCTTTTAAATAACTTTGAAGAAAATATATGAATCACTGTCGGCGTTTCCCGATTGTTCCTGCAAGTCCATTTCTGTTGAAGTTGTGTAATCAACACAAATATCGTCGCCAAAGTCGTTGTGGACGTTTTGTTTTACATCTGAATCATGAATCAAATTATTAATGACATCCATGGAATTGAAACGTTAGCGACTTCTCACTCCCGTCAGGACTATCAATATAGCTTACACCCCGCTTTTGTGTTGCCACCTGTCGGTACCTGTGTTCTTGACCGATTAGATAAAACCATATGGTAAAAACAGTGTTGTTTGCACTTTGCAATATTAACACTGTGCGCTACCACGGAGGAGAAGAACTTCACCGACACACTGCTTTCCCCCTAGACTAAACGGCGATACCATTGTTCTCTTAGTGTTCACCTCCGAAGACATCGTAGAGAAACACCACTCCTCCCATCAGCCAATGGCGTACCTTCTCCACAGAGGCTAACCGTGATGTCACTGATTCCTGCGGCCAATGGCTTTTGTCTTTGTTTAGAACGGCTGTTCTCGCCATGTGTCTGATCTGTCGCCATCTATCGGTATTCTGTGTTGTACAAACAGTTCAATCGACTGTGGTGAAATATGAAGCGTTAACTTACTTTGCTTTTGTGAATGAGAAATTCTGTGTTCTCAAATTGAAACAGAATGAACAAGTATTGATATTATATTTTGAGAATCTCTTTTCGGAAGGAAATGTTCAGCTTTTTTGAGCATCAGACGAAAGCAGGAATTATATTTCCATAATTTAGAGCTGGTTCTCGGGAGGGGATAATGTGCATGTGAAGACATTACCCAAAACAACACCCTGTTTACGGTTTCCTTTCAAAACCTTTTCTTTTGCACTTTTTGAATCTCACTGAAAGAATGTCATACACATTCAGAGGTTGACCTCAGCAAGATACTTAAGAGTAGCAAAAAATGCTAAAGGATCTTGGAAGTAAACATAATGATACCTACGTTTTTGCTGCTAAACAGATTTAACAAGAGGAATAGTAATGTCAGTTACGTAAGGGCTGCTTTGAACTTTGAAACTGCATCGCTTTAACCCTTTTACGGGCTGGGACGAATTAACTCGGGGTCAGAAAAATGGACTAAATTCAGCTCGAAAGTATATAATTGCTCTCTAAGAACTGGGAAGAACGCTGCTGACGATTGAACTTGTGAATCAAGAAACGTTGCCTTTCGCTTAAGCTTGTTATTCAAAGTTGTCGTTTAAGGGGATGACACTGATCCTTTCTGACTAAATACCTGCTGAAAAGGATATAACAATGGCAGAGAACTAAGAAAGAAGTGACAAAATGTTTGAGTCACTTGTTTCTGCCCAGTGCCATGATGTCCGAGTCAGGAGGAGTACACCTTGGGTCATGAAGGAGAGAATAAAAACCCGGTGATAAGCCCTATCTTCTAACCTAAATTATACGTAATCATATTACCTGTTTGATTATATATATTATATAGTCGGCACTGCTGAGATGAAAAGGGAAAAGGAATTACTTTGCCGTAGCTTTCGTTAAACCTGGCCGCTATATGAACATTTCTGTTTAACAGAGCAGAAAATTTTGGTCACCATTTGTTTCAGCTAACTCGGGCGCTTAAAAGGTTAATTTTTCCACCCTTCCATTGAAAAAAAAATTATAGAAAAACTTCTTGCTTCAGATTTGAATTCTTGAAGCAGAAAAAGATTGCCAGCTGTGGTACATATAAAAAGAATCGCAATTTGTTTGAAGAAATCGTAGAAAACGCATTTTTTTACTGAATTTACCTTACATTTTTGAGTTGCAAAAAGAAACAAAGATGACACCAAATTTTCGGGTGTAATAAGCGCGACTTTTGAATCCGTTCTGACGCAAATTAAATTTATCAAAGCTATTCAAAGTCAATGGATACGGTATAAAAAACAATAGTATCTGACAGAAGAAAGAAATTTTTCAATCGGATCTTTAATCCCTCAGATATTGGTGTAAATGGAATTTTGAGCTTACGAATTCTTAGAAACAGAGTTATCGACAAATATAAGATGTGACTTTACGTCCGCTGGTGGGAAAACCATGCATTATTTTAGGAAGAAAGTATTCGCAAAAGGTTTATCCATATGAGCAGTATCGGTCCAAGAAAAAAAAATTTAGTCGAGTTTTCAGGAGCCCAGATTTTGCTACAAATACATCAGAAGCAGAAATTAACACCTATGACCCCTGGTGGCCAAACCATTCTTTACAAAACATTAGAAATTATGTGAAAAATATTTTCCA
Source organism: Macrothele yani (assembly GCA_039090855.1). Taxonomy (NCBI): domain Eukaryota; kingdom Metazoa; phylum Arthropoda; class Arachnida; order Araneae; family Macrothelidae; genus Macrothele; species Macrothele yani. The sequence continues at coordinate 104,545,940 of CM076996.1, read as the reverse complement.
TCAGGTCTTGCATGCGATACAGGAAGAATTTTTTCAAATCGGAGTTTTAGGAGCAGAAAACGCAAATTACCTTTATGCGCCCTAACGGAAAGTCTAAATGATTTTCGTGAAAATTTTGAATTTATAGGGAAAACATTTCGCATCGGAAACACTATCCAACAACGAAGGAATTTTTCAAATTGGACTTTTAGAAGTAGAGATATTGACAAAAATAAGATATACATCTTCGCCCCCTGGCGTAGAAACCATGCACTATTTCAAGAAGAAAGTGTTCCTAAAAGGTTTGTCGGCATGAGTAGCATCGGCCAACAAAAGACTTTTTTTCAATCGAGATTTTAGAAGCTCGTATTTTGCTGCAAATACATCAGAAGCGGAAATTAAGACTTACGCCACCTGGTGGCCATACCATTTTTTTTACAAAAATTACAAATTGTGTGCAAACGATTTCCCACCAGGAGCTGTATCCGGGCAGGGAGAATTTGTCAAATCGGAGGTTTAGAAGCGGAGATATAGGGGAAAACGCAATTTAGCTTTACGCCCCCTAGCGGAAAGTCTATGAATTACTTGAAAATTTTGAAATTATAGGAAACACATGTCACACGGAAAACACTATCCAACAAATAAGGAATTTTTCAAATCGGACTTCTAGAAGTAGAGATATTGACAAAAATAAGATATACATCTACGCCCCCCTGGCGGAGAAACTGTGGGATATTTTAGGAAGAAGATATTCCGAAAACGTTTATCGATGTGAGTGGCATCAGTCCACGAAATAATTTTTTCAATTGATATTTTAGGAGCTCAGAATTTATGGCAAATACATCAGAAGCAAAAATTAACACTTACGTCCCCTGGTGGCCAAAGTATTCTTTACCAAAAATTCGAAATTATATGCAAAAGATTTTCCATCAGGAGATGTATCCGCTGAGAAGAAAAATTTCAAATCGGAGTTTTAGGAGAAGAGTTATCGAGAAAAATGTTATTTACTTTTACGCCCCCTAGCGGAAAATCTATGCGTAATTTGAAAAGGAAACTATATCTAAAACACTCTTCGACATAAATGGAATCGAAAGATAAAATTTTTTTAATTGGATGTTTAGAAGCATATATGTGGATTAAAACGTAATTTCAACTCTACATCATCTGCATTTACGCCCTCTAGCGGCAAAATTGTACATCGTAAAAAAACAAATGAAGGATCATCATTCGCACATTTCAAGCTTCCGAATGCAAAAAGAATTTTTCAAATCGGACAAATAGTTGCAGAGATACCGTGGGTACAGACGGACTGACGGACAAACCGATAACAGAAGCACGATCTTTTTTTTTACAAAAGACGTGCTAAAAAAGTATACGCGAAATCTCAGTTGCAGTATTCACCTTTAAAATAAGAATTTCTTTTTCTGCGGATTGATATTGTTGTCCAGACACTGCACCAGCGCAATTTTAAGTTGCCGATACTAAATTTTCATTATAATTCCCTTTGGATTCAGACACTATAATCAATTAATTTCCTTTGAAATTCAGGGTTTCGCTTATGCTATGTACATAATGATCTTTCCATCCAATTTTATAACAAGTACATTTTTAATTCTGCTTTCTGTACAAAAAAAATGTTTAGTGTACGAAACCTGAATTCTGGTAAAAAACCCGTTTTCCCCTCATTTTTAAAGAAGATAATATCTAAAATATTGAACTTATCTCACAGAGCTCCAAGTGGATGTACCCCATATGTTTTTAACTCATTCACAGATCATATATTCAATGTTCACCTCAGGCTGAGGCCAACTATGTTTCATTCAGTATAATCAGAGTTTATTACGAATGCATTATTCGTATTGCATTAGAGGTTAATGGATAACTCCTTGCAATGCGCTATTTAATATATTTCATAGCATTATCCATTGTAAAACATTTAAAATAATAAAACATGGGTCGAAGGAAATTCATCCAAGTATCACGAGTAACCGAACAAAGAGTTTGAATCTCCATTGTTTTTAGGAAATCGCGTCCATTGCTTTTAGGAAATCGCGTCATCTTAGTGAAGAACGAACTGATGAAGACAGTGATGCGATACGAATGGAAAATGAATTGCCCTCATGAAGTGTAAAAGGAAGCCGTCAATCCTCGATATAACCTTGATTAAAAACAATTTAACCAGTGTTTTAAAAGAAATCAACCATTCCTCGGTTTAAACCTTGGCTGTCGTGACCCCTTCCCCAAAGTTTCATCGCTGACACACACACCTCTTCTTATTTTCCAAAAACTGGAAGACAATTCGCTTATCAAAACTCAATTCAATAAGCAAATTTCACTTTCAGCATGTCACTTTTTCACTACAAAGCAGAACAACATAGCCTTCTGTCGAAACTTCCATTTTTATAAAAAAAAAAGCAAGATAGGTTCCAAACTATAATAAATTTCTTGAATGATTTTTTAAAACTTTAATCATTTTACATATTACATGAGACCCCGAACTTTTGGGAATAGAAATTTAGTATACAAAACCTGAGTTTTGGTAAAAAACCTTGAGCTCAGTGTCACGTCCTCCGGCCCAGACGAAACCACATTTTCAAAAACGGACAGCACCAACGCGTGCAAAGTAGAACTAAACCTTTAAAGACTTCTGAATAACTTTTAGGATTTAATTTGCATGGGACATATAAAAACATGATTTTCTTCTTTAATCTCAAACCCATTTCTGGTGGGGGAGAGCAAAATTCCCCTCAGAGTATGAGTTAAAAGAAACTTTTAATTTTGACGTGAAAAAAGTTATCCACTGAAATTTGTGAAATTTTAATTTAGGTTCCATTTCGCGCTTAAAAAAGAAAATATTTTCTTTTTCAAATTTTTGACATTTGATCAGCACTTGTCTTGGAGCCATCACTTCAAAATGATTCTGTAAAATACTTATACAGTATATCATCATCATCATTGTCAACAATTATCAATCCACTGCTGGACGAAGGTCTCCCCAAGTTTCCTCCACAACGGTCTGTCTTGTGCCAGCCTCCTCCATGTCAGTCCCGCATACTTTCGAATTTCATCCACCCATCTCCCATGGGGTCTTCTTCTGGGTCTTTTCCTGTCCCTTGGAATCCAATCTAAAATTTCGGCTGTCCATCGATGGTCTGTCCTTCTGGCAGTATGCCCAGCCCATTGCCATTTCAGGGATTTACCTCTGATCATGATGTCTTCCACTCTTGTCATTTATCGGATCCACGAGGTCCTCTTCTTATCTCTCCTGGTTACACCAAGCATGCATCTCTCCATGGTTCTTTGAGTTGTCTGTAGCTTTTGTATGTCTCTTTTAGTTAAGGTCCACGTCTCTGCACCATACATAAGCACTGGAAGGATGCATTGATCAAACACTTTTCTTTTAAGACGTAATGTCATATTGCTCTTGAAAATTATGCTGTTTCTTCCAAAAGCTCTCCAGGCAAGTTTTGTACGCCGATTAATTTCTTCATCAATGTGACCCTCACTTGATATCTGCTGTCCAAGAAAAACGTACGTGTCTGTTATCTCCAGCTTTTCTCCATCAATCGATAAATCTTCATTTCTTGTAAAAGCATTGAACATCACTTTTGTCTTCTGAAAGTTAATTTTTAACCCCACTTCTTTACTCTTGTCAGCAAGTTCCTGGATCATACTCTGCAGCTCTGATGGGGTAGTTGCAAAAATGACTACGTCATCAGCAAAACAAAGGGGTGTTAGATAATCTCCATTAATCTTTATCCCTTTGTTTTCGCAGTTCAGTGATTGAAAGACATTTTCCAATGTGGCATTAAAGAGCTTCGGAGATATGGTGTTACCTTGTCTCACTCCCTTTCCAATTTTTATGTGTGTTGTATTTTCAAACAGCCGAATCTTTGCACTTGAATTTTCATAGATGTTATTAATAATATTAATGTATGTGTTGTGGCGGAAATCTCAGCCACGTTATATATTTATTAAATAGGTAGCCGAAATTAAATCTGAAAGGGAATTTTGAATTTCGACTAAAATTTAACTTTGGGAGATAGGTAGATGCATTTTGAAACAACCAAAAATTAAACTTATAAGAAGAAACTTTGAGATGTCATATTTGTTATAGCACAACTGAGTTTTCACCTGTGTTAGTGTTTCTGTGAGTTTTGTTTCAACCGAGGAATAACTACAGCCCTGTGTTTTTGGTACATGTGTAACATATGTGTCAACTCAAAGAGACCGTGTTTATGAACTCGTGTTTGTAAGCATGAGAAAAAAAAATAGACCGTAATTATTTTACTTACTAGGACATTATCATTATGTAAACAACAACCAAGGGACTTCCTAGCCAACGTCAGAGCGTTGGGTGATGAGTGCCATTGCTCAGAAATTTAAGAGACAGCAAGAAAACTGAATTGCCAATTCTTATTAAAATTTGGTTTTTCAAAGGCTAATGCCTATATTTATTTGTAAAACAATAACAACATGGTATCAAAAAAAAAAAAGAACATTTGAAGAACAAACTGTACTGATAGTGTTGTGAGATCACAACCTTTTTCTTATGTCATAACAATTCCTGTTGATACATTTTTGCCTGTTTTTGTAGCTTTGGCTTCACATGCCTCTACCATTTTCATGGATTTTTTGAGGCCATTACAAATCATCTTGAGTGATTTTTAATAAGAATTCTTTTCTTTTTGATCAATAACATTAGTAACGGTCAGCTACAGCCCTCCCCCTTCAATAGTGCTTCGATTAGTAAATTTTTCAGCTCATTTTTACCTCCCCTTATCCAAAAAAAAAAACCTTTAACCATATTATGAGAAAGAAAAGCAATAAAAGACAACTTACATAATTAAGCTCGAGGACCTGTTGTCTCACGTTTCACCTGTTTCCGTTTTTTTCTTTTTTTTTTTTTTTTTCTGTCCCGCCGCTCTTAGTTGAATTACCGTACTTCTCTTTGTGGACATATCTTCAGCAGGCCTGTCTGAAGAGGCTCCTTCAATATCTTCCTTATTCTTCGGACTGGTATGTTAGGTGGTCCACACTATCTTCTTGCTCCTCAATCTTGTGTTGTTTTTCTCTTTCCTGGTTGAGGATGGCACCGAGTACGGAGGGGAGACTGTTATGAGGCTATTTGATCACTCCTCGTAGCGAAGTGGATAACCTGGTCTCCATTCAATTTTTTTTTTTTTTTTTTTCACCTCCGCCACATCGGTGGGTCGGCTGCCACTAGTCGCCCAGGGCTCTCCTCACAGCTAGGGATAACTGTTTAAAAAAAAGAAACTGACTTAGCGCTGTTGTTCTCGGAGAGGCATCATAATGCGTGGGGTTTTTCCTTTCCTTTTCTCACTGGGGCTGCAGGTCCAAGTAGGTAGCCTATGTTAAAAAACTTTTGAGCTTCCCAGGAGGAGGATAACCTCCTAACCTCACTCTGGGCTTCTCAAAGACAATCTGCCTCATTTTCTTTACACCTATCAGCCCGCAATGAATTTTTTTTTTTTTTAGTCCTCTCTCTAGCAGTTCATTTTTGCAACTTCTCTCTAAAATCAAAATGGACGCGCAGACCTCTCCTCCCCTTCAATACTTCAAGTGACCAATTGCATCAGGCCATGAAGACGCCTCCATCCCATTGGCTGCTTCTAGCCAAGAACACGTGCATTTCACGTGTTCGACACCCGACAGCTGAAGGCTTCGCAAGGGTCCACATTTCGAAAACAACCTCATAAATTTTGACGCGAGGGACTGCTGCTTCCCACCTTCAATCGGCCAACCACTTCCCCTTTCATAGTGCCTTACACGGGTATCTATTTCAGTTCACTAAGCCCCTTCTCAGCTAGGGAGATTTACCAAAGCTCGGGGAAAAGAATGTTGGTAACTCCTGGTGGTCTTTTCACAGGAAAGAAAACCTCTGAAAGGGATCGAAAGAATTTTCTGCCTTCCAGCCCTTTTCTGGGAAACTTGGATCATTAACCGCTATCTGTTAAAGGAGGGAGGCTGTATCTGGCTTACAAAATGTTTTAACATGTTACCTCATACACTGAACAAAGCAAGAAATACAAAATATATTTTTTTTCTTAATTATTATTTTTTTTTTTTATGAGCATACCCCAGGTTTATTCTCATGAATGTTGCGACATCGCACCTTTTGGTACTGCGTCGTATGAATGCTACATTTTGTTCATACACATAGAGAAAAAAATTATTAACACTGCTCTTATTTTAATTCTGCTGAGTATGTTTTTCCTTTCCTCCTGCTGGGCTGAGTAATCCAAAAACAAAAGGACAGCATTGTGACTGCCAGTCCACACTATATACATTTTTTTCTTTTCTTTCTTTCGTGGAAAAAAAAACGAACACCTTTCTTTCCGGCCTCACAGAACAAAGAAGGGAAAAAACAAACAAATGAGAAATAGAATTTCTGTAACTTTTTCTTGACTTTTCTCTCTAGATCCAAAAATCGAACCCAGGGGAGGTGAAATCTAAATTTACGAAAAGTTTAACAGCAAATCACTCCAGGGAAGAATCGTCACCCTTTCCTGAACTGACCACTATTATCCGTTCGATTTATTTATTTTTCTTTCAAGAAAAACGTGGATAATGTTGATGAAAATCTGAAAACATTGATCAGGTGTACACAGATTCTCAGCAACATATCACTGCATTCCTCCCATGGGAGACAACAAAAAAAAAAAAAAAAAAAAAACCAAGAAAAACTTTGAGAAACATACCAAAGCCACATGGAAATGTACCATGTCCTGAGCAAGGAACAGATAAACACGACAGAGAACTGGCATGAACTATCACACCCAACACCTCAACTACTTACATAAATACTATACAATTTCCTGGAATTCCAGGAGCTGCAAGGTGCTCCCTGGACACAACCAAACTCTACTTATCACTGGTAAGTATAAACCCTTAATCAAAGAAAATAAACAAAAGTGAATGGTTGGCTTGGCAGTGGAAATTGGAATCGACAGGAAAATTTTCACCAAACAACCACAACACTATACGAGACCACAAATTCAAAATATGCTTCACTTGATTTATCAATACTACAGAAAACATAATTGCTTCCTACACTACACTTAAGGTACCAATTAATAATATCACACGACTATTTACACACAACGTTGCAACTGAATTGGAGTGCACTATTTACTTCCGAGCTATGAATCCACGACCATCTCTAGGCCGCAAACAATACCTAGGTGTCAACACAGTACTTGTGGGTATGCGACTGGCTCTCGGCCTTGAAGGACCAGCTTGCTCCACTACCGGAGTACTTGCTGGAGTTTGTATATTCGCCTGTTCATTAACTACCTCAGGAGTGCCGGCTGGAGTCTGAATACTCGCCTGTTCACTCACCACTGCAGGAGTGTTTGCTGGCCTAGGCAATCTCCCATAACTTGTTCTCCTCCCAGGAAACGGAAACCACGGAATGAAACCTACACCACTACTATCAATTTCCTTCACTTGTGTTTGTGTAGAATTGTCCTCTTGAACTTCCTCCGTCTCCTCGGAGTTTGTACTATCCCCGCTCTTATTCATGGCCCTTGGAAATAGAGGCCTGTCCCTTACCTTGGTCAGCCTATCCACATGGACCAACTCCTTTTTCCTGGGATCAGGGATGAAGGTAATCTCGTAATTCACCGGCGGTATCACCTTGGTGACACGATAGGGTCCCGAACATAGCTTGCTCAGTTTCTTATTTCGTCCTGGCTTCACTGCAGGAGAATATAAATACACCTTGTCATTAAGGGTGATATGCTTATCAACGGCAGTCTTTGCACGTTGTTTCTCCTGTGTTTCTGCAGCCTTTTCCAGGTTTGCCTTGACAGCCTCGAATGCTATGTTTAGCCTATCCGTGAGCTCGTCACAATATTCCAACTGAGAAGCATATGTACGTACTCGGGGACTGCTGATCAAATGATATGGCAACACCAGGTCTCTTCCATATGTGAGATAGGCTGGGGTTTCCCCAGTACTGGTGTGCACCGCTGTCCTGAATGCAAGGAGTGCCATGGGAAGGCAATGGTCCCAGTCATCCTGTCTATCCGAGACCAGGTGACTAACTGACTTAATCAAGCTATCATTCAATTTCTCACACTGTCCATTAGCAGAGGGATGATATGGGCTACAATTCAACTTTTTGATACCCAGCCTCTCATAGACTTTCATCATGGCTGCCGACAGAAAGTTTGTGCCCCTGTCCGTCAACAATTTGGCTGGCACACCATGTGAAGCAATGAATTTTTCTATGAGGACCTGGGCTATCGTTTCACTCTTTGTGTCTGGTAACGCATAGGCTTCTGGCCAACGAGTAAAGTAGTCAGTGATAACTAGAATGAATCTATTTCCTGACATGGTGGTGACCAGAGGTCCCACAACATCCATAGCAATTTTCTCGAAGGGGCGACTAGGAAGCTCTGCCCTTACCAAAGGTGCCTTTCTACCAGGTTTGTAAGCTCTTTTACTTAAGCAGCTGTGACAGCTGTCTACATATGCCTTAACCACTGAGTACATGTTGTGGAAGTAGAATCGGGAGCGTACCCGCTCCAATGTTCTGTTGAACCCTGGATGAGCCACAGTTTCCGAGTCGTGGCACTGCTCCAAAATCTCTTCCACCATAGTTTCTGGTATGACCAGCTGTTCTCGTGGTTGATTCCTGGTATCTCCTGACCTGGGCAATACGTAGTGCCATAAGAGTCCATCCTGTAGGTAAAACTCATCTGAGACCTTGAGTTTACCCAGCTCTCACTTTCCTTCCAGCAACTCAATCTGTTTATTCCACCTGCTATCCTGCCTCTGTAATTCCTTCACTCTTGTCCGTTCCTCTGCCTGTCTTGCTGCCGACTGCTCCACCACTTCGGTGGTCAGCACATTCCTAGACAGATAGTCAGCTACGACATTCGATTTCCCTGGTCTGTGTTGAATTGTATAATCGAACTGCTGTAACGACATGCACCAGCGAGCTATTCTAGAAGTGGGATCCCTTAATTTGAAGGCATATGACAAACTGGCTTGGTCGAGATGAGAAAGTGTCTAGCATAAAGATATTGTTTGTAGTAGTTTACTGCAAACACTACACTGAGCATTTCCTTCTCCACCACAGAATAATTAAGTTCCGCTCCTTTTAACTTTTGGCTAGCATATGCTACTGGATGCAATTTTCCTTCTTCCTCTTGTTGCAATGCGGCCCCAATAGCAAATTTTGAAGCATCACAAGCAACCACAAATTCCTTTGACAAATCAGGTAATTTCAGGCAGGGCTCACTTAAGAGTGCCTGTTGTAGTTCCTCAAAAGCGGTCTGGGCTTCAGGTGTCCATTTGAATGTTTTTTCCTTCCTGATCAGATTAGTCAGGGGCAAAGCCAATTTGGCATAATCAGGGATAAACCTCCTATAAAAACCTGAGACCTAGGAAAGCTCGGACTTGCTTAACGGAATTTGGAATTTTGAAGTTTCTGACAGCTTCCAAATTTCTGGGATCAGGCGTGGCGCCATTGTGACGGACAACAAATCCCAGGTACCTAATTGAAGACTTCAAAAAGTGGCACTTGTCAGGCTTAAGCTTAAGGTTGTGTTGTGTCAACCTTTGGAAAACAATCTCCAGCTTATCAAGGTGTTCCTCGAAAGTTTTGCTGGCAATGACAATGTCGTCAATATATATGCCAACCTGGAGAGGCTTGAGACCTGATAGAACTATTTCCATCAGCCTCTGGAAGCTGTTTGGGCTGTTTCGCATCCCAAATGGTACCCTTAGCCACTCGTACAAACCCTGATCGGTGACAAAAGCTGTTTTGTAAACATCCGAAGGGCGTACTTTCATCTGGTAAAACCCTGAGGTCAAATCCAGAGAGCTAAAGTAGGTGGCTCCTGCTAAGGAATCCACCATCTCCACCAAATTTGGAATCGGAAAGGAATCCGGTACTGTCTTGGCATTTAGCCTCCTAAAGTCAGTACAGAGACGATAACTGCCATCCGATTTTTTTACAAGGAGAACAGGTGCCGAATAAGGACTGTCACTAGGTTGTATAATACCTGCCTCCAAAAGTTCGTTGATCTGCCTATTGAGTTCGTCTCGAAGAGCATAAGGAACTCTATAGGCTCTCTGTCTCACAGGGATCTCATCTGTTAGATGAACCTGATGTAGCAAGGTTTCACATTCACCTAACTCTGCTACATTCTTCGCAAACGTCCTCCTATGCGAGTGCAAAAATGAGGACAATTTTGACTGCTGATCAGGAGGTAGATGCGACACGTCGAACTCGTTCGCCCATGTGGAACAATCATCAATTTGACTGTCCACTGTTGACACTGAAGTTACCTGAATTGGTTCCGCTGTAACCAACCTAGAATGCTTGTTGAGGTAAACCACTGAGTCCGATAAATTGATCACCTTCACCAAGGTACTATCATTATTGGTACTGTTCACCGAGCGACCTATCCAAAGTGACTCGCACTTGAATGCGTCTGCCTGCTGTAAGAGCATAACTTCCCCCAACTCTGCACAGTCTGCAACCGTTACCGAAATTATCCTTTCAGATTTGGGGGTATTTTCTCCGCTCGGACAGTTTTTCCAAAATAATGCCTTTTCCCTAAATTTTGACTTCCCGAAGGTGCCTCGGATACCTTAGTAGGGAGAGAATCCTCCTGATGCACTACTGACTCAGCTGGTGGGTTGGTTTGTTTACCTTTTAAAATGGGGGTCTCTTCAGGAGAGAAGGCTCCCTCTCCAGCAGTAACCACACCAATAGGATCGACACCAGTATGCTCTGACACTTTAGGGGTACTCTGGGGTATCACCCTCTTTCTTACACACCTCTTCCTCCTTTTTCTCTGAACCACTTTCCTCTTTCTCTTTGATATTTGGAACATCTGTTTCACCAAAGCAATCACTTGCTCCCTCTCTCGTGGATAAACATTTGGCATGCATGCTCCTACTCTACTTAAAGTGCCTGCTGCAGCATTGAAAACAAATTGTTGTGCCTTTAAAAGGTCAAAACCAACAATGACATCATAATCTGATGATAACCGAGTCTGGGTGACAAACACTTTATGCTTAAAATTCACCCCAGACAAACAAATTTTCAATTCCACATAGGCCTTAATATCCAGGTGTTTCCCTGAAACACCCTTGACCACTAGGTTGGGATATTCCATGAATCTCTTATATCCTGGTAAGGAGCTGAGACAACCCTCTGTTATTAAGCTAACTGACGCCCCCGTGTCAATCAGTAGCCTCGAGGATTTCCCACTAACTACTCCTTCCAGAATAGGCATGCCAAACGAGTGACCGTTGGTGAAACATGAGCCAATTGGAGCCTTTACAACAAGGGTCTTTTTCTTAGAAGATGACTCCCAATATCTTCTCCCCACTACCAGTTTAAAGCATCTGACCTGTTGTGTTGACTGTTTCGTTGTTGACTATTTCTGCCCGGTGGTGCATGTCGGGTCCTTCCGCCCCTGGAATGGGAAAGATATTGACTGCTTCCGCGACCCTGATTCCTATACTCCTGAGAGGGCCTCTCTATCTGGTGACATTCATTTGCATAATGCCCCACCTGGTTACACCGATAGCAGATCACAGTGAGCCTGATGCTCCGGCGGAAATCTTCCTGTCTTGGGCGACTAGGGGATCTGTATCTATCCGACCTGCCTTCTCGTGGATATTCCTGTCTCCTATCTCTCCGGTACCTTGTGGGTGAGGAGTAATTGTTCCTGGCTGGGGAAAAACCTGATTCCCTACTAGCAGGAGAACTGCTGTGCCTCGGCTCTTCCCTCGGTGGTTTCTCACTGGCACTGGCATTAGCAATTGCTAAAGTGGCTACTTGCTTGCCCAGTTCCCTAATTTGGTCACACAGTGCTAACATCATGGGACTTGGAGGCGTTTCCTCCCCAAGCTCATGCCTAGGGGCACGATTATCTCCTTCCTCCACTCCTACGAAGGACACTCCCCGAGAAAAACTGGCCATGTACTTCTCATTTTCTTCTTCCAATATGGCCTTCTCTTTTGCGTCTTTATAGGTTCGTGGTTGATGAGACAGAACCAGGCGACGAATTTTGGGGTCCACTCCTGTTATGAACTGGGCCAAGACATTCTGGTCTCTGAACTCGGCCAAAGCTCCAGCGTTTTCATTGAAGTAACTAAAGGCTGCCCGTTCTAGCCTAGCTGCAAATTGCCTCACTGTCTCACCCCTTTTCTGTACGCACGAGTGAAATCTTCCCATCTTGACAGTTACTGATTCAGGTGAAGCAAACCTCTCAATTAGTTCCTTTTTCAACCCCTCATAATCTACATTCTCTGACCGGGCAATCACATCCCTAACTAGTTGTTTAGCCTCTCCTGTACACCTATGTTTCAATACCACAAATTTCTGATCTGCTGCCCAGCATCCCATGAGTGCCACATTCTCTAATGTCTCAAAGAATTCTTTCACTGACAATCTACTCGGATCCCCAGAAAACTCCTTCACTAGTCCCATTAGACCTGGGAGACTCCAATTTACTCCTTGGATTTCTCCGGTACCTTCTCCTTCATTAGCCATGATTTCACTAATTCAATTTACTCTTGCTTCAGCACAAAAAAATTGGAATATTTATATTTACTCAGCACTAGCACTGCTGTAGCTGTATCTAAGGTTATCCTAACATCCTATTAATCTTGCACTACACCTTCACTGTACTAACACTCTCAATGAAACTAACTCACTGTAGCAAAGGAAACCCAAAACAAAAATTATTTGAAATTACACTAAATTCACACTACCATCAACCACTACACAGAATAACACTGTATTCGCCTCCTAGCATTTGAAGGAATAAACAATTTACCCACATCACAAATACCAATAATACTTACCAAACACTGATATAATCACAACATCAAAAGAAATTTATGTGCTCACACTCTCACAGAATATCGAAAGAATATTTTTGCCGAAATAAAAAAAATGCAAATTCTATGTTCTAAAATTCAAATAGCACACAAAACTCCAGTCTCCATATTAATTTGATTTCCCAGCAGAAGGAAAAAGAGGCAAAAAAAAAAAAGAAAAGAAATTATGGTTGTCCTAGTTATTATGATGTTATGCTTCACTTTACTCCTAACTTGAGCCGAAACCATATAAATTGAAATATTACACAAAAAAAAATTTTTTTTTTACTTTTTCCTCGGGCAAGTGCTTTGTAACAACTCACTAACTAAGTAATCCTGTAACTGTTATTAATACTGACATGTTCTATGAATTGTGCAAGTTATCATCATACCTATTCAGATTTAAGCTCACTCAGAGAAAAATCTTCAATGCAAAAATTCACACTATGCTAATATACTCAAAATTCTACACTATTCATTTAAACACTTATGTATGCAAATTGCTCCAAAAACTTATCTATGCAAAACACTAGAAATAACATATGCACTAAACACTAGATTATATTGTTCCTAACTTTGAAATTTGAAGAAATATATATATATATATATATATATATATATATATATCTTTCTTTTTCCTCAGGAATCTTTCCTTTCCTGAGGATTGGAACACCGCTACAATGATCCTGCTACATAAGAAAGGTGACATTGAGGATCTCGGAAACTACAGACCTATCAGCCTCCTATCAGTAGTTTATAAAATCTTCACTAAAGTTCTTTCACACCGCTTGAAGGTAACACTGGACATGGCTCAACCGAGAGAACAAGCTGGATTCAGGAGTGGCTACAGCACAATAGATCATATCCATGTGCTGAGAGAACTAATTGAAAGAGCGAGGGAATATGAACTTCCATTGTGCATGGCTTTTATCGATTATGAAAAAGCCTTTGATTCGGTGAAACCATCAGCAGTTACAATGGCTCTGAAAACCTGCGGTATTGAAGATGCATACATTAATATTATTAATAACATCTATGAAAATGCAAGTGCAAAGATTAGGCTGTTTGAAAATACAACACACATAAAAATTGGAAAGGGAGTGAGACAAGGTGACACCATATCTCCGAAGCTCTTTAATGCCACATTGGAGGGTGTTTTTCAGTCACTGAGCTGGGAAAACAAGGGGATAAAGATTAATGGAGATTATCTAACCCACCTTCGTTTTGCTGATGACGTAGTCATTTTTGCAACTAGCCCATCAGAGCTGCAGAGTATGATCCAGGAACTTGCTGACAAGAGTAAAGAAGTGGGATTAAAAATGAACTTTCAGAAGACAAAAGTGATGTTCAATGCTTTTACAAGAAATGAAGATTTATCGATTGATGGAGAAAAGCTGGAGATAACAGACACGTACGTTTATCTTGGACAGCAGATATCAAGTGAGGGTCACATTGATGAAGAAATTAATCGGCGTACAAAACTTGCCTGGAGAGCTTTTGGAAGAAACAGCATAATTTTCAAGAGCAATATGCCATTATGTCTTAAAAGAAAAGTGTTTGATCAATGCATCCTTCCAGTGCTTACATATGGTGCAGAGACGTGGACCTTAACTAAAAGAGACATACAAAGGCTGCAGACAACTCAAAGAAGCATGGAGAGGTGCATACTTGGTGTAACCAGGAGAGATAAGAAGAGGAACTCGTGGATCCGAAAAATGACAAGAGTGGAAGACATCATGATCAGAGTTAAATCCCTGAAATGGCAATGGGCTGGACATACTGCCAGAAGGACAGATCATCGATGGACAGCCGAAATTTTAGATTGGATTCCAAGGGACAGGAAAAGACCCAGAAGAAGACCACATGGGAGATGGGTGGATGAAATTCGAAAGTATGCAGGGGTGACATGGAGGAGACTGGCACAAGACAGATCGTTGTGGAGGAAACTTGGGGAGACCTTCGTCCAGCAGTGGATTGATAATGGTTGACAATGATGATGATGATGATATATATATACACCCTGAAGCTTTGACTTAATATCCTTACTCTCTGATTATTAATAGCAGTGAAGATGTACAAAACACAATTATTGTTTACTGTAACCTTGTGTTATTCTATTTTTCACAATTATAACCCCAACTCAACCTTTAATTTCCACTGGCGTATGCTCTTACAAAATTTTCAGAGACTACTCAGCTATTTTCATTTAACAACAAAACTTATCAGTATTATTACAACACTTTGGAATTATTTGGCATTCAGTGTCTTAAAAAAAAATTGAGCCATGGCACGCATCCTAGGACACGGCACCATTTATGTTGTGGCGGAAATCTCAGCCACCTCAGCCACGTTATATATTTATTAAATAGGTAGCCGAAATTAAATCTGAAAAAGAATTTTGAATTTCGACTAAAATTTAACTTTGAGAGATGGGTAGATGCATTTTGAAACAACCAAAAATTAAACTTATAAGAAGAAACTTTGAGATGTCATATTTGTTATAGCACAACTGAGTTTTCACCTGTGTCAGTGTTTCTGTGAATTTGGTTTCAGCCGAGGAATAACTAAAGCACTGTGTTTTTGGTACATGTGTAACATAGGTGTCAACTCAAAGAGACCGTGTTTATGAACTCGTGTTTGTAAGCATGAACAAAAAAGAAAATATCAGACCGTAATTATTTTACTTATTAGGACATTATCATTATGTAAACAACAACCAAGGGACTTCCTAGCCAACGTCAGAGCTTTGGGTGACGAGTGCCATTGCTCAGAAATTTAAGGGACAGCAAGAAAACTGAATTGCCAATTCTTATTAAAATTTGGTTTTTGAAAGGCTAATGCCTATATTTATTTGTAAAACAATAACAACATGGTATCAAAAAAAAGAACATTTGAAGAACAAACTGTACTGATAGTGTTGCGAGATCACAACCTTTTTCTTATGTCATAACAATTCCTGTTGATACATTTTTGTCTGTTTTTGTAGCTTTGGCTTCACATGCCTCTACCATTTTCATGGATTTTTTTGAGGCCATTACAAAACATCATGAGTGATTTTTAATAAGAATTCTTTTCTTTTTGATCAATAACATTAGTAACGGTCAGCTACAGCCCTCCCCCTTCAACAGTGCTTCGATTAGTAAATTTTTCAGCTCATTTTTACCTCCCCTTATTCAAAAAAAAACCCTTTAACCATATTATGAGAAAGAAAAGCAATAAAAGACAACTTACATAATTAAGCTCGAGGACCTGTTGTCTCACGTTTCACCTGTTTCCGTTTTTTTCTTTTTTTTTTATTTTTTCTGTCCCGCCGCTCTTAGTTGAATTACCGTACTTCTCTTTGTGGACATATCTTCAGCAGGCCTGTCTGAAGAGGCTCCTTCAATATCTTCCTTATTCTTCGGACTGGTATGTTAGGTGGTCCACACTATCTTCTTGCTCCTGAATCTTGTGTTGTTTTTCTCTTTCCTGGTTGAGGATGGCACCGAGTACGGAGGGGGAAGACTGTTATGAGGCTATTTGATCACTCCTCGTAGCGAAGTGGATAACCTGGTCTCCATTCAATTTTTGTTTTTGTTTTTGTTTTTTTTTTCACATCGGTGGGTCGGCTGCCACTAGTCGCCCAGGGCTCTCCTCACAGCTAGGAATAGCTGTTTAAAAAAAGAAACGGACTTAGCGCTGTTGTTCTCGGAGAGGCATCATAATGCGTGGGGTTTTTCCTTTCCTTTTCTCACTGGGGCTGCAGGTCCAAGTAGGTAGCCTATGTTAAAAAAATTTTGAGCTTCCCAGGAGGAGGATAACCTCCTAACCTCACTCTGGGCTTCTCAAAGACAATCTGCCTCATTTTCTTTACACCTATCAGCCCGCAATCAATTTTTTTTTTTTTTAGTCCTCTCTCTAGCAGTTCATTTTTGCAACTTCTCTCTAAAATCAAAATGGACGCGCAGACCTCTCCTCCCCTTCAATACTTCAAGTGACCAATTGCATCAGGCCATGAAGACGCCTCCATCCCATTGGCTGCTTCTAGCCAAGAACACGTGAAATGCACGTGTTCGACACCTGACAGCTGAATGCTTCGCAAGGGTCCACATTTCGAAAACAACCTCATAAATTTTGACGCGAGGGACTGCTGCTTCCCACCTTCAATCGGCCAACCACTTCCCCTTTCATACTGCCTTACACGGGTATCTATTTCAGTTCGCTAAGCCCCTTCTCAGCTAGGGAGATTTACCAAACCTCGGGGAAAAGAATTTTGGTAACTCCTGGTGGTCTTTTCCCAGGAAAGAAAACCTCTGAAAGGGATCGAAAGAATGTTCTGCCTTCCAGCCCTTTTCTGGGAAACTTGGATCATTAACCGCTATCTGTTAAAGGAGGGAGTCTGTATCTGGCTTACAAAATGTTTTAACATGTTACCTCATACACTGAACAAAGCAAGAAATACAAAATATATTTTTTTTTCTTAATTATTATTATTATTTTTTTTTATGAGCATACCCCAGGTTTATTCTCATGAATGTTGCGACATCGTACCTTTTGGTACTGCGTCGTATGAATGCTACATTTTGTTCATACACATAGAGAAAAAAATTATTAACACTGCTCTTATTTTAATTCTGCTGAGTATGTTTTTCCTTTCCTCCTGCTGGGCTGAGTAATCCAAAAACAAAAGGACAGCATTGTGACTGCCAGTCCACACTATATACATTTTTTTCTTTTCTTTCTTTCGTGGAGAAAAAAAAAACGAACACCTTTCTTTCCGGCCTCACAGAACAAAGAAGGGAAAAAAAAAACAAATGAGAAATAGAATTTCTGTAACTTTTTCTTGACTTTTCTCTCTAGATCCAAAAATCGAACCCAGGGGAGGTGAAATCTAAATTTAAGAAAAGTTTAACAGCAAATCACTAAAGGGAAGAATCGTCACCCTTTCCTGAACTGACCACTATTATCCCTACGATTTATTTATTTTTCTTTCAAGAAAAACGTGGATAATGTTGATGAAAATCTGAAAACATTGATCAGGTGTACACAGATTCTCAGCAACATATCATATGCATCTTCATTACTGCAGGATTTCAGAGCCATTGTAACTGCTGGTGGTTTCACTGAATCAAAGGCTTTTTCATAATCGATAAAAGCCATGTCCAATGGAAGTTCATATTCCCTCGCTCTTTCAGTTAGTTCTCTCAAAACGTGGATATGATCTATTGTACTGTAGCCACTCCTGAATCCAGCTTGTTCTCTTGGTTGAGCCATGTCCAGTGTTACCTTCAAACGGTGTGAAATAACTTTAGTGAATATTTTATAAACCACTGATAGGAGACTGATAGGTCTGTAGTTCCTGGGATCCCCAATGTCACCTTTTTTACGTAGCAGGATCATTGTAGCGTTGTTCCAATCCTCAGGAATCTTCCCTTCATTAAGGCATCGAGGGAAAATTTGGACGAGTACTGTTTCGATTTCTCCACTTGCTTCTTGTATGATGTCTACAGTAATTCCATCTTCTCCTGGAGCTTTTCCCCGCTTCATGTTCTTGATAGCATGTGTAACTTCTGCTGGGAGGACTGGAAGAACTCTGGTACTGGTACCTTTCATGATGTCTGGAGTACATGCATCATCCCTTTCATATAATTTGGAGTAGAAATCTTTCACTCTTGTCAAAATTTCACCTCTATTTCTTGTTACAGAACCATCTTCTTTTCTCAGTGCCATAATCTGTTTGCTTCCCTTACTGAGATGTCCCTTTGCTATCTTTAGGCTTTGGTTGTTTTCAGTTGCTTTCCTCACTAGTTCACAGTTGAATTTCGTTACGTCTTCAGTGATACTTTTTTGTACTGTCTTGCATAGCCACTTTGGAAGTCACATCTTCTTTAGTTGTCCTTATCTCTCTTCTTTTTTGCATCAACATTTTGGTTTTTCCTGATAATTTGTTCACATGCAACTTGTTCTTAGACCCAGCTAATTTTGTTGCTGTTTCCATAAGAGCTTTGGTTATTTTTCTGTTAACTTCAGAAATATCCACTTCTTCCGATGTTAGGCCTTCTAAAGCAAAGAATCTGTTCTTCAGTTCCAACTTGAAGGTATTATGGTGTTTTTTAAAGTTGGTTATGTCAATACATTTTGTTTGTCTTATGAGCTTGCTACGTTCGAATTTAGTGTTGAGGTGCATCTTACATCTACCAATCTATGGTCACTACCCGTGTTGAACTTGTTTAGCACACTGCGGTCTCCTATGACGAATTTTTTGTTACACATAATACAATCAATTTCACTTGTCCTATTTGGATGTCTGCATGTCCGTTTCCTGTGTGGCTTTTTCTTGAAAAAGGAGTTCAAGACGAAAAACCCTTCTGCCTCTGCAAACTCAATGAGAGTATTTCCACGCTGGTTTCTGTTGCCGTGACCGAATTTACCTACTGAAGTTTCATTCTGTTGCGGTTGCCCTATTTTTGCATTGAAATCTCCCATAATTATCTTAAAGTGCTGCTTACCTTTATTATTTAGATGACGAATTTCCTCATAAAATTCTTCAATTTCTTCTTCAGGATGACTTGTGGTGGGTGCATAAGTTTGAATAATCTGAGCCTGGTATCTTGTCGAGAGTTGGATAACGAGTCGTGCAGCTCTGTCAGAATAAATTTCAACTTCTACAACTTTATCCTTCAGTTTCTTGTTTATTGTAAATCCAACACCACTAGTTCTGCCAGTATCTGTCCCACGATAGTAGAAGAGATGTCCACTTTTCAGTTCAATGAGATCTTCTTCTTTTCTCATTACCTCACTTAGCCCGGCGATGTCCCACTTGATCCTTTGTAGTTCCTCTTCCAATTCAAGAAGCCTTGAATCAGAAGATAGGGAGCGTCCATTATACGTAGCCAAGGTCAGCATCAGATGGCAGCCTAGTCCGGTCCGCCTGGGATTCTTAGCACCCTTTGCCTTCATGTCGCACTGGCCGCTGCCTTGGCCAGGTACATTCCAGCTGCCGGAGACTGAAGGCCAAGATTTAAGTTGTGGAGTCATTTTGGAGGGGTTTGGCCATAACTCACCACGCTGGCCAAGCAGGTTGGTGACTGTGGGATAGCATTTCCTCTAATCGCGATGGTATAATTATACCACTATTGGCGATCGTCAGAGCTCCTTTAGTGGGAACAGGATGCACCACGAGAAGGCGGGGTTAACATTTGTCAAGGAGAGGCTGTGATGTTATGCATCACCTGACCTTACATCCCGTACAGTATATATATATATATATATATATATATATTATCATCGTCAACCATTATCAATCCACTGTTAGACAATGGTCTTCCCAAGTTTCTTCCACAACGTATATATACAAATTATACATACAGGGTTCTTAGGAAAGTCCGTTTCCCCTCTAACTTTTGAACCACGTATCGTACCGTCACGGAAGTAACGTGTCGCTAAAGGAAATTGGCCATGCACAATCGATTGGACGTGCTTGTAGCGCCCCTAGTAGCGAAATACGGAACTTAGCAAAACTAACTCAGAAACCAAGAGAGATATGCAAAAGAGTCCAGTTACAAAATGGAAGAGCGGTGTTTAATTAGTACAAAACGACACTTGATTCAACAGGAAGACTTACAGAAAAGATAGGAAAATGCGAACAAAACGTCAGATGTCCGGGTGCTAGCACGTGACAGCAACAGAAAAGTGGTTACGTGATATAACACGTAGTTATGCTAATTTCAAGTTTGATGTAAAATGACGCCAGACAGCCGAAGGGCTATAAATGATGGGTGGGAATTGTGAGTGAATCAGAGTACGAGGTCGGCAGGTAGGTGGCTATCTTCACGAATGACGAGTACTGTGATATGGTCTTGCTGTACGGCGAATGTCAGCAGAATGCAAAAAAGGCTGCGAGGTTGTATACAGCACGGTTTCCCATTCGTCAGCATCCAGTAGCACAGACAATTGCCAAAATTGTCCGGCGCTTGCGAAAAACAAGAAGCGTTAGTGAGCGTCATCGTTCCGGTCGTCCCATTGGTGCCGGTGTGTGAGGGCATCCTGCACATGTTTTGGGCTATGTTTTTGCAAATCCCCGCAGTAGTACGACAGCATTGAGCCGTGCGTGGGGATTATCGGCATCACGGTTGTGGCAAATCTTGAATGAACATGGTGCGCATCCCAACCGTCATGCTGTAGTGCAAAACCTGATGCCTGGAGACCTCCAAAGGCGGTATGACTTTTGTAACTTCGTCTTGAACACCTTACAGGAAAAACCGTGGTTTGTGGACAACATCCTATGGGCTCCACAGAAACTTGTTAAAGACAATAATTCAGTTTCTAGATCAATTTGCCCCTCGAACGGACCTGATAAGGTATTCCAGTTATAAATTGGCCGCACCTGTGGCGCAGTGGGCTAAGTTCTGGCTTCCGACATATCGCTTTCCCTGTTTGAAGGAAACCCTCTTTTGCATCAACAGTCAGTACTGGATTTCACGCAAGTGCAGGTCGTACAAACACAGATTCTCCAGAATGCAAATATGTTTCATTCACCTCTCAAGAAAAGCTTACTGCAATCTCTCGAAAGCATGATAATTTATTAATGAACTTACTTTTTATATCGTTATAAAATTTGATCAGAATCGGTTTGCCATTTACTTTATTTATTCCAACGTAGTACCTGTGAGTCTCGTATATTTTATTTTTTAGCTTCGAAAATCACTTCCGATTTTCCCTCGCACTCACACGTTACTTCTGACTGGAAATTGGACGCCTAGCTAGTTTGGCTGTGTAAAGACACTAATATCAAATGACAGTACCTAAAATGTTTCAGCGCATGCATGCCTTACTCTTCATGCCGAAAATCTATTTCACAATAAATGTCTGGTCAGGAATAAACGCCGTCTACGTCTTTAACTTTTGAAGTTATTCTAATATATAAAGAACGCCAAAACCTCTACGCACGCTTCACTTTTAGCGAAGTTCAAACTGCTGTACCATGCATTGTTTATCTGATAGGTTAAAGCAGTTAAAAAACCCACTGCATTTGTAGAAAAATATAATTCATTACGGAATTCTGACACCAGGCTCCAAGTTACTTTTCTTTGTATTCTGATAATCTTGAACGCAGCGTTGTGTTTACCTCTGTGAACATACGCGGTGTGATAAAAACATATTTTTAAATATGCATCTGGTTTCTTTTGAGGGTGGAGAGTAATCCACAAGAAGAGCCTCGTCCATAATTCAGGGACACTAATTCAATGGAAAAGGCGGACCAGAATCATCTAACAGGCGCGTCACCCATGCATGACTCATCTGGGAATCGAACCAGCACTCATCTGCAACTAATGAAAAAAGGCCAGTGGCCCAGAACTCTCAGGAAAAACTGATGCCACCTGACTCCTGTTTGAGACGTAGTCATGTATATGCCGGTTGAAAGATCAGCTGAGTCATAGCGGGACAAACGAAACAACGCCTTAAGGTGGTTCCACCTAAAATCTATGCCTTATGTTTCCAATAGTAAAAAGGTTTTACACAATTTCTTCGCATTTAATCTATTCCCAAGGATGAAAATTTGCACGTCGATAAAACTAAATAAGTTATAGCATGGGATACATAATACTTGCTAAAACATAACCATAACTAAGCAATCCAACATTTGTTTGTGTATACTGACGTCATAAACCTACAATTCGCGCCCTCTATTAACAGTTCTGAGCATTATACTGAAAAAAATATTGATTTTTTATATAATTATGATAACTTAAAGTTAGTTTTATCGACGTGCAAATTTTCATCCTTGGGTATACATTAATTGCGAAGAAATTGTGTAAAAACTTTTTACCATTGGAAACATAAGGCAGAGATTTTAGGTGGAATCCCCTTATATCTTCAGATCGATTTTTTTTGTGTTTGGCATAAGTAGTTTTGTGTATGAACCATGAAAAACATATAAATGTTTAGAATTGCTACTTTTTAACATGTCTAGAATTGCTACTTTTTAACATGGCAGTGAGCCGTGTGTGGGGATTATCGGCATCACGGTTGTGGCAAATCTTGAATGAACATGATGCGCCTCCCAACCGTGATGCTGTAGTGCAAAACCTGATGCCTGGAGACCTCCAAAGGCGGTATGACTTTTGTAACTTCGTCTTGAACACCTTACAGGAAAAGCCGTGGTTTGTGGACAACTTCCTATGGGCTCCACAGAAACTTGTTAAAGACAATAATTCAGTTTCTAGATCAATTTTCCCCTCGAACGGACCTGATAAGGTATTCCAGTTATAACTTGGCCGCGCCTGTGGCGCAGTGGGCTAAGTTCTGGCTTCCGACATATTGCTTTTCCTGTTTGAAGGAAACCCTCTTTTCCATCAACAGTCGGTACTCGATTTCACGCAAGTGCAGGTCGTACAAACACAGATTCTCCAGAATGCAAATATGTTTCATTCACCTCTCAAGAAAAGCTTACTGCAATCCCTCGAAAGCATGATAATTTATTAATGAACTTACTTTTTATATCGTTATAAAATTTGATCAGAATCGGTTTGCCATTTACTTTATTTATTCCAACGTAGTACCTGTGAGTCTCATATATTTTATTTTTTAAGATTTCGCTTCGAAAATCACTTCCGATTTTCCCTCGCACTCACACGTTACTTCTGACTGGAAATTGGACGCCTAGCTAGTTTGGCTGTGTAAAGACACTAATATCAAATGACAGTAACTAAAATGTTTCAGCGCATGCATGCCTTACTTTTCGTGCCGAAAATCTATTTCACGATAAATGTCTGGTCAGGAATAAACGCCGTCTACGTCTTTAACTTTTGAAGTTATTCTAATATATAAAGAACGCCAATACCTCTACGCACGCTTCACTTTTAGCGAAGTTCAAACTGCTGTACCATGCATTGTTTATCTGATAGGTTAAAACAGTTAAAAAAACCCACTGCATTTGTAGAAAAATATAATTCATTACGGAATTCTGACACCAGGCTCCAAGCTACTTTTTTTAATTTTGATAATCTTGAACGCAGCGTCGTGTTTACCTTTGTGAACATGCGCGGTGTGATAAAAACATATTTTTAAATATGCATCTGGTTTCTTTTGAGGGTGGAGAGTAATCCACAAGAAGAGCCTGGTCCATAATTCAGGGACACTAATTCAATGGAAAAGGCGGACCAGAATCATCTAACAGGCGCGTCATCCATGCATGACTCATCTGGGAATCGAACCAGCACTCATCTGCAACTAATGAAAAAAGACCAGTGCCTCAGAACTCTCGGGAAAAACTGATGCCACCTGACTCCTGTTTGAGACGTAGTCATGTATATGCCGGTTGAAAGATCAGCTGAGTCATAGCGTGACAAAAGAAACAACGCCTTAAGGTGGTTCCACCTAAAATCTATGCCTTATGTTTCCAATGGTAAAAAGTTTTTACTCAATTTCTTCGCAATTAATGTATTCGCAAGGATAAAAATT
Organism: Macrothele yani; assembly: GCA_039090855.1. Classification (NCBI taxonomy): domain Eukaryota; kingdom Metazoa; phylum Arthropoda; class Arachnida; order Araneae; family Macrothelidae; genus Macrothele; species Macrothele yani. The sequence goes on along the minus strand of CM076996.1, from coordinate 104,521,646 downwards.
TGCACATCGATAAGACTAACTTTAAGTTATAGCATGGGATACATAATACTTGCTGAAACATAACCATTATTAAGCAATCCAACATTTGTTTGTCTACTGACGTCATAAACGTACAGTTCGCGCCCTCTATTAACAGTTCTGAGCATTATACTGAAAAAAAAAATATTGATTTTTTATATAATTATGATAACTTAAAGTTAGTTTTATCGACGTGCAAATTTTCATCCTTGGGAATACATTAATTGAGAAGAAATTGTGTAAAAACTTTTTACCATTGGAAACATAAGGCAGAGATTTTAGGTGGAATCCCCTTATATCTTCAGATCGATTTTTTGTTTGTTTGGCATAAGTAGTTTTGTGTATGAACCATGAAAAACATATAAATGTTTAGAATTGCTACTTTATAACATTCATTAAAAATACTGTATATCTTCGCAATTATGATCATTTTAAAAGCGATCATCCGAACGGTAAATATTCGACTTTGCAGCCCCACTCAGATATCCGTTGACAAGGATTATAGATGGACTGACCCTATGCCAAGTCCACTGCAGAAATGTTACGTGAAGATCTGAATGAGGAATCTTGAAAGTATTATATAGCAGTCTGAAAACTGCCATTTATTTCTTGCAAGATTGCTTACGCAATGCGCTTTGTTTGTTTCCAGCAGTTTAAAATCTAATTTAAAAAAAAATACCCACAAAAAGGAATTGTCGATTACAAACATAATTCCATGTTTTTCAGTACACCATATACACGGTCGGTCGTATCAGAATAATATGAGCACCCCCGGAACCACAGTGTACCCGCCCAGGCGCATCACAGAGTGCACGTGACAAAGTCGACCACATGAAGATATGACCGGCCGAACCGGACAGATGAGCCATAGTGCGTTAAGTGAGCACAATGGGCAGAGATAGTGATTTGACGGACTTTCAAAAAAGAATTGTCATCGGCTCCCGGGCCAAGGGTGGAAGCATCTCAGAAACAGCAGAATTCGCGGACTGTTCGCGAGGTATTGTAGTAGCATGTACCAAGAAGGGACAGCTGGCACACCGAGTACCTCGCAACGGCATACCTGTGAAGCTCCAAAGGCCATCGACCCCAGAGGAGAACGTCGCCTCCGTCGACTGGGAAAGGGCAATCGACGCGCAACAGTGCAGCAATTAACCACGCAAATGAACGCGGGAGCACTTAGGTACGTGTAACCGATAACAGTAGAGCGAACCCCTGTTACGCATGGGTCTCCGGAGACGACTCTTCGTCAAGGCATCCATGTTAGCCCAGGTCCATCGGCAACGACACCAGCAGTTTGCTTCGGACGAAAGTCATTGGACAGTGGAAGAGTGGGAAATAGTTTTCTTCTCCGATGAATCTAGATTTCTACTCCACATATGTGAAGGGCTGTGGCTGATACGGCGTCAGACACGCAAGAATTAACACCCGGATACGCTTGTAGGTGAAGCACAGGCCGGCGGTGGCACGTTGCATGTCTGTGGGATTTCTCCTGGAATGACTTAGGACCCCTGGTATCACTGGATGGGTCCCTGAGAGCCAATACATATTCATCCTCGCTGACCACATGCATCCCTTCATATTGGACGTTTACTCTGGTGGCGATAGTGTCTACCAACAGTACAAAACGCCATGCTACGCCGCTATAGGATTGCGTGTCTGGTTCCAGGAACACGACAGAGATGTCTCAGTTTTCCTTTGGCAGGAGAAATCACCCGACCTCCCCCTTGGGGGACAATTTGATCGACAGGTTGGACGTGCTGACCCACAACCACGTCAACTCCAGGACCTCCGTGCTCTGCTGCAGTCCGAATGGGCATGTGTGCCTAGGGCAACCTACTAGGGCCTCATTGCGTCCACGCCACGCCGTCTCGCCGCTGTCATCCGGGCCAATGGTTGTTATTCCCATTATTTGGTGGGTGGTCATATTATTCTGATACGACTGTCTATGCAGCTTTGGCTCAACCAGAATCGAACAAATGCTCATCTCCGACAAAATGTCAAAGGCCTTCACCCCAGGCCACTCAGCCATGTGGAACGCCAACTCGTTTATATCTAAAGCACAGACATGAGTTTGCCCGTTGGAAGAACAACTCAGGAGTAGCGTGTTAAATGAAGCGTCACCTTGAATAGTGACTGATATCCAGTTTCTGTTTATTTTTCAGGTAGTTCCTTTGTCTATTGAGCATGCAGGACATGCAAATTTTTAGCAACGTTATTATCTAGAGGCAAACAGATCTCTGTAATGAATAATAGCCGGGGAAAGTCAATCATATGACATAAATATACAGCGGTCGGCTGGGAAGATGTGAGGGCGAATTCGAAAGCAAATGGAAGAACGACCTGCATCCGATAAGATCTTAACATAATAGTGGAATGGAACGTAACAGAATGGGGAGACTGGTTTTCATGTAGCAGAAGCAATGACGAGGATCCTTGCAATTTTAAAATTGAACTTCCTAAAGAAGAAATTATGAGACAACGCGTGCAACTCCATGTGGCGCATAGGAATCTGGTAAATGAGAAAATATGTCTGAGGTCATTGCTGGAGACACTTCTCTGGATTACATTGATCATACACCAACCGCTGATGGAAAATAACTAGTACGAAAGCACAAACTAGTTCAAGGGACGAAACAGGAACACCATTAGACAAACACACTAATGTCTCAAGGGAACTCGAACTCATGACCATCTAGGAATAGTTAGAAGACAGCACTTCAGACACTCGGTCACAGAGACGGCGAAGAAACTCATCAAAATCTTCCCGTACGCATTTTCAGATTTCATCCAATATTAATCAAGGAAATATTTATCCAAAATAATGGAAACACCTCGCTGAAAACATTGACTTTTGTATGTGCTGCTTTTTGAGTAAAAGGAACATGTAGCTGCAATTTTGTTTGTAAATAAATGCTGCTTATAGTCTCAAGAGTCTGTGTGATTGCATTTTAAATCGGTGTTTCCATAATTTCGTTCCAGGTGAAGGCACAATGAATGACCTGTTGGAGGTCTAAAGAGGGCAGATTGTAGGAGCCCGTCTGGTTGGTGCGCCGGTAACCACAGTGGCACAGGTATTGGGTGTATCCAGAGGTACCGAGTCGCAAGCCATGACAGCATACAATGTTCACGGCACAACATCATCCGCGAGACGCAACTGTGGAAGTAAAACCAAAAAATTGTGACAGCAAGGAGGAAGACCACGGCGACGAAAGTGACTGCTGAGCTTAATGCACATTTACAAAACCCAATGTCGACCCATACCGTGCGTGTAACACCATTCCACATTTTTCAGTACACCATGCGTCTCCTTTTCTCTGTGAATTTTTATTGGAGCAATTATGATCTCAGAAACAAAATTCGAAGCACTAAGAACTTTCGCTTACCATAGGATGCAAGAAATAAACAGGAACACAGTTCGACATTGAAAAGTTAAAAATTATGTTAGCACAAATCATATGGATTTGTCAGTAACAATTTTTTTCGCAAGAGTACTGGATTATTGCAGGAACGTAATTTTTCTACATAATTTCATTTCATTTTGTATTCGCGAATATCACTTCTTTAATTTTACATAACGAAAATTCAGCAGTTCTTATATAATCGTAAATGTAACTTGTTCTTCAGAACCTTGAGCTTACTTCATTGCATAGTGCAGGATTTGAAGGAAGCCCGCTAAAACTAATCTCACAAAGGTCATAAACAGAGAATAAACACCAGAGGGCCTACTACCGCAGTTCGTAAAGTAGGAAATTGAAGATTTGAATTTTAAAATTTAGTTTAATTTGTGAAACACTCAGAAATTTTTAAGCGAGTGTTATGAAATGTACTTAAACTGCATGCCCATGCGTTTTTGGGAAAATATACAGGATTGCGCCCTTTCCCCCATTGGGTGTCCTGGTGTTTTTTAGGTGGGTCCCCAAAACTTCCCCATGCGCCATTGTTTCACCACCCATTTTCTCTGCAGAACGTTATAATGGTTCATTATATTTATCCTCCTCCAAATTCGTTGACGGTGCTGTGAAATAAATACAGATCCGTTTTCAAGTCCTGAGCAAATTGTCGAGTTAGAATTTTTCAAAGATCATTTTGTAGTATTCCAAATGATTTATTCCAGAAAGAATCCACATTTTTAACAGCTTTGTAAATGTATTCTCTTCTTAGCTGCTTTGATGATTTTGTATCCACCTTCAGTAATCTGCGAGAAATGTCTCAAAATACACTGACGGAAAGTGAAAAAAGAACACCAAAAAGGAGACGTCTGATACCAACGAAATTTATACAGCATAATAACGGAATACAGAGGATAACGTGATCAAACATTATGGCAAAATACAGTTGTATTTGCTGGTAAACTGAAAAATAACATTTCCATGTAACATGGTTAGTACGAGGTTGAACAGCCATGAACTGCGTCACACTGTGCAATTCTGGCATGGAGTCTGTCGTACAGATGTTGGATGTAAGTTTGGGGTATTGAGTTCCAAGCATCCTCAACCTGGACGCGTAAATCGAGGATGGTCGTGACTGGCCGTGGAGACCAGATAAGTCGTTGTCCCATAAAATCCCACACGTGCTCAATGGGGGACAAATCCGGTGAACGAGCAGGCCATGGAAGTTGTCTCACACCCTAAAGTGCATGTTGAGTTGCACGTGCCGTGTGTGGGCGTGCGTTATCTTTCTGGAAGACACCACGATGGACCGACCTTACAAATGGCACAGCAACGGGCTGAATGATGTTGTTGATGTAGGAGGTGCTGTTTAAGGTACCCGGTACAAACACTAGTTGTGTACGGGAGCGATAGCTGATCGCTCCCCACACCAGGAGACCAGGTGTAGGCCCTGTGTGTCGCTGCCGGATGCAACAAGGGTGGAGACGCTCCCCTGTGCGCCTGCGAACACGCATACGGCCATCGGAGGTTCCCAAGCAGAATCTGCTTTCATCGCTGAACACGACAGATCGCCATTGCGTTCTCCAGTGCAGACGTTGGCGACACCACTGCAGCCGTTCCTGACGGTGGGCTGGAGTCAGAGGTACACATGCCAGAGGCACACGTGCACGTAGTCCTGCATCCAGTAGACGGTTGCGGATTGTTCGCACAGTCCCCTCAGGTGCAACGGCAGCTCGGATTTGCGTCGCAGTGGATGCTCTGCTTGACAACTCCGCTCTTCTTATGCGTCGATCGGTCCGCTCATCAGTCCGTCTGTGACTCCCGGTTCCACGTCTTCTCGTGTAGGAATGTTCCCCGGACCATCTACGCCACAATCGTAACACCACCGATACTTCCTGTCCAATTCGCTCCGCGATACGACCATCCGGCCTCGCGGAGTCCGACTAGACAACCTCGCTCAAAGTCCGATAACTGCTGAAATCCTACACTTCTTTCATGTCCAGGCATTGCAGCTTCTTCAGGGTTTTCGCACGTGTCCGTACGCCGACGACTGATTACATTCACTTCGCCGTACTCCTTAAATACCGCCGACGATAATTTGCATATTATGCCGTGCTGCGGCGTAAGCGCTCACCGGTTGGTCTCGAAATTAACATCACACCTACGTGAACTCGACCCCATTAACATATGTAAATTTCATGATCGTCCGCCAATTCCTTCTAGGTGTTCTTTTTTCACTTTTCGCCAGTGTATATTATAGGTAACATTTCTTAAAAATTTTTAAAATACCACAGCATATGTATTTCCGTACATATCTGTTGAGCAACAGGAGCATTTGTTATATCCAGAACAAACACATAAGAAGAACAAGAAAGATGACACCGAATTTTCGGGTGTGATAAGCACGTCTTTTGAATCCGTTTTGACGCAAATTAAATTTATCAAAGCTATTCAAATTCAATGGAACCGGTATGGAAAATAATACCTGACGGAAGAAAGAAGTTTTTCAGTAGGGGTTTTAATACCTCAGATATTGCTGTAAACGGAATCGTGAGCTTACGCCCTCTGGTTGCAGACTTGTGCGTTAAGAAAAACATGAATTTATATGAGAAACATTTCTCACCGGAAAGGCTCTCCAACACAGAAAGAATTTTTCAAATCGAACTCTTAGAAACAGAGATATCGACAAAAATAAGATGCAACTTTATGTCCCCTGGTGCGAAAACCATGCATTATTTTAGGAAGAAAGTATTCTCAAAAGGTTTTTCCATATGAGCACTATATAGGTCCAAGAAAAAAAAAATTAGTCGAGGTTTTAGGAGCCCAGATTTTGCTACAAATACATCAGAAGCAGAAATTAACACTTATGCCCTTGGTGGCCAAACCATTCTTTACCAAACATTGGAAATTATGTGAAAAATATTTTCTATCAGGTTTGTATGCGATGCAGGAAGAATTTTTCAAATCGGAGTTTTAGAAGCAGAAATAACGCAGAAAATGCAATTTACCTTTGTGCCCCTTATCGGAAAGTCTATGATTTACTTGAAAATTTTGAATTTATAGGAAAAACATTTCGCATCGGAAACACTATCCAACAAAGAAGGAATTTTTCAAATCGGACTCCTAGAAGTAGAGATATTGACAAAAATAAGATATACATCTACGCCCCTGGCGTAGAAACCATGTATTATTTTAAAGAAGAAAATGTTCCTTAAAGGTTTGTCGACATGAGTAGTATTGGTCAACAAACGACTTTTTTTTTCAGTCCAAATTTTAGAAGCTCATATTTAGCTGCAAATACATCAGAAGCGGAAATTAAGGCTTACGCCACCTGGTGGTCAAACCATTTTTTACAAAAATCTGAAATTATGTGCAAAGGATTTCCGATCAGGAGCTGTATCCGGTGCAGAAAGAATTTTTCAAATCGGAGATTTAGAAGCAGAGATATAGGGGGAAGCAATTTACCTTTACGCCCCCTAGTGGAAAGTCTATGAATTACTTGAAAATTTTGAAATTATATGAAAAATATGTCACACTGAAAACACTTCTCCAACGAAGAAATTTTTCGAATCGGACTTCTAGAAGTAGAGATATTAATGAAAATAAGGTATACATCTACGCCCCTGGTGGAGAAACTGCGGAATATTTTAAGAAGAAAATATTCCAAAAAGGTTTATCTATATGAGTGGCATCAGTCCACGAAATAATTTTTTCAATCGATATTTTGAGAGCGCAGATTTTATGGCAAATACATCAGAAGCAAAAATTAACGCTTACGCGCCCTGGTGGCCAAAGTATTCATTACCAAAAATTTGAAATTATATGCAAAAGATTTGCCATCAGGAGGTGTATCCGCTGAAGAAAAAAGTTTTTAAGAGTTATCGGGAAAAATGTAATTTATTTTTACGCCTCCTGGCGGAAAATCTATGAGTAATTTAAAAAAGTAATTATATCTAAAATACTCTTCGACATAAATGAAATCGAAAGATAAAAAGAATTTTTTCAATCGGATGTTTAGAAATAAATATGTGGAATAAAACGTATTTTTGAATTCGACATCATCTGCATTTACGCCCTCTAACGGCGAAATTGTACATCGTAAAAAAAACGAAATGAAGGATCATCATTCGCATATTTCAAGCTTCCCAATGCAAAAAGAATTTTTCAAATCGGACTAATAGTCGCAGAGATATTGTGGGTACAGACGGACGGACAAACCGGTAACATAAGCACGATTTTTTTTTTACAAAAGACGTGCTAACAACTTGTGCATCCGCCATTTTCTAAAAACGCATGACTCTAGAACCCACACCAAGAGGACTTGGTGGAACTGGTTTAGAAATTACAGTAAGATTTCTTACTTCTTACACAGAAATAAGTTCTGTTATCCTCACCTTTCGGCGTGAACAAATTTGTGCAAAACAAATCCAGTTTTTTATGCTGCCAGCCAGGTACGCTGTGTGAAAAGCAATGCAGTGACATAATAGATCAATAATTTTCGAGGGGTATTCCTAAAGCAAATCAATAGCGCTCCATCAAGAAAATCAAACTGTACAAAGAGGTACAAAGTAATTAGTCGACTTTATGAAAGAGACAATGTTTTCAAGAGTGAAAGCCAAACTGCGAAACTAAAATCTTCACACGATCTATCTGACTCACTGTAGGAGTTTCCAAATAATTTCGGATAGTCCGTTCCGGTTTGAGCTTTGGGTAAATGTGTAGATTAGCGTCCTAAATTATTTTGTCGGAAAAATGTTAGTACCTGGAAAAAGTGCGACGTACAGATTTTAGAGTATGGAAATTAGTGGCAAATGGCGCAGAAATTTCATATTTTAATTGTATTTTAAAGATTTTTTATCGTAATATTTACGTGTAAGTGCGATGCTGTGAAGAGACGCTGCGTTAGGCCTAACGCATCACTACTGCGAAGATGTGAAGGTTTGCTCCGTTGAAAGGAAGATTAGCTGCAGAGTGCAATTCACGCGCGCACGATTACAAGTGCAACCGCGTACGTTCTTGCCAGGACAGCGAACCATGTTGTAATCATATGCTACAAAACGTAGTTCGTTCATGTTTGTCAATGTTTTTAAAGCACAAGTTAAGAAATTTTTCGTTCTTTCGCATATGATTCCCTGATTCTAAATCGAAAGTACGACCATGCCTTTCGATGTACAGAAAACTGGGGATGTAAAAATTCGGCTATGCTTTCAACGGCTTCCATTCGTAGCTGATTTGCTCTGCCACTGTAGCTTTGGTTCTCCTCTTAACACTTTCTTTGCAGGTCACTTTCTATTTCACTGATACGTATCTTTTGCAAATGAAAGAGATTTTATCCGGTTTTTCCTGCCAACAACGTACAGGATACAACAACAAAAAAGGGGGGGAGTTATTTGGACCTATTTTCTGTAGCGTATCACTACAACGTTTATCGCTGTACTACCAACAACGTAACCGCTTTCTATTCTACTCATCCGCCCATCATTTCGGTACAGCAACGAACGAACCTTCTTTTTAACGGAGTACAGCTTCACATCGTCGCCGGAGCGATGCGTTAAGCCTACCGCGGCGTCTCTTCACAGCATCGCACTTACACGTAAATATTACGATAAAAATCTTTAAAAGACATTTAGAATATGAAATGTCTGCACCATTTGCCATTAATTACCATACTCTAAAATCTGTACGTCGCACTTTTTCCTGGAACTAACATTTTTCCGACGAAATAATTTAGGACGCCTATCTACACATTTACCAAGCTTTGCTATCAATAGAAATATGATAACCAATGTCGTAGTGGCTCTTTTCTTTATATGAATCAAAAACCAAGTATTTTATGTATCATATACGCAGTTTTACTGTTGTAGACTTTTTTTAATAACGATTTTGGTTCAGCGTTCGCCTAAAATTTAACTTATACCCTGCTTTTGTGTCGCCATATATCGGCATCCAATTTACTGATCTTCCAGTTAAAATAACGGTAAAAATTAAGAAGTTTTGCCCTTTGCGAATTAGTACTGTACGATACCGTAGGACAGTAGGACTTCTACGATACCGATATTTTCCTCAAGACCAAGCAGATATGCCGTTGCGGTTTTTCGAAAACATAGTATACAAACACCATTCCTTCCATAATCCGATGACGTACGTTTATTGCACAAGCAGACCGTGATGTCAGAACTTCGTGCAGCAAATAGCCTGGGTCGTTCTTGCCATATGGCTGACTTGTCATCTATTGGTATTCTGTGTCAACAAAATATTATTAAAAGATACCAGGGTATAACCTAATTCTCTATTCTACTTCCGTTTCGAAAGTAGAAGTGAAGTCAGAAGAATTTCGGGGAGCCAGAAATTCTGTGGTCTCACGTTGAAACGGGATTAGTTTTCGGACGTATATATTATCAAAAATAGCATTTTTTCTTCGGGGTTTAAAGAACGAGCAACTGAATGGGCTGTACGTAAACAGCTGCCTGTTCCTAATTTAGGGCCACTGGTTACAGGGAAGAGAGAGAGACAGTGCCGTTAGACAAACACAAGGTCCGATCCTCACGCGATTCTAATCCACACCCAGCACGACCGAAGAGTTAAATGCTAGAGCTTAGACCACGGCGCCACCGGAGCTGCACAATGTTGCCGTTTCTTGAAATCGTGTGCTGGGTGAAAAACAGAGTATGCTGATCAAAAACGTTTACAGAGTGCATACGGGAAGTAAATATCCAAGAGTGCTAGAAGTGTGGGCACTGCAAAGTGTGTTAGTAATTAAATCTATTGCAGTCATAGGATTCAAAAAAATAGACCCCGCCGCTACATCTACGCAGCCAATAACGAAGTGAGGGAAGGTAATACGGTCCGCCATGTGAAATTTGGAGAATTACAGATATTACAAATATTTTTCTGGATTACCTTGATCATACACCAACTACTGATGGAGAATCACTAGTATGAAAGCTCAAACTGCACGAGGGAAGAAATAGAAACTACACCATTAAACAAACTCACTAGTATGTCTCAATGAACTTGAGCACGTGACCATCTCGGAATAGTTAGAAATCAGGGCTTCAGACTACTCGGTCACAGAGACGGCGAAAGAACTCATCAACAACTTCCCGTAAACATTTTTTGATTACATCCAACACTAATCAAGGAATTATTCATCCCCCTGCGTATATACATATGCAGCAAAGTAAAAGTAACACCATTAAATATATAAAGCAAGAAAAATTTATTGAAACCGAAAGAGCATAGAAGAAAAAGTGAATCAGAATCAGTGCGAATTTCGTTTGCTTTTTCTATTGGATCTTCGCGCCTAATATGAGCAAATTCCAGGATTATAAGTAGCTGTCCATCGTTATTAATTTAAGGCGTCTGCCGATGACCCAGTTGTACTTTTTCAGTGATGGGTCCAAACAAGTGTCCTGGATCACGTATTTGTGGAGTGTTTGTCCATGATGTCGACTCTGTCCCTTCACTGGAACCAGTGTCCATAAATTAGGAATTGAAGACCCCTTGCAGCCCTTTGGGTCACTCATGATGCTACTTAAACAAAGAAATCAAAAACATTTAGGGCCACTGGTTCCGCGATAGAAAGAGAGGCAGAACCGTTCGACCCAAACACCAGCTATACCTAATACGGGACTCTCTGCAAAGATTAGCCAAAGAATTAGGCTTCTGACCGCTTGGCCGCCGGGCGGCGAGAAAAACGAATGAATTGATACATAAATGCAATACATAAATAGTTTTTTGGCGAACAATGCAAAGAGAGACAAAAAAAAATAACATGATATTAAAACAGCCGTACAACCTTGCCCAAAGTGGAATATGAAGGTGAACACTTGAAATGTAAAACTGGCTTTTCTAAAGTGTTAAATTCATTTTTCCAAATGAAATAAAAGAACGAAGTGGAAGCACCAGTCTTCACAAAAAATGGCGGATTTTGAATAACGATAAGCATTCTCTGTCGATGTACGAAAAGGTATTAGGTTTATGTCAGTCCATCTGCTTTCTCTATGTTTCATATGCTTAGGAGGAAGCTGTAAAATTGTACTATCAATATATGCTGAAGAAGCAATACTGCGTATCTTCAGTTTTCCTATCTAACTGATCTTGTAAATTTGGTTGCGTGTATGTATTATTCTTTGGCGAAAATTATCTTTCTTCTTTCGTTACAAAAGCATATAGTGCGACCAGAGTGCCGGACATAGATTATCGTGAACTTCATATGTGTATACCAAATATTGTTCGTAAACGGGTTGGAAACCTCTGGAAGACCAGAACCTCAAATTTAATACAAACTCAACGTAACAGATTCGTTAAAATAGTAAAATAGTACAAAGTATACGGAAAATAATGTACTGACGAAATGCACCAAATAGATGAGTTTCAAGCAGTCAAATTTGGCAGAAAATCTTCTCATGATGTATTAGTAAAACAGGAAATGCTGCTCAAACAGTTTAAGCAGGGAGAAAACAAACTCTTCAACCTAAATAAGGTTTTGCATGGGAAACGCCACTTCCCGCAAGAACTCCGTGATTGAACAAAGATGAAGTTCATCTCATCGTGAAAACAAACAACTCATAAAACTCTGAATCATGTTGAAACAATCAAAAAGATCCATCATGAGATTACCTCCTAAACTCAAAACTCAGAAATATTCCACTTACTGAACAATAAAGCAGACATGCCACATCATGATAAACGCAAACCGGAAGGAACAAAGATCCCTTACGACATTCATCGCTAGTCACTAGATGTGACAAAACTTTCCAGAAGACTGGAATGACAGCGTTGCAACACCTGTAGGCATACCATTGTCCATCTAGTCGCAAAGCTATACATTGCTTTTCCTTCTGTCTCTAAAACAACAGAAAGAGTTCTAATGAAAAGCTTTTAGAAATAGATTCATATTTCAGTCTTTGTGGAATTTCAAGAAGATTCAATAAAATGTAATTTATTGAAGCTTTTAGTAAATTTGAAGCCTTGGTATGAAATGTACTTAAATGGAATGTTCGTACGTTTTTCATAAGAAATGCATGATTATTCACTTTCTTTAATGGATCTTTATGCGTCTTTTCGAATGCGTCTCCCAAATTTTTCCATACGAAAACATTTCATGACCTATTTCATTTGCATAATATTGCAAAGGTTAATTACAACCTGCCACCTCAAAATTTCTTGCCGTTGAAGTGTAATGGACACATATCTATTTAAAATCGTAGAGTCCCGAAAAAACAAAGATTATTCTGTTTACTTAACTGAAGAGAGCATCCATGTTTTTAAGTGCTCTATAACTATATTCTCTCCAGAGCTGTTTCGACAATTTTTGTTTCACCCTTTCAGAAATCCACGAGAACTGTCTCAAATGATTTACGATAACATATCTTAAAATTTGTAAAACTCCACAGCATTTATAGGTGCGCGCTGTCTGTTGCGCGCGACGAGAGTATCAACTACACTAAAGAGCAATTGAATTAGAGATACCTGTCTAGTAACGTGTAGCACCACCTTTCGCCCTGATGACGGCGGCGATTCGTATCGGCATGGACTCTACAAGACACCGGAAGCGTTGAGAAGCCATACGTATCCCCCTGAAAAAGCTCCCACAGTTTACGAAGATTTGATGGAGGGGGATCAGAGCCTCAAACATCTCTCTGAATGGCATCTCAGATGTGCTCGATGGGACTGAGGTCAGGTGACCTAGTTGGCCAAGGAAGCAAGGTCACGTCGGTGGAGTGTTCATCCAACCATTCGGATACAATTCGAGAGTGATGGCACGGTGCATTGTCTTGTTGCAGGATGAGTGAATCTCGACTCATCCGTCCAGGCAACATTTTAATTTCTTGCCGTTGAAGTGTAATGGACACATATCTGTTTAAAATCGTAGAGTCCCGAAAAAACAAAGATTATTCTGTTTACTTAACTGAAGAGAGCATCCATGTTTTTAAGTACTCTATAACTATATTCTCTCCAGAGCTGTTTCGACAATTTTTGTTTCACCCTTTCAGAAATCCACGAGAACTGTCTCAAATGATTTAGGATAACATATCTTAAAATTTGTAAAACTCCACAGCATTTATAGGTGCGCGCCGGCTGTTGCGCGCGACAAGAGTATCAACTACACTAAAGAGCAATTGAATTAGAGATACCTGTCTAGTAACGTGTAGCACCACCTTTCGTCCTGATGACGGCGGCGATTCGTGTCGGCATGGACTCTACAAGACACCGGAAGCGTTGAGAAGCCATACGTATCCCCCTGAACAAGCTCCCACAGTTTACGAAGATTTGATGGAGGGGGGTCAGAGCCTCGAACATCTCTCTGAATGGCATCTCAGATGTGCTCGATGGGACTGAGGTCAGGTGACCTAGTTGGCCAAGGAAGCAAGGTCACGTCGGTGGAGTGTTCATCCAACTATTCGGATACAATTCGAGAGTGATGGCACGGTGCATTGTCTTGTTGCAGGATGAGTGAATCTCGACTCATCCGTCCAGGCAACATTTTTCCACATGTCTAGGGTCCAGTGGCGATGTTCCCTCGCCCACGCTAATCTTTGTACCCTGTGATGTGCGGTCAGCAGCGGTACCCTCGTGGGACGATGGCTTCTGTACCCCATAGCGAGGAGATGGTTCTGGATGGTGTGGCTGCTTACACGTGTTTGTGCACCAGCGTTAAATTGCCGAATGATTTCTCGCACTGTGGCCCGTCTGTCCGGTGTTACAATACGAGCTAGCCGACGATGACCCCACTCATCCACACGCTACTGTCTACGGCATTTGGGCCTTGCAGGGATGGGTTTACCGGATTCGATGTACTCACGGTGCACTCGTGACACAGTGTTTCGTGAAAATCCCAGTGCCTACACGACTTCCGAGGAGGAGTGACCCATTCGTCGGGCCCCGACAATTGGCCCACGATCAGATGCGCTTAGATCTTTCGTCCTACCCATACTGCGTCAGACTCTTATTGATTCCCGTCGCATCACTCCTTATATTGTCGTATCGCTGCATACGTCATGTCGTTTCCTTTTACAGGGCCGCCCACAGCGCCACATTTGCATAACGCTAGCTGTCTGTAATTTAATTGCTCTTCAGTGTATATCCAGCGCATGGAAACAGTTGTGCATCCGCGATTTTCTAAAAACGCACGACTCTAAACGGCATACCTAGAAGACCTAGCAGTTGGGTTTCGTTTAGGTTTGTACCTTTATTTCTCTATACAGAATATGTCTTCGACAAGGTAAGAAAACAGGGTTTAATAAATAAACTCGTTGAGCAAGAATGCTCTGACTGCATGGTACATACATATTATGAAGTTAAATATTTTACAAACAGGAAGTTCGCTGTTAATCTAAGAGCGTATACATCGGAGATTAGATATACATAGGCAGGCGTTCCCCATGGCGTTAGATATACACAGGCAGGTGTTCACATGTTATTGTAATAACGTTATTTAAATTTCTGAAAACATAACTTCATTAAAAGCTTTTAAGGAAACACTTGATACACTATGGGACTTTCCAAATTGTTCCTGTAAGTCCATTTCTTTTGACCTTGTGTAATCAGTACATACATCATTGCCGAAGACGTTGTGAACGTTTTGTTTTACATCTGAATCATATATCAATTATTAATGGTATTCATGGAATTGAAAAGTTCGCGACTTCGCACAGCCGTTCGGACTAACATTTAGCTTATAAACCGCTTTTGTGTCGCCATCTGTCGGAACCTGTTCTCTTGACCGATTAGATGAAAATAGATAAATACAGAGTTGTTTGCACTTTGCAAAATTAATATTGTGCGGTACCACGGAGGAGAAGCAACTCGGCGACACACTATTTTTCCCTAGCCTGAGCGGCGATACCGTTGTTCTACTGTTCACCTCCGAAGGCATTTAGAGAAACTCCACTCCTTCCATCAACCAATGGCGTAACTACGCCACAGAAGCACACCGTGATGTCACTGATTGCTGCAGCCAATGGCCCTTCGTCTTTGTTTAGAGCAGCCGTTCTTGCCGAGTGGCTGATCTGTCGCCAACTATCGGTATTCTGTGCTGTTCAAACAATTCATTTGACTGTGGTGAAATATGAAACTGACTTCGTTTTCGGGAACAACAAATTCAGTGTTCTCAAACTGAAAGAGAATTAACATCCATTGATATTATATTTGGAGAATCTCTTTTAGGAAAGAAACATTGTCAGCTTTTTAAAAACGCAATCAGGAATTATATTTCAATCATTTAGAACTGGTTCTAGGGACGGGAAAATGTGAGTGTGAAGACATTATCTGGTTTCAAAATATTGCATCTTGTTTTGAAGTTAACTTTCTTTCACCACTTAAAATATTATTTTCGAGGGCGTATGTAAAAAATAAGGTTCTCATAGCAGCGACTATCGGAAATGTAGAGAAGGAAAGAATGTGGTGCCGCCCCGGTGGCGCAGTGGTCTAAGGCGCTGGCCTCTGATCATTCGTCCGTAAGGGGTGCGAGTTCGAATCCCGGTCAGGCATGGATGTTGTGTTTGTCTTACGGCACTGGCTCTCTCCCTTCCCTGGAACCAGTGACCCTAAATTAGGGACGGGCGACTGCTTATAGCCCATTGAGTTGCTCACGGTGGTCGTTAAACCTCCAACCAAAAAAAAAAAAAAAAAAAAAAAATGTGGCTGCAGAGTGACCTCATACGCTTCGTTGTTAGCTAGTGGAAGGAGTATGGAACAATTGTGCTGGTTAGTTTATTCGTTAACAGTCATTTTTATGGAGCAGCAGCTGGAGTGTCACTCGACATTGGAAGTTTGCGAAACAGTGCGTATTTTATGAGCAAAACGTTTGAATTCAATGGAAACCCATGATGAAGCGTCAGCTATTTATGGAGAAGAGGCAATGTCACCCCAGGCCATTGGAAAATGGTGTAAGCTGTTCGAAGAATGCGAATGGGTTTGACAGATGAACCGGGCAGAGGTCCATCTTCGACTTCGACGACCGTTGATCACATTTCTCGCTTCGGGGAGTTGATTTAGGAATACCCACCGCATTAAAATTAATGAAATAGTCGAAGATTTGGGCGTGTCATATGGTAGTGTATTTGCTATCATTTACGAGCACCTGCGTTTTAGAAAAATGTGCGCAAATGAGTTTCATGATGTTTAACGGAACACCAGAAAAATCAGCGATTTGCGTCCAGTCTTGCGTTCCTGGAACGTTATTCTGAAAAAGGAAAAGATATTTTGCAGCGCATCTTCACCGTCGATGAGACGTGGGTGCATCACTTCACACCAGAAAGCAAATCAACATCCATGGTGTAGAAACACCCCAGCTTACCAACTGCAAAAAAATCTAAAGTCGTGCTGTCTGCCGAAAAAGTGGTGGCCACGGTTTTTTTATTATGATGGGCCGGTGCGTAAAGAGTTTATGGCAAGGAGAGTAAGATAAATGCTGTAATGTACTGCGAGACATTGAAGAAGTTAAAGAAAGTAATTGAGGATCGAAGACAAGGAAAACTGTCAAAAGGAATTTTCTTTGCCGGACAATACAGCCCTATATAAAATTGCAACCACGTAGGAACTTCTTCGCACTTTCAATTGGGAAATTGGGAAGTATTCTCACATTAACACGTTGCCTTCATTACAGTACGTAGTGGTTTTACTTAAAATTGGATGGGCCCTCTTTTCTCCTTTCCCTACTTTTGACCTCCTGGTACTGTTTCGGATTGGTGCCCGTTCACTACACTAAGTAAAAGAGCTGTTGTCTAACACACTCTTTCATTTCTTTGTCTATCACCCCTTTGGCTAGAGTCAGTGGCGAAAACTGATCCCTCAGTAACATGTTCCAACAATTCTTAGCCTAAGTGATCAGATACATTTATAAGGATCGCCCAAATGAAAGTGAGACTCGTGTAATAGCGTCGTTGGATAATTACACAGAGCCGTGCATTTGCGCCGGTAGATGGAGTGTCATGTCATGAAGCACGCTGTTATCGGCGGCACATGTCAGTGTGATGTTTGCACGTGGGAAGGCAAATTGACTACGTAGGGTCCTGACATGGATTCGTTCAAACAGGCACAGCGGGCAGTTATGCAATTTTTCACCGCAGAAGGGGTTAGTAGAGTCGAAATTTATCGTCGTATGAAGGACGTGTATGGGAATGAGTGTCAGTTACGGTGTACAGTGTTTCGTTGTTGTAGTGAATTTCGTAAAGGACGTGTGAGCACGGTGGACATGCCGAGACCTGAGCAAGCACACATGGCCATCACCATGGAATCGATTGCTTCCGTGGACAACCTTGTAAAGGAGAATCGCCAAATCACCACCCGCGAGCATGCGGCAACATTGTCCGTGAGTAAGGGAACTGTTAACACCATTCTCGATCGTCGAATGGGATACAGCAAGGTTTGCGCACAATGGGTCCCCAAGCATCTCCAGGAGGAGCAGAAGACTCGGAGAATGGGTGCTTGCCTGGAGCATCTGCATCGTTACCAAGCAGAGGGGGGACAGTTCCTTTCCAAGAGTGTGGCCGCAGATGAAACTTGGTGCCACCACTTCAATCCGGCCATAAAACGGATGAGTATGGAATGGCGGCATCCCAACTCTCCATGACCAAAATAAAAGCTCAGTCCTCTTTAAGAGCTGGAAAAGTGATGCGCATGGGTTTCTTCGATGAGAATGGCCCATTGCTGCTTGATTGACTAAACGCGGGCAGTACGGCCAGGGCAACCACATAGCAACACGTTACGCAACGTCGAAACCACCATCAAGCGTAAGCGACCCGGTATGTTGTCAAACGGGGTTGCTCTGCTGTACGATTTCGCACGCCCGCATGTGTCGATAGTGTGCCAAGACTTGCAGCAGAGCTTCCGCTGGGAGGTCCTCGACTATCCTCCCTATAGCCCCGATCTGTCTCCCTGCGACTACTACATCTTCGGGCCACTGAAAAAACATCTCAAGGGCCGCCGGTTCGCTAACGACGCTGAGGTCCGGGACGCCGTTGAAGACTGTTTCCACAGCCAACCACGGACGTTCTACGCTCACCATCTCGTGCCGCGCTGGGACACTTGCTTGAACCGGCAAGGCGACCATGTGTAGCTGGTACGTAGCCTATGTATCACTCTTACTTCTTGTATGTTCACGTATTCGTACCTATAAGCCATTACGGCAAAAAGTCGACCGTCTCAGTTTCATTTGGGCGAACCTTATATTTATGCAAATGAGAAAAGTGGATATCATGCAAATTAGTAAAATGAACCCTTGTGTTTGCAACTGCCCCGGTGTGCTACGTGTACGGGTTCTCAGCTGCTTTCTAAAGTGTTGTTGTTACACGGTAAAAATTAAATTCAGAAATAGCTTTATTATCAGTCGTTCCCTCCCTGTTTCATCTGATGTCAGAGTAATAACAATTCATAACGTTTGGTGTTAGACCAGGGTCAGTCTTCCCGTCAGTCAGAGCCACAGGTACTTTCTTGTAAAAAAATAATTTTATTAGAAAATCAGGAAAAGAAACTTACATTCTGTTAACTGGATTACTTAAATGTATTAAAAGAAGCGTCCATCCACTTTGGTAGGCGGACGTGTTTTAATGATGAGAAGAAAACCATCCGGCATATGCTGGGTGAAGTTGGAACATTTCACAAAACTGCGGAACTTGTCATCCATCCATCGTGTAGAAAGTTCATCGACTTATATCTGAAATAGTCTGACAAAGACACCCACGTTTGAAAAGGCCAAGTGCATTTCCGTATGCTAAATGAAACACATTGAAACGTGATATCTGCATGACTTTTAGCACACTATGTTGTATGAACGGGGCACAAGGAAATCTGAATTTTTTGTTTTGATTAACGATTTCTGGATTGCTGACAAAAGCAAATTTTCTTACATTTAAAAATTGATTTATGGAAAAGATTCCATGAAATTTCCGAAATGTATTTCAAAATTACTTTTCACATCTTTCCAAAGGGTCAACCATCTTTTCCCTTTCTGCGTATAACATTCGGCATAATTACAACTATTCGTATTGGTGTTATCCCCTCAAAATAATTCTGCTGGCCTCTTGAAAATCAGAAACACGATTTGCTTTCATCTTCGGCGCCGCGATGTACATAGGTAGCCACTAACAGTGAAAAAAAAAGATTTCCACTAACAGTGTGTCGTCATAGATATCTAAAACGTTTCCACTAACAGTGTGTCGTCATAGATATCTGTATGGTTTTATTATGTAATGCTACTGTTTCAGTCTCTGAAGAAGTTCAAAAGAATCAAGAGTGTGGCGATTGCATTGCACCAAAAAGGAAACATTTGCTACATAAGCACCGCAAAAGAATTGCGCTATTACAACACTAGAATCAAAGTACAATAACTCCAAACAGGAAAAATGCAAAATTCGGGTGCACTCATTATACAGAAAGACATATTTGCAGCAAAGAGTATCTTATTTGAAAACATATTCTGCGAAAACCATAATTCAAGGAAACTTTGCTGTACATGAAGCTTATTTGGAAGTGAACAAATGCCAATGTATGTAGGAAACGACACAATCAAAATATTATTTCAAACCGAAAAAAAAACAGATGGCAGCACACAGCAGACAACATTTTGAAAAGTAACGACATAGAAATGGCAGAAACTCCAGTCGTGCTGTTGGGACCGTCAACAGCTCCTCGAAGACTACCAGGAAGCGATAATAACTGCTAAGGCTTTACACTCTCTTCATGAACTTGTCGGGAATGTTTGTATGTGAGAAACATTTAAGGGCGGACAACAGAAGGTGCAGAAACTGAGAGAATGGGCAAAAAACAGAGATACAGAAACTACCTCGTCACTTGAATCCGTCAGGAATGACATTAGATATCGCCACTCTGTTGGGCTTAAAACCGTGGCTGATACGCACGGTTTAGTAGTTTCCCTTTTTGAAATGGCTATTAAAAGGCCATATTTTGTGTCACAGGAGCAGAAGCAATTTCTCGTGAAGAAACAGCGTTATTTCGTTTCTTACGAAAGCTACATAACATAGTGAAGGGGAATGTTATTTTCCAGGTAAGGCAGAACGAACGTCAAGGAGTTCCATTGAAGTCAGTACTCCAAGGCCATGACGAAAGACGAACGAAGTACTTCCATGTGGATGTTTGCCCAGGAATCTCACAGTCTACTACCCGTTTTGGTTGCTACTACGTAGCTTCACGATGATGCAATGATTCTGTTATTGGTTAGCAATCATGTGCCTTAAATAACTTATCCTTGAAGAGTAGCCTCGTTGCGTTGTGGCTAGTTACAGCTTCAGAGAAGAGTGGAGTTGGCGACAAAAGACGGAACAGCCATTTCATCGATATCGGATAACAGATGTATGCTTCTGGGGTCAGCACTACCCTTAGGGTGTGTGAAGCCTCTTTTTTATAAACAGTTTGACTAAAAAATGTATTGCAAAATTCGTGAGTCCAAGTGCGTATACTGATCTATTGATGGAGATTTATGATAATGGATAGAGAAGGGATACTTATGTATTTTTTTATTGTCCAATCAGTGTTCTCTTGACCTCTTTAGGCCAATCACTGCATTCCTAGAATGGGATCTCTTACAGCGTTGACCATCGTCTTTCAAAGGATTTATATGAAAGCCATGACCGAAGCTATTTATGAAAGCTATTTCCGAAGCGCGATGTGTCGTCGGGCTTGTCAACGTCACTCGCCCTGATTCTCAGTGTGCTACTACGCGATACAAATAGTTCCACAACGAATTTCAAAAGAACGCGTGCGTCCGTGAGTGCAATGCAAATAATGAGACATTCAAAAAGTTTAATGGCGTTCTTTGATTGTTTGGATGGTCTTTAATATGCAGTTAAACTCACTTTGGAAACTTGCTTGGGTTTAGAAGGAGACTTTGCGTTAGCCAATAGCGTCATTTATTGTACTGGCTGGAATTTCGTCGGATCGAATTGGATAGTTTTATGTAGCGAGAATTTGTTGTTGAATTTTTAAGCAAACATTTATATTGTCGGTCCCCTAGTTATATCCTCAGTCGTGCTGCCCCCACCTCCTTCTAGGGAGAGGGCACAGCAAAATGGCCGCCCGAACGAGACGTTCGTTTCAGCGGAGCCAAGTTTCACGTGATCACCGCGGACTTGCCGCAGCGGTGTTCACGTCGTCGTACTTGAAGGTCACTTTTACGGTAAAAAAACTTTAAAATGCATTTCACAGATGAATTTTTTTCACCATTTGCCATGAAATTACATACTTTAAAATGTCTACGTCTCACTTTTTCGAAATCGTTCAACGTTTCCGACGAAATGATTTAGGACGCTAAACTACACATTTATCAAAAAATCCTACACTGTATTTTCCTTCATTCGCCGGATACGGTTTCTGTAAATATTTTTTTTCGTTTCGGTGTTTAACGACACTGTGAACAACTCGATGGGATATAAGCAGTCACCCGCTCATAATTGAAGGCTGCTGGTTTCAGCGGAGAAAGTGGGGCAACGACCTAAGATAAACACAATATCTATGCCTCTCCGGGATTCAAGCCTGCACCCGTCTCGTACGAAATATCAAGAGCTTGCAACATTGTAGATCATAACGAATTCCTTGCTTCAGCGTCCGCTCCTTACGTAATTTCTATTGATGTGTCCCTTGTTATTTGAAATGATCTTCTGCGGTTTCTAAACTTTCCGCTTCCTCTGTTCGAAGGAAAGGTTTCATTTCATCAAGCGTCAATGCTGTAATTGACCGGAAATTCGATGCATAACTAATTTAGCTGCGTGAAGACAGTGATATCAAATGTCAATTTCCAAACTGTGTCTGTGCATGTATGCCTACTCTTCGTACCAGAAAGTTTATTTCACAGTAAATTCCTCGTCAAGGATAAAACACCGTTGATGTCTTTATCTTGTGAAGTAATTCTAATATCTACTTACGCTTCACTTTCACGGAAGTTCAAGTTGCTGTACCATGCTTTGTTAGGCAGATTGGTTAAAGCAGTTAAAAGATGTACAGTAGAACTCCAATTATCCGGATTAACTCGGACCACGGCCTATGTGGATTTTGGAAAATCCTGATAATTGGGGGTTTTTTTCTGTAGGCCAAATAGTTGATCGTATTTCATAATAACAAATGTTATACAGTTTAAAAAATAAATATCGACTGTACTGCATTATTTTTTATTGGAGTTTTAACGACCACCATGAGCAACTCAATGGGCTATAAAAAGTCGCCCGTCCCTAATTTAGGGTCACTGGATATAGGGAAGGGAGAAAACCACTGCCGTAAGACAAACACAACATCCACGCATGACGTGGATTGGAACCCGGACCACTTTCGGACGAATGTTTAGATGCCATCGCTTAGACCAGTTCGCTACCGGGGCGGCGTACTGCGCTGTCATTCAGTATTATCTAAATGAACGAAAAAGCTAAAAATACGAAAAAAAATCAACAAAAATCTTAATTTTACTTGGCCTTGAAAGAAGAGAAAGCGATCCGGATAATTGGAGTTCTACTGTACTTCAATTCAGCGAAAGGGGAATTCTTTTGAAGATTGACAGTTACGTGCTGCTTTTTGTTGTAGCCAGAAAAGTCTATATGTTTAAAATGCAACTGCAACGGAATATACCATTTTGCTCTGTGAATTTTTATACGTTAAAAACAGAATGCGAATACTTAAGGCGACAATTTATAACTAGTCACTGTTTGTTAGGAGAAGGGTCTACGTTCGAGTCCTAGATGTTGCATGGGTGACAGAAGGGATTCGAAATTCCACTCGTCGAGAAATTTAGAAACACTGCATTCATCGAAAAATATAATTCATTACGGAATTCTGACACCAGACTCCAGTTTGATTGGTTTTCTTTCAATTTTATTATATTAAAAGCAGTGGCCTGCTTACCTCGGTGAGTAGACACGGTCCGATAAAAACAGATTTCTAAATGTACATCTAGCTCCTTTTTTTTTTTTTTTTTTTTTTTGTTTTAGTTTTGCTTTGTTTTGGGGTTTAACGGTCGTTATGAGCAACTCAAAGGGCTACAAGAAGAGTGGCGTCCGATATTCTGGGCCACTGATTCCATACAAGGCGATAAACCAGAATCGAACAAGCTTACCACCCATGACTCATCGGGGAATTGAACTAGTACTCATAACCAAATAACTAACTCAAGGGACCAGTGCCCTCAGAATACTCGGGCAATGCCGTGGCCACCTGGCTTCTTTGTGAGGCATAACCATGTTTCTGACTGTTGAAAGGGCATCTGAGTCATAGGGTGACAAACGAACCGGCAAATCGAATCCCAAGACAGTTTTTTCACGTTATAGCATTGCTTCTGGACCTCAAAGAACAAGTGAATTTTTAGTTTTGGCAAAGGCCGTTCCATAAAAACGGAGAGTAATTTTTTTCAGTTGGAAACAGTGCGAAGTGGGGAAATAACCACGCAGACGACTAACTGAATTAAGGAAGTATCTGTGGCAACAGTGATTAGCCGCGGCAAGCGATTCTGGTTTTGTACTGCGCAGTTGTTTAACCTACGTCTGCGTTTCGCCATGCAACTATGGCGATGATTGATTTGGAGCTAAGAAGTGAAATGCCTTGTGAGATCAAATTTCTTACCGTTTGGGTAAAAAGGCTACATAAATAGGTGATTTAATGAAAAAAGCTTACAAAGATAAACGTTTGGGTGAGTTAACGATTTTTAGATGTCATCATGATTTCAAAAAAGGGCGTTTACCGTCAGAACTCACCCCTAGGCCTGGTCGACCTGAAACCGTTGTTACGGAGCATATTGTTAACACTGTCTGGGCAATCCTGCAAGAAGATCGACGAATGACGTGTGAAAACATAGCGGCGTCAAATAATATTTGAAAAACATCTGAATTCCGCATTCTAAGCGACACATTGTTTCTGCATCGTGTGTGTTCCAGATTAGTACCTCATCCCCTGACTAGAGAACAATTGTTAGCCAGAGTTCAGGTGTGTCATAATTGGAAACAAATTATTGCAAAGGATCCAGACTTTCTAAACACAGTAATAACTGCCGATCAAACAGGGTTCCACTATTTCGACCGCATCACGAAGCGTGCAACGAGTGTCTGGAAAAACACAGGCTCGCCTCCTCCGAAAAAAGTCCGCTAAACCAAATCCGCTGGGAAGATGATGATGAAAATTTTCTTTGATCATGAAGGTGTAGTCTACCAGCATGCCGTTCCTCCACAAATTACTGTCAATGCGGAGTATTACATTTCAGTCATGTAGCGTCTGCGACGACACATATTGATTAAGCGATCGGAACTGGTGAGAGAGAAGATCGTGCACCATGATAACGCCCGCCCATATGTGGCTGCTTGTGTTCAACAGTTTGTTACGAAATGCAGTATTGAAAACATGCCACAGCCTGCCAACAGTCTTGACCTCGCCCCGTGCGATTACTCATTGTTTCCAACAATGAAGGAGAAGATCCGTGGCGCAACAATCAACACAGATGCTGACGTAATTCAAGCTGTACAGGAGTCTCGCTAAAGCAGCTTCCACAAAATGCTTTCGCCACATGTTTTGAAAAGTGGACTGAACGATAGGACCATTGTATATCATCCGAGGGAAGATACTTTGAGAAAGAATAACATATATTTTGATGTACCAATATTTCTTCATTTGTGTGATTTTACTCTCAGCTTTTATGCAACAGCCGCTGCAGCATTACCATTTTTAACATCCGTGAAAAATGTATCTGGGCAATTGTGATCATTTTAAAAGACTATCATCCGAACGGTAAATATTAAACTTTGTAGCCCCACTCAGATAATTCGTCCGAACGGGGTCCGGGTTTGAATCCTGGTGAGGCATGGATGTTGTGTTTGTCTTACGGCACTGGCTCTCTCCCTTCCTTGGAGCCAGTGACCCTAAATTAGGGACGGGCGACTGCTTATAGCCCTTTGAGTTGCTCACGGTGGTCGTTACACCTCCAGCCAAAAAAAAAAAACCACTCAGATAACCGTTGAAAATGATTATCGGTGGATTCACACTATGCCAAGTCCACTGCAGAAATGTTACGTGAAGGAATTCCGAGCAACGAAATATTTTTGAAATTTTTGTATAGCAGTCTAAAAAATGTTATTTATTTCTTGCAAGGTTGCTTATGTAATGCGCTGTGCTTCTTTCCAGCAGTTTTATATTTAATTTAAAAAAACTGTTCACAAAAAGGAATTGTGGGTAACACGATTTCAAGCTTTTCGGTACATCGTGCATCTCCCTTTCTCTGTGAATTTTTATTGGAACAATTATGAACTCAGAATGAAAATTCGGTGCACTAACAACTTTCTCTGCCCATAGTATAAAAGGAATAAACAGGAACACAGTTCAACATTGAAAAGTTAAAAATAGTGTTAGCACAAATCAAACGGATTTGTCAGGAACGAAATTTCAGCGGAACGAAATTTCAGCAAAAGTAATGGATTATGGCAGGAAAGTAATTTTTCTACATAATTTCAGTTCATTTTGTATTCGCGAATATCACATCCTTAATTTTGCATAATGAAAATTCAGCAGCCCTTATAATATCGTAAGTCAGTTACTGATAATTATCCCGTATCACCAGTGTTGACATAACGGGGATTAATGGAGCAAATATCGGAGGAAGGCAATAGTAATCCCTTCAGCTAACCCAGATCAGACATGTGGCACAGAACCAAGCCAAAGCACAGTGGTCCTCGACTCATCCCACCGACTGGAAGATTCGTCCGCCATCGAAGGGACCGGCTAGGTCATTTATTCAATTAAAAATACAATTTCCAAAAGAACAATGAAATACAAACACATATAAACAATTCTCAAAAATTATCACAACGTTGATCCACTTACAGAAACAGAACATTCACAAAATTCAGTATCACTCAAAAATTACACACTGCAAACATTTTCTGTAAGAATACAATGCAAAATTTACAACAAATTAATTTAGCATGAATAATTTCAAAACGTAGAAATATTTTACAATGAACCGTATACCAAGTAAAACACTTCCCGACCCTCTGTCCAAAAATATCTATTTCGAAGATAAAATAATCAAAATAATATTCCCTCAGTTCGCCCAGTCGAAACCAAAACCCATAACCCCAGAGATAACTAAACAAGAAAAATAGTCAACTTTTATACACTAATATGTACAAAATACATGATAGAACTCAGAACAGTTAAACATTAAAAAAAAAAAAACATGCGTAAAATTCATCACACAGTACAGTTACAAAGTAGAACAAAGCATATGACAAACAAATATGAACACAACACAGTCTAACCAAGCATGAACAAAAACCATAACCAGGAGGTAGTACAGCTCGGAGCCCTAACAGACAAGATACAGGCTATTAGGTACATAACAATAGTATCGTAAATGCAACTTGGTCTTCTGAAGCGTGAACTTACTTCAATGCATAGTGCAGGATTTGAAGGAAGCCTCCTAAAACTGGGGAACAATGGCAAACTCACAGCTCGTTATAGACCGAAAGGAAACACCTTGGGGCCTACCATGGCAGCTCGTAAAGCAGAAAACTAAACATTTTTGTTTTTGAATTTAATTTAATCACTTAAAACACTCAGAAACTGATAACGAGGAACAGTACACCAATTATGTAGAAAATAGTAACTATACTAGTCATGCGATTTATTGGCGTAGGAATATATACATAAGCGTTTCCAAGCTTTCTAACATCTACCAAACTGCAGTTTCTGTCTAACTTCCTTGAAAAAGCTATGTGATTGTTATGCGAACACTTGGAAACGCTTATGTAAATATATATTCCTACACCAATAAATCAGATCACTAGTATAGTTACTATTTTTCACTCAGAAATTTTTAAGCCCATGTTATGAAATGTACTTAAACCGCATGTTCATGCTTATTTTGGTGAAAAATGCAGGATCTTTCGCTTTCCCCAATGGATCTCAAGGTGTTTTCTGGTGAGTCCCCAAAACTTTCCCATACTCCACTGTTACCATTGTTTCACATCAATTTCCTTTGCAGAGCATCATAATTGTTCATAACATTCATCTTCATTAAAAATTCGTTGACGGTCCAGTGAAATAAATATAGACCCGTCTTCAAATCTTAGGTTCTTGAGCAAATTGCAGAGTACGGTTTTGTGAAAGATCATTTGTACTTTTTCTATAAATAATTTACTCCAGAAAGCAATCATATTTTTACCAGCTTTGTAAGTATATTCTTCACAGAGCTGCTTTGATGATTTAGCGATCCCCTTCATTAATTAGCAGGAAATGTCTCGATATGTATTGCAGATAATATTCCTTAATTTTTTTTAAATCCCACAGGATATGTATGTGTCCCCACGTGTTGAGCGACAAGGGTGTTTACTATATCCAGCACAAACACACAAGAAGAACAACTTGTGCATCCGCTATTTCCAAAAAACGCATAACTCTATAACACATGCCAAGACGACTTAATGGAATTGGTTTAGGAATCACAATTAGATTTCGTACTTCTTCCACAAAAATAAGTTCTGCTCTCCTCAGCTTACGGCGACGTTTCAGGTTACAGAGAAATGAACAAAACAAATCTTGTCTTTTAAACTGCCAGGTGGATAAACTGAGTGAAAAGCAATACAGTAACATCTCCCAAATTACTGCATCATAGATACATAATTTTCGAGGTGTTGCATTCCAAAAGCAAATCAAAGCTTTGTGTCAAGAAAATCAGAATATACAAACTGATTCAAAGGAATTATTCGACTTTATTAAAGAGACAGTGTTTCTAAGAATGAAGGTCATACCACCAAATAAAGCCTTTACAGCAACTATTTGACTTACTATGGGAGTTTTCAAATAGTTGCAGCTAGCCCGTTTCCGTTTATGCTGTGTCATCAATAAAAATGTCGTAATCAAAGACGTTGTGAGCGTGTTTTATTTGTTTGTTTGTTTGTTTTTTCATGTGAATCAAAAACCGAAAGCATTTTCTGTACCATACGTGGATTCATTTATGCAGCATTATTTTTAAATAACGACTTTACTCTAGCGTTCCGCTAACATTTAGCTGATACCCTTCTTTAGTGTCGCCATCTATCGGCATTGTTTTACTGAACTCCCACTTAAAAAACGATAAAAATTAAGAACTTCTACCCTTTGCGAAATTAGTACTGTGAGATACCTTGGAACAGCAGTATTTCTGAGATACCGACGTTTACCCCAAGACTAAATTAAATACACATGCCGCTGCGCTCATCCAAAAATTACGGTAGAGATGCACCAGGCCCCTCCCCCTTTCCATCATCAGCCCATAGCGTACGTTCGGTGCAGAAGCCGACCGTGGTGTCAGACCTTGTGCAACCAATAGCTTTGGCCATTGCCTAATACGGCTATTCTGAGCATATGGCTGACATGTTGCCATCTATTGGTTTTCAGTGTAAAAAAAACTCCGTTAAAAGCGACCTGGATATAATCTGATGCTCTATATTACTTCCGCTTGGGGAGCAAGAAATTCTGTGCTCTCAGGTTGAAACAAGATTAGTTTTCACAGTTATATATGATCGACAATAGTTTTGTTTTATTTAGTGTTTAACAACCACTATGGGCAACTCAGGTAGCGATAAACAGCTTCACGTTCCTAATTAAAGACCACTGATTCCCGGGGAGGGAAATAGCCAGAGCCGTAAATCAAACACAACCTCCATGCCACACATGAATCGAACGCGGTCCCAACTCGCCCTAGTGGTACGAAGCCAGCGCTTAGCCAACTGCACCTCAATAGTTATCGTATTCCCGTTTCTTGAAATCGTATGCTGGATGCATAACGTTATACAATGAAACCCCAATTAACGGAACTACCCCCCCCCCCCCACACACACACACACCAAACAACGGTAACCTCCGAGCAACGGCAAGTTTTGTTTGGTACAGAACAGCTGCCCCAAGATTAATATGAGCGATAACCTCCAAACAGCGGCCAACAGACATCTTGCCTATTTGCATTTTCCGACCTTCCTTCGGCACTTCGGCGAAAGGGATAAGATAGGAATAAAGAATGCTGCTGTGTCTCGAGATGAATTGGTTGGATCACGGCGAGTATAGTGATGTGTTTAAGTGAAAAGAAAGGAGTTAAAGTTTAGTTCTACGTGAGGCGAACTCCAGATCCTGTGTATGGTTCTCTCGCATTCCTAAGGAGGGGGGGAGAAGCTTGGGAGGTTGTTGGTTCGTGAAAAGTTTTCTGTTAGCGGGGTTTATCTTTGAGTGGTCCCTGTGGGTTCCTTTCCTGTTTTTCGGCGCGCGGTTAGATAACTGTGCAATCAGTTCCACTTCACTGGCTAATATTTTTCCTTTCACCAAGCGTACCTTAAACTTAAACTCTTAGTTTTATATTTCTAAAGGGAAGTTTAAGACAACGGGTCATACACCGCTTTCCTGAAATCCTCTATACAATAATTTTAGTTTTAAATTGTTATTTTGACTTTTATTCAGCATTACACATTTAGAGAAAGCTCTGAAACCGTTTTCTTTGGGTGTAAGTTTTCTACAATCATTCCCCTTGTGTACCAAAGCAACGCACTAGCAATGTTATCCTAGGCCTAACCCCCAAACAACGGCACCTCCCATCAACGGTCATTTTCCCCCGGTTCGAGCATCGACATTTATTCTGAGGTTTTATTGTATTATTAATTTTATATTTGTACCTGACCAGCATATCAGCTGAACCTTTCACTTTGAAAAACTTTCGGTTTATAAAGTATGTACGGAAAGTAAATATTCAAGACTGCTGCATGTGTGAATACATTAAGTTGTTTTAAAAATCAAAACTACTCTAATAATAGGATTGAAAAATAATAGACTCCGCCCCTAAATTAGCGCAGCAAATACCAAACAAAGCAGTGCAAGAAGATAAGTTCCGCCGTGTGATTATTGGAAAAGATTTTGTTTCGTGCGAAATTAATACAGTGCACCAAATCAAAGTCTAACAAGTTAGTAAAATCATGCTATGCATTGATTATGATACGCTTTCCAACATACCAGAAATCCTTACTCAAGTTATGAGGATAATGGCTGTTTAATAAATATCGCTCCTGTGCTCTGACCTTTGACCCCATTTCGAAGATATTAAACAGAACTAGTTCAGTATTTCTCCGGAACAACATAGTAACGTTTTGTCGCAATAGAAGCATTTTCAGTCAAGTTATAAGGATAATGGCTGTGGAATAAATCTCGCTCCTGTACCCTGACCTTTGACCCCATTCCCATGATATTATACAGAACCGGTTCAGTACATCTCCGATACAACATGATGAAGTTTTGTCGCAATCGAAGCATTTTACCTAAGTTATGACGCATAAGGGAGATGGAATTGATTTCCTTTGACCCCATTTCGTCTACTTTCAATAGAGTTCCTCCTCAGGTTGTCTCCTACCACATACTAAACTTTCATCGAAATCGAACCATTTTTACGCGAGTTATCGTGCGGTCGGACAGACAGACGGACAAAGCTGGAGCATATACGCTTCTTCAACCTACGGTTGGAAAGTGCAAATAAAACATATGCGAAGTTTATATAAACAGGAAGTACCGATAATTTCTGAACAGTACAGAAAAAAAAACCAGAAATCTAATGCTGAAATGGGCTAGCTATATAGTGTGGTTCCCTCACAAAGAAATCAAGTGAATTAACTAAAACCTATACGAGCATATATTCGCCCTAGCCAAGATATTGAAACCAAAAAGGAGAAGTAATACTCTTTTTGAAACCCAATATCAAATCATAATGTATGTGCTAGAACGAATCGCAAATTATATATTTCTAGAACGTATAAGCTACCTAATATACCATTTATTTCTATAAATTTCGTACAATAGAAATAGGATACCTTTGTGAGATGTACTGGTATATAAAGTCCCCATGACAACAATTTACGCAACTATTTTCTCTCCCCTTTTCCGACTTGCGTCTTTTTAAGCCCATGTTTCTGTCGGCTTCCTTCCTTAAATGTCTTGGTACGGTATCCAGTTATTGTTAATATTCAACATAAACTAACGTATTGAAATAAATTCACAATCCGACAATGCCACTTTCTACTTTACATCATAGTGTGTTTGCCCTGTAAATCACATTACGTCTTCCCGATGTCCTACAGTACATAGGTTATGAATTCAGTCTTCCTGTGCGAGAGGAATCCACGTTAGAGTCCCGCATGACACTTGAGTGTCATACGTGACTGAAACTTGCATTCGTCGTAATAGTTTAAACCAGATCAAAAGCGCGCACTACATTTGTCGAAAAATTTTATTCTTTACGGAATTCTGGCACTCAACTCCAATTGCAAAGTAAACACTTTTTTCTAATATTTAAAACAGCGTGTTGCTTAACCTTGGTAAGCAAACGCGGTCTGGTAAAAATAGTACACTGCCTGACGTGAACCCAGCGCCATGCAAATTGCAGGGTGGGTGCCCACCGACAAGTTATGCAAATTATTGCTTTTGCAGGCCAATCACACGAACGGCGTGCGGGATATAAGCGGACAACCAGCCAGTGATGCCATCAGGCGAGACGTCGTCACGGCCGCGAGAAGTAAGTGGTTCTACTGTATCCGTGTCTGGAGAACGAACGAGGGGTACCAATGCCATTAAGACGCCGTCGTACGCGATTTCGTCAAACGGATGAGATCACGAGAGGTGTCATCGTTGTCCTTCGCACCGCCGGATGGTCCTTGCGTCGTATTGCGGAAGAAACGCAAAGTGATGCTACAACCGTCGGTCGTATTTGGTAACAATGGTCCCAGGAAGGATCTGTGCCACGTCGTAGGGTGACAGGAGCACGGAGATGAACGTCCGAGCACCCAATCGTCGCATCCGACGTCATCCCGTAGCGGACCCACAGGCCACAACGGGCGACATTTTGCGGAGTGTACGGGGAGGCTTGGATGCTCCGATATCGACGCGGACAGTGTCGCACCGATTGTCAGCGTCTGGTTTACTGTTCAGCCGTCCGTTTCTAAGGCTACCTTTCTTCGTCCGGAAGGGGTCCGGGTTTGAATCTCGGTGAGGCATGGATGTTGCGTTTGTCTTACGGCACTGGGTGGAACCAGTGACCTTAAATTAGGGACGGGCGACTGCTTTTAGCCCATTGAGTTGCTCACGGTGGTCGTTAAACCTCTAATAAAAAAAATGAAGGCTACCCTTAACATCAAGCCTTCGTCGTCACCGCTTAGCGTGGTTTCGCTCTAGACTGTGTGGTATGCCGAATGAAACAATGTAGTGTTCAGCGACGAATCGTGGTTCTCTCTAACCACGGATGATCGCCTCGTGAGAATCTGGAGGCGACGTGGCCAACGGACGGATTCCTCCGCCATCGTGGACCGGCAAACGGCCCGTCAACGTGGAATCATGGTGTGGGGTGCTATCAGCGCCAACCGCTGGTACGCATTAGGGTCACACTGACGGCATGCCGCTGTGTTGACGAGGTGCTGCGGCCCGTAGCACTACCGTATCTGCTGGGCATCCCGAACGCTGTTTTTCAACAGGATAACTCCCGGCCGCATACCGCTCGGATCAGCCTGATTGCTTTACACGGTGTGAGGACGCTTCCGTGGCCAGCACGATCCCCCGACCTCTCGCCAATAGAGCATCTGCGGGATACAATTGGACTTCGGTTGAGTACCCTCCCGCCCTTGCAAAATGAAGGTGAACTGTGGACTCGAATCAACACCACATTGTCCACGATACCCCAGGAGTCTATTCGGACACTCATTGCTTCGATGCTACGTCGGATTAAACGCTGTATTATCCAAAATGGGGTTCACATTTTTAGGGACACAGGTCCACTCCTAACTGATTATCCTGTATGTTCTGCCACCGGAGCCTAGTCTGTATGTGACTATTAAATCATTTGTTCAGGATCAAGTTAGCTAAGCTATCTGTGTGTTCAGTTTGGTCTGTTTTTGAGCATTCCTTCATTCTGTGGCATTTTCTCTCTCGGGCAGTGCATTTTCTAACTTTGTATTTGCCTTAATTTGCTTGTTTTTTGCGAGGGGGGGGAGTTAAACGACCTGCATGAGCTACTCATGACCACTACATCGATGGAAGTAAATGACCTGTACCATAGAACAGCATAGCACTCATTCTTCATCCGGTAATCGAACCAGTCCTCATGTTCCACTAAGGGTCGGAGGAGACATGCGCCTGAGCACCTCCGCCACCGGAGGGGCCACCTGTCTTCTCTCTGAGGCAATTTTCACATCGAAATCTTGGTTATTTTTCTGCACAATAGCTTAGCGTACGAACCATTGAAAACATGCGAACTTTTTGGATTCCTATATTTTATCCTTCGCGAAAAGTATATCTTATAATCATTTTAAAGACAGTGAGGAGACCTTCAATGCATTGTACAAAAATCCTAAGTATAGTTCGCACCGTAAACATTAATTTTCATTTGAACAAAGATTTTAAACCCAATTGACGAAAAACCTGCACTTTGTAATTGTTTTATGAGACTATATTTGACGAAGGAAAGCGAAATGAACTGCATGAAACAGAACATCAATTAGCATTAATTAACTTGTAAAAACAGAATATGTGTTGATTACCTTTTTACACTGTAGAAAAAAATGCTTTAGAGAAGATTGCTTATTTTTTCCCTGAGCGTTTAGCTTTATGAATTGCAGCTTCAGTTTTATGAAGCGCATGAAAAACGTCATCATTAATATCGAAGCACATCAAGTAGCTTTTAGCACATTCTACACTGCTGGCCCCCCAAAATGCAACACCAAGAAGGACACGAGATAGCAAAGCTAGATTTACTGGACACATAACAACAGATACAAGGATGAAACGATTGAGCTTACAGGCCCATGCGACTTGCGGAACACGCAGACATCAATAGTTTGTGTGGCCCCCATTGCCGGCAATAATGGCCGCTACACGCCGCGGCATCGAACGAAAGAGGCTTTGGATGTGGGCTTGGGGTATGTCGGTCCAGGCTGCTTCCACACGTTGCCACAGTTTATCGGGCGTAGCCGCGGGTGGTACCTTCCGGGCCACTCGGTTGCCGATCAGCGACCAGACGTGTTCGATGGGCGACATATCGGGAGAACAGGCGGGCCACGGCAGCAGTGACACCTGGTGGGCCGTGAAGAATTGTTGCACGATGCGTGCCACGTGCGGGCGCGCATTGTCCTTTTGAAACGTGGCCGCTGGCAGGTTCTGCAGGTAAGGGTGGACTACAGGCTCCAAATCGTCGGAGATGTAGCGGTGGCTGTTGAATGTACCAGCGTTGCGTACTAGAGGGGTGCGGGTGTCATATCCAATTGCTCCCCAAACCATAACGCCAGGCGACGGACCGGTATGGCGATGCATAATGCAGGCGTCACACAGTTATAACGAAGTGAATTTCTCCGTCATTTTTGTCCAGGCCGGGGCTCGAACCCGGTCCACTCATTCCGGAATAAGTTGCTCTACCAATTAAGCTACGCGGACGTTTTATTCTGATTCCTATCTGCCTTTATGTCGTGTGCGTCCTTCTGGCAGGTACGTCACATCTCCTGGTACGTTTCATCATCTCCCCCTTATTTTTTTTTTTTTTTTTTTGAAGTGCTGGAGAAGGGATTCTCTTATTTTTCCTATCTCGCGGTGTGGAAATAACATCACACCATTGCGAGATTGTGAACGGTCGGGTCATCCGGATAGTTCGGGCGCCATTATAACGAAGTAAATTTCTCCGTCATTTTTGTCCACGCCGGGGCTCGAACCCGGGTCCACTCATTCCGGAATAAGTTGCTCTACCAATTAAGCTACGCGGACGTTTTATTCTGATTCCTATCTGCCTTTATGTCGTGTGCGTCCTTCTGGCAGGTACGTCACATCTCCTGGTACGTTACACAGTCTCTCACCGCGGTACCGCCACACGCGAATCCGACCATCGTGGCAGAAGTGGGATTCGTCGGAGAAGACAATGTCGTGCCATTCCGTAGTCCAGGTGCTGTGTTCAACGGCCCACTGCCGCCTCACTCACCGGTCACCGGTAGTGTAACGTCTATGGTAATCGGAGCAATGGGCCCCGTGCGACAAGTCCCCGCTCCTGCAGACGACGTCGAACAGTACGGGCTGACACAGGTTGTTGCGCAACGCACCCTGATTCTTGCGCTAACATTCGTGATGTGGCGGTGAGAGCCGTCAATGCACACCGCACAACATGCCGGTCCTCTTGTTCGGTGGTGTGCCGCGGCTGCGGCAATCGCTCACGTCGGTCCGTCCGTCCCTCCTGCGCCCACCGAATCCATACTCGCATCACTGAGGCTGGATGTCCTCCCACACGGGCACCGATGTCTCGGTACGATAAACCGCTGTCTCAATAAGATACAATTTGTCCTCTGTCGAACTCCAAAACGTGCTGGAATGACTGCCGTATTCTGCGACGAGGCATCAGGAAGCTTCCCGCGCACAGGTCCGGCAGCACAAGACACTTAACTACTTACACCCAGTAATAATATTCCTTAATTTTTTTAAACCCCACAGGATGTGTATAAGTCCCCATGTGTTGAGCGACAAGGGTGTTTACTATATCCAGCACAAACACACAAGAAGAACAACTTGTGCATCCGCTATTTCCTAAAAACGCATACCTCCATAACACATGCCAAGACGACTTAATGGAATTGGTTTAGGAATCACAATTAGATTTCGTACTTCTTCCACAAAAATAAGTTCTGCTATCATCAGCTTACGGCGGCGTTTCAGGTTACAGAGAAATGAACAAAACAAATCCAGTCTTTTAAACTGCCAGGTGGATAAACTGTGTAAAACGCAATACAGTAACATCTACCAAGTTACTGCATCATAGATACATAATTTTCGAGGTGTTGCATTCCAAAAGCAAATCAAAGCTTTTTTGTCAAGAAAATCAAAACATACAAACTGATTCAAAGGAATTATTCGACTTTATTTAAGAGACAGTGTTTCTAAGAATGAAGGTCATACCACCAAATAAAGCCTTTACAGCAACTATTTGACTTACTATGGGAGTTTTCAAATAGTTGCAGCTAGCCCGTTTCCGTTTATGCTGTGTCATCAATAAAAATGTCGTAATCAAAGACGTTGTGAGCGTGTTTTATTTGTTTGTTTGTTTGTTTTTTCATGTGAATCAAAAACCGAAAGCATTTTCTGTACCATACGTGGATTCATTTATGCAGCATTATTTTTAAATAACGACTTTACTCTAGCGCTCCGCTAAGATTTAGCTGATACCCTTCTTTAGTGTCGCCATCTATCGGCATTGTTTTACTGAACTCCCACTTAAAAAACGATAAAAATTAAGAACTTCTACCGTTTGCGAAATTAGTACTGTGAGATACCTTGGAACAGCAGCATTTCTGTGATACCGACGTTTACCCCAAGACTAAATACACATGCCGCTGCTCTCATCCAAAAAATACGGTAGAGATGCACCACGCCCCTCCCCCTTTCCATCATCAGCCCATAGCGTACGTTCGGTGCAGAAGCCGACCGTGGTGTCAGACCTTGTGCAACCAATAGCTTTGGCCTTTGCCTAATACGGCTATTCTGAGCATATGGCGGACATGTTGCCATCTATTGGTATTCTGTGTAAAACAAAAACGTTGAAAGCGACCTGGATATAATCTGATGCTCTATATTACTTCCGCTTGGAGAGCAAGAAATTCTGTGCTTTCAGGTTGAAACAAGGTTAGTTTTTACAGGTATATATTATCGACAATAGTTTTGTTTTATTTGGTGTTTAACAACCACTATGAGTAACTCAGGTAGCTATAAACAGCTTCACGTTCCTAATTTAGGACCACTGATTGCAGGGGAAGGGAAAAGCCAGAGCCGTAAAACAAACACAACCTCCATTCCTCACGTAAATCGAACGCGGTCCCAACTCGCCCTATATTGGTAGGGAGCCAGCGCTTAGATCACTGCACCTCAATAATTATCCTATTCCCGTTTCTTGAAATCGTATGCTGGATGCATAACATTATACAGTGAAACCCCAGTTAACGGAACTGCCCCCCCCCCACACACACACACACACACCAAACGACGGTAACCTCCGAGCAACGGCAAGTTTTGTTTAGTACAGAACAGCTGCCCCGAGATTAATATGAGCGATAACCTCCAAACAGCGAAACCGCTTAACAGCGGCCAACGGACATCTTGCCTATTTGCATTTTCCGATCTTCTTTCGGCACTTCGGCGAAAGGGATAAGATAGAAATAAAGAATGCTGCTGTGTCTCGAGATGAATTGGTTGGATCACTGCGAGTATAGTGATGTGTTTAAGTGAAAAGAAAGGAGTTAAAGTTTAGTTCTACGTGAGGCGAACTCCAGATCCAGTGTATGGTTCTCTCGCATTCCTGGGGAGGGGGGGAGAAGCTTGGGAGGTTGTTGGTTCGTGAAAAGTTTTCTGTTAGCGGGGTTTATCTTTGATTGGTCCCTGTGGGTTATTTTCCTGTTCTTCGGCGCGCGGCTAGATAACTGTGCAATCAGTTCCACTTCACTGGCTAACATTTTTCCTTTCACCAAGCGTACCCTAAACTTAAACTCTTAGTTTTATATTTCTAAAGGGAAGTTTAAGACAACGGGTCATACACCGCTTTCCTGAAATCCTCTATACAATAATTTTTGTTTTAAATTGTTATTTTGACTTTTATTCAGCATTACACAATTAGAGAAAGCTCTAAAACCGTTTTCTTTGGGTGTAAGCTTTCTACAATCATTCCCCTTGTGTACCAAAGCAACGCACTAGCAATGTTATCCTAGGCCTAACCCCCAAACAACGGCACCTCCCATCAACAGTCATTTTTCCCCGGTTCGAGCATCGACATTTATTCTGAGGTTTTATTGTATTATTAATTTTATATTTGTACCTGACCAGCACATCAGCTGAAACCTTCACTTTGAAAAACTTTCGGCTTATCAAGTATGTACGGGAAGTAAATATTCAAGAGTGCTGCATGTGTGGATACATTGTTTTAAAAATCAAACCTACTCTAATAATAGGATTAAAAAATAATAGACTCCGCCCCTAAATTAGCGCAGCCAATAACAAACAAAGTAGTGCAAAAAAATAAGTTCAGCCGTGTGATTATTGGAAGATTTTGTGTCGTGGGAAATTTGTACAGAAATTAGTAAATCAAAGTCTAACAAGTTAGTAAAATCATGCCATGCACTGATTATGATACGCTTTCCAACATACTAGAAATCATTACTCAAGTTATGAGGATAATGGCTGTGGAATAAATCTCACTTCTATGCTCTCACCTTTTACCCCATTTCGATGGTACTAAACAGAACTAGTTCAGCATTCCTCCGGAACAACATAGTAACGTTTTGTCGCAATAGAAGCATTTTCAGTCAAGTTATGAGGATAATGGCTGTGGAATAAATCTCGCTCCTGTACCCTGACCTTTGACCCCATTCCCATGATATTAAACAGAACCGGTTCAGTACATCTCCGGAACAACATGGTCAAGTTTTGTCGCAATCGAAGCATTTTTACGTAAGTTATGACGCATAAGGGCGATGGAATTGATTTCCTCCTATATCCTGACCTTTGACCCCATTTCACCTATTTGCAATAGGGTTCCTCCTCAGGTTGTCTCCTACCACATACTAAACTTTCATCGAAATCGAACCATTTTTACGCGAGTTATCATGCGGACGGACAGCCAGACAGACGGACAAAGCTGGAGCATATACGCTTCTTCAACCTACGTTTGGAAAGCGCAAATAAAACATATGCGAAGTTTATATAAACAGGAAGTACCCATAATTTCTGAACAGTACAGAAAAAAAAACCAGAAATCTAATGCTGAAATGGGCTAGCTATATAGTGTGGTTCCCTCACAAAGAAATCAAGTGAATTAACTAAAACCTATACAAGCATATATTCGCCCTAGCCAAGATATTGAAGCCAAAAAGAAGTAATACTTTTTTTGAAACCCAATGACAAATCATACTGTATGTGCTGGAACGAATCGCAAATTATATATTTCTAGAACGTATAAGCTACCGAATATACCATTTATTTCTATAAATTTCGTACAATAGAAATAGGATACCTTTGTGAGATGTACTGGTATATAAAGTCCCCATGACAACAATTTACGCAACTATTTTCTCTCCCCTTTTCCGACGGGCGTCTTTTTATGCCCATGTTTCTGTCGGCTTCCTTCCTTAAATGTCTTGGTACGGTATCCAGTTATTGTTAATATTCAACATAAACTAACGTATTGAAATAAATTCACAATCCGACAATGCCACTTTCTACTTTACATCATAGTGTGTTTGCCCTGTAAATCACATTACGTCTTCCCGATGTCCTACAGTACATAGGTTATGAATTCAGTCTTCCTGTGCGAGAGGAATCCACGTTAGAGTCCCGCATGACACTTGAGTGTCATACGTGACTGAAACTTGCATTCGTCATAATAGTTTAAACCAGATCAAAAGCGCGCACTACATTTGTCGAAAAATTTTATTCTTTACGGAATTCTGGCACTCGACTCCAATTGGAAAGGAAGTACTTTTTTCTAATATTTAAAACAGCGTGTTGCTTAACCTTGCTGAGCAAACGCGGTCTGGAAAAAATAGTACACTGCCTGACGTAAACCCAGCGCTATGCAAACTGCAGGGTGGGTGCACACCAACAAGTTATGCGAATTATTGCATTTGCAGGTCAATCACACGAACGGCGTGCGGGATATAAGCGGACAACCAGCCAGTGAGGCCATCAGCCGAGACGTCGTCACTGCCGCGAGAAGTAAGTGGTTCTACTGTAACCGTGTCTGGAGAACGAACAAGGGGTGCCGTTAAGACGCCGTCGTACGCGATTTCGTCAAACGGATGAGTTCACGAGAGGTGTCATCGTTGTCCTTCGCACCGCCGGATGGTCCTTGCGTCGTATTGCGGAAGAAACGCAAAGTGATGCTACAACCGTCGGTTGCATTTGGAAATAATGGTCCTAGGAAGGATCTGTGCCACGTCGTAGGGTGACCGGAGCACGGAGATTGACGCCCGAGCACCCGATCGTCACATCCGACGTCATCCCGTAGAGGACCCACAGGCCACAACGGGCGACATTTTGCGGAATGTACGGGGAGGCTTGGATGCTCCGATATCGACGCGGACAGTGTCGCACCGATTGGCAGCGTCTGGTTTACTGTCTAGCCGTCCGTTTCAAAGGCTACCTTTCTTCGTCCGGAAGGGGTCCGGGTTTGAATCCCGGTGAGGCATGGATGTTGCGATTGTATTACGGCGCTGGGTGGAACCAGTGACCCTAAATTAGGGACGGGGGACCGCTTATAGTCCATTGAGTTGCTCACGGTAGTCGTTAAACCTCTAATAAAAAAATGGAGGCTACCCTTAACATCAAGCCTTCGACGTCACTGCTTAGCGTGGTTTCGCTCCAGAGCTGTGTGGTATGCCGAATGGAACAATGTGGTGTTCAGCGACGAATCGCGGTTCTGTCTAAACACGGATGATCGCCTGGTGAGAATCTGGAGGCGACGTGGCCAACGGACGGATTCCTCCGCCATCGTTGACCGCCAAACGGCCCGTCAACGTGGAATCATGGTGTGGGGTGCTATCAGCACCAACCGCTGGTACGCATTAGGGTCACACTGACGGCATGCCGCTATGTTGACGAGGTGCTGCGGCCCGTAGCACTACCGTATCTGCTGGGCATCCCGAACGCTGTTTTTCAACAGGATAACTCCCGGCCGCATACCGCTCGGATCAGCCTGATTGCTTTACACGGTGTGCGGATGCTTCCGTGGCCAGCACGATCCCCCGACCTCTCGCCAATAGAGCATCTGCGGGACACAATTGGACTTCGGTTGAGTACCCTCCCGCCGTTGCAAAATGAAGCTGAACTGTGGACTCGAACCAGCACCACATTTTCAACGACACCCCAGGACTCTATTCGGACTCTTATTGCCTCGATGCTACGTCCGATTAAACGCTGTTTTATCCAAAATGGGGTCCGCATTTTTGGGGACACAAGTCCACTCCTAATTGATTATCCTGTATATTCTGCCACCGGAGCCTAGTCTGTATGTGACAATTAAATCATTTGTTCAGGACCAAGTTAGCTAAGCTATCTGTGTGTTCAGTTTGGTCTGTTTTTGAGCATTCCTTCATTCTGTGGCATTTTCTCTCTCGGGCAGTGTATTTTCTAACTTTGTATCTGCCTTAATTTGCTTGTTTTTTGCGGGGGGGGGTAAACGACCTGCATGAGCTACTAATGACCACTACATCGATGGAAGTAAATGACCTGTACCATCGAACAGCATAGCACTCATTCTTCATCCGGTAATCGAACCAGTTTTCATGTTCCACTAACGGTCGGAGGAGACCAGCGCCTGAGCACGTCCGCCACTGGAGAGGCCACCTGTCTTCTGTCTGAGGCATATTCATGCTTCTACCTGTTCAAAGAGCAGCCGAATCACTGCGTGAAGTATGGACTGTTAAATTTAATTTTCACATCGAAATCTCTGTTATTTTTCGGCACAATAGCTTAGCGTACGAACCATTAAAAACATGCGAACTTTTTGGATTCCCATATTTTATCCCTCGTGAAAAATATATCTTATAATCATTTTAAAGACAGTGAGGAGACCTTCGATGCATTGTACAAAAAATCCTAAGTATAGTTCCCACCGTAAAAATTAATTTTCATTTGAACAAAGATTTTAAACCCAATTGACGAAACACCTGCACTTTGTAATTGTTTTATGAGACTATATTTGACGAAGGAAAGCGAAATGAACTGCATGAAACAGAACATCACTTAGCATTAATTAACTTGTAAAAACAGAATGTGTGTTGATTACCTTTTTACACTGTAGAAAAAAATGCTTTATAGAAGATTACTTATTTTTTCACTGAGCGTTTAGCTTTATGAATTGCAGCTTCAGTTTTATGAAGTGCATTAAAAACGTCATCATTAATATCGAAGCACATCAAGTAGTTTTTAGCACATTCTACACTGCTGGCCACCCAAAATGCAACACTAAGAAGGACACGAGATAACAAAGCCAGATTTACTGGACACATAACAACAGATACAAGGATGAAACGATTGAGCTTACAGGTCCGTGCGACTTGCGGAACACGCAGACATCAATAGTTCGTGTGGCCCCCATGGCTGGCAATAATGGCCGCTACTCGCCGCGGCATCAAACGAAAGAAGCTTTGGATGTGATCTTGGGGTATGTCAGTCCAGGCTGCTTCCACACGTTGCCACAGTTTATCGGGCGTAGCCACGGGTGGTACCTGCCGTGCCACTTGGTTGCCGATCAGCGACCAGACGTGTATCGAACACGTCTGGTCGCTGATCATATCGGAAGAACATATCGGAAGAACAGGCGGGCCACGGCAGCAGTGACACCTGGTGGGCCGTGAAGAATTGTTGCACGGTGCGTGCCACGTGCGGGCGCGCATTGTCCTGTTGAAACATGGCCTCCGGCAGGTTCTGCAGGTAAGGGTGGACTACAGGCTCCATAACGTCGGAGATGTAGCGGTGGCTGTTGAGTGTACTGGCGATGCGTACCAGAGGGGTGCGGTCGTCATATCCAATTACTCCCCAAACCATAACGCCAGGCGACGGTTCCTGTATGGAGACGGATAATGCAGGCGGCATACAGTCTCTCGCCGCGGTGCCGCCACACGCGAATCCGACCATCGGGGTGTTGCCATCAGAAACGGGATTCATCGGATAAGACAATGTAGTGCCATTTCGTAGTCCAGGTGCGGCGTTGAACGGCCCACTGACGCCGCACTCGCCTGTGGTGTAACGTCAATGGTAATCGGAGCAATGGGCGCCGTGCGACACGTCCCCGCTCCTGCAGACGACGTCGAATGGTACGTGCTGACACAGGTTGTTGCGCAACACACCCTAATTCCTGCGCTAACGTTCGTGATGTGTCAGTGAGAACCGTCAATGCCCACCACACAACATGCCGGTCCTCTCGTTCTGCGGTGCGCCGCGGCTTCGGCAATCGCTCACGCCGGTCCGTCCGTCAGTCCCTCCTGCAACCACCGAATCCACACTCGCCTCACTGTGGCTGGATGCCGTCCCACACGCGCACCGATGTCTCGGTACGATAAACCGCTGTCGTGATAA
Source organism: Macrothele yani (assembly GCA_039090855.1). Lineage (NCBI taxonomy): Eukaryota > Metazoa > Arthropoda > Arachnida > Araneae > Macrothelidae > Macrothele > Macrothele yani. The sequence goes on along the minus strand of CM076996.1, from coordinate 104,478,159 downwards.
GCCCCAATACGGCCTCTGTTGAACTCCGAAACGTGCTGGAATGACTGCCGTATTCTGCGACGAGGCATTAGGAAGCTTCCCACGGACAGGTCCGGCAGCACAACACACTTCCACTACTTACACCCCGCCTTCTGTGCACCCTTCTTAGAGTGTTTCTCGGTGGCGTGCCGGAAGCCCATGATTTGCATATGCCATGCATTGCTAATCATTTGCATGTCCTCTCGCGGGCGGCGCATGCTGCGAATTTCAGGCCAATCGGATGCTTCCTTCTTTGTGTTGCATTTTGGGTGGCCAGCAGTGTATATCGTTAGCAGCATCACTAAAGCAGCTAACTTTCAGTTCTGCTTCACCAGTGAATAAACAAAGACTTCGCTCTTTCCACGTTTATCAACACATAGCAACCGAAAAATTATTATCTGGCCACTGCTGGGATCGTGCCCGAGATCTCCCGATATCTAGCAGAGTGCGTTCGCTTTACGCTACAATGGCCAACAAACAACGGCCCTATGTGCGTTTATCTGTCAGCTTCTGACATCGCATATCCGTATAACAGGCTTACAAACTGAGACGTCTCCATCTGGTGGGCATTAACCGCACAAGCTATATACACTGGCGGAAAGTGAAAAAAGAACGCCAAAAAGGAATTGCCGGACAATCATGAAATTTACATATGTTAAGGGGGTCGAGTTCACGTAGGTGTGATGTTAATTTCGGGACCAACCGGTGAGCGCTTACGCCCCAGCACGGCATTATATGCAAATGATCGTCGATGGTATTTAAGGAGTACGGCGAAGTGAATGTAATCAGTCGTCGGCGTACGGACACGTGCGAAGACCAGGAAGAAGCTGCAATGCCGGGACATGGAAGACTTGTATGATTTCAGCAGTTATCGGACTTCGAGCGAGGTCGTCTAATCAGACGCCGCGTAGCCGGGTGGTCGTATCGTCGTATTTCGGAGCGAATTGGACGGGAAGTATCGGTGGTGGTAAAATGGTGGCGTAGATGGTCCGAGAAACATTCCCACACGAGAAGACGTGGAACCGGGAGTCACAGACGGACTGATGAGCGGACCGATCGATGCATAAGAAGAGCGGCGTTGTCAAGCAGAACATCCACTGTGACGCAAATCCGAGCTGCCGTTGCACCTGAGGTGACTGTGCGAACAATCTGCAACCGTCTACTGGATGTAGGACTACGTGCACGTGTGCCTCTGTCATGTGTACCTCTGACTCCAACCCACTGTCAGGAACGGCTGCAGTGGTGTCGCCAACGTCTGCACTGGAGAACGCAATGGGGATCTGTCGTGTTCAGCGATAAAAGCAGATTCTGCTTGGGAGCCTCCGATGGCCGTAATCGTGTTCGCAGACGCACAGGGGAGCGTCTCCACACTTCTTGCATCCGCCAGCGACACACAGGGCCTACACCTGGTCTCCTGGTGTGGGGAGCGATCAGCTATCACTCCCGTACACAACTAGTGTTTGTACCGAGTACGTTAAACAGCACCTTCTACATCAACAACATCATTTAGCCCGTTGTTGTGCCATTTGTAAGGTCGGTCCATCGTGGTGTTTTCCAGCAAGATAACGCACGCCCACACACGGCACGTGCAACGCAACATGCACTTCAGGGTGTGAGACAACTTACATGGCCTACACGTTCACCGGATTTTCCCCCGTTGAGCACGTGTGGGATTTTATGGGACAACGACTTATCCGGTCTCCACGGCCAGCCACGACCATCCCCGATTTACGCGTCCAGGTTGAGGATGCTTGGAACTCAATACCCCAAACTTACATCCAACATCTGTACGACAGACTCCATACCATAATTGCACAGTGTGACGCAGTTCATGGCGGTTCAACCTCGTACTAACCATGTTACATGAAAATATTATTTTACAGTTTACCAGCAAATACAGCTGTATTTTGCCATAATGTTTTGATCACGTTATCCTCTGTATTCCGTTATTATGCTGTATAAATTTCGTTGGTATCAGACGTCTCCTTCTTGGTGTTCTTTTTTCACTTTCCGCCAGTGTATTAATTATAGCAAATAAATCCAAAGTTCAAGAACAATAATGATTCTTCATCAGAATATCATGAATTTATTCCGATCTGTTCATCCAAAACATCATCAAGGGATTGCATTTGCCAGGTACGCACATTTGCGTCACAATCAACATAATCGAAAAGCACAATACCTGATGAGGCAATTTTACTCCATTCTGCAAAATCGTCATCCCCAAAATTATCAGCAGGGTTTTCGGTATTAGAACCACTTTCTTTTTTTGGTCACAGCCTAAGAAGCCTTCTTTGTTAAAGCAGTTTTTAATGGTATCTCTCTTAACTGCATTCCACGACTGTCGCACGAAATGCATGAGAATGTTAACTTTAGGTGCATCATCTTTTGCACCAATAACAGAAAGTACTTTTCGTATGAGAAGCTTTCGATAATGAGCTTTTAAAAGACCCAATGACACCCAGATCCAGAGGTTGTAATTCACTAGGACAATTTGCTGGGAAAAAATAACTTGAACACTTTTTACAGTTTACTTGAGGATGCGCAACACACTGACCAATGAATAAGAGGACTTTTCTCTTTTTGCCTACATCTGAGTATCCAAGGCTTCTACATAATTTTCGTATAAAGCTGTGGTAACACACGACTTTTTATTTGTTTCATACACTGACGGAAAAAAATCCCAACACCACCAAAAAATAGTTGTAGAAGAATGAAATGGCGGCAATACATTTGTGTAGGTAACATATTTAATCGATTAAGGTTTCAAGATCACAGATTATTATAAGCGCGAGAAGAGCCATTTTAAATGTGAAATGCTGGTACATTAATTTTAAATGCGAAATGCTGGTACATTAATAACCGGTGTAACCGCCAGAATGTTGAATGCAAGCACGCAAACATTCATGCATTGTGTCGTACAGGTGCTGGATGTCAGTTTGTGGGATGGAGTTCCATGTCTGTTGCACTTGGTCGGTCAATACAGGGACGGTTAATGTTGGTTGGGGGTGACGCTGGAGTTGTCGTCCAATGATGTCCCATACGTGCTCGATTGGTGAAAGATCTGATGATCTAGCAGGCCACGGCAACATGTCGACACTCTCTAGAGCATGTTGGGTTACAACAGCGGTATGCGGACGAGCGTTATCCTGTTGAAAAACACCCCCTGGAATGCTGTTCATGAATGGCAGCACAACAGGTTGAATCACCAGACAGACGTAAAACTGTGCCGTCAGGGTGCGTGGGATAACCACTAGAGTGATCCTGCTGTCATAGGAAATTGCTCACCAGACCATAACTTCAGGTGTAGGTCCAGTGTGTCTCGGCAGCAGACAGGTTGGTTGCAGGCGCTCACCTGGCCACCTTCTAACCAACACACGGCCATCACTGGCACTCAGGCAGAACCGGCTTTCATCAGAAAACACAACAGATCTCCACTCCGTCCTCCAATGAGCTCTAGCTTGACACCACTGACGTCGCAAACGGCAGTGGTTTGGAGTAAGTGAAGTACACGCTACAGGGCGTCTGGCTCGTAGCTGTCCTTCAAGTAACCGATTTGTAACAATTCGTTGTGTCACTGTGGTGGCAACTGCAGCTCCAATCGCTGCCGCAGACGCCGTACGATGCGCCACGGCCATACGCCGCACACGGCGGTCTTCCCTCTCAGTAGTGCCACGTCGATGGCCTCAACCCGGTCTTCTTGAGGCAGTACCTTCCCTTGACCACCGCTGCCAACAATCATGCACAGTGGCTACAGTCCTGCCAAGTCGTTCTGCAATATTGCGGAAAGAAAATCCACCTTCTCGTAGTCCTATTACACGACCTCGTTCAAACTCCGTGAGCTGTCTTCCCTCTCAGTAGTGCCACGTCGATGGCCTCAACCCGGTCTTCTTGAGGCAGTACCTTCCCTTGACCACCGCTGCCAACAATCATGCACAGTGGCTACAGTCCTGCCAAGTCGTTCTGCAATATTGCGGAAAGAAAATCCACCTTCTCGTAGTCCTATTACACGACCTCGTTCAAACTCCGTGAGCTGTTGGTAATGGCTTCTTCGTCTTCTTAAAGGCATTCTTGACTAACATCAACACACTACGTCGAATCTCAACGATAACTAACGCTCACGAACGTTACAGCGCGTATTTACAGCAAACCTGCTTTGCATGTTCCGATGGGCGCTACTAGCGCCACACGTATGCGCCGAGCGCGAAATTTGCATAGGCGTCATCTTACAGATGTACTCTCACCGCCTACCAACTGTCGTTTATCTAACACAGCCCCTTCTTGGTGTTGGGATTTTTTTCCGTCAGTGTATTTCGTGGGCAAAGATTTCACATTTTGAAGCAACATGGTTTAGCAGATTTCCCTATGACTAATGACTAGAATTTTTCTGACCCAGCTGCATTGGCAGCTAGAAGAACAGTGATTCTGTCTTTTGAATTCTTTCCTCCATGGCAGGTATCATTTCGAAAACACAGTGTTTTATCTGACTGCAGGTTATAAAACAGTCCAGTTGCATTAGCATTAAAGATGTCCCACAGCATGTGCCCGTCAATAATTTGTGGCAGCTGTTCATTTTTTCACGTTTGTGCCGTCACGGGATCAACACATGCTTTCGCCGGATTTTCCTATACACTATGTTGTGTCTATGGTTAAAACGATCAATCCATCCATTTGATGCGGTGAATTCCTTTATTTGAAGTCACTGGGCAAGATGAACTTCTTTTCCCTTCAAAAGTGTTCCAGTAATAGGCCAATTACTCGTACTAGCCCGTGTGTCAATTTCTTTTCTGTTTTTTTCTATGGTACACAAAGTTTACTTGGGAATTTCGAGTTTCTCTGCTACAGCAGTCTGTGATTCTGAGTTCTCCTCATCAAGTTGCAACAAAATGTCAGTTTTTCCACTCACTGAAAATTGTTCGAATTTTTGATTTTTTGTTTTTTTTTTTGCTGCAGTCATTCATTTTTTTAAAATGCTCTCACAAAATGCACTTGTGCAAAGTACAGTGATCAGTGAATTTCACTTCTAACTTTTCTAGTGCTATCTCTGTTCATCAAAATCTTATCCGTAAACGAGCTGTGTTGTTTAATTTGACCTGTAGATTTAACACTGAGAAGAAAGGAAGCGCAATTTGGGGAAGAATTCCAGAGATTCAGGAATGGGTACGTACAATGTGAAAGCTATTCTGTCTGTAGCTGAAAACAAGAATTCCCATGGTACTCTAGATTTTCTCCCACACACCGCCTTTCTTTTTCCTGTTTCCCACTCATGCAAGAAAACATTGCGCTCCTTTGGAACTTGTTCGTTATTTGCCTGTAAGAAACTTACGAAGCGTAAATTACGCTTCATAGTCGGAGGAAAGGCGAACTGATTTATGATTCTGTCAAGCTGTGTCGCAGATGTTCTGTGAAACACTGGTTAACTGCATGCGTAAAAGTTTCCTGTTATGCGAGGCTCTCTTTCTAGCTAATTTTTAACTTGAAAATGCTGGTTAACATATAGTTTGGTGGTTTAAAAACATATAAACAAATTTTGCTAAATTGAGGAAATGTGTTCGTTAAATCGGAGAACGCCAAGCATTAGTTTCAATGTGGTTCTGTCCGGACCATAAAAAATGTACGTAAAATCGCGGAATTCGTTACATCGCATTCCGGTAAATAGGGATTTGAATGTATTGTAGAATTTTACAAAATTTTGTGAAATACTTCCTTCAAATCATTTTGAGAGAGCTGTCGTGGAATACTGAAGCGGGAATGAAAAGTCATCAAAGCAGATTTTCAAATTATATGTATACAAAGCAGCTAACACCTAGATAAAATCTGGACTGAAATTCTACGGAATGCTGATAATCCTGTTTGGAAAATCTGACACTGCGATTTGGTCAGGATTCTACGATTTGATGACAAATTTGCGTATATTTCACTGAACCGGCGAGAAATTTTCATGAGTATGGTTAAAATGTATCCATATATTATTATGCAAAGGGGAAAGGGCATGATTGAACTATGGGAAAGTTATGGAGATCATTTCCCACGAACTCCTGGAGATCTATTCGGCTTCTTATTTATTTCTTGTATCCATTAGTGAATGAAAGTCATAAGCACGTACGGTCTTACGCGTTTTCACAAAATTATAATTTAAAATCATAAGCATCTTCATTACCGTTTCTGTGTTATGCCTCTTCATTACTAGTCACATTCAATTATACTATCATATTAAGTTCTTCTCGGACACAACCCGTTTTCCCATTTGGATCTCTTACTTTCCGAGCAGACATTCTCGGTGTAGGTTTACATTTTAAATTAAGAAGAGCTTTATTGTTGGACACGAGACATTGGGGTCAATGATTCTGCAGGAAATGGAGTCGCAAGAAATTTAGGCCGGAATTCGGGGTTTGTAGAGTTATGACGATATTCCAGAAGAAGATGGCATGACTGTATTTGAATAAATGTAGATTTTTGTACATGAATAAATGTAGATTTTTGTACATGAATAAATGTAGATTTTTGTACATGAATAAATGCAGATTTTTGTACATGAATAAATGCAGATGAAAAAAAAAGAAAAAAAATTGGTAGTACATGAAAAAATAAGACATCTCCTGAAAATAAGCACTAATGCGTCTTTTGGAAGAAAAATTAATATAAGACCCGGTCTTATTTTCGGGGAAACACGGTAGTAGCTCACTATTTCCAGTCACAGCGTATTCATCTTATATGCCATACAGACACCTCCTCAGAAAACTTGAAAACCACAACCACCCCGATTGGAAAATCGACCTGGCAGCACCAGATTTTCTAATTTCAGCAAGCTTCCATTGCACACCTAGGAGAAGGAAAAATTGATCCCTGGAAAGGATATCAAAGCCCATGTATGTGCCCTCACATTTTTTAGGTCTCCAATAATAGCTTTAATATTAACACTCCTATGTTTTTACATTGGCAATTTTTCAAAGTTTTTGGTATAACACACAAGTAATAAAATTTCCCTCTCTGAAAATAAACATGCCGAAATCTTTTCTATGGAAGGAAAAGAAGACAAAATTATAAACGTAAAGATTTGGAAAAAGCAAGAACACCTGTTCAGGAGCTCTTCATCGAAACTGGAAGATATTCAACATTAAATTTTGCGAGTCATCAACAGTTTCATCAGAATGAACAGCAAATAGACATAACTCTTTCCGAGTGAAATTATTTCTGACAAGTTTTTTTCATTACAAAATACTGCAATGTCCTTTCAACAGCTACACAAATTGCATGTGAAATGTATATATAGACATATAACAACCATATGAACTAACAAGTTAGTAAATTCATGCAATGCATTGATTTATGATACGCTTTACAACATACCAGAAATCATTACTCATGTTATGAGGATAATGGCTGTGGAAAAAATCTCGCTCCGGTGCCCTGACCTTTGACCCCATTTCGATGATATTAAACAGACCCGGTTCAGTATACCTCCGGAACAACATACTGAAGTTTTGTAGCAATAGAATCATTTTTATTGAAGTTATGACGATAATGGTTGTAGAATAAATCTCTCTCCTGTGCCCTGACCTTTAACCCCATTTCGATGATATTCAACAGAACCGGTTCACTATATCTTCAGAACGACATGATAAAGTTTTGTTGCAATCGAAGTATTTTTACATAAGTTATGATGCATAAGGGCGATGGAGTGGATCCCGCTCCTATGCCCTGATCTTTGACCCCATTTCGTCCATTTTCAATATGGTTCGTCCCGATTTTGTGCCCTACCACATACTGAAATTTCATCGAAATCGAACCCTTTTTAAGCGAGTTACCGTGCAGACAGCCAAACAGACGGACAAAGGTGGAGCATATACGCCTCTTCAACATTCGGTTGGAAAGCGTAAAAAAAGGTAATGAAGTGCTTTAAAATATTGGTATTCAGGAGAGAGGCAGCTTGTATATACGATTCATGTAAAGGTGACGTAATAAAACCTTTAAATTATTTTTACTGGCAATATGGCTGTAATTAGTACATATTGAAAAGGAAATACTACTGACAGTCACAATCCTTCGATATACTGTATACTTTACCCAAGCGGACGACACGTTTCCGAACTTCTGGAAAGACTAAAACGCTTTCAATAGCGATGTTTTTAGCCAATGTTCTAAGAAAACGCCGTAGCACAGAAATAATGCTGCCGATAATCAGCAAACATTTGATAGTTGGTCTTTTATTTTCTCGAACGTGCGAAAATCCCCGAGCTCTTGTCCGATGAACAAGTTAGTAAAATCATGCAATGCATTCATTATGATACGCTTTCCAACATTCCAGAAATCATTACTCAAGTTATTACTCAGGTTATGAGAATAATGGCTGTGGAATAAATCTCGCTCCTGTGCCCTAACCTTTGACCCCATTTCGATGATATTAAACAGAATTGGTTCAGTATACCTCCGGAACAACATGATAAAATTTTGTCGCAATAAAAGCATTTTTATTCAAGTTATGAAGATAATGGCTGTGGAATAAATCTCGCTCCTGTGCCCTGACCTTTGACCCCAATTGGATGATATTAAAGAGAATTGGTTCAGTATATCTCCGGAACAACAAACTGAAGGTTTGTTGCAATAGAAGCATGTTTAGTCAAGTTATGAGGATAACGGCTGTGGAATAAATCTCGCTCCTGTGCCCTGACCTTTGACCCCATTCCGATGATATTAAACAGAATTGGTTCAGTGTATCTCCGGAACAACATACTAAAGTTTTGTCGCAATAGAAACATTTTTAGTCAAGTTATGAGGATAATGGCTGTGGAATAAATCTCGCTCCTGTGCCCTGACCTTTGACCCCAATTGGATGATATTAAACAGAACTGGTTCAGTATATCTCCGGAACAACAAACTGAAGGTTTGTTGCAATAGAAGCATTTTTAGTCAAGTTATGAGGATAATGGCTCTGGAATAAATCTTTCTCCTGCGCCCTGACCTTTGACCCCATTCCAATGATATTTAACAGGATTGGTTCAGTGTATCTCCGGAACAACATACTAAAGTTTTGTCGCAATAGAAACATTTTTAGTCAAGTTAGGAGGATAATGGTTGTGGAATAAATCTCTCTTACCTTTGACCCCATTTCGATTATATTAAGCAGAATTTGTTCAGTATACATCCGGAACAACCTAATAACGTTTTGTCGGAATAGAAGCATTTTTAGTCAACTTATGAGGGTAATGGCTGTGGAATAAATCTCGCTCCCGTGCCCTGACCTTTGATCTCATTTCGCCCATTTTCAATAGGGTTCCTTTCCAGGTTGTCCCCTACCACATACTAAAATTTGATCGAAATCGAACCATTTTTACGCGAGTTATCGTGCGGACAGACAGACAGACGGACAAAGCTGGAGCGTGTACGCTTCTTAACTTACGGTTGGAAAGCGTAAAAAAGGTAATGAAGTGCTTTAAAATATTGGTATTCAGGAGAGAAGCAGTTTGTATGATTCACCTAAAAGTGACGTAATGGAAGCTTTAAATTATTTTGAATGGCGATATTGCTGTAATTAGTACATATTGAAAAGGAAATACTACTAACAGTCACAGTTCCTCGATATATACTTTACCGAAGCGGACGACCCGTTTCCGAACGTCTGGGAAGACTAAAACGCTTTCAGTAGCATGTTTTTTAGCCACTGTTCTAAGTAAACGCCGTAGCACAGAAATAATGCTGCCGGTAATCCGGAAGCTTTTAATAGTAAGAGGGTCTTTTATTTTCTGGAACATGCGAAAATCCCCGGGCTCTGTCCGATGAATAATATGACGGATGTTCCAAAATTGCCCACTGCGATTTGCAGGCAACGTCTTTACTCTTGTTGGACTATTAAAACGTTGTCCCACAACCTTCTACAAAATGGCATACGCCGTCACCTGTTCCGGTCAAAGGATGTCCGCCACTGTGTTTTAACTGCTCTTTCTCTCGACTTCCAAAAACATTCACCCTTCTGGCAAATGTATGATATGCGAATATCTCATATCGAAACCAGATGAAAATTTCGGAATATTTTTATAGGAAACTACATCTGCCTACCGAGGTAGCAGATGCTGGTTTTAATATATTTGGAATAAGAGAGGTATTCGGAGAAGTGACATCCCGTCTTCGAAATCCATTAATGAATTTAATTTTTGGATGAACGGATCGATGATCAAATAATATCTGCAGTCATTTCTTTTAGAAATTATTTACCGATATCACTCAAGTTACATCGTTTCTTTATCCCAATCCTAGCGTTGTTTTAAGCTATAAGGAACAGTGCAAAGCTTTTGATGAAATATTCCCATTTAGCAACCTCGGGTGCAAGTATAATCCACTGATATATATGTAAATGATAATTAAATGCTTAGTGTCACTGCCATTAGTATAACGGCAATTGTTCCTTTTTTTCTCTTATTTAAATATTTCACTATATTTTAAGTAGATACATTTTCTTTCAAAACCAGTTATGTTTTCCTTTAGGAAGAAATGGCGAGAGTAATTATTCAGCGGCGAAGTTTCGTGAATGAAGGAGCAGTTGTGTTCTGGCTTTAAATGTACTTTAGAGTAGTGAACAGAAAACAATACATCTGTGATCTTACTGCATTGGCTCTAATGTCTTCGGTCCCGCGAAATGCACTTTATAAAACTGATATTGCAACTCTCTGAAGGAATGACCAGAAGCGCATACAAATCCCTTCGCAGCTAGGTTTAGCCGAGATATGCATATGATTGAAATGTGGGAGCTATGGGATTGCAGCGTTTGGCGATACAAGCGAGAACGCCTCTGACGTATCATCAAAAGTACGACAGGTTTCCTTGAGAAAAGAATCCTGCTGATTTGAGCTGCGATTTCCAGCAGGAAACAAATTACCTAAAGAATACCACAAAGCAAAAATCTCCTACCACATCGCCGAATGAGTGCATTTGACAAAGGTCTGATTATTGTTACATGCCCGGATGAATGGTCGATTCGCAGCGTGGCGTAGCATTTGAATCATGATTACGCAACATTGTATCGATTTTAATAGCGGTCATGGAGAGAAGCCATGAAATCTGGTGGGTGTTGAACTGGAGCACGCAGGATGAAGGATAATTTGATCCTTCAACATTTTTACGCTGTCCCTGCAGATATTAACTCTACCACTAAAAGAACTGTAAATGTTGTTTAAAGTCACCGCATCCCAAGAAAATCCCTGTCTCGAAGACTGCCAGAAAGGGGACGCCACGCATGGCGTCAGTCTCGTTGCGTACCATTAACCAATGAGCATCGACGCCAGCATCTGCAGTAATGCGGTGCTCCAATAAAATTGCAGACGGATTGGTGTCGTGTGGTCTTCAGCGATAAATCTCGCATTTCTCTGTGGCCCTACAATTCCCGTGATCGCGCATAAAAATTACAGGGAGAACTGACGAATTTTAGAAAATTGTCCCGCCGCATATTAGGCGCAAACAGCAGGGATCATGGCTGGGAGCAAATATTTGAGTTTCCCTGCGGGTTTAACGACCTTCATCAGCAATTATGAGAGACATACGTAGTCGTCTGCCTCTAATTCACAGTCACTGGTGCCAGTGAACAGACAGAACTAGAGCTATCCGAAAAATTGGCCAGACGTGAGTTGACGTTGACATGAACCATGGCGCATCTCGGGCGAAAGAAATAAAAAGCTAAACACCTCAGATAACTGGGCTACGGAGTCAGACATATAAACATCTGTGACCGCCCAACATATCTTATATTTCTCATAATCCACAAAGTAAAAAGAAGTACAGGTTAGTGTTGGGCATAATCGATTGAATTTAAGAATCGAAAGGTTACAATCGAGAGATCTGACAAATCGAGATATTCATTCGAAATAGTCATTCGAACGATTTCGAATTTTAGAATTTACCGGTAGATGGCGTGATACGCCCAGAGCCGCCCTTTGGAGCCGCCGTCTGCGTTTGACAATTCGAGATATTCATTCGAAATAACCATTCGAATGATTTGTAATTGGTGCTATACGCTCAGAGCTTTCTTTCGCTGGACGGAATGATGTTAAAGACGCCTGCATTTTTTCCAATAGCATAACCTAGCTTAAGAAGTTAGAAGGAACATAAGCAAGTGATTCTCCCTGCGAGAGATAATTCGATCACGTGAAAAGCGAGTACTTCCGAATTTCTCGTATATCGGTACCTCTCGAGATGTTTTCGGTTAGACGAGAGATTTTGCTCGGAACTTATGTTCTCGAGAAGAGACGAGCGATTTCGCCTTTCGAATGCACTCATTTGAACGAGACAGGGTATGAGCAATCGAGAGTTCTCTCGAGAGGTTTTTTTCCTTCGAATGAATTTGGAGGAATCGAATGTTTCGAGATATTTACATAATCGAATGAATCGATTATTTCTACTCGATTATGCCCATCACTAGTATAGGGTTAGTTGAAATTCAGGCAATATCGATCCTACATTCCATTTGGTTCCACAAATTCTGCTGTCATGGACGTAATAGATAATAAGAACAGAATTTTTATTGTATACAATTTCTTCTACAAAGCTAGGCAAAGATTTGGTTGAACTAAGGAACTGAAACGAGGAAAAGTGAAGTTTAGGTGTCAAAGGAATTCATACGTGGGCTTGGAAAATCAGAGGTGGGAAAAGAATATCGGAAGTTTTATAAGGGAAGCCAAAATTAGGAAAATACTTATGAGAGCAACCAAAAAATTTAGCTGCGTGTGAATGAAGGTGTTCGTCAGCTACTGTGTTATACACTGACGGAAAACAAAATCCCAACACCACGAAAAAATAGTTGTAGAGGAATGAAATGGCGGCAATACATTTGTATAGGTAACATATTTAATCGATTAAGGTTTCAAGATCACAGCTTAATGTAAGCGCGAGAAGAGCCATTTTACATGTGAAATGCTGGTACATTAATAACCGGTGTAACCGCCAGAATGTTGAATGCAAGCACGCAAACGCTCATGCATTGTGTCGTACAGGTGCTGGATGTCAGTTTGTGGGATGGAGTTCCATGCCTGTTGCACTTGGTCGGTCAATACAGAGACGGTTAATGCTGGTTGGGGGTGACGCTGGAGTTGTCGTCCAATGATGTCCCATACGTGCTCGATTGGTGAAAGATCTGGTGATCTAGCAGGCCACGGCAACATGTCGACACTCTGTAGAGCATGTTGGGTTACTACAGCGGTATGCGGGCGGGCGTTATCCTGTTGGAAAACATCCCTTGGAATGCTGTTCATGAATGGCAGCACAACAGGTTGAATCACAAGACCGACGTACAACTGTGCCGTCATGGTGCGTGGGATAACCACGAGAGTGCTCCTGCTGTCATAGGAAATTGCTCCCCAGACCATAACTCCAGGTGTAGGTCCAGTGTGTCTCGGCCGCAGACAGGTTGGTTGCAGGCGCTCACCAGGCCTCCTTCTAAGCAACACACGGCCGTCACTGGCGCCCAGCCAGAACCGGCTTTCATCGGAAAACACAACAGATATCCTCTCCGTCCTCCAATGAGCTCTAGCTTGACACCACTGACGTCGCAAACGGCAGTGGTTTGGAGTAAGTGGAATGCACGCTACAGGGCGTCTGGCTCGGAGCTGACCTTCAAGTAACCGATTTGTAACAGTTCGTTGTGTCACTGTGGTGGCAACTGCAGCTCGAATTGCTGCCGCAGACGTGGTACGATGCGCCACGGCCATACGCCGTACACGGCGGTCTTCCCTCTCAGTAGTGCCACGTGGCAGGCCGGAAACCGGTCTTCTTGAGGCAGTACATTCCCTTGACCACCGCTGCCAACAATCATGCACAGTGGCTACATTCCTGCCAAGTCGTTCTGCAATATTGCGGAAAGAAAATCCACCTTTTCGTAGCCCTATTACACGACCTCGTTCAAACTCCGTGAGCTGTTGATAATGGCTTCTTCGTCTTCTTAAAGGCATTCTTGACTAACATCAACACACTACGTCGAATCTCAACGATAACTAACGCTCACGAACGTTACAGCGCGTATTTACAGCAAACCTGCTTTGCATGTTCCGAGGGGCTCTACTAGCGCCACACGTATGTACCGAGTGCGAAATTTGCATAGACGTCATCTTACAGATGTACTCTCACCGCCTACCAATTGTCGTTTATCTAACACAACCCCTTCTTGGTGTTGGGATTTTTTTTTCCGTCAGTGTATGAAGCAAAATGGGCGCTAAAATACACTGAATGAGTAAAGAAGAAACAATTCTGAAGATCGAATGCTAAACCAAATGGCCACAAAGAGGAAAGGTCATTTCGAAAGCGTTAAGGTGGAAGTCAAGTAATTTTGCTTCTTATACTTCCAATGGAAAAACTTCTGTACACATTTTCTTCACAATTAATGCGTTCCTAAGGATGAAAATTTGAACATCGATTAAAACAGCTTCATTTTATAACTTGGAATACTTAATATTTTCTAAAACATAACCATAATTATGCAATCCAACAGTTATTTGTCTATTGACGTCATCAAAGTACAGGTCGCGCCATCTTTTTTCTGGTTTCAACAACACCAAAGGAAAAGTTATTGATTTTTAATATAATTATGGTTATGTTTTAGAAAATATTAAGTATTCCATGTTATAATATAACGTTATTTTAATTGATGTTCAACTTTTCATCCTTGGGAACACACTAATTGTGAAGGAAATGTGAACAAAAGTATTTCCATTGGAAGTATAGGAAGCAAAATTACTTGTGTCCACCTTAAATGTTCCAAACATGCTGCATAAAAAAAGTATTACGCCCACGGAAATGACTACGGGTTTGGCGTTGAGCTTCAGTCCTTCATATTTTGAAACAATTAAACAGTATGAAAATATCTTTCTATAGTGATAGTGGTCAAGTATCCTTACAATTCATATAATACATGGCTAACTAATTGTTTGTTCCTTTAAATGCTGTTTCTTGTTAGCCAATCAAAACAATGATTTAGATTTGACGAATGGCAAGAATTTCTGAATCAGTGAAACGATCATGAAATTTTAAAAATACGTTCAGGGCCCTATTTCTCAGAAGTTATTTGTACACCCCCCCTCACCCCCGCCACACACACACACAACAGCGGCACATATTTATTTACTCCATAACAAATGTGGAATAGGTGGTGAATCGCAAATGAAAAGTAGCAGATATATTTTTTTTGCAAGCATAAAATAGCGGATACAATAGAACCGGCTTATAACGAGAAGCACGTGACTAACGGAAACAATCGTTAAATCCGGGTGCTCATTAAATTCGTTTTTGGTTGCAGATTCTCGCTACGTAAAATAATGCATACGCGATAAGCATACCCGTTTGTATTCTACATCCATAAGAATTGTATATACTTGGAAGATTTAATTAACTGTATTAGCGCTACAGTTAAAATATGTCAGAAATATTCAACTTGACGGCCACATGAGGCTTAGAGCTGTTAAGCTACATAAAACACATGAGGAAAAATCACCAGAAATCCTCTGAGAGCAACGCTCACTTGGAGGGTGAAAGGGGCGATGGACACAATTCCAGCAGTCGTTATCGCCTATTTCCTCTCCGGCGACGTGCCCACCACATTACTCGCCTGACGTTCTCTGAAACTGTCAGCCAGATGTTACATGTGCGGCAGCCACACCCACCGTTATTTCGCCTAAAAATAGGTGGTCTATTTTTCAATTCTGCTGCTACGATACACCCAAAGCTTAAATAGCAGAGAGAGCTTCTTGAACAACTCGCTTGTCATACATTTGATTTTTTCTTTCCCGTTGCTCTTCTATCAACATTCTTCCACTAGTACACAAAGAATGCCCTGCATTGTTGAAATATAGTCCTTTACGCCAAAATTTCTATTTCTCCATTCCAGGACAGTGCTCATAAGATTTCCGCTACCTCGTTATATAAATTATTTCATTTACCTTTCGGGTAATGTCCTAATACAAGCAACTTTGAATTCCACCAAGAGATGCAGCGAAGTTTGCCGGCGTGATGTCTGTTGGATGTCTGTCGTCACAGGCCAAGACGACAGACATCCATGAAGTCGTCCATCGATGCTGGGAGCCGTAATAAGTCGCCCGTCTGCAAATGGCGTTTGTAATAGTAACATAAGAAACGCATTCAGGATTGTCATGGGAAGGCATACAAATTGATATCTGACTTACTACATTGACAGAAAAGCTTCTACACTGTTTGGTATAGTAATGTCGCCATGTTGACGCTCTGGTCTAAGCGATAGCTTCTGATCAGTCGTCCGAGTTAGGTCCGGGTTCGAATACCGGTGAGGCATGGATGTTGTATTTGTCTTACGGTCCTGGCTGTCTCCCTTCGCTGGAACCTGCGGCCTTAAATTAGGGACGAGCTACTGCTCATAGCCCACTCAGTTGCTCACGGTGATCCTTAAACCTCCGAATAATGTATTATATGAATAATGTATTGTAGTACGATGACGTGATTCGTCAATAACCTACTACAAGTACATCTCTTCTCTTTTCTCGTATCAACACGTTGCCCTCATTACAACACCTTGCTCGAAATGCAAAGAACTACTGGGATGGAAAATATTTTCAAATACTTGGAATTTCAAACTTCAAAATTAGCATGTTTATCAGCGATTTCTTATTTCCTGCGTGATGAGTAAATACATAATTTTAATAACGACAAAATAAGTGAAGAGTGTTCGTATGAAAAAATATATGTCCACTACTGTAAAGAAATGTATTGTTGATCTTCATAATCCACGTGAAATCCTATTTGTAAATTTAAAATCAATGCGAAATGTAAAGGTTTAAAAGCTTAAAAATTTAAACGATTTAAATATTCAACATAAATTAACCAATAAGTAGTAATAAACAAAAGAGAGCGTTTTCCAAGCTCAATTTTTAGCATTCTACTTTTAAGAAATGTAGAAATAAGATATTTTCAGTTTTGCATAAATGTTGTTTTTTTCTTTTTTCTTTTTTTTTTTTTTTTTGATTTAACAGGCCCGCACTGTTATGACTTTGTAGATGTGTTCTTCTTCCTGACCACATTTTCTTTCACCGAGAGAAAACAAGGAATCTGATTTTCTGCAAATGGCTCCATTTCTGAAGCGCGATGTGTCGTCGGGCTTGTTCACGTCTCTCGCCCTGACTCTCGGTATGCTACTACGCGATATAAATAGTTCCACAACGAACTGCAAAAGAACGCGTGCGTGCGTGCGTGCATGCACTGAAAATAATGAGACATTAAAAAAGTTCAATGGTGTTCTTTGATTGTTAGGGTAGTCCTTAATATGCAGTTGAGCTGACTTTGCAAACTTGCTTGGGTTTAGAAGGGAGCGTTGCGTTAGCCAATAGCGTCGTTTATTGAACTGGGTGGCTGGTTTTATGCAGCAAGAGTTTGTTGTTGAATTTTTAAGCAAACATTTATATTGTCGGCTACCTAGATATGTTCAATGTTGTGCAGCCCCCTGCCTCTCGTGCAGGAGCAGTGTACCACAGCTAAGGATATAACTCATTTCAAAATTAACAATCCGAGGTTTAAATCCCAAAGGCCCCGATCTCAAACATAAAGAAACGCGTAGACGATCACCGTGGAGGGATACACATCGCACTTCGGATGTGCGACGTGTAAAACTGAAAAAACCTTTCAGTAAAACTGGAATTACTTTAATTGTCACTTGTGAACCACAGTTATTCAGGCATTCTCTAAAAATCCTTTTGAGCAAGTTAGTTGTTCAGTTTCTCAATTTGTACTTTTTATTTGGTGCACTCAACACTTAACTTTATATTTCATTTGTATATTCTTATCTGCCTAACAAAAAGTTGAAAATCATATAAAGAAGTTCTGAAATTTGGATCTGGGAACTCACACCTGTGTAATATTTCAAATGAACCACTTAATGTACACACACTCCGTTTTAATGGTGTACTAAACTTTATAAACGCCAAGCTTTTGCTCTCCGAATGGGGTTTTTCTCAAAGAAAAACTGAATACGTTAGAAAACAAGAATTCTTGTTTATTCTTAAGAGAAACAACGATAATTATTTTTTTATTCTTGCATTCTAACGTTTTCAGTTTTGCATTGAGAAAGCCTCCCGTTAGGAGAGCTAGAGTTTGTAAACCTTATTACACCATTAAAACGGGATGTGTGTGCATAAGTGGTTTTTTTTAAGTAAGTCCTGAAATATCATATGGTACAGATTTGGCACTCTTTTTAAGTCACACTTGGAAAAAGTTTCCGAAGCTCGTTTTCTCACTCCACGCCCATGTAATTTATTTGCCACAAAACTGATATTCACAGCACTAGGAATGAATTATTATGGTCCATGACGATTAGTAGATATAATATGTTGCTGGTTGGTCCAGTATCTGTTTTCACTTTCTTTTTGCAAGGTAATACATGTAC
This sequence comes from Macrothele yani, assembly GCA_039090855.1. Lineage (NCBI taxonomy): Eukaryota > Metazoa > Arthropoda > Arachnida > Araneae > Macrothelidae > Macrothele > Macrothele yani. The sequence goes on along the minus strand of CM076996.1, from coordinate 104,459,759 downwards.
AATCAATTCTGATTATAAATTACGGATATAACTATGATTACTAAATGTTTAGAGAAAATTCTTGCACCGTTGAAATTCTCCTTTCGTTTACATTCCATCCAGTTTTTTCCCAAATTCAGGATCTTCGGGCAAATAACGGTAAACAATATCCGAACATTCACACTTCTCATTGTAGGACATGTACGTACGTGCATCCTGCTACTGTACGTCCAGGTACATTGGTATGTGAGTGGAAAATATCAACAACTGCTGGCGAAGACTATGAAAAACAGTAACCAGTTATGAAGTGTGTTTAAAATTATGAAGAAAAGTAATAAGATGCTTGTTTACACATTATGAAGAAACAGTCATTACTCCATAAATATCCACCGTGACCTATTCGCCTAACAGGCTTTTAACCTTAAAAATCATGCGAACGACCTTATATGGTCGTTGTGACCAGCAAGACTCTGTGTCGGAGTCGTTCCTGCTGTGTCACGTGAGGCGCAAATCAGGAAACCCGAGACTTTGTCTGCTCACCGAAGTGGCAACCCCTGGTTTTAACAATTGGTCATATTTCTGATGGTTGCCTGACTGTTATCCCTTCTGTATGGGATAAAACACTTAAAAACGCTTTGTCTATTAGCATAGAGTCCAGTTTGTCTTTATACTATGTATCGGTTTCACTCCACGTTTTAATACTGTACATTAGTACCTAAGGCAGCTGGTAACATTAAATGCATGCTGCAGACTGAAGCAACTTGTTTCGTGAGGTTGTGCAGCAGGAAAACCAATGAGAGCCCAAGTGAGAAATGCAAGGGTCATTATATGCAAATAAAATGACGCCACATACTATCTTTCGAACTAAGGGAGCTACAGAAATCTGTTACCAAGCTTGGAACAAGTGCTATCTGCAGTACGTTGTCAGATTTGAACCTGGGTAATTCCAAAAAAAATATTAAATGTTACTACCCGGACAGCAGATAAAGCCGTGGCATGTAGTGAAAATAAAGCTACTTTTGCTGTGTAATAAATTTACTTAGAAACAAGCTCAGAACACGTACACGTAGCACACAGGCAAACTATTTGCAAGCTCCAGGGACCATTTGACTAATTTGCATAAGGTCCATTTCTCTCCTTTGCATGAGTAAATGGATCTGAAGACTTCGGCTAAAAATTGTGGGAGCCTGTCGCTGAGAGATCAGTTCCTACAACTGACTAAAGTGGAAGAGTTGACGGACCAAGAAATGCATAAGTGTATGTAATACATCAGCCCTAGCATATAGTTAAGGACACAGTTGGATGGTATCTGCCAGAAACAATACCAGGAAGGAAAAGCAAGGCAAGGAGTAAAGCTGACCACTCAATTCTAAGTAAGAAAGCTATGTGTTTTAATGAGGGCAACATGTTAATAAGAGAAAAAAAGTACGGACAAATCAGGTAATCGCAAAACAATACATAACAGATGCTTTCCTGTCAATGTAGTAAGGTAAGATTTCAATTTGTGTACCAGCCCTTGACAATCCCTGTAGTGTTTCCAAGGTTGCTGTTACAAACGCAAGTTGCGGACGGACCTTTCGGGCTCCTAACATGGATTGACGACAGTGAGGAAATCTGTCATCTTGGCCTGCGTTCTATGCCGGTATAGTTCGCTGCATCTCTCAGTGGATTTCCGAGTTGTTTGTATTAGGACATTACAGCAAAATATATGCCTAATACGAAAACAATTATTTATGTGCTCTTTTAATTTTAAAATATCACTTAACAAGCTTCCACTAGTTTCCTGGAAAAATTATTATTGATAACAAATTTTGGATTGTATAATTTTAATCCTTCATTTTTTTTACAAAAGTAATTTCTTATAAAATGCGTTAAGCCACTTCGGTGAGCAGACGTGTTTAGCTAAACGTAAAGGGATGTTTTTGACCTTCTCCGGCCATACACACCCCCAATTTCAAATACGAGCAGCGCCATTGCCTACGAAAGAGAAAAAATCTTTGAAACTTGACCTCTGAAAATTTTTCACGGTTTAATTTCCATGTGATATATCTATATATACATAAAAGTGAAAGTTTGTATGTTTGTTCCGCATACGTTTCTAAACGGTTTGATGGATTTGCACCAAAATTGGCATACATACTCTTCATCACCCAGATTAAAATACAGGCTGGACGAGTTTTAGAAATTCCATCCCTTAGGAGGTCAAATGTGTTTTTACGGGGCCCTCTATAGACTGGGTGCAAGTCGGCTGCTGCGGTATTACTCCGCATGTCAGAGCAACGGTCGTCAGGTGACGCCTCACTCTTCGCAAGCTTCCGCGGTTCAGGCATACGGGGAAGAATCCCATTTTTGAAAACACAACGCACCGGTGGAACATATTGTCATAAGTATTTTTTGTTTATGTTACCATGGCATTTTCTTTGTAAGAATTGAATTAGGTTTCATTAGACTCCCAAGCTACAGATTCCGACCAATAGGCGTGGTCCTCTCAAATAGCATCAAGGTTAGGTTGAAGTTAAAACAGACGGTCTTCTTCATACATAAAATTTAAATACAAGATTAGTATTGGTATTAGTAAATATAAAGGAAATAGCCTATGTCCATCGGAAAGAAGTAAGCTTCGAAACGGTGAAAGAATTATCCGAATGGGTTTAGTTTTCGAGATAAGTAAAAAAAATTCCGTATATTATCGTGAACTACTTTCTTTCACGTTGGGTGTGATCAGATTTATGTAAACAAAGCGGAACGATACACAGAAAATTGGAAACTACTTGAAAGCGATGTTATTCGGTAGCACAGCCAAAAATAATAAAAAATAATAATAAATAAATGAAATAGCCTATGTCCTCCGGAAAGCTTCCCAACGGTGAAAGAATCATCCGAATCGGTTTAGTTTCCGAGATTAGTAAAAAAATTCCGTATATTATCGTGAACTACTTTTTTTCACGTTGGGTGTGATCAGGTTGTATTTCTACACTCTAGAAAGCTGAATGCGGAGTGCAGGAAGTGCATTATTGTGCATGTTTGTTATTTCAAGTTTTTAGGGCTCAGAACGGCCATTATAAATTGTGATTTTTATAATAAAATTTTCATCAAGTGCGGTGAAATACCTCAAAAAAAACGCAAACCCATCGGACAAGTTCAGCCGGAAAGAGCCAGTGTATCTAGGACGGCAGAGATCTTGGAACAGCGTGAGGCCCGACTTGAGCGATGTTCATGTTAGGATTTTTTTTATAGTGCAATTTACATTGTTATTGAAAACAAACTGTATGTCTATCCCGGGCAACGCTGGGTATCTCCGCTAGTGAAAATATAATTTCCTTCTTTAATCCAAAACCAATTTTTGTGAGGGAGGAGAGCAAAGTTCTCCTCAAACTATGAGTTAAATGGAAGTTTGAGTTTTGATGTAAAAAGAGATGTATCTCGTAAAATTTTTGAAGCGTTGATTAAATTGCTCTCCGCGCTTAGTAGGGAATATCATTTTTCTTTCAACTTTTTGACATTCGTTCATCTCTTGTTTGGTAATTCCTTCCAACGATAAACACGATTTACTTTCGTCTTGGAATCAAGCCTTAGTTAGCCAAGAAAGGTGTCGTTTTGGAAATGAGCGAAAGACCGAAGTAAAAAGCAACTGTATAATAAAATATTTCCAAACTGAAAAGAAAGAAGAGATTGCAGCACGCAGCAGACAGCATGCGTTCCGAAATAATTAAGATATGGTAGAAGCAACACCAATTCCAATAGTTCTCTTGAGACGGCCAAACGGCGCCGTAGCTTTGGCACAGATAAAGTAATACCCAAGGAACACAGGAGTAATTAACACATGCCATTTTTGAAAAAGAAATTGAGCGTCAGGAAATCGAATATCAGACTTAGAGCTCTACTAACCAATTTAACTGAGAGGAAATGCACGTAACTCAGCTAATTCAAGATCACGTTCGTAGAGCCATCAGTGTGAAAATTGGTTGTTTTAAAACACTGAAGAGTCTCTGTAAAATATTTTTAAGGGCACAATGATTCAGTTTGAAGATGAATTTGTCGATCGGACGTATGGGATAAACTGTTACATTCCTACAATGGCCATTTTGAAACACTGCTATTCTGCACCTGCTCCTATGACTCAACGGTCTACGCTCTGGTTTCTGACCAATCGTATGAGATGGGCCCGGGTTAGGATCTCTATAAGTCATAGGGTTTGTGTTTGTGTTACAGCTTTGTCTCTCTTCCTTCCGTAGAAGCAGTGACACTAAATAAGTGACCGGCGACTGCTTACAGCAGATTGAATTGCTCCCGATGATTGTTAAACCTCCAAACAAACAAAAAAACATATACTGAATGTTCGTTCATTTTCCGGAACTTGCGATTATGGGTTTTGTAAATATTATATTTTCGTTTCGGTGTTTAACGACTGCTGTGAACAACGCGATGGGCTATAAGCAATAACCCGCCCCTAATTTAAGACCACTCGTTCTACGGAAAGAAGAGGGACTGTGCCCTAAGATAAACACAATGTCTATGCCTCTCCGGGATTCAAACCTGCACCCGTCTCGGACGAAGGGACAGGAGCCAGCGCTTAAAATATTCTTGACTGTAACGAATTTCCTGCTTCTGCGCCTGTTCGTTGCATAATTTCTTTTGATGTGTTGTTGATTTACTGAACTCATCTACTGCGGTTTCCAAACATTCCGCTTCCTCTGTTTGAAGGAAAAATTTTCTTCCATCAAGAGTCAGTGCTCGAATTGACAGGAAATTCGACACTTTGCTAGTTTAGCTGCGTAAAGACAGTGATATCAAATGACAATTTCTAAAGTATGTCTGTGCACGTATGGCTAACTCTTCGTGCCAAAAAAGTTAATTTCACAGTAAACGCCTGGACAAGGATAAACGCCGTTGACGTCTTTACCTTGTGAAGTGATTCTAATATCTGCTGAACATCGCATTATTCTACTTATGCTTCATTTTCAGGGAAGTTCAAGTTGCTGTACCATGTTTGGCTTAGCAGATTGGTTACAGCAGTTGAATGATATACTTCAATTCAGCGACACGGGAACTCTTTTGAAGATATGCAAATTATGTTTTACTTTCTGTTGTAGCCAAAAAATTCATATATTTATAAAATGCAGCTGCAACGAAATATATCCTTTTTCTCTGTGAATTTTGATACGTAAGAAAACAGAATGCGAGTCCATATGGCAATATTTTTGGTTCAGTGGATTACTACCCAACCGTTGGTTCAGCGGAATAGCACCCAATCATCGTAGACACTTTGAACCGATTCTGTAAGAAACATCATATAAATTTTGGAATACGGACATCAAACATCTTCAAAATGGTAAAACAAGACCGTGATCGGGTGTGTACGGAACACAAACATGGTATATACTGTATACCAATACAACCTGAACTTCCCAATGACCAACCTGGGACATATACTATTGGCTCCACACTTCGGACGATAGGTGTCCGGATTTCAGAACACAAGTACGATATTAAAATGGGGGCAACGACTACAGCCATTGCACGTTTGGTAGCCGAAGGCAAATATACCCCACGTTGGGAAAACGTGAATCATCTGGCTTTTACCAAAAATTAAAGAAATATATTTTTCACGGAATCATTATTTATCACATGGTTTGATGATCTATGTTGCAATGAAGTCCTACCCAGTAACTTACAATTACCTTGGCGTCAATATGTTAGGACATTAAAACCACCGGATACTTAGATTAAGTGTCGGGAAAGTTCATTTCTATATTTTCAGCACATGTATACCTAAATGTTGCTATAGTTACAGATAGATGCATGACGGTCGCTTGCTCGTGCATACAGTATATGGTCTTGTTCACTGCACATTGGGCTGCACTTTGGCTTGATAATGAGTCTTGTGAAGACTCGAAATATTTAGCCTGTTTTTACGCTTTCCAACTGTAGGTTGAAGAAGTGTATATGCTCCAGCTTTGTCCATCCGTCCGTCCGCACGATAACTGGCGTAAAAATGGTTCGATTTCGATGAAATTTTAGTATGTGGTAGGGGACCACCTGGGGACGAACCCTGTTGAAAATGGGACAAATGGGCGCAAAGGTCACTACGTAGGAGCGGAATCATTCCATTGATCTTATGCGTCATAACTTGCGTAAATATGGTTCGATTTCAATGAAAGTTTACTATGTCGTAGGGGACCATTTAGGGACGACCCCTATTGAAAATGGAACAAATGGGGTCAAAGGTCACGACGTAGGAGCGGGATCATTCCATTGCCCTTATGCGTCATAACTTGCGTAAATATGGTTCGATTTCAATGAAAGTTTACTATGTGGTAGGAGACCGCCTGGGGACGAACCCTATTCCAAATGGGTGAAGTGGGGCCAAAGGTCAGGACATAAGTTCGGGATGCATTCCATTGCCCTTATGCGTCATAACGCATAACGTGCGTAAAAATGGTTCGATTTCGATGAAATTTCAGTATGTAGTAGGGGACCACCTGGGGACGAACCCTATTGAAAATGGACGAAAAGTGGTCAAAGGTCAGGACATAGGATTGCGATCCATTCCATTGCCCTTTTCCCATATTATTAGGGTGGACGTCAAGTAATTTTGCTTCCTATACTTCCAATGGAAAAACTTTTGTACACATTTCCTTCACAACTAATGTGTTCCCAAGGATGAAAATTTGAACATCGATTAAAATAACTTCATATTATAACTTGGAAAACTTAATATTTTCTAAAACATAACCATAATTATATTAAAAATCAATAACTTTTCCTTTCGTGGTGTTGAAACCAGAGAAAAGATGGCACGACCTGTACTTTGATGACGTCAGTGGACCAAAAAATGTTGGATTGCATAATTACGGTTATGGTTTAGAAAATATTAGGTATTCCAAGTTATGAAATGAAGCTATTTTAATCGATGTTCAAATTTTCATCCTTATGAACGCATTAATTGTCCAGAAAAAAGATGGCGCGACTTGTATTTTCATGACGTCAGTAGACAAACAAATGTTGAATTGCATAAATATGGTTATGTTTTAGAAAATATTAAGTATTGCAAGTTATAAAATGAAGATATTTTAATCGATTTTCAAATTTTCATTTTTGGGAACGCATTAATTGTGAAGAAAATGTGTACAGAAGTTTTTCCATTGGAAGTATAGGAAGCAAAATTACTTGACGTCCACATTAAAGTAGCAATTCTTGTATGTATGTATGTACATTTTATTTTGAAAACGGCTCTAAGAATTTTGATGAAAGTCGTTAATTTACCGTTTTCTGGTACTAGAAATCGATTTAGCTTGATCTCGACTTTAGGAGAATTCGTTTAGTGGGTTAAATAACCACCCCGTCACGCGTTGTGTGTGAATCCTATTAAAGTTTTATGACGTCACACTCTTGCGGGGAGCAGATGGTCGCGATTCCCATCTGCCTCATTACGTCACGCGTTGTGTGCGTATGTCCGTTCGCACGATAACTCGCGTAAAAATCGTTCGATTTCGATGAAATTTAGTATCTGGTAGGAGATCACCTGGGAAGAAACCATATTTAAAGTGAACAAAATGGGGTCAAAGGTCAGTATGCATAGGAGCGGGATCCATTCCACTGCTGTTATGCGTCTTAACTAACGTAAAAAAGGTTCGATTTCGATGAAATTTTAGTATGTAGTAGGGGACAACCTGGCGACAAACCTTATTGAAAATGGGCGAAATGGGGTCAAAGGTCAGGACATAGAAGCGGAATCACTTCCATCGCCATTATGCGTCATAACTTATGTAAAAATGCTTCGATTTGTATGACATGTTAGTATGTTGTAGGGTCTTGCCTGGGGACAAATTCTATTGAAAATGGGCGAAATGGGGTCAAAGGTTAGGACACAGGAGCGAGATCTATTCCATAGCCCTTATGCATCATAACTTACGTAAAAATGCTTCGATTGCGACAAAACTTTATCATGTTATTTCGGAGGTATACCAAATCGGTTCTGTTGAATATCATCAAAATGGCATCAAAGGTCAGGGCACAGGACCGAGATTTATTCCACAGCCATTATTCTCATAAGTTGAGTGATAACTTGAGTAATGATTTCTGGTATGTTGGAAAGCGTATTATAATCAATGCATTGCATCATTTTACTAACTTGTTTTAAGTTGCTTCTATCTGTACATACTGGTTTTAGACGTAAATTAATAGTTTATACTTCTGAGGCTTCCGTGTATTAGATGGAAGTGTTCCACATCGTGCCGAGACAGCTGTATGTAAGATTAATTCACTGTTTGTTCTTTGCTTTTCGAACTTTATCTCGTTTGATCTCTATGTTTTCGGTGTAGTTCTATAGTCCTCGAAACTCCTGTTGCAGTACCAAGTGTTTTTAAATATTCAGTAAAAAATAACATATTGAATAAAATGCACAATGTCACCTTCTACTTACCTACATTACATTGTGTTAGTCATGAAAAAATTACAATAAATAACTTCCGGTCCTCTCGTTAATGGCACAGGAACTCATTTCCAACTGGTCGTAGAAGAAGGGTCGAAGTTCGAATCCTAGATGTTGCTTGGGTGTCAGAAGGAATTCGAAATTCCATTCGTAGAGAAATTCAGAAACACTGCATTCGTCGAGAAATTTAGAAACACTGCATTCATCGAAAAATATAATTCATTACGGAAATCTGACACCAGACTCCAGGTTCATTGTTTTTCCTGTTTTAACTATATTAAAAGCAGTGTCATGCTTACCTCGGTGAGTAGACATGGTCCGATAAAAACAGATTTCTAAATGTGCATCTAGCTCTTTTTTTTTTTTTTGAAGGGGGGGGGTCCTTTTGCTTTGTTTTGGGGTTTAACGGTCGCCATGAGCAACTTATAGGGCTACAAGAAGAGTGGCATCCCAGATTCTGGCCCACTGATTCAATAGAAGGTGTCAAACCAGAATCATCGAACAAGTACACCACTCAGACTCATCCGAGAATCAAACTAGTACTCATATCCTATTAAAGGGCAAAAACCAGTGCCTCAAAACACTTGAGCAACGCCGAGGCCGCTTGGCTTGTATGTGAGGCATAACCATGTTTCTGATTGTTGAAAGGGCATCTGAATCATAGCGTTGCAATTCAACCGGCAACTCGAATCCTCAGCTCGGGTTCTTTTTTTTTTTCTTTTTTTTTTCGGCGTGGTAGCATTGCTTGCGGAAAACAAATAAACAAAGAACAAGCGAAGTTATAATTTTTAACATTGCCATTTTAACATCCATGAAAAATATATCTGTGCAAAGGTATTCATTTTAAAAGACGATCATCCATACGGTAAATATTCGACTTTACAGCCGCACTCAGATATACGTTGACAAAGATTATGCGGGGATTGCCATTACGCGAAGTCCACTGCACAAATGTTACGTGACGGAATTCTGAGCGACGAAATACTTTTTGAAAGTATTGTACAGCAGTTTGAAAAATGTTATTTCTTGCTTGTAAGGATTGCTTATGCCATGCGATGTGTTTGTTTCCAGCAGTTTTAAATGTTATTTAAAAACAATTATCCACGAATCCAAAATTTTTTAGGACACAGGGTGAGTCGAAAATTTTGCAATATTTGGATCCCCTTATGCCTTCATACGTGCCTTTACGACGAAAGCTGACTCGCATTCAAATTATAGGCAGTGGCGGCTTTTCAGGTGAAGAAGGTGAAGTGCCTCTTCACCTATTTTACTTAAAATAAAGCTTTATTCAGTAATTTGTGTAATATATTCTTTTTTGCCTCTAATATGTTACAAATTACTCAAAATTTTGATTAGATATCAATTCACATTGCGCGTTCAATACGGAAAACAAGTCCGCATACGCAAAACAGTGCAAGTGAAGAGTCGAAATGAAAACCCTTGGAAGTCTGCAGCTTTCGACCGAGTTGCTATGGTAACCGTGACGTCAACCTTCCCTATCTGGTGCGCAAGTGAAGTGTTTTAGCGTTCGACACCGAGGCTCTGCATTTGAAGTCGTGACTTTCGAAGGAGATCACGGTGAAACGGGACGGTTTACCCATGGTACCTTGCAATCCACTCGGGTTTTTCCTTGCGGTTTAGTTGTACATGCTTTCCGAAAGGGATTTGTTTTTTCGTGCTTTGTTATTATTTGTCAAACAGTTTAGCTGTTACTGTGGTTTCGTGTACAGTTTAACAGTTAGTGACAGTTTTAATTAAAGTATGTATCCTGTGAACGACATTGTTTTTAATTTATTACAAACTCCATTTAATCGGTGGAAAGATGAAGATAAAACAGACATTTTACTTCGAGGACGACTGACGGATTCACTGACAATTTTTGCCAAAAAAGAAATCAAGAAGAGCGGTAAATCTTACAATATTAATTAAAAAAATTGTTCGTTTAATGGATATAAATGGCTTTGTAGTACTTCTGTGTTACAAAAATTATTTTGTTGGCCCTGCTTACTTTTTAGTAATAAACATTCGGCGTGGAATAAAAACTTATTCTCAGATTTATTAAATATAACACGCTCGCTTCATAAACATGGTGATTCTAGCGAACACCTGAAATGCGAGTTAATGCTAAGGAATTTTGAAAAAATATCAGAACACCATTGCCGAAGCTTTGAGGGAGAATGCTAGGCTTTTGAAAATGCATTTCAAAGAAAATGTTCGTTTAAATAGACTTTTCCTGCAGACAGTGATTAATGCAGTATTATATTTAAGGAAACAAGAACTAGTATTCCGTGGCCATGACGAAAGCATGGACTCGATAAATAGTGGAAATTTCAAGGAATTACTTTCATTGTTAATACCAAGAAGTCCATTAGAAATTCAAAATCAATACGAAAATATAAAAACTGTCTTCACAGGTTACTCAAAAACTATTCAAAATGAATTAATTGAATGTATTTCTGAATATTTAAACGATCACGTTAAAAATGAAATAAATGAAGTTCAATGCTTTCCTATTCAAGTAGATGACACCACAGCCATAAATCAGATTTCTCAGTGCTCTTTAATACTAAGATTTGTTGATTCGGAAGGTGCATTGGCTGAGCGATTTTTGGGTTTCCACGATGTGAGTGGAGACCGAACGTCAGAAGCTTTATACAAAATGCTAGACAAAATTTTAGAACAATTCGATTATCAACACAAATTAATAGGACAATGTTACGATGGGGCAAGTGTAATTTCTGGACACTTGAATGGGCTCCAGAAAAAAAGCTAAAGGATATAGCTTCTCAAGTTGTTTTTGTTGATTGCTTATCACACCGTTTGAACCTTGTATTACAGCAGAGTTTTTCTAAAATTTCAAAGTGTCGTATATTTTATGCAAGCCTCAGTGGAATTCCTTCGTTTTTTCACCAGTACGGCTAACAGGGATTATCAACTGTAACTGCTACTGCTCAAGGCTCTGTCTCCTCGGCGATCTCTACGGGGATTCGCGTACAACAAAAATGCCACTTTTCATCGCTAAAGGATGTAGACTCCGAACCCAGTTAATGTTTTTTTTTTTTTTTTTTGGCTGATCGTAATTAGTTTTTCATGTGCTGTCTAGTTTAAACGTGCATTATAGCTAGGTAAATCGAGTCTGTTTTAATCTGTTTTCATGAAGTTAATCATTCAGTTAAGCAAATGTATGAACGCAAAAAAAAGTGTAGAATTTATTTTATAGCTTATATCGTACTCAATTGCAAACGTTTTCGTGATTGAATTCAGTAGCTGCCATGGTATACTGCTGTAAACCTTATTGTAACTCCAAAAAGGGAAAACCAAAGGCTATTGAGTATCTTCAGTTATTGTGTGGCCAAGTCACACAAAAACTGAACAATAACCTTAGACCCAGGGGAGAGTTTCTGATTCTGAAAGTTTGGAATTGCGAGATTGCTGAGTTGGCGTTCCAGTTAGGCTTAATTGTTCGAACACACACAATGTTTGGGCGATGTTTCCTATTGTAATTTCGTTTCAATTCGATTATTTCTGATACATTTTTTATCTGATTGCCATACTTTGAATGTTTTTTCTTTATGTTTATCGTGTGGCTTCGCCACATGATTTGGAATCTTTGTGATTGTGATTTTTCTGGTTTGGATTTTGAAAAATAGGTAACCCGTTTATTAATTAAATATCGAGTATAAATTAGAGCTTTTAAGTAGTCAATGCTGTATTTCGAGAAAATATTTGTTTCAGGAAAAGGATTGTTTATGTTTCTATACTTGGAAATTCCGAAAAAACTTTACTTTCTCACCTTTAACGACAAAAGTACTCGATCTGTTTTACATTTTGAGAAAAAATGTCTTCATGGGAAATTTCCAGGGAAAAAAATCTCTTAAAAGGTCTTTCTGAGATATTCTGAATTCCTGCCATGCCAGACTTGTTCCACTAGTAATATAATTTTAGACTGTTAAGCTATAAATCTTCCAATCGTTGCAATTACAGAGACTCCAGAGGAGGAAAAAAATGCTAGTGAGATATTATCTGTAACAGCCTTGGGTGTGGATACACTGCAATCCAATATGGTACATAGTATTTTGACACTGCAGCCAAAAATAAAACTAAGCACTCATATTAGCGATCTACTTTTTAAAATTCGCACAATATTATCCCGACAAGAAAATGGTTGTATCGAATTAAACTAATATCTACTCCTAACTCTAATAACTGTGGCTCAGAAGAAACTCTTCAACAAATATTTATAGATTGCATATTTGAAAAATAGATATGGAAGGGTTTACAACAATACTTTCATTATAGACATAAATTTACTGCACACCATTTTGTACCAGGTACCTCTAGACTGCTCTGAATCTAAAAACCTAACAAATCATTATTGAATAGCAATAACAAAACGTAATATATGGAAAAATCGAAATGCCTTATCTTACGAACAAAAATAAAAAAATACGGAGCAGATTAAACTAGCTATTAAATGTGATTTCTGAAGAATACTGGAGTTTGAAACTAGAACGTTTAGAGCTCACAAAGCTTTTAATAAATGGGAAGTATTAGCACCAGTATTATATAAAAAAGGAACAAAAGTACTAAATAAAATAATAGAATAAAGCATTTAAAATATTAATGTCAAAAATCTGAAATATATTAAAACAGAGAAGTGTAAATTAGTAAACTAAACTCTTAAACACATATAATTTTTGTTCCCGATATGATTTCAGTATTTTGATAGAAACATTATAATATAATTTTAAAATCAATTTTCATCATATCTTTAGGATTTCAATAATTTACTGAAAAATATTATAACTTATTTACTGTAATATCTAACAATAATGGAATATCGTACATAAAAAAGAATTAATTTGTAATAATATAAGTAAAGAAACACTGGATCCATTGTTGTTTTTCCATCTTAACTTTATTATTTCCTGTACTATTATGTAACACAACTTTCCTATTCTTTCATGTTTTAAAAAAAGTTTTTTTGTTGTTTACTCTATTTTTTTCTATTTTTTTTGTCTGAAATGCCTTTAACAATAACCTCTTACTAAGTATATGCATAGTGTTCCAACACGTGATTTCTAAATAAAATTTATACTTCCTGTAACAAGCGGAAGCATTTGTGCAAGCTCCCACCCTCTCAGTTGGGTGTCTGCTCTGTCTGGAATTATGAGAAAATGACAATTTTTAAAGGATTCTCTAATAATAATAATAATAATAATAATAATAATAATAATAATAATAATAATAATAATAAAAGTATCCACTAAATGTCTTAAATTACTAAAAGGATGTATGAATGTGTGTTTAAATGGAAAAATTAGGTAAAATATTAATAGATTCCTAAACAATTTGTTACACACTTTTTTCTTTAAAATTCTGCGTAAGAAAGTCAAGTAAATTGCCCATATTTCCCATCACCATTTTTTTATGTGAAGCCAATGTCAGAATTTCAATTGTATATGAACAGTAATTCTTGTAATTCTCTGCAGATGTTTTGTATATTCAGTTCCATATTTTCGGAAATACAGTTTTAATGGTTTTTTAAGTTTATACGAACTACGCAATAAACACCTTTCAAACTACAAAATTTGATTGGTTAATAAATATTTTAATGTAATAAAAAGAAAACAATCTTCTGCGAGAGTTCGTTACTGTTGTGGTAATTACAAATTAGTTTATTTCATCTATCCGTTTCATTACTCCATCCCATGTAACATTAGGCTAGCTCTTTTTGTAAAATTACGAATTCGTTGTTTTTTTAGCAGCTGAAGAAAGTTAATAGCAAGACAAATCAAATGACTTCTCATCTAACACTTGTTTATTTACGTGTCAAAATATTCCACACAAGACCCTACGAAACGAATGGATGAGATTCCGCACCTACGAAATTCCAGTAGGAAATTTTCCCGACAAGAATCGTTAGGGGTCGGCGTTCAGCGCCACTGAGGCAGAAATATGAAACACTACCTGTACGCTGCCGGATATGGAGTGACGGAGTCTTGAGCAGTAACATCAATAGTTGATGATACCAGTCAGCCGTGTCACCACTCAGTGAAGCGATCTTATAAACTCACATCTACAACCGCAATACGCATACCAACCATAGCAGAAACTCGTTGGTCCTCCACTTCGAAGTTAGTAAGTGTAATAGTTGAAGATTGGGATAAATTGAAGGAAGTATTCGAATTTCTGAGAAATAGTGAACAATCAGACAAAAAATCAATTCAACTTGCCAAGGGGATTTTAAACGATATGAACACGTTCGAATTTACATTTTTAGCAATAGTATTTAATGAAAATTTTGGCCTCACCGATCTATTATTCGAAATTTTGCTGAAAAAATCACTAGACCTAAACCTGTGTAATTCAAATTAAAAAGACTCCTGAAATTTTGAAGTATTTGAAACACTGGAAAAAGTAGCAAAATCACAGGAATAAGCAGATCTAAACGGAAATGTGCTGCTCTTTCACAAGAAATAATTTTTCAAAATTATAAACTATTGTATTTTGAAAATTTAGACCACATTCTTATGGAAATGGATACAAGATTTCAAGACTGTGAAAAACTTCAATTTGTTTGTCTTGCTGACACAACCGAATTCGAACAATTTAATTCATGCTTTTCCCTCTCACGCTTTTGAAAATGTACAACATTTTTACAGAAAAATATTTACTAAACTCCAGCGCCTTAAAAATGAACTGAGTCTTGTATATGCCAACGAAAAATTAGGAATATATCGATTCAAGAACTTCTTCGAGTGCTTCATGAAGATAAAGACATTTTTACAGAAGCTTGTAAATATGTTGCCCTCATTTTAACCATTCCATCTACAAGTGTGTCAGTGGAAAGAAGTTTTTCTTGCCTTAAAAGAATACAACCTTACTCAAGAAACACTATTTCTCAAGATAGACTTGCTTCTTTGGCAAACTTTTCTATTCAGAAAGATATTTTATTGATGCTCACGAAGAAACAACCATTCTATGATGACATAATCGACAAATTTGCAGCTTTAAAAGAAAGAAGAATTGAGTTAATATACAGAAAGTAGGTCAGTACTCATATAGTGATTTTCATTGAAGACAGTAGATATCTTTTCATATTGCTCTTGTAGCTCTTCCCCTGTTTTTTCAAACACGAGCCGCCACTGAGTATAGGTCATCGTGTTGCACCGTCTTTAGCCATCTGTCTGCCAGTAATTCGATTCCGTGGCGATATCAGTTCTTGCCCTTCCAGGTGAAGAATTTCTTCACACCAGCTGCCACCTACGACCCGGTTGTTGAAGTGCAGGCCACAAAGAAGGAAGTGGACCATGGACCGGAACAAATAATAATTCGACGGGGCAAGGTCAGGCCTATATGCTGGGCTTGGCATCAGTTCGATGCCCTCAAGTACCCGAGTTTTGCCCGGGTTGTTCGCGCGGCATGAAGCAGAACGGTGTCCTGCTGTAGGAGAGCACGCTTTCTATTCACCAGTGCCCAGTACTCCTCCAAAACGGCATACATCTGCTCCAGCTGTACAGAGTAGAGGTTGGCCGTTCGACCGTCTGGAACAGATTTGTAACGGATTATCCCCTCGAAATTCCACTAGACGCACAGTATCACCTTCTGTTCGAAGCGCCCAAGTTTGGCAACAAGTCCTGGAATCTGTTCCGCTTTCAACCGCAGCCGTTGTGTGTTAGGATTGCGGAATAGACCCACTTTTCATCGCACGTAAAAGTTTTCTTGATGAAATGTACATCGCGCGTTTTCTAAGAGTTTCGTGCACACTTCCACTCGGCGGTTTGCTTTAGCTGGCGTCAGTTTGTGAGGGACAATGCGGCAGCTCCAGTAGAACTTGCAGAGGTCCTCAAAGTGACGAAACATTGTGGTTTGTGGTATGCCCAGCTCGCCTGATAGTCTCCTAGTGCTGGTTGTCGGATTAGACTCTACGGCCTAAAGCATTGACTCAGAATCCACGGTTCAGGGCCTACCTGACCTTGGCTGATCATCGAGGTTTCTGTCACCTGAGCGAAATTTCTTGAACCATCTGTTTGTTGTGCTGTGGTCCACGTAACTTTCTCCTTTCGCATGACAGGTGTATTCGCGTTGCTTGAGCATTGTTATGGCCGAATTCAAACTCGTAAAGTAAAAGTTTCCTAATTAGGCGGTTGTGGCTGTTCATCTTTTAGTCGTTGCAACCACAGACAGAACGACGACATGCACTGCTGTTCACAGCAACGACAACCACTTTATATCCCTTTCTACTGACTGCAGTGCGGGTCTGGAACTAGTTTAAACACGTGAAATACCCGCCGCAGCACATGAGTCTATGCAAATATTGCAAAACTTCCGACTAACCCTCTGAACATCATGTATCTCCTTTTTCTCTGTGAATTTTTATTAAAGTAATTATGATCTCAGAAGGAAACTTCGATGCATTTTCAGCTTTTGCTGACCATAGGATACAAGCAATAAACAGGAACACAATTTGCCACTAAAAATTTTAAAAATTATTTTAGCACAAATGAAATAGATTTGTGAACAACGAATTTCTCAGTAAGAACAATGGATTATGGCGTAAAGTGTTTTCCATAACTTCAGTGCATTCGCTATTCACCCATGTCACATTCTTAATATTAGATAACGAAAATGCAGCAGTCCTTAGATTATTGTAAATGCAACCTGATCTTCTGAAACTTGAACTTACTTCAATGCATAGTGCAGGATTCGCAGGAAGCTTCTTAAAACTTGGAAAAAATGGCAAACTCACATCTCGTCATAGACGGTAATTAAACACCCTGGGGCCTACCAGGGCAGCTCATGAAGCAGCAAACTAAACATTTATATTTATGAATTTCATTTGTTGAAACACTCAGACATTTTAAGCATATGTTACAAAATGTTCTTTAACCGCATGCTCATGCGTATTTTGGTGAAAATGCAGGATCTTTCCATTTCGCGAATGGATCCCACACGCGATTCTTGAAGTGAGTACACAAAACTTTCCCGTACTCCATTGTTGCCATTGTTTCACATCAATTTCTTTTGAATAACATTATAATGGTTTATTATAATCATCATCCTCAAAATTCGTGCACTTTCTAGTGAAATAAATACAGATCTGTTTTCAAATCCTAGAGTCCTGATCCAAATTGCAGAGTAAAGTTTTTCGAATGATTATTTGTACTATTTCTATAAATAGTTAACTTCAGAAAGCATATATATTTTTATCAGCTTTGTAAATATATTCTTCATAATTTTGCGTTCGTCTTCAGTAATCCGTGAGAAATCTCTCAAAATACACTGTAGGTAATATTTCTTGATTTTTTAAAGAACTCCGCGGGATATGTATTTCTGTCACCATCTGTTGAGCGACAGGGGCATAAACTATCCAGCACAAACTGACAAGAAAAATGATTTGCGCATCCGCATTTTCCTCAAAATGCGTGACTCCAAATACTATACCTACAGGACCTAGTGGAATTCGTTTAGGAATCACAGTCAAATTTCTTACTTCATCCAGAAAAATAAGTTCTGCTATACTAAACTTTCAGCGACGTTACAATTTACACGGTAATTAGCAAACCAAATCCAGTCCTTTAATCCACCACTGAAAAAAACTCTGTGAAAAACAATACAGGGACATCTATCATCTAACTGCATCACAGATTAATAATTTTTAGGGTGTTGTATTTCCAGAGTAAATCCGAAGCTTTTTGTCAAGAAAATCAAACTTTTCAAACTGATGCAATGGAATTCTTCGACTTTATGGAAGAGAAAGTGTTTTTAAGAATGAATGTCATACTACTAAACAAAGGCTTTAGAGCAACCATTTGACTTATAGGAGTTTCCAAATAGATCCAGATAGCCCGTTTCTGCTTATGCTGTGTCATCAATACAAATATCATCATCAAAGACGCTGTGGGTGTCTTTCTTCCCATGAGAATAAAAAAACCAAAGCATTTTCTGTACCATACGTAGTTATATTTATACAGCATTAGTTTTAAGTAACAACTTTACTCTAGCGTTCCGCTAAAATTTAACTGAGACCCTTCTTTTTGTCGCCATCTATCGGCATCGTTTTACTGAACTCCCAGTTAAAAAAATGATGAAAATTAAAAACTTCTACCCTTTGCGAAATTAGTACTGTGAGATACCACAGAGCACCAGCATATCTGTGATACCGACGTCTTTCTCAAGACCATATAGATATGCAGTTGCTCTCATCCAAAAATACGGTAGAGATGCACCACGCCCCTCCCACTTGTCATCATCAGCCGGTGGTGCACGTTCGCTGCATAAGTAGACGGTGGTGTCAGACTTTCGGGCAGCCAATAGCCTTGGTAATTGCCTAATATGGATATTCTTATCATATGGCTGACATGTCACTTTCTCTTGGTATTTTATGTCTAAGAAAATGCTAAAAGTGACTGGGATATAATTTGATCTTCTGTCACTTCCCTTCAGGAAGCAGGAAATTCTGTGCTCTCAGGTTGAAACAAGATTAGTTTTCACACGTTAATTTTATCGATAACAGTTTTATTTTATTTTGAGTTTAACGACCACTGTGAGCAACTCAGGTAGCTATAAAAAGCCTCCCGTTCCTAATTTAGAACCACTGATTCCAGAGAAGGGAAAGAGCCAGAGCCGTAAAACAAACACAACCTCCATGCAGCACGTAATTCGAACGCGGTCTCAACTCGCCCTAGTAGTACAAAGCCAGCACTTAGATCACTGCGCCTCAATAATTATCATATTTCCGTTCTTGAAATGATATGCTGGATGCATAACGTTATACGTATTATTAATTTATTTTTGTACCTGACCAGCATATGAGCTGAAACCTACCCTTTGAAAACCTTTCGGCTTATAAAGTATGTACGGGAAGTAAATATTCAAGAGTGATGCAAGTGTGGACACATTAAGTTGTTTTAAAAATAAAAACTACTCTAATAATAGAATTTAAAAATAATAGACTCCGTCCGTAAATTAGCCCAGACAATAACAAAAAAATTGGTGCAAGAAGATAAGTTCCGCTGTGTGGACATTGGAAGATTTTGTGTCGTGGGTAATTAATACAGTGCACCAAATCAAGTTCTAATAAAACTTATGCGAAGTTTATATAAACAGGACGTATCCATAATTTATGAACAGTACAGAAAAAAACAGAAATGAAATGCTGAAATGAGCAAGCTATGTAGTGTGGTTGCCCCGCAAAGAAATCAAGTGACGAACATAAAACCTATATGAGCACGTAGTCCCCCCCCCCCGGTCAAGATATTGAAACAAAAAAAGAAAAGTAATATTCTTTTTTCAAACCCAATGATAAATCATCCTGTTTGTGCTACAACTAATCGCAAATTATATATTTCTAGGACGTAAAAGCTCCCGAATGTACCTTGTTTGCTGATTATCTCAAGTTTTATCGCAATATACAGATTCCTGATTATTGTCTTGCTCTTCAAACTGACGTCAACAACCATCATCATCGAGTGAGCGCGAGTGAATTTCAACCTAGGGATTCAACCGCAGATGTAAACATTTCTCAGCTCCGATCTCTAGCTCTTCTTACACTCGTGTTTATTGATATCAGTTGTATTAATTTTGTCTTCTCTGTTTATGAAGATCAGTTGTATTAATTTTGTTTTCTCTGTTTTTTGAGTTCAGTTATATTAATTTTCTCTTCTCTGTGTATTGTGGAGTTCGCACTAGTCCTGTGCATTAGCTGTTTATTAAAGTACTTCAAAAGTAAGTCTTTTCACTTACCTCATTTGACGAAGTGTTTGTTCTGAATGTAGTGAGAAAAGAAAGATTGAAGATTAAGTATTTAATTCATCCAAATCGCGCCTATATTCTGTACTCATATGTATTTTTCAACAAGTTAATAATCACAACTATATTTTAATGGGGGAAATCACACACTACAAATTGTTAACCACAAAAAATCCGATGATGTACAATACTTTAATACAATGCCTCCTTTGACTCTGAAAAAGTTTGATTTGAAAATATGGTCAATAATAAAACCATTCGGTTTTGTACCGTTGATATTATTTAATGCAGTCTATTTATATGTGGTTCAAATTCATGGAATCGATAGCGTGTACTAAAAATATTGAAATATGTTGCATGAAAAGAACCTTTGACCATAAATTTTAATTCTGGACATATTTAAAACATTCTGTATACTTACCTGTGGTTTGTTCTAATTGAATTTATGAAATTTCAGCTTTTTTTTTTTTTAATTAAAGTTTCGAAATCCAAAATGCAAATTATCGATGCATCTATTCCGCATTTGGGCAGTTTTGTTGGCCTCGCTTTATATTAGCTAAAAAAGTGTCGCTGTATCTCAAATCTACGATGAATATGATTTTTATGGGTGTGTTTGTGGTGGGAAATTATCTCCTAAGTATAAATAAACCGAAATCATAGCTGCCCTAAATTATTTTGCATATCTCGAAAACCGAAATTTTGGTACGTGAGCGTACACTGGCAGAGTGATAGCGAGTTAGGAATTTTTGTCGATGCGCTGTCTTTCGGAGCAACCCGCTCGATCGAGTCCTAAATTAGGAACGGGAGGCTGGTTATAGCTAGCTGAGTTGCTCACAGTGGTCGTTAAACTCCAAATAAAATAACACTGTTGTCCGTAATAAATACGTTTGAAAACGTCGAATTAGTAACATATAAGTGTGAGGCAGACGTCAGTATCACAGATATGCTGCTGCTCTGTGGTATACATTTATATATATTATTAATTAGTACTTTCTTTCTCACGCGTATATATAATTAATTGGTTCTTTCTCCGAAAAGTAGTAATTAATAATATATACGTGTGATTAAGACGTCGGTATCACAGATATGCTGCTGCTTTGTGGTATCTCACAGTACTAATTTCGCAAAGGGTAGAAGTTCTTAATTTTTATCATTTTTTAACTGGGAGTTCAGTAAAACGATGCCGATAGATGGCGACACTGAAAAAGAGTCTCAGTTAAATTTTAGAGGAACGTTAGAGTAAAGTCGTTATTTAAAACTTATGCTGCATAAATAAACCACGTATGGAAGACAAAATGCTTTGGTTTTTTTATTCTCATGGGAAGAAAGACGCCCACAACGTCTTTGATGACGATATTTGTATTGATGACACAACATAAGGAGAAACGGGCTATCTGGATCTATTTGGAAACTCCTATAAGTCAAATGGTTGTTTAACGTCATGACTTTCATTCTTAAAAACACTGTCTCTTCCATAGTGTCGAAGAATTACATTGCATCAGTTCGAAAAGTTTGATTTTCGTGACAAAAAGCTTTGGATTTGCTCTGGAAATACAACATCACGAAAATTATTAATATGTGATGCAGTTAGATGATCGATGTCCCTGTAATGTTTTTCATACAGTTTTCTTCACTGGTGGCTTAAAGGACTGGATTTGGTTTGCTAATTACCGTGTAACCTGTAACGTCGCTGAAAGTTTAGTATAGCAGAACTTATTTTTCTGGAAGAAGTAAGAAATTTGACTGTGATAAGTAAACGAATTCCACTAGGTCCTGTAAGTATAGGTTTTGGAGTCATGCATTTTGAGGAAAATGCGCATACGCAAATTGTTTTTCTTGTCAGTTTGTGCTGGATAGGTAATGCCCCTGTCGCTCAACAGATGGTGACAGAAATACATATCCCGCGGAGTTCTTTAAAAAATTAAGAAATATTACCTACAGTGTAGTTTGAGAGATTTCTCACGGATTACTGAAGATGAACACAAAATCATCAAAGCAGATCTGTGAAGAATATACTTACAAAGCTGTTAAAAGTATGTATGCTTTCTGGAGTAAATATTTTATTGAAATAGTACACATGATCATTTGAAAAACCTTACTCTGCAATTTTGCTCAGGACTCCAGGATTTGAAGACGGATATGTATTTATTTCACTAGACCGTCTACGACTTTTGAGGAGGAGGATTATAATGAACCATTATAATGTTATTCAAACGAAATGGATGTGAAACAATGGCAACAATGGAGTACGGAAACGTTTTGGGTACTCACTTCAAGAATCACTTGGGGATCCACTCGAGAAAGGGAAAGATCCTGCATTTTTCACCAAAGTACGCATGAACTTGCGGTTAAGTACATTTCGTAACATGGGCTTAAAGATTTCTGAGTGTTTTAGAAAATTAAATTCAAAAATATAAATGTTTAGTTTGCTGCTTCATGAGCTGCCCTGGTAGGCCCCAGGGTGTTTAATTACCGTCTATGACGAGATGTGAGTTTGCCATTTTCCCCCAATTTTAGGAAGCTTCCTGCGATTCCTGCACTGTGCAATGAAGAATGTTTAAGATTCAAAAGACCAGGTTGCATTTACGATAATATAAGGACTGCTGCATTTTGGTTATATAAAATTATAAATGTGGCAGGCGAATAGCGAATGTACTGTAGTTATGGAAACACTTACTTCACGCCATAATCCATTGTTCTTAATGAGAAATTTGTTGTTCACAAATCTGTTTCATTTGTGCTAAAAGAAGTTTTCAAAATTTTAGTGACAAACTGTGTTCCTGTTTATTGCTTGTATCCTATGGTCAGCAAAAGTTCTAAATGCATCGAATTTTCCTTCAGAGTTCATAATTAGTTCAATACAAATTCACTGAGAAAAGGAGATACATGATGTTTAGAGTGTGAGTCGAAAGTTTTCCAATATTTGGATAAACGCATGTGCTGAGTCGGGTATGTCAGGTGTATAAACCAGTTCCAATCGCGGACTGCGGTCAGTAGAAAGGGATCTAAAGTGGTTGTTGTTGCTGTGAACAACATCGCATGTCGTCGTTATGTCTGTGGTTGGAACGACTAAAAGATGAACAGCCACAACCGTCTAATTAGGAAACTTTTACTTTACGAGTTTGAATTCGGCTATAACGATGCTCAAGCAACAAGAAACATTTGTCATGCGAAAGGAGAAAGTTCTGTGGACCACAGCGCCGCAACCGGACGACACAATAAATTTTGCTCAGGTGACAGAAACCTCGGCGATCTGCCTAGGTCAGTAGGCCGCGAACTGTGGATTCAGAGGCCGTGCTTCAGGCTGTAGAGGAAATCCGACAACCAGCACTAGGAGATTATCAGGCAAGCTGGACATGTCGCTAACCACTATGTTTCATCACCTTCAGGACCTCGGCAAAGGTCTACAGGAGCTGCCGCATTGTCCCTCACGAACTGATGCCAGCTAAAGCAAACCGCAGAGTGGAAGTGTGCACGAAACTCGTAGAAAACCCGCGCGAAAATTGTTACGGGCGATGAAAAGTAGGTCTATTTCCGCAATCCTAACACACAACGGCAGTGGTTGAGACCGGGCCAGATTCCAGGACTTGTTCCCAAACTTGGGCGCTTCGAACAGAAGGTGATGCTCTGCGTCTAGTGGAATTTCGAGGGGATAATCCGTTACAAATTTGTTCCAGACGGTCGAACGCCAACCTCTACTCTGTACAGCTGGAACAGATGTATGACGTTTTGGAGGAGTACTGGGCACTGGTGAACAGAAAGCGTGCTCTCCTACAGCAGGACACCGTTCCGCTTCATGCCGCGCGAACGACCCGGGCGAAACTCGGGTACTTGAGGGCATCGAACGGATGCCAAGCTCAGCATATAGGCCTGACCTTGCCCCGTCGAATTATTATTTGTTTTGTTCCATGGCCCACTTCCTTCTTCGTTTCCTGCACTTCAACAACCAGGTCCTAGGTGGCAGCTGGTGTGAAAAAATTCTTCACCTCGAAGAGAAGGAACTGGTATCGCCATGGAATCGAATTACTGGCAGACAGATGGCTAAAGACGGTGCAAGGCGATGACCTATACTTTGAATGCTAGTGAGATTTCGTCTTAAAGGCACGTATGAAGGCATAAGTTGATTCATATAGTGCAAAATGTTAGACTCACACTCTGCCCTAAAAAACTTGGAATAGTATTCCTAACAATCCCTTTTCGTGGATATTTGTTTTTAAATAACATTCATAACTGCTGGAAACAAACACATCGCATGGCAAAAGCAATCCTTACAAGCAATAAATAAAACTTTACGAACTTCTGTACAATACTTTCAAAAAGTATTGCGTCGCTTAGAATTCTATCACGTAACATTTGTGCAGTGGACTTCGCGTAATGGCAATCCACCCATAATCTTCGTCAACGTATATCTGAGTGCGGCTGTAAAGTCGAATATTTACCGTATGGATGATCGTCTTTTAAAATTAATACAATTTCACAGGTATATTTTTCATGGATGTTAAAAATGGCGATGATAAAAATCAAAAATTTACTTGTACTTTGTCTTCCGCAAGCGATGCTACCACGCAAAAAAAAAAGGAACTCGAGCTGAGGATTCGAGTTACCGATTTGTTTGCAACTCTATGATTCAGATGCCCTTTCAACAGTCAGAAACATGGTGATCCCTCACATACACTATCTACCAACAAGTAATTGGACACCCCTGCAATCGACGATATCTGCGGTCCTGATACACGTTACGGCTGCCGCCGTTAAATATCGTGTGGGAAACAACAACGCAACCAGTCGCATGCAAGATGCCACGCAGTTCGGAGCTCTCTGATTTCGAGAAAGGTATAATCGTCGGGTATCACAGAAATGGCCGATACATACCAGTGGCGGCTCGTGGTTGAAAAAATAGGTGAAGAGCTACAAGAGCAATATGAAAAGATATCTACCGTCTTCAATGAAAATCACTGTATCAGGACTGACCTATGTTTTGTACATTAGACCAATTTTTCTTTTGTTTAAAGTTGCAAATTTGTCGATTATGTCGTCATAGAATGGTTGTTTCTTCGTGAGCATCAATAAAATATCTTTCTGAATAGAAATTTTTGCCAAAGAAGCAAGTCTGTCTTGAGAAATAGTGTTCCTTGTGTAAGTTTGTATTCTTTTAAGGCAAGAAAAACTTCTTTCCCTGACACACTTGTAGATGGAATGGTTAAAATGAGGGCAACCAATTTTTAAGCTTCTGTAAAAATGCCTTTATTTTCATGAAGCACTCGAAGAAGTTTTTGAGTCGATATATTCCTTAATTTTTCGTTGGCATTTACAATACTCAGTTCATTTCTAAGGCGCTGGAGTTTAGTCATTAATTTTTCGGTAAAAATACTGTAGATTTTCAAAATCGTGAGAGGGAAATCTTGAATTAAATTGTTCAAATTTCGTTGTGTCAGCAAGACAAACAAATTGAAGTTTTTCAGTCTTGAAATATTATATCCATTTCCATAAGAATGTGGTCTAAAATTTCAAAATAGAATTGTTTATAATTTTGAAAAATTGTTTCTTTTTTAAAAGCAGCATATTCCCGTTTATATCTGCTTATTTCTGTGATTTTGCTAGTTTTTCCAGTGCTTTAAATACTTCAAAATTTCATGAGTTTTTTTAATCTGAGTTACACGGTAGTTTAGGTCTAGTGATTGTTTCTGCAAAATTTTGAATAAAAGATCGGTGGGGCCAAAACTTTCATTACATAGTATTGCCAAAAATGTAAATTCAAAAGTGTTCATATCGTTTAAAAAACCCTTGGAACGTTTAATTGATTTTTTGTCTGATTGTTCACTATTTGTCAGAAATTCGAATACTTCCTTCAATTTATCCCAATCTTCAACAATTACGCTTACTAACTTCGACGTGGAGAACCAACGAGTTTCCGCTATGGTTGGTATGCGTATTGCGGTTGTAGATATGAGTGTATCAGATCGCTTCACTGAGTGGTGACACGGCTAACTGGGATCATCAACGATTGATGTTACTGCTCAAGGCTCCGTCACTCCTTATCCGTGAAAGTATAGGTAGTGTTTCATATTTCTGCCACCGTGGCGCTGAACGCCGACCCCTAACGATTCTTGTCGGGATAATTTCCAACTGGAATTTCGTGGGTGCTTAATCTCGTCCATTCGTTTCGTAGGGTCTTGTGTGGAATATTTGGACATGTAAATAAACCAGCGTTAGATAAGAAGTCATTTGATTTGTCCTGCTCTTAAATTTCTTCAGCTGCTAAAAAACGAGATAAACTAATTTGTAATTACCACAACAGTAACGAACTCTCGCAGAAGATAGTTTTTGTTTTATTACATTAAAATATTTATTAACCAACCAAATTTTTGTAGTTTAAAAGGTGTTAATTGCGAAGTTCGTATACCCTTAAAAAACCCATTAAAACTGTATTTCCGGAAATATGGAACTGAATATACAAACCATCTGCAGAGAATTGCAAGAATTACTGTTCATATACAATTCAAAATCTGACATTGGCTTCTCATTAAAATAATGGTGATGGGAAACATGGGGACATTACTTGAATCTCTAACAAAGAATTTTAAAGAAAAAGTGTATAACATATTGTTTAGGAAGCTATTAACCTTTTATCTAATTTTTCCATTTAAACACCCATTCATACATCCTTTTAGTAAATTAGGACATTTAGTTGATACTTTTATTATTATTATTATTATTAGAGGATCCTTTAAAAATTGTCATTTTTTCATAATTCCAGACAGAGCAGACACCCAACTGAGAGGGTGGGATCCTGCACATGAGTTTCCGCTTGTTACAGAAAGTATGTATTTTATTTAGAAATCATCTTTTTGAACTCTCTACGTATACTTAGTAAGAGGTTCTTGTTAAAGGCAATTCAAATAAAAAGATGGCAAAAATGAGAGTAAACAAAATAACTTTTTTTTTAAAACATCAAATAATAGGAAAGTGGTGTTACATAATAGTACAGGAAATACTAAAGATAAGATGGAAAAACACCAATGGATACAGTTTTTCTTTAATTATATTATTACAAATTAATTTATTTTTTATGTACCGTATTCCATTATGGTTAGATATTTCAGTGAATACATTATAGTATTATTCAGTAAATTATTGAAATCCTTAAGTTATAGTAAAAATTGATTTTAATATTATATTTTTATGTTTTCAACAGAATACTGAAAACATATCGGGAAACAAAAATTATATTTGTTCAAGAGTTTAGTTCACTAATTTATACTTTTCAGTTTTAATATATTTCACATTTTTGCCATTAATATTTTAAATGCTTTATTCTATTATTTTATTTATTATTTTTGTTCCTTTTTTTATATATTACTGGTGCTAATACTTTCCATTTATTAAAAGTTTTGTGAGCTCTAAACGTTCTAGTTTTAAACTCCAGTATTCTTCTGAGATCACATTCAATAGCTAGTTTAATCTGCTCAGTATTTTTTTATTTTTGTTCGTAAGATAAGGCATTTCGATTTTTCCAGATATTACGTCTTGTTATTGCTATTAAATAATGAATTTTAGTTTTTTAGATTCAGAGCAGTCTAGAGGTACATGGTACAAAATGGTGTGAAGTAAATTTGTGTCTATAATTTAAGTATTGTTGTAAACACTTCCAGATCTATTTTTTCAAATGTGCAATCTACAAATAAATGTTGAAGTGTTTCGTCTGAGCCACAGTAGCTAGAGTTAGGATTAGATATTAGTTTAATTCGATACAACAATTTTCTTGTCAGGATAATATTGTGCAAAATTTTAAAAGTAGGTCTCTAATATGAGTGCTTAGCTTTATTTTTGATTGATGTGTCCAAATAATATGTACCATATTGAATTGCAGTGTATCCACACCCAAGGCTGTTACAGATAATATCTCACTAGCATTCTCTTCCTCCTCCGGAGTCTCTGTAATTTTAACGATTGGAAGACTTATACTTTAACAGTCTAAAATTATGTTACTAGTGGAATAAGTCTGGTATGACAGGAATTCAGAATGTCTCAGAAATACGTTTTTAGGGATTTTTTCCCTAGAAATTTCCCATGAAGACATTTTTTCTGAAAATGTGAAACAAATCTAGTACTTTTGTAGTTAAATGTGAGAAAGTAGAGTTTTTTCGGAATTTCAAAGTATAGAAACGTAAACAATGCTTTTTCTGAAGCAACTATTTTCGCGAAATACAGCGTTGACTACATAAAAAACTCTAATTTATACTCGATATTTAATTAATAAACGGGTTACCTATTTTTCAAAATCCAAACCAGAAAAATTTCAATCACAAAGTTTCGAAATCATGTGGCGAAGCCACACGATAAACATAGAGAAAAACATTCTAAGTGTAGCAATCATATAAAAAATGTATCAGAAATAATCGAATTGAAACGAAATTGAAATAAGAAACTTCGCCCAAACAGTGTGTGTGATCGAACCGATAAGCCTAACTGGAACGCCAACTCAGCAATCTCGCAATTCCAAACTTTCCGTATCAGAAACTCTCCCTGTGTTTAAGGTTATTGTTCTGCTTTTGTGTGACTTGGTCACAAAATAACCGAAGATACTAAATAACCTTTGGTTTTCCCTTTTTTGGAATTACAATAAAATTCACAACTGTACACCATGGTAGCAACTGAATTCAATCAAGAAAACGTTTGCAATTTGAGTACGATATAAGCTATAAAATAAATTCTGCACTTTATTTTGAGTTCATACAGTTGCTTAAGACTCGATTTACCTCACCATAATGCACGTTTAAACAGGACGGCACATGAAAAACTAATTACGATCAGCCAAAAAAAAAAAAACAACATTAACTGGGGTCGGAGTCTGCACCCTTTAGCGACGAAAAGTGGCATTTTTCTTGTACGCGAATCCCCGTAGAGATCGCCAAAGTGACAGAGCCTTGAGCAGTAGCAGTTACAGTTGATAATCCTAGTTAGCCGTGGTGGTGAAAAAACGAAGGAATTCCACTGAAGCTTGCATACAATATACGACACTTTGAAATTTTATAAAAACTCTGCTGTAATACAAGGTTCAAACGGTGTGATAAGCAATCAACAAAAACAACTTGAGAAGCTTTATCCTTTGGCTTTTTTTCTGGAGCCCATTCAAGTGTCCAGAAATTACACTTGCCCCATCGTAACATTGTCCTATTAATTTGTGTTGATAATCGAATTGTTCTAAAATTTTGTCTAGCATTTTGTATAAAGCTTCTGACGTTCGGTCTCCACTCACATCGTGGAAACCCAAAAATCGCTCAGCCAATGCACCTTCCGAATAAACAAATCTTAGTATTAAAGAGCACTGAGAAATCTGATTTATGGCTGTGGTGTCATCTACTTGAATAGGAAAGCATTGAACTTCATTTATTTCATTTTTAACGTGATCGTTTAAATATTCAGAAATACATTCAATTAATTCATTTTGAATAGTTTTTGAGTAACCTGTGAAGACAGTTTTTATATTTTCGTATTGATTTTGAATTTCTAATGGACTTCTTGGTATAAACAATGAAAGTAATTCCTTGAAATTTCCACTATTTATCGAGTCCATGCTTTCGTCATGGCCACGGAATACTAGTTCTTGTTTCCTTAAATATAATACTGCATTAATCACTGTCTGCAGGAAAAGTCTATTTAAACGAACGTTTTCTTTGAAATGCATTTTCAAAAGCCTAGCATTCTCCCTCAAAGCTTCGGCAATGGTGTTCTGATATTTTTTCAAAATTCCTTAGCATTAACTCGCATTTCAGGTGTTCGCTAGAATCACCATGTTTATGAAGCGAGCGTGTTATATTTAACAAATCTGAGAATAAGTTTTTATTCCACGCCGAATGTTTATTAGTAAAAAGTAAGCAGGGCCAACAAAATAATTTTTGTAACACAGAAGTACTACAAAGCCATTTATATTCATTAAACGAACAATTTTTTTAATTAATATTGTAAGATTTACCGCTCTTCTTGATTTCTTTTTTGGCAAAAATTGTCAGTGAATCCGTCAGTCGTCCTCGAAGTAAAATGTCTGTTTTATCTTCATCTTTCCACCGATTAAATGGAGTTTGTAATAAATTAAAAACAATGTCGTTCACAGGATACATACTTTAATTAAAACTGTCACTAACTGTTAAACTGTACACGAAACTACAGTAATAGCTAAACTGTTTCAGAAATAAACACAAAGCACGAAAACACAAATCTCTTTCGGAAAGCATGTACCACAAAACTGCAAGGGAAAAGCCCAAGTGGATTGCAAGGTACCCTGGGTAAACCGTCCCGTTTCACCGGGATCTCCTTCGAAAGTCACGACTCCAAATGCAAAGCCTCGGCGCCGAAGCTAAAACACTTCACTTGCGCGCCAGATAGGGAGGTTGACGTCACGGTTACCATAGCAACTCGGTCGAAAGCTGCAGACTTCCAAGGGTTTTCATTTTGGCTCTTCACTTGCACTGTTTTGCGTATGAAAACTTATATTGAACGCGCTATGTGAATTTATATTTAATCAAAATTTTGAGTATTTTGTAGCACAATACAGGCAAAAAGAATATATTATACAAATTACTGAATAAAGCTTTATTTTAAGTAAAATAGGTGAAGAGGCACTTCACCTAATTCACCTGAAAACCGGCACTGATACATACGTGACATATCCAGCGAGTTAAAGTACTCAAAATCGACAGTAACCTACGTGATTTGCAAGTGGAAGATGAGAGGTGACTGTCGGAATGTGCTCCGACCTGGCAGACCCACAAAACTGGGAGTTAGAGACCCACGGGTGCTGGCCAGAGAAATTCGGAAGAACCGCACCAAATCGATGGGCCACATCCGCTAGGAGTTTCAACAGGCCTCCGGGAGTGTTCTTTCGAAGAATACCATCCGTAAGAAAGCCCATCGGCTCGTTTATCATGGACGTGCTGCCACCTACAACCCTTTGATCACCAAGTCTAATAGCGCTGCTGGGCTAACGTGGTACAAAGAACGTCGACAGTGGACCGTTGAATAGTGGAAACAGGTTCTCTGGAGCGACGAATCAAGGTTCACCCTCTGCCGTTCGGATGGCAGGGTCTGGGTTTGGCGTCTGCCTGGAGAACGCCTCCTGTCGGAATGTATTGTGCCAACTGTGAAGTTCCGCGGCGGTGGAATTACGCTATGGGGGGGGGTTCTCCTGGTATGGCAAGGGACCCTTGGTCGCAATTCTTGGTAGACTCAACGCCGAGACGTACTGCACCATTTTGGATGACCATGCGCTTCCTATGTTGTGGCAGTTTAACGGGGTGGACCCATGTTACTTTCAGGATGACAATGCCACCTGTCATGCTGCGAGGTCCACCATGGCTTGGTATGGTGACAATGGGGTTAATCGAATGGACTGGCCTGCGCAGAGCCCGGACCTTAACCCTATCGAGCACCTCTGGGACGAGTTGGAGCGTCGACTTAAGGGGTGCCCGCACCGTCCGAAATCGGTGAAGGAACTGACCTGTCTTCTCCAAGCCGAGTGGAAGAAAATACCGCTAGCCGTCGTACAACGCCTGGTTGAGAGTATGCCCCGGAGGGTCGCAGCTGTAATCGCCGCTCGTGGAGGCTCCAATAACTATTGAAGGTAAATAAACTGCGTTTTCCTTTGCTATCACAGGTGTCCAATTACTTGTTGGTGGATAGTGTAGAAGCCAAGCGGCCTCGGCGTTGCTCGAGTGTTTTGAGGCACTGGTTTTTGCCTTTTAGTTGGATATGAGTACTAGTTTGATTCCCGGATGAGTCTAAGTGGTGTGCTTGTTCGATGATTCTGGTTTGACACCTTCTATTGAATTAGTGGGCCAGAATCTGGGATGCCACTCTTCTTGTAGCCCTATAAGTTGCTCATGGCGACCGTTAAACCCCAAAACAAAGCAAAAGGACCCCCCCCCAAAAAAAAGAGCTAGATGCACATTTAGAAATCTGTTTTTATCGGACCATGTCTACTCACCGAGGTAAGCATGACACTGCTTTTAATATACTTGAAACAGTAAAAACAATAAACCTGGAGTCTGGTGTCAGATTTCCGTAATGAATTATATTTTTCGATGAATGCAGTGTTTTTAAACTTCTGACGAATGCAGTGTTTCTGAATTTCTTGACGAATGGAATTTCGAATCCCTTCTGGACACCCAGGCAACATCTAGAACTCGAACTTAGACCCTTCTCTTGCGACCAGTTGGAAATGAGTTCCTGTGCCATTAACGAGAGGACCGGAAGTTATTTGTTGTAATTTTTTTATGACTAACACAATCTAATGTAGGTAAGTAGAAGGTGGCAATGTGCATTTTATTCAATATGTTATTTTTTACTGAACATTTAAAATCGCTTGGTACTCCACCAGGAATTTCGAGGATTAAAGAAAGGCAGGTAAATGTTACCAGAAACAATAAATGATTAAACATTGAGACTGATATGGGCAATATTTATTGAGCTACACGCCAATAGTTAATCGCAACTGCCATGTCTCTCAGTGTGATGTACTATAGAGGTGAAAACATATGTCAAGACAACAAATCTGCTGCCAGACAATCTTTCCGCGTAGCTCAGTTGGTAGATAGAGCGAATTACTCCGGAGTGAGTGGACGCGGGATCAATTGCAGTAGCGGACAAACTTGTGTTTTCAAATTGGCGCCCAATTGTGGAGAATGGATCCCCTGGCCGTTGGGTTCTTCGCAAAATGTGTGATGTTTGTTCCGCACATTGTTTGGAATTAATAAAAAATTCCTACTTCGATTCAAAGAAAAAAAGATAAGAGGGAGATAATGTGACATACTACAGAGGTAAAAACATGTGTGCGAGACATTCTCTCCGCGTAGCTCAGTTGGGAGAGCGACTTAGTCCGGAGTGAGGGGACACGTATTCGATGTCCGTCGCGGACAAACTTGTATTATCGCACAGTATGGCGTCGGGTCGCCATGTTTGCTCACACAGCATGCCAGACGTCTCGGCATGGAGTTGTACAGTTTCCTAATAGCGTCCTGCGATAAGCCATCCCATGTAGCTTGATTCTTCTCACGCAGTTCCTGCAGATTGTGCGGTAGTGATGGAGTTTGAATAGCACGTCCAACAGCACCCCACTCATTTTCAATCGGCTATAGGTCTAGTGATGCGGCTGGCCATGGCCGGGTGTCAGTGCCTAATAGGCAAGCTCTCGAGACAACAGTAGTATGCGTACGAGCGTTGTCCTGTTGGAAAATTCACCGGAGTGAGCTTTCAGAAAAGGTTGGGCCACTGGTTGCAGACCTCATTAAGGTAACGTTGGGCTGTCAAAGTGCCGGTATTGGACACCAAAGGAGATCTGGCATCGTAAGCAATTGCACCCCACTTCATGACACCAGGCCTTCTGGACGTGTGACGCTCGGCAACAAACCGTTCATTTTGGCGCTCACCACGGTGCCTCCACACATGAATTCGATGGTCGTCTCCTCCAAGACAAAAGCGGTACTCGTCACTGAAGATCATCCGCTGCCATGCTGAATGGCTCCATGACAGTCTGACACGACACCGTTGCAATCTTTAGCAAAAATGCAATGGTCTTAAGGACAGTCGTCGCCGCCCCGGTGGCGCAGTGGTCTAAGGCGCTGGCCTCTGATCATTCGTCTGTAAGGGGTCCGGGTTCGAATCCCGTCAGGCATGGATGTTGTGTTTGTCTTACGGCACTGGATCTCTCCCTTCCCTGGAACCAGTGACCCTAAATTAGGGACGGGCGACTGCTTATAGCCCATTGAGTTGCTCACGGTGGTCGTTAAACCTCCAATCAAAAAAAAAAAAAAAAAAAAGGACAGTCGTCGTAACGGTCTCCGTGCGTGTAGGCGTACGTCATGCAGCCGTCTGACAATGGCGATGGCACTAATCGGATGATGCATGATGCAGGGAGGGCACCACTGCTCGCTGACTATGCGCAATCGTGTCTGTTGTGTCACTCCGCGTATGTTGTACAGCCCGTCAGTCCTCTCTCTCTCTTCGTGGTTCGTCTAGGTCTCCCAGACCCTTCCTGTCGCTGCTACGTGCCTTGTTCTACCCACTGCCGCCAACAGCATGCTGTGGTGATATCCACACGACTGGTACCGCGCGCAATACGGCGATAAGACCATTCCGCTTCCCAAAGCCCTACGATGCATCCCCTCTCGAACTCCTCCAACTGCTCGAATTGCTTCCGAACTTTTCTCCGAGGCATATTTTACTTGCAAAGGCTGCAACCAACACAACCAACAGCATGAGTCAGAATAGCAAGCACGCGTAACGGGACGACCTTATATAGTCGGCCAGGCACGACGCTACAACTCCTTCTTACTGGCGTCACATGCGTGGCCGAGCGTGACACTTGAATCATTTGCAT
This sequence comes from Macrothele yani, assembly GCA_039090855.1. Lineage (NCBI taxonomy): Eukaryota > Metazoa > Arthropoda > Arachnida > Araneae > Macrothelidae > Macrothele > Macrothele yani. Next base: position 104,425,218 of record CM076996.1, on the reverse strand, counting down.
GTCTCACGATGTCAAAACTACCCACCAAGTTACATTTCTGTTGGTTGCTTCCTTCTGGGTGCAATTTTTTTACGATGAGTGTGCCTATTATGATGGATTGGATATTTACCCAATACTTCGTTGAACCTCCTTGGTCGGATACTTGAAATGTACAGGATGACTTTAAGGTCAGAAAACAGCTCTTCCACCTAACACCACGTTAGGACTTTTTGTCCTTCTGTCTGCACGTCCGCCTGATGTTGAAAAATATCTTGCTAACGTTGGAGATAGATTTGAAAATTTGTGCAGGGTTTTTATGAACTTCACATAACTGTCTCGTCCGTCCGTCTATCCTATGTTTTTGATGAATATTTAGGCAGCAGTTCGATATGAGAGCAAGAAAATTTCTTAAGAGCCATTAGGAACCTGAAGTAACTCTGTCCGAAGGGCGAAGGATCAGAAGTTGCCGCAGCCTTTAGTTCAGCAAGGTCACAGGCTCTTTTCCCTAGCAGATCTATCAACAGTTGTTATACATTCCCTACTGCCTAACCCCCCCCCCCGACCGATTAAAGCAACAGAATAACTAAGATACCGCCAATGTTACTAGCCTACACCCACACCTCCCCGTAGACGTAGAACAAACACTCAGATCCTAGCTGAAGCTCATGCATTCCCAGGAGAAACTCCTCTCAAGAAAGAAGTAAAGCATAAAAATATACACTTGTTTTAACTATGTTTTTTCTTAATTTAAAGAACATATCTGGTGTTCGCATGCATGAATTAACTCTGTACTAGACGAAATCCCTTCGGAATCCACGGATAGTTTTTTTTTTTTTTTTTTTTTTGAAAAGAATAAACTCATGTGAAACAACAAATGTAAACTTTATTTGATTGACAAATTCTCTCAACCACTTCAGTAAAGACAATAGTGTAGGTTCGTGATTTTTTACGCTTTCCAACCGTACGTTGAAGAAGCGTATATGCTCCAGCTTTGTCGGTCCGTCCGTCTGTCGGCCCGATAAATCGCGTAAAAATGGTTCGATTTGGATAAAATTTTAGTATGTGGTAGGGGACCATTTGGGCACGAATCCTGTTGAAAATGAACGTAATGGAGTCAAAGGTCACGTCATAGGAGCGGGATCCATTCCATTGCCCTTATGCGTCATAACTTTCGTAAATATAGTTCCATGTCGATGAAATTTTAGCATATGGTAGGGGAGCACCTGGGGACGAACCCTATTGAAAATGGGTGAAGTGTGGTCAAAGGTCACGGCATAGGTGCGGGATCCATTCCATTGCTCTTATGGTAATAACTTGCGTAAATATGATTCGATGTCGATGAAATTTTAGTATATTGTAGGGGACTGTTGGCTTGATTTATTTTAAGTATTGCGGTAGACGCCAACTTATCAGAAGGATCGTTTGCAGGTTCCTGTCGTTGGAGCAGGGAAGCAAATAAGCAAGTAGTTAAAAATTGAACATTGTGACAGATGTTTCCTTTTGCACATATCTTTATTCATCAGATGGGGGGGGGAGAGGAAATATTGGAATAATAGTTGGTAAGATCGGATAGTAAATACTTCCAGCGGGAGTTGGATGTTATGGATGGCCTTCTCTACGCTTTACCCGCCAAATCTGTTCCTATCTTATGCGGCTACAAGCCCGCGTGAAAATCTCTTTCTACCTCGTCGTTTGTCCTGCTTTGCCTCCTAGCAAAACCCTTCAGACTTTTTCCTCGAGATCGCCATGATAGCTCCTCTCTGTCTCATTCCCTTACACGTTCTATTATGGACGTAAGAAGAAATTCTTAATTGCTTGGTCCTTTGTACCCGTCGGCTAGAGATTCTGGCGACGGCTGGGGAAAGAACGGAGCTATCCTTTTGTCCGTGGGAGGGGGTCCGACGAGAGAATGACTTTTCTCCGAAATGGATCTGTGCTCGGCGTCTTTCTGACTGGGGAGGAAATTTCTCACTGTCGTTGGCCCACAAAATGACAAAAGTTTCAATTTAAATATAGTTTGAATATTTCCATATAACAGGACCACCTGTGAATGAATCCTATTGAAAATGGGTGAAGTGGGGTCAAAGGTCAGGACATAGGAGAGGGATGCATTCCATTGCTTTTATGCGTCATAACGTGCGTAAAAAGGGTTCGACTTCGATGAAATTTCATTATGTGGTAGAGGACCACCTGGGAACGATCTTATGACGTCACAATCTCGCGCTTGAGATGTTGGCGCGCGGTCACGCTATCTGTCTCATTACGTCACGCGTTGTGTGTGGATCCTATTAAAGTTTTATGACGTCACACTCTTGCGAGCAGATGGTCGCGATTCCCATCTGCTTCATTACGTCACGCGTTGGGTGCGTATGTCCGTCCGCACGATAACTCGCGTAAAAATCGTTCGATTTCGATGAACCTTTAGTATCTGGTAGGGGATCACCTGGGAAAGAACGCTGCGTAAAGTGAATGAAATGGGGTCAAAGGTTAGGACATAGGAGCGAGATCTATTCCACTGCTCTTATGCGTCATAACTACCGTAAAAAGGTTCAATTTCGATGAAATTTTAGTACGTGGTAGGGGACCACCTGGGGACAATCCCTATTGAAAATGGGCGAAATGGGGTCAGAGGTCAGGACACAGGAGTGGAATCATTTCCATCGCCATTATGCGTCATAACTTACGTAAAAATTCTTTGATTTGTATGAAGTGTTAGTATGTTGTAGGGGCTTGCCTTTAAAATGGGCGAACTAGGGTCAACGAATCCTATTGAAAATGGGCGAAATGGGGTCAAAGGTTAGGACACAGGAGCGGAATCTATTCCATAGCCCTTATGCATCATAACTTACGTAAAAATGCTTCCTTGCGACAAAACTTGATCATGTTATTTCGGAGGTATACTGAACCGGTTCGGTAGAATATCATGGAAATGGGATTAAAGGTCAGGGCACAGGACCGAGATTTATTCCACAGCCATTATCCTCATAACTTGAGTAATGATTTCTGGTATGTTGGAAAGCGTATTATAATCAATGCATTGCATGATTTTACTAACTTGTTGTTTTGACTGAAGGTTTAACGACCACCGTGGGCAACTCAATGTGCTATAAGAAGTCGCCCGTCCCTAATTTCGGGTCACTGATTCCAGGGAAGGGAGAGAGCCACTGCCGTAAGATAAACAAAACATCCATGCCTCACCAGGATTCGAACCCGGACCCTTCACGAACGAATCATCGTAAGCCAGCGCTTAGACCACAGCGCCGCCGGGGCGGCCAGGTTCGTGATGAGCATCACGACTGCACCTTTTTTTCAGTCGTAAAATGTGAGGCAAAAGTCCACTCATCTCGATCGTGTGCAAAAATTCAACTGGATAGCGTACTCTTTCACTCTCGGCTTCAGTCAAACTGTGTTTGTAAATGTTGTTGGAATGAGATTCGCGTTGCGAATGCTCTTCATTCTCTCTTGTCTGAGACATATAGTTGCGACCCATTGATCGCTCACGCCTTCCAGTAAGGCTCTTGCGTTTTCTTTTTCTTTTTTCTTTTTTTCTGCGGGAGAGACATTCTGTTAAGGGTAAGTATGCAATAAAGTATTTACTTTAGAACTGATCATAGAACACCATGCACACACCAAGTCTGACACTGAACTGAGCGCCTGATGTAGATAAGGGCCGCACGCTTCTCCGATAGACTTTATATGTTAAATTCGCCGCCCCGCCACGACCGAACCGTTGCCCCAATCTCAGTTTTCTCTTCGACTGACATATCTACATGGTACGACCTGTATTTTGATACCTGAACCATATTTTTACGTTCTGCCTTTCTCTCAAAATAGATCTCACAATAAAAACCTTATAGAATGAAGATATAGATGGCGCAACTCAATATGTACATTCTATGTATTTTTAGCTAACAGTAGTCAACGGAATGTTTTTTTATATCTTTACATAATGGGAAACGTCTTACCTACGTGAATAAACTGTTTCGAATGAAGATTAAGTTGTATGTATACATCACGCAGTCCAACGGCATAACGCAATCAGGTTTTCGAGAGTGTTCGCTGTTCCGATGAGAAGAACTTTGATTCGAATGCCTGCTAGCAATGCTTTGCGCAAGGGTTCGCTCAGAAAAGAGAATACTTCGGACTTTGGACTATCTCAGTCCCTCCCTGCTGTCGCCTTCAATAGCGCGTGAGTCAACCGCAGGCGATCGAATGTCAACCACATGCTTCTCCCATAGACTTTACATGGGAACATTGCCGCCTCACAACTTCTGAACCGTTGCCCCAATCTCATTTCTCTTTTCGACTGGCACATCTACATGGTAAGACCTTTATTTTGATACCTCAACCATATCTTTACTTTCAGACGTTCTCTCAAAATAGGACTCACAGTAAAAACCTTATATAATTAATATATAGATTTTTTGTAATAATACAATATTCTAGGGTCATTGCTATTATTTTTAAGGGGAGTTCCGGACCCATTGGACCTCTGCGCCACTGTAATCCACAGACAGCAAAATCAACTTGTGCCTCCGAGGTTTCCTCAAATCACGTGACAGTAAACCGCATACGTCGAGGATCTGGCCGAATTATTTTAAGAATTACCGTCAAAGTTTTTACTTATTCGAGAGGAATATGTTTTCCTATCCTTAGCTTTCGGCGACGTTTCAGATCAGACGGAAGTGTAAAAATAAATCCGGTCTCTTAATCTACCAGCCATGCCAACTGTGTGAAAAACAATATGGCGATACTCATTCTGTCATTGGAAGACAAGTGTTCGTGCTTTAATTTAGGGAATGCTTTCTTTAGAAACCTTCTATGTTTTATTTTCGACCTTCACGATTCAGAATACATTTTTTCGACCTCAATGTTTCCACGGTTCATGGTCAAATCCAAGAAAATATTTTAACCTATTCTTAAAATTTATTGAACTTTCAGTTCTATGATATTTGTGAATTTACCAAAAACACTTCTTGAAAATGAAGATGTTTTATGGTAGTCTTAAAATTGTTCCTCTTGCAATGACTGCACCTCGAATATCATTCCGGTACTACCAAATTCTTCAATGATTTTTGGAGTACTATATTCCTAAAGCAAATCCAAAGTTTTTTGTCGAGAAAATAAAGGAGCACAAACTAATGCAAAGCAATTCTTCCACTTTATAAAAAAGACAGTCTTACTAAGAGTGAATGTCAAACTGCCAAACACAGGCGAAGTACTTACAGCGTTAAACATATTCCTTCTCGTTGGCTATTGGGTGAAGTTTGTAGGCTTCAAGAGAATTACCTTCTTCAATAAAACAGTAATTTCCAGAACCTTGTGTGTTACTGTGTAATGTCTTGGGTTTTTGTGTGAAACCTATACTTTACCATCCAACTTTCTGTCAGAAGGTAAGATAAAATGCCACCATATCATAAATTACTAAATAGACCACACGGAGCAGCGCAGCATTGTGATATACAACAAGAAGTCAATGCAACTTTCCGTAAGGCAACGGCTGAAAGCATCAGCGACTAGAGCAAGTAATAAGAGAAGCCTGCACAATTCCACAGGAAGTATCAACGAAACAAGTACACCATTTTACAGGGTCTTTCCAACGATGATACAACCACGAAGTGTTGCCATGAAGCACGTGGCACACTGAATAGAGCTTCAGTTCTCACTACACACACGCGCTCACATATCAGCAATTTACTAGTTTTGTTTTGTAACATATTGTGCTACCAACGTTGGAACTAGCACACCTAGTTGTTTGCAGTGTACTTACTTCCGTTTGGTTGATTCCTGCAAAGTACTTGTAGATATACAGGATAGCCACTGAGAGAGGGAAATATTAAAAATAATTTGTTAATTACAAGCCCTCCTCTGGAAACTCACAAATATATTAGGGGAGTGATCAAACGGGGAACAGGACACCTATTGTGCAACAGAGTATTATTCTTTTCCCAATTTGTACCGCCCGCTTCAAAAACAAACGCGAGTCGCCCAACGTTAACAAAACCAGATCCATCCTAATAACTCCTACAATTTTGAATGTGCCAAATGAGGTTAGTTCGCAAGTCTCATATATCAACTTCCCATATATCCCTAATTTATCTTTTTCATTCACAATCAAAGTTTCCAAATAGTTTCTGCTAGTTCATTTCCACTAAAGTTGTGTCCTCATTAGAAATTCTCTTCGTAACAAATCGTAAAGAAACACAACTCTTTTCTTCAGCCAATACCATACGTGCACAGCAGAAGCAGACAATGATATCACATCTTCGTGCAGCCAATGGGCTTGGCCGTTGTCTGAGACGGTAACTCTTTACATATATCTTGCCTGTCCCCTTCTATCGGTATTCTGTGTTATACAAACCATTAAAGCGACCGGGGTGTAATACAAATCTTTACTTCTCTTTCAGGAGCCTGAAATTCTCCGGTCTCACGTTGAAACGGTTAGATTTCGCACGTATGTGAAATCGACAATAGTTTCTATATTCCTATTTCTTGAAGTAGTATCCTGGGTGCAAATATTTTCTCTTACTTATTTTAATTTTCAACTGACGATCCTATAAGCTGTCACCTTCACTTTGAAACAAAGATTTCTTTCTAAATCTTTCGGCTCACACGCGAGTAAATGAGGGAAGGTAGGTATCGTAGAGTGTTACAAATACAGACACGGTAAATCTTTTTAAAAATAAATCTACTCCAATAACAGGGCTGAAGGATAGCAGGCTCCACCCCAAATTTCACGCTTCCAAAGTAAAGCAAGAAAGTAAGTTCCGCCGTGAGATAAGTAGAATATTTTGTGTTATGGGAATTAGTGCACTGCACCAAATCAAAGTTCACAGATTGCTGAATGTGTACGCAAAATCATCGAAACAGATCTGGAGAGAATATATTTTGCAAAGCACTTAAAATAATGGATGTTTTCTGGAGTAAAATTATAGAGAATAGCTCGACTGATCTTCGGAAAAATCGTTTCCTTGAATTTGTCCAGGTCTCTAGGATTTGCAGAGAACATACTTTTTCTTCACTGGACCGCAAAGAAGTTTTGAAGAAGAGCGTATAATGAAACATTGTAATGTCATGCAAAAGAGATGGCTCGGAAACAATGGCGTATAGTAAAGTTTTGGGGACCTACCTCCAAAAACTCAGTTTAAGAATATTCATAGGGGCCTAAGAATTTCTGAGATCTCCAACAAACTAAATTAAATTCAAAGACACAGCTTCACGACATTCTTGTTCACAGCTTCACGAGCTGTCGTCGTAGCCCATCCGCGATTTATTTCTGGACTGTTACGCGTTCTGAACTTGATGTTTTTCTTCAGACTTGGACCATTTCCTTCAAATCCTGCACTTTACACTTAAACAAATTCAAGGTCAGGATACAGGTCAGGAGATTTAGTTGCATCTACAAAAGTTTAAGAACTACTGAATTTTAATAAGACAAAGTTTAAAATCTGACATTCGCGAAACATAAACTTAATTGAGATTAATTAGAACAATAGTTACCCGGCATAATTCATTATCCTTGCTCTATGAAATTCATTACCCACAAATCCGTCTAATTTCTACTAACAGAATGATGTTGCTTGTCAGAGTCGAACTGGCCGCCCGGGTGGCGCAGTCGTCTAAGCACTGGATTCTGAATATTCGTCCGAGATCGGTTTTGGTTAGAATCCCGTTGAGTGTTGGGCGTTGTGTTTGTCTTGTGGCACTGGCTCTCACCCTTCCCTGGAGTTAGTGTCCCTAAATTAAGGATGGGTGACTGCTTATTTCCCATTGATTTGCTCACGGTGATCGTTAAACCTCCAATAAAAAAAGTACCAAACTGCTTTCTCTTTAATTCCTTTTATTCTTTGGTCAACGAAAGTCCAAAGAGCTACATATCTCACACATTTCCCTTTTTATCTGTTTGGGTGTTTAATGACCATCGTGAACAGCTCTTAAGCCACTGCATCACGAAACGCTACATTTTACTTAGAAAGTTTCCGTTTGAAATGAAAAGCATCTTCATCAGAATTTCTGTGTGTGTGTGTTCTACGAAATTCAGTCTCCCCGTTTTACACTACATTCCATCATACACGGTCGTATCAGAATAATATGACCACCTACCTAATAATGGGAATAACCACTCTTGGCCCGAATGACAGCGGCGAGACGGCGTGGCATGGACGCAATGAGGCCCTTGAATGTCGCCCGAGGCACACGTGCGCATTCGGACTGCAGCAGAGCACGGAGGTCCCGGAGATGACGTGGTTGTGGGTCGGCACGTCGAGCCTGTCGATCCCAATAGTCCAACAAGTGCTCTATGGGATTGAGGTCGGGTGATGTCGCCGGCCAAGGGAGAACGGGGACATCGCTGTCGTGTTTCTGGAACCAGTCACGCACCCCCTTAGCGACGTGGCAATGCGCATTGTCCTGTTGGTAGACTCCATCCCCAAAAGGGGAAAAGTCCAATATGAAGTAATGCATGTGGTCAAAGAGGATGTAGAGGTAGCCATTGGCATTCAGGGATCCATCCAGTGGTACCTGCTGCCCCAGGTTACCGAGAAAACATTCCCCAGACGTGCACACTGCCACCGCCGGCCTGTACGTGACAGACAAGCGTGTCCGGGTGTTGGTACTCGTGTGTCTGACGCCGTATCCGTCACCACCCGTCACGTCTGTGGAGTGGAAACCTCGATTCGTCGGAGAAGTCAACCTTAGTCCACACTTCCACTGTCCAATGACGGTAGTCCCATGTGAACTGCAGGCGTCGTTGCTGATGGATCTGGGTTAACATGGGCGCCTTGACGCAGCGTTGACTCCAGTGACCCATGCGTAACAGGGTTCGCTCTATTGCTATCGAGGCAACGTACCTGGGTGCCCCAGCGTTCCTTTGCGTGGTCAATTGCTGCACTGTTGCACGTCGCTTGCCCTTTACCAGTCGACGGAGGCGACATTCTCCTCTGGGGTCTATGGCCTTTGGGTCTCCCCAGTTACGACGTCGGGAGGTACTCGGTGTGCCAGCGGTCCATTCTTGGTACAACCTTACGACAGCACCTCGCAAACAGCCCACGAAGTCTGCTGTTTCTGAGATGCTTCCACCTTTGACGCGGTAGCCGATGATCATTTCATTTTACTTCATTTATTCGTATTGCGGTTGTTACCAATATGCAGTAGACATTCAAATGTAAAACAAATCACTACAGCAACAACCAGGAAATAAGAGGGAAGAGGCCTCCATGAGGCCGGACGAGCCCTCTCATCCTGATGACTGAACACATAAAAAATGTCCAAACACAAAGCAAACCAGACACACAGTACAACCCGTTTAGGAGGTGAAAACGATAATAATAATAAGGTCATCACGAAACTGATTTCGGGATAATAAGTATTGTTTAAGTCTCCTTTTAAACAAATTATAATTATTAATTGCCAACAATTGTGGTGATAGCGAATTCCAAATCTGCGACCAGCATAATTAATTAAAGCTCTATTACGTTAATGTGAAGGGAAACAAGGGATCAGTGAGGTTTTATGTCTAGTTGAGTAAGAATGGTTAGGGACAATTAAAGAAATTACAGAAGAAAATAAGTAATTCTTGACATTTTTAAACATGAGTTTTGCTAAGTTAAAACGGTATAATTGAGCAATATTTAATAACTGAACATCATTAGGCTGCATTCTGGAGATCAAATTAGGATTTGAAAAGGACGAACCTGAAAGTCTGAACTGCAACAGTCTCAAAAATCTATTTTGTAATCTCTGAAGTTTAGTTAAGTTTTAGTTGGTAGTCGAGCGCCAGACCGAAATACAATATGAGAAGCAGGTAGTATTAATGAAGATGTCGTGCATATACAATACATTAAGAGCTTAAACCGTCTTTGCACGATATATTTAATTTAAAAAACGACAGATATTTACATAATTAAAAGATTAAAAACCCATTAGTACTTTCGGGTCGACAATCGACCCGTCTTCAGATGGAGGAGAGCCGCTGCTGCGCGTGTGCTCCCATATACACTGGCGGAAAGTGAAAAAAGAACACCTAGAAGGAATTGGCGGACGATCATGAAATTTACATATGTTAATGGGGTCGAGTTTACGTAGGTGTGATGTTAATTTCGGGACCACCCGGTGAGCGCTTGCGCCACAGCACGGCATAATATGCAAATTATCGTCGGTGGTATTTAAGGAGTACGGCGAAGTGAAGGTAATCAGTCGTCGGCGTACGGACACGTGCGAAGACCCTGAAAAAGCTGCAATACCTGGACATCGAAGACGTGTACGATTTCAGCAGTTATCGGACTTTGAGCGAGGTCGTCTAGTCGGACTCCGCAAGGCCGGGTGGTCGTATCGTCCTATTGCGGAGCGAATTGGACGGGAAGTATCGGTGGTGATACGATAGTGGCGTAGATGGTCCGAGGAACATTCCCACGCGAGAAGACGTGGAACCGGGAGTCACAGACGGACTGATGAGCGGACCGATCGACGCATAAGAAGAGCGGCGTTGTCAAGCAGAACATCCACTGCGACGCAAATCCGAGCTGCCGTTGCACCTGAGGTGACTGTGCGAACAATCCGCTACAGTCTACTGGATGCAGGATTACGTGCACGTGTGCCTCTGGCATGTGTACCTCTGACTCCAACCCACCGTCAGGAACGGCTGCAGTGGTGTCGCCAACATCTGCACTGGAGAACGCAATGGCGATCTGTCGTGTTCAGCGATGAAAGGAGATTCTGCTTGAGAGCCTCTGATGGCCGTATGCGTGTTCGCAGACGCACAGGGGAGCGTCTCCACCCTTCTTGCATCCGCCAGCGACACACAGGGCCTACACCTGGTCTAATGGTGTGGGGAGCGATCAGCTATCGCTCCCGTACACAACTAGTGTTTGTACCGGGTACGTTAAACAGCACCTCCTACATCAACAACATCATTCAGCCCGTTGTTGTGCCATTTGTAAGTTCGGTCTATCGTGGTGTTTTCCAGCATGATAACACACGCCCACACACGGCACGTGCAACGTAACATGCACTTCAGGGTGTGAGAAAACTTCCATGGCCTGCACGTTCACTCGATTTGTCCTCCATTGAGCACGTGTGGGATTTTATGGAACAACGACGTATCCGGTCTCCACGGCCAGAAAAGACCATCCCCGATTTACGCGTCCAGGTTGAGGATGCTTGGAACTCAATACCCCAAACTTACGAAAGACTCCATACCAGAATTGCACAGTGTGACGTGACGGTTCAACTTCGTACTAACCATGTTACATGGAAATGTTATTTTTCAGTTTACCAGCAAATACAGCTGTATTTTGCCATAATGTTTTAATCACGTTATCCTCTGTATTCCGTTATAATGCTGTATAAATTTCGTTGGTATCAGACTTCTCCTTCTTGGTGTTCTTTTTTCACTTTCCGCCAGTGTATATGTCCGAGTATGATGACGTACAAGGTATGGACTAGCGTCGCAAGGGTGTCACTCTGTTGCCATCATTTCATTGCTAAATCACAAATCAGTTGAGGTCCATGTGGGAATATGATAAACAGGGTGCAAAAATATACGAAGTATATGTATTTGTTATAACAAATACAGAGTTATATATAACTCACATATTTAACAAGAAATGTTATGTAAGTTTATAGCTGTAATGAGTTTTCCAAATCATGTGTAATTCAGTTGGGGAATTATCGTTACAGCAATCGTTCCCGAAGGCCTTGATGTATAAACTTTCAGTTATATGCAACGAGTGTACAGAGGCGGATGTATGTAGCAACTTAATGTTTTTTCCAATCCGGTTGGACAGTTCCTTGTGCTACATATCTGGCGAGCGCTGTGTTACTATGATTAACGCGAATGTCATATTTATGTTTCTGCATTCGAGTTTTAAGGCTACGTTTTGTAGATCCCATATAGTTGCTTACTTTTTCACCATTGGGAGACATCTATTATTGGTATATTATATACACCCCATTTACACAAAATATCAGGTGGTTCTCTATCTTTTTTGATAAGTGAAAATAAATTTCTGGATTTAATGCCAAAATGAGTATCATTTTTCATACATGCGCGTGTCAGTACATTAATAATGCTTGGGTACTGCTCCATTGTACCAACAAAAAGATTTGCTGGTTTTTGTTCTTTGGCCAAACATGTAGATCAATCTTTTAAAATTCTTCAATAGATTGGGTTAATCATATATTTGAGATATCCATGTTTGGCGGCTAAATCAAAAATGAAATCTATTTCAAGTTTAAGCAAGCTGTTAGCAGATGAGTGCGAGAAGGCTCTTTTGATTAAAAAGTTGATGGCTGATAGCTTATGTGGTAATGGATGTGAGGAGTTAAAAGGGATTAAACTACTGCCGGCAGTGGGTTTTCGATATACAGAGTAAGTACATGCAACCAGTAACATGCAACCTTTCTTACTCTGTATATCGAAAACCCACTGCCGGCAGTAGTTTAATCTCTTTTAACCCGTCACATCCATTAGATCCGGGAAGTAGTTTCCATTCACTAAACACCTGCCTAAAACACAAAAAGCTAAGCATGACGTCACAAATATATATATTTTTTTAATTGGAAGTTTAACGACCACCATGAGCAACTCAATGGGCTATAAGCAGTCGCCCGTCCCTAATTTAGGGTCACTGGTTCCAGGGAAGGGAGAGAGCCAGTGCCGTAAGACAAACACAACATCCATGCCTCACCGGGATTCGAACCTGGACCCCTTTCGGACGAATGATCAGAGGCCCTCGCTTAGACCGCTGAACCACCGGGACGGCCACAAATATTTCTTTCTCGGTTGTTGGAGATGACTCTTTGCACTGCGCCACTAAAGTGAAACAAACGTTCAGACAAAGCAAACTAGCCGCCCCGGTGGCGCAGTGGTCTAAGCGATGGCCTCTGATCATTCGTCCGTAAGGGGCCCGGGTTCGAATCCCGGTGAGGCATGGATGTTGTGTTTGTCTTACGGCACTGGCTCTCTCCCTTCCCTGGAACCAGTGACCCTAAATTAGGGACGGGCGACTGCTTATAGCCCATTGAGTTGCTCACGGTGGTCGTTAAACCTCCAATTAAAAAAAAAAAAAAAAAGCAAACTATATTTTTGTGATGCCACGCTATAATTTAAAGTTAGTCTTATCCATAGGTATAGCGTGACCAAACGTTGGGGGGGCATAAATAAGTGTAAACTGATGTTGGGGGGGAGGCATTATCGGAAATAGTTACTCCGCAAATGCTCCTTTTCAGTTGCCATAACTTAGGTTTTTATATGCCTAATATATCCAAACCTACGAAGTGTACCAGGCTTGGTTGTTTCACCATAATGAGGATGAAAAAAAAAACGTGCCTTTCAAAGCACCTCATACAGTCATCTGATGATTGCTGTTTGTTTTGTTTTGGGAGGTCTAATGACCACCGTGAGCAACTCAATGGGCTATAAGCAGTCGCCCGTCCCTAATTTAGGGTCACTAGTTCCAGGGAAGGGAAAGAGCCAGTGCCGTAAGACAAACACAACATCCATACCTCACCGGGATTTGAACCCAGGCCCCTTTCGTACGAATGATCAGAGGCTATCGCTTAGACCTCTGCGCCATCAGGGGCGGCTTAGATGGTTGCATGCTATTGTTTATGGAATGACTGCTGAAAAGCACTCATAGCAATGGTCGCTATGGCGTAGCGTTGTTCCCTTGGCTGTATGTCACACTTTATAACGTTTAAAAGAGAAACAACCAGTTATTGTTTTTCCCAATTATTAAGTTGAGGAGGCACGTGCCCCCGTTCTCCCCGGCGTATCGTCGGGGAGCACGGTTTTATCGCCTACGGTTTTATCGATGTGCAAATTTTCATCCTTCGAATTACTGTACAATGTACATTAATTGCGAACAAACTGTCTACATAAGTTTTTACCATTGGAAGCATAGGGCAGTATTTTTAGGTGGAAATACCTTAACTCTCTCAAAAGATAAATGGACCAGGAAGATTCCCTGTTGCTCACTGATGAATTCAATCTTTAGATCCTAAAGGATTCCTTTCCATAAATACGACTAAAATATAAGAAGTCAATGGTAAAAGTTAATCCATGCAGCTATTACGAAATGTTAATTTCATATAATGAGGGTATCATATCATTTCCTTCTCAAAGCAGAGTTGCAGGGCACTGCTTGTTTAAAATGTAAATCAGATATCATAAGATCGCGTTTATTAAATTTTGTTCTTCAAAGTAATTAAGTTTTTGAATGTATAAAATATTTGCACACTTTGTTTCGAAGAACTGAATTATTATGATCGCCTGTGATTGTTTCCTTTCTCTGCAAAAAAGAGCCATCTTCAGAAAGCATTTTCAGCGAGCACGAAGGAATGAATTTATATCTCTTGTTCTTAAATATTACGTCAATATTTGTGCAAACAGTTGCTCTCGCACTTAACGAAGTTGAATGTAAAGGTAGTTAAAAATCAATTTCCATTTTAAATTCGTGTTGCTGTTGGAAAAACGGAGAACATATGATAACGTGGCATTACGAACCTCCAATTTACAAAAGCGGTAGCGAGCTTATTTCTGCTGGCTTCGCATTTTTTGAAGTTTACGTGTTTAGATGATCCACTGGAGCCAAAATACGGCTTCCGATCGGCGTTGCATTTCAGTTGCAAACAATTTACACACATCAAAATGATTGGGAAGTGCCCACGGTCAGATTGACACTTCCTCTTGCTGCAACAGAAAGCTTTAGATTCCCACAGATGTGACGCACTACATGGGCGAAGCACGTGTCAAGGCCACAAATCTGCAGCGATACATTTTGAGGATTTAAATACATTTGGCGGTCGGAGACGCAGGTTCGATATCGTCACCGACAAATTCCTGTTTTCACGCGGATTAATGATTTTTGTAGGAAAAATACATTTAACAGTTCTTAATGAATAGTTAATATTTATTTTTTCTAGCTGCCTCACACTTTTTAGCACGTCTTTTTAAAAAAAATCGTGCTTATGTTATCTGTTTGTCCGTCCGTCCGTCTGTGAACACCATATCTCTGTAACTAACAGTCCGATTTAAAAATTATTTTTGCATTGGAAAGCTCGAAATGTGCGAATGATGATCCTTCACTTCGTGTCTTTTTTTCCGATGCAAAACTTGAAATGTGTGAATGATTATTTTTGACTTCGTGTCTTTTTTCCGATGCAAAACTTGAAATGTGCGAATGATGATTTTTGACTTCGTGTTTTGTTTTTTTTTTCGATGCAAACTTCGCTGCTAGAGGGAGTAAATGCAGATGATATCGAATTCAAAAAATATATATATATATATTGCATATATTTGCTTTTAAATATCCGATTTAAAAAAATCTTTCTTCCATTCGATGCCATTTATAACGAAAAGTATTTTGGGCACAGTTCCTTTTTCAATTAATGCATAGATTTTCCGCTAGAGGGCGCAAAGGTAAATCACGTTTCCCCCGATATCTCTGCTTCTAAATGTTCGATTTGAAAAATTCTTCCTGCATCGGAAACAGATTCTCATGGGAAATGTTTTGCACATAATATCTAATTTTTGGTGAGCAATGGTTTGGCCACCAGCAGGCGTAAGTGTTTATTTATGCTCCTGATGTATTTGCAGAAAAATCTAAACTTCTAGAAACTCGATTGAAAAGTTTTTTCGTGGACCGATTGAAAAGTTTTTTTGTGGACCGGTTAAAATAGCTCAAAGTTTTCCCACCAGGGGACGTAGATGTATATCACATTTTTGTGGATTCTGCTTCTAAGAGTACTGTTTGAAAAATTCTTCCTTTCTCGGAGAGCGTTTCCGGTGCGAAATGTTTCGCATATAGTTTTAAATTTTTTCAAGTAATGCATAGATAATTTCGCTAGGCGTTGTAAAGGTAAACTGCGTTTTCCCCGCTATCTCAAAATTTTGAAACTTCGATTTGAAATATTCTTCCTGCAGCCGGTACAGCTCCTGAGAGTAAATATTTGGCGTATAATTTCTAATTTTTGATAAATAATGGTTTGACCACCAGGAGGCATAAGTATTAATTTCCGCTTCTAATGTATTTGCAGCAAAATCTAAGCTTCCGAAATATTGATTGAAAACATTCTGTCATGAGGTAATGCAGCTCACCTCGAAAAAACTTTTGAGGATACCTCCGGCTTAAAACAGCGCATAGTTTTTTCCCTAGTTGGCGTAGACACACATCTTATTTTTGACGATACCTCAGCTTCTAAGCGTCCGATTTGTAAAATTCTTTCTTTGTTGGAGAGCGTTTCACGTGCGAAATATTTTTCATAAAATTTCAAAATTTTCAAACAAGGCATAGATTTTCCGCTTGGGGGTGTAAAGGTGAATTGCGTTTTTCTCGATATCTCTGCTTCTAAACCTCCGATTTGAAAAATTCTTCCTGCAGCCGATACAGCTCTTGATGGGAAGTGTTTTGATTGTAATTTCTGATTGGTAAAGAATAATTTGGGAACCAGGGGCGTAAGTGTTCATTTCCGCTTCTTATGTATTTTGCAGCAAAATCTGAGCTTCTGAAAACTTGATTGAAAAATATGCAGATACCGCTCACCTCGGAAAACAATTTTAAGATACCTTCTTCTTAAATGAAAGCAAAGTTTTTTAGCCAGGTGCCGTAGACGTATATCATACACTGGTGTGCAAAAATTAAGGACGAAGAAGAGAAATGAACATAACAGCGGAACGAGCAGGCAGAACGGACCGAAAGACCACTCAGGAGATAGAATAGGGTCCGGTACGGTAGGGCATGCGCATATATGCAGCATGACATAGGTAGGGGAGTGTTGGAAGGGTATGAAGCACGCGGGCAGTGTACGTCCAGCAATTCGGTGAAAGCTATTGCACGGTGTACATCGGTTTGAACGACGTCGAGTTGCTGCCACCGTGTGATACGGCCAACAGGCAATCCAGTAGACGACATCTGGATTACTTTACCCTAGGTCGCGGGTAAAGTAATCCAGATGTGGTACAGTAAATATGTGGTAAGTAGTTAAACCAAAAACAAAATACAGTTTCAGTAATGTATCAGTAGTATTTTATAACACAATTACAATAAACATTCCATTAATTACCATTAAAGAACTTATAGAATTAAACTAAAATGCATGAAGTAGATGTTAAGAAATGTAAAAGAATAATCTGTGTCTACATATAGCACTGTATGTGGATGACATGGAGCCAGGGAAAAAGGCTTTAAAGAAAAAGCCTGACGAGCCCCCGATCCCCAAGAAGTGTGTGACAGGCCAAGAACACTGTTCACAGAAACTCACAGTGAGTCACGGATCATCATAATACACTGCTGGCCACCCAAAATGCAACACCAAGAACGACACGAGATAGCAAAGACAGATTTACTGGACACATAACAACAGATACAAAGATGAAACGATTGAGTTTACAGACCCGTGCGACTTGCGGAACACGCAGACATCAATAGTCTGTGTGGCCTTCGTGGCTGGCAATAACGGCCGCTACACGCCGCGGCATCGAACGAAAGAGGCATTGGATGTGGGCTTGGGGTATGTCGGTTCAGGCTGCTTCCACACGTTGCCACAGTTCATCAGGCGTAGCCGCGGGTGGTGCTTGCCGGGCCACTCGGTTGCAGATCAGCGACCAGACGTGTTCGATGGGCGACATATCGGGAGAACAGGCTGGCCACAGCAGCAGTGACATCTGGTGGGCAGTGACGAATTGTTGCACGATGCGTGCCACGTGCGGGCGCGCTTTGTCCTGTTCAAACGTGGCCGCTGACAGGTCCTGCAGGTAAGGGACGACTACAGGCTCCAAAACGTCGGAGATGTAGTGGTGGCTGCTCAGTGTACCGGCGATGCGTACCAGAGGGGTGCGGGTGTCATATCCAATTGCGCCCCAAACCATAACACCAGGTGACGGACCGGTATAGCGATGCATTATGCAGTCGTCATACAGACTCTCGCCGCGGTGCCGCCACACGCAGATCCGACCATCGTGGTGTTGCAGACAGAAGAGGGATTCCTCGGAGAAGACAATGTCTTACCATTCCGTAGTCCAGGTGCAGCGTTCAACGGCCCACTGCCGCCGAACTCGCCGGTGGTGTACTGTCAATGGTAATCGGGGCAATGGGCGCCGTGCGACAAGTCTCTACTCCTGCAGACGACGTCGAACAGTACGGGCTGATACAGGTTGTTGCGCAACACACCCTAATTCCTGCGCTAAAGTTCGTGATGTGGCGGTTTCGAGCCGTCAATGCCCGCCGCACAACATGCCGGTGCTCTCGTTCGGTGGTGTTCCGCGGCTGCAGCGATCGCTCACGTTGGTCCGTCCGTCCCTCCTGCACCCACCGAATCCATACTCGCCTCAATGTGGCTGTATATCGTCACACACGGACGACTATGTCTCGGTACGATGAACCGCTGTTGCGATAAGCCACTATTCGTCCTCTGTCGAACTCCGAAACGTGCTGGAATGACTGCCGTATTCTGCGACGAGGCATAAGGAAGAGTTCCCACGCACAGGTCTGGCAACACAACACACTTCCCCTACTTACACCCCGCCTTCTTCTGTGCACCCTTCTTATAGTTCTTCTCGGTGGCGTGCCGGGCGCACATGATTTGCATATGCCCTGCAATGCTAATCGTCTGCAAGTCCTCTCGCGGACGACACATGCTGCGAATTTCAGGCCAATCGGATGCTTCCTTCTTGGTGTTGCATTTTGGGTGGCCAGCAGTGTAGTACAGGTAAGTTAAGGAATGCATGATGATAATCAACTGTAATTAAAAATTGGGTGGCATATAGACAGTACAGTGACCATACGTAGTAATCTTAACACATGCCAACATAACCACTGATAAGGAAAGTATAAAAAAATAATGAATGATTTAGTTAGGACATTTATATATATATACACTGGTGTGCAAAAATTAAGGACGAAGAGGAGAAATTGGCATAACAGCGGAACGAGCTGGCAGAACGGACCGAAAGATCACTCAGGAGATAGACTAGGGTCTGGTACGGTAGGGCATGCGCATATATGCAGCATGACGTGGGGGAGGGGGTGGAGTGTCGGAAGGGTATAAAGCACACGGGCGGTGTAATCTCAGCAATTCGGTGAAAGCTATTGCACGGTGTACATCGGTTTGAACGACGTCGAGTTGCTGCCACCTTGTGATATGGCCAACAGGCAATCCAGTAGACGACATCTGGATGACTTTACCCGAGGTCGCGTCATTGGGAAGTTGGAAGAAGGTCGAAGTGTGACTAGTGTGGCCGAGGAGTTCGTGATCGCTCAGAGCATCGTTTCACGAGCTTGGAGAGCATTTCAAACGACAGGAACAGCTGTCCGAGAGTTTAGCAGCGGTCGTCCACGAGCAAACACGGTGGCGGACGACCGGTATATTGTCCTACAGGCGAGAAGAGACAGACGGCAGACAGTGGGAGAAATCGCAAGGCACATGCAACAGACAACTGGACGTCCGTTATCGCGTTTTACCGTGGCCAGGAGGCTGCACAAAGGTGGTCTATTTGCGCGACGACCAGTACGGTGTGTGCCATTAACGCCTGCTCATCGGAGACGGCAGTTTCTTTGGTGCCAGGAATACAAGAACTGGACACATCAGCAATAGGGTCGAGTTCTCTTTATGGATGAGAGCCGATTTAGTCTGACGAGCGATTCTGGACGTATACACATCTGGAGAGAGCAGGAAACACGCAATCACACTTCCAACATCACCGAAAGGGACCGGTTTGGAGGTGGCGGAGTTCTCGTTTGAGGCGGTATCATGCTTGGTAGCCGTACTGACCTCCACATCTTCCAAGGAGGTTCAGTCACTCGTGTCCGCTATTGTACCGAGGTTCTCCTGCCTCACGTGCGTCTGTTTAGAGGTGCTGTGCGTCCTGAGTTCCTCTTCATGGACGACAACGCTCCACCTCATCGTATAGTGTCTGTCGCAGAGTAAAAATATTCAACGCATGGATTGGCCCGCATAGTCCCCGGACCTAAATCCAATCGAACACGTGTGGGACCTTCTCGGGAGACGCTCGGCTGCACGTCACCAGCCGCCAGCAACGATTCGGCAGTTGCGATTGGCGCTACAAGAGGAATGGGCCGCGATGCTTCAACAGCTCCTTGACAACCTCGTCCTCAGCGTGGACAGACGTTTTAAATCCTGCAACCCAGTCAGCGGTGATCATATCCCTTACTAAAGACTGGATTTTTCTTGGCAGTCACCTGTCAGATGGACGTTTCTGTCTTCTGTCCAGTTGTGCTCGAAGCTACATTTTCAATAAAGTGCTTTTGTATCCTTTGGATTCCTTGTTTGGACGGTTTTGCTCATTTGTCCCATATTCTTTCAGCTTGGGGATCTTATGCTATGATTTGAGTCGATGTGGAGCACTTCTGCACGACGTTACATTCGAAAAACCGTCTCATCCTTAATTTTTGCACGCTAGTGTACATCAAACCAATGCAACCGGAAAATACACATCCCAAGAATAACTGTACAGCACATTAAACAATCATGCAGCAATAAACAAACCAAATTCAACAAGACAAAATAATGTGCCACTATATCCCAGAAAAGTAATCAAGGCATCAATTCAAATCATATCAGCCAGCCAATAATTCAGTAGTTAATACTCTCCTGAATGCCTTGAAGCTAACAATTGATTTAATGTGCAAGGGTAATTCATTCCACTGTCTCGCGGACCGGCTGCAATAACACTGTAATGTAAAAGATTTAGATGGGCCCTGGGAATAACGAAGTTTGCATTACCCCTGGTATCATGAGAATGTGAAAATTGGTGCAATTCCAGAAGACTCATAAACTTATTAGCATAAATTCCATTGTGCATAAAAAGTAATAATAGTAATATATAAGGTTTATTAAATGGGATTATGTTATATGAACAGCAAACAGCAGCCATAGTATCCAATAAGCGAATGTATTTCTTTTGTAAAATATATATTCTATTGACATTACCCAACATGGTCTGACTCCAGGACAGTAGACAATACGAAAGAAGTGGATATATGAACGAGTAATATAATATTAGTTTTAATCTTATCGTCAACATACCCAAAATTCTATAAACCATTCCTATACGTGATGATTTGCCAAATAATTAATGTAATTATCCCAACGTAGAGACTCCTGAATTAGTACACCCAGAAATTTAACTGTCTTCTTAAATGTAATGGAAACTCCATTCACGAAGATACCAGTTGGGGTAGACGAACAATAAGAACGACGTGAAAACAGGACGGCATTAGTTTTATCTTGTTTTATAGTTAAATAACTGCAACTGAACCAACGAAAGAACTCCTGAAGATCGCAATTAACTAAAGGTACCAACTCCATTAAAGAATTACCGGAAAAGAAAAACTTGTATCGTCAGCAAACAGCACACTGTGCGCCCCCGAAGTAACATTAAAAATATCATTAATGTATATTAAAAAAAGAACCGGTCCCAGCACCGATCCTTGAGGAACTCCGCAACTTACCCCACGAACCGAAGAACGAATGCCACGAATCTGAACATACTGCGATCTCTGTAACAAATAATTCCTGAAAAACAAAAGCGGAACTCCCCGGATCCCTATATGATTTAACTTTGACAATAGAATTTCATGATGCACACAGTCAAAAACTCGAGTTAAGTCACAAAATATACCCAGTCCCCATTATCTCAATAGCGCAATCCCTGACAGCTGACAGGTATCTGAACATCGTTGCGGATTACGTTCACCCATTCATAGCAACTGTTGATGACTTTCTGTTAATACCCTGGCCGCCAAATTCACCTGACATGAACACAACTTAACATTTGTGGTTCGTCTTGAAAAAGCGGTTTCGCGCTAAGTCACCACCACCCCAAAATGTACGGGATGTTGACATTATGGTACCAGATACCCCAGGATACCTATCGCCACCTCACCAAATCGATGCCTCGCCGAGTGGCCGTTGTTTTGTGGGGTATAGGGGGTCCTACAGCTCCTTATATAGCTGGTCATAATGTAATGGCTCATCGGTATACACACGTCATTCAGACCTGATCTCAAGGCTGTTGCCAAATACCATTCAGTGAGTGAGAAAATATAACGTTAAGGTTGAAATTCTTAAAGAGAACGAACTCAAAATTTACACAGGGAAAGAAACTAAAAATGAAAGTAAAATTAGAATATGCGTCACACTGCATGGTTTGGAATTTTCTGTGTCGAGCGGTGTATAGTTAAACATCCAATCTCCTTGCGTCTAATGTCAGTTACGCGAAACTAATTTCGTTTTCTCATATGAAACAAAATTGATAACGTTTGTTTTCCATATAAATTTCTGTGGAAAGTTGTTTTTCAAAAGGACAGATTCTTTGGCACCAATACTTTTCTTATTACCTAGTTCGTAGCATCTGAATAGGAACCTCTAAGTAAAGCACAATATAAGCGAGATGTTGTACTATTCGAAATAAACTGGACTGTTCATGCTATGCGAACAACAGAACAAACCTACAAGAGGCTTCTATGCATATTCTGCACACTGATTTAAGTGCAACACAAGTTATCAACAGTCTCTGCCCATGAAACCAGGTCGTTATTCATTCGGAAGAGGAAATCTCGACACCTTGGAAACAATGGGCATTCTTCACCGAATTTGAATTCAGACCACGTGTTCCCGACGGTATCTCAAACTCCATCAGGGATGCAGCCCACCGAACATAATGCCTATTTTCCCGAGGCCTTTCCCAGACAATGCGTAAAATTCGAATTCATTCAGAATTTATTGTGCCCTGTATGGTTAAAGCTCACGCCTATTTCACTTACCATGTCGCGAACTATTACAATATCAGGAAAATAATTGCGTCATGTAATAAAAGTACAGTTTTCTTGTATTACACTGGTCAACAGCCCAAAACGAACGGAAATCAAAGTAGCCAATATTTGTGTTTTGATGGAAGCTGAACCCGAATGTGGTAATAAATAGTTTAAATTGGCTCTACGTTTCAAGATCCAGTAGCAACCCTTTTGGTGGGTACGGTAAGAAATTCAAACCGATTTGCATCCATTTTTCAGCAGTCAAGGGATATCATTTAATTTTAAATGTACAGTAGCGAACAAAAGTATTTGGCGAAACACTTTTTCGACCATAATTTTTTTTCTGCTGGACCAAATCGGGTCATTTTGGGATATGATATGTGTTGATTCGTGGGTTACAATGCCGCGTAGTTTGTATTTCGCTCAGAGTGAATTTGTCGCTCCAAATGGGCCATATTCAAGAGTCGCCAATTATTACCCATTTGTTTGCTGCATGTATTAATGTTCTTCTTGTGATTTTTGTGATGTGTAGGGGGTGATAGTAAGTCAATCGTAGGTTTTCAGAAATGGGTAAAAAGGCGGAGATCCTTGTTGGAGCTCGTCAGGCGGCCGTGAACATGATAGAATCCAGAATGCGCGTCACCAACATTGCGAGGACCCTGAAGATCCGACACCAGTCCATTTCAGCTATCCTGCAACGTTATAAGAAGACTGGGACCGCCGAGAACAGTCCGCGATGTGGTAGACCTCGTTCCACTACGTTGCGTCAGGATAGACGCATCCTCCGTCGATCTCGTGCTGATACCACCTTGACTGCTGTGGACATCGCCACCGAATTCCGCGACAGCGACGACCTGGACGTCAGCCGAATGCCCTCCTCCCGTCGTCTCATTACTGGTGGATGGAATGGAAGACGCCTCGCCAAGAAACCACTCATCGGAGTCAAGAATCGACGAGCCAGAGTCGCGTTTGCGCGCCGTCATCGACACTGGACCGCGGCGGACTGGAGTGAGGTGCTTTTCACCTACGAGAGCAAGTTCAACTTGTTCGGAAGTGATGGCACCCGATACGTACGACGTCTGTGTTGCCAGAGATTCAACCCCCAGTTTATTCAGCCGACTGTCAAGCACGGAGGAGGATCGCTCATGGTTTACGGCGCCTTCTCTCGCAATGGAATGGGCCCCATCATCAAGATTGACGAAATAATGACTGGCCAGAGCTACACGAACATGCTCATCAACGATGTCTTCCCATGGACATACCAGAACATACCACCCGGATGGATCATGCAGCAAGACAACGACCCGAAGCACACTTCGACAGTAGCGAAGGCAGCCTTTCAGCAGCAACAGGTATCACTTCTAGACTGACCAAGCCAATCTCCAGACCTCAACCCCATCGAGCACATGTGGGAGGAGTTAGAGAGGCGATGTGCGAAGAAAACCTGCCGGAATAGGGCCCAGAAGTTCGACCAGCTGTCTGCAGAATGGGCGTGAATTCCGCAGGTCACCGTCGATAAGCTAGTGGACTCGATGCCGCCCGTTGTGCAGCTGTTATCAAGTCTCATGGTTATCCCACTAAGTATTAGTTATTGGATTGTCGTTTTATCGTACTTGTTTTCTGTTATCGTTGCATTAAATGAATGTGATACACACCTACTTTGTTGGTCAATTTGCATGATCTTTGCGATTAAGCTCGGTACCTGATCTGTGTTAAGGTTTCCGATCCATCTGCATATGGGTCATGTTTACAATTGAATAACACATATCATATCCCAAAATGACCCGATTTGGTCCAGCAGAAAAAAATTATGGTCGAAAAAGTGTTTCGCCAAATACCTTTGTTCGCAACTGTAAATACAATAAAATGTAAGAAGGGGCGAAGACTAATTTTAGTTTTCCCTTCCAATGTATTTTTTTTTATATTGCAACTGTCACAACAGAAAATTTTGCTAAAAACTATACCAGCGCAATTTTCTCAAAAACTAAAACAACTATTCCGAATTAAAGCAGATAGTCTTGTACAAGTTTACGAATTATACAGACTGGCAGAGTATTTTTTCCCAGTTCGCATTAGTTACGGAGGAAATCGCAATCGTATCTTTTGGAAGCAGATTTAATGCCAATAACGCGAAAATGTTGCTAAAAACCATACTAGTGCAATGTTCTCAAAAACTAAAACAGGTATTCCGAATTAAAGTGGATAGTCTTGTACAATTTTACAAACTACACAAACTGACAGAGTACTTTTTCTCAGTTCCAATTAGTTAAAGAGATAATTGCGATGGTATCCTTTGGAGGTTTTTACGCCAAAAATTGAAAATGTTGCTAAAAACTATACCAACGTAATGTGCTCTAAAACTAAAAGAGCTATTCTGAGTTAAAGGAAAAAGTCTTGTTCAGTTTTACAAACTACACGAACTGGGCAAGTATCGTTTTCCAGTTTCGGTTAGTTCGAGAGTTGATTGCGATTGTGTCTTTGGAAACTGTGTTTACGCAAAAACCCGAAGATGTGACTTAAAAACGATAGCAGCACAATTTTCTCAAAAACTATATAGCCTTGTACAGTTTTACAAACTGCACAAACTGGACAAGTATCGTTTTCCAGTTCCAGTTAGTTATGGAGACGATGGCGATGGTATTTATCATCCATAGCTAACTCACCAGTTTTATGTTTCTTTCCAAATTCAGTGCAGCAATATTAATAATGAAAACATCACTTGGTCTCCGTACCAAACAACAACTTAAAATTTGTAGACCAGTGTTATACGTGACAAAAAGATCAGAATTCTTCAGTTTTTACACGTTAATATTTTAAGGAGTAATCTGCTAATCTCACTTTAGCATATTACTCCTTAAAATATTCCTTCTCATGGTTTGTACTTAGAAGAAAGGTGGTCAGCGTGGTGGCTTTCTTGCTGATCGTACCAATATGTACCTAGTACGAGTCGGGTTCGAATCTCGGATGAAGCATGGGGGCTGTTGTTCGAATCTCGGATGAAGCATGGGTGTGGGTGCTGTTGTTCGAATCTCGGATGAAGCATGGGTGTGGTTGCTGTTGTTCGAATCTCGGATGAAGCATGGGTGCTGTTGTTCGGATCTCGGATGAAGCATGGGTGCTGTTGTTCGAATCTCGGATGAAACATGGGTGCTGTTGTTCGAATCTCGGATGAAGCATTGGTGCTGTTGTTCGAATCTCGGATGAAGCATGGGTGCTGCTGTTCGAATCTCGGATGAAGCATGGGTGTAGGTGCTGTTGTTCGAATCTCGGATGAAGCATGCGTGCTACCACCTCGATCGTGTTTTTCGCCCTATGGATCCTCCACCACGCACCCTCAAGCAGCTGTCAGATGCATTGCAGTCAGCATGGCTCCACATACCTGTGAAAACCTTCCAGCACCTTACTGAGTCGCTCCCAGCCCGACTAGCTGTTGACCGCGCTGCACACGGCGGTTACTCTGGATATTAGCTGGTGGTCTCAATAATATGACTCGACTGTGTATATACAATATGTATATATATTCAAAGGACAAAACATTAGAGATACCTACCTAATGGCGTGTTGGTCTTCCTCTAGGGCGGATAGTAGCCTTCATATACCGAAGCATCTTTTCCACAAGATGCCGGAGGGTTTCCGGAGGTAATGCCAGCCATGCATGCTGTAGCGTTGTCCACAACTCCGACCGAGACGTCGATAGAGTATCCATGGATCTGATCGGTTCCACTGCAACCCAGAGAGCTTTTACAGCGTTCAAATATGGGGACCTTTGGAGCCACTGGATAGTTCCAAAATCAGATGAAGGTCCACGAGTCATGCCTGGGTGATTACGGCCCAGTGGGACGGCGCATTGTCGGCTGAAACAGGCCATCGACCGCAGGATGCGCGAAGGCCATGAAGGTGATCAGCCAGCACATGCTGGTAGCGCACAGGGAATAAGGACCTCTCCAGACACACCAAGGGTCCTAATGTGTCCCATGAGAAGGCTCCCCAAACCATCACAAAGCCGCCACCGCCTTGAACAGAGCCAACCTGGCACAAAGTGGAATTACCTCTACTGTCCATGCCACACCCGCAACCTCCCGTCAGCTCGGTACATCTGAAAACAGGATTCATCTGACCACACGTCGCGGCGCCACAGTGCTTCATATGTCCAGTTTTGATGTTCCCGGGCAACTGGCGAGGCGTAACGTCTGATAACGAGAAGTCAACAGTGGCATACAAGTAGGTCGTCGGCTCGAGTACCTCAGAGTATGCAGCGTGCCCCATACTGTTTGCTTGCGGACGCTGCTTGGGCCTCCGACTTTTAACCTGGATGTGATTTGCGCCGCCGTTATCAATCAATCGGGCTGAGCGATCCTGGATAGTCTACGTCGACCCTGGTCATCAATAGCGTGTGTTAGGACACCACTTGCTCTATGAGGGCTTGTCCGTCCATCGATGGTGTACTCGCGGTACACCCTTGATACCACTGCCTTCGGGAACCCTAGGGTTCTTGCCACTTGGGAGACAGAATGAACCACTTCTCTTGCGCCGACAATGTGTCCAGAATCAAAGTCGCTCAGATCACCACGTTTACCCATGTTCGTCGATTACGATATAGTGTTGGGAAGCCCTTCTGTCCGCCTATTTGTCGCCTGAGTTCGGTTTGGGTCTGTTTCACTCTTGGCGAGGGATGCACATGCCAAATGGCCATCACCCCTCTCTCTGATATTTGTCTAAATAAATAGACCTTGTTACTTCTTATCATTAGAAGTAGCAAGGTGCTATTTTGTCCTTCCGATCAGAACAAAACCTGAAAAACAGAAATTACAGCTCTCATATTTTTCACTATTATACCAGAAATACTTTCCAAAGGTCTTATTCTCTTGAAAACACGAATTCATCCTAGTTTTATCATTAAGAATGGCAATTAATTCAGTGGAAAAAATCCGAGTTAAGTGATGTGGCGCTGGACATTGTGGCGTACTACAGAGGTGAAAACAAGTGTCACGACGACAAATCTGCAGAGAGACATTCTGTCCGCGTAGCTCAGTTGGTAGAGCGACTTACTCCGGAGTGAGGGGACACGAACAAACTTGTGTTTTCACAACATGAAAGGCAAATGGAACAAAACAATGGGACAGTGTTGGAATGCAGTGTTCACAACTTACGTTTGATTGATTTTTGAATATCACATAGATACGTGCGTCCGTTCAGATATCTGAGATAATTTTCAGTTTAAACCGAATCAACTTGGCAAACACATTTCTTTAACATCATCGGTAGCAGAAACAAATTTATCTTTCTGGCCACCGTATACACTGCATATGGCTCGGCTCCATACTTTCTCATTGATTTTGCTTCTCAGTCTTGTTGCCTTGCACAACGCAATGCATAGAATATTTGGTTTATTTAAGCAGCCAAATAACAGATTAACTCCCTTTTGGCACATTTTCTAAAAAGAGCGCAAATCGCTTTGTTCGGCCGTCAGTCGGGCGTCAATGCTTTTTTCTTGAGATATTTAAAACTCGTTTCGCAGATAATAGGCCATCAAAATATCATCAGTATAATATTGGACTCACTTACTTTTAGAATGTACACTGAAAGAACAATTTATTATACACACCTACCTCATAATGCATGGAGTTACCTTCTTCGTTTCACAACAGCAGCAACACGTCTTGGCATGGACTCTACTACATGTTGGAAGCTACATACACTGCTGGACAATTGCTAAGGACGGATCATAAACGGCTATATAGCGCATAAAAAAGTAAGTGTGGTTGGATGCCAAGTGAAATAAAATAATTTCAGAATGCCAGGACATTACAAGAAAGATAACTTATTGTGCTCTGAAATCCAGAAGGCTTTGGAACCTGTTCAAGGGACAAACAGGCCATTTTGTGCAGAATACGTAAACGTGAAAATAATGCAATTACCGTCCGCAGGCGTTCCGCCGTGAGATATCAATACGGGATATGGCCAGCATGTAGGGCGATGCAAGATTCCACACGTCGTGTCATGCTTTGCACAACATTATCAAGCAGCTGTTGGGGTAATTTATCCCATTCCTCTGTCAATGCACGGATGAGGGTGTCCTTGTTTATTGGAGGGCATTGGCGACCATAAAGACTCCTCCCCAAAGCATCCCACACATTTTCAATGGGATTCAGATCTGGAGAACGTGCTGGCCATACGAGGCGTTGAATATCCTCGCTCTCAAGACACTCCTGGACAGCGACTGTTCGATGACATGTTGCGTTGTCGTCCATGAAAATGTATCTATCACCGACAGCACCACGGAACATGCGAACATGAGGTAGCAGAACATCATTAATGTATCGTTGGCCAGTCATAGTCCCAGTTGGAAGCACATAGAGGGACGTACGGCCATTGATCATGATGCCAGCCCATACCATGACACTACATGTCGGATATCGGTCCCTTTCCTGTATGTTTGCTGGACAATATGCAGTACCACTATCACACCAGATCAGTTGTCGTCGACAATCAGACGATAGACTGTATCTACTCTCATCTGAGAAGAGGACAGCAAACCAGTCGTTATCAGTCCAATTGCGATGTTGATGGCACCATTGCACACGGGCGGTACGGTGACGTCTGGACAATGGGATGCACACAACAGGACGGCGGGCGTATAGTCCTCCTTCATGCAAACGTCTGGCGACAGTTTTTCGGGAGATCCGCTTGCCAGTAGCAGCGATAAACTGATTTGCTCCTCACTAGCTGTGCTGTGCTGGTGTCTTTTTGTTGATAGCACTATGTACCGATCTTCTGCAGGTGTCGTACTGCGAACACGACCTCCCCCGTGACGTTTGCTACACTCTCCATTTGTTTGAAATGATTTCCAAAGCCTTGAAACAACACTGGGGCTGACGTCGAACTCCCTGGCAACATCTGTTATTTTTCGCCCTTCTTAAGTCTTGCCAGTAATACGGCCACGCGTAAAATCATCTAGGTGATGTCGGGAAGACATACTGAAAATTGCAAGTTCGTCAATTGATTCTTTCCCTTTCAACTTTGCGTTTGAACAACAACGGTCAATACGCGTCAAATCTTTTATATCTCTTATCAGCGCTATGACGTCACGAACAAGTTCGGCAATCCAAAATTTGCATACGTACAACACGTCTTACGGTATCCCGCACTTATGCTAATTTCCACATTTTCCTGCCTTCCATTTTATGGTTGCTATCGTTGCTATTGTCATCCGTCCTTAGCAATTGTCCGGCAGTGTATTATTCACGGCTACCTAAGAACGCGTGGGTCCCACCTTTCGCCCTGACAACATCACCTCACGTTGTAGCATGGGTTCTACTAAGTGTTGTAACTATTATTATACACAGCCACCTAAGAATGTGTGGGTCTAACTTTTGCTCTCACAACAGGAGCAACACGTCGTGACATGAACCCTACCAGGTCTTGGAAACATTATTATACCTAGCCACCAACTAACGTGTGGGTCCACTTTCGGCCATCACAACAACAACACTAATACGTCGTAGCATGGACTATACCAGATATCGAAATCAATATTATACACAAGCACGCCTAATAACGTGTGGATCAACATTTCTCCCTCACAACAGCATCAACCTGTCCGGGAATCGCTTCTGCCAGGTGTTGCAAACATTATAATACACAGCCACCAAATAACATGTGAGTTCCCCTTTCGCCCTCATAACAGTAGCAACACGTCCTGGCCCTGACTCTACCAAGTGTTGGAAACATTATTATACACAGCCACCTAATAACGCGTGAATCCACCTTTCGCCCACACAACAGCAGCAACACGTCGTGGCATGGACTCTACCAGGTGTTGGAAACATTATTATACACAGCCACCTAATAACGTGTGTGGGTCCACCTTTCGCCCGCACAACAGCAGCAACACATCGTGGCATGGACTCTACCACGTGTTGGAAACTATTATACACATCTTCCTGATAACGTGTGGGTCCACTTTCGCCCTTACAACATCCCCTCACGTTGTGGGCTCTACCTGGTGTTGTAACCATTATTATAAACAGCCACGTAAGAATTTGTACCTCTCACAACAGGAGGTACACGTCGTGCCATGAACCCTACCAGGTCTCGAAACGATTATTATTCCCAGCCACCAACTAACGTGTGGGTCCCCTTTTGGCCCTCACAACAACACTAATACGTCGTGGCCTGGACATACAGGATATTGAAACCATTGTTATGCACAGCCACACCTAATAACGTGTGGATCCCCTTTCTCCCTCACAACAGCATCAACTTGTCAGGGAATTGATTCTGCCAATGAATTGACACAGCCACCTAAGAATGTGTGGTTCTAACTTTTGCTCTCACAGCAGGAGCAACACGTCGTGCCATGAACCCTACCAGGTATTGGAAACATTATTATACCCAGCCACCAACTAACGTGTGGGTCCACTTTCGGCCATCACAACAACAACACTAATACGTCGTAGCATGGACTATACCAGATATCGAAATCAATATTATACACAAGCACGCCTAATAACGTGTGGATCAACATTTCTCCCTCACAACAGCATCAACCTGTCCGGGAATCGCTTCTGCTAGGTGTTGCAAACATTATAATACACAGCCACCAAATAACATGTGGGTTCCCCTTTCGCCCTCATAACAGTAGCAACACGTCCTGGCCCTGACTCTACCAAGTGTTGGAAACATTATTATACACAGCCACCTAATAACGCGTGAATCCACCTTTCGCCCACACAACAGCAGCAACACGTCGTGGCATGGACTCTACCAGGTGTTGGAAACATTATTATACACAGCCACCTAATAACGTGTGTGGGTCCACCTTTCGCCCGCACAACAGCAGCAACACATCGTGGCATGGACTCTACCACGTGTTGGAAACTATTATACACATCTTCCTGATAACGTGTGGGTCCACTTTCGCCCTTACAACATCCCCTCACGTTGTGGGCTCTACCTGGTGTTGTAACCATTATTATAAACAGCCACGTAAGAATTTGTACCTCTCACAACAAGAGGTACACGTCGTGCCATGAACCCTACCAGGTCTCGAAACGATTATTATTCCCAGCCACCAACTAACGTGTGGGTCCCCTTTTGGCCCTCACAACAACACTAATACGTCGTGGCCTGGACATACAGGATATTGAAACCATTGTTATGCACAGCCACACCTAATAACGTGTGGATCCTCTTTCTCCCTCACAACAGCATCAACTTGTCAGGGAATTGATTCTGCCAATGAATTGACACAGCCACCTAAGAATGTGTGGTTCTAACTTTTGCTCTCACAGCAGGAGCAACACGTCGTGCCATGAACCCTACCAGGTATTGGAAACATTATTATACCCAGCCACCAACTAACGTGTGGGTCCACTTTCGGCCATCACAACAACAACACTAATACGTCGTAGCATGGACTATACCAGATATCGAAATTAATATTATACAGAAGCACGCCTAATAACGTGTGGATCCACATTCCTCCCTCACAACAGCATCAACCTGTCCGGGAACCGATTCTGCCAGGTGTTGCAAACATTATAATACACAGCCACCAAATAACATGTGGGTTCCCCTTTCGCCCTCATAACAGTAGCAACACGTCCTGGCCCTGACTCTACCAAGTGTTGGAAACATTATTATACACAGCCACCTAATAACGCGTGAATCCACCTTTCGCCCACACAACAGCAGCAACACGTCGTGGCATGGACTCTACCAGGTGTTGGAAACGTTATTATACACAGCCACCTAATAACGTGTGTGGGTCCACCTTTCGCCCGCACTACAGCAGCAACACATCGTGGCATGGACTCTACCACGTGTTGGAAACTATTATACACATCTTCCTGATAACGTGTGGGTCCACTTTCGCCCTTACAACATCCCCTCACGTTGTGGGCTCTACCTGGTGTTGGAACCATTATTATACACAGCCACGTAAGAATTTGTACCTCTCGCGACAGGAGGTACACGTCGTGCCATGAACCCTACCAGGTATTGGAAACATTATTATACCCAGCCACCAACTAACGTGTGGGTCCACTTTTGGCCATCACAACAACAACACTAATACGTCGTAGCATGGACTATACCATATATCGAAATCAATATTATACACAAGCACGCCTAATAACGTGTGGGTCCACATTTCTCCCTCACAACAGCATCAACCTGTCAGGGGATCGATTCTGCCAGGTGTTGCAAACATTATAATACACAGCCACCAAGTAATATGTGAGTTCCCCTTTCGCCCTCATAACAGTAGCATTACGTACTGGCCCTGACTCTACCAAGTGTTGAAAACATTATTATACACAGCCACCTAATAACGCGTGAATCCACCTTTCGCCCACACAACAGCAGCAACACGTCGTGGCATGGACTCTACCAGGTGTTGGAAACATTATTATACACAGCGACCTAATAACGTGTGTTGGTCCACCTTTCGCCCGCATAACTGCAGCAACACGTCGTGGTATGGAGTCTACCAGGTGTTGGAAATATTATTATACACAGCCACCTAATAACGTTTGGCTGCACCTTTCGTCTACACAACAGTAGCAACACATCGTGGCATGGACTCTACCACGAGTTGGAAACTATTATACACATATTCCTGATAACGTGTGGACCCACTTTCGCCCTTACATCACCTCACGTTGTGGGCCCTACCTGGTGTTGGGACCATTGTTATACACAGCCACGTAAGAACGTGTGGGTCAACTTTTACTCTCACAACAGGAGGTACACGTCGTTCCATGAACTCTACCAGGTCTCGAAAATATTATTATACCCAGCCACCAACTAACGTGTGGGTCCACTTTTGGCCCTCAAATCAACACTAATACGTCGTGGCATGGACATATATGATATTGAAACTTATTATGCACAGCCACACCTAATAACGTGTGGATCCACCTTTCTCCCTAACAACAGCATCAAATTGTCAGGGAATTGATTCTGCCAGGTGTTGCAAACATTTTAATACACAACCACCAAATACCATATGGATCCCCCTTTCGCCGTTATTACCGGAGCAACATGTCGTGCCATAGCCTCTACCAGGTGTTGGAAACATTGTTATACACAGCCACCTAATAACGTGTCAGAATACCTTTCGCCCTCACAACAGGAGCAGCCCGTCGTGGCATGGACTCGTCTAGATGTTGGAAACGTTCGCGTGTTACAGTGGTCCATGATTCCACGACAGTCATCCATAAGACGCCGAGAGTTACCGATAATAGATTTCGGGATCGAATTATTGTATCGTTTTGTCCCATTGATGCACAAATGGGTTCAGATCGGGTGAGTGAGATGGCTATTCAAGGTTTTCTGGAATAATCCTCCAATCTGTTCTCCGCCAAATGGGAGTAACGGGACAAGCACTGTCTTGTTGAAAGAAAACATCGTCCTGTAGGAAACGGAAACCCGTAAACTGGCGTAAGTGGTCCCACGAGTACGTCAACATAGCATTGTGTGGTTATCGTGGTCTCAGTAGGGGCAATGGTCCTAAAAGTGGCTCACGTAAAGACACTCCAAAACATTACATTGCGTCCACCAGCCTGTAACATCTGTACCTGACACATGGACTCAATAGGTTCGTGTGGTGTTCTGCTCCTTTTGAAACCAGTGACCCTAAATTAGGGACGGGTGTCTCCCTCCAACTTTAGATATTTAGTGGTGTCATTCAACTCCGAAACAACACTCAAAAGTAGAAATTGTTTGAGACGGCCTTTTAGGGTTTCCATTTAGATCTAGAAAAGGTAAAACGACAGCATTATCATTCTGGTATGTTCTCTGAACTATTAAATTATTCGCTTAGCAAAGTAAATGTAACAGATAAAGTATTTCAAAGTGCAAATGAGGGACCTATGAAAGAAATTTCGGAAAAGTACGTAGGCTGACCAATAAATAACTTTCTACGAATTTTTTTCCTTGTTCAACAGTCATCATGATTAGCTTAAAGGACTGTAAACCGTCAGCCGTCCCTAATTTAGGGCCACTCGTTCAACCAAAGGTTCGGAGGTAGCACCATAAGACACACTCGCCACCACCCATGCCTCATTCGAGACTAAACTCCGGGTCCATTTTGAACGACCCGATGACCTATGATGGGGAATTAGGGATATGTAAAGGGGAATCTCACAAAGTCATTGCATTCTCTTGACTAGAGGGAGTTGTTTGGCACAGGAGTTTGAATAAAAAGACAACGTTCTGGTAAACAGATTCAAGTAAAATTAATCACAGTGAGCTTTTGGTGCGTGTCAGAATAGCGTCCAAACTTCGCACATTGGCACAAGATTTGACGGATGAGGAACGTAACTGCAGGCCTTCAACGTTATCAATAAAAAACAACGTGGCGTGTGTGGAGGCTCTGGTGCAGGAATACTGGTGGATGACTTTGTGTCATATTGCTGCAAATGTTTCTTTCAGTACCGCGGGTCGCATCACTCAACCTGGTCACCGCGCGTACCTCCGAGTGAGACCATGTTCCCACGCGGGTCGACATTTTGACTTGAATTTGTTCTCCAGCACGTTACCTCTTTATTCAAACTCCTGTGCTTGAACAACGCCCTCTAGTTAGGTCGTTGGGAGGCACCTATTTGCATATCCCTAATCGGCTGCCAGAGGACATGGGAAGTTCCTTATTGATCGGTGGCTTACGATGCTCATGTGATATGCATGCAATCGGGATGCAAGTCAGCTGGGGTCAGCATTATTCTTAGTTGCACTTGGTCTTTAGCAAGAAGGTAGGTCAGCTATGAAGACTAGAACTTGATGTTTTATCTCAATACATTTGTGGGTAAATTAATCCACTGCTCTAAAGTTTTTCAATTCATAAAGTCTTTTCTGAGATTTTGTCAAACTTTCGGGTATCCTTATGTCGTAACACTGGAGACACTTTTAAAGTGCTATTGAGTGAATGAATGGACATTAACTAATTATGGATTAATCATTTTGTTATAAACGTGTATAATCGTTCGTTAGAAATGTTTTCACAATTCACATACAGAAAACCTGTCAATGATGACAACAAAATGCTTTGAACTGATATACCTAAGTGGTGCGATATGCGTTCTCATATTCGATACAGAAAAAAATCTTCCTTATGTTCACTTAATGCAAACAGAACCGTTAATGCTCATCAAATTGCACCGACAAACCACGACGCCAATACCTTTCTCAAACTCTCTGTCGTTAATAACAGTCAGAATACGCTTTATCATGATCTTCAGAATATGGACGTCTTCAGGGAACTAAAGAACATAAATCACATTCCTTTGACATGTTACCTGATGGTATCGAAGAAATAACATGATCGCTTACCGGTGCCTTTCAAGCTAAAGTAAAGAAGTTGGGCACATAGTGATCGTAGAACCGTCGCACAGTAAAACTTACCAAGCGTTGCCTTTATTAAAGCAAAGAAGCGTTTACAGAACAGATTCCGTTATTTAACAAGCTACGGTATTTCTCGAATCAGTTCCCAAATATTTCTCAAAAGTATTTTAATAGTATATGTAAACAAAATACTCTGTCAAACTCTGTGTACTTGTTATTCTTATTCGGTATTGTGCCACCAAATCGCTATCGGGGATTTTTGTTTTTGTTTTTTTGCTTGTTATTTTCAGAAGACTTGGTTTAGTGATTAATAACAGTTTTTTTTTTCTTAATTGACGGTTTAACGACCACCGTGAGCAACTCAATGGGCTATAAGCAGTCGCGCGTCCCTAATTTAGTGTCACTGACTCCAGAGAAGGGAGAGAGCCAGTGTCGAAAGACAAATACAACATCCATACCTCACCGGGATTCGAACCCGGACCCATCTCGGACGAATGGTCAGAAGCCATCAC
The DNA here is from genome assembly GCA_039090855.1 of Macrothele yani. Taxonomy (NCBI): domain Eukaryota; kingdom Metazoa; phylum Arthropoda; class Arachnida; order Araneae; family Macrothelidae; genus Macrothele; species Macrothele yani. The sequence continues at coordinate 104,388,611 of CM076996.1, read as the reverse complement.
TTAGACCACTGCGCCACCGGGGCTGCTAATAACAGTTTGTATTAGAACACGGTAGAAATCATCCGATTAAATATGCTAAAGACGTAAGTTAATATAACGACCACCGTCAGCAACTTAATGGGATATAAGCAGTCGCTCTTCCCTAATTCAGGTCCACTGATTCCAGGGAAGGGAGAGAACCAGTGCCATAAGACAAACACAACGTCTGTGCCTCACCGGGATTCGAACCCAACTAAAACAAATGAACATAAGCCAGCGCGTAGATCACGGCGGCACTGGGGCTGCTCGTAGGTCTTTAAAAATTATTTTGGTAAAAAATCGTATAAAACATGATGGTAATCAAACTTATCCTGTCCTTAAAATGTTCAGCGTATCATCACACACGACTTCGAGCTGAAGAAGACATTGTTTCACTGCTATTCCAAATCTCTACAACATGATGGTTTTTTTTCAGTATTCTTATCCTCAAATAGGAATGGCGCAAATAATTTGGAGAATATGAAGGAGGGCAGACTTTATATTATATTATATTATTATTATTATTTTTTTTTTTTTTTGATCGGAGGTTTAACGACCACCGTGAGCAACTCAATGGGCTATAAGCAGTCGCCAGTCCCTAATTTAGGGTCACTGGTTCCAGGGAAGGGAGAGAGCCAGTGCCGTAAGACAAACACAACATCCATGCCTCACCGGGATTCGAACCCGGACCCCTTACGGACGAATGATCAGAGACCAGCGCCTTAGACCACTGCGCCACCGGGGCGGCTATTATATTATATTATATTATATTATATTATATTATATTATATTATATTATATTACACTGAAGGGCAATTGAATCAGAGATACCTGTCTGGTAACGTGTAGCACCACCTTTCACCCTGATGACGGCGGCGATTCGTCTCGGCATGGACTCGACAAGATACCGGAAGCGTTCGGAAGTCATACGGATCCACGACCCATGAACAAGCTCCCACAGTTCACGAAGATTTGATGGAGGGGGGTCAGAGCCTCGAACATCTCTCTCGATGGCATCCCAGATTTGCTCGATGGGATTGAGGTCTGGTGACCTAGCTGACCAAGGAAGCGAGGTCACGTCGGTGGAGTATTCATCCAACCATTCGGATACAATTCGGGAGCGATTGCACGGTGCATTGTCTTGTTGCAGGATGAGGACCGAGTGGGATGTTGAAGACGCACAAACGGGAGCAAATGGTCGTCCAGGATATCCCGGTAACGTTGACCTGTGAGGAACGATGTCACACGTACCAGGGGTCCCATTTCAGTCCACGTAAGCAGTCCGTCGACGAGAATGTCACCCCCACCAGCTTGAAGAGTACCCTGCTGGCAAGAAGGATCCATCGCTTCATGTGGTTTGCGCCGTACTCGTATCCTGCCATCCGCATGTACCAACGTGAATCTAGACTCATCAGTCCAGGCAACATTTTTCCACATGTCTAGGGTCCAGTGGCGATGTTCCCGCGCCCATGCTAATCTTTGCACCCTGCGATGTGCGGTCAGCAGCGGTACCCTCGTGGAACGATGGCTTCTGTACCCCATAGCGAGGAGATGGTTCTGTATGGTGTGGGTGCTTACACGTTTTTGTGCACCAGCGTTAAATTGCCGAGTGATTTCTTGCACTGTGGCCCGTCTATCCGCTGGTACAATGCGAGCTAGCCGACGATGACCCCGCTCATCCACACGCTGTTGTCCACGGCAGTTGGCCCTTGCAGGGATGGTTTTACCGGATTCGATGTAGTCACGGTGTACCCGTGACGCCGTGGCGCGTGAAAATCCCAGTGCCTGCACGACTTCCGAGATGGAGTGACCTATTCGTCGGGCCCCGACAATTTGCCCACGATCAAATGGGCTTAGATCCTTCGTCTTACCCATACTGCGTCCGACTCTTACTGATTCCCGTCGCATCACTCCTTATATTGTCAGATCGCTGCATACGTCATGTCGTTTCCGTTTACTGGGCCGCCCACAGCGCCACATTTGCATAACGCCAGCTGTCTCTAATTCAATTGCTCTTTAGTGTATATTATATACCAATGAGCCATTCCATTATGACCACCCCAAGCCTAGAGAAATGAGTACGCCTGGAGACCGAAGAAGTGAAGTTCACAGAGCAGTATATATACAACCAGAGGGCCGGCTTTCGGTAAGTAGAGTGTTCAGAGTCAGAATGGGAAAAGCTGACGATTTATCGGAGTTTGATAAAGTACAAATTGTGATGCCACGGCGCCTTGGAACTACTATCTCGGAAACGGCGCGGCTTGTGGGTTGTTCACGTGCAGCTGTAGTGAGTACGTATCAAAAGTGGTGCACATATGGCCAAATGGCGAACCGTCGTTGAAACGAGTGTCGTCCACACCTCGTTGATGCCAGAGGGGAGCGGAGTATGTCACGCAATGTTCACAACGACCGGAGGGCCACAGTGCGACAAATCACCCGCAGCTACAACAGTGGCGATCAGGGCAATGTGTCACAGCGCACAGTTCATCGCAGCCTTCTGCACATGGGCCTTCGTAGACGAAGACCCAGTCGGGTCCCCATGCTCACTGCACGTCATCACCAACAACGCATGAAATGGGCCCAAGATCATCGAGATTGGACCGTGGATGATTGAAAGAAAGTGGCCTGGTCTGACGAGTCAAGGTTTTTAGTGCATCACGTAGACGGCTGAGCGCGGATACGCCGATTACCAACGGAGTTTATGGCACCTGGATGCACTGTTGGGGGGAAACAGGCTGGCAGTGGCGGCGGTCTTATGCTGTGGGCGATGTCCTCATGGGATACTTTAGGCCCCATTATCCCAATAGCACAATCCCTAACAGCTGTCAGGTATTTGAACATCGTTGCGGACCAAGTTCGCCCATTCATAGCAACTGTGTTCTCTGCTGGTGATGGCCATTACCATCAGGATAATGCGCCATGCCACACTGCCAGAATCGTCAAGGAGTGGTTCGAGGAACATGCTGATGACTTCCTGTTAATGCCCTGGTCTCCAAATTCACCTGACAGGAACCCAATGGAACATTTATGGTTCCACTTGGAAAACAGGGTACTCGCTAAATCACCACAACTCCGAAACGTACGGGAACTGGAGGACCTGCTGTTGATATTAGGTACCAGGATACCTATCGCCACCTCATCGAATCGATGCCTCTCCGAGTGGCCTCTGCTTTGCGTGCTAAAGGGGGTCCTACAGCTTATTAGGTAGGTGGTCATAATGTAAATGCTCATCGGTGTATTATATTATATATAAAATAAACTTTTATAATGGGATTTGTAGATTGGAACTTTACGTTAACTTCAGGTATAACTGAGTGAATTAGATTCTTTTTGATACCCGGATTATTTTCAGTCGTTCTTATCATTGCTGAGATCTTAAGCATATTAATATAAATGAAAGATAACGACCAAAGTTCATTGACAACAGAGCTCTACTTACTGAAATCCAGTTCCAGTTTATTACTGTCCAAACACGGCACTAGTTTATCCTCAACAAGTCGTTCGTAACACTGCACGCTAAATAGAACTCAATCAATGATGTCTCACAGTAAACATGTACGCTATAACTCCTGGAATGCGAGTATAATCTGCTCCATCTGAATCAGCTCATGTCAACACTGCTCATACAAGAATCGAATTGCTCTCTGCACACGGAGCTCTTATTTAAAAACACTGTATTTAAGTTGATTGCCCATTGACCAGCTGTTAGGATGCCAACTTCAAACTCGTCGGGATCTTTGTGACGTTAAGTTAGAAAATGTTTAACGAGGAGAAACCAAATTTACATTAGTACACATAAAGTCAAAACGAAGGTTAGATTAGAGGTATGCGTCATATATACAGGGTGTTCCGCTTAAGCGTATAATAAAAGGAAGTATCATAAATTCTGAACTTACCGTATTGTTCCAGTTACACAAACTCATAATTTTTTTACACATAATAAATTTCAACATGAGCTCCTCTCGTGGCGTGGCAAACGTCCAACCGGTGTTCTTCCTCAGCCCACTTGTTGAGAAGCATTTGTGGTGTCACGTTGTTCATTGCAGCACAAATTCTGTCGCGTAAGTAATCCAGATTACGCACCGGTGCAGCGTAGCCTCGTCCTTAACAACAACTCCCACAGGAAAAAGTCAGGTGGAGTTAGGTCTGGTGATCTTTGGGGCCATGCAATGAACGTTGATCGTCTTTCCAATCCATAGTGTAGTGAAGTGGTCATCCAAGAATGTGGGGACATTATTGTCAAAGTTTGGAGGAGCCCCATCTTGTTGAAAAATTGTTCCCTCAGGCAGCTGAGGTACAGCGTGTTCCTGTAACATGTCCAGCTATGTTAGTCCAGTTACCGTGGTCTCCGAAAAAATAAAGAGACCGATGATTCTGTCCTTCATGATCCCAGCCAAACATTGCATTTTGGAGAATCTCGTTCGTGTTCATGAGCAACGTACGGATTTTCGGACCCCAGATGCGGCAGTTATGTCTGTTTACTTCTCCAGACACGTGGAATGTTGACTTCTCTGAAAAACATACCTGGTCTAGAAATGTATCGTCGGCATCAATTTTGGCCAGCACTGTCACAGCAAAGCTTTTCGTGCAGTCCTGTCATGCGGCTTAACTTGTTGATGCAGTTGAATCTTGCACGCACGTAAAAGCAACTTTTTATGGAGGACCCGATGCACTATTGTTGGCGGGATGTCTAGCTGCTCATTAGCCTCTCCGATGAATTCCTTTGGGCTTCTCTGAAATGACTTTCGAATCCGTTCAAAGTTTTTCTCAGGCACCGTACGCTCAGCATGTTTACCAGTCATCGGTAACAAACTTGTAGTGTTCTTCCATGTTTAAAACGTGTACTAATGTGGCCTAGGGAACACGTAAAGTCCGTTCTCCTTATTCGCTCACTTTTAGTGAAACAGGAGTCACTCAAGTAAAGTTCAAGAAAAAGTTACTTACAGTTCGTCTTTTATTTCAGCCGCACTTCACTAACGAAAACTTCGAAATAATTACTCCAATTACAACACTCTAGTCACTCAGTCGATTTAGTAAAAACAATAATAATAACTAAACGAAACTGATACGAAATACATACACACCACAGATTGACAGACGCTATCAGCATCCACGACTACCGCTAACGCACTGTGCTTTGTCTGCTAGCTCCAGACATTATGCAGAGTGTCCGAAAAATAACTGTGTACTGAAAGTAACACTTACCATCCATGTAGAACTGATTCCTACAGCAGGTGTTGGAAATGGGATCCACCGTCGTCCAGACATGTCTGCACACGCTTCTGCATGTTGGTGAAGATCTTTTACAGGGTGTGTGGTGCGATTTGTTGGATGTGGGTCGTTATTGCAGCCTGTAGCTCTTGAAGTGTATGCGGTCGTACTCTTCAGGCGAGTGCTTTGGCTGTTGATGTACCCGGACAGGTGAAAACATGCATCATCTGTAAAGAAAGTCACGTTCAGAATGTTCTCGTCTTCTTCAGACAGAAACTCTTGGAACCACCTGCAGTACCGAAATCGGGTCCCGTGGTCTGTTTCTTTCAGATGATGCATGATAGACACTTTTTACAGGTGAAAACGCAAATTCCTTTTTCAGAATATCGTGGCCTGTACTCTTTCGCGCATCAGCTTGTTGTGAATGCCGCCTCGCGGATTTGTGTGGACTCCTCTGTATTCTGTCGTGGATATCTTGTACGGTCTGAACTGCGATGTATAGTCTACTGGGGCGAGAGGCATCCAGAACACTGCCACTTTCCCGAAACTTAGCTGACGTACCGCATTACGGTGGGGGACATCTGCATCACGAAATTTCTAGCGAACTGTTTCTGCACTTCGTCCGTGTACTTGTCGTCATGGCAAACGACATGTTCCCCCAAAAGCGCTCTCTGTTCAATCATCAACATCATTGTTCTTGCGCTGAGACGAGTAATCAATCGACACGTCTGCCCCCGTCGACCAAGCGCTCGGCAATGACCTTCGCTCGGAATGACAGCTGCGTGCGCCTCGGGGTTGGGAGACATGAAGGTTACCAGACACAGAGCACTTCCATGTGGAGGGTCACTTCTACTGTAATTCCATCCAAAATTTCTTTATTATTACATCAACATCACTGTTCTTGCGCCGAGACGAGTAATCATCGACACGTCTGCCCCCGTCGACCAAGCGTTCGGCAATGACCTTCGCTCGGAATGACAGCTGCGTGCGCCTCGGGGTTGGGAGACATGAAGGTTACCAGACACAGAGCACTTCCATGTGGAGGGTCACTTCTACTGTAATTCCATCCAAAATTTCTTTATTATTACATCAACATCACTGTTCTTACGCCGAGACGAGTAATCATCGACACGTCTGCCCCCGTCGACCAAGCGCTCGGCAATGACCTTCGCTCGGAATGACAGCTGCGTGCGCCTCGGGGTTGGGAGACATGAAGGTTACCAGACACAGAGCACTTGCATGTGGAGGGTCACTTCTACTGTAATTCCATCCAAAATTTCTTTATTATTACATCAACATCACTGTTCTTGCGCCGAGACGAGTAATCAATCGACACGTCTGCCTCCGTCGACCAAGCTCTCGGGAATGACCTTCGCTCGGAATGACAGCTGCGTGCGCCTCGGGGTTGGGAGACACGAAGGTTACCAGACACAGAGCACTTCCATGTGGAGGGTCACTTCTACTGTAATTCCATTCAAAATTTCTTTATTATTACATCAACATCACTGTTCTTGCGCCGAGACGAGTAATCATCGACACGTCTGCCCCCGTCGACCAAGCGCTCGGCAATGACCTTCGCTCGGAATGACAGCTGCGTGCGCCTCGGGGTTGGGAGACATGAAGGTTACCAGACACAGAGCACTTCCATGTGGAGGGTCACTTCTACTGTAATTCCATCCAAAATTTCTTTATTATTACATCAACATCACTGTTCTTGCGCCGAGACGAGTAATCATCGACACGTTTGCCCCCGTCGACCAAGCGCTCGGCAATGACCTTCGCTCGGAATGACAGCTGCGTGCGCCTCGGGTTGGGAGACTTGAAGGTTACCAGACATAGAGCACTTGCATGTGGAAGGTCACTTCTACTGTAATTCCATCCAAAATTTCTTTATTATTACATCAACATCAATGTTCTTGCGCCGAGACGAGTAATCAATCGACACGTCTGCCTCCGTCGACCAAGCGCTCGGGAATGACCTTCGCTCGGAATGACAGCTGCGTGCGCCTCGGGGTTGGGAGACGTGAAGGTTACCAGACACAGAGCACTTCCATGCGGATGGTCACTTCTACTGTAATTCCATCCAAAATTTCTTTATTATTACATCAACATCATTGTTCTTGCGCCGAGACGAGTAATCAATCGACACGTCTTCCTCCGTCGACCAAGCGCTCGGGAATGACCTTCGCTCGGAATGACAGCTGCGTGCGCCTCGGGGTTGGGAGACGTGAAGGTTACCAGACACAGAGCACTTCCATGCGGATGGTCACTTCTACTGTAATTCCATCCAAAATTTCTTTATTATTACATCAACATCATTGTTCTTGCGCCGAGACGAGTAATCAATCGACACGTCTGCCTCCGTCGACCAAGCGCTCGGGAATGACCTTCGCTCGGAATGACAGCTGCGTGCGCCTCGGTGTTGGGAGACATGAAGGTTACCAGACACAGAGCACTTCCATGCGGATGGTCACTTCTACTGTAATTCCATCCAAAATTTCTTTATTATTACATCAACATCATTGTTCTTGCGCCGAGACGAGTAATCAATCGACACGTCTGCCTCCGTCGACCAAGCGCTCGGGAATGACCTTCGCTCGGAATGACAGCTGCGTGCGCGTCGGTGTTGGGAGACATGAAGGTTACCAGACACAGAGCACTTGCATGTGGAGGGTCACTTCTACTGTAATTCCATCCAAAATTTCTTTATTATTACATCAACATCAATGTTCTTGCGCCGAGACGAGTAATCAATCGACACGTCTGCCTCCGTCGACCAAGCGCTCGGGAATAACCTTCGCTCGGAATGACAGCAGCGTGCGCCTCGGGGTTGGGAGACGTGAAGGTTACCAGACACAGAGCACTTCCATGCGGATGGTCACTTCTACTGTAATTCCGTCCAAAATTTCTTTATTATTACATCAACATCATTGTTCTTGCGCCGAGACGAGTAATCAATCGACACGTCTGCCTCCGTCGACCAAGCGCTCGGGAATGACCTTCGCTCGGAATGACAGCTGCGTGCGCCTCGGTGTTGGGAGACATGAAGGTTACCAGACACAGAGCACTTGCATGTGGAGGGTCACTTCTACTGTAATTCCATCCAAAATTTCTTAATTATTACATCAACATCAATGTTCTTGCGCCGAGACGAGTAATCAATCGACACGTCTGCCTCCGTCGACCAAGCGCTGGGGAATGACCTTCGCTCGGAATGACAGCTGCGTGCGCCTCGGTGTTGGGAGACGTGAAGGTTACCAGACACAGAGCACTTCCATGCGGATGGTCACTTCTACTGTAATTCCGTCCAAAATTTCTTTATTATTACATCAACATCATTGTTCTTGCGCCGAGACGAGTAATCAATCGACACGTCTGCCTCCGTTGACCAAGCGCTCGGCAATGACCTTCGCTCGGAATGACAGCTGCGTGCGCCTCGGGGTTGGGAGACATGAAGGTTACCAGACACAGAGCACTTGCATGTGGAGGGTCACTTCTACTGTAATTCCATCCAAAATTTCTTTATTATTACATCAACATCACTGTTCTTGCGCCGAGACGAGTAATCAATCGACACGTCTGCCTCCGTCGACCAAGCTCTCGGGAATGACCTTCGCTCGGAATGACAGCTGCGTGCGCCTCGGGGTTGGGAGACACGAAGGTTACCAGACACAGAGCACTTCCATGTGGAGGGTCACTTCTACTGTAATTCCATTCAAAATTTCTTTATTATTACATCAACATCACTGTTCTTGCGCCGAGACGAGTAATCATCGACACGTCTGCCCCCGTCGACCAAGCGCTCGGCAATGACCTTCGCTCGGAATGACAGCTGCGTGCGCCTCGGGGTTGGGAGACTTGAAGGTTACCAGACATAGAGCACTTGCATGTGGAAGGTCACTTCTACTGTAATTCCATCCAAAATTTCTTTATTATTACATCAACATCAATGTTCTTGCGCCGAGACGAGTAATCAATCGACACGTCTGCCTCCGTCGACCAAGCGCTCGGGAATGACCTTCGCTCGGAATGACAGCTGCGTGCGCCTCGGGGTTGGGAGACGTGAAGGTTACCAGACACAGAGCACTTCCATGCGGATGGTCACTTCTACTGTAATTCCATCCAAAATTTCTTTATTATTACATCAACATCATTGTTCTTGCGCCGAGACGAGTAATCAATCGACACGTCTTCCTCCGTCGACCAAGCGCTCGGGAATGACCTTCGCTCGGAATGACAGCTGCGTGCGCCTCGGGGTTGGGAGACGTGAAGGTTACCAGACACAGAGCACTTCCATGCGGATGGTCACTTCTACTGTAATTCCATCCAAAATTTCTTTATTATTACATCAACATCATTGTTCTTGCGCCGAGACGAGTAATCAATCGACACGTCTGCCTCCGTCGACCAAGCGCTCGGGAATGACCTTCGCTCGGAATGACAGCTGCGTGCGCCTCGGTGTTGGGAGACATGAAGGTTACCAGACACAGAGCACTTCCATGCGGATGGTCACTTCTACTGTAATTCCATCCAAAATTTCTTTATTATTACATCAACATCATTGTTCTTGCGCCGAGACGAGTAATCAATCGACACGTCTGCCTCCGTCGACCAAGCGCTCGGGAATGACCTTCGCTCGGAATGACAGCTGCGTGCGCGTCGGTGTTGGGAGACATGAAGGTTACCAGACACAGAGCACTTGCATGTGGAGGGTCACTTCTACTGTAATTCCATCCAAAATTTCTTTATTATTACATCAACATCAATGTTCTTGCGCCGAGACGAGTAATCAATCGACACGTCTGCCTCCGTCGACCAAGCGCTCGGGAATAACCTTCGCTCGGAATGACAGCAGCGTGCGCCTCGGGGTTGGGAGACGTGAAGGTTACCAGACACAGAGCACTTCCATGCGGATGGTCACTTCTACTGTAATTCCGTCCAAAATTTCTTTATTATTACATCAACATCATTGTTCTTGCGCCGAGACGAGTAATCAATCGACACGTCTGCCTCCGTCGACCAAGCGCTCGGGAATGACCTTCGCTCGGAATGACAGCTGCGTGCGCCTCGGTGTTGGGAGACATGAAGGTTACCAGACACAGAGCACTTGCATGTGGAGGGTCACTTCTACTGTAATTCCATCCAAAATTTCTTAATTATTACATCAACATCAATGTTCTTGCGCCGAGACGAGTAATCAATCGACACGTCTGCCTCCGTCGACCAAGCGCTGGGGAATGACCTTCGCTCGGAATGACAGCTGCGTGCGCCTCGGTGTTGGGAGACGTGAAGGTTACCAGACACAGAGCACTTGCATGCGGATGGTCACTTCTACTGTAATTCCGTCCAAAATTTCTTTATTATTACATCAACATCATTGTTCTTGCGCCGAGACGAGTAATCAATCGACACGTCTGCCTCCGTTGACCAAGCGCTCGGGAATGACCTTCGCTCGGAATGACAGCTGCGTGCGCCTCGGGGTTGGGAGACATGAAGGTTACCAGACACAGAGCACTTCCATGTGGAGGGTCACTTCTACTATAATTCCATCCAAAATTTCTTTATTATTACATTCCTGCAATTGGTACATTAAGCGCACAGTCATTATTCAGACACCCTGTATCTTGTTCTTTGCTTGTTAAACATGTACACGATATTCACTCTTGACCTCAAGGCTGCTACCAAAATAACATTCAGTGAGTGAGAAAATATAACGTTAAAGTTGAAACTGTGAAAGAGAACGAACTCAAAACTTACATAGAAAAAAAAACAAAAAAGGAAAGTTAAATTAGAGTACACGTCATAAACTGCCTGTTTCTCTGCGTTGCTTTGTCCCATTTTATAACGAACATGTAAATCAGGACGTCTGCCGTCGCACCAAGGTTGTACTCGCGGCAAATACGGCGACGTACAAGCGTCACGGACTTCAATTCCGCAGTCGATAACACACAAAGTACCTTCTGCTGTGGAGTCCACATGGCGAGTGACGCAGAAGCTATCTACTTCTGCGCAGTGCGGCAGAAGTAGATAGCTTCTGCTCGCCCAAATTTGCCTCGTTTATAAATTTCACTGCTATTCTTTGTAATGGCGCCCATTGTCTGTCATTCGAACTAGTACTTTGTATGCTACGAATTTTTCTTTTATTATACGTCTAAGCGGAACACCCGGTATTACACTGCTGGCCACCCAAAATGCAACAGCAAGAAGGAATCATCCGATTGGCCTGAAATTCGCAGCATGCGTCGCCCGCAACAGGACATGCAAACGATTAGCATTGCAGGGCATATGCAAATCATGTGCGTCCAGCACGCTACCGAGAAGCACTATAAGAAGGGTGCACAGAAGGTGGCATGTAAGTAGTAGAAGTATGTTGTGCTGCCGGACCTGAGCGTGGGAAGCTTCCTGATGCCTCGTCGCAGAATACGGCAGTCATTCCAGCACGTTTCGGAGTTCGACAGAGGACGAATAGTGGCTTATCGCGACAGCGGTTTATCGTACCGAGATATCGGCGCCCGTGTGGGACGATATCCAGCCACAGTGAGGCGAGTATGGATTTGGTGGGTGCAGGAGGGACGAACGGATCGACGTGAGCGATTGCCGCACCACCGAACAAGAAGACCGGCATGTTGTGAGGTGGGCATTGACGGCTCGCAGCGCAACATCACGATCGTTAGCGCAGGAATTAGGGTGTGTTGCGCAACAACCTGTGCAGCACGTACCGTTCGACGTCGTCTGCAGGAGCGGGGACGTCGCACGGCGCCCATTGCTCCGATTACCATTGACGTTACACCACCGGCGAGTGCGGCGGCAGTGGGCCGCTGAACGCCGCACCTGGACTACGGAATGGCACGACATTTTCTTCTCCGACGAATTCTGCTTCTGCCTGCAACACCACGATGGTCGGATCCGCGTGTGGCGGCACCGCGGCGAGAGACTGTATGACGCCTGCATTAAGCATCGCCATACCGGTCCGTCACCTGGCGTTATGGTTTGGGGAGCAATTGGATATGACACCGGCACCCCTCTGGTACGCATCGCCGGTACACTCAACAGCCACCGCACCATCTCCGACGTTTTGGAGCCTGTAGTCCTTCCTTACTTGCAGGACCTGCCAGCGGCCACGTTTCAACAGGACAATGCGCGCCCGCACGTGGCACGCATCGTGCAACAATTCTTCACGGCCCACCAGGTGTCACTGCGGCCGTGGACCGTCTGTTCTCCCGATATGTCGCCCATTGAACACGTCTGGTCGCTGATCGGCAACCGAAGGGCCCGGCAGGCACGACACGCGGCTACGTCTGATGAACTGTGGCAACGTGTGGAACCAGCTTGGACCAACATACCCCAAGCCCACATCCAAAGCCTCTTTCGTTCGATGCCGCGGCGTGTAGCTGCCGTTATTGCCAGCCATGGGGGCCACACGAACTATTGATGTCTGCGTGTTCCGCAAGTCGCACGGGCCTGTAAGCTCAATCGTTTCATCTTTGTATCTGTTGTTATGTGTCCAGTAAATCTGGCTTTGCTATCTCGTGTCCTTCTTGGTGCTGCATTTTGGGTGGCCAGCAGTGTATATTATTAGTACCATATATAAATTCCCAGACCATAAGAAGAACCAATAGACTTTGAAAATAAAAAAGGAAAACTCCCCAATACTCTCCAGTACCTACAAATAGCGACAAAGTCATACCAGAAACAGGTGACAGCACAGGGCTTTGGGTGATCTACTTACAGACCGACTCTCCAGAATTAGGGACGCATGGCCCAGCGTTTTTCAACATCTTTATGAAGAGGTGAAAACTTTTAGGTCAACGAACGGAGTTTTTACACATTTTAAATCTTTCTTTGTTCATATTCCCCTAATTAGTAGTGCCTATATGAATCCGTATTGAAGAAAAGAAATACCAAAAAATGAGCCCGTGTTTTAAGAGTGCCCACCTGCTGATCCTCAGATTCTCCCCAATGGAGAACGTGTGGGACGTCATTATCAGATTACTTAATGCTTCTGTACGACCCCCTTGAAATGCCGATCAGTAGTGAACTCAAGTCAATGATGCACGGTCAGTGGTACCTCAGGACAACATCCACGAAATTTTCCGCTCCATGCCACGCTGTGTTGCTGACTGCATGGTGGTCATACAACCTACTGATTCAGGTAGCACTGTACTGTCTCCTCGATCATCGCATTCATGCAATCCCTCAGAAATTAAATAACTTCTTTCCTATCTATTGGGTTGTCGGAAAAGTCATGACGTATTTTGGCACCCGATGGCGGTTGGGCGGTTTTGGAAGTACTAGAGGTATGCGCAGTTCTGTTATCGCTATGGCATTCGACAGGTGGCAGTTCTAGCTGCAGTCTAAAAGGAATAGTGAGCGATTTGGTTGATTTGCGGAGATTTGACATCAAGTTGAAGATGAAAGACAGTGCATTTTCGCCATATTTTACTGTTTTAAGACTGTGCATTTTCGCCATATTTTACTGTTTTAAGACTGTGCATTTTCGCCATATTTTACTGTTTTACTTCCGTAAAGGGAAGAACGCGCGTCAAGCTTGTGAAAAGTTGAGTAAAATGTACGGTTATAATGCTCTGCAAGAACGTCAGTGCCATCGGTGGTTCGCAAAATTCCGTGCTGGTGATTTTGACCTCAACGATGCTCCTCGGTCCGGGAGGCCCACCGAGGCTGATGACGACCAAATCAAGGTATTAATCGATTCAAACCCGCGTTACACGACACGAGAGATTGCAAACACACTGCACATCCATCATTCAAGCGTTCATGACCACCTGAAGAAGCTGGGATACGTAAGCAAGCTCGATGTGTGGGTTCCTCATGAACTCAAAGAAGCTCAATTGACGGCGCGTATAAACATCTGCGATATGCTCATTAAACGTGAGGAAAACTATCTTTTTTTTGAAGCGACTGATAACTGGTGACGAAAAGTGGATTGTGTACAACAATGTGCTGCGCAAAAAAGGTCTTGGTCCCGACGTGCTGCTCCGCCTGAAACGACATCCAAAGTAGACATTCACCAGCGGAAGGTTCTAGTCTCAGTGTGGTGGGATTTTAAAGGTGTCGTGTTTTTCGAGCTCCTGCCACGGAACCAAACAATCAATTTGAATGTGTACTGTTGGGAATTGGACAGTTTGAACGAATCCACCATCCAGAAACTTCCAGAGCTCGTTCATCGTAAAGGTGTTGTGTTCCATCACGACAACGCGAGACCACACACAAATTTGATCACCCGCCAAAAATTATTGGAGCTTGGGTGGGATGTTTTGCCACACCCAGCATACTCGCCTGACCTTGCGCCGTCAGACTTCTACTTGTTTCACTCTCTTCAACAGTCCTTGCGTGGTATAAAGCTCAATTCAAATGAGGCTGTAAATCAGCACCTTGTAGAGTTTTTCGCCACGAAAGACAGGTTTTTCTATGAACGAGGCATTCTGAAGCTAACTGAAAGATGGCAGAAAGTTATCGAACAAAACTGACATTATATCATTGATTGATCTTTGTTCTTTCTATCAGTAAATGACCTTTGCAAAACATGGCTAAAATACGTCATGACTTTTCCGACAACCCAATACTTGTCTATATGTGCGAAACGTTTCGCTTCATTTTGTGCATTCCATCATAGTGTGGAATTTTCTTTGTCGAGCAGTGCATTTCCCTCTGTTCGATGACGTCACTGGTACGTGTGGCATGGGAGACGTCCACTTGTGGAGACGGGGTTGTCATACTGTACGGGGTGGTCGAATGTATCTCCCTTTCTACAAAATGTACTGGAGAAATTCTTTAGCGTCCGAGAGATTGACTCATAACCAAAATTGTGTATGTATCTTCCCTCATTCCTGTCTTAGCATCTTTGTTTCTGGAAATAAACGAGCACTGGTTTAACTACATCCAGGGAAATAGTTTTGGGTGTAGTTAGTTAGACCAGTGCTAATTAAAAATTTCCACTTACTCTCTGCTTCTTTTTTTGAAGGTGGGGGGCAGATTCGTTCTTTCATGTGACATGATATCTCTTTTCGTTTGAAAAGGAAAAATAATTTTGTGTTTCGTTATCAAGAGCACTATAGTTTACATTGATGGTTGTTTGATTTTTATGGCGAAAGGGCCATGTTTGGCCAAAGAGGGCCATTAGTTTACATTGAATTTGACGCCATTAGCATCCTACTGATTGTTTCATTTTCTCCACTTGGTTCAAAATATTTTTGCTAGATGGCTTAAATTCTTGTTCGTTTTTGCTGTGATGTTCCTGTTTCTGGAATACGGATTTGAGTAACTCTTTTTGGATCGTATCATGGCAGTCATGAGAGAGAATTCCTAAGTATCTTCAGTGTTTTACTGGTACATGTTGTTTACCTAGGTGGCACACATAGACGAAGAGCACTAGATGTGTTATCTACCTAGACTAGGCATTTCCGTTTGACTCCTCTGGCACATTCTGTGCCGTGTTGTTACATGTCTCTACTTGGTTTCTTCACGTTTTCACTTCAGTCACTTCCTAAATTATTTGTGACGTCCTTCTTAAACGAAACAAAATTCTCTTGAAAAATCATGGATCTGACAAGGCTCGTTTCATCATAATATTTCTTATATAACAATATTATAGAATACATCATATGCTATCATTGAACGAATATTCGATGTGTACAAAGATACGATATCTTTAGAGTACTAGGTGTAATTCATTAGTTACAATTTTAAGTGGGTACAGAATCCATCGAAGATAATCCTCATCCTGTAAGGCCTGTGGAGGTGTACATGGGCACAACGGGAAATAATTCTTGGTCGGGCATGAAAAGCAAAAATTTCGTTGTTTTAAGGTTTACCTTTCCGTAATTTTAAGAAGAAACTCAGAAACTTTTTTCTTAGAAATTTTAGTGGCCAATTCACCAACACGTTTTCGGAGCAAGAACCTTCACGCTCCACCAGTTTCTGAAGCTTCAGGTGGTGACTGTTCCGAAAATGTGTAACCCCGCACTGGGATAACTACTTTTCCAGTTATTTGGGGAGTGGCGCCTCCACGGCCCGAGCTGATCTTTTGACGGAACAGCTTGCTTTTTGTCTTGTACAATAACATCACCGAAGGGACAATTGTTCATCCAGCTGCTGGGGGATGGCGACCCCACGGCCCGAGCAGACATTTCTTGTATGATTTTTTCATTCTTGGTTTTTGTTCTTAAATTGCCACGCACCCGCCTCAGTTGTAGGTTGCTGAAGTTGTGATTAGCCGCCAGCGTCGGAGTTTAGTTCGTCGATTTCTTTCCTTTCATCCCCTTTTTATGTTTCCTTTGTTTTTTCCGGGCTCGTTGGCTAGACCTACCTGCACGTTTGCCGTGTGCGGTGACCCGTAAGGTGGAAAAGGGGATGCTGGAGGCTTATGTTTTGGGGGAGCGGAATGTAGTTGTATCCAGCTACCAACACTCCTCTTTGCCCTCTGCTTCACCCTAAATGAGCGGCTAAGAACTAACCCACTCCTAGTCAATGAGGTCTGTGGCCAGGTGGAGTCCAGACCTCTGACAGCTTGTCGTTTCGTACGGCAGGGTGATATTTTGGAGATAGGTGCATACCAAAGGGGTGTTCCCTAGGCACGGAAAAGTTTTGGGTGCGCGCCAAGCGCATGTCTGCCCTATCAACTTGCTATATCCGCTTCCTATTCCTAGAGCCGTGTCATGCGTCCCCTTGGACTTGCGGACCTCCGGCTCTCCCTCGTTGGGCTCGGTTGTGTTGGGGAAGTCAGCGGATGAATTTTCTTTCTTTTGTATGGAAAACAACAGTGTTTCCAATACTATTAATATAAAGCGCCGCATGGAGGAAGGGACACCCACCTCCACAAAGAAACTCCTTAGTACTGATTGTAATGTTCTGTTTCTTCTGATTAATTCTGTTGATCCTTCACAGTCTCCGAGTTCGAATATTGATGATGGAGATTGACAAGGCTCTTCAGGCGGTTCTAGATTGATAAGGCTCTTCAGGCGGTTGCTGGCCCTCCGAAAAGTGTTAAGAAACTCTTATCCGGGGATCTTCTTGTGGAAACATCTAATCCACGACATTGTGCCACTTTGCTGGAGACGACCGTTCTGCTGGATATTCCAGTACAAATAACACGCCATGGTTATTTGAATTCCTCTCGCGGTGTCGTCAACTCCCGGGACTTGCTTGAATGCAGCGATGAGGAAACTACTGGAGGAACTTGGCGACCAACATGTCACTGTGGTTCGGCGTATCCGTTTTAGGCGCGATGGAAAGTCTATACCCTCCCGGAACATCGTGCTCACTTTTGACACCCCAATCATGCCAACTTCCATCAGGGCAGGGTACTTACGGCTTGATGTTCGCCCCTATATCCCGAATCCTTTGAGATGTTACAAGTGCCAGCATTACGATCATTCTCATTGTAACGTAGCAAGGTGTGGGCGTTGTGGTTCCACATTCTTTTATGGAATGCTCAGCAGAATCAGATCACTGCGTTAACTGTGATGGGTCACACTCTGCGTCTTCCAAGCAGAGTCCATAGTAGATAGAGGAGCAGGCTATCCAACGCCTGAAGACAATAGAACATCTGTCTTATCACGAGGCCAGACTGCGGATCGCTCCTTTAACACCAGGCCGGCGATCATACGCCTCAATCGTAGTTCAGAAGTGCAGTGTCGCAGTGCATACTGAGGTGCACATCCCAGCACGGTGTCCTTATCGTGGCTTCTGGATTGGAGGCACCAACGTCTCGCCGTCTTGAGTCCGCAGCGACACCCACATCGTCGCCGAAAAGATCGTCTGCCAGCACTGGGACTCAGGCTAAGGGCACTACAATGAAGAAACTCGAGAAGCAGAAGCCAGGCACGTCCTCCCCTAAACCTCGCTCTAACACTCAGAGTCGGGCGCAAACATCCAAGAACACGTGGAGTAAGCACACCCCTATATTACCTCTAGACATTGCAGACGTACTGGAGCTCATGGACTCTGAGACGTATTAGTCGTCTGAGTCATTATTAGTCTTTCTTTTTCTTTTTATCTCATAAAGGCTTCAATCATTCAGTGGAATTGCCGAGGTCTGCGACGACGACTTGATGATTTGAAAGGCTTACGGTCTTCGTATACACCTGTGTGCGTGTGTCTCCAGGAGACAAAGCTTCGCACGACGGACACTCTTTCGCTGCGCAGATATTCTATTTTTCGCAAAGATCATGAGGACGGAGTTATCGCCTGCGGAGGAGTGGCCGTTGTTGTTCCTCATGGTGTTACTATCACTGCGGTCGATCTTCGGACGCCTCTTGAAGCAGTGTCAGTGAGAATTTCTGTGAACATCCTGTTCACAGTCTGTTTTGTCTACATACCACCAGATGAAGCTGTGAGCTTTTCAGATTTGGAAGATTTAGTTGACCAGTTGCCGCCACCTTTCTTCCTCCTGTGAGATTTCAATGCGCACAATCCGTTGTGGGGTGAGAACACTCGAGACTCCAGGGGCCGCGTTGTCGAGTCCCTACTCTCCAACACGTCCCTCTGTCACCACAACACGGTTGCAAAGACATATGTTCATGAACCTACCCGCTCGTACTTAGCCATTGTTCTGTCTCTGAGTTCACCATCTTTATATCCTGAGTGGTCCTGGAGCATGTCTGGTGATCCGCTTGGCAGCGATCACTTTCCTATCTTTCTTCGTCGAGCATGTGGCGGTTACCGCCATCCTATCCGTCCTGCTAGATGGGATATCGATCGAGCCAAAGTGAGGCGCATTCATGGCTTCAGCGTGAATGGTGTCCTCAGGCACGATCGGTGAAGCTGTTGCAGCCGTAACGGATTGCATTGTGCAAGCAGCAGAACTCTCCATCCCAAAGACGTTGACTAAACTTCTACGTTGCCCGAGACCTTGGTGGAATTCCGTTCGCAAGGTAAGCACATCAGGCTCAACATCAGGCTTCGGGTAGGTTTCGTCGGTATCCCACCGATGCAAATCTACGTACTTGCTTTCAAGAAAGCAAAGTCATACGCGCGATTGGTTCGTCGTAGTAGTTAACGGGACTCATAGATACAATATGTATCCGGAATTAACACCACTACCAGCACTAAGATCGTTTGGGACAGGATTCGTAAGATTCAGGGAAAGTACCCATCTGGGGAACTCTCCATTCTCAAAAGTGATGGACGAACGGTTGCTGACGCTCAGGGTATTGCTGACTATCTTGGTACCGCATTTTCTTCGGTGTCCAGCAGCAGCAATTACCCTTCTTCCTTCCGGCAGTTTCAGACGCGGCTTGAGAAGACAAGAATATTTTTCGGACCGTTCTCCTCGGAGGACTATAACAAACTGCTGACTGCCGAGGAACTAAAGTTTTCTTTTGAATCGGTCCGGCAGGACATCTGTCGGACCGGATAACATTCACTACGACATGCTGAAGCACCTTTCTCCGTCCTCTCTTGAATGTTTGCTAATCCTGTTTAACAGAATTTGACAAGAGCACGTCTTTCGCGATTCTTGGCGGACAGCTATTGTCATTCCTGTTCTCAAACCTGGTAAAGATCCCACAAACCCGTTGAACTACCACCCCATCGCTACAACGAGCTGCCTTTGCAAAGTGCTAGAACGCATCATCAATTTTCGTCTGATGTTTTATTTGGAAACTCATCACATTTTATCACATCATCAAAGTGATTTCCGGCGCTTTCGTTCCACCAATGATAATCACCTTCGCCTTGAAATATCTATCAGAGAGACGTTTGTCCGGCGTCAATACGTGGTCTCAGTGTTCTTCAACATGGAAAAAGCTTATGATTGGACGTGGAGATACAGCATTCTCCGTGATCTGCACGACTGCGGATTGCGAAGAAACTTACCAACTTTCATTGCCAGCTTTCTCCAGAACCGGATGTTCCGTGTACGCGTCGGGTCGACCCTCTCTGCACTGTGTCCACAGGAGCAGGGTGTTCATCAAGGCTCTATTTTATCAGTCACTCTTTTCATTCTTCGTGTTAATCATATTTTCCCATTACTTCCTCCGACGGTTTGCGGAACCATGTATAAGGATGATCTACAGATTTCCTGCGCTTCTGTCAAGATGCGCACCATTTAAAGACAGCTGCAGTCGGCTATTAACAATATCTGTAACTGGGATTCTAATAATGGCTTTGATTTCTCATCCCAGAAGACCGTTTGCGCGCATTTCTTCCGCAAACGGGGTCTTCACCCAGACCCCAATCTCCGTCTAGAGAGTACTACCATTCCTGTGGTGTCAGAAGTCAAGTTCCTTGGAGTAACCTTTGACCGCCCACTCACCTTCCGTCCTCACATTCAATCTTTAAAGGTGAAGTGCACGAAGTCATTGAGTATCCTGAAGGTCCTCTCTCAAACATCTTGGATAGCTGACAGGTGCTCAATACTCCGCATTTACCACTTCCCTTGTGCGGTCAAAGTTAGACTTCGGCTGCATAACATACGGATCTGCGCGGCCTTCGGTTTTAAAGCTTCTGGATCCCGTCCATCACCAGGCTTTGCGCCTGTGTACCAGTGCTTTCCGTACTTCTCCTGTGCATAGCCTGTATGCCGAGTCTCATGAACTGCCGTTATGCCTCCCCCGTAGGCAGCTGTCTCTTCAGTTCTACACCAAGTTGAAATCTCTTCCTGATCATCCACTGCATGATTCCGTCTTCAAACCGCAATCTGTTCGCTTGTTTTCAAACCGCCCTTCTTGTGTTCCCACTTTCGGGATTCAGATGTAAAACATAGTGGGAGATGCGGGTCTAAACTTGTCTAAGATTGGTGTGACCCATTTTTTCGATGAACCTCCCTTGGCAGCCGGTTCAAGCAATGGCTGACCTCTCGCTTTGTGTGTGGCCTAAGTTATCAACTCCTGCTCTGGTGTGCCAGAAGCTGTTTGCCGAATAATAGTCTCTCTATCTGGATTTTGTGCCTGTGTTCACCGAAGGCTCGAAGTTCGAGGATGTTGTTAGGTCCGCTTTTGTGTGTGTCGATGACATTTATGCTGAGAGGCTTCCGCCGGAAACAACAGTC
The DNA here is from genome assembly GCA_039090855.1 of Macrothele yani. Classification (NCBI taxonomy): domain Eukaryota; kingdom Metazoa; phylum Arthropoda; class Arachnida; order Araneae; family Macrothelidae; genus Macrothele; species Macrothele yani. Next base: position 104,367,373 of record CM076996.1, on the reverse strand, counting down.
TTTTCGGCAGAGATGCAAGCGGTGTACCTAGCTTTGCGCCACATTCAGTCTAGATTCCATCGTCGCACTATGATTTGCATCGATTCCCACTCAGTCATCCAAGCCTTATCCTCTCCGAAGGATACGGACTCACCGGTCAGCAGCGATGTTGGTCGTCTTCTTGGAAACTTTGGCGGGTGCTGGATTCCTGGCCCGATTCTGTTGGGTTCCCGACCATGTTGGGATCCGTGGTAACGAGCTGGCGGATCTCTCTGCCAGGTCTGTTTCCTCCATGACACCCACACGCCTGCCACTGTTTTTTCGAGATTTTCAACCTTTGATCCCCAAATTTATCATGGACGAGTGGCAGTCCCTGTGGTCTTAACAGGGCAGAAATAAGCTTCATTCCATCAAACCACAGATCAGACTATGGAAGTCTAGCTTGAGGAAGAACCGTCGTGAGGAAGTTGTTCTTGCGTGTCTCAGCATTGGGCACCGTCGTTTCACTCACCGCTTTTTGCTGTGTGGCGACACTGTCCCAGTGTGTGAGGCGTGCAACTGTCGTCTCACAGTCCTTCATGATTTGTTCACTTGTGTTCGTTTTTGTGATCACCGGTTTCGTTATTTTCATTCTCATTTGTTGGACGACAGAGCAGCTACGCTGCAGACTATACTGGGTGAAGAATGCGACATGTTCGCAGTGTTTTCGTTTTTGAAAGATATTGACTTTTTTAAACTCGTCTAGTCTTTAACGTGTTCACTCTCATCTTTCGCTTTTACCGAATCAACCTGGTTTTAACCTTTTGTACGGTTTTAAATTAATTACTTTTTTTACTGTCTTTTGTTTGGCGCTCTTTGGCTAACCATGGCTCTTGCGCCATAAAACTTAAACAACCAACCAACCAACCTACCGGAAATGTGTAAATAAACTGAAACCTTTCTAATGCAACACAAGAGTTTCAGTTTGTCTGCGTTTTCTGGGAATGCAGCATTTCAGTATGTCTATGTTCGCTGGAAGCACAGTCTTTCAGTCTACCTGTTTTTTTTTTCTGGGAATGCAGCACAGCCATTGTGTTTCAGCATTCTGTTTGAAATTTCTTGGTAGACAGCTTGAAGCACAAGAACAGGATAACAGGGAATTCATACGCTGCAATTTTGTGCACTTTGATGGATATCATAAAAGAAAAGAAGCGGGAATTGACTAAAGGTGTCCTACTTCTTCCCAACGTTGCCCCAGTAGACAAATCACGAACAGTAATGACTTCACCGAGGAAGTGCAGCTTTCAGGAATCGAACTGGTCTCCGTGGAGTCCAAACGTGATCACAGTGATGAATTCCTGTTTTGAATAATGGAAGATATTGTTTTATGTGGGTGGTAAACTTCAGTGGGCTGTATCTCAAGAGCAAGAAAGGGACTTCTCATCCGATATTTTCTCTCCAAAGATTCGACTGTTTAAAGCTCGTATAAAAATTGAAAAGGGAGTGTGACAAGGTGACAAAATATCTCCCAAGCTCCTCAGTACCACATCGCAGAATGCCTTTCAATCATTGAAATTGGAAAACAAGGCAATAAAGATTAATGGAGATTACTTACCTCATCTTCGTTTTACTGGTGACATAGTCATTTTCGCAACTACCTCTTCGGAGCTGCAGAGTATGATCCAGGAAGTTGCTGACAATAGTAATGAAGTAAGATTAAAAGTAAACTTACAGAAAACAAACACAGACTAAAGTTTTAGTGGTTGATGGAGCAAACCTAAAGTTGACCGATGTCTACATTTACCTTGGACAACAGATTTCCTACGAGAGCCACATCGAAGAAGCGCACAAAACTTGTCGCATCATAGATCATATGTAGAGGATTTTAGGAAGGGAGTGTCTGACCCCAGGTCTTAAACAATTCTTAGAAATAGGAAGCTAGGAGATTTGAGCTAGAGTGCCCGATAGGAAAGTGACACGGAAGCGAGTTAGAAAGGGGGAGGAAGATGCCCTTATTTATGACCGGGTTCCAGTACCCAGGATCCGACGGCTAAACGTGCCTATCCGACACACGGCGGGTATTTAGTGGTTCGAACGTTCGTACCTTCACAGGATCAAACCTGAGGTTATCTCCACAGCAGTCACGAACGTTGACCACTAGGCCTCCCGCGGCCGCACAAAACTTGTCTAAGGAGCATTCGGAAGAAATAGAACAAATTTCAAGAGCAATTCTCCAATATGGCTTAAGCGAAAAGTACTTAATCAGTGCATCCTTCCAGTTCTTACTTATCAGAGACACGGATGTAAACTGAAAAAGATAAACAGAGGCAACGGACAAATCAAAGAAGCAGGGGGAGATATATACACCGCTGGCCACCCAAATTGCAACACCAAGAAAGAAGTATCCGATTGGCCTGAAATTCGCAGCATGCCTCGCCCGCGAAAGGGATTAGCATTGCAGGGCATATGCAAATTATGTGCGCCTGGCACGCCACCGAGAAGCACTATAAGAAGGGTGCACGGAAGGCACCCTTCTTATAGGTGTGGAAGTGTGTTGCGCTGCCGGACCTGTGTGTGGGACGCTTTCTGATGCCTCGTCGCAGAATACGGCAGTCATTCCAGCACGTTTCGGAGTTCTACAGAGGACGAATAGTGGCTTATCGCGACAGCGGTTTATCGTACCAAGACATCGGCGCCCGTGTGGGATGACACCCAGCCACAGTGAGGCGAGTATGGATTCCGTGGGTGCATGAGGGACGGACGGACCGACGTGAGCGATTGCTGCAGCCGCAGTACACCACCGAACAAGAGGACAGGCATGTTGTGCGGCGGATATTGACGGGTCGCACCGCCACATTACGAACGTTAGCGTAGGAATTAGGGTATGTTGCGCAACAGCCTGTGTCAGCACGTACCGTTCGACGTCGTCTGCAGGAGCGGGGACTTGTCGCACGGCGCCCATTGCTCCGATTACCATTGACGTTACACCACCGGCGAGTGAGGCGGCAGTGGGCCGTTTAACGCCGCACCTTGACTACGGAATGGCACGACACTGTCTTCTCCGACGAATGCCGCTTCTGCCTGCAACACCACGATTGTCGGATCAGCAAGTGCCGGCACCGCGGCGAGAGACTGTATGACGCCTGCATTATGCATCGCCATACCAGTCCGTTGCCTGGCGTTATGGTTTGGGACGCAATTGGATATGACACCCGCACCCCTCTGGTACGCATCGCCGGTACACTCAACAGCCACCGCTACATCTCCGACGTTTTGGAGCCTGTAGTCCTCCCTTAATTGTAGGACCTGCCAGCGGCCACGGTTCAACAGGACAATGCGCGCCCGCACGTGGCACGCATCGTGCAACAATTCTTCATAGCCCACCAGGTGTCAATGCTGCCGTGGCCGGCCTGTTCTCCCGATATGTCGCCCATCGAACACGTCTGGTTGCTGATCGGCAATTGAGTGGCCCGGCAAGCACCACCCGTGGCTACGCCTGATGAACTGTGGCAACGTGTGGAAGTAGCCTGGACTGACATACCCCAAGCCCACATCCAAAGCCTCTTTCGTTCGATTCCGTGGCGTGTAGCGGCCGTTATTGCCAGCCATGTGGACCATACGAATTATTGATGTCTGCGTGTTCCGCAAGTCGCACGGGCCTGTAAGCTCAATCGTTTCATCTTTGTATCTGTTGTTAAGTGTCCAGTAAATCTGGCTTTGCTACCTCGTGTTCTTCTTGGTGTTGCATTTTGGGTGGCCAGCAGTGTATATCTTTGGTGTAACCAGCAAAGATAGGAAGAGGAACTCGTGGATCACGAAATTGGCGACAGTGTACGATATCATGATCAAGTTAAAGACCTTCAATTGGCAATAAGCTGTTATTGCTGGTAGAACTAACCCCTGTTAGACAAGTGAAATGTTAGACTGGATACCAAAGGACTGAAGAAGACAAAGTGGGAAATCTGTGGATAAAATTCTAAAGCATACCATCTTGGGGACTGGCTCAAGACAGTGAGTTGTGGATATTACTTGGGGAGACCGTCATCCAGCAAAGGATTGACAATGGCTGCCGATGGCGATAAATTCTTGTGTCCACTAACGGGGAATCTATCTTGAAGAACAATAAAAAGGTTTGTTCATAATGTAACTCCTTCATTGTTAGGTATAAAACACGTCCAGTGCTCATGGTATGTCTGTATTTCTCACAGTAATAATACTGGGGGTACGTATCGAGCAGCGATATGAGTGATCAACAATTTCCAGTTGGGTATTTTGCTTTTGTGCAAAATTTCTCAAGTAATTTTCTGTATGAGGCAGTATACTTAAAAATTGCATAGTTCTGTTTGTGTGTAAGCATGAGTTTATAGTGTGTGTTATAAACTGCGTGTTAGTTTATAACACACACTATACTATAAAACGTATTTGGACACTACTAAATATTTGTATAAGTGCAAAGAACGGTTGCGCAGGAAGGTGCACTGTGAGTGGCAAGGTACATATACACTGAGTGGCCACTTTATTATGACCACCTGACAGGTTTTTTTTGTTTTTTTTTTTTATTGGAGGTTTAACGACCACCGTGAGCAACTCAATGGGCTATAAGCAGTCGCCCGTCCCTAATTTAGGGTCACTGGTTCCAGGGAAGGGAGAGAACCAGTGCCGTAAGACAAACACAACATCCATGCCTCACCGGGATTCGAACCCGGACCCCTTACGGACGAATGATCAGAGGCCAGCGCCTTAGACCACTGCGCCACCGGGGCGGCTGACAGTTTTAAGCAAATGAGCTATGGCTGCACGCTGTTGCCGCCAGAGGGCGAGGCTAGTATAAAAAGGAAAAGCTTAGTGCTTGCGACAGTAGTAGAAGTGAATTTTGGGTGACGAGATGGATAAAAAATGCGATTTGACGGACTTGCAACGTGGGATGGTTGTAGAAGCTCGGAGCCATTGAGCGAGTATCACCGAAACCGCCACATTCGTGAAATGTTACAGAGCAGCTGTTGTTAAAGTGTTTAAAGATTGGACTGTCAGCCAGAAAGCTGGATCTCTTCCTGCAACTTGTGGTCGTCATCGACTAGTGACTGCTCGGGCGGAACGGAGAGTGTCCAGACTAGTAACAGAACACAGAAGGGCAACAGTGCATCAAATTACAGACCATCTTAATGAAGGATCCTCTCAAATGGTCTCTGCATGCACTGTTCGCCGTACACTGCATCGGATGGGATATGGCAGCCGAAGGCCTGTTCGAACACCTTTGCTGTCTGCAGTTAACAAGAGAAAACGTCTCCAGTTTGCACAGGAGCAGAAGCATTGGACAGTCGATTATTGGAAACAAATTATGTGGTCCGATGAATCACGTTGTCAGTGGTACCATGCCGATGGCTGAGTGAGAATTTGGTGGAAACAGCACGAAAGCATGGGCCCCAAATGCATTGTTACAACCCTTCAAGCTGGTGGAGGCAACGTTATGGTTTAGGGAATGCTTTCCTGGCATGCTTTGGGCCCTTTTAATTCGTGATGATCAACGTCTGACTGGCACATCATATCTAAACATCATTGCGAGCCAAGTGCATCCTTTCATGTGGATGGTTTATCCCAATGGCGATGGCTACCTTCAACAAGATAATGCGTCCTGCCATAGTGCTCGTATTGTACAGGATTGGTTTCAGGAACATGCCAATGAGTTTCCTTTGCTTAGGTGGCCCCCACAATCTCCAGATCTCAACCCCATTGAGAATTTGTGGGATGAAGTTGAACGAGCCATCAGACAGCTGGATCCAGAACCCTGCAATCTCACAGTCCTGGAAAGTGCTATTCATCAAGCATAGTCTCAGATTCCACAAACCACCTATCAACATCTCGTGGAGTCCATGCCACGAAGAATCGACGCAGTATTAAAGGCAAAAAGGTGGCCCAACGAAGTACTGAGGGGGTGGTTATAATAAAGTGGCCACTCAGTGTATAAAGCTGAGATGCGCTGTCGTGTTATCAGTAACTTTTAAGAGGATATGACCCGTGGATGTGAACTTTCCAAGTTCTAGCGTGGGCTGTTCATGGGATGTCATTTGAGTAACATTTCCATACGGAGCAGCGCAGCTAAACTAAACGTGCCAAAATCTACTGAACGTGAGGACGTGCAGAGATGGAAGCAGGACGTTGCAGCTGCAGCAAAAATTGTTCTAAAAGGCAGCACAAACTGACGGAACATGACCGAAGAGTAAGAAATGTTAAAAAATTTCCTTTCTTCCTCTGCCGTTTCCATCGCTGCTGAAGTAGGAAATGCTTTTAATGGCTCGGATAGTACCATAACTATCCGCCGAGAGTTGCGCAGGGTGGTTTTTTTTTTTTTTTTTTTTTTTTTTGCTAGAGCAGCGGCACACACAAGCCACGCATCACTACCGTGAATGCGAAGCACCGTTTGGCAGTGGCGTGTTTTCCGTCGTTCCTGAACTGTGGGCGACGGAAAAGCTGTTCTTTGGAGCGATGCGTCACGCTTTTTACTCTTCCAATCTGATGGACGTATTTGGATTTGCCGACAGTCCGCAAAACGATTTTCGTCAGACTCTTTTCTTCCAAATGTTAAGTTCGGCGGACGCTCCATTATGAAATGGAGTTGCTTTTCGTGGATAGGATTCGACCTGTTGGTTGCTATACCACAAACCATGATCTCTGAAGTGTACCTTGTGGTTCTGGATATATCTTCCCTACCTACAATGAGGCATGACATAGGTCATTTGTGGAAATGACCTTTGTCTCTTCCAACATGACAGAGCTCCCTGCCACAGTGAACGACGGGTGCAGGACTGTTTTCTTGAAAATGAGATGAAATTGTTACGAGTGGGCTGGTCAGAGTCCAGATCTTAATCCCATAGAACAACTCTGGTATGAACTGGAGCTACGGATACGAAACCGGCCACAACAACCGTCTTCGCTCTCTTGTAGCTGCTTTGCAGGACGAACGGTGAGCCATTCCTGTCGAGACATACCGGGAATTGGTTGATAGCATGCCTTGCCTTGTTGCCGCTGTCATACAAGCAGAAAGTAGGCTGACTAACTACTAATTGTGATAATAAAGCCACTTGACCCTAAACGTTGTAGTGTCTGAATAATTGTGATAATATAGTGTATAACTAAAAGAGTAACTTCGTACAAATGTGTCAAATGAGATAAAGCTTCACCGTCTTGGTACGATATGTAATAAAAGACGAAAAAATTACTGCCGAATTACTTCTCTGTTCCACCTGATGATGGGGTAAATGTTACCCCGAAAGTGCTAGTGGGGTATTTTTATCTGTAAATATATTCGTCTTTTATAAAATGCTAAGTGAGTGCTGAATTACCTCTCTGTTCCACCTGATGATGGGGTAAGTGTTACCCCGAAAGTGTTAGTGGGCTATTTTAATCTGTAAATATTTTCGTCTTTTATTAAATATCGTACCAAGATGGTGACGTTTTATGTCATTTGAGAGTGTGTAACCTTTTGCCCATGGCGAGTCTCGAACTCACGTCTTTCTGCTCCAGAACGGCTGATCTCACAGCTGATCAGGCTTATCGTTGCTTCATTGTCGATTTGACTATGCGTCAGCTCAGTAGTACGTCATCTACGTCATGTCACGTGGTACGTAACAACTACCTTCGTTACTTTGAAAGCTTTTCGTGATTACGGAATATTAAAAGTAAATTTTATGTTGCAGGTTTTCTTAATACGCGCTCGTTATATCGCAGACTTCGGGGCCGTCACCCCTGTTCTGTGCTAAAAGATACTCTTCGTAAAAACGAAACAAAAATATAAAAATCCAAAATTATGATGATGGTCATAAAACTAAAACACCCTACAAAAAAGCACTTAATTTATTTCTAATCCAAAAATACTTTTATGTAGCATTCATTTAAAATCGGCGCTTGAGGAGCATCATTAGACAGGAGTGGAATTACTCTTTCATTCCCTCAAGTGAAAATCTTATCACATTCCTACTACCGGTTATTAAAACAGGAGGTGTGCAAATTCTACTCATTCGTAAATCATAATAACTCCGCGTTTGTGTTTCAACTGGACACGACGACGGAGGATCATTAAGGATAATAATGAAGATCGTCGAGAATATTCGAGCATCCCGACATTACCGAATTCATCCGTCTTTTTCAAAGTGCTTGCACCACATCGCCACCACTCTAACCGTTCCAGACGAAACTGATATAACATAATGAATGCTGGGATGCGCTGAACGTGCTGCGGCATGCCAAAGTTGTGTAACAAATCGTCTTTACGATGATACAGACATTATTAATTTATCATCACTGCATTACGATGAAGATACGAAAGGAATGTTGTTTGTTGGTGGAATAGATAGATCATTGGACAAGGGTTTCCAGATGTTTGTGTAAAGATGGCGGAAAAGTGCGAATGGAGAAATCACACACGCACAAAAACGCGCTCGCGCACAGTCAGTTGCTTAGCATTAGACAATTCTGTTTGTACCCACTACCAAGTGTTATTATTGAGTCAACACTTTAAAAGACTAGTGCCTATGACGCCGGTTACAAAGAAGAAAAGAAAAGAATCAAAATCTCAATGGTAAACATATCTCTCTTGCTTTCAAAAATTAATAAAACAAGTGAGTAAAATCATGCACTGCATTGATTATGATATGCTTTCCAACATACCAGAAATTATTACTCAAATTATGAGGATAATGGCTGTGGAATAAATCCCACTCCTGTGCCCTGATCTTTGACCGCATTTCGATGATATTAACCAGAATTGGTTCAGGGTGCCTCCGGAACAACATACTAAAGTTTTGTCGCAATCGAAGCATTTTTAGTCAAATCAGGAGGATTATGGCTGTGGAATAAATCTCGCTCCTGTGCCCTGACCTTTGACCCCATTTCGATTATATTCAACAGAACCGGTTCATTATACCTCCGGAACAACATGATAAAGTTTTGTCGCAAACGAAGCATTTTTACGTACGTTATGACGTATACGGGCGGTGGAATGGATCCCGCTCTTATATCCTGACTTTAAACCCCATTTCGCCCATTTTTAATAGGGATCGTCCGCAGATTGTCCCTTAATGCATACTAAAATTTCATCGAAATCGAACCATTTTTACGCGAGTTATCGTGCGGACAGACAGACGGACAAAGCTGGAGCATATACGCTTCTTCAACCTACGGTTGGAAAACGTAAGCAAGTTGGTAAAATCATGCAATGCGTTGATTATGATAGGTTTTCCAACATACCAGAAATCATTACTCAAGTTATTAGGATAATGGCTGCGGAATAAATTTCGCTCCTGTGTCCTGACCTTTGACCCCATTTCGATGATATTAAACAGAACCCGTTCAGTATATCTGCGGAACAACATACTAAAGTTTTGTCGCAATCGAAGCATTTTTAGTCAAGTTATGAGGATAATGGCTGTGGAATAAATCTCGCTCCGGTGTCCTGACCTTTGACCCCATTTCGATTATACATATTAAACAAAATTGGTTCAGTATGAACAACATGCTAAAGTTTTCTCGCACTCGAAGCATTTTTAGGTACGTTATGACGCATAAGGGCAATGGAATGGATCCCGCTCATATGTCCTGACCTTTGACCCCACTTCGCCCGTTTTCAATAATGTTCGTCACCAGTGGTCCCCTACCAGACACTAAAATTTCATCGAAATCGAATCTTGTTTACGTAAGTTAAGAAGCATAAGAGCAATGGAATGGATCCCACTCCTATGTCCCGCCTTGGACTCCATTTCACCCAGTTTCAATAGGATTTGTCCCCAGGTGGTCCCCTACCACATACTAAAATGTTATCGAAATCGAGCCATTTTTACGCAAGTTCTGATGCATAAGGGCAATGGAATGATCCCGCTCCTATGTCCTGACCTTTGGCCCCATTTCGCCTATTTTCAATAGGGTTCCTTCCCAGGTTGTCCCCTACCACATACTAAAGTTTCATCGAAATCGAACCATTTTTAAGCGAGTTATTGTGCTGACAGACGGACAGACATTCGGACAAAGCTGGAGCATACGCAGTGTGGCAAAGAATTTTTAAGACTGGGTCTGTAAAATGAAATAGAAACAAGAAATTATAATTTGTTTTGGTTTGTTATTCAAAATAAGCCCCTCCGGCTTCAATACACTTGTTACAGCGATTTAATAATGATTCGAATGCCTGTTCCAGTTCACTTTGCGGAATTGCCTCCAAAGCACGCGTCGAAGCTGTTTGTATGGTCGAAATACCATCAAAATAACACCCTTTTAACGTCATTTTAACTTTTGGGAATAAAGAAAAGTCGCAGGGTGCTAAATCAGGCGAATGCGGTGGATGATTCAACACACAGACGTTATTTGTCACCAAAAATCTACAAACAAGAAGTGAGGTGTGACTGGGTGCATTATCGTGCAACAAACGCCAACTGTTTTCATCCCGATGTTCTGAACGAATGCGACAAATTCTGCCCATCAAACGCCTCAAAACATTTAAATAAAACTCACCAGTAATTGTTTGTCCACTTGGAACAAATTCTTTGTGGATAATAAATACCCTTACTATCGAAGAATGTAATTAGCACTGTTTTGATTTTCGATGGAACTTTTCTTGTTTTTTTAGCTTGTGGTGAGTTTTTTTACTTCCATTCCGCACTTTGTCGCTTTGTTTTAGGATCATATTGAAAACACCATGTTTCATCACCTGTAACAATCGATTTTAAGAAGTTTGGATCATTTTCAGCGGCTGAAATGATGTCTCTGCAATGTGCACTTCTCCTTGATTTTTGTTCATTGGTTAATGTGTGTGGAACAAATTTAGCACAGACTTTTGTTTTGCCCAAATCTTCATGCAGGATGGTTCGAATCGTTTCTTTTTTGATGTTTAAAGACTCTCTCATCATTCTTAGTGACGCACATCAATTGTTTGCCACGAAATCATGCACTTTTTCAATAATCTCAGGTGTCCTAGATGAACTTGGTCTTCCGGTGTGCTTATCATCTTCTAGCGTATCTCTTCCGTCCAAAAATCGTTCGTGCCACAGGAAAACATTTGATCTACTTAAACAAAACTCACCGTAAACTTGTTTCATCATTTGGTACGTTTCCGAGGCACTTTTACCATGTTTTGCGTTAAATTTAATAACAGCCCTTTGTGCCATCTTAATAATTCAACATGAAAAAAATTTTACTTCTCTAATGAACGGCCGTTTCGCTTGAGTTACTTTAACAACTGCGCAGTACTTTTGGCAGAAAGGAAGCAGATAGTCACGGTTTATAACGCATTCGCGATTACACTGGTGGCGCCACCGTAGGCTGAAATCTAGCGCCAGTCTTAAAAATTCTTTGACGCACTGTGTATACGCTTCTTCAGCATACGGTTGGAAAGCATAAAAAACGACAGTGTAACGTGGTACTCTTTGCAGTTAATCTGCACCTTTCGCATGCCACGATCTTTATAGGTGTGAAGTAAAACGAGAGATTCACGAGTATTCTTTTATTTATGTACAACACATTCGCGTCTCCCACGACCACACAGAGCCACAGTCCGGCACATACGAAATAAAATTATATCATAAAAACAAACAATAAAGTTCACATAATTCCTGACATTGAGCGATACTTAGGTAGGTAGATTAATTATTGTTATTGTCGTAAAACTAATGAAAGAAGATATGTGAGTCATAAACGTAAATATTTAATAAACTATGCAGGCGGCAATAGTAAGTATTTTACCTTTGTTTTTCAAAAACTATATTTATTGCACGGTAACTCGCGCAAAAATGGTTCGATTTCGATGAAATTTTAGTATGTGGTAGGGGACAACCTTTGCGACGAACCCAATTGAAAATGGGTGAAATGGGATCAGGACATAGGAGCAAGATCCATTCCATCACCCTTATGCGTCATAGCGCACGTAATAATGCTTCGATTTCAACAAAACGTTATCATGTTGTAAAATATACTGAACTGGTCCTGTTGAATAGCATCGAAATGGGATCAAAGGTCAGGGCACATGAGCGAGATTTATTCCACAGCCATTATCCTCATAATTTGACTAAAAATGCTTCTATTGCGACAAAACTTTGGCATGTTGTTCTGCAGGTATACTGAACCAATTCTGTTTAATATCATCGAAATGGGGTCAAAGTTCAGGGCAGAGGAGCGAGATTTATTCCACATCCATTATCCTCATAACTTGAGTAATAACTTGAGTAATAATTTCTGGAATGTTAGAAAACGTATCAAAATCAATGCATTGCATGATTTTACTAACTTGTTTTTAGCACGTCTTTTGTAAAAAAAGATCGTGCTTCTGTTATCGGTTTGTCTGTCCGTCCGTCCGTCTGTACCCACGGTATCTCTGCAAGTATTGGTCCGATTTGAAAAATTCTATTTGCATTCGGAAGCTTGAAATATGCGAATGATGATCTTTCATTTCGTTTTTTTTTTTACGATGTACAATTTTGCCGCTAGGGGGCGTAAATGCTGATGATGTCGAATTCAAAATTACGTTTTAATCCACATATTTGCTTCTAAACATCCGATTGAAAAAATTCTTTTATCTTTCGATTCCATTTATGTCGAAGAGTGTTTTACATATAGTTTCATTTTCAAATTACGCATAGATTTTTCGCTAAGGGGCGTAAAAGTAAATTACATTTTTCCCGATAACTCTTTTCCTAAAACTCTGATTTAAAAAATATTTTTTTCCGCGGATACATTTCCTAATGGAAAATCTTATGCATATAATTTCGATTTTTTGGTAAAGAATACTTTGGCCACCAGGGGCGTAAGTGTTAATTCTTGCTTCTGATGTATTTGCCATAAAATCTGAGCTTCTAAAATATCGATTGAAAAAATTCTTTCGTGGACTGATGCTACTCACATCGATAAACCTTTTCGGAATATTTTCTTCCTAAAATATCTCACAGTTTCTCCGCCAGGGGGCGTAGATATATATCTTATTTTTGTAACTATATCTACTTCTAGGAGTCCGATTTGAAAAATTCCTTCTTTGTTGGACAGTGTTTTCGGTGTGACATGTTTTTCATATAATTTCAAAATTTTCAAGTAATTCATAGACTTTCCGCTAGGGGGCGTAAAGCTAAATTGCGTTTCTCCCTATATCTCTGCTTCTAAATAATCTCCGATTTGAAAAATTCTTTCTGTACCGGATACAGCTCCTGATGGGAAATTGTTTGCACATAATTTCTAATTTTTGTAAAAACAAAAATGGTTTGGCCACCCGGGGGCGTAAGTCTTAATTTCCGCTTCTGATGTATTTGCAGCAAAATATGAGCTTCTAAAATCTCGATTGAAAAAAGTCTTTTGTTGACCGATGCTACTCGTGTCGACAAACCTTTTAGAAACATTTTCTTTTTAAAATAGTGCATGGTTTCTGCGCCAGGGGGCGTAGACGTATATCTTATTTTTGTCAATATATCTACTTCTGGGAGTCGGATTTAAAAAATCCTTCTTTGTTGGATAATGTTTCTAGTGTGACATGGTTTTCCTAAAAATTCAAAATTTTCAAGTTATTCATAGACTTTCCGCTAGGGGGCGTAAAGTTAAATTGCGTTTCCCACTATATCTCTGCTTCTAAACCTCCGATTCGAAAAATTCCTTCTGTACCGGATACAGCTCCTGATGGGAAATCCTTTGCACATAATTTCTAATTTTTGTAAAAAAATGGTATGGCCACCAGGTGGCGTAAGTCTTAATTTCCACTTCTGGTGTATTTGCAGCAAAATATGAGCTTCTAAAATCTCGATTGAAAAAAAGTCTTTTGTGGACCGATGCTACTCATGCCGACAAACCTTTTAGGAACACTTTCTTCTTGAAATAATGCATGGTTTCTACGGCAGGGGCGTAGATGTATATCTTATTTTTGTCAATATCTCTACTTCTAAAAGTTCAATTTGAAAAATTCCTTCGTTGTTGGATAGTGTTTCCGCTGCGAAATGTTTTTCCTATAAATTCAAAATTTTCACTTAAATCACTTAAGACTTTCCGCTAGGGCGCATAAAGGTAAATTGCGTTTTCTGCTCCTAAAACTTCGATTTGAAAAATTCTTCCTGTATCGCATACAAGACCTGATGGAAAATATTTTTCACATAATTTCTAACGTTTTGTAAAGAATGGTTTAGCCACCAGGGGTCAAAAGTGTTAATTTCTGATTCTGATGTATTTGTTACAAAATCTGGGCTCCTGAAAACTCGACTAAATTTTTTTCTCTTGGGCCGATACCGCTCATATGGATAAACCTTTTGAGAATACTTTCTTCCTGAAATAATGCATGGTTTTCCCACCAAGGAACGTAAAGTCACATCTTATTTTTGTCGATAACTCTGTTTCTAAGAGTTCGTAAGCTCAATATTCCGTTTACACCAATATCTGAGGGATTAAAGACCCGATTGAAAAACTTTTTCTTCCGTCAGATACTATTGTTTTCCATACCGGTTCCATTACCTTTGAATAGCTTTGATAAATTTAATTTGCGTCAGAACGGATTCAAAAGACGTGCTTATTACACCCGAAAATTCGGTGTCATCTTTCTTGTTATATATTGTTCAAGTTTAGACGAACGTAAGAAACGACCCGGAAATGGGATGTAACTGCGGAAGTCCATCTGCGCGTGCGCAAGCTAAAATCTGACCTCAAGATGAAAGGAAAGCTGAATCGCAAGTGTGTTAGTAAGGGGGATTGGCAGGACCGGATTCGCCCACCGTGACACCGGGATACTTCTCAGTGGACCACTCGAGAAATGGTCCACTTTCTTGTATCCTCTTCGTCTAGAGTGTTTGGAAAGAACGAATAAACACTTTGGTAATTATGAATAAGAACTTCATTTGAGCTTTGTATTATTTTTTTTAAAATATTAGTCTTAAGAAAAATTGACGTTTCTTTCTATCTCTATATTGGGAGTTTGCTCTAAAATGACAAAGCAAAATTCTCTCTACTTTAGTGAAAAATTTGCCTCCGGACCAAGCACGCTGTTATAAATCAATTAATCTAACTACGGTTAAGTGTAGGATGCTGGACTTGGAGCCAAAGGGTCGGGCCTGCCATCTGCTTTTGTAATCTTGAAGGAGACATCAGTAACAATTTTGACGGTCCATCATGTCCACACCTTTATACACGTATTGACATAGAGCACAAAGTGATTCTCCGGCAGAGATGTTCCGAAATCTGTGTACCATCCACATTTATCTTAAAAGGAACAACTATTTACCGATACTGGTTCATGGAAAATCGGTAGTTCATGAGTCAAAATAATTAGTAGACTTACAACAAGTTAGTAAAATCATGCAATGCATTGATTATGATACGCTTTCCAACATACCAGAAATCATTACTCAAGTTATGAGGATAATGGCTGTGAAAAAAATCTCGCTCCTGTGCGCTGACCTTTGACCTCATTTCGATGATATTCAACAAATCCGGTTCAGTTGTATACCTCCGGAACAACATGATACCCAAGTAGCACAGCCTTTCAATTTAACGTAAGCCCAACACTGAGCCGCCGTCTTCTATTCCTAAAAGACGGTGGCCCAGTGTTGAGCCTACGTTAAATTGCAAGGCTGTGCTACATGGGTAAAGTTTTGTCGCAATAGAAGCGTTTTGACGCCGCTCCGGTTGCGCAGTAGTCTAAGCGCTGGCTTATGACAATTCGTCCGGAAAGGGTCCGGGTTCGAATCCCGGTGAAGCATGGATGTTGTGTTTGCCTTACGACCCGGGCTCTCTCCCATCCCTGGAGTCAGGGGCCCTAAATTAAGGACGGGCGACTGCTTATAGTCCATTGAGTTGCTCACGGTGGTCGTTAAACCTCTAATCAAAAGAAAAAGAAGCATGGAATGACTCCCGCTTACATGTCCTGACCTATGACCCCATTTCGCCCATTTTCAACAGGGTTCGTCCCCAAGTTGCCCCCTACCACATACTAAAATGTCATCGAAATCAAACCCTTTTACGCGAGTTATCGTGTGGACAGACAGACGGACAAAGCTGGAGCATATACGCTTCTTCAACCTACGGTTGGAAAACGTAAAAAAGGCGTTTGTTCAAGGAGGTGGTACGTACACCGTTGCGCAGTAGACGATCAGTGACCAAATAAATAAATAAATATAATTTTCTTTATGACACCCCGTTTTGAGCATGGTTTGATATGCTACATTCAATCATGAGTTGATTTTTAAAATTCTTTCACTCTTAAATTGCTGCTAAGATTTGTTCACGACTGAATTAGTTTTGCAATGATTATTTCAACTGGTCTCTTTCATCCAGCAGTTAACAAAAAAAATTTTCGTGGGAGAATTTGTGAGATGTTCCCCTGTGGGTACGTGTGTTTCTGTAGTGTACCCAAGGAAGTTAGAATAGATGGAGTAAGGGCCAGCCGTTCCCCTCGTGTAATCAAAGTGAAGTCACCGAAACGTCACGATCATGACGTCACAGCCAATAGCCTCTGCCGCCATGTTGATGAGATGTTTGAAACGAGTCGCGGCCAATCCAATCAGGGATTTCTGTGCGTTCAAGCCTCATCTGTCCATTGACGCCACGTTTGTATCGCTGTACTGGCGTTTTGTCCCGTACGAGTGGAAGTGTTTATCCAGCTTCCCTCATCCCAACAATCTTTCCTCGCTCAGAGTCCGTCAGATGTTCATAATGTGACCTTCTTCGGCGACGAGTCACAGTGAGACACAAGAAACACCCATTCGACTCAATGTCGGCTCCTCAATTATTGCAACATCTCGTTTGTGCCAGCTCTTTTTACCCAAGGCCAAAGATATCAGAGGGCTCTGTTCCGAAACCGCTTGCGCATTTTTGCTGACATTTTAATCATTTACATGTCCCAACTAGATGTACATGGCCCGTAAACTCAGGCTAATTCCAGCAGTCCTTCAGGGTATTGCAATTTTTAGAAACAGTAGTGTATGTCTAAATGTTCCGGCTATCTTAGACATCCCAAAATATTTTTTTAAATCAGGAAAATCATTTTAAATCATGATGTATGTGCAGAGTCAAAGTTATTACAATCATTTTGCCCTTTTCTTCCGGTTTAACGATCATCGTGAGCACGACATAGCGTAAAAGACCAAATTGTCCGGTGGTGTATTGGAAACCACATCTCCCTTCTCCGGAGCCGGTTGTTCTACCGATTGGACTACACCAACGAAGGCTTATCGCTGCAACTTTCCGTTTTGACACGTGTGTCACTTCTGAAGTAGTTACGTCACTTATATCCCACCTTGAGAAAGACAGGTGGATGAAATCGCTGGCATTTTTCGGATCAGCCGATTAACCATGCATGAAGAAACTCTCTGTATAAGTCATCATCATCATCATCATCATTGTCAGCCATTATCAACCCACTGCTGAATGAAGGTTTCCGCAAGTTTCTTCCACAATGGTCTGTCTTGTGCCAGTCTCCTCCATGTCGCTCTCCCGCATGCTTTCGAATTTCATCCACCCAACTCTCATGTGGTCTTCTTCTTGATTTCTTCCTGTCCCTTGGAATGCAGTCTAAAATTTCGGTTATCCTCATCAGTGGTCCGTCCTTCTGGCAATATGTCCAGCCCATTGCCATTTCAGAGATTTTACTCTGTGACGTACTACAGAGGTGAAAACATATGTCAAGACGACAAATCTGCAGCGAGACATTATGTCTGCGTAGTACAGTTGGGAGAGCGATTTACTCTGGAGTAAGGGGGCACGAATCCGATGCCCGTCGCGGACAAACTTGTGTTTTCACATCTCTGATCAAGATGTCATCTACTCTTGTCATTTTCCTGATCCACGAGTTTCATTTCTTATTTCTTCTGGTAACACCAAGAATGCACCTCTCCATGCTTCTCTCAGCTGTCTGAAGTCTTTGTATGTCTCTTTTAGTTACGGTCCACGTCTTTGCACCATACCTAAGCACTGGAAGGATGCATTGATCAAACATTTTTCTTTTAAGACATAATAGCATATTACTCTTGAAAATTGTACTGTTTCTTCCAAAAGCTCCCTATCCAAGATTTATACGCCAATGAATTTCTTCATCAATGTGACCCTCGCTTGATATCTGCTCTCAAAGGTAAATGTACAGGAGATGGACAAAAATACGGAAACACCTGGTATAAAAAGGAATTCCATACCTACTATGGGGTAGAACTGTCTTTTGCATTCAAGACGGCCTGGATTCTCCTGGGGATGGACAAATATAAGTCTTGGATGTTGGATAATGGGATGTTATACCATTCTTCGTGCAACACGAGTTCAAGTTCCTGCAAAGATGCTGGAGGCAGATAGTTACCTCGAAACTTGTTCTCCAATATGGCTCACAGAGGCTCTATTATATTGAGGTCTGGCGATTGAGAGGGCCAGGGAAGATGGGAAACCTCATCGGCATGCTCAGCAAACCATGATTGAACAATATGAGCTGTACGAATTGGTACCTTATCGTCTTAATAAATGGCATCGCCTGCAGGAAACACTTTTTGTACCATGGGAGGGACTTGGTTACTCAAAATGCTTAAATAGTCCTTGGCAGTGACACGACCTCGCAAGGCAATAATGGGGCCAGCAGAATACCATTATAAAGCTGCCCAAACCGTGACATACCCGCCGCCATGCTTCTTTTTTTTTTTTTTTTTTTTGATTGGAGGTTTAACGACCACCGTGTGAGCAACTCAATGGCCTATAAGCAGTCGCCCGTCCCTAATTTAGGGTCACTGGTTCCAGGGAAGGGAGAGAGCCAGTGCCGTAAGACAAACACAACATCCATGCCTGACCGGGATTCGAACCCAGACCCCTTACGGACGAATGATCAGAGGCCAGCGCCTTAGACCACTGCGCCACCGGGGCGGCCCGCCATGCTTCACTGTCGGCTAAAGGAACGCTGGGTCGTAAGTTTGGGCGGGTGTTCGTCGCACGTAAACTTGCCCACAGGTTGGAAACAGTGTAAAGGTCGATTCATCAGACCAGATGACAGTCTTCCGTTGCTCAGCAGTCCACGTTTTATGAGTGTTGCACCACTCTCTCCTGAGTGCTGCATCCACGTTATTAACCAGTGGTTTAGCGATTGCAGCTCGACCATAAATTCCCTGCCTATGGAGTTCTCTTCGCACTGTTTTTGTACAAACAGGGTTTGAAATCACGTTTTTCAGCTCAACAGTAACTTTTGCAGCTGCTGTCTTCTTATTTGTGGTCACAATCCTCTGCATTGTCCTTCTCTCTCTCTCTCTGCCATTCAACGCATACTTTCGTCCACGCTGGTGTTTATCAGATGATGTTTTTCCAGAAACACAATATGCGGTCATAACTTTCGATACAGTACCTCGCGATACACTAAATAAACTTGCTACTTTGGTCACGGAAGCACCCACCACACGTGCCCCAACAATTTGCCCTCTTTGAAACTCTGTAAGCTCTGACATAATTCACTTGTAACGCGAAGATCAATGTCTAAGCAGCAACTGTGGTTACCTGCTGGTTTGCCACGTTTTGTAGCACACATTCACTATGAAGACCTCAGGCGCCATCTACATTTTCACGTGGAAAAGTTGGTCGTTTTACCCATTCTTTTTATCAGGTGTTTCAATATTTTTGTCCATCACCTGTAGGTATCGGTCATCTCCAGCGTTTCTCCATGAATCGATAAATCTTCATTTCTTGTAAAAGCATTGTACATCACTTTTGTTTTCTGAAAGTTCATTTTTAAATCCACTTCTTTACATTTGTCAAGAAGTTTGTGGATCATACCCTGCAGCTCTGAATGGGTAGTTACAAAAATGACTAAGTCATCAGAAAAATGAAGGTGAGTTATATAATCTCGATTAATCTTTAATCCCGTGTTTCCCCAATTCAATGATTGAAAAGACACTTTGCAATGTGGCATTAATGAGTTTGGGAGATATGGTGTCAACTTGTGTCCCTCCTTCCCAATTTTTATTAGTGCTGTATCCTTAAATAATCAAAGCTTTGCACTTGCATTTTCATAGATGTTATTAATAATGCCAATGTATGCATCTTCAATACCGCAGAATTTCAAAGTCACTGTAACTGCTGGTGGTGTCACGGAATCGAAGGCCTTTGCATAATCAATAAAAGCCATGCGTAATGAGAGGTCATATTTTCTTGTTCTTTCAATTAGTTCTCTAGTACATGGATATGATCTACAGTGATGTAGCCACTCCTGAACCTGAATCTAGCTTGTTCTCTCGGTTAAATCGTGTCTAGTGTTACCTTCAATAGATGTGAAAGAAACTTGGTGAAGATTTTATAGATTTTATAAACCATTAATAGGAAGCTGATGGGCCTGTAGTTCCTGAGATCCTCAGTGTCACCCTTTTTATGTAGCAGGATCATTGTCGCATTGTTCCAGTCCTCAGAAATTTTCGAATCTTCCCTTCATTGGGTCATCTAGTGAAAACTTGGGCGAGTGTAGTTTCAATTTCACCACTTGCTTCTTAAGAGTATGTTGTTTTGACCTACAGCGACGAAAGCTTATCGCTACAACTTGCCGTTTTGGATGTGCATCACCTCTCAGGTTGGTACGTCACAGATTCTAAGGTATATGTCCCCAGTTTAGGCCACTGTTTTCAGGGAAGGGAAAGAGCGAGCGTCATAAGACAAAGTCACCACTCATGCTTCATCCGGGTCTCAAACCTGGGCCCACACGGACGAACGGGAAGATGTTTTTTTCGCCTCAAGGATACATTCTTTATTTCCCTGTTTTGACTTGCATACAAGATTTGAATTCTATTGAAAGAAATTCAAATATTTGCATGAAGTAATAGAGATATGCTTTATCAACAACTGTTATTCAAACGATGCAGATGTTCACGCAAAGTCTCCTGGGTAGTCTGGAAACAACTGGATAGGCGTAGGGGACAATTCGTACCTATTAACTAATCGGAATAGTCTGTCCGCATGATGCGATCTACATCAATCCTTATCTCCCATGCGAGTAAAAAAAATGAAGATTTCTGGAACAAAGCGGAGTAAAGTAAAAAAAAAACATTAAAATGCAATTTCCAGAAGTTCAAAGGAATTGAAATATTCTTCACTTGCTTTTAAAAGAGAGATTTTAATCAAAAGCAATGCGTTGCATTCCGACTCAAGAATGGCGATATAATTTTGATTATAAAAATACGTTCCTTGGGAGAATGCAGCTTAATTTCATGTGTGAGATCTACCTCTGTTTCTCTCTCTTTTTCTCTTTTGAGAAGGTCATGTGAGTTTGGAGGAGAAAAATAATCTGTTCTTCATTTTAGTTGATATATTTAAATCAAAACTGCTTGGGACATTTTGTCCTTCAAAAAAATGATTGCAAAGAATTGCGATAATATTTTATTAAAGCATGTGCTTTGAAAAGGAGCCTAGCAAAGAAATTCCTACTGTCTTATTTTCTCCACAATGAATTGATGCTTTTTTTTAGAACGCTTGGTGTGATAATGAGTTACCATCTGCGTTTGAATGGTAACTAAAGGGAAATATTGTACTTAAGATGTATTTCAAATTAGCGTTACTAATTTAATCCTTCCATTTCCAAAACATACTCACATATACATCATTCAGAAACAATCTTCGCTTCAGATAAAAAACGTGCACTAATGAAATTATGGTATGCTACGTCAGTGAAGTTTACATAAAAAACGAGTCTTTTATTTGCAGATTTGCTACTCCCAGCTGGGACGAGATGCGCGTAACAAATTTACGATTCCTGACTACAGAGAGAAGACTGAACATATTATTAAATATATATATATATATATATATATATATATATATATATATATATGTATATATATGTATCATCAGTGTTAACCGTTATCAATCCACTGCTGGATGAAGGTCTCTCCAAGTATCTCCCACAATTGTCTGTCTTGAGCCTTTCTCCTCCATGCCACTCCAGCATACCTTGGAATTTCATCCATCCGTTTCCCATGGGGTCTTCTTCTGTGTCTTTTTCTGTCCCTCGGAATCCAGTCCACAATTTCGGTTGTCCATCTGTGGTCCATTCTTCTGGCAAGATCTCCAACCCATTCTAATTTCAGTGATTTCACTCTGGTCATGATGTCGTCTACTCCTGTCATTTTCCTTATCCACAAGCTCCTCTTCTTATCTTACACCTGTAACGTACCAGGAGATGTGACGTACCTGCCAGCAGGACGCACATGACATAAAGGCAGATAGGAATCAGAATACATGTCCGCGTAGTTTAATTGGTAGAGCAACTTGTTCCGGAATAAGCGGCCTCGGGTTCGAATCCCGGCGTAAACCAAAAATGACGGAGAAATTTAGTTCGTTATAATGGCGCCCGAACTACCCGGATGACCCGACCGTTCAAAATCTCGCATTGGTGTGATGTTATTTCCACACCGCGAGATAGGAAAAATATGAGCAGCACTTCGAAAGAAAAAAAGAAAAATAAGGGGGAGATGATGTAACGTACCAGGAGATGTGACGTACCTGCCAGCAGGACGCACATGACATAAAGGCAGATAGCAATTAGAATCAATGTCCGCGTAGCTTAATTGGTAGAGCAACTTATTCCGGAATGAGGGGATCCGGGTTCGAACCCCGCGCGGATAAAATGACGGAGAAATTTACTTCGTTATACACCAAGCGTGCATTTCTCCGTGCTTCTTTGAGTTGTCGACAGTCTTTGTATGTATTTTTTAGTTAAGGTCCATGATCAGGCCCGACATCACTGCACCGGCCACGGTGCAGTGGTGTCGGGCCCGATCAACGTGGGATAGTGTCCAGTGGCGTCGTATTGTCTTCAGTGATGAGTCACGGTTTGCACTTGGCGTCGATAACCAACACATACATGTCTGGAGACGAGCCAAAGCACGGATCCTGCCTTTACCGTGGAACGGAACACGGCTAGCGCACCGGAAGTGACTGTCTGGGGAACCATTTCCTATGATAGCCGGACACCTTTGGTAGTCCTTTGTACCACTTTCACGGCTCAACGGTACGGCGACGACATTCTACGACCTGTTGTGTGGCCATTCTTGTGGCAGCCGCACCGAGCAATTGCGCAACAGGACAATGCACGGCCACACATTGCACGGCTCTCCCGGGCTCCCCTAAGTGATGTCGACATCCTTCCATGGCCAGCCCGATTGCCCGACCATTCACCGATCGAACATATTTGGGATATGGTGGGACGCCACCAACGCCCATCCCAGAATGTCGGCAAACTGGCCTGCAATTTGGACATCATCTGGAGTGATATAACTCAGAACAGTACTCGTGAACTGTATGCGTCTATGCCACGCCGGGTAACAGCTTATAACCGATCCAGAGGTGGTGCTACAACATGCTGAATTGTTCCACTCGTGCAGCTGTATTATCCGAATAAATGGCCCAACTGCACTGGAATTTCGATCGTTTCCTTTCCTATACATATACATTGCACGTACCAATTTTCATCTTGATGGGATGATTCCTTCTGGGTGCTTCTTTTTTATTGTGGCACAGTGTGTGTGTGTGTGTGTGTGTGTGTGTGTGTGTGTGTGTGTGTGTGTGTGTGTGTGAGAGAGAGAGAGAGAGAGAGAGAGAGAGAGAGTGCGCGAGCACGTATGTGTGTGAGAGAGAGAGTGCGCGCGCACGTGTGGTTGTGTGTGAGAGAGAGAGCGCGCGCGTCTGTTTGTTTGTTTGTGTGTGTGTGTGTGTGTGTGTGTGTGTGTGTGTGTGTGTGTGTGTGTGTGTGTGTGTGTGTGTGTGTTCACTGCTGTCTATTCAATACGCAACACCAAGAAAGACCTGAGATAAGGTGAACTGAGATTTATAGGGTACGTTGCTTATGATACAAGACGTAAGTAATCAGAAGTACAGATCTGTAGGTGATGTGGAACACACAATAAATACTTGGTACCTTGTGTACTCGCCCCGAGGGGCAATAACGGCTCGTACACTGCGTGGCATAGATTGGAAGAAGTTCTGGGTGTCACACTGCTGAAGGTCATTCCATGCTGTCTCGACTGGTGCCAAAAGTTCAACTTCAGTAACTGGCGGCGGAGACTGACTGACGGGCCAGGCATCGAGCGACCGTATCCCACACTTGTTTAACGGGTGTCAAACCAGGCAAACACGCTAGCCAAGAAAGTCGTGGTGCATGTCGGGCAAAGAAGACCTGGAAGACATTCCCCGCCACAAGTTGTCGGAAATTATTCTTTTGAAGAATGGCACAAGGAACCATCTGCAGATGGGACAGCACTTCCGCCTGAAATGAAAGCAAGTGGAACTTATGTTTCAATTGTCGATACAAACGAATAACACTATTCATATTAAAAATTGCACTACACCTTGTTTTTTACCGGTTACGACAGTTTAAACACACCCAGACACGAAAAGTGCAGAAGTACGTACTGAGACCCAGTGCTATCGGCATCCGGAACTATCCCGTCTAATATGGCTTTATTTAGGTGAATTCAGATATTTCCATACAAAAAAGGTAACATTCCCTAGGTACTGCAGGTCATTCGTAATTACACTCATCGTCAAAAAAATAGTTGCCCCAGAAGGAAGCCACCGACAGGAATGAAACTTAGTGGCTAAGTTTCACATCGTGAGACATGCAAATGATTCAAGTGTAACGCTCGGCCACGCATGTGACGCTAGTAAGGAGGGGTCGTAGCGTCGTGTCTGATCGGCTATATAAGATCATCCCGTTGCGCGTACTTGCCATTCTGACTCGTGCTGTTTTGTTGATTGCATCCTTTGCAAGTGACGTATGTCTCGGAGAAACGTTCGGAAGCAATTCTAGCATCTGGAGGAGTTCGAGAGGGGCCGCATCGTCAGGCTCCGGGAAGCGGAATGTTCTTATTGCCGTATCGCGCGATATACCGGTTGTGCGGATATGACCACAGCACGCTGTTTTCCGCAGTTGATAGAACAAGGCACGCAGCAGCGACAGGAAGGGTTTGGGAGACCTAGACGAACCACGGAGGGAGAGGACCGACGGGTTGTCTGACATGCGCAGAGTGTCCCAACAGCCACGATTGCGGATATTCAGCAAGTAATGTCCATTGACCGACGGCTGTACGACGTAGGACTACACGCACGCAGACCATTACGACGACTGCTCTTAAAACATTAAAAATTGCGCTACGTCGCCAAAGGCTGCAATGGTGTCATGCCAAACTTCCATGGAGCCACTCAGAATGGCAATAGGTAATCTTCAGTGACGAGTCCCGCTTTTGTCTTGGAGGAAACGACCGAAGAATCCATGTGAGGAGGCACCGTGGTCAGCGCCAAGATGAACGGTTTGATGTCGAGCGTCCCACGTCCAGAAAGCCTGGTGTCATGGTGTGGGGTGCAATTGCCTACGATGCCAGATCACCTTTGGTGTTCATTACAGGCACTTTGACAGCCCAACGTTACGTTAATGAGGTCCTGCAACCAGTGGCCCTACATATTCTGAACGCTCCCTCACGTGCGATTTTCCAACAGGACAACGCTCGTCCGCATACTGCTGTTGTCTCGAGAGCTTGCCTTCAGAGCACTGACACTCTGCCATGGCCAGCCGCATCGCCAGACCTAGAGCTGACTGAAAATGCTATTCGACGCGCTATCCATACTCCACCCCTACCGCACAATCTGCAGGAACTGCGTGAGAAGATTCAAGCTGCATGGGATGGCTTATCGCAGGACACCATTAGGAACCTATACAACTCCATGCCGAAACGTCTGGAATTCTGTGTGAGCAAACATGGTGGCCCGACACCATACTGATAGACACTACTTATTGGCGTGTAGCTCAATAAATATTGCCCATATCAGTCTCAATGTTTAATCATTTATTGCTCTTGGTAACCTTTACCTTTCTCCCGAATATCATTGCAATCCGACAAGTCCTTTCGGGTGCAACTATTTTTTTGATGATGCGTGTATTTTGTTTAATTCTGCATATTGCATTTTTATCTTAATATTTTTTGTTCATGTGATGATCGGTATCCCCTAAAACGTGGCGCCTCCTGTGGGGGCCGGTGAACCAATTGCCCGGGTCTACGAGAGGCCCTGATTGAGGATATTGGTTTATTCATCGATCAGGCAGATAAGAACAGTTAACTCAACGAAAAAAGAAACAATTACGATTAATCGGAACACCACAAGCCTTTATTTGAAATACAGGTTGGGTTATAGGTGAAAGCCCTTTTACCGGTGTCGCAAATCGAACCTTCATCCTTCTGCTCCGGAGCTGAATGCTTTCCGAATTAAGCTACACCGACGAAGTTTGTTGCTGCAATTTTCTCGTCTTGACATGTGCGTCACCTCTGAGGTAGGTACATCACATGTATCCTCCCTTGAGAAAAGACTGGGACTGAATCGAAGGTTGCCGGGTCAGCCGGTAAACAACGATTGAAGGAGAGTTCACTGAAGAAGAAGGACTTCTGACTAATCGAGGCGATGTGTGGAAAGAACATAACACATTTTTCAAACAACCCGAAAACCAGGACATTCATTTTACGTTCGGGCGCCAATATAGCGTAAACTCTATTTGCCGATAGCGGAGCTCGAATACGCATCCATCTACATCGGAGCCGAGTGCTTTCCCAATTGAGCTACACCGACGAAGTCAGTGTGGCTGCAACTCTGCCGTCTTAACATGTGCGTCACCTTTGAGGTAGGTACTCACTAGATGTTCCGAACAGACGGTCGTATCAGAATAATATAACCACCCCCGGAATCACAGTGTACCGTCTCAGGCGTGACACAGAGTGCACGTGACAAGGTCGACCACGCGGAGATAAAAGAGGCCGGCCACACGGAGATAAAAGAGGCCGGCCACACGGAGATAAAAGAGGCCGGCCACACGGAGATAGAAGAGGCCGGCCAGAACAGATGAGCCAAAGCGCGTCCCGTCAGCACAATGGGTAGAGGTGGTGATTTGACGGACATTCAAAAACGAAGGATCATCGCCCACCGCGCCAAGGATGGAAGCATCTCAGAAACAGTAGATTTCGTGGGATGTTCGCGTGGTGCTGTAGTAAGGGTGAACCAAAAATGGACCGCTGGTACACTGAGTACCTCCAGACGTCATAACTGTGGAGCCCCAAAGGTGATCGATCCCAGAAGAGAAGGTCGCCACGGTCTACTGGTAAAGTGCAATCGACGTGCTTCAGTGCAGCAATTGATCACGTAAATGAACGCTGGGTCACCCAGGTACGTATCCCCGATAACAGTAGAGCAAACCTTGTTATGCATGGGTCTCTGGAGTCGACGCTGCATCAAGGCTACCGTGTTAAAACAGGTCCATCCGCAGCGAGGCTTGTTGTTCGCACAGAACTACCGTCATTGGACAGTGGAAGAGTGGGAAAAGGTTGCCTTCTCCGACGAATCGAGAGGTTTCTACTCCACAGAAGTGACGGGCGGTGACGGATACGGTGTCCTGCACTTGACGCTTGTCGGTCAAGTACAGGCCGGCGGTGGCAGTGTGCGTGTCTAGGAAATGTTTTCCTGGTATGACCTGGGACCGCTGGTACCACTGGATGAATCCCAGAACGCCAATGGGTATCTGTCCCTCCTTGCTGACCACATTCCTCGCTTCATGTTGGACGTTTGCCGTGATGGTGATGGTGTCTACCAACAGGACAATGGGTCCTGCCATGTCGCTAAGGGGGTGAGTGACTGGTTCCAGGAACACGACAGCGATGCCTCCGTTCTTCCTTGGCCGGCGAAATCGCTCGACCTCAATCCCATAGAGCACTTGTGGGACTATTTAGATCAACGTTCCGACCCATAACCACGTCATCTCCGGGTCCTCCGTGTTCTACTGCAGTCCGAATGAACACGTGTGCCTCGGGCGACCTTCCTGGTCCTCATTGAGTGCATGCCACGCCACGCCGCGCCGTCTCGCCGCTGTCATCTGGGACAAGGGTGGTTATTCCCATAATTAGATGGGTGGCCAAGAGATTTTTACTGTCTTGGGCTTTCTGGATGTTATTTAGTGCATACTTTAATATTATATTCGTTGTCACGACTGGACTTAAAAAAATATTTTTTTAGAAAATTTCAAAGGATATCAGGGGCTTGTCAAGCTAAAAATTTAGCCTTTTTCTCTGGCTCCTTGCTGTACATTTTAAATTGATATTGAAGGTGTTTTAGTCATATTGACAACATTTGAGTGAGAATTTGTTCCTGTATTTTATGTTGTAAAGTATTTATCTTCGTAACATGGGAATTATGTTGTTAAAAACTGGAAAATTGCCTTACTTATATTGGTTTCATTGGTGTATTATGTATATTCTTGTTATTATTAACCTTAGATTATGTGACATATTGTTCGTTCTTTTGGGTGTTGTATTGTGATATTGTACAGCCAAAGAGTTCTAGTAAATAAATAAATAAAATAAATAAATATTATTCTGATACAACTGTGTACTTTTACAACGTAGCATATGTGGATTGCACTCATAATAAAACCTCGATTCGCTATCTCGAAGAACATACTGTAATTTCATGAAATCACTATGGAAATAATCCTATGCTCGAGATCAACGGAGGATGTTCTAAGTCCTTCATCTTTCTATTTGGGAAAATAGAAGAGAAATCGTTATCTAAGGATGGGAGAAGTTAAGTTCAAGAGAAACGTCGGCATTGTAGCTAAGAAAGCTTCAGAAGAAAGAAACTACCATTAGGACTAATATGGGATCGCTACTCATGTTCCGCAGACAATACGACAGCGCTGTGGTTAGTTAACATGTGTAAGGAAGAACACAATATGAAATAAACCTGATGCGCTTTCAGGACACAAATCCTCAGGACAATCAAGAAATATCTTGGGCAATCCTATTAGTACCAGGATTGCGACTAATTAAATTGCATGGTCGATCTGTTTGTTTCTGTGTATCAAGAATAAAAAAAAATATGTTATACTTGCCTTTCTAATACAAGCGTTTCTCACGCTTTGTATTTCACATAAAGATACAATATACATATTTCAGCGTACTTACGCTTTTAAACGTCTAATCACGAACCACTGTTTACAATGCAGGAAAACATCCTATAATCACAAAGTCTACGTGTCGTAAGGTACTTCTCTCGAAGAAAACAAATATTACTATTTACTATATGATATCGAATAGTTAAAAATGTATTTTGTCTCTTACAAAAGAAAGCTATTGACAAGATTTTTAAAAAGGGACATAGACAGAATATTGGGCCACATCTGTTTTTGTGGAAAATTGAAATAGTCAATAATATTAAATATTTGGGAATAATAATTGAGGATAATTTAAAATTTAATATTAATATTCAAAATATTGTAAATAAAATTTCAGGGGTATTGGGTATAATTACGAGAATTTCAAATAATTTAACAATTAAAACATTAAAAATGCTGTATCATAGTCTGATTTACCCATGTTTGACCTTTTGTTTATTATTATGGGGTCAAACTACTAAGACTAATTTATATAAATTACAATCATTACAAAATACGATGGTCAAAATTTTAAATAATTTTAGGGGAATTAATTTGAATATGGAGGTACAGATTAATATTTATGGATTTTTAGATATTGAGAAGTTACGGCAATGTAGATTATAGGGTTTATGTATAAAAGAATAAAGAAGAATAGGTATCAACATTTAATTCAACTGAACACTGTGGGACAAGCCTGTCAAACAAGAAACAGAAATGCATTTTTGTTACCAATGCCTAACACCTTAGCCCAACAAAGGTTTATTGATTACCAGAGATGGATGTTATGAAATAACCTACCTTGTCAACTAACACATATTAATAACTATAATTATTTTCGAAAGCAACTAAACAAATATTTGCTAACAAACTAAAATATAAAATGCATTAGTAGAAAATCATTAATTAGACTACATATGCGTAAATTTTATATGTGCAGGACGTTTAGCTTGACTGCGTACTTTAGGGGAATTGGGATTCACTCAGGCTATATACACTGAGTGGCCACTTTATTATGACCACCCCCTCAGTACTTCGTTGGGTCGCCGTTTGCCTTTAATACTGATTTGATTCTTCGTGGCATGGACTCCACGAGATGTTGATAGGTGGTTTGTGGAATCTGAGACCATGCTTGATGAATAGCACTTTCCAGGAGTCTGAGATTCCAGGGTTGTGGATCCAGCTGTCTGATGGCTTGTTCAACTTCATCCCACAAATTCTCAATGGGGTTGAGATCTGGAGATTGTATACGGCCTCGTTCAAACTCCGTCAATTGCCCGTACGCACACCTGCGGTGGCTCCTCTGCATGTCTATCGCTCAGGGATCTCACTTGACTCTTACCGCGCATTTCGA
This sequence comes from Macrothele yani, assembly GCA_039090855.1. Lineage (NCBI taxonomy): Eukaryota > Metazoa > Arthropoda > Arachnida > Araneae > Macrothelidae > Macrothele > Macrothele yani. The sequence continues at coordinate 104,337,152 of CM076996.1, read as the reverse complement.
TCCTCCCCTCCGCGGCGCTTTAAGGGCCCCAAGGATTGCGATTGCAGCGCCGGTCTTGGACGCACGGGCATGCGGAATCGCACGAAACTTTAATCATTTGCATGTCTGCCCTCCCCGTAGCTATTCGCCGAGTTTAGCGTTAATGGCAAGGTTTTTTCTTAGTGTGCGTATTTTTATGACAATGAGTGTAACTCGTTTAAATTGGTTGTTGAATTGAATTTTTACGTTAGGTACAACTTCACAAAACTTCAATCTTGACTTGAAGCTTAAAGCTTTCCGTTGAACCCAAATTACTTTTCAGTCGTTTGTAGCAGCTGAAAATGTAAATTAAACACTTACAGTCACGTTCATAAAATACAGAACACCTGAACTCAGTCGAGCTATGACTTTGATTTTTACATGATATGCTCGTTAGGCAAAACAAAACAAATTATTAGCATTTGGGTGTCATATACGTACCATGCGCGTCGATGTAGCTTATGATCGGTGTGGCCACCTCTGGTTTGTATCACCTGACGTGCGCACTGAGGTATCGAATCAAACAATGTGCGATTGGTGTCCAGTGGAATATCTATCCAGGTTGTATTCACCCGCTGCCATAGTTAGCTAAAGTTCATCAAGAGTTGGTGGCGGTTGATCGTACCGCTGCACCTGTGGTTTCAGCATATCCCAGAAGTTTTCTCCGGGTAATAATTCCGTGGATCTAGCTGGCCACGGTAGAAGTGGAACGTTTTTTACGCTTTTTTTTTTTTTTTTTTTTTTGAGGTTTAACGACCACCGTGAGCAACTCAATGGGCTATAAGCAGTCGCCCGTCCCTAATTTAGGGTCACTGGTTCCAGGGAAGGGAGAGAGCCAGTGCCGTAAGACAAACACAACATCCATGCCTGACCGGGATTCGAACCCGGACCCCTTACGGACGAATGATCAAAGGCCAGCGCCTTAGACCACTGCGCCACCGGGGCGGCTTTTACGCTTTTCAACCGAAGGTTGAAGAAGCGTATATGCTCCAGCTTTGTCCGTCTGTCTGTCTGCCTGTCCGCACGATAACTCGCATACAAATGGTTTGATTTCGATGAAATTTCAGTATGTGGTAAGGGACAACTGGCGACGAACCTTAATGAAAACGGACGAAATGGGGGTCAAAGGTGAGAACATTAGAGCGGGATTCATTCCATCGCCCTTATGTGTCGTAACTTACGTAACAAGTTAATAAAATCATGCAATGCAGTGATTTTGATAAGCTTTCCAACATACCAGAAATCATTACTCAAGTTATGAGGATAATGGCTGTGGAATAAATCTCGCTCCTGTGCCCTGACCTTTGATCCCATTTCGATCATATTAAACAGAATTGGTTCAGTATACCTCCGGAACAACATGATAGCGTTTTGTTGCAGTTAAAGCATTTTTACGTAAGTTATGACACATGAGGCCGATGGAATGAATCCCGCTCTTATGTCCTGACCTTTGACCCCATTTCGCCCATTTTCAATAGGGTATTCGTCCCCAGATTGTTCCCTATACAACATACTAAATATTCATCGAAATCTAAGCATTTTTACGCGAGTTATCGTGCGGACAGGCATACAGACAGACGGACAAAGCTGGAACATATACGCTTCTTCAACCTACGGTTGGAAAGCGTAAAAAATGCTTCGATTACGACAAAACTTTATCAGGTTGTTCCGGAGATACACTGAACCGTTTCTGTTGAATATAATTGAAATGGGGTGAAAGGTCCGGGCACAGGATCGAGATTTATTCCACGGCCATTATCCTCATAACTTTAGTAATGATTTCTGGGATGTTGGAAAGCGTATCATAATCAATGCATTGCATGATTTTACTAATTTGTTATCCCTGACAAAGGAACGTGTTGTAGCTGCAACATACGGTGTGGCATTGTCCTGCTGAAATATGGCCTCGGGGACTCCCTGCAGCTACGGAAAGGAGACCGGCTGTAGAATGTTATTGACGTAACGGGTATTCGTTATGATGGTACTTTCTCTCAGGAGAGATAATCTGCTTTCGTACCCCATAGCACCCCAGGCCATGATGCCTATGTGTTGGTGCGGTATTCCTGATGCGAATACACTCTTCTCGACGCTTCTCACCCTGTCCCCAGAAGACACAGATGCGACAATCATTTTTGCCTAAACAGAAACACGTTTTGTCCGAAAACACGACATTGTGCCATTTTTCGCGTCACTCCCTTCTTTCGATGCCCCATTTCAGCTTGTTAGTCCATTGCTGCGGTGTCATAGATAGCCAGAAGAGAAGTCAACGAGCCGGCAGTCCGACCTCTAATAACCAGCGAGGTTTTGGTGCAACTGACAATGGAGAATGCGGCACAGTTCGCCATTGCTGTACCAACGCCATTGATGATGCAGAACCGTCACTCAAATACACTATATTGACAAACGTCACCGGACACATAGAACAGAAACACAACATAGCCTTTATTGTTTGTTTGTTTTGTTGTTGTTATTGGAGGTTTAACGACCACCGTGAGCAACTCAATGGGCTATAAGCAGTCGCCCGTCCCTAATTTAGGGTCACTGGTTCCAGGGAAGGGAGAGAGCCAGTGCCGTAAGACAAACACAACATCCATGCCCGACCAGGATTCGAACCCGGACCCCTTACGGACGAATGATCAGAGGCCAGCGCCTTAGACCACTGCGCCACCGGGGCGGCGCATAGCCTTTATTGACATACATTAATACGGTGTCGGTCCACCTTTGTCCTTAATGCATGCACTGACCCTTCGAGACATGCTTTCGACAAGGTTTTGGAACACAGCGATATATATGCGCTTCTATTCAGTACATATTGCTACCGCTAACAGTTGCTTAGTAATAGGCCTTGGTTCCAAACTTATTATGCGGTGCTCTAATTCATCCCATAGGTGCTCTATAGGATTGAGATCAGGGCTCTGTGATGTCCAGTCGCACACGATACGGAATTATCGTCGAACCACAACAAGGTCCGTTTCCATAGTATTGCGACAGAGTTGGTAGGGCATAATTGTCCAGAATACCGAGGTAGATGTGCTGGCTAACTGGTTTGTCCACGATAACCAATGGGCCTGGACCATACCATGAAAAACACCCCCACAAGAGTACACTGCCAGCTCCAAACTTGACCGAAGGAACAGTACACTGTGGTAAATAGCATTCCCCCAGCTGCTGCCATACCCACACACGGTATGGCTAATGGATCGTGTATCTGGATGATTCATCAGTCAATAGGACCCGTTTCCATTGATCTACGGTCCACGATAAATGTTCTTTACACCATGCTAAACGACGAGTAGCATTCCGAGTGGAGATGAAAGGCTTATGAGCAGCCGCACGACCATGGTAACCCATGGAATGAAGTTCTCTGCGAATGGTACGTGTACATACCGAGGTTCCAGCATTGTTACTCACATGCACACTGAGGTATTGTGAAGTACTCCGTCGATTAGCTGTAACGACTCTCCTGAGGCTTCGACATCCTCTATCACTGATTTTCTTTGGTCTGCTGGTACGTCTTGGTGCTTCCGGCACGCCACGTGTCTTTCACTTATTCAGAACATCCAAAACAGTTGACTTGAGTATGTTTAAACGCCTCTCGGTTTCACTTATGGACAACCCACTAATATAACACCTAACAATCTTTCCTTTCTCAAAGTCAGTTCTCTCCCGCGGCGACGTTTTCACTCAATTTCACAGTGAGATATGATCGCGGTCAGCTACAGGCTTCTTTTTATACGGTTTGCAGCTAACAGCGCAGCGAATCCGTTCATTTGCTTTTGAAGAGTTGTGCGGTGACTTTTGTCAACATAGTGTGCATCCTCATGAGTTTACTATTGTCCCTCGGCGATGTCTGTGTAAAATGCCCAGAACCTTCTCTTCGTGTCCTGCGGCCTTCTTCGTACCATTCCCTGCACACTCCTGCCACGACGGGCACACTGCATCCCACAGGACCTACAATCTCCCGGAAGGAAGCATTGCAGTCTCTCATGCCGATAATGCAACTTCTGTCGAACTCGCTGATTTGACTGTGTGAGTGTCTTACACGACGACAAGGCGTCCTTACCCCCTGCTGACCAGGCACTGACATGCTGGCCGAGCCACACGGCTCTTGTAACAGAGAAACCGCCGTTTCCGGTCTGTGACTTTGCGCTATCTGATTTGGCTGGATGCAGTACGCATGCACCTATGACGCCGAAACGCAAATCGTTTCTGCGATATTACCTGATTAGCATATCCTGTTAAAACCGAAGTCGTAGCTCGACTCCTTTCAGATGTCCTGTTTGTTTTTATGAACATGGGTGTAAAAGTCACTTCAATCACACGGGCAAAATTCAGTGATAAGGCCTACCTATTTCTACTTCCTTTATTTGGAAATCAGGCACGTTTATTGTCCAGTATCAGCAAAACGTCGTAGCACAATACGGTAAGATACATTGAGTAGAACTGAATAGCAAACGGTCTTTCGCTCCCTCAACACGAATGCTACTCATACTGACATTGCACACAGAATATTGCTCAATTAACATTCCACCTTTAACCCTCCGGGTGGCCAGCGCGTATATACACGTTCGTAGATTTCTGCGACCAAAGCGTCGACGACGCAATAATGCGTTCATCGGAAACCTGTTCAAAAGCGGCGAGAACGCATATATGCGCATCGTAACGACAACGAATACTACAGAAAGACAGGTTGCTTTTAGGGAGTCTCCTGTTATTCATGTGACAAAATTTTGCATTGCCTCTTCCAAAACTCCTGCTACCTGGATGATTAATCGCTCGTCTAAGATTGCACATAGAATACCACTCGATCAATCTCTCATCTCAGACTGCAGATAGAACACTGCTCATAGAATACTGTTCACTCAATCGCTCATCCCAGATTGCACGTAGATTATTGATCATCTAATAGGGCACATCGATTACCTGGCGGGCAAACGACATTGCAATGAAGTTCTACGTCATGTTTGATTCTTCCGTGGTGCTGTAGGCGAAGATTTTCTGTTCATGGATGACAACGCGACACCTCAACGTACGAGAGTAGTGCAGACACTTCTGGAGACCGAAGATTCATCACATCGACTCGCCGGTACGCTACCCAGTCCTCAACCCCATCGAACATGTCTGGGGAGAAAACGCCCCTCCAAAAGCAAGCAGGGCCTCATCCCTACTAGGATGGAGTGGTCCAATTTGCCTGAAGAACTCCTGGAACACTTGGTGCTCAGCATGCCACAACGTTGTGAGAGCTGCACCGCAGTTCGAGGTGGACGTATTTCGTTCTGAAATGTTTCTCCGCCTGGTTATCGGTAAGCACTGTACATCCATTCTCTATGTCTTTCGGAAATTTGTAACTTTTGCGTACACATTGATTACAATGTAATGTGTGCGTTATTTATAAAAAAAGTTTAGGGTCTTCATGTGTTTGTGTGCTGGCAATGTAATTATTTCCCCATTTGGCTGCGGTCATGTATTGTTTTTCTTATAACAGGAAAGATGTAGTCTGTCCTTAGTTTTTGGACACCAGTGTAGTTCCTTTATAGCAAATATTTTTCGCTGAATGGCGATTGTAATCTTTACCATCCTTGGCATAAGCTGATTGCAATACAAACTTGCATTCTGAATAGAAAATTAATAACGCTTCGCATGCCGTACAACAAACTTTCTAAGGCCCTGTAAGGTACCGTATTGTTTTTAACTAAAAAAGATAAACAAAAATATGTGTCACGTGCAGCGAAAACAAATGACGCTGGCTGCGGAGAGAACATTTTCCCACGACGAAGTGTTGCTATGGAAACCGCGGAGGAATTGACTCACCAATGAAAGTCGAGATGATGACTGTGCATTAGAGAGAGTTGGAGAGGAAGGGGAAAAAGAAAGATGTGTTGTTGCCTTTTTGTGCTGTTCCATGAAAATAATTTTAACAGTGAAATTTTTTCCAATTATGTTGATTCTGTACTATTGTGTTAAATAAAGTTTGTTTTGTTTACGAGTGTGGCGAAGAGTTAAATGAATTCCTACGACGGTACAGCCCATATCAGGGTCATCTGGAACTTTAAGTGCCTTAAACCAGCCGGCCAGCTGGGCATATCTTCAGCTTTATATATGTCAGCAATATCTCCCCAGCTCTTCAATGAAACATTGCAGAACGCCTTTCAATCTTTGAAACTGGGAAGAAAAGAGAATAAAGATTACTAGAGATTAGTTATCCAGCCTCCGAGTTTGGGAGCAGCTCTTTGAGCTGCAGTGAATGGCTTAGAAAACAGCTGACAAGAGTAAATAAGTGGAATTAAAGATGAACTCACGGTAAACAAAATTGAGGTACACAGCGCGGCAATTAAGTATAATGAGACTGATTTTCTTTTAATCCCGATAAAACACACATGTCTGGAAGCATCATTTTTTTTTTTTTGATTGAAGGTTTAACGACCACCGTGAGCAACTCAGTGGGCTCTAAGCAGTCGCCCGTCCCTAATTCAGGGCCACTGATTCCAGGGAAGGCAGAGAGCCAGTGCCGTAAGACAAACACAACATCCATGCCTCACGGGAATCGAACCCGGACCCTTTCTCGGACGAATGGTCATACGCCAGGGTTTAGACCACTGCGCCAACGGGAGGGGGTGACCATCTTTTTTTTTTATTAGATATTTATTAGCTCTGCATTAGCAACAGCGTTTGCGTGAGAATTGCGCAGATAATTATTTACGCTGTACATGACAACATTCGGTGGAAGAACATTGTCACAGCTCTGTCATGGAACAGAGAGCAAATATCCGGTTCTGTCTGAAAATTCCATAAAACTGCCTCTGAGACGGTTGAATATTTGTCTGATATGTGTGGGGTTAATTGAATATCTCGTGCACAAATATTCTAAATGCATGCACGCTCCACGGATGGGCGGGAAGATTTTGAAAATGTCGAAAGGCCCGGGCGCCTGATTTTAGTGCGCACGTCTGCGAACTCATTGGAAAAGTTCGCGAAAGGATAAGAAATTGTCAATGTGTGACCTTGAGGATGCTGGAATGTAACCTTGGTGTTAATAGCAAGACGATACGTCAAATTGTAGTGCAAGATGGGGGGGGGGATTTGTGCTCGTTTTGTTCCGCATGTGTTGTCAGACGATCAGAAAAATGCACGAGCGGAGTCCGCAGAAGACATTCTGAAGACTGCAGAAACAATGTAAAACTTTCTGCAAAGCATTGTGGCGGGTGACAGTAACATGGTGTTTTCGTTATGATCCTGAAACGAAGTGTAAGAGCGCTCGGTGGAATGCGCCACAGTTACCCAAGGAAAAGAGATCAGGTTGCAAAAGTCCCAAATCAAGACAACACTTGGGTGCTTTTGCGACACCAAGGAAATTCTGCACCACAAGTTCATTCCTGAAAGTACAACTGTCACTGGCAATGTTTACTCATTGATTTCAGAACGATTGTGGAAGAGGATTGTTCATGTCAGGCCTGAGTACAAAAACGGGCAGTTTCCTCCTTCACAATAACGCACGTGCACACAGACCAATCAGTGTACAGTAATTTCTGGCACTAAAATTAGTCTGTGTACTCAACCACACCCCCATTTTCTTCAGATTTGTCACCGTGTGACTACTTTCTATTTCTTAAATTAAGGCTACCTTTAAGGTGGACGTCAAGTAATTTTGCTTCCTATACTTCCAATGGAAAATCTTTTGTAAACATTTCCGTCACAATTAGTGTGTTCCCAAGGATGAAAAGTTGAACAATATTTAAAATAGCTTCATTTTATAACTTGGAATACTTAATATTTTCAAAAACATAACCATAATTATATTAAAAAGCAATAACTTTTCCTTTGGTGGTGTTGAAACCAGAAAAAAGATGGCGCGACTTGTACTTTGATGACGTCAGTAGACAAACAAAAGTTGGTTTGCATAATTATGGTTATGTTTCAGAAAATATTAAGTATTCCAAGTTATAAAATGAAGCTATTTTAATCGATGTTCAAATTTTCATCCTTGGGAAAGCATTAATTGTGAAGAAATGTGTACAGAAGTTTTTCCATTGGAAGAATAGGAAGCAAAATTACTTGACGTCCACCTTAAAAGGAAGAGTTTTTCAAGACATTGAAGACATACAAAAGAGTTGACATTAGCTCTTCACTCCATACCAAAAGATGATCTCTGCAACTGCTTCCTTTCATTGGCTGATCGTGCTACTTCTTGTATTAACGCAGGAATAATATACTTCGAATAAAATACATTCACGTAAGTTTTCCTGCTTTTCCATTTGTTTACCTAATTTAGTCTCATTGCTTGATTGCCGCATTGTATACAACGCTTTTACAAAGACTGGAGGTTAAGAAGTTGATGGAGCAAATTCAGAGTACCAGATGTCTACATCTAGCCCACAAAGCATACGTTCCCTGTCAGTATTACATGGATTAGTTACACGGCATCTTTTAGGTTGTGAATTATTCCTTTCCCTTTTATTTCAGTGCTTTCCTCACGCTTGTTGTACGAGCATCCCTGCATAGGGAAAGCTGTTTAATCATTAATTATAAAGCAATTTTTATTTATTTCTATGTCTAAGCTATGCTTGGAACAACCAGAATGAACGGTAGTGCTTCATCTACGTGGGACCCTGCGAATATTAATGGCGTGAGTTTATGTGATTGCATTTTATACTTTTCCAGAGAAAACTAAAGCAGCTTTTGAAAGTAAAAATCTGGGAATATGTGTGCAAAAGTGCCAAAACAAAAGAAGAGCAACGTGAAAAAAACCTGCAGACGAAAGAAATTCTCAGTTTTAGTCATTAAAATACGTGACAAAATAAGGTGTCATTTTACTCGTATTATCATGTGGCGGAGTAAGGCATGCTTGTGACAATGTGCGTAACAAATTACGCTGTTAGTGTATTTTTCCAATACTTCCTATTATACGAAGGTTGTACCGAAAGTAATGCAAAAGTAGGCATAACTTTTTTAGTAACTGACAGAGGTCGTTCAAATTGCACATGTTGGTAGAATAACTCATCCTCTATAGTAACTCTTCATCTTCATTGCAGGTAAATAATGGATTCCAATCAGAAACAACGTTCCTCATTGCGTTCTTGACGAAGGAAGGGTGCAGGCTGTCCAACATCCACAGATGGCTACAGAATGCTTACGGAGATGACACCATTGACAAGAGCAATGTGCACAGATGGATGAAAAAGTTTAAAGAAAGGGAAACCAGAAATGAATACAAACCACGCAGTGGGAGACCATCATTTGCGACCACTGACGGGAATCGTCAGCAATTGGATGAACTGATTCGCGCTGAGAGACAAGTCACAATCCGTGAACTTGTTGCACAACTGGACTGTGGTCACAATGCCATACAGAAGATGGTGGAAGGAGGGCTTAGGGTACCGGAAAGCATGTGCAAAATGGGTACCTCGGCAGTTGACAACCGATTTGAAGGAGAAAAGGGTTGAAGTCTGCTGTGATCTGCTAAAAGCATTTGAAGCCAATAAAGACACGTTTTGTTTCCATCTGGTGGCAGAATATAAAACGTGGGCGTATCTTTACGATCCGGAAACGAAGAATCAATCCATGGAATGACATCAAACCTCTTCACCAAGGTTTAAGAAGTTCAAGAGCTAGCGATCAGCACAGAAAGTCATGGTGACTGTTTTTTTATTGACAGGGGTGTCATTCTCCTTGATTTTCAAAGTTTCTTGAGTGTCTCAATGTACTGTTCGCTGGTTACGGTACGTGGCCGTACCGTAACCAGCGAACGGTACATTGAGACACTCAAAAAGCTTAGAGAAGCCATAAGCAGAAAGAGACCTTACAAGAATCTGAAAGAGTCCACATTCACCGTGACAATGCTAAACCACACACATCTTTGGCAACAAATTAGACGATCAGCAAAGTAGGCTGGTCGGTGGTCCCCCATCCACCATACAGCCCAGAGCTGGTGCCCTCCGACTTCCAGCTGTTCGGTCCAATGAAGGACAGTCTCCGGGGACAACGATTTCATGACACAGACGAGGTGAAAGTGGCTGTGAAGAAGTGGGTACAACAGTCCACAGCTGAATTTTTTCAAAAAGGATTCGAGAGTTGGGCTCAACGATGGCACAAATGTATCGCTTGTGATGGAGACTATGTTGAGTAGTACCTTTGTATAGAGAAAGAGTTACTCTACCAACATCTGCAATTTGAACAACCTCTGTCAGTTAATAAAAGAAGTTATGCCCACTTTTGCATTACTTTAGGTACAACCCTCATAGGATTCTGGTAACACTATCAAAAAAGTCACGCGCTCAACACTGATGGTGACAATGTGTCCCTTGCTGGGAACCACTGACCCCAAATTAAAGACCGCGAACACTGGACATGGCTCAACCGAGAGAAGAGCTGGATTCAGGAGTGGCTACAGCACAATAGATCATATCCATGTGCTGAGAGAACTAATTGAAAGAGCGAGGGAATATGAACTTCCATTGTGCATGGCTTTTATCGATTATGAAAAAGCCTTTGATTCGGTGAAACCATCAGCTGTTACAATGGCTCTGAAGTCCTGCGGTATTAAAGATGCATACATTAATATTATTAATAACATCTATGAAAATGCAAGTGCAAAGATTCGGCTGTTTGAAAATACAACACACATAAAAATTGGAAAGGGAGTGAGACAAGGTGACACCATATCTCCCAAGCTCTTTAATGCCACATTGGAAAATGTCTTTCAATCACTGAACTGGGAAAACAAAGGGATAAAGATTAATGGAGATTATCTAACCCACCTTCGTTTCGCTGATGACGTAGTCATTTTTGCAACTACCCGATCAGAGTTGCAGAGTATGATCCAGGAACTTGCTGACAAGAGTAAAGAAGTGGGATTAAAAATGAACTTTCAGAAGACAAAAGTGATGTTCAATGCTTTTACAAGAAATGAAGATTCATCGATTGATGGAGAAAAACTGGAGATAACAGATACGTATGTTTATCTTGGACAGCAGATATCAAGTGAGGGTCACATTGATGAAGAAATTAATCGGCGTACAAAACTTGCCTGGAGAGCTTTTGGAAGAAACAGCATAATTTTCAAGAGCACTATGCCATTATGTCTTAAAAGAAAAGTGTTTGATCAATGCATCCTTCCAGTGCTTACGTATGGTGCAGAGACGTGGACCTTAACTAAAAGAGACATACAAAGGCTGCGGACAACTCTAAGACTCATGGAGAGGTGCATGCTTGGTGTAACCAGGAGAGATAAGAAGAGGAACTCGTGGATCCGAAAAATGACAAGAGTGGAAGACATCATGATCAGAGTTAAATCCCTGAAATGGCAATGGGCTGGACATACTGCCAGAAGGACAGACCATCGATGGACAGCCGAAATTTTAGATTGGATTCCAAGGGACAGGAAAAGACCCAGAAGAAGACCACATGGGAGATGGGTGGATGAAATTCGAAAGTATGCGGGAGTGACATGGAGGAGACTGGCACAAGACAGACCGTTGTGGAGGAATCTTGGGGAGACCTTCGTCCAGCAGTGGATTGATAATGGTTGACAATGATGATGATGATGATGCTAGTAATGAGAAGTCACGTCGAAAATTAATATCATAATTACTTGTGGTTTGCTAAAATGCATTTCATTAAATCCACTGGTAGGAGGAATTTGCAAAAGTAGTTTACATATTATTCGTGCAATGAACTGCATCTCCTATTTAATGACTTCAAATCAAGGCTTGTTGCAATATATTAATTGAAATGAATTCTTATGAAATAAAGATATGTAAACAATCTGAAATTCCTTAAAAGCGTTGAACTCCATTTCTCTCTCTCTCTCTCTGTCTTAAGACGTCCCATGGTCGAGAAATTTTGCAACTTCTGTTACGCGATCCCATTTTTAGGAGCAAATATTTACTGGACACTAATGCACAAATCTTTAAAGTTTCTCTGCTGTGAGAACGTAGTTCGAAGATGAAAATGGGAATTATAAGATATTTGCGTCTTGCACGCACCTGAGAGTTGAAATCATATCTGAAATTCAGAAGGAAGGAGGTGCGGAGATAAAGCAATTAGCCTGCTATGTGTTTACTAGGCATGTATCGAAGGCAAACATCTGATAAATCGACACGAAAGTTCACCACGTCTTATTTGAACAGCGAGAGAAAAATAATCGCATTTGCGCATCTCGAGTAGTGTACCTAAATGATCTCCCGCAAGGCGAAGAATTATGTGTTTCCAAATAGGAGATGAGTACTATAGATATGGTGTCAGCAACCAGTGAGAGCAGATGGCAGAAACATTTTCTGTTTTCCAACCTTACGGGATTTTTATCTGTAATCGTGTTTTCTTTTAAAAATCTGTTTAGCTTCAATTTAAAGAACTTCCTTTGAAATTTAGAAAGAGGGGGACCCTTGCTGAGAGTGAATGATTTTTAGAAATACACAGTGCGGTGATTTAATAACGAAACTGGATTATTTAAAATAAATTGAAAAGCAGGAAAACTTAGATGAATATATTTTATTCGAAATGCATTCCTCCCGCGTTAATACAAGAAGTGACACGATGAGCCAACGAAAGGAACGACTTGCAGAGGTCATCTTTTGGTATGGAGTGAGGAGCTGACGTCACAGTTCTTCGTATGTCTTCAATGTCTTGAACATCTTTTCATTTTAAAGGCGGCTTTAATTTAGGGAATATAAAGTAGACACACGGTGACAAATCTGGAGAATGAGGGGGGTTGAATACACAGACTTGTTTTCATGCCAGGAATTGCCGTGCACTGAGTGCTCAGTATGCGTGTGCGTTATTGTGAAGAAGGAATCATTGCCCGTTTTAGTACTTGGGCCCGACACAATCCTCTTCCTTCATCTTTCCAAACTGGTTGTGTCAGCATTGCCAGTGACAGTTGTACCTTCAGGAATGAACTCGTGATGCAGAATTCCTTTGCTGTCGTAAAAGCACACAAGCATTGTCTTGATTTTTGGGACTTCTATAGCCTGATCTTCCCTTTGGGTGACTGTGGCAACTTCCACTCAGCACTCTGCCGCTTCGTTTCAGGATCATACCGAAAGCACCGTGTCTCGTCCCCTGTTGCAATGCTTTGGAGAAGATTTTGCATTGTTCCTGCAGTCTCCAGGTTGTCTTATGCGTACTCCACTCGTGAATGTTTCTGGTCGTCTCACAAAGCATGTGGAACAAAAACTCGCACAGACTTTTTCTTCCCCAAAACTTGCACTAAAATTTGACGAATCGTCTCTTTACCAACACCGAGCTTACATTCGAGTATCCTCAAGGTCACACAACGATCGCTTTTTATCCTTTTGCGAACTTTCTCAATGAATTCAGACGTGCGCACTGAAATCGGGCGTCCGGGCCTTTCGTCATTTTCTAAATCGTCCCGCCCATCCTTGAAAGGGGCATAACATCGGAATATTTGTGCACAAGATAGGCAATTAGCCCCATACACATCACGCAACAATTCAACTTTATCAGACGCAGTTATACCAATTTTCAAACAGAACCGGATATTTGCTCTCTGTTCCATGACAGAACGGTGACAATGTTCTTCCACCGAATGACGTCATGCACAGCGTAAATAATGATCTGCGCAATTCTCACGCAAACGCTGTTGCCACCGCATAGCTGATAAATGACTTATCAGTAAACCATGCCTTCCCGACCCGTGTCTCATTACTTAATTGCCGCACTGTGTATTACAAAGGTTTCCGTTTCTTTCATCATCATTTTAAAAAGAGGTACGTACACTGAAGTAGCAAATTGGTAGGAACACCCGATAGCAATCAGACACGTACCATCCTCACTTACATAAGCAAATAGGACGACGAGATGGCAGCCTTTAAGCCGCCGATGTACCTGAAACAAATGGTGCTCAAATTTTCTGCGCTCCTCGATGAGAAATATTCACATAGCAATCGGGTTTTACGAAAGCTACGCAAAACAATCCACCCCTGCTATCTCAGCAGTACCGACCGTAACCCTGTCATTGGTGATGAGCGCTTCCTTCTACTTCTTTACTTTGTGCTCAATTACCCGGGACTATGAAAGCACACATTTTCCGATGGTAAGTCTCGAACCTGCAACCTTCAGCTCCGGACACGAATGTCTTCTTGATTAAGTTACACCGACGGAATTTATCGCTGCAATTTTGCCGTCTTGACAGGTGCTTCATTTCTGTAGTACGTCACACGTACCCCCACCCCCTTGAGAAAGACGGGGGCACGAAATCGCAGGTTTCGGGTCCGCCGCAAATCATGCTTGAAGTAATTCTGTAGAAGAAGGAATTCTAATTAATTCCAGCCGATGTGTGGAAAAAGCATCATACATTTTTTCGAAGCGAAGAAGGAATTCTCATTAATTCCAAACGAAGTGCTGAAGGAACATCGCACATTTTTCGAAGAGCCCAACGGCCAGTAGATGCATTTCCACAATCAGGTGAAAACGCAAATTTACCGGTGACGCAGCTCGAATACGTATCCTTCTGCTACGGAGCCGAATGCTTTCCCGAGTAAGCTACACCGACGAAGTTTGTCGCTGTAACTTTGCCGTCTTGACATGTGCTTCATCTTAGTAATACGCACAAGGCATGAGTAGGGATTAGGGAAGTCATTCATGCCTTCTACCCTGCGGCATGATTTCCATGTCTAGTTCCCCTGACACGGAAATCATGCCATAAGAAAATTAAAATTAAAATTAAAAAACAAATTTCTGACTGTACATCACGTTACTTCCCCAAACAGCTTTTGCAATTTGGAAAAGCTGAAAGTAAGTCAGAGCAACGTAAAATAATAACGCTGAATGTCCGTGGTGTGGAGTTTTGTTGTAAAAATGTAAAGGGATCGAGAATAGATTGTGAAGCGTTGATATCGCGAAAGAGATTAAATCCCGTATGACATGCAGTGAAACATGTTTTGGCGATCATGTACATTCCGTGGTCACCTGCTTAGGCGAGCAGTTTTGTCTGGCACGTATGTTATCACCAATAGAAGCAATGCGTAAGAGACCTCTTTATTTCGAGACCACTTGCACGACGCGGCAGCTGGCTGCCATTTTGAAACGCCAAAGATAATACGCATATACCTGCATCTGCGCTCGAAAAATCTTGTTTTGAAAGTTCCAGAAATATAGCTAAAAAGCTGCCAGGTTAACAATATGAACCCTCTCACTCTATCTATCTTTCTCTCTCTCTCGTGTCTGTCAAGTCCGTAGAATTTTGTATTCAGGCAATATGGTTTTCTATTAACTAGACTACGCATGTTTGATTTTTAATTGTCGTAAATGAGAGCGATGAGAGCGTGAAGTCCACGGACTTCATGCCATTCATCTGAACTGAACATTTGTCTTCTCACGTAGCGATCGTATTATGTATTTCAGCAATCTTGATGGTCCGCCCCAGCTGGTAAAAGAACACATCGCTGACTTTAAGCAAAAGAAAGGACGGGGAGGGTGGATGCGGCTTCAAAACTGAACCGCAGTGGTGTGCTGTTGTGTTCGGCATCCCCTTACCTTCCATTTCTTCTGGGGGAAACATGTGGCAGGAGCTCCCTAATAACACACTCCTCTGTGTTACTTCTGGCTCTTAGTGAGAGATTTAGTGTGAACAACATTCTTAAATTTCAAGTAGCAGGGAAGAAAGAAAGATAAAACAAACACTTTACAGAAGGCTGCATTAAATAAAGGAAGTAACTTTTATTTCATTTTCGATTGGGGAGGGAGGTATTTCGAAAAATTGAACCACTCTATTTAACCTGCAAAGACGGTCATTTTTTTCACACAACAACTGATGAACGTGTTACACAGGTTTAACTGTATATGAGATTGACGAATAAGTACTGTTGTCATTGGAAGAGATCTATGTCAATACCAATAAGTTATTAACATATATCTCATGGAGCATCAATATTGTCACTAGACAATATTGATGCTCCTTTGAACTTCCCGTGAGTAGAACAAATAAAGGAAGAACTTACCATTATGCGTAAGTCTGTTTACCGATTCTTTCTCTGGCCGTCATTAACTACTTATTTATTCAAGTTGTCATTCGAATGAGATCTATGTTAATACCAGTAAGTTGTATTGTCACTAGACTATATTGATGTTCCTTTGAACTTTCCCTGAGTAGAACAAGTAAAGGAAGAACTTACCATTATACGTAAGTCTGTTTGCCGGTTCTTTCTCTGGCCGTTACTAATTACTTATTTATTCAAGAAGTTTGAACTGTTCAGGAAAGTTATCTACGAACATTATCTAGTTGCTTAGTTAATTAAACCTTACACTCATTCCAAAACAACTGCAGTAGGACTTGGTTTTAAAGATCTACGTTTACCGACGACTTTATTTGAAAGTGTTATTTAATACCGTGTTGGACCTCCTTTACCCCGAATTACAGCACGTATGCGGTTTGGCATAGATTTCACAAGTTGTGGGAGTGCAGCTACGTCTACAACATACCAGACGTTCACCAAACTGTCCTGTAACTGGCTCAGATTTGACGGAAGAGGACTTTGCACACTGATCAGTTTTTCAAATATGTCCCATACATTCTCAATGAGTTTCAGATCTGGGCATTGTGTTGGCCAAAGAAAGATGGTAGAAATCGCAGTCATGCTCACAGAACCACTGCTAAACGCATCTTGAGCAATGCACTGTCGTCCATGAAACAGCCGTCACCTGCTGGATAAGAAGTCAACATTCCAGAATGGACTTGATCGGCAACAACGTTCAGGTATTCCTTGGCGAACACCTGACCTTCCAGTAATATCAGGGGACCTGCGCCATACCGACAGAACGTGCCCACACCATGATACTACGTCCAGAACTTTGAGATGTGTTTACAAGGTAATTTCGGTCAATTGCTTCATGGAGTTCCCGTCAAACTCTCTGCCTACCGTCGGTACAGAACAAGGTGTGCCGCATTTTGTCAGACCACATGACTTTTCTCCAGTCTTCCGCTCACGGTGTTTCTGACACCACTGTAGACGAACTTTCGGGGTTTTGGCAGAAATCAATGGTTTCCGTATAAGCACGCGGCAGCTAATACAAATCTTTTTCAATTCCTTGCGCATAGTTGGTTGAGATACGAGTCGAGACCAGCCTTCATTCAATTCTTCGGTCAGTTGGTGCACACAGGAAGTCCTGTTTCTCCGTACAAGCCTTCTCAGATGACGGCGATCTCGTTCCTGGTATACTGTCGTCGAGCCATAGTGACGCCTTTTAGACAAGCAAAGTGGGTTATTTTCCCTCTGATTACAGGCCCAGAATATCTCACCCTTTGAGAAACCAGTCTGTTTTCAAAATCGTCGCTCCAGCCATACTGGCACCCTCAATAAGCGCTTTATCAAACTCCGAAACATGCTTTGTTTTCCTTATTGTGATCAACGCTAAGATTACTGTCGAGCAGTAGTCTTAAATACGAGCATTTGCCTAGATCACGTGGTGACGCACATGACCACGTATTTCGCAAGTGACGTTTACGTGCATCTGCGTAATGGTTTCTAATTTCGTGTCCGGGGTGTGCATATATATATATATATATATATTAATAATATATAAGATAGAAAGATAGATGGCGACATAAGCATACCGGACAAAAAATTAGTCATCCCTAACAGTAATGACAATAAGAAGTTACTGGTTGCACAGAGGGGGCCGCGATAGTAATGTTGGGAGATAAATAGCCCTGACTTGGTCTACAGGATAATTTCTGCCTCGTGCAGTGGTGAAGAGCCACGCGTGTGTTCAATTTAGTCTGTAATATGGTTCGTAAAACAGACGTTACTGAGTAGCAGAAAGGAGCCATCGTGTTTGGCCGTACCTATGGGCACAAAGTGAATGAAGTCGGTCAATTTGTTGGTGTGTCGAAGCGTACTGTCAAGAAACAGTGGTGTAGTTCGCAGTCAACTGCAAATCGGCGACGTAACTGCGGCCGGAAGACGATTCTCACCAACAGGGACCGCCGTCATGTTTTACGCCTAGTAACTGCTAATCGGTTTCAAACCAGCAACAACTGCTCCAAACAGTCAATGAAAGTCCACTTCAACCAATTTCCGAAAGGACATTGCGACGAGAACTGCATGCGATGGATATCTGGAGCAGAGTGCCGCGTAAAAGGCCTCTTTTAACAGCAAGTCACAAAGTCGCACGTTATCAATGGGCTCAGAGGCACCAAAACTTTACTGTGGAGGATTGGAAAAGAGTAATTTGGTCTAATGAGTCTTTTGAACTCCAGTGATGGGAGGCGACGAGTGCATCGCAGGCCCAATGAAGCCTTTGATCCTGATTGTGTCGAAGGTGTTGTTTAAGCTGGAGGGGTTCTGTGATGTTTTGGGGATGTTTTCGGTACCACGAAATGGGCCCTCTCGTTGCAGTGACAATGAATTTGAATCAGCACGCGTACCACCGCATTCTGAATGACGAAAGGTTGACCTTTGCCCTATATCTAAAGGAGCAGCATCACATTGCCACTTCTGTCTTCCAAGACAACTGCCGTGTGCACAGGGCTAAAACTGTGTCTGTGTGGCACGACGAACAATCAGCAACACTGTCTCACCTCGACTAGGTCGGCAAATCCCCTGATTTAAGTCCTATTGAAAACCTGTGGGATCACTTGGAAAAGAAGGTGAAACGCCGGAATAGACAACCACGTACTCTGGTGGAACTTCGGGACAGACTGACGCACGAGTGACTGCAAATCGATGTTCAATACATCCACAACCTCGTAGAGTCCCTACCATTCCAGATTCATTCTGTTATCAAGGCAAGAGGCGCCGCCACGTGTTATTAGGTAAGTTCTGACAAGGGTGACGAATTTTTTGTCCGGCGGGCTTAATACTTTGTGCTTTGCCGTGGGCGCAGAATTTCCCAGGTGAGCCTCTGGTAAACAGTGTTTATTTGCATCATGTTTCTTGAAACCACATCGGCGGAAAGTTTTCGAAACTTAGGATAGGAACTGTTTGTTGTTCAAACTAAGTACTTCATATTTTAAGTCAGGAAGTTAACGGACTGCGTTATCTCTATCAAGAGTAAACCTAATTTTTCATTCAACATAAATTTCTTCTGCGAATGGCACTTCAACAAAAATCAGCTTTTCGTGTGCAGTAGAATTCGAAAGATAGTTTTAAAGCTCCTTGTAACTGCCTCTTGATTTGTTTATTGACCGTGTGGAAGTGACTTCGCAAACGTTTTGGAGAAAATTGGTTCTCAGAATAATATTAAATGTAATTATTTTTATTGCTTAAAATTTGATATAAATAAATCGTGCGAAATAGGATGGAGGCGTGTCGATGGTTTACTTTTCTGTTGGTTCACAAGATGCATTATCTCTCGCTCAGCAGTCTAGGGAGGAGATTGGATTGCCAATTTAGCAACTTCTTTTTATTTGATTTCCAATGAAAGCAGACATGGTTTCCAGAGTACGAAAAAAATGTTTTTCAAAGGAGCATCCAAACACATTTGCTTTTTCCATGGAACAGTTTTAAATCTGTATGTACTTTTCAGAAGAGAGATGTTTTTCTCTCTTCTTTTAGTTAATTATTTTCCCATGGGAGTTCTCCTGTGTTCGTGACTTTTTTAATCTGTTCTTTTTCTAAAGTTCTTCTAATGCGGTTTAAATTGCCTAATGAAGTTTTGCTTTCTATTACTTTGATTTGTGCCGAATACTTCTTTTCAAACACAAATGTGCAATTCTCAAAAAACTCTTTTCCAGCTTTTCTTTTTGATTTGAAAGAGAATTTTTTCAGAAAAGATAACGAGTCTGTCCTTTTGTTGATGGCACAGAATTTTGTACTGCATCGCTGATAGCATCGAGAATTTTGTTATATACAGTGAAGGGCCAAAAAAAAAACTGGGATTCCTCTCTAATACCGCGTTGGTCTTCCTCGCGATCGGATAACGGCAGCAACGCGACGGGGCATGGACTTTACGAGCTCTCTGTAGTACTATGGAGACAGGGTACACCATGCTTCCTGAAGAGGGTGCCACAATTCCGTAATACTCGCCGCTGAAGGCTTTCCGGCATTTAAGGCACCCTGAACAGCATCCCAAACGTGTTCGATGGTGCTTAAATCCGGCGAACGAGGGTGGCCAAGTCAGGATGCCAAACTCCGTGGAAAGTTCCTCCAGCCAAAATCGAGGGACTGTGAACGTGTGCGGTTGCGTGGCGCATTGTCGTGCTGAAAGATGTCGCACCCGTCGGAGTGGTTGCATGACATGAACGGATGCAAATGATTCCCAAGGATGGTTACGCAGCCTCCATAGGTCAAAGCGGTCTGCAGACGTATAAGGGTTTACTAGCGCGTGCCAGCTAAAAAGAACCTACACCACAACAGAGCTACCGCCGGCCTGCACTCTCCCTTGTAAGCATGCGGGATCCATTGCTTCGTGAGGTTGTCACCACAACCCAGAGTCGGTTATCGTGCCGAAACAGTTGGTACCGCTATTAGTCTGACCAGGCTACACGTTACCAGTCATCTTGCGTCCAATGGCGGTGTTACCGAGCCCAGACGAGAGGCACAGCCTTGTGTCGTCCAGTGAGTAATGGCATCCAGGTGGGCCGCCGGCTTCGGAACCCCACAGAACACAGGAAACGTTGCACTGTCAGAACACTGATGCTACTACTGGCCCTAACATTGAATTGCTCTGTGATTTGCAGCAATATTGCACGCCAGGAGGATGCCACGATGCGTGCCAGACCGCTCTGTTCACGATCGTCCAGGGCTTTTCTATTGTCACACTCTGGATTTTTTCACCTGAGTTTGTATAGTCCATTGAAATTGTTGACCGCGTAAATCCAAATTTCGTGGCAATTTCCTAGATAGAGTGACCCATCTCCAGGGCGCTGACTATCATACCACGTTCGAAATAGCTTAAATCCCGATAAGCTGCCATCTGAACTGCGAATGCTACTACTTGAGCTTGCGGAGATATCTGCCTCTATATATACATCGTTTTCGGACGATACCATTTACCGCATGGGTGTGGTGGCATGTAATGGAAATGGTAGCGCCCTTCCCAGTTTTTTTTTTTTTTTTTTTTTTTTGGCACCTCAGTGCATATCGGAATGATTAAATCTCTGAAAATAGCAGTGATGGCGGTCTTTTTTCGCTCTCACAATCTTTCAGTTGTATCTCTCAACTGAATTAAAATCAACTATTGCTTTCATTTTTTATGCTTATCTTAATTTATTTCATGTTTCAGACTGAAATAAAAAGCTGTTTTTGCTGTTTTGGTTTCTGATTTTCATGGGGCAGTGTGAGAAAGCA
Source organism: Macrothele yani (assembly GCA_039090855.1). Lineage (NCBI taxonomy): Eukaryota > Metazoa > Arthropoda > Arachnida > Araneae > Macrothelidae > Macrothele > Macrothele yani. The sequence continues at coordinate 104,315,889 of CM076996.1, read as the reverse complement.
GCAAACCATGACTCACTCTGCAAGCTTTACTCCGGTTTGGCACACTTGTGTGAATTTTTATTTTTTGTTGTTGTTGTTATTGTTGTTTTACACATTTGCGCAGTACCTTCTCTGCAAAATGTTGAAGTTTCTTCACTTTCTCTTCCTTTTGACATTTATTGAAACATTAAAAATATAGTTACAGAATTTCAGAACACTAACTGTATTTGTTCTAACCTCGTCTTATGCAAAGGATCGAATTATCAATGAAGTAAAATAAAGAAATTGAGAAATTTAATTCATTCGACTCCATGTTGACAGAAAGCCGAAAAATACGGTAATTTCATTCCTGAGTGCTTACATATATGCGATGGGCGAGGCAACAGCAAGGACGGATTGGCCCACCGGGACACTGGGACATTTCCCGATGGACCACTCGAGAAATGTCCCACTTTCTCATATCCGCTTTGCCTGGATTGTCTGGAAAGAATGAATAATTATTTTGGTACTTATGAATGAATCGTTAACTTCATTTGATAATAAATAAATACATCGCTCTTTCCACGTTCCAGAAACACACAGCATCCGAAAAATTGTTTTTCAGCCGCCGCTGTGGAATTGAACCAACAGAACTCTCGATATCTAGCCGAGTGCGTTACATTTACGCCACGGTGGCCAACAATCCACGGTGCTATGTGTATTTTTAAGTCAGCTTCTGACATCATAAATCCGTAAGATGGGCTCAGCTACTGAGACGTCTCCATCTGGTGAGCATGAATTGCACTAGCTATATATATATTATAGCAGTTAAATCCAAAGGGTGAGATCTAAGGTGAAAATACTCAAAATACGTGGCGACAGTTAATAAATAAATACATCGCTCTTTCCGCGTTCCGGAAACACACAGCATCCGAAAAATTGTTTTTCAGCCGCCGCTGTGGAATTGAATCAACAGAACTCTTGATATCTAGCCGAGTGCGTTACATTTTCGCCACGGTGGCCAACAATCCACGGTGCTATGTGTATTTTTGCGGTGCTATGTGTATATATGTGTATAACAATCCACGGTGCACCGTGGATTGTTGGCCACTGTGGCGTAAATGTAACGCACTCGGCTAGATATCGAGAGTTCTGTTGGTTCAATTCCACAGCGGCGGCTGAAAAACAATTTTTCGGATGCTGTGTGTTTCTGGAATGTGGAAAGAGCGATGTATTTATTTATTAACTGTCGACACGTATTTGGAGTATTTTCAACTTCATTTGAGCTTTATATTATTTGTCTAAAACGCTATTGTCTTAAAACATATTGGCGTTTTATTCTATCTAAATATACAGTACATGTCGGACATTTGCTCTAAAATAGCAAAATTCTCTCTAATTCAGTGAAAAATTTGCCACCGACCAAGCGTTGTTATAAATAAATTAAACTAACTACGGTTAAGCTTAGGTCGTTGGTCTTGGAGCCAAAGGATGATTGGTAGACCCTACTCTCTTTTTGTAATTTAGAAGGAGGCACTACTAACAATTTTGATTGTCCATCAATCCCCACATCCTTATCCACGTATAGCACAAAGCTATTCTCCGGCAGAGATGTTCCGAAATCTGTATCCCATCCACATTTATCTTAAAAGGAGCAACTATTTACCGATACTGGCTCATAGATCAAAATGGTAGTTCATGAGTCAGACTAATGGGTAAAATTAAAAAAGGCGTCTGTTCAAGGAGGTGATACGAACACCGTTGGGCGTTACACGATCAGTGACCAAATAAATAATTTTTTTATAACACACCGTTTTGAGCATGGTTTGATATGTTACATTCAATCATGAGTTGAACTTTAAATTCAGCCTCAAATTGCTACTAAAATTTGTTCACGACTGAATTATTTTTGCAATGCATATTTTAACAGTTCTCTTTCATCCAGGAATTAACAGAATTTTTACATGAGGGAATTTATGAGGTGTTTTCTTGGGGGTTCTTGTGTTTGTGCAATAGGCCACAAGACTAAAAATTTCGGCCTGGTTTCGTCGATCCGATCCGCCCCTTGGCGACAGTATAATGTGGCCTGAGTCATTAGGTCGTATGACTGCCATTCCAGGCTATACATTTTGTAACATGGCGTGGTATCGAGTGGAAAAGTCTCTGGATGGTGTCTTGAAGTATCGCTGACCATGCGCCCTTGTCCTGTGTCCACAATTCTTCGATATTGCAAGGGATCATGCAGAAACGTTAGATCTTCAGTCGATGACGTCCCACACGTTCTCTATTGAGGGAAAGTCTGGGAAGCGTGCTGGCCAGGGCATCACGTGGGCACCATGTAGGTACTATCTGTTGATGTTGGCCGGGCGTTATTTTGTTGAAACTTCACATCAAGGTTACCACGAAGATATGGCAAACAGGAAAGATGACATTGAATTTTCGATTGTAATGAGCACGTCTTCTGAATTCTTTCCGACACGTGTAAAATATTTCGAAATTATTCGTAGTCAATGGAACCCATTACAAAAAATTTAAAAAGAAATCAACCGCGTTTCTACAGTCGATAAACATCTATAAACAAAAATAGTTACTTTCTCCCACTAGGTGTTGAAAATTCTGCTACGAAAATCAACAAATTGAGAACAAAAAGTTTTTCATAGCTGAAGGAAGATTTCAGAGACAAAGAGGTGTCCAAATCGAACAGTTAGAAGAACAGATATAGAGGAAAGCATGATGTAAATGTACGCCCCCTAGCGGGAAAATTCTGAATAATAGAAAAAACTGTGGAACATTTTTGTTCATATGTGACGTACTACAGAGGTGAAGCACGTGCCAGGACGACAAATCAGCAGAGATATATTCCGTCGGTGTAGCATAGGAGGTTAGAGCAACTCACTCCGGAGCAAGAAGACACGGTGTTCGATCACCGACAAATTCCTGTTTTCACACATAGCAAAAGCAATGCCAAGAGAAAATAATTTTTCAAATACGTCTCCTGGAAGCACTTATGCATCAACTTATGCATCGTGGAAAAACTAGGAAGCGAGGATCGTCGTTATCACATTTCAAGCTTCCCCAATGTAAAAAGAATTTTTCATATCGGAGTAATAGTTGTAGAGGTATGGTGTCCACAAACGGAAGGGAGGACAAAGTGGTAACATAAGCAAGTATGTTCTAAAAGAAACGGGCTGCAGCACTTCATCTATCGTCCTACTGTGCTTGTCCCCACTATGCCTGCGAGCGGTAAACGTCTGCGGTAATTGATAGCGAGACAAACCATGACACCAGGCTCAGGAACCCTATGGCACTCACGGATGGCAGCAAGATCAGTCCGTTCACTATGTCGGGTACTAAGGCAGAAGTCAGACTCGTCACTGAACACGACATGGTTCCATTCGTCCCGCCAAGCATGTCTGGTATGAAACCACTGCAGCTATACGATACGATGTATTACGGAGAGTTGCAGTCATCGCAATGGCTGGCAAGACCGCAAACCTCTCTCAGCCAGTCTGCGATTCACAGTACGTGCCGATTCCGGGATGTCCATAGCTGCCTCTATTCCTCGTCTAATATCGTCCGCAGTGTATTATAGGGCTGAAACATTCTGCTGGCGAATGCGACGATCGAGGTGTTTCTACGTCCGCCTACATACACCAGACCCACTACGGCGACTCACGTTACATTCCTCCAGCCACTGTCTCCACATCAGGCCGATAGTTTTTGCATCTCGATCAGTTTCCGCCGCGATGCAAATCAGGGGCCAATCAGCCGTGCGTAACTCTATGATGAAGCGTCTGATGATCCGTGTGATGGTAAGATTCCCAATCAGGCATCCTGGTTCTTTACACGTGTTTTCGCCACCGAGATCACTTCGATGCAGTGCTCCACACGCCCAGTTGAGGACGACCAAACTTAGCTACGCTGATTGTTTACACTCCTTACACGTGCTTTCGCCACCGAGATCACTCCGATGCAGTGGTCCACACGCCCAGGTAAGGACGACCAAACTTAGCTACGCTGATTATTTACACTCCTTACACGTGCTTTCGCCACCGAGATCACTCATGGTGTGGTCCAGACGCACAAGGTGAGGACGACCAAACCTATCTAATCGAGCCGTTTTGCCTTTTTACTCTCTCATCTCTCAAGTGGTTGGGTCGCAACTGCGGTCATTTACATAACCAATTGAATAATAAGGAATTTCTAATATATGTCCTCAGCTGTCGATATGTACTTACCGATTCGCAAGACGGGCCCACAAATAATTTCTAGTGTGGCCTTTTTTATGGATGTCTCACGACCCTTTATCCCTGAACCAAATCCTCCATTTGCGTACAGAGAAGCGTCAGCGAAGAGTACCTGCGGTGGGCCTGGTTACCTTTGATTCAAGCGGCTGTCTTGTGAGTTGAGGTGCTGCCTTCTTTTCAGCTTTGCCCTGTCCTCTTTGGTGGAAGAGAAATGTTTGCACTCTTTACCTTCTATGAACTGTCAATTAAGATTACAAATGAATCGACACTTTTTTTTCCGAGGTCATAACGCTTCTTTTACCCCACATGATGCTTGCTGTCTTTAGTTTACATTCTTGGCTCTGCAAATCTGTCTGCGACTGTTTGCCAGCATCGAAAAAGAAACGGAAAAAAGCTTTTTTAGTTGCTGTGGTTTGCTGTTTAGGAAAAGAAATGTCTAAAAAAAACATTCCTTACCGTAAGGCAGAAGACAGAAATTTGCAAATATTGCAATGAAAATACCGAAATCTAAATCACAAATGAAAATATTGAAATCTAAAGCACAAATGAAAATATTGAAATCTAAAGCACAAATGAAAATAGACGATTTTTTTTAAAAAGCAAAGGTATGTAAAACGATTTTGTGTAAAGCTACTAATTTTCACTTGATAACGATTTAGTAACGTAACATAATTTTTGATTCATTTTCTTATCATTAAAATGTCAATTTTGTTTTTCTGCTATGCAAAGTAAATGTCCGCATTTAAAGCATAATAGGAGCTTCCGAGATCAAAACGGACACTCCGAACTACAGTGCGCACTAGGTACACAACATATAACTGCATTTTTCTAATTAACATGTTTTTAAGTTAATGTTATTTATGATTTTCGAGGAATCATCTTATATTTAAAACACAAAACGTCTGTTTGTCCGAAGCAGCAAAAACTCTCGAACGCCGAATTGTGGCATCGTGAAATCTGCATAGCTTATTAATACTGGAATTTCTAGGTCAACGCAACTATTTTAAGATCTCTACGTTGTTCCGTTCGCGAGTTATGAACTAATTAATAAGCTAATCAATAAAGTCAGCGTCGTTTGCTACGTCATCCTGTTCCAAATCTGAAAGCACGTGACTGCATTCATCGTCCCGGCACATCCGCAGGTGCTTCTATTCTTTGAGAACTGTGCATAAAAAAAATGCAAAAACGAACTCTGCGAAATCTTAACGAAACGGGCTGAAATTTTTATGAACACCATGAACCGGTAATAAGAGGAGTCCCTCAAAATTTCACAAGAATCCGGTCAAAACTTTTTAAAATAGGCATGAAATTTTTAATGCATCGGTAAACAGAAATATATACGCAGTAACGGTTAATAAAATTTTGACGGCTAATTTATAAAGTTATTTACTGATTCAGGCGAAATTCGGAGGTCATGTTCCTATTAACGATTTATGGTGTTCATTAAAATTTCAGCCAGTTTCATATAATATTCGCAAAGATAAGTTTTTAACTTTTTTATCCCAGAGATTCGCCCCTCAAAGACGTCTGAAACTGAAAGCACGTGATGCATTTGATCGTAGATAACAAATTGTTAACGAATATTGTTCAGTCAGTGTTTTAATGCTGTGTCTCCTGGATGCGTGTTAAATAATTCCTAACGCTTTTGGTCCGTTTGATTCTACAGACTCCATACATTATGTACCGGGCAAAGCCGGGTGTAAAGCTAGTAATTAATAAAATTCAGGTTACTTGAAAATAATAGGCAAATTTGATATAACGTCACAATATAATAGAACAAACGGTGGCGGTACATCAAAGGTTGACGGTACATTATTTGGCTTTTACTAGAGAATTTCTTCTTGTCAGATTTTTTGCCTAATTCTACAATTGTATCGAGCAATTATATTATCCAAGCATTTGCAGTCAGGCTTCTTCATATTACATGAGGTAACCCTGAACAGGATCGTGTTTAAACATATTTTACCTGTAAGTTTAGTATATGAGTGAGATCTTTTTTAGCACGTCTTTTGTAAAAAAAGATCGTGCTTATGTTACCGGTTTGTCCGTACGTCCGTCCATCTGTACCCACGATATCGCTGCAACTAATAGTCCGATTTGAAAAATTATTTTTGCATTGGAAAGCTTGAAATATGCGAATGATGATCCTTCATTTCGTTTTTTTTTTTTTTTTACGATGAACAATTTTGCCGCTAAATGCAAATGATGTCGAATTTAAAAGTACGTTTTATTCCACATATTTGTTTCTAAACATCCGATTGAAAAAATTATTTTATCTTTCGATTCCATTTATGTCGAAGAGTATTTTAGATACAGTTACTTTTTCAAATTACGCAAAGATTTTCCGATAGGGGGCGTAAATGTAAATTATATTTTCCCCGATAACTCTTCTAAAACTCCGATTTGAAAACTTTTTTCTTCAGCGGATACACCTCCTGATGGAAAATATTTTGCATATAATTTCTAATTTTTGGTAAAGAATACTTTGGCCACCAGGGGGCGTACGTGTTAATTTTTGCTTCTGGTGCATTTGCCATAAAATATGAGCTTCTAAAATATCGATTAAAAATATTATTTCTTGCACTGATTGATGCCACTCACATCGATAAACTTTTTCGGAAAATCATAGACTTTCCGCTAGGGGGCACAGTGGTAAATTGCTTTTTCTGCGTTATTTCTGCTTCTAAATCTCCGATTTGAAAAATTCTTTCTGCACCGGATACAGCTCCTGATGGGAAATCCTTTGCACATAATTTCTAATTTTTGTAAAAAATGGTTTGGCCACCAGGTGGCGTAGTCTTAATTGCTGCTTCTGATGTATTTGCAGCAAAATATGAGCTTCTAAAATCTCGATTGAAAAAAGTCGTTTGTTGACCGATACTACTCTTGTCGACAAACCTTTTAGGAAAACTTTCTTCCTGAAATGATGCATGGTTTCTACGCCAGGGGCGTAGATGCATATCTTATTTTTGTCAATATCTCTACTTCTAGGAGTCCGATTTGAAAAATGCCTTCTTTGTTGGATAGCGTTTCCGATGCGAAATGTTTTTCCTATAATTTTAAAATTTTCAAGTAAATCATAGACTTTCCGCTAGGGGGCACAAAGTTGTAAAATGCGTTTTCTGCGTTATTTTCTGCTTCTAAAACTTGATTTGAAAAATTCTTCCTGTATCGCATACAAGACCTGATGGAAAATATTTTTCATATAATTTCTAATGTTTGGTAAAGAATGGTTTGGCTACCAGGGGGCATAAGTGTTAATTTCTGCTTCTGATGTATTTGTAGCAAAATCTGGGTTCCTGAAAACTCGACTAAATTTTTTCTTTCTTGGACCGATATCGCTCATATGGAAAAACCTTTTGAGAATACCAGGGGACGTAAAGTCACACCTTATTTTTGTCCATATCTCTGTTTCTAAGAGTCCGATTTGAAAAATTATTTCTCCGTTGGAGAGCGTTTCCTGTGCGAAATGTTTCATCATATAAATTCATGTTTTTTTTAACGCACAAGTCTGCAACCAGAGGGCGTAAGCTCACGATTCCATTTACAGCAATATCTGAGAGATTAAAAACCCGATTGAGAAACTTCTTTCTTCCGTCAGATACTATTGCTTTCCATACCGGTTCCATTGACTTTGAATAGCTTTGATAAATTTAATTTGCGTCAGAACGGATTCAAAAGACGTGCTTATTACACCCGATAATTCGGTGTCATCTTTCCTGCTTTTATTTTTTATTGAAAGTTTAAAGACCATCGTGAGCAACACAACGAGTTATATGCAGTTGCCCATCCCCAATTTAAGGCCACTGATTCCAAGAAAGGGAGTGAGCCAGGATTCGAATCCGGATCCTTCACGAACGAATGGTCATAAGCCAGCTCTTAGACCACTGCGCCAAATGGTCGGTTGTGAATGAGTTCACGTAAATTAAATATTTATTTTTCTCTGAAAATAAAATTTCTTCCTTTTCTAATTTTGACAGTAACTCTCTGCTGTTTCGCTTCCTAAAAGTAAATAATTGAGTTGATTAGTTAGGCTTTGTTAAGACGTAACTCTCAGGGCTGTAACTGGAATTTAGTTTCTGGAAAATATTCCACAGAAAAAATGTGATCTATCTATCTATCTATCTATCAGGGCCGTAATTAGACTTTCGTTTCGGATTTTCTTTTAATATTCCACAGCAATAATCTATCTAATCTCTTAACAAAAAATAAACTCTTTAGTTTTTTGTATATCAGTATTAGTTATAGAGTAACGACACATGAACTTACTCAATATTAACAGAAAAACAAACTGAACAATATGAGACAGAAATCACGTGAAAACATTACACGGGATACAGAATGAAAGCAAGTACAGTCTGAAAAATGAAAATTATAAAAAGAAAAATGAAATCTCCGTCAGGAAGTGGATTTTAAAAATTCCGTTAACGATAGATGAAGCCGCTGTGCCAAGGGATTTTGACGATGAATTGGCCGCCTAATAGTTGCTATCATAGCAACTACCCTACCTTTAGTCACGAATTTTTAGGCACTCTCCAACAGGGGTGATTTAAGCAACGGGCCCATTGTGCCCGAGCCCAGGGCGCCAGATTTAGGGAGGCGCCAAGCTGAAAGTGATTTTTTATGTATAATTTATCACCACCACCCAAGAAAATTTTTACTTAAATAATTTTACAAAATTTATTAATTTTAAAACGTATATTCTTTGTAGTCGTCACTCCATATGCGTGGACGGAGATCATTAGCTGAGCAAAAGTAAACACGTGTTTTTTTAAGATTATGGACTCTTTAATCAGTAATTTAGCAACAGGAGGAAAGTTGTTCTGGAAAGGTTTGAACTTTTCAGGGATTTGAAAGAGACCAGTGCTTGTGACATAGAGGCTAGATCAAATAAATTTGTTCATAGGTACCAAGGAGACATAGAAAACTTTCTCAGCAACGAATTTCTACATTTCGAATCATATATGAATGCGGAAGACTTGAACACACCAACGGGATATGTACACTTTCATCATTGATAACAATCTTCACAGTACATTTCCAAACTTAGAAATAGCTTTGAAAATGCTTTTAATCTTACCAGTCACGAATTGTTCTGCTGAAAGATCATTTTCAGCAGTATCAAGATTTGAATAGAAAATGAAAAAAAGGACGTTACTGAGAGAAAAACAGTTTAACTCACTGGGCCCGTTGTTTAAAAGTGGGAAATTATACGTAAGTGTTAATCAAATTTTCATTAGCATCGCAAGTGTTTATTAAGATTGTTTTAATATTTGCTTCTTTTCCCACATTATTGTGTCTTTTCTGGTGCATTATGTTGTTTTATAATAATAAATGATGTATTTATTTTTCACAAAATCCTGAAGGTCAATAATTTGAAACGTACACTGGTACACTATGAAATAGACCTAATATATTTTTCATTAATAATAAATATTATTGCAAAATTATTTAACATAAGGCAATAAAACACACTCCAGACAAACAGACACATACAAGTCATGAGCCCGCACCATTTAGCAAAAGAACACAATTAATGAGGGTGCCCATGCCATGTCAGAGACACTTCGGCCCTGCTCTCCAGTGCGTTGCAACTTTTTTCGGCAACTCTGCTCAACGTAGAAAATTTCTCCAGAGTTCAGAAGCTGCCATTTCCTTCTCAAATGACAACACGCTAATTGAAGTTCCCAAATCTTACTCCCCATTCATGTCAACAGGCAACAGGCCACCACATTTTGTGATGACGGCTGTAATTAGAATTCATCTTCTATCGACGCCACTTCCTCCCCTTTTCCCCTCCTTCGCTCTCCGGCTATTCAGACCGAAAGCGAAACCGGAGCAGCAGTGCCCTGAGCACTCTATCTCTGGCTCACTTTGGACCCTGTGATCTGTGGAGTTTCAAATTCGAGATGCAATCACTCACTGTGTTTAGATGTTCTCACATTTCTAAACACAACCCATCCCAGTCTGGCATCTTGATGTTATAAAGAAACAACAAACTACGATTCCAACTGCCATTTTTTTTTCGCCTCCCTTAACACACGATAAAGAAACAAATAAATAAGCGATCTCAAAAAAATCTGATAATAGAACAATTCCGATTAATAAAGTGCCAAACACAGAGGTTCTTGTAATTCTACAAATTTGTTACTGCTGACCAGAGGGTATAGTGAGAAAGAAATGTTAAAGGAAATAATAGAAGCAATTTGGAAAAAAAATAAAAGAAGATAATGGCGATTCCTGTTGATCTAATAACTTACGATAAACAAGGAAACAAAATTTGCACAAAACATTTTTTATTTGGGGGGGGGGACCTAAAAACCCCTTCTCCCCTGTTACGACCGTGGTAACTGCAATTTTTATGCTCGAACGAAACTGTTTCACAAATTCTACCGGGGTTTGGAGAAATAAAAATTGAAATTGATACTGACTCAAAGGCGAATCCAGAACAACAGAACGAGGGGGGCGAATTGATCCATAGAGAAAACATGAAAGCTAAATTAAAAAGAACAAGAACAAATACACACACACACACACACACACACACACACACACACATCATGTACTTAATGTTACCGCGGAATTTTCTATATCCCCGTAACATTTAAATTTCTTCCGTATAATTTTGTTTCTTATTTTTTTTTTTTTACTCTAAAGCGGTAGGAAATAAATATTGAATTGCCAAATTAGAATATCGTTGATTAAAATTACTTTCCGGTGAAGCCGAGCCAGGCTACCCGAAAGTTTCGGTTGATAATTAGAACAGTCTTAATTGCACTCAAGCCAAAAGAAAGGGGAAAATTATATTCTTTTTTTCACGGAAACTTGATGAAAATACCCGGATGGGAAGGAAGAGAAAGGAAGACATTCACGGTTCTTTTTTTTTCTCACGGAACGCCCGGAAGGAAGGCATAATAGCAGAGTCTCGTCGTCGAAGCCGAGAGAATAGCAGGAGCGCAATAAATCCTGTTGGGGCGTCACCCCTTTTCTCAAGCAACTCTTGCGAGCATCTCTGCATTGTCCGGGGTAGCGACGAAATCCGGGATAAGTCACGTCGCCGAAAATACCTACGTGACAATCTTCGCCTCCAAGTAGCTGGGTGCGGCCAATTAGCAAAAAGGTGTGTGAGCAAGTTGACAGCTGAAAGAAGACATAATTTTTGGGAAAGTGACCCGAACTGAACGGATAGCAAGCTAATCACATAGCAGGGCTATCTGTGAGGGACAATGGCATGACCCGACGCGGTTCGGACGGCCGGGCCGTCACGCCCCCCAAAGATAGACACCGGACACACAAAAATAAGAGAAATTATTAACTGAATGAGAAAGAAGAGCAGACTCGATGAAAGAACGACGGACACAACACTCGAAGTCAGAATTTCAGGCTGAGTAGAAGAGAGGTCAAAGCGCTTTCTGTAAAAAGATGGTTCAGAGACAAGAATGAGGTAGTAAGGAAGTTATGAAATAGTCCCAAAAAAACTACTGATGACGGAGAGCTGATTCCTACGACCAGCCGGTAACCCAGCTTCACGATCGGGGCTTCCGAAGGAAAAGAGGGTATGATGACTTTTATCTCTAGCATTTCTGATTCGTGCCTCATAGCTTTGCATGTGCTATGCAGGACTTGTTACCCGAAAGTCTCTCACATAGTGCATTGATAATTTTCCTCTGGCGCACCGCGCCATGTTCTAAACCAGTAACTAAAGTTTAAAGTCAATAATATAATATTTAAATGCATTATACCTGTTTGAAATAAATAACTAAAATGTTTAATTAAAAGCAAGCAACCTCCCCGGTACATTGTACCTAGCTTTAAGAGCATCGGCTAAAAGAAATAAACAGTTAAATTTAATTCACGTGTCACTCAGTTCATTTCTCCAAATTTAAATAGAGTTCAATCAGTGATTTTCTTATTGTTATTTATGCAACTTTTTATTTTAACTTCTTTGCGGCATATGAATAAGCATGGAAACCCCATGCAAATTCATATGAAACACAACGCGATGCATTTGTCGACCCTGAGCTTGGAGACCCTTATTTAGGGAATCCAAATTCATTGTTGACACCACTAGGCGAAATTTACAGGGCGAATTATTTTGGATTGAATTTTTGACCTTTTTAACTTTTTTCCCACTACGGCGAATAAGACGTAGTAGTGGTTCGCCGATACCCGACAAGGGAGCGATAATATTAAATATATAATTAAGCATGTACAGTATGATTAATACAGACATTTTAACGTGGACCAGGAACATCAAACAAAGATTTTCGCTCTTTCCACGTTTATAAGTGAGTCACGGAAAAATTCTCATTGGCCGCCACCGGGAATCGAACCCAGGTCTTCCAGTTACGCGCCGGATATGCTTCCACTGCACCACAGCAGCCTCGAATTCCTCCGGACTCACACACACTAACTGCCAAGTCAATTTGGCAGGTTGCTTCTTGGAACCCCGCACAATGCTGAGGATATCCGGCGCGTAACTGGAAGACATTGGGTTCGATTCCCGGTGGCGGCCAATGAGAATTTTTCCGTGACTCACTTATAAACGTGGAAAGAGCGAAGATCTTTGTTTGATGTTCCTGGTCCACGTTAAAATGTCTGTATTAATTATTCATTCGCCTTCTAATTATTTCTTCAGTTGCTGCTTACCATCTTTGGTGAATCCCCAGCATTGTGCGGGGTTCCAAGAAGCAACCTGCCAAATTGACTTGGCAGTTAGTGTGTGTGAGTCCGGAGGAATTCGAGGCTGCTGTGGTGCAGTGGAAGCATACCCGGCGCGTAACTGGAAGACCCTGGGTTCGATTCCCGGTGGCGGCCAATGAGAATTTTTCCGTGACTCACTTATAAACGTGGAAAGAGCGAAGATCTTTGTTTGATGTACAGTATGCTTCATGGTCATCAACAATTATCAATTCACTACTGGGCGAAGGTCTCCCCAAGTTTCTTCCTCAACGGTCTGCCCTGTGCCAGTCTCCTCCATGCTACTCCCACGTCATACTTTCAAATTTCATCCACCCATCTTCCACGTGGTCTTCTTCTGGGTCTTTTCCTGTCCTTTTGAATCCAGTCTAAAATTTCGGCTGTCGTCCTTCTGGCAATATGTCCAACCCATTGCCATTTCAGAGATTTTACTCTGATCATGATGTCTTCCACTCTTGTCATTTTTCTGATCTATGAGTTCCTCTTCTTATTTCTCCTAGTTACACCAAGCATGCACCTCGCCATGCCTCTCTGAGTTGTCCGCAGTCTTTGTATGTCTCTTTTAGATAAGGTCCACGTCTCTGCACCATACATAAACACTGGAAGGATGCATTGATCAAACACTTTTCTTTTAAGACATAATGGCATATTGCTCTTGAAAATTATGCTGTTTCTTCCAAAAGCTCTCCAGGCAACTTTTATACGCCGATTAATTTCTTAATCAATGTGACCCTCACTTGATATCTGCAGTCCAAGATAAATGTAGGTGCCTGTTATCTCCAGTTTTTCCCCGTCAATCGATAAATCTTTATTTCTTGTAAAAGCATTGTACATCACTTTTAAGCATGTATACATATATACACCGAACTGCCAAAAGTCATGGGATGCGTACCTGGTATCGTGTGGGACCTCCTCTAGCACGGTGAATTGTAGCAACTTGACGTGGCATCGATTCCACAAGTGGCTGGAAGACTTCTGGAGAGATGTTGAGCCACGCCGTCTGAACAGCCGCCCACAGTTTCCTGGTATTTGTAGGTGCAGGATCGTTGGCTTCTGGCCATTCGTCCGAAATGCGTCCAGGTTCGAATCCCGGTGAGGCATGGATGCTGTGTTTGTCTTACGGCACTGGCTGCCTACCCTGGAGTTAGTGGCCCTATAATTAAGGAAGGGCGACTGCTCCTAGCCCATTGAGTTACTCACGGTGGTCGGTAAACCTTCAATAAAAGAAAAAATGGACCTTTCCACCACGTCCCATAAGTGCCCTATTGGGTTCATGTCGTGCGAACGTGGTGGCCACACCATCCGTCGGAACTGTCCAGAATGTTCCTCCAACCATTTTTGGACAACTTGGGCCCGATGATGACATGGTTTATTGTCCGCCTGGAATTTTCCATCGTTGTAGGGGTACAGGAAGTCCACGAAGGGCTGTAAGTGGTCCCCCAGCAGAGTAACAAAGCCACTACCGGTTAATGACGTGTTTACGAGGACCAGAGTTCCCAAACCATGCCACGTAAAGACACCCTACACATGTATGGAACCACCAGCAGCTTGCACAGTGTCTTGTTGACAGCTTGGGTCCATGGCCTCATAAAGTCTGCACCACACCCGAACCCTAACATCAGCTCGTAACAACTAGTAGGGTGACTCATCGGACCACGCATCATGTTGCTTGTCTTCCAGGGTCCAATTACCGTGTTCACGAGCCCAGGTGAGGCGTTGTGTCCGATGTCGAGGTGTTAAGAAAAGCACACTGGGTCTTCTGCCCCATACCACATGGACGCTAAATTACGCTGCACTGATCTAATGGATATGTCTCTGGTACCTCCTGCGTTTAATGTAGATGTCATTTGAGCCAATGTCGGCAGTTTGTTAGCATGATGGACAATCCTAGTCAGACGCCGCTGGTCACGGTCATTCAGCACCCGTGGTCGGCCACTGCGCTGTCCACGGTGGGTGGTAATGCCTGATGTGATGTATTCTCGGTACACACGTGACATCGTAGATCGAGTAATGTTGAATATTCGCATAACTTCGGAAATTGAATGTCCCATCCGTCTGCCTCCCACTACCATGCCTCGTTCAAACTCCGATGATTCACCTCGGCTTGTCACAATCCTACTGGCGGTTGTTCAGCGTGACTCACGATATTCCACCACGCAACTGATAAAAATCGTGGCGTGCGTCGAAGCCTTTATACGATGGCATCGTCAGTTTAAATTTTGCATACTGCTATCCCAAGACTTTTGACACTTCACTGTATAACCCTGACATAACCAGTATATATAAATATATATATACACATATATATATTTATATATACTGGTTATGGGATGTAAGGTCAGGTGATGCGTAACATCACAGCTTCTCCTTGACAAATGTCAACCCTGCCTTCTCGTGGTGCATCCTGTTCCCACTAAAGGGGCTCTGACGACCGCCAATAGCGGTATAACTATACCATCGGGATCAGAGGAAATTCTATCCCACACTCACCAACCCGCTTGGCCAGCGTGGTGAGTTATGGCCAAACCCCTCCAAAATGACTCCACAACTTAAATCTTGGCCCTCAGTCTCCGGCAGTTGGAATGTACCTGGCCAAGGCAGCGGCCAGTGCGACATGAAGGCAGAGGGTGCTAAGAATCCCCGGAGGACCGGACTAGGCTGCCATCTGATGCTGACCTTGGCAACGTACAATGGACGCTCCTTATCTTCTGATTCAAGGCTTCTTGAATTGGAAGAGGAACTACAAAGGATCAAGTGGGACATCGTGGAGCTAAGTGAGGTAAGGAGAAAAGGAGAAGATCTCATCGAACTGAAAAGTGGACATCTCTTCTACTATCGTGGGACAGATACTGGCAGAACTAGTGGTGTTGGATTTATAATAAACAAGAAACTGAAGGATAAAGTGGTAGAAGTTGAAAGTTCCTCTGACAGAGCTGCACGACTCGTTATCCAACTATCGAGAAGATACCAGGCTCAGATTATTCAAACTTATGCACCCACCACAAGTCATCCTGAAGAAGAAATTGAAGAATTTTCTGAGGAAATTTGTCATCTAAATAATAAAGGTAAGCAGCACTTGAAAATAATTATGGGAGATTTCAATGCAAAAATAGGGCAACGGCAACAGAATGTAACTTCAGTAGGTAAATTCGGTCACGGCAACAGAAACCAGCGTGGAAATACTCTCGTTGAGTTTGCAGAGGCAGAAGGGTTTTTCATCTTGAACTCCTTCTTCAAGAAAAAGCCACACAGGAAATGGACATGGAGACATCCAAATGGGACGACAAGTGAAATTGATTTTATTATGTGTAACAAAAAATTCGTCATAGAAGACTGCAGTGTGCTAAACAAGTTCAACACAGGTAGTGACCATAGATTGGTGAGATGTAAGATGCACCTCAACACTAAACTTGAACGTGGCAAGCTCATAAGACAAACAAAATCTATTGACATAACAAACCTTAAAAAACACCATAATACCTTCAAGTTGGAACTGAAGAACAGGTTCTCTGCTTTAGAAGGCCTAACATCGGAAGAAGTGGACATCTCTGAAGTTAACAGAAAAGTAACCAAAGCTCTTATGGAAACAGCAACAAAATTAGCTGGGTCTAAGAACAAGTTGCATATAAATAAATTATCAGGAAAAACGAAAATGTTGATGCAAAAAAGAAGAGAGATGAGGACAACTAAAGAAGATGTGACTTCCAAAGTGGAATATATAGAGCTATGCAAGACAGTACGAAAAAGTATCACTGAAGACGCAAGAAAATTCAACTGTGAACTAGTGAGGAAAGCAATTGAAAACAACCAAAGCCTAAAGATAGCAAAGGGACATCTCAGTAAGGGAAGAAAACAGATTATGGCACTGAGAAAAGAAGATGGTTCTGTAACAAGAAATAGAGGCGAAATTTTGACAAGAGTGAAAGATTTCTACTCCAAATTATATGAAAGGGATGATACATGCACTCCAGACATCATGAAAGATACCAGTACCAGAGAGTTCTTCCAGTCCTTCCAGCAGAAGTTGCACATGCAATCAAAAACATGAAGCGGGGAAAAGCTCCAGGAGAAGATGGAATTACTGTAGACATCATACAAGAAGCAAGTGGAGAAATCAAAACAGTACTCGCCCAAATTTTCACTCGATGCCTTAATGAAGGAAAGATTCCTGAGGATTCGAACACCGCTACAATGATCCTGCTACATAAGAAAGGTGACATTGAGGATCTCGGAAACTACAGACCTATCAGCCTCCTATCAGTAGTTTATAAAATCTTCACTAAAGTTCTTTCACACCGCTTGAAGGTAACACTGGACATGGCTCAACCGAGAGAACAAGCTGGATTCAGGAGTGGCTACAGCACAATAGATCATATCCATGTGCTGAGAGAACTAATTGAAAGAGCGAGGGAATATGAACTTCCATTGTGCATGGCTTTTATCGATTATGAAAAAGCCTTTGATTCGGTGAAACCATCAGCAGTTACAATGGCTCTGAAAACCTGCGGTATTGAAGATGCATACATTAATATTATTAATAACATCTATGAAAATGCAAGTGCAAAGATTAGGCTGTTTGAAAATACAACACACATAAAAATTGGAAAGGGAGTGAGACAAGGTGACACCATATCTCCGAAGCTCTTTAATGCCACATTGGAGGGTGTTTTTCAGTCACTGAGCTGGGAAAACAAGGGGATAAAGATTAATGGAGATTATCTAACCCACCTTCGTTTTGCTGATGACGTAGTCATTTTTGCAACTAGCCCATCAGAGCTGCAGAGTATGATCCAGGAACTTGCTGACAAGAGTAAAGAAGTGGGATTAAAAATGAACTTTCAGAAGACAAAAGTGATGTTCAATGCTTTTACGAGAAATGAAGATTTATCAATTGATGGAGAAAAGCTGGAGATAACAGATACGTACGTTTATCTTGGACAGCAGATATCAAGTGAGGGTCACATTGATGAAGAAATTAATCGGCGTACAAAACTTGCCTGGAGAGCTTTTTGGAAGAAACAGCATAATTTTCAAGAGCAATATGCCATTATGTCTTAAAAGAAAAGTGTTTGATCAATGCATCCTTCCAGTGCTTACGTATGGTGCAGAGACGTGGACCTTAACTAAAAGAGACATACAAAGGCTGCAGACAACTCAAAGCAGCATGGAGAGGTGCATGCTTGGTGTAACCAGGAGAGATAAGAAGAGGAACTCGTGGATCCGAAAAATGACAAGAGTGGAAGACATCATGATCAGAGTTAAATCCCTGAAATGGCAATGGGCTGGACATACTGCCAGAAGGACAGATCATCGATGGACAGCCGAAATTTTAGATTGGATTCCAAGGGACAGGAAAAGACCCAGAAGAAGACCACATGGGAGATGGGTGGATGAAATTCGAAAGTATGCAGGGGTGACATGGAGGAGACTGGCACAAGACAGACCGTTGTGGAGGAAACTTGGGGAGACCTTCGTCCAGCAGTGGATTGATAATGGTTGACAATGATGATGATGATACACATATACCGAACTAAATACATTACCACCATAGAATGCATACAGTACCACCATAGATTATATACAATACCACCATAAAATATGATGGGTCATGGATACTGATGCTTTGCGCAGCCCTGACTAGTTTCGCTGTTTCTTCGTGATTTGTCGTCTTTTGAATGCGTTTTGAATTTGAATTTGGTCTCAGTGATTCTTCTCATTTGCTGGTTTTCGGTTATAAATGTGTATAACTGGTGGGTCATGGATACTGATGCTTTGCGCAGCCCTGACCAAGAGCGCCGGTAAGGAAGGGGGGGTAGCCGTTGGTATAGCCAAATTTTTGATAAATGTAAAACACTAAAATAGACGAAACCTTTTTTTTAAAGCAATTTTAAAAATAGTAAGTATTTAATGATTGACTGTATCAATTATTTTTGCTGTATTTTAGTATCTTGTACATTTACTAAAATGTTTGACAGCCTTGATGGAGGTAAGGATTTCCCCCCTAAAAGTACTCATATGGGCGCCTATGGCCCTGACTACTTCTACTATTTATTCGTGATTTATCGTCTTTTGAATACGTTTTGAACTTGAATTTGGTCTCAGTGATTCTTCTCATTTACTGGTTTTCGGTTATATATTATAAATATATATACATATATACACTGAAGAGCAATTGAATTAGAGACAGCTGGCGTTATGCAAATGTGGCTCTGTCAGCGGCCCCGTAAACGGAAACGACATGGCGTATGCAGCGATCCGACAATATAAGGAGTGATGCGACGGGAATCAGTAAGAGTCGGACGCAGTATGGGTAAGACGAACGATCTAAGCGCATTTGATCGTGGGCAAATTGTCGGGGCCCGACGAATGCGTCGCTCCATCTCGGAAGTCGTGCAGGCACAGGGATTTACACGAGCCACTGTGTCACGGGTGCACCGTGAGTACATCGAATCCGGTAAAACCATCCCTGCAAGGGCCAACAGCCGTGGACAACAGCGTGTGGATGAGCGGGGTCATCGTCGGCTAGCTCGCATTGTAACAGCGGATAGACGGGCCACACTGCAAGATCGTCCCACTAGGGTACCGCTGCTGACCGCACATCACAGGGTGCAAATATTAGCATGGGAGCGGGAACATCGCCACTGGACCCTGGACATGTGGAAAAATGTTGCCTGGACTGATGAGTCGAGATTCACGTTGGTACATGCGGATGGCAGGATACGAGTACGGCGCAAACCACATGAAGCGATGGATCCTTCTTGCCAGCACGGTGCTCTTCAAGCTGGTGGGGGTGGCATTCTCTTCTGGGAACTGTTTACGTGGACTGAAATGGGACCCCTGGTACGTGTGACATCGTCCCTCACAGGTCAACGTTACCGGGATATCCTGGTCGACCATTTGCTCCCGTTTGTGCGTCTTCAACATCCCACTGGGGACCTCATCCTGCAATAAGACAATGCACCGTGCCATCGCTCCCGAATTGTATCCGAATGATTGGATGAACACTCCATCGACGTGACCTCGCTTCCTTGGCCAGTTAGGTCACTTGACCTCAGTCTCATCGAGCACATCTGGGATGCCATCGAGAGAGATGTTCGAGGCTCTGACCCCCTCCATCAAATCTTCGTGAACTGTGGGAGTTTGTTCAGGGGTAGTGGATCCGTATGGCTTCCCAACGCTGTCTTGTCGAGTCCATGCCGAGACGAATCGCCGCCGTCATCAGGCCGAAAGGTGGTGCTACATGTTACTAGACAGGTATCTCTAATTCAATTGCTCTTCAGTGTATATGAGTATGTAAAATAGTATATATTGTAGTTTTTTATTTATAGAACGCAATTCCGTTTCTTTTCTTTTTTTAATATTTTTCAATAAACTTCTGTTTCAGTTGGTTTTTATTAGGGAAATCAAAACTTTAGCTGCATATTTTTGTAAAAACCATTTCAGGTTTGTTTATTCTTAAGGAACGAGGGGGTGGGGCGATCGCCCCAAGCGCCCCATGTGCTGAATTTCGCTACGAGAAAATACATGAATTCCCAATAAACAAAAGGGGGCGATCGCCCCAATCCACCACTGTGGTGACTTTCACCACGAGAAAATACATGAATTCCCAATAAACACTTTCGGAAGAGGAATATACAATTCTGAGATCTTATTTAAAGTTCTTTACTTCGATAAAGATATGTGCTGCCAAGAGCTGTGTTATTTTGCTGAATACTGTTAAGGATAGCATTAGGCACACGCCCTCTTCACTCTGCTAACAGTCCTTTTAAGCGAGAAATTGAAAAACCATTTCGAAAGACCAATGCACTCCAATTTCGTCACCCGTGCAGGCTATTTCCATAACAGCAGGGGACAGATGGAATGCCATGAAAGCCAAGTACGAGATTTTTTCTGCGCTTCGGAAACGGACTCCCAATCTCAAGGAATGAGCGAGCTCTCAGAAAAATCGGAAAAATCTACATCTCCGAATCTTTGTTAAAAAAAAAAAAATGAATAAAAAAGTAAAGATACGGCTACACAAAAAACTTCTCAAAGATTCGCTTTTGCTTGAATGAGAAATTTTCTCTCCCCATGCAACGGAAACCCCAAAAAACACTAAGTTGAACTTTCCATTAGATTTGAACAATGGATGAGTAAAGAATAAGAAGCACTACTATATGCACAAAGTCGGCACAATCTATTATAGAAACATCAGGTTTTATTAGTGTAATAACGGATATGCGCTGAACTTTCGCGCGACTACGAGTGGCTATCTTAAGGCAAACTAGTACAACAAAACCAATTCTGAAGATAACAGAATATGCGAAACGTTACAACTGAAATTTGAAATACCATTCTTCCAAGATGGGTCCGGGTTCGAATACCGGTGATGTTGTGCTTCATTCTAGAAAATAAGTGGTGTGAATTCACCGAAAATCTCTGAAAATAACGTGCTGCAAAATTGCCGCTAGGTGTCCGTCTTTTTCAGAAGTCTCCGTTTTTAAAAGTTCCCGTTTATTTTAACTTCCTTTTTTTCACATAATTTCCGTAGTCAGAAAAAAAATTTCCATTACAGAGTTTTCCGTATTTAAACTGAAATTCCGCAAATTCGACCTGTCTGCATTTTTCAGCCCTTAACACAGTTATTCCTTCCGCTGCAGTCAGGATCGAATTCCTATCTTTCGGGGTTGGTTCAACAAGTAACGCACGTCTTTTACCACTGAGCTACAAACGCTCGGTAATCGGCTTAGCGTACATTGTAAAACAAATTGCGTGACGATGAATTTTTGTTTGTCATTAATGCGAGTGATTTAAGTTATTTTATTTTCTGTTGGAGCTTATTATTTTTCTAAATAGGTTTGTAATATTTTTTTCTGTAGGAGGACTTTTCACAAATTACGCACTTTTTATCTCGATATTTCGAAGCAACAAAATGCTTTGCAACTTGATTTTTTTAAACTGACAATGACTTTCAGTTATTTTCGAAAAAGGTGAAATGTCCTTTTTTGTAGTATTATTTCACAAAAAAAAAACCTCCTAAATATAAAATTTTCTCTTATTAGCTATAATAGCTTTTGTGTTAAGTTGTCCAAAGACCGATACATAGACATCCAATAATCATCTGCGCAATAAGTTAAGTACCCGGTTTCTTACAGTAACGCAATATATATAACAAATAGCTGGTGCACAAAACAAAGGAGAGGAGAAGAAATATCCTGTGCTACAATAAACAAAATCCATGTGATATGCTATCACAATATCCGATCCGCTACGGAACTTCAAAATTCGACAGACGATCAGTGGCGTAACTAGCACAACGTGCGCCCCCCTCCCGCAAAATTTACTTCAGCGCCCCGAAGAGCAGTATATTTCCCAGGATTTCAAGCACGAGGGAGGATGCGTTTTTTGCTCGTGTGTGTGGTGGATCGGGGGGGTGTCAGGAAGTAAAGGAGATTGTCTGGAAAAGTAATGCTGGTACCCTGAGCTCTGCAGTTTTAACATTTTAAGTAACAGATTTAACAATACATGTAATTGTTTTGTACAAAACTAAAGTAAATCACTTAGAAATCACCCTCTTGTACAGCGCAGATCCGCGGCTGCGTGGCAGATGGCATCTGCCATCTGCCACGCCTGTCGTGTACGTAATCTTAGGTGACTGACTGACTGACTGTTTCCCCACATCCTCCATGGGGAATGCTTATGTTTCCTCGCGCTTTTCCTCAGCACCGCAGAGAGAGGGCGATTGGAGAACGATCGCATGACAACCCGGAGCCAAATGGCCTAATAGTTTCAATTTGTAGGACATTCAGTTCTTCAAAAGCGAAACTTGACGTTTAGGCAAACCTAAATGTACCTTAAAAGAAAATATGAACCTTTGGGTTAATTACGTGTTTGTTTGTCTTTGTGCGCGTTCGAAGTTTTTGAAAAAAACTATAACTGGAAGCTGCAGTACGCCCCTTGGTTACCTGTGCCCCACCCAGAAACTGCGGGAGCTACGGGAGGAGGGGGGGGGGGCACGCCACTGCAGACGACTGAAATTTAAAAGTTAATCAAACCTCAAGTATTCTCACCAATCGCTTCTATTACCGGCAGCATCTCATCATATGGATACGGAAAAGTGAGAACGGAATTTTTTCCATTAATATACGAAAGAAATTGCAAAAATGTTTCTGACAATTCAGAATTTTCCGTTAACACATCTCTAAAACGGTAATTTACAGTCAATGTAAGAAAGAATCTGGGAAAGGTTTCTTAAAATTCAGAATTTTCCCGTGGCACGAAAAATCCGGGAAATTCAGGTTTCTGTCTGTCATTTCACGGAAAAGGTTGTATCACAAATACTCCTCGTCAATTTACGAAAGAAATCACGGAAAGTCGCTCGTGAATTTCAGAATTTTTTTATTAGAGGTTTAACGACCATCGTGAGCAAGTCAATGGGCTATTGCCGTATTTCCCCGAAAGTAAGACCTAACCGGAAAATAAGCCCTAACATGATTTTTCCGGATGCTAAGCCTACCCCAAAAATAAGCCCCAGTCACAATACGTAGTACCGTAGTCAGCCAGCCCGGAATTCGGGGTTTGGAGACTTATGACGATGTTCCAGAAGAAGATGACATCACTGTATTTGAATAAATGTAGATTTTTGTACATAAATAAATGTAGATGAAAAAAAGAAAGAAAAAAGTTGGTAGTACATGAAAAAATAAGACATCCCCTGAAAATAAGCCCTAATGCGTCTTTTGGAGCAAAACTTAATATAAGACCCGGTCTTATTTTCGGGGAACACGGTAGCAGTCGTCCTTCCCTAATTTAGGGCCACTGATTTCAGGGAAGGGAGAGAGCCAGTGCCGTAAGACAAACACAACATCCATTCCTTACGGTATTCGAACCCGGACCCATCTCGGATGAATGATTTTTTTTTTAGAGGTTTAACGACCACCGTGAGCAACTCAATGGGCTAGAAGCAGTCGCCCGTCCCTAATTTAGGGTCACAGGTTCCAGGGAAGGCAGAGAGCCAGTGCCGTAAGACAAACACAAGCCTTACGGGATTCGAACCCGGACCCATCTCGGACGAATGATCAGAAGCCATCGCTTATACCACTACGCCACCGGGGCGGCAGATAAACTTTTACAGTGTTGTCTTACAGGACTGGCTCTCTCCCTTCGCTGGAGCCAGTCGCCCTAAATTTCTTTTGATTGGGGTTTAACGGCCACCGTGATTTTTTTTTTTTTTTTTTTTTTTTTTTTTTGATTGGAGGTTTAACGACCACCGTGAGCAACTCAATGGGCTATAAGCAGTCGCCCGTCCCTAATTTAGGGTCACTGGTTCCAGGGAAGGGAGAGAGCCAGTGCCGTAAGACAAACACAACATCCATGCCTGACCGGGATTCGAACCCGGACCCCTTACGGACGAATGATCAGAGGCCAACGCCTTAGACCACTGCGCCACCGGGGCGGCACCACCGTGATCAACTGAATGAGCTATAAGCAGTCGCCCGTCCCTAATTTAGGGTCACTTGTTCCAGGGAAGGAAGAGAACCAGCGCCGTAAGGTAAGCACAACATCTATACCTCAACGGGATTTGAACCCGGACTCTTCACGGACGAATGATCATAAGCCAGCGCTTAGACCACTGCGCCACCAGGTCGGCGCCCTAAATTAGGGACGAGCAACTGCTTATAGCCCATTGAGTAGCTCACGGTGGTCGTTAAACTTCCAATAAAAAAACAAAAAACAAAAAAACAGGCGAGTTGGGATTTTTTCTTCGCCTTTTTTTTTTTTTTTTGATTGAAGGTTTAAGACCACCGTGAGCAACTCAATGGGCTATAAGCAGTTACCCGTCCCTAATTTAGGGTCACTAGTCCCAGGGAAGGGAGAGCCAGTGCCGTAAGACAAACACGACATCCATGCCTCACCGGGATTTGAACCCGGACCCTTCTCGGACGAATGATCATCACAAGCCAGCCCTTCGACCGCTACGCCACCTTGGCGGCTTTTGCCTTTTGCGTGCAAGTATAAACCTGCACGCAAAAGGCAAGGTAAAAAAACCAGAAAAGGCAAAAATACATATGAGCTTATTCGTAGATGAAGACTGGGATATCCATTCGTAAGCAAAACTCACTAATGTAGCAAATTAATAAAGCCGTCCTGGTGGCGCAGTGGTCTAAGCCCTGGCTTATGACCATTTGTTTGAAAAGAGTCTGGGTCCGAATCCTGGTAAGGCATGGATGTTGTGTTTGTCTTACAGCACTGTCTTTCTCCCTTCCCTGAAAATAGTGGCCCTAAATTGGGGACCGGGCACTGAGTTGCTCTCGGTGGTCGTTAAACTTTCAATAAAAACTAAATTGATAGGAACACCCAACAATAATCAGACACGTGCCATTTTCATTTAAGTATACGCAACTATGACGTTGAGATAGCTTTATAAACAGATCAGTGCAAAGGATTCACACGCGTACGAAGCATTGATGGCAGCATGGGAAAGACTCGGGATTTAAGCCAGTGTTTCCCAACCGCCGGTCAGCAAGGTTTTTTCTGCCGGTCCAAGAGCAACGAGTATTTTTATTTATTTTTCTTTCGAATCGAAATGGAGTCAAAGTAAGGAAATCTACAGTAGATATAAAGTTTTCTCAACACCTGTCGCGGAAGATCAAAGTCAGCTTGTGCGTGTGGATCGCTAATCTCTTCACAGAAGATCTGAACTCCTGCAGGCTAACTCCCCAGGAAAAGGAAAGCTTTGTTGAACTTTCTTCTGATGCCAGTCTGGTGTCGATATTCAGAACCAAATCTCTGACTCAGTTTTGGGGTAATATGGAGAAAGAATATCCACGTCTCAGCGACAAAGCTCTAAAACTGTTTGTAACGTTTTCGACCAGGCAAAATATTGCGAGAAACCATTAAAGCCGTTTCGGCAATCAAAACAAAGCACAGGGACATAATAGACACTAATGCTGCATTGCACTGCGCCTTGGAGAAACGACGCTGGAACCACGGCTCGAGAAGGTTATCGCGAAGCAGCATCAACAGACGTCGCATTGACCCCTCGAAAAAAATTATACGTATTAACGGTAAGGAGAGTATTGCGGTATATTGATAATGGACTGTACTTATTAATCATCAAAGAATTGTGACGTACTACAAAGGTGAAAACATGTATCAAGACGACAAATCTGAAGCGAGACATTCTGTCCGCGTAGCTCAGTTGGGAAAGCGACTTACTCCGGAAAGAGAGGACACGGGTTCGATGCCCGTAGCGGGCAAACTTGTGTTTTCACAGAATATTAACAGATTAAACGATATTTGCTGTAAGTAGGTGGCATGCAATAATCTGGTATATAAATTATGGATTGCACGCGGTGATAATTATTTGTAATTTACAGTTCTGGCGCTAGGTGGTTTTAGTGTGTATTTCTGTTTCCGGCGGTATCTCAGCTTTTAAAAATCGCATTGGAAAATTTCTTTTTTACTGTATGCCATTCACTACAGTAAAGACTGGGAAAATTATCCTCAAGTGATGTACAGCTTTCCCGCTAGGTGGCGTAAGAGCTAAAACATTTTTCTCCCCAGCTCTGCTTTCGGGAGATATATTTGGAAAACTATTTTCCTTAGCAGCTTTTGCTATGAAGAATAATTTTCGCATGTTTTCTACTTTTCTGTTATTCAAACATTTTCCGCTAATGGATGTAAAGTTATATCATGTTTTCATCTAAGTGTTCGATATGAAAATCTCTTTGTCTTTGATATCTTCCTTTAGCTATGAGGAACATTTTGTGCACAGTTTGTCGATTTTCGGAAGATACTATTCATCAGCTAGTGCGAGAAAGTAGTTTTTCTATTTCTGGTTCTTTTATCGATTGTAGAACTCCAGTTGATTTTTTTCTTTTGTAACGGGTTCAATTGATTATGAATAACTTTGAAATATTTTTTTCGTGTCAAAAAGGATTCAAAGGACGAGTATGACGTATGCTCTAATTTAACTCTCATTTTTAATTTCTTTCTCTATGTAAATTTGAGTTCATTCTCTTTTAGCGTTTGCAGCCTTAATGTTATATTTTCTCACTCGCTGAATGTTTGTTGGCAACAGTTTTGAGGTCAGAGAGCGTGACGCATGCATATTGACAGATAAGAACGAGAAATATGTAGTGTTGAAGCAAGCAACAAAAAGTGTGGTGGAAGCTACATAAGGCTGAAGCTGTGTTTACTTGAAGTCTGCGTGTTCGAGTTGTGTTGTTATGCACTGCCTGACAGAGAAAATGCCACACCATGAAGGAATGCTCAAAAACAGACCAAACTGCACACACAGATAGTCAAGTAGGTCCTGAACAAATGATTTAATTGTCACATACAGATTATGCTCCAGTGGCCGAATACACAGGATGATTAATTAGGAGTGTGGTCCTCTTTTTGGGCGATACGGCGTTGAATCCGACGTGGCATCGAGGCAATGAGAGTCCGAATAGAGTCCTGGGGTATCGTGGACCATGTGGTGTTGATTCGAGTCCACAGTTAATCTTCATTTTGCGGGGATGGGAGGGTACTCAACCGACTTCAATCGTGTCCCACAGATGTTCGATGGGCGAGAAGTCTGGAAATCGTGCTGGCCACGGAAGCATCCTCACACCATGTAAAGCATTCAGGCTGATCCGAGCGATATGCGACCGGGCATTATCCTGTTGAAAAATGGCGTTTGGGATGCCTTGCAGATACGGTAGTGCCATGGGCAGCAGCACCTCGTCAACACAGCGGCGCGCCGTCAATGTGCCCGTAATGCGTACCAGTTGTGGCCGACTGTTAGCGCTGATAGCAGCCCACACCATTATTCCACGTTGCCGGGCCGTGTGACGCTGCACAATGGCGGAGAAATCCGCCCGTAGGCCACGTTGCTTCCAGACTCTCACACGGCGATCATCCCCGGTGAGACGGAACCACGATTCGTCGCTGAACACCACACTGTCCAATTCGGCACTCCACGCAGCTCTGGAGCGACACCACGCCAAGTGGTGACAACGATGGCTTGCGGTTAAGGGTATCCTTAGCAATGGACGGCTGGAAAGCAAATCAGACGCAGCCAATCGGCGCGACACTGTCCGCGTCTATATCGGAGCATCCAAGCCTCCCCGTACACTCCGCAAAATGTCGCCCGTTGTGGCTTGTGGGTTCGCTACGGCATGACGTCAGATGCGACGATCGGTGCGCTCGAACGTCCATCTTCGTGCTTCGACCCCTCTACGACGTTGCACAGATCCTTCCTGGGACCACTGTCTCCAAATGCAACCAACGGTTGTGACATCACGTTGCGTTTCTTCCGCAATACGACGCAAGGACCATCCGGCGATACGAAGGCCTATGATGGCACCTCTCGTGAACTCAACCATTTGACGAAATCGCGTACGACGGCGTCTTAACGCCATTGGCGCTCCTTGTTCGTTCTCCAGACACGGTTGCAGCAGAACCACTCACTTCTGGCGGTTTTGACGACGTCTCGACTGATGGCCTCACGGGCTGGTTCTCCGCTTATATCGCGCTGTCCGTTCGTGCGATTGGCCTGCAAAAGCAATCAATTGCATAACTTGTACGTGTGCACCCACTCTGTAATTTACATGGCGCTGCCTTCACGTCTTCGTGGCGTGGCATTTTCTCTGTCAGGCAGTGTATATATTTAATGATGGCCTTTGTCAATCAAGTTTTCTGCTTACAACTTACGTTAATCAGTTTTAAAACATTAGCACTGTTGTGAATTATATCTTCACATACAGAGGATGTTCGCACATTTTTAGAACGTTCTTGATAAGAAATTACAGAAAACAAAAGAAGTTCAAAGAATTGAATCTGGCAACAGCGTGTTAGATGAAGAAACATCGGCTGCAGTTAAATATCGTCTGCTAAAAAAATGGCGCACGTAAACAAGCTGTGGATAGAAGGTTATGTTTCTGCTCTTTACGAAGAGAAATATTCGTATTCTGTAATTAAAAAACGCTGCGAAAATCATGGAATTAGTACTTTTAAATGCAAAATAAGCGATATTATTATTAATAGAGGGAAAAATAGGCAAGTATGGCTTTTAACAGGAAAAAGAACACTAAACGAATATTCAAAGAAGGTACGTACTTTTACGACTATTTCAAAAGTCAGATCTCTGGTCTTAAGGTGGACGTCAAAACATTTTGCTTCCTATATTTCCAATGGGAAAACTTCTGTACACATTTTCTTCACAATTAATGCGTTCCCAAGGATGAAAATTTTAACATCGATTAAAATAGCTTCATTCTATAACTTGGAATGCTTAATATTTTCTAAAACATAACCAGAATTATGCAATCCAACATTTGTTTGTCTACTGACGTCATCAAAATATAGGTCGCGCCATCTTTTCTCTGGTTTCAACATTACCAAAAGAAAAGTTATTGATTTTTAATATAATTATCGTTATGTTTTTAAAAACATTAAGTATTCCAAGTTATAATATGAAGTTATTTTAATCGATGTTCAAATTTTCATTATTGGGAACACACTAATTGTGAAGGAAATGTGTACAAAAGTTTTTCCATTGGAAGTATAGGAATCAAAATTACTTGACGTCCACCTTAAAAGAAAATCCACCGACCCAAAGAGCAATCGCTAAGTCGTTAAAACTTTCTGTATCAACTGTAATCAAGGTAATACGCAAAGATTTGAATCTGAAAAAAGGATAAAAAACATAATGTTCACCGCCTCTTGCCTAGGCACGTGGCTGAGCGAAGAACACATTGTAGACTTCTTTATGAAAATTACTTAGCCGGAAACAGATGAAAATTTATTGTGGCTATTGATGAAGCATGGACCTACCTAAACGACTGTAACAGAAAAGATCTATTTACTATCGCAAAAGAGAAGAAAAGACTTTACAAGCTTGGTTTTAAGAATCCAAAGAAAGTTTCACTAAAGGATTCATGATTGTTGATGGTTTTTCGTACAATGGGATATTAAAGTTAAGAAAATTTGAAAAGAATGTTGAAATCAATTCTACATATTACCAAAATAATGTTTTAACTCCTATATTTAAAGATGCAACACCATACCTTTATCCACAGATCCTCCCAAGAGTAGAACTCCATCAGGATAAGGCTGCCAGTCATACATCGAAAAGTACCACTCTATTTCTTGAAATATGAAAACAGAGACAGGTGCAGCCTTTTTCTGATATTCCTTCAAAGTCCCCTGATGTGTCACCAATGGCCTACTGAACCTTCGGATTGCTAAAAAGAGCGCTTTCTAAAGGCAAACCTAAAAATATTATTGGACTGTGGAAATCAGTAGAAGAGGAGTAGGATAAAATACCACTACCAATTTTAAGAAACGCCCTGTTATCTTGAAAACCTAGATGTATGTTTGTAGCCCAGGGTTATCAGATAAAACATTAAGAAAGAAATAATTTTATTTTAAACATTAATCATATTGCTGGAAAACCGTTCTAAAGATATGTGAGCATCCTCTGTAAATGTTATCACAATACCAATTGCAGAAATACGTATTTCCAATTATGATTAAGCAACGGCTGCTTCAATATCCGAAAACAACAGATTTGCGTAACACACAATGCTTTGTAACTTGACAATAATCTGAAAATACGATGATGAAGCAAGCACGTCATTCAACGTGAGAAATGCAATTAATTTGTACCAAATCAAACTCTAATCGTATAACATTAACGCAATCCGAGCTCTTTCGAACTCTCTCCACTCTGTACTTATTACTCTAGTTCGCAAACGTCGTTCACTTTTGACATATCGTCAGGTTTCCAAAACAACACTCAGTAAATGAGAAAATGTGATTATTCGTCTGAGATTGGTCCGGTTCGGAATCCCGATAAGGCATGGATGTTGTGTTTGCATTATGGCACTGGCTCTCTCCTCTCAATGGAGCCAGCGGCCCTAAATTAGGGACGGGCGGCTGCTTATAGCCCACGAAGTTGCTCACGGTGGTCGTTAAACCTCCAAGCAAAAAAAAAAAAAAAAAAAAGAGAAAATGTAGGGTTAAGATTAGAAAATGCATAACGAGAGTAACCCAAAATTTACATATACAGTAAGAGTACAGGAACTGAAAGGGAAAGGTAAGTTAGTGTATACGTTATAATTGGTATCTCCTCTTTGAGTAGAGGCATTTTTTATTTCTACCCGTTAAACATCGTTTTGACCAATGACTCAGTACTGGTGAACCGTTTTTTCTTTTAAGGTATTTGCGTGCGGGACAGGGATTTCGGAACATCTCTGCCAAATAATAGCTTTGTGCTCAGTGTCTGTGGATAATGGGATGGAGATGATGGGCCGTCACAGTTGGTACTAGTTTATTTTTGTTTGTTATTTATTGACGATTTAACGACCGCCGTGAGCAACTCAGTGGGCTATAAGCAGTCGCCCGTTCGTAATTTAGGGCCACTGGCTCCAGGAAAGGGAGAGAGCCAGTGCCGTAAGACAAACACAACATCCATGCCTCACCGGGATTTGAACCCGGACCCATCTCGAACGAATGATCTTAGACCATTGCGCCACCGGGGTGGCGGGGTACCAGTTTCTCCTTCAAGATTGCAAAAGAAGGGTAGGACACACCAATGACTCTGGGCACCAACAAGTCCAACGACCTACGCCTGATCGTATTGTGTTGATGCATAAGTTCATGCCGTTTTATTTCACGAGTGTTTCCCAGGTCAGTTGTGACGGTGCAGATGGCCAGTTGTATATCAAAATGTTGCCAGTAATATCGTGTATCTAAATTATATTGCGTTGTGTGATTGTGGCTAACGATTTTTTTTTAGTTTTCAGGTCCGGAAGTATGGAGTTGGCCACTGAGATGGACTATGATCAGGCCACAGTGGTGCGACACTTGGAACGTATGGGACAGGTCCACAAATTAGGGTCTTGGGTGCCTCCCGCTCTTACCGAGGACAAAAAAATCAGCGTGTTGCCCTATGTGGTTCTTTGTAAAATGCTCGCCCGTTATCGTGAATGTTCTCGGCAACTCAAACCCTTTCTGTCCCGTATTGTTACTGGAGATGAAAAATGGTGCCTGTACGTGAATTTCAGGCATCGGAGGAAATGGTTAAGCCCAATCAAGACTCACTCACCACGTACGAAACATGACCTTCATCGTGTGAAAATCATGTTGTGTGTCTGATGGGAAATGGAAGGCATTATTCACTGGGAAATGCTGCCGAGAAATCGGACCATCAACGCTGCACTCTACTGTGAGCAACTCCGCCGTGTGGAGGGAGCAATTCAGAAGAAACGGCCACATCGGCGCAGTGGTGTCGTCCAACATGAAAACGCACACCCTCACAGTGCAAACATGACCAGAGTGGCCATTCAGGACATGAAATGGGAGATCCTTCCACATCCAGCCTATTCCCAAGATGTCGCCTTTTCAGACTATCACCTGTTCCGATCTCTGTCGATTGCACTCCGTGGCTGAACGTTTAACAATGACGTTGATCTCCAGAATATTCTTGATGATTTCTTCGCAGCAAAACCTGCACGTTTTTCAAGAATGGCATTGCAGACATATCCAGACGTTGGGACACCATCGTAAACAATGGGGGGGATACATGTTTGATTGATTCCGTTTTCCCTTCCGATGTAATACATTCCTGTAGTGCGGTGTAAAAAACGGCATGAACTTATGCATCAACCCAATAGTTGGTTTAGCACTTTTCTTGCATAAACACAAAGAATTTTGCTATTTCATCTCTTTTGTTGCTCAGGGATTCAATACCGCCGCGAGCAGTTCAAAGACTATAAACAGTCACCACTCCCTAATTCAGGGTCACTCGTTTTAGGGAAGGAAGAGAGTCAGTGCGTAAAACCAGGCATTTTTTTTATTGGAGGTTTAACGACCACCGTGAGCAACTCAATGGGCTATAAGCAGTCGCCCGTCCCTAATTTAGGGTCACTGGTTCCAGGGAAGGGAGAGAGCCAGTGCCGTAAGACAAACACAACATCCATGCCTCACCGGGATTCGAACCCGGGCCCCTTTCGGACGAATGATCAGAGGCCATCGCTTAGACCACTGCGCCACCGGGGCGGCAACCAGGCATCACCCATGCCTCACGTCTATTTCATTTCAAAGCCAAAGCCCACCGTTAAAGGAATTTCCCCCTTTTTTTAAAAATTACTTTTCAGACAGAAATAAAGCTCAAATAAAATTAACAATTGTTATTCATAAGGCCATTCGTTCTTTTCGAAAAAATCCAGACAAAAGTAATACGAGAATGTGGACCATTTTTGGAGTGGTCCAACGGAAAATCTTCTGGTGGGTAAATCGGTTCCAGGTTGTTTTCTTCAAATTTACATATTGCATTTGTAGCCTAAAGTTTATACTAATATTATTCAGTGACATCTTACGTTTTGTTGCCTGTAAAGAAATTTCAAAGGCTAGAGGCGTGATCTATTGCTTTATTTTGTATCTGCATCAGCTTTAATTAATATCAATAATATAACAAGCACAGATCTCGAAGATTCTTGCCTGACGCCTGGGGAGGCAAAAAGTGAACTTGGGCATTCACTACCTCTTTCTCGCAGAGTATCGCGAAAGTCTGATCAAGAACGATGGGCGTGGTGACGATGCGTCTTCTTCTTCTTCTTTCCCTTCGGGACTTCCAAATGTTGCATACGAATTGTCGGTGCATCATCATCCGCGGGAACGTTGCCATTGTGCCTACATTTTGATTTCTACCTTTCAATTTGTTCACACCGTAAAAATCCTTCGTTAACGGGAGCTGATGTGATGATTATAGATGGAAAAGTACTTCTCTCTTGGGAGTTAAGTGATATTCTCTCTCTAACAAAGACAACCTGGTCTCCATGGATTAGTGCATTCTTGCGCAATTCGTCAGGGAACGAATTCTCGACAGCTGCCCGTACCTCGTATTCTTTTTTTTTTTTTTTTTTTATTGGAGGTTTAACGACCACCGTGAGCAACTCAATGGGCTATAAGTAGTCGCCCGTTCCTAATTTAGGGTCACTGGTTCCAGGGAAGGGAGAGAGCCAGTGCCGTAAGACAAACGACATCCATGCCTCACCGGGATTCGAACCCGGACCCCGTTCGGACAAATGATCAGAGGCCATCGCTTAGATCACTGCGCCACCGGGGCGGCGTACCTCGTATTCGGATACTTGAGGAATGTTTCTTTCAATCCCAATTTCCACACTGTTATTCACTAAATGAAAACAGATATCCAGCAACTTCCTGTTCACTTCATCAGCACAAATTATGCGGATCACGACATAATGACCATGTATGTCTTTGATTACTTCGTTCAAATGAGACATGAAATCAGGAAAAGTCAGCTTGGACTCCCTTACAAAAGGAACACACCTTCTCGCTTGAGACGGAGGAGGTGATCCTTCACCGGTATATACCCATTCGCCCACAGGTGATATTGGCGTTCCTTTGTATCCAGGTTGTTGCTCCCCCTGTTTAGTCCAAGATGGGTTCTTATTCCTCGTAGTCTTCGGGACTTCTTTTCCTAGGGCCCTTTTCAGTTTTGCTACAGTGCCTAGAAGAATTAGTGTGACGTGCTCCCTAAGATGTCCCTCACGGTTTTGTGACCAATCGTCACGAAATGTCAGAGGGCGCTGGCATCGGAAGTTACGTTAGGATGCTTCATCGGCTTCATGCTATTCAATGGTGGGAAGTTTGTTTGCCAAGGATTTGCTTCCTTACGAAACTTCAAATTTTCACAAAACAAAGGTTAGGGAGGGAAATCATTTTGGCAGTATCTTTGCTAATTCGTTGTAGCTCGATCATAACAGTAATACACTAGGTAATTCAACAGTTGATCACTAAAACGCAATAGGCTTAATCGGGTGTTAGTGTTGCTAGTTTTATTCAACTGTGGATTGTTTATAACGAAATTTATTTCCAAAATGAGTAACTTTTTTTTTCGTGAAGATGTAGAAGTTGATCAAGTATTGGTTGTCACGCGCAGTGTTTCTTTCAGGCATACATTCAGTGGGGCGAAGCCCTCCCCTCCCGGAAACGACCATTCACCCCCCCACCCGGAGACATTTTAGGTTACCGAACCAAATTTTAATAAATTCAGGCTATGATGAAAAAAGAAGTTTCGTTTCTTTTTATGCTACAAATATTTCTCCAATTATACTTTTTTTAAATATTTATTAAAATGGTACTAGTTATAGTTTATTTTATTAAAAAGTGTATTACGACGCATGATATTCTTCAAAATATAATAAGTACACTAATCATATCTAATTGTCTGGAAATCGTGATTCAGGATCAAGAGTGCGTTGAATGCATTTTAATTGATAAAAATTTCAAGCCTGCGGACCCTCCCCCCCCCCTCCTTTAGCTGAAAAAAGTTTGTTATTCCTGAAATGTTTGAAGAAGTAATTACTATATCAGGGATGTATTTAGAATTTTTCTTCGGGGGAAGGGGGAAAAAATTAAAGTTAATAAAAAATTGAAGAAAAATTAAAGCATTTGTTAAGTTGGTACATTTTTATAAAATTAAGGCAATTTTTTCTAATGTAAGTCGCATTTTAACCAAAAAACAAAAAAAAATAAGACATTTTCCGGGGGGCAATGCCCCTCTAAA
This sequence comes from Macrothele yani, assembly GCA_039090855.1. Classification (NCBI taxonomy): domain Eukaryota; kingdom Metazoa; phylum Arthropoda; class Arachnida; order Araneae; family Macrothelidae; genus Macrothele; species Macrothele yani. Next base: position 104,280,420 of record CM076996.1, on the reverse strand, counting down.
TGCGCCCCTGTCCTAGATATATAGTAATTACTTCTATATATGTAAATATAGTAGTTAAAATTATATATATATATATATGAACAGGGATGTAAGGTCAGGTGATGCGTAACATCATAGCCTCTCCTTGACAAATGTCAACCCCGCCTTCTCGTGGTACATCCTGTTCCCACTAAAGGGGCTCTGGCGACCGCCAATAGCGGTATAACTATACCATCGGGATTAGAGGAAATTCTATCCACACTCACCAACCCGCTTGGCCAGCGTGGTGAGTTATGGCCAAAACCCTCCAAAATGATTCCACAACTTAAATCTTGGCCCTCAGTCTCCGGCAGCTGGAATGTACCTGGCCAAGGCAGCGGCCAGTGCGACATGAAGGCAGAGGGTGCTAAGAATCCCCCGGAGGACCGGACTAGGCTGCCATCTGATGCTGACCTTGGCTACGTACAACGGACGCTCCCTATCTTCTGATTCAAGGCTTCTTGAATTGGAAGAGGAACTACAAAGGATCAAGTGGGACATCGTGGGGCTAAGTGAGGTAAGGAGAAAAGGAGAAGATCTCATCGAACTGAAAAGTGGACATCTCTTCTACTATCGTGGGACAGATACTGGCAGAACTAGTGGTGTTGGATTTATAATAAACAAGAAACTGAAGGATAAAGTTGTAGAAGTTGAAAGTTCCTCTGACAGAGCTGCACGGCTTGTTATCCAACTCTCGAAAAGATACCAGGCTCAGATTATTCAAACTTATGCACCCACCACAAGTCATCCTGAAGAAGAAATTGAAGAATTTTATGAGGAAATTTGTCATCTAAATAATAAAGGTAAGCAGCACTTGAAAATAATTATGGGAGATTTCAATGCAAAAATAGGGCAACGGCAACAGAATGAAACTTCAGTAGGTAAATTCGGTCACGGCAACAGAAACCAGCGTGGAAATACTCTCGTTGAGTTTGCAGAGGCAGAAGGGTTTTTCATCTTGAACTCCTTCTTCAAGAAAAAGCCACACAGGAAATGGACATGGAGACATCCAAATGGGACGACAAGTGAAATTGATTTTATTATGTGTAACAAAAAATTCGTCATAGAAGACTGCAGTGTGCTAAACAAGTTCAACACAGGTAGTGACCATAGATTGGTGAGATGTAAGATGCACTTCAACACCAAACTTGAACGTGGCAAGCTCATAAGACAAACAAAATGTATTGACATAACTAACCTTAAAAAACACCATAATACCTTCAAATTGGAACTGAAGAACAGATTCTCTGCTTTAGAAAGCCTAACATCGGAAGAAGTGGATATTTCTGAAGTTAACAGAAAAGTAACCAAAGCTCTTATGGAAACAGCAACAAAATTTGCTGGGTCTAAGAACAAGTTGCATGTAAACAAATTATCAGGAAAAACGAAAATGTTGATGCAAAAAAGAAGAGAGATGAGGACAACTAAAGAAGATGTGACTTCCAAAGTGGAATATATAGAGCTATGCAAGACAGTAAGAAAAAGTATCACTGAAGACGTAAGAAAATTCAACTGTGAACTAGTGAGGAAAGCAATTGAAAACAACCAAAGCCTAAAGATAGCAAAGGGACATCTCAGTAAGGGAAGAAAACAGATTATGGCACTGAGAAAAGAAGATGGTTCTGTAACAAGAAATAGAGGCGAAATTTTGACAAGAGTGAAAGATTTCTACTCCAAATTATATGAAAGGGATGATACATGCACTCCAGACATCATGAAAGATACCAGTACCAGAGTTCCTCCAGTCCTTCCAGCAGAAGTTGCACATGCAATCAAGAACATGAAGCGGGGAAAAGCTCCAGGAGAAGATGGAATTACTGTAGACATCATACAAGAAGCAAGTGGAGAAATTGAAACAGTACTCGCCCAAATTTTCACTCGATGCCTTAATGAAGGAAAGATTCCTGAGGATTGGAACACCGCTACAATGATCCTGCTACATAAGAAAGGTGACATTGAGGATCTCGGAAACTACAGACCTATCAGCCTCCTATCAGTAGTTTATAAAATCTTCACTAAAGTTCTTTCACACCGCTTGAAGGTAACACTGGACATGGCTCAACCGAGAGAACAAGCTGGATTCAGGAGTGGCTACAGCACAATAGATCATATCCACGTACTGAGAGAACTAATTGAAAGAGCGAGGGAATATGAACTTCCATTGTGCATGGCTTTTATCGATTATGAAAAAGCCTTTGATTCGGTAAAACCATCAGCAGTTACAATGGCTCTGAAAACCTGCGGTACTGAAGATGCATACATTAATATTATTAATAACATCTATGAAAATGCAAGTGCAAAGATTAGGCTGTTTGAAAATACAACACACATAAAAATTGGAAAGGGAGTGAGACAAGGTGACACCATATCTCCGAAGCTCTTTAATGCCACATTGGAGGGTGTTTTTCAGTCACTGAGCTGGGAAAACAAGGGGATAAAGATTAATGGAGATTATCTTACCCACCTTCGTTTTGCTGATGACGTAGTCATTTTTGCAACTAGCCCATCAGAGCTGCAGAGTATGATCCAGGAACTTGCTGACAAGAGTAAAGAAGTGGGATTAAAAATGAACTTTCAGAAGACAAAAGTGATGTTCAATGCTTTTACAAGAAATGAAGATTTATCGATTGATGGAGAAAAGCTGGAGATAACAGACACGTACGTTTATCTTGGACAGCAGATATCAAGTGAGGGTCACATTGATGAAGAAATTAATCGGCGTACAAAACTTGCCTGGAGAGCTTTTGGAAGAAACAGCATAATTTTCAAGAGCAATATGCCATTATGTCTTAAAAGAAAAGTGTTTGATCAATGCATCCTTCCAGTGCTTACGTATGGTGCAGAGACGTGTACCTTAACTAAAAGAGACGTACAAAGGCTGCAGACAACTCAAAGCAGCATGGAGAGGTGCATACTTGGTGTAACCAGGAGAGATAAGAAGAGGAACTCGTGGATCCGAAAAATGACAAGAGTGGAAGACATCATGATCAGAGTTAAATCCCTGAAATGGCAATGGGCTGGACATACTGCCAGAAGAACAGACCATCGATGGACAGCCGAAATTTTAGATTGGATTCCAAGGGACAGGAAAAGACCCAGAAGAAGACCACATGGGAGATGGGTGGATGAAATTCGAAAGTATGCAGGGGTGACATGGAGGAGACTGGCACAAGACAGACTGTTGTGGAGGAAACTTGGGGAGACCTTCGTCCAGCAGTGGATTGATAATGGTTGACAATGATGATGATGATGATGATATATGAACAGTAAAATTATTCAAAATCAGAATCACAAAATATGAACTAATGAAAATATACAGAAATACCATAAGACAGCGCCACAGCAGCTTATCAAAATTGGGTTCTATAATAGTATCACATACATTTAGATAATCACTTACATACATTGACATACATGAAAAAAATGAAGTTAAAACCCTATTATAAAGGGAAGTACAAAAGTAAAATGATATGATATATGGTAGTTCCTGGAGAGGTTAGGAATTGTATTTTTTTTTAATTATTTTTGAATCTTGTCCATATATCATATCATTTTACTTTTGTACTTCCCTTTATAATAGGGTTTTAACTTCATTTTTTTCATGTATGTCAATGTATGTAAGTGATTGTCTAAATGTATGTGATATATATATAGCAAATGGAAAACTTGCCCCTCTAAGGCTCCATTTGAACCCCCGGCCAAAAAGTCCTGAAAGAAACACTGGTCACGCATTAAACCTACTGTGTGGTTAAACTTAAGTGCAGTACTGAAATCGACTGCAACAGTTATAAGATGATAGTGAAATAATGTCAGCTATGAAAGGACTGGGAAATTCTGCATTAGCAAATAATAAAAAACATAGAAAACGGAAAAGGCAAAGCAGCTATTTAGTGCCAGGATGTAATACTGGCTATAAATCCTGCAGAAATAAAATATCACTCTTTGCTGTCCCCAAAATTCCTGATATGTTGAGCAAATGGGATAGGGCAATGCCCAGAGCTGATAAGAAACTTGATGAAAGTTGTGTTGTATGTGCCTTGCACTTTGAATCTAAATTCATGGAGATGCATTATCTTTGCACTATTCAAGGTAAGGAAGTTCTAACATGCCGAGACAAATCGTTACTCAAGCCTGACGCCATACCTACTATTTTCCCAAATTTAAAAGACATTTAAAAGGCGAACGACCAATTAGTTTTTCCAATTTTTAAGGGGAGGGACACATGCCCTACAGGAAATTATTAATGTAGCATACCCACGTTACGCCTGTGTGTATGCTACATTAATAATTTCCTTTTTTTAAGGGTAAAAATAGTTTACAGGAACTGCATAGAATTATCCCATTTAGACAGACTCCATGAACACCCATTTCTTAATTTTTTCCTTATTAAACTTTTTACTTAAGGTGCAAAATAATTTTCCTCTCTTCACTGCAAACCCATTTGAATAGCAAATTTAATCACATAATTATTATAAGGTGAAGAAAAGTAAAGAAAAATGTTATAATTATTTTTCTTTAAAAGAATGTCATCATATACATTCAGTTTTTGTTTATCGTATCACAGGCAAAGTTTTTTTAGGAATGATTTTTATAAATGGATTACAGTTGATTTATTATTAGAAAATAGACCAATTTTAAAAATTTTAATCGCATTTGTTGAATTCTATTTTCAACTCATTAAAAGGCTTCTTTTCAAAGCCAACTAAATGGAAAGCATTAAGTTTCAATATTTATTTTGATCCCATGTTCTTACCAAGAAATTTAGTCACTCATTGCTGAAAAATGAAGTATATTATTAAATAATTTATAAAGTTTTTAGGTTACTGAATTTCAAGACCTAATTGGATTATTGGAATGCAAATTATAAAGACGATGTCTCATTAAGAAAATATTTCCCCCTTTTTTTTCCGGTAAGGTTTTGAGGGGCAAAAGATTTTCTTTTTTTTTCTTTTTACTTTATACTGTAAGTTGATGTTTCAGTGATTGTAAACTGCATGTTGGACTCCAGTGTTTTTGCATAATGTAACCCATGTATGAGTCTAAAACTTGCGAAATATCTAACATTAATGTTGACGTTAGCACAATGCAAAGCTTAACTTAAACTACGATACCCTTATTAATGAATCTTGAGCACCCCGTTCGTTCTTTTGGGGGGGGGGGGTGAAAGAGGTGTGTCGATTATTTCGTATATACTTAAGTTATCTGCTTATAAAATTTCGTTCCAGGAGTACACATGATACTGACGAGCTGGATGTGTGTCATAAAAAGACGTGCGTTTTTGTCGTCCTTCCTCCCTGAAAAGCGACGTGACATCCGATAGCAGCGCCATCTACCGCTTTCATGATTGCGGGCAGCAAGTTATTCTGCGAGCACGACACACTAATTCTTCTAGGCACTGTAGTTTTGCACAGTATTTTGTGTCGTTACGTTGATACAACACCACGGACTGCACTTCCTGCGTCGGTGGAATTTTCTGAGGACTTTTGAGGTATTCCTTAAGAGCAATTGCACTTTTGAGCATGACTGTTGCTGATGCAAGTTTTTTTCTTGCGTTATTTCTCCGACTACATAGTTGCTGAGAACGAAAGGCTCTTCGGAATCTTTTGCCATCGGTCTAGCTGCCCACTTTGATTTTTTTTTTTTTTTTTTGGATTGGAGGTTTAACGACCACCGTGAGCAACTCAATGGGCTATAAGCAGTCGCCCGTCCCTAATTTAGGGTCACTGGTTCCAGGGAGGGGAGAGAGCCAGTGCCGTAAGACAAACACAACATCCATGCCTCGCCGGGACTCGAACCCGGGCCCCTTTCGGACGAATGATCAGAGGCCATCGCTTAGAGCACTGCGCCACCGGGGCGGCCCACTTTGATTCACAATGAGAAGATTCCACGTTCTTTGTCGTCTTCGGGACTTGTTTTGCACCGTATTTCTTGTCGCCACGTTGATACGACACCTAGGACTGCACTTCCTGCGTCGGTGGGATTCTCTCTGAGGACCTTTCAGGTGTTCTTTAAGAGCAACCGCACTTTTGAGCATGACTGTTGCTGATGCAAGTTTTTCCTCTAGCGTTGTTTCTTCGACTGCGTAGCTGCTGAGAATGAAAGGCTCTTCTGAATCCCTTGCCATCGGTCTAGCTGCCCACTTGAATTATCAATGAGAATACAGGGGAAAAAACCAGCTAACTGAGTATGTAAGATTAAAAGCAAATGGGTGGTTATGTACCCAGCGTTTAGATTTAACCTAACTGATTAAGAATTTCTGACTTTGAAATACGTGAAAAGCGCAATAAATGCAGCATATGCAATACATGATCACTTTTTCTGACTATTGTTGTTCAATGCAACAGTGAAATTCAACGTATTCTTATTGATTCAAATTTTTGAGGCTATTTTCGCAGTTTTCGGAAACTAACAATATCGTTGACAGTATTAAAGAATATTGCACGTCTGGTACGAACTTTGAAAGTATTCATAATCAGAGATTCTGTGATCAGTTACATGGTACAATAGTATAAATGTCTTGAAAATAGTAATGTATTTTCGTGAGGTCAATCTGTTCTTCAAGTATTGTTTAGGCCTTAAATGCTTCACATGTCCAGATTAGAGCGTAAGCGATAACATTTTATAATGACTGCAGCCCTGTATAAACATTTAGAAGGCGTTCACTTCACCCGAGAAAACTGGAATTTTTCGGTATCGAATCCGTGTGTCCCCGCGCCGAAGTGAGCTGCTCTAAACGACTAAGCTACACCGACGGAATGAATCGCTGCAGATTTGTCGTCTTCATACGTGCTTCACCTCTGTAGTACGTCACACACAGTCATTTTAGACTCTGCAGTCCAATGATTCTCTCCCCAGACGTCGCTTCCCTTCCACAGATGCAAGGTCAGAATCAAATCTGTAACCAAAAAGACGCTTCCATCATACACCGATGAGCTATTACATCTGATCTGATCTGATTATATGTAGTGTTTTAGGAAGGAAGTGTCTGACCCCCGGTCTTAAACAACCCTTAGAAACAGGAAGCTAGGAGATTTGGGCTAGAGTGCCCGACAGGTGCCTATCCGATGCACTGCGGATACTTAGTGATTCGAGCGTTCGTACCTGCCTGGGATCGAACCAGAGGTTTCTCCGTGGCAGTCACGAACGTTGACCACTAGGCCAGATGAGTAATTACATTATGATCACCTACCTAATGAACTGTAGGACCCCCTTTAGCCCACAAAATAGCGGCCACTCGGCGAGGCATCAATTCGATGAGGTGGCGATAGGTATCCTGGGGTATCTCGTACCATAATGTCAACAGCAGGTCCTACAGTTCCCGTACATTTCGGGGGGTGGTGATTTAGCACGAACCCGCTTTTCCAAGTCGAACCACAAATGTTCGGTTGGGTTCATGTCAGGTGAATTTTGAGGCCAGAGAGTTAACAGAAAGTCACCAGCATGTTCCTCGAGCCACTGCTTGACGATTCTGGCTGTGTGTCATGGCGCATTATCCTGTTGGTAATGTCCATCACCAGCAGGCAACACAGTTGCCATGAATGGGGGAACTTGGTCCTCAACGATGTTCAGATACCTGGCAGCTGTCAGTGATTTTGCTGTTGGGATAATGGGGCCTAAAGTGTCCCAAGGAAACATCTCCGACATCATAAAACCGCCGCCGCCGGCCTGTTTTCGCCCAACAGTGCAATCCAGGTGCCATCCTCTCTCGGCTGTCTACGTGATGAACCAGGAACCTTGATTCGTCAGACCAGGCCACTTTCTTCCAATCATCCATATAGTCCAATCTCGATGATCTTTTGCTCATTTTATGCGTTGTTGGCGATGACGTGCAGTGAGCATAAGGACCCGGCTGGCTCTTCGGCTACGCAGGCTCATGCGCAGAAGGTTGCCATGAACTGTGTGCTGTGAACCATTGCCCTGATCGCCACTGTTGTATTTCAAGAATATTTATAGTTCTAAAAGAATACAACATAACATTTTTCCACTCATTATAAAAAAAACTAAAAGCTAATTAAAAAAACAAACAAAAACCTTAAAGCTAATAAATAACTTTTTAAAACCCCAAGCATTAACAATAAACAAAGAATCATCTTCGTATGGTTAGACAGCTAGAGATACATTATGTAATTCAACCTGGAAGGTACGCTTCCACGTAATACTTCTTGGCAGTGAAATCAAATCCATTTATCATGAAACTCTCCACACTGGTCCATTACACCACTAGTGACAATCATATTTTTACAAACAATTCAAAGCATGCAACCTTTTAGAATTTCTTACAATAAATTAAAGAGATAAAAAAGCATTTTTCCATAATACATTGTAAGTATGCATTTCCTTGACACTATTCAACCAATCACAGTTCACACAAATTTACGATTACATTGCATCAATCTCAACTTTATCAAGCATTATACTCGTAAGTAACTATTTATTTAATATATATTACTGTAATGCAGTCCCTTCATTAGGTTATGATCTCTTCGTTACTTTCTCTCTGATTCCGGTCTTTTGTACATTTTTATAATAGTACTCAAAATATGCCAATTATTCAAAAATACTCTGTACTATATACATCCACAGAAAATTTGACACCACTATGTAATTTCTGCTTTAAATTAAAAGAACAAGCCACACTTTTTTATTTAAAAAAAAATCTTATGATAACAGACCTACACGCTTGATTTAATTTCTGCGCGTCCTGCACTCCTCAAGTCAGCTTTCCCGCGGAAGCCATCAGAGGACAAAGACGCAGCGCCCTCCAGTTTTCTCAAGCCGTCTTTCACTACGAAAGCCGGTAGAGACAAAATATTGGAAAGACGCATTTTTCTCTCTATTACTCCTCAAGAATAATATTTAACATAGTCTCTTCGACGTTTAACAATATAATTGCACAAATTACAAAATATATCTGCAAGATTCTAAACTACACCTTGTACACACTTTAACTCATATTACCTTTACATTATAAACCTGAAAATGCCAGTCCACACCCATTAATTCTTTTAATTGCCTCTAAGCATATACAACATAAACAACAGTTATGCTGTCTATCACACAAATGCTGCAAACTGAGTTTAATCAGTGTACACACTTGACTCCATAATTCAACAAATTATAGTTCTCACAAATTTAAAACTACATTAATCTCCACCAAATCAAATATTATACTCGCTATTACTATTTATTGAGAATAAATAAATGACTGATGTGAAGTTCAACATTAGTTTGTGATCTCGTCATTACTTCCTCTCTGATACTGGACTCATCCGCTTTTCTCCCTTGAAAGCCACCATAGGCCAAGACAGCGGGCAAAAACATACATCATGGGTAGACGCAGCCTTTTTTTTTTTTTTTACCTCATGATAGTAATTGATTCAAACACTTCAATATTCAGCAATATAGCCGTATAGCTACAAACAAAAATGACTGCTATATTCCAAAACACCTTTAACATGCTAAATCTCAACCTACTTTGACATGGAAAACCTGAAACTCTAAATCTACTCTTATCAATTTCTGCAATTGCCACTTGGTAAATTTAACTTAGACCAACAATTGAGCGGTCCGTCACACAACTGCCACAAGCTGACTTTAGTCTTGAGCTCATTTGACTCCATTATTCAACTATTACAAGCTCTAACAAATTACAATTACATTTCAACATTCTCAACATATCAATCATTATACTCGAAAGTACCTACTTGAATTAAAATATACAACTGATCTGTACTCCTACATAAAAACACATTCGTGATCTCACTTCTTCCTCATACCTCTTTAAGGATCCTGAACCACTCTACCCCACTGATCTCAGCCTCTCGCGCTCGCAAAGTTAAATTACTCACCTCAATGCAACAACTAAAATACTCAATTATCTTATCTCAAAAACTTCATCTTGTAACACTGCGCAGATGAATAAATGCTTATCTCCAGATTCTGATTCCTTACAAAATCTGTAACTGAAAGTATTGTTATACATCGCACTTCGTCGCACAACTGCTGCAAGCTGACTTTTTACTTAAGTACATACCCTGGTCTTCTTTTCTGCTAATATCCCACTTTCTCACTTTATTAACTTAAGTAGTGAATAAATGAGCGAGTAACACGCGATCTGACACCAAGAAATCACGACATTACCCATTTGTTAATTTATAAAGAACAGCACAGTATGCAACATTAAGTGGTCCATTCTTCACTACTAAGATAATAAGTCCATGAACTCTAATTCTTCATATTATTCTCACTTGTTCCCATGAAACCTCATCGTCATAAATCGTACCCGTCAATCAATAGTGTTTCACCAAGCTCGCATTATTCAATTCAACCCAACCGAATTCATCATTCATCTTATTTACACAATTACACTAAATACAAGCTATCGTGCAGAAAAGTCTAAGGTTCAATACTGATAAAATGGAAAACACTATTTCTAATTCATACACATTCTTTTTCCTTGCATCATAACATTACTTCTTTGAAGAAAAAACCAGTAAACAAAACCACAACACACATGTACTATATTTAACAGTATAAGCCTAACGTATTTTTAGTAACATTCCTGGTAACACCATTTTTGTTTTACCACTTGGTTCTGTCAGTAATTCTCAGCTTTTAACTCTAATAATTGATAATCATTAATGTGGTCTTTTTCCCTATACAATGTACACGAACCATTACAACACTCTTTCTTCCACTACTACGTGTCATCGTCTTCTAATTTCATTTCACACATTTTTACATTTCAATTACATTTCTTGATTTCTTATTCTATTACCTGCGTGAATCATAAACCGAATGGCGTCCAAAATCAAAAGCTTTTAAGGTTGCAATTCCTTAATACCATACAAAATATACTGATAACATCAGACTACTTACTTACATCCGAAACAAACATGGAATAATACACTAATTACACTCTTTTTAGTATTTTTACTTCACAATGTGACTGAGCAGCAATTCTTTGCTCTAATGAGTCATGCCTTCAACTTTTATTTTACAAATTGCATTATATTTTTAGTGATATCAGTCCATTAGTAATCTCATACCAGTTCTTATTCTGCTTCCACTTATTATGGAATTCTAGATTCTGTCCTCTCCGTTTCATCTCCTCATAGTCATTTTGCATGGTAGCAGTTAAGGCTCCTCGAAAAGTTTGACACAGAAAACCCCGCGCAAGTGAATAACGTCTCAATGATCGTTTTTCAATTCCAAACTTATACAGAAGATATATTGTGTATTTTGCCTGTAAAATAATCGTTATACACACTTTCCCATGCCTTCTCTCTGCTTGCTGGTTATTATATAAAATATGATAATTAGTCATTGTATGTGAAAGGGTACATACCTTTTCAAGGAGTGCAAACATCATGGAGAACAATGGTTGTAGCACTATACACATCATATATGAATGGCTAACATTTCCAACTGTGGCACAATATGAACAATTTGGTGTAGAGCGCAGATTGAACCTGTGTATTTCGTGCGGTGTCAATAGCCGATTATGCAGGTGCAGCCAATGTTGGTCTCGTGCTTTGGGTGTGGAAATAAGATTTTAATCCTGTTGTCCAGGTCTGTTTCAGCTTTTCTGACAAAACTCCTTGAATCGGCCTCGGGGTTTCATTAACTGTAACTATGTGCTGATACAGATCTCTCACTCCAATAGCAGTCGGGTTAAAAGACTTATCATTTAGGTAAATTTGAAACGGTAAACGTAGTGATGCAGATGATACAACTTTCAACCCCGTTCGTTGTACTAGGTTTAGGTACAGGCGTCGTAGTGAATTTTTGATCAAAGCATGCTGGGCTCGATATTCTGGGGTGATGAGTAGCGTTGGTATTATTTCTTCAAAAGATTTCCACGTAAGATCTTGATGTACGAGTTGCCGCACCAAGACAACACCGCGAGTAAACCAGTGCGAGTAGTGAAAATAAGTGCTATTGATAGGATGAATAACTGAGTTGAAGAAAAGAGGCTCTGCGAGTAACTCATTAGTACAGGAGGGAGGGAGTCGGGTTGGTTTAAGGGAAGTCCAGATGGATAGTGAAGTTTTGTAAATCTCAGGGATGTCACGAAGAGTCAATGGGTATAGGTCCATTCGCAGAAATGAAATGGGAGTAAGAAATGGATTTTTTGGGAAGAAAAGAGTGTTAATACTGGTCTGAGAGGCAGTAGAAGCTGTAGATAGTTCTCGTAAGAATGAAACAAAATGAGAAGCAGTGTGTCTGTGGGCAACATTGTGCAGGTTTAACCCGCCATACTCCACCGGTAGTTGAATAATTTTTCCTTGAATCCAATTATCTTAATCTATATAAATTTGACTATTCCTTGTTGGATCTTTTTTAGTATAAATTGTGGAGGTAAAGCTGCAGACCAGGTATGAAGCAACATCGGTTGTATCATTGAATTCATGATTTTTGCTCTGCTAAAGTAAGACAAGTGAGGTTTCAGACAATTTAAGGAAGCCAACCTACTTTGTACTTTCCTGATGGTAGCAGCCCATGTGGCTTCGGCAACAAAACTTTTCTTTCCAATATGAACTCCTAATAATTTTACAGTGTTAGATGTCCACCTGGCTGACCACGGCGAATCGGATCTTCCACACCAGCTTCCGGCTCATAGTCCTGTACATTTGTTATGATTGATTTGAGAACCTGAAGCTGTCGCATAAATCTCATATGTCTGTTTAAGGACATCAAAGTCCCTGTCCTTCCTTACAAAAACAGCCAAATCATCAGCATATGATGACAAGATAACCCTATGATGACGAGTTTTGGCAACTGTAGGAGGTAGTGTTCGCAGAATCCGTTTCCTGAGTAATCGCAATAAAGGTTCAAAAACTATCGCAAACAGTTGACCGGACATGGGACAACCCTACCTAATTCCATTTTCAAATGGGATTGCCGTGGTAATGAAATCTGAAGTACGTATTCTAATACTGGCATCAGTATACAGTGCTACAATCACTCCTCGGAATCCAGACGGAAACCCAAAAGCATAAAGTGTTGCAGAAAGATAGGAGTGAGAGATCGAGTCAAAAGCCTGGCGCTGGTCAATGTTGAAAAGTGCAAGTGGTTCTGATTGAGCTGCTGCAAGATCATAGAGGTTTCGAATCGTGTTAATATTATTATAAATAGAGCGGTTGGGTACAGTATATGACTGGTCAGAATGGATTATATAGCTGAGTATTGGATTGAGTCTGTTAGAAAGAATATTCGCTAGTATTTTATAATCAGTGTTTAGTATCGAAAGGGGTCGCCAGTTCGTTAATAAGCGAAGATCGCCAAACTTCGGTATCAATCTCATAAAAGCTGTGGTAAAGGCAGTAGATGAAGTGGTAGAAAAAAAGATATAATTGTAAGCTGCAAGTAACAGAGGAAGGAGCGACTTCTGAAAAAGTTTGTAGAATGGAATAGATAAGCCGTCTGGTCCTGGTGCACTGCGATGGTTTAATCTTGAAATAGAATTTGCAATTTCCCCTGGTGAAATCGTATCATCTAAAGCAGTCGCTAATCCTTCTGGAATCTGAGGCAGGTCGTGAAACAGTGGGGATTGCAGGTTCGGTGATAGCACTGTCAGTTGAAATCTCTGCCGATAATGATGAGTAACCATTGAACAAATAGTATGAGGGTTCATTGTCACAGTTCCGTCAGATTGCCTCAACTGTGTAATAGTATTGAGTTTGCCCTTTCGTGTTTACAACTGCCTTAGTGTTCGAATAGGGTCATCTTGAAGATTGCGAATTTGAAATTTCAAGCGTGAAAGTGCTGTTCTTGCATGTACTTCCACTTTCTGATAAAGTTGGGTTTGATAGACTGAGTATGTTATAGATGAAGGTGCAGTGACTTTTAACATTCAACGCAGTTGGTCAATTTCCATTTGACTTCGTGTTTTTTCCCGAAACCAGAACCGTTGAGCATAAGCAATGATTTTTTCTTTTGTAGTGAGCCACAGTGTAAGTTTATGTTTCAGTAATTAATTGCTGTACAGCATTCGCAAGGATATCTTTGACAGTTGTTTGAAATTCTGGGTTAGAAAGGCATAATTCATCAATTGTCCATACAGGTGAATGAGGAAGGGTAGCTGGGGCCATAAGCAATGTGAAACATACAGGTTTATGATCAGATGCAACACCAGTTGAATACACTGCCGGACAATTGCTAAGGACGGATGACAATAGCAACGATACCAACCATGAAATGGAAGGCAGGAAAATGCGGAAATTAGCATAAGTGCGGGATACAGTAAGACGTGTTGTGCGTATGCAAATTTTGGATTGCCGAACTTGTTCGTGACGTCATATCACTGATAAGAGATATAAAGGATTTAACGCGTATTGACCGTTGTTGTTCAAACGCAAAGTTGAAAGGGAAAGAATCAATTGACGAACTTGCAATTTTCAGTATGTCTTCCCCACATCACCTAGATGATTTTACGCGTAGCCGTATTATTGGAAAGATTGAAGAAGGGCGAAAAATAACAGATGTTGCCAGTGAGTTCGACGTCAGCCACAGTGTTGTTTCAAGGCTTTGGAAATCATTTCAAACAAGTGGAGAGTGTAGCAAACGTCACGGGGGAGGTCGTGATTGCAGTACGACACCTGCAGAAGATCGGTACATAGTGCTATCAACAAAAAGACACCGGCGCAGCACAGCTAGTGAGGTAGCAAATCAGTTTATGGCTGCTACTGGCAAGCGGATCTCCCGAAAAACTGTCGCCAGACGTTTGCATGAAGAGGGACTATACGCCCGCCGTCCTGTTGTGTGCATCCCATTGTCCAGACGTCACCGTACCGCCCGTTTGCAATGGTGCCATCAACATCGCAATTGGACTGATAACGACTGGTCTGCTGTCCTCTTCTCAGATGAGAGTAGATACAGTCTATCGTCTGATTGTCGACGACAACTGATCTGGGGTGATAGTGGTACTGCATATTGTCCAGCAAACATACAGGAAAGGGACCGATATCCGACATGTAGTGTCATGGTATGGGCTGGCATCATGATCAATGGCCGTACGTCCCTCTATGTGCTTCCAACTGGGACTATGACTGGCCAACGATACATTAATGATGTTCTGCTACCTCATGTTCGCATGTTCCTTGGTGCTGTCGGTGATAGATTCATTTTCATGGACGACAACGCAGCATGACATCGAACAGTCGCTGTCCAGGAGTGTCTTGAGAGCGAAGATATTCAACGCCTCGTATGGCCAGCACATTCTCCAGATCTGAATCCCATTGAAAATGTGTGGGATGCTTTGGGGATGAGTCTTGCTGATCGCCAATGCTCTCCAATAAACAAGGACACCCTCATCCGTTCACTGACAGAAAAATGGGATAAATTACCCCAACAGCTGTTTGATAATGTTGTGCAAAGCATGACACGACGTGTGGAATCTTGCATCGCCCTCCATGGTGGCCATATCCCGTATTGACATTTTACGCCGGAACGCCTGCGGACGGTAATTGCATTTTTTTCACGTTTACGTATTCTGCACGAAATGGCCTGTTTGTCCCTTGAACACGTTCCAAAGCCTTCTGGATTTCAGAGCACAATAAATTGTCTTTCTTGTAATGTCCTGGCATTCTGACATTATTTTATTTCACTTGGCATCGAACCACACTTACTTTTTTATGCGCTATATAGCCGTTTATGATCCGTCCTTAGCAATTGTCCAGCAGTGTATATGAAGCAGCAAATCGGGAGCGCAGAAAATTTGACACATAAAACCTGTCATTTCGTGCAATTGTATTAAAAGAAGCAACAGCTGAAACGTATGAATAATCCTTCGAGTCAGAATGCATCATTCTGTGAGTATCAACAAGATCAAATTCTGTCATAATTTCATTAACTAGGGCACTACGTGTAGGATGAATATTTGTTGGTGGACATCGGTCAAGCTGTGGGTTTAATACACAATTAAAGTCACCTGAAAAAATTATATTATCTGAAGATGGAATAGTTTCGAGATATGTCTTGACTTGATATAACAGGGGTATTGCTTCATTATCATTTTGTGGTACATGTATATTAATAAGATGAAAATTTTCTTCATAAAACTGAAAGGAGTGATATTGTAGACAGCCTTGCCTACCCTGTGGCTCACGAATACCTTTTAGTAGTGGGAAAACTGAATGATGTAGTCCTATTGCCGTTCCATTTCCGATATGCGTTCTCCAATTATGATGAAAAACAAAAGGCCAGATCCTCCACCTTGCATATTGGGTTGTCTCTGCACAATTTGTGTCTTAAAGTAACACAATCTGCGGGGAATGCCGACGAATATCTTCGTATACGAGGGCATTAGCTGTAGAGGTAGACATTCCTCTACAGTTATATGTCACTATCTTCAACAAGTAAATCATCCTCTGACTGTAGATGTTTCGAACTGTGCTTGTACAAAGCATTAACAAATTGTTGAACTCTGCAACGGAAAGGCTTCCTTTCTAAAGGGTTTGGAGCCCTTTTGGACAAATCACTCAACGTATTCAACTGGGCAATCATTTCGGGCAGTTTTTTTCATATTGTCTTTAATGCACTGCAAATGCAAAATGGAACTATGACTTTACACAGTAAACAGGGTTTTCAGATTTTCCTGTGTTAAAGGAGCTGTGAGTGTTTCACTGTTTCCAAGCAGGCTTTCTAGAGTCTGTATTGGGCTATGCAGTGTTCCCTGCATCATGCTATCATCTGAAGTCTGCGATTTACTTTCTTCGATGTCTGCTGAAACATCCTTCCAATCGGAATGGATTTCAAATTTATTATAAGTCTCTACTGGCGACTCTCTTCTACCAGTTCTTGGTGATGTCTGTCGTGAACCTGAATCTGACTGATTCTTTTCATGATGTCTCTTGATTTTTTGGAGGCCTGCCTCTCTCGTGTTGCTCACGTTCAGGGTGTGCAGACTCAGATTGTTCTAACCTCTTTCGTGGTGTTTTATGGGGAGAGACACTTTCACTGGGGTCCACTCCCCGTTGAGTAGCCAGTTCTGGTGGCTCAGAAATATCCATTTCTGTTACCTGTTCAAGCGTTTCTATACCCTTCTGTACAGGTACAACGGGAGAGTCCAGCTGATGCTGTACTCCGACCTCTCTCGGAAGTTCCGACTGCTGCTGTACTCCAGTCCCCCTCGCAGGTTCCAGCTGCACTATCATTTGCAAAAGCTCCTGTACTATAATTCCTTCTGCTTGATTCGAATCCTAGTTAGAATCAACCCGAGGCTCCGCACCATCATGGATTTGGTTCGTGGTTTTTAAAGCTGTTACTGCAGGCTGGGATATATGTGGGCACCTTGACGCCACATGACCCTCCGCCTTACAACGAAAACATTGTATTCCCACAAATATGTTAAAAACATACCTTCTTGTTTCTGTGAGAATTTCCATTGTCTCAGGTCTGTTCACTAAATCCTGTTCACACGGAAAAATGAGTCTGTATTGCCTCCTTGGGCCTTTTACATGATGAAAAGCTGATTCTGCTGATGTCGAAGGAAGTTTCCTAGTTTCGCCCACTATGCGCCCTAAAGTTCCTAAGGCTTGAACAAGCAATGCATCGGGAATTGCTGGTGGAACAGGTGTCAGTGTAACTGTAATAGGACGTTGGACCTCGGGTGTAGATATTAAATGTATTATTCCCTTAATATCAATACCATTCACACATAGTTTTTCAGCCGCTTCTTGATGAGTAAAATGGACAATTATTTCTACACGTTGTCTTATCGCGGATTCAATACATGTTTTAGGTACAATTTTGGCTATTGCCTCTAAATAGATTGGAATTGGTGTATCACTAAGTGCTGGAAAATAAATACTAAGATGTAAAGCCGTGTACAATGCCTTACCTTGTGGCGATTCATCTGCAATATTGACACGTAGCACTTTATTAATCCTTGTTATCTCCGTCGCACTCGACGTATATGCACTTTGGGCTGTTGCAGTTTTCACTTTATAAATATTCCTGGCAGTCTCAGCAAAACTCTTCACATTAGATGGCGGAAGCACTGTGTTACCTTCTTTCGATGCGCCCGGCAATTCCGGCCACTGCTCATGATTCAGTGATCTTGAAATTACCGAAGTAGAAGCCATAGTATCTTTTTTTTTTTTTTTTTGGTTGGAGGTTTAACGACCACCGTGAGCAACTCAATGGGCTATAAGCAGTCGCCCGTCCCTAATTTAGGGTCACTGGTTCCAGGGAAGGGAGAGAGCCAGTGCCGTAAGACAAACACAACATCCATGCCTCACCGGGATTCGAACCCGGACCCCTTCGGACGAATGATCAGAGGCCAACGCCTTAGACCACTGCGCCACCGGGGCGGCTAAGCCATGGTATCATATGTTGAGGCAAAAACTTGAGAAACCTGACATTCAGGTTTAGACTTTGCAGAGGTTGTTGCCTCTGAAGCTACTTGCTGTGAAACATCACTGGTATCTGACATGCAGTATATCAGACTTAGGTAACAAAGAATGCAGGTGCGATTAAAAATAACCAACACCCGAAAAAAACAATGTGTGATTAGTATGAAAAATTACTAAATTAATTTAATATACTCACTAACTCTGTGAGTAAACAAAAAACTAGCACGTAGTGCTTTAAAACTCAACGCTAACGCCGAAGTAATCAATATGACCAATCTCACACGCAGGAGCAGTAACCAAACACGACCGACCACTGTTGTAGCTGCGGGTGGTTTGTCGTACTGCGGCCGTGCAGTCGCTGTAAACAATGCGCGACAGTCTCCGCTCCCCTCTGGCATCAATTAGCTGCTGACGCCACACGACTGGACGACGGTTCGTCGTTGGGCCATCTGTGCACCACTTTTGATACGTACTCACTATAGCGGCACGTGAACAGCTCACAAGACGCGCCGTTTCTGAGATCGTAGATCCGAGGCGCCGTGCCATCACAATTTGTCCTTTATCAAACTCCGATAAATCGGCAGCTTTTCCCATTCTGACTCCGAACACTCTACTAACCAAAAGCCGGTCCTCGCTCGGGTTGTATATAAACTGTTCTGTGAACTTCACCTGTGCCACCGTTCGGTCTCCAAAGCGGGTTCAATTCTCTAGGCTGCGGGTGATCATAACGTAATGGCCCATTGATGTAATTAGAATATTTCTTTTATAGGGGAATTTAACAATGACCGTGAGCAACACGATGGGTTATAAGCAGTCGCCCGTCCCTACACCCTAAAGATTTTTCTGAAATTCATGATCCATTTTCCGTAATTTCTTTCATCAGTTAACGAAGCATATTTCTGATACAACCTTTTCCGTGAAATGACAGAAAACAAACCTGAATTTCACGGATTTTTCGTACACCAACGAAAATTCTTAATTTTATCAAACCTTCCTACAATTCCTTTCTCATATTCAGTGCCCGAAATGGGCCGGTATACACCGGTATGGCATATCGTCACTTCTTTTTTCCTGGTATTTCATACCAGCACTTTTTTTACGCGGAATTTACATACCGGCACTAATTTTAGTAGTGGGAACTGCCATTTGTTTTTTATTTAATTTTTTTTTTTTTTTTTTTTTTGTCCCTGACTTACAAACACGCATTCTTAGCCATAAAAACCTAATCTGCCTAGCGAGATAGTTGTGTGAGAACCCTAAAGGTTAGGGGTGTGGTGTGCACATGATCTGTAAGTTCAATCCTTCAAAGGATGGAAATTCCAACTAAAAACGTCTGTAATTTTTATTATATCATTAATTTAATATATTCAATTTGAAGAGCTTCTTCCTAGAACGAAGAATTGGGAGTAAAAGATTAAAAACAAAATTTTTGTTGTTGTTTATTTTTGCAGCAATGAGTATAAACATTTTCCATATCGGACCTTTCTTTTTCTGGAAGGCGGTGAGATTGCTATTAATTAAAACTGAACATTCATTCTGATTGCGAAGGTCCCGACTGTCTACTTTGTGAAAGTCCTATTGGAAGGGGGCTGACTTCTCGACTCGGAACCTTAAAGTTCTGTGTTCAAGTCCAGCTGAATCGCTAATGATTAGCCGAGGTTCGGAAGTCTCGTTAATCCGTTGGTCCCAGGGTAGAGACTCCTCGCTATTAACAAATCTAACCCCAGTCCTCGGTGTAGCATAAGTAGAGCTCGCTGGAATCCACAAAACAACCAACAAAAATCGACCGCCATTGTTTCTGACTTATAATGCAATAGTATTCCACGGAATTGTCAATCACATTTTCAAACAACGGAGATTTTTTTTTCCGGGGATTGTTTTTACTTTTTCGGTTTTAGAGATTTTCTGGAAAAGATCTTTTTTCCGGAGATTTTTTAGTTAAATACTATAGTATACCGGCACCAGAGTTGGAAACGGGTCAAAAATTTCGGACCCGGACACGTAACTGACCCGGACAAATCTGCTTTGAACTATAAGTTCGAAACCCAATTTATATATATATATATACACTGACGGAAAAAAATCTCAGCACCACGAAAAAATAGTTGTAGAGGAAAGAAATGGCGGCAATACATTTGTATAGGTAACATATTTAATCGATTAAGGTTTCAAGATCACAGCTTATTGTAAGCGCGAGAAGAGCCATTTTAAATGTGAAATGCTGGTACATTAGTAACCGGTGTAACCGCCAGAATGTTGAATGCAAGCACGCAAACGTTCGTGCATTGTGTCGTACTGGTGCTGGATGTCAGTTTGTGAGATGGAGTTCCCTGCCTGTTGCACTTGGTCGGTCAATACAGGGACGGTTAATGCTGGTTGTGGGTGGCGCTGGAGTTGTCGTTCAATGATGTCCCATACGTGCTCTACGATGCGCCACGGCCATACGCCGTACAAGGCGGTCTTCCCTCTCAGTAGTGCCACGTGGCCGGCCGGAACCCGGTCTTCTTGAAGCAGTACCTTTCCTTGACCACCGCTGCCAACAATCATGCACAGTGGCTACATTCCTGCCAAGTCGTTCTGCAATATTGCGGAAAGAAAATCCACCTTCTCGTAGCCCTATTACACGACCTCGTTCAAACTGTGAGCTGTTGATAATGGCTTCTTCGTTTTCTTAACGGCATTCTTGACTAACATCAACACACTACGTCGAATCTCGACGATAACTAACGCTCACGAACGTTACAGCGCGTATTTACAGCAAACCTGCTTTGCATGTTCCGAGGGGCGCTACTAGCGCCACACGTATGCACCGAGCGTGAAATTTGCGTAGACGTCATCTTGCAGATGTACTCTCACCGCCTACCAACTGTCGTTTATCTAACACAACCCCTTCTTGGTGTTGGGATTTTTTTCCGTCAGTGTATAAATTCGAAATCCAATTTATATATATACATTTATCCCAATAACTGCTTGATATTTAATAACTGAAATTTTTTTTTAATAATAAAATTTGGTTACTTGCTAAATTTTAGTGCCATTTTTAGTGCCACTATTTTGCGTAATCCAGAAGTAATGGCTGCCTATGACCGTGGTCATGGAGTATATTACAAATGGGAATCATTATTTACGATTACACAAATGTATTTTTTAAAACGTATTTAGATTGTTCACTCTTTCCACGCTTTGATGGAGGTGCGCATACTTTCATATGGCCCGTTAGATTTTTGGTTCCATAATTTTTTATTACACCGTCGACATCTTTTTTGTAATTATACACTTTCCACATTTTGAACAACAAGCAAGACCAAACAACACAGAATTGTTCACCGGTTCCTTAATGAGACGAAATAATTTCCAGCATTCACTCTTCCCCTTGTGGTTTTCAACAAGCACGTATTTGTTGGCCTTGACGCCTTTCTCAACCTCCTTAATATTAAATCCATCCATATCAACAAATAAGGAGTTAATTTCGACATGACATGTCATAGGAACAGTATGTTAGCACATCAATCGAAAACCTCTGAACGCTCAATGTGAAAAGTAACTGTTAGTCATAAGGTGAACTTCGCACGAAGAGCGTGGATCAGCTGAGAAGCAGGCGAATGGCGTTTGCCTGTACCTTGCTCTGGACAATCGCACTATAAAAGAACGCAAAGGAAGTATCTTTTTACGATATGGTGTCGGTGTGTCTGTCGTCGGTCGGTGGAAATCTTCGTTGCTTTAAGAAAGAGACGACAATATTTTTGCATGGCAAACCATTATTTTTTTGCCGAACCGGTGGCGCAGTGGTCTAAGGCGCTGGCCTCTGATCGTTCGTCCGTAAGGGGTCTGGGTTCGAATCCCGGTCAGGCATGGATGTTGTGTTTGTCTTACGGCACTGGCTCTCTCCCTTCCCTGGAACCAGTGACCCTAAATTAGGGACGGGCGACTACTTATAGCCCATTAAGTTGCTCACGGTGGTCGTTAATTAAACCTCCAAATCATTATTCACTCCGTGGGCACCAGTATCGACTACAGAATTCCACAACGCGCATTTATCTTTGGAATATATTTTTCTCTTTTCAAAAATAAAACGGGAATAAAACCGGGTCAAAATCGGGTCAGGAACACCTTGACCCAACCCGTTGACCTGTTGACCCTTGACCCGTTTCCATCTCTGACCGGCACTTCAAAATTTCCATTTCAAGCACTCCTGATATTGACCGCAAATTGCCGTTTTTAAAACGTGTTTACGGAAAATTCTGAATTTTCAGAACACTTTCCGCAGATCCTTTCGTATATTAACGTAAAAAAATCTCACTTTTTCCGTATCCACATGACGAAATATTTCTGGGCCGCCCCGGTGGCGCAGTGGTCTAAGCGATGGCCTCTGATCATTCATCCGAAAGGGGTCCGGGTTCGAATTCCGGTGAGGCATGGATGTCGTGTTTGTCTTACGGCACTGGCTCTCCCTTCCCTGAACCAGTGACCCTAAATTAGGGACGGGCGACTGCTTATAGCCCAATGAGTTGCTCACGGTGGTCGTTAAACCTGCAATAAAAAAATCTGGTAATACGAGCCATTCGCGGGAATACTTGAGGTTTGATTAACTGTTAAATTTCAGTCGTCTGTCGGAGGACTTGATTTTGAAGTTGTGTAGCGAGATAGGATATTGTGGTTAGCATTTCGCATAATATTTAGGCCATTGCGGCACCGGTTATTCTTTCCCATCTGCCCCATTTTATGCACCAGCTGCTGTATATTGTGTTACCGTAAGAAACCGGGAACTTAAGGCTCTACGAGACCCGCCATCTTGTATTGCTGCCTTCTCTTGTTAACCGACGGGCAAGCGTATTTCACAAATTGCTCGGGCAATTTTGCACATTTTCGAACACAGTTCGTGGCTAACGCAAGATATATGATAAATAAAGAGTTCCCTGGTTTTAGAATTTTTATTGACCTTTCCCTTCATTTTTTATCTGCAGCGAAAGTCGTACCAAGGCGTCTTCCATAGTTTTATTAATTAATAAAAAATACTTAAAGAGTCCAAAATGAAAGTATGAAACCAGGGAACTCTTTATTTATCGTATATCTTGCGTTAGCCACAAACGGTGTTTCAAAATGTGCAAAATTGCCCGAGCAATTTGTGAAATACGCTTGCTCGTTGGTTAACAAGAGAAGGCAGCAATACAAAATGGCGGGTCTCGTAGAGCCTTAAGGTGGACGTCTAGTGATTTTGCTCCCTATACTTCCAAAGGAAAAAAATTGGACCCTATTTCCTCAGCGAAGAAGGATTTCCGATACATCAAAATTGGTCAACTGGTAAAAAACCTCCTAACTTATATTGTACAATCGCTGTTTTTTACAAAAAAATTTCCTGAACTACATTGAAAATCAATAACTTTACTTCGCTGTAGTTAAATGAAATTTGCGCACCTAGAAAAAATCACGCTACAACCACGAAACTTTGCAAATAGCTAGAGTGCGTGCTGGTATGCAAATGATCCACGTTTGGTGCGAGTGCGCATGACCGCACACCCTGCGGTGGCGCTGCAAGCACGAACCGGCAGCCTTATAAGCCGGCGTGTAGACGATGCCCCATGAAAGAGAAAAGCACCGGACGACGCAAGCAAGATCCACGTTTGGTGCCATCAGTAACAAGCGAAAAAGGGCGCGAACGTCTGTGTCATTTCTCCAGGATAACGCCCGTCCACACGTGGCTACTCGGACCATGGAAACCATCCAGAAACTGAAATGGAACGTTCTACCACATCCTGTATACAGTCCAGACCTTGCACACTCGGACTATCACCTCTTTGGTCCTCTAAAGACATATTTGGACGGGAAGAGGTTTGGCAGTAATGAGGATATGATATTGGCTGTTCGGGAGTGGCTACACCGACAACCAAAAGACTTCTTCCTGAGCGGCATCCACAAGCTTGCTTCCGGACATGCTGGCACAAGTGCATCACAAACTAGGAGGATTATGTTGCGACGTAGCAACATCAGTTTCGGACAATGCATCAATGTTTTTGTTCTATTTACAAATTACAAGCACGTTATTTCCCGTGAACTCACATCACTTATTCTTTACAGTGTACTTTAGGGTCAGTGCCTCCAGGGAAGTCAGTGCCGTGAGACAAACACAACATCCTTATCGCAACAGGATTCGAACACATCTTGGACAAGCAGTCGGTGGTCAAGACTTAGACCCCTGCACCACCACGGGCGGGCCAATCGGAATACGTCGTTCTTCCCTATCGAATGCTCCGTTCTTAAATTGTAATCTGACTCGTCAAGCTTTTAATACCTGAACAATGTGTGAACAACAGAGAGAGAGGTTGACATCTCTAAATGCATTACTACACAGTCGAGTCACATTATTGTGACTACCTCCTACTTTTGACGTCAACAGCGTGTAGCCAATGAAAAAGAGGCACGTGTCGTGAGCTGGTTTGGAGCGTATATAAGGTGTGCTGTAGGCATTCTGAAAACATACCATTCGTTTCTGTCATGGATAAAAGGAGCGATTATCGGCTTTCGGGCCAAGGGTGGCAGTATTTCTGAAACAGCGTAGTTTGTGAACTGTTGCGTGCTGCTGTTGTTAAAGTGTATCGTGATTGGAGAAATGGCACCATTGCGAATAAGCGACGCGCAAACTCCGGAGCACCACGTGCCATTGATGTGAGAGATGAACGTCGGCTTCGAAGGTGCGTGAGGGCCGATTGACATGTTACATTGGAGCAACTCACTGGCAGAATGAACCAGGGGGCTACCGGAAGTTTGTCTAAAACGAACTCTACTGCGTATGGGGCTCCGATGCAGACGGATGGTCACTGCACCTATGCTCACGAAGGCGCATCGGCAGAAAAGGCTTTCATTTTCACGGCAGTATCGGAATTGGATCTCCGCTGATTGGCAAAGGATTGCCTTTTCCTATGAGTCACGTTTTCTGCTTCATCGAACGGACGGACGTTGGCGTATAAGACGAGAAACATCAGAGAACAAACACTCTTCAACGATTTCTGGAAGAACACAAGCTGGTGGGTGCAGCTTTATGGTCTGGGGAATGTTTTCGTGGCATTCCTTGGGTCCACTCATACCTGTGAAAGGCACTATGGACCGAATTCGTTATGAATCCATCCTTGCAGACTGCGTACATCCATATATGCTGATTGTCTTTCCTTGGGCGGATGGGATCATTCAGAACGACAATGCGACGTGTCACACAGCTAGAAATGTCCGAGAGTGGTTGGAAGAGCACGATGAAGTCTTCAAAGTACTTCCCCGGCCCCCTAATTCCCCAGACATAAATCCAACTGAGCATCTGTGGGACCACCTCGATGGTGTTGTTTGCTCTGTGGATCCTCCAGCACGCACCCTCCAGCAGCTGTCAGATGCACTGCAGTCAGCATGGCTCCACATACTTGTGAGCACCTTCCAGCATCTTATTGAGTCACACCCGCCGCCCTTCATGCGGCTGTTACTCTGGATATTAGCTGGTGGTCTCAATAATATGACTCGACCGTGTATTTTCGAGATATTTATAGTATTGAAGAAGTATTCTACAATGAAGAAGAAAATACTTCAACTATGATGCTGTAAATGTTATTGAGTTCCCTGTGCGTCAGTTGTTTGGAAACGCATTTTGTGTGTGTTTGTTTGTACGGGTGTGTGAGTGTGTGTGTGTGTGTGTGTGTGTGTGTTCCTAGGAATTGATCACCTGGATGATAGGCAGTGAGTGAAGGCATTCCTATGCCAAAAATAACGATTTTTTGTCTTCACATGCATTCCATTTTTCCAGGCAATGGCTTCCTTATCTCTAGTTTGGCCAATTTGGTAAGAGAATCTATGAGACGGAAAATTGTTTTGGTACATTAAATTCTTCATTTTTCTGAAGTCTTATAAACGAACAGAGCCAAGAATAACTCAACCTTCAGTCCATGTGCCGACTCGCAAACTGACAAGCTGTTGAGCAAATGCAGCATATTTTTTTTTCGCTTTATTTTAATTTAGGTCTCCGGAGGGTAAAGTTTCCATACCAAAAGTTTTCTTTTCTTTTCTTTTTTTTTTTTTTTATTGGAAGTTTTTTTTTTTTTTTTTTTTTTTTTTTTTTTTTTTTTTTTTTTTGAGGTTTAACGACCACCGTGAGCAACTCAAATGGGCTATAAGCAGTCGCCCGTCCCTAATTTAGGGTCACTGGTTCCAGGGAAGGGAGAGAGCCAGTGCCGTAAGACAAACACAACATCCATGCCTGACCGGGATTCGAACCCGGACCCCTTACGGACGAATGATCAGAGGCCAACGCCTTAGACCACTGCGCCACCGGGGCGGCTTATTGGAAGTTTAACGACCACCGTGAGCAACTCAATGGGCTACAAGCAGTCGCCCGTCCCTAATTTAGGGTCACTGGTTCCAGGGAAGGGAGAGAGGCAGTGCCATAAGACAAACACAACATCCATGCCTCACCGGGATTCGAACCCGGACCCCTTTCGGACGAATGATCAGAAGCCATCGCTTAGACCACTGCGCCAAAAGTTTGAGCAAAAATTCTTCATCCTAAAACGACGCAGTTTTAACTTCGATTTACATAAAAACAATTCTAGTTGCTAAAAATAAAGCATTTGTGTAAAAACCAAAGCTTTAAAATATTAAAACAAGGCCTTTCCGCCACCCCGGTGGCGCTGTGGTCTAAGAGATGGCTTCTGACCATTCGTCCGGGTTCGAATCCCGGTGAGGCATGAATGTTGTGTTTGTCTTTCGGCACTGGCTATCTCCCCTTCCCTGAAACCAGTGGCCTTAAATTAGGAGCAAAATGACAACTGCCGTCTTAGCACGATCTTGAAGTATAAAATATTTAATATAAAAACTTTAGTTAAAATCATATACAGATTAAAAGCACATAAGACCTTTCAGGTCCGCACCAGACCCTTCCTCAGATGTGATTAGTAGCATGTGAATGTTGTGGTTAAATACGTTGGGTATGGATATGACGCGTGCATGCCTACACAGACATGCGCATATAGGTGATATTGTAATGAGGTGACAAACGTAAACAATAGTCTTAAAGTCCATGATTCGTTAGTCTTTTTGAAGAGTTCTTTCCAGGGGTTTGGAATAATGCAAGGAAGGTCGTCATTACATCCAGCCTCAAGATCGATACGGTATTTATGCAGTCCCGCTGAAAACCCTGGAACCAGACCTCGAAGATCGGCTATATATCGGATCGACCACCCGTAATTTAAAGACTCGCTTATCGGAGCACAAATATAATATTAAAACCAGATGGTCCTATCGCGCCTAGTTCGTGAAAGTGCATATCAACCTCAATGGGATGAGACAACTATTAGGTGTGTAACTTAATTCTTGGCCACCGGCACGCCATGTTGACAGCAAATTATAGCAAATCGAATGCGTACTTTATCAGGAAAATAATCCCCGCCGTGTTGGATACATTTGAGCCATCGGTCAGGGAGCTGCAGATTCCCACTGCGGAAAAAAGAAGGCTGTTTCGAGTAGATAAAGTCATCAATACTTGTGTGGACCTCTTCGAAGTGAAGTGGGTATCACTAAGATGATATTGCAGGGAGCGAAAGAGGTAATAATCCGACGGGGCGAAGTCTGGAGAATACGGCGGGTGGGACAAAATATCCCATCCCAGGTCGGTGATCGTGTTTAAAGTCGTTTTCGCGGTGTGAGGACGCGCGTTATCCTGAAGCAACAGGACCGACCTTCTGCCCTTGCCGGTGTATGGCCTTTTCGCCTCCAGTGCGTCACTCACACGAATGAGTTGCTGACAATAACGCTCAGCATTGACCGTTTCACCAGGTTTGAGCAACTCATGGTGTATGACACCGCGCTGATCTCACCATATGCACAGCAACAGCTTCCTGGCATGGATATTTGGTTTGGCGGTACTGATGGTAGGCTGACCTGGATAAATCTACGATTTTCGCCGCTTAGGATTATCGTAGAGGATCCACTTCTCATCACAGGTCAAAATCTTGTGGAGGAAATCCTTTTTCTTGAATCTGGAGAGCAAGCACACAGCAACATCGTAGCGCCTAGACTTGTTCACAGCTGTGAGTTGGTGGGGCACCCAACGGCCCTCCTTGTGAATCCGTTCAAGCTTGTCCAGGCGCTTTGCAGTGACTTGCCGTGTTACTCCGAGTTCCTGGGCGAGCTCTGACTGTGTGCGACAGGGATCAGCGTCCAACAGTTGTTCCAGTTCCTCATCGTCAACTTTCTGTGGCTGTCCCGGAAGTTCTGCATCACGGAGATCGAAATTTCCCTGCTTAAGGTGGAAGTCAAGTAATTTTGCTTCCTATACTTCCAATGGAAAAACTTTTGTACACATTTCCTTCACAATTAGTGTGTTCCCCAAAGATGAGAATTTGAACATCGATTAAAATAACTTCATATTAAAACTTGGAATACTTAATATTTTCTGAAACATAGCTATAATTATATTAAAAATCAATAACTTTTCTTTTGGTGGTGTTGAAAATAAAAGAAATATGGCGCGACCTATACTTTGATGACTTCAGTATACAAACAATTGTTGGATTGCATAATTATGGTTACGTTTTAGAAAATATTAAGTATTCCAAGTTATAAAATGAAGCTATTTTAATCGATGTTTAAATTTTCATCCTTGGGAACGCATTAATTATGAAGAAAATGTGTACAAAAGTTTTTTCCATTGGAAGTATAGGAAGCAAAATTACTTGACGTCCACCTTAAACCGCTGGAACCACTTCTTACACGTACTGTTGGACACAGCAGCCTCACTCAAAGCAGCACAGATCATTTGCTGGGCTTCCGCTGAACTTTTTTTCAGCTGAAACGCGAACAGGAGGCAATGTCTCAAATGTTGCTTCTCGAACGACATTGCTTTCATCGTCAACTTTCATCTCTTCTGTCACTACAGCTGTGAGCGGTTACGGTTGCCCCGGAAAGCTGTTGGATGGCACTGCAATCAGCCTATCGCACACAGCTATTTGCATTTCCGACGCTCTATGATCGCTTGCGGTTAGGGGCCGAGAATTAAGTTGCACATTTAATATATTAACCATTCCAGTGTTACGAAATTTAACATTATCTACAGAAAGTTTGCAAATTTTTCATGACCAACCATTATGCTATTAAAAGTAATGCCGCCCTTCCTTGCATTATTCCAAACCCCTGGAAAGAGCTCTTCAAAAAGACTAATGAATAATTGACTTTAAGACTATTATTTATGTTTGTCACCTCATTATAATATCACCTATATGCGCATGTCTGTGTACGCATGGACGCTTCATATCCATACCCAGTGTACACTGAAGTGCCGGAAAAACTGGTACAGACAAGCTTATGCAAAATACATAGCAACGTCACCTATGCGCGTACTCGGTTACGTCCGCCAGTGCGTATATATAAAGCGATAGACATCCTTGCCAGCTGGCACAGCTGTTTCCGGCATCAGAATGACAAGTAATAACGATTTAAGCGATTTTCAACGCGGTGTCATAGATGGCGCTCGTGAGATGGGCCATAGCATTTCGGAGGTAGAAACGAAGTTCGGATTTTCACGGAAGACCATTGCAAGGGTCTACCGTGACTACAAGAATTCCGGCAAAACCTCCAACCTACGATACCTGTGTGGCCGTAAAAAGACATTGGGTGAACGTGACCATCGTCGGCTGTCAAGAATCGTTTCACGCGATAGGCGTGCAACACTCTCGCCGGTATCATCGGAATTCAATGCTGGAGCCTCAACAAGCATCAGCGTCCGGACTGTGCAACGTACCCTGCACGATATGGGCTTTGGGAGCCGACGCCCAACTGAAGTCCCCTTGATGGGTGCCCGACAAAGAGCTATGCACCTCGCTTGGGCACGGCAACACTGCCACTGGACACTTGATGACTGGAAACAAGTAGCCTGATCTGACGAGTCGCGTTTCCAACTGTATCGGGCAGATGGAAGGATTCGTGTGTGACGCAAACCCTATGAAGCCATGGATCCCGCCTGTCAACAGGGAACTGTACCTGACTGGTGGGAGTTCCGTAATGGTATGCGGTATGTTTAGCTGGACTTCACTGGTACACCTGGTACGTCTACAAACGTCTGTGACCAGCCAACGCTATGTGCGCATTCTTTCTGACCTGGTACACCCGTTCATGTCCTGCATTCATGCTGATGGGTTGGGCCTGTTCCAACAGGACAATGCACCTCCACACAAGTGTCGGGACGCCACATTATGTTTAGAGGATCATTCATCTGAGTTTGGGGTGTTGCCATTTTCACCCAAGTCCCCATATCTGAACGTGATAGAACACATTTGGGAATGGGCTATCGAACACAGGAATCCGAGACCTCGGAATACACCCGAATTGTGGAAAGCTATGCTGGAAGTATGGTGTGCATTGCCTACAGCATATTTCCAGAAACTAGTGGAGTCCATGCCCCGTCGTGTTTCTGCAGTCCTGCGCTCCCGTGGGGAACCTACCAAGTATTAGACTTGTGTACCAGTTTTTCTGGCACTTCAGTGCATTTAACCACAACATTCACGTGCTACTAATCACATCTGAGGAAGGGTCAGGTGAGGACCTGAAAGGTCTTATGTGCTTTTAATCTGTATATGATTTTAACTAAAGTTTTTATATTAAATAATTTATGCTTCAAGATCGGGCTAAGACGGCAGTTGTCATTTTACGTCAACTGCAGCACGAAATTTCTTCATTTCTACATTAGGAACCGGTGTCTACTTATAGCCCATTGCGTTGCTCACTGTGGTCGTTAAATCTTCAATAAAAAATAAATAAATAAATAAAAAGAAGCTTTTTCTCTTTTTTTGTATTATTTTTCGAAGTTTCTTAAAACTTCTTGTGTGACAATTTAATTTCTGGTACAGTTCCGTAGTGTTACACTTGCTGTGATGCGGGCAGAATGATGGTCGGGCAGAATGACGTGCGTATGCATGTCTGGACATGTTTCAAGAAGTGCATGTGTTAAGCGCAGACCATTCGTGAGTTAGCATTTGCGAAGTCAACGCAAGTCTTTGTGTGAGTTTTGAGGTAAAAATGAGCTACAGAAATTTAAAGCAGCGTATTAACATCAGATTCTGTGGGAAAATCGGTAAAAGTGCTACTGAAACGTTAGAGATATTGAAAGTGGCGTGTGGTGAAAATGCTATTAAAAAGTCAAGTGTCTGAGTGGCAGAAGAGCCGAAAAAAAAGCACGCATGTCGGGTGCGCAGTTCAAGACCGTTCTTGTGTGTTTTGTCCATCACAAGCGAATAACGTGCGTATGTCCGGAAACTGAAGTTGCTATGTTTCAACATAATCCCCGTGGTTTGCGACGCACTTGCGCCAGCGGTCCGGAAGCTTGTGGATGCCGCTGAGGAAGAAGTCTTTTGGTTGTCGGTGTAGCCACTCCCGTACACTACCTTATTACTGTCAAACCTTTTTCCCACCCAGATATACCGGGTGATTACAATTAAAGTATCCCTATTTAACGCTCTCTGGAGAGATATCTAGCAGTCCAAACGCACCCAAATTAGGTATGCTGACGATTCAGGACATGCGGAAGAGATTTCCGAAAAAAAAAAAAAAAAAGAAGTTCCAAAAGTCACCACCAGGGGATTTCAGGCGCTGCAGGCTGCGATAATATAGACAATTTTCGGCTCTACAAGGGAAATGAGTCTTTGTGGCGCTACGAGCGACAAGAAAGCTTACATTTGCATAAGGCACATGCGCTACGGGCGACTCCGGGGTATAAAACTGTCCTAGGCATGGTGAATGCGGCCAAACATGGCCCTTGCGCCATAAAAATCAATCAACCAACCAACCAACCATGGTAAATGCCATTCGTATTCCATCAACCGCAATGGGTATCAACCTTGGCAGAACGCGCTCTTCTTGTGAAGCTGTTTTATGAAAACGCGAGCAATGTTGCCGCTGCGCTTCGCGAGAATTCCGACGTCGTAAGAATTTGCCCCGGGATCCATTGACTCCATATGCTCTCAGAAGAATGATTGCTCGTATCGAGGAAACTGGATGTCTACGCGTTCAACCATGGCGAGGGCGCAAACCTATAGCTTCAGAAGTGGTTGAAGATATCACCACGGCGCTTGTGGATTGCTCCATGGATAATGTGTACCAAGTTTTAGTGATGCACGCGCAGTGTCACGGAAGTTGGATGTGCCCCACACCACCGTGTGGAAGGTACTGAGAAAAGTGTTGCATTTTTTCGATACAAGATCAGATACACCCAACAGTTGAATGACGGTGACAAGGAAACCGGCTGACCTTTGCATTGACCTTCCTTGATAGAATGGAAGTGGACGATGCGTGGCCATGGTAGATCTTGTGGAGCGACGAGGCACATTTTCACCTCAATGGAACAGTCAACAAGCATAATTGTCGCATTTGGGCATTGCAAAATCCTCTTGCATTTTAACAGATTCCACTGTTGAAATGAAAGACAATAATCAGTTACGTTCGGCCGTTGAACACACTGCTCATCGACTTCAGGTTTTGCAATTTAACAATGGCGCCCATATTGAGCAGTACCGGTTGCACCGCTAAGGTGTCTCCGGTGTTTAATTGCACAATCTCTCCCTTGTGCAATTAAATACCGGAGACAATAAAACGTCTTGACCGCAACACGTGTGCTGATTTCTGCTTCGATTTTTGTGTCGTTTCCCACGTACAGCCGAAAATTGTCTGAATTATCGCAGCTTGCAGCACCACAAGTCTCCTAGTGGTGACTTTTGGAACTTTGGAAATCTCTTCCGCATGTCCTCAATTGCCATCATACCAAATTTGGTTGCGTTTGGACTGCTAGATATCTCTCCACAGAGTGTTGACTAGGGATACTTTCATTATGTTCACCCTGTACCTTTAGATGGCCTAAGAGGTGTTCATCACGAATTCATTGAACAGGGACAAACGTTAAACCAACAATGTTATGTAAAGGTGCTGAAAAGGTTAGGGGATTCTATTCGAAGAAAAAGAGTTGAATTGTGGCCTGACAATGCTCCAAGCTAGAATGAGCTGAGTGTTCGAGACTCCCTGGCTAAGAAAGCAATTACCAAATTGGATTATTCACCCTATTGACTTGACTTATGATTTCTGGCTCTTCCTAAAAATAAAAACTGCCATGAATGGACATAGCCTATAATGACTCTTATGTTCGCACATGCACATTTTCTGTAGAACTCTACTAATTGTCAATTATACCGAAGAGCAATTGAATTAGAGACAGCTGTCGTTATGCAAATGTGGCGCTGTGGGCGGCCCTGTAAACCGAAACGCATGACGTATACAGCGATCCGACAATATAAGGAGTGATCCGACGGGAATCGGTAAGAGTCGGACGCAGTATTGGTAAGACGAAGGATCTAAGCGCATTTGATCGTGGGCAAATTGTCGGGGCCGACAAATGGGTCACTCCATCTCGGAAGTCATGCAGGCACTAGGACTTTTACGAGCCACTGTGTCACGGGTGCACCGTGAGTACATCGAATCCGGTAAAACCATCTCTGCAAGGGCCAACTGCTGTGGACAACAGCGTAGGGATGAGAGGGGTCATCGTCTGGTAGCTCGCATTGTAACAGCGGTTAGACGGGCCACAGTGCAAGAAATCACTCGGCAATTTAACGCTGATGCACAAAAACGTGTAAGCAGCCACATCATCCAGAACCATCTCCTCGCTATGGGGTACAGAAGCCATCGTCCCACGAGGGTACCACTGCTGACCGCACATCACAGGGTGCAAAGATTAGCCTGGGCGTGGGAACATCGCCACTAGACCCTAGACATGTGGAAAAATGTTGCCTGGACTGATCAGTCGAGATTCACATTGGTACATGCGGATGGCAGGATACGAGTACGGCGCAAACCACATGAAGCAATGGATCCTTCTGGCCAGCAGGGTACTCTTCAAGCTGGTGGGGGTGGCATTCTCGTCTGGGGACTGTTTACGTCGACTGAAATCGGATCCCTGGTACGTGTGACATCGTTCCTCAGAGGGCAACGTTACCGGGATATCCTGGAAGACCGTTTGCTCCCGTTTGTGCGTCTTCAACATCCCACCGTGCCATTGCTCCCGAATTGTATCCGATTGGTTGGATGAACACTGCACCGATGTGACCTCACTTCCTTGGCCAGCTAGGTTACCTGACCTCAATCCCATCGAGCACATCTGGGATGCCATCGAGAGAGATGTTAGAGGCTCTGATCCCCCTCCATCAAATCTTCGTGAACTGTGGGAGCTTGTTCATGGGTCGTGGATCCGTATGGCTTCCCAACGCTTCCGTTGTCTTGTCCAGTCCATGCCGAGACGAATCGCCGCCGTCATCAGGGCGAAAGGTAGTGCTACACGTTACTAGACAGTTATCTCTAATTCAATTGCTCTTTTGTGCATACCACAAAAGAGCTGAACTGTGTCCTGACAATGCCTTAATCCGGCCCTGGCTTAAGTCGGCCCCAAGGCTAAGACATGTGAGCTGGCCCAAAAAAGAGTGGACCCCAAGGCTAAGACATGTGAGTGAGTGGGCCCAAAAAACTTATGACGGGGAAATCGTTATGAAATTTGTTAAAATACGAAACTGTAGCAATATGCTTGTGTTAATTAATACGTAATGCATTCTTCAAACTTATAAATTATCTGCAGAATTTTCATAGGTCACTGTATTTTTCATTGTTGTCATAAGAACATGAGTTAAAAGCTTAAGTCGGCCCCAAGGCTAAGACATGTGAGCGGGTCCAAAAAAGAGTGGACCCCAAGGCTAAGACATGTGAGTGAGTGGGCCCAAAAAACTTATGACGGGAAATCGTTATGAAATTTGTTAAAATACGAAACTGTAGCAATATGCTTGTGTTAATTAATACGTAATGCATTCTTCAAACTTATAAATTATCTGCAGAGTTTTCATAGGTCACTGTATTTTTCATTGTTATCATAAGAACATGAGTTAAAATCTTAAGATTCCTAGATTTTGTCTTGGGTTTTTCAATGGTTTACCATTGGGTACTTTTCTTGGTGCATCTTTTTCGTTACACAACGTGAAGCGACAGGGGACTTCGACCTTTAACGGTTCCAAGTGCAAACTGGGAGGTGGGTGGATGGTAGTGAAAAAGCTGAAACTATCTCGCCGACCCCGATGTTCACAGCGAAATGAAACCTTTACTCTTGGTGAGTCACTGCCTTGAAATCTGTCCTTCTTCCAGCCTTTGTTTGTAACCAAGTGGAAATTATACGAGACAAAAGTAAAAATATTTTATATAAACTCTCTCTCTCTCTCTCTATTATTTGCCTATGTATGTCTCCTGGGTCCTTGGTCATGGTGGGCCTCAAGTCTATAGCCCCGATAGACTCCCCCTTAATCCGGCCCTGGCTCAAGCCATGGTGTGCTCAATATTCGCAACTTCCTGGCTAAGAAATCAGTTACCAAATTGGATTTCCACCCTATTCACCTGCCTTAGTCCCTTGTGATTTCTGCTCTTCCCAAAAATAAGAACTGCTATGAAAGAGCGAAGATTTTCAGACATGTCTGACATCCAGCGTAACAGGACAAAGGAACTGAAGAGTATTCCGGAAACAGGGGTTCCAGGTATATTTCCAGCAATGCCAACAGCGTCTAACTAAAGGAGATTACTTCGAAGGTGACAGCCAGGCACAGGTACGCTCACATTTTTTTTTTCTGCAAGTGCATTCCGGGAATTAAATTTTCACACCTCATACAACAGTTCGTTTGCGAATTTTTTTTTTTTTTTTTGCTTCGGGATTTAAGGACCACCACGAGCAACTACTAGAGCTGCATGCAGCTTCCCAACCCTAATTTTGTGACGGCTAGTTTCGGGCAGGAAATAGAGTACATGCAATCACTCCACCCATTTTCTCATCCATGACTCCAGCCCAGTTACAGCTCAGACGCAAGCGCCTCGGACTCTTTCTGCCACCAGGCAGGCATTTGCAAACATTTTGTAAACTAGCTTTATAGACGGATATCTCCTATGTAAAACAGTAAGTCTATTTGTTCAAACGCTGAAGTATAACTATTATGTGTATCACTATTATGTTCGCATATGAAATAAGGCACATGCATCATTTTCTCTCAACATCTACTAATTGTCTATTATATTGTGACGTACTGATTTAACCTACCTTTTGAGTTTCTGTGTTCTCATGTAAATTTGGTTTCTTCTCGTTAAATATCTTCTGACACAATTTCTCTCAACGAACTTGTAAAAG
Organism: Macrothele yani; assembly: GCA_039090855.1. NCBI lineage: Eukaryota > Metazoa > Arthropoda > Arachnida > Araneae > Macrothelidae > Macrothele > Macrothele yani. The sequence goes on along the minus strand of CM076996.1, from coordinate 104,243,826 downwards.
TCGTCAGCCTGACAGTGGGTCAAAGTGCAATAAAATGTAAATAGAAAATACGAAATGTGATCAAAAAGTATGCTGACTGGATTTATTTTTTTAAAAGTGCAAGTCTTTCAGAATTGAAACTCATTCACTATACTGTTCGTCATCGTTAATAATCAGAAACCAGTCGTTAAAGAGTAATGCATAACAAAAAAAAAGTCTGTTATGCACTCAAGAGACCCAAATTGTGTGACATTTTTAAAGCAACTGCGTGATTATGCGAACAGCCTTCGTAAAAGAAAAAGAGAAAGAACTTGTGTGTTTATGTAAACAACCGCTGAGCGGAGCAAAATTGAGGGAATTGGTGAAAGCTTTTATTTGCGCCAACCTGCAGTAATGAGAAACGGCTGGTGACAATAAGCGCCAAACCTTTTTCGCAGTCGCTACCATAAATAATAGTATGTGTGAGTGGAATCACGAAACCGTCACATGTATTTAACTTTATTGACGAGCCGTGGGGTTAACACACCCATCAAGTCTACACATAAAACACTCTTTCCAAGGATGGCCATCAGCCCCCTCCCCCCCCCCCCAAAGAAAACAGTTTACATTTTAGTGCCCCCAACGGAAAACATTAGTTTACTCATATTCGCGACCCATCCCCCGAAGTCCCGAAGTGAAGTTTTTGGACAAGCTACGACCATGGTTGTACTAAATAGGTTGACATTTTTTTGTTTTTTTTATTGGAGGTTTAACGACCACCGTGAGCAACTCAATGGGCTATATACACTGCCGGACAATTGCTAAGGACGGATGACAATTACAAAGATAGCAACCATAAAATGGGAGGCAGGAAAATATGGAAATTAGCATAAGTGCGGGATACAGTAAGACGTGTTGTACGTATGCAAATTTTGGATTGCCGTATTTGTTCGTGACGTTATAGCGCTGATAAGAGATATAAAGGATTTGACGCGTATTGACCGTTGTTGTTCAAACGCAAAGTTGAAAGGGAAAGAATCAATTGACGAACTTGCAATTTTCAGTATGTCTTCCCGACATCACCTAGATGGTTTTACGCGTGGCCGTATTATTGGCAAGATTGAAGAAGGGCGAAAAATAACAGATGTTGCCAGGGAGTTCGACGTCAGCCACAGTGTTGTTTCAAGGCTTTGGAAATCATTTCAAACAAATGGAGAGTGTAGCAAACGTCACGGGGGAGGTCGTGTTCGCTGTACGACACCTGCAGAAGATCGGTACATAGTGCTATCAACAAAAACACACAGGCGCAGCACAGCTAGTGAGGTAGCAAATCAGTTTATGGCTGCTACTGGCAAGCGGATCTCCTGAAAAACTGTCGCTAGACGTTTGCATGTAGGAGGACTATACGCCCGCCGTCCTGTTGTGTGCATCCCATTGTCCAGACGTCACCCTACCGCCCGTTTGCAATGGTGCCATCAACATCGCAATTGGACTGATAACGACTGGTCTGCTGTCCTCTTCGCAGATGAGAGTAGATACAGACTATCGTCTGATTGGCGATGACAACTGATCTGGCGTGATAGTGGTACTGCATATTGTCCAACAAACATACAGGAAAGGGACCGATATCCGACATGTAGTGTCATGGTATGGGCTGGCATCATGATCAATGGTCGTACGTCCCTCTATGTGCTTCCAACTGGGACTATGACTGGCCAACGTTACATTATTGATGTTCTGCTACCTCATGTTCGCATGTTCCGTGGTGCTGTCGGTGTTAGATTCATTTTCATGGACGACAACGCAACATGTCATCGAACAGTCGCTGTCCAGGATTGTCTTGAGAACGAGGATATTCAACGCCTCGTATGGCCAGCACGTTCTTCAGATCTGAATCCCATTGAAAATGTGTGGGATGCTTTGGGAGGAGTCTTGCTGGTCGCCAATGCCCTCCAATAAACAAGGACACCCTCATCCGTGCACTGACAAAGGAATGGAATAAATTACCCCAACAGCTGCTTGATAATGTTGTGCAAAGCATGACACGACGTGTGGAATCTTGCATCGCACTCCATGGCGGCCATATCCTGTATTGACATCTTACGCCGGAACGCCTGCGGACGGTAATTGCATTTTTTCACGTTTACCTATTCTGCATAAAATGGCCTATTTGTCCCTTGAACACGTTCCAAAGCCTTCTGCATTTCAGAGCACAATAAATTGTCTTTCTTGTAATGTCCTGGCATTCTGACATTATTTTATTTCACTTGGCATCCAACCACACTTACTTTTTTATGCGCTATATAGCCGTTTATGATCCGTCCTTAGCAATTGTCCAGCAGTGTATAAGCAGTCGCCCGTGCCTAATTTAGGGTCATTGGTTCCAGGGAAGGAAGAAAGTAAGACAAACACAACATCCATGCCTCACCGGGATTCGAACCCGGAACCCTTTCGGACGAATGATCAGAGGCCATCGCTTGCACCACTGGCTAGGCTGCACTGAGAAAAACGTTTTGTTAATACAACAAAACATTTTGTCGATATACAGTCAACAAAAAAGTTTGTTGAATTTGCAAAATTATTTTGTTGAAAATTATTGTTGATTTAACAAAATTTATTGTTGTCGTGATAAAAAAATTATTGTTGATTTAACAAAATTTATTGTTGTCGTAATAAAAAAATGATAGTTGATTTAACAAAATTTATTGTTGTCGTAATAAAAAAATTATTGTTGATTTAACAAAATTTATCGTTGTCTGAGAAAAACGTTTTGTTAATTCAACAAAACATTTTGTCGATATACAGTCAACAAAAAAGTTTGTTGAATTTGCAAAATTAGTTTGTTGAAAATTATTGTTGATTTAACAAAATTTATTGTTGTCGTGATAACAATAAATTTGCCGCCCCGCTGGCGCCGTGGTCTAAGCGATGGCCTCTGATCATTCGTCCGAAAGGGGTCCGGGTTCGAATCCCGGTGAGGCATGGATGTTGTTTTTGTCTTACGGCACTGGTTCTCTCCCTTCCCTGGAACCAGTGGCCCTAAATTAGGGACGGTCGACTGCTTATAGCCCATTGAGTTGCTCACGGTGGTCGTTAAACCTCCAATCAAAAAAAAAAAAAACAATAAATTTTGTTAAATCAATAATAATTGTCAACAAAATAATTTTGCAAATTTAACAAACTTTTTTGTTGACTGTATATCGACAAAATGTTTTGTTGAATTAACAAAACGTTTTTCTCAGTGTGACATCAAAGTGTGTATCTCCTTAGAACACACACACACACTTTCCCATCAAACGAGGGATCTGCCCGCGGATGGCCTAGTGATCAACGCAGGTACGAACTCTCGAACCACTAAATATCCGCAGTGCATCGGATGGGCACGTTAAGCCGTCGGACCCCGGGTACTGGCTCCCCGTTTATAAATAAGGGCGTCTTCCTCCTCCTTTCTACCTCGCCTCCGTGTCACTTTCCTATCGGGCACTCTAGCCCAAATCTCCTAGCTTCCTACTTCTAAGGGTTGTTTAAGACCTAGGGTCAGACACTTACTTCCTGAAATCCTCTGAATATGATTTGATCTGAAGAAACGACGGATCGCTTCCCTGGTGGCGCAGTGGTCTAAGCGCTGGCTTCTGATCATTAGTCCGAGATGGGACTTGGTTCGAGTCCCAGTGAGACATGCGTGTTGTGTTTGTCTTATGACACTGCCTCTCTCCCTTCCCTGGAACCAATGGCCCTAAATTAAGGACGGGAAGTTGTTCACGATGGTCGTTAACTCCCCCCCCCCCCCAAAAAAAAACAACGAAGTGCATGGTTCTTTACCGTCTCATTAATTTGTAAAATTAAATTTCAGTGTTAACGGATATCATTTGAGATTTTGAAAGACATTGCCCTCGGCAGTATTGGAAACACTTACTTTTATGATAGCTAACCGTTGTAAATGAAACTTGGGTTAACTCTGAAGTTCTGTGGCTAAACTTTTCTGTCGTTGGAAGACAATGTGTGATGCGTTTATGTCAATATGCAATATATTTCAGCGTTCTCTTAAAGATGTACAGGCCGGTACAGGGCTCCCCGAACGACATCTCCTGTCTGCCCTGGCTGAGGTCAAGGTTTTAAATCGCGTATATACACTGCTGGCCACCCAAAAGGCAATACCAAGAAGGACACGAGATAGCAAAGCCAAGTTTCCTGGACACATAACAACAGATACAAAGATGAAACGATTGAGCTTGCAGGCCCGTGCGACTTGCGGAACACGCAGACATCAATAGTTCGTGTGGCCCCCATGGCTGGCAATAACGGCCGCTACACGCCGCGGCATCGAACGAAAGAGGCTTTGGATGAGGACTCGCGGTATGTCGGTCCAGGTTGCTTCCACACGTTGCCACAGTTCATCAGGCGTAGCCGCGGGTGGTGCTTGCCGGGCCACTCGGTTGCCGATCAGCGACCAGACGTGTTTGATGGGCAACATATCGGGAGAACAGGCGGGCCACGGCAGCAGTGACACCTGGTGGGCCGTGAAGAATTGTTGCACGATCCGTGACACGTGCGGGCACGCATTGTCCTGTTGAAACGTGGCCGCTGGCACGTCCTGCAGGTAAGGGAAGACTACAGGCTCCAAAACGTCGGAGATGTAGCGGTGTCTGTTCAGTGTACCGCCGATGCGTACCAGAGGGCTGCGGGTGTCATATCCAATTGCGCCTAAAAACATAACGCCAGGCGACGGACCGGTATGGCGATGCATAATGCAGGCGTCATACAGTCTCTCGCCGCGGTGCCGCTACACGTGGATCCCACCATCGTGGTGCAGCAGGCAGAAGCGGGATTCGTCGGAGGAGACAATGTCGTGCCATTCCGTACTCCAGGTGCGGCGCACTCGCCGGTGGTGTAACGTCAATGGTCATCGGAGCAATGGGCGCCGTGCGACAAATCCCCGCTCCTGCAGACGACGTCGAACGGTACGTACTGACACAGGTTGTTGCGCAACACACCCTAATTCCTGCGCTAACGTTCGTGATGTGGCGGTGCCAGCCGTCAGTCCCCGCCGCACAACATGCCGGTCCTCTCGTTCGGTGGTGTGCCGCGGCTGCGGCAATCGCTCACGTCGGTCCGTCCGTCCCTCCTGCACCCACCGAATCCATACTCGCCTCACTATGGCTGGATATCGTCCTACACGGGCGCCGATGTCTCGGTACGATAAACCGCTGTCGCGATAAGCCATTATTCGTCCTCTGTCGAACTCCGAAACGTGCTGGAATGACTGCCGTATTCTGCGACGAGGCATCAGGAAGCTTCCCACGTACAGGTCCTGCAGCACAACACACTTCCATTACTTACACCCCGCCTTCTGTGCACCCTTCTTATAATGCTTCTCGGTGGCGTGCTGGGCGCACATGATTTGCATATGCCCTGCAATGTAATCGTTTGCATGTCCTCTCGCGGGCGACGCATGCTGCGAATTTCAGGCCAATCGGATGCTTCCTTCTTGGTATTGCATTGTGGGTGGCCAGCAGTGTATGTTTGGTATTTATTTCTATACAACCTCGTGAAATCTCCTGACTTTGCTGGAAGACAACGGAAATAGATTTCCTTTCTAGTTCATTGGAACATTTCAATGTTCACTGCTGTTTTCCTCCTCTATGAGGGCCAAAATCTTCTATGGAAAGATTTTTCCAGTTTCATTTACTTTTACATTGTCAAAAACAACTTCGAGATTTTTTGTATCGGTAATTCACGACTGAACATTGTAGCATCTTTTACCTACTAGAGGGCAATACATGACGGAAGGATACATTTTCTTCATACGAATTGATCTTTGATATGTATAGTAATTTAATTGCCTACTTTTTTCCTTTTTTTTTTCTTCGGTATGGCTCGTGAAATCTTTGAGCATTTATTTAATAAAATTTTGACTTCTTCTAGGAGAACGTACTAAAAATTCTCATAATTATTTTTCTCAGAATTATTAATTTTCACGAACAAGAAAAATTGAGTTTTCTCGTTTGCTGCTTGCTAGATGGCAGTACATGACGGAAGGCTGCATTTTCTTTATACGAATTCGTGTTCAATATGTATAGTAATTAATTTGCCTGCTTTTTTTTTTCTTTTTTTTTTCTTGGGTTTGGTTCCTGAAATTTTTTGAACAGATCTTTGATAAAAATTCTTGACTTCTTCTAGGAGAACGTTCTAAAAATTTTCATAATTAGTTTTCTCGGAATTACTAAATTTCACGAACAAGAAAAATTCAAATATTCTAGGTTACTGGCACTCTTTGCGTTGATAAACTTTTTTTCCTCTGTATTATTAAATACAATGAAAACTGAAAAAATAAACTTTCTTCTTTACTTCACTAAATCTCAATGTTTTTCAGCTTGAAAAAGCGAATCTAAAAATCAATTATTATAATTCTCGTTTGGTAATAAGTAATATGAAGCCAATTTTACTTAACAACAATTTAAACATTGGTAAACGTGGGCTGGAACGGTGGGAAGCGGCATTCCATAAGGAATTGGTAAAGCGAACGGCTTTCTTCTAAGTAGCGGTAAACAAAAGCACACAATATTTATCTTTTAAAATGTGCGGCAGAACTATATTGAGGAAATTTTGGTTCTGGCAGTTTATTTATATGTATGACTTCTATTCGGAATTTGTGTAGATTTTTACATTTGAAAATTTTGTCTCTGAATTTGCAATTTTCAGAGCTTTTGACCCGAGACAATAAATGTTGTCCTTCCGACACTTAACTAAAGGCCCGAGCCATCCGACTGCTACGCTTTCGTATCATTTAGCACTTTATCCCGCAGATGTTGAACAAGTAAAAATGTTGCATAGGCTTGACTTTTAGCTCTCGAAGAAGTTGGACCTCCCCTACCCCCTGTGAAATTATTAGGTTCCGCCGCCCGTGCGTGCCTCACTAGGATTCGAACCCGAACCATCCCAGACAAATGGTCAGAAACCAGCGTTTAGACCACTGCTCCAACTGTTCAGGACATGGATCAAAATCTAGAGTTATTGAGTTGAAAATTTCGTTATTTGTAGGATGGTGATTCCTTAGTAGGAGCGGTAGCTAAATTCTTAATTCTTTTAAAAACCACAGATAAAAAAAAACAAAAACGGCCGAGCCTAAAACCTAGCCTGTGTAAAAAAAAAAAGTCAATAAAATTTTTAAGTAGGGGAGGGGGGGGCACACAAACAGAATTGCTTACCGTCAAAAATGTACTGTATATGAGGTTTTTCGAGGAGCTCCGAATGTGATTCATCTCGGAGCAGCAAAACGTAATTTCAGACGACATGGTTATAAAAAAATCTACTTGCTACATGTGGCACGGAAAACATTAGGATATTAAAAGAAGCCACCTAGCATCTCTGGTATTTTACGCTAATGTTACCACTCATTGCTACTTCTACAAGCACAGGTCCGAAGGTTTTTAATCCCTGCACATTTAAATAACACTGTCTTTTGACGAACAAAAATTTTAAAGAATTACGAAGCGCCCTTGTAAATGAATTTCTTTAAAAATTTGCTAGTAATTTAATTGATAAGATCAGAGTTCCGTTCGTCCTGGAGGAATTGTATTCGGTAAAACCAGCTTTGAACAACTGCTGTTATTATTTTAGTTCATTCTTGAATTTTGTTTCTTAAATCCTCGGAAGATGGCGCTACACGGCCGTTTGGTTTGAGTAACAAAATTGTGTCGAATTTATCTATTTACCTAAGTTGTTCGTGCAGGTTGGGAAAATCGTCATGAACTGAGCTTTTACTCGAAATAGGCAAAACGTCTTCCATTTGATGCCCAGGACAGAGGTTTTATTTTTTGTTTTGTTTTTGACGCAGAACTACGTCTTTCTCCGCGATGGGTAGGGGGTAACATCGGGAGTACGGATGCAACGAAAACATATCACACTTTGAACGTTTATATCTGCGAAACTAATGATTGTAGAGTAGTAAATAGTACATCATTAGATAGTTTATAGTCTCATTTATAACAAAACAAGTTTCAACCCTCCACCCCTTAACTCTTCCATACAGTAACGTTAAAAATGTAAGGTAAATTTCCGGTAATTTTGATCGCCGCGCATCGTTTTAAGGTTAATCACTTGTAAATAGATAATGATAGCGAGGTCAGTAGCAGACCGTCAGAGCTAACCAGACGTATGTGATAAACCGAAATAAAGTGAATTTAAAATTTATTTATTTTTTAGATAAAAAACAATTTGGTGACGTAAATTTAGAAATGCCGCAAAAATCCAGGGAAAATTACTATAAGAACCGACGGAAGTTGAAGAAACAGCTCGAGGAGAACGAGAGAAATCCGAAAAGGTCCGCTAAGTCATCAACCAATAGGTCACGGGAACGTAGTGAGCATCAAAAGTCCGCGTGCTAGGATGTGTTTCACCTGAGTTCAACTCTAGAGCCACAACCTTCCACTCCAACTGCCAAGACCAGGTGGAGATCGATGTCATCGATCCAAATTTTCAAATTTTCACACCGAGCATGGAATATCAATGTACATCGCGTCTTCACAACTTCGCTGGATAATGAATGTATTACGTCTCAAACCTTTACACCGCTGATGCATTCTGAATCTAGACAAGAGCAACAACAAAAAGAGTACATTAGGACCCAGACGTATCGCCAAATTTATAACAAGGCAACTGAGGAGTTTGAAAAATTGTTTCTGAAGAACGATTTCGTCAGGAACAATTTTAGCAATAACTACTGACAACGATGATTCTAGTTCTACTAAGAGTAATTTATAATCAGCATAAGTTACTGTGAATTTGTATATAGTATAAGTTGCTTTCAAGTAAATAGAGTAAAACATTTCTTTCGTTTTATTTCTTAAAAATTTTATATCTGAAAAAGTCAAAGGGACACAATAGCAACTGTGCCGCAACGTATAGGGCCACGTCACCTGTCCTTCGCTGAATACTTTAAGGACGTAGAACTAGTGAGATAGTGCCATGAAATAAGGACAGTTGACGTAGTTCTGCGTTGTAGGTTGCGGCACAGTTGCTACTATGTCTCTTTGATTTGTTTCGACAAATTTTCTGAGTGCACATTATTTTAAAGTGTTGTAGAACAATTTAAATAATATTTCATGAGAATTATTTTAACATTATTAAATCAAAATATTGTAAATTTGTCTTTTTCTTTTGTAGTTTCCCGTGCAGATAACATAACTTTAATGTTTCCTTCTTTCATTTTGAACTAATAATGCTCTCGAATTTTTTATTTACAGTGCGTCTAAATTCTACCATTTCACTTCATGATTTTTCTGAGATTTTTCATTTTGTCGAAGCGTAGTATTGTACCAGCTGTTCTTAGAAACTATTTGGTTTTGTCCAGATAGCTTCTAAGAACAGCTGGTACAAGCTGATCATATTTAAAAATATATTGATCAGTCTGTATTTTTACCTAGTTTACGGTTTGTACTCTTTCAAACAGCCTTTTTGCCCCCCCCCCATATGGTGCTTATTGGAGTGAAGGCTTCACGCAGTTGTTTTTTACGTTGGCAAAGTAAGAATGAAAAGAAAGTTGTCAAATCTAGCTACTGTTCTTGTAAAGCGGAGTGAATGCTTTCCCATTCGCAGGATAGCAAGTTGATAAACTTCTGCTGGATTCATTTAGGGCTGAATCCTGCAAAAGCTTATCAACTTGTTATCCTATATTTCAGTTTACATCAGCCGATGAACAATGAGGTACGGAATTTTATTGTTTTAAAATCAATATATTTGCGCCGACAAAGCAGAAGCTTAACGCAACTTTGAAAGTTTTGGTTATTTTGCTGATTCGGTAGTCACACTGGGAGCACACGAAGGAGCAGTATAAGGTAGGTGTAATCATTCTCGTGCTGCTTTCAAAAAAAGAGCTTTTTTTCTTCAGTTCCATGTTTCCCTTTTATTTGCAGTTCATCCTCCTGAACAATAAAATGGAAAACCTTAATTGAATTTACACCATACTCTCGCACACACAAAAGAAAAAAAGAATTGTACTTTACACATCCTCCGTGATTTTTGAGATACAAGTGCATAATAGAGTGAAAAGTAACGGGGGAAAAATAAATTTAAAACTTTGTGGTTTAGTATATCAAAAATGCAATACAAAATATTTTAAGCTCTTTAAGGTTTAGTCTTCACTTCCAGTTTTAATCCCAAATTTTCTCTTAATAATAATAATAATAATAAAGTGCTATTGTTTTGTTTTCTGCTTCGATTGTAACGAGCGCCCCATCTGACCCATTAGCCCTCTCCAGCCACGAAACACATTGGCTGCCCCCCTGGTTTTGTCACAATGATTCCCTAAGTTCGTGCGCTCGTCGAATAAAGCTCTCTCTCTTTCTCCCTCTCATTCTTTCCCTCTCTTTTTCTGTCTCTCTCTTTATTCCTCTTTTTCTTTCTCTCTCTTCTGGTCTCCCTTTACCTCTCTTTCTCTCTTCTTTTCTCTCTCTCTCTTTCTCTGTCGCTCTCTTTCACTCTGTCTTTCTCTCTCTTCCCCTCTCTCTCTCTTTCTTTTTCACTCTTTCTCACTTTCTTTCCTCTCTCTGTCTTTCTCTCTCTTTCACTTAACTTTATTTCTCTCTCTTTCTTTCTCTCTTTCTCTTCCCCTCTCTGTCTTTCAGTTTCCCTTTATTTCTCTCTCTTTCTTTTTCGCTCTTTCTCTCTTTCTTTCCCCTCTCTGTCTTTCTCTCTCTCTTTCTCTTCCCCTCTCTGTCTTTCTCTCTCTTTCGCTTCCCTTTATTTCTCTCTCTCTTTCTTTTTCGCTCTTTCTCTCCTTCTTTCCCCTCTCTGGCTTTCTCTCTCTCTTTCTCTTCCCCTCTCTGTCTTTCTCTCTTTCACTTCCCTTTATTTCTCTCTCTTTCTTTATCTCTTTCTCTTCCCTCTCTGTCTTTCACTTTCCCTTTATTTCTCTCTCTCTTTCCCTTTCTTACTCTCTCTCTCTCTCTCTCTCTCTCTCTCTCTCTCTCTCTCTCTCTCTCTCTCTCCCTCTCTCTCTAAATCTTTTTTGACCTATCTTCTCCAAGTTTGACTGAACAATGTTTTCCAGATAATAGGAATTTCCTTTTCCTTTTCTTTTTTCTTTTCTCGTATGCAGAAATGAACTTTGTGTGTGTGTGTGTGTGTGTGTGTGTGTGTGTGTGTGTGTGTGTGTGTGTGTGTGTGTGTGTGTGTTCATTTACCTTCCTCTTGTACGAACCCCTTCTCACTGATATAAAGAAGATGACTGGTGCCCAGGGGCAAGATATATAATTTTCTCTCTTGGACAACAACCGCACAGACGATTCAGAAGCGGTTCCGGGAAGTGACTGGAGCATGGGAAACAGTGGTGAAAGTAGAGGATTTGTTTTGGAGGGACGCAATACATATGTTTAGTGTAGAAAAGTCTGGGGGAGAATTTGCACCCACATACGAAACAAAGAACAAATGGGGGCAGGGGTCCTGTCTCATAAACCTAGTATATTCACTCAGAAACACCGGAATATCGTTCTTTCCCCCTCAGAAGATGTTTCTTTCTAAGTTTAAGTATCCAAAGAAACGGCTGCTGTTAAACACCACTTTAAACAATTAGAGCAGGGGTCACCAAACTTTTGGATAAAAGCGCCAAATGGGAAATTGAATAAAGCCCGGGGGAACGGATTAAAAAAATTGGTAAACCGAGATCAATCGACACAAATGTAAATTTTCAATGAACTAATATTTGTCAAGGTATAATTAATTTTTCGTGGTCTGTAATTTAACATGAACGTTTTCAAATAAACATTTAAAGATATTTATACACATCTAAAGCAAATATAGAACATCTCATTGCAGAAATAATTTTTATTTTTATTAATTACGTGTGTTCTGTGAAAGAATCATCACAGAAATTTTTCAAACCTAACTGCCAGAAAATCCGTTCAAGTTCGGGCGGCAGTGTAAGCTTCTGCTTCTCCTGATGGAGTGTTCTTCCAGTTGAACTACGCCGGTAGACTTATCGCTACTTCATTGTCCATTTGACTCAAGCGTCTTCTCAGTAGTACATTATCGACGGCATGCCACGTGGTAGGTTACAACACACACATCCCTTCAACATCCCCTAAAATCTCCTCAGACACCCCATAAAAAAATCTCAACACCCCTGTATTTGAATGTATGTAACGCACACGCATATACACTGAGTGGCCAAATTATTATGGCCAGCCTGTTGCTGGGCTAAGTTTTGCACTTAATACTGCTTGAATTCGTCCTGGTATGGACTTTATTAAATGTCGGTGAGTGGTTTCGGGTATATTTGTCCGTATGCGATAAACTGCACCCTCCAGCTCTTAAAAATTTGATGGTAGAGGATCCAGCTGTCTGATGCACTTTTCGACTTCATCTCACAAATGCTCCATTGGATTGAGATCCGGTGATTGAGCAGGAAAAAAGTCTGACATGGAGCAATGTCCTGCTAGAAGTATCCATCTCCATTGGGATAAACCATCAACAAAACTGGATGGACTTGGTCAGCAACGAAATACCTTTGGGCGGTCTCTACACGAATCAATGGTCCCAAACACTCCCACGAAGACATGCCCCAGCCCATAACGTTGCCAGCTTGAAGAGTAGGGACGATGCAAGATGGGTCCATGCTTTCGTTTTGCTGTCTCCATGTTCTCACCCTTCCATCTGCCTGGTGTAGTTGAAAACGTGATTTGTCGAACCATATTACCTTTTTCCACTCATTTACTGTCCAATTCTTGTGCTCCTGAGCAAACTGGAGGCATTTCTTCTTTTTCCTGCAGGTAGCAATGTCCTATGGTCAGGCCGTCTGCTTCTGTAGCCCATACGATGGAATGTGCAGCGAACTGTACGTTGAGAGGTCACCGGACTTGGTCCCTGATTCAGATTATCTCTAATCTGACGAAGTGTTGCCCGTCTGTTGGACTGAACAAGTCTGCCTACTGACTCTCCACTCAGCTCGAGCATCCAGTATACGTTGACGACAACACCCCTTGCGCTCGGACTCGGTTTTTCGACTGGTGGTCCACTCTCTGTAAACTTTAGCAACTGCTGCACTCGAATATTTCACGAATACAGCCATTTTGCTAATGCTCACACCAATGCTTCGAGCATCCCCAATCATTCCATGTTCGAAGTCCGTCAGTTTGCTTCTGTTGCCCATTTTTTCTTGCGCAATGTTCTTCATTAGTCTATGCATGCCTTCAGCGTTTCCTTTTTGTACCGATTCAGCCAACTTGCGACTGCACCATCTACGGGATAGCTACTTTGCTTAAAATGGTCTGATGATCATAATAATTCGGCCAAGTGGTCAACGTTCGTGACTGCCACGGAAGAACCTCAGGTTCGATCCCGGGAAGGTACGAGCACTCGAACCACTAAACATCCGCCGTGCGTCGGATGGACACATTAAGCCGTCGGGCCCCAGGTACTGGTCACCCGGTAATAAATAAAGACGTCTTCCTCCCCTTCCTACCTCGCTTTCGTGTAACTTTCCTATCGGGCACTCTAACCCAAATCTCCTAGCGTCCTATTTCTAGGGGTTGTTTAAGACCTGGGGTCAGTCACTCCCGTCCTAAAATCTTCTACATATGATCTGAATAATTCGGCCACTCGGTGTATACGTATATATAAACTTTTTTTAATTTTTAAGTATTAGCCTTTTCAGTTAGCCTACACATGAATTCCTCAGCTTTACCATGAAGCATCTTTCACCAGGGGCGTATTTAGAGGAAGGCAAAGGGGCTTGATACCCCCCCTCCGAAAGTTTTTAAAGTGTACCTTTTTTTTTTTTTTTTTGTTAAAATGCGACTTGCGTTATAAAAATGCATCAAACTTACATGCTAATGCTTTAATTTTTTACCTTGAAGCATCTTTCACCAGGGGCGTATTTAGAGGAGGCAAAGGGCCTTGGTGACACCCCCCGCCCAAAAGTTTTTAAAGTGCTTATTTTTTTATTTATTTTTTTTGTTAAAATGCGACTTGCGTTATAAAAAAATTCTTTAATTTAATAAAAATGCATCAAACTTACATACTAATGCTTAAGTTTTTTTCTTTTATTTTTCATTAACTTTTATTTTGTCCTGATGGATTTCAGAATTTCCATTTTATGTCAACCCCGAAAAAAATTCTACATACGCGCCTGTTTTTTGCCATAACACAATATTTTGTTTTCGGTTTACGTATGTACAGGGTCTTTATAATTAAAGTTCCACTTTGAAATGGCCATAAAAGGAAAACTACTGGACGAAATGTTACCAAACTTGATAATAGTTAACAGGAGGTCATGGGATTTTATTTTCCGCAAAACAAAAAAATTAGTTCCAAAACTCACCACCAGCGTGGAATGGCGCTGTATGCAATATTGGGAAACGAAAGAAGACATGACGACATCAGTTGCAAATGCGTGCAATCGTGTCGAACACGTGTTACAACTCATGTTCAATGTGGCGACCACCATTTTCAGAAAGCAAGTGAAATCGCAGTCCTGCGTTCTCAACAGTAGCTCGTAGCATATCAGGAGGAATGTTACGGACATGTCGGTGTATGGCAGTTTTCAATTCCGCCAAATTCTGGATGTTATCACCATAAACAGTGGCTTTGAGGTAACCCCATAGCCAGAAGTCACAGGGGTTGAGATCTGGTGACCAGGGTGGCCAAGCCATGGGGAAGTAGCGGCTGATAATCCGGTCATCCGTGAAATGTTGCGGAAGTAACTGTTTCACACATGTACCAATGTGCGGTGGAGCCCCGTCCTGCATAAAAATCGTGGTGTCTAAAATGCCACGTTCCTGAAGTTCCGGTATCACGAAACGTCGTAACATCGACTCTAAGCAAACAGCAGTCACAGTGGTAGTCACGGGCCCAGCTGGCGATTGCTCTTCAAAGAAGAACGGTCCAATTATGACACGAGGTGTCATACCACACCAAACGGCGACTTTCGGAGAATGCAATGGAACTGGGTGGATAGCATGAGAGATTTGTTTGGCCCAAATCCTGCAATTATGGGTGTTCATATCCCCATTGAGGTAAAAATGGGCCTCATCCGTCCACAAAATGTTCCATGGCCACTATTCATCCACCGCCATCCGTGCAAGGAATTCCAACGCGAAAGATTCTCTTACTGGAGGATCGTTCTCTTCCAGTTGTTGAACACGTTTGATTTTGTATGGGTAGTACAGCAGCACTTTACGAACGATTTTGTACACCGTACTCAATGGTAAGTCCATGCGACGTGCAACAGCACTTGCGCTGCAAGTCCCGTGTGTGCTTTCCATAGTTGCTTCCTCTACTGCTAATGCAACAGCCTCTTCGGTTTCCACAGCAACAGTCTTTCGTCCCCGCCCAGGTGCAACAGATAACAAACCTGTGGCTTCAAACTTTGCCATCAGTTTCCTCAAACCCTGCGGTGTCATTGGGCCTCGGCGTAGTCGTCTAACGGTACGATACTTCTGCAAAGCACGCCGCGCATTGCTATCGTATTCATAATAACACTTCACGAAAAAACCACGATCTTGCATGGTTACCGACATCGTCGACTTGTAACAATGACAGCTCCGACGGGAGGCTCCCTTTTAGGGTGGAAAATCTAATGGCGTGTACAGCTCATTTGCGTACTTCTAATTTGCATTCCTCCTGCCGTCAGCCGTTGACGAGGCTTTGCGTATTTGCATAACACCGCACACTGTTTCGTGTTCGACACGATTACAGACATTTGCAACTGATGTCGTCGTGTCTTTTTTCGTTTCCCAATATTGCATACAGCGCCATTCCACGCTGGTGGTGAGTTTTGGAATGAATTTTTTTGTTTTGCGGAAAATAAAATCCCATGATCTCCTGTTAACTATTATCAAGTTTGGTAACATTTTGTCCAGTAGTTTTCCTTTTATGGCCATTTCAAAGTGTAACTTTAATTATAAAGACCCAGTATATAGCAGTCTACAAAGGATCAAGAACTACAAAGGATCAAGTGGGACATCGTCGGGCTGAGTGAGGTAAGGAGAAAAGGAGAAGATCTCATTGAACTGAAAAGTGGACATCTCTTCTATTATCGTGGGACAGATACTGGCAGAACTAGTGGTGTTGGATTTATAATAAACAAGAAACTGAAGGATAAAGTGGTAGAAGTTGAAAGTTCCTCTGACAGAGCTGCACGACTCGTTATCCAACTATCGAGAAGATACCAGGTTCAGATTATTCAAACTTATGCACCCACCACAAGTCATCCTGAAGAAGAAATTGAAGAATTTTATGAGGAAATTCGTCATCTAAATAATAAAGGTAAGCAGCACTTGAAGATAATTATGGGAGATTTCAATGCAAAAATAGGGCACCGGCAACAGAATGAAACTTCAGTAGGTAAATTCGGTCACGGCAACAGAAACCAGCGTGGAAATACTCTCGTTGAGTTTGCAGAGGCAGAAGGATTTTTCATCTTGAATTCCTTTTTCAAGAAAAAGCCACACAGGAAATGGACATGGAGACATCCAATTGGGACGACAAGTGAAATTGATTTTATTATGTGTAACAAAAAATTCGTCATCGAAGACTGCAGTGTGCTAAACAAGTTCAACACAGGTAGTGACCATAGATTGGTGAGATGTAAGATGCACCTCAACACTAAACTGGAACGTGGCAAGCTCATAAGACAAACAAAATGTATTGACATAACCAACCTTAAAAAACACCATAATACTTTCAAGTTGGAACTGAAGAACAGATTCTCTGCTTTAGAAGGCCTAACATCGGAAGAAGTGGATATTTCTGAAGTTAACAGAAAAGTAACCAAAGCTCTTATGGAAACAGCAACAAAATTAGCTGGGTCTAAGAACAAGTTGCATGTAAACAAATTATCAGGAAAAACCAAAATGTTGATGCAAAAAAGAAGAGAGATGAGGACAACTAAAGAAGATGTGACTTCCAAAGTGGAATATATAGAGCTATGCAAGA
This sequence comes from Macrothele yani, assembly GCA_039090855.1. NCBI lineage: Eukaryota > Metazoa > Arthropoda > Arachnida > Araneae > Macrothelidae > Macrothele > Macrothele yani. Next base: position 104,226,936 of record CM076996.1, on the reverse strand, counting down.
CAGTAAGAAAAAGTATCACTGAAGACGTAAGAAAATTCAACTGTGAACTAGTAAGGAAAGCAATTGAAAACAACCAAAGCCTAAAGATAGCAAAGGGACATCTCAGTAAGGGAAGAAAACAGATTATGGCTCTGAGAAAAGAAGATGGTTCTATAACAAGAAATAGAGGCGAAATTTTGACAAAAGTGAAAGATTTCTACTCCAAACTATATGAAAGGGATGATACATGTACTCCAGACATCATGAAAGGTACCGGAGTTCTTCCAGTCCTCCCAGCAGAAGTTGCTCATGCAATCAAGAACATGAAGCGGGGGAAAGCTCCAGGAGAAGATGGAATTACTATAGACATCATACAAGAAGCAAGTGGAGAAATTGAAACAGTACTCGCCCAAATTTTCACTCGATGCCTTAATGAAGGGAAGATTCCTGAGGATTGGAACAATGCTACAATGATCCTGCTACATAAAAAAGGTGACATTGAGGATCTCAGGAACTACAGACCTATCAGCCTCCTATCAGTGGTTTATAAAATCTTCACTAAAGTTCTTTCACACCGCTTGAAGGTAACACTGGACATGGCTCAACCGAGAGAACAAGCTGGATTCAGGAGTGGCTACAGCACAATAGATCATATCCACGTACTGAGAGAACTAATTGAAAGAGCGAGGGAATATGAACTTCCATTGTGCATGGCTTTTATCGATTATGAAAAAGCCTTTGATTCGGTGAAACCATCAGCAGTTACCACGGCTCTGAAATCCTGCGGTATTGAAGATGCATACATTAATATTATTAATAACATCTATGAAAATGCAAGTGCAAAGATTCGGCTGTTTGAAAATACAACACACATAAAAATTGGAAAGGGAGTGAGACAAGGTGACACCATATCTCCGAAGCTCTTTAATGCCACATTGGAAAATGTCTTTCAATCACTGAACTGGGAAAACAAAGGGATAAAGATTAATGGAGATTATCTAACCCACCTTCGTTTTGCTGATGACGTAGTCATTTTTGCAACTACCCCATCAGAGCTGCAGAGTATGATCCAGGAACTTGCTGACAAGAGTAAAGAAGTGGGATTAAAAATTAACTTTCAGAAGACAAAAGTGATGTTCAATGCTTTTACAAGAAATGAAGATTTATCGATTGATGGAGAAAAACTGGAGATAACAGATACGTATGTTTATCTTGGACAGCAGATATCAAGTGAGGGTCACATTGATGAAGAAATTAATCGGCGTACAAAACTTGCCTGGAGAGCTTTTGGAAGAAACAGCATAATTTTCAAGAGCAATATGCCGTTATGTCTTAAAAGAAAAGTGTTTGATCAATGCATCCTTCCAGTGCTTACGTATGGTGCAGAGACGTGGACCTTAACTAAAAGAGACATACAAAGACTGCAGACAACTCAAAGATGAATGGAGAGGTGCATGCTTGGTATAACCAGGAGAGATAAGAAGAGGAACTCGTGGATCCGAAAAATGACGAGAGTGGAAGACATCATGATCAGAGTTAAATCCCTGAAATGGCAATGGGCTGGACATACTGCCAGAAGGACAGACCATAGATGGACAGCCGAAATTTTAGATTGGATTCCAAGGGACAGGAAAAGACCCAGAAAAAGACCACATGGGAGATGGGTGGATGAAATTCGTAAATATGCGGGAGTGACATGGAGGAGACTGGCACAAGACAGACCGTTGTGGAGGAAACTTGGGGAGACCTTCGTCCAGCAGTGGATTGATAATGGTTGACAATGATGATGATGATGATATAGCAGTCTAATGTTTCTTTTTTAGTTTTTCTTCAAAGCACATGTTACAAGTCAGTCATTGGTTGGTTAGTTGAGTTTTATGGCGCAAAGGCCATGTTTGGCCAAAGAGCGCGAGACACAAGACAAACAAATAGTATTAGAAAAGTGGCATAATGCTTAAAATCTGGCTGATTTAGTAAATGTGAAAAATGAGAATGATGGAAGGGCTAACATCTAGATACGCTTAAAAAAGTCAATTTGTTTTAAAAATGAAAAGACAGCGATAGTATCGCAGTGGTCATCTAGGAGCCGCTGCAGAATAGCGGCGTCCTCGCTCAACAAATGAGAATGAAAGAAGTGAAAACGTACATCACGAAAACGAACACAGCTACACACAGGATGAGTGACGGTGAGTCGGCAATTGCACGTCTCACACATCGGCGCAATGTCGCCATACAGCAAAAAGCGGTGAGTGAATCGACAATGCCCAATGCGGAGACGCGCAAGCACAACTTCCTCCCTACGGTTCCGAAGAAATGAGGATTTCCAGATTCCAAGAATAGGTTTAATACGATGCAGTTTATTTTCCACCTCTTGGTCCCACAGACCCTGCCACGTTCGCTTGATATGACCGTGAACAGAAAAGCGGAAATCCCGGTAAAACAGTGGCAAGGGTGTGACGACCAAAGAGGAAGCAGATCTAGCAGCCGCATCAGCACACTTGTTACCCGAAATTCCAGCATGGCCGGGAATCCAGCAAAATGTTATTTGGAAATCGCAGTAACCGCCTCACGCTAAAAATGAAAGGATGGTCAGAAATATCGGCAGAAGAAAGGGCCTGCAGTACACTCAAAGAATCCAAATAAATGATAGGTCGATGATGAGTACTTGACTGTAGATGACAAAGATGCGAGATAGACAGCATGCATCTCCCCGAAAACACCGTGGCCTCATCTGGGATCCACGCTACAGAGACGTCATCAACACAAATAGCCGCGGATCCAACGACTCCATACATCTTGGAGCCATCAGTGAAAATGGGAGTGTAGTCAGAATTGAGGGAACGGTGCTCAGCGAAGAACTGCTGGTACACTGACGCAGGGGTTGAGTATTTATCAAACGATGTAAAGGTGGTATCAACCATGACACCAAGTGGGGGCGATGGAGGATCCCTAAAGCCCCTGATGGCTCCAGGGGCTTTGGGGATCCTCCATGGCACCCACAAGTCTAGCCCTGCATCACGAGCTACGGCCACAATACGAAGACCGAAGGTGGGAATGCACGAGGGCCTGTTTCCAAATAAACGATGCTGGGGATGAAAAACTGCATCGTACAAAGGATGGTCTGGAAGAGATCGAAGTTTCAAATAAAATTGAACAGACAGCTGCAGACGGCGCAATTCAAACGATGGTTCGTTCGCGTCTGCATAAAGGCTGGGAATCGGAGATGTTCGAAAAGCTCCCGTACAAAGGCGCAGCGCTTGATGGTGAATAGTATCCAAAGGCCGGAGAGCGGAATGACGCGCAGAGCCATACACGATGCAACCATAATCCAGTTTCGACCGTATTAAGGAATGTTAAATGCGAAACAAAGACATCCTGTCTGCACCCCACGAGACGCTCGAAAGGATCTTAAGAATAGACAGAGCACGCAGACAGGAAATCTTTAGCCGCCGCACGTGCGAACGGAAAGTAAGAACACGGTCGACGGTCAGTCCAAGGAACTTGGTCTCCGGCAAAACTGGTATGGCTGTTCGTTCCAAATGAGGCTCTGGGTCTGGATGGAGGCCACGCCTCTGGCAGAAATGGACACAAGTTGTCTTGTCGGGAGAAAGAATGAAACCATTGCTATGTGCCGCTTTAGCAATCTGGTTAATCGCAGACTGCAACTGCTTTTCAATAAAATTCATGCTTGATGACGAGCAGGAAATCTGCAAGTCATCGACATAAACAATAGCCGAAACCGCAGGAGGAAGATTTGTGAAAAGACAAATAATGCGGAGGATGAACAATGTGACAGATAAAATGCAACTTTGAGGAACACCTTGTTCTTAATGGAACGGTGCCGAGAGCGTCGTACCCAGACGCACCTGGAACACCCGATTGCGAAGAAAATTTACAATGAAAGTCAGAATATTTTCTCGCAACCCGCATGCGTGGAGGTCACGGATAATCCCGTGCCGCCAAGCTCGATAATAGGCTTTTTCAATATCAAAGAATACAGAAACCAGGGCCGCCCCGGTGGCGCAGTGGTCTAAGCGATGGCCTCTGATCATTCGTTCGAGATGGGTCCGGGTTCGAATCCCGGTGAGGCATGGATGTTGTGTTTGTCTTACGGCACTGGCTCTCTCCCTTCCCTGGAGCCAGTGACCCTAAATTAGGGACGGGTGACTGCTTATAGCTCATTGAGTTGCTCACGGTGGTCGTTAAACCTCCAATCAAAAAAAAAAAAAAAACAGGTGCTGCTTACGCACGAACGCCTCGCGCACAGATGTCTCAAGGGGCAGCAGATGATCGTGAGGTGAACGATGACGGCGAAAGCCGCTTTGTGATGGTGAAAGTACTTGATGTTGTTCTAAAAAATGAACTAACCGGGAATTAATCATGCGTTCAAGAACTTTACACAGACAGTTAGTGAGAGCAATTGGACGATAACTAGAGAGAGACTTAGGATCCTTGCCAATCTTGGGAAAAGGCAGAACAAATGCTTTTCGCCAAGATTCTGGGAAACTGTGCTCCAACCAAATGCGATTGTACAGGACCACGGAGAGTTGTATCAGGTGATACAACTCTCCGTGCTGTCAACAGTTTGAAAACCGGACTGTTAATGTCACAGCTCGCCAGGGGGCGTTCAGGAGTTGTGGGCCGATTGTTCACGCTAACCGTCATAGGATTATATGGTGTTTATGATTTCATCAGTGCAAAATCGGTATTTATCTTGAATATGTTTTATTTATTACTTTGTGTAATTATATTGTATGGAGTTCCAGAAAATTTTAAGTTTCTATGCAGAAGGTAAAGTACGTCAACTCTGTTTTTACTTAACGGGAGATAAATTTATAGTGTAGCTAATGTCGGACTAGAATCTATTCAGTTCTGTTTTAGGTATAGGCGAAAGTGTTTTGTACCGAACTATAGGTTATCGGACAGGTTATGCAGCATATAAAGAACTTGTATCAACCTTTATTGACCCAACCGTACCATAATAAAGAACTACTAGGGACGTTGGGGGTTGTGGCAAGGATGTATGTATGGTAATGGTGGAGTTGTTATGAGGCGGACGAATGATTGTTGTTATGAAATAAAAGTTTATGTTCTCGAATAGAGTTCGTTACTGCTTAAAAGTAAGTGCGTGTCTCTTATTAAGGCTTAGTATGTAACACCAACAGAGTTGGAAAAATGGCGGCAAGCATTAGGATGTGATGCATTTTTCCATAGCTTACAATGTGTAAAAACTTTACGTTTAGAGCATTAACCGTTGTTTAAATGTAGGATCACAAATTTTATCCCTTGATATCAAATATGTTCATCGTACTATATGCACACAGGTCGGGGAAATCTCCGCCGAGAAAAAGATACACTTTCTCTGCCGTTATCGCCAGCACAGATGGAGGGAGCGCCTTATTCATTAATATGATTATGTACAAAAATGAAACAAATGTGTAAAAAATATTGTTTATTACTAAATGAAAACATCAATAGTGAATGATTTCTCGAGCTGAAGGTTAATCAAAATTATCGTTTGCGAAAATTTCAGTAAGTTTTCAAAATCAGCAGTTTCCGTTAACGATTCTCCAGTGACTTACGCAAAAACTGATATTCCATGTTAAAATTGCTCCTCCGAATCTACAGCACCATCTCATTTTACAAAAAGTACAATTTGTTTTACGATAAAGGGTCTATTCTCTATTGCCTCAGTAAGAAACTCAGCATCGTCTGCTCAGAAATCTTCACGTTAGAGTACTCACTCTGTGGACAATATACTGTATCATCATCATCATCATTGTCAACCATTATCAATCCACTGCTGGACGAAGCTCTCCCCAAGTTTCCTCCACAATGGTCTGTCTTGTGCCAGTCTCCTCCATGTCACCCCTGCATACTTTCGAATTTCATCCACCCATCTCCCATGTGGTCTTCTTCTGGGTCTTTTCCTGTCCCTTGGAATCCAATCTATAATTTCGGCTGTCCATCGATGGTCTGTCCTTCTGGCAGTATGTCCAGCCCATTGCCATTTCAGGGATTTTACTCTGATCATGATGTCTTCCACTCTCGTCATTTTTCGGATTCACGAGTTCCTCTTCTTATCTCTCCTGGTTACACCAAGCATGCACCTGTCCATGCTGCTTTGAGTTGTCTGCAGCCTTTGTATGTCTCTTTTAGTTAAGGTCCACGTCTCTGCACCATACGTAAGCACTGGAAGGATGCATTGATCAAACACTTTTCTTTTAAGACATAATGGCATATTGCTCTTGAAAATTATGCTGTTTCTTCCAAAAGCTCTCCAGGCAAGTTTTGTACGCCGATTAATTTCTTCATCAATGTGACCCTCACTTGATATCTGCTGTCCAAGATAAACGTACGTGTCTGTTATCTCCAGCTTTTCTCCATCAATCGATAAATCTTCATTTCTTGTAAAAGCATTGAACATCACTTTTGTCTTCTGAAAGTTCATTTTTAATCCCACTTCTTTACTCTTGTCAGCAAGTTCCTGGATCATACTCTGCAGCTCTGATGGGCTAGTTGCAAAAATGACTACGTCATCAGCAAAACGAAGGTGGGTTAGATAATCTCCATTAATCTTTATCCCCTTGTTTTCCCAGCTCAGTGACTGAAAAACACCCTCCAATGTGGCATTAAAGAGCTTCGGAGATATGGTGTCACCTTGTCTCACTCCCTTTCCAATTTTTATGTGTGTTGTATTTTCAAACAGCCTAATCTTTGCACTTGCATTTTCATAGATGTTATTAATAATATTAATGTATGCATCTTCAATACCGCAGGTTTTCAGAGCCATTGTAACTGCTGATGGTTTCACCGAATCAAAGGCTTTTTCATAATCGATAAAAGCCATGCACAATGGAAGTTCATATTCCCTCGCTCTTTCAATTAGTTCTCTCAGCACATGGATATGATCTATTGTGCTGTAGCCACTCCTGAATCCAGCTTGTTCTCTCGGTTGAGCCATGTCCAGTGTTACCTTCAAGCGGTGTGAAAGAACTTTAGTGAAGATTTTATAAACTACTGATAGGAGGCTGATAGGTCTGTAGTTTCCGAGATCCTCAATGTCACCTTTCTTATGTAGCAGGATCATTGTAGCGGTGTTCCAATCCTCAGGAATCTTTCCTTCATTAAGGCATCGAGTGAAAATTTGGGCGAGTACTGTTTCGATTTCTCCACTTGCTTCTTGTATGATGTCTACAGTAATTCCATCTTCTCCTGGAGCTTTTCCCCGCTTCATGTTCTTGATTGCATGTGCAACTTCTGCTGGAAGGACTGGAGGAACTCTGGTACTGGTATCTTTCATGATGTCTGGAGTGCATGTATCATCCCTTTCATATAATTTGGAGTAGAAATCTTTCACTCTTGTCAAAATTTCGCCTCTATTTCTTGTTACAGAACCATCTTCTTTTCTCAGTGCCATAATCTGTTTTCTTCCCTTACTGAGATGTCCCTTTGCTATCTTTAGGCTTTGGTTGTTTTCAATTGCTTTCCTCACTAGTTCACAGTTGAATTTTCTTACGTCTTCAGTGATACTTTTTCGTACTGTCTTGCATAGCTCTATATATTCCACTTTGGAAGTCACATCTTCTTTAGTTGTCCTCATCTCTCTTCTTTTTTGCATCAACATTTTCGTTTTTCCTGATAATTTATTTACATGCAACTTGTTCTTAGACCCAGCTAATTTTGTTGCTGTTTCCATAAGACCGGTGTGAGTAAAAAGAGAAAAATAGAACAACTGAATGTAGAAAGTGTCGAGAATACTGAGCCTTGGCTTTATCAAGGACCAGCAAAAACTCTGCATTTTCTGACTTCCACAAAGACCTAATTGGAAATGGGTTTCTGCAAAGTCATAGATGCAAGTAATAAGCCCACCAAAAAAAATTTAAAAAATATATATGTGTCATGACCTCCGCAGAGTTGTATGACCAAGCTTTAGTTAACAATTTAGCTTGCATCCATAACTTTCCTGGCCCGACCCATGCTCTTCATCAGTTACTATTAAACATAAAGAAGATGATTATAGAAAACTCAAGTTGTAAGAGTGACATAATGAATCAGAAATAATGTTCAGCAATAACAAATTGCCAAGATCGCCTGAGAGAGAATTAAAACCTGAATAGCAATACAAAAGTATTACAAATTCTTAAACATTGCAATAAAAAAGGAAATATTAATTTTTTTCTAAAGCACAGATTCTTGAAAGAATACTGGATTATAAAAAACCCCTACTCCATAACTTCTGACAACACAAAAACGAGAATAAAATAAAGACAATAATAAACTGAAAAAATGCTTTGTGAAGGTAATGTGACATAAACAATTAGTTGCAATATGTACAAAGTATTTCAGAAGTGCTTTAAGTGCATAATTAAGTAGTTATTAAGCCGTTTCATTGTTCTTGTAGTCTGCGATGTGTTTTTAATGTAGTTAAGGTCTTAATAACTACTTAATTATGCACTTAAAGCACTTCTGAAATACTTTGTACATATTGCAACTAATTGTTTATGTCACATTACCTTCACAAAGCATTTCTTCAGTTTATTATTGTCTTTATTTTATTCTCGTTTTTGTGTTGTCAGAAGTTATGGAGTAGGGGTTTTTATAATCCAGTATTCTTTCAAGAATCTGTGCTTTAGAAAAAATTAATATTTCCATTTTATTGCAATGTTTAAGAATTTGTAATACTTTTGTATTGCTATTCAGGTTTTAATTCTCTCTCAGGCGAACTTGGCAATTTGTTATTGCTGAACATTATTTCTGATTCATTATGTCACTCTTACAACTTGAGTTTTCTATAATCATCTTCTTTCTGTTTAATAGTAACTGATGAAGAGCATGGGTCGGGCCAGGAAAGTTATGGATGCAAGCTAAATTGTTAACTAAAGCTTGGTCCTACAACTCTGCGGAGGTCATGACACATATATATTTTTTAAATTTTTTTGGTGGGCTTATTACTTGCATCTATGACTTTGCAGAAACCCATTTTCAATTAGGTCTTTGTGGAAGTGAGAAAATGCAGAGTTTTTGCTGGTCCTTGATAAAGCCAAGGCTCAGTATTCTCGACACTTTCTACATTCAGTTGTTCTATTTTTTTCTTTTTACTCACACCGGTCAATACATAACCTTTTCTGTGTTGTACTTGGTATGAGTCAAAAAAAATTTTTGCTTCAGTCTCTTCTTAATAGAATGTGAATTCTGAATTTTCATAACTGCTGCGTTGCGCGTTTTGAGCTTCAGGTTATTTTGCAACTTTCGTTTTAAATTCTAAAGTTTTTCTTATGTTTTCGGCTTTGCTCTCTAGTATATATATATATATATATATAACGCTTATTTGACGAATTCCACGTGATAGGAACTAAAGTGCATGTTTGCGAAGCGTTCCAGGTTATTGTTTTTTTAATTCCCAGCAAAATAGTATTCGTAAAATACGAATGTTTCTGCCACTTCCTAAGAAAGCATAGGTTGTATCAAATCATCGGCCCACATGTTGGTCGCGCCCTAGTGACAAGTGACATTAACGGACGATTTTTGTTTCCAGAGTCGTATCACCTGACTATCATACACCGTGTACAGGACTAAAAGATTCTCGAGAGACGACTGCGAGAGATGACGGAGCATGTCATAGTAGATGCCATCGGGACCGACAGATGTCGCACCGAACCGATGCAGAGCCACCCTGAGTTCAATCATGCTGAAGGGGGAGTTATAACCAGTGGCTCTGTTGCTCGGCTTGTGACTTAATCCTGTGAAATGAAGGATAGGCCACATCACTAGACACAAATGCAAAGCCTCATCTAAACAATCCGCAATCTCCCCGACTTCAGCATATGTGCAGCCGTTACTCTCCAGAATGGAAATCTGGTGGGAACTGTAGTTACCCCAGATCTTACGAATCTTGTCCCACACACTTTTCGAACTGGCACGTGAATTGAGAGAAGAAACACATTGAATCCAAGACTCCCTATTGCTATGCCGACGCACCAACCGAGCATAGGATTTTGCTCGTTTAAATGCAACGAAATTGGCATCGGTTGGATAAAGCCGAAACGTAGACCAGGCCTTATGTTGAGCTCTCCTGACCGCTGCGCATTCAGGGGTCCACAAAGGCTTGGGACTTCTTGGGAGAGTCGTACATGTTTTTGGTATAGAAAGATCAGCCGCCTGAATAATGCAATTCGTGGCATCGAGAACAGCTGCGTCGATTGACTCTTGGGTCACCATGGTAGAAGATATCCCTGCAGACGATGTGAAGACCTCCCATCTGGTACGATCCTTCCTCCATCGAGGAGGGCGGGAGGCAGAAGATGGCGTACTAGTAGAATGCGAGAGCACAATTGGAAAGTGGTCGCTCCCGTGGAGGTCGTTACACACTGTCCACGACCAATCAGCAATAATTGATGGTGATCCCAAGCTCAGATCGATCGCACTGAAAGATCTTGTGGGCTCGTGGAAGTAAGTGTCAGCACCGGTGTTAAAAAGGCACAAAGTGGTCGAGGACAAAAGAGACTCGATTCGACGGCCACTCGTGCTTATGCTGACACTACCCCGCAAAGGATGATGGGCATTAAAGTCACCCAGTAGAAGAAAGGGTGAAGGCAGCTGATCAACCAAGCTCTCCAGCACAGAGGTGCTGACGTCCTCATCCGGAGGCACAGAGACACTGCAGACAGTAAGAGGCACAGGCACAGAAATACAAACCACCACGGCCTGCACAGATGTGGATACTGCAACGGAAGAGACCGGAACCTTGTGAGGGACAAGAATAGCGACTCCCCACAGGCTATATCTCCCGATACGTTATCTGTGTGAAATGCACTGTAGCCTCGAACTGAAAGCAGGTCTGATGGTTTAAGTTTTGCCTCCTGTAGACAAAGGCACACCAGATAGTACAACGAAAACAGATGTTTCACGTCGTTAAAACTCGTCTGAAAACTTCTGCAGTTCCACTGAACGATTGAAGCCATGGTTAAAAGTGAGATGAAAAAGGAAAGAAAATGAACAATACTGACTGCTCAAACGAGGTCAGCGTCCATCTCCTCTGACGAGTGGTCCCCCAGATTTGTGAGCGAGTGACCAGGGGCCAAGATGGGAGTATGCTTTGTCCCAAGTGTCTTTACGGGATGCGCTCGGAGTTGAGTAGTTGACTGAGATTTTGAAGGAGAAGAAACGCTCTTTTTCTCCTTGGCTTTGGTGTTCTTGCCAGAAGAAGTGGCCTGAGTTCCCTTGCTGGTGGTGGGGTGAGTATGCTTCGGCGAAGTAGTGGGTGCCGCTTTCAGACCCTTACCTCGAGACTGGAGTGCCTCCAGTCCAGCTGCGATTATATCATACAGCCTGTAGGGACATTTAAAGGGGGGAGATCTGACTGTCGGTTTGAATGGCAACTGTAGACTTGGCAACCACCACTGACGCATATGATCGCCGAGCAGATGAAACAGGAACCACCTTCCTTCTGGCCTCAGGATAGGAAATATTCTCCACCGTTTTCAGCCTTTGAATTTCTTTTTCCTCCATCTATTTGGGACAATCTTTGGTTGACGCTGAGTGTGAATCCCTGCAATTCACACAAAACTCTGCCTCTGCCACACAGTCTGGTAAATGATGATCTCTGGCACCACAGCGTCCGCACCTAGGAGTACTTTTGCACGACTGCTGAGAATGGCTATACGACTGACACAGAAAGCATCTCAAAGGGTTAGGAATGTACGGAGGTACTTCGACGTGAAGATACCCTGCCTTGATGGACGTAGGCAGGGAAGGGCTGTCAAATGTTAAAATGATGTTGTGGGATGGGACGGACTGCTCATTCCGCCTGAAAAGAATGCGCCGCACACCCGTAACATGTTGACTCCTCGGTTCTACAATAACTTCTTCCTCGGAACACTCAATGAGGTCCCGAGAGGGGACAACACCTCGAGATGTATTTAGGTAGCCATATGGTGTTATTTTGACAGGAGTCTCAAGCAACATGTTAGTGTTAAGGAGTGTGGAACTGTAGGCCACAGTGGACATCTCCACAAGAAGATCTTTAGACTGAAGTTTATTTACGCTTTTAGGAGAGCTTGCAATGGATTGAAGTGTTTTGTTGATCCATAATGGACTTTTGGCACTCAAAGGCTTTGAAGGGGTTCAATGAGTACACAAAGGAAAAACGACGAGCATTCAAAAAATCAGAGACGTGCTTTTTGGCAGAAGGAGCTGAGCCTTTCTCAATAGGTCGTTTGACCCTCGGATTTTGGGAAACTTTATTGTCATCCATAAAGAAAAATTAAGAATTCGTCCGCCGACTTCCCCACCCACAATCGAACCCAACGACGGAGAGCCGGAGGTCTGCAAGCCCAAATGGACGCAGGATAAGGCTCTAGGGATAGGAAGCGAATATAGCAGATTGATAGGGCAGACATGCGCTCGGCGCGCACCCAGACTTTCCCGTGCCTGGGGAACACCCCTTTGGCATGCCCACCCTATCCCCAAACTCACCCTGCCGTATGTAACGACAAGCCGTTAGAAGTCTGGACTCCACTCGGTCACAGACCTCACTGACTATGAGTGTGTTAGTTCCTAGCCGCCCGTTTAAGGTGAAGCAGAGGGCAAAGAGGAGTGTTGGCAACTGGCGACAACAACACCCCGGCCACCAGAAACCTCAGCCTCCAGCATCTTCTTTTCCACCTTACGGGTCACAGCACACGGCAAACGTGCAGGTAGGTCTAGCTAACCAGCTCGGAAAAACAAAAAAGGGAACATAAAATGGAGAAGACAGGAAAGAAAAACGAAGAACTAAAATCCAGAGCTGGCGCATAATCACAGCCTCAGCAATCTATAACTGAAGCGGGTGCGTGTCAAGAGAAACGACGAAAAACATAAAAATGGGAAAATCATCATAAAGTACATGTCGGCTCGGGCCGTGGGGTCGCCACTGCCCGTCAGCTGGATGAACAGCTGTCCCTTCGGTAGTATCATCGTTTCAAGACGAAATTAATCCGTCACAAGGTCAGCTCGGGCCGTGGGGGCGCCACTCCCCAAATAACTGGAGAACCAGTTATCCCCGTGCGGAGTCAGTCATTGGAGACATAGAATATATGTATGTAGGTGTCTCTTGTTTCGCTCTGCTGAAAATTTTGCAGGTGTCAATATGTACTGTTTCAGACACCCATGTCAATGTTTATTTGCTTTAGCCTTGTTTGAGGAAGCATTTAGACATGAAAGATAAGTAAAAACAGCACAAAGACAAAATAACCGTACGTAGCTTTGGAAAGCTGAATGTCATTGAAGATAAATGTCGTAGTTTCAACAAACTGGGGCTGCATATGCGTAGCTTGAAATAAACATCTTTGATTCAATCCTGCCTCTCTAATGGGAAATAGAAGCTGAGGCTTTTGTCAGAAAATGAAACGTGCATTCCAGAAATAGCTCCCTGTTTGGCTGTTAGCTGGGATGCTCAAGATGTGATTAAAGAAACTTAATAGGTTTTAGAAGAAGCTGCAAAGAGAAAAGCGGTGGAGGACTGGTAATGCGAAACCTTCAAAGACATCTCTTACAGAAACCTTCCTACTTCAGATTTAGAAAGCAAAATGAAAAGTTGATGCGCGTGCCTTTGAGCTATCTACTCGAAGCTTAGAAGTGAGTGATGATATCATGTTTATCGAGAAAAATATATGCGGGCCTCGAAAGGAAACTTCATTTGGAAAAACCAAAGACATGCGCGCGTTTCAATAAGATCGATGAAGTACCACAACAGCCCCATAAAATTTTTTGCGTTGGTGAGTAATGACGAAAAGCATGAAAAAAAAAGGAAAGGCTTGCGGGTCAAATAACATACCTGGGACGGCATGGAAAGCATTGGATGAGGAGAGTGAGATTTAATTAAAAATGCATTTGAGCACAAAAGGAGCTATATCAGATAAATAGAAGAGAAGTATTGTGGTACCTATTTAGTAAGTAAAAGCGAATATACATAATGTGACGCACTATTCACAGTAAATTCCCCCACGAAAATTATCCCGACATCTTCTTGCTACTTGTAAGACTGCTCGTTATTATAAACTGTCGCACAAATCGAAATGGCGATTCCAGAAATCTCCCTCACGTTCGATATTTTGTGTAAACTGCGCATTGTACACGGTTCCTCACTCGAGAATTTCCGTGGAGAGTTTTCCAAAGTGTTTCCTGTGAGGAGATTTTACCGCTGGCTGTGATGCATACCTGTCTTTTCAACCTTCCAGTCTTTTACTGTTATTTAAATTTTTTGTTACTTCTTGTTATGTCTCTGTTCTGATTCCCAGACCTGAAACTCCATAAGATTTTATTTCCCTTTTGGCAATGTCTGGCAGTCCATTAAGTCACTGCCAGACTCAACGCATATACACTGGTCACACACAGTTAGGGATATTGCATGAAGTGAAGAATGTATGTATCTGACTCAAATAACATACATTGAAATAACATCAGTGAGGCTACGCAACACAAACGATAAAGAGTGTGTTTACAAAAACAATTTAATGTGCAATTTCTGCGCACAACAAAGTAGTACTGCAATATAGACAAAATTGTACATTCAGAGAATGTCCATACTCTGGATTTCAGTATCCAGTATCACCACCTCTGTGTCGAAGAACATCTTGACACCTACAAGTAATACCTTATTGGCGAGTGTCTGGAGCAGCTTGCCCCATATTATAGGCAACATGTTACAGAGGTCTACCAGTGGAATACATGCTCATTTAAGTGATGTTTTGGACATCATAAAATAGGCACATAGTATAAGCGGCTGTGTGTCAAGAAGAAATCCCCCCTACTTAACACCGGTGTTACATGCGTTAGCACACATGATATGTATATGTGTGTACCTATCTGTGTCTTTCTGGCTGTCAAATAAATAGCACAGATAGAAAAAGTTTAATGCCCTGAAGACATAGCTTCTTCAATAGGTTTTATCAGTGGTTTAGCTCTTTTATTTTTTTATTTTATTTATTTATTTATTTATTTTTTTTTGTGAAATTTTCACTGTTAGTAAATTGTTTTTAACTGCAGCTTGTGCACATTTTGGCTTTTCACTTTACTAGCAACTTGTTTTTCAGTGTTTACATCCCATTTTATTTCTTCTTGCTTGATTCTTATATATATATATAAGATAAGATCTGTATATAAAGATAAATTAAGATTTGGTGGAATATCTTATATTTTTATGAGCTTCATTTTGGAAGTTCTCAGGGAAATTTTTGAAAGTTCTTAGGGCAAATTTCATGCATGAATTTACATTAACAAATAATCGGGCATTCAAAACAATTGAATTATCTAAAAAATTTACATAACTGCTTGTTGTTGTTTTTTTAATTTTAATCAGATTTGGTCATTCGTGGCACTGGTTAGGGATGTTACGCAAAACACAGGTGAGTGGGAATCAAGTACAACCTTTCGTAGCTCTAAAACTTGACCTTATACTGTATCTCTCGGTTCAGTCTCTCTCCTAGCAGATCCTCTCCCTCTGCAGGGTGTAACTGGATAACCCAGTGAAAGTCAACTTACTTAGTGAAGTAAATATTGGTAGAATGAAAGGATTAAACCATGCTTGAAATTATAGAATAAGTAACGTTTATTCACAGTTAAACATTTTACATTAAGATCTACTGTAGTTTTGCTGAGCGTTTGGCTTGGCTTCATCAGGACAAAAGGAGCATAAACATGGAAATCATTGTGACACCATCAGCTTCTTGACAGTCATGGATTTTGGGTGAGTTGTTTCCATGCTATTGAAAGATATGGGGGTAGGTGTCAGGTCATTGACAAGTCATGAATAAAAGTCAACAAGAAGTCGGTCTTTCAATATATACATATATCGTGCTATACATACACTGAAGTGCCAGAAAAACTGGTACACCAGTCTAATACTTGTTAGGTCTCCCACGGAAACGCAGGACTGCCGAAATACGACGGGGCATGGACTCCACTAGTTTCTGGAAATATGCTATCGGCAATGCACACTATACTTCCTGCAAAGCGTTCCACAATTCGGGTGTATTCCGAGGTCTCGGATTCCTGTGTTCGATAGTGCGTTTCATGGCATCCCAAATGTGTTCTATCACGTTCAGATATGGGGACTTGAGTGGAAATGGCAACACCCCAAACTCAGATGAATGCTCCTCTAAACATAATGTGGCGTCCCGACACTTGTGTGGAGGTGCATTGTCCTGTTGGAACAGGCCCAGCCCATCAGCATGAATGTAAGATATGAACGGGTGTACGGGTGTACCTCGTCACAAAGGATGCGCACATAGCGCTGGCTAGTCACAGACGTTTGTAGACGTACGAGGAGTTACAGTGAAGTCCAGCTGAACACACCCCATACCATTACGGACCCCCTACCAGCCGGTACAGTTCTCTGTTGACAGGCGGGATCCATGGCTTCATGGGGGCCAGGCACGAATCCTTTCATCTGCCCGATACAGTTGGAAACGCGACTCGTCAGACCGGGCTACTTGTTTCCAGTCATCAAGTGTTCAGTGGCAGTGTTGCCGTGCCCAAGCGAGGCGCATAGCTCTGTGTCGTGCACCCATCGAGGAAACTCGAGTTGGGCGTCGACTCCCAAAGCCCAAATCGGGCAGGGTACGTTGCACAGTCCAGACGCTGATGCTTGTTGAGGCTCCAGCATTGAATTCCGATGATACCTGCAAGAGTGATGCACGCCTATCGCTAGAAACGATTCTTGACAGCCGGCGATGGTCAAGTTCACCCAATGTCTTTTTACGGCCACACTGGTATCGTAGGCTGGAGGTTTTGCTGGAATTCTTGTAGTCACGGTACACCCTTGCAATGGTCGTCCGTGAAAATCCGAACTTCGTTTCGACCTCCGAAATACTATGGCCCATCTCACGAGCGCCAACTATTACACCGCGTTGAAAATCGCTTAAATCGTTATTACTTGTCATTCTCATGCCAAAAACAGCTCTGACAGCTGCCACGGATGTATTTCGCTTTATATACGCACTGGCGGACGCAACCGAGTGCGCGCATAAGTGACGTTGCTATGTATTTTGCATAAGCTCTTCTGTACCAGTTTTTCTGGCACTTCAGTGTATATGCTCAACTGGGGATTCCTTTTAGAAAGAGCTAAATTTTCTTAAAGGAATTGAATGCAATACACAGAGAATATAGTCCTTCTGTTGTGGCAAAGCTGTTCAAAAATTTAGGAAATTCTCAAAAGTTATAATTTCAGTTATTTTCAAATCTGTAAACAAGGTGAATTTTTATGGATCAAAAGACTATGCTAAAGACACAAATTCCTAGGAAATGTATTAGATCCCTTGGGAATGTGGACTTTCATGTATAGGACAGACCCGCAGGGCTTTTAAGTTTTCGTGTGAAGGAACACAAGTGTTACGTATGGAACTGTGAAGTGAAGTAGTCTATAGCCCAACATTGTCATGAAAACAACCATATTTTTTTTTTTTTAAAACACTACCCTCATTGATAAAACTGATTTGACTATCAAGTTTAGTATATTAGCTTTCCACATATGCTGCAACTCTTTACGCTTGTCATCGACATGACATCTACTCCATTTCTTTCAAGCGCATGGAAACAACTCACCAAAATCCGTGACCGTCAGAACTGATGTCACAATTATTTGAGCGTTTGCACTCCATTTATGTTGATAACGCCAAGCCAGACACTCAGCTAAACTACAGTTGATTTTAAAATAAATATTTATTGTGAAGAAATGACCTTAAAACAAAATATTTAATTGTGAATTCCCATTTTCCACTCCTTGGAGGCTATTGTTGTCGGAGCTCGCACACCATGTGCTGTGTTGCCATGATACTAATTTATACTGATAGCTTATCTCCAGTACTCACAAATTTGCATATCACCATGTTTCCCCTTTAAAACCATAATAATCCCTAACTTTTGTGACCACTGTATATATATATGTATATATTCTCTTATGATTTAGAATGCATGAATTGTGTTCGAAGCCTATGAAAATAACGAAATGAATACATGAAGTGTGTATTTGTTTCGTTAATAACTTTTTGTGACCACCTATGAATTGAAACAGGAAAATAATATATACCTTTTAGAAATTTCAGTTAATGTTATGTACAAAAATAAACAGACAGAAGAGCACAGCACATTGTCGGAGCCAAACAAACTGGATCGGAAGGCTCTTTTCATAGCTAATTTGCATACAAATTCCTCAAAAAGGTGTTTCACCATACGTATTTTATACCTACAATAAAAAAAAAGTACTTACAATTATTTATAGCCTACGTACTGCAACGCATTTGGACACTCAAGGAGAAACTTAACGAATTGCAATTCCTAAGCACAATAATTAAACTAGAGACATTATGCTAAACAAACTTCCTCTAATACTAAGACAATTATGACCAAAACTTAAGTTTAAATTCACAAAATAGTGAAAAATATGATATACTGCACCCTCAATGTTTAAAGACCAAATACACAAGTGTTGGAAAAATACAAAGCAATTCACATACCAAAATAAAATAAGGCTCTTCTTGGTAAAAATACAGAAAAAAATTACAGATAAATATAAACTGGGATATAATATGCACAGACTGTAGGTGGAACACCGATAGCCTTTAGCTACATTTAAAAGCAAAATTAAAAACAAGGATCTGAAAGCACTACTTGATTTATATCCCAGAATTTCACCTCACTTTTTTAATCTATTAGCAAAGTTTCAAACGTGTCTGAAAAACTGTTATCAATTGACCCCGTTTTATGTTTCAATACTTCGGATGTTAGTGAAATCAAAATGTCTACCTTATGCTACCGCCGTTTTTCGTCATACCAGTTAAATCTGAGCAACTGAATTCCCAAGAAAATTGCAACAGCCGCGATAAAGTCACTAAAATGGATTTGTCGACTCAAAACATTTTACAAAGTCCTATACCTTGTGAACAATAAAAAATATATAATGGTTAGAGATTGTGTTGCAGTAATCACTCTGATAGAAATGCTTTCTTTTTATAACATTACTTCCCTAACAAAGACAACCCCTAATAATGCTTCGTCAAAAATAAGAGGTAATAAAATAACTTTTAGGAACAGGAAAAGTTTTGTGAAGGGATAATCATGTAATGAAAATGATTTTTATGGCATTCTAAATAAGATAACCCTTTAATATTTCATTAAAAATAAGGGGAAATAAAATAACTTTTTGGAACTCAACAAACGTTTTCTGAAAAAGCGAAATTCGTCATCTACCCCAGCTTCAGTGTTGTGCCCAAGGGAGATGGGGGAGGTTGGGTGTTAAAACATCCCAAAATTTGGAGCTTTTCGATATTTAAAAACATGATTTTAAAAGGCCATTTTTTGTTAGTATTTGAAATTATTTTTATGTCTCATGACAGCAACTGAGCGTGTTTTCTCCATTAAGACGAGGAAGGGGCAAGGAGCCAAGGACCAAAATGTTCCATTGCAATGAAAAGTCAATACATGAGTATACCGAAAGTTTCTGCGGTGACGAGGCAACGTCAAATTTGAGTTCCATGATTTTTTTCAGATTACTCTAAAGCACGCTGAAAAGCAAGGAGTTTTGATTAAAAAACCAAGAATCACATTAAAACAAAACCAAAGCTGTAACGAAACCCTGAAGACTGTTACAGGATTTCAATTTATGTACCACTTTTAGACATGTATATATTAGTTTTATTAGTCCTTTGGAAAATAGATTCCTCGCACACAAATCGGTCTTATCAGGATTCCAATCACTTTTCCCAACTTGTTTCCTGCATAGATAAATTGCAAAATATAAGAGGTCAACCATTATGTGGTGATAAGAATACAGGTAATAAGAATATTAATAATAATTTTCAGTAATATTTATTTGAATATTTTTGCGCAGATGTTGCATACATTTAAAAAATGCACTCATGACACATTTAGTTCTATATAAAATATCGCAACCCCCCCCTCCCCAAAAGTACAACATTTCTGGGCATGCCCTGCCAGCTTCATGTTGGCATAATCTGATCTTGTGCATGGTAACTTATAATATTCTTAGAAACTATAGCAGTTAATTTTGTCATGCTGCTAACAAGCCTTAATAATAAAATTGCATATAATATTCTCAAAAAAAAAAGTACCGCTTCATCTGTTAACTTGCTCTTGGGAGAAATCTCACTAATGAGATTTTTTGCCAACAAATATTTCATATAAGGATTATTTGTTGCATTAACTGCTGACTGAATGTGAAGAAACCTTGACGATTGTTGGGTTCATTGAAATATTAGCTTTTCCTTTACTTTATGCTACAACTTAAAAAAAGTAATTACATTTCGTTTTTGCGTAAGACCGAAGTAATTTGTCAGTCTCGTCGAAATATTAACTTTTCTTTCACTTCGTACGAAAACTTTGAAAAATAAATTATTAATTTCGTCTAAATATTCGTATTTCATGCCACGACTTAAGTATTTTTAAGTAATTCGCTAATAAAACAACAGCACATTTCATATATTTTGTACGGACAATTTCAAAGTTCGCGTCGGTTAGTATTCTAAGTGAAAACTCAAATAATTTGTCACTTTCATCTAAACATTAGCATTTCGTTCAGTTTTCGCAACAACTTTCTAAGTAATTCGTGAGCTAAATATATATTAGCGCATTTCATTTATATTGCAATATCAACTTTCATCGCACAGAAAGTGATTCGCTAAGTTTTTTGCAAATGAATCTACACGATGTAAGCAAATGCAGAACACCACGTTAAACGCGACACATCGTCCGCAACGAAAGAAAGATCCATCGGAGTGGAACGTCGGGCCCCTGCTGTGACGTCACTAAAGCTGCATTGAGGCTCGAGCAAGTATAACGGCTTAGGGTTCCAGGAACGGATGGCTCCGAGCGATCCGTTCCTGGAACCCTAAGCCGGAGTGGGTTGGCTGGGGCTCCCGGGACTCACTCCTCCTCTCTTTACGGGCTTGGCCATCGTTTCTGTGACTTCTCGCTAAGCGACGCGGAGCTGTGCACCGAGAAATCTTTCTGGGCATTCAGTCGTATGTAATGCTTGAAGGAAGAGCTTAATAAAATCCATATTTTAGTTTTCCGTAAAATATATCACGCCATAACAGTTACAACGAAATTTAAAGGGGTGAAAAAAACACCCAGAAAGAAACTTGCAGATGTTTCACCTTTCTGGGAAATCCCGCTTTCTCGCTCTTTTTCTTCTGCACGAATATAAACGGTTATACCAAAAAGCTCTGTTAATTCAGTTTTAAACAGACGCAGAAAATAACTGGAAACCAATCTGTTAGTATGTTGACCTACCGTTAGATTACAGTTTGCATCTGTAAAAGAAAAACCGACGAAAAATTAATAAAACAGCCTCCAAAATTGCATTTTCCGACCCTAACTTTTTCTGAACAAATGACATTGTTTTATCCAAAAAATAATATATTTATTTGAAGAGGCAAACTGTTCCAAAATTAATATACTGAGAATATGTTTGAAAAGGTAAGTCACAGAAAAGAAAAATTATAATAATGATGCACCAGGTTAATGTTGCAGTATCATCATCATCATTGTCAACCATTATCAATCCACTGCTGGACGAAGGTCTCCCAAGTTTCCTCCACAACGGTCTGTCTTGTGCCAGTCTCCTCCATGTCACTCCCACATATTTTCGAATTTCATCCACCCATCTCCCATGTGGTCTTCTTCTGGGTCTTTTCCTGTCCCTTGGAATCCAATCTAAAATTTCGGCTGTCCATCGATGGTCTGTCCTTCTGGCAGTATGTCCAGCCCATTGCCATTTCAGGGATTTAACTCTGATCATGATGTCTTCCACTCTCGTCATTTTTCGGATCCACGAGTTCCTCTTCTTATCTCTCCTGGTTATACCAAGCATGCACCTCTCCATTCATCTTTGAGTTGTCTGCAGCCTTTGTATGTCTCTTTTAGTTAAGGTCTACGTCTCTGCACCATACGTAAGCACTGGAAGGATGCATTCATCAAACACTTTTCTTTTAAGACATAATGGCATATTGCTCTTGAAAATTATGCTGTTTCTTCCAAAAGCTCTCCAGGCGAGTTTTGTACGCCGATTAATTTCTTCATCAATGTGACCCTCACTTGATATCTGCTGTCCAAGATAAACGTACGTGTCTGTTATCTCCAGCTTTTCTCCATCAATCGATAAATCTTCATTTCTTGTAAAAGCATTGAACATCACTTTTGTCTTCTGAAAGTTCATTTTTAATCCCACTTCTTTACTCTTGTCAGCAAGTTCCTGGATCATACTCTGCAGCTCTGATGGGCTAGTTGCAAAAATGACTACGTCATCAGCGAAACGAAGGTGGGTTAGATAATCTCCATTAATCTTTATCCCTTTGTTTTCCCAGTTCAGTGATTGAAAGACATTTTCCAATGTGGCATTGAAGAGCTTCGGAGATATGGTGTCACCTTGTCTCCCTCCCTTTCCAATTTTTATGTGTGTTGTATTTTCAAACAGCCGAATCTTTGCACTTGCATTTTCATAGATGTTATTAATAATATTAATGTATGCATCTTCAATACCGCAGGATTTCAGAGCCATTGTAACTGCTGATGGTTTCACCGAATCAAAGGCCTTTTCATAATCGATAAAAGCCATGCACAATGGAAGTTCATATTCCCTCGCTCTTTCAATTAGTTCTCTCAGTACGTGGATATGATCTATTGTGCTGTAGCCCAATGTTGCAGTATACACAGAAATAAATAAAAAAATTGGGGGAGGACAAATATATACTAAATTAATACTGAAAAGTTGTTTGGAAAAAAAAGTCACAAAAAATGCTAATAATGTCTATATTTATATGTGGTTTCAACAACTTAGCCTCCCCCTCCCCTCCCCTAGTCTATTTTAAAATTGCAGGAATTAGAAATATAATCTTTTCTCACTATTTATCTGCATAATGTTCCAAGACATACATACCACGGCAGTCAGAGCTTTCATCCAAGAAGGAGAGGAGGTTCTTGCTTTAATGAAAAAGTTTTGAGGCTACCAACTGGAGTAAATTAATACTGAGAATGTATAACTCTCAGCACAATGTACACACAGAAATAAATTAAACTTATCCTGTACTGATTTCGCCCTCCGTGGTTATGAACATGTGTTAGAAAACGCATGCTTGATAATTTTTTTCCCGCACATGAAACGAAGATTGAAAATATACAAAAATGAAGATTGAAATCTATTTATTTGTATGGGGTGTAGGGTAGTTAGACTGGGGCTAGGATTTAGTTCCCCTGTAATGATGATTATCAAATGTCTTTCCCAAAATTTGGAGATATTGCGTTGTTAGTGAGGCACACAGGAAGACCAGATTCATTAAGTAGCATGTTTTGTTTTCCCTGACTTGTTATTTAAGTAGTCATTTTTCAACTTTGAGTAACTATTAAAAAAATATATTTAAAAGTACAGTATAACGAAGTGAATTTCCCCGTCATTTTTATCCGCGCCGGGGTTCGAACCCGGTCCACTCATTCCGGAATAAGTTGCTCTACCAATTAAGCTACGCGGACGCTTATTCTGATTCCTATCTGCCTTTATGTCGTGTGCGTCCTTCGCGCAGGTACGTCACATCTCCTGGTACGTTACATCATCTCCCCCTTATTTTTTTTTTTTTTCGAAGTGCTGGAGAAAGGATTCTCTTATTTTTCCTATCTCGCGGTGTGGAAATAACATCACACCAATGCGAGATTTTGAACGGTCGGGTCATCCGGATAGTTCGGGCGCCATTATAACGAAGTGAATTTCTCCGTCATTTTTTTATCTACGCCGGGGTTCGAACCCGGGTCCACTCATTCCGGAATAAGTTGCTCTACCAATTAAGCTACGCGGACGCTTATTCTGATTCCTATCTGCCTTTATGTCGTGTGCGTCCTTCGCGCAGGACGTCACATCTCCTGGTACGTTACAACAGAAGCGCACTTGAGTTCCAATTCAAATTTAGCTTGATTACATTTTGAACATTTTCCGCTTACCACATTCAACCTTCTTTGCCCCTAATTTTTTTAACACAAATTTTACATTTTGTACACGGAGTAACTGCTCACAATCATTAGTCAAAAGGAATTTAAATAATTTGCAGCAAATAAGGAATATTTTCGCATTGATGTCTTCAGCTACCCGTGGACATGCCCGTCGCTTAGCGTGACGTCACAAGCAAGTCCTTACTCCGCTGGATAGGCCCGTAAACATAGAGAGGAGAAGGAGTCCCGGCGGCCCGGGTTGGGCGAACTCGTTGACTTACCTTCTCTCATTCTAACTACCTTGCCTCCCTCCTTTCTTCCCCACTCCTCTTTGCCCCTACCGTCCGCATTTGTGACGACACCCTGAACTATACGGGCAACCGGGCAGTCGCACCGGACTCCGCACTTTCTGGGCCCCCCGCAGCAGTTTAGAAAATAAAAATAAACTAATTTTCGATGGATATTTTAGATTAACTCTCACCCACCCCGTCATTTTTTTTTGTTGGTCCCTTAAAAAGCAGCCAATTTATATGTACATTTTTTTAGTTTTCAAGTACTGCCCTCCATTTCCAAAAGGTCGGACAAATACTGGGATTTGCTCGAATCCCATCAGCGAAACGACTTCTCCAATATCACCCACCCTTTCACCCAGAAGTTCGGCATTTTAAAGTAAAATAACCGTTCACATTCTCTTTTCCCCTCAGAAGGGAGTCAGCCATCAGTAAGAATTCCGAGGAGGGTACGGGTGGTATTCAAACAGTGGTGCATCCCCCCACATTCCCCAGACACTTGCATGGTCTGAATCTGATCTAGCCAACAATAAATTAAATATGATGACCCTCGCAGGATCGCAAATATATTCATAAAGCGACGTAGCGATAGCGAGGGACTTTTCGTTAACCCACAGTGGTTCATGTTCAAAATGTTTACATAGGTGGTAATTTTCATGATGACACCCTTTTACTTAGGTAAATGATTTTAAAAATCGGCATTAAGGACACTTGTCCTTTGTGTTGTAAATTGCCGCCGAACTTCATGATTGTACTTCAGTCATTTCGATAATTTTTTTAACCGAAATTTACCTTGAACCTCGTCTTATAATGAATAAGCTTTTATAATGGTAGTTGTTATGTAGTAGTTATAATGAACAAGCTTAACTGCTAGTAACGTTGTAGTAGTAGTGATTTATGATGAATAAAGTCTTATGCTGGTTGTTAATAGTAACACTTAATGAAAGAGACCTAACAGCCAGACAGAGGTCTGACAAAACTATGAACTGAGAAAAACGTACTTTCTAAGAAAACCTTTTATTAGGGAAACTCCTGGTATTATCCACACACACTTCATAGGTCACACAACTACTCGATATCTGGCTCTCACATATAACGAAGTTCCTCTCACATAAACGAAGCTCTCTTTACACCAAACGAAGATCTCTTTACACATAAAACAAAGCTCTCCCTACGCACATCAACAAAAAGCTCTCCTAGGTATCGTTGAACGCGCCTATTTATACTGCTTACTACCACGTCATGACTTACACTCATTGCCACATATCATTCAGCGGGAGAAATAACATCTCGTTAAGTAAGAAGATAATTTACATAGGAAAATAAAATAACCAGAGATAGTAAAATCAAAAGGAAATTGAATCTAGAGTATACGTTACAGTCTCCCATGACTGAAATTTTAGGCTGATCTTTCCTAAGATTTGTCTGCATATGCTATGTTAATTGAAATATAGTCACATGTTATGAAGCAACCGGAATTCCGTATGTATCATTACATTTTTACATAAAACACGTAATCGAAGTTGAGGCGTCTCTCAACACTCTTGAAGAGAGCAGCCAGCGAAGACCGAAGATTCTACTGCTAACAAAATGAAGGAGAAATCGTATTGTAAGGCTAACAAGTTTTTTCTGATTAGAAGAATGAAAATATATTTACTCATTTTGGGAAAATTAGTGCACCGCTCAAAATTGTAGAGCTATATGTTTTCATGTTCAGGTTTTCTTTGTTTTATTTTCCAGGAAAGAAATTTTTCGTTTGGCGCGGAACTGTGTGTGATTGACGAAGAAACATGCTGTTCCGGATAACATCAAGTTGTTCATTGTGCTCATTGTACATGCATTTCCCGCAAATGATTGGCTTGCTTCTTGTTGACTGATTCTTTCAGGTATGGCGACAAAGAGTTCTGATGTTTCGCCGTGTATCTGTGGGAACACTGCCCTAAGTGGTCCAGTTGATTAGAGGAGACGGTCAATTACAGCTAGGAATATTCGCGAGCGAGAGTCAGAGGTGAGGTGTCAAGGGAAGAGACCTTGGGAGCAGGAAATGCATGTACAATGAGCACAAGTCACATGTGTCAGCGAGAAGTTCGCCACGTATAATGAAAGATTCAGACGGAAGGCTTGGACTTAGATCATAAGTAAGGTGATTAGATATCTGAACACTGATCGAAGGGCAAAATATACGCATTGTTCCCAAATCTGTAGATCATTTGGGTACACATCCATACTCAGACTGAATATTTTAAAAATGTGTCAGAAAACTGGGGTTTTTTTTTCTGTGTGTTATTACATCTGAAAATCTTTATCTTAAAGAGAGACATCTTGCAGAATGTTGGCAATTTGTACCACCAAAGTACAGCTGCGTTGTAGTGAACATACGGAGCAAAAGTGAGATATTTTGTCTTTGGTACACGTCCTGAATTAAAAGAAAGCGGAATAATCCTTAAAATTTTCTGCAGAACGAATCGCATATAGAATTTTCTCATTTTGTAAAAGTTTTTCGTACAGTCAAAAAATTACAGTAAAAAATTACAGCAAGTACAGTCAAAACATTTGACTGCACTTGCTGTAATTTAAAAATTTGACTGTACTTGTTCTGAGTTCCAGAATACTGTGCAGAATGCACCAAGAGCAATAATTGTAACACATGAAAAATCTGTTTATTGCCGTAAACAGTGTTTCTTTCAGGCATAGATCCAGGGGGCGAAGCCCTCCCGGAAGCGACCATCCTCTCCCCCCCCCGGAGACATTTTAGGTTACCGAACCAAATTTTAATAAATCCAGGCTATTATGAAAAAGAAAGTTTCATTTCTTTTTATGCTACAAATATTTCTCCAATTATATTTTTTTAAATATTTGTTCAAATGGTACTACTTATAGTTTATTTTATTAAAAAGTGTATTACGACGCGTGACATTCTTCAAAATATAATAAGTAGACTAATCATACCTAATTGTCTGGGAATCGTCATTCAGGGTCAAGAGTGCGTTGAATGCATTTTGATAGATAAAAATTTCTAATTACTATATCAGGGATGCATATAGAATTTTTCTTCTGGGGGGAGCGAAAAAAGATTTTTTTTTAAATCCACCATCGGGAACAAAATTAAAGTTATTAAAAACTTGAAGAAAAATTAAAGCATTTTTTTTATGTAAGTCGCATTTTACCCAAAAAAAAATGAAATATTTCCCGGGGGCAAGGCCCCCTCTAAATGTGCCCCTATGCTAGATATATAGTAAATACTCCTATATATATATAGCAAATGGAAAACTTGCCCCCTAAGGTTCCATTTGCCCCCCCCCCACCGGGGAAAAAGTCCTGAAAGAAACACTGGCCGTAAATACACTGACGGAAAAAAAATCCCAACACCACGAAAAAATAGTTGTAGAGGAATGAAATGGCGGCAATACATTTGTATAGGTTACATATTTAATCGATTAAGGTTTCAAGATCACAGCTTATTGTAAGCACGAGAAGAGCCATTTTAAATGTCAAATGCTGGTACATTAATAACCGGTGTAACCGCCAGAATGTTGAATGCAAGCATGTAAACGTTCATGCATTGTGTCGTACAGGTGCTGGATGTCAGTTTGTGAGATAGAGTTCCATGCCTGTTGCACTTGATCGGTCAATACAGGGACGGTTAATGCTCGTTGGGGGTGACGCTGGAGTTGTCGTCCAATGATGTCCCATACGTGCTCGATTGGTGAAAGATCTGGTGATCTAGAAGGCCACGGCAACATGTCGACACTCTATAGAGCATGTTGGGTTACAACAGCGGTATGCGGGCGAGCGTTATCCTGTTGGAAAACATCCCCTGGAATGCTGTTCATGAATGGCAGCACAACAGGTTGAATCACCAGACCGACGTACAACTGTGCCGTCAGGGTGCGTGGGATAACCACGAGAGTGCTCCTGCTGTCATAGGAAATTGCTCCCCAGACCATAACTCCAGGTGTAGGTCCAGTGTGTCTCGGCCGCAGACAGGTTGGTTGCAGGCGCTCACCTGGCCTCCTTCTAACCAACACACGGTCATCACTGGCACCCAGGCAGAACCGGCTTTCATCAGAAAACACAACAGATCTCCACTCCGTCCTCCAATGAGCTCTAGTTTGACACCACTGACGTCGCAAACGGCGGTGGTTTGGAGTAAGTGGAATGCACACTACAGGGCGTCTGGCTCGGAGCTGTCCTTCAAGTAACCGATTTGTAGCAGTTCGTTGTGTCACTGTGGTGGCCACTGCAGCTCGAATTGCTGCCGCAGACGCGGTACGATACGCCTCGGCCATACGCCGTACACGGCGGTCTTCTCTCTCAGTAGTGCCACGTGGCCGGCCGGAACCCGGTCTTCTTGAGGCAGTACCTTCCCTTGACCACCGCTGCCAACAATCATGCACAGTGGCTACATTCCTGCCAAGTCGTTCTGCAATATTGTGGAAAGAAAATCCACCTTCTCGTAGCCCTATTACACGACCTCGTTCAAACTCCGTGAGCTGTTGATAATGGCTTCTTCGTCTTCTTAAAGGCATTCTTGACTAACATCAACACCCTACGTCGAATCTCAACGATAACTAACGCTCACGAACGTTACAGCGCGTATTTACAGCAAACCTGCTTTGCATGTTCCGAGGGGCGCTACTAGCGCCACACGTATGCGCTGAGCGCGAAATTTGCATAGACGTCATCTTACAGATGTACTCTCACCGCCTTCCAACTGTCGTTTATCTAACACAACGCCTTCTTGGTGTTGGGATTTTTTTCGTCAGTGTATATAAGAACACAATGCAAGCTTTTACACACCAGATGGATGGCTTCATTAGGTAGTCACTCACTTTGAAGTAAATTAGAAGCTATTCTGCCTAAAAATTCAAAACTTAAACAACATAAAGCGTGATACAAATAAAGTAGAGTAAACTTCGCGCAGGCTACATCAGGTCTAGATTTAGGAGCGCGTACGAAACAGTAGGAAGTCGGAAGAAATGTCCTCCTTACAAACTTTCGGATTGGAAAGAATCTCAACCTTTTCCCGACATACCGTGACTCTTGCGCTTGCATACGGAGGGATATGCTTGAGTTCGTTCCATTTAGAGGTAGTAGTGTGAATCATAATTTGCCGTGCTAAAGCCGTTGTTAGTTTGAATTGTTTGGCATCACGCTTGCGTTCTGAAACTAAAGGACCACTTGATCCTACCAATATACACCTATTGATCACTGAATTATAACCACCACCATCAAAAGTGGATGCGGTCCGTTGACCACGCGACTTTCGAGAGGGCTCAATTGGTCAACTGACGCAGTATATATGCAAGGGCGCCCCGAGGGCCCTTGTCGCCTGGGTACCAGCCTAGATTTGCCGCCTCTCCTCCTAACGAGCGAAAAAAATTCAAATTTTCATTCTTCATTTTAAAAAGTGTAAGAGCTAAATACCCTCAAGAACATCATTTCTGTTACCCTTAAATTTACGGTTTCTGTAAAATACAAATGCCTCATATAAATACATAAACAAAAAAAACAAAAAAAAAAAAAGATCTTCGAAACTCTCGTTTCATAAACGCGACCATAAAACCTTCCATTTTGTCGATTTAGAAATGTCGGCTTTGCGGGTAAAAACTTCAGATCATGTCCGATGTGACATACCCAGTATATCACAACTGCCTCTACCGGAAAGTGGGGAGGAGAATTGTGACATACCAGTGGCATACTCAGCGGGGGAAGGCCCAGGAGCTCGGGCCCTTCCCTAAGGTATAACATGATCTTCCGTTATTGGCTGCTTATTTTTAAATATGCATGTATGTGTATACGTTTGTACATGGTTGGCAGCAGTGTATTGTACATGGTTTTAAATATATATTTTACGAATCATTCAAAACGCACTTTAACATGGGGGATATATTTTTATCACTTCTCAATATTTTGGGAGATGTTTTCTCCAGGGTACGGAGAAGTGGCCACCGAAGAACTGCCCACACGGAGAACTGGACACATTGCAATTCCAGTGCCATAAAATTGTTCTGAATAAATAAATAAGTATCATGTGGCTATATTTCCCACTAACTGAACAACTATTGTTCACAAAACATTTTTTTTAACATTTCATTTTCAATAAGAAATTTAGACTTTTCCATCAGTTTCGGGCCAAAGACAAAGCGGGGAACTGGCACCCGGAGAAGTGGCCACAAAAATTTTAAGGGGCCGAATAAAAATTGCGTTTTTGACCGTTTCGTGGCCACGTCCCCAGAGGTTGGTTACCTGAG
The DNA here is from genome assembly GCA_039090855.1 of Macrothele yani. Classification (NCBI taxonomy): domain Eukaryota; kingdom Metazoa; phylum Arthropoda; class Arachnida; order Araneae; family Macrothelidae; genus Macrothele; species Macrothele yani. The sequence continues at coordinate 104,196,440 of CM076996.1, read as the reverse complement.
TCACATAAAGTTTCCGTAATTTCGTATTTTTTTAATTTCGATATTTAATGTAATTATTTGTAAAAAAATGTTTATAATCTACAACTGAACAAAAGAATGTCAGGGAATGTAAACTACAACTGAACAAATTCTCTGCGGGCATGTGAAAAATCAGGAAATCTGTCCGGGGAGAGGGGCCTTAATTCCAATGATACAAAATGTAAAGTATTTCTGGTCCGGTCCGATCCGATCCAGAGCTTTTCAACGTTTACTAATTGCAGCTCAACAAATTATCTGCCGGTATGTGCTAACGCAGAAAATCTGTCGGGTGGGGGGGGGTATAATACCAAAAATATAAAATATAAAGGATTTCTAATCCGATCCGGAGATTTTCAGCGTTTACAAAGTACAGCTCAACAAATTCTCTGTGGGCATGTGTTAACGCAGAAAACTTGTTGGGAATGGGGGGAGGGACATGATACCGAAAATATAACATATAAAGAATTTGTAACCCAATCGGGAGATTTTCAGCGTTTACACACTACAAGTCAACAAATTCTCTACGGGCATGTGCTAACGCAGAAATATTTTATATTTTCGGTATTATGCCCCCCCTCCCCCGACAGGTTTCCTGCGTTAGCACATGCCCGCAGAGAATTTGTTGATTTATAGTGTGTAAACGCTGAAAATCTCCCGATTGGGCTACAAATTTTTTACATTTTATATTTTCGGTATTAGGCCCCCCCCCCATCCGACAGGACAGGTTTCCTGCGTCAGCGCATGCAGGAAACCTGTCCTTTCGGGGTAGTGATTATACGATAATCTCCCGATTGGGATACAATTTTTTTATATTTTATATTTTCAGTCTTGAGCCCCCTCCTCCCCCACCGCTTCTGACAGCTTTCCTGAGTTTGCACGTGCCCTCAAATAATTTCAAATAATTTGTAGAGTTGTAGTTGGCAAACACTGAAAAACTCCGGAACGGATCAGATATTCTTTATATTTTATATTTTTGGAATTAAGCCCCCTCCCTCCCCTGCCGACAGGTTTCCTGCGTTCGCACCTGCCCGCAGAGAATTTGTTGAGGTGTAGTTTTTAATCCGTGAAATTCTTTTGTTGGGTTGTACATTATAAACAGTTTTTATAAATAATTATATTAAATATCGCAATTAAGAAAATACAAAATTTATGGGATTCAGATAACCAACCTATGAAGACCTGTTAACGAAGCCGTCAAAAACGCAAGTTTTATACTGCCTCTTTAAATTTTTTTTGGCCAGTTCTCCTACACCCCATTAAATCACGTTCGTAGTGTTTCTCGGGGAAATGTTCCGAACAAATAGCTGGATTCATTTCGTTGAAAGTGTCAGCTCGTTTGGATCCCGATTTCCAGGTTTTACGAGAAATTTCCATTTTAGAAAACCTATGATAATGAATGCCATTCCTTTTGGTTTTCGAATAATAATTTGGACATGTTGTTATCGCATACGCACCAGGCATGTTCAACGTTTTAACGTATAACCAGGAAAAAGAAAGCTACTTTCCTGCAAAAACGGAGCTTCAAATTCTCGGAAGTGAGGCACAATGTATGATCAAATGATCATATGTAGAGGATTTTAGGAAGGGAGTGTCTGACCCCAGGTCTTAAGCAACCCTCAGAAATAGGAAGCTAGGAGATTTGAGCTAGAGTGCCCGATAGGAAAGTGACACGGAAGCGAAGTAGAAAGGGGGAGGAAGACGCCTTTATTTATTACCGGGGGCCAGTACCCGAGGTCCGACGGCTTAACGTGCCCATCCGACGCATGGCGGATATTTAGTGCATCGAGCGTTCGTACCTGCCTAGGATCGAACCTGAGGTCCTTTCCGTGGCAGTCCCGAACGTTGCCCGCTAGGCCACCCGCGGCTCTCGAGGCATAATGTATATTAGTTTTCAGACCTTAAGAATGGGAGCTAGTAGCCTCAGGCTGCAGGGTGTGGAGGTAGGAGCTGTCCTGGACAGTGACGTCAGGACGACGACCCTTGAGACAGTGATCAGCGGAAGTTTCGGATAAGTATAACCTTGGAGTCTTACGAAGGAATCCTCTAAATTCTTGGATTGCCCAGGTAAAAAGAACTGCAAGGTCAACTGATATTCCAGATGATCTCAAGAAATCCGCCAAATTACCGCCTGGCCCTCAGATCCCAAAACGCTTCGGCAGACTTAAACACCACAAACCCGGCAATCCATTGAGACCGATCGTGTCCAGAACATTCGCACCGACGTACCACTTAGAAAAAGCGTTAACCAAATTCTTAACTAATCATCTACCGGAGTTAGACTTTATAATAACCTTTACTTTAGATTTTATCACGAAAATCAAGCAGCTCACCGTCGGACAATGCGACATTATCGGCAGTTTCGACGTAGTTTCTCTTTATCCATCGATCCCCGTACCGGAAGCCATCAGAACATTGAAAGAGGCTATATCTAATTCATCGGTTTATTCTCAGGAGTCTTGCCTCAGCATCTTCAAATTAATGGACGTGGTCTCAAACTCCAGCTACTTCAGTTTCCGAGGGCAAATTTATAAGCAAGTAAATGGCGCTCCGATGGGATCTTCCTCTCAGCCGTCCTTGCGGAAGCAATACTTCGCCCCATTTAGCAACATATATTCACCAACATCACCCCAAGACCTACCACTTGGCTACGATACGCAGACGACTTATTTTTCATATGGCCACACGGAAAGGAGACTCTCCCGTTTTTCCTCAATAAAATAAATTGTATACACCCTACAATCAATTTCACCATGGAGCTTGAACACAATGATACCTTACCTTATCTCGACGTCTCAGTGAGCAAATCGCATGACAACCGCCTTCATACGGAAGTCTATTATAAACCCACCTCCGTTCCCAATGTGATGCTCCGCAGTTCATTCTGCCCTGATGATTACAAGACCGCCTTATTCCGTTCACGAATTAGAAGAGCCTTCGCTGTCTCATCCGATGCCCGTTCTAGACAAACCGAACTAAGAAACATCGTCGAATTGGCCACTGAGGCAGGATATGCTTCGAACCAGATGCATAACTTTATCGAGAAAGCCAGAACCAGCAGCGCTAATAATATTTCTATGCCGCAACTTCGCTACCTGGGCTCTATTCCCTACATACCAAATATTTCCTATCAACTCAAAAACGCGCTCAGAAGGATGAACTTCGGTGTCGGCATAAAGTCTCCGGCATCTTTATACACTATGCTTAAGAGAAATATTGACAAGCCCCCTCTTCTCAATGAGGCAGGCATTTATGCCATCCCACTAAAATACCCGGACGGCTCCAGGCGATACTACATCGGAATGACCAAACGTTCGTTTGGAATTAGAATCAGCATACATAAAAGGGATACAAGAGACGGGAGAATAACCACTGCCCTATCAAGAGAAGTCAAGTTCAAGTCCGCCGATCCTATATGGAGTGATGTAAAGAAATTAGCTTCATACTCCACACCCAAATCTACTGCCATTCGCGAAACCTTGGAAACCTTGACCAGCTGCGAGGCTTGCAACGATAGCGTCTCTCTGGAGTTACCACGTATTTGGAATCAATTCTTCAAATAATGCTGAGATTTCTACCATAGTACCGCGTGCCCAACCAACGTGACCTCGTTTCTCCGAAATATCACGTTTGCTCCTAATCATTTATTGTCTAGTCAAGTCACCGCGTTTAAAGTGTTGAAACGTTCTATTATCCTGTTTGCAGTTAGCTGTCTACCTTCCTTGAGAAAGCCATCTGGTTGATGTGCGAAAGCTTGGAAATTTTTATTATTTATTCTACGCCAATAAATTTTCGGATTTTTAGTATATAGTTATACTATTTTGAGTTTAATTTGATGTACAGTTCCTACGTAAAGGTATTGTTGTTTTCTCGCATATTACATGTTGCGTTGTCTTAAAACGCTTTAAAACGTATTTGTACACCCAACAATATAGCTGTTATTTGGATAGATGTGGCGTTAATTGGCATATCCTAGTTGCGCTAATTAGAAAAAAAAGACTGATACAAACATATATACTTTGATATCGATTATTAATTTGCATGAAGCTCATGCTCTCCTCGCCATTATTTCAGAATTCGATACTATTAAAAGGTTTCGGAAAACGGGCGACAGCATGAATCTAACTCTTTTCTGTTAACCCTTTCGCGACTACAACGCCCTATGCGCCCGGACATTCAGACAACCACAAGCTAGGTTAATAGACAGAAATGTTTGCTCATCCCACCTACCTCGCAGCGGAAGTATCGGTCCCTTACGTAGTGACGTCACTGCTGTAAAAGACTATTAGACCGTCGATACTTGGTCGATACAACTGAAGCACTTGCCGGAGAAGTGTTGTGAACAATTTTAAATTCAAATACGCTTAGAATTTAAAAACTTACAGCCAAGATGGAATGCAAAAAAAAAAAAAAAAAAAAACAGCGTCAACAATACACGAAGGAAACTGGCATCCATGTGAATATTTAATTTTTTGTAAACCACGATTTTAAAGAAGAAAATAAGTATAATTTCTTTTTCAAATCTATTTAATCTAAACAGGACATTGACTGGCATTAAGGAAAAGTGCAAGGATACCGATCATTGCTTTTAAATTTAATTATATGCAATTGTAGCATTGTCTTCTTTCAATAAATTCAAGAGAAAGAAAAAAACACTATAATATTATGTTAGTAGCACCTCATAAAGAAATCCCTTTATGCCGAACAAATCAAAACTTCAGCAACATTCAAGGAACTCGCTTAATTAAAAAGCTGGAAATTAATTCTATTAAATACTCCATTATTATTTGTAATGGATCGCTTAGTAAAAAAGTAAAAATTATATATTTTCAGATTCTTTTCCTTTCTTTTCGTCATATTTTAATCGTTAAATTTTGAGAACTTTAAAAATCGGGACTTTATTTAATGCAAAGAAATGCTTTCTTCACTCACTTTGCCATGTTCCTTAAGTAACTATTTTAACCGGTATTCTCTTCTTGGGTTCGTAAGTCATGTTTTCTTGAGGATTTGGAATTTAATCCAATACTAATGTGGAAAACAAATGTCTCAAGTGGAAAACAAATTCATTTTGCTTTTCATTGCTATTAGGAGAAACAAACAAACAAAAAAAAAACAGTTTTTCCAAATTTTAACTATGGGTTATTTTGACGTCGGGTTATTTTGCTAATGGGTTATTGACGTTGGGTTGTTTTGACGCCGGGTTATTTTGACGCCGGTTTATTTTGACTGGGATATTTTGACGCGGGTTATTCTTTCCGGGTTAATTTGACATGTAACCAAACGCACTTGCACATCGGTAGGTGAAAGATGGCAAGCGATACTGCATTTATTCGACATTGCATTGGTTACGAATTTCATCAAGGAAAATATACTGCAAAAGCATGTTCTTTGATCTGTTCTGTTCTGGAGAAGAATATTGTATCGAAAAGCATGTGTGAGTTTTGATTTAGACGGTTTAAAGCAGATGATTTTGATGTTAGCGATCGAGAACGTAGCAGCGCCCGCAGAAGGTTGCACATGAGGATCTGCAAGCATTGCTGGATGAAGATTCGTCTCATACACAAAAAGAACTAGCTGAACAAATGGGGGTAACTCAACAAACCATTTGAAAAAGATAAAAAAATTGGAAAGATTCAGAAGGAAGAAAAAGGGGTACCAACATGATCTGAACCACAGGAACAAGGAGGAGCGTGTCATGAAGTGTTTGATTCTGTTGAATAAACAACACAAAGTCTTTCCCGTGGAAAATTATTACGGGTGATGAAAAGTGGATATAGTACGACAATCCCAAATACAAAAAACACTGCGTAGACCCCGGCGAAGCAACGATTTCAACACCGAAACCCAATATTCACTTCAAGAAAGTTCTGCTGTACATCTGGTGGGATATGACGGGTGTGCTCTATTATGAACTATTGGAACAGGGTCAAACTGTTGCTGCTATTCGCTACAAGCAAAAATTGCTGCTATTGAACTAGGAAATCTGTCGGAAACGTCCATTCACAGGCAAAGGGTTGCGTCCCGTGAAATTACTGAATGACACCGCTATGCCGCATGTCGCGAAATCGGTCAATGAAACGTTATTGACGTTTGGCTGGGAAGTTTTGGAGCACCCGGCGTATAGGCCCGACATAGCCTCTTCAGACTATCATTTGTTCCAGACATGAAGAATACTTCGTCGCGTGACGATTTCATCGCGTCACGCGACGAAGTATTCTTCATGTCTGGAATCCGTCAGCTGCCCGACCGATGGCGGAAGATGATAGATAATGACGGCGCATATTTTGATTCGTAAAGGTATTGTCGTTTTCTCTCAAATTACATGTTGCGTTGTATTAAAACGCTTTAAAACTTATTTGTGCACTTAATATTATGAAAAGGATCATTTATCCAATATTTAGGTTTACAACAATTAAATCGCTTTTGTAATTCATAAGGAATGAAATAACATTTAAATACAGAAATATTATGAAGCAAAATTATAAAGTGTACATAACATTTTGTTGCCCAGCCTTTAGCTTTAATCACAGCTTTGCATCTTGCTGGCCTACTGTGAACAAGGTTTTGTAAAAGATTGTGTTGAACAATTCGATTACAAATTAGAAATACATCTTCAATTAGTTGAATTTTGGTTGTTGGCTTCTTTTTTGATAGTGCATTTTTTTGGTTGGAGGTTTAACGACCACCGTGAGCAACTCAATGGGCGATAAGCAGTCGCCCGTCTCTAATTTAGGCCCACTGGTTCCAGGGAAGGGAGAAAGTCAGTGCCGTAAGACAAACACAACGTCCATGCCTCACCGAGATTCGAACCCGGACCCCTTTCGGACGAATGATCAGAAGCCATCGCTTAGACCACTGTGCCACTGGGGCGGCTTTTTGATAGTTCATTCGACACAATGAACCACCAGTTTTCGATCGGGTTTAAGTCCGGTGACTGTGGTGGTCAATCAAGATGCTGAACATTTTTTTCCTGAAACCAATTTTTCACATCTATAGCGTGATGACAGGGAGCATTGTCATCTTGAAAAATAGAATTGCCCTCATAATGTCTTCTAGATAATGGTAGCATCTTCTCAAATGACTACCGTCTCCACTCCATTAAAATAAGAGTAAAGACCTATAAAACCTTTAATGGATTTAGATAAAACCTTACATAAGACCTTTCGGATCGTAAAATACGGTCCATCATTAAATGTTACAAGTGCTGGCAATACACAAAATATGTATATAAACACAACAGGAACAGCCCTCAACATAATTGGCGTGATCGCTGGGTGGAGTCACCATAATCCGAAATATGATTGGATATTGTGGTTGTTGGTGTCAAAGAGTTGTTTGTATGGAAATTCCTCCGGGAATAACAGTGGGTAAAATCACGGTGCCGATTTCCAAGGAAGCGGTATGAGTTCCGGTGTGTTATCGTTACACACCCTATCCCCGAAAGAATGAATGAAAATGTTTTCTGTAAATCTGAAGTGTGATCTGGACATTGGAACGTTCAGTACAGAAACATGATCCCAAACTGGAACGTGGGAGCCCTGGTTGACTAAACGTGATATCGCGGTCGAATTTTCTTTCATTTTTATGTCAAACTTATGTTCAGCCAACCTAGTCCTGAGAGTCCGAAAAGTAGATCCTATGTATAATTTTTCTGTTTCAGTGGGCAGCACAGGCTCCAAAGGTATCATGTATACTCCATGCTTATGTGTTAAGTCCACTGAATCACGATCGCTCTTAAAAGAAGAGAGCAAGTTAATAGTTCTTTCCCCAAAATTAATGAGATATCTTTTACAGATCCTTATTAAGGCAAACGTTATCCTAGGATCATACATGACTGATCCTACAAATTTCTTTGGCTGCTTATTGACTGGTTGTAATGTAGATACGTTATTTCTCTGTAGTATACCAAGCCGTCCATACACCATCTCTGCAGTATATCCATGTTCCTCAGCAATACCAACTATCTTGCCGATTTCTTGACGGCGTAGGAAATGGGTTGCCAAGTGGATAGAGGCGCGTCTCAAAAGATAGGTGATGGCCAATGTTTTTTGACACCAGGGATGAGCCGATGAATATGGAATAATTGACGTACAGGAGTCCGGTTTCCTGAATACTGAATAAGTCACTTGATTAGAACGAGGATTGCGAACCAACCATAAATCTAAAAAGTCTAAAGAATTGTCCTCAATTTCAACTGTAAAATCAATTGACTCAAATTGACTGGACATTTGAGAAACGAATACGTCGACGTCCTCTATTGAAAAAAAGCCAAAACATTAGCACATCATCTATGTACCTGGTATATAGTAATATGGTCTATAGTCAGATTTTTTAGGACCTTTGCTTCTAAATTCTGCATAATAAAGAGAGGATCTTTCTTTTTTTTTCAAGAGAGGACCTCAACGATATTTCAAGAGAGGATCTCGACGTATTCCTTTCTCAAACGTCCAGTCAATTTGAGTCAATTGATTTTACAGTTGAAATTGGGCACAACAACTCTTAAGCCTTTTCAGATTTATGGTTGGTTCGTAATCCTCTTTCAGTTTAAATGACTTATTCAGTATTCAGGAAACCGGACCCGTGTAACTCAATTATTTCATATTCATCGGCTCATCCCTGGTGTCAAATTACATCGGCCATCACCTATCTTTTGAGACGCGCCTCTACCCACTCGGCAACCCATCTCCTACGCTGTCAAGAAATCGGCAAGATAGTTGGTATTGCTGAGCAACATGGATATACTGCACAGGTGGTGTATGGCCTGCTTGGTAGACTACAAAGGAATAACTTATCTACATTACAACCAGTCAATAAGCAACCAAAAATTAAGGACGAGACCGTTTTTCGAATGTAGCGTCGTGCAGAAGTGCTCCACATCGACACAAATCATACCATAAGATCCCCAAGATTTAAGAATATGGGACAAGTGAGCAAATTTGTCCAAACAAGGAATCCAAAGGACACAACGGCACTTTATTGAAAAGGTAGCTTCGAGCACAACTGGACAGAAGACAGAAACGTCCATGTGACAGGCGGCTGCCAAGAAAAATCCAGTCTTTAGTAGAGGATATGATCACTCCTGACTGCATTGCAGGATTTACAACGTCTGTCCATGCTGAGGACGAGGTTGTCAAGGAGCTGTTGAGGCACCGCTGCCCATTCCTCTTGTAGCGCCAATCGCAGCTGCGGAATCGTTGCTGGCGGCTGGCGACGTGCTGCCAAGCGTCTCCCGAGAAGGTCCCACACGTGTTCGATTGTATTTAGGTCCGGGGACTATGCGGGCCAATACATGCGTTGAATATCTTCACTCTCCAACAGCTCTGTGACAGCCACTGTACGATGAAGTGTAGCGTTGTCGTCCATGAAGAGTAACTCAGGATCCACAGCATCTCTAAACAGACGCACGTGAGGCAGGAGAACATCGGTACAATAGCGGACACCAGTGACTGAACCTCCTTGGAAGATGCGGAGGTTAGTACGGCTACCAAGCATGATACCACCCCAAACAAGAACTCCGCCACCTCCAAACCTGTCCCATTCGATGATGTTGGAGGTGTGATTGCGTGTTCCCTGCTCTCTCCAGATGTGTAAACGTCCAGAATCGCTCGTCAGACTAAATCGGCTCTCATCCGTAAAGAGAACTCGACCCCATTGCCGATGTATCCAGTTCTTGTGTTCCTGGCACCACAGAAACCGCCGTCCGTCTCCGATGAGCAGACATTAATGGCACACGCCGTACTGGTCGTCGTGCAAATATCCCACCTTTTTACAGCCTCCTGGCCACGGTAAAACGCGAAAACGGACGTCCAGTTGTCTGTTGCATGTGCCTTGCGATTTCTTCCGCTGTCTGCCGTCTGTCTCTTCTCACCTGTAGGACAAAATACCGGTCGTCTGCCGCCGTGGTTGCTTGTGGACGACCACTGCTAAACTCTCGGACAGCTGTTTCTGTCGTTTGAAATGCTCTCCAAGCTCGTGAAACGATGCTGTGAGCGATCCCGAACTCCTCGGCCACACTAGTCACACTTCGACCTTCTTCCAACTTCCCAATGACGCGACCTCGGGTAACGTCATCCAGATGTCGTCTACTGGATTGCCTGTTGGCTATATCACACGGTGGCAGCAACTCGACGTTGTTCAAATCGATGTACACCAAGCAATAGCTTTCACCGAATTGCTGAGCGTACACCGCCCGTGTGCTTTATACCCTTCCGACACTCCCCCTACTTCATGCTGCATATATGCGCATGCCCTACCGTACCGGACCCTAGTCTATCTCCTGAGTGATCTTTCGGTCCGTTCTGCATGCTCGTTCCGCTGTTATGCTAATTTCTCCTCTTCGTCCTTAATTTTTTGCACACCAGTGTATGATCCTAGGATAACGTTTGCCCTAAAAAGGATCTGTAAAAGATATCTCATTAATTTTAGGGAAAGAACTATTAACTTCCTCTCTGCCATTAAGAGCGATCGTGACTCAGTGGACTTAACTCTTAAGCATGGAGTATACATGATACCTTTGGAGCCTGTGCTGCCCACGGAAACAGAAAAAGTATACATAGGATCTACTTTTTGGACTCTCAGGACTATAGGTTGGCTGAACATAAGTTTGACGTAAAAATGAAAGAAAATTCGACCGCGATATCACGTTTAGTCAACCAGGGCTCCCACGTTCCAGTTTGGGATCATGTTTCTTTTTTTTTTTTTTTTTTTTTTTGATTGGAGGTTTAACGACCACCGTGAGCAATTCAATGGGCTATAAGCAGTCGCCCGTCCCTAATTTAGGGTCACTGGTTCCAGGGAAGGTAGAGAGCCAGTACCGTAAGACAAACACAACATCCATGCCTCACGGGATTCGAACCCGGACCCCGTTCGGCCGAATGATCAGAGGCCATCGCTTAGACCACTGCGCCACGGGGTCGGCGATCATGTCTCTGTACTGAACGTTCCAATGCAGATCACACTTCAGATTTACAGAAAACATTTTCATTCATTCTTTCGGGGATAGGGTGTGTAACGATAACACACCGGAACTCATACCGCTTCCTTGGAAATCGGCACTTCGCGATTTTACCCACTATTATTCCCGGAGGAATTTCCATACAAACAACTCTTTGACGCCAACAACCACAATATCCAATCAAATTTCGGATTATGGTGACTCCACCCAGCGATCACGCCAATTATGTTGAGGGCTGTTCCGGTTGTGTATATATATTTTTTTGTATTGCCAGCACTTGTAACATCTGATGATGGATCGTATTTTACGATCCGAAAGGTCTTATGTAAGGTTTTATCTAAATCCTTGATGAAGGATGATTCCTGTTAAAAACGTTGAAAGTCAAAATATCGACTAAAGACGATAAAACACATATGTAGCCCACATACACTACATGTGATTAAGCTTTACTGATAAAACACACACCACATGAGATCTTTCGAGGATCACAACGTTCCCATCTTCAGACGTTACATTCATGAGTAAGACCAAGATATACACATATAATGTACATTTGTATTATATATAACACCATCGTCAGAAACCTGCAATATCGCAACACCATCTAGGATTTACCCAGTGCATTTAAAATAAACCATGAAAATATTTAAATAAAATAATCCATGGTTTCGATATAACTTTAGGGACATAATCATTACAACAACGAGATCCGAATGATGCAATATATAGGCTCTCTATAAATTATTACAGTGAGAGCTTACCTGGAGAGTTTGTAATGGATACCTCATTCCACTTTGTAGTATAGGAACCGGTCGCAACCAGACGAGACATGGCGGTTGTTAACTTGCCATTACGAACATCATACACTGACGGGAAATAAAAATCCCAACACCACGAAAAAATAGTTGTAGAGGAATGAAATGGCGGCAATACATTTGTATAGGTAACATATTTAATCGCTTAAGGTTTCAAGATCACAGCTTATTGTAAACGCGAGAAGAGCCATTTTAAATGTTAAATGCTGGTACATTAATAACCGGTGTAACCGCCAGAATGTTGAATGCAAGCACGCAAACGTTCATGCATTGTGTCGTACTGGTGCTGGATGTCAGTTTGTGGGATGGAGTTCCATGCCTGTTGCACTTGGTCGGTCAATACAGGTACGGTTAATGCTGGTTGGGGGTGACGCTGGAGTTGTCGTCCAATGCTGTCCCATACGTGCTCGATAAGAGAAAGATCTGGTGATCTAGCAGGCCACGGCAACATGTCGACACTCTGTAGAGCATGTTGGATTACAACAGCGGTATGCGGACGAGCGTTATCCTGTTGGAAACACTCCCTGGAATGCTGTTCATGAATGGCAGCACAACAGGTTGAATCACCAGACCGACGTACAACTGTGCCGTCAGGGTGCGAGGGATAACCACGAGAGTGCTCCTGCTGTCATAGGAAATTGCTCCCCAGACCATAACTCCAGGTGTAGGTCCAGTGTGTCTCGGCCGCAGACAGGTTGGTTGCAGGCGCTCACCTGGCCTCCTTCCAACCAACATGCGGCCATCACTGGCACCCAGACAGAACCGGCTTTCATCAGAAAACACAACAGATCTCCACTCCGTCCTCCAATGAGCTCTAGCTTGACACCACTGACGTCGCAAACGGCGGTGGTTTGGAGTAAGTGGAATGCACACTACAGGGCGTCTGGCTCGGAGCTGTCCTTCAAGTAACCGATTTGTAACAGTTCGTTGTGTCACTGTGGTGGCAACTGCAGCTCGAATTGCCGCCGCCGACGCAGTACGATACGCCACGGGTACACGGCAGTCTTCCCTCTCAGTAGTGCCACGTGGCCGGCCGGAACCCGGTCTTCTTGAGGCAGTACCTTCCCTTGACCACCGCTGCCAACAATCATGCACAGTGGCTACATTCCTGCCAAGTCGTTCTGCAATATTGCGGAAAGAAAATCCACCTTCTCGTAGCCCTATTACACGACCTCGTTCAAACTCCGTGAGCTGTTGATAATGGCTTCTTCGTCTTCTTAAAGGCATTCTTGACTAACATCAACACCCTACGTCGAATCTCAACGATAACTAACGCTCACGAACGTTACAGCGCGTATTTACAGCAAACCTGCTTTGTATGTTCCGAGGGGCGCTATTAACGCCACACGTATGCACCGAGCGCGAAATTTGCATAGATGTCATCTTACAGATATACTCTCATCGCCTACCAACTGTCGTTTATCTAACACAACCCCTTCTTTGTATTGGGATTTTTTTCCGTCAGTGTATTTATGTTCCCTGACTCTGGTATTCAAGTTCCTTTATATAGAACCAATATATACAGTATCATTAGTGCCTGGAACAACATCTTGTAGAGGTATGGTGTATACGCCGTATCTAATAGTACACGTATGTGGAGGCACCCTGTCCCGATCCTTCTTGATTAAGGCATAAATATTTCTACCCGTGAGGCCAAAGTCAATATTATGTGGTTTACACTTATTTCTTAGTACATTAACAATCCTGGGCACATACGGAAGTGATCCCACAAAACGGGGTTTACGAACGTCTCTAGAAAGAGTCCAAATATTAGACTTCTTAATTTGCAGGAGCAAGCGACGTACCACCGAGGACTCGAATCTATAATGACAGGCAATTTGTTTAATCTTGACTAGTTCCAAATGTCGTAATCTAGGGTTGGACGAGTGTGAAAATGCTTTACGTAATAAAAACCGAATAGCCGCAAATTTATAATTAGTCAGGTGATAAGACCAGAAGGGTATAATTTCAACACTGGAAGACGGTTTACTGAAAACGGAAAAATGCAAATGGTTCAAGGGGGTCCAATCCAAAATAAAGTCCAAAAAAGGTAAACTCCGGTTTTGTTCAATTTCAAGGGTAAAATTGATAGACGGGACTTTTGAGGAACAATACTAATAAAATAAGACTAGATCTGAAACAGAATATGTCCAAAACAACAAAATATCATCCACGTATCACAAATAATAACAGAATTTGAGGGTAGACGGATAAGATGTCCTCATCCAAAGACAGCATCAATATCTCCGCAAGAATGGGGGAGAGAGGGGAGCCCATAGGGGCCCACTCTCCTAAAGGTAGATAATGTCATTGAACTTAAAATAGGATCTCGTCTGAACAAGGGGCAACGCTGTAAGCACAGCCTGAACCTCCAGTGGTGGGACATCAGCTGCTAACAGCTTGGACTCAATAATTCCGTGAACAAACGTGACAAGAATGCTGGGAAATAACGATTCTACGTCGAGAGAGGCCATCAAAAACTTAGACTCAGGTTGAAGAAATGGTCGGATCCTGGTCAAGGCCTGAAATGAATTGGAAACAGAATACATAGGATTAGAAATTAATGGTTTCAAATATGCTGCAAGGGTTGATTCCAGTGGGCGGGTAGGACTACACGAACTAGAAACAATAGGCCTTAAATGTAGATCTGGTTTATGCAACTTAAGTTGTCCAAATAATTCAGGGGTTCTGGAGCCACACGAAGGAGACAAAGCTGAAATCATGGACGAAGGGAAGTTTGCAAGGGTTTTTATGCGAGCCAATGCTGATCTATATCAGCATTGGCTCGTATGAAAACCTTTCCAAGATCAATATTTCTAAGTATTGATCTTGGAAATTTCTGTACACATTTTCTCGTGATTCTCCGTCGTGTCTAAAATAATGATCTGATTCGACTTGTCAGCCGAAATTATAGCTAGCTGTGGGTTGTCACGAAGTTTCTTTAATGCCTTGCGCTCAGAACTGAATGTATTGTTAAGTTGTCGGTCGAAATATCGTTCCCGACAGCGAAGAGCACTGGCCATTCTGTAACGTATTGGATCCTGTTCTTCAGGAGGGACCCCATGAATCACGGTTTGGATCTGAGACACAACAGAAAAAAGGTTCGGTGCAAGTTCTGGGTACGCAAACTTAGAACCACGTTAAAGTGCCCTGGTTTGGCAGGAACTCAATGTGACAGAACTAAGATTCAGATACGGTGGTTTATTGAGAAGTTCTTGAAATACACCTCTAGGAGTACAGTGATTAGTAGATTTCTTAATTGATACAGACCGTGCGACAAGTATTCTCAACTTATGAATATGATCTTCCTGTATCTTAGTAATCTCGGTTGCAATAGCCGAACTAGACAAAATAAATGTTCTGTCCATAACAATGGGATGGTTGTTTTTAGTAAGAAATAAATAAGCATCATAGATACGTCTGAATAAACAATCGATGAAATACTTCTTCATTCTGATTGCACAGGTAAGTCGTCTGGATTCTATATTTCGCAAAATAGTAGCGTCACAGTGAGGGCATGGGTGACAGAGCGTGTTGAATTGCCAGGCTACGACGTACGGCGAAAAAAGTTTTAATGGTCAACATCATGATATCATAAAAATAGGTACCACATTAAAAGCGACACATAAACTTGATGGAGAATGATTCGTGTTAAAACGATGAAAGTTAAAATATCGACTAAACCCGATAAAACACATATGCAGCACACATACACTACATGTAATTAGGCTTTACTGATAAAACACACACCACATGAGATCTTTAAAACACACAGCACATTTATCTAAATCCATTAAAGGTTTTATAGGTTTTTACTCTTATTTTAATCGTGCACAGACGGTAGTCATTTGAGTAGTATTGATTGAATGGCACGAATAGTTTTTTAGACAGGGTAGCATCTTGTTTTCTAATATTCAGATGCATTTCTGGGCATTTACCGTACCACCGATATAGTATGGAGGTTCCCAACGCCATGTGCACACGTGCAGCTCGAAACCATGACCTTCACGGGATGCTTAACAGTAGTCACTAAGCAACTTGGATGGAATTATTCGTTCTTGAATCTCCTTGCATATGCACTACTCTGATTCCCATTATGGCAAAATTCTGCTTCATCGCTGAAAAGAACATTTTCTCATTGCTTGGTTGTTCGTGATACATGCTGTTTTGCCCACTAAAGGCTACGCTGTCTTCGATTAGCAGTTAACAGTGGTTTATGCCAGCCTTTGCAGCCACGTATATCATAGTGAAGCAGCCTCCTCCTAACAGTATATGTACTAACAGTAACATCAGTTACTTCAGACCATCTTTGAAACAATTCAGGAGAACTGGGCCTCCTGTCTGCCTAGCTTAGCTTTCTGAGCAGTCTATCTTGCCTGGTTGAAGTGGATCTGGGCCTTCCACTGCAACGCATATTTTAAATGTCAGCAGTGTCTTTTACTTTCTTCAGTAGCCGCATAACCCTAATAACTGTAGATTAATTACATCCCACTCCTTCAGCGATTTGCCTTGCAGAATATCCCTCTTCATGCAGAACAACTGTTTTTACTCTGTCCGCTGTGGACAATTCTGTAGTTTTAACCATTATTGAGAATGTACACAAATTATACCCTAATAGCAACAAGAAGCGACCACTAGAATGTTATAGTACATAACATAACACTTTAGGTTTAGGACCATTTCACATTCAGTTGTATGGACCGAAAGATGAAGTAATAGATTCGGGGTAGGGTCCCCTGATTGGAAAGCTTTTAAAGTATTAAAGGAAATTAGTGTTGTAGTCATATACTGCTAAAAGTGAGCGCTAGATAGATTGCACTTTTAACAGTTGAGAAAAAAGCATTGATTCCTGTCACTACCTAAGGGAAAAACTGGGTCAGTGCTGGCCGAGGGAGAAGCCGTTGGTTTCCCGGGGAGGCGCTGAAGGGTACGATGGACGAATGGTAATGGCGATTCCTTGTGATTTGGTAATTCCTGGGGAGCTGGTGCAGGAAATTGGTGGTGCACTGGAAATTAATAAGCGCAAAAGAAATTTATGAGATTTTTACTCTAAGAAGTGTATTATGAGATTTTACTTACCTGTGTGTTTTTAAACGCAAGTTGTAATTACGGAGTTGACTGCTTTAAGTAGTTGGGAAATTAAGGAGCTAAGGAATTTATCCGTTTAAGGGCCAAACTAGGGACATGATTGCTGGGAAGGGAGATAATTAGCTAATTGTTGAACAGAGATTTGTCCCGGAAATTAGAAGATGTAGAAATTTTATTTGGAAGCAGAAGTCCGACAGCCGCGAGAAAAAAGAAAAACAACGGCTCTTTTTGGGGCCGTACATGGTTGTGGGAAATTAATTATTGTGGAGTTGAAATTCGGAGCGCTGATGTACTGCCCGTAGCTCTGCTTCAACCCTTATAAAGGCTGAAGTAGGATAAGGAAAGCATTAGGAAGCAGACAATCAGGTAAAAGAATGTCTATGATTGGCTGTAACAACTGATATGCAGCTAACGTGAATTTCAATGTGTTCGTCAAATCCCATATTTTATGTCATATCTTGAGAACAGAAGTAGCAACAGGAAAAACTAGGACATTTTTTTAACCTCCATAAAATGTTGCATCTAATTACATATAAATTATGAAATAACTATGAAAACTGGTTACTTGAAAAAAGAGTTAAACTTAAAATTTCATGGTTTTTGCAGGTGATGCAATATTTTTGCACACCACTGTACATGAACATAGCTTAAAGCTACACGAAACCAAAACCAACAGAAACTTAAGACACCACTTTCGTTGTTACAACGGAGACGTTTATGTGTGGGATGTAAGGTCAGGTGATGCGTAGCATCATAGCCTCTCCTTGACAAATGTCAACCCCGCCTTCTGGTGGTACATCCTGTTTCCACTAAAGGGGCGCTGACGACCGCCAATAGCGGTATAACTATAGCATCGGGATTAGAGGAAATGCTATCCCACACTCACCAACCCGCTTGGCCAGCGTGGTGAGTTATGGCCAAACCCCTCCAAAATTATTCCACAACTTAAATCTTGGCCCTCAGTCTCCAGCAGCTGGAATGTACCTGGCCAAGGCAGCGGCCAGTGCGACATGAAGGCAGAAGGTGCTAAGAATCCCCGGAGAAATGGACTAAGCTGCCATTTGATGCTGACCTTGGCTACGTATAATAGACGCTCCCTATCTTCTGATTCAAGGCTTCTTGAATTGGAAGAGGAACTACAAAGGATCAAGTGGGACATCGTCGGGCTAAGTGAGGTAAGGATAAAAGGAGAAGGTCTCATTGAACTGAAAAGTGGACATCTTTTCTACTATCGTGGGACAGATACTGGCAGAACTAGTGGTGTTGGATTTATAATAAACAAGAAACTGAAGGATAAAGTTGTAGAAGTTGAAAGTTCCTCTGACAGGGCTGCACGACTCGTTATCCAACTCTCGAGAAGATACCAGGCTCAGATTATTCAAACTTATGCACCCACCACAAGTCATCCTGAAGAAGAAATTGAAGAATTTTAGGAGGAAATTCATCATCTAAATAATAAAGGTAAGAAGCACTTGAAGATAATTATGGGATTCTTCAATGCAAAAATAGGGCAACGGCAACAGAATGAAATTTCAGTAGGTAAATTCGGTCATGGCAACAGGAACCAGCGTGGAAATACTCTCGTTGAGTTTGCAGAGGCAGAAGGGTTCTTCGTCTTGAACTCCTTTTTCAAGAAAAAGCCACACAGGAAATGGACATGGAGACATCCAAATGGGACGACAAATGAAATTGATTTTATTATGTGTAACAAAAAATTCGTCATAGAAGACTGCAGTGTGCTAAACAAGTTCAACACAGGTAGTGACCATAGATTGGTGAGATGTAAGATGAACCTCAACACTAAACTCGAACGTGGCAAGCTCATAAGACAAACAAAATGTATTGACATAACCAACCTTAAAAAACACCATAATACCTTCAAGTTGGAACTGAAGAACAGATTCTCTGCATTAGAAGGCCTAACATCGGAAGATGTGGATTTTTCTGAAGTTAACAGAAAAGTAACCAAAGCTCTTACGGAAACAACAACAAAATTAGCTGGGTCTAAGAACAAGTTGCATGTGAACAAATTATCAGGAGAAACCAAAATGTTGATGCAAAAAAGAAGAGAGATGAGGACAACTAAAGAAGATGTGACTTCCAAAGTGGAATATATAGAGCTATGCAAGACAGTACGAAAAAGTATCACTGAAGACGTAAGGAAATTCAACTGTGAACTCGTGAGGAAAGCAATTGAAAACAACCAAAGCCTAAAGATAGCAAAGGGACATCTCAGTAAGGGAAGAAAACAGATTATGGCACTGAGAAAAGAAGATAGTTCTGTAACAAGAAATAGAGGCGAAATTTTGACAAGAGTGAAAGATTTCTACTCAAACTTATATGAAAGGGATGATATGTGTACTCCAGACATCATGAAAGGTACCAGTACCAGAGTTCTTCCAGTCCTTCCAGCAGAAGTTGCACATGCAATCAAAAACATGAAGCGGGGAAAAGCTCCAGGAGAAGATGGAATTACTGTAGACATCATACAAGAAGCAAGTGGAGAAATCAAAACAGTACTCGCCCAAATTTTCACTCGATGCCTTAATGAAGGGAAGATTCCTGAGGATTGGAACAACGCTACAATGATTCTGCTACATAAGAAAGGTGACATTGAGGATCTCAGGAACTACAGACCTATCAGCCTCCTATTAGTGGTTTATAAAATCGTCACTAAAGTTCTTTCACACCGTTTGAAGGTAACACTGGACATGGCTCAACCGAGAGAACAAGCTGGATTCAGGAGTGGCTACAGCACAATAGATCATATCCACGTACTGAGAGAACTAATTGAAAGAGCGAGGGAATATGAACTTCCATTGTGCATGGCTTTTATCGATTATGAAAAAGCCTTTGATTCGGTGAAAACATCAGCAGTTACAATGGCTCGCAAATCCTTCGTTATTGAAGATGCATACATTAATATTATTAATAACATCTATGAAAATGCAAGTGCAAAGATTCGGCTGTTTGAAAATACAACACGCATAAAAATTGGAAAGGGAGTGAGACAAGGTGACACCATATCTCCGAAGCTCTTTAATGCCACATTTGAAAATGTCTTTCAATCAAAGAACTGGGAAAACAAAGGGATAAAGATTAATGGAGATTATATAACCCACCTTCGTTTTGCTGATGACGTAGTCATTTTTGCAACTACCCCATCAGAGTTGCAGAGTATGATCCAGCAACTTGCTGACAAGAGTAAAGAAGTGGGATTAAAAATGAACTTTCAGAAGACAAAAGTGATGTTCAATGCTTTTACAAGAAATGAAGATTTATCGATTGATGGAGAAAAGCTGGAGATAACAGACACGTACGTTTATCTTGGACAGCAGATATCAAGTGAGGGTCACATTGATGAAGAAATAATCGGCGTACAAAACTTGCCTGGAGAGCTTTTGGAAGAAACAGCATAATTTTCAAGAGCAATATGCCATTATGTCTTAAAAGAAAAGTGTTTGATCAATGCATCCTTCCAGTGCTTACGTATGGTGCAGAGGCGTGGACCTTAACTAAAAGAAACATACAAAGGCTGCAGACAACTCAAAGCAGCATAGAGAGGTGCATGCTTGGTATAACCAGGAGAGATAAGAAGAGGAACTCGTGGATCCGAAAAATGACAAGAGTGGAAGACATCATGATCAGAGTAAAATCTCTGAAATGGCAATGGGCTGGACATACTGCCAGAAGGACAGACCATCGATGGACAGCCGAAATTTTAGATTGGATCCCAAGGGACAGGAAAAGACCCAGAAGAAGACCCCATGGGAGATGGGTGGATGAAATTCGAAAGTATGCGGTAGTGACATGGAGGAGACTGGCACAAGACAGACCGTTGTGGAGGAAACTTGGGGAGACCTTCGTCCAGCAGTGTATTGATAATGGTTGACAATGATGATGATGATGATGTGTGTGTGTGTGTGTATGACCGCGATCATATATATATACATACACTATATTGACAAAAATCACAGGACAACCCTTCAAAACCAAATGAACGGATCCGCTGCGTTGTTAAGATGTGTGGTACAGCTGCAACCTGTATCAAAACAAGCCTGCAGCTGACCGCGGTCACATCGCACTGTGAGGTTGACTGAAAATGCTGCTGCGGGAGAAAACTGACTTTGAGGAAGGAGAGATTGTTGGGTGTTATATTAGTGGGTTGTCCATAAAAGAAACCGAGAGGCGTTTAAACATACCCAAGTCAACTGTTTTGGATGTACTGAAGAAGTGGAAGACACGTTCCGTGCCTGAAGCAGCAAAACGTACCGGCAGACCAAAGAAAATCAGTGATAGAGGACGTCAAAGCTTCAGGAGAATCGTTACAGGTAATCGACGGAGTACTGCACAAGACCTCAGAGTACAACAGGTGAGTAAAAATGTTGGAATCTCAGTATGTACACGTACCATTCGCAGAAAACTTCATTCCACGGGCTACCGTGGTCGTGCGGCTGCTCATACGCCTTTCATCTCCACTCGGAATGCTACTCGTCGTTTAGCATGGTGTAAAGAACATTTATCGTTGACCGTAGATCAATGAAAACGGGTCTTATGAACTGACGAATCCGGATACACGATCCATCAGTCTGATGGCCGTGTGTGGGCATGGCGGCAGGGGGAACGTTATTTACGACAATGTACTGTTCCTACTGTTAAGTTTGGAGCTGGCAGTGTACTCGTGTGGGGGTGTTATTCGTGGTACGGTCCCGTCCCATTGGTTATCGTGGACAAACCTATTAACCAGCACGTCTACCACGATATTCTGGACAATTATGCCGTACCAACTCTGCGGCAATACTATGAAACCGAGCCTTGTTAGTACCAGCAGGATAATGCACCGAGTCATAAAACAAGGACTGTTACGGCGTGGTTTGACGATAATTCCGTATCGTGTGTTAACTGACCAGCGCAGAGGCCTGATCGTAATCCCATAGAGCACCTATGGGATGAATTAGAGCGCCGCATAAGAAGTTTGGAACCAAGGCCTACTACTAAGCAACAGTTAGCGGCAGCATTATGTACTGAATGGAAGCGCATACCTATTGCTGTTTCCAAAACCTTGTCGAAAACACGTCTCGAAGGGTCAGTGCGTGTATTAAGGCCAAAGGTGGACCGACACCGTACTAATGTATGTCAATAAATGCTACGTTGTGTTTCTCTTCTAGGTATCTGGTGATTTTTGTCAATATAGTGTATATATACAAACGTCTCCGTTGTCTTGAGCCAGTCTCCTCCACGTCACTCCCGCATGCTATCGAATTTTATCCACCCATCTCCCATGTTTTCTTCTTCTGGGTCTTTTCCTGTCCCTTGAAATCCAGCCTAAAATTTCGGTTGATATATATACACTGATGAGCCATTACATTTTGCCCACCTACCTAATAAGCTGTAGGACCCCCTTTATCACGCAAAATAGCGGCCACTCAGAGAGGCATCGATTCGATGATGTGGTGATAGGTATCCTGGGGTATCTGGTACCATAATGTCAACAGCAGGTCCTCCAGTGCTCGGCATCAGCTCCGATATTTTCGAGTCTCAAGTTCAGTTTATAGTGCCCTCCCAGTTCTAATTTTGTGTTTTTCGTGTATCTAAAGATCTAGTGCATCGTTTTGTTCTACTTTCCGATTCGTAAGTACGATATTTTCTTCATTCCAAGCTTTATTTACCTTCTGGTCGAGCTGGCCAGAAGAACTGCTGGGCGCCGCCATTAGTAATGACGGCTTCCGGTGGAGATGTCATGTTCGGTAGCCCTACTTCCACTCTTGCTGTATCCGGCGACGCTGCTGCTTGCACCGCTACGCTGACTTCTCCGCATGGCGCTGTTCACCTGCCCTCTTCCGGTGCGTCATTCGGCACCTCTTTTCCTGCTGCTGCCCAGTCAGACAGCTCCTCTGATTTAGCTTCTACTGTGACTTTTACTGATGCACTGCATACTCACGATGACGTCACTCCTCCACCTTCCACAGCAGCTCGATTGCCATCGTCTTATTCTGCTGCAGCGACCTCTGCATATGATCGCCCATCATCGATTGTGTTACAGCAAGTCGATGCTTTGAGACCTCATGTTCGTCGCACCGGCAACTTTATTCATCTTCACATTCCGGCGTCATCTGTTCAAGCTGAAAAGTTCTCCTCGCATATGGCTTTAGGAGTTTTTTCTAAAGCCGTTCCCGATACCAAGTTGAAAGTTTATGCTACGGCAGTTAAGAAGCTTTTATCTCCGTCTGCTATTACTCATCTCTATCGTCGGGCTCGAACTATTGTTGTTTATCTTTCTCAACCTGACTATGTGACCTCTCTTTTGCAGAAAGTATTATTATTAATAATAACCTCTTGATGCCCAAACCTGTGATACAGCGCCCGGTTAACGTGTCGTTTTACCCGGTGCCACCTGAAGTCACAAATGTCATGCTGCTTTCAGTTATCTCATCTCTTGGTCACGTTGCCGGGGACGTTGTAACCTACTCGGCAGCGCCCAACGACTTTGAGGATCGCCATATTTATGGTGCTCGTCGCATGGTGCCTGTCATTTTTTCTTCTCAGGACGATATTGCAACTTTACCTACACAACTTACTGTCCATTGTCACGGTCAACGGAGACACATCGATCTCTTAACTGACTTCCACTGCAGTAAGTGTAAAGGCCTAGGGCATTTTTATAAAGAGTGTCCTGGACCTTCCTCTTCTTCTGGACCCTCTTCTGGTTTGTTGTCAACATCAGTGCCTGTTGATACGCCCCCGTCTGGTTCTCGTGCAGAGCCTGACATGCGTGCTCCTGATTTTACTGAAGCTCACTTTCCTCCTCTCTTTGGTTCTTCAACTTCACCTGCACCGTTTTCACCTCCTTACTCGATTTCTGAGCAGGACGCTTCTGCTCATGTGGGGCTTTCTACTTCTCCTGGTGAGGCTCCCTCTAAGGAGGTGGCGATGGTTACCACTGATTCATCGGCAACATATCTTGATGATTACCGCAATGCTTTAACAACTGCTCCGGACACTCCTGGACTGTTTCATCTTCCTATTACTCCTACTGCAGATCCCACCAGTGTGGATGACTTGGCCATTTCTGATTAGATTGTTGCTGATTCCAGTGGCCGATACGCAAAACGCACCGTTTTCAAAGCTCCTAGCGCTCCAGCTAAACGTGGACGTCCACGAGTGTTTCGCTCTCGCTCATCTTCTAGCACTCGTTCTCCTCCAGCGTCCCCCAGGGAGTGTAGCCTTACGGAAAATCCAGAGGAACTCGCAGAGGTTGCGCTCCAATCGCAATTTGAACAGTTTTGTCAAGATACCGTTGTGCTCACTCGACCCTTTACCCATAGACAACTGTTTCGCCTATTTTCGCTCTTCCGGGATCCATCGTTTGATATGGCCTCTTACCTTTCTCACTCCACTTTTCCTCCGGATGATGTTTGTCGTAGGCTGACGTGTATAAGAGCTGACCTTAAGGCTCTTTGCAAGACTGACTGTACGTTCCTTTCTTGTTATCGACGGCTCTGTGAAATGGAGGACACCGCTCAACTTTCTGCTTCATTTCTTCGTCGTTCCCCTGCTGATGAGTAGGACTTTTCCTGACTTATTCCTTGCTCCTGGACTAGTCCTGTGTTTTATAGCTTATCTGAACTTTCCTTTCCTTCCTTATCGGACTTTATAGTATGTCTTTTTTGTATGTCATTTATCCCGGATTGTCTCCGGGCCATTTTTGTACATATGTCATTTTCTGTTCTATATCTGCATCAGTGGTTTTATCTTGTTACATGCATTCATCTGTAGATATTGTCATTTATTGTTCTTTTTTATGTTTTCATCGCCCAAGGTGCGCTTGTATCTTCATTTTCTGAATAAAATTGTTGAACTCCTCCAGTTTCCGTACACTTCGGGGTGGTGGTGATTTAGCGCGAACCCGCTTTTCCAAGTCGAACCACAAATGTTCGATTGGGTAAATGTCCTGTGAATTTGGAGGCCAGGGCATTAACAAAAATCCACCAGCATGTTTCTCGAACAACTCCTTGACGATTCTGGCAGTAGCATGGCGCATTGTCTTGTTGGTAATACCCATAACCCCGGCAAAGAACTTACCGTTGCTCGGAGGTTACCTTTGTTCGGAGGTGTTCTTTAATGGGGGTATCTCTGTATATATAGCAGAGGTATGTAGTCAGGTCTAAATCTCATCTGCCATCGAGGAATAGCACATCTCTCTCTGCATTACATTCCTTTTACTGCTAAGGTAAGTCAGTTCAATAGAGCAGCTTCGTTTCTTTAGAGCACCAGGTCTTCAGCGATTTGGCAATCGCGGACAATATGACAAGATGGAATAGCACTCACGGACTACATGAAAAAGAAAGGTAAAAGTGCATGTATCTATTATTAACATCTATTACTTTAGAGAGGTTTTGAATTCTAAAACTTACCTTTCAGAAAGAGAAGCGATGCAGTTAACATGATATCTATGTTACGAACATGATTGAAGTAGATACCTGATATGTCTACACTCTTGAGTATTCTTTAAAATTTTTAGTTATATAATTTATCGTAGCATAGCTCATAGGAGATTTGGGAATTCAAAATCTATGCACCTAAGCTATCAGGATATTTCATTTCTCCATTTCGAATTTTTGAATTTCCTTTGTGGGCGTCTCGCGGGCTATTAAAAAAGTGGTTCGTGGGCCACGGGTTGAACACCCCTGCTCTAGATGAAGACTTGTGTTATTTGCAATTAGTGGCCGAGAACGCTTGACGAAAGTTTGAAACGGGTCGGATCGGGACGTAAACCGGAAATTTCGAGCCGGGTTGGGCCGGGCAAGGACGTCTAGAAAGTAGAAGGCCACGATATTAGAGATGGGTTCCCTCCGTTTGTGACGTCACTCTCATGCTACACCCCTTGATACCCAGTGTCGTGTTTGACGTCGCACACGACAGCGTTGGAAACCAATCGGAAGCCTTGGTTTCCGCGTGACGTCACTAAAAGAGGGAAATCATCTCTTTTATGTTATGGCCTTGTGTTTTCTAGACGGTCTTGGTCCGGGCCAGGGCTCTAAAGCTCGGGCCCGGGCTTTCCAAATTAAGGCCCATGCAGACCTCTATAGTGGAATGAGGATGTCGCCGGAGAGGAAACAGGAGATGACAATTCCTGGAATTGTGTCTATTTCTCCTTTCACCCTACAAGTGAGCGTTGCATTTGGATGATCCCTTCTGCTTTTGCATAATGTGTTTTGCAACTGTGGTCAGTCTCACGTGGCTGTCAAGTTGAATGCACTTGAAAGGTTTCATTAATCAACAGTAGCAATAATGAAGTTAATTAAGACTTTCAAATACATCCAATTCTTATGGGTGTATAATATAAACATATATGCATGTTATCACGTATGTATTGTTTTACAAGATGGGAATTTGTACCGCAAAACGGATTTAACGAGGGTTTCCACTGGTCCCGAGCTCCTCGTCATAAACGCGCTCTACTGTATTCACCGTGATATCCATGAAAAAGCGGGTTTCGGGGCTCGTTGGAATCGTCATCAATCACCATCAACCATGGGAAAGATTCCCGTAGGTGTCCGGTGCCAGGGCGCATTAGATTTCAATCGTCTTGTACTGTTTTACTACCAGCGCATCGACACACATCTGGTAAACCCAGTCATCCTCAAGTACAAAGTGCGTCCGTGGCCGACTTCAGAGGGAACCTTCCACTCATTCGCGTTCCCGGCAGAGTTGGAAACGGGTCCAAAATTTTGGACCCGGACCCGGTCGTCACATAATTAGACCCGACCCGGAAAAATCTGCTTTGAACTGCATATTCGAATGTATCATCATCATTGTCAATCATTATCCATCCACTGCTGGATGAAGGTCACCTCAAGTTTCTTCAACAAAGGACTGTCTTGGGCCAGTCTCCCATGTGGTCTTCTGCGTCTTTTCCTGTCCCTTGGAATCCTGTCTAAAATTTCGGTTGATCATCGGTGGTCCGTCCTTCTGGCAATATGTCCAGCCCATTGTCATTTCAGAGATTTTACTCTGATCACTATGTCTTCTACTCTTGTCAATTTTTACGCTTTCCAACTGTAGGTTGAACAAGCGTATATGCTCCAGTTTTGTCCATCTGTCTGTCTGTCCGCACGATAACTCGCGTAAAAAAAAAGCTCGATTTCGATTAACTTTTGTGGTAGGGAACAACCTGGGGATGAACCCTATTGAAAATGGGCGAAATGGGTTCAAAGGTCAGAACATACCAGCGGGATTCATTCCATCGCCCTTATGCGTCATAACTTACGTAAAAATGCTTCGATTGCGACAAAACTTTAGTACTAGTATGTTGTTCCGGAGGTATACTGAACCAATTCTGTTTAATGTCATCGAAATAGGGGTCCATGGTCAGGGCACAGGAGTGAGATTTATTCCACAGCCATTATCCTCATAACTTGAGTAATGATTTCTGGTATGTTGGAAAGCGTATCATGATCAACTCATTGCGTGATTTTACTAACTTGTTACGCTTTCCAACCGTAGGTTGAAGAAGCGTATACGCTCCAGCTTTGTCTGTCTGTCTGCCTGTCCGCACGATAAGTTGCGTAAAAGTGGTTCGATTTCGATGAAATTTTAGCATGTGGTAGGGAACAACCTGGGGACGAACCCTATTGAAAAGTGGACGAAATTGGGTCAAAGGTCAGGACATAGGAGCGAGATCCATTCCATCGCTCTTATGCGTCATAACTTTAAAAAAATGCTTCTATTGCGAAAAAAAACTTTATCATGTTATTCCGGAGGCATACTGAACCGGTTCTGTTGAATATAATCGAAATGGGGTCAAAGGTCTGGGCACAGGACCAAGATTTATTCCACAGCCATTATCCTCATAACTTGACTAACAATGCTTCTATTGCGGCAGAACTTTAGTATGTTGTTCCGGAGACATACTGAACCAACTCTGTTTAATATCATCAAAATGGATTCAAAGCTTAGGGCACAGGAGCGAGATTTATTCCACAGCCATTATCCTCATAACTTGAGTAATGATTTCTCGTATGTTGGAAAGCGTATCATAATCAATACATTGCATGATTTTACTAACTTGTTAGTTAATGTCCACGTCTCTGCTCAGTAGGTAAGCACTGGAAGGATATATTGATTAAGCACTTTTTTTAAGATAAAATGGCATATGCTCTTAAAAATTATAATGCTGCTTCCAAAAGCTCTCCAACCAAGTTCTATACGCCAATCAATTTTTTCATGAATGTGACACCTCGCTTGTTATCTGCTCCCCGAGATTTAATGTAGGTATCGGTTATCTCCAGCATTTCCCCATCAATCGATAAATCTTCACTCCTTGTAAGAGCATTGTACATCAATTTTGTTTTCTGAAAGTTCATTTTTAATCCCATTTCTTTACCCTTCTCAGCAAGTTCCTGAGTCATACTCTGCAGCTCTGAAGTATTATTTCAAAGACATCTGAAAGATTCTTTGCAATATTTTTTTTTTTCAAAAAAAAAAAAAAACTGATGAAAAGCCGGGTCGAAATCGGGTCAGGGGCACCTTGACCCGACACGTTTGACCCGCAAGATATTGTCGACCCGGTGGCCCTTTGACCTCCTGACCCGTGACCCGTTTCCACCTCTGGTTCCCGGAGTCTGCGGAAAACCCCAGAAAAACCGCAAACTAGATGGCCGTTCAGGTTGGCAAAGAAATAGACTGGGAAAGTGAAACAGAGAAAAATGAAAGGTAGTGTCCTTGTCACAGAAGTGCAACCGTTTCCATTAGCTTGCGGAAACTATTTGATGCTGTATTGATTTGCGCAAATTGCTTTTAAAGCTTTTATCTATTTGTAGCTCTGAATCTTTCCTGTAATCTCTCTGGCTTTCAAGGAAGAAACAGCTTTATCGTCCTGGTAACCGATGACCTTTAGAGTCAATGTTTTCCGCCCAGACAAACAGACGCCAGCGAGAGATCTCGGAGAGCTGCAGCTCCACTCTTGAAACGGGAAAAGATTCTGAACGAGAAGGGAAGAGGCAGAGATGGCTAAAAATAGCAGTGGTTACCCATGGATAAATCCTCCCGCAGTTCCATATTTAGAAACATAGTACAACACATCCGTGATCCCGTATCTACGGCCGATCAATAAGCATCATTGTAGGTCAAGTGCGATTTCTCGCGTAGCGAAGTCAAGGCTTTGACTTGGAAGGATGACAACACGCTCATCATTATTTTTTGAAGAGCACGTTTGACTCTAAATTAAAGATCCTTAATTCTAAATTAAAAATTCCATTTTAAAAGAAAAGAAAATTAATGAATAAAATCTCATTATACGGTTTGATTCTTAGGTGACATTTTGACAATAGTTTTGTGGATACGAATCAAAGCACTCCATGAAAAAATCTTACCTTATTTTCATGGAGTGCTTTGATTCTTTCTTTTCACGGACTTTCAATCGTATTGTGACGGAAGGACATCTTCCCTTCAACTTTTTTTTAAATTGAGACAGTTCCTCTCGACTTTCAGCTTTAGTTTGTCGCCCAACTTAAAACACTTCCCTAAAGTTTTAAATTTCTAGAATTAAAATTAAAATTCAGATTAATTGGGTACTACATTTTCTATACTGAATGTGCCGTTGAGAGATTAATTTGCCTTCATACCTTCATACTTATGTGTGTACTGTAGTCGCTATATACACTGAGTGGCCACTTTATTATGACCACCTGACAGTTTTAAACAAATGAGCTATGGCTGCACGCTGTTGCCGCCAGACGGCGAGGCTAGTATAAAAAGGGGAAGCTCAGTGCTTGCGACAGTAGTAGAAGTGATTCTTGGGTGACGAGATGGGTAAAAAATGCGATTTGACGGACTTTCAACGAGGGATGATTGTAGAAGCTCGGAGCCGTGGAGCGAGTATCACCGAAACCGCCGCATTCGTGTTGTGTTCCAGAGCATCTGTTTTTAAAGTGTTTAAAGACTGGACTGTCAGCAAAAAACCTGGGTCTTTACGTGCAGCGTGTGGTCGTCATCGACTAGTGACTGCTCTGGCCGAACGGAGAGTGTCCAGACTGGTAACAGACAACAGAAAGGCAACAGTGCAGCAAATTACAGACCATCTTAATCAAGGATCCCCCTCAAATGATCTCTGCACGCACTGTTCGCCGTACACTGCATCGGCTGGGATATGGCAGCCGAAGGCCTGTTCGAACACCTTTGCTGTCTGCAGTTAACAAGAGAAAACGTCTCTAGTTCGCACAGGAGCACAAGGATTGGGCAGTCGATAATTGGAAACAAATTATGTGGTCCGATGAATCACGTTTTCAGTTGCACCATGCCGATGGCCGAGTGAGAATTTGGCGGAAACAGCACGAAAGCATGGATCCCAAATGCATTGCTACAACCCTTCAAGCTGGTGGAGGCAACGTTATGGTTTGGGGAATGCTTTCCTGACATGCTTTGGGCCCTTTAATTCGTGTTGATCAACGTATGACTGGCACATCATATCAAAACATCGTTGCGGACCAAGTGAATCCTGTCATGCGGATGGTTTATCCCAATGGCAATGGCTACTTTCAGCAAGATACTACGTCCTGCCTTAGTGCTCGTATTGTACAGGATTGGTTTCAGGAACATGCCGGTGAGTTTACTTTGCTTAGGTGGCCCTCACAATCTCCAGATCTCAACGCTATTGAGAATTTGTGGGATGAAGTTGAACGAGCCATGAGACAGCTGGATCCACAACCCTGCAAATTCACACTCCTGGAAAGTGCTATTCATCAAGCATGGTCGACGAAAAATGGAAGTTTTTGAAATCCTTCTGAAATTCAAGAGCCACTTTCCATGATTTCTATGGTGAATTAAAGAAGCATATTTCTAATGGAACCCTATCCGTGGGACAGGGGCGTATATAGAACTTTTTTTCGGAGGGGGACGACGAAAAATGGAAGTTTTTGAAATCCTCGTGAAATTCAAGAGCCACTTTCCATGATTCCTATCGTGAATTAAAGAAGCATATATTTCTGATAGAACCTTTTCCGTGCGACCTGTTATATAGAACTTTTTTCGAAAGTGGCCGACGAAACATGAAAGTTTTTGAAATCCACCAGAACAAACTAAAAGTTAATGAAAAATAGAAGAAAAAATTAAGGCATTTTTTCCATTGTAAGTTAATGCATTTTTATTAAATTGAAGCATTTCTTTTTTATGTAATTCGCATTTTAACCAGAAATATAAAAAACTGCAACACTTTCAGGGGGATCAAGGCCCCTTGGCCCTTGGACCCCCCTCTGCTCCATCAATCCCTTTTTTATATTGATGGTGAATTGCTGTTTGAGAGATGTGTTAAGGGAAAATTCTGAATTTTCAGAAACCTTTCCGCCGCAATTCCTTTCATATATTAAGGTAGATAGATGTCTAGAGATTTTGCTCCCTATACTTCCAATGCAAAAAATTTCGACCCTATTTCCTCAGGTAAGAAAGATTTCCCATACATGAAAATTGATCCACTGATAAAAAAACACCCTAACTTAAATTGTAGAATCGATGTTTTTTTGCAAAAACCTTTCCTCAACTATATTAAAAATTAATAACTTTACTTCGGCGCAGTGGTACGGAAGAGTGGCGCCATCTGTGAGCAAGTATCATAACTATATCAAAGTAAAGTTATTCATTTTTAATATAGTTCAGGAAAGTTGTTTTGCAAAACCACCGATTGTACAATCTAAGTTAGGATGTTTTTTATCAGTAGGCCAATTTTGGCGAATGGTAAACCTTTCTTCACTGAGGAAATAGGGCCCAATTTCTTTCCGTTGGAAGTTACGGAGCCAAATTACTAGACGTCCACCTTAACGGAAAAACTCTGTTCTCACTTTTTCCGTATCTGTATGTCGGAAAATTTACAGTAATAGGAGAGATTCACGGGAATGCTTGAGATTTAATTAACTGTTAAATTTCAATCGTCTGTCGAAGGATTTGATTTTAAAGTTCTGTAGCGAGATCGGATATTGTGGATAGCATGTCGCATGATATTTTGGTTATTGTGGAAACGAATATTCTTTTTCAACTCCCTCATTTTGTTCTCCAGCTATTGTATATTGTGTTACTGTAAGAAACCGGGTATTTCAATTATTGTACAGGTGATGTACGATGTCTATGCATCAGTCTGTGGAGTACTTAAGACAAAAGCTATTACACGGTCGAGTCACATTTTTGTGACAACCAGCTAATATCCAGAGTAACCGCCGTGTGCAGCACATACAGCAGCTAAACGGGCTGGGAGTGACTCAATAAGGTGCTGGAAGGTGTTCACACGTATGTGGAGTCATATTGACTGCAGTGCATCTGACAACTGCTGGAGGGTGCGTGGTGGAAGCTCCATACAGCGAACAACACGATTGAGGTGGTCCCACAGATGCTCAATTGGTTTAAGTCTGGGAAATTAGGGGGCCAAGGAAGTACATTAAAGTCTTCATCGTACTCTTTCAACCGCTATCGGGCATTTCTAGCAGTGTGACACGTCGCCTTGTCGTGCTGGAAGATCCCATCCACCCCAGGGAAGACAATCAGCATGTATGGGTGTACGTGGTCTGCAAGGATGGATTCATAACGAATTCGGTCCATAGTATCTTTCACAGGTATGAGTGGACCCAGAGAATGCCACGAAAACATTCCTCAGACCGTAACGCTGCCCCCAATAGCCTGTGTTCTTCCAGCAATGATTGAAGAGTGTTTGTTCTCCGATGTTTCTCGCCTATATGCCAACGTCCATCCGTTCGATGAAGCAGAAAACGTGACTCATCAGAGAAGGCAATCCTTTGCCAATCAGCGGAGGTCTAATTCCGATACTGCCGTGCAAATGTAAGCCTTTTCTGCCGAAGCACCTTCGTTAGCATAGGTGCAGTGAGCATTCGTCTGCATCGGAGCCCCATACGCAGCAAGGTTTGCCGAACTGTCGTTTTAGACACTCTTCCGGTAGCCCCTGGTTCATTCGGCCAGTAAGTTGCTCCACTGTAGCGTGTCAATCGGCCCTCATGCACCTTCAAAGCAGACGTTCACCTCTCACATCAGTGGTACCTGGTGCTCCGCAGTTTCCACTTCGCTTATTCGCAATGGTTCCAATTCTCCAATCACGATACACTTTAACCACAGCAGCACGCGAACAGTTCACAAACTGCGCTGTTTCAGAAATACTGGCACGCTTAGCCGGAAAGCCGACAATCAACCCTTTTTGCAAATCTGCTAAATCACTCCTCTTATTCATGACAGCGATGAGTGATATGTTTTCAGAATGACTACAGCACACCTTATACTGTATACCCTCCAAACCAGCTCTCGCCGCCCCGGTGGCGCAGTGGTCTAAGCGATGGCCTCTGATCGTTCGTCCGAAAGGGGTCCGGGTTCGAATTCCGGTGAGGCATGGATGTTGTGTTTGTCTTACGGCACTGGCTCTCTCCCTTCCCTGGAGCCAGTGACCCAAAATTAGGGTCGGGCGACTGCTTATAGCCCATTGAGTTGCTCACGGTGGTCGTTAAACCTCCAATCAAAAAAAAAAAAACCAGCTCACGACACGTGCCTTCGTTCATTGGCAACGCGCTGTTGACGTAAAAAATAGGAGGTGGTCACAATAATGTGACTCGACTGTGTATAACTATCAAGAGTAAATGTTACACTTAGGAGTTTTGTGAAATATACTACTATAAAACATTACATTGCACCTTTTCTTAAAGATAATTGAAAATCATTGTCAATTTAAAAAAATCTCAAGTTCCAAAGCATTCTGTTGCTTCGAAAAATCACGATGAAAGAAATATTTAATTTGTGGTAAGTCATCCTACGGAGAAAATAAAATGATTAGAAAACCATTCGAAAAAAAAAAGCTCCAACAGAAAATAAAATGACAAATTCATTGGCGTTAATGACAAAATAAATTTGATCATCGCGCAATTAGAGTTTTATTTTGAACTTGATTGCGACTACCTAGTCTTTCTGGCTCAGTGGTTAGGAAGTGCGGTTTCTGTGGGGCTAACCCAAACGACCTTAAAAAGAATTTCACCAGCGC
The DNA here is from genome assembly GCA_039090855.1 of Macrothele yani. Lineage (NCBI taxonomy): Eukaryota > Metazoa > Arthropoda > Arachnida > Araneae > Macrothelidae > Macrothele > Macrothele yani. The sequence continues at coordinate 104,162,545 of CM076996.1, read as the reverse complement.
AAAAGGATTCTCTGGTGTAAGGGATGAAAAATTCAGGATCTTCTATTCTGCAATTTTTTTTTATTTTTTTTATTGGAAGTTTAACGACCACCGTGAGCAACTCAGTCGGCTATTAAGCAGTCGCCCGTCCCTAATTTAGGGCCACTGGTTCCGGGGAAGGGAAATAGCCAGCGCCGTAGGTCAAACACAACATCCATGCCTAGCCGAGATTCGAATCCAGACCCATCTCTGACGAATGATCAGAAGCCATCGCTTAGACCACTGCGCCACTGGGGCGGCATTCTGTGAAATTTCTGTATAAATACGGAAAAACCAGAAACGGACATTTCCGAAATAAGCGAGTTACTGACTTCCGAAAATCTGTGAAAATACGGAAACTTTAAAAAAAAGTAAATTTCGTTAAAAGACTGACGTCTACCGACAACTTTGCTCCACGTTATTTTCAGGAATTTTGTGTGAATTCACACCACTTATTTGTGACAGTGTAGCAACCAGCAATGCTTACAGTGGCTGAGATGCTGGTTTCCTATTTTTTCGCAGGGGTAATTGTTACCCATTCAAAAATCCGACAAGTCCTCCCCTTTCCCCATTGCAACAGGTTTCGTTCAGCCAAACTGACACACTCAGATCGATTACGTCACTGCTAGGTGCTGTAGTATGTGCCTACTCGAGGAGGTGATAATACGATGGCGCTTGAAAATCCTATCCTTCTTTTAGCATGACGAAAGGATGTCCAAATAGACTTGCAGGTAAATGCGTCTCGCGTTCTGTACGCATTTCTACGTATTCAACAAGAATGTGGATTTTTCACGAATTACATTACGCACCATATAACAAACACTCAGTGGCCATTTTATTAAGTGCATCCTTACATAGCCGCATCCAGGGGGAGGGGAGTTTTTAGGTCGACCCCCTTTTTTGTGCAAATTTTTTTAGCTTGTTTATCGTAAGTTACTAGAAGAAGAGGAGTCACCATTATCTTCTTTTCATTTTTTTTTACAAATTGTTTCTGTCATAATATTTCTTTTGATAAACCTTACTTCAGCAGGACATTAGGTAGTTCCATTTCTTTTGCCATTTAGATTTCCAGACAGAAAATTCGGCTCGTAATGTAGCTGGATCCGGAAGAATTTTGCTGCAAAAAGGGGTGCACTCTTCCAAATGTTCTGGCCTAGCGGTGACACACCTATTTAGAATTACTTTTTCTGGGGACGAAGTTAAATGTTTGTGTTTTAATTTTTCGCACAGTTGTGTTCTAATCTGGTGTAAAAACGATAGTTGCAGATTCGATTTATAATATTCTTCACAATTTTTGGCGGGAATATTTTCCCTGTGCGTTTGTTTTCCTGTCGTTCTTGGAATATCCAAGACTCCACCATTTTCTGACACTAAAAAAGTGGCTGCTTCAAACATATGAAAATTCTTATCTGAATTATCTTGCAAGCCATGAAGATTGCTTAGAATGTCATCCATGCCGCCCCGGTGGCGCAGTGAGGTGAGCGATGGCCTATGATCATTCGTCCGAAAGAGGTCCGGGTTCGAATCCCGGTGAGGCATGGATGTTGTGGTTGTCTTACGGCACTGGCTCTCTCCCTTCCCTGGAACCAATGACCCTAAATTAGGGACAGGCGACTGCTTATAGCCCATTGAGTTGCGCACGGTGGTCGTTTAATCTGCAATCGCCGCCCCGGTGGCGCAGTGGTCTAAGGCGCTGGCCTCTGATCATTCGTCCGTAAGGGGTCCGGGTTCGAATCCCGGTCGGGCATGGATGTTGTGTTTGTCTTACGGCACTGGCTCTCTCCCTTCCCTGGAACCAGTGACCCTAAATTAGGGACGGGCGACTGCTTATAGCCCATTGAGTTGCTCACGGTGGGTTAGTCGTGTTTTTCTGTGCTCCTCAAGTTTTCGTCGGTGTGTGTTATTTTTCTTCGTTGTCAGTGTTCTATTTCGTGTGTGTGTTGTGTGTGAAGGTCCCGTGTTTCTTTTTATATGCCTGCCGAGCTGGTAAGTGCTTATTTTGATTAGTTATCCTTATTTTTCTGCCTTGGCCAAGCTGGCTAAGGGCTAAGCTTCTCCTCGCCATTGCAAATGGCGGCTTCCGGGGAGAATGACGTCCTAACCCTTGCTACCGGAAGTGATGATCTCCCGATAACAGCTTCTCTAAATACTACTACCAATGGCGTGTCTATCTCGATAAACCACTCCTCCTTGCAGCCTTCTGTTGCTGCCTTACCGTCGGATATCGCCTCTTCTTCCAAGTCTCCCAGCGGTGATACGATGTCCTCTCTGAAAGCTAATGATGACGCCATGGATGTTTCGCACTCCATGCCGGAATCATCTCCAAAGCAACGTACATCTACTCTCTCATATGCTGACGTAACCGCATCTAAGTCGGGACCTTCCCAGTCTTCTTTTTCTCCTGGACAATATGTGATGACGCATAATGCCGAAGTCATTGAGGTTGTCCTTAAAGAAGATACCCCTTCTGGGCTGAAATTCCTTCAAACTATGGAGAATGGTGTTGTGTTTCCGAGCCTGAGAAATACAAAACTCACTGCATATACTGCTGCTCTTCGAGAGATTGTTCCTGCATCAGCCATAACTCATGTGGGCAGGAAGCCTTACAAAGTAGTTGTTTACTTCTCTACTCCTGCCCATTCCCTACATGTACTGACCAAGGGCATCTCAATTGGTGATCGTCACATCCATGCCGAGCCTGTTTCACAGAGTTCCGTTGTTGTAAGTTTCTCACCAGTTCCACCTGAAGTTTCAGATGATCTCTTGATTGCCGCTCTTCTTCCTTATGGCCGGATCATTGGAGGTGTAACTACCTACTCTTCGCTTCCAGAGGTGCCAGAAGATAGATACCTACTCGGGTTTCGCCGCAATGTTCGTGTGGTCTTCCCTTCAGAGGAGCACATGCTGCGTATTCCACCCACTTTACGTGTACGCTGCTACACGCACATTAGAGAGATATTCATCACAGTAGGCTCCGTCTGTCCGAATTGTAAAGGCACGGGACATCCCCGCGCTCTATGCCCTCATAATGCGAACACTCTTTCCACGTCAACAGCACGACCTTCTTCCTCTTTGTCACGTCAATTGGCTTCCTCTTCTGGTGCTAAAGACCAGCAACAGCAGACTTCCTCAAAAAGTAGTGATGCAGCAGTTGGTCAACCGACGTCTACAAAAAGTAGTGAGACAACCGTTGGTCGACCAACGTCTACCAGAAGTAGTGAGACAGCCGTTGGTCAACCGACGTCTACCATAAGTAGTGAGACAGCCGTTGGTCGGCCGACGTCTACCAGATGTAGTGAGACAGCCGTTGGTCGGCCAACGTCTACCAGAAGTAGTGAGACAGCCGTTGGTCAACCGACGTCTACGGGTAAACCCTCGACCTCGGGTGATGCATTGGCGCCCCCATCATCTCTTCAGTCGAAAGAGGCATCAATTGTTAATCCCAAGTCTCCTATAGAAATGGTTGATGACGATTCTGGTCATACTGCTACACCGACCGTTGAGGTTGTTTCTTCAGCTTCTTTTAAATTGCCGGAAGTTCCAATTCCGGTTACAGCACAAAGTCGTGGACGGGCAAAGCGACGTAGAACTTCACGCGCCCAAACACCCTTAGGGCAGGACGTGATCCTTCTAGTAGTCAGATGCTCACGTCTGAAGGCTCTATGGAATCTGATACAGATGATGTAACAATTATTCCGATCTCCTGTGAAAACTTTTTACATATTCTAGAGGCATCCTCTCTTCCACAGACACCTGTGTCTGGAGAGAAGGTGTATGCGTTCCTAATAAGTCCCCGTAGAGACAAGCTGTCTCGCAATTTTTTGGAAGGTTACTCCCACTGTCTGTCTGACACCATGAATCAAATGTTGGCGATACATTCTCATTTACGCACCGTTCCGGGCAGAGATCTGGGTGGTCCCTACTGGGCAAAGAAGTTCCGTAGCCGTCTGGCCAAGTTACAGAACGCAGCCGACAACATCCTCCAACCATCATCAGACTACTCTGTTCAAGACAGTCTCACTGAATACTAGGGGTATGTGTACCCCTTTGGCTAATGCTTTAGCGTATGAAGACGTCCACCACCTCAAAGCAGATCTCCTACTTTTGCAAGAGACAAATTGTCTCTCCACTTCACCCTTCCATCGCTGGAGGAGATGGGACTATCAATTTCATCACGCATATAGGCTCTCTCTTCGTGGAGGTTTAGCGATTGGTGTACATAATAGATTTCGTCAAGCACTCTCCTCTGTTAAAGTTCATAACCTGTGCCGAGATTTATTGCAGCGACTCACTTTCGTCCTAGATGGACAACGATATTTAGTTTTCAACATATATATTCCATGTTCATCTACACATCTAACGTTGTTATTTTCGTCGCTCCGCACTGCACTTCAGTCAGCATTACCATCAGATCATGTGCTCATTGGAGGAGACTTTAACTGTACACTTCAACCAGAGCTCGATCGCGCTCCTTCGAGGATTGAACATCGTTCACGTCTTGTGGAGCAATTGCGATCATTAGTGTCTGATTTTGATTTACATGACGTGTTCCGACGATTGCATCCGACATCCATTTCACATACCTGGAGAGCTGCATCTGCATCCTCCTCTCTTTCTGCCAGGCTGGATCGATTTTACGCTTCTGCTCCGTTATTGCCCATTACAACGGATTGTATGCACTCTCCTACAGCTTCATCGGATCATTGTGCCATCACTAATTCCTGTAACTCTTCATCTCGTCTGCATGTTAGGTCTCGGTCATGGACACTAGACACTTCTCTCCTAGCTGATGAGAATATATGCACCAAGATCAGAGATCTTCTTGATCATATGCGAGAGGGCCTGTCCACTGCACCTTGTGCCATCAATTACTGGCTCGAGGTAAAATCTTACCTAATTTATCTTCTTAGACGTCATTCCTTCTCCGAAGGCACGAAGCGCTCCATGGAAGAGCAAAATCTCCGAAACATCCTGTTACAGCTTTGTGCGAGTCATCCCATGTATACAGCTTACCAAGCGGATCTTAGAGCACTTCTTGAGCCTCGTGCACGTCAGGTAATTCTTCGTCTCCGTCTACAACATCTATCACCAGAGGACTGCTCCTTTGAGTTTCTATCCGCGTTAGAAGAAAAACGCTGCTCGTCGCATCAGCTTCGACTACTTCGGCGGCCTGATGGTGAAATCACCTCTGATCCGGATGCAGTTTGCTCTCAGGTTCGTCGATATTTTACTATCAAATACAGTGAAACTCCTCAGCCTTCTGTTTCTGCTTCTGCTACTTTACTCTCTGCTCTTCCCCAAGTTCTTTCCAATCTCTCTGATTCCCTTTTACAACCTATTTCGCAGACTGAACTTCGGACCATTCTAGTCTCTCTAAATTCCCGTGCTGTCCCAGGTCCAGATGGCCTTTCGCTCCTTTTCTACCGTACTTTTCTCCCTTCGTTGCTTCCATTTCTTCTCGCCGCTTTCAATGCTGCTCTTTCTTCCTCTTTTCTTCCGAGGGGTTTCACAGAGGCTCATATGGTGTTTTTTCCCAAGAAAGGCGATCTGCTTGACTTGGGAAACTGGCGTCCTATCTAGCTACTAAACATTGACTATAAACTCTTCACTAAACTCCTTTCCAGTCGACTCAACCAAGTTCTTCCATTTCTTCTTTCTTCCGACTAGACCTACACGGTTCCTGGTCGGTCCATCACTTCTAATCTCCATCTCCTTCGAGATCTCCTACATCTGGCTCGTACTAACTCTGAACCACTTGCCCTCTTTAATCTTGACCAAAGAGCAGCTTTCGACAATATCTCACATTCGTATCTTTCTGCTGTTCTTATTGCTTTCGGCTTTCCTTTTGCTTTTGTTACCTCTATTCTTGCCCTTTATCAGGACGCTGCTTCCCATGTCAAGACGGCCGCCTTCTTGACTGCACCTATTCCTTTTCGGCGAGGCATTCGGCAGGGTTGCCCACTTTCTGGGCAGCTCTTTGCCATTGCTTTTGAGCCGTTTCTTCGGTCTGTCCATCGAGCCTTTATAGATGCACTGCCACCGCCTACTGCAAGTACTAGGCACTTTTCTGTGACATACTCTGCATATGCCGATGACGCGACCTTTTGTGTAAGGGCAGACGCTCAATTCGACATCTTGCTCCAGATTTACGATCAATATTCTTCATGTTCAGCGGCATCACTTAATACATCCAAGAGTGCAGGCCTATGGAGCGGAGCGTGGGCCTCTAGGACTGACACCCCGTGGGGCGCCTCATGGACTGCTTCATCCCAAAAATTCCTTGGGGTCCATCTCGGAGTCCGTCTTTCTGCTCAAAATGAAACATGGAATGCTCTCAGAACACGCCTTACTCGAACTGCTGCAATCTGGCGAGGTTCCCAGTTTTGTACTTCTTACTTCTCAAGAGCTAGAATAGCTCAGACTTATATTCTTTCACCATGCCTATATGCATGGTCAGCAGAACGCATGCCCATTTATCACCTCAATGAAATCACTCGAATCATCTCAACGATAATATGGAACAGGTACCATTGGATCCAGGTCTCCACTCTCTGTCGTCGAGTCACTGATGGAGGTATTTCACTGCTGGAAGTTCGCACCTACTATAAAGCACATAAAGTGGTTTCTTTCCTGCGGCTACTAAGTGCACCAGAGTCGCCAGTTACGCTCGTTAGAGATGTCATGATATCGCCTAGGAATCCCCGAATCACTTTCATCACGTATCTTCTAATGGATCAATCTCCTTTTTTTCATTCTAAACTTTCCCCTTTCTACAAAGAGGTCCTTTCCTTTCTCCGTTCCCTACCCCTCTTCCGTGCTCCACCGGCTTCCACCACTGAACTATTAGCTGAGCCCCTGTTCTTTTCTTCCATCCTTCATCCCCCTAATGCTCCCTACTTTACTGACCTTTCCTGGCTCCCCGCCGGAATAGTATCTGTTCAGGATCTAATTTCTCCATATCTTTCTTGGAAACCCTTCTCTGATCTGTCCCCCCACATCTCCCCTACCTCTTCCTCTCTTTCGCTGTATGATTCCTTCCGTTCTTCAATCATTACCCTCTTCCCTAACCTTGCCTCTCAAGCTGGGTTAACTGTTGTTCCCTCTGCCTCTCTTCTTCTTCCCTTTTTCCTTTCCGTTCGGGGCTCATCACTTCCTCTCTCCAGTTTTTCTGTCTCGTCTCTTTACCGTTGTCTCATTGATCCACTGTATGCTACACCATTGATGATTCCAGATGTTCCGAATGTCGCCCTTTCACAAGTGTGGTCCATGTCTAATTCGCCACTATCTATTCCAGCAGAAAGAAACATCCAATGGTTGTTTCTTCATCGGCGGTTACCAGTTCCTACCAAATTATTCAGGATGACGCTTGTTGATTCGCCTAACTGCATGTTTTGTTCTACGATTGCGGATGTAGATCATGTGTATCAACATTGCACAGTGCTTCTTCCCTTGCTACATCTGACCTTCACTACTGCACAGTGCTTCTTCCCTTGCTACATCTGACCTTCACTACTGCACAGTGCCTTAGTACTAATGATCTCTCCTTCTCAGCCTATAGCACGCTACTCAGTTCAAGTACTCCGCCTATTCCTATATCAGAGTCATGTGCTTATGTATTCATATTAGCAAAACATGTGATTTTTTGCTACTATCAACAGCTACGTTCTACCCCTATACAGCCTACCATCTTTCAGGCGGGAGCTGCGATGTGCAGTCAGTTCCGGAACAGAATGATTTCACGCTTGAGGCTTGCTTTCACTGTTGCTAAGGCTGCGAATCGAATCCCACACTTTATGTCAGTGTGGTCACCTTTTCGTCAATGGTTTTCTGGTCCATCAGAAGACCTTAGACTTTGTTCTGACTTCTGTGAAATTGTTTGGACTAATTGAAGTATAGTTTTGTGATTATCGTGTTCTTAGGTGCCCTTGTCATAATTGCTTCTTAATGTTACTGCACGTTTGCATGTTTCTCACCAACAAGGTCCTGTAGGTGAGTTTCTTGTTATACCACAGGCACTTAGAATAAGTTTAAAGTTGTTTTTTTTTTTCGGTACTTTCCTTATGTCTGCCGGGCTTTATAATATATGGTTTTTGCTCACGGTGCTAAGCAACTGTTTGATAGTGTTTAAATTGTATTATTGATTTTGCACAGTGTGGTTTCTGATCATGTTACATGTACATAAAGGGATATGATCAGTCGATTACACCATGTTCTGCAAGGTTTAGCACTTTTGTAGTGCAGGGGGTAATTGTTCATCATTCGGTGATTTGTACTGTACCTGAAGTATAGTTGCTATGCCAAAAGCTCAGTTTTGTATATACTAATGTACTTTCCTAATTGCACTGTAAAATTTATGTTTGGCACATTTCGCATGTTGGGTCACGATTACATGTCTTAAGTTTTATGCTCATGGTGCGGAGCAAACGCTTTGATAGTATTTCAATTATATGTTAATGTTACACAGTGTGGTTTTTCTCATGTCACATGTGCCTAATAGGAAATAATCAGTCTATTAGATAATGTTCTGCGCTGTATTGCATATTTGCTGTACAAAGAGTCAGTTTCATATTTTCATTATTTGTATTGTACCCGAAGTATAAATTTTCTGTAAAACGCAAGTTCTGTCTGTACTAATATACTTTACTCTTTGCACTGTGAAATTTACAGTTGTACCATGGAATTGTAATTCCTTATTAGTGTCTTCCCTATGCCGTTGCATCTTGTGTACATATGTTGTTGTTCATTACAAGTTAATCTATAGCACTGTGATTGAGGCACTTGTTTAAGCCTAAGTAATAGTTCTTTTTGTAATTTGACAGCGTTTCACAAGAGAGATATTGCATTCAATTTGTATAGAGTTCACACCATCATTGTGGAAAAATCATTTATTCGCTTATCTTTCAGATACTGAAAAGTATAAACCTTATGCTCTTTTCTTCTCTTTTCTTCTTTTTTTCAAGATTGCTCAAAATATACATGTTTGTTTTTGCACTGTAAAATTTATAGTTATACCTTGTACTGGTGTTCACCTATTAGAGATGGCACTCTGCTGATGCACATTGCGAACATATGTTGTACATAGAGTAAGTCAGCCCATCAGTCCAGTATTGTCAGTGTTATGAATTTGCTTACATTGTATATAGTGCATCCACATAATGTAAATATCTCATTGTCATTGTAAATAGGTCATCCACTTGTTTATCTTTTGGTAACTGTTAAGCACAGGCCATCTGTATCTTCCTGTCCATGTTTGCTCCAAATAAAAAATTGTTGAAGCTCACGGTGGTCGTTAAACCTCCAATAAAAAAAAACAAAAAAACCTGCAATCAAAAAAAAAAATGTCATCCACATGATCGCATAACTCCGCTAAATCAGCATTAACGTGTTGTAGTGCTCTGCATAGTGGCAACGTGCAAGGAAATATATTTCCTGTGATAAAAAGAGGTATCACCAATTTAGCACTCTGTATAGAACACAGCAGTTGACATGCAGTCTCTGAGGTAACTAAAGCCTCTAAATTTTCTAGATCTACAATAGTAGCACAGCTCCTTAAAGCGAATGATGCTTTCGTGTCTATAGATCCAACGTGTTTCGCAAAAGGACATCAGGGTTGTGTGTTTAGACTCAGGCAACTATTGGACTCTGTAGAACTTTTCTACGTTCAGCAGAGTTGCCAAAAACAGTTTTTTTGTTATTGGAGGTTTAACGACCACCGTGAGCAACTCAATGGGCTACAAGCAGTCGCCCGTCCCTAATGTAGGGTAACTGGTTCCAGGGGAGGGAGAGAGCCAGTGCCGTAAGACAAGCACAACATCCATGCCTTATCGGGATTCGAACCCGGACCCCTTACGGACGAATGATCAGAGGTCATCGCTTAGACCACTACGCCACCGGGTCGGCCCAAAAAGAGTTGCAGCAGACTGTAGGGTGCCTAGAAAATTGCTTATTAAAGGTAGAGCACATGAGCTGCTTAGGGCAAAATTTTAAGAATGGGTTGAATTGGCCGTCTAATAGTTGCTGTGATAGCAACTATTAGACGGCCAATACAACGTCAAAGTCCCTTGGTATGGTGGCTTCATCTATCGTTATCGGAATTTCTAAAATCCACTACCTGTCGAAGATTTCAAATTTTATTTTGTAATTTTCATTTTTCAGACTGTGCTTACTTTCATCCTGTCTCCTGTGTAATGTTTTCATGTGATCTCTGTCTGACATTGTTCAGTTTGCTTTCTGAGTAAGTTCATGTGTCGTTACTCGCTAACTAATACTAATATGCTAAAAACTGAAGAGTTTATTTTTTGTTAAGTGATTAGATAGATAGATTGATAGATTTTTGTTGTGAAATAGTTAAAAAACAACCCGAAACAAAAGTCTAGTTAGGGCCCTGATAGATAGATAGATTACATTTTTGCTGCAGAATATATCCCCCCCCTCCCGAAACTAAGGTCTAGTTACGGTCCTGCATCCTTCTTGTATTAAGTCTTTGCAAGGAAACACGTGGGAGTTGCGATTCTTTAAATACGTAACAAACCCATGTAAAAACTGAGCCGCCCCGGTGGCGCAGTGGTCTAAGGCGTTGGCCTCTGATCATTCGTCCGTAAGGGGTCCGGGTTCGAATCCCGGTCAGGCATGGATGTTGTGTTTGTCTTACGGCACTGGCTCTCTCCCTTCCCTGGAACCAGTGACCCTAAATTAGGGACGGGCGACTGCTTATAGCTCATTTGAGTTGCTCACGGTGGTCGTTAAACCTCCAATCAAAAAAAAAAAAAAAAACTGATGGTGTAAATTAAAAACTAAGAAATGATTTGCAACGGTAACTATGTTCATAATCGACAGACTCCTGATTTAAAATTTGCGTTATTTATTCTTGACTAAACTATCTTTCTGGAATAAACGAATGTAAAATAATCAAAAATCGGAAAGATTTAGAAAATAAAGAGAAAACAAAATACTGGCAATGGTTTTACAAAGGGTAATAGTTATGGTTTTACAAAGGGTACGTTCTTAAACTCCAGCTATAACCTTTGTGATGGTAATAGCAATAATTTATACATGGTACGTTCTCCAGATCGGACCTTTTACAAACCCTGATTTAACGAATTTTGAAAATCACATACGAAAATGACGCTACATGAGACAGTTTGTATTCTGGTGGGCTGACTACTTGTTAAAAAAATGGCCCACTGTAATGAGTTCTTTGTTATAGCTTCTTGATTTTTCTTCTATTTTTAGTTCGATAAGTTTCATATCGCGTTAAATGCCGTATACGTTAAGTCCGAAGTAATCAGGAGAGTCTCTTTGCCATGGGTTTTCTAGATTCCACGAGACTGCTAATTCTGAAATGGTATCATCAAGCCACGTCATATGTTCAACACATAGGTACTTAGAATTAGGGCATCTTTTTAAAAGGAATCTTGAACTGCTACTTTTGTAGTCAGAAACAATGTGCCTTGAATGAGCCTTGCGGTCAGAGAACATTGAAACGCCAGAAAGCTCATTTGTCTCCAACAGCAGTAGTTTGTCCTTTATTTCAGATTCTCCATTTGCGATCCTTGAAGTACCGCTATGCGTGTTAGGACTGTAACTTAGTGCATTATATCCTGCCCTTTGGAAAGTAAAGTTTTCTTGCTTAGGGATGAAACCCTTTTCCATATCGACGATGCGACCTAATTCGCAGGATTTATTGTTGTCACAGATGCCTGACTTTGTTGCTTTGGACTGCCCTGCAACATAAAATAAGAGTGAAAAACAAATCAAGCAACATATACAGTATATCAAAACAGATGTTCTCGAAAATACATTATATATTATTACGAGATGGCATTCGTCAATTTCACCTTGGGTTCGCTCCAAAGGTTGGGTTTAGACACATCCGTTTGACCTTACACGGGCCTTTCGCCGTGTACCGAAGCGAAGGAATGTCGATGGGATCGTAAGACGGAAGAGAGGATGATGACCTTATGCGTTTGTGAAGGTTTTTTTTTTTTTTTTTTTTTTTGAGCCAGTGGTTTAACGTGCTCTCAGAGGCGCAACTGATGTTTCACACCTAGCAGGCTACTGGGGCCGATCCCGCTACCAGCTGGTTACAAGGTAGCTGCTGTAACCGCGGGGTACTCTCAAGACTGTCGAAAATACGGACTTCCAAAGTAATTTTTTATAGGATGAGATTCATTCTATCTTAATAAATCCCTAAAGCTGTAAAATGATTTAAGTCAATTAGGGAATGCCAGGTAATACCATCATAGCCGCACTTAATAAGACCACCTACTTAATAACGTGTTGATCTGCTTTTCTCAGTGTTAAGTGCGTGAACCCGGAGTTGCATCGAATCCACTAAACCGCAGAAGGTGTTCTCCGATATTCTGTACCAGATGGACAGACTGAAGTCTCGAAGCTCGGCTATTGGCGTAGACCTACAAATGCTATGTTCCACTGCATCCCATAAATGCTCCATAGGGTTCAAACCCAGATATTTGGTTGCCAGGGAAGTACACGATGCGTTGAACGGGATGCTCGAGCAAATCCTGCACAATGCTGGTCTTGTAACACGGAGCACTGTCTTTCTGAAAGGATGTGGCGCTATCCGGATGCATAACCGACACGTAGGGCAACAATTGGTCAGAAACAATGCCTAGGCACAATCTGGTAGTGAGGTTGTGTTCCGTGGGGATTAAGGGACTCAGTCATGTCCATCATAACAATGTTGTGTTTCGAGCCAAGTACACTATATTGGCAAAAGTCACCGGACACCTAGAAAAGAAACACAACATAGAATTTATTGTCATACATTAGCATGATGTCGGTCCACCTTTGGCTTTAACGCATGCACTGACCCGTCGAGACATGCTTTCGACAAGATTTTGGAACACAGCGATAGGTATGCGCTTCCATTCAGTACATAATGCTGCCGCTAACTGTTGCTTAGTAGTAGGCCTTGGTTCCAAACTTCTTATGCGGGGCTTTAATTCATCCCATAGGTGCACCATGGGGTTACAATCAGGGCACTTTGCTGGCCAGTCCACACACGTCACGGAATTATCGTCAAACCACGCCGTAACAGTCCTTGATTTATGGCTCGGTGCATTATTCTGCTGATACCAACATGGCTCGGTTCCATAGCATTGCCACAGAGTTGGTACGGGATAATTGTTCAGAATATCGAATAGACGTGCTGTTAACAGGTTTGTCCACGATAAACAATGGGCCGGGACCATACCACGAAAAAACCATACACACGAGTACACTGCCGGCTCCAAACTTAACCGTAGGAAGAGTATACTGTGGTAAATAGCGTACCCCGGCTGCCGCCATACCCACACACGGCCATCAGACTGATGGATCGTGTATCTAGATTCATCAGTCCATTGAACCCGTTTCCATTGATTTACGGTCCACGATAAATGTTCTATACACCATGCTAAACGACGAGTAGCATTCTGAGTGGAGATGAAAAGCTTATGAGCAGTCGCACGACCACGGTAACCCATGGAATGAAGTTTTCTGCGAATGGTACGTGTACATACCGAGGTTCCAGCATTGTTAGTCACCTGTACACTGAGTTCTTGTGCAGTACTCCGTTGATTAGTTGTAACGACTCTCCTGAGGCTTCGACGTCCTCTATCACTGATTTTCTTTAGTCTGCCGGTACGTTCTGCTGCTTCAGGCACGCAATGTGTTTTTCACTTATTCAGTACATTCAAGACAGTTGACTTGGGTATGTTTGAACGCATCTCGGTTTCTCTTATGTACAACCCACTAATATAACACCCAACAATCTTTCCTTTCTCAAAGTCAGTTCTCCCCCGCCGGGACATTTTCACTCAGCCTCACATTGCGATATGACGCGGTCAGCTGCATCCTTGTTTTTATACCGTTTCCAGCTGTACCGCGCATCTTAACAACGCAGCTGATCCGTTCATTTGCTTTTGAAGGGATGTCCGGTGACTTTTGTCGATATAGTGTATGTTGGTTGAATGCAAAGTGATGCCTCCACCTTCGTAACGCATCAACAGATGGTAGCACAGAAAAGCAACAATTACTGACATGCTGCATAGGTTCTCGTCTACCATTTCAGTTGGCGGCAAGTCTTTGCAGTGAATGTTTGTCTAGCTATTCTGTGAGAAATGAAACACAGTGCAGTACCTTCGTCAGAGGATTTAAACATCGCGCTGTTATCGAATTCTTGACAGCTGAAGGTGTCACTTCAGTATAAATTCACCAAAGAGTGCAAGCCGTTAATGGTTGATGTCAGCACCGTGCGACGTTGGACCAACAGATGCAAAGATGGCGAGGCGGGAACATCTGACTTATGTGACAAAAAACGACCTGTGTCAGCAACCGACGATTTTCACTGGAAACGGGTTGACGAACTGATTGAGAACAATCGGTGGATTACTCATCGATAAATTACTGGCAGAATCGGCATTTCATAAGAACGTGTGGGTCACTTTATTGCTTTCCTTGGATATCGGAAGATATGTGCGTGGTGAGTTCCTCGGATGCTAACACTTGAAATGAAATCTCGGAGACTTGAATTTTGCAAGCAACTTTTGTCGTTTTACGATGATGAAGGTGAAGCTTTTCTTCACATCATAGTGACAGAAGAGGAAACGTGGTTGCACCATTGCGACCAGAAAGGAAGCGTCATTCCATGGAATATCGGCACACAGACTCGCACCACAGAAAAATAAATTCAAATCATAAGCTTCGTCCGGAAAACTCCTGGAAAAAATGGTGTTATCCGCCTTGATTTCCTGGAATCTGAAACAAAAATTAACTCAGAACGTTACATTTTGACGTTCCGAGCTTTAAAAAGCGATTAAGAAGGTTACGAAGGGTAAAACAAATATTTTCCTGTAGCCCGACAACGCTAGGCCGCACACTTTGAGAGCCATCGTAGAAGCAATCGAGAGGTTGCTATAATGTAACGTATCACGTGACATGACGTACTACTGAGGTGACGCGTGACTCAAATCGACAATGAAGCAGGCATAAGCCTACCGGCGTAGTTCTGTTGGGAGAACAGCCGCTCCAGATTAAGAAGACGTTGGTTCTGATATCCCCACCACCAAAGGTTATACACTGAGTGATAACTGAATTATAACCACCTATCCCACGAGGACATCGATTCAATAAGATGCCGGAAATAGTTGGAAGGAATGGCCCACTAAGCTCTGTGTAATGCGGCTTTTAGTGCTGGTTCGGAGGCGATTGACGTTTCCAGACGCCTAATATGCAATTCTATAGTGCCCTACAAATGCTCTATGGGAGTGATATCGGAGGAGTTCGGAGGCCAGTCGATATGCTGAAAGTCTGCACTGTGTTTTTCAAATCATTCCTGCACAACATTGGGCCTGTGGCTCGGCGCATTGTCATCTTGGAAGACACCTTCGCCATTCGGGGAAAAGTGCAACTTTGCTGGGTGTACAGAGTCAGTAAGCAATTCACGATAGTGGGTGTCAGTCATACGTTGTTTCGCATGCACCAGGGGTCCAAGTTCCTGCCTGGTAAACATGTCCCACAGCATACAACCGTCTCCACCGTCTTGAAGTGCGGAAACCATGCAGGGTGGATCGAGTGCTTCATGTTGTTTATTGCAAATACGTACGCGACCATCCACGAAGTGGAGTAAAAACGCAGCTCGTCACACCAGCACACTTTTTCCAGTAGCCCCGACTTCTAACTTGCATTATCTTTGCATCAGGCGAGTCTTTTCAGCCGGTGAACAGTGGCTAGGAGAAGTAGCCAGAGAAGTCATGCATTTCTCGGCCGCACCTGTATGGAATAATATTAGGAGAATTGCCCCTTACGCAAATTTTAAAGAGACCGCCATCAGGGAAACAGTAGAAATCCTATCCAACAAACTATCATGCAATGATATGGTCTCTACTGAATTAAACACGTCGCGACGCACCGTATAATATGGTCTCTACTGAAAACACGTCGCGACGCACCGTATAATATGGTCTCTACTGAAAACACGTCGCGACGCACCGTATAATTGCGTGATAAAAATTCATGCAATATGATCGTGGTGTCACTCACGTTATTTTCAAAATTCATCTGCGTTCTTTACGTGTTCCAATTCCCTGCATTTTTATGTCTACCATTGCCTTGAAAAAGCCTCCCAGTGGAGTGCGAAAGCTTGGCGAATCTTTGTACTGACTACACCACAAAAACAAACGGATTTAATACGCTATATGCGTCTCTTGAGTATTCACAGAGACGCCTATATGCGTCTCAATAATATTCACCAAATATATTGACTATTCATCATTCACAATCTGGTGTATTTAAAATAAAGTTAAAGGTTAGGAGAGGATGTCGTCGGGGGTATCTGCTGTTATAGTCCATTCGCGCGAGGCATGGTCATGACAGATGTGTTCCGAGTTGACCTCTGTTGTATTGGATAGTCAACTGTTAAACAGTGCTGTGTCTGTTGTCCTGTACGAGTTGTCGCGCTCACCTATCACATCAACCTCTCGCTGTCCCGTGCAGTTTTGCCTCCGGGTCGCTGTTTAACCATGTTCACGTCAGTCCTGATACGCTTTAACTGTGGCGGCTCGCGAACAATCCACTAGTTCAGCCGTTTGGGAAATCCAGGCACCCGCCCCCCAAGCTCCCACAATCTGTCCTTTCTCAAAGTCCGATAAATCCTTCCATTTACCCATCACACTCCGAATTTTACTACCTACTGCTCCACTCACACGTTATCTATGCTACCTCTATCGAGTTATCGCGCCCTCTTGGAAATTACGTGATCAACAAGCCGCTTCCACTTTTGATAGGGGTAGGCACAGTTCAGGGATCACTCGGTGTGTGTATGATGATGCTGAATGGTTCGCTCTCATCGCTGTGAATGGTCATTCAATCCGCTGTTACTGTGCCACACACTGTGCCACAAGTCTCTGCTCGTTTAACATTCTTTCACCCTGATGAGTTCGGAAACGAATTCCCAATGCGAAAAGAAATATCGAGAATTAATGTGCCAACCGTTATGTGAGAAAGCAATGAGCAGTCATCTGGAAAATATGGTGGCACCTAGGAATGGGAAGGCATGAAACTTTAATACTATTCATTTGAATGGTGTGCCCGCTTCGTTCGCTACGTGCCGGCTCGTGGCGAATCATTCATCGTGAACGATGAATGGCAAAGATTTCCGCTCTTTTGGAATGTTTGCCCATTTCCGTTTGACCTCGTGCTCGCTTTGGTACAAAGAATGGACTGCTGAGTGAGTGAAGTGAGTCCACCAGCCGGGAGTGGACGCAAATTGAATGACAATTCATTTGATTAATTATTCGTGAATGATTTCTGAAAACTCAAATTTGCCGGTGGTGAACATCGAAACCACATCCTTCTGCTCCGGAGACGAATTCTGTTCCAATTAAGCTTCACCGACGGAATTTATCGCTGCAACTTTACCGTCTTAATATGCGCTTCACCTATGTAGCACGTCAGAAATTCTTTCGCATGAATGAAGAATGAGCTCCCAAGAATGAATGTCTTATGACATCACCACTCCTTATACGCCATTGAGGTGCTCACGGTGGGCGTTGAACCCTGTTCGACAAAAAAAACGAGAATACCCTGGTACTCTTCGCACACTATGTGGACAAAAGTGATTAAACACCCCCACGCAGGCGCAATGGTGTGCTCCCGCAGCTGACACGTGGTCGATAAGGTATAAAAACGACAACGGGAGTACGCCCCGATCAATCGCTGATAAATGGCTAGCAGGAGAGAGCTCTCCGAGTTTGAAAAAGGCGTTATAATAGGACGCTTAGGTGGAGGTATGAGCATAAAAAACGTTGATGATGTCATCCAGGTCGCTAAATTGCCTGTGGCCTTTGTCATCAAGAAATAGAAGAAGACGGGACATTGCAGAAATTCATCTCGTCCTAGAAGATCCACAAAACTCCAACCCAGGGACCGGAGGTTGCTGCAGGGAAACATCCGAAAAACCAGGTCCCAATCAATGCACGCCATAGCACATGAGTTCCTGATGGCCGCAGATGTTATGGTTTCCACCAAGACACTTCGAAAAGAGGCCCATGCACTACTCGGGTATCATGACAGAGCAGCCGTCCCTAAATTTCTCATCACAAAGACCAATAAAGCCACGCGGATACGATGATGTTAACAAAGGAGCAATGGCCGCAGGTGTTATGGAGCGACGAATCCCGCTTCACATTATTACGATCGGATGGACGTGTCTGGTGGTTTTTGGCGTTTACCCGGCGAACGTCTGCTTCCCGAGTGTACGGTGCCGACTGTGAAGCACGGAGGCGGTGGAGTTATGGTATGGGGCTGTTTCAACTAGTACGGTAGGGGTCCACTGGTTGTTGTTCATGACAACAGGAACTCTGGTGTATAGAGATGTTCTGGATAACTCAATGCTCCCAACATTGTGGCAGCTCTACGGACAGGACGTTTGCTTCTTCCAAGACAATGTCAATGCCACTTGTCATGTGTCCAGGGCTACAATGGAGTGGTATGAGGGAAATTAGCTCCCGCGGCTGGACTAGCCTGTTCAGATCCCGGACACCAATCCCATTAAACACGTACGGGATGAACTTGAACGACGGTTGAGATCTAGACCAACATGTCCTTCTTCACTGGCAGAGTTGGTCGATGTACGCAAGGCGGAATAGAGGAACATCCCGCTCTCCGTATTCCATGGACTTGTGGGCAGATTACCTCGACTGATGGCTGCTGTAATTTCTGCAAATGCAGGACCTACTCCCTACTACTGTAGTTACAGTACTGTTTTTCTATTTACTTACAGTGACTAATCCCTTTTATCCACATGTTGTAGATCATTTATGCTACTCATCTTTCGTATGCTAAGATCTTTGTGGGTGGGAAATAAAAGTGATTCGAGAGAATACATTTCTTTATGTTCACCACATTGCATTTATTCGCGTCACTCACCACCACACCAAACCACAGTCCGGTACATACTAAGTGGAATTAAATCATAACAACAAACAATAATGTTTACTTAAATCCTGACAATGAGCGGTACTTGGGTAAGTGGACTTTCGTAAAATCAATGAAAGATCATATGTAAGTCATAAAAGTAAATATTTACTAAACTATGGATGCGGCGATAGTAAGTATTTCGACTGTTTAGTTTTTCAAAAACTATATTTATTTTTAAAATAAATATAGAACGTAAGAAACGACTCTAACACTCAGGAAACGTGATGTAGCTACGAAAGTTCATCTGCACATACGCAAGTTAAAATCTGACCTCAAGATACACTGCCGGAAAGTGAAAAAAGAACACCCAGAAGGACTGCCAGTAGGAACGATATTACACTGAAGAGCAATTGAATTAGAGATACCTGTCTAGTAACGTGTAGCACCACCTTTCGCCCTGATGACGGCGGCGATTCGTCTCGGCATGGACTCTACAAGATACCGGAAGCGTTGGGAAACCATACGGATCCACGACCCCTGAACAAGCTCCCACAGTTCACGAAGATTTGATGGAGGGGGGTCAGAGCCTCGAACATCTCTCTCGATGGCATCCCAGATGTGCTCGAAGGGATTAAGGTCAGGTGACCTAACTGGCCAAGGAAGCGAGGTCACGTCGGTGGAGTGTTCATCCAACCATTCGGATACAATTCGAAAACGATGGCACGATGCATTGTCTTGTTGCAGGATGAGGTCCCCAGTGGAATGTTGAAGACGCACAAACGGGAGCAAATGGTCGTCCAGGATATCCCGGTAACGTTGACCTGTGAGGGACTATGTCACACGTACCAGGGGTCCCATTTCAGTCCACGTAAACAGTCCCCAAACGAGAATGCCACCCCCACCAGCTTGAAGAGTACCCTGCTGGCAAGAAGGATCCATCGCTTCATGTGGTTTGCGCCGTACTCGGATCCTGCCATCCGCATGTACCAACGTGAATCTCGACTGATCAGTCCAGGCAACATTTTTCCACATGTCTAGGGTCCAGTGGCGATGTTCCCGCTCCCATGCTAATCTTTACACCCTGTGATGTGCGGTCAGCAGCGGTACTCTCGTGGAACGATGGCTTCTGTACCCTATAGCGAGGAGATGGTTCTGGATGGTGTGGCTGCTTACACGTTTTTGTGCAATAGCGTTAAATTGCCTAGTAATTTCTTGCACTGTGGCCCGTCTATCCGCTGTTACAATGCGAGCTAGCCGACGATGGCCCCTCTCATCCACACGCTGTTGTCCACGGCAGTTGGCTCTTGCAGCGATGGATTTATCGGATTCGATGTAGTCACGGTGCACCCATGACACAGTGGTTCGTGAAATCCCAGTGCCTGCACGACTTCCGAGATGGAGTGACCCATTCGTCGGGCCCCGACAATTTGCCCACGATCAAATGCGCTTAGATCCTTCGTCTTACCAATACTGCGTTTGACTCTTACTGATTCCCGTCGCATCACTCCTTATATTGTCGGATCGTTGCATACGTCACGTCGTTTCCGTTTACATGGCCGCCCACAGCGCCACATTTGCATAACGCCAGCTGTCTCTAATTCAATTGCTTTTCAGTGTATAATATGTTAATTGTTAAGGTGGACGTCAAGTAATTTTGTTTGTATACTTCCAATGGCAAAACGTCTGTACATATTTTCTTCGCAATTAATGCGTTTCCAAGAATGAAGATTTGAACATCGATCAAAATAGCTTCATTTTATAACTCGGAATACTTAATATTTTCTAAAACATAACCGTAATTGTGCAATACAATTTTTTTTGTCTACTGACGTCATGAAAGCACAGGTCGCGCCATCTTTTTTCTGGTTTCAACACCACCAAAAGAAAAGTTATTGATTTTTAATATAATTATGGTTATGTTTTAGAACATATTAAGTATTTCAAGTTATAATATGAAGCTATTTTAATCGATGTTCAAATTTTCATCCTTGGGAACTCATTAATTGTGAAGAAAATGTGTACAGAAGTTTTTCCATTGGAAGTATACGAAGCAAAATTATTTGACGTCCACCTTTAGGGCAGCAGAAACTGTGATCCAAATTGGAATGTCATTGGGTGAAATAATGACGTTACTGCGGACGACAACATGCAAATGTGCGCTGCGCGTATTTAAGGACTAGGGAGTGCAGAACGAAGTCATTCGTCTAGTGTCGTGTTGTTCAGTCCTCGTTGAAGAAGCTACCATGCCTGAACGACGCAGACGTGCAACATTTGTTTAGTTATCGGAGTTCGAGCGAGGTCGTATAGTGGGTCTACGGGAAGGAGGTTAGTCCTTCCGTCAAATTGCGAACCGAGTGAAACGAAAGGTATCGGCCGTGGTAAGATGGTGGTGTCGGTGGTCAAAGGAGCATTCGCACACTCGCAGACGGAGTTACGGGCAACATAGAATTACGGACGCACGAGAGGATCTGCTTATCAGGAGGGCGGGGTTGGCAGAGCAGATGGCTACGGCGTCAAAAATTCTGTTCTCTGTCATGCCAAGGGTGTCTACCAGAACGGTACGGAATCGTTTGATGGAAACAGGACTACGGGCACGCGTGCTGTTGTCACGGTTACCACTGACCCATGGTGACCGTCGAGCACGTTTGCGGATGTGTCAAGAACGAGTTCATTGGAGGAACGAATGGCGGTCAGTGGTCTTCAGTGATGAAAGCCGATTCTGCTTGGAAGCGTCTGACGGTCGTGTACGCGTCCGAAGGTGACAAGGTGAGCGGCTTCTGCCATCGTGCATCCGCCAATGACACACAAGCCTCACGCCGGGCATCATAGTATGAGAAGCGATTAGCTATCACTCTCGTTCGAGCCCGGTGTGCGTACGGGCTACACTGAATAGTAGTACGTGTTGGAAAGAATACTATGTGTCCGTTCAAAGTTCCACACAAACAAAAGAACAATAGATGGCGTTGCTGCGTGAAGCAAACTTATTTGTAAATAATAAAGGAAAAACTCTCATCCTCACTCCAACGCAAAAAGAAGTGAAGTGCCGGCCTGACCTTCGACCTGAGAAGAAAAAAGATGTTCCCGTGAGAACCAAAGGCGAAAGCGAAAGATGAAGTTATGTGTTATAACGAAGTAAATTTCTTCGTCATTTTTGTCCACGCCGGGGCTCGAACCCGGGTCCCCTAATTCCGGAATAAGTCACTCTACCAATTGAGCTACGCGGACGTTCGTTATGACTGCTATCTGCCTTTATGTCCTGCTGGGCAGGCACGTCACATCTCCCCCCCCCCGAAAGAGGGCCGGGGGCATGGCCCACGGGTCAGCCGTGACCATGAATCGTTTCAGGCAGCCATCCGCTGTAGAACGTGCACTTGAGAACTCCCAGTCAATCTGGTGTGTGGAATGCAACGTCACACACATTTATTTTTCGAAGCGCTGGAGAAGGGATTCTCTAATTTTTTCTGTCTCGCGGTGTGGAAAGAACATCACACCATTGCGAGATCTTGAACGGCCGGGTCATCTGGAAAGTTCGGGCGCCATTATAACGAAGTAAATTTCTCCATCATTTTTGTCCACGCCAGGGCTCGAACCGGGGTCCCCTCATTCCGGAATAAGTCACTCTACCAATTGAGCTACGCGGACGTTCGTTCTGACTGCTATCTGCCTTTATGTCGTGTTCGTCTTGCTGGGCAGGCACGTCACAGTGTGTACGTACTGCGTATGTGATGTTGTTCCAAACCAATATAAAATTAGATAGCTTGTGTTTTCAATCTTAGATGTTTCAGTGTTCTTAGATGTTCAGTGTGATGTGATGTGAATTGTTGTATTATACTGTACATAGGGACTAATAATATAAATACAATCTTTATTTCATTCCTCTATGTCATGAAAGTTGCTCAATGATATTCTTCTATCCAGTCACTAAATATGTTTAGCAACTAGAACTATGGCATGGTAACTGATAAAAATGAATTGTACATAGTCTTTTATTATTACTACCCTATTTTACTATATTCCCTTCATTGTTTGGTTTATTACTTGATTATACTACAGAATTGTTGATTATTGAGGGAAATATAAAATTTGTACTATGTAATGAGGTTATTAATATGTATATAATTTTTTATTGAGTTCTTGTATGTCACTGATTACAACTATTGGAAAGTGTCTTGATGTGTACATGGTACTTCAAAGATACTATGTTATGTAGCATTAACTAACTGTTAGGTTATTTTTTATTCAATTTTACTGTTCTTTTTTTTGTGTGTTGTTTTTTCTCTGTCTTTATTAATTTTTTTTGTGTTGTTTTTTCTCTGTCTTTATTTTTTTTTTCCTTTTTTATTTTTGCCAAAATAATATACATATAAATATATGGAGATAAGGTCAATTATTTTATTAATTGGTGCAGGGGTGGCCACTATATTGTGAGATTCTCAAATAGTGCTTAGGGGAGGTGACTTAATTTTTACAAAACTGTTTGGGGTACATTGATATATGACTAATAATTACTTGTATTATTCAGTACAGTACCTTAATGATACAATATGTAATAACCCTAAAAATTCTCTAAATATTATTCATCTTAATGCCAGATCGTTGGTCAATAAGATATCTGATCTAGAGGCATTGGTTAAACTACTTAATTACCAAATAGATATAATTTGCATCTCGGAAACATGGTTTCCCTCTGAAGACTATTGTCTACATCTCCCACTCTATCAGACTTTTAATAAAAATAGGACTGAGTCTAGAGGAGGAGGAATTGCAATTTTTGTAAAACCAAATAATGTGGACTACACTCAAATTGAAGAATTGACATTTATTAATTCTGATATTGAAATTATTACAATTGAAGATCAATATAATATAATTTCAGCTTGCTATCGACCACTAACAGTGAATCCTTCTTTATTTATTGAAAAATTTACTGATATACTTAATTATATAAATTTTACAAAGAAAAAAGGAATGTTACTTGGAGACTTTAATATTGATCTGTCGCGGAAACTTTCATATCCACGAGAATTCGTTTCTGCAATTGCTACTGCAGGATTTTATAACACTATTCTTTCAGCTACAAGAATAACTCAATATACGGCCTCAATTTTGGATCTATGTATAACAAATATACCTTCGGACTCGATTTTATCGGGTATTCTTAATTTTCATTTCAGTGATCATCTACCAATTTTCTTAATTTACACATATAATGATGTACAAGCCTCTAGCCCAACAAATACTTTCACTAGAATTATTAATGAGAATAATACGAATCTATTCGCAAAACTAGCACATGATACGAACTGGGATGAAATAATGCAAATTCCTAATCCCGATGTGGTTTATAATTTATTTGAAATAACTTTGAAGAGATTGTACAATAAGGCTTTTCCATTAAAAAAAAACACAACTAGATCCAAAGAAGAGCGGAAATCTTGGCTAACAAGGCACTGTCTTAATCAGATAAATAAAAAAAAATAAACTGTTCACAAAATTCTTAAAATCAAGGTCACAAATTGATTATAATATTTTTAAAAAATTTTGAAATAATCTCAATTCCTGCATTAGAAAATTAAAAAGAAATTATTATTTTCATATTTTTTCTAGAAACAATCCTAAAGTAACCTGGAAGCTTAGGAAGTTGTTGTATTATCACCTCAGCGTATAATACAACAACTTCCTAAGCTAAATGATCAACAATTACCTGATTACTCCAACTCTTGCACTTTAAATTCAATGCATACTTTGGAAATAACTAGGCCGCCCCGGTGGCGCAGTGGTCTAAGGCGTTGGCCTCTGATCGTTCGTCCGTAAGGGGTCCGGGTTCGAATCCCGGTCAGGCATGGATGTTGTGTTTGTCTTACGGCACTGGCTCTCTCCCTTCCCTGGAACCAGTGACCCTAAATTAGGGACGGGCGACTGCTTATAGCCCATTGAGTTGCTCACGGTGGTCGTTAAACCTCCAAAAAAAAAAAAAAATTACTAGAACCGAATTAATCTACCAACTGCAGAATATTGACATAAATACAGGACCAGGCCCAGATGATATTCTTCCCAAAATTTTAAAAACTATAACTTTTTACATTGTTACTCCCCTTTTATATATTTTTAATTCCATTCTAGTTACAGGTATTTTCCCAGATTCGTTAAAAATTGCAAAAATTACTCCTGTCTTTAAAAAAGGTTCTCTGGCAGATATTAATAATTATCGACCAATAGCTAAATTATCCATATTCGCTAAAATTTTTGAAAAATTACTATTTGTCAGATTATTTGCCTATATTGAAAAGTATAAAATTTTGCACAAAAATCAAATTGGCTTTTCACCAAATTCCTCAACAGAAATCGCGCTTTTACACTTAAAGATAATTCAATCTAATTCTATTAATAATAAATTTACATTGGGACTTTTCATCGATTTATCAAAAGCATTTGATTCTTTAAATCATAGCCTATTATTATCAAAATTGTATGCAATTGGTATTCGGGGTACATTACATAATCTATTTATAAACTATCTCACTGGTCGCCAGCAATATACAGAAATTGAACATACCAGATCTAACTTACAATCAGTCATTTCAGGGGTCCCTCAGGGCTCAGTACTTGCTCCATTATTATTCAATATTTATATTAATGACTTCTGTACCTGTTTACACAATTCAGATATCATTTTATATGCAGATGATGCAACCATATTAATACATGGAAATGATGTTGAGACATTGGTGCGACAACTACAAGTCCATTTTACATCTATCACTAATTGGTTAACTAACAAGTTAGTAAAATCCTGCAATGCATTGATTATAATACGCTTTCCAACGTACCAGAAATCATTACTCAAGTTATTACTCAAGTTATGAGAATAATGGCTGTGGAATAAATCTCGGTCCTGTGCCCTGACCTTTGATCCCATTTCGATGATATACAACAGAACCGGTTTGTTATACCTCCGAAATAACATGATAAAATTTTGTCGCAATCAAAGCATTTTTACGTAAGTTATGATGCATAAGGGCTATGGAATAGATCCCGCTCCTTTGTCCTAACCTTTGACCCCATTTCGCCAATTTTCAATAGAATTCGTCCCCAGGCAAGACCCTACAACATACCAACATTTCATCCAAATCGAAGCATTTTTACGTAAGTTATGACGCATATATATATATAATGGCGACGGAAGTGATTCCGCTTCTGACCTTTGACCCCATTTCTCCCATTTTCAATAAAGTTTGTCGCCAGGTGGTCCCCTACCACATACTAAAAGTTCATCGAAATCGAACCTTTTTTACGTTAGTTATGACGCATAACTGCAGTGGAATGAATCCCGCTCCCATGTACTGACCTTTGACCCCATTTCGTTCACTTTCAATAGGGTTCCTTCCCAGGTGATCCCCTACCAGATACTAAAATTTCATCGAAATCGAACGATTGTTACGCCGCCCTGGTGGCGCAGTGGTCTAAGCGATGGCTTCTGATCATTCGTCTGAACGGGGTCCGGGTTCGAATCCCGGTGAGGCATGGATGTTGTATTTGTCTTACGGCACTGGCTCTCTCCCTCCCCTGGAACCAGTGACCCTACATTAGGGACGGGCGACTGCTTCTAGCCCATTGAGTTGCTCACGGTGGTCGTTAAACCTCCAATTAAAAAAAAAAAAAGAACGATTGTTACGCGAGTTATCCTGCGGACCGACATACGCACACAACGCGTGACGTAATGAGGCAGATGGGAATCGCGACCATCTGCTTGCCGCAAGTGTGACGTCATAAAACTTTAATGGGATACACACAATGCGTGACGTAATGAGACAGATGGCGTGACCGCGCGCCAACTTTCTCAAAGGCGAGATTATGACGTCATAAGATTTCTAAGCATTGGTAACATTAATGGAACAACGCCATCACTAAAAACGTTATAATTCGGGGTGGTTATTTAACATACTAAACGAATTCTCCTAAAGTCGAGATCAAGCTAAATCGATTTCTAGTACCAGAAAACGGTAGGTTAACGACTTTCATCAAATTTCTTAGAACCGTTTTCAAAATAAAATGTACATACATACATACAAGAATTGCTACTTCAAGGTGGACGTCAAGTAATTTTGCTTCCTATACTTCCAATGGAAGAATTTCTGTACATATTTTCTTCACAATTAATGCGTTCCCAAGGATGAAAATTTGAACATCGATTAAAATATCTTCATTTTATAACTTGCAATACTTAATATTTTCTAAAACATAACCATATTTATGCAATTCAACATTTGTTTGTCTACTGACGTCATGAAAATACAGGTCGCGCCATCTTTTTTCAGGACAATTAATGCGTTCACAAGGATGAAAATTTGAACATCGATTAAAATAGCTTCATTTCATAACTTGGAATACTTAATATTTTCTAAACCATAACCGTAATTATGCAATCCAACATTTTTTTGTCCACTGACGTCATCAAAGTCCAGGTCGCGCCATCTTTTCTCTGGTTTCAACACCACCAAATGTAATAAGGCTATTCCCTGAAGAGAATAGCCTTATTACGTTTTTCGGAATTTCGTTGAATTGTACTACCTTTAATTTAGACTTTGGTTAGTGTACAGCTGAGTTCCAGTGTGAAGTTCTGTGTCCTTTTCAGCACTTTGATTTTTAACTATTTCTACTTAATAGTTTCAATGACTCCACAAGCGGATCTCCAGTGATGTATTTATTTCTTAATGTATGTTTCATCTTTTTACTCGCCTTTTTAGGGTTTTCAAAAAACATTTTCTCTTTGTTTCTTGTTTATTATCTTATGTTTGAATCTTTGTCGTTTTACGCTTTCCATCCGTAGCTTAAAGAAGCGTATATGCTCCAGGTTTGTCCGTCTGTGTGTCTGTCTGTCTTTCTTTCCGCATGATAACTCGCGTAAAAATGGCTCAATTTCGATGAAATTTTAGTATGTGATAGGGGACAACCTCGGAACGAACGCTGTTGAAAATGGACGAAATGGGATCGAAGGTCAGGACATATGAGCGGGATCCCTTCCATCGCCTTTATTCGTCATAACTTACGTAAAAATGCTTCGATTGCGACAAAACTTCATCATGTTGTTCCGGAGGCATACTGAACTGGTTCTATTTAATATTATCGAAATGGGGTCAAAGGTCAGGGCGCAGGAGCGAGATTTATTCCACCGCCATTAAAATCATAACTTGATTGAAATGCTTCTACTGCAACAAAACTTTAGTATGTTGTTCCTGAGGTATACTGAACCAATTCTGTTTAATATCATCGAAATGGGGTCAAAGGTCAGGGCACAAGAGTGAAATTTATTCCACAGCCATCGTCCTCATAACTTGAGTAATGATTTACTCAGGACCTTTGACCTCATTTACCCGGAGGTATACTGAACCTCAACACTAAACTGGAACGTGGCAAGCTCATAAGACAAACAAAATGTATTGACATAACCAACCTTAAAAAACACCATAATACTTTCAAGTTGGAACTGAAGAACAGATTCTCTGCTTTAGAAGGCCTAACATCGGAAGAAGTGGATATTTCTGAAGTTAACAGAAAAGTAACCAAAGCTCTTATGGAAACAGCAACAAAATTAGCTGGGTCTAAGAACAAGTTGCATGTAAACAAATTATCAGGAAAAACCAAAATGTTGATGCAAAAAAGAAGAGAGATGAGGACAACTAAAGAAGATGTGACTTCCAAAGTGGAATATATAGAGCTATGCAAGACAGCACGAAAAAGTATCACTGAAGACGTAAGGAAATTCAACTGTGAGCTAGTGAGGAAAGCAATTGAAAACAACCAAAGCCTAAAGATAGCAAAGGGACATCTCAGTAAGGGAAGAAAACAGATTATGGCTCTGAGAAAAGAAGATGGTTCTATAACAAGAAATAGAGGCGAAATTTTGACAAGAGTGAAAGATTTCTACTCCAAACTATATGAAAGGGATGATACATGTACTCCAGACATCATGAAAGGTACCAGAGTTCTTCCAGTCCTCCCAGCAGAAGTTGCTCATGCAATCAAGAACATGAAGCGGGGGAAAGCTCCAGGAGAAGATGGAATTACTATAGACATCATACAAGAAGCAAGTGGAGAAATTGAAACAGTACTCGCCCAAATTTTCACTCGATGCCTTAATGAAGGGAAGATTCCTGAGGATTGGAACAATGCTACAATGATCCTGCTACATAAAAAAAGGTGACATTGAGGATCTCAGGAACTACAGACCTATCAGCCTCCTATCAGTGGTTTATAAAATCTTCACTAAAGTTCTTTCACACCGCTTGAAGGTAACACTGGACATGGCTCAACCGAGAGAACAAGCTGGATTCAGGAGTGGCTACAGCACAATAGATCATATCCACGTACTGAGAGAACTAATTGAAAGAGCGAGGGAATATGAACTTCCATTGTGCATGGCTTTTATCGATTATGAAAAAGCCTTTGATTCGGTGAAACCATCAGCAGTTACCACGGCTCTGAAATCCTGCGGTATTGAAGATGCATACATTAATATTATTAATAACATCTATGAAAATGCAAGTGCAAAGATTCGGCTGTTTGAAAATACAACACACATAAAAATTGGAAAGGGAGTGAGACAAGGTGACACCATATCTCCGAAGCTCTTTAATGCCACATTGGAAAATGTCTTTCAATCACTGAACTGGGAAAACAAAGGGATAAAGATTAATGGAGATTATCTAACCCACCTTCGTTTTGCTGATGACGTAGTCATTTTTGC
Organism: Macrothele yani; assembly: GCA_039090855.1. Classification (NCBI taxonomy): domain Eukaryota; kingdom Metazoa; phylum Arthropoda; class Arachnida; order Araneae; family Macrothelidae; genus Macrothele; species Macrothele yani. The sequence goes on along the minus strand of CM076996.1, from coordinate 104,132,859 downwards.
AACTACCCCATCAGAGCTGCAGAGTATGATCCAGGAACTTGCTGACAAGAGTAAAGAAGTGGGATTAAAAATGAACTTTCAGAAGACAAAAGTGATGTTCAATGCTTTTACAAGAAATGAAGATTTATCGATTGATGGAGAAAAACTGGAGATAACAGATACGTATGTATATCTTGGACAGCAGATATCAAGTGAGGGTCACATTGATGAAGAAATTAATCGGCGTACAAAACTTGCCTGGAGAGCTTTTGGAAGAAACAGCATAATTTTCAAGAGCAATATGCCATTATGTCTTAAAAGAAAAGTGTTTGATCAATGCATCCTTCCAGTGCTTACGTATGGTGCAGAGACGTGGACCTTAACTAAAAGAGACATACAAAGGCTGCAGACAACTCAAAGCAGCATGGACAGGTGCATGCTTGGTGTAACCAGGAGAGATAAGAAGAGGAACTCGTGAATCCGAAAAATGACGAGAGTGGAAGACATCATGATCAGAGTTAAATCCCTGAAATGGCAATGGGCTGGACATACTGCCAGAAGGACAGACCATAGATGGACAGCCGAAATTTTAGATTGGATTCCAAGGGACAGGAAAAGACCCAGAAAAAGACCACATGGGAGATGGGTGGATGAAATTCGTAAATATGCGGGAGTGACATGGAGGAGACTGGCACAAGACAGACCGTTGTGGAGGAAACTTGGGGAGACCTTCGTCCAGCAGTGGATTGATAATGGTTGACAATGATGATGATGATGATACTGAACCAATTCAGTTTAATATCATCGAAATGGGGTCAAAGGTCAGAGCACAGGACTGAGATTTATTCCACAGCCATTATCCTCATAACTTGACTAAAAATGCTTCTACTGCGACAAAACTTTATCATGTTGTTCCGGAGGTATACTAAACCGGTTCTATTAAATATCATCGAAATGGGGTGAAAGGTCAAGGCACAGGAGCGAGATTTATTACACAGCCATTATCCTCATAACTTGACTAAAAATGCTTTTATTGCAACAAAACTGTAGTATGTTGTTCCGGAGGTATACTGAACCGGTTCTGCTGAATATCATCGACATGGGGTCAAAGGTCAGGGCACAGGAGGGAGATTTATTCCACAACAATTATCCTCATAATGATTTCTGGTATGTTGAAAATCGTATCATAATCAATGCATTGCATGATTTTGCTAACTTATTTATCTTACATATTGTATTTAATTGCTATATATATATATATATATATAGGCAGTTTTATGTTAACGAAGTCACTAACTGAACAACGTCAAAGCTCCATTCAAAAATATCATTTCGATGATATGTTAGTGATTAATACTTTGCCTTTGGCAACCGTTTTTATATAAAACAAAAATATTTTACTCCATCCACAAATAATAAAAAGATACGTGCATTTAACAGGGCGAATACAGTTTTTCGGGTTTTTTCAGTATACTCCTTTGAAACCGACACTCATTCATCCGTCTATACAAAAAACGAACCAGCAACTTTTTAAACTGCTAATTACACACTAAAAGTCTTCTTTTTCTCGTAAAGGTCTTCTCAAGAGCAAGCAGCTCATATCCTATCTCGATCTCGTGCCGCACGTGCCTTGTTACGTGCTCTCTCTCTCTCTCTCTCTCTCTCTTTGCTAACATGCTGTTGTTATATGCAGTGAGCAAATAAGTTCAACCTGTGCTGGAGATATGTTACAAAGATGGCTTTTTAGCAGTTCACTGTAACGCACTAGTTAAGAAGACAACGAATATCATTCAGTACTTTTTTTAAACGCGGCAGTACCGCCCCGGTGGCGCAGTGGTCTAAGGCGCTGGTCTCTGATCATTCGTCCGTAAGGGGTCCGGGTTCGAATCCCGGTCAGGCATGGATGTTGTGTTTGTCTTACGGCACTGGCTCTCTCTCCTTCCCTGGAACCAGTGACCCTAAATTAGGGACGGGCGACTGCTTATAGCCCATTGAGTTGCTCACGGTGGTCGTTAAACCTTCAATCAAAAAAAAAAAAAAAAAAAAACGCGGCAGTAGCCGTGAATTGCAGTCCTTTAACTCGTTAATTGATGAAAGTTCGCTTGTAAAACTTTAACTGAACTTATTGAAATGAGAATTTCAATTTCGCTACTCAAATGGAATAATATCTCTCATACACTTACCGGTATGTAGCAAAAGGAGACTGGATTGACAGTGCCACAAGTCGAACTTAGTAGACTTACACACGGTGGACGATTAGAGCGGTTTCGATAACCCTATGTGTTCAGGTAATTAATTAGGATCCAAGTAGGACTCCTAGAAGCACGGCTTTGCATTCATATCTGCCTGTTACCTGAAAAATATGAAATAGTGAAACCCTATGTGAGTATAAACTGCCACCGCATACAGCATATGATAAAAGATAAATCAGTTTCATGTGCGAGTGTATGTTAAGGATAATATAAGGTCAAGTGCTAAAATCATATTTTCTAAGAGTTCAGCTATTTTTTCAATCGCACTCAGTCATCTGTCTTAGAATTTATTTTTTTGCATGTTAGATAAAAAAACATTGCATGTACAACAAACTCAAAAGCTCGTTATTCCTACAATTCTTTCAAGAATTTTAATTCTTTGCTCCCTTTCTAACAGCCGAATATCAAATCGTGAGAAATGATTAACGAAACTCCTAAGAAATATAAATTTCAGCAATTTTGCTTCATCTCATGGAACTGAGCTTTGGTACTAATTCACAAAGCAGTACTAAACTAATTCTTTATTGTTCAGCTATCTGTCATGAAGTTCTTGACATGTGTACTTAAAGAAACCAATTAAAATCAATATACTATTTAAGAATCTGAATGTCCTGTAGCTTTGAAACCTTTCACAGCGAATTTGAGAGGATTCGGAAACCCAATTTTATGTTAAAATAAAGCAATATTCAAAACTATCGCAAGACTTCACGACAAAATTTCTGAAGTACATCGAGCGGTATTAATAAATGTACGCATGCGACTTACCCATTCTCAGGTCCTTAAAAACTGCACATAAGTTCAATAGATTGAAAAAAAAACTAATCCTAAACTTTGTAAAGAACTCTTCAAAACGAACAAGGTAAACAAGCGTTGTTAAGCAACAGGCTAAACTCGCGCCATCGAGTACAGTTGAGTAGACTTGTAATTTGAATGGTTTTACGACAATGGTCTCTACTGTTGCCACCAATCGAGAAACGTGAGCCCTCAATTTATTGCTAGAAAAATTCAGTAAAATTTAAAAGATTATTACGTTTTGAGTTTACGCGTATTTATTCAACAAGAAGCCAGACTGTTATAATTATCAGCAAATTGTTTTCTCCAACGGTTAGGACTAATCGGTCACACATAGCTTTAAGATATGAAATAATGATTCTCCATGTGAGTATGAATTACGAGATTTACAGTGTATGACATAATGTTTGTAAAGATCTGAGCGGATGAGAGGCCTCTGTAAATATTCAATTATGATTTATGTATTTTAATTGATAGGCTATTCAAATTTGCCTTATAGTGAAGAATATGACTATTTTGTGTGCGTGTGTGTATGCATACATATGTTCAAGTAACGGCAGTGTAAGATAAGCACACCGGACAAAAAATTAGTCACCCCTAACAGAAATGATATTAGGAAGTTATCGGTTGCACAGAGGGCGCCGTGATAGCATGGTTGGCAGATAAATAGCACTGACATGATCTACAGGATCATTTCTGTCTCGTGCAGTAGTCTGCAATATGGGTCGTAAGACAGACGTCACTGAGTGGCAAAAAGGAGCCATCGCGCTTGGCCGTGCCCACGGACACAAAGTTAATGAAGTCGCTCAATCTGTTGGTGCGTCGTAGCGTACTGTCCAGTGGGTCTACAAACAGCGGTGTAGCTTGCAGTCAACTGAAAATCGAGACGTAACTGTGGCCGGAAAACGATTCTCACCAACAGGGACCGCCGCCATGTTTCACGCCTAATAACTGCTGATTGGTTTCAAATCAGACAACAATTGCTCCAAACAGTCAATGAAAGTCCATTCCAACCAATTCCCGAAAGGACATTACGACGAGAACTGCATGCGGTGGACAATATGGAGCAGAGTACCACGAAAGAGGCCCCTTTTAACAGCAAGTCACAAAGTCGCACGTTAACAACGGGCTCAGCGGCACCAAAACTTTACTGTGGAGGATTGGAAACGAGTAATTTGGTCTAATAAGTCTCGTTTTTGTTTGTACTCCAATGATAGGAGGCGACGAGTGCATCGCAGGCCCAATAAAGCCTTTAATCCTGATTGTGTCGAAGGTGTTGTTCAAGCTGGAGGGGGGTTCTGGGATGTTTTTCTTACCACGAAATGCCCCCCCTCCCTCTCTGAAATGACGATGAATTTGAACCAGCATGCGTATCTCCGCATTCTGGATGACGAAGTGTTGCCCTTTGCCCTACACCTCCAGGAGCAGTATCACATTGCCACTCCTGTATTAAAAGACGACAATTGCCGTGTGCACAGGGCTAAAACTGTGTCTGAGTGGCAAGGCGAAATACCATCAACATTGTCTCACTAAATCCCCAGATTTAAATCCTATTAAAAATATGTGGGATCATTTGGAACAGAAGGTGAAACGCCGGAATAGACACCCACTCTGGCGGAATTTCGGGAATAATTGACTCAGGAGTGGCTGCAAATCGATTTTCAATACATCCACAACCTCGTGGAGTCTCTACCACACCGGATTCATGCTGTTATCAAGGCTAGAGACGTCGTCACCTGTTATTAGGTAAATTCTGATAGGGGTGACTATTTTTTTTCCGGTGTGCTTACAATGTTTAAGAAAAGAGTAAAACACTGCTGGTCATTTTGTGAAACTTTTCCTAAAATACGCCATGTTTGTTCGAACTGTTTAAAAAAGTTGTTGTTAAATACAATGGTAATTTTCTGTTGGCCTTCTTACATACTTAGAGGTGGAACCAATGAGACATTCGTCACGAGGTGTCAAGAATGCGACCCCTTCTCATTCTTTTGTGACTATATTGAGAAAACAGATGGATGCCAATACACCCTAAAGGATTTACAAAATATCATGAAAGATCATGACCTTTCTACAACCATTACTGATAAATATTTGAAGCAGCGACTGTTACAACATTTCGGAGACAGGATAGTAATAACAAATATTTCTGAGAAGAAGAATATTGTATGTATGACAGATGCTAATCATAAATTGCTGACTGATCAATGGTACAATGAGAGAAAGAAGGATAAGGTTTGTGAACGAAGAAGAGTTGTTGAAGCAGCAGCAGAAATTATTAGGGAGGACATACAGAAAATGATTTACGACACTACCAAGTTTCAATAAGTACACAACAATTGTTCAACAGAGTTATTTGTGTTTGTGACAGTCCTTTGAAATTGAAATCATACTTCAGATATGAACTAGCATCTCGTCCACCATCTTTATTTGACGAATTGTCACTGCGAAAAGGTACAAAATCCTCCATAACTAAATCTTTCGTTGGTGGTATTGTTGAACAGGAGGATTTACCTACTGGTGCACCTGTTATAATAGATGGTGGTTATCTCCTTCATTCAGTAACTTGGCCTAAGCGCACAACATTTGATCAAATTCTGCAAAATTATATATTTCATGTACTTTCCCATTATGGTACAAATTGCTACGTTGTCTTTGATGGATACCCTGAAACGCCAACAACAAATGTGACGTACCTGCCAGCAGGACGCACACGACATAAAGGCAGATAGCAATCAGAATACATGTCTGCGTAGCTCAGTTGGTCGAGCGACTTGTTCCGGAATAAGCGGCCTCGGGTTCGAATCCCGGCGTAGACCAAAAATGACGGAGAAATTTACTTCGTTATAATGGCGCCCGAACTATCCGGATGACCCGGCCGTTCAAAATCTCGCATTGGTGTGATGTTCTTTCCACACCGCGAGACAGGAAAAATCAGAGAATTCCTTCTCCAGCGCTTCGAAAAATAAAAATGTGTGATGTTGCATTCCACACAGCAGATTGACTGGGAGTTCTCAAGTGCACGTTCTACAGTGGATGGCTGCCTGCAACGATTCATGGTCACGGCTGACCCGTGGGCCATGCCCCCGGCCCTCTTTCGGGGAGATGTGACGTACCTGCCAGCAGGACGCACACGACATAAAGGCAGATAGGAATCAGAATAATCGTCTGCGTAGCTCAGTTGGTAGAGCGACTTGTTCCGGAATAAGCGGCCTCGGGTTCGAATCCCGGCGTAGACCAAAAATGACGGAGAAATTTACTTCGTTATACAAAGCAGGAAGAACTGCTAAAAGGACGCACACGACATAAAGGCAGATAGGAATCAGAATAATCGTCTGCGTAGCTCAGTTGGTAGAGCGACTTGTTCCGGAATAAGCGGCCTCGGGTTCGAATCCCGGCGTAGACCAAAAATGACGGAGAAATTTACTTCGTTATACAAAGCAGGAAGAACTGCTAAAAGGACGTCAGCGAACATTATATTTACAAATAACATGGAGTGCACCACAGCGCAGACAGATTTTCTGTCCAAATCCCCACAATAAGAAAAGAATAATTGCAGCATTAAAAGAAAAATTCCTCTCTGCCACTAATATCACGGTTAATAACGATGCTGATGTAGATATAGTTCAAACCTCTATAGAAATGTTGAAACTAAACCCTACTGTAGTCACCGTAGGTACGGATACAGGCCTTATCGTCTTATTAATTGCACTGGCGCCAAAAGAAACAAAATCTTTGTACTTTCTCAAACCGGGCACTGCTGCAATACCTCCAATATTTTACAGCATTGAAAAACTGATACTTTATTTACAGCCATGTACGCAAATGTCTGTTATTCACGCATGCCATTACAGGGTGTGATGAACTTTTGTGTTTAATTTCATGCAAGTGTAAGAAAGAATGTATGATTTCCTGCAGCTGCCGAAAAGCCGGATTCTCCTGTTCTGCTATGTGTGGACGTTGCAGTGGACTGTCATGCACAAACAAGCCTGATATGAGTGACGACATTGATATTGATTTATGATAATTCTGCCACAACTGTGCGATATTCAAAAGAACCACAGAAGCAATGTAAGACAAAATATATATCATTTTAAAAGTTATAAATTTAATCATCACCACTTTTGTTTGTAGCCTTTTCTTTTTTAATTACAGTTTTACGAAATTTTAATCTTAGTTCATTTAGGAAATTTGAAAATTAAAATGTTTTTTTTTTTTTAGTATTTTGAAATTGTAGAAACAGCACCAGTGCATGGAACTAAATTCTTACTTTATAAGCATTGTATTAAGAAGAAAAATGACATTGTCATATTTCAATTCAACAATTCGTTTGCACATAATAATCATTAGTCCCACCCCTCGGGGGGGGGGTGAAGCAAACAGGCAAGAGTTGGTGACTTTTTTGCAGGTGCGAAGCTGAGTTTTCTTTCCCTTTTTTATTTTTTACCTATCTTTGAAAATTATACTCCCCGCAAAATTATTGCATGTTTTGCCCGATTTTTTGTCATTTTGTGGCTGCAATGCATTCGCAGTTTTGGTACCACAGAAGGTAAACTATAAAGCGTATTAAGACAAATAATATATCGTTGTAAAGCTTATGAAGTTTGCTACAACTTTTATTTGGGACCTTTTTCGGAAATTTTGGCTCTGTGAAGCGGTAATTGCAATAATTGGGTAAAATGTCGAGAAAAAAGGTGCTATTTTGCGGGTTTTCAAAAATTGCAGCAAAACTATAGGAGACATAGTAAAAATGAACAGAACAAGATTTATAGACCATATCAAGAGAAATAAATTCTTAAAAAAATTATAGCTGTACGCTAATTATTTCGGGAGTTACGAGTGGATTAGTATTAGACCAAATTTCCCCCTTTTATGGGGGTGTAGGGGGAAGAAGCAAGCGGGGGAGAGGTGGGGACTTTTGTGAAAATGCTTAGTCCGAGGAGTTCTACCAGCCTGCAAAAATTCAGCTTTTACCTAATTTGTTCCGGGTCAAGTCCTTTATTTACTGGGCTACACGTATATATGGTCTCTTCACGTCCGTCCCCGAAATAATTTGGTGAAGTCGGCGCCCCTGCAAGAAACCGTACAGTACTAGTAGTTTATTTGCTTTATTGAAGATTCAACGACCACCATGAGCGGCTCAGTGGGATATAAGCAGCCGCCCATCCCTAATTTAGTGTCACTGGTTCCAGGGAAGGGAGAGAGCTAGTGCCGTAACACAAGCACAACATCTATGCCTCACCGGGATTCGAAGCTGGACCCCTTTCGGACTAATGGTCAGAAACCATCGCTTAGACCACTCCGCCACTGAGGAAGCCCAGTATTAGTGGCTTTGGCCCAATATTACAAAGCAGTAGCTCTACTTAATACAGACATTTAACGTGGACCAGGAACATCAAACAAAGATCCCCGCTCTTTCCACGTTTATAACTGAGTCACGGAAAAATTCTCATTGGCCGCCACCGGGAGTCGAACCCAGGGTCTTCCAGTTACGCGCCGGATATGCTTCCGCTACACCACAGCGGCCTCGAATTCCTCCAGACTCACACACGCTAACTGCGAAGCCAATTTGGCAGGTTGCTTCTTGGAGCCCCGCACAATGCTGGGGATTCACCAAAGATGGTAAGCAGCAACTGAAGAAATAATTAGAAGGCGAATGAATAATTAATACAGACATTTAACGTGGACCAGGAACATCAATCAAAAATTCTCCCTCTTTCCACGTTTATAAACGTAACTGGAAGACCCTGGGTTCGACTCCCGGTGGGAGCCAATGAGACTTTTTCCGTGACTCACTTATAAACGTGGAAAGAGCGAGGATCTTTGTTTGAAGTGGCTCTACTTCTTTGTGGCTGAGCTCTGCTTTCTGAACTTTTTGAGATAGGTATCTCTAAAACACTATTTAAATTTGTATACTCTGCAAGAATTCCAAAATTTCTTTAATAGCGTTTTAAATTTGCAACGACAAACTGCGTTGTAATCAAGCCGCTCTCCACCATATTGAGCGGACTACACATCAAACATTTTGAAACACCTCAAGCAATATTAATAAAAATACTTACCCCTGAAATCTTCGCCTAAACTTCCTGATTTTAAATAAAAGTTAACACTTAAAGTCACTCCTTGCAATTATAACAGGCATTATTCAAAATTAACAAAACAAAATGTCGTTGTTGTGGCAACACGTGAAGCTCGCGATACCAAGTATAGTTCAGTTGAGTTGTAATTTGAATCGTCCTACTAAAATTGCCCCTATTGTTGCTACTGATCGGATTTTGAAAAGCGTCGCTTCATTTTATTGCGGACGCTCACAGATCTCATGTAAGGACTTAATTGGCTGTCTGCTCTGTTGAACATACCCTTGTGTTCTGAGAATCATGGAACCACATTGAGCGGGTCAAGATGTCGGAGCGAGGCATATTACGTTGGACAATTTGGACTTGGTTGTTGTGTAAATCATGGTGAAAGCTTGCTCAGGTATAAAATGAAAGAAAATATAATTGCGCATTCCTATTTTCTTTTTGCTCAATGGTGAAAAATACATGCATATCTGGGAAGGCATTAGTTAACAAGATAATTTTAAAGCTGCTATTACACTCAGATATGGAACATTAAAAAGACGGCAACGCGGCAAAAAAAATTTTAAAAGGAAAAAGCAAACACTACATATAAAATAAATTAGTAGTTATTAAGCCAGGAAACTATTGATTTTGAACCCGAAAAAAAATGACTTCCTCGTGCTTCACATAGGAAAGCAGAAATAATGTGTATATTTTTCCTTGCTTGTAGTTGTTACCTGTTTCATTCTGATTTATTTCTACTGCTTGCTCAAGTATATTAATTTTATTAAAAATTTCGACATTTCATCATGTTATGCACTATGAAAATTTCGGTTATTAACATTTGAAAGTATTTATTAGGGTAAACATTCAACCAAATAGCGCATTAAATGTAAGCATTCGTTAACAAGAGACATCAAAACTCTATTAGCTCGCAAAAAATGAAAAACAGTTTAGTTTGTTATAACGCGGGTGCCAGAAAGCTGTTTCCGTCGAATTTAAGCACCGGCAGAATCTGAAATACTTCAACATTTTGAAAAAGATTTACATTGTAGTTTGCACTAAGGAATATTATTGTTCTCTAATATAACTTTTTTACTTAAATGTTACGATTTTCTCTGACAAATGTGTACCAATTGCTTAGAATATGAATATAAATATCAAATCACACTATCAAACTCACATTCCGTTGATTTAAAGCAAAGTAGCCTTGCTTAAAGGGAGCGCGATGACCTGCTCAAAAAGGCACCTGCATTGTCACGCCTCACTGGCTAAGTGTCCGATCTAGTTCACTGTGCGTGATATATGTGCGCACGCTCTGGAAGTAGTTAGCTTTTAATAAGTTATTTTGCCTTTTGAGTTATGTATAAATGCAAAGAGAAGCCAGACTTTTGTATTTCGTTCCGAAGATGGTTAGGATTCTTTGTCTGCCAGGTATACGTGTAAGATTTGAAATTTCAACACGCCAAGGGAGTATGAATTACGATCCGTTGCAGCGTATAATAAAATTTTAATTTCACACCGACTTCCAGGGCAAAGACCTTGAAGCATGCATGTTGCTTAATTTTTTTTTCTTTTGATTGGAGGTTTAACGACCACCGAGAGCAACTCAATGAGCTATATAAGCAGTCCCCCGTCCCTAATTTAGGGTCACTGGTTCCAAGAAAGGCGAGAGGCAGTGTTGTAAGACAAGCACTACACACATGCTTCACGGGGATTCGAACCAGGTCCCCTTTCGGACTAATGGTCAGTAACCATCGCTTAGACCACTCCGCCACTGGGACGGCGCAGTACTGGTGGCTTTGGCACAATATTACAAAGCAGTAGTTCTACTTATTTGTGGCTGAGCTCTGCCTTCTGAACTTCTTGAGATAGGTATCTGTAATACACTATTTAAATTTGTATACTCTGCAAGAATTTCAAAATTCCTTTAATAACGTTTTGAATTTGCAACGACAAACTGAGTTGTAAACAAATGGTTCTCCACCGAATTGGGCGAACTACACATCAAACATTTTGAAACACCTCAAGCAATATTAACAAAAATACTTACCCCTGAAATCTTCGCCTAAACTTCCTGATTTTAAATAAGAGTTAACACTTAAAGCCACCCCTTGCAATTATAACAGGCATTATTCAAAATTAACAAAACAAAAATTCGTTGTTGTGACAACACGTGAAGCTCGCGATACCGAGTGCAGTTCAGTTGAGTAGTAATTTCAATCGTCCTATGAAAATCAGGGCTTTTGATACCAGGGACCTTGCCTTTGAAGTATCGCCCACACCGCTGAACACCAGCGGGGGAGGTTCGCGGCGTCAGTGACGTCACTAAGTTGCCTAAAAAGAGCTTTATTTTTTATTTTTTTTATTGGAAATTTAACGACTACCGTGAGCAACTCAATGGGATATAAGCTGTCGCCCGTCCCTAATTTAGGGCCACTGGTTCCAGGGAACGGAAAAAAGCCAGTGCCGTAAGTCAAACACAACATCCATGCCTCACGTTGACCCCTTTCGAACGAATGATCAGAAGCCATCGCTTAGACCACTGCGCCACAAGGGTGGCTAACAAGAGCTGAGCTCTGAGTTGTATTGTAAGCTTGTGGAGAAAGACGCTTACGTTTTTCGAGTTGCTGCTAAATACGAGTATCTCTTATTTTTTGGAGAAAGCGAAAGAAGTATTTTCTTTTTGCCAAAGATTAATTATATTTCTGATATGGCTTGCTGTGCTGTTGCTACTTCCAACGATAGGTACAGGAATAAAAAAATAAGGAAATGTAATTTTTTTCCTTCCTTTTCCTCAGAAGGTCCCACTAGTACTCGGAGAGTGGATAAATAGATGCAGAAGACAAGACGCTATAAATGTAAAAAAAGGCCACAGTATGCAGTGAACATTTTGAAAGCAATGATTATGAGGATGACATGAGGAATCGTTTACTTGATCTGCCAGAAAGTAAGATACTGAAATCATCTGCTGTACCGAATATGAATTTGCCAGCATTGAACTTTGTCTACTAGGTATACGTGTAAGATATGAAATTTCAACACGCCAAGGGAGTGTGAATTTCGATCCGTTGCAGCGTATAATAAAATTTTAATTTCACACCGACTTCCAGGGCAAAGACCTTGAAGCATACATTTTGCTTAATATTTTTTTCTTTTGATTGGAGGTTTAACGACCACCGAGAGCAACTCAATGGGCTATATAAGCAGTCGCCCGTCCCTAATTTAGGGTCACTGGTTCTAAGGAAGGCGAGAGGCAGTGTCGTAAGACAAGCACTACACTCATTAGGGTGGAGCGAAAAACACTTTTTTTTTTTATTTGAAACGTCGCCATATGCAATAGTTGCGATTTTATTACTGAAATGACTCCCGGAAATATGGATGACATTATTTGATATCTTAGGCTGCCCCAACAACCTCGAAGTTTGAAAGTTATAGGAAAAAATGGTTTAAAAACATCCGCTTTCTCCATTTTGTAAATATTAAAAAAAATGTGTCACCATATTATTTAATATCACCTTTGAGTGTATAAACACGGGGGGTAAAAGTTCAGCAGACATGAGTTAGTTTCTCAGGCTTCCCCAGATCCCTTAAAGTATGTAATTTTTGCCAAAAATGGCATGATAAGTTGCATAAGCATTATGTTCGACAGCAGCCTTATTGTTACCAATTTGGGCTTAACATTAACAATCCCCCCCTCTCTCATACTTTCTGGAAACCACTTGTTGATTTTCAGAAATATGGCTTGCTGTTTTGCTCTCTGCTTTGTTTTTGTTACCTTTTTCATCTCAGCCCACCCCCTCTCTCACAGCAAGCTCTGTTTGCGAACTCGCTGAGTCATCTCATCACAGTCGCACAGGTCCGTTTGGGAGAGAGTGTTTGCGTCATTATGATGCAACAGTTTCTTTCACTCCTAGTGACGTTGATTGGATCGTACCGGCATTTTCGGTTTGTCGTCCAACTACTTAAGATGGCTAAAACAAGAAATAAAGCTGATTGCCCTATCCTCGGGAGTTATAAGGAGATGCATGAAAATGTGTTGCCTACGTACAAAGATGCAATGCGCCATTACTACCTTGTGAGGAATACTCTTAGGCAGGAAGGTGCAAATTATGAGCCTGCTGCAGCAGAAATAGCAAGTATTGTCGCCGACAAAGTGCTAAGTATATGGAAGAAAGCATCTCTTCCGACATCTGTCCACAAATCTGTTGCAAAGCGTATTACCGCATACAACACTTATAACGAAGTAAATTTCTCCGTCATCTCTATCCGCGTCAGGTTTCTGATTCCTATCTGCCTTTATGTCGTGTGCGTCCTTCTGGCAGGTACCTCACATCTCCTGGTACGTTACATCATCTCCCCCTTATTTTTATTTTTTTTTTTTCGAAGTGCTGGAGAAGAGATTCTCTTATTTTTCCTATCTCGCGGTGTGGAAATAACATCACACCATTGCGAGATTTTGAACGGTCGGGTCATCCGGATAGTTCGGGCGCCATTATAACGAAATAAATTTCTCCGTCATTTCTATCCGCGCCAGGATTCGAACCCGGGTCCCCTCATTCCGGAATAAGTTGCTCAACCAATTGAGCTACGCGGACGCTTTATTCTGATTCCTATCTGCCTTTATGTCGTGTGCGTCCTTCTGGCAGGTACGTCACATCTCCTGGTACGTTACACACTGAAATCCGAAAGCTGAAAAAATACGCTGCAAGAATGGATGAAACCTACCGAAAGAAGATTGAACAATTTCGTGCAGATTCGCTACGTATCTTTGACACATGTTCATGCAAGTGCAAATGTTTTATAACCTGCAAGTTTTGCAGGTTATAAAACATTTCAGTAATAAAATCGCAACTATTGCACATGGTGACGTTTCAAATTAAAAAAAAAGTGTTTTTTGCTCCACCCTAACACTCATGCTTCACGGGGATTCGAACGAGGACCCCTTTCGGACGAATGGTCAGAAACCATCGCTTAGACCACTCCGCCACTGGGACGGCGCAGTACTGGTGGCTTTGGCACAATATTACAAAGCAGTAGTTCTACTTATTTGTGGCTGAGCTCTGCCTTCTGAACTTCTTGAGATAGGTATCTGTAATACACTATTTAAATTTGTATACTCTGCAAGAATTTCAAAATTCCTTTAATAACGTTTTGAATTTGCAACGACAAACTGAGTTGTAAACAAATGGTTCTCCACCGAATTGGGCGAACTACACATCAAACATTTTGAAACACCTCAAGCAATATTAACAAAAATACTTACTCCTGAAATCTTCGCCATAACTTCCTGATTTTAAATAAGAGTTAACACTTAAAGCCACCCCTTGCAATTATAACAGGCATTATTCAAAATTAACAAAACAAAAATTCGTTGTTGTGACAACACGTGAAGCTCGCGATACCGAGTGTAGTTCAGTTGAGTTGTAATTTGAATCGTCCTATGAAAATCAGGGCTTTTGATACCAGGGACCTTGCCTTTAAAGTTTGAAGTATCGCCCACACCGCTGAACACCAGCGGGGGAGGTTCGCGGCGTCAGTGACGTCACTAAGTTGCCTAACAAGAGCTTTATTTTTTATTGGAAATTTAACGACTACCGTGAGCAACTCAATGGGCTATAAGCTGTCGCCCATCCTTAGTTTAGGGCCACTGGTTCCAGGGAACGGAAAAAAGCCAGTGCCGTAAGTCAAACACAACATCCATGCCTCACGTTGACCCCTTTCGAACGAATGATCAGAAGCCATCACTTAGACCACTGCGCCACGAGGGTAGCTAACAAGAGCTGAGCTCTGAGTTGCATTGTACGCTTGTGGAGAAAGACGCTTACGTTTTTCGAGTTGCTGCTAAATACGAGTATCTCTTATTTTTTGGAGAAAGCGAAAGAAGTGTTTTCTTTTTGCCAAAGATTAATTATATTTCTGATATGGCTTGCTGTGGTGTTGCTACTTCGAGCTATAGGTACAGGAATAAAAAATAAGGAAATGTAATTTTTTTTCCTCCTTTTCCTCAGAATGTCCCACTAGCACACGGAGAGTGGATAAATAGATGCAGAAGACAAGACGCTATAAATGTCAAAAAGGCCAGAGTATGCCGTGAACATTTTGAAAGCTATGATTATGAGGATGACATGAGGAATCGTTTACTTGATCTGCCAGAAAGTAAGATACTGAAATCATCTGCTGTACCGAATATTAATTTGCCAGCATTGAATTCAGAATTAATAACACCAAGGGATGAGAGGCAGTAGAAGAGAGAAATTTTAGTAAGTGCTTTGGATTGAATTAAAACCTTAAGTCCAAAAACCTTCCATGTCAGCAGCGGAGTAGATTCGATTCAGGACGATCCTGGTAGTGATTCTGCAAATTCAGAATGTTTGAAATGTGAAGAGATGAAGGAGAGAAATATACGACTGCAGGAAAGAATATCTGGTCTTGAAAGTTCACTGGAAGCTTTTAAAAAATGAGAAACGCAAGGTTACTAAAATGTCTCTGCATAAATCAAAAAGATATACATCATATAGAAGAGTCTGGCTAAAACAAATTAGCCAACTCAAGAAGCAATTAAAAGAAATTAAGAGAAAAAATAGCAAGTTGGAAAGATTAGATAAAGATATACATGATATATTCACGGACGCCCAAGTAAGTGTTGTTTTAGAAAAGAAGCAGCGGATAAAATGGACATCTGAAGATGTATCGAAATGCATCGTAATCAGAGCTATCTCTACCAAATCATATGACTTCTAGAGAGAAAAAATCGGCATCCTATTACTGAGTGCAAGCACTTTGAAAAGATAGTGTGCAAAATTTACCTGTAACCCAGGCATTCAACACGATGTTCTTCTGTTGATGAAAAATAGCTGTGAAAATTAATGTCGCTCTGAAAAGCTTTGTGTTTTAAGCTTTGACGAAATTCATATTGACTCTAGGCTATGTTATGACACTGGAATGGACCAAATTTTCGGCCCTTTCAAGAAAGCGCAATTTGTGCTATTATTATCGCAATGGAAACAGCCAATATTCTTTGACTTTGACTGTCAAATGACGAAATCATTGCTTTTTTCAATAATTGAAGGTTTGGAATCTACTGGGGTTGAAGTAAAAGCTGTTGTTTTTGACTTGGGAGAATGCAATACGTTGTGCAGAGAGCTTGAAATTTTTATAGACAGGTCTTTCTTCGATATTCCTTTTGCTCAGGAGTCTAAAATCTGGGTATTTGCTGACATGCCTCACTATACAAAACTTCTGAGGAATCACTTCATCGACAGCGGTTTCATAATGGGGGATGGAAATATTTTAACTGTAAATATCATCAATGAGGTCTTAAGCAAAGACTCAGGTGAAATCGAAATATGCCATAGGCTGAAACTTCAGTATCTTACTGTAAAAGGAAATGAACGACAAAAGGTAGCCCCAGCAAAAATTTTGTTGTCGTCGACCACAGCGAAGGGAATGCTACATTTTACTGGAAATTTAAAAGCATTGAAATTTTTCGAACTCACTGATGCATATTTTGATATCTAGAATAGCACTCGACTATTTACTACTAGCGACAAGCCCTTCAAAGCTACATTTGGTATGGAACAGACCATAATTATCAAGTAGAATATTTATTTTCCATTAAAAATACGATAAATAGCATGAGAGTCAGGGGTAAAAAGTCCCTTTTACCTTATCAGAAAGGAATTATAATTTCCATAAATTCACTTCTCGGGTTGCACCACGATGTAGGACCATTCGGTGTGAAATCAGGATGACTTCTCGACTAAAACAAGATGTATTGGAAAGTTTATTTAGCCAGATAAGGGGATTTTGCCGTTTTAATGACCACCCTTCTCCTACTTCAGTAATCATTCGGTTAAAACAAATTTTGCTTTCCAACGAACTTCCGAAACTTTCTTCGAAGGTAAATAATTCCGTTTCTAAAGAAGACAGAAATCTGGACGTCGATTTGACATCAGAATTAGTAGACCATGCTTTAGGAGGAAGTAATGATGATGAGACACCAAGAAAAGAGGACCATATACGAAATGAATAGGATGACGACACAAATTTGCAATTTCAGGTTTTTATACATGTAGATGATCCTACACCATTGGCTTGGGATATCGAAACTTCAAGTACATTTCTCCAAACAAACTGGAATCTTTAACGTATTTAGCTGGCTACATAGCATTTCGTGAACAAAGATCCGTCTTTAAGGACCATTTCAAAGAACTCTTCCGAAGAATTAGCCAATGGTAACTGGATAAATTTATTGTCAGCAGGAGGTTTAATTGTACCTACATCAAAATGGATGGACACTGTAAAAAATATGGAACATATTTTTTGGTGTCCTCGTGGAAGTTAATTCCGTAAGGAAAAAAGGCGTTATTAAAGATCTTATAAAATAACTTCAAAATCGATTTCCTGCAGTAAATAAGGATGCTATACGATAATTTAGCCGACTGCGAACATTTATTAGGATTCGTCATTTACATAGGAATTCCTTTCTGATATCAAAGAGGAAAGCGCAGCAAAAGTCCAGCAAATGGCTTAAGTCAAATGTTCCCTCGTTCCTTATGTAAGCTTCATGTGCTAATAAATTAGACGGTGTGATCTAGAAGGCATCAAATCGTACGTAAACCCGTTCTTATCTATTTTATTTCTTGCTATTGTTATGAATAGTTATATACGTTTCAGAATTATTGGCAGTGGCTTTATAAATTAGTTTCTCGTCATATATTTGGCTTTGTAAATTATCCTATTATAAATTTAGTATATTTAGTTTTTCCACAGTATTAAGCTTTTAGATCTTCGAATATGAAATATTTTGCTTAAGGGTTTCAAAACAAATATTCCTCCTGTTTTAACGTGTTTTAATGATACTCGTTGGGTTCACTGGGGTAAATATGGGTTTTCTTAATTCCTCGCCACTCTTGCTTCGCGCGCTTAGGATATCGAAGGAGGATTCCTCTCTCGCGGAGGAGCTGGCACAACAGTGACATCACAGTCTCCCTCGTCGGGAAGCAAGTGCGCTTCGCTAAGAACCAGCCCTTATATCAATAGCCCTGTATGAAAATTGCCTCTATTGTTGCTATTGATCGGGTTTTGAAAAGCGTGCCCTCATTTTATTGCAGATACCATGTAAGGGACTTAATTGGCTATCTGCTCTGTTGAACATACGTGCCTTCATTCACTCACAATATAAAAGTGTGCCTTCATTCGCTCACAAATATCATGTAAGGACTTAATTGGCTGTCTGCTCTGTTGAACATACCCTTGTGCTCTGAGAATCATGGAGCCACATTGAGCGGGTGAAGATGTCGAAGCGGGGCATATTACGTTGGATAATTTGGACTTGGTTATTGTGTAAAGCATAATGAAAGCTTGCTCAGGTATAAAATCGTACGGTGGGAGAAGAAAATATAATTGCTCTTTCTTATTTTCTTTTTGCCCAATGATGAAAAATACGTGCATGTCTGGGAAAGCATTAGTTAACAAAATAATTTTAGAGCTGCTACTATACGCAGATATGGAACATTAAAAAGACGGCAATGCGGCAAACATTTTAAAAAAATTAAAAAGCAAGCACTATATATAAATGAATAAGTAGTTATTAAATCTAGAAAACTATTGATCTTGAATCCGAAAAATAATGGCTTCCTCATGTTCTACATTGGAAAGTTGAAATAATGTGAATCTGTTTCCTTGCTTGTTGTTGTTACCTGTGTCATTCTGATTTATTTATATGGCTTGCTCAAAAATATTAATTTTATTAAAAATTTCGATATTTCATCTTGTTATGCACTATGAAAATTTCAGTTTTTAGCATGTCTTTTGTAC
The DNA here is from genome assembly GCA_039090855.1 of Macrothele yani. Lineage (NCBI taxonomy): Eukaryota > Metazoa > Arthropoda > Arachnida > Araneae > Macrothelidae > Macrothele > Macrothele yani. The sequence continues at coordinate 104,113,958 of CM076996.1, read as the reverse complement.
AAAAAGATCGAGCTTCTGTTATCGGTTTGTCCGTCCGTCTGTACCCACGGTATCTCTGCAACTATTGGTCCGATTTGAAAAATTCTTTTTGCACTCGGAAGCTTGAAATATCCGAATGATGATCCTTCACTTCGTTTGTTTGTTTGTTTTTTACGATGTACAATTTTGCCGCTAGAGGGCGTAAATGCAGATGATGTTGAATTCAAAATTACGTTTTAATCCACATATTTGCTTCCAAACATCCGATTGAAAAAATTCATTTATCTTTCGATTCCATTTATGTCGAAGAATGTTTTAGATATAGTTTCCTTTTCAAATTACGCATAGATTTTCCTCTAGGGGGCATAAAAGTAAATTACATTTTTCCCGATAACTCTTCTCCTAAAACTCCGATTTGAATTTTTTTTTTCAGCGGATACATCTCCTGATGGAAAATCTTTTGCATATAATTTCGAATTTTTGGTAAAGAATACTTTGGCCACCAAGGGGCGTAAGTGTTAATTTTTGCTTCTGATGTATTTGCCATAAAATCTGAGCTTCTAAAATATCGATTGAAAAAATTCTTTTGTGGACTGATGCCACTCACATCGATATACCTTTTCGGAATATTTTCTTCCTAAAATATCCCACAGTTTCTCCGCCAGGGTGCGTAGATGTATATCTTGTTTTTGTCAATATCTCTACTTCTAGGAGTCCGATTTCAAAAATTCCTTCTTTGTTGGATAGTGTTTTCCGTGTGACATGTTTTTCATATATATCTTCAAAATTTTCAATTAATTCATAGACTTTCCGCTAAGGGCGTAAAAGTAAATTGCGTTTCTCCCTATATCTCTGCTTCTAAATCTACGATTTGAAAAATTCTTTCTGCACCGGATACAGCGCCTGGTGGGAAATCGTTTGCACATAATTTCTAATTTTTGTAAAAAAATCGTGTGGCCACCAGTTGGCGTAAGTCTTAATTTCCGCTTCTGATGTATTTGCAGCAAAATACGAGCTTCTAAAATCTCGATTGAAAAAAGTCTTTTGTTGACCGATGCTACTCATGTCGACCAACCTTTTAGGAACACTTTCTTCTTGAAATAATGCATGGTTTCTACACCATGGGGCGTAGATGTATATCTTATTTTTGGCCAATATCTCTACTTCTAAAAGTCCAATTTGAAAAATTCCATCGTTGTTGGATAGTGTTTCCGATGCGAAATGTTTTTCCTATAAATTCAAAATTTTCACGTAAATCATTTAAGACTTTCCGCTAGGGTGCATAAAGGTAAATTGCGTTTTCTGCTCCTAAAACTCCGATTCGAAAAATTCTTCCTGTATTGCATACAAGACGTGATGGAAAATATTTTTCACATAATTTCTAATGTTTTGTAAAGAATGGTTTGGCCACCAGGGGTCATAGGTGTTAATTTCTGCTTCTGATGTATTTGTAGCAAAATCTGGGCTCCTGAAAACTCGACTAAATTTTTTTCTTGAACCGATACCGCTCATATGGATAAACCTTTTGCGAATACTTTCTTCCTAAAATAATGCATGGTTTTCCCACCAGGGGACGTAAAGTCACATCTTATTTTTGTCGATAACTCTGTTTCTAAGAGTTCGTAAGCTCAATATTCCGTTTACACCAATATCTGAGGGATTAAAGACCCAATTGAAAAACTTCTTTCTTCCGTCAGATACTATTGTTTTCCATACCGGTTCCATTGCCTTTGAATAGCTTTGATAAATTTAATTTGCGTCAGAACGGATTCAAAACACGTGCTTATTACACCCGAAAATTCGGTGTCATCTTTCTTGTTAACAATTGAAACTATTTATTAGGGTAAACATGCAACCAAATGGCGCATTAAATGTAAGCATTGATTAACAAGAAACCTCAAAATTCTATTAGCTCGCAATAAATTAAAAACAGTTTGGTTTGTTATATTGCGGATGCCAGAATGCTGTTTCCGTCGAATTTAAGCCCTGGCCGAATCTGAAATACTTCAATATTTTGCAAAAGACTTACATTGTAGTTTGCACTAAGGAATATTATTGTTCCCTAATAAAAAAAATGTACTTAAATGTTACGATTTTCTCTGCCAAATGGGCACCAATTGCCTAGAATATGAATATAAATAGCAAATCACACTATCAAACTCACATTCCGTTTTTGTAAAGCAAAGTAGGCTTGCTTAAAGGGAGCGCGATGACCTGGTCAAAATGGCACGCGCATTGTCACGACTCACCGGCTGAGTGTCCGATCTAGTTCGCTGTACATAATACCTGTGCGCACGCTCTGGAAGTAGTTAGCTTTTAATAAATTATTTTGCCTTTTCAGTTATGTATAGACCGTGTGCATATGACGTCACAGCAAGGTAAACCATCCTAACAGACGCCCTCGTAATCAACTGGTGTACAAACACTGCTTGGAATTGCATTGTGGAGCGTTAAGGAAGATGGTGTTATGTGCTATTTTCGGCTGCGGTGACCTAAGTGGGTAAGATATTTTTTTTTTTTTTTTTTTTTTTTTTTGATTGGAGGTTTAACGACCACCGTGAGCAACTCAATGGGCTATAAGTAGTCGCCCGTCCCTAATTCAGGGTCACTGGTTCCAGGGAAGGGAGAGAGCCAGTGCCGTAAGACAAACACAACATCCATGCCTCACCGGGATTCGAACCCGGACCCCTTCGGACGAATGATCAGAGGCCGACGCCTTAGACCACTGCGCCACCGGGGCGGCGGGTAAGATAATGATGTGTCATATTATAGATTACCATCTGAGTGAACGAAGTGGGATCAGAATTATAAAAAAAATATTCAGAAGCGCCAAAATTTGTGGTTATCACGTATCAGCAGAGTTGACATTAATGACCGGAAACGAAGGAACATTAGAGTGTGTAGTTTACATTTTGCAACAGGTATGTTCAGTAATTTACTGATGCGTTATCTCCAAAAACTCTATGAAGATCTTTAGACTGGAATTCTTGTTTTTTTTTTTTTATTGGAATTTTAACGACCACCGTGAGCAACTCAACGGGCTATAAGCAGTCGCCCGTCCCTAATTTAGGGTCACTGGTTCCAGGGAAGGGAGAGAACCAGTGCCGTAAGACAAACACAACATCCATGCCTCACCGGGATTCGAACCCGGACCCCTTCCGGACGAATGATCAGAGGCCATCGCTTAGACCACTGCGCCACCGGGGCGGCAGACTGGAATTCACCTTTATGAATGACTTGCACGATTTCATTTGCTCAGGAGTGAAGGCGTTAGTGCAAAAAACGAAAAATTAACAATATCGCCGTGTTCTATTCGTGGCAAGACCTCAATATTGTTCAGGAAAAATGAGTTTGGAATTACATATGGGTCATCACAATTACCCAATAACTTTAATTTATCAGAATGAAGCTATTTTTGATCGCCAGATAACCCACTTACGTAGCCCATGTAATGCATCTTTGATCTCACTTGTACACCAGTTGTTTTGCAAGAAAGCAGCAGACGAAAAAGTGACGTGACCGCGGTTTCGTGACGTCAATGCATACGGTCTATACCTGCAAAGAGAAGCCAGGCTTTTATATTTCGTTCCGAAGATGGTTAGGATTCTTTGTCTGCCAGGTATACGCGTAAATTATGAAATTTCAGCACGCCAAGGAGTGTAAATTACGATCCGTTGCAGCGTAGAATAAAATTTTAATTTCACACCGACTTCCAGGGCAAGGACCTTGAAGAATCCATGTTGCTCAATCTTCCTTTTTTTTTTTTTTTTAGATTGGAGGTTTAACGACCCCTATAAGCAGTCGCCCGTCCCTAATTTAGTGCCACTAGTTCCAGGGAAAGGAGAAGGCCAGTGCCGTAACACAAGCACAACACCCATGCCACACGGGAATCGAACTCGGACCCCTTTCGGACGAATGATCAGGAGCCATCGCTTAGACGACTCAGCCACTGGGGAAGCCCAGTACTCGTGGCTTTGGCCCAATATTACAAAGCAGTAGTTCGACTTCTTTGTGTCTGATCGCTGCTTTCTGAACTTCTTGAGATAGGCATCTCTAAAACACTATTTAAATTTGTATACTCTGCAAGAATTTCAAAATGCCGCCCCGGTGGCGCAGTGGTCTAAGGCGTTGGCCTCTGATCATTCGTCCGTAAGGGGTCCGGTTTCGAATCCCGGTCAGGCATGGATGTTGGGTTTTGTCTTGCGGCACTGGCTCTTTCCCTTCCCTGGAACCAGTGACCCTAAATTAGGGACGGGCGACTGCTTATAGCCCATTGAGTTGCTCACGGTGGTCGTTAAACTTCCAATCAAAAAAAAAAAAAAAAAAGAATTTCAAAATTCCTTTATTAACGTTTCAAATTTGCAACGACAAACTGCATTGTAAACATACCGCTCTCCACCAAATTGAGCGGACTACACATTAAACATTTTGAAACACCTCAAGCAATATTAATAAAAATACTTACCCCTGAAATCTTCGCCTAAACTTCCTGATTTTAAATAAAAGTTAACACTTAAAGCCACCCCTTGCAATTATAACAGGCATTATTCAAAATTAACAAAACAAAAAGTCGTTGTTGTGGCAACACGTGAAGCTCGCGATACCGAGTGTAGTTCGTTTTCGTTTGTTTGATTGGAGGTTTAACGACCACCGTGAGCAACTCAATGGGCTATAAGCAGTCGCCCGTCCCTAATTTAGGGTCACTGGTTCCAGGGAAGGGAGAGAGCCAGTGCCGTAAGACAAACACAACATCCATGCCTGACCGGGATTCGAACCCGGACCCCTTACGGACGAATGATCAGAGGCCAACGCCTTAGACCACTGCGCCACCGGGGCGGCCCGAGTGTAGTTCAGTTGAGTTGTAATTTGAATCGTCCTATGAAATTGCCACTATTGTTGCTGCTGATCGAGGAAAGCTTGCCTTCATTTTATTGCGTAAGCTCACGCCTCACAGATCTCATGTAAGGGACTTAATTGGCTGTCTGCTCTGTTGAACAAACCCTTATGCTCTGAGAATCATGGAGCCACATTGAGCGGGTCAAGAGGAGCGGGGTATATTACGTTGGATAATTTGGACTTGGTTATTGTGTAAATCATGGTCAAAGCTTGCTTAGGTATAAATCGTACGGTGAGAGAAGAAAATATAATTGCGCTTTCTTATTTTCTTTTTTGCCCAATGATAAAAAATACATGCATGTCTGGTAAGGCATTAATTAACAAGATAATTTTAAAGCTGCTATTACACGCAGATATGGAACATTAAAAAGACGGCAATGCGGCAAAGATTAAAAAAATAAAAAAGCAAACATTATATTTAAAATGAATAAGTAGTTATTAAATCCAGAAAACCCTTGATTTTGAACCCGAAAAATAATAATGGCTTACTCATGTTTCACGTAGGAAAGCTGAAATAATGTGAATCTTTATCCTTGCTTGTTGTTGTTACCTGTGTCATTCTGATTTATGTCTACTGCTTGCTCAAAAATTTTAATTTTATTAAAAATTTCGACATTTCATCTTGTTATGCACAATGGAAATTTCAGTTTTTGACATTTGAAAGTGTTTATTAGGGTAAACATGCAACCAAATGGCGCATTAAATGTAAGCATTCGTTAACAAGAGACATCAAAATTTTATTAGCTCGCAATAAATGAAAAACAGTTTGGTTTGTTATATCTCGGATGCCAGAATGCTGTTTCCGTCGAATTTAAGCCCTGGCCAAATCTGAAATACTTCAACATATTTTTTATTGGAGCTTTAACGACCACCGTGAGCAATTCAATGGGCTTTAACGACCACCGTGAGCAAGCTAAAAAGACACCTGTCCCTAATTCAGGGCCACTGGTTCCAGGGAAGGGAGAGAGCTAGTGCCGTAAGATAAACACATCATCCATGCCTCACCGGGTTTCGAACCCGGATCCCTTTCGGACGAATGATCAGAAGCCATCGGTTAGCCCACTGCGCCACCGTGGCGGCAACATTTTTCAAAAGACTTATATTGTAGTTTGCACAAAGGAATATTATTGTTCTCTAATGTAATTTTTTTACTTAAATATTACGATTTTCTCTGTCAAATCTGTTCTAATTGCTTAGAATATGAATATAAATAGCAAATCACACTATCACACTCACATTCCGTTGATTTAAAGCAAAGTGGCCTTGCTTAAAGGGAGCGCGATGACCCTCTTAAAATGGCACCTGCATTGTCACGCCTCACTGGCTGAGTGTCCGATCTAGTTCATTATACATGACACCTGTGCGCACGCTCTGGAAGTAATTAGCTTTTAATAAATTAGTTTTTTTTTTTTTTTTTGATTGGAGGTTTAAAGACCACCGTGAGCAACTCAATGGGCTATAAGCAGTCGCCCGTCCCTAATTTTGGGTCACTGGTTCCAGGGAAGGGAGAGAGCCAGTGCCGTAAGACAAACACAACATCCATGCCTCACCGGGATTCGAACCCGGACCCCTTACAGACGAATGATCAGAGGCCAGCGCCTTAGACCACTGCGCCACCGGGGCGGCTAAATTAGTTTGCCTTTTCAGTTATGTATACCTGCAAAGAGAAGCCAGACTTTTGCAGTCCGTTCAGAAGATGGTTAGGATTCTTTGTCTGCCAGGTATACGCGTAAAATGTGAAATTTCAACACGCCAAGGGAGTGTAAATTACGATCTGTTGCAGGGTATAATAAAATTATAATTTCCCACCGACTTCCAGGGCAAGGACCTTGAAGTATGCATGTTGCTCAATTCATCGGACTCGAACGATAAGCGAAGTCAGCGTCTTACTCGTAGCTTCACGTTTCTGGAACTAATATGAATTCACATCGTTTCTTTCTTTAATAAAAATAAAATACACTACAAATAGTATACAAACAAAGGTTCTTACTTAGTTTTAATCACTGATGATACCTCCCTGGTAGCTGGTACCAGTGTTCCCAAATTAGAGACGCGAGACTGCTTATAGCCCTTAAATTTTCTCATGGTTCATGCAAAGCACTGAAACAGATTTTTTTCTGTTCATTTTTTTGTCTTTGTTTTTTGTTTAAGGCTTGCGTACGTGACGTCACTTAGTTTCATCAGGTCCATCAAGATTTGTAGCCCTCATAGCTCACGTTGTGACGCCATAATGCGCAATAAATGCTATGGAATCATTCTTCGGTTTGCTCTAAGCCAATCAATAATACGACACAAAGTGAATTCTGAACCTCATCGCATTTATTTACTGCCTTGATCAGATACTCTTTATTTTTTATTAGGGATTTAACGACCACCGCGTGAGCAACTCAAGGGACCTGAATTCGCAGAGTGCCCATTGTGAATACACGGATGGATTTCCGTAAAGTAGGCATCGGGCTCACTTATTTTTTTAGCCCAACCCAGCTTTGAGCTAGCCATTCAATCTGGATATGCACTAGCTGTGATACCTCTGTTACAGCTTGCTTCGGTGCTGGATGTAATGGATAGAAATCCGTACAAAATGCCATTGAACCAAATAAATTAATAAAAAGCATGCAAGACTTAATTCTGAGGTGTTCAGAAACCGTACAGCGACATTCGGTTGCCAAAATAACTGTGCGTAAGCCGATAATTTCTCTATAACGACACCATGCTGAGTATATCACCATCATTTTTTGTTTCAGAACTTGAGAGAGTGACGTTATACACTGAAGAACAATTAAACTAGAGATACCTGTCTAGTAACGTGTAGCACCACCTTTCGCCCTGATGACGGCGGCAATTCGTCTCGGCATGGACTCGAGAAGACACAGGAAGCGTTGGGAAGCCATACGGATCCACGACCCCTGAACAAGCTCCCACAGTTCACGAAGATTTGATGGAGGGGGGTTAGAGCCTCGAACATCTCTCTCGGTGGCATCCCAGATGTGCTCGAAGGGATTGAGGTCAGGTGACCTAGCTAGCCAAGGGAGCAAGGTCACGTCGGTGGAGTGTTCATCCAACCATTCGGATACAATTCGGGAGCGAAGGCACGGTGCATTGTCTTGTTGCAGGGTGAGGTCCCCAGTGGGATGTTGAAGACGCACAAATGGGAGCAAATGGTCGTTCAGGATATCCCGGTAATGTTGACCTGTGAGAGACGATGGCACACGTACCAGGGGTCCCATGTCAGTCCACGTAAAAAGTCCCCAGACGAGAATGCCCCCCCACCACCACCAGCTTGAAGAGTGCCCTGCTGGCAAGAAGAATCCATCGCTTCATATGGTTTGCGCCGTACTCGTATCCTGCCATCTGCATGCACCAACGTGAATCTCGACTCATCAGTCCAGGCAACATTTTTTCACATGTCTAGGGTCCAATGGCGATGTTCCTGCGCCCATCCTAACCTTTGCACCCTGTGATGTGCGTTCAGCAGCGGTGCCCTCGTGGGATGATGGCTTCTGTACCCCATAGCGAGGAGATGGTTCTGGATGGTATGGCTGCTTACACATTTTTGTGCACCCGCGGTTAATTGCCGAGTGATTTCTTGCACAGTGGCCCGTCTATCCGCTGTTACAATGTGAGCTAGCCGACGATGACCCAGCTCATCCACACGCTGTTGTTCACGGCAGTTGGCCCTTGCAGGGATGGTTTTACCAGATTCAATGTACTCACGGTACACCCGTGACACAGTGGCTCGTGAAAATCCCAGTGCCTGCACGACTTCCGAGATGGAGTGACCCATTCGTCGGGCCCCGACAATTTGCCCACGATCAAATGCGCTTAAATCCTTCGTCTTACCGACGTTGTGACGCCATAATGCCGAACCGTTTTTACGCGAGTTACCGTGCCGTCCGTCCGTCCGTCTGTCGGCACGATAACTCTCGTAAAAACGGTTCGATTTCAATGAAATTTTAGTATGTGGTAGGGGACTACCAGGGGAAGAACCCCATCAAAAACGGACGAAATGGGGTCAAAGGTCACGGCATGGGAGCGGGATCCATTCCATTACCCTTATGCATCATAACTTGCGTCAATATGGTTCGATGTCGATAAAATTATAGTATGTGGTAGGGGACCACCTGTGGACGAACCCTATTGAAAATGGGATAAATAGGGTCAAAGGTCAGGACATAGGATCGGGATCCGTTCCATCACCCTTATCCCATACTATTAAGGCGGACGGCAAGTAATTTTCCTTCCTATACTTCCAATGGAAAAACTTTTGTACATATTTCCTTCACAATTAGTGTGTTCCCAAGGATAGAAATTTGAACATCGATTAAAATAACTTCATATTATAACTTGGAATACTTAATATGTTCAACCTTAATTATATTAAAAAACAAGAACGTTTCCTTTGGTGGTGTTGAAACCAGAAAAAAGATGGCGCGACCTGTACTTTGATGACGTCAGTAGACAAATAAATGTTGGATTGCATAATTATGGTTATGTAAGTTATAAAATGAAGCTATTTTAATCGATGTTCAAATTTCATCCTCGGGAGCATTAATTGTGAAGAAAATGGGTACAGAAGTTTTTCCATTGGAAGTATAGGAAGCAAAATTACTTGACGTCCACCTTAAAGGAGCAATTCTTGTATCTATGTAAATTTTATTTTGAAAACGGCTCTAAGGATTTTGATGAAAGTCGTTAACCTATCGTTTTCTGGTACTAGAAATCGATTTAGCTTGATCTCCACTTTAGGAAAATTGGTTTAGTGCGTTAAATAACCACCCCGAATTACTACGTTTTTAGAGTCATGACGTCGTTCCATTAATGTTACACATGCTTAGAAATCCTATGACGTCACAATCTCGCGACTGAGATGTTGGCTCGCGGTTACGCCATCTATCTCATTACGTCACGCGTTGTGTGTGGATCCTATTAAAGGTTTATGGCGTCACACTCTTGCGAGCAGATGGTCGCGATTCCCATCTGCCTCATTACGTCATGCGTTGTGTGCGTATGCCCGTCCGCACGATAACTCGCGTAAAAATCGTTTAATTTCCATGACATTTTAGTATGTGGTAGGGGAACAAACACCTGGGAAGGAACCCTATTGAAAGTGAACGAAATGGGGTCAAAGGTCAGGATATTTTTTTAATGGAGGTTTAACGACCACCGTGAGCAACTCAATGGGCTATAAGCAGTCGCCCGTCCCTAATTTAGGGTCACTGGTTCCAGGGAAGGGAGAGAGCCAGTGCCGTAAGACAAACACAACATCCATGGCTCACCGAGATTCAAACCCGGACCCCTTTGGACGAATGATCAGAGGCCATCGCTTTGATCACTGCACCACCGGGGCGGCAAGGTCAGGACATAGGAGCGGGATCCATTCCACTGCTATTATGCGTCATAACTAACGTAAAAAAGGTTTGATTTTGATGAAATTTTAGTATGTGGTAGGGGACCCCTGGGGATAAACCCTATCTAAAACGGGCGAAATGGGGCCAAAGGTCAGGACGTAGGAGCGGAATCACTTCAATCGCCATTATGCGTCATGACGTACGTAAAAATGCTTCGATTTGGATGAAATGTTAGTATGTTGTAGGGGCCTGCCTGGTGACGAACCCTATTGAAAATGGGTGAAATGGGATCAAACTTTAGGACACAGGAGCGGGATCTATTCCATAGCCCTTATGCATCATAACTTACGTACAAATGCTGCGATTGCGACAAAACGTTATCATGTTATTTCGCAGGCGTACTGAACCGGTTCTGTTGAATATCATCGAAATGGGATCAAAGGTCAAGGTACAGGACCCAGATTTATTCCACAGCCATTATCCTCATAACTTTTTTTTTTTTTTTTTTTTTGATTGGAGGTTTAACGACCACCGTGAGCAACTCAATGGGCTATAAGCAGTCGCCCGTCCCTAATTTAGGGTCACTGGTTCCAGGGAAGGGAGAGAGCCAGTGCCGTAAGACAAACACAACATCCATGCCTCACCGGGATTCGAACCCGGACCCCTTACAGACGAATGATCAGAGGCCATCGCTTAGACCACTGCGCCACCGGGGCGGCCCTCATAACTTGAGTAATGATTTCTGGTATGTTGGAAAGCGTATTATAATCAATGCATTGCATGATTTTACTAACTTGTTTTTTTTATTGAAGGTTTAACGACCACCGTGAGCAACTCAATGGGCTGTAAGCAGTCGCCCGTCCCTAATTTAGGGCCACTGACTCCAGGGTCCCACCCGGTGGCGCAGTGGTCTTAGCGATGGCTTCTGATCATTCGTCCGAAAGCGGTCCGGGTTCAAATCCCGATGAGGCATGGACGTTGTGCTTTGTCTTAAGGCACTGACTCTTCCCCTTTCCAGGAACCAGTGGCCCTAAATTAGGGACGGGCGACTGCTTATAGCCCATTGAGTTGCTCTTGGTGGTCGTTAAACCTCCAATCAAAACAAAACAAAAACTCCAGGGAAAGGAGAGAGTCAGTGCCGTAAAACAAACACAACATCCATGCCTCACCGGAATTCGAACCCGGGCCCATCTCGGAGGAGAGCTCAGAAGCCATCGCTTAGACCACTGCGCCACCGGGACGGCCTGGAGTTGTTTGGAGGTTTAACGACCACCGTGAGCAACTCGGTGGGCTATGAGCAGTCACCAGTCCTTAATTTAGGGACACTGGTTCCAGGAAAAGGAGAAAGCGAGTGCCGTAAGGCAAACAGAACATCCGTGCCCCACGGGATTCGAACCCGGATCCAACTCGGACGAATAGTCATAAGCAATCGCTTAGACACTGCACCCGCGGGGCGGCATATCCTGTTATAATGATACCACCAAAGACATTAGAGGAGCATAGACGCTTAGCAAGCGTAATGCTAGCTGTTCTGAAACGACGGGAATCAACTTAACATGCAGCATCATCTGTAAATGCGAGGAATCGGTGGTGAACAGATGCCTTTTGGAAAGCAAGAGTGTTTTATTCAATTCATAATGTTCTGTAGAAATTACGTTGAAAGAATGCTCATGTATGAACCAAGAATTATTTGGATCAAATTTTTACTAACAAGTTCTCGTTCTAAGAAAAAATAAAACAAAACTGGTAAACAGAAAAATGCCAGGCCATATACAGAGAGAAGAAAATTAAAAAAAAAACAGAACTAAAATTACTAAAATATTATTTACCATCTCATGATGAAACAATTAATTCCTTTAAATGCCAAAATCTTAAAAATTTAAAACATAAATACCCGCGTGCAAACTCGCCAATACACTAGCTTACTCCCCAGAATGACGGTTTTCAATACATGCCGAAAGCTCTTTGTATACCACTACTAAACCAAGGCCTTCTACAAAAACAAGGCCTTGACATTGGAGAGAAGAGTTCTCTCCTTTAATGACGTCACGCTAAACACGTGGCTTTCTATTGGTTTCCAACGCTGTCGTGTGTGACGTCAAACCGACACCGACGTACCAGGCTATGTAAACCAATAGTGTCGTCACTAAAGGAAGAATCTCATCTCGCTGATATCATAGCCATGTATTTAAGATAACCAGCCGCCCCGGTGGCGCAGTGGTCTAAGGCACTGACCTCTGATCATTCGTCCGTAAGGGGTCCGGGTTCGAATCCCGGTCAGGCATGGATGTTGTGTTTGTCTTACGGCACTGGCTCTCTCCCTTCCCTGGAACCAGTGACCCTAAATTAGGGACGGGCGACTGCTTATAGCCCATTGAGTTGCTCACGGTGGTCGTTAAACCTCCAATCAAAGAAAGAACAAAGAAAGAAAAGTAAGATAACCTTGACGAAACACAGGCGCTGCCCCGGTGGCGCAGTGGACTAAGCGATGGCTTATGACGATTCGTCCGAGAAGGGTCCGGGTTCGAATCCCGGTGAGGCATGGATGTTGTATTTGTCTTATGGCACTGGCTCTCTCCCTTCCCTGGAACCAGCGTCCCTAAATTAGGGACGGGCGACTGCTACAGCCCATTGAGTTGTTGTTCACAGTGGTAGTTAAACCTTCAATAAAAAAAAGCAGGAAAACACAGAAATGGCATTTATGACGTCACTCTCTCAAGCTCTTAAACAAAAACTGGTGGTGATATACTCAGCATGGTGTCGTTATAGAGAAATTATCGGCTTACGCACAGTTTTTCTGGCAACCGAATATCGCTGTACGGTTTCTGAACACATCAGAATTAAATCTTGCATGCTTTTTATTAATTTATTTGGTTCAATGGCATTTTGTACGGATTTCTATCCATTACATCCAGCACCGAAGCAAGCTGTAACAGAGGTATCACAGCTAGTGCATATCCAGATTGAATGGCTAGCTCAAAGCTGGGTTGGGCCAAAAAATAAGTGAGTTCGGGTCCTACTTTACGGCAATCCACCCGTGTATTCACAAGTGGCAGTCCGCGAATTCTGGTCGCCATGATCAGAGAGTCTACTGGAAACTCGGAAAAAACACGTAGACTGTACGGCAGGTACACCGAGTTTCAAACATCCACCAGAAAGGTTCGCCTCCCATCTTGCATATAGCCAACCGCGCCATATGGGTAGTCGTATGCTTTTAAGGTTTTGTAAGAACATTTAACCAAATTTTTTTTTTATTTGGGTTTAACGACCACCGTGACCAACTGAATGAGCTATAAGCAGTTGCCTGCCCCTAATTTAGGGCCGCTGGTTCCAGGGAAGGAAGAGAGCTAGGGCTGCAAGACAAACACAACATCTGTGCCTCACTGAGATTCGAAGTCGGACCGATGATCATAAGTCAGTGTTTAGACCATTGCGTCACCGGCCCAAATTTCCCTGTAGAACTGCATGATTAGAACTATCATGACATTGCTGATTATGCATGTTTTGAGCACGCCTTTTGGATAAAATGTACCTGTTTATGACAATTTTTTCGGCCCATCTCTCTCTCTGACTGTCCCATAACTCTGGAGCTACAATGCTAAAAAAACTTCGGGGCTAGTGCGATGTCAGCATGAATTCACGGGTAAACCAACGAGCTGCAAGTCTGTGATGTCATGAAAGGTCAACCTGCGTACATGTCAGAAACAAGATGGTGTTCACAATATGCAAATGAACGACGCTGACGTATATTTACACACTTTACCGAAGATCAAAGCAAATCAGCTATAAATATCGCGCTCACTGAGTCGTTGTCGTCCTTCCACCTGTAAACACCATATCTCCGCAACTGTTTAGTCGGATTTGAAAAACTTTTTCCATTGGAAAGCTTGAAATGCAAGAACGATTATTTTGCTTTCCGGCTTTTTTCCGATGCATAACTTTGCCGCTAGAAGGCGTAAACACACATGCTAGTGAATTCAAAATACATTTTATTCCATGAAATTTCCTCGAAGTATTTGATTAAAAAAATTCGTTCTACCTTTTGATTAAATTTACAACAAAGACCATTTTGGGTACAGCTTCTATTGCAAGTAGTGCCGAGTTTTTCCACCAGGGGAAGCAAAATTTATTTTCTATTTTCCCGATGTCCCTGCTTGCAAAAGTCAGATTTGAAAAATTCCTTTTTCATTGGATAGAGCCCTCGGGCTGAAATGTTTTGCGTATAATTTTTTATTTTTTGCAAAAACAGTTTTGCCACTAGAGACAGTAAGTGTATATTTCTGTTTCTGATATAGTTGCAGCAATATCTGCGCTCCTGAAAACTGGATTGGAATAAATTATTTTATGATAAGATATCGCTCACCATAAAAAGTCCTTTGAGAACACCTTCTACTTAAAATAATGCATGCCGCCCCGGTGGCGCAGTAGTCTAAGGCGTTGGCCTCTGATCATTCGTCCGTAAGGGGTCCGGGTTCGAATCCCGGTGAGGCATGGATGTTGTTTGTCTTACGGCACTGGCTCTCTCCCTTCCCTGGAACCAGTGACCCTAAATTAGGGACGGGCGACTGCTTATAGCCCATTGAGTTGCTCACGGTGGTCGTTAAACCTCCAATCAAAAAAAAAAATAATAATAATAATGCATGGTTTTTCTTCCCGGGGGAAAAACAAACATAGTTTTTCCGCCGTGGTATATCTTATTTTTCTCGATATCTTTGTTCCTAACAGTCTGATTTGAAACAGTCTTCCTTTGTCAAAGGGTATTTCTGGTCCGAAATGTTTTGCAAATGATTTCAAATTTTTCCTAACGCACAAATTTGCCTCTGGAAGACTATGTTTTTTAGTTCACGTTTGCGTTTACAGCATATTCATAACAATATCTGCGCGTGTAAACACCCGATTTAAAAAATTATTTTTCTGTCAGACACTACAAAAAACGAAGACAGTTTGTGTGCTTTTCCTGTCCGAAATAATGTACAATTTCCCTGCCAAGGGGCGCAAATCTTTTACCTTTTGTTGTTGTTGTTGCTGTTGTTAGTTCCTGTGTTCTGATGTAAATTTGGTTTATTCTCATTAAATACTTTTCCAACCTTAACGTCACGTTTTCTCTCTCGTGAATTGAGTTTAGCAACCTTGACAACAGGTCAGAAGTCAATGACGTATTCTTAAGTTAGAGATAAGAGCTGCTGTTTTGAATGTATCGGTCTCTCTACGTTTTCTGATAACACTTGTTTCAGCCTCACTATGTTTTTTGACAGTAGTTTCATTTAATTCGTGCTGGAGTAGATGATTCAATCAAAAACTGCCGTATTTGCCTGATATAGTCAATAAAATGTGAAGTATTCAAAAACCAAATGACTCTTGTAAAAAATTTTATTTACAGATTTATAGTTCAAAAGATGTCACATTTAAAACATAGGAATTTCGGGTCCGTGACGGCCCCAGCATCAGATGTAAGGATTACCTTTTATATATATATATATATATATCATCATCATCATATATATACACCCATTAATTTCTTCATCAATAGGACCCTCACTTGATATCTGCTGTCCAAGATAAATGTAGGTGTCGGTTGCCTCCAGCTTTTCCCCATCAATCGATAAATCTTCATTTCTTGTAAAAGCATTGAACATCACTTTTGTCTTCTGAAAGTTCATTTTTAATCCCACTTCTTTACTCTTGTCCGCAAGTTCCTGGATCATACTCTGCAGCTCTGATGGGGTAGTTGCAAAAATGACTACGTCATCAGCAAAACGAAGGTGGGTTAGATAATCTCCATTAATCTTTATCCCCTTGTTTTCCCAGCTCAGCGACTGAAAAACACCCTCCAATGTGGCATTGAAGAGCTTCGGAGATATGGTGTCACCTTGTCTCACTCCCTTTCCAATTTTTACGTGTGTTGTATTTTCAAACAGCCTAATCTTTGCACTTGCATTTTCATAGATGTTATTAATAATATTAATGTATGCATCTTCAATACCGCAGGTTTCAGAGCCATTGTAACTGCTGATGGTTTCACCGAATCAAAGGCTTTTTCATAATCGATAAAAGCCATGCACAATGGAAGTTCATATTCCCTCGCTCTTTCAATTAGTTCTCTCAGCACGTGGATATGATCTATTGTGCTGTAGCCACTCCTGAATCCAGCTTGTTCTCTCGGTTGAGCCATGTCCAGTGTTACCTTCAAGCGGTGTGAAAGAACTTTAGTGAAGATTTTATAAACTACTGATAGGAGGCTGATAGGTCTGTAGTTTCCGAGATCCTCAATGTCACCTTTCTTATGTAGCAGGATCATTGTAGCGGTGTTCCAATCCTCAGGAATCTTTCCTTCATTAAGGCATCGAGTGAAAATTTGGGCGAGTACTGTTTCGATTTCTCCACTTGCTTCTTGTATGATGTCTACAGTAATTCCATCTTCTCCTGGAGCTTTTCCTCTCTTCATGTTCTTGATTGCATGTGCAACTTCTGCTGGAAGGACTGGAGGAACTCTGGTACTGGTATCTTTCATGATGTCTGGAGTGCATATATCATCCCTTTCATATAATTTGGAGTAGAAATCTTTCACTCTTGTCAAAATTTCTCCCTCTATTTCTTGTTACAGAACCATCTTCTTTTCTCAGTGCCATAATCTGTTTTCTTCCCTTACTGAGATGTCCCTTTGCTATCTTTAGGCTTTGGTTGTTTTCAATTGCTTTCCTCACTAGTTCACAGTTGAATTCCCTTACGTCTTCAGTGATACTTTTCTTACTGTCTTGCATAGCTCTATATATTCCACTTTGGAAGTCACATCTTTAGTTGTCCTCATCTCTCTTCTTTTTTGCATCAACATTTTGGTTTTCCTGATAATTTGTTCACATGCAACTTGTTCTTAGACCCAGCTAATTTTGTTGCTGTTTCCATAAGAGCTTTGGTTACTTTTCTGTTAACTTCAGAGATGTCCACTTCTTCCGATGTTAGGCCTTCTAAAGCAGAGAACCTGTTCTTCAGTTCTAACTTGAAGGTATTATGGTGTTTTTTAAGGTTGGTTATGTCAATAGATTTTGTTTGTCTTATGAGCTTGCCACGTTCAAGTTTAGTGTTGAGGTGCATCTTACATCTCACCAATCTATGGTCACTACCTGTGTTGAACTTGTTTAGCACACTGCAGTCTTCTATGACGAATTTTTTGTTACACATAATAAAATCAATTTCACTTGTCGTCCCATTTGGATGTCTCCATGTCCATTTCCTGTGTGGCTTTTTCTTGAAGAAGGAGTTCAAGATGAAAAACCCTTCTGCCTCTGCAAACTCAACGAGAGTATTTCCACGCTGGTTTCTGTTGCCATGACCGAATTTACCTACTGAAGTTTCATTCTGTTGCTGTTGCCCTATTTTTGCATTGAAATCTCCCATAATTATTTTCAAGTGCTGCTTACCTTTATTATTTAGATGACAAATTTCCTCATAAAATTCTTCAATTTCTTCTTCAGGATGACTTGTGGTGGGTGCATAAGTTTGAATAATCTGAGCCTGGTATCTTTTCGAGAGTTGGATAACAAGTCGTGCAGCTCTGTCAGAGGAACTTTCAACTTCTACAACTTTATCCTTCAGTTTCTTGTTTATTATAAATCCAACACCACTAGTTCTGCCAGTATCTGTCCCACGATAGTAGAAGAGATGTCCACTTTTCAGTTCGATGAGATCTTCTCCTTTTCTCCTTACCTCACTTAGCCCCACGATGTCCCACTTGATCCTTTGTAGTTCCTCTTCCAATTCAAGAAGCCTTGAATCAGAAGATAGGGAGCGTCCATTGTAAGTAGCCAAGGTCAGCATCAGATGGCAGCCTAGTCCGGTTCTCCGGGGATTCTTAGCACCCTCTGCCTTCATGTCGCACTGGCCGCTGCCTTGGCCAGGTACATTCCAGCTGCCGGAGACTGAGGGCCAAGATTTAAGTTGTGGAATCATTTTGGAGGGGTTTGGCCATAACTCACCACGCTGGCCAAGCGGGTTGGTGAGTGTGGGATAGAATTTCCTCTAATCCCGATGGTATAGTTATACCGCTATGGGCGGTCGTCAGAGCCCCTTTAGTGGGAACAGGATGCACCACGAGAAGGCGGGGTTGACATTTGTCAAGGAGAGGCTATGATGTTACGCATCACCTGACCTTACATCCCCTGTATATATATATATATATATATATACTTAAGAGCAAAACTGAAGACTAAGGAAAAACTTTAGAATTTAAAACGAAGGTTGCAAAATAACCTGAAGATCAAAACGCGCAACGCAGCAGTTTTGAAAATTCAGAATTCACATTCTATAAAGAAGATACCTAAGCAAAAAAATACATATATAATTTTGACTCACACCTAGTACAACATAGAAAAGGTTATGTATCTACCTGTGTGAGTAAAAGGAGAAAAGATAAAAAAAATAAAACTACTGAATGTAGAAGGTGTCGAGAATACTGAGCCTTGGCTTTATCAAGGACCAGCAAAAACTCTGCATTTTCTCACTTCCTAAAGACCTAGTTGGAAATGGGTTTCTGCAAGGCCATAGATGCAAGTAACATTCCCACCTAAAATAGTTTAAAATATATATATATGTCATGTCCTCCGTAGAGTTGCATGACCTAGCACTAGTTAACAATTTCGCTTGCATCCATTAACCTTCCTGGCCCGACCCATGCTCTTCATCTGTTACTATTAAACAGAGAGAAGAAGATTAAAGAGAACTCAAGCTGTGAGAGTGACATAATAATTAGAAATGATTTTCAGCCATAACGAAATGCCAAGTTCGTTTGAGAGAAAATTTAAACCTGAAAATCAATGCAAAGAAATCCAAATTTTTACATTGCAATTAAAAAAGGAAATATTAATTTTTAACGAACAGATTTTTGAAAGAAAACTTGAGTCTAAAACCCCCTACTCTACAACTTATGACAGCACGAAAACGAGAATAAGTTAAAGATAATAATGAACTAAAGAAAACTTTGTGAAAGTTATATACCTTAAACAGTTAGTTGCAATATGTACAAAGTATTTCAGCAGTGCTTTAAGTGCATAATTAATTAGTTATTAAGAACTTAACTATTTTGAAAAAACAGCGCATAGAAAAGGAACAAGCTTAGCCATCTTCTGTTCCTAGGTACCCCAAAAGACGCTCAAAGTTACAAAGAAAAGAAAGAGTTAAAACCCGCAAAAATGTTAACAGACAAACCAATGCCTAAAAGCTGAAAAGCTAAAAAACAACAGAGAAAAAGTACATGAAGTACAAACATTGAACTTATAAAACCTAGAACCCAAAAACAAGGAAGAGAGCTTACCTCTTGTGTGACAAAAAAATTTTTCTCCTCACAAGAGAAGAACATGGCTGACCTCTTCCGCCACTCCCTAGTTGCTGGGGGGCAGTGAGGGTGGGGCTGATGGCCTCCTCATACAGCAAGAAACCAACGCGCGGATATTTTAACCAGAGAAAAAAATATATATAAACTTAAGACTGTGGATCTGTATGATCAGAAAGAGCAGAATTAACTCTCCAGAATACATGAGAAATATTATAAAATACACGAGCAGTGTATTTAATAATCTTTGCATGTATTAAATCACCTTAGTGAGCTTCTATAGATTAATCAGAATCTTATTAATTTTAATGTTGGTTTTACTATTTTTAGTATAGCTATCCTAGTGATGAATAACTAGTTTTCTTTTTTATTTGTTTTTATTTTCTTTTATAAACAGATTTTTAAGCTTTTTTTGTGATTTTGTTTATATTATTTAATTTTTTGTTTTAATAGGACCGTCATATCCATAGCACTAAGGTTCCTTTAGGTAGTTAATAGGCATCCTCTAGCCAACTTCCTTACGGCTTTGATTGGTCAGAATCATATTATTAACTGTGTAGAAAATTAAAGCAGATCTGCCAACCTTACTCTATTATTCAGAATAATTTTTCTTAAAGTTTTTTTGATGAAAGAAGAAGGAATTTCGTTCTCTAGAAAACTTTCTAATAGTATATTAATGTGGTAATTGAAGTCCAAATTGTTGCTGCAAATTCTTGAAATTCTTAGGACCTGAGAAATTAGTACATTCTCAATTACTTTGGTTGAAATGTTATTATTCCAGTGTAGATATTTAATTACTTTGAAAGGAAAATTAACTCTTTTATCAAAGAGGCTAATAGATGGGTTACCTCTGTTGAGCTTAATGCTTAAGTCTAGGAACTCAAGTTCCTGATTACTGTGGTTGGTTTTACATAAGTTAAGAGAGCTAGGATAGATATTATCAAAATCACTCTCTATAACTTCTGAATTATTGATACACAGCAGATCATCAATATATCTAAAAGTGTAAAGGTAGTTATCTGAGCAGGTGGGGTGATTTTTAATGAATTTATATTCCTTAAAGAACAGGAATAGATTAGCGATATTCGTGGACGTTGATGTTCCCATGGGAATACCGTTCACTTGCTTATAGAGAGTATTATTATATAAGATATGGTTATTTTCTATGCAGCAATTGAGATAAGAGTTCCAAGTTCCTACATTAACAAATTGAGACGTGGCCCTTAACTAAAAGAGACGTACAAAGACTGCAGACAGCTGAAAGAAACATGGAGAGGTGCATACTTGGTGTAACCAGGAGAGATAAGAAAAGGAACTCGTGGATCAGAAAAATGACAAGAGTGGAAGACATCATGGTCAAAGTAAAATTCCTGAAATGGCAATGGGCTGGACATATTTCCAGAAGGACAGACCATCGATGGACAGTCGAAATTTTAGACTGGATTCCACGGGACAGGAAAAGACCCAGAAGAAGACCACATGGGAGATGGGTGGATGAAATTCGAAAGTATGCGGGAGTAACGTGAAGGAGACTGGCACAAGACAGACCGTTGTGGAAGAAACTTTGGGAGACCTTCGTCCAGCAGTGGATTGATAATGGTTGACAATGATGATGATGATGATGATGATATATAAATTAAGACCTTTTGGGTCCGCAGTGATGGGGCCGTCGCGGACCCGAAAGGTCTTATGTATGTTTTAAAACGTGATATCTTTTTAACTATGAATCTGTAAATTAAATTTTTTACAAGAGTTATTTGGTTTTTAAGTACTTCGTATTTTATTGAATATATCGTGCAAATACGGCAGTTTTTGATTGAATCATGCTTTTTGAGGCTATACTTGCCACAATATGTTTTCAAGTACGTTTTATCTTTGAGCACTGTATAGAGAACTACCAATGTTGTATGCTTATGTGCTCAAGTTGTAACGAGATAAGAGGATATTTATATTTTGATGTTTTGACTATTAATGGTGACAAATTACGTGATGTGGAATAAATGAGATTGAACTTGAGAAGAAAAGCCCCTTTTTTGCAGCTGTTGTGATCCACACCTTCCTTCTCCGGAGTCTGGCATTCTACCGATTGAACTACGCCGGCAAAGGCTTATATCTCCAACTTGCCGTTTTGATATGTGTGTCAGCTCTGAGGTAGGTACGTCACAAATTGAAGTGGCCTTTATTCTTTTCCGAAGCCTTGTAGTTTATTAAGCCTTTAAGCGGCCGATGTTCCGGAACCAAATGGTTCCCAAAATTTTCTGCACTCTCTAAACAGAAAATTCCCTAGACGCCGGGTTTCACGAAAGCTACGGCAAAAAAATTCCTTTTCCACTCTCATCTGAGCTGTACCTACTATAAACCTATTACTCATGATAAGCGCTCTCTTCTACTCGTTTGTTCTCTGTTTCATGATGTAAAGTACGACGGAGACGCTTCCCCCTGACGGAGACATCACGCCGCTATTTAGAAACAACTGAATAAGACCTATCTCTTCTTTCTTAGGTTCGTCGTCATCGTTGTAGCCTTTTTAATTGATAATCAGCCAGCAAGGATTAGTGTCAATCATCAACCTAAATGGCCACTTTGAATAACAAAGCCAAGGCGGAAGCGACGCCTTCTTATGCGCAGATTCGTTCTTTTCAGTTGCTTTCGGATCACGTTTTAGACAGCGAATGTATTTGTTTTAGCTGATTTTTTTTATCGAGGTTTAACGACCACTGTGAGCAACTCAATGGGCTATAAGTAGTCGCTCTTCGCTAATTTAGGACCACTGACTCCAGGGAAGGGAGAGAGCCAGGGGCGTAAGACAAACACAACATCCGTGCCTCACCGGGATTCGAACCCGGACTAATAATCAGAAGCCATCGCTTAGACCACTGCGTCACCGGAGCGACTCTAGCTGATTTGAACCCGTTTTGCTAACCCCACTGTTTAGAGAACTGTTATCAACATTAACAATTCTCTAAACAGTGCTCAAAAATAAAATTGGAAATAATTCGTTTCATCCGATTAAAAGGTTAAGAATTGTTTAGATTTGTTCATAGTTAAGACTTTCAGCAGCCCGAAAAGCGAAGCTATCCGGTTGCAACGAGAAAGAAAAGCTCTTAGTCATATAGCCGTAAGAGCATTACAGTGAATCTAATAGCTGAATTTAACGTAACCGTAACTAGCTCAGGGTTTGGTGTTTACACTAAAACTAACTTAACATTAGGATAATAGTTGCTACTAAAAATGTCATAAATTTAACTATTACTGTACAAGGTTAACAAGACAGAAGAAAGAACACATTTCAACTCCTGTTTTGCTGGGGATGAAAAGTGTTTACATGCTTTGTCTGTTGCTTTCAATGTTAAAAATGTGCACTCAGATCTCGTCCCCAGGGATATTGCTTTCCAGCAAACCTGGACCTTGTTCACAACGCTTGTGACGTACTACAGAGATGAAGCATGCGTCAAGACGACAAATCTGCTACGATACATTCCGTCGGTGTAGCTTAGTGGGTTAGATCAACTCACTCCGGAGCAAGGATACTCGTCACCGACAAATTCCTGTTTTCTCATCGGCGCCCGAACGTAACAATATAACTACTGGCCGTTTGGTTCTTCCAAAAATGTATGATGTTCGTTCCACACATCATCTGGAATTAAGGAAAGGTTCCTTCTTCGCTTCAGAAAAAAGCTAAGAGGGTGATGATGTGACGTACTACAGAGGTGAAGCACGTGCCAAACCGACAAATCTGCAAAGCTACATTCCATCGATATAGCTTAGTCGGTTAGAGCAACTCTCTCCGGAGCGAGAAGACTCGAGTTCAATCCAAGTCACCGACAAATTCCTGTTTTCACACGCTGCAAAAACTGTGTGTAATGTCCTGATGCAGGCAACTTTGAAGTCCACCGAGAGATACAGCGAAGATCCCCAGTGCAGAACGCACGCCAAGATGACATACTTCCTCACTGTCGTCCGTCGATGCTGTAAGCCCTAAGGTGCCCCGTCTGCGAATTGAATCTGAAACAGTAAACCAGGATAAACCGTCGGGATTGTCAAGGGGCGGTACACAAATTCAAACCTCACTTACTACATTGACAGAAAAGCATCTGTTATCCATTGTAGTGCGATGACAGGATTCAACCGAATTGCAACACATGGTGTTCTTACTTAGAATTAGGTGGATCACCTTTACTATTTGCATTGTTTTTTCTCTCTGGTATTGTACCGTCTTACTGTGCCTTTCACTATATACAAGAGCTGATGTCTTACCGCCGACGCGGTGACGCAGTGGTCTAAGCGCTGACTTATGACCATCCGTCCGAGAAGGGTCCGGGTTCGAGTCCCGGAGAGGCATGGATGTTGTGTTTGTTTTACAGCACTGACTTTCTCCATTCCTTGAGACTAGTGACCCAAAATTAGAAACGGGCGATTGCTTATAGCGCCCGTCGAGTTGCTCAAGGTGGTCGTTAAATCTTCAAACAAAAAAAAAAAAAGACATCTTACATACATTTCTTTGTCTGTCACCTCTTCCACGGGAGTCAGTTGTGAAAAGTGATCACTCACGGGAGTCAGTTGTGAAAAGGGATCACTAAGTGTTCAGATCCATTTATTTTGGCAAATGATAAAAATGGATCTTCCGCAGATTAGTAAAATGGCCCTTGACGCTTTCAACTAGTCTTGCCAGTGTGCTACTAGTAAGAGTTCAAAGCTTTCTTCTAAGTGTTGTTATTTCACTGACAAAATTTAAGTTCAGAAGGAGCTTTATTTTCACTAGTTCCCTCACTGTTTTACCTGTTGTCAGGGAAATGGCATTTAATAACTTTTTTAGGTACACTGGCGTACAAAAATTAAGGACGAGACGGTTTTTCGAATGTAACGTCGTGCAGAAGTGCTCCACATCGACTCAAATCATACCCATAAGATCCCCAAGATGTAAGAATATGGGACAAGTGAGCAAAACCGTCCAAACAATGAATCCAAAGGATACAAAGGCACCTTATTGAAAAGGTATCTTCGAGCACAACTGGACAGAAGACAGAAACGTCCATGTGACAGGCAGCTGCCAAGAAAAAATCCAGTCTTTAGTAGGAGATATGATCACCCCTGACTGCGTTGCAGGATTTACAACGTCTGTCCATGTTGAGGACGAGGTTGTCAAGGAGCTGTTGAGGCATCGCGGCCCATTCCTCTTGTAGCGCCAATCGCAGCTGCGCAATCGTTGCTGGCGGCTGGTGACGTGCGGCCAAGCGTCTCCCGAGAGGGTCCCACGCGTGTTCGATTGGATTTAGGTCCTGGGACCTTGCGGGCCAATCCATGCGTTGAATATCTTCACTCTCCAACAGCTCTGCGACAGCCACTGTACGATGAGGTGTAGCGTTGTCGTCTATCAAGAGGAACTCACTACCCACAGCACCTCTAAACAGACGCACGTGAGGCAAGAGAACCTCGGTACAATAGCGGACACTAGTGACTGAACCTCCTTGGAAGATGTGGAGATCAGTACGGCTACCAAGCATGATACCGCCGCAAACGAGAACTCCGCCACCTCCAAACCGGTCTCTTTCGATGATGGTGGAGGTGTGATTGCTTGTTCCCTGCTCTCTCTAGATGTGTATACGTCCAGAATCGCTCGCCAGACTAAATCGGCCCTCATTCGTAAAGAGAACTCGACCCCATTGCTGATGTGTCCAGTTCTTGTATTCCTAGCACCACAGAAACCGCGGTCTCCGATGAGCAGGGGTTAATGGCACACACCGTACTGGTCGTTGTGCAAATAGACCACCTTTGTGCAGCCTCCTGGCCACGGTAAAACGCGATAACGAACGTCCAGTTGTCTGTTGCATGTGCCTTGCGATTTCTCCCGCTGTCTGCCGTCTGTCTCTTCTCGCCTGTAGGACAATATACCGGTCGTCCGCAGCCGTGGTTTCTCGTGGACGACCACTGCTAAACTCTCGGACAGCTGTTCCTGTCGTTTGAAATGCTCTCCAAGCTCGTGAAACGATGCTGTGAGCGATCCCGAAATCCTCGGCCACACTAGTCACACTTCGACCTTCTTCCAACTTCCCAATGACGCGACCTCGGGTAAAGTCATCCAGATGTCGTCTACTGGATTGCCTGTTGGCCATATCACACGGTGGCAGCAACTCGACGTCGTTCAAACCGATGTACACCGTGCAATAGCTTTCACCGAATTGCTGAGCGTACACCGCCCGTGTGCTTTATACCCTTCCGACACTCCCCCCTACGTCATGCTGCATATATGCGCATGCCCTACCGTACCGGTCCCTAGTCTATCTCTTGAGTTATCTTTCGGTCCGTTCTGGCTGCTCGTTCCGCTGTTATGCTAATTTCTCCTCTTCGTCCTTAATTTTTGCACACCAGTGTATTAGCCCAGTGCCCATTCTGAAAACGACCTGCAGATAGCACTTGTTCTAAGCCTTAAAACGAGTGGTATCAGATATCTATATGTACCTAAGTTCGGAAGCTAGCCCTTGGCGTCAGCTCATTTGCATACAATGACTCCTCGCATTTCTCACTTAGGATCTCACTGGTTTTCCTGCTACACAGCTTCACGAAACAAGTTGTTTCAGTCTGCAGCACGTGCAAGTACATGTGCAAGATTATGGAGGAATCATGTCAACACACTACAATTGAGTACATATGCATCAAACAAAGATCTTCGTTCTTTCCACGTTTATAAGTGAGTCACGGAAAAATTCTTCTCGGCGCGTAACTGGTAGACCCTGGGTTCGACTCCCGGTGGCGGCCAATGAGAATTTTTCCGTGACTCACTTATAAACGTGGAAAGAGCGAAGTTCTTTGTTTGATATTCCTGGTCCGCGTCAAATGTCTGTATTGAGTACATATGCTTTGCTGTCAATGTGGTAAGTCCGATTTATTTTTTTATTTTTTGATTGAAGGTTTATTGACCACCGTGACCAACTCTATTAAATTAGAGACAGCTGGTGTTATGCAAATGTGGCGCTGTGGGTGGCCCTGTAAACGGAAACGACATGACGTATGCAGCGATCCGACAATATAAGGAGTGATGCGACGGGAATCAGTAAGAGTCGGACGCACTATGGGTAAGACGAAAGATTTAAGCGCATTTGATCGTGGGCAAATTGTCGGGGCCCGACGAATAGGTCACTCCATCTCGGAAGTCGTGCAGGCACTGGGATTTTCACAAGCCACTGTGTCACGGGTGCACCGTATCCGGTAAAACTATCCCTGCAAGGGTCAACTGCCGTGAACAACAGCGTGTGGATCAGCGGGGTCATCGTCGGCTAGCTCGCATTTTAACAGGGGATAGACGGGCCACAGTGCAAGAAATCACTCGGCAATTTAACGCTGGTGCGCAAAAACGTATAAGCAGCCAAACTATCCAGAACCATCTCCTCGTTATGGGGTACAGAAGCCATCGTCCCACGAGGGTACCGCTGCTGACCGCACATCACAGGGTGCAAAGATTAGCATGGGCACGGGAACATCGCCACTGGACCCTAGACATGTGGGAAAATGTTGCCTGGACTGATGAGTCCAGATTCACTTTGGTGCATGCAGATGGCTGGATACGAGTACGGCGCAAACCACATGAAGCGATGAATCCTTCTTGCCAGCAGGGTACTCTTCAAGCTGGTGGGGTGGTATTCTCGTCTGGGAACTGTTTACGTGGACTGAAATGGGACCCCCGGTACGTGTGACATCATTCCTTACAGGTCAACGTTACCGGGATATCCTGGACGACCATTTGCTCCCGTTTGTGCGTCTTCAACATCCCACTCTGGACCTCATCCTGTAACAAGACAATGCACCGTGCCATCGCTCCCGAATTGTATCCGAATGGTTGGATGAACACTCCACCGACGTGACCTTGCTTCCTTGGCCAGCTAAGTCACCTGACCTCAATCCCAACAAGCACATCTGGGATGCCATCAAGAGAGATGTTCGAGGCTCTGACCCCCCTCCATCAAATCTTCGTGAACTGTGGGAGCTTGTTCAGGGGTCGTGGATCCGTATGGCTTCCCAACGCTTCATGTGTCTTGTCGAGTCCATGCCGAGACGAATCGCCGCCGTGATCTGGGAGAAAGGTGGTGCTACACGTTACTAGACAGGTATCTCTAATTCAATTGCTCTTCAGTGTAGTAGACCCAGTAGTCTATGGATCTTCTTAAATGAGAGAGTCCACTTGAGTTGGCGATGTTCAATGACGCCTTAATCGAGGAGATTCGTGAGATATAATTGTCTGTAAGATTTAAAGCTTTCATTCGTAAACTGCCCCATGCACTTATTATTACTACGGGGACAATAATAAAAGTTCTGTACACTGCCTATTTTTGAGAAAAGTGTGAAGTAACGGAGAAAACTTACCTTATTGCCGTTCAATGTACTCCCCTCCGTTGCTAATGACAGCTTGCCAGCGGAGATGTAGGTCCTGGATACACCGTAGTACGCCATCTTTGTTCAGCTGTCGTCCAATGACAGTTTGTCCAGCGATTCGTAGCGGATGCCACGGAGCCAACTTTTTAACTCTAGGGAAGAGATCAAAGTTGGATGGACTGAGATCAGGGCTGTATGGTGGGTGGAATAAAGTTTCCCAGCCATATTTCGACAAAAGTCCCCGTACCGACGCTGCACCATGACACGATGCGTTGCCATACAGCAAGATCTCTCCTGCTTTCAAACCGTTGGGGCGCTTTTGACGAATTTTCGGTCTTAACGTAGTTTCGAGAAAAAATTGTGCTTCGATCAAGAGTTCCTTCCCCACAAACTTCTTGCAAGACAGTGTGGATCTGTGTCGGGGTTTTCACCTCCAGAGTTAAAATTTTCACGTACGAGCGCTGGTCCAAAGCAGTGACTCGACCTGTGGAGCTGCATGCTTCTATTTCCAAACCCTCCCACGTCCACACAGCAAATGATAGCGCGTCGTTCTGACACCACTGCGTTGCTGAGAGTCTGACCTTGATATGACGCAATCATTTTCCTGATTGCATCACCCGCTTCTGTTTTAGATTAACGTGTGCAGAACTTTTGTTATGACCCTCGTATGCTGTGCTACCATTCTTCTGTAAATTTAAGCTATTGGGTTGTCGGAAAAGTCATGACGTATATTTGCACCCGATGGCGGTTGGGCGGTTTTGGAAGTACTAGAGGCATGCGCAGCTCTGTTATCGCTATGGCATTCGACAGGTGCCAGTTCTAGCTGCAGTCTAAAAGGAATAGGGAGCGATTTGGTTGAATTGCGGATATTTGACATCAAGTTGAAGATGGAAGACCAAACTGTGCATTTTTGCCATATTTTACTGTTTTGCTTCCGTAAAAGGAAGAACGCGCGCCAAACTTGTGAAACGTTGCGTAAATTGTACGGTGATAATGCTTTACAAGAACGTCAGTGCCAGCGGTGGTTCGCAAAATTCCGTGCTGGTGATATTGATCTCAACGATGCTCCTCGGTCCGGGAGGCCCACCGAGGTTTATGACGACCAAATAAAGGCATTGATCGAGTCAAACCCACTACAAGACACGAGAGATTGCAGACACATTGCACATCCATCATTCAAGCGTTCACGACCACCTGAAGAAGTTGGGATACATAAGCAAGCTCGATGTGTGGGTTCCTCATGAACTCAAAGAAACTCAATTGACGGCGCGTATAAACATATGCGATATGCTCATTAAACGTGAGGAAAACGATTCTTTTTTGAAGCGACTTATAACTGGTGACGAAAAGTGGATTGCGTACAACAATGTGCTGCGCAAACGGTCTTGGTGCCGACGTGCTGCTTCGTCTCAAACGACATCCAAAGCAGACATTCATCAGCGGAAGGTTCTGGTCTCAATGTGGTGCGATTTTAAAGGCGTCGTGTTTTTCGAGCGCCTGCCACGAAATCAACCAATCAATTCGAATGTGAATGTGTACTGTGGGCAATTGGACAGTTTGAACGAATCCATCATCCAGGAACGTCCAGAGCTCGTTCATCGTAAAGGTGTTGTGTTCCATCACGACAACGCGAGACCACACACAAGTTTGATCACCCGCCAAAAATTATTGGAGCTTAGGTGGGATGTGTTGCCACACCCAGCATACTCGCCTGACCTTGCGCCATCAGACTTCCACTTGTTTCGCTCTCTTCAACCGTCCTTGCGTGGTATAACGTTCCATTCAGATGAGGCTGTAAATCTGCACCTTGTAGTTTTTCGCCACGAAAGACAGGTCCTTCTATGAACGAGACATTCTGCAGCTCACTGAAAGATGGCAAAAGGTTATCGAACAAAACGGGCATTATATCATTGATTGATCTTTGTTCTTTCTATCAATAAATGACCTTTGCAAAACATGGCTAAAATACGTCATGACTTTTCCGACAACCTAATAGTTTTACACATTCTTCCCCCAAATAAACTATTGTTACAGCATGCTATTCAATAATGGTACGATCGGAAGGAAGTGCTTACATGTTTACACACCCACGGCGGGAGCCAGACTAAGGTGCAGCACTGCGCGACGCATGTACCAACTTGTCTAACTGCCATTATGACGTGTTAACGTAAGTCGGCTGCTGTTGCTTTCGATATCAGTTTAATTCACAACATTTTTTTCTTTATTTTTTTGACTCATAATAATACAGAATCATAAGGTTTACACGGGGCGGGCTGGATTTTTTTCATGACTTAAGTTCTTCCTGGGTCGGGCTGGGGCGGGCCTGTAGTGAAAGGTTTAACATTGTGCTCCTGGATTAAAAAAATCTTTCCGTCTCTCAAAACGAAGACTGTTAAATAATCAAATGACGAAGTTCACGAGATGAAACGACAGACCCCATTCGCCACCGGAAGCGTTGATTAAATACAGCTGAAATAAATAAGCCGGATTGTAAGATGAGAGTCTGAAACGGGACGCTGTATTTCTTGAATGTTATTGAATATCATCGAAATGGGGTCAAAGGTCAGGGCACAGGAGCGAGATTTATTCCACAGCCATTATCCTCATAACTTGAGTAATCATTTCTGGTATGCTGGTAAGCGTATCACGTTCAATGCATTGCATGATTTTACTAACTTGTTTACGCTTTCCAACCGTAGGTTGAAGAAGCGTACACTGAAGTGCCAGAAAAACTGGTACAGACGAGCTTGCGCAAAATACATAGTAACGTCACTTATGCGCGTACTCGGTTGCGTCCGCCAGTGCGTATGTAAAATATTAGACATCCTTGCCAGGTGTTTTCGAAGTGAAAATGGCAAGTAATAACGATTTAAGCGATTTTCAACGCGGTGTCATAGTTGGCACTCTTGAGATGGACCATAGTATTTCGGAGGTAGAAACGAAGTTCAGATTTTCACGGACAACTATTGCAAGGGTGTACCATGACTACAAGAATTCCGGCAAAACCTCCAACCTACGATACCAGTGTGGCCGTAAAAGGCATTGGGTGAACGTGACCATCGTCGGCTGTCAAGAATCGTTTCACTCAATAGGCGTGCAACACTCTCGCAGGTATCATCAGCATTCAATGCTGGAGCCTCAACACGCATCAGTGTCCGGACTGTGCAAAGTATTCTGCACGATATGGGCTTTGGGAGCCGATGCCCAACTCGAGTCCCCTTGATGGGTGCACGACATAGAGCCATGCCCCTCGCTTGGGCATGGCAACACCGCCACTGAAAACGTGATGACTGGAAAGAAGTAGCCTGGTCTGACGAGCCGTGTTTTCAACTGTATCGGGCAGATGGAAGGATTCGTGTGTGGCGCAAACTCCATGAAGCCATGGATCCTGCCTGTCAACAGGGAACTGTACCGGCTGGTGGGGTCCGTAATGGTATGGGGTGTGTTTAGCTGGATTTCACTGGGACCCCTGGTACGTCTACAAACGTCTATGACCGGCCAACGCTATGTGCGCATCTTTTCTGACGAGGAACATCCGTTCATGTCCTGCATTCATGCTGATGGGTTGGGCCTGTTCCAACAGGACAATGCACCTCCACACAAGTGTCCGGATGTCACATTATGGTTAGAGGAGCATTCATCTGAATTTGGGGTGTTGCCATTTCCATCCAAGTCCCCAGATCTGAACGTGATAGAACACTTTGGGATGTCATGCAACGCGCTATCGAACACAGGAATCCGAGACATCGGAATACACCCGAATTGTGGAATGCTCTGCAGGAAGTATGGTGTGCATTGCCTACAGCATATTTCCAGAAGCTAGTGGAGTCCGTGCCCCGTCGTATTTCTGCAGTCCTGAGCTCCCGTGGGGGACC
Source organism: Macrothele yani (assembly GCA_039090855.1). NCBI lineage: Eukaryota > Metazoa > Arthropoda > Arachnida > Araneae > Macrothelidae > Macrothele > Macrothele yani. The sequence goes on along the minus strand of CM076996.1, from coordinate 104,082,168 downwards.
TACCAAGAATTAGACTGGTGTACCAGTTTTTCTGGCACTTCAGTGTATATGATCTAGCTTTGTCCGTCCATCTGTCTATCCGTGCGATAACTCGCGTACAAATGGCTCGCTTTGGATGAAATTTTAGTATATGGTAGGGGACAACCTGGGGACGAACCCTATTGAAACTGGCCGAAATGGGGTCAAAGGTCAGGGAACAGGAGCGAGATTTATTCCACAGCCTTTATCTTCATAACTTGACTAAAAGTGCTTCTATTGCAACAACACTTTAATATGTTTTTCCGGAGGTATACTGAACCGATTCTCTTGAATATCATTGAAGTCGAGTCAATGGTCAGGGCACAGGAGTGAGATTTATTACACAGCCTTTATCCTCATAAGTTGACAAAAATGCTCCTATTGTGACAAAACGTTAGTATGTTGTTCCGGAGGTATACTGAAACAATTCTGTTTAATATCATCGAAATGGGGTCAGAGGTCAGGGCACAGGAGGGGGATTTATTGCACAGTCAATATCCTCATAACTTGAGTGATAACTTGAGTAATGATTTCTGATATGTTGGAAAGCGTATCATAATCAATGCATTGCATGATTTTGCTAAGTTGTTCCTCTTTCTTCCCAGTTGTCTGAACAATCATTAATTGTAACGATAATATAAATATGACATGTATTTTGATGTGACAACTAAAAATAAAAAATGAAATGAAAAAAATGGAATATTGAACATTTTGTAAGTTTTATCACTGTACTGCTTCCATTACTTCCACACATGGTTTATCAATGTAGAAGCAATTTGCTTTAGAAATTTAAGCATGCTTAACCCGTAAGTGGCATCGTGTACATCTGATACGTAAAGAGCGTCGTGAGTTCTGGAGGATCACTGCATCTACATCACCATAGATGAAGACCTATTGCGGAAAAACGATTTTAACTATTGTTTTTTTTTTTTTTTTGGGGGGGGGGTGTTCATAACACCCTTACATTTAAATGTGACGACTTTTTCTTTTTTGAAATTTTGTTACTGAATCACGAAAAATTTGTTGGAGTACAGAAATTTCAACTTTGAATTACACCTGATGTTTTTAAATTCCTTAAAAGAATAATAAAATACGTACACTTCTAGGATCGTGCTTACATCGATCAGCCATTACATTATGACTACCTACCTAATAAGCTGTATGACCCCCTTTAGCCCGAAATAAGCGGCCACTCGGCGAGGCATCGATTCGATGAAGTGGCGATAGATATCCTAGGGTATCTAGTGCCATAATGTCAACAGCAGGTCCTCCAGTTACCGTATATTTCGGGGTGGTAATGATTTAGCGTCGTTTTTCTTTCTTTCTTTGATTGGAGGTTTAACGACCACCGTAAGCAACTCAATGGGATATAAGCAGTCGCCCGTCCCTAATTTAGGGTCACTGGTTCCAGGGAAGGGAGAGAGCCAGTGCCGTAAGACAAACACAACATCCATGCCTCACCGGGATTCGAACCCGGACCCCTCACGGACGAATGATCAGAGGCCAGCGCCTTAGACCACTGCGCCACCGGGGCGGCTTAGCGCGGTTTAGCGCAGTGACTTAGCGCAGTGATTGGAGGTTTAACGACCACCGTGAGCAACTCAATGGTCAGAGGATCAGAGGCCAGCGCCTTAGACCACTGCGCCACCGGGGCTGCTTAGCGTGGTTTAGCGCAGTGTAGCATCCCGCATGATCGTGCAAGTAATGGTCATCACCAGCAGGAAACACAGTTGCCATGAATGGGTGAACTTGGTCCACAACGGTGTTCAGATAATTGACAGCTATCAGGGATTGTGCTATTGGGATAATAGGGCCTAAAGTGTCCCAAGAAAACATCGCCCACAGCACAACACCGCCACCGCCGGCCTGTTTCCGCCTAACAGTGCATCTAGGTCTCATAGCCTCCGTTGGTAATCGGCGTATAGGTATTCGCGCTCGGCCGTGATGCACCAGGAATCTTGATTCGTCAGACCAGGTCATTTTCTTCCAATCATCCACGATCTAATCTCGATGATCTAGGGACCACTTCATGCGATGTTGGTGATGACGTACAGTGGGCATGCAGACCCGGTTTGGTCTTCGGCTATACACGCCCATGCGCAGATGACTGCGATTAACTTTGTGCTGTGACACATTGCCCTGATCATCACTGTTATAGCTAAGGGTGTTCGTCGTTGTGGCCCTGCGGTCGCTGTGAACAATGCTGGACCGTCTCCGCTCCCCTCTGGCATCAATGAGATGTGGACGACGGTTCGTCGTTTAGCCATCTGTGCACCACTTTTGATACGTACTCACTACAGCGGCACATGAAGAACCCACAAGTCGCGCTGTTTCCGAGATCGTATTTCCGCGACACTGTGCCATCACAATTGGCCCTTTATCAAACTCCGATAAATTGGCAGCTTTGTCCATTCTGACTTCGAACACTATACTAACCGAAAACCGGTCTTCGGGTTGTATAAACACTGTTGGCCACCCAAAATGTAACACCAAGAAGGACACGAGATAGCAAAGCCAGATTTACTGGACACATAACAACAGATACAAATATGGAACGATTGAGCTTACAGGCCCGTGCGACTTGCGGAACACGCAGACGTCAATAGTTCGTGTGGCCCCCATGACTGGCAATAACCGCCGCTTCACGCCGTGGCATCGAACGAAAGACGCTCTGGATGTGGGCTTGGGGTATGTCGGTCCAGGCTGCTTTCACACGTTGCCGCAGTTCATCAGGCGTAGCAGCGGGTGGTGCTTGCCGGGACAGTCGGTTGCCGATCAGCGACCAGACGTGTTCGATGGGCGACATATCGGGAGAACAGGCGGGCAACGGTAGCAGTGACACCTGGTGGGCTGTGAGGAATTGTTGCACGATGCATTCTACGTGCGGGCATGCATTGTCCTGTTGAAACGTGACTGCTGGCAGGTCCTGCAGGTAAGGGAGGACTACAGGTTCCGAAACGTCGGAGATGGTGCGGTGGCTGTTGAGTGTACCGGCGATGGTACCAGAGGGTGCGGGTGTCATATCCAATTGCGACCCAAATCATAACGCCAGGCGACGAACCGGTATGGCGATGCATGATGCAGGCATCATACAGTCTCTCGCCGTGGTGCCGCCACACGCTGATCCGGCCATCGTGATGTTGCAGGCAGAAGCGGGATTCGTGAGAGAAGACAATGTCGTGCCATTCTGTAGTCCAGGTGTGGCGTTCAACGGCCCACTGCAGCCACACTCGCAGTTGGTGTAACGGCAGTGGTAATCAGAGCAATGGGCCCCGTGCGACAAGTCCCCGCTTCTGCAGACGACGTCGAACGGTACGTGTTGACGCAGGTTGTTGCGCAACACACCCTAATTCCTGCGCTAACTTTCGTGATGTGGCGGTGCGAGCCGTCAATGCCCGCCGCACAACATGCCGGTCCTCTCGTTCGGTTGTGTGCCGCGGCTGTGGCAATCGATCACGTCGGTCCGCCCGTCCCTCCTACACACACCGAATCCATACTCGCCTCACTGTGGCGGGATGTCGTCCCACACGGGCGCCAATGTCTCGGTACGATAAACCGCTGTCGCGATAAGCCACTATTCGTTCTCTGTCGAACTCCGAAACGTGCTGAAATGACTGCCGTATTCTACGACGTGGCTTCAGGAAGCTTCCTACGCACAGGTCTGGCAGCAGAACACACTTCCAGTACTTAAACCCCGCCTTCTGTGCACCTTTTTTATAGTGCTTCTCCGTGGCGGGCCGGGCGCACATGATTTGCATATGCCCTGCAATGCTAATCGTTTGCATGTCCTCTCGCGGGCGACGCATGCTGCGAATTTCAGGCCAATCGGATGCTTCTTTCTTGGTGCTGAATTTTGGGTAGCCAGCAGTGTATATACTGCTCTGTGAACTTCACTTGCGCCATCGTTCGGTCCTGATGCACACTCATTTTTCTAGAGGTACATTTTGCGAGCCCCCCCCCCACCCACCCCGGTAAATTCAAAATTCAACAGTGCCATTCGTTTGTGCTAGTATAGTTTTCGAGATATTCAAAATATAAATTGGGGGGAGGGGATCGTCAGCCCCCCACCCCGGCAAATAAAAAATTCAACAATGCCATTCGTTTGTGCTACGTTTGTGCTGGTTTGTGCTAGTATAGTTTTCGAGATATTCAAAATATAAATTGGGGGGCTGGGGAAATGGTTAGCCCCCCACCCCGGCAAATTAAAAATTCAACAATGCCATTCGTTTGTGCTACGTTTGTGCTGGTTTGTGCCGCAAACCGTGTCGTTTGTGCTAGTATAGTTTTCGAGATATTCAAAATATAAATTGGGGGGGCTGGGGAAATGGTCAGCCCCCACCCCGGCAAATTCAAAATTCAACAATGCCATTCGTTTGTGCTACGTTTGTGCTGGTTTGTGCCGCAGACCGTGTCGTTTGTGCTACGTTTGTGCTGGTTTGTGCCGCAAACCGTGTCGTTTGTGCTAGTATAGTTTTCGAGATATTCAAAATATAAATTGGGGGGGCTGGGGAAATGGTAAGCCCCCACCCCGGCAAATTCAAAATTCAACAATGATATTAGTTTGTGCTACGTTTGTGCTGGTTTGTGCCGCAAACCGTGTTGTTTGTGCTAGTATAGTTTTCGAGATATTCAAAATATAAATTGGGGGCTGGAGAAATGGTCAGCCCCCCACCCCGGCAAATTCAAAATTCAACAATGCCATTCGTTTGTGCTACGTTTGTGCTGGTTTGGGCCGCAAACCGTGTCGTTTGTGCTAGTATAGTTTTCGAGATATTTAAAATATAAATTGGGGGGGGGGGGGCTGGGGAAATGGTCAGCCCCCACCCTGGCAAATTCAAAATTCAACAATGCCATTCGTTTGTGCTACGTTTGTGCTGGTTTGTGCCGCGAACCGTGTCGTTTATGCTAGTATAGTTTTCGAGATATTCAAAATATAAATTGGGGGCTGGGGAAATAATCAGCCCCCCACCCCGGCAAATTCAAAATTCAACAATGCCATTCGTTTGTGCTACGTTTGTGCCGCAAACCGTGTCGTTTGTGCTAGTATAGTTTGCGAGATATTCAAAATATAAATTGGGGGGCTGGGGAAATCGTCAGCCCCCACCCTGGCAAATTCAAAATCCAACAATGCCATTCGTTTGTGCTACGTTTGTGCTGGTTTGGGCCGCAAGCCGTGTTGTTTGTGCTAGTATAGTTTTTGAGATATTCAAAATATAAATTGGGGGGGGGGAGGCTGGGGAAATGGTCAGCCCCCACCCCGGCAAATTCAAAATTCAACAATGCCATTCGTTTGTGCTACGTTTGTGCTAGCTTCGTTCTTGAGATATTAAAAATATAAATTTGGGGGTGTGTGGAGAATGCTCAGCCCCCACGCCGGCAAATTCAAAATTCACCAGTGCCATTCGTTTTTCTTACGTTTGTGCTGGTTTGTGCCGCAAACAGTGTCGTATGTGCTAGCTTAGTTTTTGAGATATTCAAAATATAAATTGGGGGGGATGTTCAGCACCCACACCGGCAAATTCAAAATTCAACAATGCCATTCGTTTGTGCTACGTTTGTGCTGGTTTGGGCTGCAAACCGTGTTGTTTGTGCTAGTATAGTTTTTGAGATATTCAAAATATAAATTGGGGGGGGGGGGGGCTGGGAAATGGTCAGCCCCCACCCCGGCAAATTCAAAATTCAACAATGCCATTCGTTTGTGCTACGTTTGTGCTAGCTTCGTTCTTGAGATATTAAAAATATAAATTTGGGGGTGTGTGGAGAATGCTCAGCCCCCACGCCGGCAAATTCAAAATTCACCAGTGCCATTCGTTTTTCTTACACGTTTGTGCTGGTTTGTGCCGCAAACAGTGTCGTATGTGCTAGCTTAGTTTTTGAGATATTCAAAATATAAATTGGGGGGTGGTGGGGTGGAGAATGCTCAGCCCCCCCCCCGCCGGAAAATTCAAAAACCAACTGTGCCATTCGTTTGTGCTACGTCTGTGGTGGTGTGTGCCGCAAATAGTGTTGCTTGTGCTAGCTTAGTTTTTGAGATATTAAAAATATAATTTTGGGAGGCTGGGGAAATGATCAGCCCCCCACTCCCGCAAATTCAAAATTAAACAGTGCCATTCGTTTGTGCTACGTTTGTGCTGGTTTGTGACGCAAACCGTGTCGTTTGTGCTAGCTTAGTTAGAAAAAAATGTGTGCTACTTAAATTTGTGCTAGCTTAAATTAGAAAAAAAAATGTTAGGCTTTGCTCGCGGTATCCGTTACTGAACAAAACAAAAATTATTCTGATTTCAAGTTGTTTTCCAATGAATTATATGGTGAATTATTTTTACTAAAAAAATAAACGTGCCACACGTAGCAGTACGATTTCTCACAGCAAGACGTTTTCTTAACTTTGCTCATGTGATTGATATTAATTTTTCAACCATAAAATTGGATTGGGGGGTCCTGCCGCCCTCGGAACTTTGCTCGTCCCTGCTTGCAGTAGCTTAAATCGATATTATGAATTACTTAATATCCTAAGATTTTGTGTTGCTCTGGATCAGTCCTTCACTTGTGTCAGGCATTACATTGTTTTCAGTATGGACCAAAATTGCTGGAAGCTGCTCTTTGAAAAGAGAAATGCTTTTTTGGTGGAAATAAAAATTTCTGTCTCACAAATACAAAACATTAGGACAAAATTCTAATGATCAATTTTCTTTTAATACATAAGAAATGACACTTTAATATCAAGACATCAAACTTTCGATGTGATAGTGAGATATAGAACACCCAGATTTCTGCACAACACTACAAATTGTGATGATTTATATGACATTTTGAACGCCAACACAAAAGACATGCATTGCGAATTACACGAAAAGATAAAAAAAGAAATTTGTATTGAAATATTAAAGTTTTATTTTCAATGTTGACGACTTTACCAAACAACACTATTACTTAAAAGAAACTTCAATGTTCTCCTCCTCAGCGGAAAATGTAACGCTATAAAAACACAAAACATTTTGGAGAAGTTGAAATGCTCAGTTTGCTTTAATAATAAGGGATGGGTTCCAGTTGCTCTGTACATTATTTTCAGTGACTATATATCGTGTCCTAAGCAACGGTAATATGTCTTTTTACTCGTTCTATAAATCATAGCACTGCAATTGCACATTTTGATACAGTATTAAGGAATGACACTTTAATACAATATGTTTAAAAAACGTGCGGAACAAAACTTCATTGAGAACATTAAACTTTTGAATGTGAAAACAAGAGATTAAAATCACACATTCCATCGCAACACTGAAATGTGATATTTTTTTATAAATTTTGTTACGACGCAAACGGCATAATTTGCAAATGTGATGAAAAATATGGAAATTCTATTTAACTATTTAAATTTTATTTACAGTCTGGCTGTCAATATCAAATAACACATATATTTAAAATGAACTTAAATTTCTTATTCTTAGCAGAAAACATAATGCAAAAAATACAAAACGTAAGAAAATTTAAATGCTCAATCTGTTTTATTATAAATTGAGTTAAACTTTAATATCAAGAAATCAAAATTTAGTAATGAGATAAAAAAAACAGATTTAATCACAACACTGTAAGTGTGGTACCTTATATGATATTTTTACTTGTAACAAATGACATACGTTGCAAATTACATGAAAAGTAAGAAAATCATATTCAATTTCAAAAAAATTATTTACAGTTTGGGTGATTGTACCAAACAAAAGATATGCATAAATAAACATCTACTTTCAAACTGCAATGTGCAACGATTTGTTCAATATTTTCAATTACTACGCAAAAGGCATACATTGGAAATGACATGAAAAAGAAACAAATCGCTTCTAATTAATAGAATTTTAGTTGCAGTGCATCTAACTGTATTCACATAATATGTTCTCAGCAGAAAATGGGTCGTATAAAAATATAAATTCAATGGTTAGTATAAAAATATAAATTCAATGGCTTGTATAAAACATAATTCCAAATTTTCTGTTAAAATTTGGAATGCTCATTTTTTCATTCTTATTATTTTTAATGCTTATGAAACTATGTAGTTTGGTGTCTTGACCAAAAAGATATAGCCAAGACACCAAATTACGAATCATGGTAATGTGATGCCAAATATGAGTTACTAAATTCACGAAATAAATTGTAACTTCTTCAAGGCCACACATTTTCTCTGTAGGCCTTCTCTATCTAATCAACTGTTCTGAGATTCAACATTGACATGAAACTGGCTGCTTTCAAGGGTTAGTGCTGATATAATGCTGTGTTTGGAAGACCATTTGGCACAGCCTGTTAGTGTTGATGCTTCGGTAGTTCTTCTTTCCTAGTAGCTTTTACGACTACCGTGAGCAACTCATTGGGCTATAAAGCAGTCGCCCGTTCCCAATTTTGGGACACTGACTCCAGAGAAAAGAAAGCGACAGTACCGTAAGACAAACACGACATCCATGTCTCACCGGGATTCGAATCCGGACCCGTAACGGGCGAACCGTCAGAAGCCAGCGCTGCGCCACCCGGGCGGCTATGCTTCAGTGAAAGCTCCCAAGGTATACCGAGAATCCTAAGGATTATGAAATAGGTATGGCATAAACTCTATGGGTGTCCAGGGGTAGGACAGGATCTTTGTCTTTTAGCAGACACTTTATTATAGGAAAGTTAGGTCTGTCAGTGAGGGTGTAGCCGATAGTTCTGAAGAGTTTAAAAATCTTATAAGAAAAGGAACCATGTTAAGGGACTGGATCAATGAATTGGGTTTCTATGTAAGTGTTGGTGTAAGAGTTGTCAGTTTTTAATATGGAAATCCTGGAAAATTTTGTTTATTGTAGATGATGGGAACTGATGGATTTCAGCAATTTTCTTCATTGCAGCACTTTTTGTTCGAAGGATGATTCACTATTGCAAATAATTCTGGCACAATTATTAAAAGTTTTTTAAGCAGCAAATTTTGAGTAATGGGGCAGTAGGATACACCACAGGCACATACCAAAACATCAGCACAAAACTTGGTGAATACAAACTCGATGTGTCAGGAGATTTTTCAAAAACAGCATTATCAGCATTAACTCGTGGACACTTTTGCAGTCTCTTTAAGAAAGAAACAAAAAAACTTTCTCCTTTGTACACAAAGCAACTCCACTTTTTCAAGAAAGTAGTGAAATATTTTAAACCTAGAACTGCAAGTCAGATATCCCTTACCAAATACCATTTATTCAGATATCTCTAATGAAATTTGGTAAATACCGTATATATTACACATACGTACATATATTACAAAACTGATCACCGATAGGCAACTGAATTATTAGACTGGACGTCAAAAGACAGAAATCCATATGGAAGATGGGTGGATGAATGACCGGAGTGACATGGAGGCTGACCCAAGACGGATAAATGTTGAAGAGACTTAGAGAGAAGGAAAAGGGTAAAATATACAAAGGAACAATTCCACACCGATTCATTCAACATCATAAAAATGGTGGCAAACAGTGCCGGCCACCATCTGTGGGTCAGCCAGCAGGAAACTCACCAGCGAGAACATACGTATATACATTGACATGTTAATATTTGATCCAATATAATAATTTTTCTCACATAATGTTTCACACATTTCATATAAATCACTATTAAGAAAAATAACTTTTTTCAGTACCACATGTGAAGATATAAAATTGTACAACATTCTGTACTATGAAATTAAAAGTTGCTGTCTTTAGCACGATATATTAAAACAATTTACCAACCGTAAACAAATTTTACATTTTATTCACGATCCAAAACCGTTCAATGAAAGTGACAAGTACTTTCGAAGCCACAATGGCTTCATCCTCAGGCCGACTATGACACGGCACAAGAAACAAACCAGTCAATTTGTACTGTAATACGAGGCGCATCTGTTCATGAGTTTGATTGAATACGAGGCACATCTGTTCATGAGATGCGCCTCGTATTACAGTACAAATTGACTGGTTTGTTTCTTGTGCCGTGTCATAGTCGGCCTGAGGATGAAGCCATTGTGGCTTTGAAAGTACTTGTCACTTTCATTGAACGGTTTTGGATCGTGAATAAAATGTAAAATTTGTTTACGGTTGGTAAATTGTTTTAATATATCGTGCTAAAGACAGCAACTTTTAATTTCATACTTCATCAGCACGAAAGAAACTGGAATCATTCTGTACTAGTTCAACAACTGAAACAAATGGACACCAAATCAATTCTGCTAAAAAAATCTGAAATACCAAAATTATTATTCTCACATACGTAACACCCTCTTGAGCCTTTTGAGTAGCTTACAGCAACTAAATTAATTAAATGTAATGAATATACAATACTAAGAGGTAAGTCATCTGACAAAACATCATCTGACTTTCATCAATCTATACATAAACAGTGTTGCCATTTTAAGATTTGCTATCAGGGTTGCATAATTTATACATAGAAGAAATAGTATAATATATATATCATCACACACAAGAACAAACCCACAAATTCCAAGTGAGCATACATTTGCCTACACAGGACAGGATTCTTATATACATTACTTAAATATAGCTGTTATGTCTTCACCAGTTAAAATAAAATATAAATATGAAAATATTATAACCATAATTTCTGCATTAAAAAAAGCTAAAGCAAATAATCATCATTACGAAAACTTTCTGTAATTGTGATACACTGTTATTAATATTCAAACCAGTGTGTTCACGTTTCTGCCATCATAAATTTTCCCACATTTGAAGCAAGCCAGTAATTAGTAATTTACCATCTACACATGTGTATATGCCATGACTTATATGATGCCCATTGCTTAGTATCATTCAAGTCATTATTTAGAACATAAACACTACATATCTAGACAAATTAATTAACTGTAGATATTGTACATACTGTAACGTACTAGGAGATGTGACGTACCTGCCAGAAGGACGCACACGGCATAACGGCAGAGAGGAATCAGAATAAAATGTCCGCGTAGCTTAATTTGTAGAGCAACTTATTCCGGAATGAGTGGACCCGGGTTCGTACCCCGGCGCGGATAAAAATGACGGAGAAATTTACTTCGTTATAATGGCGCCCGAACTATCCGGATGACCCGACCGTTCAAAATCTCGCATTGGTGTGATGTTATTTCCACACCGCGAGATAGGAAAAATAAGAGAATCCTTTCTCCAGCACTTCGAAAAAAATAATAATAAGGGGGAGATGATGTAACGTACCAGGAGATGTGACGTACCTGCCAGAAGGACGCACACGACATAAAGGCAGATAGGAATCAGAATAAATGTCCGCGTAGCTTAATTGGTAGAGCAACTTATTCCGGAATGAGTGGACCCGGGTTCGAACCCCGGCGCGGATAAAAATGACGGAGAAATTCACTTCGTTATAATGGCGCCCGAACTATCCGGATGACCCGACCGTTCAAAATCTCGCATTGGTGTGATGTTATTTCCACACCGCGAGATAGGAAAAATATGAGCAGCACTTCGAAAGAAAGAAAAATAAGGGGGAGATGATGTAACGTACCAGGAGATGTGACGTACCTGCCAGAAGGACGCACACGACATAAAGGCAGATAGCAATTAGAATCAATGTCCGCGTAGCTTAATTGGTAGAGCAACTTATTCCGGAATGAGTGGACCCGGGTTCGAACCCCGGCGCGGATACCAGGAGAAATTCACTTCGTTATAATACGCGTAACAGAAACAATAACATATATAGGCCAAACCACACTACTGGTACTTTTGTTTCGATACCAATATTGCGTACTTCTTTCTTCTGGTAGCTGGTAGTTATCTTTCGCGTTCGTTGTTCAACGTTACACGCCAACGGAATTGTAGCAATATTGCACATCCGAAAATAGAGATATAGAATATATCATCATCATCATCATTGTCAACCATTATCAATCCACTGCTGGACGAAGGTCTCCCCAAGTTTCCTCCACAACGGTCTGTCTTGTGCCGGTCTCCACCATGTCACTCCCGCATACTTTCGAATTTCATCCACCCATCTCCCATGTGATCTTCTTCTGGCTCTTTTCCTGTCCCTTGGAATACAATCGAAAATTTCGGCTGTCCATCGACGGTCTGTCCTTCTGGCAGTATGTCCAGCCCATTGCCATTTCAGGGATTTAACTCTGATCATGATGTCTTCCACTCTTGTCATTTTTCGGATCCACGAGTTCCTCTTCTTATCTCTCCTGGTTACACCAAGCATGCACCTCTCCATGCTGCTTTGAGTTGTCCGCAGCCTTTGTATGTCTCTTTTAGTTAAGGTCAACGTCTCTGCACCATTCGTAAGCACTCGAAGGATGCATTGATCAAACACTTTTCTTTTAAGACATAATGTCATATTGCTCTTGAAAATTATGCTGTTTTTTCCAAAAGCTCTCTAGGCAAGTTTTGTACGCCGATTAATTTCTTCATCAATGTTACTCTCACTTGATATCTGCTGTCCATGATAAACGTATGTGTCTGTTATCTCCAGCTTTTCTCCATCAATCGATAAATCTTCATTTCTTGAAAAAGCATTTAACATCACTTATTGGCGTCCAACATGAAGGGATGCATGTGGTCAGCGGGGATGGACAAGTGCCCATTGGCGTTCAGGTAGCCATTGGCGTTCGGGTAGCCATTGGCGTTCAGGTAGCCATTGGCGTCCAACATGAAGGGATGCATGTGGTCAGCGAGGATGGACCTGTAGCCATTGGCGTCCAACATGAAGGGATGCATCTGGTCAGCGAGGATGGACAAGTAGCCATTGGCGTTCAAGTAGCTATTGTCGTCCAACATGAAAGGATGCATGTGGTCAGCGAGGATGGACAAGTAGTCATTGGCGTTCAGGTAGCCATTGGCGTCCACAATGAAGGGATGCATGTGGTCAGCGGGGATGGAGAAGTAGCCATTGGCAATCAGATAGCCATTGGCGTCCAACATGAAGGGATGCATGTGGTCAGCGGGGATGGACAAGTAGCCATTGGCGTTCAGGTAGCCATTGGCGTCCAACATGAAAGGATGCATATGGGCAGCGGGGATGGACAAGTAGCCATTGGCGTTCAGGTAGCCATTGGCGTCCAACATGAAGGGATGCATGTGGTCAGCGGGGATGGACAAGTAGTCATTGGCGTTCAGGTAGCCATTGGCGTCCAACATGAAGGGATGCATGTGGTCAGCGAGGATGGACAAGTAGCCATTGGCGTCCAACATAAAGGGATGCATGTGGTCAGCGAGAATGGACAAGTAGCCATTGCCGTTGAGGTAGACATTGGCGTCCAACATGAAGGGTAGCATGTGGTCAGCGAGGATGGACAAGTAGACATTGGCGTTCAGGTAGCCATTGGTGTCCAACATGAAGGGATGCATGTGGTCAGCGAGGATGGACAAGTAGCCATTGGCGTTCAGGTAGCCATTGGCGTCCAACATGAAGGGATGCATGTGGTCAGCGGGGATGGACAAGTAGCCATTGGCGTTGAGGTAGCCATTGGCGTCCAACATGAAAGGATGCATGTGGTCAGCGGGGATGGACAGGTAGCCATTGGCGTCCAACATGAAGGGATGCATGTGGTCAGCGGGGATGGACAAGTAGCCATTGGCGTTCAGGTAGCCATTGGCGTCCAACATGAAGGGATGCATGTGGTCAGCGAGGATGGACATGAAGCCATTGGCGTTCAGGTAGCCATTGGCGTCCAACATGAAGGGATGCATGTGGTCAGCGAGGATGGACAAGTAGCCATTGGCGTCCAACATGAAGTGATGCATGTGGTCAGCGGGGATGGACAAGTAGCCATTGGCGTTCAGGTAGCCATTGGCGTCCAACATGAAGGGATGCATATGGTCAGCGGGGATGGACAAGTAGCCATTGGCGTTCAGGTAGCCATTGGCGTCCAACATGAAGGGATGCGTGTGGTCAGCGGGGATGGACAAGTAGTCATTGGCGTTCAGGTAGCCATTGGCGTCCAACATGAAGGGATGCATGTGGTCAGTGAGGATGGACAAGTAGCCATTGGCGTCCAACATGAAGGGATGCATGTGGTCAGCGAGAATGGACAAGTAGCCATTGGCGTTGAGGTAGACATTGGCGTCCAACATGAAGGCATGCATGTGGTCAGCGAGGATGGACAAGTAGCCATTGGCGTTGAGGTAGCCATTGGCGTCCAACATGAAGAGATGTATGTGGTCAGCGCGGATGGACAAGTAGCCATTGGCATTGAGGTAGCCATTGGCGTCAAACATGAACGGATGCACGTGGTCAGCGGGGATGGAGAAGTAGCCATTGGCGTCCAACATGAAGGGGTGCATGTCGTCAGCGGAGATGGACAAGTTGACATTGGCGTCCAACATGAAGGGATGCATGTGGTCAGCGAAGATGGACAAGTAGTCATTGGCGTTCAGGTAGCCATTGGCGTTCAGGTAGCCATTGGCGTCCAACATGAACGGATGCATGTGGTCAGTGAGGATGGACAAGTAGCCATTGGCGTCCAACATGAAGGGATGCATGTGGTCAGCGAGGATGGAAAAGTAGCCATTGGCATTCAGGTAGCCATTGGCGTCCAACATGAAGGGATGCATGTGGTCAGCGAGGATGAACAAGTAGCTATTGGCGTTGAGGTAGCCATTGGCTTACAACATGAAGGGATGCATATGGTCAGTGGGGATGGAGAAGTAGCCATTGGCGTTCAGGTAGCCATTGGCGTCCAACATGAAGGGATGCATGTGGTCAGCGAGGATGGACAAGTAGCCATTGGCGTTTAGGTAGCCATTGGCGTCCAACATGAAGGGATGCATGTGGTCAGCGAGAATGGACAAGTAGCCATTGCCGTTGAGGTAGCCATTGGTGTCCAACATGAAGGGATGCATGTGGTCAGCGAGGATGGACAAGTAGCCCTTGGCGTTCAGGTAGCCATTGGCGTCCAACATGAAGGGATGCATGTGGTCAGCGGGATGGACTAGTAGCCATTGGCGTTCAGGTAGACATTGGCGTCCAACATGAAGAAGTGCATGTGCTCAGCGGGGATGGACAAGTAGCCATTGGCGTTCAGGTAGCCATTGGCGTCCAACATGAAGGGATGCACGTGGTCAGCGAGGATGGACATGTAGCCATTGGAGCACAGGTAGCCATTGGCGTCCAACATGATAGGATGCATGCGGTAAGCGGGGATGGACAAGTAACAATTGGCGTTCAGGTAGCCATTGGCGTCCAACATGAAGGGATGCATGTGGTCAGCGAGGATGGACAAGTAGCCATTGGCGTCCAACATAAAGGGATGGATGTGGTCAGCGAGGATGGACAATTAGCCATTGGCGTTGAGGTAGCCATTGGCGTCCAACATGAAGGGATGCATGTGGTCAGCAAGGATGGACAAGTAGCCATTGGCGTTGAGGTAGCCATTGGCGTCCAACATGAAGGGATGCATGTGGTCAGCGAGGACGGACAAGTAGCCATTGGCGTTGAGGTAACCATTGGCGTTGAGGTAGCCATTGGCGTTGAGGTAGACATTGGCGTCCAACATGAAGGGATGCATGTGGTCAGCGAGGATGGACAAGTAGCCATTGGCGTTCAGGTAGCCATTGGCGTCCAACATGAAGGGATGCATGTGGTCAGCGAGGATGGACAAGTAGCCATTGGCGTTGAAGTAGCCATTGGCGTCCAACATGACGGGATGCGTGTGGTCAGCGAGGATGGACAAGTAGCCATTGGCGTTCAGGTAGCCATTGGCGTCCAACATGAAGGGATGCATGTGGTCAGCGAGGATGGACAAGTAGCCATTGGCGTTCAGGTAGCCATTGGCGTCCAACATGAAGGGATGCATGTGGTCAGCGGGGATGGACAAGTAGCCATTGGCGTTGAGGTAGCCATTGGCGTCCAACATGAAAGGATGCATGTGGTCAGCGGGGATGGACAGGTAGCCATTGGCGTCCAACATGAAGGGATGCATGTGGTCAGCGGGGATGGACAAGTAGCCATTGGCGTTCAGGTAGCCATTGGCGTCCAACATGAAGGGATGCATGTGGTCAGCGAGGATGGACAAGAAGCCATTGGCGTTCAGGTAGCCATTGGCGTCCAACATGAAGGGATGCATGTGGTCAGCGAGGATGGACAAGTAGCCATTGGCGTCCAACATGAAGTGATGCATGTGGTCAGCGGGGATGGACAAGTAGCCATTGGCGTTCAGGTAGCCATTGGCGTCCAACATGAAGGGATGCATATGGTCAGCGGGGATGGACAAGTAGCCATTGGCGTTCAGGTAGCCATTGGCGTTCAGGTAGCCATTGGCGTCCAACATGAAGGGATGCATGTGGTCAGCGAGGATGGACAAGTAGCCATTGGCGTCCAACATGAAGGGATGCATGTGGTCAGCGAGAATGGACAAGTAGCCATTGGCGTTGAGGTAGACATTGGCGTCCAACATGAAGGCATGCATGTGGTCAGCGAGGATGGACAAGTAGCCATTGGCGTTGAGGTAGCCATTGGCGTCCAACATGAAGAGATGTATGTGGTCAGCGCGGATGGACAAGTAGCCATTGGCATTGAGGTAGCCATTGGCGTCAAACATGAACGGATGCACGTGGTCAGCGGGGATGGAGAAGTAGCCATTGGCGTCCAACATGAAGGGGTGCATGTCGTCAGCGGAGATGGACAAGTAGACATTGGCGTCCAACATGAAGGGATGCATGTGGTCAGCGAAGATGGACAAGTAGTCATTGGCGTTCAGGTAGCCATTGGCGTTCAGGTAGCCATTGGCGTCCAACATGAACGGATGCATGTGGTCAGTGAGGATGGACAAGTAGCCATTGGCGTCCAACATGAAGGGATGCATGTGGTCAGCGAGGATGGAAAAGTAGCCATTGGCATTCAGGTAGCCATTGGCGTCCAACATGAAGGGATGCATGTGGTCAGCGAGGATGAACAAGTAGCTATTGGCGTTGAGGTAGCCATTGGCTTACAACATGAAGGGATGCATATGGTCAGTGGGGATGGAGAAGTAGCCATTGGCGTTCAGGTAGCCATTGGCGTCCAACATGAAGGGATGCATGTGGTCAGCGAGGATGGACAAGTAGCCATTGGCGTTCAGGTAGCCATTGGCGTCCAACATGAAGGGATGCATGTGGTCAGCGAGAATGGACAAGTAGCCATTGCCGTTGAGGTAGCCATTGGTGTCCAACATGAAGGGATGCATGTGGTCAGCAAGGATGGACAAGTAGCCATTGGCGTTCAGGTAGCCATTGGCGTCCAACATGAAGGGATGCATGTGGTCAGCGGGATGGACTAGTAGCCATTGGCGTTCAGGTAGACATTGGCGTCCAACATGAAGAAGTGCATGTGCTCAGCGGGGATGGACAAGTAGCCATTGGCGTTCAGGTAGCCATTGGCGTCCAACATGAAGGGATGCACGTGGTCAGCGAGGATGGACATGTAGCCATTGGAGCACAGGTAGCCATTGGCGTCCAACATGATAGGATGCATGCGGTAAGCGGGGATGGACAAGTAACAATTGGCGTTCAGGTAGCCATTGGCGTCCAACATGAAGGGATGCATGTGGTCAGCGAGGATGGACAAGTAGCCATTGGCGTCCAACATAAAGAGATGGATGTGGTCAGCGAGGATGGACAATTAGCCATTGGCGTCCAACATGAAGGGATGCATGTGGTCAGCAAGGATGGACAAGTAGCCATTGGCGTTGAGGTAGCCATTGGCGTCCAACATTAAGGGATGCATGTGGTCAGCGAGGACGGACAAGTAGCCATTGGCGTTGAGGTAACCATTGGCGTTGAGGTAGCCATTGGCGTTGAGGTAGCCATTGGCGTTGAGGTAGCCATTGGCGTCCAACATGAAGGGATGCATATGGTCAGCGTGGATGGACAAGTAGCCATTGGCGTTAAACATAAAGGGATGCATGTGGTCAGCGGGGATGGACAAGTAGTCATTGGCGTTCAGGATGGACAAATAGCCATTGGCGTTCAGGTAGCCATTGGCGTCCAACATGAAGGGATGCATGTGGTCAGAGAGAGTGGACAAGTAGCCATTCACGTTGAGGTAGACATTGGCGTCCATCATGAAGGGATGCATGTGGTCAGCGAGGATGGACAAGTAGACATTGGCGTTGAGGTAGCCATTGGCGTCCAACATGAATGAATGCATGTGGTCAGCGAGGATGGACAAGTAGCCATTGGCGTTGAGGTAGACATTGGCGTCCAACATGAAGGGATGCATGTGGTCAGCGCGGATCGACAAGTAGCCATTGGCGTTCAGGTAGCCATTGGCGTCCAACATGAAGGGATGCATGTGGTCAGCGAGGATGGACAAGTAGCCATTGGCGTCCAACATGAAGGGATGCATGTGGTCAGCGAGGATGGACAAGTAGCCATTGGCGTCCAACATGAGGGATGCATGCGGTCAGCGAGGATGGACAAGTAGCCATTGTCGTTCAGGTAGCCATTGGCGTCCAACATGAAGGGATGCATGTGGTCAGCGAGGATGGACAAGTAGCCATTGGCTTTGAGGTAGCCATTGGCGTCCAACATGAAGAGATGCATGTGGTTAGCGCCGATGGACAAGTAGCCATTGGCATTCAGGTAGCCATTGGCGTCCAACATGAAGGAATGCATGTGGTCAGCGAGGATGGACAAGTAGCCATTGGCGTTCAGGTAGCCATTTGCGTCCAACATGAAGGGATGCATGTGGTCAGCGAGAATGGACAAGTAGCCATTGCCGTTGAGGTAGCCATTGGTGTCCAACATGAAGGGATGCATGTGGTCAGCGAGGATGGACAAGTAGCCATTGGCGTTCAGGTAGCCATTGGCGTCCAACATGAAGGGATGCATGTGGTCAGCGGGATGGACTAGTAGCCATTGGCGTTCAGGTAGACATTGGCGTCCAACATGAAGAAGTGCATGTGGTCAGCGGGTATGGACAAGTAGCCATTGGCGTTCAGGTAGCCATTGGCGTCCAACATGAAGGGATGCACGTGGTCAGCGAGGATGGACATGTAGCCATTGGAGCACAGGTAGCCATTGGCGTCCAACATGATAGGATGCATGCGGTCAGCGGGGATGGACAAGTAACAATTGGCGTTCAGGTAGCCATTGGCGTCCAACATGAAGGGATGCATGTGGTCAGCGAGGATGGACAAGTAGCCATTGGCGTCCAACATAAAGGGATGGATGTGGTCAGCGAGGATGGACAATTAGCCATTGGCGTTGAGGTAGCCATTGGCGTCCAACATGAAGGGATGCATGTGGTCAGCAAGGATGGACAAGTAGCCATTGGCGATGAGGTAGCCATTGGCGTCCAACATGAAGGGATGCATGTGGTCAGCGAGGACGGACAAGTAGCCATTGGCGTTGAGGTAACCATTGGCGTTGAGGTAGCCATTGGCGTTGAGGTAGCCATTGTCGTCCAACATGAAGGGATGCATGTGGTCAGCGAGGATGGACAAGTAGCCATTGGCGTTGAGGTAGCCATTGGCGTCCAACATGAAGGGTTGCATGTGGTCAGCGGGGATGGACAAGAAGCCATTGGCGTTCAGGTAGCCATTGGCGTCCAACATGAAGGGATGCATGTGGTCAGCGAGAATGGACAAGTAGCCATTGCCGTTGAGGTAGCCATTGGTGTCCAACATGAAGGGATGCATGTGGTCAGCGAGGATGGACAAGTAGCCATTGGCGTTCAGGTAGCCATTGGCGTCCAACATGAAGGGATGCATGTGGTCAGCGGGATGGACTAGTAGCCATTGGCGTTCAGGTAGACATTGGCGTCCAACATGAAGAAGTGCATGTGCTCAGCGGGGATGGACAAGTAGCCATTGGCGTTCAGGTAGCCATTGGCGTTCAGGTAGCCATTGGCGTCCAACATGAAGGGATGCACGTGGTCAGCGAGGATGGACATGTAGCCATTGGAGCACAGGTAGCCATTGGCGTCCAACATGATAGGATGCATGCGGTAAGCGGGGATGGACAAGTAACAATTGGCGTTCAGGTAGCCATTGGCGTCCAACATGAAGGGATGCATGTGGTCAGCGAGGATGGACAAGTAGCCATTGGCGTCCAACATAAAGGGATGGATGTGGTCAGCGAGGATGGACAATTAGCCATTGGCGTTGAGGTAGCCATTGGCGTCCAACATGAAGGGATGCATGTGGTCAGCAAGGATGGACAAGTAGCCATTGGCGTTGAGGTAGCCATTGGCGTCCAACATGAAGGGATGCATGTGGTCAGCGAGGACGGACAAGTAGCCATTGGCGTTGAGGTAACCATTGGCGTTGAGGTAGCCATTGGCGTTGAGGTAGACATTGGCGTCCAACATGAAGGGATGCATGTGGTCAGCGAGGATGGACAAGTAGCCATTGGCGTTCAGGTAGCCATTGGCGTCCAACATGAAGGGATGCATGTGGTCAGCGAGGATGGACAAGTAGCCATTGGCGTTGAAGTAGCCATTGGCGTCCAACATGACGGGATGCGTGTGGTCAGCGAGGATGGACAAGTAGCCATTGGCATTCAGGTAGCCATTGGCGTCCAACATGAAGGGATGCATATGGTCAGCGTGGATGGACAAGTAGCCATTGGCGTTAAACATAAAGGGATGCATGTGGTCAGCGGGGATGGACAAGTAGTCATTGGCGTTCAGGTAGCCATTGGCGTCCAACATGAAGGGATGCATGTGGTCAGCGAGGATGGACAAATAGCCATTGGCGTTCAGGTAGCCATTGGCGTCCAACATGAAGGGATGCATGTGGTCAGAGAGAGTGGACAAGTAGCCATTCACGTTGAGGTAGACATTGGCGTCCATCATGAAGGGATGCATGTGGTCAGCGAGGATGGACAAGTAGACATTGGCGTTCAGGCAGCCATTGGCGTCCAACATGAAGGGATGCATGTGGTCAGCGGGGGTGGACATGTAGCCATTGGCGTTGAGGTAGACATTGGCGTCCAACATGAAGGGATGCATGTGGTCAGCGCGGATCGACAAGTAGCCATTGGCGTTCAGGTAGCCATTGGCGTCCAACATGAAGGGATGCATGTGGTCAGCGAGGATGGACAAGTAGCCATTGGCGTCCAACATGAAGGGATGCATGTGGTCAGCGAGGATGGACAAGTAGCCATTGGCGTCCAACATGAGGGATGCATGCGGTCAGCGAGGATGGACAAGTAGCCATTGGCGTTCAGGTAGCCATTGGCGTCCAACATGAAGGGATGCATGTGGTCAGCGAGGATGGACAAGTAGCCATTGGCTTTGAGGTAGCCATTGGCGTCCAACATGAAGAGATGCATGTGGTCAGCGCCGATGGACAAGTAGCCATTGACATTCAGGTAGCCATTGGCGTCCAACATGAAGGAATGCATGTGTTCAGCGAGGATGGACAAGTAGCCATTGGCGTTCAGGTAGCCATTTGCGTCCAACATGAAGGGATGCATGTGGTCAGCGAGAATGGACAAGTAGCCATTGCCGTTGAGGTAGCCATTGGTGTCCAACATGAAGGGATGCATGTGGTCAGCGAGGATGGACAAGTAGCCATTGGCGTTCAGGTAGCCATTGGCGTCCAACATGAAGGGATGCATGTGGTCAGCGGGATGGACTAGTAGCCATTGGCGTACAGGTAGACATTGGCGTCCAACATGAAGAAGTGAATGTGGTCAGCGGGTATGGACAAGTAGCCATTGGCGTTCAGGTAGCCATTGGCGTCCAACATGAAGGGATGCACGTGGTCAGCGAGGATGGACATGTAGCCATTGGAGCACAGGTAGCCATTGGCGTCCAACATGATAGGATGCATGCGGTCAGCGGGGATGGACAAGTAACAATTGGCGTTCAGGTAGCCATTGGCGTCCAACATGAAGGGATGCATGTGGTCAGCGAGGATGGACAAGTAGCCATTGGCGTCCAACATAAAGAGATGGATGTGGTCAGCGAGGATGGACAATTAGCCATTGGCGTTGAGGTAGCCATTGGCGTCCAACATGAAGGGATGCATGTGGTCAGCAAGGATGGACAAGTAGCCATTGGCGTTGAGGTAGCCATTGGCGTCCAACATGAAGGGATGCATGTGGTCAGCGAGGACGGACAAGTAGCCATTGGCGTTGAGGTAACCATTGGCGTTGAGGTAGCCATTGGCGTTGAGGTAGCCATTGTCGTCCAACATGAAGGGATGCATGTGGTCAGCGAGGATGGACAAGTAGCCATTGGCGTTGAGGTAGCCATTGGCGTCCAACATGAAGGGATGCATATGGTCAGCGGGGATGGACAAGTAGCCATTGGCGTTCAGGTAGACATTGGCGTCCAACATGAAGGGATGCATGTGGTCAGCGAGGATGGACAAGTAGCCATTGGCGTTCAGGTAGCCATTGGCGTCCAACATGAAGGGATGCATGTGGTCAGCGAGGATGGACAAGTAGCCATTGGCGTTGAAGTAGCCATTGGCGTCCAACATGACGGGATGCGTGTGGTCAGCGAGGATGGACAAGTAGCCATTGGCGTTCAGGTAGCCATTGGCGTCCAACATGAAGGGATGCATATGGTCAGCGTGGATGGACAAGTAGCCATTGGCGTTAAACATAAAGGGATGCATGTGGTCAGCGGGGATGGACAAGTAGTCATTGGCGTTCAGGTAGCCATTGGCGTCCAACATGAAGGGATGCATGTGGTCAGAGAGAGTGGACAAGTAGCCATTCACGTTGAGGTAGACATTGGCGTCCATCATGAAGGGATGCATGTGGTCAGCGAGGATGGACAAGTAGACATTGGCGTTGAGGTAGCCATTGGCGTCCAACATGAATGAATGCATGTGGTCAGCGAGGATGGACAAGTAGCCATTGGCGTTCAGGCAGCCATTGGCGTCCAACATGAAGGGATGCATGTGGTCAGCGGGGGTGGACATGTAGCCATTGGCGTTGAGGTAGACATTGGCGTCCAACATGAAGGGATGCATGTGGTCAGCGCGGATCGACAAGTAGCCATTGGCGTTCAGGTAGCCATTGGCGTCCAACATGAAGGGATGCATGTGGTCAGGGAGGATGGACAAGTAGCCATTGGCGTCCAACATGAAGGGATGCATGTGGTCAGCGAGGATGGATAAGTAGCCATTGGCGTCCAACATAAAGGGATGCATGCGGTCAGCGAGGATGGACAAGTAGCCATTGGCGTTCAGGTAGCCATTGGCGTCCAACATGAAGGGATGCATGTGGTCAGCGAGGATGGACAAGTAGCCATTGGCGTTGAGGTAGCCATTGGCGTCCAACATGAAGAGATGCATGTGGTCAGCGCCGATGGACAAGTAGCCATTGGCATTCAGGTAGCCATTGGCGTCCAACATGAACGGATGCATGTGGTCAGCGGGGATGGACAAGTAGCCATTGGCGTCCAACATGAAGGGGTGCCTGTGGTCAGCGGGGATGGACAAGTAGCCATTGGCGTTGAGGTAGCCATTGGCGCCCAACATGAAGGGATGCATGTGGTCAGCGAGGATGGACAAGTAGTCATTGGCGTTCAGGTAGCCATTGGCGTTGAGGTAGCCATTGGCGTCCAACATGAACGGATGCATGTGGTCAGTGAGGGTGGACAAGTAGCCATTGGCGTCCAACATGGAGAGATGCATGTGGTTAGCGAGGATGGACAAGTAGCCATTGGCGTCCAACATGAAGGGATGCATGTGGTCAGCGGGGATGGACAAGTAGCCATTGGCGTCCAACATGAAGGGGTGCATGTGGTCAGCGGGGATGGACTAGTAGCTATTGGCGTTGAGGTAGCCATTGGCGTCCAACATGAAGGGATGCATGTGGTCAGCGAGGATGGACAAGTAGTCATTGGCGTTCAGGTAGCCATTGGCGTAGAGGTAGCCATTGGCGTAGAGGTAGCCATTGGCGTCCAACATGAACGGATGCATGTGGTCAGTGAGGATGGACAAGTAGCCATTGGCGTCCAACATGAAGGGATGCATGTGGTCAGCGAGGATGGACAAGGATTCAGTGGTACCAGCGGTCAGAGGTTATACCAGGAAAACATCCCTCAAACATCTACACTGTCACCGCCGGTCTATACTTGACCGACAAGCGTGTCCGGGTGTTGGTTCTCGTCTGTCTGGTACCGCCCGTCATGTCTGTGGAATAGAAACCGCGATTCGTCGAAAAAGGCAACCTTTTCCCACCCTTCCACTGTCCAACGACGGTAGTCCCATGCGAACTGCAGGCGTCGTTGCCGATGGACTTGGGTTATCATGGGCTCCTTGACGCAGCGTCGACACCGGAGACCCATGCGTAACAAGTTTTGCTCTACTGTTATCGTGAACACGTACATGGGTGCCCCAGCGTCCATTTGCGTCATCAATTGCTGCGCTGTTGCCCGTGGATTGCCCTTTACCAATCAACGGAAGCGACGTTCGTTCTTCTCTGCGATCGATGGCCTTCTGGGCTCCACAGTTATGACGTCGGGAGGTACTCGGTGTGCCAGCGATCCATTCTTGGTACACCCTCACTACAGCCCCTCGCGAACAGCCCACGAAGTCTGCTGTTTCTGAGATGCTTCCACCCTTGGCGCGGAAGCCGATGATGATTCCGTTTTGAACGTGCGTCAAATCACCACCTCTACCTATTGTGCTAACGTAACGAACTATGGCTCATCTGTCCTATCTGGCCGCTTATATCTCCGTGTGGTCGACCTTGTCACGTGCACTCTGTGACGCGCCTAAGCTGGTACATTGCGATTCTGAGTGGTGGTCATATTATTCTGATACAACTTTGTACATGAAACTTGGAGTTCTGGAACTAGAGAAAATTCACCTCACTTTTGCCTTCAGTAAATGCTAAACTTCTCAAAAATACTCTTTCTGACTCTTAAACGCAAGTTTTAATCGCTAATGAAACTTCAGTTTTGTCAGAACCTGGTGAGTAACAGTTCTTAAGCGTTTCAACCACCCAAAAATGAAAAATGAAAGCCGATTCGAAATGTTGTAGCTTAAATTCCCTTTATCGAACGTCAGACTGAGACACTGTAATCAAAAGATTGACATGTCCGTTAAAATTCCAGCACACCGCGCTCCAAATTACATCTCACCCGGCCTAAGCATACAGTGGAGCTTCCCCTTTTCTTTAACCCTTTAACCGGCTGTAACGAATTAACTCGGAGTTAACAAAATAGGCTGAAATCAGCTCGAACGAATATATTCGCTGTCTGAGAAGTCGGTCGAACGCGACAGGAACGAGTGAACCTGCGCATCAGGAAGCGTTGCTTTTACGTTACGTTTCCCACTCTAAGTGGTCATTTATAGAGTATGATTGTCATACATCCTTGCTGTCTGATTAGCTTTTCCGCTACGAATGCTAAGAAAATGGCGACGAATCTAATAAGAAAGAAGAGAAAAGATGTTTGAGCAACTTGTTTCTGCCCAGTGGCATGATGGCTGTGTCTGGGGGACAACTGCTTCCGAATCATTCTTTGGGTAATGGAACAGAAAACCAAAGACTACAAGGGAATCAGACTACATACTGTAAGACTATGGACTGTAAGGGAGCATTTACAACCAGCGACAGATTTATAGTCGGTACTCTTGACATGAAAGAGGGAAAGTAATTGTTTTTGTTTTTTTACAGAAGGTTTAACGACCACCGTGAGCAACACAATGGGCTATAAGCAGTCGCCCGTCCTTATTTAGGGTCACTGGTTCCAGGGAAGGGAGAGAGCCAGTGACGTAAGACAAACACAACATCCATACCTCACCGGGATTCGAACCCGGACCCCTTTTGGATGAATGATCAGAGGCCATCGCTTATACCACTACGCCGCAGGAATTGTTTTGCCTCAGTTTTTGGTATAACCATGTCACTATGGGAACACTACTCTTTGAGGCGCACGGGAAAATTTGGGCAACTTTTCGTTCAGGTACATGGGCCGCTTAAAGGGTTAAGGATTGCATTTGTTTCATTCAGAATTTATTTATTTTTTCATATAATCGCTCTTTATCTGAACTATTATTTTCAATTAATATTTGCTTTATACATGTACGAGGGTTGTGCGGAAAGTAATGCAAAAATGGGCATAACTTTTTTATTAAATGAAAGCGATCGTTCAAATTGCACATGTTGGTAGAGAGTAACTTTTCCTTTACAGTAACCTTTCTTCTTCATTGCAGGTAAATAATGGATTCCAAGAAGAAACAACGTGCCGTCATTGAGTTTTTGACGAAGGAAGGGTGCAGGCTGCCCAACATCCACAGAAGGCTACAGAATGTTTACGGACATGACACCATTGACAAGAACAATGTGCACAGATGGATGAAGAAGTTCAAAGAAGGAAACCAACATAAAAGAAAAACAACGCAGTGGGAGACCATCATCTGCGACCACTGACACGAATCGTTCGCGAGTGGAGGAATTGATTCGCGCGAAGAGACGAGTCACAATCCGTGAGCTTGTTGCACAACTGGACTGTGGTCACAATGCCATACAGAAGATGGTGGACGACTTAGGGTATTGGAAAGTGTGTGCAAAGTGGTTACCTTGGCAGTTGACACCCGATTTGAAGCAGAGAGGGCTAGAAGTCTGCTCTCATCCTCTGGAATCGTTTGAAGCCAATGAAGACACGTATGTTTCGATCTGGTGACAGGGGAGGAAACGTGGGCGTATCTTTACGATCTGGAAACTAAGAATCAATCCATGGAATGCCGTCACACTTCTTCACCAAGGCCCAAGAAGTTCAAGAGCCAGCGATCAGCACAGAAAGTCATGGTGACTGTTTTTTGGGATGACAGGGGTGTCATTCTCCTCGATTTTCTGTAACGTGGCCGTACCGTGACCAGTGAAAGGTACAATGAGACACTCAAGAAGCTTAGAGAAGCCATAAGGAGGAAGAGACCGAACAAGAATCTGAAAAGGATCCACATTCACCATGATAATGCGAGACCACACACATCTTTGCCAACAAATCAGGCGATCAGCAAATTAGGCTGGTAGGTGGTCCCCTCCACCGTACAGCCCAGATCTGGCCCCCTCCGATTTCCACCTGTTCAGTTCAATGAAGGACAGTCTCCGGGGACAACGATTTGATGAC
The DNA here is from genome assembly GCA_039090855.1 of Macrothele yani. NCBI lineage: Eukaryota > Metazoa > Arthropoda > Arachnida > Araneae > Macrothelidae > Macrothele > Macrothele yani. The sequence continues at coordinate 104,055,117 of CM076996.1, read as the reverse complement.
ACAGACGAAGTGAAAGTGGCTGTGAAGAAGTAGGTACAACAGTCCTGATTTTTTTTCCAAGAGGATTTGAGAGTTGGGTTCAACGATGGTGCAAATGATGGAGTCTATGTTTGGTAGCACCTTTGCATAGAGAAAGAGTTACTCTACCAACATCTGCAATTTGAAGGATCTCTGTCAGTTAATGAAAAAGTTATGCCCACTTTTGCATTACTTTCGGTACAACTCTCGTGTTAGCAAGCAGACCACGAATGGAGTTTATTTTCTCGCGATGGTAAAGAGAATTTCAAAACTATGGACAGGTAAGGAATACTTCACGGTGAGCGGTTTAGTTGATAAAAGCATCTGCATTCATACCTGTTGCAAGGATATCTTGCTTCTGAGATCCATTGGGAGGGCATGCGCCTGATGCTGGCGGCGACATGTGTTTAAAAAACGAATGCATTAGATACTTCCTGACATAGCAAGGCATGACGTCACTCTGGCTGTTGGAACTTAGGAACTCTATAGTTATGGCGTATCAGTGCTGAGCTACTGAAATCGATTTCTTTCTTTTCTGGCAAATCGTTGGGGACAGGCATATTGTGGATCGCAGATAGACAGCCGAGCACGGACCAAATATTTAATAATGCTTCCCACAGAATACATCGGGATGCTCTACAGAGCGAGTTTGTCAGCTCCATCCACCTCGTAATTCCTGCATAGGGTCTATCCTTCATTTTATCAATGGGTACTATCAGTCCACAATTCTTTGAAAGCGATAACGTGGTCACTGTTTAATCTGTATGATTGCCGAAGACTGTTTCAGACGCATCTTTACCAACCGTGATATCTATACCATGGGATGATCACTAGAAATGTCTCTACAGCAAGCGCAGGAGCTGAGGGTGTGAGGCGTGGGCCTCTAGCCATTGGTCTGAGCTCAGGTCGAGTCCTGAATAAAGCATGATCTGCGACTCTGCATTATGACACTAGCCCCGATTCCTCTCCGTAGCCATTGGCTACAAATTAACGACATCTGATACCCTATAACCATAGATGCTAACGTGGGTTGTTAAAACTCCAGAATTTTTTTTAATCCAGAGGCCTTACAGATCTGGTATACTCCAGAACAACTTAAATAGTAACACTATTTGTACTAGTAATCTTCCATATTTTTTTTATTTCTTCAGCGTACAAACTTAAATGTCCATTTCTGAAAGTGCACATGAGGAACACAACAAGGCAGGGGCAACCGTTAAAAGACACCCACATGGACCATGGGATGAAAAAGTTCATTTCGTGCTGTTAAATACCAATATCAAATGGTTATACCGTTTGCACAAGATAAAAACTCAACAGGAGTACAATCATTACGAGTTAAAGTAATTTTACTAAAAGCTTAAAAATAGATATAGGTTAAAAAACGACATGAGATCTTTCGAATTCCACAATGGGCTCATCTTCAAATTAAATATCTAGGAATGTCTGTGCACAGACTATAAATATCAGTAGACCATATCATCATAATGACGTGCCAAATCACATGCACTCGCGCTCAACAATCCTTTGGGAAATCAATAGCATGCAGGATAAGGAGTACAGTAACGAGGCTATGTGAAGGCGTGTTATTCCAAATTAGAGCTCTGGTCCCTCTCAAAGAGCATTTTCCAGGCGTGCGAGATAACACGTGGAATAGAGTCATTACAACATACACTATATTGGCAAAAGTCAACGTACACCTAGAAGAGAAACACAGCATAGCATTTATCGACATACATTAGTACAGTGTCGGTACACCTTTGGCCTTAATGCATGAACTGACCCTTCGAGACAGGCTTTCGACAATATATTGGAACACAGCGATAGGTATGCACTTCCATTCAGTACATAATGCTGCCGCTAAGTGTTCCTTAGTAGTATGCCTTGGTTCCAAACTTCTTATGCGGCGCTCTAATTCAGTCCATAGGTACTCTATGGGATTACGATCAGGGCTCTGTGCTGGCCAGTCCACACACGATATGGAATTATCGTCAAACCACGCCGTAACAGTCCTTGCTTTATGGCACGCTGCATTATCCTGCTGGCACCAACAAGGCTCGGTTCCATAGTATTGGCACAGAGTTGGTAGGGCATAATTGTCCAGAATATCGAGGTTGACGTGCTGGTTAACAGTTTTCTCCACGATACCCAAAGGGCCGGGACCGTACCATGAAAAACAACCCCACACGAGTACACTGCCAGCTCCAATTTTGACCGTAGGAACAGTACACTGTGGTGAATAGCGTTACCCTGGCTGCCGACATACCCACACACAGTCATCAGACTGATGGATCGTGTATCTGGATTCATTGGTGCATAGGACCCGTTTCCATTAATCTACGGTCAACGATAAATGTTCTTTACACCATGCTAAACGCCGAGTAGCATTCCGAGTGGAGGTGAAAGGCTTGTGAGCAGCCGCACAACAACGGTAACACATGGAATGAAGTTCTCTGCGAATGGTACGTGTACATACCAAGGTTCCATCATTTTTACTCACCTGTACGCTGAGGTCTTGTGCAGTACTCCGTCGATTAGCTGTAACGACTCTCCTGCGGCTTCGACGTCCTCTATCACTGTTTTTCTTTGGTGTGCCGGTACGTTTTGCTGCTTCAGGCACGCCATGTGTCTTCCACTTATTGAGTACATCCGAAACAGTTGACTTAGGTATGTTTAAACGCCTCTCGGTTTCTCTTATGGACAACCCACTAATATAACACCTAACAATCTTTCCTTTCTCAAAGTCAGTTCTCTCCCGCCGCGACATTTTCACTCAATCTGACAGTGCGATATGATCGCGGTCAGCTGTAGGCTTATTTTTATACCGTTTGCAGCTGGGTTTTTTTTTTTTTTTTTTGAGGTTTAAAGACCACCGTGAGCAACTCAATGGGCTATAAGCAGTCGCCAGTCCCTAATTTAGGGTCACTGGTTCCAGGGAAGGGAGAGAGCCAGTGCCGTAAGACAAACACAACATCCATGCCTCACGGGATTCGAACCCGGACCCTTTTTGGACGAATGATCAGAGGCCATCGCCTTATACCACTGCGCCACCGGGGCGGCCCGTTTGCAGCTGTACCGCGCATCTTAACAACGCAGCGGATCCGTTCATTTGCTTTTGAAGGGGTGTCCGGTGACTTTTGTCAATATAGTGTATATGTTTTTGAGCGAAGATACACAAACTTTCCGTAAATAAGAGTAATGATGCGCTGGAAGGGGTGGTGAGGATTTTAGCTTCACTCCATACAAGGTAGTATGTCCCATTATGCGTTAGACGTGCTAAAGCGGTAGTCACAGCTCCGGTCCGAACATTATATGTGTGTTCGGCCAGGCGTGTTTTTAAATTACGTCTGGTGGAACCTATATAAATAATGTGAACACCATTCTCAGAGACGAGGCTTTTAATGCAACTGCGTTCTTCGCAATACTAAAGGGTATCCACTAATTTTTTTTGGTTTTAATTGCTTTGTTTAGAACCTCAAGGTCCTGTTTAGTGCATTCAAAGTGTCTTGTTGCAAAAGTTCTTTCAGGGTGACGACAAAATGAGCGAACTAACGGACTTCGAAAGAGAGCTAATTGTTGATGGCCGGCTTCTTGGTTCCTCCGTGAAAACAGTCGCCAGGGTAGTGAGGTTATCGAGAGCTACTGTGTCTAGCGTCATGACAGCATACCATGTTCTTGTGAAAACCTCGTCTGCAAAACACAAGAGCGGCCGGACTGATAGAGACAGCAGAGCATTAAAAAGGATTGTTACCCGAAATAAGAAGACCACGGTGCCGAAAATTAGTGCGGAGCGCAGTCTGCATCTGCAGACCCCAGTATCAACAAAAAAAGTGCGCATGGAACTGCATAAACAAGATATTCATGGCAGAGTTGCTATTGCAAAACCTCTGGTGGCCCGGGTGAATACACAACGGCGACGGCAGTAGTGCCAGGAGCATACAAAGTGGACTACCGATGCACGGAAGCGTGTAATGTGGTCGCATGAATCCACATCCACACTATTCCCCACCACAGGACATGTTTACGTGTGGAGAACATAGTCAGAAGCTTACAACCCAGACTGTATGATCCCAACAGTGCAGCATGGTGGTGGTTCTGTAACCTTCTGGGCGGTCATTTCGTGGTTTTCAGCAGGTCTCCTGATCTCCTTGAACGGACGGATAACTGGCAAGGCGTATGATACCATTTTGGCCGACCAAGTCCATCCAATGGCTCAGGCATTGTTTCCTGCAGGGGATGCCATCTATCAAGATGATCCCCTGATCACCTTGAAAGGACGGATGACTGGCAGGGCGTATGAAACCATTTTGGCCTACCAAGTCCATCCAATGGCTCAGGCATTGTTTCCTGCAGAGGATGCCATCTATCAAGATGATCCCCTGATCACCTTGAAAGGACGGATGACTGGCAGGGCGTATGAAACCATTTTGGCCTACCAAGTCCATCCAATGGCTCAGTCATTGTTTCCTGCAGGGGATGCCATCTATCAAGATGATCCCCTGATCACCTTGAAAGGACGGATGACTGGCAGGGCGTATGAAACCATTTTGGCCTACCAAGTCCATCCAATGGCTCAGGCATTGTTTCCTGCAGAGGATGCCATCTATCAAGATGATCCCCTGATCACCTTGAAAGGACGGATGACTGGCAGGGCGTATGAAACCATTTTGGCCTACCAAGTCCATCCAATGGCTCAGTCATTGTTTCCTGCAGGGGATGCCATCTATCAAGATGATCCCCTGATCACCTTGAAAGGACGGATGACTGGCAGGGCGTATGAAACCATTTTGGCCGACCAAGTCCATCCAATGGCTCAGGCATTGCTTCCTGCAAGGGATGCCATCTATCAAGATGATCCCCTGATCACCTTGAAAGGAGGGATGACTGGCAGGGCTTATGAAACCATTTTGGCCGACCAAGTCCATCGAATGGCTCAGGCATTGTTTCCTGCAGAGGATGCCATCTATCAAGATGATCCCCTGATCACCTTGAAAGGACGGATGACTGGCAGGGCGTATGAAACCATTTTGGCCTACCAAGTCCATCCAATGGCTCAGGCATTGTTTCCTGCAGGGGATGCCATCTATCAAGATGATCCCCTGATCACCTTGAAAGGAGGGATGACTGGCAGGGCTTATGAAACCATTTTGGCCGACCAAGTCCATCCAATGGCTCAGGCATTGTTTCCTGCAGGAGATGCCATCTATCAAGATGATAACGCCCTAATTCACAGAGCTCGGAATGTCCAATCATGGTTTGAGGAACATTCTTTTCTTTTTTCTTATTGGAGGTTTGACGACCACCGTGAGCAACTCAATGGGCTAAAAGCACTCGCTTGTCTCTCATTTAGAGCCACTGATTCCAGGGAAGGAAGAGACCCAGTGCCGTAAGGCAAACACAACACCCATGTCTCCCCGGGATTCGAACTTGGACCCCTTTCGGACAAATGATCAGAATCCATCACTTAGACCACTGCGCCACCGTGGTGGCTTGAGGAACATGAGGACGAACTTTCACACCTTCCTTGGCCTCCCCAATCACCAGACTTAAATATCATCAAGCCACTGTGGTCTGTGTTGGAAAACAGAGTAAGATCCCGTTATCCTCCTCTTGCATCTCAAGGACCTGGAGCAGTTTCTGCATGAACAATGGTGTAACATCCCACTAACCACCATCCAGGATTTGTACGCGTCCATTCTAAGGCGGATTCAGGCGGTTTTGAATGCCAATGGTGGTCCCACACCCTATTAGGTACGTAAAACCTTCTTTTCCTAGGTGTTCGCATTATTCTGTTCAACCCCTGTACAAATACATTTTTTATTGGGAGTTTAACGACCCCCGTGAGCAACTTAATGGGCTATAAGCAGTTTCCCGTCCTTAATTTAGAGCTACTGGTTCCAGGGAAGGGAGAGAGCCAATGCCGTAAGACAAACACCACATTCATGCGTCAAAGGGATTCGAACCCGGACCCATGTTGGACGAATGGTCAGAAGCCATCGCTTATACCACTGCGCCACCTGGACGACTGAATCATATATAAAAATAATAAATATCGTTTTTGAACAATTAAAAAGTCGAAATACTTCTGTCGCCGACATAATTTTGTGAATATTTACTTTTAGGACTCACATATCTTCTTTCATTGGTTTTATGACAATAGCAATCAATTAATCAACCTACATAAGTACTGTTCAATGTCATGAATTAGTAAACCTTATTGATTAATATTAATTCCACTTAGTATGTATCGGACTGTGGTCGGTGCGTTCGAGAGTGACGCGAATGTGCTGTACGTACATAAATGTATACCTTGGAATCACTTGTTTTATTTCACACCCACAAAGATCTTGGCATGCGAAAGATGCATAGCATAAATTATATGCAACAGGTAACAGGTTACTCTGCCAATGTTTTTTATTTTGTTTTTAATCGACGTTTTGGGAGCAGATTCCCAAAAAAGCTCGCCATTCCCGTGCTAGGAAGAACAATAAGATACACCCATGAAACTTAAGTAGAAGGTCGTTAAGAATAGATAAAAAAAATTTCGTATGAGTGTTTTGATAATTCAAACATTAGCAATGCAAAATTACTAACTTTTTAGGTATGTATACCAGTAGCGTAGGGTGACTTAAAACTTATCCGGGGGTAAATATTTTTTTTTAATTACTCTCAAATTTCTTCCGTAATGTGAAATACACTGCCGGACAATTGCTAAGGACGGATGACAATAGCAACGATAGCAACCATAAAATCGAAGGCAGGAAAGTGTGGAAATTAGCATAAGTGCGGGATACAGTAAGACGTGTTGTGCGTATGCAAATTTTGCATTGCCGAACTTGTTCGTGGCGTCATAGCGCTGATAAGAGATATAAAGGATTTGACGCGTATTGACCGTTCTTGTTCAAACAGGGAAAGAATCAATTGACGAACTTGCAATTTTCAGTATGTCTTCCCGACATCACCTAGATGATTTTACGCGTGGCCGTATTATTGGCAAGATTGAAGAAGGGCGAAAAATAACAGATGTTGCCAGGGAGTTCGACGTCAGCCACAGTGTTGTTTCAAGGCTTTTCAAATCATTTCAAACAAATGGATAGTGTAGCAAACGTCACGGGGAGGTCGTGTTCGCAGTACGACACCTGCAGAAGATCCGTACATAGTGCTATCAACAAAAAGACACCGGCGCAGCACAGCTAGTGAGGTAGCAAATCAGTTTATGGCTGCTACTGGCAAGCGGATCTCCCGAAAAACTGTCGCCAGACGTTTGCATGAAGGAGGACTATACGCCCGCCGTCCTGTTGTGTGCATCCCATTGTCCAGACGTCACCGTACCGCCCGTTTCCAATGGTGCCATCAACAGCGCAATTGGACTGATAACGACTGGTCTGCTGTCCTCTTCTCAGATGAGAGTAGATACAGTCTATCGTCTGATTGTCGACGACAACTGATCTGGCGTGATAGTGGTACTGCATATTGTCCAGCAAACATACAGGAAAGGAACCGATATCCGACATGTAGTGTCATGGTATGGGCTGGCATCATGATCAATGGCCGTACGTCCCTCTGTGTGCTTCCAACTGGGACTATGACTGGCCAACGATACATTAATGATGTTCTGCTACCTCATGTTCGCATGTTCCGTGGTGCTGTCGGTGATAGATTCATTTTCATGGACGACAACGCAACATGCCGTCGAACAGTTGCTGTCCAGGAGTGTCTTGAGAGCGAGGATATTCAACGCCTCGTATGGCCAGCACGTTCTCTAGATCTCAATCCCATTGAAAATGTGTGGGATGCTTTGGGAAGGAGCCTTGCTGGTCGCCAGTGCCCTCCAATAAACAAGGACACCCTCATCCGTGCACTGACAGAGGAAAGGGATATATTACCCCAACAGCTGCTTGATAATGTTGTGCAAAGCATGACACGACGTGTGGAATCTTGCATCGCCCTCCATGGTGGCCATATCCCGTATTGACATCTTACGCCGGAACGCCTGCGGACGGTAATTGCATTTTTTTCACGTTTACGTATTCTGCACAAAATGGCCTGTTTGTCCCTTGAACACGTTCCAAAGCCTTCTGGATTTCAGAGCGCAATAAATTGTCTTTCTTGTAATGTCCTGGCATTCTGACATTATTTTATTTCACTTGGCATCCAACCACATTTACTTTTTTATGCGCTATATAGCCGTTTATGATCCGTCCTTAGCAATTGTCCAGCAGTGTATAATTTGAGTGAATTGTGAGGTTTCAAAACGCCACCTGCTGAACTCACACCTAACCACACAGAATGAAGCAGATATATTCTTTATGCACCCATGAGCCATTACATCATGACCACTTACCTAATAAGCTGTAAGACCCCCTTTAGCCCCCAAAACAGCGGCCACTCGGCGAGGCATCGATTCGATGAGGTGGCGATAGGTATCCTGGGATATCTGGTACCATGATGTCAACAGCAGGTCCTCCAGTTCCCGTACATTTTGGGGTGATGGTGATTTAGCGCGAACCCGCTTCTCCAAGTCGAACCACAAATGCTCGATTGCGATCATGTCAGGTGAATTTGGAGGCCGCAGGACATTAACAGAAAGTCACCCGCATGTTCCTCGAACCTCTCCTTGACAATTCCGGCAGTGTGGCATGGCGCGTTATACTGTTGGTAATGGCCATAACCAGCAGGGAACACAGTTGCTATTAATGGGGACCTTGGTCCGCAACGGTGTTCAGATACCTGACAGCTGTCAGGTATCTGTGCTATTAGGATAACGGGGCTAAAGTGTCTCAAGAAAACATCGCCCACGGTAACACCGCCGCTGCCGGTCTGTTTCCATCCAACAGTGCATCCAGGTGCGATAGCCTCCGTTGGTAATCTACGTATCAGCGTTCGGCCGTCTACGTGATGCACCAGGAATATTGATTCGTCAGACCAGGCCACTTTCTTCCAATCATTCACGGTCCAATCTCGATTGCCTTAGGCCCATTTCATGCGTTGTCGGCAATGACGTGCAGTGAGCATGGGGACCCCGGCTGGGTCTTCGGCTACGCAGGCCCACCGTGCGCAGATGGCTGCAATGAATTGTGTGCTGTGACACATTGCCCTGATCACCACTGTTGTAGCTGCGGGTGATTTGTTGCACTGTGGCCCTGCGGTCGCTGCGAACAACGCGCGACAGTTTCCGCTCCCCTCTGGCATCAATGAGCTGCGGACGACACACGACTGGACGACGGTTCGTCATCCGTGCACCACTTTTGATACGCACTCACTACAGCGGCACGTGAACAACCCCTACCTAGATCGTAATTCCGAGGTGCCGTTCCATCACAATTTGTCCTTTATCAAACTCCGATAAATCGGCAGCTTTTCACATTCTGACTCCGAACACTCTACTAACCGAAAGCCGGTCCTTGGATTGTATATGTACTGCTCTGTGAACTTCATCTGCGCCACTGTTTGGTCTCCAGGCGCGCTCACTTCTCTACGCTGGTAGTGGTCATAATGTAATGGCTCATAGGTGTAAATGTATATGCAGTGCTGTATAACATGAAAAAAACAATAGAAATAAAACAGTAGTAAACAGTAGAAACAAAACAAAGTATGTTTGATTTCGTTTCCAGTTAACCAGGATATTTTGCTATGACACATTAAAATTTCTAGACTGATTCTGATGTTTTTGCACCAGAAATTGCAGCAGTTGAACTTCAGATAATCGGTATGAGTGACATTTCCAAGCAGAAGCACCGACTAAATGAAATTATTGGGTAGTCAGGCCTAAACAGATCGGGCTTCAAAGAGAAATGCCACCTCTGTCTCATTGTCCGAAGGAAAATTAAAGAAAAAATACTCGTCTCCTCTCCATACGTAAGCACTAGAAGGATGCATTGCCGTACCGGTGGCGCAGTGGTCTAAGCGATGGCTTCTGATCGTTCGTCCGATAGGGGTCCGGGTTCAAATCCCGGTGAGGCATGGGTATTGTGTTTGTCTTATGGCGCTTTCCTGGAACCAATGACCCTAAATTAGGGACGGGCGACTGCTTAAGCCCATTGAGTTGCTCACGGTGGTTGTTAAAACTCCAATCAATGGAAGAAAGCATTGATTAAACACTTTTCTTTCAAGACATAATGGCATATTGCTCTTAAAATGTGCATTGTTTTTTCCAAAAGCTCTCCAACCAAGTTTTATACGCCGCTTAATTTCTTCATAAATGTGATCCTCGCCTGATATCTGCTGCCCAAGGTGAATGTAGGTATCTATTATCTCCATTTCTTCCCCATCAATCGATAAATCTTTATTTCTTATAAAAGCATTGTACATCAGCTTTGGCTTCTGAAAGTTCATTTTTAATACCACTTCTTTACTCTCGTCAGCAAGTTCCTGGACCATATTCTGCATTTCTGAAGATGCAGTATCTTTAAGACATAGTTGCATTAAACGAATTTGTATTATTCATGCGTATTAATAAAACTGACGCACATTTAAACATTTTTTAATGTGCTTCAGATATTAATACGCATGTGATTATTTATTCCCAAATAATTCTTTACAACCTGCGTAAACAGATTCGTACAACCTATTAACACTCCGAGTTTGAACTTTGCTACAAATTGAAAACACTAAGTAGTAATCTAAAAACAAGAAAATCACAACAAAATATGCAGTATTTATCCAGAATAAGTTGCAGTGAACGATTAATTTCCTAATAACGTAACAGTTTAAATCTAGTAAACATAAAATAGAATATTACTAACTGGTGGAATGTGATACCGGATTACTAATTGAACTGATGGAATGTAATACCAGATATCTTCTTTTAAATTTATTTCCTCAGCCGATGTCACGTAGAAACCCATAGAAACTAAATATAAACAAGCTTTTAAAGTTAGCAAACACAGAAAAACACCCTACTCTGGCGAAACCAGTTTAAGAAGAAATATAAGCTACTAAAAATTATAAATCTCCAATGCATTTCTATGGTAGACATGACCAAGAGGGCAGTCAACGCTCTGCGTATAGTTACTCACATGGAAGGATATCACCAAAGATCGGCTTCAGAATTTCGCGATCAGAGCGGCTCCTGTAATTTCCTACTTCCATAGAACAAAATAATGTTGATACACTAGAGCTAAATAGAAAAAAGGGCAAGACTTTATTAGACAATAATTCGGGTCTCTATACAGATGTGCATGAGATAATACAAGATATGCCAAGCTTTCGCTCGCCAACGGGCTGTGTTTTTCAAGGCACTAGAACAACATCCAGACTAAATTTATAAAACGTAAACAGAACAAGGGCTCTTGTTCTGTTTACGTTTTAAAGAACTTCTAGTTCGATTTACATTTTACAGTTTCAGTCTAGATGTTGTTCTAGTGCCTTGAAAAAGGTACGCGTTGGCGAGCGAAAACACGCCAGATCTTTTATGATACATATACAGCTGTATGAACACCTAGATATATCTCCCCCCCCCATTCTCTGGAACGCTTGACGTCACAACAACGTCTGCATTTTTCCGCCATCACGTATCGGTCAATTCGTGTGTGCTTTAGAGATGTCAAAGTGATTGCCTGCTATAAAATAGCATGCGATCACTTTGAGATGTCAAGGTCAACGCGTACTAATTTAAAAACATTAGATTATTATCAATGACTCGAGTTCTATTTATCCGATCTAGAAAATTCGAATTGAATTCTTAATATCACGGCAAGTTGCATTTGTATATTAATTTAATTTAGCACAATTCGAATATTAATTTGCAGACTTTAATTATTTTTTTACTTTTTTATTTTAACTAACTTTCCAAATTTAGTGCTGATTATATTATACATTTTGCAAAATGTTGATCTATCTAAACGCTCTAGCCTACAATCTATATATTTAAAACGTAAGGCCGTTTCTTTCTACAATCCGTCAGCACCACCCGCTGGAGCGAATTTAATGACTTTTTTTTTAATGAAAGCTAATAGCCCACAGATTTGTCATCGCTAATTTTTATTGCCATAAGCAATTTTTTTATGTTACCATGGCATTTTCTTTGTACAACCCGCAGTTTTCTGTATTCTGGCATTTGTTTTCGCTTCAGTACTTGCAGTGCCATCTGCCTTTCTTCAGTGGTCGGACTTGGAACTAAGCCCTCCGCTATCAACTACGTAGTTGTAATTATCCGAATCGGCTCAGTAGTTTTCGAGATTAGTAAAAAAAATTCCGTATATTATCGTAAACTTTCTTTCACGTTGGGTGTGATCAGGTTGTATGCAAACACTGCGGAACGATACACGGGAAATCTGGAACTACTTGAAACGATCTGATTCGGTAGTACAGCCAAAATTAATAACATATAATAAAAAAATAATAAAAATAAACGAAATACCCTATGTCAACCGGAAAGAAATAAGCTTCCCAGAGGTGAAAGAATTTTCCAAATCGGTTCCGTAGTTTTCGAGATTAACTCAAACACATAAACAAAGTTTCTCCCTTTACACACAGTCGAGTCACATTATGTTGACCACTTCCTACTTTTGACATCAACAGCGCGTAGCCAATGAAAGAAGGCACGTACCGTGAGCTGGCTTGGAGGGTACATACGGTGTCGTGTAGGCAATCTGAAAACATATCACTCGTTGCTGTCTTGGATAAAAGGAGCGATTTATCAGATTCGCAAAATGGGATGATTGTCGGCTTTCGGGCCAAGGGTGGCAGTATTTCTGAAACAGCGCAGTTTTGTAAACTGTTGGCGTGCTGCTGTGGTTAAAATGTATCATGACTGAAAAAATAGCACCATTGCGAATAAGCGACGTGAAAACTGCGGAGCACCACGTGCCATTGATGTGAGAGGTAAACGTTGGCTGCGAATGTGCGTGAGGGCCGATCGACACGCTACAGTGGAGCAACTCACTGGCAGAGTGAACCAGGGGCTACCGGAAGTGTGTCTAAAGTGACAGTTCAGCGAACCCTACTGCGCATGCGGCTCTGATGCAGACGGATGGTCAATGCACCTTTGCTAACGAAGGTGCATCGGCAGAAAAGGCTTCCATTTGCACGGCAGTATCGTAATTGGACCTCCGCTGATTGGCAAAGGATTGCCTTCTCCGATGAGTCACGTTTTCTGCTTCATCGAATGGATGGACGTTGGCGTATAAGGCGAGAAACATCGGAGAACAAACACTCTTCAACCATTGCAGGCAGAACACAAGCTGGTGCGTGTAGCGTTATGGTCTGGGGAATGTTTTCGTGGCATTTCCTGGATCCACTCTTACCTGTCGAAGGCACTATATGGACCGAATTCGTTGCGAATTCCTCCTTGCAGACCACGTACACCATACATGCTGATTGCCTTCCCTGGGGCGGATGGAATCTTGCAGAACGACAATGCGACGTGTCACACAGGCAGAAATGTCCGAGAGTGGTTGAAAGAGCACGATGAAGACTTCAAAGTACTTCCCTGGCCACCTAATTCCCCAGACCTAAACCCAATTGAGCATCTGTGGGACCACCTCGATCGTATTGTTCGCTCTATGGATCCTCCATCACGTACCCTCCAGGAGCTGTCAGATGCACTGCAATCAGCATGGCTCCAAATACCTGTGAACACCTTCCAGCACCTTATTGAGTCACTCCCAGCCCGTCCAGCTGCTGTTCGCGCTGCACAGGGCGGTTACTCTGGATATTAGCTGTTGATCACAAAAATGTGACTGGATCGTAATATTATTAGTATTAATATCAGCATAGACCAACGAAATAGATTATGTCCACGGGAAAGAAGTAAGCTTCCGAACGGTGAAAGAATTATCAGAATCGGTTCAGTAGTTTTCGAGATTAGTAGAAAAAATTCCGTATATTATCGTGAACTACTTTCTTTCACGTTGGGTGCGATAAGGTTGTATGTAAACAAAGCGGAACGATATACGGGGAATCATAAACTACTTGAAAGCGATCTGATTCGGTAGTACAGCCAAAAACAATTAAAAATATTAAAATTACAATAAAAAATAATAAAATAATAATAAATAAACGAAGTAGCCTATGTCCACCGGAAAGAAATAAGCTTCCCAACAGTGAAAGAGTTATTCAAATCGATTCAGTAGTTTTCGAGATCACCTCAAACACCCAAAGTTTCTTTTTATATATCATTAGTAGTAATATTAGTATAGATAAACGAAATAGCCTATGTCCACCGGAAAGAAGTAAGCTTCTCAGCGGTGAGAAAATTATCAGAATCGGCTCAGTTGTTTTCGAGATTAGTAGAAAAAATTCCGTATATTATCGAGAACTACTTTCTTTCACGTTGGGTGTGATCAGGTTGAATGTAAACAAGGTGGAACGATACACGAGAAATCGGGAACTACTTGAAAGCAATCTGATTCGGTAGTACAGTCAAAAATAATAAAAAAAATTAAAAATAAACGAAATAGCCTATGCCCACCGGAAAGAAATAAGCTTCCCAACATTGAAAGAATTATACAAATCGGTTCAGTAGTTTTCAAGATTACCTGAAACACACAAAGTTCCTCTCTTTATATATTAGTATCGATTATGTAATAATACAAAGAAAAAATTGTTAAAACCAAGCTGACAAAGTAAAAAACATTTTTAACATCATTGGTAGTTATCTAAACACGGTATCTTTTCGGGTCACTGGAAGAATGCCAGTGACCCGAAAAGATACCGTGTTTAGATAACTACAATGAAAAGATACCGTGTTTAGATAACCTCAATACTCCAATGCAAGCCCGTCAACGACGGGTAAGCACATGTTTATACATAATGAGGAACGTCATCGTTAAATTCGTATACGAGTAGTTGGAAAAATTAAAAATTAATGAGAACATTACGAAAATTTTGTTGTTGGTGACCCATCTGATACACTGCCCAATAATAATGCAACCGTTTATTATAGTTATGCATTTGGTTACGATTCGTGTTATATAGCAGGAAAAAAATTCAGTTACAGCTTTTTCAAGCGGGTTACGGACTAGTAAAAACTGAAATCTTGAGATATCAAAGTGAGCAAAATTGCATCTAAAAGCAGATGTCGAGAAGCACATAGCACATTGTCGAGAATTTAGATAGTTCCTACTTGTAATACCAGATAACGCATTATTTTGAAAAAAAAAGCTTTGGTATGAAGTTTCAAATTAAGTGTTAAATAGGACAGTCTAAAACAAGCTGTTAAGGGAATACCAAATGTGCCGGAGAAAAAGTAATTTAACGCCGAAAAACGAAGTAAAAGTTATCAAGGTAAATTTACACAAAAACAACTTTTCGAGTTTAGTGGTGATTATATTACACATTTTGCAAAATACAGATCTATCAAATCGCTCTAACCTACAATTGTTAAACAACACATATTTTACACAAAATGTTATTCATCGTAAGGTCTTTTGAAAAACGGAAACAAATAGGATATAATTTTTAATTCTAACATAAATGAGTTCTTACTATATTTCCTTACAGAAATCCGGCGTCTATTTGATTTGTGTTCAGTCTGCTTCAATTAAAAATTTCACTCCGTCATAGTACGGCCAACATCTCCTATAAATTAATATTTATTTATAGCTTAAAAACAACTGTCCTAGGACGGACTTATACACTAGTTATAAGACCCAGATTACTGGCTTACGAGTTGGCGAGCAAAAGCTCGGCAGATCTTGCACAATTTTATAAAGACCCGGATTATTGTCTTATAAAGTCTTGCACTTTTTCTGTTCCTACGTCTATGCTCAGGAATACCACTAAAATGAATATACTCTCCAAAAATTTTAACATCCTGACTTCAAAATTTGAAAATCCTAGACGTTCATGGCAAATTTCAGTTGATTCTGAAACAAATTACGTTCGCCAAAGTTGTGAAAAAAAAGCTTAAATTCTTTACAATAGCACAAGCAATATTAAGAAATGTAGGCATGCAACTTACCAACGTTCCTAATTAATTCTGCGATGCAGTAAGTAATCATAAGTACCACTACAAGCTATTGTATTCTAACTAAAATCAGCAGTCATGCATACAAAACAAATGGGCGTTACTAAGGCACAAATTAAACTCACATCATCGAGTTCAGTTGAGTAGAGTTGAAATTGGAATGGTTTTACGAAAATAGCCTCCATTATTACCACCGATTGAAAAACGTGAGTCAATATTTTATCTCTCAAACCAGAAAAGACCATACATAGAAATTTAAAGGATATTTACCTTTTGAATGTATGTGTATTTATTCAGCAAAAAGCTAGACTTTCATAATAATACACAAATTGGTTTCTCATGCGGTTAAGACTAATATGTCACATTTAACTCATGTAACATATGAAATACTGATATACTATGTGAGTATAAATTAAAAATTGTGTTACAAGATATGACAAAATGTTTATTTTACACCAACCTCCAAGAAAACACTTTGGGTTTCTAGAAGCAATAGGAATTCATGTTTTTCTCTTTAGTAAAAGCAAAATATAACACATATAATCTTACTGTCTATCAAACAGAAATCTTTTACTTAGTATTAATCGCTGATGAAACCTTAATTTTGTCAAAGCCTGGTGAATAACAGTATGTGAGCGTAAGTACAATTTGGAAATGAAAACTGAAGACCAATTCTAAGACCTCCAAGTTTAAATCTTTTTATTGTATGCCAGTCTGAGATGCTTCTAATCCAAAGATTGCCATGTTTGTTCAAAGTTCCAATACGTTATAAATCTACTCTTTACCAAGCTTAAACATACAACGCAGCTGCCTGTTTTATTTAAAGATTGAGTTCGTGACTTTCAGAATACATTTATTGTTGACATGGTGATTTTTTTGTCTGAATTATTATTTTTAAATAATATTTACTTCGCTAAAAATTTCTTCTTATCTACCTGAAAAAGGTTACAATTAAACTGACAAATGAGATTTCATCTCTTGTTAAGCTGCTGATGTTGATAATTTTACAACGGCCTTTCCATACAAACTGAGAGCAAAATCACACCAAATGAAAAAATGTAGATACAGCAAAATATATGTTATTCTTTCTCAAAGTATCTTCTCTCGGATGATATGCAACGGTCCCATCGTTCAATCCACTTTTTAAAGCATGTGGCAAAGGCATTTTGTGGAAGCTGCTTTAGCGACACCTGTACAGCTTGAATAACGTCAGCATCTGTATTGAATGTTGCGCCACAGAACTTCTCCGTCATTGTTGGAAACAACCAGAAATCGCACGGGGCGAGGTCAGGACTGTAGGCAGGCATGATTTCAATACTGCATTTCGTAAGAAACTGTTGAACACAAGCTGCCACATGCGGGCGGGCGTTATCATGGTGTAGGGTCCACTTGCCCACCAGTTCCGGTAGCTTAATCAATACGTGTCGTCGCAGACGCTTCAAGACTGAAATATAATACTTAGCAGTGACAGTAATTTGAGGAGGAACGGCATGCTGGTAGACTACACCTTGCCGCCCCGGTGGCGCAGTGGTCTAAGCGATGGCTTCTGATCATTCGTCCGAAAGGGGTTCGGGTTCGAATCCCGGTGAGGCTGGATGTTGTGTTTGTCTTAAGGCACTGGCTCTCTCCTTTCCCTGGAACCAGTGGCCCTAAATCAAGTACGGGCGACTGCTTATAGCCCACTGAGTTGTTCACGGTGGTCGTTAAACCTCTAATCAAAGAAAAAAAAACACCTTTATGATCAAGGAAAATTATCATCATCACCTTCCGAGCTGATTTGGTTTGGCGGACTTCTTTCAGAGGAGGCTAGCCTGTGTGTTTTCAGACACACGTTGCGCGCTTCGTCATGGGGTCGAAATAGTGGACCCATGTTTCATCGGCAGTTGTTACTGTGTTTAGAAAGTTTGGATCACTTGCAATCATTTGTTTCCACTCATGACACACCTCAACTCTGTCTAACAATTGTTCTCTCGTCAGGTGATGAGGTACATCTAGAACACACATGATGCAGCAGTAATTTGTCGCGCAGAATGCGGAATGCCGACATCTTTGAAATATTAGTTGACGCTGCTATGTCTTCACACGTCATTCGTCGATCTTTTTGTTTGATTGCACAAACAGTGTTAACAATACGCTCTGTAACAACACTTTCAGGTCGACCAGACCTCGGAGCGAGTTCTTCCGACAAACGCCCCTTTTTTAAAATCATGGTGCGATCAAAAAATCGTTGAATCAACCAAACATTTATCTTTCTAAGCTTATTTCATTAAATCAACTGTTTGTGGAGCGTTTTACCCAAACGATAGCAAAATTTTATCGCACAACACATTTTGCTTCTTAACTCTGAACCACTCATCTTCATAGCTCTATGCGAAATGCAGACGTATCTTAAACAACTGCGCAATAACAAACCCAGAATCGTCTGCCACGGCTAATAACTGTTGCAATAGATACTTTCTTAATTCAATTAGTCGTCTGCGTGCTTGTTTTTCCTCTTCACACTGATGTTGCCAACTTAAAAAGTATTACTCCCTGTTTTTATGGAATGGCCTTTGTATTATTTGTTTTTTAGAAATGTGTTAAAAGAGAGAGAGGTAGTTTCATAAGACAAACATAACATCCATTGCTCACCTCGATTCTAACTCACTTGGACGAATGGCCATAGAACAACGCTCAGATCCCTGGGCCACCGGGGCGGCAAAGAAAAAAAAATTCGAGGGATTTGGAAGATCTGGCGAGAGAAACAACATTTTGTGGGAATTGCTTGTTATTGCTTAACAGATTTCCTCACATTTGCAAAGTTGGCCGTCCCGGTGGCGTAGAGGTCTTAGTGCTGACTTCATACCATTCGTCCAAGATGGGTTCCAATCCCGGTGAGGCATGGACGTTGTGCTTTTTATTTGTTGTTCTTTATTTTATTTGAAGGTTTAACGACCACCGTGAGCAACTCGATGTGCTATAAGCAATCGCCCCACCCTAATTCAGGGCAATGGCCAACCTTCGTGATTGCCACAGAGAACCCTCAGGTTCGATCGCAGGCAGGTACAAACGCTCGAACCACTAAATATCTAATATCTGCCTTGCGTCGGATGGGCACGTTAAGCCGTCGAACCCTGGATGCTGGCCTCTCGGTAATAAATAAGGGCGTCTTCCTCTTCCTCCCCCTTTCTACCTCACTTCCGTGTCACTTTCCTATCTGGCACTCCCCCTAGTCTCCTAGCTTCCTATTTCTAAGGATTGTTTAACACGTGGGGTCAGTCACTCCCTTCCTAAAATCATCAAGATATGATCTGATCTAATCTGATTTAGGACCATTGGTTCCAGGGAAGGGAGAGAGCCAGTGCCGTAAGAGAAACACAACGCTCATGTCTTACCGGAATTCGAAACCAGACCCACCTCAGACGAATGGTTAGAAGCCAACGCTTTGACCACTGGGCCACAAGGGCGGCGATGTTGTGTTTGTCTTACGGCACTGTCTCTCCCTCTTCCCTGAAGGCAATGGTCCTAAATTAGTTGCAGGCGACTGCTTGTTGCTGACTGTCCTTAAACCCTCAAACGGAAAAAAAAGGCTCATCCTTTTCTTTCTTTTTCTTTTTATCTTTTTAGTGTCTTCTTTCTTTTGGTCCTCATCAGTTGTGCTACAGAGAGAAACGTAACTTGCTGTAAGGTTTTTTAACTAACAGCAAATTGCCTTTTTACATTTTTTACATTCCCTGAGGCTTGTGGCAATGGTTGGCAATGGTTTCATTAATAAAAAAATAAATAATTTGTCTTACTTATGCATGTATTAAATAATTTCAGTTCACGGCCTTATTTTGTTTGTTAGCAACTGCGTTTTGGTTTGTTGTCAGCAACTGCGCATTTGTTTGTAACAGCGTGTCTGTTTTTTTTTTTTTTTTTGAGGTTTAACGACCTTCGCGAGCAACTCAATGAGCTATAAGCATTCGTCCGTCCCTAATTTAGGGTCACTGCTTCCAAGAAAGGGAGAGAGACAGGGCCGTAAACAAACACAACATCCATGCCTCACCGGGATTCGAACCTGGACCCCTTTCGGACGAATGATCAGAGGCCATCGCTTAGCACACTGCGCAACCGGGGCGGTGCGTATTTGTTTGTTGTTAGCAACCGCGTAAAAAAAGGGAATTCGACAGCGAGGCCTTGCGTTTGCTAAAAAAACAAACAGCGATACAGAGAGAGAGAGAAACACAGTCTGTGTGGTTGTTTTATATGTATAGTATTTTACAGGGCCGTAGCCAGAGGGGGGCGTTTCTTTTAGCCTGTCCTAGCGATTGCAGCTTGAACGAAATTTTTGATAAGGACAATTCGTGTAATATTAAAATATATGGCACAGATAAATTATAGTTTAATACGAGTAATGTACCGAACGAGAAAAAATTATGCATACTTAGTTCTGTATCGAACTGACGATTCTTTCCTCCCCGTGACCCAATCCCAATTACAAAATATTGAAGGTTTTTTTAGAACAAACAGACTGGGCTTATCTTTCTTTTCAGACTTTTGTTGAGGCTTCCTTTTGGCGTCGTGTTCCTGATTTGTCTGGTGGAGATGACGGGACAATGGGTAACGTGGATCTCTGCCTCCCATTCCCAGTCTAGTTATAAAACTTTGAAGATCAATTTATGACAAATGAATACCGACTGGCTTGCTTTGGTTTCAATCTGAGATTTCCGGCGTACGTACTTTTCTCCTTTCCCTCAGAGCTTTCTTTTGCTCTAACATTCCTACTTTTACTGAAAAGGATCAATGCTGACATTGCACAGGCGATGACACAATGCGAATGTTTTTTACGCTTTCCAACCGTAGGTTGAAGAAGCGTATATGCTCCAACTTTTTCCGTCCGTCTGTCCGTCCGTCCGTCTGTCTGTCGGCACGATAACTCACGTAAAAATGGTTCGATTTCGATGAAATTTTAGTATGTGGTAGGGGACCCCCAGGGGACGAACCCTATTGAAAATGGGTGAAGTGGGGTCAAAGGTCACGCCATAAGAGCAGGATCCATTCAATTGCCCTTAGGCGTCATAACTTGCGTAAATATGGTTCGATTTCGATGAAATTTTAGTATGTGGTAGGGGACCACCAGGGGACGAACCCTATGGAAAATGGGTGAAGTGGGGTCAAAGGTCACGCCATAAGAGCGTATCCATTTCATTGCCTTTATGCGTCATAACATGCGTAAATATGGTTCGATTTCGATGAAATTTCAGTATGTGGTAGAGAACTACCTGGACACGAACCCTATTAAAAAATTGGTAAATTGGGGTCAAAGGTCAGGCAGGACATAAGAGCGGGACTTGTTCCATTGCCCTTATGCGTCATAACTTGCGTAAAAATGGTTCGATTTCGATGAAATTTTAGTATGTGGTAGGGAGCCACTGGGGGCGAACCCTATTGAAAATGGGCAAAATGGGGTCAAAGGTCAGGACACTGGAGTGGGATCCATTCCATTGCCCTTGTGCATCATAACTTCCCAAAAACTGTTTCGATTGCGACAAAAAGTTATGATGTTGTTCCGGAGGTATAGTGAACCGGTTCTGTTGAATATCATCGAAATGGGGTCAAAGGTCATTGCACAAAAGCAAGATTTATTCCACAGCCATTATTCTCATAACTTGCGTAAAACTGCTTCCATTGAGACATAACTTTAGTATATTATTCTTGAGGTGTACTGAACCGGTTCTGTTGGATATCATCGAAATGGGGTCAAAGGTCAGGACACAGGAGCGAGATTTATTCCACAGCCATTATCCTCATAACTTGAGTAACAATTTCTGGTATGTTGGAAAGCGTATCATAATCAATGTATTGCATGATTTTACTAACTTGTTTCTTCATCTTCAAGAAACCGAACTAAAGCTAGCGTCGTTCGCGGCTCGTATTCAGTATACGAGTAGTGCTTTTTGAAGACTAAGATTAAATATTGAAATCAAAACCAGAAAGCCTTGTACTGAACTTTAGAAAGAAATGTTTTAATAACGCATGTAAGTACTGTACCATTTCCATAATATTTTGGTTAATAAATTTCTTAGTAGTATTGCAGAATTAGATCCGATATGTGCAGCATTGCTGTCTTAAAATTTCGGGAGGCTCTAGTCTTCTGGCTACCGCCTTTTGGGGGTTCCATGGACATCATTTAATGTATAATTTTGAGAGAATAGGAGGCATTTAAAAAAAAATATTGTTGTAGTGGGATAATTAGGGAGTTGGAACACGGGTGCAGTCGAAAAAGAAAAGCGGCTTGGATCTTTCCCAAACCTATTTCGACACTGTCAAGGAAGACCAACGGGAGGAGGGGTTATAATGAATATGGCTTTTTCTAAATTGCTAATTATAGTGAATATAAGCTTTCACTAATGTTATAATGAATTCAGCTTCTTCTAATGGTTGTTGTTTGTTAATTAAATCATGAATAAACTTTCCTGCTAGTAGTGTAGTAACAATAATGAACAAGCTTATAACTGGTAGTAATGTTGTAGTAGTAATTAAGATGAATAAAGTCTTATGCTGGTTGTTACTAATAACACTAAATGAAATAAACCTAACAGCCAGACAGAGATCTGACAAAACTATGAACTGAGAAAGACGTACTTACGAAAGCAATCTTTTATTTGGTCAACTTTTCGCTCTCACATAAACGAAGATTTCTTTACACATAAACCACAGTTCACTTCGTACA
The DNA here is from genome assembly GCA_039090855.1 of Macrothele yani. Taxonomy (NCBI): domain Eukaryota; kingdom Metazoa; phylum Arthropoda; class Arachnida; order Araneae; family Macrothelidae; genus Macrothele; species Macrothele yani. The sequence continues at coordinate 104,032,495 of CM076996.1, read as the reverse complement.
ACAACAAACGCTCTCTTTCACATAAACCAACGCTCTCTGACACATAAACAACAGCTCACCCTACGCACATCAATAAAAAGCTCTCTCTATACAACAAAAAACGCTCTCTTGGTATCGTTGAACGCGCCTATTTATACTGGCTACCACCACGTCATGACTTACACTCATTGCCAGATCTCATTCAGCGGGTGAAATAACATCTCGTTCAGTAAGAAGATAATTTACATAGGAAAATAAAATAACCAGAGATAGTAAAAATCAAAAGGAAAGTGAATCTAGAGTATACGTTACATCATCTCCCCCTTAATTTTTTTTTCTTTTTGTTTTTCGAAAAACCTATCAATTTTGGAGTGTAAGTCTTACACTTCGTTGATTGACGTTTATCGACCTCTTTTTTGTTTTGTTGTTTGGTGGCAGCAGTATGTACAATATCAAACTTGGCATGACAAAATCAAGAAATCTGTATTCGTCTGTGAAACACTTTGTATACTTGAACAAAACAAACCTGCATCGGCATACCTTCCTTTTATTCTCCCTAGCAGGAATCACTTTTTTAATTTCAAATGACGTTCTCATTATTCGTTGAATACACACCAACTGTATCAGCAGCGAAGATTGCCTGGAGCTGCCTAACAGTAACAATTTTATTATTTTACCCCTAAGCACATAGATATATATAAAAAAAATTGGATTAGTAGATGGACATAGAAGAAATATCAAAAAAAAAAAACACATATATACACAAAAAAAAATGCATAGGCCCACACGAAAAAAAGAAATTCTGACACGCCAATTGGTCGTGCAGGAAAAACAACAAACGGAGAAAAGAACCTGTCCACGAGAACTTACTTATCTCGAGGACGCATAAAAAACTCTAGTACGATAGCGTTTTCCAGGCCTAATCGGACTGGTAAATTCAGGTGGCGTAGTGCGTTTCAAGGACTTGAATCAAGAAATCCCGGTCAAGAAATCCCGGCGGCTGACAGAAACGGTCAGGAACGGCTGAAGTCTGTCGGTCAGGAAATCCCTGCGGCTGATAGGAACGGTCAGGGACGGCTGACGTCCGTCGGTCAGGAACGGCTGAAGTCAGGCGGTCCGGAAATCCCTGCGGCTGACAGGAACGGTCAGGAACGGCTGAAGTCCGTCGGTCCGGAAATCCCTGCGGCTGACAGGAACGGTCAGGAACGGCTGAAGTCCGTCGATCAGGAACGGCCGAAGTCTAGCGGTCCGGAAATCCCTGCGGCTGACAGGAACGGACTCCCCCAGGCTTTTGACATGTAGTCCCTTTGTGCTGCGGCCCGTGTTGTCCTTCCAGCATTCTTTTGGACGGACGTGGCTCCGGCCACATCGTTTGTTTTCGTTTTCGCCCTCGTGGCATGAGAGTAGCAGCAGGCATCGGCCCTGTTTGCCCTGAGCGTAGGTTCCAGGGGCGAAACCCGGGCGGATGCAAGGATCTCTGCCTTCGTCGCTGTTGCGGCGAAGCAGATTGGGGAGACAAGTTACGTTTTCGACCAGCTTTTCGTGGTGCTGGACGGTTTGTCATTGGTGTCTGACGTTTAGGAATAGTCAAATTATTGTTCATAACTGATAAATCAGAAATATCCGAAGCCTCTGAGTCGCTGCTGTAATTTAGTGGTCGTGCAGGGCGATGTTTATTTCTGCCTATAGGAATACTTTCTGACGAGGTATTCAAGGAAGTAAGAGCTTGTGTTGGTGCAGAGTTATCAGGAAACGGCGCAGCAATAGTCTTGGCAATGGTTGGAGGGAAAGGAACGATACTAATATTTGAAGAACTTGATTCGAGCCTTGGTCTCATGGGAGAATCAGGTTGCGTGTTTGGAAACCCGTCTTGAGGAGGGGAGGGTCAAGAAAAAATCACTGGAGATTCTTCAAAAATGTTTGTTGGTTCGTCCAACATTTCTGGAGGTTGATCGTGAGATATAGACTCTTGAGTCTGTGGAACAGAAGGTTGAGTAGGGTTGATTATAAAGTCGATATTTCGTTCATGATACTTGCGACACTGAGCAACGTGTACGTATTGAAATTGATTGTCAGGTTTTTCAAGAACAATGTTATTTTCAAACACATTTGCCACCCGATATGGACCTTCGTAGCTGGGTGCAAATTTCTTCACTAAAGTATGAGAAACAGAAGACTGGAAGTGCGTTTCCACGAGAGTGAGATCTCCAACGACAAGATCTGGTTCCCTACGCCTAGTATTATAGTATCTTGCTTGAGCCGCTTGTGATCCTAGCATTGCAACACGAGCTTTTATGCCATGATTCGTACTGATTGCGGAGTTGGTCGCTGGTTTAGTTCGTCGATAATCCCCGTTAAATTTTCAAAAGGGGTTTTAATTTTGCGACCCAGAAAAAGTTCTGCAGGAGTAATTTTAGTAGATTCGTGAACAGACGAGCGGAGGGCAAACGAAAAAAGCTCAAGATGGTCATCCCATCGTTCGTGATGATCCATGACAAATGTAGCGATCATTTTAACAAGCGTACGGTTTACCCGTTCCGCAGGATTACTCTGGGGATGATATGGGGAAATGAATTTATGCTTAATGTGTAGTCTCGCACACATTCTTTCAAAAATGTCAGAAATAAATTGGGGACCATTATCCGAAACTACTTTATTAGGTGCACCATATCTAGAGAATACTTCATTAATTAATACATTACAAATAATTTCTGCCGTAGCGGCTTTAATGGGAAAAACTTCAACCCATTTAGAAAAATTATCAGTTAGTACTAAAACGTAACGAGCTTTGTTTTTAACAGATAAAGGATAAGGTCCCAATAAATCTATTGAAATAATGTCAAAAACATGAGAACTTGAACTAGATTTCAAGTGACCGGCCGGTCTTACATTACGGTAATTATTAATCTGACACAAGTGACATGATTGAACGTATGCGAGCACACTTTGGTAGATGCCAGGCCAATAGGCAACATCCCGCAATTTACAACGGGTCTTGCGAATAACTAAATGGCCTGCAAGAGGTTTGTCATGAAATTCGTTTAAAAGGGCCATTCTAAGGGTTCGCGGAATACATGGGCGAAACTCTGCCCTAGTAGTCCTAGATTTCGTATAATAAAGAAGACCCTCTATGACTTCAAAATGCTGTGACCTTCCAGTTAGAGAAGGATCACTTTGTAGGGGCGAACCCGCAAGCAGAAAATTATAGATATCCCCAAAATCTGGATCATTTATTAATTCTGCAATTATCTGCTCTCTGGATGTTATATCAGCTATTAGAAGTAAAGGCTGACATCCAGGAGTAGTTTCTGTGGGGACCCCACTAATCGGAACGCGAGACAATGCGTCCGGTAATTGATTCTTATGACCTGGCTGATACGAAATTTTGATATTGCTCTCTTGTAACTTCAGAGCCCACTTCATAAGTCTTTGAGATAGGTGCTTAGCAGAATTCAAATACTGAAGGGCAGAATGATCCGTAATTATGTTAACTGTCAATTCGTTAAGATAACATTGAAATTTGTTAAGAGCATACACAACAGCAAGACATTCACGTTCCGTAGCTGAATAATTGCGTTCAGCTTTGGCTAAAGTACGAGACGCAAAAGCTATTGGATGCCCAGCTTGTGACAAAACGCAACCAAGACCAACTCCGGATGCGTCAGTATAAATATCAAATTCCTTAGTATGATCCGGGAAAGCCAACACCGGAGGCTGAGTCAACGCAGACTTCAGTGTTTCAAACGCAGCGTTAGCTTCAGGTGTCCAAACAAACTTCTTGTATTTACGTTTTAAAGCATACAATGGCTCACAGATTGTAGCATAAGCGGGAACGAACTGCTGATACCATCCGGTCATTCCCAGAAAGCGTGATAGTTCTTTTGCTGTTTTAGGCCGAGGAAAGTCAACAATAGGCCTAATTTTTTCATTATCCGTAAATAAGCCGTGGGGAGGGATTTTCAACCCCAGATATACAATCTCGTCCCTCGCTATCTGGCATTTACTAGGTTTTAACGTCAAGCCAGCATTGTATATGAGTTGGAACACCTGTTTGAGCAGAGAAAGGTGCTCGTCAAAAGTCTCGGATGTAATAATAATGTCATCCAAATATACATACACATGGGGACCCAGAACAGGTCTGAGAACCGTATCCATAAGCTTTTGGAAAGTAGCAGGTGCAGAAGCTAGTCCAAAGGGCATACGTAGGTATTCATAAGCCCCAAAAGAGTCACAAAGCCTGTTTTATCGACAGAGTCCGGATGTACCGCCACCTGCCAATATCCACTCGCCAAATCCAAGGTTGACATCCATTTGGTTGATGACAGGTCATACAAAATATGTGACATGACAGGTAGTGGATAATTGATCGTTTTTGTGACTTGGTTGAGCTTGCGGATATCTGTCACGAAACGAAATTCATTGGGTTTTTTCTTTGGGACCAAAAAGGCAGGAGCAGCCCAGGCGCTTGTTGATTCCCTTATTATGCCCTGTTTAATCATTTCAGACATTTGACGGAGCATTTCCTGTTTCTTATGTGGAGCACAAGGGTAAGGTTTCGTCGCTATCGGTTTCGAACCATCAGTGTCAATGACATGATAAACCACCTGTGTGAAACCAGGTTGATCAGAAAATAAACCAGGGCTTTCCTGCAAAAGTAGAGAAAGCTGGTTTCGTTGCCTCTCATTCAATTGGTTACTCAATAACAAACTCGTTATATCCATAGGAACCGTAGGAATCATTTCGACAGGTTCCGGAAAGGAAATCACATGTTGTACGAAATTCAAAGTTATTTGAAACGGATGAATAAAGTCCATTCCCATTAGACATTTCACAGGTAGTTCGTCTATAAGCAGGAAAGAATGCGTAAAACGAGCCTTTCCCAGCCCTAGAGATAATGTGACAGTTCCTGTGATACTGAAGATTTCGTTATTTGCACCTCGCAAATACTGCGTCGCAGGCTGAACGAGGACTGCAGGAAAATTGTCAGTGCAAAACTTTGTATTTAGGGCTGATATTTCAGAACCAGTGTCGAACTTTGTCTCGACAATAATAACTTCAATTGTCAAGAATACATCAGGCAACTGAGGAGTTTGGACAGTCACTAATACTGTTTTAGGGTCAGAATGCTTGGTATCAGGAAGCAGGACCGACCCTTGGTCTACTTCCTTTGGAAGTTTAAAGGATTCCTGGTTGGATTATCATGCGGTCTGAAACCTCGACCCTGCCGGGTATCGGGAAAATTTTCACGATGAGGAAAACTGCGTGAAATCTGCGTCGGGAACTCCGCGTGTCTGTTGACATTGTCATATCTATTACTTCTTCCCTCAGCACGGGCAGAAAAGTCATTATTGCTCTGAGCATGAAAACGTTCCGAATGCTGCGGATTGGAACGGGGTCGAGCATACTGTGCATTTGTACGATATCCCGAAGATTGTTCAGAAATTCGCGGTTGGTTTGCCACTCTTCTGCGTGGTGGAACGTATGAAGCTTGGGCGTGCACTTGTGTATGCTCGCGCTGAAAGTTATTATGCCTATTATGCCGCTGAGGGTTTTCGTAATAAGCCTCGCGGGGTGCCCGAGCATGGTGAGTTGAACCATGTTTGCCGTGTCGCTCTTCATACGTTCGTATGAGGCGAAGGCATTCATGAATTGTAGCAGGGTGTCGAACCTCAAGAAAATCTTGTAAAAATGGGTCGAGCTGCTGCAATAGGGTATCCAACATGTCGACATGACTGGCATGTGGATCCCATAAGTTATATAAGCGTGATGTTTCCAACGCAAATGCAACAGGGCTATCGTTGGGTCCTTGCTGACGAGAAAAAAGTTGTTGTGCAAGGCTAGCTCGACTGAGGCCGAAAGGAAAGACCTCCAAAAATTCTGCTCGGAAATTCTCGTAATGAGAATCCAGGTTCGACACTCTCCACTGCCGATACCAGGTCTTAGCGGTATCCTTCAAGCAAGTGCGTGCGATTTGTACTTTGCAGTCTTCAGGAATATTGTAGAGATCAAAATGATCTTCCAAATCTTCGAGGAATTTTAAGGATCCCTCCAAACCATTGAAAAGAATTGTTCCTGCATGCGGCACGAAATGGGCAAGCATTCTGCTTCGCTGAGAGGATTGAACTCCCTCAGGTACGACCCGCGACTCAGAGTAATAGGAAGCTGGTGAATTACGAAATTGTGAAGAATGCCTGGGTACATGTAGATCACTCATATCAAAGTGAGCCCCACAGGCTTCTTGCAGATGGTCGAAATTAATCCCATCACCACCCAAATTTGATTTAGGGTGAAAAATTGAAGTTGTCTCAGGTAGTGAAGACATGGGTAATAATTGTCAAGATCTCGTGTTCGAGAAATGTTCGGGCGCCAATTATAATGAATATGACTTTTTCTAAATTGCTAATTATAGTGAATATAAGCTTTCACTAATGTTATAATGAATTCAGCTTCTTCTAATGGTTGTTGTTTGTTAATTAAATCATGAATAAACTTTCCTGCTAGTAGTGTAGTAACAATAATGAACAAGCTTATAACTGGTAGTAATGTTGTAGTAGTAATTAAGATGAATAAAGTCTTATGCTGGTTGTTACTAATAACACTAAATGAAATAAACCTAACAGCCAGACAGAGATCTGACAAAACTATGAACTGAGAAAGACGTACTTACGAAAGCAATCTTTTATTTGGTCAACTTTTCGCTGTCACATAAACGAAGATTTCTTTACACATAAACCACAGTTCACTTCGTACAACAACAAACGCTCTCTTTTACATAAACCAACGCTCTCTGACACATAAACAACAGCTCACCCTACGCACATCAACCAAAAGCTCTCTCTATACAACAAAAAACGCTCTCTTGGTATCGTTGAACGCGCCTATTTATACTGGCTACCACCACGTCATGACTTACACTCATTGCCAGATCTCATTCAGCGGGTGAAATAACATCTCGTTCAGTAAGAAGATAATTTACATAGGAAAACAAAATAACCAGAGATAGTAAAAATCAAAAGGAAAGTGAATCGAGAGTATACGTTACAGGGTGGAGGGATTCCGTCAAGATATACCAATTATAATATAAAATTTTCAAACTTTGAAAAGCGTTCGGACAATTCATTCAACCTTTCTTCAATGAATAAGCATTAAAATACCTTATTTAGGAAGAAATTTCATTGAACAAAAATTAATTAATTCGAAAATAATCAAACGTTGCGTAAGTGAAGTTCTTTAAGATTTTTTCAACGTACAATTTATGTATAATACACAGATCGCACTATGTTATCTGATTTTTCTCCATTTACGTAATTAAAAAAAAAGATAGGCTATGAAATATTCAGGCTTCGACTGGATCCGTGGGTTGTCGGAAGTAGAATAGTATTAATAGTGTAGTACACATGAAAAAAAATGGAGAATATTGGGGAGGGGGATGGAAAGGTCATATTATAATATTGCGTATATGATTTTTTCAAAGAAAATTTACAAAAAAAATATTTTATAATTTATAAATTATATCACAAAAGCATTTTAATAATAAATGGCTATGCCCTGTTGTAGAAGTTTAGAAGGGACAAATGAATTCGACAAATAGGAATTAAAGCAAAAGAAAAGTCAGTTCTCTTCTCTTCCAAGAACTAAGGAAATGGAAGTTAAAAAGAACACATGATACTGAAAATGTCTAAATAGGTTCATTCTCATCTCATTTTTTTGTACAAACATCTTCAGTATATAATTCTCAAATCAAGCAGTTTCACATTACATTTATGCACGTGGCAAGAAGCATAGTATCTCGACTTGTCTGAAGTAGTTAATTTATCATTTTAAAACGTAGTCCGTTTTTGTTTTTTTTTACTTTTTTTTTTCTGAGCACATTTGAACATCCACAGAATAAATAGAATTTCTATGTGGAGATTGAATTTGCCTGTGAGTGATGGGCACTATGTACTTCATGTTTGAATTTTTCTGTATTTTATGTCTTTTCTGAGGTAAATTTTTGAAGATAGGACCCCTCCCCCCCCGTTTTCACTTAAGGCTCTAAATAGCTCCCAATACCCATGCCTACCACTATTTAAATCTTCGTAGAAATGACAGTAACATTGGAGAGTGGCGTTAATTTTGTGTTGTCGATCAGCTTATATGTATCAACTTTATGAACCATTATTAGTCCGCTGCTGGATGAAGGTCTTCCCAAGCTTCCTCCAAAACTTTCTTGCTTTTGCCAGTCCCCTCCATATCACTCTGGCATGCTTTTGAATTTCATCCACCCATCTCCAACGTAGTCGTCCTCTGGGTCTTTTGCTGCCCATTGGAATTCGGTCTCCTAGTTGCCCAACAGTGACCAGTTTTTATAGCAATATTTTTCTATGCCATTGAGATTTCTCAGTTTCTACCTTCATCGTGATATCATCAAATAAGTCATTTTTCTGATTTATGACTTCCTCTTCCTACCTGGAAAATGACGAGAGTTGATGTCATTCATCATGATCAAGGTAAAAACCCTGAAAGGATATATACACAGTCTTATCAGAATAATATGACCACCTACATAATAATGGGAATAACTGCCCTTGGGCCAGATGACAGCGGCGAGACGGCGTGGCATGGATGCAATGAGGCCCTGGAAGGTTGCCCGAGGCACACGTGCCCATTCGGACTGCAGCAGAGCACGGAGGTCTCGGAGATGACATGGTTGTGGATTGGCACGTCGTACCTGTCGATCCAAATAGTACCACAAGTGCTCTATGGAATTGAGGCCGGGATTTCGACGGTCAAGGGAGAAATGTCATAACTGTCGTGTTCCTGGAACCAGTCACGCACCCTTCAACCACGTGGCACGGCGCATTGTTCTGTTGGTAGACACCATCACCACCAGGGTAAACGTCCAACACAAAGAGGTGCATGTGGTCAGCGAAGATGGACAGGTAGCTATTGGCGTTCAAGGACCCATCCATGATATCAGCCGTGCCAGGTCACACCAGGAAAACATTCCCAAGATATGCACACTGCCACCGCCGGCCTGTACTCGACCGACAAGCATGCCCTGGTGTTGGTTCTCGTGTATCCGAATCCGCCACCACCCGTCACCTCTGTGAAACAGAAACCTCGATTCGTCCGAGAAGGCAACCTTTTCCCACTCCTCTATTGTCCAATGATGGTAGTCGTTGTCGATGGATCTGGGTTTGCATGGGCGCCTTGACGCAGCGTCAGCTCCGGAGACCCATGCGCAACAGGGTTCGCTCTGCTGTTATTTTTTTTTTTTTTTTGATTGGAGGTTTAACGACCACCGTGAGCAACTCAATGGGCTATAAGCAGTCGCCCGTCCCTAATTTAGGGTCACTGGTTCCAGGGAAGGGAGAGAGCCAGTGCCGTAAGACAAACACAACATCCATGCCTCACCGGGATTCGAACCCGGACCCCTTCGGACGAATGATCAGAGGCCAACGCCTTAGACCACTGCGCCACCGGGGCGGCGCTCTGCTGTTATCAGGGACACGTACCTGGGTGCCCCAGCGTTCATTTGCTGATCAATTGCAGCACTTTTGCGCGTCGATTGCCCTTTACCAGTCGACGGAGGTGACGTTCTCCTCTGGAGTCGATGACCTTTGAGGCTCCACAGTTATAACGTCTGGAGGCATTCATTGCCAGCGGCCCATTCTTGATACACCCTTATTACACCACATCGCGAACAGCGCACGAAGTCTACAGTTTCTGAGATGCTTTCACCCTTAGTGCAGTAGCCGATGATCATTCCTTTTAACGTCCCTCAGATCTCTACCTCTGCCCAATGTGCTCACTCATATGTCTTGGCCGACCGCTTATACTGTATCTCCGTTTGGTCGACCTTGTCATGTGCACTCTGTTATATGCGTGAGCGAGGACACTGTGATTCCGGGGGTGATCATATTATTCTGATACGACTGAGTGCACACACACACACACAGAAACACATACGAGTAGAACCACGGTAATACGTTTTTCAGTTTTATACGTAATTCTGCGTTAGTTCCTATATTTTACTGTAGTTTTTATAGCTTTTGTTTTTAACTCGGTAGAACGTAATTCATTTGTACGCCATTTTTTTTAATTATTATTTAAAATTCGAATTTGAAATTACCAAAAATACACGTTGTTTTTATTCCTTTATACGTTACCCACTATGTTACTACTTTGAGAGAATTGAGACAGCGTTGTTGTGTTCCTTCTTGATGCAGCCAAAGTTGAAACTTGATACAATCAGAGAAACGTACGTTTTCTGCTTTCGGTTTGGATGCAAAACTGGCTTCGCATTTCACGACTTACACACACATTCGCTATTTAAAAATTAGTAAATCTCTTAGACGTAACTTTGTGGCATAGCGGAATTGAATCCTAAATATATCATCAATGTTCAACATAATAGTAAAGGCACAGTAGAAATCCGACTTATTGGCGTAAAAACATAAATATACATTTCCAAGAAAGCCATCTGATTAATATGCGATAGCTTGGAAACGTATATTAATATTTTTACGACAATAAGTTGGATTTTTAGTGTACTTTTACTCTTATGTGTATAGTTGGTACACAGTACATCGTTATTAATATTCAACTTTCTGGTTTCAAATGGATGCACTCAGGATCCGCAGGAAAAAAAGCTGTTAATTCATGTGTTGCATATATTGAAGCACTGGTCTCCGATTCTTAGTTGTGAGGATTTCATTTATATATTGCAATATAATATATACACTGGCGGAAAGTGAAAAAATAACACCAAGAAGGAGACGTCTGATACCAACGAAATTCATACAGCATAATAACGGAATACAGAGGATAACGTGATCAAAACATTATGGCAAAATACAGCTGTATTTCCTGGTGAACTGAAAAATAACATTTCCATGTAACATGATTAGTACGAGGTTGAACCGCCATGAACTGCGTCACACTGTGCAATTCTGGCATGGAGTCTGTCGTACAGATGTTGGATGTAAGTTGGGGGTATTGAGTTCCCAGCATCCTCAACCTGGACACGTAAATCGGGGAAGGTCGTGGCTGGCCGTGGAGACCGGATAAGTCGTTGTCCCATAAAATCCCACACGTGCTCAATGGGGGACAAATCCTGTGAACGTGCAGGCCATGGAAGTTGTCTCACACCCTGAAGTGCATGTTGCGTCGCACGTGCCGTGTGTGGGCGTTCGTTATCTTGCTGGAAAACACCACGATGGACCGACCTTACAAATGGCACAACAACGGGCTGAATGATGTTGTTGATGTAGGAGGTGCTGTTTAACGTACCCGGTACACACACTAGTTGTGTACGGGAGTGATAGCTGATCGCTCCCCACATCAGGAGACCAGGTGTAAGCCCTGTGTGTTGCTGGCGGATGCAAGAAGGGTGGAGACGCTCCCCTGTGCGTCTGCGAACACGCATACGGCCATCGGAGGCTCCCATACAGAATCTGCTTTCATCGCTGAACACAACAGATTGCCATTGCGCTCTCCAGTGCAGACGTTGGCGACACCACTGCAGCCGTTTCTGACAGTGGGCTGGAGTCAGTGGTACACATGCCAGAGGCACACGTGCACGTAATCCTGCATCCAGTAGACGGTTGCAGATTGTTCGCACAGTCACCTCAGGTGCAACGGCAGCTCGGATTTACGTCGCAGTGGATGTTCTGCTTGACAACACCGCTCTTCTTATGCGTCGATCGGTCCGCTCATCAGTCCGTCTGTAACTCCCGGTTCCACGTCTTCTCGTGTGGGAATGTTCCTCGGACCATCTACGCCACCATCGTACCACCACCGACACTTCCCGTCCAATTCGCTCCGCAATACGACGATACGACCACCCGGCTTCGCGGAACCCGACTAGGCAACCTCGCTCAAAGTCCGATAACTGCTGAAATCGTACACGTCTTCCATGTCCAGGCATTGCAGCTTCTCCAGGGTCTTCGCACGTGTCCGTACGCCGACGACTGATTACATTCACTTCGCCGTACTCCTTAAATACCACCGACGAAAATTTGCATATTATGCCGTGCTGTGGCGTAAGCGCTCACCAGTCCAGTTGGTCCCGAAATTAACATCACACCTACGTAAACTCGACCCCATTAACATATGTAAATTTCATGATCGTCCGCCAATTCCTTCTTGGTGTTCTTTTTTCACTTTCCGGCAGTGTAATTTGTAACGAGGGGCGGATTGGGACGACCAAATCAGGCGGAGAATTTTTATCTTGATGTCCACAAAAATCCACGTACTTACAGAAAAATACTTCATGAATTCCCTCATGAAAAAATTCTTTTAATCCTGGATGAATTATAAAACATATTAGTCGTGAGTAAATTTTAACGACAATTTAACGTCAATAAAATCTAAAAAATCTCTTCATGATTAAATGCAGCATCAAATCACGTTCAAAACGGGTGTTGTTTCTTTTTGAAAAATTTAGTTTTGACAAAATCACAAATCTTGAAGATCCCATGTCCAACAGAATCACAATGAAGATTATTCTTAAAGTTGAAATATGCACATGTCACATAGCAATTTTCCAAACAATTATTTTTATATTTATTTTGTCACTGATCGCTTACTGCGTATTGTTATTGGTAATTTCGCCTAGAGTAGATGCCTTTTGAAAGTTTCAAATTATTTTGATCCATAAACCACCACTAGTAAATTGTTATTTCTTTCAAGATAAATGTGAGTAGGTAACACATTTCGAAATATCTCTTCAAGAGAATCGCTTTGTGTGTGAAAAAGGGGATGGGAATAATATATCCTCTCAATCGGTACTAGGGCTTTCTTCAAGATTACAAAAGAAAGGTAGTGCCTACCAATGATCCTGAGCTCCATATCCAACGACCTATGTCTAACTGTAGTAAGCTTTAGCTTAATTGCTTAATTAATATACACAGTCGAGTCAAATTATTGTGGCCACCTTCTGCTTTTGACGTCAACAGCGCGTAGCCAATGAAAGAAGGCACGTGTCGTGAGCTGGCTTGGAGGGTATATAAGGTGTGCTGTGGGCAATCTGAAAACATATCACTTGTTTCTGTCATGGATAAAAGGAGCGATTTATCAGATTTAGATTTGCAAAAAGGGATGAGTATTGACTTTCGGGTCAAGGGTGGCAGTATTTCTGAAACAGTGCAGTTTGTGAACTGTTCGCGTGCCGCTGTGATTAAAGTGTATCGTGATTGAATTGGAGAAATGGCACCATTGCGAATAAGCGACGCGAAAACTGCGGAGCGCCATATGCCAATGATTTGGTAGGTGAACGTCGGCTTCGAAGGTGCGTGAGGGCCGATTGGCACGCTACAGTGAAGCAACTCACTAGCCGAATGAACCAGGGAGCTACCGGATGTGTCTAAAACGACAGTTCAGTGAACTCTGATGCGTATGGGGCTCCGATGCAGACGGATGGTCCCTGCACCTATGCTAACGAAGGTGCGTCGGCAGAAAAGGCTTACATTTTCACGCCAGTATCGGAATTGGACGTTCGCTGATGGGCAAAGGATTGCCTTCTCCGATGAGTCACGTTTTCTGCTTCATCGAACGGACGGACGTTGGCGTATAAGGTGAGAAACATCGGAGAACAAACACTCTTCAACCATTGCTGGAAGAACACAAGCTGGTGGGGGCAGCATTATGGTCTGGGGAATGTTTTCGTGGCATTATCTGGGTCCACAATGGGCTGAATTCGTTATGAATCCATCCTGGTAGACCACGTACACAAATACAGATGCTGATTGTCTTCCCTGGGGTGGATGGGATCTTCCAGCACAACAATGCGATGTGTCACACAGCTACAAATGTCGGAGAATGGTTGGAAGAGCAGGATGAAAATTTCAAAGTACTTCCCTGGCCCCCTAATTCCCCAGACTTAAACCCAATCGAGCATCTGTGGTACCATCTGGATCGTGTTTTTGCTCTATGGATCCTCCACCACGCACCCTCCAGCAGCTACAGTCAGTACGGCTTCACATACCTGTGAACAACTTCCAGCACCTTATTGAGTCACTCCCAGCCAGTCCAGCTGCTGTCCACGCTGCAACGCTGGTTACTCTGGAGATTAGCTGGTGGTCACAATAATGTGACTCGACAATGTAGAAGAACGTGCTCAGCCAGGTGGCGCTTTTTTCACTTAAGTACAGAGAAATATGCTATATCATTTCAGAGCCAATGACCAACATAAATAGGAGGTAAAGTTTTTTTTAAGGGAATAATTTTTTCAGACAGAAATGAAGCTCCATTGAGATTAACGATTGTTATTCACAAGTACCAAAATACTTATTCATTCGTTCCAAAAAAATCCATATAAAAGGTATGCAAGAAGGTGGACCATTTCTCGATTGGTCCACCTTCGGGAAATGTCCCGATATCCCGGTGATCCAACCCCCAGCAATCTTTCTCAAAGAAAGTAAGTAACAAATTGAAGAAGCTAATCATTAAGAAGAGCTAATCAGTCACATTGATCTTTTAAAGTTAAGTGTTTTGTATAGTTTTGTATTTCTATAGAAATGCTATTTTGTTTTCCTCGGATGAAAATTGTAGCACAGAATAATAAGAATTATGAATAACACACCCGCACACACACACAGTAAAAAGGAGACAGTAAAATTTCTGGTTTTCTGCCCGACCTCAAGCATCATCCGCCCGTCCCAACTTCTGTGTCTGGCTACGGCCCTGGTATTTTAGCAGTCCGAAAACAAATGGAGTTTATTTTCTCTCACTGATAATGACGCTTTGGAAACTGCTGACAGAAGAGAAACATTTCACGATCACCACCTCATGCTGTAGAAGCATCTGCGTGAAAAGCAGCTGCAAGAAAATCCTGCTTCTGAGGTCCATTTGGAGCGCATGCGTATTATGCTCCTAGGGACATGTTTGAAATAAGATAGTCTCCCTACGAGCACGATAGTTTCCTCATTAAGCATCACATGACGTCACTCGCACTGTTACAACTGAGGAACTGTATATGGTCAGGGACGCAGTAACAACATGGCCATAAGACAAGATGGCGCATCCCCCCTCCACCAAATTTGTACTTTTGCTGAACGGTGCGGGCCCATGACGTGTATGTGTCTGTTTGTCTGGAGTGTGCTTTATTGCGTTATGTTAAGCAATTTTGTAATGATATTTATTAATAATGAAAGATGTAGTAGGTCTATTTCATAGTGTACCTGTGCATGTTTCAAATTATTGACCTTCAGGATTTTGTGATAAATAAATACATTATGATAATAACATTTGCTATTGTAAAATACACTGCTGGACAATTGCTAAGGACGGATCATAAACCGCTATATAGCGCATAAAAAAGTAAGTGTGGTTTGATGCCAAGTGCAATAAAATAATGTCAGAATGCCAGGACATTACAAGAAAGACAATTTATTGTGCTCTGAAATCCAGAAGGCTTTGGAACGTGTTCAAGGGACAAAAAGGCCATTTTGTGCAGAATACGTAAACGTGAAAAAAATGCAATTACCGTCCGCAGGCGTTCCGGCGTAAGATGTCAATACGGGATATGGCCACCATGGAGGGCGATGCAAGATTCCACACGTCGTGTCATGCTTTGCACAACATTATCAAGCAGCTGTTGGGGTAATTTATCCCATTCCTCTGTCAGTGCACGGATGAGGGTGTACTTGTTTATTGGAGGGCATTGGCGACCAGCAAGACTCCTCCCTAAAGCATCCCACACATTTTCAATGGGATTCAGATCTGGAGAACGTGATGGCCATACGAGGCGTTGAATATCCTCGCTCTCAAAACACTCCTGGACAGCGACTGTTCGATGACATGTTGCGTTGTCGTCCATGAAAATGAATCTATCACCGACAGCACCACGGAACATGCGAACATGAGGTAGCAGAACATCATTAATGTATCGTTGGCCAGTCATAGTCCCAGTTGGAAGCACATAGAGGGACGTACGGCCATTGATCATGATGCCAGCCCATACCATGACACTACATGTCGGATATCGGTCCCTTTCCTGTATGTTTGCTGGACAATATGCAGTACCACTATCACGCCAGATCAGTTGTCGGCGACAATCAGACGATAGGCTGTATCTACTCTCATCTGAGAGGAGGACAGCAGACCAGTCGTTATCAATCCAATTGCGATGTTGATGGGCACCATTGCAAACGGGCGGTACGGTGACGTCTGGACAATGGGATGCACACAACAGGACGGCGGGCTTATAGTCCTCCTTCATGCAAACGTCTGGCGACAGTTTTTCGGGAGATCCGCTCGCCAGTAGCAGCCATAAACTGATTTGCTACCTCATTAGCTGTGCTGCGCCGGTGTCTTTTTGTTGATAGCACTATGTACCGATCTTCTGTAGGTGTCGTACTGCGAACACGACCTCCCCCGTGACGTTTGCTACACTCTCCATTTGTTTGAAATGATTTCCAAAGCCTTGAAACAACACTGTGGCTGACGTCGAACTCCCTGGCAACATCTGTTATTTTTCGCCCTTCTTCAATCTTGCCAATAATACGGCCACGCGTAAAATCATCTAGGTGATGTCGGGAAGACATACTGAAAATTGCAAGTTCGTCAATTGATTCTTTCCCTTTCAACTTTGCGTTTGAACAACAACGGTCAATACGCGTCAAATCCTTTATATCTCTATCAGTGCTATGACGTCACGAACAAGTTCGGCAATCCAAAATTTGCATACGCACAACACGTCTTACTGTATCCCGCACTTATGCTAATTTCCACATTTTCCTGCCTTCCATTTTATGGTTGTTATCGTTGCTATTGTCATCCGTCCTTAGCAATTGTCCGGCAGTGTAATATAATGCACCCGAAAAGATACAATAATGTGGGAAAAGAAGCAAATATTAAAACAATCTTAACGAACACTTACGATGCAAATAAAAAATTTGATTAACACTTACGTAATTTCCCACTTGGGTCCACCCAATGTCTGACTGCACCATAATTATGGTATCATCATCGATTTTTTTGCGGGCCTTTGCATGGGCAAAATTGTCAATTACTGAAGAGTAATCGACACCCAGGGTTATGTTCCTTTTCTACACGCATTATCTCGAATGAGGTAAACTATTTTTCTCCCAATAAAGTCCTTTTTTATTTTTTTACTCTTGAGGCTGATGAAAATGATCTGTCAGCGGAACAGTTCATGACTGGTAAGGTTAAAAACATTCTCAAAGCTATTTCTAAGTCAGAAGATTGTTATCAATGATGAAAGTGTACATATCCCGTGGCGTGTTCAAGTCTTCAGCATTCATATATGACTGGAAATGAAGACATTCGTTGCTGAGAAAGTTTTCAAGGCCACGTTCCACGTATAATGCACATTCGGATGGCAACTCACTCCATTATTTATTCTTTCATATTACTGCAGTAACGAATTAATGATATAGTTTGACCTTTATTTTAAAATACATTGCTGTTCTCCTTCTGTTCTTTAACCGCACCAGTTTCTTTAAGAATTGCTTTATTGTATTAATAAATTATAAATTATAAAATTTATTTTACACGCCCTTTGATGAATTATTTCTGTATAGTATTCACTGTGTTTGTGTATGGTCGAATTTGTGAAGAACAGGCTGAAGAGCTTTATTAATCTTAGAAATAAAAACAATACGTGAGGCTCAGGCCAGCTGAAGTAGTTTTGGAAAGGAAGAACGCGCCCTACGCAAACAGTAATTCCAATTACTTCCACATATTACTTTAAACTAGCATATTATTAGACGTCAAAGCAAGAAGGGCACCTCTCTCTCTCTCTCTCTCTCTCCCTCCAAACCAGTACATAACAAGTTTCAATGTAAGACTGCTCCATACAACAATTAATTATATTGTAGCATTTTAATTAGCCCTAGTACAGCCGGCAATCGATGCTCTTGCTCAGTTACTGCTCTCCGTCTACGCATATGGAGTGACGACTACAAATAATATAAGTTTTAAAAATTAATAAATTCTGTAAAATTATTAAATAATTTTTTTCTTGGGAGGTGGTGGTGTTGAAATAATCATAAAAAAAACTCTTCCACCTTGGTGCCCCCCCCCCTCCCTTACATCTGGCACCTTGGTCCCTTTGCTTTAATCGCACCTGTATATGGTTACGGCAGAGTCGTAGCTACACTGTTAGCAAGAAAGATGACACCAAATTTTCGGTTGTAATGAGCACGTCTTTTGAACCCTTTCTGACGTGAATTAAATGCGTCAAAGTTATTCAAAGTCAATGCGGCCGCCCCGGTGGCGCAGTGGTCTAAGCGATGGCCTCTGATCATTCGTCCAGAAGGGGTCCGGGTTCGAATTCCAGTGAGGCATGGATGTTGTGTTTGTCTTACGGCACTGGCTCTATCCCTTCCCTGGAACCAGTGACCCTAAATTAGGGACGGGCTACTGCTTATAGCCTCTTTTGTTGCTCACGGTGGTCGTTAAACCTCCAATCAAAAAAAAAAATACGTAATTTCATTAAATTTTGTTACTCTGCTTGTAAGTGATCAGCTCAGCTTTTCACTCCCTCATTAAATCCCGTACATCATTTATTCATTTTTTCGTAAAAAAACGATCTAATTAGCTTTAAATTATCACTATATCAAACAAAAGTTACTAGTTTACTCGTTAAATACGAGATTTCGCTAAATACGAGCTGGTTATAAGCGGGTTCTACGCATCCTATCGTTCAGCCCAATCACCGCGCACACCTCCAAGTGAGACCGTGTTTCGCCGCCCCGGTGGCGCAGTGGTCTAAGGCGCTGGCCTCTGATCATTCGTCCGTAAGAGGTCCGGGTTCGAATCCCGGTCAGGCATGGATGTTGTGTTTGTCTTACGGCACTGGCTCTCTCCCTTCCCAGGAAACAGTGACTCCTAAACTAGGGACGGGAGACTACTTATAGCCCATTGAGTTGCTCACGGTGGTCGTTAAAACCCTCAATAAAAAAAAAAAAAAAAAAAGAGTCTGTGCTCCAGTACTTTGCCGTTTTAGCCAAACTCCTTGGCGAAACAACGCCCTCTAATCAGCAGAGTGTTTCTCTCTCTTCTCTCTTTCTTATTATTGGAGGTTTAACGACCACCGTGAGCAACTCAATGGGCTATAAGCAGTCGCCCGTCCCTAATTTAGGGCCACTGGTTCCAGGGAAGGGAGAGAGCCAGTGCCGTAAGACAAACACAACATCCATGCCTCACCGGGATTCGAACCCGGACCCCTTTTGGACGAATGATCAGAGGCCATCGCTTAGACCACTGCGCCACCGGGGCGGCTCAGCAGAGTGTAATGACGTTGGGTATCCCTAATCTGCCGCCAAAAGTAATAGGAATTTACACAGTAGAGTCAAATTATTGTGCCCACCACCTACTTTTGACGTCAACAGCGCGTAGCCAATGAAAGAAGACACATGTTGCGAGCTAGCTTGGAGGGTATATAAGGTGTGCTGCAGGCATTCTGAAAACATATCACTCTTTGCTGTCATGGATAAAAGGAAATATTTATCAGATTTGCAAAAAGGGATGATTATCGGCTATCGGGCCAAGGATGGCAGTATTTCTGAAACAGCGCAGCTTGTGAACTGTTCGCGTGCTGCTTTGGTTAAAGTGTATCGCGATTGGAGAAATGACACCATTGCGAATAAGCGACGTGCAAACTGCGGAGCACCACGTGCCATTGATTTGAGAGATGAACGTCGGCTGCGAAAGTGCGTGAGGGACGATCGACACGCTACAGTGGAGCAACTCACTGGCCGAATGAACCAGGGGGTTACCGGAAGTGTGTCTAAAGCGGCAGTTCAGCGAACCCTACAGCGTATGGGGCTGCGATGCAGACGGATGGTCACTGCACCTATGCTAACGAAGGTGCATCGGCAGAAAAGGCTTACATTTGCATATTAGTATCGGAATTGGACCTCCGCTGATTGGTAAAGGATTGCCTACTCCGATGAGTCACGTTTTCTGCTTCATCGAACGAATGGACGTTGTCGTATAAGGCGAGAAACATCGGAGAACAAACACTCTACAACCATTGCTGGAAGAACACGAGCTGGTGAGGGCAGCGGTATTGTCTGGGGAATGTTTTCGTGGCATTCTCTGGGTCCACTCATACCTGTGGAAAGCACTGTGGACCGAATTTGTTATGAATCCATCCTTGCAGACCACGTACACCCATACATGCTGATTGTCTTCCCTGGGGCGGATGGGATCTTGCAGCATGTGACGTATAATCTAAATTAACTTTCCTTTTTAGTTTCTTTCCCTATGTAAATCTTGAGTTTATTCTCAGTTATACTTCACTCTTAACGTAATATCTTTTCTCTCAAACGAATACTGTTGGCAACATAATTGAGGTTGAATGAACGTGACGTATGCCTGAGATAAGATAAGAACGAGAGATAAAAACGACGACTAAACTGTTGCTTGGCAAACGTTGTTAAAGAGAGCATTGCTTGGAGAAGTGTTGCAAGTAGAGCGTTGTGTTAAGAGCTGTGTAGAGCTGTGTGGTGTGAGGAGAGTTTAATGCGAAGTACTATGTGATGTTATGATTTGTTATGGGAGTGCTGTATCCTGAATAAAGCATCTTTTCCGTAAGTTTGACTTCTGTTGTTTACATGTTTCGTCTGGCCGTTAAGGTTTAATTAAGGAACTATTTCATCTTATGGTTATGTTTTTAGAATAACGTAGAAGTACTAAAAGACTTCTACGTCATAAGCACGACAATGCGAAGTGTGACACAGCTAGAAATGTCTGAGAGTGGTTGGAAGAGCACGATGAAGACATCAAAGTACTTCTCTGGCCCCCTTCTTCTCCAAACGTAAACCCAATTGAGCATCAGTGGGACCACCTCGATCGTGTTGTTCGTTCTATGGATCCTCCACCACGCACCCTCCAGCAGCTGTCAGATGCACTGCAGTCAACATGGCTCCACATACTTGTGAGCATATTCCAGTACCTTATTGAGTCACCCCCAGCCGTCTAGCTGCTGTCCGCGCTGCACACGGTGTTTACTCTGGATATTAGCTGGTGGTTACGATAATGTGACTAGACCGTGTAGTTACTGAACAGCTCCTTTTAAAAGCTTTTTGCTTCAATTTCGTACTGTATAACATTTTGTCTACCACCGTAACTCAGTTTTTCGGGTAGAGGCCAAATGGATATTTCGATTTACAACCGCCCGCTTGTAAAAGACAGATTTGGAAAATTATTTTTGCATCGAATTGAATTTTCTGTTACAAACACTATTTAATTTATCACAAATGCTTGATTATGAGATTTTTCAATAAATGTTCGATTATTTTTGCATTTTATAGTACAATTTTTTTTTATTATTCGAAAGCAGAGTCATTAAAAATGCGCCTTAATTAAAAAAAATATTAATTTAAAACGCGATTATCAAAAAATAATAACAAAATTTTAGCTATGAAATTAACACTTATATAAAAGATTCAATCACAGTTTTCTCTTATGAACAATCGCATTTTCCTGAATATAAGATGCACCCTTATTTTTTGAGCAAAATTTAAGGCAAAAAATAGCCTTTTAAAGATTTTTTTATTAAGAAAAAATTGAATTTCATGCGTAAAAACAGCAGCTTATGAATCATTGAATCCTTGCGATTTGCAGACTGGCAATGTGCGATACCACTGATGAAAATAACGTTGAGAAACGTCACTAAGTTCATCAGCCAATGACGTACGTGAGCTGCAGGATTTCCTGCGATGTAACACTTTCATGGAGCTAATTAGGCCCTCGTTATTGGTTCGGATGGTCATCCTCGCCGCATATGGCTGATATGTCAAAAACAGGCGGTCTTGGACGAACTCTATATCAGCATTCTGTGGCACACAAACAATTCCTGGAAACGGGAAACCTGGTTTTTTTTTGTTTTTTTTTTTTCGTTTTTTTATCTGAAACTTGGCACGAACCGTTCGAAATAAAGAAATATCGCCAAAGAAACGAATGCAATAAATAACCTTTGTACATTGTTAGCGAACATCAAGGAAGCTTCCGCCGTAAACCGCAAATAAAAGTGCGTTCAAACAAAATTTGCACGTTTCGCGAATGGATCTTTCCAAAATTCTATATGATTCCACAGTATTTATTATGTTACTGTAAATGAATAAGATATTTGCGTTTGTCTACGAAAGTTCTGCTTAAACCGAAGAATTTGCAGCAGGAATAATGCACCACCAGTTCCCCGGTGGATATGTTAAACGTCTGTTGTGATGTTCCATCCTGAGATGCGGTTCTTTCTTTTCTTTTTCTGTCACTTTGCTTTCTAAAAGAATTATATTAATTCTGTTGTCCATTTCAGATCACTATATACAACATACAGGGTGTGATCAAAAGTTCTCAGACTGGATTTATTTAAACAAAATAAAAGACTTACAGATTTGAAACTGCTGAAATTTCCCACTGCTCGAAGCATTTTTTGAAGTCATCTTCTGAAAGAGCGAACAGTTGCTTCGTCGCATTCTGTTGTACCTCCTCAATAACTTGAAATCCTTTTTCTTTCAAGGGTATTTGATTTGGGGAAGAGCAAAAAGTCGCAGGGAGCGAGTTCTGGCGAATAGGGTGGTTGGCGGACCTGTGCAATGCGGTGCTTAGGAAGAAACTGCTGCACAAGTTGCGATGCACGGGTAGGCGCGTTGTCATGGGGGAGTTGCTACTCGCCACTCTCATGCAATGCCAGGCCTTTTGCGACAAACTGCATCCCTCAGACGCCGCAAAACTTGACAGTAGTACTCCTTATTGATTGTCTTTCTTGTTGGAGCGTATTCATGATGCTCAATTCCCTCATGATTGAAACAAGTTAGTAAAGTCATGCAATGCATTGATTACAATACGCTTTCCAACATACCAGAAATCATAACTCAAGTTAATACTCAAGTTATGAGGATAATTGCTGTGGAATAAATCTCACTCCTATGCCCTGAACTTTGACTCCATTTCAATGATATTCAACAGAATTGGTTCAGTATACCTCCGGAACAACATATTAAAGATTTGTCGCAATACAGCTTTTTTAGTCAAGTTATGAGGAGGAAAATGGCTGTGGAATAAATCTTGCTCCTGTTCCCTCACCTTTGACCCTATATTTCCATGATATTAAACAGATCTGATTCAGTATACCTCCGAAACAACATACTAAAGTTTTGTCGCAATAGGAGCATTTTAGTCAAGTTATGAGGATAATGGATGTGTAATAAATCTCACTCCTGTGCCCTGACCTTTGACTCTATTTCGATGATATTAAACAGAATTACTTCAGTATACTTCCGGAACAATATGATAAAGTTTTGTCGCAATCGAAACATTTTTACGTAAGTTATGACGCATAAAGCCGATGGAATTGATCCCGCTTCTATGTCCTGACCTTTCACCCCATATCGCCCATTTTCAATAAGGCTCGTCCCTAGGTTATCACCTACCACATACTAAAATTTCATCAAAATCGAACCGTTTTTACGCGAGTTATTGTGCGGACAGACAGACGGACAAAGCCGGAGCATATACGCTTCTTCAACCTACGGTTGGAAAGCGTAAACAAGTTAGTAAAATCATGCAATGCATTGATTATGATACGCTTTCCAACATACCAGAAATAATTACTCAAGTTATTGCTCAAGTTATGAGGATAAAGGCTGTGGAATAAATCTAGCTCTTGTGTCCTGACCTTTGACCCCATTGCAATGATATTCACCAGAATCGATTCAGTATACCACCGGAACAACATACTAAAGTTTTGTCGTAATCAAAGCATTTTACGCAAGTTATGACGCATAAGAGCAATGGAATGGATCCCGTTCCTATGTCCTGACCTTTAACCACATTTCGCCCATTTTCAATAGGATTCGTTCCGAGATAGTTCCCTACCACATACTGCAATTTCATCGGAATCGAACCATTTTTACGCAAGTTATGATGCATAAGAGCAGTGGAATGCATCCCGCTCCTACTATGTCCTGACCGTTCACCCCATTCGGCCCATTTTCAATAGGGTTCGTTCCCAGGTGGTCCCCTACCACATAGTAAAATTTCATCGAAATCGAACTCTTTTTACGCGAGTTTTCGTGCGGACGGTCAGACGGACAAAGCTAGAGCGTATACGCTTCTTCAGCCTACGTTTGGAAAGCGTAAACAAGTTAGTAAAATCATGCAATGCATTGATTATGATACGGTTTCCAACATACTAGAAATCATAACTCAAGTTATGAGGATAATGCCTGTGGAGTAAATGTCGCCCCTGTGCCCTGACGTCGCCCCTGTGCATCCTATTTCGATTATATTAAACAGAATTGGTTTAGTAAACCTCCGGAACAACATGATAAAGTTTTGTCGCAATCGAAGCATTTCTACGTAAGTTATGACGCATAAGGGCGATGGAATGGATCCCGCTCCTATGTCCTGACCTTTGACTCCATTTCGCCCATTTTCAATAGGGTTCGTTCCCAGGTGGTTCCCTACCACATAGTAAAATTTCATCGAAATCGAAGCATTTTTACGCGAGTTATCGTGCGGATGGACAGACAGACGGACAAAGCTGGAGCATATACGCTTGTTGAACCTACAGCAGTTGGAAAGCATAAAAAGAAACCGTTTGAATCGTCTTGACACTGCTGCAGGTCTGTCCTGCTTTCTTTGGGTCTGGAGAGTTTGGGGTCTTCTACTGTGAAGACTGATGAGCCTTAGTTTCTGGGTGATACCTGTAAACCCACGATTCATCACCTGTTATGATAGTTTTTAAAAAGTTTTCGCAGGCCGCTGAAACACGGGCCTGTTCTTGCTCAGCTGAGAGAGCAATTTTGTCACAAATTTGGCTGAAGCGCGTCTCATACCAAATTGTCCATAAGAATCGACTGAACTGAACCGAAACTAATGTCGGAAGTCTTCAGATAACTCGGGAATAGTGATTCTGCGATTTTCCGGGTTGCGGGCCTCCCAGACCGTTTGCCACAAACAGACCCTTTCACGACCATCTTTAAAACGTTTATACCACTCATAAACTTATAAACGACTCGTGCACCCCCCCCCCATAAACTTTCTGCAACTTTAAGTATACGTCTTTGAAAGTTCCGCCAAGTTCTTGACAAAATCAGATGCAAATTCGTTGATACCGCCCCTGTGGCACAGTGGTCTAAGCGGTGGCTTCTGATCATTCGTCCGAGAAGGGTTCGGGTTCGAATCCCGGTGAGGCATGCTGGATGTTGTGTTTGTCTTGCGGCACTGGCTCCCTTCCTTCCCTTTAACCAATGACCCAAAATTAGGGACGGGCGACTGCTTATAGCCCATTGAGTTGCTCACGGTGGTCGTTAAACCTTCAATCAAAAAAAAAAAAAAAGAAATCCGTTGATCAATTTTTTCGACATGACAAATGCGACGAACAGGTTCACACAAGTAAGAACAAAGCCCTACTTAAAAAAACCAGACGGGACGTGACTCACGGCACATACGTAGTAGATTCCAAGATCAACCTGTGCCACACCGCTTCCTGCTGCGCCGCGCGATTCCGAAATTATGCAACCAGTGTGGATTCTTTTTTATCACACCTCGCATGAGGTGTGCATAAACTGTATTTTACATCATTAATTCATGAATATGGGCACAAATACACAAGGTATGCACATGGGCACAAACACACAAGGTATGCACATGGGCACAAACACACAAGGTATGCACACGGGCACAAACACACATGCCTAGCACGATAGTAGGTCATGCTCATAAACACACACACACACACACACACACACGTAGTTAACAATGGATAAGCATTAAAAGTAGAGTATAGGCAAGCATTCATGATACAATAACATTGTAGGAAAAGTGCAGAAGAAAATCAGTTACTATACCTAAGATAAAGCGTTAACATTTTTAACTCATTTTGAAGTCTGTGACGTACAACAAAGGCAAAGCACGTGTCAAGATGACAAATATGCGGCGATACATTCTGTCCGTGTAGCTTAATTGGGAGAGCAACTTACTCCGGAGTGGGGGAGGCGCTGTTTCGATCTCCGTCACGGACAAACTTGTGTTTTCACAAGTCTTCATAGCACCATACATGCATGTACACTATATTGACAAAAGTCACCGAACTCCCCTTCAAAAGCAAATGAACGGATCCGCTGCATTGTTAAGATGCGCGGTACAGCTGCAAACGGGTATAAAAACAAGACCGCAATCATATCGCACTGTGAGGTTCAGTGAAAATGTCGGGACGGGAGGGAACTGACTTTGAGAAAGGAAAGATTGTTGGGTGTTATATTAGTGGGTTGTCCATAAGAGAAACCGAGAGGCGTTTAAACATATCCAAGTCAACTGTTTTGGATGTACTGAATAAGTGGAAGACACGTAGCGTGCCTGAAGCAGCAAAACGTACCGGCAGACCAAAGAAAATCAGTGATAGAGGACGTCGAAGCCTCAGGAGAGTCGTTACAGCTAATCGACGGAGTACTGCACAAGATCTCAGTGTACAGGTGAGTAAAAATGCTGGGAACTCGGTATGTACACGTACCATTCGCAGAGAACTTCATTCCATCGGTTACCGTGATCGTGCAACTGCTCATAAGCCTTTCATCTCCACTCGGAATAATGTTACTTATTGTTTAGCATGGTGTAAAGAATATTTATCGTGAACCATAGATCAATGGAGACGGGTCCTATGGCCTGATGAATCCAGATACACGATCCATCAATTTGATGGCCGTTGGTTGGTTATGGCAACGGCCGGGGGAACGCTATTTACCACAGTGTACTGTTCCTACGCTCAAGTTTGGAGCTGGTAGTGTACTCGTGTGGGGGTATTTTTCGTGGTATGGTCCTTGCCCATTGGTTATGGTGAACAACCCTGTTAACTAGCACATCTACCTCGATATTCTGGATATCCCACAAACTCTGTGGCAATACTATGGAACCGAGCCTTGTTGGTACCAGCAGGATAATGCACCGAGCCATAAAATATAGCAAGGACTGTTACGGAGTGGTTTGACGATAATTCCGTATCGTGTGTGTGGACTGGCAAGCACAGAGCCCTGATCTTAATCCCATAGAACACCTATGGGGTGAATTAGAGTGCCACATAATAAGTTTGGAACCAAGGCCTACTACTAAGCAACAGTTAGCGGCAGCATTGTGTACTGAATGGAAGCGCATACCTATCGCTGTGTTCCAAAACCTTGTTGAAAGCATGTCTCAAAGAGTCAGTACATGCATTAAGGCCAAAGGTGGACCGACACCGTACTAATGTATGTCAATAAATGCTATGTTGTGTTTCTCTTCTAGGTGTCCGGTGACTTTTATCAATAGAGTGAATATTGATGATGATAATAATGACTTTCACTTTCACGATAATAATGACTTTCGGTATGTAAGGCGCAGGGAGATTTTGACACCAATTGTTTTGGAAAAAAAAGTGCGTCTTGGCTATACTGTATATAAGTACAGAAAAATACGGTATATAAGTACAATCTTTGGTAGTGAAAATACTTTACTGCTATTTTGAGTATACAGTCTCTCTCTTTCTTGATCTCGTCCATCCATGACGGGTTGCGTCCCGCAAAAACGGTTATGCGTTTTTGAGGGTTAATGGTAAATTAATGCAGCCGGCTTGCCATTCCTCTGCTGTATGTGGGTAAGGACGAAAGTGCGTCAGGGGCCGACTTCACAGGGAACCATCAACGCATGCGCGTCCCCGAGCCCTGGGAGTCAGCGCCAAACTCCGGAAAAAACGCTGACGAGATGACCCGTAGGACCTGGATTTTTTTTTTTTTTTTTTTGATTGAAGGTTTAACGACCACCGTGAGCAACTCAATGGGCTATAAGCAGTCGCCCGTTCCTAATTTAGGGTCACTGGTTCCAGGGACGGGAGAGAGCCAGTGCCGTTAGACAAACACAACATCCAGCATGCCTCACCGGGTTTCGAACCCGAACCCCTTTAGGACGAATGATCAGAGGCCATCGCTTAGACCACTGCACCACCGAGGGCGGCTGGACCTGGATTCAGTACACATTACAAAAACAAATACAAATTAAATTAAACTGACTTTTTTGTGCCTTGAAACTTTTACAGATTCGTCAATAACATTGTCAAATTCTGTTTGTATGCGCGTTTGGGGAGGGGGGGGTAAGAGAGCCATCCAGAAGTCCTTCTATTCATCTTACATGCATAGTTCATGCCCTGTCCACACCAATCGTTTAGGTTGACCTTCCCCTAAAAGTTTCATGTTCCGTGAGACAAGCCCCCTTTATCGAGTAATTCAAAACACATGCTCGCGCCACGGTCATAATCCGAGACTACATCGGCTTAGTTCGACAGCCAAGAAAATAATTAGCATTTTTTTCGTGGTCTTGTGACCGAAAGACTCGCGGTCAACTTCTGGAGAAATAACAGCTCATGTCGTCGTCAAAATGCAAAATTCAAACTTATATAACAGTAATGAAAATATTCATATTCACTTCCCAGTTTGAAATGTAACTTTCACTATGGGTGCATCGCTGAGAGAGGAACGTCTCTACGGATCTACTCCAATCGGATGATGAGGTCTCATTAAGTAAATAAAGCGCCGTCAGTTACACGATCATGAAGTTTACAAACTTTATTAAGTTAAAAAGGTTAAAAAACACACATGAGATCTTTCGATTCCACATTGGGATCATCATCAGATGTTAAAAGGACACAATAAACCCTGGTGAGGGGTACATATACAGAACAAGGACGTACAACATGATGCCAGATACATAAAATACAGTAATAGAATGTTTTTTTTTTTTTTAGTTGGGGGTTTAACGACCACTGTGAGCAACTCAATGGGCTATAAGCAGTCGCCCGTCCCTAATTTAGGATCACGGGTTCCAGGGAAGGGAGAGAGCCAGTGCCGTAAGAGAAACACAACATCCATGCCTCACCGGGATTCGAACCCGGACCCCTTACGGATGAATGATCAGAGGCCTGCGCCACTGGGGCGGCATAATAGAATGTATGGTAGTGAACATAATAGAGACGCCCCGCCCCGGTGGCGCAGTGGTCTAAGCAATGGCCTGTGATCATTCGTCCGTAAAGGACCCGGGTTCGAATCCCGGTGAGTCATGGATGTTGTGTTCGTCTTACGGCACTGGCTCTCTCCCTTCCCTGGAACCAGTGACCCTAAATTAGGGACGGGCGACTGCTTATAGCCCATTGAGTTGCTCACGGTGGTCGCTAAACCTCCAATCAAAAAAAAAACATAATAGAGATCAAATTTACATAGCTTTTATTCATGGTAAATGGCATGCACATTGCCAAGAGTGCCGTTTTCATTCTGAATAAGTAATTTCCACGGGTGGGGGATATGTAAAACGTCATTACAACATAAAGTACCATAGTTAAAAAACTATGGTGTTTTTTTTATCTTTTTAACTTAATAAAGGTTTTAAACTTCATGATCGTGTAACTGACGGCGCTTTATTTACTGAATGATTCTACTCGCACGAAATCAGCTCATTTTGTGATGGTTTCTCGTTTCGTCAAAAGGGCAGGACGACCTGAACGGCTTTCGCCTTTCGCGACGTCCTTCGTGTGAGAACGCCTCGAACCTGATCCAGAGACAGAGCGACGCCACACTTCTCACCCGAAACCAGTACCAAAATAATAATAATGGTAACCTGAAATATGCCGTGAAAGGTGATTGGCACCACAAGTACTCAGTTTCACATTCCATTTAAATTCCTTGTCTACATATCGTTATATATCTTTGAAATAAAAACTGAATTCGTGTTTAAAAACTGAAACGCTCATTTTTTATCGCTCATAAAAACATTTTCAAGGAAATATCAAAGTTTTGGCAAATTAGTGTTTTAGTTGCGAACTTTTCTTTCCTTGTCTGTGTGTGTATGCCTACGTGCAGAATATTCAAAAGTCATATAAAAATATAACGTTTTAGTTGAATTATTATTTTCACTTTTAAGCTTCAACTACACTTAAACCTTCATTGTAGAGATACATGTACTTGGAGTGCCACTTTTCCAAAATAAGAAATCAACGCTGCCAAAGTTCTGTACAGTTTTGTACACCCAAAATAAAATTTTGTACACCACCGGAAGTAGTACTTTTCGGCTCTCTAAAAGTAGCACTCCAAGTACATGCTGGAGTGCTACTTTTTCAAAATCGAAAATAAATACTGCCAAAGTTTTGTACTAGTTTTGTACAGTTTTGTACACCCAAAAGAAAATGTTGTACACCACCGGAAGTAGTACTTTTCGGCTCTCTAAAAGTAGCACTCCAAGTACATGCTCGAGGGCCACAAAGGAGAGTCAAAAAGTACCCCTTTCTGTGGTGTACAAAATTTTCTTTTGGGTGTACAAAACTGTACAAAACTAGTACAAAACTTTGGCAGCGTTGATTTTTTATTTTGGAAAAGTGGCACTCCAAGTACATGTATCTTCATTGTAGACTTACACTGGGAGATCACCTAGCTAATACTTCGTAGGTCCTCCTATCTCCCTCAGTACATCCGACGTAGCAGATATCCGACGTGGCATCGATTCAATAAGATGCCGGAAGCAGTTGGGAAATATGGCCAACCAAGCTGTGTGTAATGCGGCCTTCAATGCAGGTATGGAGGTAATTGATGTATCCAGACGCCTGATATGACGTTCCGTAATGCCCCACAAGTGCTCTATGGGACTGATGATATTCTGGAAGTTCGGAGGTTAATCGATATGCTGGAAGTCTGACTAGTGTTCCTCAAACCATTCCCGCACAACATTGGACCTGTGGCTAGGCGCATTGTCACCTTTGGAAGACACCGTCGTCATTTAGGAAAAAGTGCGATATTGCTGGGTGTAGAGACAACGAGAAATTCACGATAATGGACACCAGTCATACGTTGTTCCATATGCACTAGTGTTCCAAGTTCCTGCCAGAAAAACATGCCACACATCATACAACCTCCTCCTCGGGCTTGCACTGTGGAGACCATGCAGGATGGATCGAGTGCCTCATGTTGCTTACCCCAAATACGTGCAAGACCATACACGGAGTGGAGTAAAAAACGCGATTCGTAATATCAGCACAGTTTTTTCCAGTCATCCGACGTCCAACTTGCATGATCTTTGCACCAGGCAAGTCTTTTGCGCCGATGAGCCGTGGTTAGGAGACGATGTGGTCCGAGTCGTCTGCTGTTATAGCCTATACGTGCGAGCGTGAACCACATGGTCGTGATAGATACTGTTCCAGGTTGACTTCTGTTGTATTGCACTGTTAAAAATTGGTACTTAGAAATAAGCAAAATGTACTCGTTTTTGAGTACGTTCTGGACTTATAATAGCTCCGAGTACTTGTGCCTCATTTTTGAAAAAGACACGTACTCATTTTTGAGTACTTACAGGAAATCAATTGTGAGTATATCTGGTATTTCTAATTTGAAATATACGTACTAAAAAAATCCATATAATTCAAATATATGTGCTCTAACTTCATTCAGTTTCTGTTCCCTTTCGGGCAGGGCACAGAAACTGAAGGAAGTTAGAGGAAATCTAGCGATTCTGACAGGATAGTTTGTAAGTGAGAGAGATGGTGCCACCGTACAAGCGTACGATTTTGCACATGGAAGGCAGAGATAAATTAGGGTGGGCTTAGGAAATTTAACCGAGGGGAGTCCTACCTGAAAGCCGTCACTTAACGTGTTCGTACAATGCACGGCGGATTTCAGCGACTGTTAGAAATTCAAACTACCAGGCTAGGTTTGAACCTGGGGTCCCTCCATCGGTAGTCTGAATTTTTAACCACTGAGCCACCCGCGGCTCGATTTCAGATCAGATTATATACAGAGGATTTTAGGAAGGGAGTGTCTGACCCCAGGTCTTAAACAACCCTTAGAAATAGGAAGCTAGGGGATTTGGGCTAGAGTGCCCGATAGGAAAGTGACACGGAAGCGAGGTAGAGAAGGGGAGGAAGGCGCCCTTATTTATTATCGGGGGAAGAGTACCCGGGGCCCGACGGCTTAACGTGCCCATTCGGCGCACGGCGGATATTTGGCGGTTCGAGCGTTCGTACCTGCCTGGGATCGAATCCGAGGTCTTCTCCGTGGCAGTCACGAACGTTAACCACTACGCCATTCGCTGCCTTCAAGCATTGCATCATTAGTCTGAATCTCTAACCACTAAGCCATCCGTGGCTCGATTTTAAATTTGGGATACGTGTACTCCATACATACTCATTTATTCATAGAATCAACTGGAAGTATATTATTCGATTGCATATCTGGGATAATAGATATACTCGTTGTCACATGCTGGACAAATGGACAGCACAATTTTATGACAAATATAATGATGAAACGACAATATATTATCTATGAGATTGACACAAGTATAGTTAATGTAAAAGCGTACACAAAATACTTTATGCATAATTAAATTACTTGTGATCAGGGACTTTGTTGTACTAATTATTTATGAGTGTCACTTTACACATATATTAAGCAATTTCTCTTGAAATCTATAGTATCTAAAATGAAGTAATACGAGATTATATTTATATTTACTGACGCAGTTATTTGAAAGAACGTATGGTTACTTATATTTGAGCATGTCGTGTACTCGTTCACGATACGATTGTACTTAAAAAAACAAAAAACGAGTAGATTCAGGTTCTCATTTTTAAGTAGATTTTTTTAACAGTGTGGGTAGTCAACGGTCGAACAGTGCTGAGTCTGTTGGCCTGTACGAGTTTTGGAACCCAGGGCTCACCTCTCACATCAACTTTTTGCTGCCCCGTGCAGTTTTGCCTCCGGGTCGTTGTTTGACCATTTTCACGCCAGTCCTGACACACTTTAACTACGGCGGCTCGTGATCAACCCACCAATTCAGCCGTTTGGGAAATCGAAGTACCCGCTTTCCGAACTCCCAACAATAACAGACTCTACACGGCGTGGCATTGAATGGAAGAGGTTTTTGATATCGTCCTGAGGAATACGATACGATACGATATTTGAAGAAGTTTTAGGAAGGGAGTGTCTGACCCCAGGTCTAAAACTACCCTTAGAAATAGGAAGCTAGGAGATCTGAGTAAGTGAACTCAATAGGAAAGACAAACAGAAAATTTGAGTGAAAGGAGAGTTTGATATATGTTTCAAACTGTGAACGGTGACACCAGTCCGGGGGGAAGAGGGCAAGGGGAACCAAGCACCGCACAACATCACAGAGAACCACAACACCACCCGGCCGCCGACGCACTAGGGAGTCACTGCAACTCAATGAGACCAAATCCAAATGCCAGAGCAGAATCCATTTTCACCATCTCGATGTCAATCTGAAAAAGAAGAGGGTGGTGGTCTGTCTAACACCCACCAATGTTCACATACTTACTCTCTCTCTCTGTCAAGGGGGGGTCAACGACCGCCGCTTTAGTTCTGGAATACCTGAGGAATTCGCTGGGGTTGTAATCAAACGCGTCCCTAACAAGTCCATTAGGGTGGGTTTCCACTTTCTTGAAGAACTTCTTGACGAGTCTGGTGGAAAACTCATGTACCTTCTCGATTCCAAGTCTGTTCCTCGGGTTATGAAGTAGGGTCCAAGGGGAAGCCCCAGTGATCATTCGAATTGCTCGGCTCTGCACCCTCTCGATTCTCTCTCGCTGATTCCTACTAATACCTATCCAGATGGGAGAGGCGTATGCACAGCAGTACTTTATGCCGTGTTGTCAGGAGACTTCTCCGGTGGAGTAGTGGAGCTAGCTGCGAAAGGCATTGTCTAGCTTTATTCGTGTGGTAGCTGGTGTTCGCCACCCACGAAAGTCGACAATCTAGTTGGAGCCCTAGGTACTTAGTGGAGGTAGCCCAGGGGATTGTCTCTTGAAACACAACAAGTTTCGGTACTCCTTGGAGATATCCAAAAAACAGCAGCGCGCTGCTCTTAGACGGGTTGATCTTGATCCGCCAGTCAGTGTAGTAGGTTTTCCAGCTGAGAGAGAAAGTCTTGGAGCAGCAGCGACGGAGGGGATTGACGGACCAGTCGCTTAACTTTGCAATTATCGAAGAAACCCTTAAAGAGAGAGAGAGAGATAAAAAAGACTAAGCGTGTTCATAATCTCCCTTTCTCTGAACTAGCAAGTTGTAACACTACAAAAGTCAATCCCTATACGGATTAGGAATAAGAGAAACAATCAATGCCGTTCCACTCTCTCATACAAACACCACAGATCCCACTCAACCCCACCCCTCCCCACTGCAGACACCCCCGTGATTACACATACTCGCTCGCGGTCCAATCTTTTTGCTGTCAACAAGCCCCAAAGTGTTTTTACTATCTTCATACTTACAGATGGTAAAAGCACTAAGTGCCTCTTCTCGCCTCTGTGATCACGCCGGGCTATGTCATGGAAGTAAAGCCAGCAAAACAATTAAACAGGCCAGAAAATCGGAAAACACGACTTTTTTTTTTCTTTCTTTACCATTGCGATAAAGAGAATGGATTGACTTGGCCTGGCCAGGCCGTAAGTATCTGGCAAAAAGCCCGGCTCGGCTCGTTGCTTTGTTCTCTAAACTAAAGAAAGCTCGAGCTGGCCCGTGCGGACGTCTAATCTGTAAGCTAACATTCAACTAAATATTTTCAATAATATCTCATTTCATTATTTAACCCTTTAACGACCATAGCGCCCAAAACGCCCGTGCGTACAAACGGCCATAGCCGCCCGAAACGCTTGTCTAGAGTGAGTCAGATTTCCTACTCTTACTTGTTCTTCAAATTTGCTCGACCTGAGGAAGTCACCCTCACTCACAATTGTTGTTATTAAACAAAGAAGTGAAACAACAGACAGTTTCGGGCGTTATAGTATTTAGAATGATACAAGATTTTTGGGTCATGGTCGTTAAAAAGTTAATTTTCACAATTTAACAAAATACAAAGACCGTTCCATAAAATCTGAGAGTACTTTTTTTTTTTTTGAGTTGGCAACAGTACGAAAATGTATAATAACCACGCAAACGACTAATTAAATTAAGGAAGTATCTATGGCAACAGTTATTAGCCGTGGCAGACGATTCTGGGTTTGTTATTGTGCAGTTGTTTAAGGTATGCCTGCGTTTCGCCATACAGCTATGGAGGTGAGTGATTCAGAGTTAAGAAGGGAAATGCGTTGTGCGATAAAATTTTGCTATCGTTTGGGTAAAATGGCACCAGAAACAGTTGATTTAATGAAAAAATCTTACAAAGATAAATTTTTGGGTGAGTCAGCGATTTTTAGATGGCACCATGATTTCAAAAATGGGCGTTTGTCTGCAAAACTCGCTCCTAGGCCTGGTCGACCTGAAAGTATTGTTACGGAGCGTATTGTTAACATTGTTTGGGCAATCCTGCTAGAAGATCGACGTATGACGTGTGAAGACATAGCGGCGTTAACTAATATTTCAAAAACGTCGCATTCCTCATTCCATGCGACAAATTTCTGCTGCATCGTGTATGTTCCAGATGGGTACCTCATCACCTGACGAGAGAACAATTGTTAGCCAGAGTTCAGGTGTGTCATAAGTGGAAACAAATGTTTGCAAAGAATCCAAACTTCCTAAACACAGTAATAACTGCCAATGATACACGAGTCCACTATTTCGACCCCCTCACGAAGCGCGCAACGAGTGTCTGGAAACACACAGGCTTGCTTCATCCAGAAAAGGTCCGCCAAACCAAATCAGCTAGGAGATGATGATGATGATTTTATTTTATCATATAGGTGTAGTCCACCAGTATGCCGTTCCTCCACAAATTACTGTCAATGCTGAAAATTACATTTCAGTCTTGAAGCGTCTGCGACGACACATACCGATTAAGCGACCGGAACTGGGAAGCAAGTGGACCCTACACCATGATAACGCCCACCCACATGTGGCAACTTGTGTTCAACAGTTTGTTACGAAATGCAGTATTGAAATCATGCCACAGCCTGCCTACAATCCTGACCTTGCCCCGTGCGATTTCAACAATGAAGGAGAAGTTCCGTGGCTCAACATTCAACACAGATGCTGACGTTATTCAAGTTGTATATAGGGGTCGCTAAAGCAGCTTCCACAAAATGCCTTCGCCACATGCTTTGAAAAGTGGACTGAACGATGGGGTCGTTGCATATCATCCGAGGGAAGATACTTTCAGAAAGAATAACATATTTTGCTGTACCTATATTTCTTCATTTTGTGTGGTTTTACCCTCAGTTTTTATGGAACGGCCGTTGTACAATAGAAAGACAAAATAATGCAAAATGGCAGATCACGGGCCGGGTCTAAATAATAGCTGCAATTGGCGGGAATTAAACTCAAGGGCTTAAGCCGGACCAGGCTCACCAAATAAGGTCAGTGCAGACCTCGAATGCACACCATTGTGTGGGACATGAAATGCACAACAGCATGATGCAATAATGCACGATGTTATAGTATCCAATACAATTGGTAAAGGCTTTGCCCCAATTTCACCATGTTTTGGTGTGCTTCATGCACCATACAATAGTATACTTTACCCCAAAAAGTGATGCAGCAAAAAATGATATATTCATGCCTCACCTGGAATTGATCCCGAACCCATCTCGTAGGAATGGTCAGAAGCCAGAGCTCAAACCACTGCACCATCGGGGCGGCATATAACCAGTGCAGAAAGGTGAACTGACTAGTTTTTGACCCAACATACCACAGAACTTTTAACAGTGTACCTATCCCTTCAAGACACAAACTCACCCCTGCGTACGTTCGACTTCAAACTAGCCAGTTAACCTGCACTGCTTACATGCCGCCCCTGTGGCGCAGTGGTATATGCGCTGGCTTCTGACCATTCGTTCTAGATGAGTCCTGGTTTGAATCCCAGTGCATGGAGGCGAGAGAGCCAGTGTCTCACTGCACTGGATGTCTCGCCTTCTTGGAACCAGTGGCCCAAAATTAGGTACGGGCGACAGCTTATAGTCCATCAATTTCCTCACAGTGGTCATTAAACCCCAAAACAAAAAAGAACTGCTTACACGTCTCAGAGGTTATATGTGATATAAACCTTGTCATCTTTCTAGTACAACGATATTGATGAGAACTATATCGCTAAGTCATTTTTCAGTCTCATTGAATATAAGGTTTGTAACCTCGTTTTCCCTGTTGTACGCCCAGGATTAAATAGCTCACGTTTTGTTTTGGACAGTGAATTTAGGAATTCCATCAAATGCAGTGACTAACTCTTCACAATGTATAAAAATTGAGTATACGTCATGACTTCTGTGAGTGCATGCGCACATCGCGTGCAGTTCTGCATGCCAGCTGCTTCATAGCGTATTTCAGTAAACAGTATTGTATAGCAATGAGTGACAACAGAATGTAAGAAATATTCGAGATTTTAACGTCGATTATTTCGTTTACACCCGCAATCAAATAGGTAAGCGATTGCATTTTTGAAGAAATTTGTTCCATGATGCTTTCTGAAAGTATGCCTTTGAATATATATCGTTTATAGCCTCAGAATGAAAGAAACCAAAATTGGTTTCGTCTCAAAGTATAACCTAGAGTGTTTATGAAAATCGTTCAAGAGAACGCAGTTTGCATTTATAACTGTACCACTTTTTGTGGCCAACTATTAGAGAATGCTGCTCAGCTTTCTGAATAACAGGATGCCAGATGTAATTAGTGATCTGTAAAGAAGTTTATTTGTGCTCCTTTTAATATACCAATTAGAAAAATTACATAAGTGCAATAAGCACATCCACTGATAAGAATGAAACAGCATACTGAATTATGCTCATACCAAGAGTACGATTATGTCATGCTGCGCCTGAGGTCTGGTACTGAAAATATATATGTATATCTAGTGTATGATGAATGCGAGTACACGCAGGACATCACTTTCAACAGACATTAAAGTTAACGCATTTAAACCTTCTTCAAACATAGTTGATCGAACCCAAAAGAGCCGCCCCGGTGGCGCAGTGGTCTAAGCGAGGGCTTCTGATCACTCGTCCGAAAGGGGTCCGGGTTCGAATCCCGGTTAGGCATGGATGTTGTGTTTGTCTTACGGTACTGGCTCTCTCCCTTCCCTGGAACCAGTGACCCTAAATTAGGGACGGGCGACTGCTTATAGCCCATTGAGTTGCTCACGGTGGTCGTTAAACCTCCAATCAAAAAAAAAAAAAAAAGAACCCAAAAGAGAACAATTTTGAAAAGGATCGTTCAGCCTCGCACTGATACGAGGATTGATAAATTTAATCGTAAAGCAAAATTAACTTTGAAGAGAAATTTAACAAAACATGGAATCTTCTGCACATAAAACTAGACGGGATTTTCCAATAGCTTGATTTTTAACGCTCGAGCAAGAGGGAAAGTTCTCCGGCTAGCAATGTACAAGAATTGTTTTAAATCCGTGTGAAAGTTAAGCTTAAGTGCAACGTAAAAATGTATTTTTGAAGGTATCAGTGGAGGCCCCTCAAGAGCCCGTTCCCCCCTTTAATCCAACCCTACTCATAACGTGGTGGGTAAGCGTTAGGAATCTAGCTTATGCATATAAAGAACGTAAGTCATGGATTTTGTTCTCCAAAAATAGTTTCTTTCTCTGCAGTCATTGCTCGAATTAATGGACGGTTAAATACCTTCATCGAAAAAAAGTTAATTTACGTATATTGGCATTAATATGAACAAACATTGTGTAAACTGAAAGTGTATCTTTATTACACTTCGCGTAATTTGAACACAGATAAAAATTGTAGTTGCTACTCAGGTTTATGATACGGTGTTTTGTTTTGTACCTTACTGAAAATACTCCATCCCATAACATTCATATTCATGCAATGAAGCTGCTAATTTGAACTTAAAATAACATAACTATACTAGTAATCCGAATTTCTTGGCGTAGAATAGAAATCAAAGTTTCCAAGCTTTCGCACATCAATCAGATGGTATTTTCAAGGAAGGTAGACAGCAAACTGAATAATAGAAGGCTTTAACCAGTTTGCAGTCTACCTTCCTTGAAAAAGCTATCTGGTTGATGTGCGAAAGCTTGGAAACTTTGATTTATATTCTACGCCAAGAAATTCGGATTACTTATACTATTTTAAGTATAGTTGGTGTACAGTTGCTTGTTATTAATTTGCTAATTTGAAGCTTGGATGCATTGGTTTACCTCGCAGAAGGCAGAGAAGAAATCTTACCCAGCTAAGTGTTGAATTAGGACTGTTTATTAAAAATCGGTACCAGATAAAGAAACTAGAATGCTATCTCAGCGCGGGTAGAATGTTGGACCGATTATTCGATAAACGATTCTTCTTTGATTGGATTCCCTCTGGTCTGTTGTAGTGAAGTCTCTGCTAAGTTTCATTCCTGCCTTATCGGTATCAGGCATATGTACATTATTTTGGTATTGATACACACTGTCGCGAATGTTTGAAAAGTTGTCAAGAATTGAAATTCTCGGTTAAAGTTTCTCCTGCGATTTTTTGATCGTAAAATTCGTTAACTCTCTGAAAAACCTCGAAGAAGAAAAAAAGTGTTTCTTATCATGTTTGCATTTCCCATATCGCTGATAAGCCAGCGAATATTACCTGACGAAAGTTGGGGGAGGGGTCAGAAACAATTAAGACCAGATTCTCTTGTCTCTCTCGGGTCACTGCGTGGAACGATTACGCGTAGGTGCCCTAGATCTAATTCAGCCTGGTTTGACGGGCTCCAGCGTATTGAAGACTGCTGTTAAAGTGATGAAAGGTCCTAATACCATGTATGAAGCGCAGCGGAGAAAAGAGAATAAACTTGCCCTTACTTTTCGTGCATGAGAAATTTGTTAAAAAATTACTACAAGCTTTCATTGTATTGGTGCGGTGAGATTCTTTCCTGGCAATGGCGCCCTGCAGACTGTTTACATTAAAGCTGTGCCTGTGGGAGTGACTGAATCTACCATTTACAGTGCTTCAGTGTCCTATGGCGATGTTCTGGGGCCGATACTGTGGAAGAATACCTCTCTTGGAATTGTTAAAGTCTGGGACTCGAATTGTGAGATTAAGTACGAAGGAAGTACCTAATTCCTTGTTGATGGGAGGCTATAGAACGTGGATTCCATAAACTGTGGCTCTGAAAGTTGCTAAAAATGTGACAAACAAAGTTGCTGCCTGTTCTTCAGCTCTACGACAGGGTGGGGAAAATTCGGTTTGCCATGCAGTCTGCATGCGCCAGATGGCTAGCAATCAGCTCCTGTGTCAAACTAGCATGTATGCTGGAGGATTCTGTCTAAGCTTCTATGTCTCACAAACAATGAAGGACAATGTGTACCTGATGTCAGACAGTAAGCTACTGAATCCTTGAGAAGAGAAAAAACAGGCTTAAAATCTCGAAGCGTTCAAAAAAAAAAGCGGTTCAAAACCCTGTCGATGGTCACATGGTGCTATTGAAGCACTTATGCCTTCGAGAAAATTCAGGCTCCAGCATCGATCCCTGCTGGATGTAATTGTGTTGTCAAATGGAGGTCCTTTTCGTGTCTAGGATTGACATGTTTTTTAACAACTTGAGGCAATCTGTCTTGGTCTGTTCGAATAGTATAAAGCTTTTTTGGACTATCAGTTTTTTGGAGAAATGTTCTTCTATTACTCTGAAAAAGTGTCTCTTATGAGGATTTTGCTGAAACGAAGTGAAGTACATGTTCTAACCGCAGAGGTGCGCTGGTTTTTCAGTAGGAGTTTTGCGTCCCCACGGCTCGAACCGACATTTTGTGTGTGTGTATATACACAGAAGCGCAACTATAGGCATTTCTGCGACCGGGTCAAACCACAAAATATTGTGCCCCACACATCTGCCTTTCTATCTTTTAACACATACACTGACGGGAAAAACATCCCAACACCAAGAAGGGGTTGTGTTAGATAAACGACAGTTGGTAGGCGGTGAGAGTACATCCGTAAGATGACGTCTATGCAAATTTCACGCTCGGCGCATACGTGTGGCGCTAGTAGCGCCCCTCGGAACGTGCAAAGCAGGTTTGCTGTAAATACGCGCTGTAGCGTTCGTCAGCGCTCGTTATCGTTGAGATTTCACGTAGGGTGTTGATGTTAGTCAAGAATGCCTTTAAGAAGACGAAGAAGCCATTATCAACAGCTCACGGAGTTTGAACGAGGTCGTGTAATAGGGCTACGAGAAGGTGGATTTTCTTTCCGCAATATTGCAGAACGACTTGGCAGGAATGTAGCCACTGTGCATGATTGTTGGCAGCGGTGGTCAAGGGAAGGTACTGCCTCAAGAAGACCGGGTTCCGGCCTACCACGTGGCACTACTGAGAGGGAAGACCGCCGTGTACGGCGTATGGCCGTGGCGCATCGTACCGCGTCTGCGGCAGCAATTCGAGCTGCAGTTGCCACCACAGTGACACAACGAACTGTTACAAATCGGTTACTTGAAGGACAGCTCCGAGCCAGACGCCCTGTAGCGTGCATTCCACTTACTCCAAACCACTGCCGTTTGCGACGTCAGTGGTGTCAAGCTAGAGCTCATTGGAGGACGGAGTGGAGATCTGTTGTCTTTTCTGATGAAAGCCGTTTCTGCCTGGGTGCTAGTGATGGCCGTGTGTTGGTTAGAAGGAGGCCAGGTGAGCGCCTGCAACCAACCTGTCTGCGGCCGAGACACACTGGACCTACACCTGGAGTTATGGTCTGGGGAGCAATTTCCTATGACAGCAGGAGCACTCTCGTGGTTATCCCTCGCACCCTGACGGCACAGTTGTACGTCGGTCTGGTGATTCAACCTGTTGTGCTGCCAGTCATGAACCGCATTCAAAGGGGTGCTTTCCAACAGGATAACGCTCGCCCGCATACCGCTGTTGTAACCCAACATGCTCTACAGAGTGTCGACATGTTGCCGTGGCCTGCTAGATCACCAGATTTTTCACCAATCGAGCACGTATGGGACATCATTGGACGAAAACTCCAGCGTCACCCACAACCAGCATTAACCGTCCCTGTATTGACCGACCAAGTGCAACAGGCATGGAACTCCATCCCACAAACTGACATCCAGCACCTGTACGACACAATGCATGAAAGTTTGCGTGCTTGCATTCAACATTCTGGCGGTTACACCGGTTATTAATGTACCAGCATTTCACATTTAAAATGGCTCTTCTCGCGCTTGCAATAAGCTGTGATCTGGAAACCTTAATCGATTAAATATGTTACCTATACGAATGTATTGCCGCCATTTCATTCCTCTACAACTATTTTTTCGTGGTGTTGGGATTTTTTGCCGTCAGTGTATATAAATGTATACTTCTTGACAAAACTAACGACACACCCCAATGTTATCTCTGTGGTGGAAGAACAACCAAACTGTTGACTGTCTGTACAAGAATTTTAGGAAATCGCTGACGAATCTGATCAAATATTTTTACGGGGACAATTAAATACATACAAGTTCAGCATGAATTCTTCATTACTTAGCAGGAAACTGAACCAAACGTAAGTTTCTCCTACCGTCTAGTTTAATTCTCAAGAAAAATCACAGCAATTCTTATTAAGCAGTAAAACAGCTGATGTATTTCAAGGTCGTACTTCTACTAGTCTGAGTTTGGTTCAGTTTCCTTCCTATAGGAACTTCTGTTCTGTCTGGCCAGTCCTTTGGTTCCTTTCCCGCTGCTCTGATTGCCATTTTCATTGTAGTTCAACAACCTAATGCTTAAGCAGTAGCACAGCTAGTAATGTTCAAGCCCTGGTGAATAATCATGCAGTTGGTCCCACTGTTCCGTAGAAATACTTAAGTCAGGTTATTGCCGCGAATTTCATTTTACGCATGGCATTTTCTTACATACTATTCCGGGAGCATGGCATGCAATCGGAAGCATGAATTGCAGAATATAATGTTTCCACTTACTAATATTCGGATCAACACTAAAGGAAGGATCTCCTCCTTGTTTTCCCAACACTGAACGTCACACGGTTTCACGGATATTTGTCATCAGTACGGCTTCCGGTAACCCAGTGACTATGTACCCACCTACACTGACGGAAAAAAAATCCCAACACCACGAAAAAATAGTTGTAGAGGAATGAAATGGCGGCAATACATTTGTGTAGGTAACATATTTAATCGATTAAGGTTTCAAGATCACAGCTTAATGTAAGCGCGAGAAGAGCCATTTTAAATGTGAAATGCTGGTACATTAATAACCGGTGTAACCGCCATAATGTTGAATGCAAGCCGCAAACGTTCATGCATTGTGTCGTACAGGTGCTGGATGTCAGTTTGTGGGATGGAGTTCCATGCCTGTTGCACTTGGTCGGTCAATACAGGGACGGTTAATGCTGCTTGGGGGGACGCTGGAGTTATC
The DNA here is from genome assembly GCA_039090855.1 of Macrothele yani. NCBI lineage: Eukaryota > Metazoa > Arthropoda > Arachnida > Araneae > Macrothelidae > Macrothele > Macrothele yani. Next base: position 103,989,274 of record CM076996.1, on the reverse strand, counting down.
GTCCAATGATGTCCCATACGTGCTCGATTGGTGAAAGATCTGGTGATCTAGCAGGCCACGGCAACATGTCGACACTCTGTAGAGCATGTTGGGTTACAACAGCGGTATGCGGGCGAGCGTTATCTGGTTGGAAAACAACCCCTGGAATGCTGTTCATGAATGGCAGCTCAACAGGTTGAATCACCAGACCGACGTATAACTGTGCCGTCATGGTGCGTGGGATAACCATGAGAGTGCTCCTGCTGTCATAGGAAATTGCTCCCCAGACCATAACTCCAGGTGTAGGTTCAGTGTGTCTCGGCCGCAGACAGGTTGGTTGCAGGCGCTCACCTGACCTCCTTCTAACCAACACACGGCCATCACTGGCACCCAGGCAGAACCGGCTTTCATCAGAAAACACAACAGATCTCCACTCCGTCCTCCAATGTGCTCTAGCTTGACACCACTGACGCCGCAAACGGCAGTGGTTTGGAGTAAGTGGAATGCACGCTACAGGGCATCTGGCTCGGAGCTGTCCTTCAAGTAACCGATTTGTAACAGTTCGTTATGTCATTGTGGTGGCAACTGCAGCTCGAATTGCTGCCGCAGACGCAGTACGATGCGCCACGTCCATACGCCGTACACGGCGGTCTTCCCTCTCAGTAGTGCCACGTGGCCGGCCGGAACCCGGTCTTCTTGAGGCAGTACCTTCCCTTGACCACCGCTGCCAACAATCATGCACAGTGGCTACATTCCTGCCAAGTCGTTCTGCAATATTGCGGAAAGAAAATCCACCTTCTCGTAGCCCTATTACACGACCTCGTTCAAACTCCGTGAGCTGTTGATAATGGCTTCTTCGTCTTTTTAAAGGCATTCTTGACTAACATCAACACCCTACGTCGAATCTCAACGATAACTAACGCTCACGAACGTTACAGCGCGTATTTACAGCAAACCTGCTTTGCATGTTCCGATGGGCGCTACTAGCGCCACACGTATGCGCCGAGTGCGAAATTTGCATAGACGTCATCTTACAGATGTACTCTCACCGCCTACCAACTGTCGTTTATCTAACACAACCCCTTCTTGGTGTTGGGATTTTTTTTCCGTCAGTGTATATCATATGGGGGTATGCGATAGATCGACGGGACAGAGCATGAGAACGAAGCATCGTCTCCGACAGTCTGCAAGATTATAAGCGCGGCATCGCGAATAAGCAGCCTCATAGAATACGATTCAAACAAGGGAAAGAGAGCAGAGACAGGAAAAACATACACTCTCGGAGTTATTTTCGTAATAACAGTTGTTTCAACCTGACAATCGTGAGTGCTTAATAAACGCAAAAATGTATTATAATTATATTACAATTGGATTACTGTGGGATGGATTTTGTTTCATCTTTGAGAATGTCATATCATGGCCTTTCTGCAACCAGACAGAAATTGTAAGGTTATCAATTTTTCATTGCTATTTTTCCACAGCTCATCGTTAGCCGGCAATGGGCCCTTCAAGCGGTTGGGCCCAAGTGCAACTGCACCACCTAGCCCTATGGTGCATCAACGATGTGCTGGCCGCTCCGGTGGCGCACTGGTCTAAGCGCTGGCTTATGACCATTCGTCCGTGAAGGGTGTTCGGGTTCGAATACCACTGGCGCTCTCCCATCCCTGGAACCAGAGACCCTAAACTAGGGACGGCCGACTGCTTATAGACCATCGAGTTGCGCACGGTGGTCGTTAAACCTTTAATAAAAAATCAATTACGTTGTAGGTTGGGGCACAGTAGCAACTGTGCCGCAACCTACAAGGTAGAACTACGTCAACTGTCACTATTTCATGGTACTATCTCACTAGTTCTACGTCCTTAAAGTGTTCAGCGAAGGACAGTTGACGTAGCCATACATTGTAGGTTGCGGCATATTTGCTACTGTGCCCTTTGAATTTTTTCAGATATAAAATCTTAAAGAAATAAAACGAAAGAAATGTTTTACTTTATTTACTTAAAAGCAACTTATACTATATACAGTTCACAGTAACTTATGCTGATTATAAATTAATGTTAGTAGAAGGCGTAGTATCATCGTTTACAGTAGTTATTGCTGAAATTGTCTCTGAAGAAATCGTTCTTCAGAAACAATTTTTCAAACTCCTTAGTTGCCTTGTTTTAAATTTGGCGATACGTCTCGGGCCTAATGTACTCTTCTTGTTGTTGCTTTTGTTCTTGTCTTGATTCAGAATCCATCGGCGGTGTAAAGGTTTGTGACGTAATACATTCATTATCTAGCGAAGTTGTGAAGACTGGCGATGTACATTGGTATTCCATGCTCGGTGTAAAAATTTGTATCGATGACATCAATCTCTATCTGTTCTTGCTGTTCAGGCTCAATTTGTGCAGTTGAAGTGGAAGGTTGTGGCTCTAGAGTCGAACTCGAGTGAAACGCATCCTGTCGCGCTGTCTTTTGACACACCCTACGTTCCCGCGACCTTTTGGTTGATGACTTTACGGGCCTTTTCAAATTCCTCTCCTTCTCCTCTTGCTGTTTCTTCAACTTTCGTTGGTACTTATAGTAATTTTCTCTGGAGTTTCGCGGCATTTCTAAATTTTCGTCGCAATTTTTTTTATCTAGAAAATAAATAAATTTTAAATCCACTTTATTTCGGTTTATCACATACGTCCGTTAGCTCTGACCGTCAGCTACAGAATGCAGGGCTGCGGTCATCGCTATCATTGGTTATTCACTAGTAATCAACCTTAAAACGGCGTACGGCGAAACAAAATCACGCGAAATTTAGCTTAACTTTCTAACGCTATTGTATCGAAGAGCTCCAAGGTGGAGAGTTGAAACTTTTATTATAAATGAAACTCTATAAACTATTTGATCATGTATTATTTATTGCTATACGATTATTAGTTTCGAAGATGCCAGCGTTCAAAGTGCGACATGTTTTCGTTGCATCCGAACTCCTGATGTTATCTTCTACGCAGCGCGGAGAATGACGTAGTTCTACGCCGAAAAGCAAAATGGGATGTTCTGGTTAGTGACCCGAACTGGACGCCATTTAGGGCTGCAAGATACAGATCGAGATGAAGAGATTCCTAACTCATCCCAGATTAGTATGTTTTCAAATCCCGGTTAGACATGGATGTTTCGTTAATCTTACAGCACTGGCTCTCTCCCTGGCCTAAAACTATTGGCCCTACATTAGGAACGGGCGCGATTGCTTATAGCTCCTCGATGTGCTCAAGGTGGTCGTTAAATCCCCAAACAATTAAAAAAAAGATTCAAACCTTCGGTACTACATCAAACGGACGGAATCCAGATGATTTTTGTGGCTCGCAGTAAAGATTGAATATCCTCCAGAGAATCATCAACAATGCGAACCACGTCTTGCAACGTACGTACAACCGCGCCTTCATTTCTGAATGTGAGAAATTACCCCTCCCCCGCCATTTTGAAATGTAAATTTTAAGCTGCCCGGGATACCGAAACTGGCGAAACATAGCATAAGCAAATTCGGTAAATAGTCAAACGACACTGCAGGGCGCGAGAATATTGTACCAGAAACTGGTGCAAAAGTTTCAATTCCAATTTTAATCAAATTCGGTATAGTTATTTTTGGGCCCTATACGCATGTATGTGTTGGCACAGAGCTGGTAGGGCATAATTGTCCAGAATATAGAGGTAGACGTGCTGGTTAACCGGTTATATACACTACATTGACAAAAATCACCGGACACCTAGAAGAGAAACACAACATAGCATTTATTGGCATACATTAGTACGGTGTCGGTCCACCTTTGGCCTTAATGCATGCACTGACCCTTCGAGACAGGCTTTCGACAAGGTTTTGGAACACAGCGATAGGCATACGCTTCCATTCAGTACATAATGCTGCCGCCAACTGTTACTTAGTAGTAGGACTTGGTTCCAAACTTCTTATTCGGCGCTGTAATTCATCCCATAGGTGTTCTATGGGATTAAGATCAGGTCTCTGTGCTGGCCAGTCCACACACACGATATGGAATTATCGTCAAACCACGCCGTAACAGTCCTTGCTTTTATGGCTCGGTGCATTATCCTGCTGGTAACAACAAGGCTCGGTTCCATAGTATTGCCATAGAGTTGGTAGGGCATAATTGTCCAGAATATCGAGGTAGACGTGCTAGTTAACAGTTTTCTCCACGATACCCAAAGGGCCGGGACCGTACCATGAAAAACAACCCCACACGAGTACACTGCCATCTCTAAACTTGACCGCCGGAACAGTACATTGTGGTAAATAGCGTTCCTCCGGCTGCCGCCATACCCACACACGGCCATCAGACTGTTGTATCGTTTATCTGGATTCATCAGTCCATAGGACCCGTTTCCATTGATTTACGGTCCACGATAAATGTTCTTCACACCATGCTAAACGACGAATAGCATTCCGAGTGGAGATGAAAGGCTTATGAGCAGCCGCACGATCACGGTAGCCCATGGAATGAAGTTCTCTCCGAATGGTACGTGTACATACCGAGGTTCCAGCATTTTTACTCACCTGTACACTGAGGTCTTGTGCAGTACTCCGTCGATTAGCTGTAACGACTTTCCTGAGGCTTCGACGTCCTCTATCACTGATTTCCTTTGGTCAGCCCGTACGTTTTGCTGCTTCAAGCACACCATGTGTCTTCCACTTATTCAGTACATCCAAAACAGTTGACTTTGGTATGTTTAAACGCCTCTCGGTTTCTTTTATGGACAACCCACTAATATAACACATAACAATCTTTCCTTTCTCAAAGTCAGTTCTCTCCAGCCGCGACATTTTCACTCAACCTGACAGTGCGATATGATCGCGGTCAGCTGCTGGCTTGTTTTTACACCGTTTGCAGCTGTACCGCGCATCTTAACAACGCAGCGGGTCCTTTCATTTGCTCTTAAAGGGGTGTCCGGTGACTTTTGTCAATATAGTGTATATAGGGTGTTTTGCGAAGAGTGTCCGGAAGGAATAGAAAAATAAAGGTTGGTCGTAGCAGTAAAGTAGTGCAAAATACCCAGCAAACAGATGAAAATTTAGCTATGATAATTGTACCACTTCCTGAATAGATAATTTCCCCAAAATACGAAAATTAAATATTTATACGGCCCCCTTGGAAACCAAAGTCAATTAGTAAAGAACGCAAAGCGCAGAATTAGGGGGAAGAAATTTACCCCGACGCTTTAGAGGAATATTTCGCTGAGATATGCACATTAGTGTGATTCGGTATTAGTCGTTCGATTGTACGGGACCAGCAATATGATTGAAACGTACATGGTAGCAAATATCTCAGAATCACATCAAACGCCTCTAATGTCTGAACAGACGACATGTCGGTTGTCCATTTCTAAATGGATTTGCAGATGTTCCCCATATGTACTATTCGCGGACGTTAACACTGCACATGTCCACTGCAGGTAAGCTCCCATACGTCCAGAACTTCAACTATCAATATCTCGGCGAAATATTCCTCTGAAGTAGCGGTTCTCAAAGTGTGCTCCGGGCTCTGCGACGCTTTCCATGAAAAATCTCTCGTGACACCGTCATGTTCGAAACCGAAAATACACTAGAAAAAACCATTTCCTTCAAAGCATGTACCAGCTGCACATAGCGACCGATATTGGAAGCAGAGCGTAGTTGTTCTTTATCCTTGGGACAGGAGTGGCAACAGTTTTGAAACAGTCAGATGAGACAAAGCACAACGTATCGGCATCGCCGTTGAAAGTGTGAGATCGCCGCGGTGCCCTCACCTTCAATATCTTTCACGCCTGCGTGCTGTCAGGCCCGATGATCGAAATAGCTGTATTACTGCGAAGCTGTGATAGGACGTGCCTCAAATGGGTTAGTTCCTGGAAGAACGATGCCGCTCCTGAAGCAATAAACCGGTCGCGTCGCGCAGGTTCACTTTTTCAAGAGTGTTTTGTAATAGCATCTTCTTTCCTTCTTTGATCAATATAGGGTTTTATTATGAAAGAGTACTAGAAAATCAGAAACACTAAAATTGTTACGTATGCTGTTAGCTAAATGAAATCAATGCTTCTCAGAAATGAAACCAGTACTTCTCAGATTTCTCAGAAATGAAATTCTTAAATCCTCGTTGGCTGTATAAACACAATTTTGCACAGAATATAAGCACGGGCATACAAAAAAAAAAAAAAAAAAAAAAATACAGGTAGGCCCAGTTCTGATTGAGCCGTCAGTTTGGGACGTAGGAATACGACTTGCAGATCGGATAGTTGAAATGAGCTAGTCGAGTATGGTTACAAAGCGTTTATTTAATTTGTTATAGCCTACACAGATCTATGATATGAAAAATAGCTTACATATTTTTTACAAATAATGCTGCATTCATTGCGAACACAAAGCAGATCGATACAGAAATTACCCAACGTGGTGCTCTGTGTTTTTGGGCTTCTTACTTTCCTCATCACTTGCTTTTGCCTCTCGTTTTGATTTTCTCCACTTTTGCTTGCGTTCATTCCGCGAATTCCGCGGCATTGTCAAAAATATTAACCTGTTCACACGAAAACAATATTTAAAAATTTTAGTTTAAACCTCTGCAATATGTTATTTGTATATTTGAATAGATCTCGTCGAGAACCTTAAAACGATACAACGCATAGTCGTTTTGCACTCACGATTGTCCTGGTAAACCGCGATATTGTCAAAAGTGTTCACTGGTTCACAAGAAAAGCAATTTTTTAAATGTTCAGTTCAAACCACTGCGAAATGTTCTTCATATATTTGAATAGATCTCGTCGAGAGCTTTAAAACGATACCACGCACAGTCGTGTTGCGCTCAGGGTTGCCGAGATAGACTGAGTGAAACGCGGCGGCACACTAATAAACATTGCATCACCTACCCCGTACACAGGGAGCGAGGGGAGCGTTGCGCACTGCGCGACTTGGACTCCATAATGTTTACGAATATGCGAACACGATTAGTGTGCGGCACGTATTTTTAAGGCTATAATGGTTTCGATTGGGACCTATTTTTGTCACAGGCGGTTGGCTATAAGTCGCCCCATACTGTCCGCGGAGTTAGACGTAGTCCTATGTCAAAAAGTTGGGGCTCCGCGGCCTCGTCCTTGGGGAAGAAAAGGGCTCCGCGGTGTCAGAAGTTTGAGAACCACTGCTCAAAAGCGTTTGGGTAAATTTCTTTCCCCCTAATTTCGCGTGGTGCGTTTTTTACGCTTTCCAACCGTAGGTTGAAGAAGCGTGTATGCTCCAGCTTTGTCCGTCCGTCAGTCCGTCGGCACGATAACTCGCGTAAAAATGATTCGATTTCAATGAAATTTTAGTATGTGGTAGAGGACCACCTGGGGACGAACCCTATTGAAAATGGGTGAAGTGGGGTTAAAGGTCACGGCATAGGAGCGGGATCCATTCCATTGTCCTTATGCGTCATAACTTGCCCAGAAATGGTTCGATTTCGATGAAATTTTAGCATGTGGTAGGGGACCATCTGGGGGACGAACCCTGAAAATGGACAAAATTGGGTCAAAGGTCACGACATAGGATCGGGATCCATTCCATCGCCCTTATGCGTTATAACTTACGTAAAAGTGCTTCGATTGAGACGAAACTTTATCATGTTGTTCCGAAAGTATACTTTACCGGTTCTGTTGAATATGATCGAAATGGGGTCAAAGGTCAGGACACAGGAGCGAGATTTGTTCTACAGTCATTATCCTCATAACTGGAGTAATAACTTGAGTAATGATTTCCGGTATGTTGGAAAGCGTATCATAATCAATGCATTGCATGATGTTACTAACTTGTTTACTAGTTGACTTTGGTTTCTGAGGCGGGAGTATAAGTATTTAATTTCCGTGTTTTTCGGAAATAATGCATTGCGGGGGGGGGGGGGCAACTATCATTGCTGAATTTTCCTCTGTTGGCTGAGAATTTTGCATTTTTCACTTTACTGCTACGAACAACCATTACTTTCCTATTCCTTTCGGACTCTCTACGTGAAACACCCTGTATATATATATACAGCACTACAGATCATATCCATGTACTGAGAGAAGTAATTGAAAGAGCAAGGGAATATGAACTTCAATATGCATGGCTTTTACCGATTATAAAAAGGCCTTTGATTCCGTGAAACCACCAGCAGTTACAATTGCTTTGAAATCCTGCGGTACTGAAGATGCATACACTCGTATTATTAACAACGTCAATGAAAATGCAAGTGGCCGCCCCGGTGGCGCAGTGGTCTCAGCGATGGTTTCTGATTATTCGTCCGAGATGGGCCTGGGTTCGAATCCCGATGAGGCATGGATGTTGTGTTTGTCTAACGGCACTATCTCTCTCCCTTCCCTGGAGTCAGTGGCCATAAATTAGCGACGGGCGACTGCTTATTGCCCGTTGGGTTGCTCACGGTGGTCGCTAAACCTCCAATAAAAAAAAATGCATGTGCAAAAAGTTCAGCTATTTGAGGATATAGCACCAATAAAAATTGGAAAGGGAGTGAGACAAAGGGACACCATATCTCCCAAACTCTTTAATGCGACATTGAAAAAAATAATTGAACTGATAATTAATGCCTTTAAATAATGGAACTGGGAAAACAAAGGGATAAAGATTAATGGAGATTATTTAACTCACCTTCGTTTTGCTGATGACGTAGTCATTTTTGCAACCACACCTTCAGAGCTGCGTCGTATGATCCAGGAACTTGCTGACAAGAGTAAAGAAGTGGGATTAAAAATGAACTTTCAGAAGACAAAAGTGGTGTACAATGCTTTTACAAGAAGTGAAGATTTATCGTTTGATGGGGAAAAGCTGGAGATAACAGATACTTACGTTTACCTTGGACAGCAGATATCAAAAGAGTGTCACATTGATGAAGAAACTAATCGGCGTATAAAACTTAGAAGGAGAGCTTTTGGAAGAAATAGTAGAATTTTTAAGAGCAATATGCCATTATGTCTTAAAAGAAAAGTGTTTGATCAATGCATCCTTCCAGTGCTTACGTATGGTGCGGTGCATGCTATGTGTAATCAGGGAAGATAAGAAGAGGAACTCGTGCATCAGGAAAATGACGAGAGTGGAAGACTTGGTGATCCGAGTAAATGACCTGAAATGACAATGAGCTGGACATATTGCCAGAAGGACGGACCACCGATGGACAACCAAAATTTTAAACTGCATTTTGAGGGATAGGAAAAGACCCAGAAGAATACCACATGGGAGATAGGTGCGTGAAATTCGAAAGCATGCGGGAGTAACATGGAGGAGACTGGCACAAGACAGACCGTTGTGGAAGAAACTTGGGGAGACCTTCAGCCAGCAGTGGATTGTTAGTGGTTCACAATGATGATGATATATATATTCTTGCGCACTTTCGCCAACCGCTGGCTTTTGTGCCAGGATTTTTGAAATAGTCTTCGGTATTAAGTTCACCAGTAAGCCAGAGAGACTAATGGCTTTCACCAGCGTCGTGATCTTTAAACAAAGGGACATCTGTTTGTGAAACGCAGACAGTGCGCTCTGAAATCCTGCACAGGCACCTAGGAATTTCTCGTACGGTTGACACTCATAGGAAAGTTTTACACGCATGTACCCATGGGACTTTTGTGTCACGCATCAGAAACTAAGTTACATTAGATTGAACCTAGAGGCTCGGATAGGAAAGAGGGTAGACAGGTCAGAGAAATAGGAGTGCCAGATTGTTAGAGCGAGTCGACGTAGTTGGAAGTATGACGTAACAACGAGGACTTCCAAGAAGAAATGGCCGGGAGAAGATTCAAATGATCTTACGCTATGCTGCGCAACGTTTGAAGAAGTTTTAGGAAGGGAGTGTCTAACCCCAGGTCTAAAACTGCCCTTAAAAATAGGAAGCTGGAAGATCTGAATAAGTGAACTCATTCGGAAAGATAAACAGAAAAATAAGTGAAAGGAGAGCTTATCTGTTGAGTGTACCGTGACACCAGTCCAGGGCGGGAAGGGGGAGAGAGGACGGGGGTGGCAGGTGGCACCAAGCATCCATCTCAGCAAATATCAGCCCCACCCAGCCGCCTCGTGGGGTGGGGGGTGAAACTCACGGAAACTACTTCCGCATGCCGGCGCAGCAATCGGTACTCACCATCTCAACGGCAACCTGAAAAAGGAGGAGGTAGTGAGCTGTTTAACATTCAAATGAAGCCGTGGGTGGCCGAGTGGGCAACGTTCGTGACTGCCACGGAAAGGGCCTCAGGTTCAATCCCAGGCAGGTACGAACGCTCGATCCACTAAATATCCGCCGTGCGTCGGATGGGCACGTTGAGCCGTCGGACCCCGGGTATTGCCCCCCGGTAATAAATAAATGCATCTTCCTCCCCCTTTCTACTTCGCTTCAGTGTCACTTTCTTATGGGGCGCTCTAGCTCAAATCTCCTAGTTTCCTATTTCTAAGGGTTGTTTAAGACCTGGAATCAGACACTATCTTCCTAAAATCCTCTACATATGATCATGATCAACATTCAAATGATCTTGTTTATACCGGGAGTTTACATATCTCGTTGCCGACGGCTTGGCGTACCCATCCAGCGCACGGCGTGTATTAGGTGGTTCATGAAAACTCGTACTCCTGTGACCATCTGATCGGAAGGCGGTTGTTCTACCAATAGGCCACCCGCGGGCCCGTCTGACACTAGGCTAACTATATTTCTCATAGGCAAACTCCTTGTGATCACGACGTTACATCGCCAGTGCAGCGTAATATTTTCCCTTTATGTACCTAGCTATTATTCGCAATACTCATTTGGTGCACTGATGATATCTAGAATTTTTTAGCAATGTTGACGCAACACAAGATTCGAAATGTTCACAAGCTGCCTACTGCAAAAAAAAACGGCTGCAATAATCTCATCTGTGTGTGAGATATAAGTCACTGTAAACGTACAAAAGGTATTAGTAACAAGAGAAAATATTTTAAAAAGAAAATTATCGCGCGTATGACACGCGAGCTCAGCACGAAAAAGATAAGGAAATGCAGGATAGCTATGTTCGTAAATCCAAAACCTTAAGACTGGATTAAGGCTTCAGGTTGTGGCATTAGTTTCTCGATTTGCATGCGTGGGAAGCAACTCTTCTAGATATTTTTCCTAATCACTATTATTGTACTGTATTTACAGAATAGCAATATCTTACGTCCTTAGAAATATTTTATTTTATTTCCTGCCGTTAACGATAGGGCGCTTATGATAAATTTACCAGAGCGAAGTGCTTTAGTCATGTGGGCACGTGCCCCCCAATTTTATAAAACTTAAATGGGATGGGCAAGCCTGCGATTGGGCGGCAAATATGAGTGGGAGGCTTAACGGAGTCGTTACGAATTTCAAAGATTGAAAATCAAGAGCTTTATAAACACACACAGTGGCATGTCCAAAAATGTTATGGGGGGGGAGGTGTATGAATTTTTTTATACAACTTAAATGTATGCAACATCTGCGCAAAGATATTCAAATATTACTGGAAATTATTAAAATTCTTGTCACCTCGTAACTGTTGACCACTTGTATTTTCCTATCTATCTGCGCAGAAAACAAGAATACTGTTAAATGGTTCAAAGATACAAGTAATTCTAGATCGAAATAAAAATGTACCTTCTAGTTAAACATTCTTTATTTGTATAACGGCGCTTTTTAGCACGTCTTTTGTAAAAAAAGATCGTGCTTATGTTTCCGGTTTGTCCGTCTGTACCCACGATATCTCTGCAACTATTTGTCCGATTTGAAAATTTCTTTTTGCATTGGAAAGCTTGAAATATGCGAATGATGATCCTTTATTTCGTTTTTCTTTTTTTTTTTTTTTACGATGTACAATTTCGCCGCTACGGAGTGTAAATGCAGATGATGTCGAATTCAAAAATACGTTTTATTCCACATATTTTCTTCTAAACATCCGATTAAAAAAATTATTTTATCTTTCGATTCAATTTATGTCGAATAGTATTTTAGATATAGCTACTTTTTCAAATTACGTATAGATTTTTCGCTAGCGGGCGTAAAAGTAAATTACATTTTCCCCGATAACTCTTCTTCTAAAACTCCGATTTGAAAAAAATTTTCTTCAGCGGATACATCTACTGATGGAAAATCTTTTGCATACAATTTCAAATTTTTGGTAAAGAATACTTTAGCCACCAGAGGGCGTAAGTGTTAATTTTTGCTTCTGATGTATTTGCCATAAAATCTGAGCTTCTAAAATATCGATTCAAAAAATTCTTTCGTGCACTAATGCCTCTCACATTGATAAACCTTTTCCGAATATTTTATTTTTAAAATATTCCACAGTTTCTCCGCCAGGGGCGTAGATGTATATCTTATTTTTGTCAATATCTCTACTTCTAGGAGTCCAATTTGAAAAATTCCTTCTTTGTTGGATAGTTCTTCTAGTGTGACATGTTTTTCATATAATTTCAAAATTTTCAATTAATTCATAGACTTTCCGCTAGGGGACGTAATGGTAAACTGCTTTCCCCCCTATGTCTCTGCTTCTAAACCTCCGATTTGAAAAATTCTTTCTGCACCGGATACAGCTCCTGATGGGACATCCTTTGCACATAATTTCTAATTTTTGAAAAAAATGGTTTGGCCACCCGGGGGCGTAAGTCTTAATTTCCGCTTCTGATTTATTTGCAGCAAAATATGAGCTTCTAAAATCTGGATTGAAAAAAAAGTGGTTTGTTCACAGATACTACTCATGTCGACAAACCTTTTAGGAACATTTTCTTCTTGAAATAATGCATGGCTTCTACACCAGGGGCGTAGATGTATATCTTATTTTTGTCAATACCTCTACTTCTAGGAGTCCGATTTGAAAAATTCCTTTTTGTTGGATAGTGTTTCCGATGAGAAATGTTTTTCCTATAAATTCAAAATTTTCAAGTAATTCTAGACTTTCCGCTAGGCGGCACAAAGGCAAATCGCGTTTTCTGCGTTATTTCTGCTTCTAAAACTCCGATTTGAAAAATTATTTCTGTATGGCATACAAGACCTGATGGAAAACATTTTTCACATAATTTCTAATGTTTGGTAAGGAATGGTTTGGTAAAGAATGGTTTGGCCACCAGGGCCATAAGTGTTAATTTCTGCTTCTGATGTATTTGTAGCAAAATCTGGGCTCCTGAAAACTCGACAATTTTTTTTTTCTTGGACCGATAGTGCTCATATGGAGAAACCTTTTGAGAATACTTTCTTCCTAAAATAATGCATGGTTTTCGCACCAGGGGACGTAAAGTCACATTTTAGTTTTGTCGATATCTCTGTTTCTAAGAGTCCGATTTGAAAAATTCTTTCTATGTTGGAGAACGTTTCCGGTGCGAAACGTTTCTCATATAAATTCATGTTTTTCTTAACGCACAAGTCTGCAACCAAAGGGCGTAAGCTCACAATTCCGTTTACAGCAATATCTGAGGGATTAAAAACTCGATTGAAAAACCTTCTTTCTTCCGTCAGATACTATTGTTTTCCATACCGGTTCCATTGAATTTGAATAGCTTTGATAAATTTAATTTGCGTCAGAACGGATTCAAAAGACGTGCTTATTACACCCGAAAATTCGGTGTCAACTTTCTTGTTTCATTGTACAGTGAGAATAACAATCCCTGACGCCAAACTCATTTCGACAATTTTTGGTTTTTATTTGATTCAACTATTATGTTACTTTTACTTACTATTACTTGAGCCGTATTTCCAGCTTTTTGGAGTTCTTTTGCTAGTTCATCTAAAACTTCTTCAGCTTTCGGTGTGTATTGTCGATGAATGTGAAGTAATGCTAACCCATTGAGTCTCAGTTCTGATATGGTATTGCGTAGATATTATTAGGGGTATGCCAAAGTTTCCGCCATTTTAAGGGGAAAGGAGACAGGAACAATCGGGAAACCAGTACACATTTATTCAACGAAATATTGGCCGTTAGCATCAATGACCTTTTGCCATTTTTCAGGCAAGAAATGAATGCCCTGTGATAGAAACGACTCGGGTTTTGAGCTGAAGAACGCAGTGACGAAATTTTCCACCTCTGGAACTGTAGTGAACCGCTGTTGGGCTAGGGCATGTTGCATAGAGCAAAACAGATGAAAGTCTGAGGGTGCAATGTCCAAGGAGTAAGCCGGGTACGGTAAAACCTCACAGTGTAACTGTGAAGATTTGAATTCGTGGTGGCACCGACATGTGGTCTGGCATTATCGTGTAACAGGATGACTGGGCGGCGTCCTTTATCTATCCATGTGTGTTTTTACTCGATAGCGGCATTCAGTTTCATCAACTGATCGCTATATCGTTGTGCAGTGATTGTTTCGCCCGATTTCAACAGTTCGAAGTACGGCAATCCATGCATATCCCACCGCACACACAACAGCACCTTTTTCCCGTGAATATCCTGTTTTGCAGTGGATGTTGATGGCTGGCCTGGGTCGACCCAGGATCGCTTGCGTACGGGGTTGTAGCAATAGACCCATTTTTCATCCCCGGTGACAATTTTCCACAAGAAATTCTTCCCTTGAAACCTCTTCAGCAACGACATGCAGATGCCCAATCGTCGAGTTGACCAATATTACGCTCCGTTGAAGTATGCGGAACCACTTATTAATCTTCTGGATCTTCCGCAAGGCCTGTAGACGCCGTACCACCGTCGATTGAGCCACTTTCAAATGTTTCGTCAGTTGCGTGGTCGATTGTGTAGCATCCTCTTGCAACAGCGATTCCACTTCCTCGTCTGCGAGTTCCTGCGGTCTACCTGCACGTGGCTTGTCTTCCAAGCTTAGATCACCTTTCTTAAACCTGGCAAGCCATTCTAGACACGTCCGCTCACACATAACCATTTCGCTATACTCCTGACATATTGAACAGTATGCTTCACTCGCACTTTTCTCTAAATTAAACATGAATAACAAACAGTGCTGCAAATGAACTTTATTGGCCGCCATGCTTGGCTTCATGTACGAACTGACAACACGGGTTGCCGGCCGGTTAGACCCCTACAGCGCCCGCTAGCGGGGGCGGCGGAAACTTTAACATACCCCTAATATTTTAAGAGACGCAGTGTTGAAGCCGAACGCTCACTTTCTGAAGTTGTCACTGGAGTACCTAGTATGTGAAACAATATTTTTATATTTCGCAACACCTCACTGTAGCACAGTTTTAAAGCACTTAATGCATCTTTTGGCCAGTGTTCCTTTTCCTTGCGGGCGATCCTACAGTACCGCAGTTTCAATTCTGCGATTAGTTCTTCTTGCGAGCCATTCAAGTCACCTGTATAAAATCAATTTAAAGTTTTAAAACCATCAGTATCTTGAGAAGATGGTGGCACATTCGGATTTGTTGGGAAAAGTGACTGGAATTCTGATAAGACCGATTTGTGTGCAAGAAATCTGTTTTCCAAAGCACTAATAAACATGTCTAAAAATAGTCCTTTGGGTTTTCTGTGTGTTGTGTTACAGCGTTGGTTTTGTCTTGGTATTTTAATCAAAATTCCTTGCTTTTCAGCGTGCTTTGGAGTAATCTGAAATAGGTCAGGGAACTCAAATTTGGCATTGCCAGAAACAGCCACAGAAACTTTCAGTATACCCATAAATTGACTTATCATTGTAATGGGACATTCTGGTTCTTGGCTCCCTGCCGCTTCCTCATCTTCATGGAGAAAACGCGTTCAGTTGCTGCCATGAAACATAAACAATTTCAAAGACTAACAAAACTTTGCCTTTTAAAATCTCGTTTTTGAAATACCGAAAGGTTCCAATTTTTTGGGGGGTGACACATTAACCACCATCACCCCCCTCTCTGGGCACGACACTACAGGCAACTCACTCCATAAATTGGGACCCAGTAAAGATAATCACCCGCCAATCACAACTGACAAAGAGGAAACTTTAATGAACGGAAATTGCCAGAAATACCACGTTTAACGATAATTAGGATTGGGAACTCCCGACTGAGCCTCCCCCGGTGGCGCAGTGGTCTAACCGATGGCTTCTGATCATTCGTCCGAAAGGGGTCCGGTTCGAATCCCGTGAGGCATGGATGTTATGTTTGACTTACAGCACTGGCTCTCTCCCTTCCCTGGAACCAGTGACCCTACATTAGGGACTGACGACTGCTTATGGCCCATTGAGTTGATTACGGTGGTCGTTAAACCTCCAACCAAAAAAACTCCCGACTAATTGGCAAAAGCTACTCCAGTGACGTAGTCTGATGATGAACTAGGTTCTGCCGCCCTGGTGGCGCACTGCTTTAAGCACTGGCTTATGATCATTCGTCCGTGAAGGGTCCAGGTTTGAATCCCGGTTCGGCATGGATGTTGTGTTTGTCTTAAGGCACTGGCTCTCTCACTTTCCTGGAAACCAGAGGCCTAAAATTAGGGACGGAAGACTGATAATAGCCCATTGCGTTCACGGTGGTCGTTAAACCTCCAAACGAACTAGGTTCTAGTTCAAAAATTTTACCATCAAATATGAAACAAATTGCTTCTCTAAAACTCGTAAATTTAACTCTCTCGCTGTAGGATGAACGTTTTGTTGTACTTTGAAACTTATTTTGTTCAAAAGAATGCTTAAAATTACAAAAAATTCCGTGGCATTCTTCTGAACGAAAAGTTTCCTTTTAACGAATGTAATTTAAGACTACACACTTGTGATGTTCAAATTGAATAAATTACCAAAGTTTATTAACAATTAAATGTTTTATTAACATCGACTATAGTTTCGCAGAGCGTTTGGCTCGGCATCATCAGAACGAATGGAGCGTAAACATTCAAATCATTGTAACATCATCAGAGTTCTGACTTCACGGATTTTGATGAGTTGTTTCCACGCTCTTGAAAGAGACGTCATGTCGTTGACAAGCCGTGGTGTATGTTGAAAGCTTCTAATATATTAAGTTTGATAGTCGAATCAGGTTTATCAATAAGCATAGCGTTTCTAAAAAAAATTATGGTTATTTTCGTGACAATGTTGGGCTATAGATGACTTCTTCAGTTCATAGTTCCGTACGTAATTCTTGTGTTCATTCACACGGAAATTTAAAGCCCTGCGGGTCTGTCCTATATGTGAAAGTCCATACTCTGTACAAGGTATCTATAAATTTCCCAGGAATTTATATCTTTGACATAATCTTTTGATCCGTAAAAATTCATCTTGTGGGTTTGAAAACAACTGAAATTAACACTTTTGAGAATGTTTGTTGTTTGAAATTCCTGAGCAAATGGGATAACCGCCCAATTCGTTCGTACTGGGAGGTCTATTGGCGTGAGAGAGCAGACAACCTATAATCGACTATAGCTCTGCGAAACTATAGTCGATGTTAATAAAACATTTAATTTTCTTCTACGTGTTCGTAGTTTTCTAAATAAAAACCAACGCAACTTAAAACAAATGACACTGAAATCAGTGAAGTGGATTAACTTGCTCTTAAGATGAGTAGTTTGGTAAAAATGATTATAAACATTGTTCTCATATCTGTAACTCGAGCGATACACAAAACAGCGTTATCAGCAGTGATCCATTGTGCTTATAACGTTCGTTCCACGTCGTTTTTCTGAAAGCAATACATTACTCAAGAAACGCTTTTATAGCGTAATAAATCCGTTTATTCACTGGTGTAAATACGCATAAAGTTTTGCCGAGCTTTCGCACTTTACTGGAAAGCTTTTTCAAGGCAATGGTAGTCATAAAAATGCGGGGAATTAGAACACGTAAGAAACAAAGATGATCTTTTGAAAATAACGCAGGCGGCATCACGGGTAGTATTACTTGAAATAGTACCACTATTTCAAGGCAATGGTAGGCATAAAAATGCAGGGAATTAGAACACGTAAGAAACAAAGATGATCTTTTGAAAATAACGCTGGCGGCATCACGGGTAGTATTACTTGAAATAGTACCACTATTTCAAGGCAATGGTAGGCATAAAAATGCAGGGAATTAGAACACGTAAGAAACAAAGATGATCTTTTGAAAATAACGCAGGCGGCATCACGGGTAGTATTACTTGAAATAGTACCACTATTTCAAGGCAAGGCAATGGTAGGCATAAAAATGCAGGGAATTAGAACACGTAAGAAACAAAGATGATCTTTTGAAAATAACGCTGGCGGCATCACGGGTAGTATTACTTGAAATAGTACCACTATTTCAAGGCAATGGTAGGCATAAAAATGCAGGGTATTAGAACACGTAAGAAACAAAGATGATCTTTTGAAAATAACGCAGGCGGCATCACGGGTAGTATTACTTGAAATAGTACCACTATTTCAAGGCAATGGTAGGCATAAAAATGCGAGGAATTAGAACACGTAAGAAACAAAGATGATCTTTTGAAAATAACGCTGGCGGCATCACGGGTAGTATTACTTAAAATAGTACCACTATTTCAAGGCAATGGTAGGCATAAAAATGCAGGGAATTAGAACACGTAAGAAACAAAGATGATCTTTTGAAAATAACGCAGGCGGCATCACGGGTAGTATTATTTGAAATAGTACCACTATTTCAAGTTAGATGGAGGCATCTACAAACAAACAAACAAACAAAATGAGCACCGATGGGTTCACCTCTATATTTTCGGTCCTTGCAGAAGCAAAATTTAGACCGCTAGAAGACCTCGTCTTTCTAAATTGTATTAAGAAACCCCGGGTTTGGATCCGCTACGCTGACGATATATTCTTCATATGGGAACATGGAGTAGATGAACTGAATGATTTCATGCGCAAGATAAACAACCTACACAATACGATAAAATTCACCATGCAGCGTGAAGTAAATGGGGCGCTGAATTATCTTGACGTCGCGCTCAAGAGAAATGAAACATACAGCTTCGATTTTGACGTTTATTCTAAACCAACAGCAGTACCGAACCTTGTCCCTCCTGATTCACATTGCCCAAAAGAGTACAAACTTTCTGAGTTCAGAGCATGGTTCTATACAGCGCATAACGTATGCAAACCCGACTACCTAAATAATACAGAAATTGATAATATTTATAGCAATGGTCTAAAGGCTGGATATAAGAAAGATGACGTAGACAGAATACATAGAACGGTAAAAAATCTCATAATGTCTACCATAACGAAATCAACTAGTATGAGACATACGTGATGAATCATGTAATAAGATACGCAGGACACATCACGTATGTCCCAGGTTTTACATATTGGTTAAATTTATACGTAGGGTTTCAATAGCGTCACAGACTCCGTTATCACATATAACATCTAACTGCAAGGAGAGACAGTGTGAGAAGGAAAAAGGGTGTGTGTACGCTATACCGTTGGTGTATCCTATAACAACACAGAAAAGATATATATCAGAATGACAAAGTGAACCTTAGATACTGGATGTAAAGAACACATGTGAAGTGTCAACAAAGACATGCAAAATACAGCCGTCGCCAGAGAAGCCATGCATTGCTCCGCCGTTCCTATATGGAATAACATTAGAAGAGTTGTTTCGAACTTCTAAGAGACTACCATCATTAAAACAATCGAAATCCTCTCCAGCAAACTAGCATGCAATGATATGGTCTCTTTCGAACTACTAATGGTTTCGCATGCGTTATTGAAAGCTGGACACACATAGCAGAACACCGTATAATTGCGAGAAAAATTCACATAATACTACTCGTGATGTCGTCCGCGTTATTTTCAAAAAAATCATCTTTGTTTCTTGGTGGTCTAATTCCCTGCATTTTCATGTCTACCATTGCCTTGGAAAACAGAGCCCATTTAAGAAGACAAGGGGCCCGGGGGTTGGACAGTATTTTGGGGCCCCAGTGTTAGTGGCACATCTAGGATTTCACAATGGGTGTCCGAATAAAAATACCCGGGAGAAAGCATTCCCAAAATATGATGAGGAAACCATAAAAATATCCCCGCCATATCGAAGTGTGTATCTCATGATTCATGGACGGAATCAGTATTAGCAAGAAAATGTAAAAATGTGTGGTTACAAAATGGTCACCAGTTTAGTTCTGCTTTCACCTCCCCCCCCTCTTTCGGGGTTCAGCTTGTCGAAATTTTATCGAAGTAGTGGACAAAATAATATGACCCAAATATCATGATTCTTTTTTTTTTTTTTTTTTTTTTGATTGGAGGTTTAACGACCACCGTGAGCAACTGAATGGGCTATAAGCAGTCGCCCGTCCCTAATTTAGGGTCACTGGTTCCAGGGAAGGGAGAGAGCCAGTGCCGTAAGACAAACACAACATCCATGCCTAACCGGGATTCGAACCCGGACCCCTTTCGGACGAGTGATCAGAGGCCATCGCTTAGACCACTGCGCCACCGGGGCGGGGCTATCATGATTCAAACGAATTCTTAATGTATGAAAATTTCCCCCAATTACAGATGTCTTAAAAAAAACTTCTGTAATGCTTTCGAAAGATTTGAGGATGAACTGGGGGCGACTATACTTTTTGTGGATTCCTCCTAAAAAAGAGGAAAGAAATAGAATTTTTTTTTTCCCACAAGGCAGTTTCTTACAGTTTTTGCTGTGCTATCTGAAAAAGAAACTGTAGAACTCTGTCAATTCTTCAAGCAGCCTGCATAAGTCTGGGGCCCCTTAAAAATGCGAAGCCTGGGGCTGCAGCCCCCCCCCCCCTTAAATGGGCTCTGCTTGGAAAAGCTTCCTAGTGGAGTGGTGCGAAAGCTTGGCGAAACTTTATGCGTATTTACACCAGCGAATAAACGGCTTTGTTACGCTATAAGCGTTTCTTGAGTGTACACGGTCTGGTGTACTTTGAAATTTACGTAGTCGTCATTAGTTTTGATCAAAAAAATTATCCGAGCTTTACTTGAACTTCAAGTATATTTGAATGAAAATGTTGATGAGACAAAAACCATTGTGTTCCAGGGCTGTTTATTTTCTTTTTACAATGGCACAGTATATAAAATGAAATCTCAGTTATACGTTTTTCTAGGAGATGGTCTTTAAAAACGTACAAATGTAAAAAACGTATAAACGAAATTTCAAAATGTTAAATGCTATTGTAAAATTATTTATGCTTTAAAAGGGTATAAGATGTTCATTAATGATTTATTTAAAGTCGAACTGGCGGGGAAAGACAAAAAATCGTTATAAATTGTAATATATTTTATCGCATTGGAAAAATCATAAAGCCTATGAAAATCGAAGTTCTCCTTTGACGACTGTCTATAAAAATCCTGGTTATACATTATGCGAAATCCTCACAACTAAGAATCTGATATTAAGGCTTCAGTATGGACCTCATGAATTAAGCTTTTTTTTTTTTTTTTTTTTTTCCGGATCCTGAGTGCATCCATTTGAAACCAGAATGTTGAATATTGATGATACATTTAGGATTCTGTTCTAATATGCCACAAAGTTACGTCCCAGAGATTTATCAGTTTTTAAATAGCACGTGTGAGTCATGAAATGCGAAACCAATTTTTAATCCAAACCGAAAGTAAACAACATTATCCTCTCTAATGGGATCAAGGTTCAACTTTAGCTGCAACAAGAAAGAACACAACGACGCTGTGTCAATGCTCTCAAAGTTGTGACAATACCTAGGTTACGTATAAAAGAATCAAATAACCGTGTAGTTTTGATAATCTAAAATTCAGATTTCAGCGTGTAATCGCAAAAAGCGTATAAATGAGTTACGGATAACAGTTTTTTTTTGGGGGGGGAGTTAACGACCACCGTGAGTAACTCCGTGGGCTATAAGCTGTCGCCCTTCCCTAATTTAGGGCCACTGGCTCCAGGGAAGGGAGTAAGCCAGTGCCGTAGGACAAACACGACACCCCTGCCTCACTGGGATTCGAACCCTGACCCATCTTGGACGAATGGTCAGTAGCCATCGCTTAAACCACTACGCCAACGAGAGGTATAACCGAGTTAAAAATGCGATAGGAACTGCAGGAAAATATCGGGACTAACGCCGAATTACGTATAAAAGTGAAAAACGTATAACTGAGGTCCCACTGTAGTTGCTGTATGGCATAAATACCTGCCTCGTTGAGAAGAGGGGGGCTTGTCCATATTTCTCTTAAGCATGTACAACTTTCTTTGTATTAATGCCATCCCACTGCAATATCCGGACGGCTCCAAGCCATACTACATCGGAATGACCAAGCGTTCGTTCAGAATTAGACTCAACGAACATAAGAGACACAAGTGACGGAAAAGTAGCCACTGCCTTGTTCAGAGAAGTCTAGTTCAAGTCCGCTGATTCTATGTGTGATGATATAAAGAAATTAGCTTCCTACTCCACGCCTAAATCTACTGCCATCCGCGAAACCTTAGAGATCATTACCAACATTGAGGCTTGCAATGATAGCGTCCCTCTAGAATTGCCACGAGTTTGCTACCAGTTCGCCAAATAATGCTGCATTTTCTTCCACGATACCACGTGCCCAACCAACATGACTCCTCGTTTCTTCGAATAAATAATCACATTTGCACCTATTCATTTATTGTCCAGTCAAGTCACCGCGTTTAAATTGTTGAATTATTCTATTATTCAGTTTGCTGTATACCTTCCTTGAAACAGACATCTGATTGATGTACGAAAGCTTGGAAACTTTGATTTCTATTCTACGCCAAGAAATTCGGATCATTAGTATAGTTGTTTTTTTTTATTGGAGGTTCAACGACCACCGTGAGCAACTCAATGGGCTATAGGCAGTCGCCCGTCCCTAATTTAGGGTCACTGGTTCCAGGGAAGGGAAAGAGCCAGTGCCGTAAGACAAACACAACATCCATGCCTCACCTGGATCCGAACCCGGACCCCTTTCGGACGAATGATCAGAGGCCATCGCTTAGACCACTGCGCCACCGGGGCGGCTAGTATAGTTATCCTACACTGCTGGACAATTGCTAAGGACGGATCATAAATGGCTATATATATATGCAGCCCCGGTGTCGCAGTGGTCTAAGCGATGGCCTCTGATCATTCGTCCGAAAGGGGTCCGGGTTCGAATCCCGGTGAGGCATGGATGTTGTGTTTGTCTTACGGCACTGGCTCTTTCCCTTCCCTGGAACCAGTGACCCTAAATTAGGGACGGGCGACTGCTTATAGCCCATGGAGTTGCTCACGGTGATCGTTAAACCTCCAATCAAAAAAAAAAAAAAACGCCTATATAGCGCATAAAAAGGAAGTGTGCTTGGATGCCAAGTGAAATAAAATAATGTCAGAATGCCAGGACATTACAAGAAAGACAATTTATTGTGCTCTGAAATCCAGAAGGCTTTGGAACGTGTTCAAGGGACAAACAGGCCATTTTGTGCAGAATACGTAAACGTGAAAAAATGCAATTACCGTCCGCAGGCGGTCCGGCGTAAGATGTCAATACGGGATATGGCCACCATGGAGGGCGATGCAAGATTCCACACGTCGTGTCATGCTTTGCACAACATTATCAAGCAGCTGTTGGGGTAATTTATCCCATTCCTCTGTCAGTGCACGGATGAGGGTGTCCTTGTTTATTGGAGGGCATTGGCGACCAGAAAGACTCCGCCCCAAAGCATCCCACACATTTTAAATGGGATTCAGATCTGGAGAACGTGCTGGCCATACGAGGCGTTGAATATCCTCGCTCTCAAAACACTCCTGGACAGCGACTGTTCGATGACATGTTGCGTTGTCGTCCATGAAAATGAATCTATCACCGACAGCACCACGGAATATGCAAACATGAGGTAGCAGAACATCATTAATGTATCGTTGGCCAGTCATAGTCCCAGTTGGAAGCACATAGAGGGACGTACGGCCATTGATCATGATGCCAGCCCATACCATGACACTACATGTCGGATATCGGTCCCTTTCCTGTATGTTTGCTGGACAATATGCAGCACCACTATCACGCCAGATCAGTTGTCCTCGACAATCGGACGATAGACTGTATCTACTCTCATCTGAGAAGGGGACAGCAGACCAGTCGTTATCAGTCCAATTGCAATGTTGATGGCACCATTGCAAACGGGCGGTACGGTGACGTTTGGACAATGGGATGCACACAACAGGACGGCGGGCGTATAGTCCTCCTTCATGCAAACGTCTGGCGACAGTTTTTCGGGAGATCCGCTTGCCAGTAGCAGCCATAAACTGATTTGCTACCTCACTAGCTGTGCTGCGCTGGTGTCTTTTTGTTGATAGCACTATGTACCGATCTTCTGCAGGTGTCGTACTGCGAACACGACCTCCCCCGTGACGTTTGCTACACTCTCCATTTGTTTGAAATGATTTCCAAAGCCTTGAAACAACACTGTGGCTGACGTCGAACTCCCTGGCAATATCCGTTATTTTTCGCCCTTCTCAATCTTGCCAATAATACGGCCACGCGTAAAATCATCTAGGTGATGTCGGGAAGACATACTGAAAATTGCAAGTTCGTCAATTGATTCTTTCCCTTTCAACTTTGCGTTTGAACAACAACGGTCAATACCCGTCAAATCCTTTATATCTCTTATCAGCGCTATGACGTTACGAACAAGTTCGGCAATCCAAAATTTGCATACGCACAACACGTCTTACTGTATCCCGCACTTATGCTAATTTCCACATTTTCCTGCCTTCCATTTTATGGTTGCTATCGTTGCTATTGTCATCCGTCCTTAGCAATTGTCCGGCAGTGTATTTTGAGAATTCTAACTTAGATTATGTACAATCGGTGTTTTTTGTAAAAAAACTTTTCTGAACTATATTAAGAATCAATAACTTTACTTCGATGTAGTTATGATACTTGCTTAAAGGTGGCGCCATTCTTCCTTACCACTCCCTCGAAGTAAAGTGGATTTTTTACGCTTTCCAACCGTAGGTTGAAGAAACGTATATGCTCCAGCTTTGTACGTCTGTCTGTCCGTCTGTCTGTCTGTCCGTGCAATAACTCGCTTAAAAATGGTTCGATTTTGACAAAATTTTTGGTATGTGGTAGGGGACAACCTGGGAAGGAACCCTACAGAAAATGGGCGAAATGGGGTCAAAGGTCAGGACATAAGAGGGGATCCATTCCATCGCCCTTATGCGTCATAACTTTCTAAAAATGCTTCGATTGCAACAAAACTTCATCATGTTGTTCCGGAGGTATACTGAACCGGTTCTGTTGAACATCATCGAGATGGGGTCAAAGGTCAGGTCACAGAAGTGAGATTTATTCCACTGCTATTATCCTCATAACTTGACTAAAGACGCTTCTATTGCGACAAAACTTTAGTATGTTTTTTAGGAGGTATACTGAACCGGTTCTGTTGAATATCAACGAAATGAGGTCAAAGGTCAGGGCACAGGAGCGAGATTTATTTTACAGCCGTCATCCTAATAACTTGAGTAATAGTTTCTGGTATGTTGGAAAGCGTATCATAATCAATGCATTGCATGATTTTACTAACTTGTTAATATATAGTTCATGAAAACTTTTCGCAAAAAATACCGGTTGTACAATCTAAGTTAGGATGATTTTTATCATTGGGCCAATTTTGATGTATAGGAAATCTTTCTTCGCTGCGGAAATAGGGTCGAAATTTTTTCCATTAGAAATATAGGGAGAAAAAGCACTAGACTTCTATCGCAATGGACGAAATCCACTGTGACTGCACATTGCGTAACAAAAAAGATGCACTAAGAAAAGTGTACAATGCTGAATAATTAAAAATTCCAAGACAAAATCTAGGAATCTAAAGCTTTTAACTAACGTTCTTGTGAGAACAGTGGAAAATATTATGAAAACTCTGCAGGTAATTTATTAGTTTGAAGAATGCACGACGTATCAATTACACAAGCATATTGCTAGAGTTTCGCTTTTTAACGAACTTCAATAATGATTATCGGTCATATCTAAGTTCTTTGGGGTCCCACTCAGATGTCTTAGCCTTGGTAGCCCACTGAGATGTCTTAGCATAGGGGCCCTCTAAAGCCTTAATCCGGGCCTGTCTCTGTGCTCTATGGTGAGATATGGAATGGGGAGGTGAGACACTTTTGGTGAGGGACTGCCTTACGAAATACCTGTTTTAGTGTCCAAAATGGACCATTGCGCAAGAAGTCGTTTTATAAAGTTTTAAACAACTTTTAAAAGGCGTGAAGAAATAGTATTTTCTCTATATGTGTTCATGGAATTAAAATATCGCCAAACAGAAATCTTGGATTCGTTCTTGGATCTCGTTCATATTTTTATTGCTAGATGGAGCTTTTGATTAACAAGTATTATTTACCTTCGATTCGTTGTTAAGCATTTTATGGTCGACTTGTTTTGATTGGCCAAAAATAGCCTCCTTCTTTTCTTCTTTTCTTTCTTTTTATCTGTCTGGTTATATCGAAAGTTTCTAACCTTCCCTTCACCTTCGTTATATACGTAAGGGGTCGACCAGTGGTGCACCCAGGCATTCTTGTGGGGGGGGGGGAAGGAGGCTATATACAGCGGTTGGACAGAATAATGTGAACACCACGCTCAGAGATGTGTTTTTTAATGCAGCTGCATACGTCGCAATTCGCAAAGGTAGCCACCACTTTTTGGTTGTAATAGCTTTGTTTAGAACCTCAAGGTCCTGTTTAAGTGCATTTAAAGTGTCTTGTTGCAAAATTTCTTTCAGGGTGACGACCAAATGAACGACCTACCGGACTTCGAAAGAGGGCTAATTGTTGGTGGCCGGCTAATTGGTGCCTCCGTGACAAGAGTCGTCAGGGTAGTTGAGGGTGTCAACAGCTATTGTGTCTAGCGTCAGGACACCATACCGTGTTCGTGGCAAAGCCTCTTCTGTTCTGCGAAACACAAGAGTGGCTGAAAAACGACCCTGACTAATAGAGACAGTAGAGCATTAAAGAGGACTGTTACCCGTAATAAGACCATGGCGCCGAAAATTAGTGTTGAGCTCAATTTGCTTCTCCAGACCCCAATATCAACTAAAACAGTGCGCAGGGAGTTGCATAGACAAGATGTTCACTGCAGAGATGCTATTGCAAAGCCTCTGGTGACCCGGGTGAAAGCACGAAGGCAACGGCAGTGGTGCCTGGAGCATACAACGTGAACTGTCGATGCATGGAAGTGTGTAATGTAGTCGGATGAATCCTTATTCACACTATTCTTCACCGCAGGACGTGTGTAATGTGGTCGGATGAATCCACATTCACACTATTCCTCACCGCAGGACGTGTTTATATGTGGAGAACACCGTCATAAGCGTGCAACCCAGACTGTCTGTTCCCAATAGTACAGCATGGTGGTGACTCTGTCATGCTCTGGGCGGTCATATCGTGGTTTT
Organism: Macrothele yani; assembly: GCA_039090855.1. NCBI lineage: Eukaryota > Metazoa > Arthropoda > Arachnida > Araneae > Macrothelidae > Macrothele > Macrothele yani. Next base: position 103,962,074 of record CM076996.1, on the reverse strand, counting down.
CAGCAGGCCCCCTGATGACTTTGAAAGGACGGAGGACTGGCAGGACGTATGAAACCATTTTGACCGACCAAGTCATCCAATAGCTAAGGCATTGTTTCCTGCAGGGTATGCCATCTATCAAGATGATAACGCCCCAATTCACAGAGTTTGGAATGTCCAATCATAGTTAAAGGAACATGAGGACGAAATTTCACACCTTCCTTGGCCTCCTCAGTCACCAGACGTTAAACATCATCGAGTCACTATGGTCTGTGTTAGAAAACAGAGTAAGATCCAGTTATCCTCCTGCCGCATCTCTCAAGGACTTGGAGCAGTTTCTGCATGAAGTATAACATCCCACTACCCACCACGCAGGATCTGTATGCGTCTATTCCAAGGAGGGTTCAAACGGGTTTGAATGTCAAAGGGGGTTCCACACCCTATTAGGTACAGACCCCCCCCTAAAACCATCCCCCGTAACTTTCGAACCGTTTGTCGCATGTAAACAAGTCAGGTACCGTTGGAAAGTACTTGAAGGGAACTATTATGTGATGTGAAAGAACATGCTAATTAAACTAATTAACACGCTAATTAGCTGTCTGTCTCCGAATTTTTCCATATAAGAGGTATGTTATTTTACGAGCATTCAATTCGGCCCATAATAAAAGCCTTAAATTCCAAATTTCATACGAATTGACCAATAAATACGTGTACTGTGAGCTACGGAAAAAAGATGCCGCTAATGTTAAACTGCAAAAGTTGTTTCTGATTTTTGTCGTTTAATCGAGAACAGATACAGTGATTCGGAATTGCAACAGTAAAACACAAAGAGGCCCAGATAGTATGAGCCGCTATACAAGAACAGGACTGGTATATTAAGGGAATTATAAATTATGAAATATGATCATGAAAAAAATGAATTATGACCATATCTGGTTAATAGTCCATAAGATGCGAAATATTATTAAACCCCTAAATCCAAATTTACAGCGTGGTAGCATAAAACCTTGCTGAGATATAAGCAAAAACTCAAGCATGCATCGGTTAAGGGGCCGTGTATAAAAAAAACATATTTTCCTGTACTTACTGTAAAACGGTTTACACCGCAATACTTAGAAGCACTTAGGAGAAAGTGTTTCTACGTGAAGTTGGTTGAAGGAAGCAGTAATAATGTTATACCCCTAAATTCAAAATTGCAACTTTTAATGATGAACATCATAAGTTAATAGTTTTGCACAAAAATAGCTTAACTTACGAAGTAGTTCGTGCAATTACATAATTAATTTTTTTCCTATTGGTTACATAGCTGACTCTTGTATATTGTTTAATTCAAAAACGCAAAAAAAAAAAAAAAAAAAACGGCACGTTCCTCAAAACGAAAGCTTCGTATGTGTTTTCTGTATACATTTCTTACATAAATACCTTTACAGCTTCGTTAAATTATGAAACTGGTCATGAAAATGAAAACTGCAAATTGTTTCCTGCGCGAGTGAACCCGTGTGCCTGATTTTTTTTTTATATTGCAGATTTGCTCTTGTGTCCATTCAGTCTCAAATTATGGTATAATCGGCATGTAATTGCATATTGTTCCGATTCATTGATATTTTCCACTGTAGTCATACTGCTTAAACTGTCTGTAATTTACAAAACGGAACTGCCTTTCGCTGCAATACAGAAGCCCAATCTACGTGTGTAGCTTTGATCTGCACGCAAATCACCTCTTCAGCATTTGACGTTTTCGACTACCGGTTAAGAAAATAACCGTAACCGGTAGCGTTTGGAGCGTTAAGCTTACCTAGTGTAGTTTACGGATCTAATTGCATTTTACTTTTCTTTTTGTTTTCTTTTTTATTTCTTCTGCAAATATAAATAAAATAATAACTGGTAATACTCTGCGAAAAAAAATAGTTATATTCTAAGAATTTCGTAGTCTAAGGAGCAAGGAAAAAGAAAGTTCCCAAATCATGTTTCTTCAGCATGCGAATGAAATAATAAAAACACACTGTTACCTACTTTATTGGAACTCTCAATTTTTAGACTTAAATGAGAAAAGAAACTGTTTTGACAATCTAAAATAAACAGTTTAGGTTCGTATGAAAATCTTAAAATTAACTTTCATACGACAGAATTCTTGTCGGGTGTTCGAATCTCGGACCTGCCGGCCAACTAGTCTGCGGTTTTTCCGCGGTTTTCCACAGCTTCCCTGGGCTTGGGGACGCGAATGCGTAGATGGTTCTCTGTCAAGTCTGTCCCGGATGCACTTTGTCTGTTTCCCCCATGCTGGCAGTAGCAGAAAAATGCGTTTCCCAAGCTGTTTGGTCAACGTGGGAAATTAGACAATTACCCTTTCGAATAAAGAATTGGGAGATACCTATAGCCGTAAGTGGCTATGAAAAGGGTTAACAGACAGGCAGACAGACGATATGATTCTAAATGAAAAATTCTATATGTTGTTCATGAACGACAAAGTAGAACTAAAATTCCTGACGTAACGCTGTCCTGTTTCAAAAGAGTTGATCGTGTGACGTTAATCGTGTGACGTAATGCATCTCTGACATCATGTAAGAATGATTTAGATGAAATGGCATCACACCAGTAGCTGTTGAAAATCAATTCTTGTTGCCTAACAACAAAGCAGAATGGTATACGTGTCCGCTGTGGGCGACAAAATGGGACAAACGTTCATACTTTTGCACAAAGAAAATTATATTGTTTTAAATTGACACGTGGAATTATTTTATGAGAGGTGCAAATTTGAATTAGCCGCCCCGGTGGCGCAGTGGTCTAAGCGATGGCCTCTGATCATTCGTCCGTAAGGGGCCCGGGTTCGAATCCCGGTGAGGCATGGATGTTGTGTTTGTCTTACGGCAGTGGCTCTCTCCCTTCCCTGGAACAAGTGACCCTAAATTAGGGACGGGCGACTGCTTATAGCCCATTGAGTTGCACACGGTAGTCGTTAAACCTCCAATCAAAAAAAAAATTGAATTACAAGATATAGCTGTTCCCATTAATTCGTATGTTAAGCACGATAACTATGAAAGAAAAGTGAGTTTTTGAGGTGGAAAATAAACTTCGCAGCATTTTGCGAAAGCCATTTCCAAATATTGGGGGATCATTGCGTTCCTCATATGTTGCCAAAGTGTTCCAAATGTGTATCAACCTGTTTGTGTTATCAAAGCTCTCTCCACCATAAAGCGTTTTATGATAGAAGATACTAGTATTTTAACATAACACATTCGGGACACTTCGTGGCAAAAGCATGAAACACTGTCGTAGCACACTGCGAATACATTTCCCGGAATTACTTTCTCGATATGTTCCGAATGAGTTGTCAACCTTTTCTCAATGTGTTCCACTGGGAACACATTGGGAACATATTGGTGTGCTATATATTCCGAAATGCCAGGGACGGCTAGAAAAGAAATTCTTGAAATACGGCATGGCTCAAGCATCTGCATCATTTTAATTGTACTAATGCCCTAATTTACTTAAATAGTTGCTTTTGGGTAAGTGAAACTTGACTTCATACATGTCATATGTATTTTGGTGCACATAGACATTAATCTGTATCCATTCAGTAGGTTAACAGAAGCGCCAGTCCTTATACTGTATATTCGTTGGCATATACTGTATATAAGAGTTGACGACTTTAATCACTGTGACAAAGAACCTTTTCACGGTTCGGTATATCGGAGTAGAGCATAAACTACACTAAAGAGCAATTGAATTAGAGACAGCTGGCGTTATGCAAATGTGGCGCTGTGGTCGGCCCTGTAAACGGAAACGACATGACGTATGCAGCGATCCGACAATATAAGGAGCGATGCGACGGGAATCAGTAAGACTATGGGTAAGACGAAGGATCTAAGCCTATTTAATTGTGGGCAAATTGTCGGGGCGCGACGAATGGGTCACTCCATCTCGGAAGTAGTGAGGGCACTGGGATTTTCACAAGCCACTGTGCCACGGGTGCACCGTGAGTACATCGAATCCGGTAAACCCATCCCTGCAAGGGCCAACTGCTGTGGACAACAGCGTGTGGATGAGCGGGGTCATCGTCGGCTAGTTCGCATTGTAACAGCGGATAGACGGGCCACAGTGCAAGAAATCACTCTGCAATTTAACGCTGGTGCACAAAAACGTGTAAGCAGCCACACCATCCAGAACCATCTCCTCGCTATGGGGTACAGAAGCCATCGTCCCACGAGGGTATGGCTGCTGACCGCACGTCACAGGGAGCAAAGATTAGCATGGGCGCGGGAACATCGCCACTGGACCCTAGACATGTGGAAAAATGTTGCCAGGACTGATGAGTCGAGATTCACGTTGGTACATGCGGATGGCAGGATCCGAGTACGGCGCAAACCACATGAAGCGATGGATGCTTCTGGCCAGCAGGGTACTCTTCAAGCTGGTGGGAGTGGCATTCTCGTATGGGGACTGTTTACGTGGACTGAAATGGGACCCCTGGGACGTGTGAAATCGTCCCTTACAGGTCAACGTTACCGGGATATCCTGGAAGACAATTTGCTGCCGTTTGTGCGTCTTCAACATTCCACTGGGGACCTCATCCTGCAACAAGACAATGCACCGTGCCATCGCTCCCGAATTGTATCCGAATGGTTGGATGAACACTCCACCGACGTGACCTCGCTTCCTTGGCCAGCTAGGTCACCTGACCTCAATCCCATCGAGCACATTGGAGATGCCATCGAGAGAGATGTTCGAGGCTCTAACCCCCTCCATCAAATCTTGGTGAACTGTGGGAGCTTGTTCAGGGGTCGTGGATCCATATGGCTTCCCAACGTTTCCGGTGTCTTTGTTGAGTCCATGCCGAGACGAATCGTCGCCGTCATCAGCTCGAAAGGTGGTGCTACACGTTATTAGATAGGTATCTCTAACTCAATTGCTCTTCGGTGTATATTTGCGGGTTTGTTTCATTAGGTCGAACCATACCCCGCCCTAATTTGTACTATTTGGAATCCGTGTTCATGTGTGACTGTGCCCGGCTCGAATGTGGACTTTTCAGCTGGTTCTCGTAATACGTGACCAATGACAAGCAGCATAGAGTTTTATACGTATTTCTAGTTATATTTAATATTTACATCTGCGTTTTCAATATTTATGCCTTCCAAATATTTGAAATAAAAAGAATGATACCACCGAATTTTCCGTTATAATGAGCACATATTTTGAACCGTTTCTGACGCGAATTAAATTTTTCAAAGTCAATGCAACCAGTTAGAAAATATCAACCGGATTTTTACAATCAATAAAAAAAACAGAAATAGAAACAACTACGTTTCTTCTAACACCGTCTAAAACGTTCGTTACAAAAATCAACAAATAGTGCACAAAAATTTTCTCATAGCAGAAGGATATCGGAGACAGATTTTCAAATCGAACAGTTAAAAGAACAAATATAGAAAGAAGCATGATATAACTCTACGCCTTCTAGCTCAAGAATTTTGCATAATAGGAAAGTTGAAAGTAGGCTCAAAGTATTCTTCATGGAAAAAGCTATGCTAAGGAAAAAATACTTTTCAAATTTTCAAATACGTCTCCCGCAAGTAGAGGTAGCGAAAAATAAAAAAAAAAGCATTGACCTTTACACCACCTAGCGGGAAATTTGTGTATTATTTAAAGAGGATAATGTTCCACATCTCTATTGTCGTGAATAGCATACAGTAAAAAAGGCAATTTCTCAATAGGGTTCTTAGAAGCGAAGATACAGCTGCAAACTGAAGTGCACAAGAACCACCTAGCGAAAGAACTGTGAACTATAAAACTCTTCAAATACTAACCTAAAGTGTTCCTCAAGATAAATGGCATCCGATGTTGAACGAATTTTTTAAATCGCACATTTAAAAGCAGAGATATTATGAAAAACATTGGCGTCCCCTAGCTGCGAAATTTTTAATTATTTTGGTAAGAAAATACGCTCACAGAGTTTGCACATTTAGTAGTATATGACCGAGGAAAGAAGTTTTTCAATCGAGGTTTTAGTCTCTCAGATATTGCTGTAAACGGGAATGTGAAATTACGCCCTCTCGTGGCAGACTTCTGCGTTGAAAAAATTTGAAATTACATGAGAAACATTTCGCAGCGGATATGCTCTCGAACAAAGAAATGATTTTTAAAACTAGACTCTTAGCAGTTTTTAGGAGCAGAGATATCGACAAAAATAAGATATGTATCTACGCCCCCTGGCGGAAAAACTATACATTATTGTAAGAAGAGAGTATTCTGAAAATGTTTCCCAAAAGAGCGAAATGGGTCCACGAAAGAATTTTTTCAATCGAGTTTTCAGGAGCTCAGATTCAGATGCAAATACATCAGAAGCAGAAATAAACACATAAGCCCCCTGGTGGCCAAACTATTCTTTTTCAAATATAAGAAATTGAATGCAAAACATTTCCCATCAGTAGCTGTATGTGATACAGGAAGAATTTATCAAATCGGAGTTTTAGAAGCAAAGATATCTGGGAAAACGCAATTTACCTTTACACCCCTTAGCGGAAAGTCTACAAATTACTTGAAAATTTTGGAATTATCGGAAAAACGTTTCGCATCAGAAACTATGTGCAACAAGAAAGGAATTCTTCAATTCGGACTCTTAGAAGCACAGAGATTAACAAAAATATGATATGCATCTACGCTCCCTGGCGGAGAAATCATGCATTACTTTAAGAAGAAAAAATTCCGTAAACATTTATCGACGTGAGTGGTATCGGTCCACTAACGAACTTTTTCAATCCAGATTTTAAAAGCTCAGATTTTGCTGCAAATACATCAGAAGCCGAAATTAACACTTACGCCCCGTGGTGGCCGAACCGTTCTTTACCAAAAATTAGAAATATATGCAAAAGATTTCCCATCAGGAGCTGTATCCACTGAAGAAAGAATTTAGAAGTACAGATATCGGGGGAAACATAATCTACTTTTACGCTCCTTAGCGTAAAATCTGTGCGTAACTTGAAAAAGTGACCATACCTGAAAGGCTTTTCGAAATAAATGGAATCGAAAGGTAAAAGAATGTTTTTCAATCGGATGTTTTCAAGCAAATGTATGTAATAAAATGTGTTTTGAATTCGATATCATCTGCGTTTACGCCCTCTAGTGGCGAAATTGCACATCGTAAAAAAAAACGAAATAAAGAATCATCATTCGCACATTTCAAGCTTCCCAATGAAAAAAGAGTTTTTCGAATCGGACTAATAGTTGCAAAGATATAATGTCCACAGACAGACGGATGGACAAACCGATAACACAAATATGATCTTTTTTTACAAAAGACGTTAAAAAAAACGGATTTCTTGGTTCTGCTTCCAGTTTTTATTATGAAACAACCTTTCAGTGATACGCGAATACTCAGTGCCTCGAGAAAGTGTAATGATCGGAAACAAGAATATTCAAAACCAGTGGCGCACCCAGGAATTCTTGTTGGAGGGGGCTGTATATATATACAGTAGTATACGTACACGATGTGTGTACATATATGTAGTAGTATACGTACACGATGTGTGTACATATATGTAGTCCTATAGTTTATATACGGTTGTGACGTACGTCGCTCTTAATCTCTTTGGGGCTTTGGTAAGAAGACACAATGTCGGTCACTCTGTAATTTTTTTAACAGGTAAAATAATATTTTTGAATGTTTAATTTGTGACGTACGTTGCTCTTCATCTCTTTGGGGCTTTGGGAAGAAGACACTATGTAATTTTTTGAACATGTACAATAATATTTTTTTATGTTTAATTTGTGACGTACGTCGCTCTTATTCTCTTTTTAAGGCTTTGAGAAGAAAACGCTATGTAATTTTTTGAACATGTATAATAATATTTTTGAATGTTTAACGTGTGACGTAAGTCGTTCTTATTCTCCTTGGAGGGGGCTTAAGCCCCCAAAGCCCCCTCCGTAGGTGTGCCAATGTTCAAAACAAATTTCAGCTTGCACAGATTCGGGTTTTCTATTATTTGAAAAATACATACTGTTTATTCTAACATTAATTCAAGTCATTAGCTCGAATAAATGAAGTTGTTATAAAGGAAACGGCAAGAGTAAATGAACTCCGTCCCTGGAATGCTCAGGTTTCTTACAAATCACAGTCAGGGCCTTTGTTCGTGTCTACTTTGCATTCAGTTTGTCGGAGGTTCGGGCAAGATGCAGAGTTTCCAGCATTATCACTCTTCTTGGAGGGAAGGAAACATTCCAGGTGTGTTTCCCAGATGCAGATATATGGATGTCCCCTCTAAATCTATTTGCAAATATCTTCGCTATTAATCATCCGATTTGGACGATATTTCAAATTTAGGGTTTTTTCCATGTGCTAAATAGAATGCGCATAAAATAACGTACCCCTAATACGGAAACATTCGGAGATAGTGAGCTAATTAACATTTTTCTTCGCATCATGTGATAGTTCCCTTCAAGTGCTTTCCAACGGTACCTTACTTGTTTATCTGCGGCAAATGGTTCCAAAGTTAAAGGGAGGTGGCTCTTTTTTTTTTTTTTTTTGAGATCTGTAGCCTACATAAAACCTTTTTCTAGGTGTTCACATTAGTCTATCAAACCCCTGTGTGTGTGTGTGTGTGTGTGTGTGCGTGCGTGCGCGCATTAGATAGATAAAACAAAGAGTCGATGCCGTTGTTCTTAAGCTCGTTAGATCTTTTGATGGCAAAGTCACCCCCCCCCTTCCCGCGGGTGCACCACTAGGCTCGACTGTATTTTGTTTTTCAGATCAAAATTTTCTTCCAAACATATCAGACGTATAATTTTCATTAAATCAATGAAACGAATACCACTTCATATTCCTGAAAAGAGAACACGCGGCAGTCGGTGAAAGACTTCTATGCACAGTTTTTTTTTTTAAGATTTTCCTTTTAGTGTAAATATACACAAAATTCTCGACCTTGAAACAGGAGAGCCTTTGCGATCTCAAACCTTTGTCGAAGGGGCAGCTCTGAAAAGAAAGGTCAGCTTTCTGACGTCTTTTAACGTTCGGTCTGGATTCAAATTGCAAGGAAGACACGTGTATATTGTTCATTCCGGAAACAGTGGTTTTCACTCTCTGAAACAAGTTGGAAGAGGAGAAAGAGTCGAGATGGAAAAAAATCTGCGAACATGATATCTTCGCTTCTAAATTGAATTCTTTTTCCTATCAGAAAAAGAGAAACGATTTTCAAGGTTTTCTGTGTCTTAAAACTTGATTTAATGCCGAAGAGTTGCGCATTCGTATTTGTCTAACAGAGAAATTCATGCGAAAGGGCGACCAAAAAATGAGTGCCTAAATGTATGTAAAATAAAATCGGCTCGAGCCTAGGGATTGAATCTCATTCTGCCTTCCAAAAAAAAAAAAAATTAAATACGTTCTAGATATACTATTTAAGTTCTTAATATAATTTCATTTTATTCATTACATTTTAGTTGTTACAGTAACACTACACAATAGCATGGTACATATGCAACGTGATATATTGTGGTAACAACATGGAATGAGGAGGGAAAAGGCCAAATTGGCCTGACTTAGCCCTCTTCTCTCAAAATAACAAAAGTACTCTTAAGAGAACAAAAAGTCAAGCTGGCATGCTACCGAAGGGCGGATGAATGTGCAATAACAATTTTCCACAATATTATTACACTATGTGACATTAACTAATAAATAACACCTTAATTTTTTCTTGAATAACGTAATATTGTACTTAATAGGAATTCGAAACATAGGAATTAAAATGTTTTTATTTCTTGTATAATTGGAATGACTGTGTGTGTTAAGTATGATTAAGTCCTGATATAAATTATTTCTAGTTATCTTGAACATTAATTTTCCTCATATATTTCTTCTGTTGGATGGATTAGGAAACGAATTTCCCTGAAGAAATATTTTAAATAACATGGTCATTTAAACTGCCGTCGCGCTCGCCGGTGGTGTAACGTCAATAGCAATCGGAGCAATGGGCGCCGTGCAACAAGTCACCGCTCCTTCAGACGACGTCGAACGGTACGTGCGGACACAGGTTGTTGCGCAACACACCCTAATTCCTGCGCTAACGTTCGTGATGTGGCGGTGCGAGCCGTCAATGCCCGCCGCACAACATGCCGGTCCTCTCGTTCGGTGGTGTGCCGCGGCTGCGGCAATCGCTCACGTCGGTCCGCTCGTCCCTCCTGCACCCACCGAATCCATACTCGCCTCACTGTGGCTGGATGTCGTCCCACACGGGCGCCGATGTCTCGGTACGATAAACCGCTGTCGCGATAAGCCACTATTCGTCCTCTGTCGAACTCCGCAACGTGCTGGAATGACTGCCGTATTCTGCGACGAGGCATCAGGAAGCTTCCCACGCACAGGTCCGGCAGCACAACACACTTCCACTACTTACACCCCGCCTTCTGTTCACTCTTCTTTATAGTGCTTCTCGGTGGCGGGCCGAGCGCACATGATTTGTATATGCCCTGCTATTCTAATCGTTTGCATGTCCTCGCGCGGGTGACGCATGCTGCGAATTTCAGGCCAATCGGATGCTTCTTTCTTGGTGTTGCATTTTGGGTGGCGAGCAGTGTAGATTGCGAGGTCAAAGAATGTAATTACCATTACAACCAATCTCTATGGCGTAAAGTTCAGAATTTAGGCCTAACATTAGAATACATAAACAATGAAGACATCAAACGTCATATACGAATGTTTGCAGCTCTTGCATTCATTCCACCCACTTGTGTAGACGATGCACCCACAGGGAGCCAGGGCCGTAAGACAAACACAACATTCATGCCTCACCGGGATTCGAAAGCCATCGCTTAGACAATGACATTCCTTCCTCAAATAGAGCTCGAAGAATCACGGCTGTGGAACATCTTGTGGGGAGACGAGGCTGATTGTCATCAAATGAAACTGCGAGCATCCATAACTGTCGCATTTGGTTGCTGAAAATTGAAAATCCCCATGCGATTCAAAAAATTCCTTTGCACTCGCCGAAAGTCAGTTTGGTGCGGGTTCACAGCAGCCTTTTTTTTTTTTTTTTTTTTGTAGATTGGTGGTTTGACGACCACTGTGAGCAACTAAATGGTCTATAAGCATTCGCGCGTCCCTAATTTAGGGTCACTGGTTCCAGGGATGGAAGAGAGTCAACGCTGTACGACAAACACAACATCCATGCTTCACAGGATTCGAACTCGAGCCCATCTCGGACGAATGGTCAGTAGCCACCGCTTAGACCAATGCGCCTCCGGGGCTGCTCAGAGCAGCTTTCATCGTCGGTCCCTCCTGTTAAAGACCCAGAGGTATCGAGAGATGCAGCACAGTTGTGCTGTCCCGCAACTGCAGCAGAGAGGGTGTCTTCCATTAATTTCATCCACGATGGAGCTCTTCCTCATATCGGACTGTCAGTACAGTAGCTGCTGCCACAGCGTTTCACTTAGTACAGTGTGATTAGTCGTTCCTTTTCGAACAGCATGGCCATCGTGTTCCCCAGAACTGAACCCTTGTGACTTTTCATTGTGGAGGACACCTGAAAAGCAGGGTTTATCACGCCAATATGGCTAATTTCATTAACAATATTCATAAAGCTGTCTAAGTACGATATACTAAAACACGTTTTCAAATTGCAAGTTAAAAAACGACTTTATTTACAAGTTAAAAACAGGTTAAAAGACGTAAGATCTTTCAAGGCCTCATGGCCCCATCCTCAGGCCAACTGCCACAAGTCACAAAGATGCAACCAGAATATATTGAATGACAAAAACCCACAATGCAGCCCGCCACAAGCACAAGTGATGCCATTTAAAGTAAATTAAAGTTCAATAGGTAAAATATTATGCTAATTCTTATTCTTCAGATTGCTGGGAATTATGTGTAATAAACCGTTTTCACTGGCGAGGGACAAAAGCCGGAAGCTCAGAATCGCAGCATGTTGCTCCATACTTAATAATAAAAAGGTTTTCCGAAAGAAAAATTGTATGCTTGTTAAAATTAGAAGCAAGAACTTTAGAATGCATCCAATCCGGGGAAAACTCACTCTGGTTGACTGTAGTAGTTAAAGCTGTAGTTGTGGAACCCGTTCTAACAGCGTATTTATGTTCCGCCATGCTGATATTTAAAGTCCTAAGCGTGGATCCTATGCAATATTTATCAGTACCATTCGGGCCCCTGGGAACAAGTGGAATACAGTATACTCCCGGTTTGTCATTTCGTACCAAAGAAAATGCATTTCTGGTGCTTGTTCCAAAGGCTAGGTTATGTTTGTAACAAGCTTTTTTCAAAATAGACGACACAAGAGGGGAGAAAAATTCAATTTTACCAACGTACCTAGTTGAAGAAGTCGCAGTTACCAAAGTCGTATATCTCAAACGCTGGAACTGTTGTAATAGTCCATGGAAGAGGTGAGCTGGATAACCAAAAGAACGGGCTATGTTCAAGACCCTGAACAATTCCTCATGTCTAGCCCTACAAGACGAAGAGTGCGTGAAGGCACGTTTTATTAAAAAACGAAGGGCTGAGGCTTTATGTTCTGGTGGATTAGATGAAGCAAAATGGATAATACAAGGTGCAAATGTCGGTTTTCGATAAACTGAAAACTTGATTTGGTTAAATTTCAGGTCCCGGGAAAGCAAAAAAATCCAGAAAGGGCAACTTCTCTCTTTCCAATTCACTCATAAACTTAATAGAAGGGAACTGGGAGGACAGACATCCAGTAAATATAAATAAAGTAAAGACAGCGAATGGAGCCAAAATACTAACAAGTTATCTACGTGCCTTATACTAAGTGACGGTTGATAAGGGAAGTCCAGTAGAACCTTTTCTTCTCGGAACTGAAGGAGAACCTCAGCCAAAATGGGGGAGAGGGTGTAGCCCATTGGTGCTCCCTCCCTTTACTGAAAAATCTTATCGTCACACTTAAAATAAGAACGTCTTGCTACAGGTTTTAGGGCAGAAACAATAGCATCAGCTTCAAGGGGGATATGGAATCGTCCTTCTGCAATTTATTAGCAATAATAGAATGAACCAGATCAAGGGGAAACTCTGGAACAGAGACACGACATCCAACGATGCCATGATGAACCCAGTGCCACGAGAATTAAAGGCTTTGATACGGGCCAATGCTTGGATAGAACTCTTAAACGAGATGGAAGAATTTAACGTTAAGGGTTTCGGATAAGAAGCCAGCACAGTCTCAAGAGGGCGAGTTGGGTTAGCATACCCAGAGACTAATAACCTAAGTGGATGACCAGGTTTATGTCTTCATTTTACCGAAGACTTCGGGGACCCTTGGTCCAACTGGAGGTTTCATTTTAGTAGAAATGGGGAGGAAACCTTGGTTTCTCAACTTTCCAAATTCTGTGATAGTTGCAGAAGTTAGGTCGGACCTGAGAACTCGATGTGGAATTTGTGACGTACCTGCCAGCAGGACGCACACGACATAAAGGCAGATAGGAATCAGAACAAATGTCTGCGTAGCTCAGTTGGTAGAGCGACTTGTTCCGGAATAAGCGGCCTCGGGTTCGAATCCCGGCGTAGACAAAAAATGACGGAGAAATTTACTTCGTTATAAACTGAATCTTTGGCTTGGGTCATTTTGGCATGATAATCACTTCGGTTCAGAATAATGATCTGTGGGTTTTATCTGCACAAATTAGGGTTATTGGCTAATTGTAATAACTGATATCTTTCATTTTTCAACCTTGGTGATATCTTGCTTCGAGTCGAAAGTTTTTTGACTAAAGTGTAGCGAACTGCCTCCCCTTCTTCTTCTGGTGATGCAGAAATAATGTTTTCAACCTGAGGGATTGAATGCAGAGGGCGAAATGAAGGAATTTGGAAACTGTATTTAAACCCTCTACTAAGGGCGGAACGTTGAACGTCAGATAGTTGAACTGAGCTGAAGTTGAGAAATGGTTCCGGTAAAGTAGAACTGTTAATAGAACCAGCGTGTATGCTCGTCGGTTGAATCATAGAAGAACGTTGGGAAACCAAGTCACGAAGTTTATGAATATGCCTCTGGTTGATGCAGTTCACCTCCGTTTGAAGAGCGGTAAAAAAGATCATCAAACGCTTACCTAAAACGATGTGGTGGGTTAGCCTCGTAAGGTGGGAATACGCATTATAAGACTTACGGTTCAGTAGGTCCAGGTAGCTTCTTTTGCATCGTATTTCTGTAGTTAAACGTTTACCTTCGGCATTAGCAATGACATGGGCGTCCCTTGGTGAGATAGCGCAACTTCGGATTCTAAGGAACTTTGGCATAATTTGAAGCGAGCAGCAATTGGTAAGGAAATTAAGATAAGCTTCGTTAACAGTGAGCTTGCGACGAACCGCACAGAAGGTCCTGATTCCCTGCTCCATAACTGTGCACCATTCATAACAAGGTGGACTCCCAGTTAAGCCACCTTTTAAGGTTTCGAATTCGCAGCTAAATTAACGAATGATAAGAAGGAAGTTCTTTGTATTGAATAATCACTAACAATTTTCATAAAGCTGCCCAAGTACGGTATACTAAAACACGTTTTCAAATTGCAAGTTAAAAAACGACTTTATTTACAAGTTATAAAAACAGGTTGAAAGACGCAAGATCTTTCAAGGCCTCATGGGTCCCATCCTCAGGCCAAGTACCACAAGTCACAAAGATGCAACCAGAATATATTGAATGACAAAAACCCACAATGCACCCCACCACAAGCACAAGTGGATGCCATTTAAAGTAAATTAAAGTTCAATAGGTAAAATATTATGCTAATTCTTCTTCTTTAAATTGCTGGGTATTATGTGTAATAAACCGTTTCCACTGTCGAGGGACAAAAGCCGGAAACTCAGAATTACAGCTAATTTGACAGCCTTGAAAAACAGCATAACACTGTACGTGAGAAACATCACTACGGGCCACTTGCGTTCTATCATTGAGCATACTGTTCAGCGGATGTACACTGGTCTCCAAAATTAACCAACACAAAATCCTGAATAACGGAAAATCCACACGACAGAGTTTAATGTCAGGTCGTACGGACATTCATACATCGATAACGCAGCTATATAAGCATCAGAAAAGGAATGCCAGCTCCGCATGAGGAGGAAGTATGCGCATGGCACCCCAAAATTGATGCAGAAAGGGGCGCGTATTTCAAGGGCTAATAGGGAAAGTGATTACCTCGAACAGCGATACAACTCGCATAACGATCTCTCGTGCTATTTACAAGCCTGTGAATGGAAGTTTGGGGCAATAAATGCCACTCCTCCACCAAGGTGTGTCGGAGTGCTTGAAGGCTTTTGGAAGGGGGTTACCGGCTTGCAATTGCTCTTCCCAGGGCATCGCAGACATGCTCTATTGGGTTGAGATCACGAGATCTTGCGGGACACTCCGTCCTGTGAATACCTTCACTCTCCAGGTATACGTAGACTAGCCGAGCACTTTGGGGACGGGCGTTATCGTCCATAAAAGGAAACTAAGAACCAACAGCTCCCCTGAAATGCCTACACAGGGCTCTAAGATATCATTCCTGTAGCGCGCAGCACACATGGTGTTTCCTGGAAGCACGTGCAGTGGCGTACGTCCATCCAGCCTGATGCCACCCTAAACAAAGAGTCGTGGAGGGTCAATTTCCCTAATGCTCGAGGGAAGATTTCGGCTTCCCACCTCTCTCTAAATGTACACATGTCGGGAATTAGTGTTTAGGCTGTACAGCTACTCGTCCCTAAAGGGAACACAGATCCACTGATTACAGGCCAGGGGGAAAGGGGGGAGTTGTCAGGCCTAATTCAGAGGGATTCTTCTGTGCCATACGGCGAGCGGGACATAGACCATTGGCATTCTTGCATAGGTACCTCTCTTGTGGAGTCTTCTGTAAACTCTTTGCCTCGATACCGCGGTTCCCGTAGCACAGTAGAGCTCCTGCGAGAGTTGCCTGACTCTCGACTCCCTATGGTGGCGAGCTGTTAGAGACAAATACTGGTCGTCTTGACTTCTTATGGCTCGTGGGAGTTCTTGTCCCGGCCTTCTGGTTATTGTTCCGGTTTCCTGAAACTGCCTCCAGAAATTAGAGACCATTTGCCTTGACACATTCAGCCATCCTGTTTCCAATCTACCGATCGCTCTCCATCTTAAAGAGTCTTCTAAGCGATTGTGCGGAACCATTCTTCAACTAACAGTCTAACTCAAGCTTCAATTGCTGCACTCTGCTTGGAACAACGTTTATCAAGGTAGCGTGCCTGCCAGCTCCATGACGTACGGTCGTCATTTGCATATTTCCATAGGACCTAGCACAATATTGCTTGAGTACGTCGACTTTGCATTTCCCCTTGCACATGTCTCTGAAAAATCTTTACAATCGGCCGTCTCCTTTTGGATATATTCTCGAATTTGTAATTGTCACTTTGATTTTGGACGCCAGTTTAGTTTGTGGTGTACTAGAATGAATGGCATGTTCAACAATATCTATTGTAGTCTGCATTCGTATCGGTGCCACCGTAAGGTGTAAATCAGCAGCACAATAACATTTATTGATCAGGAATTAATTTATTTTACAGTTACAATCTTATAAATCAGCACATCGGTGCTTTTCAGCAGCTCGCAGCGCCACTGTCACCTGGTGATGATTTTTTAAACTATTTTTTCCCGCGGAAATCGCGTCTGCATGTTTCGAATCGTGTTCCTACTAAGTTTGGTTGAGTTTCGGCAGCTAGATGCCTCTGCAGATGTCTTTAATTGTGATCACCCTGTACTTGCAAGTGTATTTTCGATTCTAATAATTCGATAAAAAAATCTTTTCTCGGAAGGGACTCCCTTCAATATAAAGAAATATTTTTCTCTCATTTTCTTCAAATAATTTTCTCGCTACTAGCGTAAAATTACATTACATTCTCTTGGTATATCTGCTTCTCATTGTTCTGTTTGGAAAATTCTTTTGCTTCAAATATCTTCCGCTATGGGGAACATTGTGGGTACAATTCGGGATTTTTCCCAACTCACATTTCTGCCGCCCGTGGTTTCAGGCATTTCCGTTTTAACGATCAAAAGAAACCGGTTGAACTAACTTACTAACTTTAGTGAGGAACTGTTTTGACACTATAAAGCGCACGTGTATATTTACTTCCGGTGTATTTGCAGCAATATCTGCGCTTCCGGAAACTCGATTGAAAAAGTTCCTTTGCGGTCACATACTGCTCGCCATGGAAAACCTTCTGGGAATACCTTTTGCTTAAAATAATGAATAATTTTTTCCGCCAGGGGGTGTAGACTTATATCTTATTTTTCTCGATATCTCTGCTTCTAACAGTCAGATTTGAAAAATCATTTCTTTGTCGGACAGCGTATATGATTCTGAATACTTTGCATATAATTTGAAATTTTTCTTAGCGCACAAGCATAAGTCTAGTTCCCATTTACAGCATATTTGCAACAGTATCTTTTTTTTTTTTTTTTTTTGATTGGAGGTTTAATGACCACCGTGAGCAACTCCATGGGCTATAAGCAGTCGCCCGTCCCTAATTTAGGGTCACTGGTTCCAGGGAAGGGAAAGAGCCAGTGCCGTAAGAACAAACACAAATCCATGCCTCACCGGGATTCGAGCCCGGATCCCGTTCGGGCGAATGATCAGAAGCCATCGCTTAGACCACTTTTGTGACCACCAGCTAATATCCAAAGTAACCACCGTGTGCAGCGCGGACAGCAGCTAGACGGGCTAGGAGTGACTCAATAAGGTGCTGGAAGGTGTTCACAGGTATGTGGAGCCATGCTGACTGCAGTGCATCTGACAGCTGCTGGAAAATGCGTGGTGGAGGATCCATAGGGCGAACAACACGATCAAGGTGGTTCCACAGATGCTCAATTGGGTTTAAGTCTGGGAAAGTAGGGGGCAGGGAAATACTTTGAAGTCTTCATCGTGCTCTTCCAACCAATCTCGGACATTTCTAGCTGTGTGACACGTCGCATTGTCGTTCTGGAAGATCCCATCCTCCCTAGGGAAGACAATCAGCATGTATGGGTATACGTGGTCTGCAAGGATGGATTCATAACAAATTCGGTTCATAGCACCTTCCACAGGTATGAGTGGACCCAGGGAATGCCACGAAAACATTCCCCAGACCATAACGCTGCCCGCACTAGCTTGTGTTCTCTCAGCAATGGTTGAAGAGTGCTTGTTCTCCAATGTTTCTCGCCTTATACAATAACGCCTATCCGTTCGATGAAACAGAAAATGTGACTCATCGGAGAAGGCAAACCTTTGAAAATCAGCGGAGGTCCAATTCCAATACTGCCGTGCAAATGTAAGCCTTTTCTGCCGATGCACCTTCGTTAGTATAGGTGCAGTGACCATCCGTCTGCATGGGAGCTCCATGCGCAGCAGGGTTAGCTGAACTGTCGTTTTAGTGAGTTGCTCCACCTTAGCGTGTCGATCAGCCCGCACGCACCTTCGCAGCCGACGTTCATTTCTCACATCAATGGCACGTGGTGCTCCGCAGTTTTCACGTCGCTTCTTCGCAATGGTGCAATTTCTCCAATCACGATACACATTAACCACAGCATCACGTGAACAGTTCACAAACTGTGCTGTTTCAGAAATACTGCCACCCTTGGCCCGAAAGCCGATAATCATCCCTTTTTGCAAATCTTATAAATCGCTCCTTTTATCCATGACATCAACTAATGATATGTTTTCAGGTCAGATCAGATGCTATGCAGAGGATTTTAGGAAAGGGGTGTCTGACCCCAGGTCTTAAACAACCCTTAGAAATAGGAAGCTAGGAGATTTGGGCTAGAGTGCCCAATAGGAAAGGGACACGGAAGCAAAGTAGAAAGGGGGAGGAAGACCCCCTTATTTATTACCGGGATGCCAGAACCCGGGGCCCGACGGCTTAACGTGCCCATCCGACGCACGGCGGATATTTAGTGGTTCGAGCGTTCGTAACTTCCAGGGATCGAACCCGAGGTCTTCTCCGTGGCAGTCACGAACGTTTAGTAGAAAGGAGGAGGAAGACGCCCTTATTTATTACCGGGGGGTCCAGTACCCGGGATCCGACGGCTTAACGTGCCCATCCGACGCACGGCGGGTATTTAGTGGATCGAGCGTTCGTACCTGCTTGGGATCGAACCTGAACCAGTTCACGACACGTGCCTTCTTTCATTGGCTACGCGCTGTTGACGTCAAAAGTAGGAGCTGGTCACAATAATGTGACTCGACTATGTGTGTATATATATATATGTAAATATGATTTTGTAAACGAAAACAGTTAGAAACAGTTGCATATAGAAAATAACAAAGACTTCTAGTAGAACATTCTGTATTACAGCCAGCAACATAATATACACACGTCGAACGCTGTTGACAACATATACTTAACATAATATTCTAGCTTTATGAAATCAAACTATGTAACATTGTCCCAGAATTATATGGAAAAAAAACCAGAAAAATATTTAAATGTCAAACACAAATTAATAATTGACTATGCTCCAAGCGTAATAAGCTGAGATATGCGTTCTGACATACTGTATATTAAACTATGCATAATTGTACCGTCAATATTATATACCAAAAGTTCAGGATTTCGGTTTCCAAATCTTTAACGATTGAAAATTACCGGTGATAGGCATTAACACTTCGAACCAAAATTCCCCAAAGATTTCCGGTTGGATTAAGATCCGGGCTGCGAGCTGGCCACGGAAGTAATTTGACATTGTTCGATCTCAGCCAGGGCATCGTAGAGGTTGCTCTGTGAATGCTCGCGTTGTCCTGCTGAAAAACCCAATCAGGACCACCTATTTCAGCATCAGCTGGGAGCAAACTGTCTTTTAAAAGTTCGTGATATGTTACAGCATTTTGACGTCCTGACAAAACGCAGATATTACCTTGCCCATTAAATCCAAAAAAGGCCCATGCCATCGCGGAACCTCCTCCGTATTGTCGGCTGAATATCTGTCGTTTTTCCGTTCTCATATCATGCCAATAATATTTCGTACCGTCTGGGCCATCTAAATTAAATTTCTTTTCATCACTAAATAATACTTGGAGCCATTCGTCCTTTGATGGCATATGGTCTTTGGCCTAGTTTAATCGTGTGTGCTGTACAGTTAAAGGCGGTTTTTTAACAGTCTTGCATATTTCACGAGGGGTGTCTGCTGCAATACTCTGTGAATCGTACTTTTCGATATTTTCACGTTTCCATGTTGACTTATATTCCGTACAGACAGATTATATCATGCACAGCGAGCTTCCGGATATGTCGTTTCATTCGAGGCGAAACATTACTATGCCGTCCAGTTCATTTCTGAATTTAGATCGTTTTAATTTGTTTGAAATCGCACTTACATTCATTCCTTGATCCTGCAACTCCCAAACGTGAATTATCTCCTCCGCTGACAGCTCTTTCCCACGTGGCATTGTTGCAACTGAATCAGCCTAATCACGTTTACCGACTATTTATCCTGCTCTGACGTCAGGCTAATTTGCATAGCAATGCTTATTAGTGCTCGCGAGTTTGTGTGAAATTCCAAATAATTGTGGGACAGTTTCAGTACACTACATGTTTAAAACGTTTAATACATATCCGAAATTATTATTTTCTCATCCGCAAAATATGTCTGCAAAGACTATGTGGTTTATTTTCACCACTGTGTTAATGGATTGCGTACATTTTCACTAATCGTACATTTACTCTGTTTTTTACACCTTTTCGTATAATAGATTGTAGGAAGGATTGTAGTAAACCAATTGAAAAAAAATCAGTTCTCAGACAGATGTTACTAACTACAAAAACATTTTATGCGCATTTCCTGTCCAAAATAACACACGGTTTTCGGGCTAGGAATGCAAATATTTAATTTGTTTTTCTCAATATCTCTGCTACTAAAAGTCTGATTAAAAAAATGCTTTCAACTTCGGATACCAGTCACCTTGTGGAACATTTTGCATGTACTGGTGGATTGTTTGTAGTTCATAGTTCTGGCGCTAGGTGGTGTTAGTGTGCATTTCTATTTGCAACTGTATTTCAGCTTCTGGGTTGTATTGAACTTTTTTGGATATATGTCATCAGTGTCGTAACTAGCTTTTCATGTGCCCTGTGCAAGGTTTTATTTTTGGGCCCCTTAATTTTTTGGGGGGAGGGGAGGGGTTGAGGAAATTATAAAACAAATATAATAAAAATTGCGTCTAAATAATTTTTGTGTACACAAGAAATATACAAGATCATTCACATGTATTTATAAATGAAAATATTTATTTTAATTGCACTTTTCTGGCTTTCATTTCAGCAAATTCATTTATTACATCATCATAATTAATATCTTTAACGATTATATTTAATCGAAATTATGCAGGGCTGGTTCGCTGACGTAATCCAGTGCCTCCCCTGCTCAGTGACGTCACAGGTACGGATGCTGAGCCATAAAATCATACATAAAACAGCCGACAAAGGCAAGAGGTGCTTGCGCTCCTGAAGATCAGTTCTTTACTAACCTTGATGGGAGGAGCTCTGATCACGTGAGGAAGAGATTAGCTTGATCTTCGGACGAGCCCTTCCTTCCTCACGTTATCTGATGCATATCTTTAAAAAGAATCCTTAAGTATCATTTTAAAAACTGGCTCTTCTAATCATGACTGACTGTTTCAAGACTACTTAATAGCAAACATTTTTAATTGGACCAATGAAAAAAGGGTTTTATTTCATCAACTGCCTCATGAAATTTTATTTATCCCGTCACTTACGCATTTTCACAAGACATTTCTTTTTTTTTTTTTTTTTTTGAGTTCCATTTCAGGGTCCCCTTTCGTCCTGGGACACGTGCCTGTGCACCTTTTGCACCTGCGTAGTTACGGCACTGTTATGCCATTCACTACAGTGAATATTAAGAACACTATCCTCTTTAAATGTAGAGTTTTCTTGCTAGAGAGCGTAAATGTCAGAAATTTTTCTTGCTATCTCTGCTTGCAGAAGATGCATTTGAAAAAAAAAATTCTTTAGCTTACCTCCTGCTATGAAGAATAATTTTCGCATATTTTCTACTTTTCAAAATTCTGTCGCCAGGGCACGTCGGCAAGGCTATTTGATTTTAAAAATTCCTTAGGAAAATCCTTTTTTGGTGGGATGCTCTTCATTACGAAGTGTTTTGGACCTATTTTGTTCTTTAAGTAAAACGCAGCTTTTCCGCTAGGGCGTGTAATGTTATATTATACTCTACATCTCTGCTTCTAATTTTTAAATTTGATAATCCCTTTTGCCTCTGATATCTTCTGCTATGAGAAACGTTTTGTGCACAGTTTAGTTTTTTGTAACGCACTTTTCAGCTGCTAGTGGAAATGCGTAACTATTTCTATTTGTGGTGTTTTATCGATTGTAGAAACGAGTTGGGGTTTTGTTGTTGTTGTTTGTTTTAACTCTTTCGTTCATTATGAATAACCTTTCTCACATGCGCATTTTCGATTATGCGAGTTTTTTCCTAGGTGGCGCACGCGAACACTTCTTTTTAGCTGAATTTTTAGGTTTTATGAAAACTTGCTTTGAAGTATTTGTTTCGTGCTGGAAAAGATTCGAAAGACGTGCTCATTACAACCGAATATTCGATGCCTCACCATTCTTGTTTTGTTTGTTACGGGTTCTGCTTAACCATCAACACTGCACATATTGTGTTTGCAACTAATGCGCAATTTCGACGTAGGGCTACGTCTAACTCCGCGACAGTATGGGGGCGACTTACGGCCGACTGCCTGTGACAAAAATAGGTCCATGAAGTCTAATTCGCGTACTGCGTAATACATTGTGTGCACGACGCGACGCTCCCCTCGCTCCCTGTGCGCTGAGGAGATGATGCAATATTTCTGGGTGTGCCGCCGCGTTTGACTCAGTCTATCTCAGCAACCGTGAGCGCAACACGATTGTGCGTGGTATCGTTTTAAAGCTCTCGACGAAATCTATTCAAATATATGAAGAACATTTCGCAGTGGTTTGAACTGATTAAAATTGTTTTCTTGAGAACCGGTGAACACTTTTGACAATATCGCGGTTTATCTGGACAACCGGTGAGTGCAAAACGACTGTGCGTGGTATCGTTTTAAAGCTCTTGACGAGATCTATTCAAATATATATTTTTAAATTGTGGTTTAAACCAAAATTTAAAAAAAAGAAATGTTTTCGTGTGTACGGGTTAACATTTTCGACAATGCCACGGAATACGCAGAATGAATACAAGCAAAAGTGGAAAAAATCAAAACGAGAGGCAAGAGCAAGTGATGAGGAATGTAAGAAGCCCAAGGAGACAACACGTTGGGATAATTCGTGTATCGATCTGCTTCGTGTTCGCAATGTATAATTTGTTATAGCCAACACAGGTCTATGATATCAAAAGTAGCTTACATAATTTTTACAATTATGTAAGCTACTTTTCATATCATAGACCTGTGTTAACTATAACAAATTAAATAAACGCTTTGAAACTATACTCGACTAGCTCATTTCAACTATCCGATCTGCAAGTCTTAGTCCACCGTTTCAACTAACAGCTCAATCAGAACTGAGCCTACCTGTATTTTTTTTTTTACGCTAGGGGGTGTAAATGGATTCTTTTTTGCTGATTTTCTAGAGGTTTTTTTTCTCTTTAAGGTTTAATGACCGCCGTGAGCAACTCGATGGGCTATAAGCAATCGCCCATCCCTAATTTAGGATCACTGGCTCCTGGGAAGGGAGAAAGCCGTCACCGTAAGATAAACACAACATGCACGCCTCACCAGGTTCCTCTCGGACAAATGATCAGAAGCCAGCGCTTAAACAAATGTGCCACCGGGGCTTCTATAAGGCTTCTAAAATCCCGCTTTAAAATTTTTGTTGTGTATGAAAAGATTCAAAAGACTTGCTCATTGCACTAAAAATGCAGTCTGTTTTTCATAATTTTCAAAATGTCAGGAAAAAGTTGCACAACACCGAAAGAACCCTCATGTTTCCTAGTTTTCTCAGGAGCCATATTTTTAAAACTTCGTGATCGAAAACAAAAGGTTTTTACGGAGAAAATATGTTGTTTCCAAAAAAAACCTCATAAGGTTTAATGAATTTCAGGTATGAAGGAAGTTCATTCCGTAAAGGAAATGAACTTTTTAAATTTCGTAATACTCCGTGAAGGAAATGAACTCCAAGCCCGAAGCGCAAGTGAATGGGCTGTTGTGTAATACGGCAACCATTGTTGCTGATATGATATAATCTGCGAGGTACAATGATCTTTGATATTTCGTTTGCATGAGACGTATCTAGCTGATAGTGTCCTTATTCTTCGAAAGTTCTTTCTTCAGTTTAAAAGATAAGTGCTTTTGCCTAAAAGTGAAAGCTACAAGAGCAATATAATATGATATAATCTGATCTGTTAGCAGAAAGGTTTTTGGTTTTTATTTTATTTTTTCTGAATGTACGAAATATTTAACTGTGAAGTACTTATTCAGCGCGTCTTCGCCTCCATTTCCATTTTTTTTTTTTTTTGTTTTTTACGAACTCGTCTTACCAAGTAAAAAATAATTTAGCTTTTCCACAATGCTGTTATTAAGTAATGAGGCTGATTTATTTATTTTTATTTTAAGGTGGTCATCAAGGCATGTGGAATATAAGCATAGATGGCGCTGAAAATCACACGGCTGTTTGCTACCCCCCTTCTGGGGGTTTGACTGAACCTCGTGTTCTTTCCCTTATCAGATGCAGAATCAGTTTTCAATCCCCTATCCTCCTTCCTCACGGAAGGAGGGTAGGAAGTTGTAAACACCCCCATGTTGCCCTCAACAAAGGGGAAGCTCAGTGCAACGTTTCCTATACAGTCCTGTTTTAGTCAAGACACTAGCCGTTTTTTCTTTGCAAACAAATATTCTAAAAATTTGTGATGTATGACAGCATAGAGGAACCGGAAAAATAATTCAAATTATGACAGATAACACTGAAAAAGAAAATTTACTCTCACTACTTTATCTTTTACACTCTGTCCTTTTATAATTTCACTATTTCATACTTGTACATTCTTACCAGTAAAGTCTGACAGCCATAGGTATCGAGCAAAATCTATTTCGTTTGAATGTCATCCAAAAAACATCAGCAGATGCTGCCTTGCCAATGAACCATGTTCTTCAACCTAGATTGAAAGTCTTGTCCTTTTATGGCTATTATGGCTTTTTTTTTCTTTTTTCTTTTACATGAATGAGACTTGGAGAGTAAATCCTCTTTAGTATATAGGATGTTGTGCTTCAACTGTGCTTGCTATAAAGGAATTACACGTGACCTGAAATACACTATCTACCAACAAGTAATTGGACACCTGTGATAGCAAAGGAAAACGAAGTTTATTCACATTCAATAGCTAGTTGGCGGAGCCACCACGAGCGACAATTACAGCTGCGACCCTCCGGGGCATACTCTCAACCGGGCGTTGTACGACGGTTAGCGGTATTTTCTTCCACTCGGCTTGGAGAAGACAGATCAGTTCCTTCACCGATTTTGGACGGTGAGGGCACCCCTTAAGTCGACGCTCCAACTCGTCCCAGAGGTGCTCGATAGGATTAAGGTCCGGGCTCTGCGCAGGCCAGTCCATTCGATTAACCCCGTTGTCACAATACCAAGCCATGGTGGACCTCAAAACATGACAGGTGGCATTGTCATCCTGAAAGAAACATGAGTCCACCCCGTAAAACTGCGACAACATAGGAAGCGCATGGTCATCCAAAATGGTGCAGTAGGTCTCGGCGCTGAGCCTACCAGGAATTGCGACCAAAGGTCACGTGCCATACCAAGAGAAACACCCCCATAGCATAATTCCACCGCCACCAAACTTCACAGTTGGCACAATACATTCCGGCAGGAGGCGTTCTCCAAGCAGACGCCAAAGCCAAACCCTGCCATCCGAACGGTAGAGGGTGAACCTTGATTCGTCGCTCCAGAGAACCTGTTTCCACTGTTCAACGGTCCACTGTCGACGTTCTTTGCACCACGTTAGCCGAGCAGCGCTATTGGACTTGGTGATCAAAGGCTTGTGGGCGGCAGCACGTCCATGATAACCGAGCAGATGGGCTTCCTTACGGATGGTATTCATTGAAAGAACACTCCCGGATGCCAGTTGAAACTCCTCGCGGATGTGGCTCATCGATCTGGTGAGGTTCTTCCGAATGTCTCTGGCCAGCACCCGTCGGTCTCTAACTCCCAGTTTTGTGGGTCTGCCGGGTCGGGGTACATTCCGACAGTAACCTCTCATCTTCCACTTGCCAATCACGTAGGCCACTTTCGATTTTGGATACTTCAACTCGCTGGATATGTCACGTATATATGGATCGGCCATTTCTGTGATACCCGACGATCACACCTTTCTCGAAATCAGAGAGCTCCGAACTGCGTGGCATCTTGCATGCGACTGGTTGCGTTGTTGTTTCCCACACGATATTTAACGGCGGCGGCCGTGACGTGTATCAGGACCGCAGATATCGTGGATTGCAGGGGTGTCCAATTACTTGTTGGTAGATACTGTATAAATAAAGCATCTGTGTTATGGGCATAGTACTGGGCTACTTGCCCACATTACTCCGCATTTCTTCAGTACTACGGATGAATAAACCGAGCACATCATTACGAAGTTCATAATGTTAACACTTTTAGTTTCATATAGAGAGTCTAATGGTAGAATACGTCGGTGCACTTTTCTTCCATGATATTAGTTGGGACCGATTTCGTCTGCTAGTGGCATTTTGTAAATTTGTATCGGCATCTATGGATGTTGCGAAAATTAGAGAAGAACAAAATTAAGGAATCGCTAATATTTCCCTGCAAAGAATAGATAGTTTTTATAAAAAGATTATATATACATTGGTGGCATAAAAAAGAACCACCAGGGCTGTAACAGAGTTTCCGATCAACAATATTTCTGAAAACCACTACCTCAAAACACACTGCTGGCCACCCAAAATGCAACACCAAGAAGGAAGCATCCGATTGGCCTGAAATTCGCAGCATGCGTCGCCCGCTAGACGGCATGCAAACGATTAGCATTGCAGGGAATATGCAAATCATATGCGCCCGGCACGCCACCGAGAAGCACTATAAGAAGGGTGCACAGAAGGCGGGGTGTAAGTAGTGGAAGTGTGTTGTGCTGCCGGACCTGTGCGTGGGAAGCTTCCTGATGCCTCGTCGCAGAATACGGCAGTCATTCCAGCACGTTTCGGAGTTCGACAGAGGACGAATAGTGGCTTATCGCGACAGCGGTTTATCGTACCGAGATATCGGCGCCCGTGTGGGACAACATCCAGCAACAGTGAGGCGAGTATGGATTCGGTGGGTGCAGGAGGGACGGACGGACCGACGTGAGCGATTGCCGCAGCCGCGGCACACCACCGAACAAGAGAACCGGCATGTTGTGCGGCGAGAATTGACGTCTCGCACCGCTACATCACGAACGTTAGCGCAGGAATTAGGGTGTGTTGCGCAACAGCCTGTGCCAGCACGTACCGTTCGACGTCGTCTGCAGGAGCGGGGACTTGTCGCACTGCGCCCATTGCTCCGATTACCATTGACGTTACACCACCGGCGAGTGCGGTGGCAGTGGGCCGTTGAACGCCGCACCTGAACTACGGAATAGCACGACATTGTCTTCTCCGACGAATCCCGCTTCTGCCTGCAACATCACGATGGTCAGATCCGCGTGTGGAGGCACCGCGGCGAGAGACTGTATGACGCCAGCATTATGCATCGCCGTACCCGTCAGTCTCCTGGCGTTATGGTTTGGGGCGCAATTGGATATGACACCCGCACCCCTCTGATACGCATTGCCGGTACACTCAAGAGCCACCGCTACATCTCCGACGTTTTGGAGCCTGTAGTCCTCCCTTACCTGCAGGACCTGCCAGCGGCCACGTTTCAAAAGGACAATGCGCTCCCGCACGTGGCACGCATCGTGCAACAATTCCTCACGGCCCACCAGGTGTCACTGCTGCCGTGGCTCGCCTGTTCTCCCGATATGTCGCCCATCGAACACGTCTGGTCGCTGATCGGCAACCGAGTGGCCCGGCAAGCATCACCCGCGGCTACGCCTGATGAACTGCGGCAACGTGTGGACGCAGCCTGGACCGACATACCCCAAGCCTACATCCAAAGCCTCTTTCGTTCGATGCCGCGGCGTGTAGCGGCCGTTGTTGCCAGCCATGGGGGCCACACGAACTATTGATGTCTGCGTGTTCCGCAAGTCGCACGCGCGTGTAAGCTCAATCGTTTCATCTTTGTATCTGTTGTTATGTGTCCAGTAAATCTGGCTTTGCTATCTCGTGTCCTTCTTGGTGTTTCATTTTGGGTGCCCAGCAGTGTAAGTGAATAATCGTTTGTTCGATCATACTTCAAAACCCAATGGCTTTTCAAAAGACATTTCTGTACAAAAATTTCTCTTCTTGAGAATAACGTAGAGCAATGAAGTGTGTATAACTCTAAAGAATAGAAAGTAAGTTTTCGAAGATATTTTCCGTGTCTAGAAGGAACTGACAATCCATGAATACGTATGAATTTATACACGTAGCCTTTAGTATTACCTTCTAATGCATTGGCGCAAAATATCTTTTCAAAGACTTTTATATGCAGAAATTTTCATTTGTATACAAATTTTAGAATATGATAAATATTTATGTCTAATGCACCCAAAGTTAATATTTACGATATTACATTACAGTTGCACCCTAAAGGAGTGATGGTTTTTTTTTCCCAAGCGGAAGATTATTTGTAAATTTATTGTTATTCCAAACAACCGTTATATCAACAAAATTTATTTCTTTTCTGCTCTGTGGCCTGTAAATGAGAAGTATCCACGTAAAATGAGTTAGTACGGTACGTCATAGCTAACAGAATATAAAAAGTGGTAGAGGTCGAGTACAACGTCCGAACTTCTCTATATGTCAAGCAAAGAAAACGGCAACCCATATGGGAAATTATTGCAGCCCCGGTGGCGCTGTGGTCTAAGCGCTAGCTAGCTTCTGACCATTCGTCCGAAAAGGGTCCGGGTTCGAATCCCGGTGAAGTGTGGATGTTTTTTTTTTTTTGGATTGGAGGTTTAACGACCACCGTGAGCAACTCAATTGGGCTATAAGCAGTCGCCCGTCCCTAATTTAGGGTCACTGGTTCCAGGGAAGGGAGAGAGCCAGTGCCGTAAGACAAACACAACATCCATATGCCTGACCGGGATTCGAACCCGGACCCCTTACGGGCGAATGATCAGAGGTCAGCGCCTTAGACCACTGCGCCACCGGGGCGGCAAAGTGAAGTGTGGATGTTGTGCTTGTCTTACGACACAGGATCTTTCCCTTCCCTGCTGTCAGTGGCCCTAAATAAGGGACGGACGACTGCTTCTAGCTCACTGAGTTGCTCACGGTGGTCGTTAAACCTCCAATACAAAAAAAAAAAAAAAAAAAAATTACTGAACTCAGGAAAATAAGAAAAATCGATATCTCTGTAGCTGGGATACAGTACCGCGAGGTTACGCCAACCCAGCAGATTTCAACGCTGTGTACCCCATGGTGTCATGATGGACACAACAATGCAGACACAATTTCGGACGTAGGCACATGTAATACATAAATACACTGATGAGTCATTACATTGAGACCACCTACCTAATAAGCTGTAGGACACCATTTTGCCCGCAAAACAGCGGCCACTCGGCGAGGCATCGATTCGATGAGGTAGCGATAGGTATCTCGGGGTATCTGGTACCCTAATGTCAACAGCAGGTCCTCTAGTACCCGTACTTTTCGGAGTGGTGGCGATTTAGCGCGAACCCACTTTTCCAAGTCGAACTACAGATGTTTGATTGGGTTGATGTCAGGTGAATTTGGAGGCCAGGGCATTAACAGAAAGTCACCAGCATGTTCCTCGAACCACTCCTTGACGATTCTGTCAGTATGGCATGACGCATTATTGTGTTGGTAATGACCATCACCAGCAGCGAACACAATGGGTGAACAAGGTCCGCAAACGATGTTCAGATACCTGACAGCTGTCAGGGTTTGTGCTGTTGGGATAATGGAACCTAAAGTGTTTCAAGAAAACAGCGCCCACATCATAACACCGCCGCCGCCGGCCTGTTTCCGTCCAACAGTGCATCCAGGTGCAATAGCCTCCGTTGGTAATCGGCGTATCCTCTCTCGGCAGTCTGTGTGATGCACCGGGAATCTTGATTCGTCAGAGCAGGCCACTTTCTTTCGATCATCCATGGCCCAGTTTTGATGATCTCGGGCCCATTTGATGCGTTGTTGGCGATGACGTGCAGTGAGTATGGAGACCAGTCTGGGTCTTCGGCGATGAACTGCGTGCTGGGACACATTGCCCTGGTCACCACTGTTTAACCTGCGGGTGATTTGTCGCACTCTGGCCCTGCAGTCGCTGTGAACTATGCTCGACTATGAACGACAGTTCGTCGTTTGGCCATGCGTGCACCACTTTTTATACGTACTCACTAGAGCGGCACGTGAACAACCCACAAGCTGAGTGTTTTAGCAGAGTGTTCAGAGTGAGAATGGGAAAAGCTGCCGATTTTTCGGAGTTTGATAAAAAATGTGATGGCGCCTCGGGACTACGATCTCTGAAACGGCGGGGCTTGTGGGCTGTTCACGTGTCGCTGTAGTGAGTACGTATCAAAAGTGGTGCATAGATGGCCAAACGACGAACCGTCGTCCAGCCGTGTGCCGTCCGCAGCTTATTGATGTCAGAGGGGAGCGGAGTCTGTCGCACATTGTTCACAGCGACCGCGAGGCCACAATGCGATAAATCACCCGCAGCTACAACAGTGGTGATCAGGACAATGTGTCACTACACACATTGCCCTGATCACCACTGTTCAACGCAGCCTTCTGCGCATGGGCGTGAGCAGCCGAAGACCCAGCCGGGTCCCCATGCTCACTGCACGTCGTCGCCAACAACGCATGAAATGAGCCTAAGATCATCGAGATTCTACTGGCATGGTCTGACGAATTAAGATTCCTGGTGCATCACGTAGACGGCCGAGCGCGGATACACCGATTACCAACGGAGGCTATTGCACGTGGATGTACTGTTGGGCGGAAACAGGCGGGCGGCGGCGGCGTTGTGATGTGGGCGATGTTTTATTGGGACACTTTAGGTTTTACTCTCCCAATAGCACAATCCCTGACAGCTGTCAGGTATATGAACATCGTTGCGGACCAAGCTCACCCAGTCGTGGCAACTGTGTTCGCTGCTGGTGATGGCCGTTACCAACAGGATAATGCGCGCCATGCTACATTGCCAGAATCGTCAAGGAATGGTTCCAGGAACATGCTGGGCTGGTGACTTTCTGTTAATGCCCTGGCCTCCAAATTCACCTGACATGAGCCCAATCAAGCATTTGTGGTTCGACTTGGAAAATAAATCACCACCAACCCGAAATGTACGGGAACTGGAGGACCTGTTTTTCAAAATCGCATTATTGGTATACCGAAATAAAAAAAGAAGTTCAGCATGGAGCGTCATACAAACAAAATTCAAAACGATAAAATCAATGATATTTACACTGCAATGAGAAATGGTAATGATAGTGCGATGCTGCAGTTGAGCTAAATACACAGCAGGTGTAGGAAAAAACACCATAAGTTGTCTAACGTGTCACAGGATACTGGAGGAACATATTTCCAAATAATTATTATTGCAATCTTAAAACGTATGGTAAAACAGGCACAGGTTGAGCAAGACAATGATGAAATAGAGTGACAATTCGACACATGGGCAACAGGATACAGTGCAAACATACGCAGTAGCTAAACGAAATCACTGAAGAACATAGAACGACTTGTGCAATGGATACAATACTGGAATGAAAATGTAGATATAATAGGAGGAAACTGCAATGAGCCAAGTACACAACAAATGTGGGAAGCACTCCATAAGGTGGCTATCGTGTTACATGACTCTAAAGGAACATACACTGACGGGAAAAAAATCCCAACACCACGAAAAAATAGTTGTAGAGGAATGAAATGGCTGCAATACATTTGTATAGGTAACATATTTAATCGATTAAGGTTTCAAGATCACAGCTTATTGTAAGCGCGAGAAGAGCTATTTTAAATGTGAAATGCTGGTACATTAATAACCGGTGTAACCGCCAGAATGTTGAATGCAAGCATGCAAACGTTTATGCATTGTGTCGTACAGGTGCTGGATGTCAGTTTGTGGGATGGAGTTCCATGCCTGTTGCACTTGGTCGGTCAATACAGGGACGGTTAATGCTGCGTGGGGGTGACGCTGGAGTTGTCGTCCAATGATGTCCCATATGTGCTCGATTGGAGAAAGATCTGGTGATCTAGCAGGCCACGGCAACATGTCGACACTCTGTAGAGCATGTTGGGTTACAACAGCGGTATGCGGGCGAGCGTTATCCTGTTGGAAAACACCCCCTGGAATGCTGTTCGTGAATGGCAGCACAACAGGTTGAATCACCAGACCGACGTACAACTGCGCCGTCAGGGTGCGAGGGATAACCACGAGAGTGCTCCTGCTGTCATAGGAAATTGCTCCCCAGACCATAACTCCAGGTGTAGGTTCAGTGTGTCTCGGCCGCAGACAGGTTGGTTGCAGGCGCTCACCTGGCCTCCTTCTAACCAACACACGGCCATCACTGGCACCCAGGCGGAACCGGCTTTCATCAGAAAACACAACAGATCTCCACTCCATCCTCCAATGAGCTCTAGCTTGACACCACTGACGTCGCAAACGGCAGTGGTTTGGAGTAAGTGGAGTGCACGCTACAGGGCGTCTGGCTCGGAGTTGTCCTTCAAGTAACCGATTTGTAACAGTTCGTTGTGTCACTGTGGTGGCCACTGCAGCTCGAATTGCTGCCGCAGACGCAGTACGATGCGCCACGGCCATACGCCGTACACGGCGGTCTTCCCTCTTAGTAGTGCCACGTGGTAGGCCGGAACCCGGTCTTCTTGAGGCAGTACCTTCCATTGACCACCGCTGCCAACAATCATGCACAGTGGCTACATTCCTGCCAAGTCGTTCTGAAATATTGCGGAAAGAAAATCCACCTTCTCGTAGCCCTATTACACGACCTCGTTCAAACTCCGTGAGCTGTTGATAATGGCTTCTTCGTCTTCTTAAAGGCATTCTTGACTAACATCAACACCCTACGTCGAATCTCAACGATAACTAACGCTCACGAACGTTACAGCGCGTATTTACAGCAAACCTGCTTTGCATGTTCCGAGGGCACTACCAGCGCCACACGTATGCGCCGAGACGTCATCTTACAGATGCGAAATTTGCATAGACGTCATCTTACAGATGTACTCTTACTGCCTACCAACTGTCGTTTATCTAACACAACCCCTTCTTGGTGTTGGGATTTTTTTTTCCGTCAGTGTATTTTCAGGTAAACAATATTGAAAACTTAAAACGCATGATAAAACAGGCACAGGTTGAGCAAAATAATGAAGAAGTAGAATGACAATTATATACGAAGATAACATTACATAGTGCAGGCAAACGCAAAGCAACGACGACGGAAAAACATAGTACAACTCGTGCAACGAAGAATTTTTACTGCAATGAAAAATGTGAATGATACGGAGATGCTGCAATAGAGCTATAAACACAACAAGTATAGGAGAACCACCATAAGGTGGCCAGCGTGTTGCATTACACTGAAGGAACATAAATTCAAGTACACAGTATTAAACACGTAAAGCGCACGAAAGAAATACACAGGTTGGGCAAAACAATGGTGAAATAAAGCGACAATTCTACACATGGGCAACAGTTTACAGTGCATACATACTCATTAGCTAAACAAAATCACAGAAACACATAATACAGCTCGTGCAATGGATTTAATATACTGTAATGAAAGATGTAGAGAATAGGAAGAAACTGCAATCGCGCCTAATATACAACAGGTGAAGGAAACACATCATACGGTGGCTAGCGCGTTACATACACTGAAGGAACATGTTTGCAGGTAAACAATAATGCAAACTTGGAGCACACAATAAACAGGCATAGGTTAAACAAAACGGTGATGAAATAGAATGACGATTATATACATATATAACATTATACTGTGATGACATACGCAAGAGCTAATCAAAGGTGTGAAAAACCTAGTACAACTCATGCAACAGAGATAATGCGTAAATTCAAAGTACGTTTCAAGTATATACACATTGCACACAAATGTAGTAATATCACTAAGACATGTCTCAAAATTTACAAAAACACAACTAACGCCGTGAAAATGCAAAATTCAGCACCTCGTTGTGGAGCAAAAGGAAAGAAAGTTCTAACGGATGGTTAGATTGAGGAGACCATTTTCCACCGCGAACCACTGGGTCAGAGGTGCCCACGTGGAATGGAAAGCTGCTTCCTGGTGGTTGATGGAAGCTAGGAGGTGCTCGAAGCGGAGACGTGAGGTTAGGCGGTCTCTGAAGTGGCACAAAAGTGCCGCACTCGCTTTGAGCAGAAACAGGTGAGGAGATGCTACGAAGTTGCTGATGGAACACGTAAACTACGTGTTTGGCTAGTACAAAGATGTATGCACATAGAGAGGGAAGAGGAACCGGTGGGTTCTCGCGTAATAGGAGGTGTCTGTAAGCTGGAAACGATAACTCTTGGGAGCAAGAGCAACTGGCAATCTTGAAGGCTTGATGGAGGAGAGGCAGTAGAATAGGACAATACAGGTAGACGTGAGAAACGTCTGCCTCCTGAAGCGCAGAAAAAGCAGAGAGGGGAAGAGAGTAGAGACATTCGATAGAGAAAAAATGGAACTGGATGACGATTATGGAGGAAGAGCCAGTGGGTGTTTTGTTCATGGGGTGTGGAGAGGTGGGAGCAGGCAGAAGCACAAACAGCAGAAAGAGAGGTAGGAGTGACGTCTGGTATCGGTAAAGCAGAGGGAGTAGAAATGTGCACAAGGAGACGATACAGAGATTTAGATGTGAAAGAAACAAGAGGTTGGACCGTGTGAGCGAGGCGAAGGAAGAACGGTAGCGGAAGAGGAGCAGAGAGCACGGAGATCAGACCAGAAGGGGACGCCAAATCAGGGAAAAGAGACAGTATAGCTGAATGTAGAGAGTCAAAGACGAAACGGGCAGAACGGGTGAAAGGGTAGCAGCTGTAAGATTGGAGAAAGGACGCCAAGAGAGGTCAGGATTAGTCAGGTCGTGTATGGTTACTACTCCGGCACGAAGCCAGAAAGAGAAAGCAAAGCATTGGAAGTGGGGAGGGTGGAGAAGAGAGTTGAGGGGTTCTGCAAGAAGCTCAAAGGGGGAGGAAGGATGGGAGCGCAGAAGGGGAAGAGAGCGTAATAATTTGAGCTTCAGAATAAGCACGGGGGAGTTTAGAGGGGGAACGGTCCATAAGAACTAGAGAGGAAAAAGAGAAGTGGGGGTTACGCCTGGAGGCGAGAACGTTTCTCACCTGGATGGTAGATGCGACCGGAGCTGTGAAGAGGCAGACGAAGTGTATGACTCGGTGTACCTTATAGCACAGAGAAACATCTGGAAGACCGGCTCCACCAAACGAGGGTGTACAGAGCTTCAGGCCTGAAGCCAGTGGTGTCGCACCCACATAACCACTGTAAGCTGGCGGGTGATTTCTTGAAGACAAAAGAGCGGGGTTGGAATTGCTATCCATGAATGCTGACACATGCACAGGAGATATGTGCTAGTTAGTCTCGCACGCTGGTGATAGGAAGTGCAGAACTGCACTCGTCTCCAGTGCACCGCAGAGTTGGTCAGACGAGGATGTAAACCGGTGCGAGTAGCTTGAGAGGCTGCACGTGGTTGTCCAAGGTGAACTCTTAGGAAGCTTTAGGTGGTTGAAGACCATGAGGCACCCTATGGGGTATCTGTGCGGTTCCGCCACGTCCCGCACCACAGACCAGTGCTCTTAGACGTGTTTAACTCAGCAGCAGAACAGGAGGCGTAATCGGAAAACAAGCGACGAAGAAGGTGGAATTGGGATTCTCTACGAATGCAGACTGTAATGTCGTCCGCATACGCAGAATAAATCACGGAGTGGTGTCGTGTACTAGCAACTGGCGCTGGAAGTGTAGCTAAGAAGGAATGTTGAAGGGAACGAAGAAAAGGTTCCACTGCGATCGCAAAGAGCTGCCCTGAAAGTGGACAGCCTTGTCGGACTCCACGCTTAAAGGGAATCTGAGCTGTAAGAAAGGATGCAGTCTTGAAATGGAAAATGGCGTACCTGTAAAGAGAAAGAAGAGTGGAAACAAAGGCAGAAGGAACACCAAAATGCAGAAGAGTTTGTGTTAAGTAGTTATGTGAAACGTTGTCAAAAGCGGAGCGGAGATCCAAAGAGAGAAGGGCTAAGGGTTCGGAGTGGGTGCAAGCGAGATGAATTAAATCACGGAGGAGTTGGATATTAGTAGAAAGAAAGCGTCCTGTAACTGTGTAGGTTTGAGAATCAGCGAGAATGTGAGGAAGGACAGAGTTGAGACTGTGGGAAAAAAGTTTAGTGAAGAGTTTGTAGTTTTGGTTAAGAAGAGAAATGAGGCGCCAATTTCCCAAGTCAAGAGGATCGCCCTTCTTGGGAAATAAGACTACGTGAGCATCTGTGAAGCTCCTCGGGAGGGTGGGGGAGAGGAAAGCAGCAGAAATAGCAGGAAGAAGAAAAGATAGGAGGAGAGGGAAGAAAGTACGATAGAAAGGGAAAGGGAGACCGTACGGACCCGGAGCGGCTTGAGGGTTGAGAGAAGAAAAGACGTCAGAGAGCTCAGAAGATGTAGGTGGAAGAGTTAAAGAGGTAGCTAAATGTGGGGGAGCCTGAGGGAGATTAGAGAGAAGGTGAGAGAGAGTAGAGGAGGACGGGGGAGGGGCCTCACAGAACTTAATGGTAAAAAAACTACGAATGTGAGAACATAAGGTCGATGGATCAGTAGTCACAACACCGGTTGGTAGTCGAAACTGCCGGAGTGCGTTGGAAAACTTGCGTGAAGACTCCATTGACGCAAAGAAATCGTAGTGTCAATGCTCTGGGTGTAGATGCTTTAAGCGAAGGCGTAGAAGATCCTTCTGGGCAAGAGGTTCAAGCAAAGCTTTTAAGCTCTACCTGAACTGCAGGAAAAAGTGGATCTGACGACCCGATGAGAGCAATCTTCCGTCGGGTGTGATCAATTTGCATCAGGCGAGATGTTGACGCCGTAAAAGCAAGCTGTTTGATGTGCAGTAAGAGCTGATGTTTAACTTGCAGCCAATAAGTCAATGCGCAGGGAGCTGATTGTATCCCAGCACGATGAACACTGAGGAAGGATCTAATGGAGGCACAAAAAGCAGGATCGCTGAGCAAAAAAGCGTCAAGTGTCCACGGACGAACTGTCCTAGGGAGCGACGCCGAAGCAAATACTGTGAGAGAAACTGAACTATGATCGGAGGAGGCAGTGGGTTGTATTTGCGACTCAGTAATGGACGCAAGGAGCGAAGGTGAAAATTAAATGCGATCGAGGCGAGCAGTCGATAGAGGTTGGTTCCCGGATGATCTCCAGCTATGGGTAGTATCATGGGGGCTGAGACGTCGATGTGCATCTGTCAAGGAGGAATCGGGAACGAGCTCTTGGAGTAAAGTAACTAGAGCAGTGCGACGTTCACGGGTACCTGGTGAGCGGTCGGGAGACGGATTCAATGTGCAATTGAAATCTCCGCCCAGGATTACTCGGTCGGAAGGCGAGACCGCAGACAGAGCTCGACGCAGGCGGGTAAACAATATTCAATGATGAAGAGAATGCGACGGAACGTAGATATTGAAGATATGAAAGCGGGTATCGTTGACAGAAAATGATGCACGTTGAAGTAAATCTCGACAAAGGTTCCGAACAGAGAAGCCAGTAAGAGAGGAACGGAACAGTTGACGTAGGCCGATTGCTAACCCACTACCTGAAGTAAGGCGAAATGCGTGATGAAAGGCGTAATCGCTCGCTCGCCAACGATTAAAATACGTGGAGGTGTGACAGTTTGCTTCTTGGAGCAGTAAGACGTCCGGCCGCAGGGGTGAAAGATCCTCCGTGACGAGAGGATTTGCTAGGGGGCTCGCAAAGCCAGACAATTCAAGGTGGTGACCCTGAAAGTGGCAGATCCGCACTTATTTGGAACTCTGCATGAGCGGCTGAGAAAAGCAATCTAAAGCGTTTGATGATGGCCGGGACCCACGACTTGTAGGCGGATTGCCTCTGATGGTGTCGAAGTAATGCATCAATGATGCCCGCTTGAGATAGAACTGCAGGGAGAACTGCTTCGTACTGTCGTAAGAAGATGGTAGTAGCAGAGAAACTAGTCGTGTAGCAACAAAACTGGTACCAGTCTTCAAGGGAGAAAGGCTGCCACGTTTCGAAACAGTGGGCAAGGCGGTGAGTAAAGGCCTCAAACGAAATAGGGCCATGAGTGGAGGACTCACCAGATTCAGCAGCTGAGGAAGAGAAAGAGACGGTGCATCAGTGGTACCATCAGGAGGAACAAAACGTCGAAAAGCGGACGGGGATTTTTGCTTCTTTCGCCGAGCTCCTGTGCGAAGTTTCGAAGACCTTTTAGCAGTAATCGTCGACACACGAGATGTGGTAGTAGAGTTAGAGGAAGGATCCTCTTGGTCACCATCACCAGAGACCCCAACTGTAAAGGATGGAGAGCGATCCACACGTAGGTCATGAGAAATAGGAACTGACAGTGCTTGTCGAGATGTAGGAAGTAAGGGGAAAGCATCAAGTGAGGACGTATCAATCGTAGAAGACATCTGTTGACCAACGTCTGTAGTGCGACTTTTCGGTACACTGGCCTGAGGGGTTGTCTGCGCTGAAAAGGATGTAGCTGCCAGTGGTCTCTTGGAAGCTGGAGGCGGTCTGGAAGCACCCTGTGATGTAAATGGTGCAAGCGGGCAACGAGCGCGCTGATGACCTAACTCTTTACACAGAGCGCAATGTTCTGAAGTAAGTAAATCAGTCTTATAGTGGAGTTGGCCGCAGCGGACCGTAAGAGATTTAGGAAACTTGCGGAGGTGTTCCTCAGTTGGTAAAATAAGCCTGACGCTTCTACGGAAGCTCCGAACATGTTTATTGGCTGGATCCTTTGGTGATGCGGAATGCGCGGTCCCAGGACCGGCCACCCGTCCACACTTACTTAAGGCTGTGCAAATCATGTCATTAGAAATCTCAGGAGGAACCGGGTGCAGAGAAACTTGCACCGGGCGCCTAGCAATTGGTTCAGTGATGAGATGAAAGTCCCCAATGCCAAGTCCTTGGGTTAGGAGAGAATCAGCATACTTTTTACGCGAAAGATATACGATCATTGTGCGTGGCTTGCAAGTGAGATATGTGACAGAACCAGGAGGTAGAAATTCGAGGATAGTGTCACAATAAACCTTTAATGGGGTATTGGGCAAAGCATCTAGGCATACACCTAACGCTAGGGTAGAATAGAGATCTTGTGCAGCAGATGGAGCTTCTGGGACGACCAATTCAAGAGAATCGTAAATGATCCGAACACAGGCATCTGCTAGAGAAGTACTTGGCACTTGCGGCGTTGGTGAAGGCCTGGAAGCAACGCCAGAATAGGAACGGGAATGTGAAGCATTATGAGAAGGTAGAGACTTGGCGCTGTTCAAAAGGTCTGAAGCAATCTTAAACGGCTTCCCTGAAGGCAGAGCCATCAGAGACATCCATGACGTCATCATCTACCTCAGATACTCGTGACGTAGCTCCACCAGGAAGAGTGGAGTCAGATAGCTGATGAGTTGAAGAAGAAGACGCACTGGCATCAGGAGGAGGTCGATACTCCACATCTGCATCAACAGACGCTGATTGGTCGACTTCGAGAGAGGGCTGAAGCGACGAATCAGGAAGAAGCATGATGAGATCGGCACTCTTATCAGGGGTAGCCATTGCCGATGGCGAGGCTTAACTGAGCAAAAAAACGACTATCTTGTCGAAAATGAAATGCTAATAACGAACTCAAAAAAGTACTCACCAACTCGGGAGACGTCAAAAAAGAAAAGCACAACCTTCACCTTGAAGGCACGCTCGAAATAAGAAGCACAACACAAACTTAATAAATACAGTAGCCGGTCAAACACGGAGCAAACTCAACCACGTTGCGGACA
Source organism: Macrothele yani (assembly GCA_039090855.1). Lineage (NCBI taxonomy): Eukaryota > Metazoa > Arthropoda > Arachnida > Araneae > Macrothelidae > Macrothele > Macrothele yani. The sequence goes on along the minus strand of CM076996.1, from coordinate 103,922,014 downwards.
AGGGTTTGCTGTTGACATTAGGGTACCATATACTCAGAGATACCTATGTGCACCTCATCGAATGGATGCCTCGCCGAGTGGCCGACTAACGAAAAGGTACATCCACACCTGCGGATGTACCTTTTCGTTAGTCTTAAGCCACTCGAAAGGGTTTCATTTGATCATGCCTAATATGATAAATTACTTGATTACATATACATAATTTGATATACACTATAGAGCAATTGAATTAGAGATACTTGCCTAGTAACGTGTAGCAGCACCTTTCGCCCTGATGACGGCAGCGATACGTCTCGGCATGGACTCGACAAGACACCGGAAGCGTTGGGAAGCCATACGGATCCACGACCCCTGAACAAGCTCCCACAGTTCACGAAGATTTGATGAAGGGGGTCAGAGCCTCGAACATCTCTCTCGATGGCATCCCAGATGTGCTCGATGTGATTGAGGTCAGGTGACCTAGCTGGCTAAGGAAGGAGGTCACGTCGGTGGAGTGTTCATCCAACCATTCTGTTACAATTCGGGAGGGATGGCACGGTCCGTTGTGTTGTTGCTGGATGAGGTCCCCAGTGGGATGTTGAAGACGTACAAACGGGAGAAAATGGTCGTCCAGGATATCCCGGTAACGTTGACCTGTGAGGGACGCTGTCACATGTACCAGGGGTCCCGTTTCAGTCCACGTAAACAGTTCCCAGACGAGAATGCCACCCCCACCAGCTTGAAGAGTACCCTACTGGCAAGAAGCATCCATCGCTTCATGTGGTTTGCGCCGTACTCGTATCCTGCCAGCCGCATGTAGCAACGTGAATCTCGACTCATCATTCCAGGCAACATTTTTCCACATGTCTAAGGTATAGTGGCGGTGTTCCCGCGCCCATGCTAATCTTTGCACCCTGTGATGTGCGGTGAGCAGCGGTACGCTCGTGGGACGATGGCTTCTGTACCCCATAGCGAGGACATGGTTCTGGATGGTGTGGCTGCTTACACGTTTTTGTGCACCAGCGTGTTAAATTGCCGAGTGATTTCTTGCACTGTGGCTCGTCTATCCGCTGTTACAATGCGAGCTAGCCGACGATGACCCCTCTCATCCACACGCTGTTGTCCACGGCAGTTGGCCCTTGCAGGGATGGTTTTACCGGATTCGATGTACTCACGGTGCACCCGTGACGCAGTGGCTCGTAAAAATCCCAGTGCCTGCACTACTTCCGAGATGGAGTGACCCATTCGTCGGGCCCCGACAATTTTCCCACGATCAAATGCGCTTAGATCCTTCGTCTTACCCATACTGCGTCCGACTGTTACTGATTCCCGTCGCATCACTCCTTATATTGTCGCATCGCTGCATACGTCATTTCCTTTCCGTTTACAGCGCCACACTTGCATATCGCCAGCTGTATCTAATTCAATTGCTCTTCAGTGTATGTGTACACAGTCGAGTGACATTATTGTGACCACCTCCTACTTTTGACGTCAACGCCGCGTAGCCAATGAAAGAAGGCATGTCTCGTGAGCTTTCTTGGAGGGTATATAAGGTGTGCTGTAGGCAATCTGAAAACATGTCACTCGTTGCTGTCATGGATAAAAGGAGCGATTTATCAGATTTGCAAAATGGCATGATTATGGGATTTCGGGCCAAGGGTGGCAATATTTCTGAAACAGCGCAGTTTGTGAGCTGTTCGCGTGCTGCTGTGGTTAAAGTGTATCGTGATTGCAGAAATGGCACCCTTACGAATAAGCAACGTGAAAACTGCGGAGCACCACGTGCCGTTGATGTGAGAGGTGAACGTCGGATGCGAAGGTGCGTGAGGGCAGATCGACACGCTACAGTGGAGCGACTCGCTGGCCGAATGAACCAGGGGGCTGCCGGAAGTGTATCTAAAACGACAGTTCAGCAAACCCTGCAGTGTATGGGGCTCCGACGCAGACGGGTAGTCACTGCACCTATGCTAACGGAGGTGCATCGGTAGAAAAGGCTTACATTTCCACGGCAGTATCGGAATTAGACCTCCTACTGATTGGCAAAGGAATGCCTTCTTCGATGAGTCACATTTTCTGCTTCATCGAACGGATGGACGTTGTCGTATAAGGCGAGAAACATCGGAGAACAAACACACTTCAACCATTGGTGGAAGAACACGAGCTGGTGAGGGCAGCGGTATTGTCTGGAGAATCTTTTCGTGGCATTCTCTGGGTCCACTCATACCTGTGGAAGGCACTCTGGACCGAATTTGTTATGAATCCATCCTTGCAGATCACGTACACTCATACATGCTGATTGTCTTCCCTGGGGCGGATGGAATCTTGCAGAACGACAATGCGACGTGTGACACAGCAGAAATGTCCGAGAGTGGTTGGAAGAGCACGATGAAGACTTCAAAGTACTTCTCTGGCCCCCTTATTCTCCAGACGTAAACCCAATTGAGCATCTGTGGGACCACCTCGATCGTGTTGTTCGTTCTATGGATCCTCCACCACGCACCCTCCAGCAGCTGTCAGATGCACTGCAGTCAGCATGGCTCCACATACCTGTGAACATTTTCCAGAACCTTGCACTTTATTGAGTCACTCCCAGCCCGTCTAGTTGTTGTCCGCGCTGCACACGGCGGTTACTCTGGATATTAGCTGGTGGACACAATAATGTGACTCGACCGTGTAAACAAACGCGCGCACACAAAGGTTCGACTATTTGAAGATTCAGGAACAAGAAAAATTCGAAAGAGAGTGAGACAAGTTTACACCATATCTCCCAAACTCTTTAATGAACTGAGAAAACAAAGAGGTAAAGATTAATGATGATTGCTTAATTCAACTTCGTTTTGCTGACGACGTAGTCCTTTTGCAACTGCCCCTTCAGAACTGCAGAGTATGATTTTGGAACTTGCTGACAAGAAGTGGGATTAAAAATAAACTTTCAGAAGTCGGACCTGATCAGTACAGTGCTTTTTCAAGAAATGAAGATTTTTCGATTGATGGTGAAAAACTGGAGATGTCCAATACCTACGGTTACTTTGTGCAGCAGATATCAACAGAGGGTCGCATTGATGAAGAAATTTATCTGCGTATAAAAATTGGTTGGAAAGCTTTTGGAAGAAACAGTACAATTTTCAAGAACAATATGCCATTATATCATAAAAGAAAAGTGTTTCATCAATGCAACTTTCCAGCGCTTACGTATGGGGCAGAGACGTGGACCTTAACTAAAAACGATATACAAAGACTGCTGACAACTTAAAGAAGCATGGAGAGGTGCATGCTTGGTGTTGTAACCAGGAGAGATAAGTAGAGGAACTCGAGGATAAGGAAAATGACAAGAGTGAAAGACATCATAATCAGATAAAAATCCCTGAAATGTCAATGGGCTGGACATATTGCAAGAACAACGGACCACTTATGGATAACTGAGATTTTTGGCTGGATTCTAAGAGACAGGAAAATACCCAGAAGACGAACACATGGGAGATGGGTGGATGAAATTCTAAAGCATGCCTGAAGTGACATGTAGGAGGCTGTGGCAAGATAGACCGTTGGGAAAGACACTTCGGCAGACCTTCATCCAGCAGTAGATTGATAACGGTTGACAATGATGATAATGATTGACAATGATATCTATGCTGACTGCAGTGCATCTGACAGCTTCTGGAGAGTGCGTGGTGGAGGATCCATAGAGAGAACAACACGATGGAGGTGGTCCCACAGATGCTCAATTGGGTTTAAGATTGGGAAAGTAGGGAGCCAGGGAAGTACTTTGAAGTCTTCTTCATGCTCTTCCAACCACTCTCAGACAATTCTAGCTGTGTGACACTTTGCATTGTCGTTCTGGAAGATCCCATCCTCCCCAGGGAAAACAATCAGCATGTATTGGTGTACGTGGTCTGCAAGGATGGATTAATAACTAATTCAGTCCATACTGCCTCCTATAGATATGAGCGGACTCAGGGAATGCCGCGAATACATTCCCCAGACCATAACGCTTCCCCCACCAGCTTGTGTTATTTCAGCAATGGTTGAAGAGCGTTTGTTCTCCGATGTTTCTCGCCTTATACGCCAACGCCCATCCGTTCGATAAAGCAGAAAACACGACTCATCCGATAAGGCATTCCTTTGCCAATTAGTGGAGGTCCAATTCCGATACTGCTGTGCAAATGTAAGCCTTTTCTGACGATGCACCTTCGTTAGCATAGGTGCAGTGACCTTCCGTCTGCATCGGAGCCCCGTACACAGCAGGGTTCGCTGAACTGTCGTTTTAGACACACTTTCGGTAGCCCTCTGGTTCATTCGGACAGTGAGTTGCACCACCGTAGCGTGTGAATTAGCTATCGCACACCTTCGAGTCTAACGCTCACCTCTCATCTCAATGGCACGTGATGCTCCGCAGTTTCCATATTGCTTATTCACAATGGTGCCATTTTTACAATCACGATACACTTTAACCACAGCAGCACGCGAACAGCTTACAAACTGCGCTGTTTCCGAAATACTGCCACCCTTGAACCGAAAGCCGATAATTATCCCTTTTTGTAAATCTGATAAATTGCTCCTTTTATCAATGAGAGCAACGAGTGAAATGTTTTCAGAATGCCTACAGCACACCTTATGTACCCTGCAAGTCAGCTCGTGATCCCAATAATGTTACTCGACTGTATATATACAGGGTGTCCGAGAATTATTGGACACATTACAAAATTATGTACAGAAAAAAAACTATGAGCATTGTCTGTTTTTCTATGTCACGTATTACTAACACGGTTTCTATATTTTTGTTTTGCCGAATTGTTATTCCCAGAATCCGATAGATGGCGCTAGGTGTGACCTGATGAGGAATGTATGAGAAATGCGCAGTCAGTAGTCATGTCATCCGTACAGCAGAAGGCAATGTGTGTGTTATGGCTTGCGGAATTAAAGTCTGTCATTAAAGTTAAAAGACGGTACCATTTAGAGTATGGTTGTAATCCTCCGTCAACGAATTCAATCAAGCGGTGGATGAAACAGTTTAAAGAAACTGGCAATGTGGAACATCGTGGAGAAGCCGGTAGGCCTAGCGTCAGCGGTGAGACGATTGACCAAGTTAATGAAAGTTTCCGACGAAGCCTCAGGAAATCCGTTCGTAAAGCAAGCAGAGAACTGTGCATTCCGAAATCGACAGTTCACGATATCTTGCACAAGAAATTAAAGTTGCATGCTTATAAAATTCAAATAGTGCAAAAGATGCATGTAAATGATCACACTCTGCGATACGATTTCGCTGTAGATATGCTGAATAGAGTGGAAATCGACGAAAACTTTCTCAGTACTGTAACTTTTACTGATGAATCCGCATTTCATGATCAGGTATTGTGAATCGTCACAACTGTAGGATGTGGAGTAGTGAACCGCCTCATGCTGCTATTGAACTAGAACGTGATTCTCCAAAAGTTAATGTGTGGTGCGCCCTATCAAAAAGAGAAGTGACTGGCCCTTTCTTCTTCTACGAAGAAAACATAAATGGTGACATTTACTTGCATATTCTAGATATTTCGCTATACCCCAGATCAAAAGATATGACAACGTTGTTTACCAACAAGACGGCGTGCTTCCGCACTGGTCAACGTGTGTACGTAAGTGCCTAAATGAGTATTCCCCCAACAGATGGATTGGGCGTGGTGGTCCCATTCCGTGACCTCCTCGCTCTCCAGATCTAACTCCATTGGATTATTTCATGTGGGGTTATGTGAAGGACTGTGTCTATCAGACACCTTGTGCTGATTTGCAGGAACTGAAGCAGCGTATCACAGCTGCTATTAATTCCATAACTCCTCGGGTGCTTGCCAATACATGGCATGAAATCGAGTATCACTTGGACGTACTACGAGCAACCAAGGGATCTCACATCGAAATTTATTATTTTGTGTTGTCACATTGTGAATTAGTACAGTCAGTTTCTTTCTATGTGTTTAATGTTTTGTTTTATATAATTTTGTAATGTGTCCAATAATTCTCGGACACCCTGTATATTTATATGTGTAATAAATATATATACATACTGCTCAAAGCAATTATGGGATATCGTGGTTTTGATGTGAACTACTGTCATCAACTGTTTGTATGCTAAGAGAAAGTGATTAGAATCAAACTTTTGCACACTTAGAAACACTTGAGTATGAACATTTTTTGTGTGACGTCAAAAAGGGCGTGTTTCCGTCAGCGAATGAAAAGTGACATGTATTGTACGATCGTTTGGTCCTGGATAAAAACGACTTGCATGCTTTGAATGTGTGTTATTGATGAATGTCATGTCCGAACAATGTGATTTACCCGAATCTGTAACCTGGAAGGCTATCGGTCGCTTAGAAGTGGGTCAAACCCAATCGCAAGTAGCGGAAGCCACTGGAGTGTCTCAAAGCGTGATTTCCAGACTTTAGAATCGTTTTTCAGATACCGGAAATGTAAAGCGAAGACCAGGCCAAGATCGTAGGAGAGCAACATCAAGAAATTAGGATCGGTTTTTACCACTGACTGCCAGGAGAAACCGGAGTGTGGACGCCACTCGTCTGCAACGCGAACTCCGTACGGCTACTGGCACAAATGTTTCAACCCAAACTCTACGGAACCGACTCCAAACTGTTGGTCTGTGTATTCGACGACCTATGATATCTGTTTCTTTAACCGCACGCACCTGTACTGCCCGCAGACCTTAGACACAGGACCATGCCCATTGGAGAAATGAATGGAGCAATGTTCTCTTCTCAGACGAGTCGCGCTTTACTGTACATCCTGACAATAGGCGACTCATCATTTGGAGGGAACGAGGTACTCCTAACAACCCGTTACTTAATTGTGCAAAGAAAGTGTTCGATTTGGAGGAGGCGGAATGATGGTGTGGACCGGTATCTCTATCAATGGTCAAACCTGACTTGTACATCATCAGAAATGGAGCACGCACTGCTTAGCGGTATAGAGATGAGATCCTCAGTCGTCCCTTATGCTGCAGCGATCGGAGAGGAATTCATTTTCGTGGACGATAATTGCAGGCCGCATCGCGCTCGATGATTGGACGACTTCTTGTTTGACGAAGGAATAATCTGAATGGACTGGCCAGCATGTTCCCCAGACATGAACTCCATCGAGCATGTCTGGGACGTTCTGGGGAGAAGGGTTGCTGCTCGATTTACCCCTCCACAAACAGTCCAGCAATTGGAAAGTGCTCTTCTGCAGGAGTGCGATGGAATTCCCAAATCCCTCAGTAATATTCTGATTGACTCCATGCCTCACAAGAGTGCAACATTGCTTTCTGTCAGGGGAAATCATACTCCCTAATAAATCCAAATTTCAAAAAATTTCAAAAAAATTTTCATTTACCTTTTTTAATTTACCTTAAAAAAATTTACCTTTATTTTCATTTTTATGATATGTTCATAAATATGCATTTTTACGTTCGTCTCCTAGAAAATTATTAAATTTAAAGTACTAATTGTTTCGGCCATATTTTTCTTCTCACACAGTGTACTCATATATGTCTGTAGTTCCTATTCTAACCTCCGAAGTTTTCCGTCACTCACAGTTTTCATACAAAACTACGATATCCCCTAATTGTTTTGAGCAGTGCACACACACACACACACACACACACACACACACACACACACACACAAACAACTTGATTATATATGATACAATACTTGATTAATTACAGTACCAAAATTTTATATCACACATTTGTCAGTGACCTACTCAGTGTGGATGGACAAGGTTCCTTGGCCCTCTCCATTAGATATAATTTGGTTCTTCATTCTCTGGCTGCTTATTTTTAAATATATTGGTATATGTTTTTAAATATACAAAGTATATTTTCCGAACAATCAGAAGCGCACTTTAGTACGGCGGATATATTTTTATCGCTTTCTAAAATTTTGGGAGATGTTTTCTCCGGGAAATTTTTATTTGCATCTTCAATATTTTGGGCCACACCATAAAGAAATCCTCGGTGAGCCACTGTGTCTTACTTTTACTGTATTAATCATTTTTTGGTAATTGCTTTTCTTTTCATTTTTCACAATTACATTTCTTTGACGGAAAACATAATAAACGGAAATCTGGAGGCGTAATATTTGTCGGGCCAAACATTCTTCTCTCGTCCCTAAACGCTGGCCACGATTCTACTCTGAGACACTATTTGTGAAGGGTCAGCACAGTGGATGTCACACGTAATTACCTTTCCCCCAACTACCGCAGAAACCCTTGGTTGAGAGCAAAGCGAGTGGGGAAATCTCATCCTCCCACCCTATGCTTTGCGGTGGAGGTAGTAATGATTCATTTCCTGAAACAGCTTCCGTCAGCGTCTTTTTAGAGTACCAGCATGTGCAGGGGCAGATTGGATCGACGAAATCAGGCGGGGAATTTTAGTCTTGTGGTCCACTACAGAAACACACGTACCCACAGAGGAACACTTCATAAATTCCCTCATGAAAAAAATTCTATTAACTCTTGGATGAAAGAGAACTCTTGAAATATGCATTGTAAAACGAATTCAGTCGTGAACACATTTTAGCAGCAAATTAAGGGTGAAAGAATTCTAAAAATCCACTCATGATTGAGTGATAAGTGTATCAAACCATGCTCAAAACTGGGTGTTGTAGCAGATAATTACATTTATTTGGTCGCTAATCGTCTACTGCCAAAAGTATTCGTACCACCTCCTGGAATAGACGTCTTTTTTAAGTTTACCTATTATATTGACCATTGGCGCACCCACGGAGGAGGCTTTGGGGGCTTAAGCCCCCTCCAAGGAGATTAAGAGACACAAAATAAACATTCAAAAATATTATTTATGTTTTGAATGAGATTAGCGTCACATATTAAACATTCAAAAATATTATTTTAATATTACTTCAAGGAGATTAACGTCACAAATTAAACATTCAAAAATATTATTTGTTTTGAATGAGATTAGCGTCACATATTAAACATTCAAAAATATTATTTTAATATTACTTCAAGGAGATTAACGTCACAAATTAAACATTCAAAAATATTATTTGTTTTGAATGAGATTAGCGTCACATATTAAACATTCAAAAATATTATTTTAATATTACTTCAAGGAGATTAACGTCACAAATTAAACATTCAAAAATATTATTTATGTTTTGAATAAGATTAGCGTCACATATTAAATATTCAAAAATATTATTTTAATATTACTTCAAAGAGATTAACGTCACATATTAAACATTCAAAAATATTATTTTAATATTACTTCAAGGAGATTAACGTCACAAATTAAACATTTAAAAATATTATTTATGTTTTCGATGAGATTAACGTCACATATTAAACATTCAAAAATATTATTTTAATATTACTTCAAGGAGATTAACGTCACAAATTAAACATTCAAAAATATTATTTATGTTTTTAATGAGATTAGCGTCACATATTAAACATTCAAAAATATTATTTTAATAATACTTCAAGGAGATTAACGTCACAAATTAAACATTCAAAAATATTATTTATGTTTTTAATGAGATTAGCGTCACATATTAAATATTCAACAATGTTATTTTAATATTACTTCAAAGAGATTAACGTCACAAATTAAACATTCAAAAATGTTATTTTACATGTTCAAGAAATTACGTAGTGTCTTCTTCCCAAAGCGTTTCTTTTTTTTTTTGTTGGAGGTTTAACGTTTGGGGCCACAGGTTCCAGGGAGGGAGGGAGCCAGTGCCGTAAGACAAACACAACACCCATGCCTCACCGGGCCGATTCGAACCCAGCCCCCTTTCAGAGGAATGATCAGAGGCCATCGCTTAGACCACTGCGCCACCGTAGCTGCATCCTAAAGAGATCAAGAGCAACGTATGTAACAAAGTAAACATTCAAAAATATTGTTTTACATGTTCAAAAAATTACATAGTGTCTGACTTAATGTCTTCTACTACATGGTGTCTTCTTCCCAAAGCCCCAAAGAGATTAATATATAGCCCCCCTCCAACAAGAATTCCTGGGTGCGCCACTGATATTGACTCATGAACTACCATTTTGATCATTTTTATTTTGATCATCATCATTTTTATTTGATCATATTTTGATCATTGCCTCCCCTTTTGATCATGAACTACCACCAGTACAGGCAAATCTTTGTTTCTTTTAAGATAGATGTGAGTGGGACACGAATTTCGGAACATCTCTGCCGAAGAATCGCTTTGTGCTTTATGTCTGTACGTGGATAAGGGTGTGGGGATGATGGACCATCAAATTTAGAACTAGTTCCTCATTCAAGATTGCAAAAGGTGGGTAGGGCCTACTAATATCCCTTTAACTCCAAATCCAACGACTTACTTTTAACCGTAGTTGGCCTAATTTATTTATAAAAAAAGCTTGCTTGGTCTGATGTCAAATTTTTCACTGAAGCAGAGAACATTTTGCTTTGTCATTTTAGAGTAAGCGCCCAATATACACTATATTGACAAAAGTCACCGAACACCTAGAAGAGAAACACAACATAGCATTTATTGACATACATTAGTACGGTGTCAGTCCACCTTTGGCCTTAATGAATGCACTGACCCTTCGAGACATGCTTTCGACAAGGTTTTGGATTGCAGCGATAGGTATGCGCTTCCATTCCGTACATAATGCTTCCGCTAACTGTTGCTTAGTAGTAGGCCTTGGTTCCAAACTTCTTATGCGGCGCTGTAATTCATCCCATAGGTGCTCTATGAGATTAAGATCAGGGCTCTGTGCTGGCCAGTCCACACACTATACGGAATTATTGTCAAACCACGCCGTAACTGTCCTTGCTTTATGGCTCGGTGCATTATCCTGCTGGTACTAACAAGGCTCGGTTCCATAGTATTACTACAGAGTTGATAGGGCATAATTGTTTAGAATATTGAGGGAGACGTGCTGGTTAACAAGTTTGTCTACGATAACCAATGGGTCGGGACCATACCACAAAAAAAACACCTCCACACGAATACACTGCCAGCTCCAAACTTGACCGTAGGAACAGTACACTGTGGTAAATAGCATTTCCCCGGCTGCCGCCATACCCACACACGGCCATCAGACTGATGGATCGTGTATCTGGATTCATCAGTCCATAGAACCCGTTTCCATTGATCTACGGTCCACGATAAATGTTCTTTACACCATGCTAAACGACGAGTAGCATTCCGAGTGGAGATAAAAGGCTTATGAGCAGCCGCACGACCACAGTAACCCATGGAATGAAGTTCTGTGCGAATGGTACGTGTACATACCGAGGCTCCAGCATTTTTACTCACCTGTACACTGAGGTCTTGTGCAGTACTCCGTCGATTAGATGTAACAACTCTCCTGAGGCTTCGACGTTCTCTATCACTTATTTTCTTTGGTGTGCTGGTAGGTTTTGCTGCTTCAGGCAGGCCATGTGTCTTCCACTTCTTCAGTACATCCAAAACAGTTGACTTGGGTATGTTTAAACGCCTCTCGGTTTCTCTTATGGACAACCCACTAATATGACACCCAACAATCTTTTCTTTCTCAAAGTCAGTTTTCTCCCGCCGCGACATTTTCACTCAATCTCACAATGCGATATGATGGCGGTCAGCTGCAGGCTTCTTTTTATACCGTTTGCAGCTGTACCGCGCATCTTAACAACGCAGCGGATCCGTTCATTTGCTTCTGAAGGAGTGCCCGGTGACTTTTGTCAACATAGTGTATATAGAGATAAAATGAAGAGCCAATCTTTTTAAGACAATAAAGTTTTAGATAGATAATATAAAGCTCAAATGAAGTTAACGATTCTTGTTCGTAAGTACCAAAATAATTATTCGTTTTTCCCAAACAATCTAGATTAAGAGGATGCGAGAAATAGTTTGCCATTTTTCGAGTGGTCCACCGGGAAATGTCCCGGTGGGCCAATCCGCCCCTGAGCATTTGATTTCTGTTTTACAAAAGTTTGAGGGTAGAAAAGCCAATAAACTGTAATGTAAGTGATTTCAATAATTACTGACATCCTAAACTGAAGTCTACGACCGCTCAGTTATTGTTGTGTATATGAAAACTTTTAATATTCAAGAAAAAAGGCAAGAATATGCCACATTTTCAGTACTTGACGTACCTAGAGCGCCACCTATTAACGATAGGCTACACTACTCCATCTCACGGAAATTTAGTGGGTTGTCGGAAAAGTCATGACATATTTTAGCCATGTTTTGCAAATGTCATTTATTGATAGAAAGAACAAAGATCAATCAATGATATAATGCCCGTTTTGTTCGATGACCTTTTGCCATCTCTCAGTGAGCTGCAGAATGCCTCGTTCATAGAAGGACCTGCTGTCTTTCGTGGCGAAAAACTGTACAAGGTGCTGATTTACAGCCTCATATGAATTAAACGTTATACCATGCAAGGACTGTTGAAGAGAGCAAAACAAGTGGAAGTCTGACGGCGCAAAGTCAGGCGAGTATGCTGGGTGGAGTAACATATCCCACCCAAGCTCCAATAATTTTTGGCGGGTGATCAAACTTGTGTGTGGTCTCGCGTTGTCGTGATGGAACACAACACCTTTACGATGAACGAGCTCTGGAAGTTTCTGGATGATGGATTCGTTCAAAATGTCCAATTGCCGACAGTACATATTCGAATTGATTGTTTGGTTCTGTGGTAGGAGCTCGAAAAACACGACACCTATAAAATCCCACCACACTGAGACCAGAACCTTCGGCTAATGAATGTCTGCTTTGGATGTCGTTTGAGGCGAAGCAGCACGTCGGGACCAAGACCGTTTGCGCAGCACATTGTTGTACACAATCCACTTTTCTTCACCAGTAATAAGTCGCTACAAAAAAGGATCATTTTCCTCACATTTAATGAGCATATCACAGATGTTGATACGCGCCGTCAATTGAGCTTCTTTGAGTTCATGAGGAACCCACACATCGAACTTGCTTACGTATCCCAGCTTCTTCAGGTGGTCGTGAACGCTTGAATGATGGATGTGCAATGTGTCGCAATCTCTCTTGTCGTGTAACGTAGGTTTGACTTGATCAATGCCTTGATTTAATCGTCATCAACCTCGGTTGACCTCTCGGAACGAGGAGCATCGTTGAGGTCAAAATCACCAGCACGGAATTTTGCGAGCCACTGCTGGCAACTGACGTTCTTGTAGAGCATTATCACCGTACACTTTGCGCAACTTTGCCCAAGCTTGACGCGCGTTCTTCCCTTTACGGAAGTAAAACAGTAAAATATGGCGAAAATGCACAGTTTGGTCTTCCATCTTCAATTTGATGTCCAATCTCCGCAAATTAACCAAATCGCTCACTATTCCTTTTAGACTGCAGCTAGAACTGGCACCTATCGAATGCCATAGCGATAACAGAGCTGCGCATGTCTCTAGTACTTCCAAAACCGCCCAACCGCCTTCGGGTGCCAAAATACTTCATGACTTTTCCGACAACCCAATAATTTTAAAATATTTCCTATAATTTTTTCTCAAATTTGATAGCCAGTACCTATAGTTCGGTGCCTTCTTCGTATGTTTGCGAATTTTCATAAGTCAGGAAGCATTTCTTGTATGAGAACCTAAGTAACAAAGTTTTCCCATTGAAAGTACAGCAGCGCATTTGCACTTAACGTCCACCTTTTGCGCGAATATATATTTTTTCGCAGTTCATTCCTCCTGCGTTAATATAAAACAAGTTTGTAAAATCATGCAATGCATAGATTATAATACGCTTTCCAACATACCAGAAATCATTACTCAAGTTATGCGAATAATGGCTATGGAATAAATCTCGGTCCTGTGCCCTGACCCTTGATCCCATATCGATGATATTCAACAGAACCGGTTCGGTATACCTCCGAAATAACATGATAAAGTTTTGTCGCAATCGAAGCATTTTTACGTAAGTTATGATGCATAAGGGCTATGGAATAGATCCCGCTCCTGTGTCCTAACCTTTGACCCCATTTCACCCATTTTCAATAGAATTCGTCTCCATGCAGGCCCCTACATACTAACATTTCATCCAAATCGAAGCATTTTTACGTAAGTTATGACGCATAATGGCGATTGAAGTGATTCCGCACCTATGTCCTGACCTTTGAACCCATTTTAAATAGGGTTTGTGGCCAGGTGATCCCCTACCACATACTAAAATTTCATCGAAATCAAACCTTTTTTACGTTAGTTATGACGCATAACAGCAGTGGAATGTATCCCGCTCCTATGTACTGACCTTTCACCCCATTTCGTCCACTTTAAATAAGGTTCCTTCCCAGATGATACCCTACCAGATACTAAAATTTCATCGAAATCGAACGATTGTTACGCGAGCTATCGTGCGGACGGACATACGCACACAACGCGTGACGTAATGAAGCAGATGGGAATAGTGACCATCTGCTCGCAAGAGTATGACATCATAAAACTTTAATAGGATCCACACACAACGCGTGACGGAATGAGACAGATGGCGTGACCGCGCGCCCACATTCTCAAACGCGAGATTGTAACGTCATAAGATTTCTAAGCATTGGAAACATTAATGGAACGACGCCATGACAGTAAAAACGTTATAATTCGGGGTGGTTATTTAACCCACTAAACGAATTCTCCTGAAGTAGAGATCAAGCTAAATCTATTTCTAGTACCAGGAAACGGTAGGTTAACGACTTTCATCAAAATTCTTAGAGCCGTTTTCAAAATAAAATGTGCATACATACATACAACAAGAATTGCTACTTTAAGGTGGACGTCAAGTAATTTTGCTTCCTATACTTCCGATGGAAAAACTTCTGTACACATTTTCTTCACAATTAATGCGTTACCAAGAATGAGAATTTGAACATCGGTTAAAATAGCTTCATTTCATAACTTGGAACACTTAATATTATCTAAACCATAACCGTCATTATATTTTCTAAACGATAACCGTAATTATGCAATTCAACATTTATTTGTCCACTGACGTCATCAAAGTACAGGTCGCGCCATCTTTTTTCTGGTTTCAACACAACCAAAGGAAACGTTATTGTTTTTTAATATAATTATGCTCATGTTTTAGAAAATGTTAAGTATTCCAAGTTATAGTATGAAGTTATTTTAATCGATGTTCAAATTTCCATCCTTGGGAACACACTAATTGTGAAGGAAATGTGTACAAAAGGTTTTCCATTGGAAATATAGGAAGCAAAATTACTTGACGCCCACCTTAATAGTGTGGGATAAGGGCGATCGAATGGATCCCGATCCTATATCCTGACCTTTGACTCCATTTGTCCCATTTTCAATAGGGTTCCTCGCCAAGTGGTCATCCACCACATACTAAAATTTCATCGAAATCGAACCATTTTTACGCACCTTATGACGCATAAAGGGCAATGGAATGCATCCCGCTCCTATGTCCTGACCTTTGATTCCACTTCACCCATTTTCAATAGGGTTCGTCCCCAGGTGGTCCCCTACCACATACTAAAATTTTATTGAAATCAAACCATATTTACGCAAGTTATGACGCATAAGGGCAATTGAATGGATCCCGCTCTTATGGCGTGAACTTTGACCCCACTTCACCCATTTTCAATAGGGTTCGTCCCCTGGTGGTCCCCTACCACATACTAAAATTTCATCGAAATCAATCCATTTTTACGTGAGTTATCGTGCCGACGGACGGACGGAAAAAGCTGGAGCATATACGTTTCTTCAACCTGCGGTTGGAAAGCGTAAAAAAGGCACGATCAGCCAACGAAAGGAAGAACTTGCAGATGTCATCTTTTGGTATGGAGTGAAGGGAAAGTCTTCAATGCATTGAAAAACTTTTCATTTTAAAGGCAGCTTTAATTTAGGGAATAGGAAGTAGTCACACGGTGACAAATCTGGAGAATAGAGGGATGATTGAGTACACACACCTGTTTTTGTGCCAGAAATTGCTGTACACTGACTGCTCTGTTTGTAGGTGCGTTAAAGTGAAGAAGAAACCATTGCCTTTTTTTTGTACTCAAGCCTGACACGAATAATCTTTTTCCCCAATCGTTCCAAAATGTATATGAAAGCATTGCCAGTGACAGTTGTAGCTTCAGGAATGAACTATTGATGCAGAATTCCCTTGTTGTCATAAAAGCACGCAAGCATTGTCTTGATTTCGGACTTCTGTAACTTGATCATCTTTCCTTTTGGGTGACTGTGGCGACTTCCACTGACCATTCTGACGCTTTGTTTTGGGATCATGACGAAAACGCCATGTCTCGTCACCTGCCACAATGCTTTGGAGAAAATTCTGCATTGTTTCTGCAGTCTCCAGGATGTCTTTTGCGTAATCCACTCGTGTATGTTTCTGGTCGCCTGACAAAGCATGTGGAACAAAACGAGCACCCCCCCCCCACCACCACCACCAAATATTGCGCTAAAACATGACTAGTGATAATCCCCCAAATTCAGTGAATAAACAAAGACATCGCTCTCTCCGCGCCCCAGCAACACATAGCAACCGAAAAATTTTTATTCTGTCACCACCGGGGAATTGAATCCCGGATCTCTCGATGTCTAGCCGAGCGAGTTGCCTTACACCACGGTGGCCAACAATCCACGGCGCTATGTGTGTTTTTCTGTCAGCTTCTGAAATCATAAATCCGTAAGATGGGCTCAGCTACTGAGACGTCTCTATCTGGTGGGCATTAACGGCACTGTCTATATATTAATTATAGCAGTTTAATCCAAAGGGCGAGATCCAAAGTGAAAATCCTCCAAATATGTGGCGTCAGTGAATAAACAAAGACATCGCTCTTTCCACGTTTTAGCAACACACAGCAACCGAAAAATTGTTATTCGGTCACCGCCGGGGAGATCTGGGATTCAATTCCCTGTCGGTGACCGAATAAAAAATTTTCGGTTGCTGTGTGTTGCTGGGGCGTGGAGAGAGCGATGTCTCTGTTATTTAAAACATGACTTAATCGTCTCCTTATTAACCCTGAGCTTATATTCCAGCATCCTCATGGTCACACAAAGATCAGTTTATTTTTTCGCGTACTTTCTCAATGAGTTCAGACGTACGCACTGAAATCAGGCGTCGGGGCCTTTCGTCATTTTCCAAATCTTCCCACCCATCCTTGAAAGGGGCATACCGTCGGAATATTTGTGCACAAGATAGGCAATTAGCACCATACACATCACGCAACAATTCAACTGTCTCAGATGCAGTTTTATCGATTTTCAAACACAACCGGATATTTGTTCTCTGCTCCATGACGGAGCTGTGACAATGTTCTTCCACCGAATGACGTCATGCACAGCTTAAATAATCATCTGCACAATTCTCACATAAACGCTGTTCCCACCGCATAGCTGATAAATTACTTATAAAAAAAAAACCCCATACCTTCCCGACTCGTGTGTTTTACCAGGACTTTAAAAAAAATCAGTCTCGTTGCTTACCGTATTTTTCCGTGTATAAGACGATATTTTTTCCCAAAATTTTTAGACCAAAAATTGGGGGTCTTCTTATACACTGGAGTAACCGATTGAGAGAAACCGGCAGTTACCGCTGCGAAACTGCCAGTACCTCGTATCCTATCTCACCACTACGACTTAAAAGCAGTTATTCCTGGTGGACTTACAGGTCAGTCACAGCCTCTAGATGTCTCCATCAACAAGTCCTTCAAAGCCCTGATGAAAGAAGAATGGAATAAATGGATGCAAAAAGCAGGTAATAACTTGACAAGGAGAGTGGAAAAACCAAATATTACTGTGGTCTGCAACTCGGTCCTAAACTCGTGGAATGGAGTCAAGCAAGATAGGTTGTGAAGTCCTTCAAGAAATGTAAAATCAGCAGTGCCATGGATGGAACCGAGGATGATCTAATATATATAGACAGTGTCTCAGACGACAGCAGTGATGCATTTGAAGTTGAAAAAAAGTGATATGTCTGGAAGTGCTGAAGAAACTGATGCATAATTTCATAGTTTGTATCTTAAAAATATTACCCAATTTCTAAATAATATAAATTTCCAAACTTCTTTTTTTTATATATATTACCACAGCCTATGTGATATTACTTAATTTCTAAATGTACTTCAATGATATTACCTAATTTCTAAAAAATATCACATGTGTCCTTTTTTGTCCTAAAAATGCTGATTTCTTAAATTTCAGTTCGAAAAAGTAGTGGTCGTCTTATACATGGGGGCGTCTTATACACGGAAAAATACGTTAATTGCCGCACTGTATGCAAGTTCGACTCTAACAATCATTTTAGAACGTTTATTTAATGTGCGCGTGTTATCTTCTTGTCTGTCCTTCCTTGCAAATAGCCTTTTTTTTTTTTTTTTGCGATTTTTTTTTGTAGTAGTGGGTCGCTAAAGACTAACCTTGCAGCCCCGGTGGCGCAGTGGTCTAAGCGATGGCCTCTGATCATTCGTCCGTAAGGGGTCCGGGTTCGAATCCCGGTGAGGCATGGATGTTGTGTTTGTCTTACGGCACTGGCTCTCTCCCTTCCCTGGAACCAGTGACCCTAAATTAGGGACGGGCGACTGCTTATATAGCCCATTGAGTTGCTCACGGTGGTCGTTAAACCTCCAATCAAAAAAAAAAAAAAAAACTAACCCTTTGAGCGGCCTATTGACCTGATCCAAACGGTGCCCCAAATTTTTATGATCCCTCCAATCAGAAATGTCCACATAGCGGCCGGGTGTTACGAAAGCTACGACAAAAAGGATTTCTTTCCCCCTTACATCTAGCAGTACAGACCACAAGTCTGTCACCGGTAAGCCCTCCATTCCACATATTTACTCTTTGTTCCATGACCCAAGGCATGATGGGGAAGGGCTAGACCTCCTGACACGGACATCATGCCACTTGGTAGAAATAAGTGAGTCAACCATATCTTCTTTCCTTAGGTTCGTCACTGTTCGTAATCAGTCACGAAGGTTAAGTGTCAATCATACCCCTGAATGACCACATTGAAATACAAAGCTAAGGCAAAAGCAACGCTTTCTGATGCCTGATGCGCAGGTTTGCTCGTTCATGCCATTTTGCTAACCCTGAGTTGATTCGTTCCACATGGTTAAAGGGTTAACGAACACCATGAGCAACTCTAAGGGCTATAGGCCTGTCCCTAATTTAGGGCCACTGGTTCCAGGAAAGCGAGAAAACCAGCGCCATCAGACAAATACGTCACCCATTCTTCACCGAGGACCATCTTGGACGAATAAACAGTAACCAGCGCCTCAGATATCTCAGCCAGAAGGGTGCACTATAAAAAATAAATGGTGTGAATGCACGGAAAATTCCTGAAAATAACGTGCAGCAAAGTTGCCGGTAGATGTCAGTCATTGAAGATAAGTTAAAGCACGATGATCAGTAAGCTATAAAGATTCAATCGCAAGTTAAAAGATGAACTTTATTTACAATTAAAATCACTAGCTAACGTTAAAATAAATTAAAAGACACGCAAGATCTTTCCGGCTTGCCTCATCGCCATCCTCAGGTCAAGTGCCACAGTGCTGCGCTGACAAACCAATTAAATACTAGCGAGATGGACCCCCAAGATGTATCAGTTGTTACGTAATATGCTATGTTCAGGGAATCACATTATACATGCATACATCATTATACAGGTGTTACGTAATATGCATACATTATACAGTTATTATGTAATATGTAGCGTTCAGGAATCCCATTATACATGTATACACTAATGAATAGTGTAACACTATTCATTACTAACTTCGGGTTCCGTTTTGTCAGGATTATACACGTTTTAATATAGTATTTCCATGACTGTGGTAAAATATATGGCGAATCGTCTTTGCAGCAGATGTTTAACAAACTACAAATGTAGTCTGTAGACTTTATGTGAATAAAACCCTAAACTTGCTTGAAGCAGAAGCAAGTATCTTTGCCTCCTCCCAAATAGGAGTACGGTAACCTCCTGCTACAAGTCTGGCAAGGGCAGTGGTAGTAGCTCCAGACCTGATTTCGTATTGGTGTTCATCCACACGGACACCAATAGAGCGAAGTGTCGAGCCTATATAAATGTTGTCACTGGTCAATGAGTTATTGGATTTTAGGGGGATGCTGTACTCACCATGCTTCTCATTAATATTCACAATGTCGCGATCTGATTTAACTAATGAAAATAAATTAGTTGTCTTGACGCCAAAACCAACTCGATGCTTTCGACAGGCACTTTGTATAGAACAACAACCACAGTTGGGTGATAGTCAATAGACTCCACATAGCGACTAGGAGTAGTCTCGTGTAGTAATGAAGAAAAAGTTGATCTTTAAAATTTACGCTGCAAGCTGAAAACGCATTCCGTTGAGTATCCAAATCTTATAGCAACATCGAAAATCCTTGCTATTTCTTGTTGCCGCAATTGAGGAATGGAGGAGTGGGAGTAAGCACGTCGAATCATAAATCTTAAGGAGGCAAGCTTGTGGGGGGGGGGCCGGACTGGTAGAACATTGTGGAATTAACACAGGAACATGTGAGGGCTTTCTATAGACTGAAGTGTTGATAGATCCCGAAGTCAAGTTACGCTGGAGAAGGATATCCAAAAACGGGAGTAAGCTTTGATTCTCAAGTTCTGCGGTGAACTTAATGGTAAAGTTCTGTGGTGAATTTAATGGTAGGTAATGCTGAGGATAGCGACTCCGCAAACTTATGAAGCTCATCGATTGGGTACTGCCAGAATAATAACACATCATCAACAAACCTTAGATAAAGGAGCGGTTGAAGCACGTAATTCGTCACAATTCTATCTTCAAGGGCCTGTAGAGTGATTTCAGCCAGAGCGTCAGTTTGTTAATAAAATTTCCGTTTCTGTAGAGAGATTTCAGCCTGATGTAAGTCTCTTAGCAAAATTTCCGTTTCTTGTAACTTCAGTATTTTGACAGAATTTCCGTAGTCAGTAATTCCGTTTATTTTAGAAAAGTCCGTTTCATGTTGTTCCGTATTGTTACAGAAATTTCAGTCTTTGACTATTTCAGCCGTTTTACCAGAGATTCTTTTTCCTTTCCTTTGCGGGTTTCGAACCGAGGTTGTCTCACCCGAAGCCGTGCGTGCTACTGTTGAGTTACGAAGACCAGTAAATTACAGTCATGTATTAGGTAAAACTCTAATACCAAGATGATGAAATGTTTTTTATTAATGCAAACAAATTAGTCATTTTATTTTTTGTTGGATCTTATTGTTTTTCTGAATAGCTTTGTAATGATTTTATTTTTTCTATAGGACTTACAAATTACGTTTCTCGTGTTTTTTTATCGTGATTTTTTGAAGCAGCAGAATGCTTTGGAGCTTGAGATCTTAATAAACTATGACTTTCAATTACCTTTAAGAAAAGATGAAAAGCACTGCTTTTATAGTATTATTTCACAAAACTCCTAAGTATAAAACTTACTCTTAATACTATAATAACTTAAGGAGTCCACAGACAAATACGTTGATATCATACAATCACTTGTACAATAAACTTAAGCAGGGACGTGTTTAGAGGGGAAGCCAGGAAGGCTTGGGCCCCCTCGACAGTATTTAGTTTTTTTAATTTTTTGGTTAAAATGCCACTTACATTAAAAAAATGCTTTAATTTAATAAAAATACATCAACTTACATTTTAAAAAAAATGCGTTAATTTTTCTTGTATTTTTCATTAACTTCAAATTTATTCTGGTGAATTTCCATTTTTCGTCGCCCCCCCCCCCCCGAAAAAATTCTATATACGCCCCTGAATTTAAGTACCAGGTTTCTTACATTAGTACAATATACAATGCGGACATGTAAATAGACAAAGTCATCGCTCTTTCCACGTTTTACTTTAATTAATGCACAGCAGCCGAAAAATTGTATTTCGACACCGCTTCACCAATACGGACATAAATCACGCTTTTCTTCCATATAACGTAACCACAGAAATTTGAAATTTTCATTGTCTTGGAACGGAAATCGAACCCGCATCTCCCGATTTGCGCTCGAGTATGCTAACCATTACACCACCCAGGACAATGAAATCCAAACAACTGAGGCTTACAGAGCTGAGTTCGGGGTCGATTTTAAAAGCCCGAGCCCGTCTGAGCCCGAAGTATGTCATCCCGAACCCGCCCGATCCCGAATTTTACATAGTCCAGTCACATTACCGTGATCACCTCCTACTTTTGACGTCAACAGTGCGTAGCCAATGAAAGAAGGCACGAATCGTGAGCTGGCTTGGAGGGTATATAAGGTGTGTTGTAATCATTTTGAAAACATAGGGGGCCGCTGGTGGCCTAGTGGGCAACGTTCGTGACTGCCACGGAAAGGACCTCGGGTTCGATACGAGCAGGTACGAACGCTCGATCCACTAAATATCCGCCGTGCGTCGGATGGGCACGTTAAGCCGTCGGACCCCGGGTACTGCCCCCCCCCCCGGTAATAAATAAGGGCGTCTTCCTCCCCCTTTCTACTTTGCTTCCGTGTCACTTTCCTATCTGGCGCTCCAGCCCAAATCTCCTAGTTTCCTGTTTCTAAGGGTTGTTTAAGACCTGGAGTCAGACACTCCCTTCCTGAAATCCTCTACATATGATCTGATCTGATCTGAAAACATATCACTCATTGCTGTCATGGATAAAAGCAGCGATCTATCAGATTTGCTAAAAGGGATGATGATCGGCTTGCGGGCCAAGGGTGGCAATATTTCTGAAACACCGCAGTTTGTGAACTGTTCGCGTGCTGCTGTGGTTAAAGTGTATCGTGATTGGAGAAATGGCACCATTGCAAACAAGTGACGTGGAAACTGCAGAGCACCACGTGCCATTGATGTGAGAAGTTAATGTCTGCTTCTACGGTGCGTGAGGGCCGATGGACACGCTACAGTGGAGTAACTCACTGGCCGAACGAACCAGTGGGGCTACTGGAAGTGTGTCTAAAACGACAGTTCAGCGAACCCTGCTGCGTATGGGGCTCTGATGCAGACGGATGGTCATTGCACCTATGCTAACGAAGGTGCACCGGAAGAAAAGGCTTACATTTGCACGGCAGTATCGGAATTGGACTTTCGCCGATTTGCAATGGATTGCCTTCTGCGATGAGTCACGTTTTCTGCTTCATCGAACGGATGGGCGTTGGCGAATGAGGCGAGAAACATCGGAGAACAAACACTCTTCAACCATTGCTGGAAGAATACAAGCTGGTGGGGGCAGCGTTATATGGTCTGGGGAATATTTTCATGCTCTGTGTCCACTCACACCCGTGGAAAGCACTATGGACCGAATTCGTTATGAATCCATCCTTGCAGACCACGTACACTCATACATGCTGAATGTTTTCCCTGGGGCGGATGGGATCTTCCAGCACGACAATACGACGTGTCCCACAGCTAGAATTGTCAGAAAGAGGTTGGAAGAGCACGATGAAGAAGACTTCAAAGTACTTCCCTGGGCCCCTAATTCCCCAGACTTAAATCCAATTGACCACCTAGATCGCGTTGTTCGCTCTATGGATCCTCCAACACGTACCCTTCAGCAGCTGTCAGATGTACTGCCGTCAGTATGGCTCCACATACCTCTGAACATCTTCCACCACCTTATTGAGTCACTCACAGCCCGTCTAGTTGCTGTCCGCGCTGAACACGGCGGTTACTCTGGATATTAGCTGGTGGTCACAATAATTAACCTGTTTGGGCATTTTTAAAAAAATATCCTCTTCCACACTTCCACTCTTTCCTCCCCGTGCAATTTACCTATGTCTTTCGCACCTGCGGAGTGGGGAAAGTACGTCTATCTATTTCTATAATTTATTTGATCATTCATTTCTTCCTGAACTGTTTCGGGTGGCCGGGCATGAGGGAAAACTCGTGAGGCGCCACAACCTACGTCGTATACGTTGCTCAATAAAATTTGCGGGGAGCTTCCCCCTTGAGAAAGGGAACAAAATTTCGTCAGCTTGCTATCTATAATCTTTTCCTTCGCAGAAATTCAGTAATTCATGGCCTATGGTATTTGTTACCCAAGCCCGAAATGAATAGCCCTGCCGAGTTCCCACTCTCCGTCTAGACCCAGTTGCCAAAGAATTCTATTTAACAACTAGAAAGTGTAAAAAAGTCTCGTGTGCTAAATCATACAAAATCATATTAAAAAAAAAAAAAAAAAAAAAAGAAGAAGAAGAAGAAGAAGAAAGTTCCCTCCCTATCTCAGAGCTCTGCCCGTCTCAGCACTGGAGGCTTACCTGAGATGTCAGCCTTTCACGGCACTAGTCGTCCATGTGTTTTCAACTTGATACTTACAATATACTGCAGCTGGTGTACAAAATGTTGGAGAGGAGAAGGAATATCCGGTGCCGCAATAACCAAAATTTCATGCGATATGCTATCCACAATATCCGATCTTGCTACAGAACTTCAAAATCCGATCCTCCGACGGACGACTGAAATTTAATAGTTAATCAAACCTCAAGTATTTCCTCGAATCGCTCCTGTCACTGGAAAATTTCCTTCATATTTATACGTGGAAAGTGAGAAGGGAATTTTCCGTTAATACACGAAAGGAATTAAAAGTTTTCGAAAATTCAGGATTTTCCTGGAGTACGAAAAATCCGTCAAATTCAGATATTTCCCCCCTCATTTCACGGCAGAGATTTATGTAGAGGATTTTAGGAAGGGAGTATCTGACCCCAAGTCTTAAACAACCCTTAGAAGTAGCAAGCTAGGATATTTGGGCTACAGTGGCCAACAGGAAAGTCACAAGGAAGCGAATTAGAAAGACGCCCTTATTTTTAACCCGAGGCCAATACCCGGGGGTCCGACTCGAAACCTAAATACCCACCATCTGACGCACGGTGGATGAGCATTCGTACCTGCCTGAGATGATCCTGAGACTTTTCCATGGCAGTCACGTACATTGACCACTAAGCCATCCGCAGCCTCATTTCATTGAAAAAATCATATCAGGAATATGCTTCGTTAATTCACGAAACAAATCACAGAAAATGGCTGGTGAATTTCAGAAATTTATCGGTGTGCTGATAATTTCTTTTAATTAGCCATTTTGTTGCAGCGCTTTCGCCATATGGGACCCCGCCTTTTGTTTTAGGGGTGATTCCCCTAAAACAAAAGGCGGGGTGTCCCATATCGTTCAAGCGTTTTCCAAGATATTCGAACAGAGAAAACCATTAAAACTGCAAACTGATAAAGGAACTGAATTTAAGAACAAAGAATTTCAAAAGTTTTTAAAACAGCACGAGGTGCATGCATTTCTTTACGACGAACAACGAGACGAAAGCAAGTGCTGTGGAAAGATTCAATCGCACGTTGAAAACTAGAATGTGGCGATTCTTTACAAGTCAAAATACGTTCCGATTCATCGACGTGCTCGACGATTTAGTCCACAGTTACAATCATTCTCCCCATCGAAGTATAAAAATGAAGCCTGTGGAAGTGAACGAAAACAATGAAAAGCAAGTGTTTGACAATCTGTATAGTGACCTCAAAAGGGAAAAACCCTCCTATAAATTCCAAGTTGGCGATCACGTGAGGATTTCTTAAACCAAATTAACGTTTGAAAAGGGATACGAATCAAATTGGACGAAGAAGTGTTTGTGGTGAGTGACCTCATTCCAAGATCCCCTCCCGTGTACAAAGTAAAAGATTTATTGAACGAAGTGCTGGAAGGGACGTTTTACGCCGAAGAGCTTCAAAAAGTGACTCTCCGAGTCCTTTCCTGTGGAACGTGTTCAGAAGAAACGCAAAAGAAAAGGAAAAATGGAATACTTTGTCAAATTTAAAGGCTACCCCGATAAATTCAACGCATGGATCACCGCAGAAGACTTGACCTCGCTATAAAACCGACCTTATTTTTAGATGAAATGTCATTCGTCAAGATGAGTTTCTATCAGACACTACCGAGCGACAGCTCTCTCGGCTACTTTTTGGACAACAAAATACCCCATTTCATAACGCGTCTTCCTTGCCCAATCGAACTTAATGGAGACTGGGAAGTGGGACTCGTCGAACTCATCTACCCCCATTCGTAGTATATTATCACGAAAAATTCCAACTATAAAGAATACGATTTAGGAACCGGCCAGTTTAAGACGGGAAGAATCTCTCCAGGTCATTACGAGTCTATAGCGGACATTGTTAAATCCATGAGCAATCACTTTGCCAATAAAATCTTTTTGAATTATAATAAAGCTACTCAAAAGGTCAAGTCAACTCTTCTTAAAGGTGCTCGCTTGGTTTTGTCCCCAGGGATTGCGGAAATCTTAGGATACCAACCCATGCAACTTTCAGCTGTGAGTGGAGCTCTCTCGGTGAAGCCGCCCCGGTGGCGCAGTGGTCTAAGGCGTTGGCCTCTGACCATTCGTCCGTAAGGGGTCCGGGTTCGAGTCCCGGTCAGGCATGGATGTTGTGTTTGTCTTACGGCACTGGCTCTCTCCCTTCCTTGGAACCAGTGACCCTAAATTAGGGACGGGCGACTGCTTATAGCCCATTGAGTTGCTCACGGTGGTCGTTAAACCTCCAATCAAAACAAAAAAAATCTCTCGGTGAATGGTGAATTTATCGCAGATCTAAACGGTCGGTTTTCTCTGTTGTATGTGTACAGCGATATTGTAGAACCGCAACCGGTGAGAGACATCGTTGCTCCTCTCCTTCGCATCGTTAAAGTGAGTGGTGTGGATGGAGAGATGGTTAGCGCTTTGTTCGATTGACCTCATTATTTGCCTCTTGCAAGAAAAAAATTCCAAAGCATCGAAATCGTTATAAGGAATCACATAGGTAAATTAGTACCATTTGAACGTGGAACAGCGATCGTGAAACTTTATTTTCGTCTCAAGCACCTCTAATCATGTACGAACCATACCGCTGCTGTACAAAATCCTTCGAGGATTATTACGTCAGTCAAACTGGAAAAGGAATAGTTTACTATCAAGGAGTGCCACTACAAAAAGGTTATGGATTCGGAGGACTTTTTCGTTCATTGTTTAGAGCGGCTGTACCATTATTTAAACAAGGTGCTAAAACGCACGGAAAACATTGATCTCGCCAATGACGTCATTCTCGGTAAAGATGTAAAACCGGCAGCCAAACAACGAGCTAAAGAAGCAGGACAAATTCTCACTGATAAAGCAGCTTCTAAAGTGAAGAAAATGGGGGGGGGGTCGAATCGTTATCATCATCATCATCATCATTGTCAACCATTATCAATCCACTGCTGGACGAAGGTCTCCCCAAGTTTCCTCCACAACGGTCTGTCTTGTGCCAGTCTCCTCCATGTCACTCCCGCATATTTACGAATTTCATCCACCCATCTCCCATGTGGTCTTTTTCTGGGTCTTTTCCTGTCCCTTGGAATCCAATCTAAAATTTCGGCTGTCCATCTATGGTCTGTCCTTCTGGCAGTATGTCCAGCCCATTGCCATTTCAGGGATTTAACTCTGAT
Organism: Macrothele yani; assembly: GCA_039090855.1. Lineage (NCBI taxonomy): Eukaryota > Metazoa > Arthropoda > Arachnida > Araneae > Macrothelidae > Macrothele > Macrothele yani. The sequence goes on along the minus strand of CM076996.1, from coordinate 103,894,636 downwards.
CATGATGTCTTCCACTCTCGTCATTTTTCGGATCCACGAGTTCCTCTTCTTATCTCTCCTGGTTATACCAAGCATGCACCTCTCCATGCTACTTTGAGTTGTCTGCAGCCTTTGTATGTCTTTTTTAGTTAAGGTCCACGTCTCTGCACCATACGTAAGCACTGGAAGGATGCATTGATCAAACACTTTTCTTTTAAGACATAACGGCATATTGCTCTTGAAAATTATGCTGTTTCTTCCAAAAGCTCTCCAGGCAAGTTTTGTACGCCGATTAATTTCTTCATCAATGTGACCCTCACTTGATATCTGCTGTCCAAGATAAACATACGTATCTGTTATCTCCAGTTTTTCTCCATCAATCGATAAATCTTCATTTCTTGTAAAAGCATTGAACATCACTTTTGTCTTCTGAAAGTTCATTTTTAATCCCACTTCTTTACTCTTGTCAGCAAGTTCCTGGGTCATACTCTGCAGCTCTGATGGGGTAGTTGCAAAAATGACTACGTCATCAGCAAAACGAAGGTGGGTTAGATAATCTCCATTAATCTTTATCCCTTTGTTTTCCCAGTTCAGTGATTGAAAGACATTTTCCAATGTGGCATTAAAGAGCTTCGGAGATATGGTGTCACCTTGTCTCACTCCCTTTCCAATTTTTATGTGTGTTGTATTTTCAAACAGCCGAATCTTTGCACTTGCATTTTCATAGATGTTATTAATAATATTAATGTATGCATCTTCAATACCGCAGGATTTCAGAGCCGTGGTAACTGCTGATGGTTTCACCGAATCAAAGGCTTTTTCATAATCGATAAAAGCCATGCACAATGGAAGTTCATATTCCCTCGCTCTTTCAATTAGTTCTCTCAGTACGTGGATATGATCTATTGTGCTGTAGCCACTCCTGAATCCAGCTTGTTCTCTCGGTTGAGCCATGTCCAGTGTTACCTTCAAGCGGTGTGAAAGAACTTTAGTGAAGATTTTATAAACCACTGATAGGAGGCTGATAGGTCTGTAGTTCCTGAGATCCTCAATGTTACCTTTTTTATGTAGCAGGATCATTGTAGCATTGTTCCAATCCTCAGGAATCTTCCCTTCATTAAGGCATCGAGTGAAAATTTGGGCGAGTACTGTTTCAATTTCTCCACTTGCTTCTTGTATGATGTCTATAGTAATTCCATCTTCTCCTGGAGCTTTCCCCCGCTTCATGTTCTTGATTGCATGAGCAACTTCTGCTGGGAGGACTGGAAGAACTCTGGTACCTTTCATGATGTCTGGAGTACATGTATCATCCTTTTCATATAGTTTGGAGTAGAAATCTTTCACTCTTGTCAAAATTTCGCCTCTATTTCTTGTTATAGAACCATCTTCTTTTCTCAGAGCCATAATCTGTTTTCTTCCCTTACTGAGATGTCCCTTTGCTATCTTTAGGCTTTGGTTGTTTTCAATTGCTTTCCTTACTAATTCACAGTTGAATTTTCTTATGTCTTCAGTGATACTTTTTCTTACTGTCTTGCATAGCTCTATATATTCCACTTTGGAAGTCACATCTTCTTTAGTTGTCCTCATCTCTCTTCTTTTTTGCATCAACATTTTGGTTTTTCCTGATAATTTGTTTACATGCAACTTGTTCTTAGACCCAGCTAATTTTGTTGCTGTTTCCATAAGAGCTTTGGTTACTTTTCTGTTAACTTCAGAAATATCCACTTCTTCCGATGTTAGGCCTTCCAAAGCAGAGAATCTGTTCTTCAGTTCCAACTTGAAAGTATTATGGTGTTTTTTAAGGTTGGTTATGTCAATACATTTTGTTTGTCTTATGAGCTTGCCACGTTCCAGTTTAGTGTTGAGGTGCATCTTACATCTCACCAATCTATGGTCACTACCTGTGTTGAACTAATCGTTATACCTGTTATAAAATAGGATCGAATCGTTATATCTATTATAAAATAGCGTTCTATTAATGTACCGCACATTAAAATTTTTTGGGAAAAAAGTATCAAGAACGTATTTTGAATAAATGTAAAGAAATAAATTAGCCATATTCTATTATTTTTTCTCCTTTCGCAGATAACGACACTGCCTCAGAGAGATTGAGCATGAGCTCCACAGTTTCATCGCCAACCACAGAAGATGAAACCTCTCAGCCGAAAGCGACATCTCCAGAAAAGGAAGATAACTCTACAGGTAAGAATAGATTTTCGACTCCAAGGATTATTACAAAGGGCTGGGTGAAAACTTACGGGAGAATTGTATTCATGTGTATATGTTAAATTATGGCCCATGGTTCTGTTTCCATAATTTAACCAAAAAAAATGTTTTAAGAAAATTTCTGACATTTCAAAATATCTCAAGGTATCCCATTTTCTCTTTGTTTGTTTGTGACAATGTACTGTATAGGGAACAAGAGCATATGTACGTAAGCTCGTCATAAAATTCGCATTTCTAAATTTTTGATATCGCATGCCGAAAGGTACGGAAAGCAAACAATAGACAGAAATTTTGAATGTAAATTGAATTTCCCTTTTCATTTCACATTTCAAATTTTGCAGATCAGAAGACCCTTTGTTCATTATACCAAAAACGATGTGTCAGATCTGTATAAAAACGTTCATATTTTCCTGATTAAGTATAGTCACACATTTCTTGGAAGACAATTTTTGCACAGTAGAAACAAAATATATGTTGGGAGTGCGTGTGCGAAATCGACGATAGAGGTTGCATTGCATTTTATTTAAATATTCCCTGTCAGTGTTCAATACCTTTTCATAAGAAACGATGTTTCATGAAGAAACCGAAAAAAAAAATTCAAAGCGACCACTGGGACTAAAATTGAAAAAATCTGTTACGTGTTTTTAACAATATCTTCACATGACTTTGATTTTGTACCGAACACCTAATAGTAATACCTATGCGACGCAGTGGCGGATTTCTAATTAGGCACGATAGACACGTGCCTATGGGCGCAGTTCCATGAGGGGCGCAAAAATTTCAGTGAGGGTCAGTGGCAGCTCGTGGTTGAAAAAATAGGTGAAGAGCTACAAGAGCAATATGAAAAGATATCTACTGTGTTCAATGAAAATCACTATATGAGGATTGACCTATTTTTTTGTATATTAGATCAATTCTTCTTTCTTTTAAAGCTGCAAATTTGTCGATTATGTCGTCATAGAATGGTTGTTTCTTCGTGAGCATCAATAAAATATCTTTCTGAATAGAAATAGGTATTTTTTAGGAATAGGGACTTTTTGGGAGCACAAAACTATAAAAACTATAAAAACTTTTGCTTAGAAATTGGCGGGGTGGTGGCAGCCGCATCCTGCTAAAAACTGGGCCCCAGGCACGTACGCAGAACTTAATTTCGAGGAGGGACCAAGCTTCAAGGGGGTAAGCACAAAAACGGGTATGCTCAGCCAATATACGAATATATATGTTTAACCATGAAGTCGAACATTTAGGAGGGGGGGGTCTAGACCACCTGGAGCTGGGCCTCCCATGAGTACGACTCTGCCGGTCCTGATATCAGAACGAGAACGGGTGATGAGCTCCTCCGCAGGGGGCGCTTGAAAAATTTGTACCTATGGGCGCCAATTCTGTAAGTCCGCCACTGATGCGACGCAGTATCTTTAAAATATCATTAGCAATTTCATGAGGTGAACCATAAGAAGTTATGGTGTTAAAGCAATTTAAAAGATTATCGGTGGTCCAACGTTGAAATGAACACATGTCGTATCCGCGTGCAGTGTTGCCCAAAAATACCTTACTGAGAGCAAATAGATATCCATTTCTTTCAATGTGTATGAATATCCATCGTTTTCTAGTAAACCTTTACAAAAACGCTAGATTCGCACTTTCTGAGTTAGAATATTTTCAACTCAAACTCTGCAATATCTAGAATTTGGGAATGAGAGTACACTACACACTTGCGGATATGCAGTAGTTACGGGAAAACTCGGGAAACTAATCAAAGGTAAGTAGAAGTGAAAAGCTCACGTTTAAAATTTTGCACTTTTATACGAAGTGTCGCAGTATAAAATGAAGTTTCCGGAATGAAAGTTTATATGCATTTCTCAAATATTTGAAAGATAGTGTATCACAAATTATTTTGCCGAATGAAGATAAAGAGATGAATTTGTTATATTCTGTGACATTATTTCCTCTATATTCTCAGACAGCTCCCCAGTGCCAGAATATTCAAATATTGTATCCTCGTTTTCACCGCCAAATTCTGAAGAGAACAGCACGCAGGAGAATATAATATACCTCAAGAGACGAACGATAATAGAACAGGTTAGGAACGTGTCTTCGACACCGCGGAACAGCACCAAGGGCAGGGTTAATACTTAGAGAAAACACAATATTATGTCAGTGCATATGCTATATTACGGCCAATGGTTAGCTTTCCATAGTGAGACCACAAATTTCTGCCTTAAGGAAATTGCTTATATTCTCAACTATCGTAATATACTCTTTTTAGCACGTCTTTTGTAAAAAAAGATCGTGCTTATGTTATCGGTTTGTCCGTCCGTCAGTCGTACGTCCGTCCGTCTGTACCCACGGTATCTCTGCAACTATTAGTCCGATTTGAAAAATTCTTTTTGCATTCGAAAGCTTGAAATATGCGAATGATGATCCTTTATTTCGTTTTTTTTTTTTACGATGTACAATTTCGCCGCTAGAGGGCGTAAATGCAGATAATATCGAATTCAAAAATACGTTTTATTCCACATATTTGCTTCTAAACATCCGATTGAAAAAAATATTTTATCTTTCGATTCCATTTATGTCGGACAGTATTTTGGATATAGGTTCTTTTTCAAATTACGCATAGAATTTCCGCTAGGGGGCGTAAACGTAAATTGCATTTTTTCCTATAACTCTTCTAAAACTCCGACTAGAAATATTTTTTCAGCGGATACATCTCCTGATGCACAATCTTTTGCATATAATTTCGAATTTTTGGTAAAGAATACTTTGGCCACCAGGGGACGTAAGTGTTAATTTTCGCTTCTGATGCATTTGCCATACAATATGAGCTTCTAAAATATCGATTGAAAAAATTATTTCGTGCACTGATGCCACTCACATCGATAAACCTTTTCGGAATATTTTCTTTCTAAAATATCCCACAATTTCTCCGCCAGGGGCGTAGATGTATATCTTATTTTTGTCAATATCTCAACTTCTAGGAGTCCGATTTGAAAAATTCCTTCTTTGTTGGATAGCGTTTTCCGTGTGACATGTTCTTCATATAATTTCAAAATTTTCAAGTAGTTCATAGACTTTCCGCTAGGGGGCGTAAAGATAAATTGCGTTTTCCCCTATATCTCTGCTTCTAAATCTCTGATCTAAAAAATTCTTTCTGCACCGGATACAGCTCCTGGTGGGAAATCGTTGCCACATAATTTCTAATTTTTGTAAAAAAATGGTTTGGCCACCAGGGGGCGTAAACCTTAATTTCCGCTTCTGATGTATTTGCAGGAAAATATGAGCTTCTAAATTCTCGATTGAAAATAAAATCGTTTGTAGACCGATACTAATCATGTCGACAAAACTTTTAGAAACATTTTCTTCTTAAAATAGTGCACGGTTTCTACGCCACGGGGCGTAGATGTATATCTTATTTTTGTCAATATCACGACTTCTAAGAGTTCGATTTAAAAAATTCCTTCTTTGTTGGATAGTGTTTCTAGTGTGACATGTTTTTTCTATAAATTCAAAATATTCAAGTAATTCATAGACTTTCCGCTAGGGGGCGTAAATATAAATTGCGTTTCCCCCCTATATCTCTGCTTCTAAATCTTCGATCTGAAAAATTCTTTCTGCACCGGATACAGCTCCTGATGAGAAATCGTTTGCACGTAATTTCAAATTTTTGTAAAAAATTGTTTGGCTACCAGGTGGCGTAAGCCTTAATTTCCGCTTCTGATGTATTTGCAGCAAAATATGAGCTTCTAAAATCTCGATTGAAAAAAAGTCTTTTGTGGACCGATACTACTCATGTCGACAAACATTTTAGGAACATGTTCTTCTTGAAATAATGCATGGTTTCTACGCCAGGGGCGTAGATGTATGTCTTATTTTTGTCAATATCTCTACTTCTAAAAGTCCGATTTGAAAAATTCCTTCTTTGTTGGATAGTGTTTCCGATGCGAAATGTTTTTCCTATAACTTCAAAATTTTCAAGTAAATCATAGACTTTCCGCTAGGGCGCACAATGGTAAATTGCGTTTTCTGCTCCTAAAACTCCGATTTGAAAAAATCTTCCTGTGTCGCATACAAGACCTGACGGAAAATATTTTGCACGTAATTTCTAATGTTTGGTAAAGAATGGTTTGGCCACCAGGGGTCATAAGTGCTAATTTCTACTTCTGATGTATTTGTAGCAAAATCTGGGCTCCTGAAAACTCGACTAAAATTTTTTTCTTGGACCAATACCGCTCATATGGATAAACCTTTTGTGAATACTTTCTTCCTAAAATAATGCAAGGTTTTCCCACCAAGGGACGTAAAGTCACATCTTATTTTTGTCGAAAACTCTGTTTCTAAGAGTTCGTAAGCTCACGATTCCGCTTACAGCAATATCTGAAAGATTAAAGACCCGATTGAAAAACTTCTTTCTTCCGTCAGATACTATTGTTTTCCATACCGGTTCCATTGACTTTGAATAGCTTTGATAAATTTAATTTGCGTCAGAACGGATTCAAAAGACGTGCTTATTACACCCGAAAATTTGGTGTCATCTTTCTTGCTTCTTTTTGTGTGTGATGAGTTGTATGGAATGTCGTGTGTATTTAAGCTCATTATAAAATTCGCCTTTCTAAATGTTTGCCAGAGTTTCTCTGAATGATACAGAAAGGAAGCCGGAGGACAGCAATGCCAAATGTAAAATATCGAATGTACAGGAGCTTAAACTCATTTTCCAGCTCTCATTTCTAAATTCGCGACAGGCTTCCACTCTAATATCCCAAAACTCCGGGAAAGAACAAGAATATCAATGGCAATTTAGGATTTCAAGCTTCAGTTCTCATTTCCGAAAAAACCTGTTGTTGAAGGAAGACTTCGTTGATTATGGCAAATAATGAATCCATATGTATGTAAACATTTGAATTTCCGAATTCAGTGTTGTCACTCATTTTTTGGTTGAAAATGTTTCCAAGGTCGAGGCAAGATAGATATGGAAATCTCCAATACGAAATCGACGAAGGTGTTTTTCGGCATTTTTTTGAAAACTTATCTCTCATACACTGTATTGACAAAAGTCACCGGACACCTAGAAGAAAAATACATCATAGCCTTTTTTGACATACATTAGTACGGTCTCTGTCCACCTTTGGCCTTAATGAATGCACTGAACTTTCGAGACATGCTTTCGACTGGGTTTTGGAACACAGCGATAGGAATTAACTTCCATTCAGTGCATAATGCTGCCGCTAACAGTTGCTTAGTAGTAGGCCTTGGTTCCAAACTTCTCCTGCGGAACTCTAATTCATCCCAGAGATGCTCTATGGGATTAAGATCAGAGCTCTGTGCTAGCCAGTCCACACACGATACGGAATTATCGTCAAACCACGCCGTAACAGTCCTTGATTTATGGCTCGGCGCATTATCCTGCTGGTATCAACAAGGCTCGGTTCCATAGTATTGCCACAGAGTTGGTAGAACATTGTCCAGAATGTCGAGGCAGACGTGCTCCTTAGCTGGTTTGTCCATGATGACCAATAGGCCGGGACCATACCACGAAGAACACCCCCACACGAGTACACTGCCAGCTCCAAACTTGACCGTAAGAACAGTACACTGTGGTAAATAGCGTCCCCCGGCTGCCACCATACCCACACACAGCCATCAGACTGATGGATCGTGTATCTGAATTCATCAGTCCATAGGACCCACTTCCATTGATCTACGGTCCACGATAAATGTTCTTTACCCCATGCAAAACGGCGAGTAGCATTCCTAGTCGAGATGAAAGGTTTATGAGGAGCCACATGGCCACGGTAACCCATGGAATGAAGTTCTCTGTGAATGGTACGTGCACTTACCGTAGTCCCAGCATTTTTACTCACCTGTACACTGAGGTCTTGCGCAGAACTCCGTCGATTAGCTTTGACGTTCTCTATCGCTGATTTTCTTTAATCTGCCGGTACGTTTTGCTGCTTCAGACACGCCATGTGTCTTCCACTTATTCAGTACATCCAAATCAGTTGACTTGGGTATGTTTAAATGCCTGTCGGCTTCGCTTGTCGACAACCCACTAATATAACACCCAACAATCTTTCCTTTCTCAAAGTCAGTTCTTTCCCGCCGCAACATTTTCACTCAACCTCACAGTGCGATATGAGCGCTGCCAGCTACAGGCTTGTTTTTATATCGTTTGCGGTTCTATCGCGCATCTTAACAACGCAGCGGATCCGTTCATTTGCTTCTGAAGGAGTGTCCGGTGACTTTTGTCAATATAGTGTATACCTATAATTTTTCTTGGCAAATTCCATTATTTCGTAAGCAGAGTCGTTAATACACTGAGAGCAGCGGAGATCAACACACCTAAAAATCCCCCTTTTTGAATAAGGAGTTTCCTCTTTTTATACAGAGGTGTCTTTTTTCGAGAGAGAGCTCGCAAGGTGTGCTTATGCTGTTGCAATGAATGTTTCTGGGTGGGAGTAAGCGGAACATTTCCTTTTAACGTATTCATACAAACTTCACATATAGCTTTAATTCCATTTTTTCTACACTTCAATAGTAGGTCTTTTAATACTTTTTTGGACAGTGTTGAATCACGCATAAAAGTTGGACCTGTTGCTTAGACAGCGTCATGATGAAAACTGAGACTTTTTCATTTCACCAAGATTGATATGTTACTTGAATGTCTCCCGGAAGTATCTGAGAGCGTAATCTTAATTCTTCCTTTGTCTCAGGTTTAATATCAATCAATAAATAGCTGTAAGGGGATTTTGTGGCATCCATATACACTTCTTAAAAAAATTTAAGTTTGCTAGGGTACAACTGCCTCCCTAAATGAGTGATTTGATTCACATCTCTTCGTGATTTAAACAGAAACAAGTAATGAGCATTCAGGGAAATTTCTCGCATTTCTTTACCTTTATGAAAAATATTTTGAGTAATGAATATCACAGACAAATTGAAATGATGACTCCCTCTAGTGAACAAGTGAGTTAATTTTTTATCACTTCCGCATTCAGTCATGAGATCTTCAATGACAAAAACAGCGTTCTTCCTTTCATATAATCACGGAAATTAGAGGAGAGGCCTACCACAAATGTCACGTTTTCTATTTAATCGTGCAATGGTCGGTGAACCCCATAGAACTATAGAACTACACCACGTGTATTCGGGAGGGGAAAGATTGCTTCCCCTTGATGCTGAAATAAGCGTTTTACAAACTGGGTCTTTCCACATCCCGTAGGACGCGCTATCAGAGCTGTGAAAGGATGTTGTAGTCTGGGCACTTCCATGTTGTCAATTGAGGTCATTCAAGAACTCACAAAATAATTTAAAGACACATAAAATAGAGTTGAAATCAATTTTTATTTTAAATTCTAAATTTTGTTACAATTCCAAATTTATTTCGAACAAAATGATAGACACGCACGTCGTTTGTTTCAGATTTCCATCGAAAATTTCTTACAATGGAGTACAAGCTTTCTCCGCGACATCAAGAATAAAGGAAGAAAATACAAAATTGGCCACATACGGTCGTAAACGAACTTTGAAGAGGTACATCATTAAAATTCATAGTTTCAAACTTGGAGACAAATTGAGCAATAGGTCCTTGAAAATATTCTGGAGAATGTCCGAAAGAATAAAAAAATTCCATTGTTTTTGGGTTTGACATATACATAGCCAACCAGTGTTTTCCAGGTTTTCCAAGTCGGTCCGTATTCACAACAAGGCATGCTGGGAACTTAACAATTCTCTTGGGAAGGCGGTCACAGGCAAACACTCCGAGGAAAGAATGTCGGATCACGTGATCTTGCTTTAAGGACTTGGTTATATGTATACTGTTAATTTCTTCAATTGGAGAAATCATATGTCTGGACTTGGAAATTTCAATAATGTTCTGGAACTCTGCGTAGATTAGCACAGAAATGGTTTTTACCAAAGCTTTTCCAAATTTGATTTCCACTCTTAAATTTCCTTGGTGGATCAGGTTCCAATGTCCTCCATCGCATAGGTCCGGACTGAGATCGAATGCATTAAAAGTGTATCCCTTGGAAAATTCCGCACGATCGATAAATATTCCACAGTCCTGACACAGTTTCTTGGTGCCTTGAAATAGACTGTGGAAGGAACGAACTGTGCATCCCTTTTCAAAATTGGGTTCTAGAGGTTTATGAGGAACTGGCTGTCCGTCAACGTACACGGCGATAAAGTTGACATCATAATGCTTGAATTCAAATGGGTTGGATTTATATGTACCATTAAAAGCGTCGTTGTCTACACATCCAATAACCAGTCTTTTGGACATTTGTCCGAGGAATACGTTGTCTTGCACGAAGGACATACTTCCTTGAGAGATGGAATATACTTTGCATAAAACACGGCCAATGGGATACTTGGCGGGAGATTTTTCTAAAGCTTTTGCATGACCGATGGCAACTCCAGGGTTGACTCATTTTTCTCACAAAAATGGATGCGTGTTCGATGAGAACTCTGTAATTGTGGGTCCCGGAGGAGGAAACATGGCAGAAATCAGATTTACTTCGAACCAGTTTGATTTTCATATCCACTAATTTGAGCAGCAGTCTGTTTTGAAAAAATAAATCGCAGTGCAAGGTTCCAATCATATCTAGCGTCTTGTTTTCTTTTATGAGTTCGTAGCGTTGTTGCAGCATTCGTGGGACTAATTTCGTGTACATGTCCGGCCGTATCCTTGTAAAAACCTTCACATGCTAAATAGGATTTCTTTGCTTCTTCTGCGTAATTCAGTAAAGTTTCAATATAAGCTCTGTAGGGATACGTGTTGCTTGGTGAGGAAATCACTCTTTCGTTTAAACTGATGTCGACTTGAGAAAACAGAGAATAAAGAAAACAGTTAATGGGACCCACGGACTATTTGTCAGCTAGGGCAGAATTGTCAGCTTTCTCAATTTCAATTCTCACGTAGATTTGGCTGGAAGACAAGTCCATGTATTCTTCTCCACTCCCAGAAATATTAAATTCCAAAGGTCCTCCATCTCGAATGTTGGCTAAGGGGTGATATTTGATACATTGTCCTTTTTCTATGCTCGTTTGGGTAGGCGGTAAAGCAAATAAATCCAATTCCGACTTGAGACATACGGAAGAATGACTGTGAATCATAGCCATGGTTTACGGATCAAAAATATTGCGTGCTGTCCTCTTGGCTTTCTTTGAACGAATGATGCGTTTCTTCGTTTTTCTCTTTCTTTTAACCCTTCCCCCAAAATTTTCTTCACTTTAGAAGCTGCTTTATCAGTGAGAATTTGTACTGCTTCTTTAGCTCGTTGTTTGGCTGCCGTTTTTACATCTTTACCGAGAATGACATCTTGGTGAGATCCATACCCGTTCGCAAGACTTGTTTTCCGAGCGTTTTAGCACCATGTCTAAATAATGGTACAGCCGCTCTAAACAATGAAGAAAAAAGTCCTCCAAGTCCATAACCTTTTTGTAGTGATATTCCTTGATAGTAAACTATTCCTTTTCCAGTTTGACTGACGTAATAATCCTCGAAGGATTTTGTACAGCAGCGGTATGGTTCGTACATGATTAGAGGTGCTCGAGACGAAAATGAAGTTTCACGATCGCTGTTCCACGTTCAAATGGCACTAATTGACTTATGTGATTCCTTATAACGATTTCGATGGTTTGGAAAAATTTTCTTGCAAGAGGCAAATAATGAGATCGATCGAACAAAAGCGCTCACCACCTTCCCATCTACACCCCTCACTTTAACGATGCGAAGGAGGGGAGCAACAATGTCTCCCACCGGTTGCAGTTCTATAATATCGCTGTACACATACAACAGAGAAAACCGACCGTTTAGATACGCGATAAATTCACCATTTACTGAGAGAGCTCCATTCACAGCTGAAAGTTGCATGGGTTGGTATCCTAAGATTTCCGCAATCCCTGGGGACAAAACCAAGCGAGCACCTTTAAGAAGAGTTGACTTGACCTTTTGAGTAGCTTTATTATAATTCAAAAAGATTTTATTGGCAAAGTGATTGCTCATGGATTTAACAATGTCCGCTATAGACTCGTAATGACCTGGAGAGATTCTTCCCGTCTTAAACTGACCGGTTCCTAAATCGTATTCGAAATAGTTGGAATTTTTCGTGATATTATACTACGAATGGGGGTAGATGAGTTCGACGAGTCCCACTTCCCAGTCTTAATTCAGTTCGATTGGGGAAAGAAGACGCGTTATGAAATGGGATATTTCGTTGTCCAAAAAGTAGCCGAGAGAGCTGTCGCTCGGTAGTGTCAGATAGAAACTCATCTTGACGAATGAGTTTCATCTAAAAATAAGGTCGGTTTTATAGCGAGGTCAAGTATTCTGCGGGGATCCATGCGTTGAATTTATCGGGGTAGCCTTTAAATTTGACAAAGTATTCCATTTTTTCTTTTCTTTTGCGTTTCTTCTGAACACGTTCCACAGGAAAGGACTCGGAGAGAGTCACTTTTTGAAGCTCTTCGGCGTAAAATGTCCCTTCCAGCACTTCGTTCAAGAAATATTTTACTTTGTACACGGGAGGGAATCTTGGAATGAGGTCACTCACCACAAACACTTATTCGTCCAATTTGATTCGTATCCCTTTTCAAACGTTAATTTGGTTTTAGAAATCCTCACGTGATCGCCAACTTGGAATTTATAGGAAGGTTTTTTCCTCTTGAGGTCACTATGCAGATTGTCAAACACTTGCTTTTCATTGTTTTCGTTCACTTCCACAGGCTTCATTTTTATACTTCGATGGGGAGAATGATTGTAACTGTGGACTAAATCGTCGAGCACGTCGATGAATCGGAACGTATTTTGTAAAGAATCGCCATATTCTAGTTTTCAACGTGCGATTGAATCTTTCCACAACACTTGCTTTCGTCTCGTTGTTCGTCGTAAAGAAATGCATGCACCTCGTGCTGTTTAAAAAAATTTTTGAAATTCTTTGTTCTTAAATTCAGTTCCTTTATCAGTTTGCAGTTTTAATGGTTTTCTCTGTTCGAATATCTTGGAAAACGCTTGAACGATATGGGACCCTGCCTTTTGTTTTAAGGGAATCACCCACGCATATTTGGAAAATATATCAATGCACGTCAACAAGTAACGAAATCCATCGTTATGATGACTCAAACTGGGGAGGTCAACAAAGTCTGCTTGAAACTGTTGGTCTATTTTATTCACCAACACTCTGTTGCTCGGTAAATGACGTCTCGTCGGTTTGTGGAGGGTGTACGTTTTCTCCTCCTTCAGCCATTTTCCCACGTCTTTTTTCTTGACGCCTTCGTTTTTGACAACACGGAATAAAGCCTTCACCCCACCGAAACTTCTTTCTTTTACGGCTGTAAGATACGCCTGTTTCATTACATCCTCCATTACAAAAATTCAACGAGAGATGTTCCACCGTAACAGAAAAATTCATGTTCACACCAACTCGTTCACAACTCAAATAACGTCCACTCCCCCTCACACTCCATTTTTAAATGAAATTCCAAGAAAAGTCCTTCAAAAACATTTTAACACCATGGACGAGCATCTTCCGGCTTCAAACATCTTTTCCCAATGGTCCGATGGTCTAGTGGGAAGAATGTCCGCTTTCTGAACGAAGGATTGCGAGTTCGAATCTCGCTGGGACCATCAGAGCATTTTTTATGAAATCGAGAGGAAAATAATAATGCAACGTCTATAAAAATTCCTAACACCTCGCGGAAGCTCTAAAAATATAAGTTTAATGAAAAAAAATTTGAGGAAACAAAAAATATTGGAAAGGACAAAAAAAAATTGACAAAGTCTAATAAATCTCCCAAGGAAATAAAGTTTCAAAAAGCACCGCTAGGAGCGCTTCGCGTACACCTATGTCCGCCCAACTTGGTCGTTGCCATCCCTCAAAGAAAAATCGAAAGTTCCAAGAAGTACCGCTAGGGGCAGCACATCGAGTTGACATCCCCCTATGTCTACCCTCACTCGGTCGTTGCCATCCCTCAAAGATCCATCGAAAGTTCCAAAAAGCACCGCTAGGCGCAGCACATCGAGTTGACATCCCCCTATGTCTACCCCCACTCGGTCGTTGCCGTCCCATAAAGATCCATCGAAAGTTCCAAAAAGCTCCGCTTGGGGGCAGCACATCGAGTACACATCCCCCCTAAGTTTACCCCCACTCGGTCGTTGCCATCCCTCAAAGATCCATCGAAAGTTCCAAGAAGCACCGCTAGGGGCAGCACATCGTATACACATCTTCTTATGTCTACCCCCACTCGGCCGTTGCCATCCTCCCAAGCATCAACATATCCAACACTTATGCAACCCCCTTCCCCACTCGGTCGTTGCCATCCTCAAAAAGCCAACGAAAGTTCCAAAAAGCACCGCTTGGGGGCAGCACATCGAGTTGACATCGCCTTATGTCCACCTTCACTCGGCCGTTGCCATCTCTCAAAAATCCATCGAAAGTTCGCCACGCCCCCACATCCTCCTGCCGCAAGCCACGCCCCCTGCTCATTCTCCTAGAAGGATGCATCCTCCTACCGGACCCGCCCTTTCTATCTACTATCGTCGCAGACGCTTCAAGACTGAAATGTAATACTCAGCATTGACAGTAATTTGTAGAGGAACGGCATGCTGGTAGACTACACCTTTATGATAAAAAAATATTATCATTATCTCCTTCCCAGCTGATTTGGTTTGGCGGACTTTTTCGGAGGAGGCGAGCCTGTATGTTTCCAGACACTCGTTGCGCGCTTCGTCAGAGGGTCGTAATAGTGGACCCATGTTTCATCGGCAGTTATTACTGTGTTCAGAAAGTTTGGATTCTTTGCAATCATTTGTTTCCTCTCGTGACACACCTGAACTCTGGCTAACAATTGTTTTCTCGTCAAGTGATAAGGTACCCATGTGGAGCACACATGACGCAGCAGTAATTTTTGACGTAGAATGCAGAATGCCGACGTTTTTGAAATATTAGTTGACGCCGCTGTGTCTTCATACGTCATACGTCGATCTTCTTGCGGTATTGCCCAAACGGTGTTAACAATACGCTCCATATCAACACTTTCAAGTCGACCAGGCCTAGGAGAGAGTTCTGCCGACAAACGCCCTTTTATTGAAATCATGATGCCATCTAAAAATCGTTGACTCACCCAAACATTTATCTTTGTAAGCTTTTTTCTTTAATCAACTGTTTCTGGAGCCGTTTTACCCAAACGATAGCAAAATTTTATCTCACAACGCGTTTCACTTTCTTAACTCTGAATCACTCACCTCCATAGCTGTATGGCGAAATGAAGGAACAACTGCGCAATAACAAAACCAGAATCGTCTGCCACGGCTAATAACTGTTGCCATAGATACTTCCTTAATTCAGTTAGTCGTCTGCGTGGTTATTTTCCCCTTCGCATTGTTGCCAACTCAAAAAAAAAAAATATTACTCTCAGTTTTTATGGAACGGCCTTTGTATGTAGTACATACTGGTAATAATAGGTACAAATTTCCATTCCAAGTTACTGTTTCTTCGCAATTTTAGCTTACTTACGTAGTTTATTTATTTATCTATTTATTGTTTCTTTCAGGCTGTTTATGAGTTTTGATTTGTAACTTGACAAGGAATCTCTCTCTCTCTCTCTCTCCCTCTCCCTCTCTCTCCCCTCTTCCTCTCTCTCTCTCTCTCTCTTTCTGATCGTTTTTTAATTACAATTACAAAAATGATTACTTTCTGCTACTCTCTTAGACATTCGCTCAGGAGCTGTCTTCATTTCCCAAAAGAACAAACCCTAAATTTAACAAAAAATTCATTTTATATAATAAAATTTCTGTTAATTCGAAATATTAAAGTACGTTTATCTAAGTTCCCTAAAATCTTAAATGGTTGCACTCGCCCTGTGTTCTAACTGCTTAGATGTTCTTTTTTTTTTTTTTTTCTTCAGTGGGGCTAAAGGGTGGGCTCAAAGAAAAGTTGGTTAGGCTGAAGCCCACCTTAGCCCACCCGTAGCGTCGCTCCTGCTTAACTTTGTTCCAGCTGCATTCGAATCACTTCTTAGGCAACGAATCTATTCGTTCGAGATGATTTCACTCCAGTTTGCTAACCTTGAGTTAATTCTTTCCAGCCAGTGGCGTCGAAACTCTTTTTCGACAGCGGGGGGCAATATGTCGCAGAACAAAATATTTTCTCATGGCATAAAATTTATCGTACTACTGTAGACGTGCTCACTTCATTAGGAAAATTTGCTGAACAAAATTTCTTTTTTCGATTAAATATTCATCTAAAAAAAAAACACACGTTCATATCCATATACTGTAGTTTCTCAATGTAAACTAACTGTACACATGAAAGGCGTTAAACTATAGATTTTGATACTTCCGGATTGGTACGAACTCCGCAGGAATTGTAGTCGTAGACGCTATAATTAAACATTGAAGGAACTTATATCTCATTTCTCACCCTACTTCCATTTCCCTATTTATTTTTACTCATTTTTTAGACAAATGTTTTACACCTAATGAAACACAAAACATTACTGGTCTTCAAACGGGAACCAGTTCTCTGGACTGTTTAATGGGGGACTGTTTAATTCCCACCTGGCCTAACTCCGCCCGGATAATTACGCTTATCGCAGTCCCCACTGTCGCTGACCACACCCCAAAAATTTAATACAAGCTTCCAATATCCCTATGATTAGTAAAATAAAACCATCGCAGAAATTAGTTTAATAAAAACAACGAAATGCAAGTTCCTTAATAATCATTTCTTGGCCTCTCAGAAGTGGCATTAAAAAACAAATCAGATTTCTAGATAGTTCATGGTAAAAGATGAAGAGCAATACTCAGTTTTTATCAAAATGAACTTAAAAAAAAAAACCCGAATGTTTGAGATTTCCAATCACGAACATATGTGATTTGAAAAGGAAGAAAACTGAGGGGGCAAATGTGATGTTTTGCCCCCCACACTCATTTGCGTGCGTGGGCTACAGCCCCCTCGGGTCTGCTGTCGCTGTTAGAGTCGATAAAATTGAATGAGTTAATGAGAAAAAATAATGATAAAAAAAGATACTTTTTTTCTGTTGCCCTTTCAATATAACTTGAAAATTCTTATTCGTTGAATAAGCGAGTAACTGAGACCTGCGCTTATAGACTGGGTAAGTCAGCCTGCGGTTAATCCGACGCCCATGCGCACGTCTGTCGAAAAACTGCCATAAATCTATGTAGTAGACAAGTCAGAGTCGCCTGAGGGCGGTACAAAATTTAAGAAAAATGGATTCTGTGTTATGCGGCATTCGGTGGAAAATATCAAGACTGTCCACTCCTGTAACAAACAGTGGTAATGCGCAGCGCCTAGACTAGAGGTTAGCAACTGTTACACTCCGACTTATTTTCTAACGAAAACAGGAGTAAAAGTAAGAGGCACTACCACTAAATTAATCTCGCTGGAATTTTTTAGGGTTCTATACGTTGTCGATCGAACAAAAAATTGCCCGTGACCTAGATTTGAAGACACTTGTTGATAATTTTGCGAATAAAAGTACGCAAAATGAAATTTTAATTTACGTTGGACCAGGCAAGTAAATCGATGTAGTTCCCATTAGTTGCTTTCCATTTAGATCACTGTATTTTTTCCATCTTGAAATTATTGAATAAATACTGTGAAGCCACACAAATGAATCACACAGATTCTTTGGGCCATTCCCTAAGGCGCCAAGCAGCTGAGCACCGGTCCTGGATGGTAGAATTTGAGCTAGAAAATGTTTAAAAGCATGTTACTATCTATATTAAAAAGCATTTTTACTTTATACTTATTCATCCGACGGTTCGTGGAACCATGTACGTGGATAATCTGCAGATCTCTTGCACCTCTGTAAACACGCGCACCATCGAGAGACAGCTCCAGTCTGCCATTACCAAGATCTCTCACTGGGCTTCCTAAAATGGATTTGCAGTTTTGCCGCAAACGGGGTCTTCACCTAGACCCCAGCCTCCGTCTGGGGTGTTCTACCATCCCTTGTAACGTACTAGGAGATGTGACGTACCTGCCAGAAGGACGCACACGACATAAAGGCAGATAGGAATCAGAATAAAACGTCCGCGTAGCTCAATTGGTAGAGTGACTTATTCCGGAATGAGGGGATTCGGGTTCGAATCCTGGCGCGGATAAAAATGACGGAGAAATTTACTTCGTTATACCCTGTGGTGTCAGAAGCCAAGTTCCTTGGGCTAACTTTTGACCGACCGCTCACCTTCCGGCCTCACATTCAGTTTTTGAAGGTGAAGTGCACGAAGTCATTGAGTATCCTGAAGGTCCTCTCTCGAACATCTTGGGGGGCTGACAGGTGCTCAATGCTTCGCATTTACCACTTTCTCATTCGGTCAAAGTTAGACTTCGGATGCATTACGTACGGTTCAGCGCGTCCATCGGTTTTAAAGCCTTTGGACCCCGTCCATCACCAGGCATTGCGGCTATGTACTGGTGCTTTCCGTACCTCTCTCGTGCATAGCCTGTATGCGGAGGCTCATGAGCCGCCGTTATGCATCCGTCGTAAGCAGCAGTCTCTTCAGTTTTATACAAAACTGAAATCTCTTCCTGATCATCCACTGCATGGTTCCATCTTCCAACCGGACTGTGTCCGCTTGTTTTCCCACCGCCCCTCCTGTGTTCCGACGTTCGGGATTCGGATGTCTGCCATAGTGCGCGATGCTGGTCTAAACTTGTCCAGGATTAGTTTGACCACCTTTTTCAACCAACCTCCTTGGCATCCCGTCAAGCAACGGCTGACCTTTCTCTTTGTGTGTGGCCAAAGTCGTCCACTCCTGCTCTGGTGTACCAGCAGCTCTTTGCTGAATTACAGTCTGTCTACCCGGTTTTCATGCCTGTGTTCACCGATGGCTCGAAGTCCGGGGATGTCGTTGGATCCGCTTTTGTGTGTGGCGATGCCTCACATGCTGAGAGGCTTCCGCCTGAATCCACCGTCTTTTCGGCAGAGATGCGTGCGGTACACCTCGCTTTGTGCCACATACAATCTCGATCACATCGTCGCGCTATGGTTTGCTCTGATTCCCAGTCCGTCATCCAGGTTTTATCTTCTCCGGAGGACACGGACTCACCTGTCATCCGTGATGTCCGTCGTCTTCTTGGAACTTTGGAGGGTGATGGCTTCCTGGTCCGATTCTGTTGGGTTCCTGGCCATGTTGGGATCCCGGGTAACGAGCTGGCAGATGTCTCTGCCAGGTCTGTTTCCTCCATGTCGCCAGCTCGGCTGCCACTGTCTTTCCGCGATTTTCGACCTTTGATCCGGACATTTCTCCTGGACGAGTGGCAGTCCCTGTGGTCTCAGCAGGGCAGCAATAAGCTGCATTTTATCAAACCACAGATCGGACTATGGAAGTCTAGTTTGCGGAAGAATCGTCGTGAGGAAGTTGTTCTTGCACGTCTTCGCATTGGGCACTGTCGTTTTACTCACCGCTTTTTGCTGTGTGGCGAGAGTGTCCCGGTGTGTGAGGCGTGCAACTGTCGTCTCACTGTCCTTCGTGTTTTGTGTACTTGTGTTCGGTTTTGTACTCATCGTTTTCGTCATTTTCACTCTCATCTGTTGGACGAAGGAGCAGCTACGCTGCAAGTTATTATTGGCGAAGCCTGCGACATGAGAGCAGTGTTTTCGTTTTTACGAGAAATTGACTTTTTTAAACTCATCTAGATTTTACCTTGTTCACTCTCATGTTTCATTTTTACCACATCAGCCTGTTTTTAACCTTGTGTACGTTTTTTATTGATTTTGTTTTGTTTTGATGTCCTTTGTTTGGCGCTCTTTGGCCAACCATGGCCCTTGCGCCATTAAAATCAATTAACCAACCAACCAACTTTATACTTATGTCAAAAAACAGTCTGCTCTCTACCTTGAAAGTTTAGGCGGGCTTGGAAGATCTGCGCATATACATTTAAGCTGTTAGATACAAAGTATTTTGTTGTTTAAAATCTCTACTAAGAGCGTAGGCTTGTCTCAAAAGTTGGAGGGAGGGCTTGGCGGTTGCTATGATAAGTTTGGGGGACGGGAGCAGTTATAAAATCATATTTTGTTCCTTAAGGAATTGCGTAATAATTTTAAGAGATGTGTGTAATATTTTGTTTTATTCACACAACTAAATGGCATAAGTTTTGCAAGGTAAAGGTAATTAAAAACGTTTAATGGAAATATGCATTTTTCTGCGAAACATTTCCAATGTTAAGTCTCCTTTCAATCAAAATTGGTAAGATTAAGTAAAAAATATAGGTAAAGCCTGAGTGCACCTGACCCTTAACTTGCACTCCGAATGCACCTGACCCTTCACCTGCACTCCGAATGCACCTGACCCTTCACCTGCACTCCGAATGCATCTGACCCTTCACCTGCACTCCGAATACACCTGACCCATCACCCGGACTCCGAGTGCACCTGATCCTCCACCCGGACTCTGATTGTGCACCTGACCCTCCACACCGGACTCTGAGTGCACCTGACCCACCACCTTGACTCTGAGTGCACCTGACCCTTCACCCGGAAATTTCAGCTGGTGGCGTTTTTAAACCTCACAATCCCCTGAAATTATACACTATCTACCCACAAGTAATTGGACATCTGTGATAGCAAAGGAAAACGAAGTTTATTCACCTTCAATAGTTGGTGGAGCCTCCACGAGCGGCGATTACAGCTGTGACTCTCCGGGGCATACTCTCAACCAGGCGTTGTACGACGGCTAGCGCTAGCGGTATTTTCTTCCACTCGGCTTCGAGAAGACAGGTCAGTTCCTTCACCGATTTCGGACGGTGGGGGCACCCCTTAAGTCGATGCTCCAACTCGTCCCAGAGGTGCTCGATAGGGTTAAGGTCCGGGTTCTGCGCAGGCCAGTCCATTTGATTAACCCCGTTGTCACCATACCAAACCATGGTGGACCTCGCAACATGACAGGTGGCATTGTCATCCTGAAAGTAACATGGGTCCACCCCGTAAAACTGCCACAACATTGGAAGCGCATGGTCATCCAAAATGATGCAGTAGGTCTCGGCGTTGAGTATACCAGGAATTGCGACCAAGGGTCCCGTGCCATACCAGGAGAAACACCCCCATAGCATAATTCCACCGCCACCGAACTTCACAGTTGGCACAATACATTCCGGCAGGAGGCGTTCTCCAGGCAGACGCCAAACTCAGATCCTGCCATCCGAACGGTAGAGGGTGAACCTTGATTCGCCGCTCCAGAGAACCTGTTTCCACTGTTCAACGGTCCACTGTCGACGTTCTTTGCACCACGTTAGCCGAGCAGCGCTATTGGACTTGGTGATCAAAGGCTTGTGGGCGGCAGCACGTCTATGATAACCGAGCAGATGGGCTTCCTTACGGATGGTATTCATCGAAAGAACACTCCCGGATGCCTGTTGAAACTCCTCGCGGATGTGGCCCATCGATTTGGTGCGGTTCTTCCGAATTTCTCTGGCCAGCACCAGTCGGTCTCTAACTCCAGTTTTGTGGGTCTGCCGGGTCGGGGCACATTCCGACAGTCACCTCTCATCTTCCACTTGCCAATCACGTAGGCCACTGTCGATTTTGGGTACTTCAACTCGCTGGATATGTCACGTATGGATCGGCCGTTTCTGTGATACCCGACGATTACACCTTTCTCGAAATCAGAGAGCTCCGAACTGCGTGGCATCTTGCATGCGACTGGTTGCGTTGTTGTTTCCCACACGATATTTAACGGCGGCGGCCGTGACGTGTATCAGGGCCGCAGATATCGTCGATTGCAGGGGTGTCCAATTACTTGTTGGTAGATAGTGTATTTCACACTACGGAAGGTTGAGAGCAATTTAAAAAATACTTAGCCACAGGTAAGTTTTAGGTCACTCTACGCCACTAATGGTTGTTGGTGGTGGGTATGTCTCTGTCTCTCGTACTATGCTGCCGAATAGATGTCTGTATTACCTAATCACATGGACTGATTCCAGATCGAGAAATTCCCCATTTGTACGGAATTGGTTTACACAGGGATAGCCGGAGGAAATCGCGATATTTGCGTCCCATTTTAGTTTCAGCTGGGTTTAAAATGTAGTGCCTAAAACACACTGCAAATTTTTTTATCGTATATCTTGAGATGAAAAGGATAAGATACCGGGCAATATTTGTAAATTTTAGATGAAATGGAATACACTGAAGAGCAATTGGCCCTAAACTGTAACATTATCAAAACTTTGAAATAAGCACTGGGAAATGCAAGCAAATAGATGGGCAGAAAGATAAATATAGCATCAGAAAGATAAAAATTAACATGAAAATAATTACAAGTTAGAAACGCGAGCAAAAAAATTATTTTAATTACCTTAAAAAATCCTTGTGATGTCGAGATAGATCAAACTAACAACGTTATTCACAATTATATTTTATGGGCTGCTATTGTTTCACTGGGCGTTTGGCTCGGCTTCATCAGGACAAATGGAGCATAAATATTTAAATCTTGATATCAGAATTCTAAAGATTACGAATTTTGGTGTGGTTTCCACGCTCTTGAAAGAAATGGAGTCGACGCCATGTCGTTGACAAGGCGTGAACAGTTGCGTGTATGTGGAAAGCTTCTAAAATAACAAGCTTGATAGAATCGGGTTTATCAATGAGTTTAGCGTTTTCAAACCGAAGTTTATGGGTATTTTGGTGATAATGTTGAGCTATTGACTATTTCTTCAGTTAAAAGATTATTCCACTGGTTCTTGGGAAGGCAGAATGCCAGTGCCGTAAGTCAAACACAGCATCCATGCCTCACCGGGATTCGAACCCACGCCCATCTCGGATGAATGGTCAGAAGTCAGCGCTTAGACCACTGCGCCACCAGGCTGATTTGGTATGAAGACCAAAGTTCTGACCATTCGTCCAAGATCAGGTCAGGGTTCGAATTCCGCGAGGCATGGGTGTTGTGTTTGTCTTATGGCACTGGCTCTCTCCCTTTCCTGGAACCAGTGGCTTAAATTATGGACGGGCAACTGCTTATGGCTCATCGAGTTGCTCACGTTCGTCGTTAAACTCCCATACAACACACACACAAAGAATTCCGCCTTTTCGTCATCAATTGGGTCCTTTTGGAGATCGGTGCAAAGATGAAGAGTAATTTATTTGGATGGTGAGTTGGCGGAAGACGATATTTTCAGTCCTTTAAAACTTTCGAAAACGAAGTTATACGGAGCGAAGATTTCTCCCGTAAACATATTTTTTCCTCGAGTTTTTCCCTCTGTCAAATATTGTTGTTAAATATAAATAATTTTATTTGATTTTTTTATTTGAGCTCGAAACTGCAGGCTACAGTTTTCGAAAACGGATCTTAGACGGAGCAAAAATTTCCCTGTAATCTTAAATTCTGTTTTTCGTGATGTTTCTTCTGCCCGGTATAGTTGTTAAATATCATTTTATTCCATAAATATTTGTATTTCACAAAGATATTTAAGATACATAAACTGAAAGTTCTTGTGTAAATGAGTGGCAGCAGCTGGCGACATTTGATCGCAGAGCAAATATCGCCAGCTAGTACGTATAGTTAACCATGTTTCCTATGTAAACAATGTTGATTAAGCTCTTTTACCTGTGCAAAAGAAGGAATTTTCCGTTATTATAATACTGCATATGATTTTTTTCTCCAATGGGGATAAATTAGACATTGCACGTTTTTAACTTACAATTAAGGAAAACATCATTATCGTAATTTTGTGGGATGTGAAATAACTGAAAGGAAACTTCGCTTGCGCTACGTGTAAACTATATTTCCTCTAGCTTCTTTTAAGTCGTACTGGTCTAAATGACTCATATGACACTGCCGTTTCTGCACGATATATTCAAAAGATGAAGTATTTAAAAACATAATGATTCGTTAAAAAAACATTTCCTTTAGTAGGATCATAGTCAAAAAGACATCACATTTAAATAGATAAAAAACATAAGACCTTTCGGGCCTGCAACAGTCCCATCATCAGCTGAAAGCACTCCTCATTCGAGTTTCAATACTATACTAGACACTCCTCATTCGAGATTCAACACTTTATTTGCCGAGAGCCTATTTATTCACAAATATGTAAGTTCGTGTTGCAGTGATGATAACCATATCACATCCCACAATCCTGGAAGCAAGTGATTAAAATAAATCATATGAGTTCAAATAAATAACAACTCTATGAACTAACTGATTACTATATAATCACGTACAATAACTTGTTGCACACGTGATCTGCGCATTGTAAAACATCACACAAAGAGATTTTAACTTTGATGTATAACTTTTAGTTCCTGATAACATCTGTAGTTCATTGATCTGATGCTGGGCCTGTTGTAGGCCCGAAAGGTCTTATGTTTTTCATCTTGTAAATGTGATGTCTTTTTAACTATGATTCTAGTAAATTAAATGTTTTTTAACGAATCATTAAGTTTTTAAGTACTTCACTTTTTGAATATATCGTGCAAAAACGGCAGTGTCAAATGAGTCATATATTTCCTCTTCTGTTCCTCGCAAACTGCTCGATCTAGTTGCATGAAATTCGTATTTCGCACTTTAAGTAATGTCGATAATAATTTTAATGTGGCCATTTGTTTATTCTTAAGAGAAGTTGCCCAGAAAAAACCAACTACTTAATTTTGTAAGTTTTTTACGCAATGTTATTAATTCGGAATAACTACTCAAAGGGGGGAAAATAATAAAGTAAATAAAATTAAATATGATAGAAAGAGATGTCCCATTCATATAATTTAGAGTTTAGATAATTTCAAATCTCAGGGTTGAAGTGTCTCGAAAAACGAATAGTCACTGTTTATTGCATAAGAATAAATATTCCGTTGTTTTATTCCAAATTGAAATTGTATCTCTTCTCCCTTAAAAATAATAGGCCTGTCCGAAATTAAATATTCATTTTTAAAATACGTTCTATAAGCATTTTAAAAAGAATATTTAAGTAAGATTTCGGATAAAAAATAAAGGTCACTTTTCCTGCGACTGCAAAAAGCGGGTCCTCTACCCTTCTTATTATTGCGCTTAGAATAAAACATTTTTTTTTTCTTAGAATATTTTTATTCAATTGAAAGTTCAAAGGTTGACTGTCGCCAAAGTACAGTGGGTCGCTTATCCCAATTAAAAGCCTGTTTCATAGCCATTCCTTTCATTGCACTACGAAAGGAGAAATTTAGAAAATAAGTAAGCTTCCTTAATAAGTAAGGTTCTCTGCTCTCCTAGGTGCGGATTCCTGTGTAAAACAGAGTGGTTCTCTGCCTTTTAGAAGTCATTGATTTCTGATTAAAACTGACCACTTAAACTGTCATCTGCTTTTCTGGTTTTTAATTGGATTAAAAAGAATAGGTTCTCTGCCTTTTGGAGAGTTATACTCTTCAATAAAAAGTTATTTACTAGTTTCTGGGAAATTATTTCCATGACTTAGTAAATTTTTAGCAAAATTCGATTTTTCGGCACTTTTTGCAGGAAAGATCCCCGAATATTTGCTGAGATTTGAGCACTAATTTGTTTGCACCCAAATAAATTTACCAGCTTAATTCCTGTCTAAAAACAGACAAGCACACCAAAAATATTTGCATTCGGACGGTAATTTACTCTATTTTTTGCATTTTATTGAAGAAGTGCGCTACAGCTGCAGATAAAAATGTATGTGTTGTAGAAGCTTACCTTAGTTTGTTTTGATAGAGTTAAATCCTACCACCTAAGCTTATAAAATAAAAACACCCAACACCAATAGTAAAATTGCCTTAAATTGGAAAAAGCGAGTGAAACTTCAAATTTCTGAAGAAAAGGCGATTAATCCTGGTGGTGTGTTCGGGCTTCCTCTAAAAAACTAGGAACGCTACTAGAACTTTTACCTGACAAAAAGACAAAATATGTAATAACTTATACACTGCACTAAAAAAAGTCCCAACACCATCGCAGGTTTAACCAGAAGCCTTTACTTTAGAGCCATACATAATCTGGGGAATGGCACAAGGCTATAATAAAAACTAAGTCCCTCAACTTAATATTTAGAGGTAAAATAAGTGTAAAAGGTTACTAGCTAACTATCCTGCACTTAAAATACTAAAACGCCTCAATTATTTCCAGGAAAAGCTTAGAACAAGAGGTGAGAAGCCTAGATTGAAATTGCAAGTCGCGGCAACATTGCTGACTCTGCGCCTAAATCCGGATGAATATGTTTCAATTTTCTTTCTCATTCTGATCTTCATTGGAGGCAACTTCGCCCTGGCATTTCTCTTTTGTATTTCCAGACAGAGAATATAGTGAGACCGAAAAGGTGTGTGATACCCCTTACTAAATGACAATCGTCAGATTTTGGCTTGGCTTGGCTTGGTTTTTAGTTAGCACGTCTTACAGCGTTTGCCCACTTCCCCAAAGTATTACGATTATTGTGAGGAAGCCTATGAAATGAAAGTGACTGCTGATCAGTTGTTTGTCTGTTGGTACATCCGTATAACCATTTAAAAAATGTCTTTAGCTCATTACATCTGGCTGTATTATTTTCTGAAATACTTTACAATATATGCATAATATTTATAATAACAAGAAAGATGACACCGAATTTTTGGGTGTAATAAGCACGTGTTTTGAATCCGTTCTGACGCGAATTCAATTTATCAAAGCTATTCAAAGTCCATGGAACCGGTATAGAAAACAGTAGTATCTGACAGAAGAAAGACATTTTCCAATCGGAAAAATTGCGCAGATACTGCTGTAAACCGAATCGTGAACCTACGCCCTCTGGTTGCAGACTTGTGCGTTAAGAAAAATTTGAAATTATATGAGAAACATTTCACAGCAGAAACGCTTTCCAACAAAGAAATAACCTTTCAAATCGGATCATTAGAAGCAGAGATATTGACAAAAATAAGATATACATGTACGTACCCTGGCGGAGAAACCATGCATTATCTCATGAAGAAAGTATTCTCAAAATGCTTTTCAACGTGACCGGTATCGGTCCAAGGAAGAATTTTTTTCAGTCGAGTTTTCAGAAGTTCAGATTTTGCTGCAAATACATCAAAAGCGGAAATTAACACTTATGCCCCCTGGTGGCCAAACCATATTTTACCAAATATTATAAATTATATGCAAAAAATTTCCCATCAAGAGCTGTATGCGATACAGGAAGAATTTTTCAAATGGGAGTTTTAGAAGCAGAAATATCGGGGGAAAGCAATTTACCTTAACGGCCCCTACGGGAAAGTCTATGATTTACTTGGAAATTTTGCAATTATATGAAAAACATTTCGCACCGGAAACGCTGTCCAACAAAGAAGGAATTTTTCAAATCGGATTCTTAGAAGTAGATATATTGATAAAAATAAGATATACATCAACGCCCCCTGATGGCCAAACCATTTTTTACCGAAAATTAAATTATATGTAAAAGATTTCCCATCAGGAGCTGTATCCGCTGAAGAATTTTGAAATCGGAGTTCTAGAAGTAGAGATATCAGGGGAAACGCAATTTACTTTTACGCCCACTAGCGGAAAATATGTGTGCAACTTGAAAAAGTGACTATACCTAAAATATTCTTCGACATAAGTGGAAGCGAAAGGTAAAATAATTTTTTCAATCGGATGTTTAGAAGCAAATATATTGAATAAAATGTATTTTGAATTCCATATCATCTGCATTTACGCCCTGCAGCGGCGAAATTGTACATCGTAAAATAAAAAAAAAAAAACGAAATGAAGGATCATCATTCGCATATTTCAAGCTTCCCAATGCAAAAAGATTTTTTTAAATAAGACTAATAGTTACAGAGATGTGGTGCCCACAGACGGACGGACGGACAAACCGATAACAGAAGCACGATCTTTTTTTACAAAAGATGTGCTAAAAAATCTTACTGGTTATATGTAAAACAAGTTAGTAAAATCATGCAATGCGTTGATTATGATACGCTTTCCAACGTACCAGCAATCGCGCTCAGACAACCTTTCCTCCCTACCCTGACTATTGATTCGTCCAGTATACCTCCGGAGCATCATACTAAAGTTTTGTCGCAACAGAAGCATATTTACTCGTTATTACTCAAGTTATGAGGATAATGGCTGTGGAATAAATCTCGCTCCTGTGCCCTGACCTTTGACCCCATTTCGACGATATTCAATAGAACCGGTTCAGTATACCTCCGGAACAGCATGATAAAGTTTTGTCGCAATCGAAGCATTTTTACGTAAGTTATGACGCATAAGGACGATGGAATGGATCCCGCTCCTACGTCCTGATCTTTGACTCTATTTCGTCCATTTCCAATCGGGTTCGTCTCCAGGTTATCCTCTACCACATACTAAAATTTTATCGAAATCGAACCATTTATACGCGAGTTATCGTGCGGACGGACAGACAGACGAACAAAACTGGAAGCATATACGCTTCTTCAATCTAAGGTTGAAAAGCGTAAAAAATGGATGTAACTGACATAAACACCCGAACACCTGATATGAACAACGAGATGTGACATATTCTTGCCGCACAGCGCTGAACTTCAAATGTCGCACGGTTAACTGACATTTTCCAGTCTGTGTAACTTAAAGGTCTTTGGTATTTCACCTTGAAAATGGAGGAAAATTTTCCGAAAACACAAGTTTTTTGTTTTTTGTCTTTTTTTTTTTTTTCGCGATGTTTCGACTACCCTGTATTATTGTCTAATGTTATTTTTCCCCGCACATGTTTGCATTTCCTCTTGGTAACAGTGGGAAAGATTTCCGAAAATGAAAGTGGCGAAGATCGAAAATTTGTAAGAATTGATGCATGGTGTTCAAAAGTATTCATCCTCTCAAAGTTATATCATTTATCTAAAACAGTGAAAGCTTTGATTTCATGCATTTATGGTCCTCAGGCTGAAAGTTCTTTCAGCATGATGGATGAAATTATGAAGTGAAGAAGAATATTCGACTATACACACTGTAAATTACCTATTCGGCGATACACACTGCAAATTACAAGCTTTAAAGCTCAGTGCAAGTCTGTAGTTCAGTTTTTCAGTAAAATGGATTATTCGGTTAAAGCACTTGATTTCAACTTTGACAAAATCTTGAGGGCATGAAAAAAGCAACAATGAAAAAATAGGAATGAAAAGATATCAGCGGAAAGAAACAAATGTCAATGGATGCTGTGCAGCTGTAGAGTCAACGAAAGGCTGTGGAACATGTTGAAAGGAAAACTAGGCTTTCCCACAAGAGGAAACCTGCAAGCCAGTACAACAAAAAAAAAAAAAAAAAAAAACAAGAAAAAAAACTGAAGCAATGTATTTTAAAACTATTTTATTTTGCTTCGATTTCAGCAATATTATATATTGTGAATAATGTATACTGCAGTTAATATTTACATAAATAAATTAGTGAACAGTTCCATCTTTCTCACTCCACGTTACATTTACTCTTTTTCGCAGCGCGTTCCGGTTTTATCCCCGGTCAAAAAGTTCAGCATTTGTTAGCACGTCTTTTGCAAAAAAAAAAAAAAAAAAAAAGTACTGCCTATAGTATAACTTTATTATATCTTCCTTCAATGTTTAATATATACACCATATCTCTGCAACTATTAGCCCGATTTGAAAAATTATTTTTACATTGGAAAGCTTGAAATGTGAAAACGATGAACCTGGTTTTCCGGGGGTTTTTTTACGATGCGTAACTTCACCACTAGAGGGAGTAAATGCAGATGCTATCAAATTCAAAGTACCTTTTATTCAATATATTTGCTACTAAACAGTGGCGTAGCCAGAAATTTCTTAAGGAGGGGGGTCCATGGTTTGGTTCATTGTGAAAGCCTCGTATACACATATATATCGCTTTAAATTCGCGCTCAATCCCCCTCAAAGGGGGTCCAAACCCCGAACCCCCCCCCCTCTGGCTACGCCACTGGTACTGAATACCCGATTGAAAAAAAATCAAAAAAATCGATGCTATTAATCGCGGAGACTGTCTTCTTGAGTACAGTTTCTTTTTCAAGGGCTGGTACCGCTCACCCTGAAAAAGCTTTTAAGCATAACTTTTGCTTAAAATAGAGCATAGTTTTTCCGTCGAAGTTATGTGGGAGGGGGGTGAGGGATGTGGGGAGAAGGGGATATGATACTTGGTTTGTTTTGACCGTTTAGGACTATATTTTGTTGGGAGTTTCTTGGGGGAAGGGGGGATGGTAAGATATTCCTGGTTTTACTCACGCACATGTGTTCTGCGCAGAACTACACTGGTGTGCAAAAATAAAGGACGAAGAGGAGAAATGAGCATAACAGCGGAACGAGCAGGCAGAACGGACAGAAAGACCACTCAGGAGATAGACTAGGGTCCTGTACGGTAGGGCATGCGCATATATGCAGCATGACGTACGGGGGGGGTGTCGGAAGGGTATGAAGCACACGGGCGGTGTACGCTCAGCAATTCGGGGCCGCGGGAGGCCTAGTGGGCAACATTCGTGGCTGCCACGGAAAGGGCCTCAGGTTCGATCCCAGGCAGGTACGGACGCTCGATCCACTAAATATCCGCCGTGCGTCGGATGGGCACGTTAAGCCGTCGGACCCCAGGGACTGGCCGCCCGGTAATAAATAAGGGCGTCTTCCTCCCCGTTTCTACTTCGCTTCCGTGTCACTTTCCTATCGGGCGCTCTAGCCCAAATCTTCTAGTTTCCTGTTTCTAAGGGCTGTTTAAGACTTGAGGTCAGACACTCCCTTCCTAAAATCCTCTACATGTGATCATGATCATATGCTCAGCAATTAGGTGAAAGCTATTGCACGGTGTACATCGGTTTGAACGACGTCGAGTTGCTGCCACCGTGTGATATGGCCAACAGGCAATCCTGTAGACGACATCTGGATGACTTTACCCGAGGTCGCGTCATTGGGAAGTTGGAAGAAGGTCGAAGTGGGACTAGTGTAGCCGAGGAGTTCGGGATCGCTCACAGCATCGTTTCACGAGCTTGGAGAGCATTTCAAACGACAGGAACAGCTGTCCGAGAGTTTAGCAGTGGTCGTCCACGAGCAACCACGGCGGCGGACGACCGGTATATTGTCCTACAGGCGAGAAGAGACAGACTGCAGACAGCGGGAGAAATCGCAAGGCACATGCAACAGACAACTGGACGTCCGTTATCACGTTTTACCGTGGCCAGGAGGCTGTACAAAGGTGGTCTATTTGCACGACGACCAGTACGGTGTGTGCCATTAACGACTGCTCATCGGAGACGGTGGTTCCTGTGGTGCCAGGAACACAAGAACTGGATACATCGGCAATGGGGTCGAGTTCTCTTTACGGATGAGAGCCGATTTAGTCTGACGAGCGATTCTGGACGTATACACATCTGGAGAGAGCAGGCAACACACAATCACACCTCCAACATCATAGAAAGGGACCAGTTTGGAGGTGGCGGAGTTCTCGTTTGGGGCGGTCTCATGCTTGGTAACCGTACTGACCTCCACATCTTCCAAGGAGGTTCATTCACTGGTGTCCGCTATTGTACCGGGGTTCTCCTGCCTCACTCACGTGCGTCTGTTTAGAGGTGCTGTGGGTCCTGAGTTCCTCTTCATGGACGACAACGCTACACCTCATCGTTCAGCGGCTGTCGCAGAGCTGTTGGAGAGTGAAGGTATTCAACGCATGGATTGGCCCGCAAGGTCCCCCGACCTAAATCCAATCGAACACGTGTGGGACCTTCTCGGGAAACGCTTGGCAGCACGTAACCAGCCGCCAGCAACGATTAAGCAGCTGCGATTGGCGCTACAAGAGGAATGGGCCGCGATGCCTCAACAGCTCCTTGACAACCTCGTCCTCAGCATGGACAGACACTGTAAATAATGCAACGCAGTCAGGGGTGATCATATCCCCTACTAAAGACTGGATTTTTCTTGGCAGCCGCCTGTCACATGGACGTTTCTGTCTTCTGTCCAGTTGTGCTCGAAGATACCTTTTCAATAAAGTGCCTTTGTATCTTTTGGATTCCTTGTTTGGACGGTTTTGCTCACTTGTCCCATATTCTTACATCTTGGGGATCTTATGGTATAATTTGAGTCGATGTGAAGCAGTTCTGCACGACGTTACATTCGAAAAACTGCCTCGTCCTTAATTTTTGCACGCCAGTGTATCTACGCCTCACAATTGTATTTACGTCACTTAAACTCTTATCTTGACAGTATTTATAACGAAGTTCCTTGTAAATATCTTTTAATGGTGCCTCCATCTGAAGATGACCTTAACGTAAGGTTGAAAGATCTCATGGTTTTAATTGTAAATATTAATATTAAAAGAAATCCGTCTTGTTGCACGATGATATTTATTCAGCTAAAAAATGAAATCTATATACAGTTTAAAAACACATGAGCACTTTCGGTGTCACATTGACACCTTCATCAGATGTAATTTCACCATGTGGCTACATGCTGGTCTTAAGTACGTGGAGTAGATGCATCATGGGAAAGGTAATGTCAATGTCACATGATATACCAGATAACAAGACAATCAAAAAAGGCATAGTTAGCCAATGATCACTTAACAGAAGCAATTGCTATTGTGCTGTCCTTCCCAACAAGATTGCTCCAAGGTTCAGGTAAAACATAAGGATAATAGTCATTACAGCAACTTGTATTATAAGCCGAAATATAGAGGCTTTCTGCAAATAACAAGGAATGAACAGAGTTAGGTGTGTTTATGATTTTAGCGTTGTCCCAGTCTGGGATGGAATTTCCAGCACTTATGGTTCTTGCAAAAGAGGTGCTTTGGTGATTCATTTTTAGATCATATCTGTGTTCATTTAATCTCAAATCCTAAATTTCTTTTTGGTAGAACCCACATAATGATTGTTTAGTTCACCAGAGATAGTGTCAAGCATAGGAATAACATACACACCCCATTTTTTCCCTTTGTCAATTTTGTCACGATCATTGCGGATAATGGTATATAGATTGCATGATCGTATTCCAAATTGTATTTTATGACGAGAACATATGTTGGTAAGGAGGTTTACAATATGTGGATTAAAAATCAACAGATCCAACATACTTTTTAGGCACCTGCTCACTAATTAAAGCAGTTGACATAGAAAACCGTACTTTATTGTGCACTCCCCTAACAACGTTGTCCGGGTAACCATAGTTTTTAGCAAGGGATGATATCCATTGTAGTTCTTGAGCTCTGGCGAAATGGCTAGAAGAATGTGAATATGCTCTTCTAAATAGGAAGTGCAGAGCAGAAATTTTATGCTGAAAAATGTGAGCAGAGTTGTACGGAATTAGAGTGGGTGTGGATGTAGGTTTTCGATAAACAGCAAAAGACAGGGAATTGTCAGAAGGGTACGAGTAATTTGAAAGTCAAGATAAGGTAAGACGAAATTATTTTCAAGTTTTATCGTGAGTTTGATGGAGGGGTATTGAGCAGACATAGCGTTGACAAACTGCTGTAACTGATTTATGGTATATGGCCAAATTACCAAGATGTCATCAACGTAACGGATATAGAGACTAGGTTTTTGTGGGAATTCTTGTATGACTTTATTTTCAATATGCTGTAGAAGAATTTCCGCTAAGACTGCGGATAAAGGTGAACCCATGGCTGTCCCGTCGGTTTGTTGGTAAAATATGTTCTGAAATTTGAAAAAGAACGCTTTTTAATGAGATGAAGAGCATTCATTCTGAAAGCAATATCATTGGCAGGAATGTCAGAATCAATGAGCAAAGCCTGAATCAACTGAAATGTAGCTTCCATAGGTACATTCGTGTATAACGAAACTACATCTAGGGACGCCAAAAAATAGGAATTTGGTAGTGGTTGAATTAACTTTAACCTATCAATAGCTTGTGTGGTGCTCTTTATTGAGTAGGAAGAATTCACTGTAAATTTGGTGAGATAACTTGCCAAAGCTTTTTCCAAAGGTCGGGTGGGGGCAATGTAACCTGATACAAGAGGACGAATAGGGTACCCTTCCTTGTGTAGTTTTAATCTACCAAATAAATCAGGCACATGGCAGCCGGGGGGTGGATTGAAGGCTTTGAAAAGGAGTCCGGAGGAGCTGAAGAGTTCTTTAGGCGGCTTAAAGCACTAACAGTAGCCCTGGTGGGGTCTCGTTTCACTATTACATGAGGGACACTAGAAATGGCATTGAGCATTTTTTTAATATAATCACTTTGATTTAAGAGCACAACTTGACTAGTTTTATCAGCTAAAAGAATGGCAATATCTGGGTCCTTTTTCAATTCAATCAGCTGCTGCATTTCCTCATGAAGCTGGCATTCTTCGGTGGTTTTACACCGTCGTGGATTGTGTTTGTGAAGAGATATTGCGATTTTCATTCTTGCGAAGTTCCTATCTTCTATTGGAAGTGAATATAGAATTTTTTTCAATTTGCGGAACTGTTTTGAATAAGTCCACTTTACGTTGGTTAGGGTAAGCGAACTTTGTAACCACGTCGCAAGGCTCTTAGTTGAATGGGATTCAGAACTTTATCACTTAGGTTTCTGACTCCATTATGTGAATCAGAGTTACAGCTGTCATGGTCCAGTTCATGCAAATCCAATCCATTACCCACATTAGGTGATCCATGTAATGATCCTTGTTCAGAAGGGCCGATAGGATGTCTTGTTTGAAATCCGAACAGCTTATGCGTTCTACTACGAACTTCAGAATCTACCAACAATCTTAGTTTTTTCACATGGGTGTTAAATAAAACCTTCATTTCATTTTCGATTATTGCTGTAATTATGAATAATGTACGGTCCAAAATTATTGGGTGTGAGGAATCAGCTAGGAATGAGTAACAGGTATAACATTTCTTATTAAAGAAGTCAATACTGCTGCGCTTACTTCTGATCTGTTGAAGTAGTCTCTTCCTTTCGGCAGTCCTTATAATCCTGGCGTCTCGTCTGGTAAATGGAGAATTGAAGATACGCAGATGTCGTGGAATGACATCTAAATCTCTGCAGTTTAGTAAAAATGACAAATGTGCCGATTCCCTTGAAAGTTTTCCACGAAAACGTCTAAATGATTGCATAGCATGGCTCCACATGATGAATTTTGAAGAAGACTGTGATTCACAATAAAAAATGCGGAAGTATGATTTGTTGACTATAATTCGTGCATAAATACTAATATTAAAGAAATCTGTCTTGTTGCACGATGATATATTCAGCTAAAAAATGAAATCTATATACAGTTTAAAAACACATGAGTACTTTCGGTGTCACATTGACACCTTCATCAGATGTAATTTCACTACATGCTGGTCTTAACGTGGAGTAGATGCATCATGGAAAGGTAATGTCAATGTCACATGATATACCAGATAATCAAAAAGGCATAGTTAGCCAATGATCACTTAACAGAAGCAATTGCTATTGTGCTTGTCCTTCGCACAATAGCAATTGCTTCTGTTAAGTGATCATTGGCTAACTATGCCTTTTTTGATTGTCTTGTTATCTGGTATATCATGTGACATTGACATTACCTTTCCCATGATGCATCTACTCCACGTACTTAAGACCAGCATGTAGCCACATGGTGAAATTACATCTGATGAAGGTGTCAATGTGACACCGAAAGTGCTCATGTGTTTTTAAACTGTATATAGATTTCATTTTTTAGCTGAATAAATATCATCGTGCAACAAGACGGATTTCTTTTAATATTAGTATTTATGCACGAATTATAGTGTCAATTGTAAATATGTTTTTAACCTATCATTTTTACGAAATAAACATCTCATCTAAGATCACTTAGTGTCGTCATCTTGTGTATATAGATCGTGCAAATACGGCAGATTTCGAATTTATTAGTTACTATCAGCACGAAAATTAAACTCATGTGTAACTTTTTTTTTCTAGTTACAATTTCTATTTTTACATCCCCCAGAGCATGAATTTACGCCCCTCGAATGACCATTCTGGGAGGGCAACCGCCCTCCCTGCCCTCCCGGTAGCTACGGCCCTGGACATAGAGCATAGAGTTATATCATGTTTTTTCCTCTCTATTTCTTCTAACTGTTTGATTTGAAAATCAGTTTGTCTCTGATATCTTCTTTTCTGCTATGAGAAACTTTTTGTGCACAGTTTAATTTTCGTAACATACTTTTCAGCAGCCAGTTGGAGTAAGTAGCTGTTTCTTGTTTCTGAATGTTTTGTCGATTATAGGAATCCGGTTGATTTTTTTTTTTCTAACCGGTTTCATTGGCAGTGAATAAATTTGAAAAATATATCCGCGTCGGAAAGGATTCAAAAGGCGTGCTCATTACAACCGAAAATTCGATGCCATCTTCGTTTTATTTTTCCTTTGTCGGTGTCATGTTTGCAGAACGTATTAAAGATTGCAATAAATCATCTCTCTTTTGTTTGTTTGTTTATTTGTTTTACTGAAAGTTTCGTCAACTAAGTTCGTAGACGGATTTCTCCTGTGAAACAGAAAAATTTCATGACCAAATGCTGAAAAACTTTATTATTCTCACATGAAGATTTGTAAGAATTTTCTCCGAAAATTCGCTGATTCTTGATCATCACCGCCCCGATGGCGCAGTGGTCTAAGCGTTGGCTTATGACCATTCATCTGAGAAGGATCCGGGTTCGAATCCCGATGAGGCATGGATGTGGTGTTTGTATTACGGCACTGGCTCTCTTCTTTCCCTGGAGCCTGTGACCCTAAATTAGGGACGGGCGACTGCTTATAGCCCATTGAGTTGCTCACGGTGGTCGTTAAACCTTCAAACAAAAAAATAAATAATAATGATAAACACCCAATAAAAAGGGGGAAAAAATCTTTATCATCAGTCAGTACGCTTGTGGAGTTGACTTGCTGAGAATTTTGTAACAGCAATTTAGCATCTCATAGTCACTTTAGTCTTCAAAGCAACTACGCATATTTAAATAAATAAATCCATCTCTCTTTCCACGTTAAGCAACGCACAGCAACCGAAAAATTGTTGGTTGCTGTGCGTTGCTTAACGTGGAAAGAGCGATGGATTTATTTATTCAACTGACGCCACGTATTTAGATGATTTTCACCTACGCATATTTATTTATTTATTTTCTCTTTCTGAATTTCGTTAAAAGAAAAAAAAAGGGGAGGGGGGCATCTGTTTTACCCGGTGCCGGACTGGTGTTCCATAACTGCCTGGAAGCGGAATTTTTGCGGCCCACTTTTGGAGAAAATTTTCAAAGAACCCTAAAATTAACTGTACACTCTAAAAAATAAGAGGTGTGAATTCACGCGGAAACTTCTTGAAAATAACTTGCATCAAAGTTGCCGGTTGGTGTAGGGCCTTAGCTATTGGGAGAACAGGGAGGACGGCTGCCCTCACAGGATGGTCATACCAGGAGAGAAATTTCATACTCTGAAGAGTGTAAAAATAGAAATGTACAGAGTGTGAATAAATTTGCCGAACATTTTAACTCGAAAAAGTTTTACACTTCAGTATCTTCTTTTGTGAATACTTTAGTTAGCCGCATACACTATTACGCGCAGCTAATCAACGTACGGAACTTACACTGTGGGTTGTGGACCACCTCATGTGGATACATGGAATTGTCCAAAACAGTCGATGGAGATACAGGGGTTGGACAGAATAATGTGAACACCTATAGGAAAAGAAGGTTTTACGTACTTAATAGGGTGTGGGACCACCTTTGGCATTAAAATCCGCCTGAATCCTCCTTGGAACGGACGCATACAAATCTTGGATGGTGGTTAGTGGGATGTTACACCATTCTTCATGTTGAAACTGCTCCATGTCCTTGAAAGATGCTGGAGGAGGATAACAAGATCTTACTCTGTTTTCCAACACAGGCCACAGTGGCTCGATGATGTTTAAGTCTGGTGAATAGGGAGGCCAAGGAAGATGTGAAAGTTCCTCCTCATGTTCCTCAAACTATGATTGGACATTCCGATCTCTGTGAATTGGGCCGTTGGATGAACTTGGCCTGCCAAAATAGTTTCATACGCCCTGCCAGCCATCCGTCCTTTCAAGGTGATCAGGGGACCAGCTGAAAACCACGATATGATAGCACAAAGCATGACAGAACTACCACCTAACTGCACTGTTGGAAGCAGATAGTCTGGCTTGTACGCTCTGACTGTGTTCTCCACACGTAAACACGCCCTGCGGTGGGGAATAGTGTGAATGTGGATTCATCCGACCACATTACACGCTTCCATGCATTAGCAGTCCACGTTGTATGCTCCTGGCACCACTGCCGTCGTCGTTGTGCATTCATCCGGGTCACCAGAGGTTTTGCAACAGCAGCTCTGCCATGAATATCTTGCTTATGCAGTTCTCTGCACACTGTTTACGTTGATACTGGGGTCTGGAGATGCAGATTGGGCTCCGCACTAATTTTCGGTGCCGTGGTCTTCTTATTACGGGTAACAATCCTCTTTAATGATCTTCTGTCTCTATCAGTCAGGGTCGTTTTCCGGCCGCTCTTGGTTTTCGCAGACGGGGTTTTGCCACGAACACGATATGCTGTCCTGACGCTAGACACAGTAGCTCTCGATACCCTCACTACCCTGGCGACTGTTTTCACGGAGGCACCAACTAGCCGGCCACCAACAATTAGCCCTCTTTCGAAGTCCGTTAGGACGCTCATTTCGTTCTCACCCTGAAAGAAATTCTGCAACAAGGCACTTTAAATGCACTTAAACAGGACTTTGAGGTTCTAAACAAAGCTATTACAACCCAAAAGTGTTACAACCCAAAAGTGTTGCGACGTACGCAGCTGCATTAAAAGTCACGTCTCTGAGCGTGGTGCTCACACTGTTTTGTCCTAGCCCTGCATGTAAAACGATTTGCTGATATGCCTAACCTCTGTGACTTTCCGAAGACGTCGTAGGGATAAAGAGCTAATTAGTCATTTGTGCTCCTTCGCCGAAAGTTCCTCTGAGCATTTAACTTTGAACGGAATTTTTCCAAGCCCTACTCCAAAAGCATCTTCCTATTGTTACGTTTACTAATACTCATTCGTTCTGGGCTGGTTTGTTTTTATTCTGCATTTCTGCACGTGTTGTATTGTCGGTGTTCACATAACTTTTACGTTTCACTTTATATTTAAAACCGTTGGCTCTTGGGTATTCACCTAATTTTCAAATTTTGAGTAAAATTATGTCGAAAACTGGAAGTGAGATTTTTTAACGATCATAATACTTTCCTATAACGAAGGTATGAGAAAGTAAGAACTGCTTACTCTCTATTTTAGTGGAAGTAAGGAACTTTTGAACTCAAAGGCTCGCTCTCCCAGATAAGAAAAGCATGCGACGTTCCTGCGGATTGGTGTCAATCTTTTGACGAAATTTTCGTTTTTAAAAGTTCCCGTTTCTTGCAACTTCGGTATTTTGACAGAATTTCCGTAGTTAGTAATTCCGTTTATTTCAGAAAAGTCCATTTCGGAGTTTTCCGTATTTATACAGAAATTTCGTAAAAACTTTGATCTTGACGTTGTCAAACCTCTTAGCAGAAATACTTTGTCTTTGACACTGGCTGGTTTCGAACCAGCACGCGTGCTGCCGTTCAGCCGGAAAAATACAAAACGTTTACTCGCGTATAATGTGAAACTCTAATAGCACGATGATGAAATGTTTTTTTGCTATTAATACAGGTGAATTATTCATTTTGTTTTCAATTGGAGCTTATTATTTTGCGGAATAAGTTGGTAATTTTATTTTTCCTGTAGGACTTATTAAAAAATACTTATTTTTTCCATCGTGATATTTCGAAGCAACAGAATGCTTTGGAATTTGAGTTCTTTTAAAACCGACAATGACTTTCAATTATCTTCAAGAAAAGGTGAAATGCACGGCTTTATAGTATTATTTCACAAAACTCTTAAATGTAAAATTTACTCTTGATAGCTATAATAGTTCTTGTATTAAGGTGCCCATAGAGATACAGTCTCCTGTACAATAACCCCGCACGGGCATAACTGGTTTTCCAGTTATTTGGGGAGCGGCGCCCCCACGGCCCGAGCTGACCTTGTGACTGGTCAACATCTGGTGTCATGCCACCGCTTTTTTTTTTTCGGTGCTGTTGGAGTTTGCAGGGACGGCTGTTCATCCAGCTGTTGGGGAGTCGCGCCCCCACGATCCCGAGTTGGTCTTGTGCCTCGCTTTTTCATTTTTATTTATTTTCTGCACTGGCCAGTTGCCCGTGTTGTACACTCAACCTAATCGCTACCCCGCTATGTACTAACACCCCAGTCTTGTGGTTTTGTTACCCTCCACTACTAACTGTTTATATTAACCGCTCAGTTCGTAGGTTGCTGAGATTCCGTTTAGGTTCCACTCCAGGGTTTGTCTTCCTTGGATTACTTTTTTCCTTTTAGCTGGTTTGGGTGCTAGACCTACCTGCATGTTTGCCGCGTGGGGAGACCCGTGAGGCGGAAATGGGATGTCTGGCGGCTGAGGTTGCAGGAGACCGGAGAAGTGCCTCCTGTGTACCAACACTCCTCTTCGACCCCGGCTTCGCTGTAAACGGGAGGCTAGAGATTAACCCACCTCTAGTCAGAAGTCTTGTACCAAGTTGTGTACAGGGTTTTAGCGGCTTTATTGTCGTATAGTACGGCAGGGTAAGCCCGGGGGCTGTAGGATCATGCCAAAGGCGTTGGCATGACGGAACTCTGGAGGCCGAAGTGTCCGCCGAGTGCGTGTGATCACAGCCAACGGACTATATCTGCAGCGTATAAGCTCCAGAACTGTGTCCAGCGTCATTTTCTTGGCTTGCAGACCTCCAGTTCTCCCTTGTAGGGCTCGGTGGTGGGTGGAGTAGTCTGCAGACGAATCCTCCTCCTTTTTTCCATGGGTAAAAACAAAAACAAAAACTCCAAACTCAAGTTACCTGAGAAAATGATAGTTGACAACGACTCCCCTTCGTCTTCTCAACCTACCAAGTCCCATAACCTTAAACGGTCTTTAGATCATGACCTGGACCAAGAACGTGGAACCTCTTCTTCGGCAGCTGTACCAGTCGCTCTGAAGCGTCGTCTCCCCTCGATTGCTGTGAATACGCATGCTACACGCTTAGTTGTAGAATCCATCGATCCGAATGAGAGACTGTCCACCAGATCTCTCTTTTTCATTTCTAAAGCTTTGGACGCTGCGGTTGACTCCTTGAAGTATGTGAGGAAGCTTCGCTCTGGGGACCTGCTTGTCCAAACTTGCAGTGTTTCTCAGAGTAACACCCTTCTGCACCTCATTAGTCTTCAAGGCATTCCTGGCAAAGTCACACCTCACCCGTTTCTTAACACCTCTCGGAGTGTTATTTCGGAGTTTGATCTCTTGGCATGCAGTGAGGACGAATTGGTGAGTGAACTAGCAGATCAGAGTGTTATTGCTGCACGTCGTATGATGTTCCGGCGCGATGGTTCTTTGATTAAGTCTAAAAATGTAATCTTGACTTTTAACTCCCCGAAAGTTCCGACCGAAATCAAGGCTGGTTACTTGATCTGTGGAGTTCGCCCGTACATTCCCAGTCCTCTGCGCTGTTTCAGGTGCCAGAGGTACGGGCATTTACAACGTTCATGTAACAGTTCCGCTCGTTGCGCAAATTGTGGCTCCAGTGAACATGACGGGGAAGGTTGCACTTCTGCGGCCTGCTGTGTTAACTGTGGTGAAGCCCATGCAGCTTACTCCCGCAACTGTATGAAATGGAAGGACGAGATGGCGATCCAGCGCCTCAAGACCCTGGAAGGCCTCTCGTACCCTGCTTCCAAGGCCAAGTTGGGTATTCCCAACAACCGACAGCGTACTTTTGCCGCAGTAGTTCAGTCTCTGCCACAACCCGTGCAGCCCTTTGTCCCGCGCCTTGTAGCTCTCGCCGGACTTGCCAAAAGATCTACAGCTGAACAAGCGACACGGGTAGATTTCTCCGAGCTCCAGCTTATTCGACCAGCTGACTCTGCGCCTTCTCTTTTGAAGACGACCGACTCTTCCAGTTCCCAGCAGAAAGCTTTGTACGTGTGGAAGAGCCGGCCCTAAATCCACAAAGGTGTGCAGTGTCCATCCAACCCATTCAACTGTCGCGGTCCAACTGACCAACATTGCAACTGTCCCAGACTCAGCGAGGTCCCCACCCTCAACCAACATTATGGGGGACCATAAGGGGGAGGAGAGTGACAGTTCGTCCCTCTTCTGTGACTCATCTTTTGTGTAGTTGTGTTCGTTTTCGTGATGTGTGTTTTCATTTTTTTTTCATTCTCATTTGTTGATCGGGAACGCCGCTGCATTGCAGCGGCTCCT
Organism: Macrothele yani; assembly: GCA_039090855.1. NCBI lineage: Eukaryota > Metazoa > Arthropoda > Arachnida > Araneae > Macrothelidae > Macrothele > Macrothele yani. The sequence continues at coordinate 103,852,245 of CM076996.1, read as the reverse complement.
AAATGACCACTGCGATACTGCTGACGTGATTTTTTTTTTTTTTTTTTTTTTTTTTTTAAACAAATTGACTTTTGTAAACGTATCTGGATTTTGGCCCTATCATCATTCTCATTCCTCAGTTTTACTTAATCAGCTAGTTTCTAGCCATTGTACCATGTTTTTAATACTGTTTGTTTCATTGTCTTTTTTGGCCCTTCCATCATTCTCATGGTTCGGTTTTACTTGGTCAGCCAGATTTTGGGATTTATGCCACGTTTTTTAATACTGTTTGTTTGTCTTGTGTCTGGCGCTCTTTGGCCAAACATGGCCCTTGCGCCATAAAAATCAATCAACCAACCAATCAACCTGTATATACAATAATTTAAGCACCCGGTTTCTTACGGTAACACAATATAAATAGCTGGTGCACAAAGAAAGGAATATCCTGTGCCACAATAACCAAAATTCCATACGATATGCTATCCAATATCCGATCACAAAATTCCATGCTATAGGCTATCCAATATCCGATCACAAAATTCCATGCGATATGCTATCCAATATCCGATCACAAAATTCCATGCGATATGCTATCCAATATCCGATCATTATAAAGTTTTCCTTTTGGTGGAGGCCATTCTCTTGCATTCCATGCGATATGCTATCCAATATCCGATCATTATAAAGTTTTCCTTTTGGTGGAGGCCATTCTCTTGCATTCCATGCGATATGCTATCCAATATCCGATCATTATAAAGTTTTCCTTTTGGTGGAGGCCATTCTCTTGCATTCCATGCGATATGCTATCCAATATCCGATCATTATAAAGTTTTCCTTTTGGTGGAGGCCACTCTCTTGCATTCCATGCGATATGCTATCCAATATCCGATCATTATAAAGTTTTCCTTTTGGTGGAGGCCATTCTCTTGCATTCCACGCGATATGCTATCCACAATATCCGTTCACGCCACTGAACTTCAAAAATCAGGTCCTCCGACAGAAGAGCGAAATTAATAATTAATCAAACCCCAAGTATTCCCGCGAATCGGTCCTATTACCGGAAATTTCCCGTCATATGGATACGGAAAAAGTGAAAACAAAAATTTTCCGTTAACATACAAAAGAAATTGCAGAAAGGTTTCTGAAAATTCGGAATTTTCCATTAACACCTCTTAAAAATGGCAATTTACCGTTAATATATGAAAGGAATTGCGGAAAGGTTTCTGAAAATTCAGAATTTTCCTGGTGCATGAAAAATCCGCGAAATTCAGGTTGTTTTCCGTCATTTCAAGGAAAGGGCTATATCGAACATGTACCGATGAGCCATTACATTATGACCACCCCCAGCCTAGAGAAATGAGCGCGCCTGGAGACCGAACGGTAGCGAAGGTGAAGTTCACAGAGCAGTATACATATAAACCGAGAACCGGTTGGCGGTTACTAGAGTGTTCGGAGTCAAAATGGGAAAAGCTGCCGATTTATCGGAATTTGATAAAGGGCAAATTGTGACGGCACGGCGTCTCGGAACTACGATCTCGGAAACGGCGCGGCTTGTGGGTTGATCATCACGGGCCGCTGTAGTGAGTACGTATCAAAAGTGGTGCACATATGGCCAAAACGACGAACCGCCGTTCAGCCATGTGTCGTCCGCAGCTCATTGATTCCAGAGGGGAGCGGAGACTGCCCTGCATTGTTCACAGCTACCGCAGAGCCACAGTGAGACAAATCACCTGCAGCTATATACAACAGTGGTGATTAGAGCAAGTGTCACAGCACACAGTTCATCGCAACCTTCTGCGCATGGGCCTGCTTAGCCGAAGACCCAGCCGGATCCCCATGCTCACTGCACGTCATCGCCAACAACGCATGAAATGAGCCCAATATCATCGAGATTGGACCGTGGATGATTGGAAGAAAGTGGCCTGGTCTTACGAATCAAGATTTCTGATGCATTACGTAGATGACCGAGCGTGGATAGGCCGATTATCAAAGGAAGCTATAGCACCTGGATGCACTGTCGGGCAGAAACAGGCCGACGACGGTGTTATACTTTGGGCGATGTTTTCTTGGGACACATTAGGCCCCATTATCCCAACAGCACAGATACCTGACAGCTGTCAGGTATCTGAACATCGTTGCAGACCAAGTTCGCCCATTCATTGCAACTGTCTTCCATGCTGGTGATGGCCATTACCCGTGAAATTCAGGTTATTTTCATGGATAATGCGCTATACCACGCTGCCAGTATCGTCAAGGAGTAGTTTGAGGAACATGGTGGTGACTCTCTGTTAATTCCAAATCCGCCGCCCCGGTGGCGCAGTGGTCTAAGCGATGGCCTCTGATCATTCGTCCGAACGGGGTCCGGGTTCGAATCCCGGTGAGGCATGGATGTTGTGTTTGTCTTACGGCACTGGCTCTCTCCCTTCCCTGGAACCAGTGACCCTAAATTAGGGACGGGCGACTGCTTATAGCCCATTGAGTTGCTCACGGTGGTCGTTAAACCTCCAATAAAAAAAAAAATAATAATAATTCCAAATCCCCTGACATAAACCCAATCGAACATTTGTGGTTCGACTTGGAAAAGCGGGTTCGCACTAAATCCCCACCACCCCGAAATGAACGGGAACTGGAGGACCTACTGTTGACATTATGGTATCAGATACCTCAGGATACCTATCGCCACCTCATCGGATCGATGCCTCGCCGAGTGGCCGCTGTATTGCGGGCTAAAGAGGATCCTACGGCTTATTAGGTAGGTCATCGTAATGTAATGGCTCATCGGTAAATACTTCGTTAATTTGCAAAAGTAATCATAGAAAATGGTTCGTAAATTTCAGACAATTTTTTAACAGTTTTCCGATTAGACATTTGTTCAATACAAGTCTATGAATTTTTGCAGGTCACCCTGGTGTAACAGTATTCTGAGGGCTGGCTTCTGACGTTTCGTCCGAGATAGGTCAAATGTATTCAACGTGCCGATTCATGTTATTCACAACGAATATTTGAAATCGCTTAGAATTAAGTACACAGCTAAGGCACTTCTTTAAAAAAAAAAAATTATACGCTTAGTATGGCACGACTACGATTTAATCTTTTGTTTCAGTTGCCTAAATGAAACATTTTTTTTTTAAATTGTAAAAATAATTATTAATAAAAATTTAAAATGCTAAATCGTAAAAGCAATTTAAACTTTAATAAGCTTTTTGAAACTTTAAGGGGTTCATTTCCTCGTTTTTTTTTTTTTTTACCCGATCCGTTCACCTCTAAAGCGCTCCTTTTGTAAAACTACATCATTAGTTGAAAGTCATTTTTAACGATGTGCCATTGAACAGATCGATGAGCTCTTCCTTCGCATTTGTCGATATTCTAATCGTCATGTCACTCTGAAACTGATTCGCGATCTAGTTCTTCTCCTGACAGTTTCATATTTCACCAAGGAAGTAACAATAAAATTTTTCTTTTAACCCTTTCAAAAGTGCGGAGATCATGCAATCAGCTGGTTTCACCTATTTTCGATGATAAAAGTTTCAAAGCAGTAATTCTTGCGATTTTCAGGATTCTTTTCCCACAAGTTTTTCGATGAAATACCGAATTTTGTCATGAACAGCAAACACATCGAATCCTTCCGTTCCTTGTAAGTACAAATTCAATTCGATTAATTTCGAAAATATGTCTGCCAAAAAAGTGAGCTTCAGAATGAACTTTTCTATTTTCAAATAACTGCAAAATTTTCACATTTTAAAATCGCGACCCCGAAAAATCCGCTCGCGACCCATGGGTTGGGAAACGCTAGTCTAAAAAGCTGGTTACTGGCTTCTCGTACTGCTAACTTCTGTTTCGGATCATGTGCGATACGAATACTTTTACTGTTTTGGTTCTACTGCACCGGTAGCTAGCCGCCCCGGTGGGGCAGTGGTCTAAGTGCTGGCTTCTGACCATTCGTTCGAGATGGTCAGAAGCCAGCACTTAGACCCCATCATCCATGGATGATATTTGACACATCATCCGTGCCTCAAATCCCGGAGTGGCATGGATGATGTGTTTATCTTGCGGAACTGGCTCTCTCCCTTCCCTGGAACCAGTGGACCTAAATAAGGGACGGGCTAATGCTTATAGAACACCGATTTGCTCACGGTGGTCGTTAAACCTCCAATAAAAAAAAAAAAAAAAAAAAAAAGAATCTGGGGTAAGACATGGATGGTGTGTTTATCTTGCGGCATTGGCTCTCTCCCTTCATTGCACCCCGTTTCCCTAAATTAGGGACGGGCGATTTTTTTTTTTTTATTGGAGGTTTAACGACCACCGTGAGCAACTCAATGGGCTATAAGCAGTCGCCCGTCCCTAATTTAGGGTCACTGGTTCTAGGGAAGGGAGAGAGCCAGTGCCGTAAGACAAACACAACATCCATGCCTCATCGGGATTCGAACCCGGACCCCTTACGGACAAATGATCAGAGGCCAACGCCTTAGACCACTGCGCCACCGGGGCGGCGGGACGGGCGATTACGTATAGTCCATTGAGTTACTCACGGTGGTAGTTAGATGCCAAACAAACGAACAAACAAACAAAAACAAACCTACTCTGGTTCTTTCCTTTCCTTGGAGCCCGTGGTGCTGGCCAAGTGGTACTAGATTCTAGCCTTCAATCATTTGTCCGAGCAGTGGCCAGGTTCGAGTCACGATGAGGTATGAGTATGAGTGGTGTTGTCCCTGTTCTAGAACCAGTGACCCCAAATTAGGGACAGGAGACTGCATATATTCCTTAGAGTTGCTCACCGTGGTCGTTACACCACAATAAAAGAAAAAAAATCAGTGGTCTTAAATTAGAGACGGCCAACTTCTAGTTTTAGAAACTTCTGGGAGTCATTAAACTAGAAAAGCTCATACGTTTATATAGTACGCAAAAATTATTTCGGGATTCTGACCATTCGTCCGAGATGGGTCCGGGTTCGAATCCCGGTGAGGCATGGATGTTGTGTTTGTCTTACGGCACTGGCTCTCTCCCTTCCCTGGAACCAGTGACCCTAAATTAGGGACGGGCGACTGCTTATAGCCCATCGAGTTGCTCACGGCGGTCGTTAAACCCCCAATAAAAAAAAAATCCTAAAAAGCTCAAAATTACGACTGCCGCCCCCTGTGGCGCACTGGTCTAAGTGCTGGCTTCTGACCATTCGTCCGAGACGGGTGTGGGTTCGAATCACGTGCGGCATTGATGTGGTTTGCCTTACGGCACTTGTTCCCTCCCTTCCCTGGAACCAGTGTCCGTAAATTAGGGACGGGAGACTTTTTTTTTTTTTTTGATTCGAGGTTTAACGACCACCATGAGCAACTCAATGGGCTATAAGCAGTCGCCCGTCCCTAATTTAGGGTCACTGGTTCCAGGGAAGGGAGAGAGCCAGTGCCGTAAGACAAACACAACATCCATGCCTCACCGGGATTCGAACCCGGACCCCGTTCGGACGAATGATCAGAGGCCATCGCTTAGACCACTGCGCCACCGGGGCGGCACGGGAGACTGCTTATAGCCCACTGAGTTGCTCACGGTGGTCGTTATTATTATTATTTTTTTTATTGGAGGTTTAACGACCTCCGTGAGCAACTCAATGGGCTATAAGCAGTCGCCCGTCCCTAATTTAGGGTCACTGGTTCCAGGGAAGGGAGAGAGACAGTGCCGTAAGACAAACACAACATCCATGCCTGACCGGGATTCGAACCCGGACCCCTTACGGACGAATGATCAGAGGCCAACGCCTTAGACCACTGCGCCACCGGGGCGGCACGGTGGTCGTTAAACCCGAAAAAATAAAAATACAACTTAAACTGTGATAAAACTGTCATTTCTTAAATTCTTCGAGATTGAGCATGAATAATTCACAAGGTATTTCTACTGTCTTTGTTGGCCGCCCAGGTGGCGCAGTAGTCTAAGCAATGGCTTCTGATAATTCGTCCGAAAGGGGTCCGGGTTCGAATCCCGGTGAGGCATGGATGCTGTGTTTGTCTTACGGCACTAGCTCTCTCCCATCCCTGGAACCAGTGACCGTAAGCTAGGGACGGGCGATTGCTTATAGCCCATTGAGTTGCTCACGGTGGTCGTTAAACCTCCAATAAAAAAAAAAACTGTCTTTGTTGTAACAGTTGTCTGAGTCTTTATGCGGTCAGTGATCTGCGTTCAAATCTCCTATGGTATGGACTTTTTTTTTCTGTTTCAGTCACTGTTTTTCCTACTTTCCTGGTGCCATGAACAATGAATACACTGATGTCCAAAATTAAGGTCACGGACGCATATTCTGTGATATCTTGAAAACTAAATGGTTTATCGCAATGAAATTTGGTACATAGATGCCTCATACTATGAGGCATGCAATAGCAACGTAACAAAATGAACAGGAGGTAAATTGCGTGCGATATGCAAAGTAGACCAAAAACGGTCCAACCATGATGCATCATATCTCGAGAACGGTCCGGCTAATAGGGAGTGTGGCCACCCCGCACATCTTTACAAGTCGCACAACGAGCCCTCGTACTGTAAATGAGGTTAATGATAACAGCTTGTGGCAACAAATCCCATTCTTATAAAAGCGCGGATTTCAACACCTGGAGGGTTCTGTGAGGGGGTTGACGTAGTGCAATTGCTCTTCCTAGAGCATCCCAAACATGCTCTATAGGATTTAGGTCCGGCAACTTCGCTGGCCACACCATACGGCGAATATCCTCTCCCTCCAGAAAATCATCTACAAGCTGAGCTCTTTGTGGCCTCGCGTTGTCGTCCATAAAAATGAAGTTCGGTCCGACAGCACCCCGGAAAAGCCTCACATAAGGTTCAAGGACCTCATCCCTATAGCGCCGTGCGGTCCCAGAGTCCCCATCGATGACGTACAGTGGTGTACGGCCGTCCAGCATGATGCCTTCCCACACAAGGATTCCACTTCCTCCAAAGTGGTCGATTTCCCTTATGTTGGAGGGATGATTGCGGTCCCCACGCTGTCTCCAGATGAAGACACGTCGAGAATCACTTTGTTAACGGAATCTCGACTCTTCACAGAAAAGTACGCGGTCCCAATCTTGCTGTGTCCAAGAAAGATGTGTTTGGCTCCACGGCCGAGGGCTCTATTTTACACAGACAAGCTCTCTTCTACACGGACAGGCTCTTTTCTACACGGACACACACCACAGGTCTCCGGGACATAAAGGGCCTTCACTGCTAGGCGTCTGTACATACACTGATGTCCAAAATTAAAAAAAAAGAAAACGAGTGCAGATTCGCTTCTTTGACTCAGTCTGGCGAGCGAAACCCAACGGCATAACGCAAGCAGTTCTTCCAGATTCTTCGCAGTTCTGATGCGAAAACCTTCCGCACCAACGCCTGCTAGCGTTTCCATGACAACACGAATCAGCTGGTAGAGGGGAATGGGCCATCGCTTTGGGAAACGGTTCGCTCAGAATAGAGACGACTTAGATTATCTCAGGCACTCGCATACTCCCGCCCATAAGAGTGTTTCGCGAGAGTTGTTTCAGTTTTTGTGAAGTGTCAATGAATTAAAATCAGAGATATTATATCTTAAATTCGTGGCTTTGTTGGATTCGAACTGTTTTGATAAATTTTGTGAAAGCTTCCTTGAACATCTACTGTCAGAACTTAAAGAATTCTATGCTTCAAATTTTGATACAGCTCGACTAAAAAATGAACTGAAGGTGTTTTATTCCTTTGATGAATACAAAACCAAATCAGTAAGAGACGTTACGTGTTACATAAAGTTGAATAAATTGGACATAGTGTTTAGTGAGGTGTACGAATTAGCAGACCTCAGATTAAGCTTTCCATCAACAACTGCAACAGCCGAAATAAGTTTTTCTGCATTAAAAAGAATCAAGATATATCTTAGAGCCACACAAGGACATGCACATTCGAGAAACTTTGCTGTTTTGTCAGTAGAGAAAAACATTCTTTTAAAATATGAAAAAGTACTCGGAAGAAACATTTTATGAAAACGTAACTCTCAAGTTCACACAAAAGGAAAGAAGAATGGAGTTCATGTACAAATAAGTGTTCAGATCCTAATTATCATAATTATTTAGTATCATGTTAGCAATGGAATGTACCTAAAATTTAGAAAAAAAATTACTTCTATTATTTAACAATTAAAAATTAGACTTCGCAATTAAAAAAAACAGTACTGGGGGGAGGGGGTGACGGGTGAGATAGCCCAGGTCTCGGATCCAAGATACGCCACTGGTCTGTGTGCAGTTTGCCTCGAAATTGTTGTTCCAGTTGCAGCAGCAAGGTCCTAAGAGAGTGCCTGGCGCAGTGGTCTAAGGCGCTGGCCTCTGATTATTCGTCCGTAAGGGGTCCGGGTTCGAATCCCGGTCGGGCATGGATGTTGTGTTTGTCTTACGGCGCTGGCTCTCTCCCTTCCCTGGAACCAGTGACCCTAAATTAGGGACGGGCGACTGCTTATAGCCCATTGAGTTGCTCACGGTGGTCGTTAAACCTCCAATCAAAAAAAAAAAAAAAAAAAAAAAAAAAAGGTCCTGAGAGAGGTACCTAGCCGTCATCCGTCTCTGGCATTTGGCAGTTAATGCCACGTAGCGATCCTCCGCGGGCGTCGTGGCTCTTGGCCGGGGCTCCTGGTGATGATATCCGTTGTTCGGAATTGGTGCCATAACCTGGATACCACCTTTCGTGACATCTGTAACCAACAAGCTACCTCCGCTTGAGACTGGCCAGCTTCAAGCCTGCCGATGGCTCTCCACCTCAGTAAATCTAAATCGTCCAAACGATTCCGAGCACTCATTCCAACTGAAATCAGTCAATCTTGTGATTTTTCTTGCAAGAAACACAACTCTTAAGACAAAATTTGCAGATGCAGAAAACTGTCACTTTCACGTTTTCTTATCAAACTCACCCTGTTAACCATTTAACAAACAGTGGATGCTTACATTAGATTTACCGTTTTCCAAAGTATATATGATTTAGCTATTTTGAATTATTGTAAAAAATGTGCTTGTGACCTTAATTTTGGACATCAGTGTAGATAACTGTTATATAGCCGCCCCGGTGGGCGAGAGGTCTGAGACGCTGTCTTATCATTCGTCCGAGATAAGACCGGGTTCGAATCCTAGGTAAGCCGCCCCGGTGGCGCAGTGGTCTAAGGCGTTGGCCTCTGATCATTCGTCCGAAAGGGGTCCGGGTTCGAATCCCGTCAGGCATGGATGTTGTGTTTGTCTTATGGCACTGGCTCTCTCCCTTCCCTGGAACCAGTGACCCTAAATTAGGGACGGGCGACTGCTTATAGCCCATTGAGTTGCTCACGGTGGTCGTTAAACCTCCAATCCAAAAAAAAAAAAAAAAAAAAAAATCCTAGGTGAGGCATACATGGTGTGTTGTTTTACGGCACTTGCACTCATCCTTCACTGGAACCACTGTCCCTAAATTAACGACGGGCAAGCCGCCCCGGTGGCGCAGTAGTCTCAGCGATAGCCTCTGATCATTCGTCCGAAAGGGGTCCGGGTTCGAATCCCGGTGAGGCATGGATGTTGTGTTTGTCTTACGGCACTGGCTCTCTCCCTTCCCTGGAACCAGTGACCCTAAATTAGGGACGGGCGACTGCTTATAGCCCATTGAGTTGCTCACGGTGGTCGTTAAACCTCCAATCGCCGCCCCGGTGGCGCAGTGGTCTAAGGCGCTGGCCTCAGATCATTCGTCCGTAAGGGGTCCGGGTTCGTATCCCGGTGAGGCATGGATGTTGTGTTTGTCTTACGGCACTGGCTCTCTCCCTTCCCTGGAACCAGTGACCCTAAATTAGGGACGGGCGGCTGCCTATAGCCCATTGAGTTGCTCACGGTGGTCGTTAAACCTCCAATCAAAAAAAAAAAAAAAAAAAAAAAAAAGGTCCTGAGAGAGGTACCTAGCCGTCATCCGTCTCTGGCATTTGGCAGTTAATGCCACGTAGCGATCCTCCGCGGGCGTCGTGGCTCTTGGCCGGGCCTCCTGGTGATGATATCCGTTGTTCGGAATTGGTGCCATAACCTGGATACCACCTTTCGTGACATCTGTAACCAACAAGCTACCTCCGCTTGAGACTGGCCAGTTTCAAGCCTGCCGATGGCTCTCCACCTCAGTAAATCTAAATCGTCCAAACGATTCCGAGCACTCATTCCAACTGAAATCAGTCAATCTTGTGATTTTTCTTGCAAGAAACACAACTCTTAAGACAAAATTTGCAGATGCAGAAAACTGTCACTTTCACGTTTTCTTATCAAACTCACCCTGTTAACCATTTAACAAACAGTGGATGCTTACATTAGATTTACCGTTTTCCAAAGTATATATGATTTAGCTATTTTGAATTATTGTAAAAAATGTGCTTGTGACCTTAATTTTGGACATCAGTGTAGATAACTGTTATATAGCCGCCCCGGTGGGCGAGAGGTCTGAGACGCTGTCTTATCATTCGTCCGAGATAAGACCGGGTTCGAATCCTAGGTGAGCCGCCCCGGTGGCGCAGTGGTCTAAGGCGTTGGCCTCTGATCATTCGTCCGAAAGGGGTCCGGGTTCGAATCCCGTCAGGCATGGATGTTGTGTTTGTCTTATGGCACTGGCTCTCTCCCTTCCCTGGAACCAGTGACCCTAAATTAGGGACGGGCGACTGCTTATAGCCCATTGAGTTGCTCACGGTGGTCGTTAAACCTCCAATCCAAAAAAAAAAAAAAAAAAAAAATCCTAGGTGAGGCATACATGGTGTGTTGTTTTACGGCACTTGCACTCATCCTTCACTGGAACCACTGTCCCTAAATTAACGACGGGCAAGCCGCCCCGGTGGCGCAGTAGTCTCAGCGATAGCCTCTGATCATTCGTCCGAAAGGGGTCCGGGTTCGAATCCCGGTGAGGCATGGATGTTGTGTTTGTCTTACGGCACTGGCTCTCTCCCTTCCCTGGAACCAGTGACCCTAAATTAGGGACGGGCGACTGCTTATAGCCCATTGAGTTGCTCACGGTGGTCGTTAAACCTCCAATCGCCGCCCCGGTGGCGCAGTGGTCTAAGGCGCTGGCCTCAGATCATTCGTCCGTAAGGGGTCCGGGTTCGTATCCCGGTGAGGCATGGATGTTGTGTTTGTCTTACGGCACTGGCTCTCTCCCTTCCCTGGAACCAGTGACCCTAAATTAGGGACGGGCGGCTGCCTATAGCCCATTGAGTTGCTCACGGTGGTCGTTAAACCTCCAATCAAAAAAAAAAAAAAAAAAAAAAAGGTCCTGAGAGAGGTACCTAGCCGTCATCCGTCTCTGGCATTTGGCAGTTAATGCCACGTAGCGATCCTCCGCGGGCGTCGTGGCTCTTGGCCGGGCCTCCTGGTGATGATATCCGTTGTTCGGAATTGGTGCCATAACCTGGATACCACCTTTCGTGACATCTGTAACCAACAAGCTACCTCCGCTTGAGACTGGCCAGTTTCAAGCCTGCCGATGGCTCTCCACCTCAGTAAATCTAAATCGTCCAAACGATTCCGAGCACTCATTCCAACTGAAATCAGTCAATCTTGTGATTTTTCTTGCAAGAAACACAACTCTTAAGACAAAATTTGCAGATGCAGAAAACTGTCACTTTCACGTTTTCTTATCAAACTCACCCTGTTAACCATTTAACAAACAGTGGATGCTTACATTAGATTTACCGTTTTCCAAAGTATATATGATTTAGCTATTTTGAATTATTGTAAAAAATGTGCTTGTGACCTTAATTTTGGACATCAGTGTAGATAACTGTTATATAGCCGCCCCGGTGGGCGAGAGGTCTGAGACGCTGTCTTATCATTCGTCCGAGATAAGACCGGGTTCGAATCCTAGGTGAGCCGCCCCGGTGGCGCAGTGGTCTAAGGCGTTGGCCTCTGATCATTCGTCCGAAAGGGGTCCGGGTTCGAATCCCGTCAGGCATGGATGTTGTGTTTGTCTTATGGCACTGGCTCTCTCCCTTCCCTGGAACCAGTGACCCTAAATTAGGGACGGGCGACTGCTTATAGCCCATTGAGTTGCTCACGGTGGTCGTTAAACCTCCAATCCAAAAAAAAAAAAAAAAAAAAAAAATCCTAGGTGAGGCATACATGGTGTGTTGTTTTACGGCACTTGCACTCATCCTTCACTGGAACCACTGTTCCTAAATTAACGACGGGCAAGCCACCCCGGTGGCGCAGTAGTCTCAGCGATAGCCTCTGATCATTCGTCCGAAAGGGGTCCGGGTTCGAATCCCGGTGAGGCATGGATGTTGTGTTTGTCTTACGGCACTGGCTCTCTCCCTTCCCTGGAACCAGTGACCCTAAATTAGGGACGGGCGACTGCTTATAGCCCATTGAGTTGCTCACGGTGGTCGTTAAACTTCCAATCGCCGCCCCGGTGGCGCAGTGGTCTAAGGCGCTGGCCTCTGATCATTCGTCCGTAAGGGGTCCGGGTTCGTATCCCGGTCGGGCATGGATGTTGTGTTTGTCTTATGGCACTGGCTCTCTCCCTTCCCTGGAACCAGTGACCCTAAATTAGGGACGGGCGGCTGCCTATAGCCCATTGAGTTGCTCACGGTGGTCGTTAAACCTCCAATCAAAAAAAAAAAAAAAAAACGACGGCCAACTGCTGAAAACCCACCGAGTCGCTCACATAGGTGGTTAGATCCCCAAACCATGAAAAAAAAAGTTAAAATGGTGGTAACTCAGACGAGTTACCTTTTAGCTTTTAATTCGTTACAAATACAGCTCACTGGGTCGCGATGCCTATCCAAAAATAGGTTCATCATATAGGTTCTCTCTCATTGGCAGGGGTTCGGCTTAAAAGATGGAATTGCCCTTAGTTCATGACTGCAGTTGTTTTAATTGGTTAGCACTTTTCTGACGTCATATTATCCGGGATAAAACTTAGAAAACTAGCCCTCGTCAACACCAACTGACTGTGCGCTGTTTCGCGTGTATAATAGTATTAGGTTTGCAACCTCTCTATTTTCGATTTTGACTCGTTAGTAAAAGTGCATCTCCAATGGTGTACAAAAAATTGAAGGATATCTACGGTTCGATGACATCAATTATAGCTATTCCGAAGAAGTCTGGTTTAACACTGTTGTACGTTCCTGACCTCGTGTGGGAGAACTTCTGTGCTCCATACGGTAAGCTTTCGCTAATTTTGATGTAGCTAGTATTAAACTCAAACAGTAAGTTAAAATGTGTGCCTAATTGTGTGAAATTAAAACCATGTTATGCGTACTATGAACTGTCTTGTTAACGAGACACTTGTCATAGATCTTTTTCTCTCCTGTGGAGCGTAGACTAACCGCTCGTTTCTGACCATTCTTCCGAGATGGGTCTGTGTTCGAATTTCTGGTGTGACATTGATGTTGAGTTTGTCCCCTGTCTAGAACCACTTGCTCTGAATTAGGGACAGCTCAATGAGTTGCCCACGGTGGTCGTTAAGCCCTCACAAGAAAATGAGTTTTCACACAATGGGCATTATAGTTAAGCAACAGTTTTCTAGTATGTATTCTCGGGCACACAAAAAAACAACAAAAAAAAAAAAAACACTAAACTGTTAAGTTGAAAGTATTCAGCCTTCACCAAAGCCTAGTTCTGTCTTAAAACTTCCAGTTCTGAGTGAAACGTGCCTATTTTTTTTTTTTTACCGTGACTAGTCAAACCTCCTCTCGTTGTCTTAATTTTGCGTAACGAATCTTATAATTCTAGCAAACTAAAACTTTAAATGATCTGCACAAGTTAGTTTTTCTCTCTTTATTTTCACGATCGAAAGCATCTTGAATTTCACTGGATACTTAGAATTTTTCCTACGTTTGTTCTTCATTAATCGTACGTGAAGTACAAAGTCCTAGTTTTCCTGATATCTTTAAAGTGTTGTAATCCAAAGTTTTCCGAGCTGATATGAATACAAAGTATAACAAGCATGTTCAGGTAGTTGCGTAGACTAGCAGACGTGAGTTTTGTGCTCCCGGTTGATACAGAGATCTGTATGTTAAATAATTCGAATGCCTCCTTGAGTAATTGTCTTCTGTGTAGGAAAACTTGGAGTTTACTCCCATGGATTCCACAAGGTTATGAGGGTTGGCATCCTTACGGCCAGGGCAGTTCTTACAAGTATGTACATGGTATGTTTCTAGTCTTTGACCAAATGTCTCTTGCTCCAGGTATTTCTAATAGCGCAGATGTATGGCGTCGGCCCGAAGCAGACTTATACGTTTTCCAAGATTGACTCATTTCTTAAAGTTGCTGCTGCTGACCGGAAAACTTGATAGAGTTGAACGAAAGGTTGCGAAGACACGTGAAACTGCTACCGACCGAAGTACCTGAAGAGGAAACTGCAGTCCAGGTGGCAAAGTGGCCATATTTACGTGTTTCTGGCTATTTGTTCGAGTTGAATCCTAACTCCATCCCCTGGATGAGTTTATGGTTTTGTTCCTTCACTAGAATCGGTGGCCCCCAAATTATGGCGCTGGTCCCTTTCCTCTCACTGGTACTAGAGACCCCAAATTAGCGACGGGCGATTGCTTCATAGCCCTTAGGTCGTTAAACCCCCTAAGCAAAAAATGCATTTTTCTGAGTTTGATGTTTATTATGTCCTGGGATATTTTTATTGCACGTGTTGTAAAGAAACCTGTGGCTAACTTTGTTTGTGTGTACATCAAGAATGAATATAATCGTGGGCTCCCACATAATTTTTCCCGGGGGGGGGGGGGGGCGTGAAAGTTAAATTCCAGCTCAAGACCATTTGAGCTCAGTTATTAAAGATAAATGACTCACTGCGTAAAGAGAAATATATTCATAAGACAAAGAGAAAAATGTTAGTATTTAATGACAATTTAAGTAAAAAAATGTCGCAAAACCTATTTAGCTAGCAAAGAACTTCTTACGATAATAAAGCTGGATTATGATAGTCACTCCTAACTGGAAGAAAATAAAAATTGCACTCTTCTATTGCTTTGTCCAAGTGACCATAGTTTTGCTAGTATTGAGGGATTTGTTCTCTGCTATGCGCCCGACTGAACGCCAGTTCTTTCAAGGGTTGTGAAGGGAAACTTTGCCGCGCAGTGGTCTAAGCGATGGCTTATGACCAGGGGTTCGAATCCCGGTGAGTCATGGGTGTTTGTCTTACGGCACTGGCTCTCTCCCTTCCCTGGAACCAGTATCTCTAAATTAGGAACGGGCGACTGCTTATAGCTCATTGAGTTGCTCAAAGTGGTCGTTAAGCCTAAAAGAAAAGGGGGGAACTTCGCCTGATTTCTGTGAGGCTATCTTGTAACTTAGGCTGAGAGAACTTTTTTCGCGTCTTATAAGGATTGTATTTAAGATGTGCATAATGCTGCTCGCATGGAAGCTTTGTACGTTAGAATGATTTGACATTCGAATATCGTGGTTCCCTCTGAAGAGTTTTAATATGCCCAACAGCGAATAGAATCCAAGAATGATAGTTTTAAAAATGCCAAAAGGCATACTTCCAAAAATACGGAAGTTCTTAACAGTACGTTTTTGTTTTCGTAAGTTAATGAATAACGTTTTTTTTACTACTGGAGGTTTTACTACCACTGTGAGCAACTCAATGGGCTATAAGCAGTCGCCCGTGTCTAATTTAGATTCACTGGTTCCAAGGAAGGGAGAGCCAGTGCCGTAAGACAAACTCAACATCCATGCCTCACCGGGATTCGAGCCCGGACCCTTCTCGGACGAATGAGCATAGGCCATCGCTTAGCTGCGCCAATATAACTTAACCGCTATAGAGAATTTTGTATAATTTATCATGAAAGGTCTGCTCATAAATTCTGTGGGAGTAAATGCTAAATACGTTATTTCAGGAAGTCATGCTCTGTTTCCGTGGATTGAACATATTTAACTATTTTTGTGTGACTATACAAATGCACTGTTTAAAATCTTGTGGTTGACACAATGGTGTTTTAAACTTTCTGCCCAGAACATCCGACCAAATGGGATGCCCCGGCGGCAGTGGTACTCAACAGTTGGTTTCTAATCATTCGTCTGAGATGGGTCCGGGTTCGTATCCCAGGTGAGGCGTGGATGGTGTGCTTGCTTCACGGCGGTGTGGTGATCCTCCCTTCCCAGGAACTATTAGCTCCAAATTAGTGGCGGGCTATTGCTTATATTCCATTCAGTTGATTACGGTGGTCTTTAAACCCCCAAACTAAATCTGCCTGTGACTAAAGTTTAGGGCGTGAACTTCTTGATTTTTGAACAATCGTGCCTGGGCACGATACGTGGATTTTGAAAGTTCTTGCACGGTTTCCTATCCCTTCCATGGAACCAGGAGCCTCAAACTTAAGGCCTAACTTCTAGCGTTATGCTCATGAAAGGTCGCTAAATTACAAAAAAAAAAAAAAATCTGGGATATTCTATACATGCTGTTATGCTGTTTCCATAGGCGTAGCGTGACCAAGAAAAATTAAAGCACAGTAGCAACTGCCTCAACCTACAATGTGGAACTACGTCATCTTTCACTATTTCATGGCGTTATCTGACTAGTTCTAAGTCTTTAACGTATTCAGCGAAGGACAGTTGACGTAGCCCTACACTGCAGGTTGCGGCACATTTGCTTCTGCGCCCCTTTGATTTTTTCAGATATAACATTTTTAAGAAATAAAACTAAATGTTTTGCTTTATTTACTTAAAAGCAACTTATTCTATATACAATTCATAGTAACTTATGCTGATTATAAATTATTAGAAGGCATAATATCGTTGTCAGTAGTTATGGCTAAAATTCTCCCTGAAGAAAGTTTTTCAGAAATAATTTTCCAAAATCCTTAGTTGCCTTGTTATAAATTTGGAGATACGTCTCAGGCCTAATGTACTCTTATTGTTGCTCTTGTCTAGATTCAAAATGCACCGGCGGTGTAAAGGTTTGTGACGTAATACATTCATTATATAGCCAAGTTAAGACTGGCGATGTACTTTGGTATTCCATGCTGGGTGTGAAAATTTGGATCGATGACATCTCTTAATCTGCTCTTGCTGTTCAGGCTCAATTTGTGCAGTTGAAGGTGTTGTGGCTCTAGAGTTCTAACTCTGGCTAAACGCATCCTGGCGCTCGGACTTTTGACGCTCCTTACATTCCCTTGACCTTTCAGTTGACCTAGCGGGCATTTTCGTATTCCTCTAGCTGTTTCATCAACTTTCGTTGGTTGTTATAGTAATTTTTCCTTGGATTTTCGCGGCACTTCTAAATTTTAGTTACCAATTTTTTTTTTTATCTAAATAAATTTTAAATGTACTTCGGTTTATCACATGTCTTAGCTCTGACCGTCGGCTACGGAATGCGGGGCTGAGGTCATCGCTATCATGATCTATTCACTATTTATCAACCTTAAAACGGCGAGCTGCGAAACAATCACGCAAAATTTAGTTCAACTTTCCAGAGTTACTGTATCAAAGGGTTAAGGAGTGGAGGGGCCGCCCCGGTGGCGCAGTGGTCTAAGCGATGGCCTCTGATCATTCGTCCGAACGGGGTCCGGGTTCGAATCCCGGTGAGGCATGGATGTTGTTTGTCTTACGGCACTGGCTCTCTCCCTTCCCTGGAACCAGTGACCCTAAATTAGGGACGGGCGACTGCTTATAGCCCATTGAGTTGCTCACGGTGGTCGTTAAACCTCCAATAAAAAAAAAAAAAAAGAGTTGAATGTTGAAACTTAGTTTGTTACAAATGGGTCTGCAAAATATCTAATGTATTTTTACTGTACGATTATTCGTTTGGAAGATATAAGCGTTCAAAGTGTGACATGTTTTCGTTGCATTCTTGCTCCCGATGTTACCCCCTCCCCAGCGCAGAGAAAAACGTAGTTCTACTCAAAATTGGGAGAGGGCATAAATCAGTAACTATTTTCTTTGGGGGGGGGGGGGCGCACAAGTGTAAAATGATTTTTCTTGAAGGTGAGGGGCACGAAAAAATGTAAACTGTTTTCTTTTAAAGGAGACGTAGTTTTCCTGTGGATGTCACAAATTTGAATATTAAGTACAATATCCTTTATTATGCATTAATCTTCAACCACTGCCGATAATGATTGTCTAGAGTTTTTGACAAGATGCTAAATTTTCTGAAAATAGTCCTTTTGTAACATTTGAAATATCAGTATGAAAAATGTTAAGTTCTTTACTTTGAAAGCATTTTGCCGTGGTTTTACTTCACAAACTAATCAAATTTTAAGATCAATATAACTGTTTATAAAGCTCTTGATTTTCCCCTCTTTGAACTTTGTAACGACTCCGTTAAACCTCTCGCCCGTTTGCGACCCTCGTCGAAGGCTTGCCTTCGCATTTAAATTCCATAAAGTGGGGATCACGTTTCAGTGTACTCCGGCCCAGGGGCGGATCCGGGATTTTCGTGAGGGGAGGCCAAGTGTCTGGAATAACAAAGTACCTTTTTCATATTTTCCCGCAACAGGAAAGTTGTTAGTGTATCTATAAATTCTTCCAATTAACGAAAGTAATTTTCTTTCACGAAAAATACTAGATTTGTTATTAAAACCTAACAGCAAAGCTTTTCCTTGGTTTCTGGGGGTGCCCTCCCCCTCTGGATCTGCTCCGGCCCTACGTCCAGGGCCGCTTCCGTTATTTATAAACATCCAAAAATTGAACTCTAATTCTAACACTTTCGCCTGCTTACAATTGCCACTAGATATGACTAGATATTAGGATAATTTCTTTATCCCTGACTGTGGATTAGCTCTCAGTAAGAACCGGAACCTGAAGCAGTTCTTTTATGGAATAAACTACGATTTACCAACTCTAAGTCTTAAGCGTTTGCGAGGACTGTTGACAGACAAAACTGATAACTATGTAGGAACTTGTACATGTTCTGAAAAATTGCATGTCATCTCCATGAATCTGTTAGTTCAGCCCTTTCAAAAGTTCATGCCAGTGAGTCTTGCGGTAGAAACGAAAGGGCCCCTCCCTTATGGGAGCCCTTGGCCTAACTACGGAACTGCATATTACGGAACCGTAAAGTCGAACTGCGGTAATGCTGCTGAAAAAAACAAAACAAAAAAAACTCGTAATTTTTGGCTCTTCATTCACTTTGAGAACAGCACAAAAGGGATTAAAAATGAGCATGCTCGACCGGAAAATGGCTACATGGAATACAGTGAAAATATGCCAATAATAGCATTGCAATGCCTACCATGTATTTATGAAGAATTATTTCTTCGGGGACATTAGTTTCCCAATTGTATGATTTAAAAATGAGATTTTTTAATAAGATTCTGTCATTTCTTTAGACTGATCGGTCATTCTATGAATAGACTTTTCTTTACGAAATTACGGTTAGGATGGATCTTCAGTGCTTTCTTTTTGTAAATTACCGAAGCATATTCTTGCTACTTCCGTGAAATGACGGGACCTGAATTTTACGGATTTTTCGTAATCCAGGAAAATTCTGAATTTTCAGAAACCTCTCCACAATTCCTTTCGTATATTAACGGGAAAATTCTATTCACTTTTTACGTATCAATATGACGGATATTTTCCGGTAATGGGATCAGTTCGCGGGAATATACTTGGTATTTGATTAACTATTAAATTTCAATCTTCTATCGGAGGACTTTATTTTGAAGCTCTATAGTGAGATCTGATATTATGGAAATCATATCACATTGAAATTTCAATTATGTGGCACCTGATATTCCTTCCCCGCTCCCTCATTTTGTGCACCGGCTACTGTATACTGTGTTAACGTAGAAAAACTAGTACTTAAGATTTTACACAGGGCTTGATTAACGGAAGGGCATTTGGGATCAGTGGCGTAAAGTCAGTGTGTGTCTGCAAAAGTAATGGTGATACCTAGAGCCCTGTAGTTTTAACTATTTAAGTAATAGATTTCACAATACGTGTAATTGCTTTGTTTAAAACTAAAATAAATCACTTGAAGGAAATCTCCCTCTTACACATGGCAGATCTGCGGCTGCTGTGAATAAATGCAGACTCCTGTCGTGCACGTAATCCTAGGTAACTGACTGTTTTCCCCACATTTTCCACGGGGATTCCCACTGTGGCCTCGCGCTTTTCCTCATTGGAGAACGATCGTATTAATTACAACCCATTGCAGAGCAATCTTATTACAACCCGAAGTCAAAGAGCCGAACACTTTCAATTTGTAGTACATTGTGTTTTAAAAGTGAAACTAGGCATTTATTTAAGCGAAGCTAAATATATCTTAAAGCAAAATATGAATCCCCCCAGCATCTGCGGATGTGTGGTAGTTACGCAACTGTTTGGGGTACGTGCTCAGGACCCTGACCTTTTAAGGGGTTGGGGGCTCAAAATATAGTTACATAGCACTTGCTTTGAATCAAACTGATTCGTAATGCTGCAGAACACTTCTTTAAAGAAATAAAACGTTCATTATTCCACACATCCACTTTACAACAACCATATATTGTAATCAGAAAGACCGCATCGCCTTTTTTAAGGAATGCTACAAGTGAATGTGTAGAATAATGAACTTTTATTTCTTCAGTAATGTGTTCTGCACGTATTATTTTGCATCAGTAGATTGTTGAGGTGGAGTTTGTTTTATTCCCTATCTTCATTTTAGATTTGAAATTCAGAGCATTTTTTTTCTTACGATTTCCGTTCAGTTTTAGGTCTGAACGTGCTTTGTTTAGCAATCACGCTTTTAGTTTGAAGTTGCCCTCGTGCATTTTAGGCTTAAGCCTGCTTTGCAACCTTACGACTAATAATTAGAGCAATATTTTGTAAACACTTTTTTAAGCAATGCTCCTTATTAAATGGTTGTTCTAAGTGGATATGTGGAATAATGAACGCTTTTATTTCTTTAGTAATGTGTTCTGCAGGTATTTTGTAGCGGTAGCTTGTTGAGTGTGAGTTGGGCAATGGTTATTCAGTTGGTTGCTGAGGATTTTCTTTACTTTTTTTCTATGCAATTAAACTGCTTTTTAAGTGTTTTGGAGTTTTGAGATGTTTGGGTTTTTTCTCTAATGGAGGGGGATGGCTCTAGGGGTGGCGATGGGTGCTGTAAGTAAGTTAACTTTAATTTTTAATTTCTTAGTTACTTGTAAACTGAATAATGCAGAAACCCACACTTTCAGGCTCTTGTAGAAATGTGAGATCTGTGATTGCCCCACCCACCCCGACGACGCCACGGATGATACTTGCCATATGTTCTGCAATCCTGGTCGAATTAGTGTTTGTATTTAATTTTTTTTTTTTTTTTGCTGTAATCTCTTTTCCGTGAGTGTGTGCATAATTGCTAACACTATCAATCCACTATCGGATGAATGTCTCAAAGTATCTTCCACGACGGTCTGTATTTAGCTAGCCTCCATGTCACTCCAGCGTGGTTACGAATTTCAGCCACCAATCTCCCATGTGGTCGTCTGGGTCTTATCCTGTCCCTTGGAATCCAGTATATATATAATATAAAAATTCAGTTGTCCATTCTTTCAACAATATTTCCAGCCCATTGCCAGCCATTTCAGGGTTTTTACTCTGATCGTTATGACTTCCGCTCTCGTCATTTTCCCTGATCCCAGAGTTAATTATATCTAGTTTTACCGTAAATACTCCGTCTTATCAGGAAACTTGAGCAAAGGAAAAGCCGGGTCAACTATGGTTGACACATGGTAGTACCCTCGGAGGTACGTTGCTCTTGATATTGAGCTTTTTGGGTCTATTGACCAAGCTGATCCTGATGACCTTGGCCCGGGGTCATCACCACAGCACTGACCCTAGCGCTGTGGACCATGTTGATTTTTGTGAAGTGTTTTTAATATTTTTCAGTGCTTGAATATTTGTGAGAGGGGTGCATGATACCCTCATAGTGAAATGTGCATGTGTTTTGTAATTTGCTTTGATACCTAATAAAGGACATTTGTCCCAAAAAAACTCGCGTTGGCGGGCGATCTCTCCGCCACGAAATGAGAATTTATTGAAAAATTGCTTGCCCCAACTGCCCATAGCACGTCGCACACGCGGGTTGTGACAGAAGGGTGTAAGGTACCGGTCTCGTGGGGGAGGCAGAACCCCACAGGTCTCTAGGTCGAATTTGTCCGAGTGAAAGACTGGTTTCCGGTGACTGACTAGCTACCGCGGCGCAGTCAGGGATCCTTTGAATCCCAAAATTCTCGAGATTTCAACATTTCCCTGCGAAGTCAACACTTTGACGGTGCAGGTGAAGTCATCAGCTAGTATTACCGTAAATACTGTTGCAAAGTATTCAATGAAATAAAAGAAATTTAAATATATTTTAATATATCTGTGATATGACGTTAGTAGGTACACTTGTGAATACATGGCACCAATCACTTTTCAAAATGGCATGCTTTTGCCTTTACAGTCATCTCTGGCCACTCAATAGGTTTACGCAGGGTCTCCACAGGGAAAGCTGCTACTACCCGCTCCAAAGAACGTTTGAGACTGTCAATACTGGGTCTTTCTGCAGGCCATATCCTCCAATGTGGCCCACAACTTGTAATCCAATGGGTTAAGGTCTGGGATGCTTGAAGGCCAATCAGCTGGAGAAATGAAGTCTGGCGAATTCGCTTGAAGCAACTCGTAGAGTTTGGCGGGTGTTTTTACTCCTTTCTAACAGAAATGGAGCTCGGTGGTACCCACGTAGGGAGACTCCCCACCAAACCATAACAGCATTATGATTGCCTCTCATGATCCTTGGAGTTTTTCCCTGAGCTTCTTGTGAGGTTGACGCATATACCCTTTGTCATTTTGGCTGTTGAAAGCCTCTTAAATAGCGATTTTTTTTTTTATGTCAGAGAAGGATCTGTCTGGCGATTGTCTGCGTAACGCTGCAGCAAACGTCTCGCTTTCAGCACCCTCTACCGCTTCAGTTGTGGGGTGAGGAAGTGCCCTGCACGCCGCCGGTAAACTCTCAACCTTAAGTCACTCCGCAGCATGCGTGACATCGACATTATTGAAATCTTCAGCTCACGATCCATCACTGATTTTCTGACAGGATTTCGTCGAATACGGGCTGCCACTGCTTTCACCAGGTGAGAAGTCCTCACGGAACGCGGCCGATCCTTTCTGGGGTGGTCTGCGACAGTCTGTAGCAAGGAACCTTTTTATGATCCGGTAGACAAAAATTCGGCTGATTTTCAGCTTCAGCATGTTGAAAATCTCTGAAGCTGATTTTCCAACTTTGTGCAGCGCTATTAGAGCAACAAGATTCTCATAATGGCCCCACTTCATGGCAAGTACTTCACGAAACCTCCTCTGACTGAACGCACAATGATTCACTAGCTGCATCATGCCTCCTGGCTTGTCGGTGACATTGCACACCGGTTGCGTGCCACCTGTTGAACGTTTGTAATAGTATTTATGCCAAGACTGGGTATATACATACATACACACACACAATGGAAATGTTTCGCTACTTAACGGAAGTAGCGCCATATTGCCGCCAATCGAAAAACTTTTTGAACGCATGTTGTCTAATTTGAAAACTAAGAAAAAGCAATGCTTGGTTAGCTCTAAAATGTTTTTTGACTACGCGCTTTTCCCGGAAATTTGTCATTTTCTTCTGGAAATTTTAATCTGATTTCATATGTTCTTCCAAACTTACGTATAATAAATATGCATACAAAAGACTTAATTTCCATCGAAATTTTAGTTTTTCTTAGGGACCCCGTGCGGGGCTAACTTTTACTTAAAAACTCTATAGGGGGGGAATGGTCCATATCGAAGGAATGTGTTGAAAATGGCTGAAATCTGATTAATACAGAGCGCATGAGCGGGATCAATTCTAACAGATTTCCACGCCGCTAACTGCTCTCAAAGAAACCAGATAATTCTCAGTTAAAAGGTACACTTCTCCTTTCTAGCAGGTAAAATTTCCTTTTTTTTTTATGGCCTCAATGTAAGGCACAACAACGGGAAACGCGAAGTGGGACTTCCTCTCTGCCTGAAATTTCGTCTCCCCGTTTTACAACCGCTAATGATCCCAATATAAGGCAGAACGGGAAAAGGCTCACTGGGTAAAGGCAGGGTGGGAATGAACCGTGAGTCGGAGTGGGAATATGGCGTAACACAGATATCTTGGGCGACTCAGTCAAAACGGTGTTTGGAGGCCCCCGGCAAACGCCGGGTACGCCCATGCGATAAAACTTCTCTGGTGCAGAGAAGCCACTTCTCCGGTAACGCCATTTTGAAAACTGTGGTCCTGACAAAGGAATTGCCATTCTCTTTGCACTAAGAAACCTTGTGATTCATGAAACTCCCTATCGCGTTCACACCCGCTACGTCTTTTCCCTCTACGCCTTTTCCAATTCTGCCTTATATTTGGGTCAATTAGCGGTTGTCAAATGGGGAGACAATTTCAGACTGAGATGTCGCTTTGCGATTTCCCCGCTGAGCCTTTTATTGCGACCATAAAACAGGGGAAACTTTACCTGCTAGAAAAGAGAAGTCTACCTTTTAAGGGGAATTCACCTGATTTCTTCCATAGCAGTTAGCAGGGTGCAAATCTGTGGAAGAATTGATCGCGCTCTGCGTATTAATCACACTTTAAACCATTTTCAACACATTCCTTCGATATGGACCCTTTTCCCCCATAATTTTTAAGTAAAAGTTAGCCCCCTCCCCAGGGGTCCCTGTGAGAGTTCCACGAAATTGAAGGCTTTTGTATGCATAAGTTTGGAAGAACATCTGAAATCAGATGAAAATTTCCGGGAGAAAATGGCAAATTTCCTGGAAAAGATCGGTAAAAAAATTAAGAACTGCAAGCATTGCTTTTTCTCAGTTTTCAAAATATAGTCAGCCAATTACAAAGTGCGTTCAAAAAGTTTCTGGATTTGTCAACCTGGCGCTACAGCTTGTTAGTACAGAAATATTTCCACTACGTGCTGTTATATTTGAATATATAAATCAATGTTCTCTCAAGAAACCAATTGGGTAACAGTCTAATATGCTGGACGATATATATATTCCAGTGTGTACATATTCCAGCACAGAATGTTATCCAATCAGTTCTTGAGGGGGGGGACGCTGCTTTATAGATTCAAACATATACACTGCTGGACAATTGCTAAGGACGGATCATAAACGGCTATATAGCGCATAAAAAAGTAAGTGTGGTTGGATGCCAAGTGAAATAAAATAATGTCAGAATGCCAGGACATTACAAAAAAGACAATTTATTGTGCTCTGAAATCCAGAAGGCTTTGCAAAGTGTTCAAGGGACAAACAGGCCATTTTGTGCAGAATACGTAAACGTGTAAAAAATGCAATTACTGTCCGCAGGCGTTCCGGCGTAAGATGTCAATACGGGATATGGCCACCTTGGAGGGCGATGCAAGATTCCACACGTCGTGTCATGCTTTGCACAACATTATCAAGCAGCTGTTGGGGTAATTTATCCCATTCCTCTGTCAGTGCACGGATGAGGGTGTCCTTGTTTATTGGAGAGCATTGGCGACCAGCAAGACTCCTCCCCAAAGCATCCCACACATTTTCAACGGGATTCAGATCTGGAGAACGTGCTGGCCATACGAGGCGTTGAATATCCTTGCTCTCAAGACACTCCTGGACAGCGACTCTTCGATGACATGTTGCGTTGTCGTCCATGAAAATGAATCTATCACCGAGAGCACCACGGAACATGCGAACATGAGGTAGCAGAACATAATTATTGTATCGTTGGCCAGTCATAGTCCCAATTGGAAGCACATAGAGGGACGTATGGCCATTGATCATGATGCCAGCCCATACCATGACACTACATATCGGATATCGGTCCCTTTCCTGTATGTTTGCTGGACAATATGCAGTACCACTATCACGCCAGATCAGTTGTCGTCGACAATCAGACGATAGACTGTATCTACTCTCATCTGAGAAGAGGACAGCAGACCAGTCGTTATCAGTCCAATTGCGATGTTGATGGCACCATTGCAAACGGGCGGTACGGTGACGTCTGGACAATGGGATGCACACAACAGGACGGCGGGCGTATAGACCTCCTTCATGCAAACGTCTGGCGACAGTTTTTCGGGAGATCCGCTTGCCAGTAGCAGCCATAAACTGATTTGCTACCTCACTAGCTGTGCTGCGCCGGTGTCTTTTTGTTGATAGCACTATGTACCGATCTTCTTCAGGTGTCGTACTGCGAACACGACCTCTCCCGTGACGTTTGCTACACTCTCCATTTGTTTGAAATGATTTCCAAAGCCTTGAAACAACACTGTAGCTGACGTCGAACTCCCTGGCAACATCTGTTATTTTTCGCCCTTCTTCAATCTTGCCAATAATAGGGCCACACGTAAAATCATCTAGGTGATGTCGGGAAGACATACTGAAAATTGCAAGTTCGTCAATTGATTCTTTCCCTTTCAACTTTGCGTTTGAACAACAACGGTCAATACGCGTCAAATCCTTTATATCTCTTATCAGCGCTATGACGTCACGAACAAGTTCGGCAATCCAAAATTTGCATACGCACAACACGTCTTACTGTATCCCGCACTTATGCTAATTTCCACATTTTCCTGCCTTCCATTTTATGGTTGCTATCGTTGCTATTGTCATCCGTCCTTAGCAATTGTCCGGCAGTGTATTACAATTATCAATCCACTGCTGGTGGTCTCCATGTTTCTTCCACAACTGTCTTCAGCCTGTATCCTCTGTTACTCCGGCATACTTTCGAATTTAATCAATCCATCTACCATGTGGTCGTCTTCTGGGTCTTTTTCTGTTTCTTGGAATCCAGTCTAAAATTTCGGTTGTCCATTGGTGGTCCGTTCTTCTGGCAACATGTCCAGCACATTGCCGTTTCAGGAATTTTACTCTGATTATGTCTTCCACTCTGTCATTTTCTTTATCCACGGGTTCCTTTTATCTTTCCTGATTATACCAAGCCATGCATCTCTCCATGTCGCTTTCAGTTGTCTGCATCCTTTGTCTTTTTTAGTTTAGGTTCATGTCTCTGCTCCGTACGCAAGCACAGGAAGGATGCATTGATTAAACACTTTTTAAGATACAATGGCATATTGCTCTTAAAAATTTTACTGTTTCTTCCAAATGCTCTCCAGCCAGATTTTATACGCTGATTAATTTCCTTATCAATGTGACCCATGCATGATATGGTGTCCAAGGTAAATGTAGGTATCGGTTACCTCAAGCTTTTCCCGATCAATCGCAATTTTTTTTTTTTTGAGATATAAATAAAATTACAAAGATTTACCTTGGATAGCAGATATCAAATAAAGGTCACATTAATGAAATAAGCCGACGTATGAAACTTGGTTGGAGAGCTTTTGGAAGAAACAGTACAATTTTAAAGAGCATTATGTCTTTAAAAGTGTTTAATCAATGCATCCTTCCGGTGCTTACGTACGGAGCAGACTTTAATCTTAACTAAAAGACAGACTGCAGACAACTAAAAAAAAAAAAAAAAAAAAAAAAAAGCAGCATTGAGACATGCATGCTTGGGGTAGCAAGGAAAGAGAACTCGTGGATAAGGAAAATGACTAGTGAAAGGCATGATCAAAGTAAAATCCCTGTGTAACGGCAATAGGTTGGACATATTGCCAGGGAACGGATCAGCGATGGACAATCTTAATGCTAGACTGGATTCCAAGGGACAAGACCCAGAAGACCACATGGGAGATCGGTAAATGAAATTCGAAAGCATATGGGAGTGACATGAAGGAGACTGGCGCAAGACAGACCGTTGTGGAAGAAACTTGACCTTCATCCAGCAGTGGATTTGATAATGATTAGTGATTCATCATATCAACCATTACATATATTCCAGCATAGAATGTTACCCAATCAGTTTCTTGAGGGGAAACGTTGATTTATACATGCAGATTAAAATATAACAGCACATGGTAAATATTTCTGCACTAACTGCAGTAGCACAATTTTGCCGCTAATCCAGAAACTTTTTGAACGCATGTTGTCTAACTACACTTTTTGATTAGGCGCTTTTCCAGGAAATTTGCCATTTTCTTCCGGAAATTTTAATCTGGTTTCAGATATGTTCTTCCAAACTTACGTATGATAATACGCATATAAAAGCCTTCAATCCCGTCGAAATTTTAGTGTGTTCCTAGGGACCCCGAGAAGGCCAACTTTTACTTAAACTCGATGGAGGAAAAATGGTCAGTATAGAAAGAATGTTGAAAATGGCTTAAATCTGATTAATACGCAGATCGCAAGAGCGGGATCAATTCTTCCACAGATCTTCACGCCGCCAACTGCTATGAAAGAAACCAGGTGAATTCCCTTTAAAAGGTATACTTCTCTTTTCTAGCAGGTATTTTCTCCCGTTTTATAGCCGCAATATAAGGCACAGCGGGAAAATCGCAGAGCGAAATGTCTGAAATTGTCTCCCTATTTTACAACTGCTAATGACTTCAATACAAGGCCGAATGGGAAAAGGCCTATGGGAAGAAGGCGCGTAGCCTCACTTCCTCTAATCAGTTCCCCTAATCACGTTTCCCCGGTATCGCTTTTACCCGAATTCCCGTTTCCCCCTATTCCCGTTTCCCCGTATCGAATTTCCCTAATTCGCGTTTGCCTAATTTTTTTTTAACCGTTGTAAACTCAAGAGAATTATTCTTTCCCTTCCTATTGATATATTGGCTAGAAGAGTGCCGTGCGCTTCTGCATACGGGTTCATGAAATCAGAGGGCGCTGAAAACAACTTCGATGCTATTGCTGTGAACTACGCTCATAGCTACGTGCTTCTCTTTCCGTGCAGTATAGTAATTTTACTAAAATTTAACCAAACCATTCTCTTTCGTTATCCTGCAGTTATACTAAGTTAATATCGTGCATGGACAGATAAGTGAATATTCTTCCAAATGGGGGTTTTGGGGAAGCTTCAACTTTAATACGGAAATGCGTAATCTCGCATTGAATGTATGGTTGTACGCGTTGCAAGGCTGATAAGTACAAACACATTACTGGACACAAATTTTCTCCGTAATTATGTCTAAACACTTGAATTTATTACTTTTCCGTAAAATGTTAACAATTATAATACCTCCTTAGAACGCTCGATCGTTCATGAGCATCCCAAGAAACATCTCTCTCAGGAAGGATTTTAAATTGTTGTTCCGTTCGTATCTCGCTGGCGATTAAAAGATAAAAGTATTTAAGTTCACTGATATCCCCAAACAAAATTTTATTGGTAAATTGAAACATAAGCATTGTTTGAGATCCGATTTTATTAAACCCTGAATCTAATATTATTGGTAACTTGTTAAAAACGATTTCAGAGAACCATTTCTCCCAGACAGAAATTTAGTAAAAAATGTAGAGTATGTCACATTAGTGACTTAATAATGTGATGCATGCTGCATGAAGTTCACAGAAATTAAAATTCACGGCACTGATTTACCTATACAGTATATATGGGGGAGCATGGAGCCCTCCCCCCCCGAAAATTTGAATTTTATTATTTAAATAACATGAAAAAAGATGTACTCAGACTTACATTAGACAACAAAAAAAAAAATTCGTTTTTCATTTTTATTTTGTACTGGGAAAATTGTGGGCACAGGCATTATCTAAAAGTACTGGCCGAGCTCTGGGCGTTAAGACGCTTATAAAATGGTGAAATAATATTTATTTTCCATAAAACGTTCCTCAAAATAATATTCACATACCACATCTGTTCTAGCTGCCACCACGAGGAATTGCCCTGCTCCATTCCACCCGCCTTGCCTCATCTTAATTCTTATGGATGGATCAGATTGCAACTACAGTTCTTATAGATGGATCAGATTGAATGTGTTATCATAGCCCTGTTTTCAGTGATATCTTCACCGCGAGCGAAGCCGTGGGCACAGCTAGCATGTATATGTAACAATTGCGCCCCCCCCCCCCTCCAGGACAGAAGCTGTAATGTCTATAATCGATTTTATTAAAACTTTGATTTACGGGAAAGAAAATGATGTTGCTAAAGGTATTTATTTCATGTAAAAATGAATAAAATTTGAAAAATATTCTCGTACAATGGGCGGCAAATGCCCTTGGCGCGCCCCTGTTTGGATGGAGAACTTTTGGAAAATACAATTTTCAATAGCAATATGCCATTATGTCTCAAAGTGTTTAATCAATTCATTCTTCCAGTGATTACGTACGTAGCAGAGACGTGGACCTTAACTAAAAAAGAGACTGCAGATAACTGAAAGAGCACGGAGAGATGCATGCTTGGTGTAACCAGGAGAGGTGAGAAGAGAAACTCGTGGATAAAGAAAATGACAAGAGTGGAGGATATCATGATCAGAGTGAAATCCATAAAAAGTCAATCGGATGGACATGTTGCCAGAGGAACTGACCACCGATGGACAACCGAAATTCTACACTGGATTCCAAAGGGACAGAAAAAGACCCAAGACCACAAGAGAGATGGGTGGATGAAATTCGAAAGCATGCAGGACTGATATGGAAGAGACTGGGTCAAGACACAACGTTGTGGAAGAAAACTGGCTGAGATCTTCATCCAGCAGTGGATTGATAATGGTTGATGAATAAATATACATGTATTTTCCTAAATTTGACGATAAAAGAACCTTTTTATTTCTCTTAACGAGAATCGGGTCAAACGTGAATTAGGGAAAACAAATTTAGGAAAACGCGATTCGAGGCAAAGGAGAATTGGAGCAAACCTGATACAGGAACAGTTTCTAGGGGAAACTTTGATACGGACAAACATGTTTAAGGGAAATGGGAATTCGGGTAAATGTGTTAAGGGCAAACGTGAATTAGGGGAAATAAGAATTCGGATAAAAGCTATTTCGGGGAAACTCAATTGGGGTAAACGTATTTAGGGGAAACGGGTGTTCACCGGGAGAAGGCGTAGCAGGAAAACACCGTCGCCGGAAACTACTATTTAGCCTCTCCAGGAATCTGGCCCGTAGCTAGCGGGTGGCCGAGTGGGCAACGTTCGTGACTGCCACGGGAAGGGCCTCAGGTTCGATCCCAAGCAGGTACGAACGCTAGATCCACTAAATATCCGCCGTGCGTCGGATGGGCACGTTAAGACGTCTGACCTCGGGTACTGGCCCTTCGGTAATAAATAAGGGCGTCTTCCTCCCCCTTTCTACTTCGCTTCCGTGTCACTTTCCTATCGGGCGCTCTAGCCCAAATCTCCTAGTTTCCTATTTCTAAGGGTTGTTTAAGACCTGGGTCAGACACTCCCTTCCTAAAATCCTCTACATAGGATCATGATCATGGCCCGTAGCTAGCAGGGAGATAAATGGGCGCTCAGCCCCCCTCCCTCACTGGAAAATGGACGTTGTAAATTTTTGTGAACTTTTATTTTTGGTGGTTTATGAACCTTGTTACTGCCAAGATTCAGGGAAGGGATAATTTTTTTTTGGAAAGCCTCCAATATAAAAACACTATCCCCCCCCCCCCCCCAAAAACTTCCAGTTCATTGTTTTCTGTCAGTGGGAGGGGTTTTGCGATGAGTGTTTAATGGCGAGAATCTGAGGGATTTCGGTATTTAAATTGGGAACAGAAGTTCGGCTGTGACCGCGGTAAGATTTTTCTCCAAGCACTAGCGAAGGGGAATGCGTGATTAAAGATGGAGTTAAAATTTGGCATGACCCTGCAATTCAGCTACCGTTAAACAAATTCCGAAAAATTTGCTTTTTATGTCAAGAACTGACACCCCCTTCGTTTTTATGAATCACATTCCCCCTCTCCCCTTCGTTTTGTGAATCACATTGAGAAATTTTTTCTAGTAAACTAAAAGGTACGAAAATACAAAAAGTTGCACCTGCATTCGTGGATGAATGTAGTTTGTCGTTGAAGAGAGCCCCTCCAGTTCTGAGACCTAACTACGGCCAGTGATGTATTTAGGCATATGCTCGGGGGTGCTTAGCCCCCGAAAACCTATGAATGCCCCTCGTAGGTTTTGGGGCGATCTCCTCTTATATTTTATCTAATTGTTAGTTTATAACTGAATATTCAGAGAAATTAATTAAAAATGAGGGAAAATATTATAATAAAAAAAAATCCACATTTAACTACAATCTGAAATTTCTATTATCCTTCAACAAAAGTCTTCGCTGAAGGGACAATTTTTCAAGCTCTATTTCAGTAGTAAAAACATAATTCCACACAGTAGAAATGTTTGCACTGCAATACATTATTTTGGAAGCTGGCATTCAGTTTTTGTCTTCTGGATGCCAATTTTTCATGTATCGGTTAAGCCTCAGTAGCTAACGTGACGTTAGTGCTTCCAATACAAAATGTTACCTAATTTTTAACAATAAGTTATTAGAAATTATTCCCGTAATAAGGTTTTTTCCTCTGGCGGTGGTTTTACACTGAGGTGCCTCGACCATTTTTTTTTTGGGGGGGGGGGTCACAAACTGGCATCGAAACTATTAGTTAATTGCTTACTATTTGCTAATCTAAAGGGGATGAAGCCAAATGGCAGGGGAATGGCTTAAACCGTACGTTTTCAGGTACCACTATGATTCCTTAATCAGAAACACGCTTGTAGTAAAGCGAGGACATTTTTGACATTCCTAATGTCTTGGGGAGATTTTCTCCAGCACAGCCTTTACAAGCGTCCTTAACATTTTACACCTAACCATAGTTAATTACTGTAATAAAACAAAGGTATAACATTTTTACATTTTCAATCACTTGTATGGGTAGATTTCTTGGAATCGTGCATTTGCGGCATTTAAAATGTTTATATATATATATTCCAACATCTTTCGTCAAAAGAACTTTAAGAAAAATTATTCTGAATAATAGAGTAAGGTTTAGCAGATCTGTTCTAATTTCTACACAGTTAATAAAATGATTCTGGCCAATGAAAGCCTTTTTTGGAAGTTGGTCTAGAGAATGCATATTAACTACAAAAAGGAACCTTAGTGCTATGGACAAGACAGTCCTATTAAAAATAAAATAATACAAATAAAATCACACAAACTAAAATTAGATTATTATAAAATAAAATAAATAAAAAGAACTAGGTATTCACTCACTAGAATAACTAAACTAAAAATAGCAAAACTAACGTTAAAATAAATAGGATTATAAATTGTTTGTAGAAATTCACTAAGGTAATTAAATACATATAAATGTTATTAAATACACTGCATGTGCATTTGATGGTAATTTTCATGTATTCTGGAGTTAATTCTACTCTATCTGAACAAACAGGACTACATTCTTAGTTGTATATTTATCTTGTTTAAAACTCCGCGGGTAGGATCCTTTTCAGTGTGTAGAAGCCTTCAGACCCTCCCATGCTGCCCCCCAGCATCTAGGGAGTGGCCAAGGAGACAGTTCGGCCATGTTTTTTGGCATTGGTGGCAGAAAAGTTGCATAAGAGGTAAGCTCTCTTCTTTGTTCTTGTAGTTTGGGAGTTCAAAGTTCAATTTATGAACTTTTTAAGCAGTTATTTCCTATTTTTCGCATCAAGCAATTAGGTGCAAGCAAGTCTTTAAACTTTGTGGTTTTTTTTCTCTTTCACTTTACTTGGAAATTTAGCGAGTTTTTTAGGGCACTTAGGCAAAGTAGCTGGCCGTTTATTGTTCTTGTAGTCAACGATGTGTTTCAATGTCGGTAAGAACGTAATTACTACTTTATTAGGCACTTAAAGCACTCCTGGAATACTTGTCTATATTGCAACTAATTGTTAGTCATATAATCTTCACAAAGCATTTTTTTAGTTTATCATTTTTTACGCTTTCCAACCGTAGGTTGAAGAAGCGTATATGCTCCAGCTTTGTCCGTACGATAACTGGCGTAAAAATGGTTCGATTTCGATGAAATTTTAGTATGTGGTAGGGGACCACCTGATGACGAACCCTATTGACAAATGGGGTCCAAGGTCACGACGTAGGAGCGGGATCCTTCCATTGCCCTTATGCGTCATAACTTGCGTAAATATGGTTCGATTTCAATGAAATTTTACTATGTGGTAGGGAACCACCTGGGGACAAAACCTATTGAAAATGGAACAAATGGGGTCAAAGGTCACGACGTAGGAGCGGGATCCTTCAGTTGCCCTTATGCGTCATAACTTGCGTAAATATGGTTCGATTTCAATGAAATTTTACCATGTGGTAGGGGACCGCCTGGGGACGAATCTTATTCAAAATGGGTGAAGTTGGGTCAAAGGTCAGGACATAAGAGCGCGATGCATTCCATTGCCCTTATGCGTCATAACGTGCGTAAAAATGGTTCAATTTCGATGAAATTTCAGTATGTGGTAGGGGATCAACTGGGGACAAACCCTATTGAATGTGGACAAAGGTCAGGACATAGGATTGCGATGCATTCCATCGCTCTTATCCCATATTAAGGTGGACGTAAAGTAATTTTGCTTCCTATACTTCCAATGGAAAAACTTTTATACACATTTCCTTCACAAATGTGTTCCCAAGGATGAAAATTTGAACATCGACTAAAATAACTTTATTATAACTTGGAATACTTAATATTTTCTAAAACATAACCATAATTATTTTAAAAATTAATAACTTTTCCTTTGGTGTTGAAACCAGAAAAAGGATTGCGCGACCTGTACTTTGATGACGTTAGTAGACAAATGTTGGATTGCATAATTATGGTTGTTTTAGAAAATATTAGGTATTCCAAGTTATAAAATGAAGCTATTTTAATCGATGTTCAAATTTTCATCCTTGTGAACACATTAATTGTCCAGAAAAAAGATGGCGCGGCCTGTATTTTCATGACGTCAGCAGACAAAAAAATGTTGGATTGCATAATTATGGTTGTTTTAGAAAATATTAAGTATTCAAAGTGTGGTGGCATGGCGTCGCCCCATTAGATGTTGGCGCGCGTTCATGCCATCTATCTCACTACGTCACGTGTTTGTTGATACTATTAAAGTTTTATGACGTCACACCTTGCTAGCAGATGGTCGCGATTCCCATCTGCCTCATTACGTCACGCGTTGTGTGCGTATGTTCGTCCACACGATAACTCGCGTAAAAATCGTTCGATTTCGATGAAATTTTAGTATGTGGTAGGGGAACACCTGTGAAGGAACCCTATCGAAAGTGAACGAAATGGGGTCAAAGGTCAGGACATAAGTGCAGGATCTATTCCACTGCTCTTATGCGTCATAACTAACGTAAAACAAGTTCGATTTCGATTAAATTTTAATATATGTTGCAGGAGACCACCTGGGGACAAACCCTATTGGAAATGGGGGTCAAAGGTCAGGACATAGGAATGGAATCACTTCCATCGCCATTGAGTCATAACTTACGTAAAAATGTTTAGATTTGGATGAAATTGTTGGTATGTCGTAGGGACCTGTCTGGGGACGAATCCTATTGCAAATGGGCGAAATCGGGTAAAGGTTAGGAAATCAAAGCGGGATCTATTCCATAGCGCTTATGCATCATAACTTCCGTAAAACTGCTTCGATTGCGACAAAACTTTATCATGTTATTTCGGAGATATACTGAACCAGTTCGGTTGAATATAATCTAAATGGGATCAAAGGTCAGGGCACAGGAGTGAGATTTATTCCACAGCCATTTTCCTCATAACTTGAGTAATAGCTTGTAATGATTTCTAGTATATTGGAAAGCGTATCATAATCAATGCATTGCATGATTTTACTAACTTGTTTATTTTTGTTCCTGTGATGTCAGTTGTTGAGGAGTAGAGGGTTCGATATTCCAGTATTTCAGGAATCTGTTCTTTTTAAAAAAATTTTTTTATTATATGGCATTTTTGAATAAGCGGGTTTTCACTGCAAAGCATAAGAATCTGTAATATTTTAGTATTGCTATTCTAGTTTAAATTCTTTTAGGCGGCTAGGTGACTTGGCATTGTGTTATTGCTGAATAATCCTTTTGATTCATTCAGTCACTCTCTCAACTTGTTTTTTTGTAATCGTTTTACTGTTTTTTAGTAGCAGATGACTAGCATGGGTTGGGCCAGGAAAGCTATAGATGCATGCAAAAATAATATCTTGTGTTTAGTCAGGCAACTCTGAGGAGGTTATATTTTAAATAAAAAATTTTGGTGGGCTTATTACTTGCATCTATGGCTTTGCAGAAACCCATTTCCAACTAGGTCTTTGTGGAAGTGAGAAAATGCAGAGTTTTGCTGGTCTTGATAAAGCCAAAGCTCGGCATTCTCGACACTTTCTACATTCAGCTTGCAATTATTTTATCCTCTTTTTACTCATACCAGTCAGTATGAGTTTTATTATGTTGTTTTTGGAATATTGGTTAAAAAATTGTTTTTGCTTCTGTCTCTTAATAGTATGTGAATTCTGAATTTTCGTGACTGCTGCGTTGCG
Organism: Macrothele yani; assembly: GCA_039090855.1. Classification (NCBI taxonomy): domain Eukaryota; kingdom Metazoa; phylum Arthropoda; class Arachnida; order Araneae; family Macrothelidae; genus Macrothele; species Macrothele yani. Next base: position 103,815,993 of record CM076996.1, on the reverse strand, counting down.
CGTCTTGATCCTCAGGTTATTTTGCAAATTTCGTATTAAATTCTTAGGTAATATGCTCTTTATATATATATATGTGTGTGTGTGTGTGTGTGTGTGTGTGTGTGTGGAAAGTTCCTCTGACACAGCTGCACGACTCGTTATCCAACTCGAGAAGTACAAGGTTCAGATTATTCAAACTTATGCACCCACCACAAGTCATCCTGATGAAGAATTTTATGAGGAAATTCGTCATCTAAATAATAAAGGTAAGCAGCACTTGAAGATAATTATGGGAGATTTCAATGCAAAAATAGGGCAACGGCAACAGAATGAAACTTCAGTAGGTAAATTCGGTCACAGCAACAGAAACCAGCGTGGAAATACTCTCGTTGAGTTTGCAGAGGCAAAAGGGTTTTTCATCTTGAACTCCTTTTTCAAGAAAAAGACACAAGAAATAAACATGGAGACATCCAAATGGGACAAGTGAAATTGATTTTATTATGAAAATTCGTCATAGAAGACTGCAGTGTGCTAAACAAGTTCAACACAGGTAGTGACCATAGATTGGTGAGATGTAAGATGCACCTGAACAATAACTCGAACGTGGCAAGCTCATAAGACAACCAAAATGTATTGACATAACCAACCTTAAACACCATAATACTTTCAAGCTGGAACTGAAGAACAGATTCTCTGCTTTAGGCCTAACATCGGAAGAAGTGGATATTTCCGAAGTTAACAGAAAAGTAACCAAAGCTCTTATGGAAACAGCAACAAAATTAGCTGGGTCTAAGAAAAAGTTGCATATGAACAAATTATCAGGAAAAACCAAAATGTTGATGCGAAAAAGAGATGAGGACAACTAAAGATGTGACTTCCAAAGTGGAATATATAGAGCTATGCAAGACAGTACGAAAAAGTATCACTGAAGACGTAAGGAAATTCAACTGTGAACTAGTGAGGAAAGCAATTGAAAACAACCAAAGCCTAAAGATAGCAAAGGGATATCTCAGTAAGGGAAGAAAACAGATTATGACACTGAGAAAAGATGGTTCTGTAACAAAAAATAGAAAAATTTTGACAAGAGCGAAAGATTTCTACTCCAAATTATATGAAAGGGATGATACATGTACTCCAGACAGGTATGAAAGGTACCAGAGTTCTTCCAGTCCTCCCAGCAGAAGATGCACATGCAATCAAGAACATGAAGCGGGGAAAAGCTCCAGGAGAAGATGGAATTACGGTAGACATCATACAAGAAGCAAGTAGAGAAATCGAAACAGTACTCGCCCAAATTTTCACTCAATGCCTTAATGAAGGGAAGATTCCTGAGGATTGGAACAACGCTACAATGATCCTGCTACATAAAAAAGGTGACATTGAGGATCTCAGGAACTACAGACCTATCAGCCTCTTATCAGTGGTTTATAAAATCTTCACTAAAGTTCTTTCACACCGCTTAAAGGTGACACTGGACATGGCTCAACCGAGAGAACAAGCTGGATTCAGGAGTGGCTACAGCACAATAGACCATATCCACGTACTGAGAGAACTAATTGAAAGAGCGAGGGAATATGAACTTCCATTGTGCAGGGCTTTTATCGATTATGAAAAAGCCTTTGATTCGGTGAAACCATCAGCAGTTACAATGGCTCTGAAATCGTGCGGTATTGAAGATGCATACATTAATAACATCTATGAAAATGCAAGTGCAAAGATTCGGCTGTTTGAAAATACCACACATAAAAATTGGAAAGGGACTGAGAAAAGGTGACACCATATCTCCGAAGCTCTTTAATGCCACATTGAAAAATGTCTTTCAATCACTGAACTGGGAAAACAAAGGGATAAAGATTAATGGAGATTATCTAACCCACCTTCGTTTTGCTGATGACGTAGTCATTTTTGCAACTACCTCATCAGAGCTGCAGAGTATGATCCAGGAACTTGCTGACAAGAGTAAAGAAGTGGGATTAAAAATGAACTTTCAGAAGACAAAAGTGATGTTCAATGCTTTCACAAGAAATGAAGATTTATCGATTGATGGAGAAAAGCTAGAGATAACAGTCACGTACGTTTATCTTGGACAGCAGATATCAAGTGAGGGTCACATTGATGAAGAAATTAATCGGCGTACAAAACTTGCCTGGAGAGCTTTTGGAAGAAACAGCATAATTTTCAAGAGCAATATGCCATTATGTCTTAAAAGTGTTTGATCAATGCATCCTTCCAGTGCTTACGTATGGTGCAGAGACGTGGACCTTAACTAAAAGAGACATACAAAGGCTGCAGACAACTCAAAGCGGCATAGAGAGGTGCATGCTTGGTGTAACCAGGAGAGATAAGAAGAGGAACTCGTGGATCTGAAGAATGACGAGTGGAAGACATGATCAGAGTTAAAAATCCCTGAAATGGCAGTGGGCTGGACATACTGCCAGAAGGACAGACCATCGATGGACAGCCGACATTTTAGACTGGATTCCAAGTGACAGGAAAAGACTCAGAAGACCACATGGGAGATGGGTGGATGGAATTCGAAAGTATGCGGGAGTGACATGGAGGCGACTGGCACAAGACAGACCGTTGTGGAGGAAACTTGGGGAGACCTTCGTCCAGCAGTGGATTGATAATGGTTGATATGATGTACATAATCACAATTGCTATTTTTATATATTATATATCAGTAAAGTTTTATCCCCTTCGAAATTAGTAATCCCTCGGGGGAAAAGCACTGAATGAAACACTTAGACTCTGCCAGGAATAAGAACATTCGTTTAATATAGGAATGTTTGCATATAAAATACAGCAATAGTTATTCTTGCACATATATGGACCTAAAAAAGTTCCTTTGATCTGCTTCTCTTACAAAGTAACAATGAAAAGTTCCTTAGCGCCGCTAAGCCGCTCTAAGACTTTTCTACATCACTGATTCTCAGTGGCGTCGGAACCGCGGGGGAAAATTGCTCCAGCACATAAGTACACTGCTGGAAAATTGCTAAGGTCGGATCATAAACGGCTATATAGCGCATAAAAAAAGTAAGTGTGGTTGGATGCCAAGTGAAATAAAATGTCAGAATGCCAGGACATTACAAGAAAGACAATTTATTGTGCTCTGAAATCCAGAAGGCTTTCGAACGTGTTCAAGGGACAAACAGGCCATTTTGTGCAGAATACGTAAACGTGAAAAATGCAATTACCGTCAACAGGCGTTCCGGCGTAAGATGTCAATACGAGATATGGCCACCATGGAGGACGATGCAAGATTCCACACGTCGTGTCATGCTTTGCACAACATTATCAAGCAGCTGTTGGGGTAATTTATCCCATTCCTCTGTCAGTGCACGGATGAGGGTGTCCTTGTTTATTGGAGAGCATTGGCGACCAGCAAGACTCCTCCCCAAATCATCCCACACATTTTCAATGGGATTCAGATCTGGAGAACGTGCTGGCCATACGAGGCGTTGAATATCCTCGCTCTCAAGACACTCCTGGACAGCGACTGTTCGATGACATCTCCAGATCTGAATGATGACACCATTGCGTTGTCGTCCATGAAAATGAATCTATCACCGACAGCACCACGGAACATGCGAACATGAGGTAGCAGAACATCATTAATGTATCGTTGGCCAGTCATAGTCCCAGTTGGAAGCACATAGAGGGACGTACGGCCATTGATCATGATGCCAGCCCATACCATGACACTACATGTCGGATATCGGTCCCTTTCCTGTATGTTTGCTGGACAATATGCAGTACCACTATCACGCCAGATCAGTTGTCGTCGACAATCGGATGATAGACTGTATCTACTCTCATCTGAGAAGAGGACAGCAGACCAGTCGTTATCAGTCCAATTGCGATGTTTATGACACCATTGCAAACGGGCGGTACGGTGACGTCTGGACAATGGGATGCACACAACAGGACGGCGGGCGTATAATCCTCCTTCATGCAAAGTCTGGCGACAGTTTTTCGGGAGATCCACTTGCCAGTAGCAGCCATAAACTGATTTGCTACCTCACTAGCTGTGCTGCGCCGGTGTCTTTTTGTTGATAGCACTATGTACCGATCTTCTGCAGGTGTCGTACTGCGAACACGACCTCCCCCGTGACGTTTGCTACACTCTCCATTTGTTTGAAATGATTTCCAAAGCCTTGAAACAACACTGTGGCTGACGTCGAACTCCCTGGCAACATCTGTTATTTTTCGCCCTTCAATCTTGCCAATAATACGGCCACGCGTAAAATCATCTAGGTGATGTCGGGAAGACATACTGAAAATTGCAAGTTCGTCAATTGATTCTTTCTCTTTCAACTTGGCTTTTGAACAACTGTCAGTACGCGTCAAATCCTTTACATCTCTTATCAGCGCTATGACGTCACGAACAAGTTCGGCAATCCAAAATCTGCATACGCGCAACACGTCTTACTGTATCCCGCACTTATGCTAATTTCCACATTTTCCTGCCTTCCATTTTATGGTTGCTATTGTCATCCGTCCTTAGCAATTGTCCGGCAGTGTAGTTCTGGGAGGGGCAGAAAATCACATTTGGCCCCCTCACTTTTCCTTCTCAGATTATGTTCGTGATTGCTCTTGGCAGTATTTTCACGTAAAGATGTTACTTTGCCAATTAAGAATCCTAGTGTTTGTTCCCCTGGGCAATATTTTCCTAGGAACAGTTTGAAAACTTCCATATATGGAAGATATGCTGTCCCGGGATGTTTGGTATGGATGAATTATTGCGGAAAATTTTTCCTGAAAATTGGGTCGGCTTCGAAGTTTTAAGAGTTTGAAATTCATTTGTAATGTTTGTTTTTATAGCCAATGAAAGTATCGAAGTAAAATTGTCTAGGATTTTATTGCAAGTTTTTGAAGTCTTATTTTATTGTGCTTCCGAGATATCCATGAAGATTCTAGAAACAACCGATGACCTTTAAGCTGTATTTGCCCGCGACCAGAGACTTTGTGCCATTAAACCCATAATACTAAACTGAACACCTACATCACTCAAATGGAGGACCGGAAACTTGTTGCTATGTGTGACTCACAGCGGAGGGGTGTTGCTAAGCAAAACTGGTTTGGCAGGTTGGGAGCTACTTGTGGGGGGACTGTAGTTTCCCCATCTCACGTGAAGCTTTCGACTGACAGTTACAGAAGTTAAAGACATTGGTTCGGCCACACAATGGACAGCGTCTATACTCAGCTCTTCCAGAATCTCGTTACTATAGGTAAGGTTTTTAAAACACAAAGGTCAGGACTTCTGACATTCTATTTCAATGTCATGGAGTTTTGTTTTACCAAATTTGAAGAACTTAACCTAAAATTTTTGAAATCACTAATCATTCGTCCCCTTTGTGTGTATTTGCATTTACTTTGTGTGTACTAATCATTCGTCCCCTTTGTGTGTAGATCGAAAATTATTTTAACTTTAATAGCTTTTTATTTTGATGTGATGAAGTTTTTAAGTATCTAGAATACAAACTGGGTGAAAAAAATCAATCTGCAGCATAGAAATCGTAGCCGCCTTGCTATCCTTTGATCTGATCATATGTAGAGGATTTTAGTGTCTGACCCCAGGTCTTAAACAACCATTGGAAATAGAGCTAGTAGTTTGACTATTGCTAACTGGTTGCGATATGTTTAAGTTGTTTATAAAAAAACATCCCGTTTTTTGTAGATTCCAGATTTATCTCTCATATATTTGAAAGAGAAACTGGATTTACTCCGTACTCTGTAAGAGTGAAAAGGGAAGGATTTGGATTCATCATATGTCCCAATCAGCAATCTTTCAACTATGCGAGATGCTTACTAGATGGTAAGGATAGTTTATTTTTCAGGTGTTTCCTATTTAGGTATCAAGTTCATTAGGTTAAAAAAAATCAAATCAGATTGAAATTTGCAGCCTGTTGCAAATGGCGGCCTTACATAGCCTCCTGGCTCGCCTTTTGCTAAAAGAGTGCTCTGATTGGACGTGGAATAAAAAAATGTTTAGGCTGTTCAATTTTTGTTTATGTATTGCTTGAATATTTTCATAGTGCTTGTTTAAGATCTTTGCTTCCACATCCCTATCCCCAGGATGACCTCAAAGGCGAAGTATAAAAACTTGGTTGTCTGTAGGAACTCTTCAGTTAAACAAAGGGATAGTAGGCAGCTAACCGCCAAATCGGAGCGTTGCTTAAGTCTTGTGCGTAAAAATGTGAACATGCTTTTTATTTTTCTGAGTAAGTATAAAAATCAGATTGATTTTTATTTACTATTTGTCAACACTAATTTGCTTCAGATTTTTTTCGATCGAACGGATGTTCTGCGGTCTCCTAGTTCAAACTGGGTCACGTGACCCCAAATGAACACGTGGGAACCACATTTCAGACTCCAACTAGAGAAGGGCGTTAGGGTAGCGGCTGCTTCGCACGCTGTGTGGTTAATCATATTTACAATCGTGTTTCAAATTAAACTTGATTTTTCCGTCACATAATCATGAGTAAATTGTATATAGGAAGCCTTCCTCGCGATGTTAATGAAGGAACACTTAGAGATATTTTTGAAAAAGAAGTAGGAGTTGCACCCCGCGCGGTGCTAGTCAAGAAGGGTGGCTATGGCTTCATTGAGTGCCCGGATAAAACATCGGCCGACCACGCCATTGGTATATTAAATGGTAAAGATAATTTTCTAGATGTCTCTATTATGCAGTAAATTACTTTAACTTGAGTATTGATTTAACAGTTTATTATTTTATTCACTGTGGTTATTCTGTCGTGTGCTACAAAATGGCGCCGAATCTGAAAAGAACGCCGGTGTGGTGGTCTACTCTGATAAGATTTTGAGTGGAGGGTGTGTCTGCATTTTATTTTGGTTGATAGCTTTAGACTAAAAAAGTCTCTTACTAGACTAAGTTACTGACATCAAAACATTGTTTTTGCTCCTACAGTTGGGCTACACTCAGTTACTGAGATCCTTGAACTTATTGTTGTGTGGGTACTTGGCGTGTCAGTAAAACAAAACTTTATTTAACTTAACATGTTCTTGTATGTCAGGGCTATTTTTTCATATTTGTGGGTTTCAGCAGTGTGTTTTCTTGTGTAAAGGCAATTTGAAATTAGTGTCTTGAATTTATAAGATTTTTAATATCTTGAACGGGGATAACTCCTGCTATTTGCAGGATTTTACAAATAAGCGGGAAATAAAACTTCTAAAATGACTAAATATATTAACGAACTTGTGTCGTAACTGCAACAGTGTCTTTATACAGTTGTCAGTGTAATAGTCTTGTTTTTCAGGTGGTGGTATACTTTTGTTTTACAGCGTCGCAACTATGGTGGTGTTTGGACGCAGAGTATCATTAAAGCTCTAAGTTGAAAGTCGTTAGTTTTGTTCAAAGAAGTGGTAAAATTAGACTGGGAGATGTCAAATTGGGGAAATCTCCCAATGTGTTTAGCAACTTTTGTTTTAACAGCAACGTATCTCAACAATGAAGATTTGTGTTGAATAAGTTTGTAGTGTGTAGAGATCATGATCAGAATATTTCTGAAGTTCAGAGTAAATCAAGCCAAACTAAAATCTCTGAAATTACATGTTAAATTGAGTCATGTTTTGGTTAGTTTTTCTCTAATTGTTTCAGTGTGGAGTTTTGTTTTCCCAAATGCGAAGTTTTGGTATCATTGATCATTCAGTTCCTGTTTGTTTCTTTATCAAGTAAATATAAAATTATTTTAACTAATTTTCTATTTTGTTGTGAAATTTTATTGTTCTTTGTGTACAGATGCATCATGCTAGTTTTTTAGATAAGGGGATGTTAATTGAAGTCACACAAAATTCTCTAACATATATAGTCAACTTCTGTTTTATCATATGTGCAATAAATTAACAATATTGTGGAGTCTGTTTCCCAGCATCTGCATTTCGGGTATCTTCCAGAGTATTTTAGTCTGTATGGTTAAATTTAATGTTCAAAGAACTAGTAAATTTCAACAAAATATGGAAGTCAGTGTGTCTAGTCAGCTTTTAAAAAAACTGCAATGTATTGCAACTGTCATTTTTTATGGTTGCATTTTACTTATAGAATTGTATTATACAAATTGGTAAGTTTAGAAGATTGAAATTGCAGACCTTGTTCACCTATGTTGTAAACTTCATTTTATCTTGAACTGTTTACTGGATTTTAGTGCGAAGTTTTTACCAAATAAAGGGAAAATTTAATGTGGTCAGATAGTTCAGAAATGTCTTCCACTTTAGTTGATCTGTAAATGTTGCCTCATTTTAAACTTTTTGAATAGTTTTTATCTTAATGTGTTTGAACTATTGAGCAGTTATTAGTTGAATGTAATGGAGTTTGTATCCAAATTTTATTCTGCTAGCCTTTAGATTGTCAGTGCATGAAGTAGCTTCTAAACATTTCCTGAGAATTTTTGTTTGAATTATGACTGAACTAATTCTTTAAAGAGTAATAAGATTTCTAGAAAAAAACTAATGTGCAAAATGAAATTTGGTTTCTAATTTCTTAACCCAGTTAACGGAACTACTTCATGCACTTATAATTGGAAGGTAGCGTTTGTTTGTACGAAGTCATTTAAGGTTTTAGATATAAGGAAATTGGCAGTGAAATCATAAGTGTCCTTGTATATTTAGGCATCTTCCGTTTTAACTATGCATTTAATTTAAATAGTTGATCCATATCAGTGTTGTAGAATTGTTGCTTTAAATGAGAGAAACCTGAAAAAGGATAAGTAGTGGTCCTGTATATAGTGGACTTAAAATGTTTTTAGTGCTGTGTTCTAGGCATTCTTTATCTGCAATCTATTGTGCTCTTACAAGATCGCTCAAATAAAACTGAAGTTAAACAGAAAAGTTCTAGAATCGTGGAAATGCAAGGTATTGCTTTTATTTTAAATACACCAGGCCATGAATATGCAAGAAAAGCTTGTAGCTTAGTAAATCTGTTTATTTTAACTTGTATAAAGGTTCGCCAAGCTTTCAAACTCCACTGGGAGGCTTTCTCCAGGCAATGTAGAAATTCAGAGAATTAGAACACGTAGGAAATAGATTTTTTTGAAAATAACTGACATCACAAGTAGTATTACATAAGTTTTTATCACACAATTATGCAATGTGTTTTTATCTTTTAACATTGCATGCCAAACCATTGGTAGTCATTGCATGCCAGTTTGCTGGAAAGGATTTAGACTGTTTCCCTGATGTCAGTTTCTTTTAAAGTTCGTGTAAAGGGCAATTCTAATACTATTCCGTACGGCAGCAGCCGAGTAATGCAGAACTTCTCTGGCAAGGGCTGTATTTTGAAATTCCTGGTTGACATTTCAGACGTGTTCCTTACATCTAGTATCCAAGGATTGCTTTGTCATTCAAATATCTTTTTCCTGTTGTCAGAATACACCAACAGTATATCGTATACACCCACTTTTTTTTTCGCAGTCTCTCCTTGCATCTTAATATGTGATAACGGAGTTGGTGATTTTGTTATTGAGGTGTACTTATGCAATAAATTCCTCAACCGATATGAAGCCTGGACATATGTGATGGATTCTGCACATCTGTCGAACTAATTAGTTTTGTCATCTTGGACGTTATGACTTAGTTTCTATGTCATTCTTAGACCCTTGCTATAAATATCAATTTCCTTATGTAGGTAGTCAGGTTTGCATACATTATATGTTCTATAGAACAATGCTCTAAACGCAAAAATTTTGTACTCTTTTGGACAGTGCAAATCTGAAAGAACAAAATTGCTTCGAGAAGCCTCCCACTGGAGTGCGAGAGCTTGGCGAATCTGTATTCAAATTTACAGTGTTCCTTGCATATGCGAGGTATTGGTTTACTATAGCAGCTTCATATGATTTCAAGTTTCTTGGTAAAACATGTATTTTCTGGTTCCTTGTGATCTTAAAATTCTGCATATCCATCAATCAGTGGAGCAAACACTTGTTCAAATTTGTCAAATGAAAATTGCTGCCTTTCTACCGCCCAATGCTTCACCATGTGCAATGAGATTCTTCCGCAGAATTCAGCTTTTTCTCCTTATCACTTGGGCTATTCTTGATTAATGCAAAACTGGAGATAAATGTTGTGGGAATTTGGGGTGGGGGCATTTCACTTTCAAAAACAGTGATAATTTTTTCTGTAATCAATTTTTTTCTCAATGTTTCTTCTGCCTAATTTTTGTTAAATATAGCTTTATTCCGTGAATATTTGTATTTCAGCTTGAAAGATAAAGGGGAAAATCGCCAAAAACAGAAATCGGAGGGAGCAAAGATTCCTTTCTCCCGTGATGATCCCACTATCCTGTGTTATTTCCCCACCTTGCTTCAAAACCTCAAGTGGTGAAGTTGGAAAATTTGTACGAAAATTGATGCATGGTGTTCAAAAGTATTCATTTTTAGGGCTACACCATTCGTCTAAAATTGTGAAAGCTTTGATAGCATGTATTTGTTTTAGTGTGCATAAAAAAAAAAAATTGGAAAGGAAAGATATGAAGAAAAATTGAGTGATTGATGCTATGCAGCTGCTGTCAACAAAACAAATATGGTAGTGAAACTGAAACTTAAGAAGAAAGCAAGGTTTTCTCGCAAAACGAAACTACCCGATCTAGCAAATGGGGGAGAGGAAAAAACAAACTGAAGCAGTGTCTTAAAATTTTGTTATAAATTCAGTAATTTTATATTGTGACTAGTGATGTGCCCCTGTTTAATATTTAAGTTAAAGTGAACAGTTTAATTTCCTTCTGTTCCTGCTGCATTATATTCATACTTTTGCTACATGTTCTAATTTTTCACCCTGGTTAAAAAGTTTTTTTCTTTGTCAGTCTAGTGTAAGTTTTTGTGGCATATTTACATAATCTTAAGGGATGGTGCATTGCTGGCTGTTTTTGTTCTTTCCCTAATCCTCATGAATTTGACTTTTGCCAAATGGCATATTAAAAAAAAAACTGAAAATGTGGGTCCCAAAGGACTCTTAAAATTTGTAATTATGGGTCCTTTTGTTTTGGGTAATTTAAGTGCTGTAGTGTCAGTGGCAGCGCTGATAGGTACAAGCATCTGTTTTAATAACTTCACATTGCTGTTGGCCTGTCGAAGACTTGCTAGATTTTTGACTTTTTTTTTTGGCAGCAGTGATTTTTTTTTTTTTGCTCTGTAAAATCACTGAACTCTCAATTCTGCCCTGCTCTTAAGTGGAGTAATTGGAATCACCAGTAGTTGAAACAAAAATGCTCAGAATTATGTAAGGGTGCTGAAAAAACTCGGTTGCACGTGTAGAAATCGTAGAAATTCTCCTCCCCAAACCACAAATTCATAAACCCAGAATATTTTTTTTTCAATAAAGTTCCCGAAATTAATTCTCTGATTTATTGTGACTTTTTCTTGCAAAACTATCGGTTTGAAAATAAGTCAAAACGCTGCTCGCCCATGTCGTCGAGTACCCAGTTTAGTGCTGGTGACTTAACTGGGTACTTGACGACATGGGCTTTCCTGAACTGGTGCACAGGCCCGTTGACTGATAAATAAGCATTTCCTGCATGCTACTGGGATAAAAAATATTTGTGGAATTTCAACAAAACTGACTGAAAATTTAATGTGTTTAATAAATTGCTAAAAGGAGTGAATGGACCCATCAAATTTCGCGTGAAGCGGATAAAAAAATTTAGAAACCAGCCACTAAATTTTTTGTCTGCATTTGCTAGGAGTGTCATAATAAATTTTGGTACTTACATATTAACGCCACCGCAGCTACAGATTTGGCGGTTTAAGTGCCGCCAATCTACACCTAAAATTTTTGCGACAAATCATAAAATAAAACACTTTATTTAAAAACAAAGTCAATTGGATTTCGGTGGAAAATGGGCCGATATAGAGTTCAACATAGATTCAAAACAGTCTATTTTCTTTCACCTGATGCTGTCTCCATATGAACTCTGATAAATAAGATTCCAAATGATGTCTCGCTGTCCCCCTGTCCCCCTATGTCTCTTGTTCCTCCATTTAGCACTGACCCACATTCTCTCAACTGTTTGTGTATGAACTCCTGTATCAGGATCAATAAAATTGTATTTATGATTAACTTTAGTATGTAGGAATCCTATTTCTATTCTATTTGTTTGGTAACCTTTCCAACTGTCAGAATAAATTGTGCTACCATCTGCAATGTTTTCAATAATTGTATGAAGGGTAGAGCCAGTTCTATTAGAAACAGTGACAACAAACGAATCTTTTGTTTCTCTACATATACCACCAAACGCCCACTGTTCGGGTAATACTCGACCACAATTATTTTTACGTTTAGTAAACAAACTTTCATCAATTTCCACAATGCAATCTGGTCCACCTACCTTCTTGTTTGGTTTATTCTCCATATCCAAGACACATAATTCACGTATGTAATTGTTCCAATCTATAACAGTTTTATCTGATAAATCAAGTTGCTCTTCACAAAATTTAATCGACGTCAACTCCTCACACCAGCAGTATATGAATCTCAAAGCTGAACAAAATGGAATTCTGCTTCCCTCAAACCAGTTGTCTTTTCTAAGTCCCACTTGCTGTCACACTGTCTTAAATTACATTTCCAAAACTTACGTTTACCGAAATAAAGTTTCATGTCATGGGAATTGGTACATTTTCGTTCTTTTGGTAAAATATTTCGCTCCTGAAAAAATAAAATTGCATCTTGTTCTGTTTTTGGCAAATCCCAAATGCGCATTTTCGTAGCACTAAAAAAATGGCGTCAAAAATCAGTAAACAAAAAGGCAACAAAGAATCCAGAAGATAAATGCCTGCACGTGCGCATTAGCACAACTTCTGCCCTTTATTGGCGCATTAGCACAACTTCTGCTGCGGTGGCGTTAATACGTAAGTACCTAAATTTTTTATGCGCAATTCAGAAAGTTTTCGTTTGACTACTGAAATTTGCAGTGTAACCTTATGACCCGGTTAATAAAATCTGTGAAAAATTATATCTTTTAACTGAATTAATTTTTCCACTTTTGCTAGTCTTTTGTAAAAAAGATTGCCTATGTCTTGTCTGTTCATCCATATCTCTGCAACTAATAGTCCAATTTGAAAAATTCTTGCATTGGGAATCTTGAAATGTGCAAATGATCCTTTATCCCCCCTGCACAATTTTGCCTCTAGAGGGTGTAAGTGCAGATATCAAATTCAAAACATTTTATTCCATATATTTGCTTCTAAACATCAGATTAAAAAAATGCTTTTTAACTTTAGATTCCATTTGTATACATTTTTAGGTATAGACACCTTTTCAAATTACGCATAGACTTTCCATTAGGGGGTGTAACAGTAAACCGCATTTCTCCCGATATCTCTGTTCTAAAACTCAGATTTTAAGATCTTAAAAATACTTCCAGCGGATACAGCTTCTGATGCAAAAAATCTTTTGCATATAATTCCTAATTTTTGGTAAAACGGTTTGGCCACCAAAGGCGTATAAGTGTTAATTTCTGCGTCTGTTGCTTTTGCAGCAAAATCAGAGCTCATGAAAACTTAAAAAAAAAAAAATTCTTCCGTGAACAGATACCGCTCATGTCAACCTTTTGAGAATACTTCTTAAAATGCATGGATTTTCTGCCAGGGGGTGTAGATGCATGTTTTATTTTTGCCAATATCTCTGCTTCTGAGAGTCAGTTGAAAAAAATTTCTTTGTTGGAGAAAGTTTCTGCTGCAAAATATCTCGTATAATCTCAAATTTTTCATATTGCAAAAGTTTGCTACCAGAAAACTTAAGTTCAAGTTTTTGTTTACAGCAATATCTTCAGGGCTAAAAACCGGATTGAAAAACTTTTCTTTGGTCAGATACTAACTACTATGCAAACTGTGTGCATATTTTCTTCCCAAAATCGTACACAATTTTTCCGTTGGAGGGCACAAATTCTTATTTTTCTCTATCTCTGCTTCTACTGTGCGAAACACCAGATGCCATTTATCTTGTATATACTTTAGGCTAGTATATGAGGAATTTTGTAGTTCTGTTGGTATGTGGTGTTTGTGTACTTCACTTTGCAGCTGTAAAGTGAAGTATTGCCACTTCTAAAACCACTTGAGAAATTTCTTCTTCTTTACTGTATACCATTTGCTATGCTAGAGATGTGAAGCATTATCCAAGTGCATTATCCAGCTCCAAGAGCGCGGTGCCGGTATGAAACCCATGCAAATCTCGCACGACGCCACAAGGCATTGCACGGCACCACGATTGAGCTTTTTTATGTGTTTGAACCAACCAGCCGTGTGTTCGCATCTCATAGCTTTGCATGACTTAGCAATTCTAAAATATGAGAATTTATCCATAATTGATATTCATAATTATAATTCTGCCAGCAATTAATATTCAGATACTGAAGTAGTCATTTACTGGATACATATTTTGGAACATTGTTGCATATAAAACAAGAGAAATAATGCTTACAAACTCCAAAGAATTCCATAAAGAGTGCCATGATGCATAACTAGATAAATACAAAATCCATACATTTTGATTTGGGTAGGGTAAAAAATTCTGCACACAAAAACATGCAGTTCGACTTGGAACATGCTTTTTTTTAGCAAATCCGCTATCCCAAAACCCCGGTCACATTTAGACTGACTCTTTTTCAGTGTCAGTAACAAAATAGATAACTCAAGTGCCGAAGGCTTTAGGAAGCGGAATATGAAGGCATGATTACGGCGGCGGTACCTTAGCCGCCGTTCGGCGTTGCGCGGCAGTGAAAGTGTTAGTAATGCATGGATTTACTGTTGGGGGCGTAAAGGTCAAACCTTTTTATTGCTATTTCTGCTTCCGGGCGATATATTTAAAAAGTTATTTTTACTTAGCACAGCTTTTTCCATGCAGAATATTTTTTGTGTGCATATTTTTGACTTTTCCATTATGCAAAATTCTTCTGCTAGAAGTTGGTTATATAATGTTTCCTTCTCTGGTATATTTCTTTTAACTGGTCGATTTGAAAATCTTTGATACCTTCCTTGTTCTAGGAGAAACTTTGACATGCTTTTTAGCCACTGGTGGAACTAAGCAGATATTTTTATTTCTGGATGTTTTATCAATTACTGAAACCGGTTGATTGTTTTCCTAACCAGTTCCATAGACTTTGAATAGCTTTGATAAATTTAATTTGCGTCAGAACAGATTCAAAAGACTTGCTCATTACAAATTAAAAAAATTTTTTTTTTTTTCCTGGTTCTCCAAAGGGTTGGCATTCGAGCTTTTCAGTTTCTAGCTTCTTGAATTCCAGAGTTTGAAATATCCTGCTTTTAAGTTTGTAACAAAGTGGATAAAAAAAAAAAAAACTAAATTCTGTGAAGCTTGGTAATGCAGAGTGCCATTATTGAGGTTTAAATGATTCATGCTCTGTGAATGCTTTGGTCTTTCACTTTAGCTCAGTGCACTTTGATATGTAGGCACTATAAAAAAAAAAAAAAAAAAAAAAAAAAAAAATTGTTATAGGGAAAAGAATTATCAGTATCATGCATGTATTTTATCTTTTGTTTCAGAAATGCAAAGCAGCTTTTAAGGTTTTAATGAATTGGAATGTCCCATCTCTACTAATGTGTGTGTGTGTGTATATATACATACACACACTAAAGAGCAAATATATATATATATATATATATTCAAGAGCAATATGCCATTATGTCTTAAAAGAAAAGTGTTTGATCAATGCATCCTTCCAGTGCTTACGTATGGTGCAGAGACATGGACCTTAACTAAAAGAGACATACAGAGGCTGCAGACAACTCAAAGAAGCATGGAGAGGTGCATACTTGGTGTAACCAGGAGAGATAAGAAGAGGAACTCGTGGATCCGAAAAATGACGAGAGTGGAAGACATCATGATCAGAGTTAAATCCCTGAAATGGCAGTGGGCTGGACATACTGCCAGAAGGACAGATCATCGATGGACAGCCGAAATTTTAGATTGGATTCCAAGGGACAGGAAAAGACCCAGAAGACCACATGGGAGATGGGTGGATGAAATTCGAAAGTATGCAGGGGTGACATGGAGGAGACTGGCACAAGACAGACCGTTGTGGAGGAAACTTGGGGAGACCTTCGTCCAGCAGTGGATTGATAATGGTTGACAATGATGATGAATGATGATATATATATATATATATATATATATATATATCTTCTTTTCTGCTTTCAGTCAATGTGTTCTAAATGTGTAGTATTGCCCCAGTGGCCAAATGGTCTGATGCAATTACTCTTACCATTTGTCTGAGGTGGGCCTGGTTTAGAGTCCCATATGAGGTATGGGTGGTATATTTGTCTGATGGCACTGGCTCTGTACCTTCTCTGCAACAAGTGGCCCTAAATTAGAGAGGTGCGGCTGCTTATAGCACCCAGTGTTGTACATGGTGAATAAAACGTGAAAAAAAAAGTGAACATTACAACTTACAATGTAGACAACAAAGCACTGCAATTCTAGCAAAAGTTCGTGCTCCTGGAATTTTTTTTATGGACTCCTGGAATTTATTTTCTGTAAAAGTGTTCAAACCCTGAATTAACTTATCATGGGAAACTAAAAGAGATGAGCAGCAATAAGACTAAAGGAAAAAGCTAAACCCTAAACAAAATGTGAAAAAAGCTGTGATCTAAAGGGTTAAGGGAATTCTTATACCCTCATTTTCCTCATTCCCTTTTTAAAAACAGATTGAGAATGCAGTTACTCTGCTATATCACCAATCTGTCAGAATCTTATTCTGGAAACCTTTGTTCTATGAGTAGTTAAATTTTCAAATGTTTTAAAAACAAATACTGGAAATAATTCCAATGAAATGATACATTATTTTCTGCATTTATTGTGAATGTTGAAGGGTTTTTATTTTTACGGACCAGTAGGCATTTTGGTGGATCAGTGGCTTGCAAATTCTAGTGGTCCACTGGGCCAGTGAAGAATTTATTTCTAATTCGAGCACTACACGTGCCTCTTCTTGAGCTATAATCCAGGCCAATCTTGTACAAATGATCAGAACCTGGTATCTCAAGACCAGTTAGCCACTGGTGCAGCCTTTGTTAGATTACTAACTTAGTTAACTGTGAAAGTTCTGAATTTCTGGTAAATTCTGCTTCAGAATGTAAGCAAGGATTTCTGTGAAATGTCCACTGAAAAAAGTAACCAAACAGTTCTTAATCTGAGGTGTGAAATAGTGATTAAAAAAAAGTGATAAGCAAACTTCAAAATTTTTTTTTTTAATTTTCTTACATTTGGGTGTTAGGAGGCTGAGTTTCTGCCAGAACTTACCCCCCCCCCCCAAAGCCTTTGCTGTGAATACTTTTTGCATTATTTTCTACCTTCCCGTTAAAATCTGTTAGGTGGTGTACATTTGTCATGCTTTCCACTATCTCTTATGTTAGATTTGAAAAATCCCTTTGTCTGATAACTTCCTTGTGCTGTGAGAAACTTTTTGTGCAAAATTTAATTTCCATATAGTGTACTTTCAGCTGCTATTAGGGGAAAAAGTAGGTGTTTAATTGTTATAGAATTTTTTTTTTTTTAACTGGTTCCATTGACTATGACTTTGAAATGTTTTATTAGTGTCTAAAAGGATTAAAGACATGCTCACAACCACAAATTATGTTTTGTTTTTGTACAGTGCATCATCATACAACCAGGTTTAAAATGTTCTATAATTTTCTTTTTCATATTTTTCTTCAAGACTTGAAATCAGTTTCAATAGCCAAAAAGTTATAGGAAAAGTTTCTAGTTGAGGGCCATTCATGTGATGGAAAGGGACAAATGGAACTTTTCTTATATTTTTGCTTTCTACAGAGCAATTTTATAAACTTAAGCACCTTATGTTGCTTATATTTAACAGGTAAAGGCTTCAGAACAAAAAATGAAGAATCTATTTCAACTAGGCACTATTTGACTAATGCTTGACTGAAAGGGACACACACAAAAAAAAATTGCTCTTAGGATAAAAGTAAAATCTCAAGTGACTTTACTGAAAAATAATTGTTTAATCTTTGTTATTGCCTACAGTTTGGGCTTTTCAATAATTATTCCTTCTGCTCTTTGGCTTCACAACTGTAAAGGTGGTATTTAATTCAAAGTATAGTGTAAGCCTATTATAATGCTGGTATACAGGGACAAATTGATAACTAAGATGTGACTTCCAAAGTGGAATATATAGAGCTATGCAAGACAGCACGAAAAAGTATCACTGAAGACGTAAGGAAATTCAACTGTGAGCTAGTGAGGAAAGCAATTGAAAACAACCAAAGCCTAAAGATAGCAAAGGGACATCTCAGTAAGGGAAGAAAACAGATTATGGCTCTGAGAAAAGAAGATGGTTCTATAACAAGAAATAGAGGCGAAATTTTGACAAGAGTGAAAGATTTCTACTCCAAACTATATGAAAGGGATGATATATGCACTCAGACATCATGAAAGGTACCAGAGTTCTTCCAGTCCTCCCAGCAGAAGTTGCTCATGCAATCAAGAACATGAAGCGGGGGAAAGCTCCAGGAGAAGATGGAATTACTATAGACATCATACAAGAAGCAAGTGGAGAAATTGAAACAGTACTCGCCCAAATTTTTACTCGATGCCTTAATGAAGGGAAGATTCCTGAGGATTGGAACAATGCTACAATGATCCTGCTACATAAAAAAGGTGACATTGAGGATCTCAGGAACTACAGACCTATCAGCCTCCTATCAGTGGTTTATAAAATCTTCACTAAAGTTCTTTCACACCGCTTGAAGGTAACACTGGACATGGCTCAACCGAGAGAACAAGCTGGATTCAGGAGTGGCTACAGCACAATAGATCATATCCACGTACTGAGAGAACTAATTGAAAGAGCGAGGGAATATGAACTTCCATTGTGCATGGCTTTTATCGATTATGAAAAAGCCTTTGATTCGGTGAAACCATCAGCAGTTACCACGGCTCTGAAATCCTGCGGTATTGAAGATGCATACATTAATATTATTAATAACATCTATGAAAATGCAAGTGCAAAGATTCGGCTGTTTGAAAATACAACACACATAAAAATTGGAAAGGGAGTGAGACAAGGTGACACCATATCTCCGAAGCTTTTTAATGCCACATTGGAAAATGTCTTTCAATCACTGAACTGGGAAAACAAAGGGATAAAGATTAATGGAGATTATCTAACCCACCTTCGTTTTGCTGATGACGTAGTCATTTTTGCAACTACCCCATCAGAGCTGCAGAGTATGATCCAGGAACTTGCTGACAAGAGTAAAGAAGTGGGATTAAAAATGAACTTTCAGAAGACAAAAGTGATGTTCAATGCTTTTACAAGAAATGAAGATTTATCGATTGATGGAGAAAAACTGGAGATAACAGATACGTACGTTTATCTTGGACAGCAGATATCAAGTGAGGGTCACATTGATGAAGAAATTAATCGGCGTACAAAACTTGCCTGGAGAGCTTTTGGAAGAAACAGCATAATTTTCAAGAGCAATATGCCATTATGTCTTAAAAGAAAAGTGTTTGATCAATGCATCCTTCCAGTGCTTACGTATGGTGCAGAGACGTGGACCTTAACTAAAAGAGACATACAAAGGCTGCAGACAACTCAAAGAAGCATGGAGAGGTGCATGCTTGGTATAACCAGGAGAGATAAGAAGAGGAACTCGTGGATCCGAAAAATGACGAGAGTGGAAGACATCATGATCAGAGTTAAATCCCTGAAATGGCAATGGGCTGGACATACTGCCAGAAGGACAGACCATAGATGGACAGCCGAGATTTTAGATTGGATTCCAAGGGACAGGAAAAGACCCAGAAAAAGACCACATGGGAGATGGGTGGATGATGAAATTCGTAAATATGCGGGAGTGACATGGAGGAGACTGGCACAAGACAGACCGTTGTGGAGGAAACTTGGGGAGACCTTCGTCCAGCAGTGGATTGATAATGGTTGACAATGATGATGATGATGATGACATTATATCTGAATGCTTTGAGCCCTAAGCCAGAGACTGTTTGGGGAGATAATATTGGACCTGCATTATATCAAATTCCATGGTATATATCAGACTTATATCTGGCTTCCACTGTTTATTTTATTCCATGTCATTACTCCTAAACAGAATGAAATTTTGTGTACCTTTCTATCCTAGCCATTTTGTATACTTTTTTCAAATAATGGGTTTATGTGTGAGGATGTAAACATGATTATCTCCCAATAGGGCCATACACAGGTCTAAAAATGGTCACCTAATCGCCAAGGATGACCAAGAAAATTGTCTGGGCCACCACAGAATAAAATCGTACCTAATTCAAGAAATTAAAGAACTTGCAAGCCCCTGAAAAGTACCCCCCCCCCCCCCCCCAATGGAAAGATCTGTGAATTAGCGGAATTTTTTTTTGGTCTTAATTTGGGTCATTTTTAATTGCAGCAAAACTAAAAAGAAATTGTTTGGGGTGGAGGGGATCCTTCTGGGGACTGCATTTAGTCTTTCAAAACTTGAAAAGTGAGGGAATGTTTTTCCTGTAACTAATTTTATTCTCTTGTGATGTCACTTCTGTCCAGTATTGGATGTCAATTTTATTCCAAAAAAATTTTGTATTTCAGCTTGAAAATGTAAATTTCCAGAAACAAGTAAACTGGAGCAAGATTTCTCATGTAATTGTAATTTTTTCCCCCTGCAAAGTTCCCAAACTCCTGTGTGTGATAGATGTTATTTCCCCCCTTGTAAATGTGTGCATTTAAGCTTCAAGTGTGTGTGTGTGTGTGTGTGTGTGTGTGTGTGTGTGTGTGTGAGAAAATGGATATTACAATGTTTAAAAATTAGCAAGAATTGATGCATGGTGTTTAAAAGCATTAATCCCCTTAAAATTATACCATTTATCTAAAAAAAAAAAAAAATTTAGTGAGCTCTTAATACCAGCATTCATGGTTCAAAATGTTATTTAAAACAGTTTGAGTAAATCAGATTAATGTACTTAATTCTATTTTTAACTTGAATGTTCAATTATTTTTCACATGAGTTTTTACAAATTTCTAGCCTACAGATTTTATAAAGGCCTGTTCTTAATGCATAGGAACTGTATCAAGTTCTATTTACATTTTTTTATTGCCAGGTTCCTCTTGCAGTTGCCAGTTATTAAATTAATCTTTTCCTTTATGCATTTTGTAAGTATTTTTAAAATTCTTAAATGCTTTTTATAATTTTTAAAGTTCCAATATTTTGCCATAAAGGTCAATTTCACAATCATTGATGCACATTCAATCGTAACATACTTATCCTTATTGGAATCTGTAATGTTCTAATTTATTATTTTATTAATTTTTCTTTAAATTATCGTGGAGTTTGCATTGCAAGTTTTCTTATTCAGTGGTTGTGTATGTATGGCTGCATCCACAAGACTGATTTGAGAAGTTTGATAGCATTAATAG
This sequence comes from Macrothele yani, assembly GCA_039090855.1. NCBI lineage: Eukaryota > Metazoa > Arthropoda > Arachnida > Araneae > Macrothelidae > Macrothele > Macrothele yani. The sequence goes on along the minus strand of CM076996.1, from coordinate 103,794,611 downwards.
TGAAAGATACTTTACATGTTCATAATTTTTGAAGTATAAAATGCTTTCACTGTGAGGTAAGTCTGGTTTGCAAAAAAAAATTATCCAAATGAAATGTCTAAAAGACAAGGGGGTTATCTTTTGGTTATACTACTCACTACATAAAATTGTATGCATATTTCATGCTTTAAAACATGAGATCCTTTTGCAGAATTCCGCTTTGGGAGGGGGGGGTATTCTTGATCGGTGCAAAACTGAACATTTTTGGATTCGTTTGGGGATGATATTCTGTTTTCAAAACTTTCGAAAACTGAAGTTAAAAAAAAGTGAACATTCCCCCGTAATCGTGATTTCTTTTTCTCACGATGTTTCTTCTGTGCATTATTGTTGTTAAATATAATTTTGTTCCATAAATATTTCCATTTCAGCTTGAAAATGGAAGAAAAATTCCAAAAACGGAAGTTGGCAAATTTCCCTGTGGTATTCAGGCAAGAGTTCTTCAGTGGATTCGAAGAATTCTGCCTTTACCATCGTTATTTCGATGGTTTCGGAGATCGATGCGGAACTGAACGGAAATTTGGGAGGTATTGGTGGTGGTGCCGTTTTCCGTCTGTGGGCAGAATTCAGACTTTCAAAACTTTCGGAAACTATAGTTAGACGTAATCTTAATCCGTTTTTCTAGTGGTTTCTTTTACCCAGTAGTGTTAAATATAATTTTATTCCATAAATACTTGTTTTGCTGCTTCAAAATGGTGGAAAACTTTCCTAAAATGGGAGTTGGACAGAGGGTGGTAGATTTCGCTGGTAATCATATTTTTTTTTTTCTCTGCGATGTTACATTTATCCTGTTGCTGTTAAATGTAAAAAATAATTATATTTTGAATATAGTGATGTGCTCCAGTTTAATATTTACATAATTTCAGTGAACAATTTTGTCTTGCTCATACCGTGTTATGTTTATGCTATTTCACAGCATGTTCTCACTTTTCACCTGTGCTGTTAAAAAGTGCAGCTCCCCCTAGTCAGTCTCATGTATGTTAAAAATGAGTATAATCAGTCCCGCTAAACGGAGTTCCTCTTAATCCAAGGTCATTTTGCGATGAAACATTAAAAAAAAAATTGGATATAAATTTTTGGGTGAAAATTTTTGAAACTATCAAAAGACCCTTTTCAGGTAATTCAGAAACCAATGCCAAGAACTGTTGAAAGATAGCCAAGGGACAAAATGTTCAACCCTGTTGGTGTGAAACCCTGGAAAACCATTGAAGCTGGAGACCGTTCGTTTGAAAATAGAATAAATTTTTATGCCAACTGGGAAATTGAAAGGGGAGGAGAGGCCCCTAAAAAGAAGCTGAAAATAGAACAAGGCTGGTGTTTTTAATGTCTCTACCTGGAAGAAATTAGATGAAGCAATTATTCAGTTACTAATGAAAAGGATTTGGAAGCTGATGAGGGGTAAAAAAATTCTAGTACGGAAGGTACGGCAGCACAAGAGAGCCCTTAGGCACATATAGAGCAGCAACCGGAATAATCGCCAGCTGATTTTTTCTAAAGATTTAAGATGGTGCTGCAAAAAAATGCTCTGCGAAAAACCAGATTTTCTTTTGTCGTCGATGTGATGCAAGTCTGTCTTTAATTTTTGCTAACATTTTCATTGATTATTAAAAATCGCTTCTACAAGTTTTAAGTTGATATTTAATTACCTTGATAATTGTGCTTGTGTAAATGAAATCCTATGCCGCCCCGGTGGCGCAGTGGTCTAAGGCGCTGGCCTCTGATCATTCGTCCGTAAGGGGTCCGGGTTCGAATCCCGGTCAGGCATGGATGTTGTGTTTGTCTTACGGCACTGGCTCTCTCCCTTCCCTGGAACCAGTGACCCTAAATTAGGGACGGGCGACTGCTTATAGCCCATTGAGTTGCTCACGGTGGTCGTTAAACCTCCAATCAAAAAAAAAAAAAAATGAAATCCTACTTTCTCAGTTTTCAGTAATCAGTTTGTTCCGTTCCCAATTACCTCTGATTATCGAGACTACTGTAGTTTTCTTCCTATGGCCATTAATGCATATCTTGGTTTTCTCCTTGCTTTATTTTGTGTATTTCTGGATTATTTTTTTTTCTTCAAAATACAATATATTCTAGTTAAATGGGATACACCAGGGCTTAATACTTTGGCCCACTTATGCAAAGCTTTATCCCAAAGAGCTAACTTGGGATGTCCTTCAAGAATTGTCCCAAATAAATGGCTACCCTGATTAACTGGCCCAATTAACTAGAATCTACTGTATACAGAGTAAGTCGAAATGATCCCGATTTAAATGATTTGGTACTTAGTTTAATGTAAAGCAGATAACTAGTAGTACTATTGAAAAGCACATTTCGTAAATTTTTGTTCAACTTATAAATGTTCAATGTGCTGCACTCCACTCAAACACTGCACACAAAGTTGGAAATAAAGTTCCTGCAAACTCTTTGTAGCATATCTGTCAATTTCTGTGATAGGTGCTGTGATGTGAGCTTCAAATCAACCAACTTAGTTGCAAGTGATGGTACATGAACATGATTCTTTATGGAAACCCCCACAAGGAAAAGCGCACGGGGAGAGATCTGGGATGATCGTGGTGGCTAACACAACAGTTTATCCCCCTCAGAACTGCCAATCCATTGTTTTGGCAACCTGTCAAGATGGCCCCAAACCTCATTATGGAAATGTGGTGGAGCACCACAAGTTGAAAAATGAAGTAATCAATGTCATCTTCCAGCTGTGGGAGAAGTCATCGTTCGAGCATGCCAAGATAAGTAATTCCTGTCGCAGTGGCTTCAGTGAAGGAGGGCCTAATACGTATACCTTCAGACGAGTAATTTCACTGATTACATTAATTTTTGGGGAAGCACGCTTCAAGCTGCAAGATTGCAGGGGGATTTTCAGTGCCCCAAATTATCACTTTATGCCTGTTCACCTTTCCTGAAATGTGAAGTGTTGCTTCATCACTAAAAACTAACTTTTCAGAGAAAGTCTCCCTCCATTAGAGCGAGAAATCTTTCACAGAAAAATTCTCGCTGGTGGCAGTCTTCCCTCTTCAGCTTTTGAATAGACTTCGGACGATACGGTTGTATGTGCAAACGTTTCCTCGGAATTCTAACAGTTTTCTGTTGGGGTGCCAAGTTCTCAGCTTGCTCGATAAGTGGATTTCTGAGGGCTCCTTGTGTATTTTACCCGAACACACTCCATTACGTAGTTTCCCATTAACAGACATCCAGTTGATTCCCCAATTACGAATTGACTTTCCACTGGATGGCTCTGTCCCAAATTTTGTTTGAAAATGCCCTTTAATAGTCACAACTAACTTGTATGAAAATAGAGAACACAAAATGCCTTCTGTTGTCCACTTGCCACCATTGTACGACTTGTTCCTTCTGCCAGACTTATCGTATGGTCTGCCAACCACCCACGGAGTTGGTAGCAGGGCATTGGAACTTGGAGAGATTATCTTCAAAGTACAAATCTCGCAACTAAAAATACTCCTTGCACGTCGTGTGATAAGGCATTGAAATTGGGAACATAATTTTAACTTGCCCTGTACAGTTAGTTCTCTTGGGTGTTGTAAGTGGTGTTATTTTGGTTTACAACTGCTCAACTTCCAGAAAACCAAATTAAATTTTTTTTTTTCACTGTATGACATTTGCTATTAAGGTTGTGAATGTAGCTCTAGAAACCTAAAATGTGGAAGTCGGGGTGGTTCTGTTCTAAAATGAATACACTAAAGAAAAAATGGTGTCACATTTTGTGTGTGTGTGGGGGGGGGGTCTTGCACTTTATGAAGTGTTATAAACATGGTCGTCAAGCTACTGTGTGTATCAGATGATGCATTCAGGTTTTGATATGCTTGCAACGCTATTGAATAAAAAAAAATGAAGCGTGAACTGCAGGCTTTGGGATTCAAATTCTTTGCAATACTGACTCTGATGTCTGTGTAATAGCTTCTATTTTGAAGTATTTAGTGCTCAAGCATACATGTAAAAGTTCCTTAGTATACCTGCCCAAAATAATCCATATAGACAAAGCTGAAAAATTACTGGGCTCTGATGCCATATTTTTACTTTAAATTACTGTACTTACTGTTAAAAAGTTGAGTTCAGGTTTTGCAAATAACTCTGAAAAAAATGAAATTCATTTTTAGAAGATCCACTTGATAGTAGCAGAGGTGGTGGTATATTGGAGTATTTAAAATGCCTTAACAGAAAAATGTAACAATATGAAGGTAGCAAGATATAAATATTTTTTTTTACTTATGAGCATTTTGACAAAACACTATGAATGATGCAGCAAAGGTGATAGATACTATGTGTGCTTGTAAAAGGCTACACAGGGTAAGAAGCCCACCAAGCTATTCCACAGCACTTAATTGTTGAAGTCTTGGTGTTTGTTTCATTAGTTTTGCTGTGCTAAATAGCATTAGTTGAACTGTGTTGCAGTAAATCTAAATGTTATATATTTTTTGATAATTTTTAATTTAAAATGAATTTATTCCAAGCAGTTATTTAAGTGAATAACTTTGTACATTTTTTCATAGGCTACCAAATCATGGGCTCCCAGTTGCTAGTTGAACCTTCAGTACCTCAAAATAAAAGGTAAGTTTTGTCTCTATATATCGTCAACCATTATCAATCCACTGCTGGACGAAGGTCTTCCCAACGGTCTGTCTTGTGCCAGTCTCCAAGTCACTCCCGCATACTTTCAAATTTCATCCACCCATCTCCCATGGGGTCTTCTTCTGGGTCTTCCTATCCCTTGGAATCCAATCTAAAATTTCGGCTGTCCATCGATGGTCTGTCCTTCTGGCAGTATGTCTAGCCCATTGCCATTTCAGGGATTTAACTCTGATCATGTCTTCCACTCTTGTAATTTTTTGGATCCACGAGTTCCTCTTATCTCTCCTGGTTACACCAAGCATGCACCTCTCCATGCTCTTTGAGTTGTCTGCAGCCTTTGTATGTCTCTTTTAGTTAAGGTCCACGTCTCTGCACCATACGTAAGCACTGGAAAGATGCACTGATCACACTTTTCTTTTGAGACATAATGGCATATTGCTCTTGAAAATTATGCTGTTTCTTCCAAAAGCTCTCCAGGCAAGTTTTGTACGCCGATTAATTTCTTCATCAATGTGACCCTCACTTGATATCTGCTGTCCAAAGATAAATGTAAGTGTCCGTTATTTCCAGCTTTTCTCCATCAATCGATAAATCTTCATTTCTTGTAAAAGCATTGAACATATATATATTCCTCAAGAGCAGACTGTAAAGTGCTTTTAATTTGAATGTTTTATCGTAGGTCTTAAAAGCACAAGGTTTTCATTGGAAAGCATTAGTTTAACTGTACCATAATTGTATAAAAACTAAACTTTTAGTACAAACTAAAGATTGTTGCTTATAAGAAGGCAGCTGTTGGGTACTTGGTTTGACCAATACTCAGACCATGAATGGTTGATAAAAGTGCAAAAAAAAATTATGGTGTGCTTGTATTTTCTGAGTTAATTGGCTTGATTAAGGTACTTCAGGATATTTATAGAAATTAAATTCTAATGCAATTTCCATTTTTTACTGTAATGTAAGAAGTGAATTAAGTACTTCAGGTTTACCTACCCAAAATGATTCTATTAACACATCAGTGATAATTTTTTGCTGGAGTATTTAGGAAAAGAATCATAGCAAAGTAATTAGGCTTTTTGCATGGATTAATCTTATACCTAATGAATGAGCAAAACATTTCTAAGAAGTTTTGAAGTTTCTTATGCCTTGCTGTAAGTAATGTAAATTTTTTTAGTAAATCTAAAAAAAAAAAAAAAATCTGCCTTCTGATTTATATTGAATATGAATATTTCAAGGGCTGACAACCTTTCAGTGATTGTCTATTTTGAGCAAAAATTGGGTAAGTTCACCAAACATTTTGTCCCTTGTATATCTGTCCACATCATATTGTAAGGGGGCCATTTAAGATAATTATAAAATGTGTATGTCCACTACCCAAATGACTGTTCCTAACCAGAACTACATGCATACATATCGTTAGGCTGTCCTCTGGGATTCAGAGGTTAGCTCCACAAAGGAAAAAAAAAACTACCGGATAATTTTAAAGATTGCTTAACTTATTGTTGCAGTATCAAACTTCTCTATTTACAGCTATCTTGACTTACAACTCGGGATTCACTGACATCCATCACATGACTCATAAGTTCTATACTTAATATTCATAAAAATCGTTGGTTGGCAATTTTTGCCAACCAGAACTGATTTCAAAAACGGAAATGTTTGAAATAATCACTACTGGTTGTCAGCCCCTCTATTTCTTGATAAAAATGTGTATGACTGAAAAAAAATAAAATCTGCATCATTGTCGTAAAGCAGACAAGATGTTGGTTTAGTAACATTTTTCTTTTTGTCAAAGTAAATCTTTGAAAATTGCTTGTAGCTAAAAGTTTAACTATATATATTTATCATCATGGAACTCTTGAGGTTTGATTTCAAAGTTTTAATCATGATCAGTTTGCTCAGGTCTCCTTTTGCAGATATGGTGTTATTTTAAGTGAAATTATTTTGGACTGTATATTTATTTCCTTTTGAAAATATGCTGAACTTCATTGAATGTGGATTGCAACTGTAAAATAAACTTACATGCTTAAGTATTGTTAATATACACTGCCTGGCCAAATTAAGTCTTGCATGTTAATACTTTGAGAGACCACCTTTAGCAAGAATTACAGCCCTCATTCGGTGTGGCATGGTGTCTGTTTATGCATTGTCTCCCCTCTGATTTGTGGCCAGCTTTGCAGTAACATTTCACAAAGATCCTTGGTTGATGATGGAACAGTGGAATTACTCCTTAGATTCCTCTCCAGTATATCCCACAGACCCTCAATGGGGTTGAGGTCAGGACTTCGTGGTGGCCAATTCAAGTGTACAAATGTCTCATACTCCTTGAACCAATCTTTCACAATTTTAGCACGATGAATCGTGGCATTGTCGTCCTAGAAATAGGCCATTGCCTTCGGGGAAGAAAAATTCCATAGATAGAAAAAGGTGGGCATTCAGTATGCTGAGATACTTAGGTGACTTCATTTTATTGCTGCAGAGTGTTGCTGTGCCTAGACCAGCCAAACAGAAGCAACCCCATATCATAAAACTTCCTCTTGAGGCCTGTACAGTGTGGGTACAGTACAGGAAGGGTCAGATACTTCATGCTGTTTCCTTCAAACACTGATGTGCCCTCGTTGGAACAGTATACCTCTACTCATCGGGCCACAAGACTCCCCATTGCTCAGCAGTCCAATCTTTGTTCCGTGGCGAATTCCCCCCCCCCCCCCCCAATTACTCTTGCTAACCAGTGGCTTTTTTTTACAACAGCTGTTTAATCCCAATCTACTGCCCCGGTGGCGCAGTAGTCTAAGCGATGGCTTTTGACCATTCGTCCGAGAAGGGTTCGGGTTGGTTAAATTCCTGGTGAGGATGGATGTTTGTCTTTTGGCACTGGTTCTCTCCCTTCCCTGGAACCAGTGGCCCTAAATTAAAGACGGGCGACTGCTTTATAGCCCAATGAGTTGCTCACGGTCGTTAAACCTATCTCCAAAAAAAAATCCCAATTTAAGTTCGTCTCATCGTGCGAGTGGAAATGGTCTTGTTTCCACTATTAAACATGATTGAGGGTTCTAGTGTCATTTTTTTTTTTTTTGCAATGCAATTTCACTCAGCGTTTTAATGATCTTTGGTTACAATTATTCAGGACTGTTTTTCGACCACGCACATCTTCCGCGAAGTTGATGCTTCACCACAATCATTCCACAATTTAATAATGCTGTGAACAGTTCGTAATCCGGTCGGTGATTTCAGCAATCTCCTTGCAGGTCTTCTGCTCTTGCCACAGGCCAATAATTTGGCCCTTTGTCAACTGTCACATCTTTTCCACGACCTCGTATAACTGTTGCAAAAGACAGTTGTTTGCTTATGTATATACTTAAACGTCTCATAAGAAACTATGAAAGTAGAAAACTACTGTTGTGAAATAATTTTAAGAAAAAGAATGCGGGCACACATAGCTAAGTAATTTTCAAGGGCTGAACACCCTTTAGTTTTTCTGGGAGCTGCTGACTGTAGGCTACTGTCAGAACAGTTGTTGCTGTTTTATTATACAGTCAACTGGGTTAAGACGAGCTCGGGTACAACGAGGTCCCGGCTATAGCGAGTAAATGCCAGAAGAAGTTTGGTTTCGTATGCAATTAGTGTTAAATTATCACGCTTGTTATGAGTATCAACTCTGTTATAGCGAGCAAATTTGCAAGACTTTCAGATTTATTTTTTTACACCCAGTAAAGACGGCACGGCATTGAAAGGTGGTGCCAATTAGCCACCTGCTACCCAAAAAGTCTTTGTCCCCTGCTCCGAGAGAAAGTGTTTTATGACTTCTTAAATTTCAGCCCAAGGGTAGGTGGGGGTGGCATTTTGTGGGGGAAACTTCCCAGCCTTTCCGTTGCCACTGTTTACGAGAGGGTTCCTGGAATTCGCTTTCTCTCATTGGCTGCTATGGTCTAACCCCACGCATGTTTTCTTAGTGCATTCAGTATTTCAACTTCGCACGGGACATATCGTAACCTTTTTTTAATCAGAAAGTCGCATGCAGCCCTACTTTTGCGACATCACTTATGCTTTCCCTCCCCTTTTTTATTAAGTGTGATATTGTGAGCAAAATGGTTGGTGTTAAAAGAAAGGCTCTCTCCATCCGGGAGAAAATGGATATTATTTAGGTACTGCAAGACGGCGAGAATAATTCAGCTGTTTGCAAAAAGTATGGGCTTTAATCATCTACCATATCTACATTGTGGAAGAACAAAGATGCAGTTTTGTCAGCATTTGAAAACAATCTTACAGATTGCAAAAAATGAAAGTGTGAAAAAAATGATATTGATGAAGCTTTACTTTGTTGGTTTAAAGTTCAACGTGATGCTGGTTTTCCTATCAATGGACTGATTTTAAAAGTGCAAGCGAAAAAATTTGCAGTACAGTTCGGTCATGAGAATTTTATATGTAGTAATGGGTGGCTTGATCGCTTCAAGAACAGACACAATATTGTTTATGCAAAAATGTCGGGGGAATCAATGTCTGCGGATACGGAATCTGTAAGTCAACGGCTAAAAAGCGTTTGCCCCAGCTTCATTTCTGAATTCAGTGAGCAGAACATATTCAATGCTGATGAAACGGGCATTTCTTACAAGGTAACCCCTGACATGACTTTAACTTGTAAAGGCGAGAAATGCATTGGAGGTAAATTGGCAAAGGATCGGCAAACCGTTCTAATTTGTGCGAACATTGCAGGAAATGAAAAAAGAAAATTGACAAATCGTTAAAGTCTCTGTTTTAATAATGTTAATCTCCTGGTTGATTATAAAGCAAACAGAAAGGCGTGGATGACATAAGATATTTTTACGGGAGAACTTCATAAAAGGGATCTTGAACTACGAAAGAAAAACTAACATTTTGCTGTTAATAGACAACACCCAGCACATCCCAAAGTAGAAAACTTGACAAATATCAAACTTGTGTTCCTACCACCAAACACATCAATTCCTATGGACCAAGGGATTATTAGGAGCTTTAAGTGCCATTTTCGGCAATTTCTAACCGTACAATTAATCCAAAAATGGAGAAGCTAGAAATTAAAATTTCCGTATTGGATGCTGTTCGTCTTATGAGAGAAGCTTGGGATAGTGTCACTCTGACAAGCATTAAAAATTGTTATATGAAGGCTGGTCTTCTAAAAAGACTTTACTACAAAGCACTGAAGTGATTGATGACGATCTCCCCTTATCAGAATGGTTAAAAAGTAGAGATTTAAGCACCTTTAACAATTGCAATTCTCTTGATGATTTTATTGACATTGACGCTGCGGTCCTAACAACTGGAATTTTAACGGAGGAACAAATTGTGCAAGAAGTCATTGCGGTGAATGAAGAAACTGAAACCGACAGAAACACAAGAAGTGACTTACAATCGAGCACAAAAGATGCCTTGGATGTTTTAACTACATTTTATGAAACTAATTCTGGCAGTGAGTGTTCAGTTCAGTTAAGTGTAATCTGATGGGTTTTCGGTTGAAGTCGAGGACAACGCAGCTAAAATTAACCAAATTTTTTCATACGAAGTAAAAAGGATGTGTGCTTTGTGCAGATAGTACTGTACCTGTGCTTTGGGTAGATAGTACTGTATGGTACAAAAATTACAATACTGTATAGTACATATTGTATTTCATACAGTACGTATATAGTATAAATGTGTTATTCAAGAATTTTAACTTAATGTGCATCACATCGTACTTACATATGTATGTAGTACTGTACGTACGCATTTTTCAAGAATTCCACAACTAACTGAAATATTGTACGGTAATTTCAACTAAACGTAAGTACTATGTATTTCTCAACATTAAATATTGTATGTACTATATTTGATAACGAAATTTATTTTTTGAATGATTTCCTTGATATTTTGGGTCTTTCCCGGATTATACGAGTAATGGCTATAATGAGCAATTTGTTAGATCCCAAACAGCTCGTCTTGACAGAGTTCGACTAGTTGCTAAAATTAACTTCAGTTTTTCGTAATAGTAAAATATTCACTCGGGAGTTTTGTCCTCTGCGAACAGGGGGAGAGGGTGCAATGCTCTTGACCTCTCTGCTGGGTTGATAGCGCTGGTCGCTACCCAAACTCTGCATACCTCCTCTCCAAAACGTAATGGCAATTGTCTAATCTGTTAAATAAATAACAATTAACACATACGCGTGCACGCTTATTCACAAAACGCAAGTTTAGTACATTTCCTGTTCAATCAGCTGTTTTTATAAGTAGAATACATATACAACTTACACGCTTATAGGTGTCAAGATTTTTATCTATTTAAAACATATTCAAAGATTTCAATTTTTTTTTTTAAGGGGGAGGAATTGTGTTGGTGGTTTTCACCTGGGCCACGATAAACCATGTACTGCCTATGTAATCTGTCCCCTTAGAAGATAAAGCTGGGTCGATGGGTGACCAGCAGTTTTGACCCCGATCTACCCCCTCCCATCATGTGGTGGGTAGGTCTCAAAGCTTAGGTAGCTTTCAAAAATGTTTCAACTTTAGTTGGCTGGTAACAAGAGTCAAACCTGTCTCCACCCACTCAACTGGTCCGTAAGATTCCTGCTGCCATAGCATATATGCTAACCATGAAATAAATTCTATCGTACATGTATCTGGCAAAATCTTTATATTTAATTTCTTTTTGTATTATCAACCTCAACTGAAAATTATGAAAAGCTTTGAAGTTTCAGACTACCCTGCTCATATGAATACGGTGATAATTCCTTTCGAGAGAAGTCAGGTCAGATGTAGACCCCCTTCTCCCATTGTGGGTTTCAGCCCTGCTTTCAACAGAAACAAAGTTGGCATTTCCTGTTTGCAAAAGTACGTAAAACAAGTACAAATGAAAAAAGTCACGTGCGTGCAAAAAAAAAAGCAATCTCCTTACCAAATCTCTCCAATGCAGTTTCTTTACGCCTGAGATTTTTCCAAAATGGTGCCTTTAGAACACAGGAAATCGTAGGCTTTCAAACCAAATTCAAACAAGTCTAACTCTGAAACGGGCGTTTTTAGGTCTGTGAAAATTTACTGATTCTCCTGTTGATAAGTGATTTAATTTTCAGAATTAAAAAAAAAAGGTTTTTTTGAGAAAATCGTTGGCAAAGTTGCCGATTTTTCAAAATCAGCTGTTTTTAATGCTGCCGAAATGTGGAAACTAGCAGTTTCACAGATACAAATGTGCACTTTATTTGCAATTTTTTTTATATATGTCTTTAAAAAAAAAATGTAGAAAAAAACTCCACCACACCTGTTAAAAATAATTGCGGAGTTTGATTTAAAATTTGAATCGTACGATGTGTAAAAAATATTACCGCCATATATTATACACACAATGTAAAAAAAATACCAGAACAAGATATATTTTTTAATTCCGCTGCAATGACTCGCCGAAGTTAGGGAAAATAAGTTTTCTAGGCAGCTTGTTTGACTATGCAAAATTAGAAACCCTCTATCTAAAAGCAAATTCTTTTTTTCGCCGAAAGAAAAATTTATGGGTCTCCTTATTTTAGTCAAGGAACACCCCTTAATTTTTTTTAGAGAAATCTGTGACCATGATGGTACGACCCTGCCTGAGTTGAAATGGAACCAATCTGTCGTCCTCTGTCATAACATCTGATGCGAGAACATTTTCCTTCACATCAAAGTATTTTTCGAAATTATCCGCATTAAGAATTCCTCTTTGTTCGGCTTCTTCCACCAAATTCATTGGTACCGGTTCATCTGCTCCGTTCATTTTCGTTATCAATTGTAGTGAATCTGCCATAACGAAAACAGTTCTTAATTTTAGTAGACATTATTCCACGAACCTCTAAGGAATGTCAGCGCTTCTACGAGATCTACACAAAACTGAGTTTTGTTATCATAACACTGACTCATTTTTCGAACAATTTCTTGTCTGCACTAGGCTGAGTTCGGGCTCAATTTTCTGAGCCAGAGCCTGAATTTTATATTGCAAGATAGAGCCCGAAAACTGGCTAACCTGTTTAACCATTAACAAAAAAAAAAATCCACGTTTCCACTCTTTCTCTCCTGCAGTTAACCAATGTATTTCTCAAATGGGGAGTGGGGAAGAGACAATCTATTTTTACAGTGTAACTAAGATTTTCTTTGACTGTCAGTTTCCACCCGAACTGCTTTGGGCAAACAAGCATCCGAAATGATCTGGCGGTACTGCAATTGTATGTTGCTCAAATAATGCTGATATCGCACCATAATGCTCTGCAATATGTATGTTGCTAAATAGAATTAGCAGGGAGCTACTGTGTGGAGATAAGGACTAAACTATTGGCGGCACGCTATAAACTATCCAATATCTATAGTTCTTAAAAGCTTTTTCTTTGCAGAAACACTAATGTGGGGCCTATGGCATTTTCTACCCAAGCCCAGAAAGCAATCTCGAATGCCCCAACCAGAACCAGTTGCCGAAGAATTCCCTTACCAAATATATGCACCCTGTGTGTGTACATGCACACATACACAGGGTGCATAGGAAAGTCCCTTTAGCCTGGAATAACTTGCAAACTGAGAGAGGTACAGTTATGCAAGTGAGATAACGGTATAGTAAAGTGACTACGCTCAATCGAATGCAACTGATAGCAGTGTCCCTAGTGGCGAAATGCGGAAGTTAGCCATTGCAAATCGAAAACAAAGTGATGGAGCAAAATTTCCAATTGCAATGTTGTAGAGCATCAATTAATTAGTACAAAATGACATTTTCACACGGATAAGATAAATTGTTGCCTGAATACCGGACAATGTCCGAAAGCGATGCGTGACTATTCAAATCTGCACACTCACATTTCGCAAATGCAGATTGTGACGTACCGTACGTATGATATAAAACCAGTAGCAGGATGTACCCTGATCAGAAGTTTAGGTCTACGTACGCTGTGTGAGAATGGAGAGCTTGGATTTCTGGGGTTACGAATAAAAATCAGGTGTATGCAACAGCGCCTATTATAAGTCTGCTGGATCTACGTCATCATGTTAGATGCTTGCAATAGTGTGACACACCTTCCATGCTGAGAAATGTGCATGCAAAGTTAATTTCACTAATACAAATGTGTATCGTGGGCAATGGCGAACTCTTCGAACATACTAGACATTAACTTTTTCTTACTGTGCACCTGTTTGCTTTTTGTTTTGTGGGACGTCATCAAACTGTATTGACATAAGTACACATTTATGCAATAAATTGTGTGTATTTTCTCATACCTATGTCTGTTACCTTCAAACGTTCACACAAAAGGTCGCACTTTGATTTCGGGCATTTTAGGGTATTCGGGCGACAATTTATCTTATCTGTGTGAAACAAATGTCGTTTTGTGCTAATTGATGCTCTACAACTTTGCAATTGGAAATTTTGCTCTGTTTTTGATTTGCAATGGCTAACTTCCACATTTTGCCACTAGGGGTGCTGCTACAGTTGCATTCTCTATATATATATATATATATATATATATATATATATATATATACTTAAGAGCAAAACTGAAGACTAAGGAAAAAATTTTAGAATTTAAAACGAAGGGTGCAAAATAACCTGAAAATCAAAACGCGCAACGCAGCAGTTTTGAAAATTCAGAATTCACATTCTATAAAAAAGATACCTAAGCAAAAAAATACATATATAATTTTGACTCACACCTAGTACAACATAGAAAAGGTTATGTATAGCAAAAGCAATAAAGTGAAACAACAAAGAAACTGTACAGATTTGAAATTCTTCCTGGGAGCCTTATGAATAAAGTAGTTGTACATATTGCTGGTTAGTGAAAAGCCAGGCACTTTGATATAAATTATTTTGCTGTTTATTATTTTTAATGGGAATTGTGGGTTTGCACTATGTGTGTATATGGTTATATTTTATTTTTCTTTGTTTGTTGGGTTTACTTTTCTTCTTTACTGGTACTTGAAACCATGTATCAACATTCATAATTAAAAAAAAAAAATTTGCAGCCCTGCTTTTGATGTGGGTTTTTTGTTTTACAACTGTGATGCTTGCATTGGTCTTTTTGTTCACTCTTGGAGTTAGAACTGTTTTTTCTGTATTTGTGTTGAGGGAGGTTGTACTCCTTTTCATAAATTAGGATGTTGCTTGCTTTTCCATTTGGTTGTTTGCTTTTTCTTTAATTTATTTTGGTTTATGATTATTTTGTAAAAAATCTTTTTGTAATTACTGGTTATTTTGACTGGTAGTCTGTTTCATTCTTGTAACATGTTTAAGTATCCCTTTGGTACATTTTTTGGTTGGATTCTTTTTGCTCACTTTCTTAAATTGTTTTTGTTGTGAGGTCGGGCAAATGTGTTTTAGTTTGCTGGGTATGGGTTTTTATTAGATATCCCTTTTATTGACAAATTTCCCATAAATTTAATTGGTCCTTTAGCAAACTAAAATAGCAGAAACCCACAATTCTCTGGCCTTAGTAGATTAGTGAGGGTTTTCTTGTTGCTTGCCCTCGACGAAGCCGGCAAGAGATCAGTCATTAATATGCTTCCCTGCATTCTTTTATTCAGTACTTTGCATCATTTGAAGCTAACCTGGTTTGGATGGTGTTTTTTTGGTGACTGTTGGTCTTTATATTAATTTTTTATTTCTCTTGTGCAAAATTTTGCTTTGCTATATATATAAAAATATATAAATTCTAAGAGCCCGGGCTCTGGCTCATCCAGTCTCAGCTCTGGTCTGTAATACATTTTCATGCATTGGATTATTCCCTAGTCAGAAGGTTCTAACTTTGCAGAACTGTGTGACAAAGACACTTTACTGCTTCTAACCCAGCAACTTCAATGTGCACTGCAATTGTCCAGCATCAGATTTTCCTCTTTTCCTGCTGAAATTCTTTTCCCCAAGTTTTTTATACTCTTTGTGAAAATTTCCGTATTCATCCAAGCTTTTTGATGCATAATTTAACGGTAAAGTTTTGACACTATTAAAACAGCATGGCTTGGCGGATTTTCCAATCGCTAACAGAGGAAGTTTTTCAGACCCGTCTGTATTGTAGCAGACCAAAACTGTTACTCTTTCCTTACTGAACTTTCCTCCAGAGCACTTCATTTTTTAAAGCCAAAGTTTGATTTGGGAGGGCTGTAAAGAACCCACCTGTCTCATTGGTGTTAAAAATGTCCTGAGGTGCGTAACTCTTTTACAACGGCTGCCATGGGATTATTAAATATATTTTTAGCAATATCTGCACTCTCAACTATTTAAGAAGGGGCTTTTTGGTCACTTCTTTCTGCTAGGTCAGATTTAAACTCTTTTCGCACAGCATTTTTGCTGAATATTTTGCATGTAATTAGCATACATGATTCTTCCACAGATTCGCAGAATTCATTTTTTTTTTCTTGACAGCATTTGGATAATTCTCTATCGCTGCAGAACTGAAGAGAAAGGGGAGGGAGGGGTCGTTTTCCATCTGGAGATGGTATTTAGTCTTTCAAAACTTTCGAAAACTGAAGTTAAATGGAGTGACTTTTTCCCGTAATTGTAATTTCTTTTTTCTCACAATGTTGCCGGTTCCCAATATTGTTATTAAATGTCATTTTATTGCATAAATGTATCCAAGCATGAAACTGTGGGCAACTATTTTCAAAAACAAGTTAACTACAGGAAAATCTTCACTGTCTTTTTCACGCAAAAATCCGTGGATTCGAAGAATTTTGCCGTTTCAGTTATCATTTTTGGCACTCTTGATCAATGCACAACTGAACAGAATAGGGGGTAATGGTGGGGGAGAAGGATTCGTTTTTCAACAGGATTCTGTCTTACAAAACTTTAGAGAACTAAAGGAAGTTAGATGCAGCGAAGATTTCTCCCGTAATCTTTTTTCTTTCTCGCGATGTTCCTTCTGCCCAGTATTCTTAAATATCCTTTTATTCCACGAATACTGCATTTCAACCTAAAAATGGAGGAAAAAGTTTCCGAAAACAAGTATCGGAGCG
The DNA here is from genome assembly GCA_039090855.1 of Macrothele yani. Classification (NCBI taxonomy): domain Eukaryota; kingdom Metazoa; phylum Arthropoda; class Arachnida; order Araneae; family Macrothelidae; genus Macrothele; species Macrothele yani. The sequence goes on along the minus strand of CM076996.1, from coordinate 103,778,027 downwards.
AAGATTTCTCCCGAAAGCGCATCCCCCCCGCGATGTTTTCACTATCCTGTGTTAAGTGTTACTCCCCCATAAATGTCTGCACTTAAGCTTGATAAGAGGGAAAATTTTCCAAAGACTGAAGTACTGAGTTTGAAAATTTGTTAGAATCGATGTATGGTGTTTAAAAGTATGTGTTCAGAGTCGCACCATTTATCTAAAGTAGCAAACGCTGAAGGAAATTTTAAAAGTAATGATATCATGCATTCGTGGTCCTTGGGCTGAAAGTTCTTTCAGCATGATGGATACATTTACTTCTGAGGGAATAAAATGGGAGGAGGAAAGAAAAGTGAAGAAATAGGAAGGGAATTATATAAAGAGAAAGAAAAACTAAGCAAAGATTGCTGTGCAGCTGCAGAGTAAACAAAAAAACAAATATGGCCATGGAACTTGCTGAGAAGAAAGCAACACGTGAGGAAATTGAACTGTTATAGCAATTACAAAAAAAAAGTGTTTGAAGCGGTATCTTTTAAAATCACTGTTTTTAATTTGGTAATTTCATATTGAGTACAGTGAACAATTCAATCTTGCTTGTGCTGCTTTATATTCACACTTTTAGCATGTTCTTATTTTTTTTGTCCGATTTAAAAAGTTCAGCTTTTTTGTTCCTTGCTCAGTCTTGTATGAATTAGTCGAATCTAGTTAGAATGAACTTGACAAGATATTTCGTTATGGTAGAATTTTACAAAAACTTCATTTTACCAATTTCAATCTACAGGTGCATTTATTTCAAATCAAATTTAAATCTAAATTGCTTATTAAAAAAGTAAAGACAATAAAATTGTCAAATCAAAACTAACATTTTTGAAGAAAAGTTTTTTTTAAGCAGTATGTAGCTGCAGATCTTTCTACAAAGAATGCATATGGGAAAACATCTTCCAGATTGTTAATTCATGGTGACACAAAATGGCCAATTTTTTCCCAGCGTTGGAAGTGTTTCTGAAATGCTAACAACATTGGTCATAGCATCATTACTTTCAAAATTTCCTTCAGTTTCACTGTCTTTTATAGACTGGATATCAACATTTTGTAAAAAGTGAATTTACCTGGAAACTGAAGGTGTCTTCCAGTTATCATTTGTGCAGATCTACTTGGCAGTTATTTTCCATAATTTTTCTGCCAACACATTTGTCTTGAAATGCTAATGCTTTTATTAGCTGAAGTTGGAATAAATATCCCTGCCTCATCAGCACTTAATAAGTCTGGACAGTTTATTAGAGCAGAGCCACTATCTCCATTTACTTTTTGATACCTGCCTAACCGGCCATTGCAAATGGCAACCAGATTTTTTTGTGGTGGCTCATAAATTTAATATAGTGGCCAATGATGGCAAGTAGATTCCCCCCAAGTGACCAACTGTTTTGTCCAACTCCCCCCCCCCCCAAAACCACCACTTGTGAAAGAATATAGAGTTCAGTTTTCTCACCTGTGTTCGTGCTGCTGCTTCGAAAATGGAAGTGAAGATGGGCTTTAAGAGCAACTTAATCTGCTGACTGATCAGCCTGGAATGACCAAAGGATCAAGGTTACTAAAGTAACCTTTGCCATGACATACCTTGCACAAAGTACAGGTCGTCTACAGGTAAAAGAATTATCTTTGAATCTCTGTTTAGCCACATATATGCTGAACAAAAAAAAAAAACTGTTATGGCAATGTTTTTAAGATGATGCAGCTGCTACATCTAATGCCATGTAGTATTGCTCCTTGTGAACATGGCTTTTCAGCAGTGAACCTCATGGAAACTAGTAATTGGGAACGTCTGAATAGTGACACTTTGATTTAATGATTAGATGCAATTGCCTTAAATTGAAGATTTTGATCCTCAAAATGCTATTCAATTGTGGTGGGCAGACGGGAAGATCAGACACTATGTATCAGCAGTGAACTGTATCAACATTATTAGTGCCACTTTATGTATATATATCCTAGCTTTTGTCCCTTTATTTTAAATATTAAAGAAATTAGACATCTAAGTTCAATGGCCTCTCAAAAATAAATTGTGTAAATTAAGATGGTAAGAGTAATATTACAGTACTGAAAATAAGTTCTCAAAATATAATTTTGAAACAAAAGCATACGCAATATTTGCAGTCAATCGAATGATCCTATGCAGTAACTGCTCTGCATCTGTTTTTATGAAGTTAATTGGGAAGGGGGGTCTCATTAGAAAGGGGGAAATTAGTTTTAATTTCATAGAAACTTAAAGAAGTTACTGAATTTCTTTCTTTGCATAGCCAGTAGATCTTGTCATTTGGCTAGTAAAATTTTTATTCCACTAGCCATATTGGCTAGTAGAAATTTCAGCAGTTTCACAAGGGTTGGATTTAACTGTAACACCAGCCTGACTATCCTAGTGGTCAAAAACAGTGGCCAGCTGCGGTGCTTTCTCGCAGATTAGGCTCGCTAACTGGCACGCTCCGAAGTGGTGAATGTGCAGAGTTGACATATTAAAATTGTGCCAACCATATTATCTTCTGTTATGGCTAAATAACTGGCTTTTGCAAATCTTCAGTTTTTCCTCTTAAGAAAAGTGAAATATTTCCTGAACTGTAACTACAAAACTTCAGAACAACTTTTGTGGAATGAGACGACCAGTTGGTCTTTGTTATGGTTCCACAACATTCCCATTGTTTTAAAAATTGGTTTGAGCCACTTCTGACACAATGTGAAGCAGACCTACCTGGGAAGGGTGTTTTCTTTTAACAAAACATCATTGAGAATTCAAATTTGCTGGAGTTGTAAATGTTTAAAAGTCTTACTCCATTCACTATAGTCAAAATTACAAACATTATAGTATTGGAATATGCAGTTTTCCTGTTAGAGGGTGTATATAACTTCCTTACCATTTCTGCTTCTAGTAGTCTTGGGAGGGGTGTCATTTTTCAGCAAAGAATATTTTGTGCAAATTTACTTCGTAGTTCACAATTGTGCTGCCAATTTAATTAAAAAAAAAAAAATCACTATAGAATACGCCTCCACTGTGAATGCTTTGGTCTCAATGAGCTTCTTTAAATTAATGCACACTTCCTCTCCTGGGGATGTAAAGTCGGGGGCAATTTAAGTTTCTAAAAACAATTGCCCACCTGTGTGAAATTTGTCTATTTGTGTTTGCAGCAATTTTGCCAAAAATGTTACTTTCTAAAGTACACAAAGTGGCGTGGATTCGTTATCACAGATCAGGACTTGTAAAATGCAATTTCCCAGGTGCAAGAGTCTATCGGTCTGGGGCATGCAAATAAATAAAAAAAAAAAAAAAAAAAAAAAAAAAAGCAGCATTAGTTTAATCACTTCATTATGCATCTTGTGCTGAAATTTTTCTGAATATTTTGTGAAAATACCATGCGAGCCAAAAATGTTTTTGTGAATCAACCATCCGATATCAAGTGCCATCTAGATCGACCCCTGAAAGTAAAGTTTTCCTCCATATATCTAGTTAGATTTAAAAAAAAATCTTGTCAAGTCTTTCACCATGAGAAACATCTTATGTACAGCTTGCAATTTTTGTTTTTCTAGTGCAAGTTTCAGCAACTAATGGGCATGAGCTGCTACTTCTGCTTGTGGGTGTTTTTTTACCGAAGGTGTATTAATCTTGCTTGATTTTTAACTGATTGTACTCACTATGAAGAAAACTTCATATTTTAAATAAGCTTTTCTACTAGGGTGTAAATTAATTTTTTTAGTGGAAGCTTTTCTTTTGCTCAAGTGGCTTCACCTTATTCATTTGACTATTTTTTATTTGAGTCAACTGAAATTACCATGTAACTGTCACCCCCATTTTTTTTGCTGAAACAGTGAAGAATAGCTACTTACTATGTGATTTAAAGATGTTTGTTTGATAATCAGATACATTCTAATAAATAACCTGATTTTTTTTTCTGTGCATGATCATGATCTATTGATTTATGAGGTGCTCCACTGGCTGTTTGGTTGGCCTCGTGGAGCTGAGGGCATAGGCTTCCCATTATTCCTGAAATTCTCTTTAATACCCCCAAAGTCACCAGAATAAACTAATCTTTCATGCAAAAAATAAATTCACTCAGTAGCAATTTCTGGTACAAAGTGTGCAAAAGTGAAAAGGCTGAACACTTGAAATTTTGTGCCAACAATTTGGCCTGCTTTATATGAAATCTTCCTCTGTGAAGGATTTTTCTTGCAGATGTATATTGAATTTCACAACATTGTGAGACTAAAATTTAAACCCTTGTCAAATTTGAAGTACTGAGTCACTGATAAACAGCACACTTGTTAGTTACTAATAACTTCCATAGCAGAAAGTTCCTGGTCAGTCTGCGACAGATATCATTGTGCCACAAAATAATCTGCGGGGTGGTTCCTCTGCAAGATAACTACTAAATGCAAAAAAAACCCAATAAAAATTGCAGACATTTTTCTACCAAAAAAAAAAAGTCTTAACCTAGGTACTACAGCAATTACAATGTTAATTAGGATCAGGAACATTCTGGTCCTCTGTATCTGGAATTTTGCCAATATTTTCAAGCTGAAACACTAAGATTTCTACTGTGGAATTAACTTTTTTACGGTTCTTATAGAGGTTATTCAAAAAGTTGGTCAAATTTTCGAACTAAATCCTAGTTCGTCATCAGGACTACGTCACTGGAGTAGTTGCTGCCACTCAGTTGGAAGAGTCCAACCGCAATTAGCGTTCATTGTGGTACTTCGTACTAATTTGATCCCTTCTTCTAGTTTCCTCTTTACTTAGTTTGACTGGTGTGCGATTATTCTTACTGAGTCCCAATTTATGGAGTGTCCACTTGCTTGTATATGTCTGTCTAACCCTGTTTTGTTACTAATATTCTCAATAGCTGCTTCAGGGTTCCCACGGTGCTTATAAATCCTTAAGTCCTTAAGAAGTGCTTATATTTTTTGTGGGTGCTTAAAAGTCCTTATGTTCCCAAAAAAAGCAAAAAGTGCTTATTTTTTATTTTGTTCAGATTGCTTAAAGGTGCTTATTTTTTATTTTGTATGGACTTTTTTTTCAATATTTCCACATTTGCCCATAAACTCTCGATCTGTCGTTTTCGTGGAACACGTGAGTTCATATGAAATGCTATACCTAATTCATATTTGGAGCCTAGACACAGAAAAAAAAAGTTGGTGTCTTTATACACTGAGTGGCCACTTTATTATGACCACCCCCTCAGTACTTCGTTGGGCCACCTTTCGCCCTTAATACTGCGTTAATTCTTCGTGGCATGGACTCCACGAGATGTTGATAGGTGGTTTGTGGAATCTGAGACCATGCTGGTTGAATAGCAATTTCCAGGAGTGAGATTGCAGGGTTGTGGATCCAGCTGTCTGATGGTTCGTTCAACTTCGTCCCACAAATTCTCAATGGGGTTGAGATCTGGAGATTGTGGGGCCACCTAAGCAAAGTAAACTCGCCGGCATGTTCCTAAAACCAATCGTGTACAGTACGAGCACTATGGTAGGACACATTATCTTGTTTAAAGTAGCCATTGGCATAAACCATCCACATGACAGGATGCACTTGGTCCGCAACGATGTTTAGATATGTGTCGGTCAGACGTTTATCAACACAAAATAAAGGACCCAAAGCATGCCAGGAAAACATTCCCCAAACCATAACGTTGCCTCCACCAGCTTGAAGGGTTGTAGCAATGCATTTGGGGTCCATGCTTTCGTGCTGTTTCCGCCAAATTCTTACTCTGCCATTGGCATGGTGCAACTGAAAATGTTTCATCGGACCACATAATTTGTTTCCAATTATGGACTGTCCAATCCTTGTGCAAACTGGAAACTTTTTCTCTTAACTGCAGGCAGCAAAGGTGTTCAAACAGGGGTCATTCCATGCCAAATCAACCAAAAAATTTGAATATTCAACCTGACCATCTCAGATTTCAATGAAACCTTCAGGGACCATTTCTCCCTAATGATATAAATAAGAATATATTGATATTTAAAAAAAAATTTCTCATTGGGTTTTTGTGTAATTTTTAAAAATTTTAAAACTTTTTTTTCTTGGTTGCGTAAACTTTTTAAATCTTAAATTTCTCAAGTTCTATAAGGCCTAAAGAGTTGTTTGACCTCTCATTTTAAAGATAATTTCATAAGTTTTAATTTGATATGCAACTTGACTATGCTTGGTAAAAAAAAAAAAAAAAAAATTTGAAAAAAGTATTTTTTGTAATATAAACTTTAAATCCTGAAACTTTTAAAGTGGGATCTCAATGGGATCGGGAGCTATGGCAAAAAACTTAGTTACTGTACAAGTAATAATGGATTATAATTCTGGTTTTAGTGTTTACATAAGACACTTGAGTTTTAAAATCTACATAATACATCATACTAATACATAGTCAAACATAAAACAAGGGAAGGACAGTCCCAACAGGCTAAAAGTTTTACCTGGTAAAATTAATAAAAATTTTTTTAGCTAGCATTCAGAGTTGTAGTTATGCCAAAACAGCGACCTCTTGGTTCTTTAATTTAACAAATAAGTTCTTGTTTGCCTTCTTGGTTTCTGAGTATGTAAATCGATAAACTCTTCCTGTAGCTGTTGTAGGATCAACTTTTGTTAAAACCTCACTTTTATGCACAACTAGTATGTCAGTAAATTGTGGGTATTTGAAAGATGGAAAAGGGCCACGTGGTTCCAAAAAGCTTATTTTTACTTAATCTCCTTCTATTCCTAACACACAACCTAACCCCCACTTGTCTGAGTATTGGCATGTAACAAAGCAAACAATGTCATTAATGTCCAGATCATCATCAGTGTCATCAGCTGAAACTATTTCTACCCTTGATTCCTCTGAAAATGAGTAGCTTTTCACTAAAACTAGTCTCATTCACAGGATTGTAACTGAAATTGTTGAGTACCCTTTATTGTTGCTGCTTCAAACCTACTCTTCAAGGTCTTTTCCTCTGCCTTGTATTCATCTGTAGTGGAATACAAAAAACTGATGTTGAATATATTGTCTTTAGCCCAATCATAAAGTTGCCGAGTGGTCATAATTTGATCATTGTAGACCATTCGTAGACTGGTCGATGCCGCTAATCATTTAACAGTTCCTCCGACACCATCACATGCATTTTTTCCATGTGACGATGCAAAGAAGTTCCATTCTGCCTCGATGCCAAAATCTTTCTCATGATGGCAGAGATTGAGAAAGTTTGATTTGTTTTTGTACTGTGACTCTCCATCTGAAAAATAATTAAGGTTTATGGGGCAGATTTTGTTTAAGAAAGTCAATCATGAGGCGTTGAAACAAATGAACAGCTACTGTATCCTGCACCATACAATCGGAAAGAATAACCAAGCTCAGGTGCGCAAACTTTTTGGTTTCCTCGTCAACGTAGTATATAACAAACGGATGTATTGTTACTTGAGCATTGTTCCAATGAAAGCCTTGTGCAAAATCTTGAAGCACAAATACATAATTTTCAGCAAAATCATAAAGTACAATGCATTGGTTTTGAGGTAGATTTTCTTTCAAGTGTCACAAATAGGAAGACTGAGTAGCAATGAGTGTCTTAAAAGTTTTGGCAAACTCTGAAACAAATAATCTAAAAACTCTTTCGTCGGTTTTATAATTGTTTCCAGGACACTTGTTTATCAATCTGCATCTATTGTTTGAAACTCACATTTTCAATGCTATTAAACTCAAAAGCTTCTTCAAACCTAGCCTTCAAATAACTTCCTGGGCAATTAACACAATTTGCAAAGTAACATTTAGATGTTGGTGTTTTGCAAATTATATTGCTTGTTAAATCTTTGTATGTTTTAAACAGGAGTTCACCATTTGTCAATTCAGGTATTTTACACTGAGCCATCATTAATTTGGCATTCTGATGTATTGTGCAAATGTACACAGAATGTGTCCCACAGGACCTAGGAAGAACACAATGCTTGGGATGAAGCTCACAAAATTTAGAAATTCAAATTCTCTGATCAGGGTAACTCTCCTTAAACAGTACATGATTCTTTAAATGTACTTAGAATTAAAATACTTTTGAACATGTACATGTTTTTCATCTTTTTTGACTGAAAGTCTTTTTTACCAGGCATTTGATGACTAACCACATCATTTTGATAGAATTCTTTGACTAGGGCTACCATTGCAGGGTTTAGTAAATCATTATCTGTAATAGATGACCCCAATGTAAATTGGTTACCTTATAGCCAATGTATTTTTTTTTATTTTTTACCTTACAAAAGTTAAAGGTAGCAATGTAGCCCTAACTGGTATTTAAACTATACAATGGTACCATAACGCCTGATCCCATTGAGATCCCACTCTAAAAGTTTCAGGATTTAAAGCTTATAATATTACGAAAAAAATATTTTTTTCAAAAATTTTAAAACTATCTTAAAAATTTTTATTTTTTTAAATTTTTTTCACCAAGCATATTCAAGTTGCATATCAAATTAAAACTTATGAAATTATCTTTATAATGAGGAGTCAAACAACTCTCTAGCCTTATAGAACTTGAGAAATTCAAGATTGAAAAAGTTTATGCAAGCCAAAAAAACTACTTTTTCAAAATTTAAAAAAATAATTACATCAAAACCCAATGAGAAAAAAATTTAAAAATATATTCTCATTTATATCACTAGGGAGAATGATCCCTGAATGTTTCATTAAAATCTGAAATGGTCAGGTTGAATGACCGGTTGATTTGGCATGGAATTGCCCACAGGCCTTCGGCTGCCATATCCCATCCAATGCAGTGTACGGCGAACAGTGTGTGCAGAGGTAATTTGAGGGGGATCCTACATTAAGATGGTCTGTAATTTGCTGCGCTGTTTCCCTTCTGTTGTCTGTTACCAGTCTGGTTACTCTGTTCCGCCCGGGCAGTCACTAGTCGACGACGACCACACGTTGCACGTAGAGACCCAGTTTTTTGGCTGACAGTCCAGTCTTTAAACACTTTAACAACAGCTGCTCTGGAACATTTCCCGAATGCAACGGTTTCGGTGATACCCCCTCCGTGGCTCAGCTCCTACAATCATCCCACGTTGAAAGTCTGCCAAAACGCATTTTTTACCCATCTCATCACCCAAAAATCACTTCTGCTACTGTCTCCAGCACTAAGCTTTCCCTTTTTATACTAGCCTCGCCATCTGGTGGCAACAGCGTGCAGCCATAGCTTATTTGCTTAAAACTGTCAGGTGGTCATAATAAAATGGCCACTCAGTGTATACATATAGAAAATGTATTTACATACATTTTCTTCTATATGTATATAAAGCTAGTGCGCGTATAATTGCTTAAGTCCTTAAAAAATTTTCAATAGGTGCTTAAAAAGTGCTTATTTTTTATGGCAGAAAAAAAGTGAGAACCCTGTGCTGGGTGTTCTTTCATTGACTTTAATACTCCCTGTTTCTCCTATATAGCTGAGTCCGCAGTTACAATCGATGCAATATATTACTCCTCCTTGCAATTGGATGTCCACTTCTTTCTGCTTTAAAGCTGGCAGGAATTTTTAATTTGTTACTTAGATCTGGAGCAAGCCTGATATATTTTGCTCCGATCCTCTTCAGTTTTTTGAAAAGTCCCTTGTTTTACGTATTTTTGCTGGTGAATTTGAAGTTGTTTATTTCCTGCTTTTTTTTTGGCACTTGGCTAAATAATTTCTCAACATAAGGAGAGGGGTGTAATTGTTTTCTGCCAATATTTCTTTTAATTCTTCTCTGTGATGAGCATCTGAAGAGACCAGGACTTCAATTTTTTTCCAAAAATTGTCTCTGTATTAGATTTAATATAATCGGGGTGGAATAAGTAGAAGTCTAACATCTTCCCTGTGTTAGTGGGTTTTCTAAAAAGCTGAGTGAATATTCTCCCCTATCTTGAGGTAAAGTTTAAATCAAGGAAATTGATGCTATGGTCTTTTCCAGTTCCAGGGTATACTGCAAGGTATTTTCTAGCGAGTTAAATTCTGCTAGAATCTGAGGGTAGAGATTGGTCCTCAGTAGTATCTACTATAAATAAATCCTCCATATATCTTACATAGAGAGCAAATATTGAAGGTTGTTAAAGGATTTTTGCCTCTAGCTAATTTATATAATATTTTGCAAGCAGAGGTGCTAGTGGAGAGAACCCATTGAAGTTCTGAAGTTTGCCTGTAATATTTCTTTCCAAACTGGAAGAAATTATTCTTGAAGGAAAACAGGAGCAGTTCATATATGCCAAGTAGTATTTCTCTATTGTGATTATGGAAGACTATTTTTTCCACCAGGTCATCCGCAGTGAATTCCAGCAGGAGGTCCAGGTTAATGTTGGTATACATTGATACTATACCCACGCTTGATTTCTGGAATAAAGTGATATCTAACAATAAAGTGCAGAGGCATCACTAGGAAAAAATTGTCATAAGTGGAGAAATCTTCGCTCCGTTATCGGAACATTTTTCTCAATTTCCCATCTCAACTGCAAACATTTATAATTAATGATGATTAAACAATAATACAGAAGCACAGCGGGTGGAGGGTTATTAGATGGAGAAATTTTTACTCCATATAACTTTGGTTTTCAGAAAATTTTCCTGTATTTTCAATATTAAATACAAAAATTTCTCTAATAAAATGATATTTAATGACCACATAGGGCTGAGGGAATATCGCAAGAAAAGGAATTCAAGTTTACTGGGTTCCTCTAAATTTTAGTTTTTGGAAATTGCTGCCTCCATTTTCAAACCAAAACACAAGTATTTATACAATAAAATGAACAATATCAGATAATTCTCTCTTCAAGCATAGAGGAATGTTGGGAGAAAAAAATTCTATTACAGGAGAAATCCTTACTCCGCTTAACTTCTGTTTTCAGAAATTTTGAAAGGCGGTAAACTTTGATCTGCGATAGGGAGTCTGCAAGATGGTTTAATAGGGTTCTGGGGACATCGTTTCTGTCTGCAGGACAAAAATAAATCTGCGATGTGCGTCTGCCATCGCCGTGATTCTGCTACGAGGACGAGTAGAAAATGAATCTGCGACGTATGTCTGCCGTCGCCGCGATTTTGCTATGGGAATGAGTGCAAAATAAACCTGCGCTGTACATTGCCGCGATTCTTTTACGGGGAAGAGCACAAAGTAAATCTGCGACGTATGTCGTCGTTTGCGAGGGGGTCGGGGAGGAGTATGATTATGGGAGAAATCCTCACTTTGCCTAACTTCAGTTTTTGGAAATTTTGAAAGGTGGAAAACTTGCATCTATGAAAGAGTCTGCAAGATGGGATATCCTTTTTGTCTGCAGAACCAAAATAAATCTGCGACTTAAGTCTCCTGTCGCCGCGGTTCTGCTACGGGGCTAATAACTACTCCCAGGTGATGAATGTCCTCTGTACAGTGGTAATAAAAGAAGTTAAAAAGGAAGGGCAGGTGAAGTAAGGAAGTGAATAGGCTAAATAATTAGGTACAGTTGGTATAGGTCAATGATCTACACCTTATAACTTCCTGTTGATCACACATCAATAAGAATAGAGAATTGCATGAACATGTGCCATGTGGGCTTGTAAGCAAAGTATTGAATTAAATTGATGAACATTTTAAATGATTACAAATGTATCTCATACCAAATCTTTGTGGTCTATGATGTTCGACAATGCAGCAAGATAAGAAAAAGGTTAGGCTAGTTATCATACAGTAAGTATGCTTAAATCACTGTTTGTGGTCTGTTGTCACATGACTAAAGATGTTAATATTTTCATTTAATGTATACTAAAGTTCACATGAATGGTTAAAGTCAAGAAACAAAGAGAAATAGAATGGAAAGAATGTTGCGTGCGCGCACACACGAAATGAGTTTTAAATCGTAAATTATTTAAAAACAAAGAAACCATGGGTCACCAGGACACAACACTTAGTAATTTATATTTGCTATTTTATATTAACTCTTGGAAAACAAGATTTCTTTTTCACTCCTAGTTTCAATGCATTTTGTAAAGCACCCCATATTATACTAAATAGGATTGATGTTAGTTGATTTGGGTGGCTGCTTCATTCAGCATATATCATCTTTGAGAAAATTGCTGACCAAACAAGCTCAATGAGATTACTTCACTGTCCATAAGAATATGATCTGAACTTTTTCCCTGAATGGACTGACATGGATTGATCTGGTCTTTGTGCCTCAGGGCAGTAACGTCGACTGAAAAATGTGCAGGTCAGTGTGTCAGTTCATTACTATTCCTGCCCAGACCCTCAAGTTGCCAGATTAATCCCTTTCTGTGATATTAGAGGGGCCATTGTGAATCCCTAGTTTGTTTCCAGATGAGAATTCTCCAATCAGTATTTCAGTTGAATCAAGCCCACTAGAGCAAAGGTTCAGCTGCTGGCAGCTTACGGGTTAGAAAAATATTCTGAAATCTGGTGCCTAGTTAACTTATTTAGTGGCCAGAATCAAAACATTGGACCATGAGGAGGAGGGGGGGGTTATAATGTCATGTTGTACCCTTCAGTCCAAAAATGTTTTACACTCAGCCATTAGCTTACCTCTGCTTTGGGGGAGGGCTCTTGAATTACATGTTAAAGAATGTTTTCTGTGAGGGCCTGAACAATTTTTTGGTTGCCCTAGGTAATCAGGTGACCACATTTCTAGCATCAGGGTCTATTAATCATAGGCAGGTTAACTTGGAAAATCTCAGGCCTGTAATGGGAGCTGGACATCAGAACAAGATCAAAATGCTGCAATAGAGCAGATGCTTGGTGGTTCTAACATCCTAGCATTGTCTGATTTTTTTTATATATATAAGGTGAAGGTTTGTATTTACAACTTAACCTTATTCTGGTTAAGTTGAAGGTAAAATTAATGTTGCTTTGTTGTATAGTGTAACAAAAACATTACATATGTGGTGTACACTGTTGGGCAGTTGAAATACTACACATTTCAAGGGAGAAGCAAAGACCCAGAAGACCATTTGGGAGATGGATGGATGAAATTCAAAAGCATGATGGAATGGCATAGATTTCCTCAAGATGGGAAGTAGTGGAAGAAACTTGGCAAGACCTTCGTCCAGCAGTGGAATGATATGTATTTAAAGGCCACATCACATGTTTCTGTACACAGCTCTTGCTAGTGTTCAATCTTTCAAATAAATGGCCCATTTAAAGATTTTCCTCATGTGGACTTTGAATTGGCTGTTTATGGGAGCACTTGATACCATTGGCTGCTGTTGCCAAGAGGTGTGGAATTGCCAGACAACTTTTTAAACATTGACTAACAGACATTTTATTTTGTAGAGACTGCCATTGTATACAGGGTGTTTCATGAAAAGTGTCAAAGGAACAGGAAATAAGAGGACAATTTAGCTATGGTAGTTGCACCCTCTGGAATGTGAATCGTGCCAAATTATCAGATTTTTCCTGTAAAATAGCAGCCCCCCCCCCCCCAAAAGCAGCTTTGGTTGGACTGGTGAACTGTCATTTTTATGCTTTAGTGACATTCCTGCATGCAGTTTGCTTTTTCCTATTCCAAGTTTAATAAAGTTTTGTAACAAAAACTGCTCTATTCTACTTAAAGTAGAAATGAAGTATTTTAGGAATTCCTGAAAATTTACTGTCACATGGGGCAGTTATGACATTTTATGCCATAACTACTTTTTGGTAAAGAAATATATTTAAAAGGTGTATAATCACTTATGATAAAAATGTTTTAAGACATCTGTTTAATCTGTTCTAATTCACAATTTTGAGGAGTGAAGCTGTTGTGTTGAGTTTCCATAGTGGTTATTTATTTCACTTTTGTTCTGTTATAGCTTTTTGGCCCAAATTTTATCGTGATCACAAGCCAGTCAGGAAAACAGATTTCATTTTCTCTGGTTACCTGTAGCCTTCATTTTTTACCTATCTCAAAGAGCTTGTTTTAGCTGTCTTTTCCATGGTGCAACTAGATACTGAGATTTCATGGTTAGGGGAACCTTGTCCAAAGTAGCTGTACTAATTTCCTAATCTGTGAAATTAAGAGTAATCAGCTAAGTGTTCTATGTCTAAAGTGTCGTTAAATAATCTTATTCCACTTTTTTTTTTTAAAAGGGCATTATTGGGGGAGGGGGGTCCTTTGCTAAATTACCTCCTAAATTTTCAATATCCTTTTCACCATGCCTAGAAAATTAGGATTGAGAAGCCAGAAATATAAACCTTTTTAGTTTCAAAAGCTTTAAACAGGAAAAACCTCCTTGTATTGCAGTTGAAGTGCTGGGGAATTCCAGCTATAGTGTTTAATTTGGCAACTACAACTTGGTACCAAAGTCTTGTAACGCCTCATGTAAACATTTTACACATTTGGCCGCATTTTGAAAAGTAATGCCAATTCCAGACAAAATAAATAGTACATCATTTAAAGATAATTTAGTAAGTCAGGGTTCCCACTCAACCTGGAATTCTCAAAAAATTTGTAAATGGTTCCAAAAATCAGGGAAAAGTTTCCTTTTTTTTATATATAAAAATCAATGGATACTTTATTCCCCCCCCCCCAAAAAAAACCCCTTATTTTTTCAAGATTTCAAACTTTTGCTTGCAATTACTGCCTGCCTAGAATTTGGTAGATCTTACTTTCAGTTATATTAAGTATTTCCTTTATTCACTAAAAAAAGATACAAAATTGAATTTTTAAAATTGCCAGTTATTAAGCTTTTGTTTCAGTTTCTGCAGGCAGTTGTTATAACATGGAACAATTGGGCACAATGGCTCCTGCTTGAAGAAACACTTCACAAGAGAACCAACCAAATGATGGATCAAAGTCCTTTCTCTGTTGGTTCTCTTGAAACATGTTTCTTTGAACAGAGCCATTCCATCATTAAGCTTAGCTGCATTGTTATAGAAAAACTGAAACTATTCAACTGACAGATTTTTTCTTACATATATATGACCTGTTTCTATGGGAATGTATTTACAAATTCTGTGTGGGTAGTATTAACAAAAGTTCATGGAACTTTGGTACATAAAATAATGTGCAGTTAGTTATTAATAAAAAGCAGGTAATTTTATAAAGACAAATTACGTAAAGAATTTACAAGTGTGTACTTTGGTGAGAAAAAAATTAATGAAATGTAACAATTCTTTGCAACATGCCACTCTGGAAAACTTTAAAAACTGCCTGGAGAACCTGGAAAAGTCAGGGAATTTGTATTACTTTTGAGTGGGAACCCTGTAAGAAATAAAAACTTTTTACAGATTTAACATCTGTGTTGTTGTACATGTGATAAGACAAGAAAGTTAAATAATACCTAAGTTTACCTTGGGGAACAGATATCAAGCAAGGGCCACATTGATTAAATTAATCTATGTATAACAATTGGTTGGAGAACATTTGAAAGAAATTGACAAATTCCTCTTTAAAATTTTACTGTCTTGAAAGAAAAGTATTTAATCAATGCATCCTATGTCCTTATTTGTTGATCAGAGACATGAACCTTAAGTAGGACATGCAGAGGCTGCAGATAACTGAAAGAAGCCTGGAGTGATGCATGCCTGCTGTAACAAGGAAAGATGAGGAACTTGTGGATCAGAAAAATGACAAGAGTGGGATGATCAGAGTAAAATCACTAAAATGGCAGTGGGCTGGACTATTGCTAGAACAGACTAACTGAAATGTTGCTCAATTCAAAGGGACAGGAAAAGACCATGTGGGAGATGGGTGGATGAAATAAGACATGCCACCATGACATGGAGACTGGACTGGCTCAAGACAGACCGTATGTAGAAGAAACTCATACATACGGCCTGTCTTGAGGTGTGTGCGTGTCTGTCACAAGCAAGGTTAGGACAGAAATGATGTCAGGGACTGGCATGAAATGTGGTCTTTAATTTTTTTTACAGGGGATAAGACCACTGGGTCATCAAGATACCATCGGCTGTGCATTGATGTAAGTGCTGCAGTGACGAAGAGGAAAGTGAAGAGAGAACAGGACAACTGATCGGTAATAGGTGTGGGCTCTTGCTCTAAGCACGAGAAATGCTCAGTTACTGGGTATTGTTCAGTTTGACTATTTCTGTTGGCAGCAAGTCTGCCAAATCTAAAATAACTTCAATAGATGAGAGCAATCCTGGCTATTTTTAAAACAGACAAAAAAGCAATTCCTGATAATTAAGCATATATTTAGAGCTGTAAAGACAAATGTTTTTGTGTTGGTTAAATCATAACAGGCTTTGTTTAAAAGATCTTTTCCCCATCAGAATTGACTGTTTAAATCATGCTGCCTACCAGATTTCTAGAAATATTTGGAGCCCTGTATATAGATATTGTTTCGGATTTTTGGGTATTAAAAGTGAAGCAGAACGCTTTCCCTGGAATGCAGACAAGGCCTTTAAAGGAGGCACATTCTTTCAGTTTGGGTCAAGGTAGTTAGAATGACAGAAGGTAGGTCAATGAGTTTGCCCAGCCTACTCCGGCTTAGGGTTCCAGGAATCTGTGAAGTGAGTGGAACTCTCTTGGGGCTGTCCAGTGCTCCCTCTCCGCAGTGCAGACATTCACTTGGTATCGTGAACTAGTTTTCAGATAAAGGTAGTTTTTCTTTGTTTAATCGACGAATAATTTTAAAATCTTCCGTTGCCAACTGATTCCAAGCACAGGCTGAAAATGCTATTGCTTGGATCGAAGCGTCCGCCGCCTGCAAATAGAAATGTTAAAAACGAATAAGCAGGACTGGCTGCAACACAAGGGCAACCGGGGCAGTCGCCCCAGATCCCACACTTTAAGAGAAAAAATCTTTTTGTAGAATTTTTATAATTTTTTTCATAAGTATGGGGCATGTAGCTCTTAAGATTTTAATAAGTTTTTCTATCCCCCTCCCCGTTTTTGAATAGGTTGTAGTCCTTCGCCGTACAGATATACTGAGATTTTCAGATTTAAAATTATTGTAACCACTGTAATGTTTTCCCCCATTCATGAAACAGCAAATTAAATTTCATCATTTTGGGGGCCCTACTTTAATATATTCATCAATTTGTGTATAAAGCAAATGCTGAAATTTAACAAAATTAAAAAAATAAATCACTGCAACATGTATAGGAAAAATCTTTTTACGAATTTATTTTAGTCCTTAATATTTTCTACACAAATATTCACTATGCATTTTTTAAGCTTAAAGACAAATCTTATTTCTGTGAAGATAATCAGGGTCTTTAGGACAGATTTAGTGTTCTTTACAAACAGCATTTTTCATGTAGCAATTTTGTTAAAATTAATTTATTTTCTAGCGCCCGCAATGAAATTTTGCTCCGGGCCCCGCAAAAGCTGTATCAAGCCCTGTGACAAAGACAAAATAATAAATTTATTTTTTAATTTAATGGAAACTTTACACTAGGTAGAAAGTTTGAACGCCTGCGAGATGGACAATGTAATGTGTCTATTAATGCTTGCAACTTTGCTAATTCTGAAGAGGAAGCCATAAGCTATTTTGCTGGATATTTAGCCTTTAGTCGCTAAAAATAAAAAAAAAAAATGAATTGAACATTTTCTACTTAACAAGGAACTAAAATAAAGGCTGGATTGAGATTTTATCAAGACGTGGGCTAATGATACCAAATAGCATTAGGATAGAAACTGGGTCATTCCATGTAAAATCACCCAGCAGTTTTAAGAGATGTCCCCCACCCATCTTGGATTTTTGTGAAAATTGGTACAAAGTTATTGTACTGGAGATATGAAACCTTCTGAAATTTTAGGTCAGTCTGTCCAGTAGATAGTAATGCTACTTTAAAAAATTGGGTAGCTCTGCCCAGGGGTGCAGAAAATGTTCAGGGCCAAATATTTCCCCAGAACATTTTTTTTTTTGTCTGAAATTTCCCCAAAAACCGTAGCAGATTTTCATTCAATTTTAAGTGATTATTAGAGTATATGTAGATGAATGAGAACTATCCTTAAAGCCTATTACTTCAAATTTTGAAAAAAAAAACATTTATTCCAATGAATAACGAAAAAAAAATTGCCCTTTTTTTAACGCATGAAAGATTTAGTGCCCCCTCTAGCAGGTGAAAGTTTTTAGGTGAATCAAGAATTTTTTCCTCGCCTAAAATGGCGGAACCCATTAATTTTCGATGTACAAAGAATAGGCAAATCAAGAAGTAACCCGGGGCAGAGAGGCTGAAAAATAAACAGCTAAAAAATTATGTAATTAACTAATTTATTTCATTCTAGCATTCCAGGCATCTAATTGTGCCAGATAATTTTATAGAATGAATTTAAATTCAACTTAAATCCTTTGAAAAATGCATGGGTCATTTGCTTTAAAATGTCCAGAACCCCCCAATAATTTTTCATATTGGTGCTTATAACACATTCGATGCCATTATTTTTTCTCTATTGGAGGTTTAACGATCACCTAGAGCAACTTGGTGGGCTATAAGCAGTCTCCCGTCCCTAATTTAGGGCGACTGGTTCCAGGGAAGGGTGAGAACCAGCACCATGAGACAAACACAACATTCATGCCTCACCAGGATTCGAACCTGGAACCATCTCGGACGAATGATCGGAAGCCATTGCTTAGACCAGTGTTCCGCAACCCTTTTCTACTCGTGGCACTTCATAAATTATTCATGCCTCAGCACAGCACACCAAAATGTTAATCCCTTCAAAAACGTATGACACTATTGATATAAATATATAATGTAATCAACCTATTAATACACTGCCGGACAATTGCTTAAGGATGGATGAAATAGCAACGATAGCAACCATAAAATGGAAGGCAGGAAAATGGAAATTAGCATAAGTGCGGGATACAGTAAGACGTGTTGTGCGTATGCAAATTTTGGATTGCTGAACTTGTTCGTGACTTCATAGTGCTGATAAGAGATATAAAGGATTTGACGCATATTGACCGTTGTTCAAACGCAAAGTTGAAAGGGAAAGAATCAATTGACGAACTTGCAATTTTCAGTATGTCTTCCCGACATCACCTAGATGATTTTACACGTGGCCATATTATTGGCAAGATTGAAGGGCGAAAAATAACAGATGTTGCCAGGGAGTTCGACGTCAGCCACAGTGTTGTTTCAAGGCTTTGGAAATCATTTCAAACAAATAGAGAGTGTAGCAAACGTCACGGGGAGGTCGTGTTCGCAGTACGACACCTTCAGAAGATCGGTACATAGTGCTATCAACAAAAAGACACCAGCACAGCTAGTGAGGTAGCAAATCAGTTTATGGCTGCTACTGGCAAGCGGATCTCCCAAAAAAACTGTCGCCAGACGTTTGCACGAAGGAGGACTATACGCCCGCCGTCCTGTTGTGTGCATTCCATTGTCCTAACGTCACCGTACCGCCCGTTTGCAATGGTGCCATCAACATCGCAATTTTACTGATAACGACTGGTGTGCTGTCCTCTTCTCAGATGAGAGTAGATACAGTCTATAGTCTTATTGTCGACAACTGATCTAGCAAGATAGTGGTACTGCATATTGTCCAGCAAACATACAGGAAAGGGACCGATATCCAACATATAGTGTCATGGTATGGGCTGGCATCATGATCAATGGCAGTACGTCCCTCTGTGCTTCCAACTGGGACTATGACTGGCCAACGATACATTAATGATGTTCTGCTACCTCATGTTCGTATGTTCTGTGGTGCTGTCGGTGATAGATTCATTTTCATGGACGACAACGCAACATGTCATCGAACAGTCGCTGTCCAGGAGTGTCTTGAGAGAGGATATTCAACGCCTCGTATGGCCAGCACGTTCTCCAGATCTGAATCCCATTGAAAATGTGTGGGATGCTTTGGGGAGGAGTCTTGCTGGTCACCAATGCCCTCCAATAAACAAGGACACCCTCATGCGTGCACTGACGGAGGAATGGGATAAATTACCCCAACAGCTGCTTGATAATGTTGTGCAAAGCATGACACGACGTGTGGAAGCTTGCATTGCCCTCCATGGTGGCCATATCCCATATTGACATCTTACGCCGGAACGCCTGCTGACGGTAATTGCATTTTTCACGTTTACGTATTCTGCACAAAATGGCCTGTTTGTCCGTTGAACACGTTCCAAAGTCTTCTGGATTTCAGAGCACAATAAATTGTCTTGTAATGTCCTGGCATTGTGACATTATTTTATTTCCCTTGGCATCCAACCACACTTACTTTTTTATGCGCTATATAGCCGTTTATGATCCGTCCTTAGCAATTGTCCAGCAGTGTATTAGGACGAAACACTCCGTGCAAGGAACTTGTCCATCTTGAAAAAATAAAAGTTTAATAGTAATGGACAATAGCAAGACTGACTAGCAATCGCAATTTTCGGACTTCTTCAGAGCACAGCTGTGATAGAACTGAAATAATTGTAAGACGTGGGACCTATACTCTTCAAAGGGAAGAAGGGACACATATACAGACTTATTTAAAATAGTCTAACAATGGGTGGGTGCATCAGCACAGGAAAAAAATAAAGTTGAAGCACTAACAAATACCAAAACAATAATAAAAGACGGGAAAAGTTTTGCTAATCCCAACACTTTAGGGAAAAGCGTACACAGAACATGCGGCAAGTGTAACAAAGAAGCCAAATAGTGCAGCGGTAGAGGCGAGAAATACAAGCACATCAATAAGCAAAACTACGTATAACTGAGTAAATAATTTACACTTAATTTCTTAGAATACATAATTCACGGCATGTAAGGAGTAAACAAGCATTTAATCAGTGCAGTGGCAGAGAAGGAAATACAAGCACATGGAACACAGTAACTGGGATAAAATTAAAAAATAAAACTCTACAATTAATTTCTTACAATAGGATAATATGTAAAAGTTAGTGTCTCACCTTGTGGGGCACACCGGTTGCGTAACACTGGCTTAGACCACTGTGCTGCCGGTGCTGCCCATTAGTTTCTGAAACGTTTATTAGCGTGACTAGTGGTTGCGTCGTACTTGTTAGTCATGCCACGCTGTCTCCGCCTTGGCATTAGTAAAGTCGTTTAGGCTCAGTGAATGGTTTGCGCACAGCAGCTCGCAGTACGTCGCAGCCCTCAGAACCTCTTGTATTCATAACGACACATTTTTCAAAATGATTACCTTGAAGTAAATTACTCTCATTTTTCACGTTATATTTGTTGCTAATAAGTCAAGTTTTCGTTTTATCACTATTATTTTAGCAGCGGGCAAAAATTTCCCCAGTGCTGCCTTAATTTCCCCCGAACCTTGTTTGTGCATTCGAACATATTCTGCACCCCTGGCTCTGCCTAGTTTTCACGCTATGAGTTTTCACAACTATGCTGCAGGAAAAAAAAAATCCTAACTTCACAGCTGTTACAGCCACATAATTTTTTCTTAAATGATCTGCATGATCCATACATTTGGAAACAACTTGTTTCTCTGCGCATTGTTTGAATTAAACTTTTTTTTTAATTTAATGACAAAAGGTATGGAAAAATGAGGCCACATTTTTATTAAACAAAACAATGTTTTTCAAGTTCAGCCCCTCTTCAAATTTGCTAAAAATATTTTCATATGTGTATTATGTAACTTTTCAGCAGGAGAAAAAATACTTTGGGCAATTCGCAATTTTGGCGAGGAAAAATAATGAAATGGTTTTATATATGGAACTTTCAGACATAACCAATTTTTTTAAGTGGTTGCTTGACCATTTTGTACCCCCCCCCCCCCCCACCCAATAGTTTAACCCTATCGGTGAGTAGCTCAAAACAATATTTTATTTTTGTGCTGCCATCTTGGATATAGGTTAATTTTTTGTTTTCTGCGGAATGCCAAAATAGGGCCTCACAATGGTTTTGAAAAAAGGAAATTGCTTTTCTAGAGTATTGTAGATCAAAAGTTCTGGTTTTCACTACCTTAAGGAAGACATTTTAGACTTACAGAAAATGTATAGAAATGAGAGAAAATATATATTTTTTAATTTGCTTAAAATGGTTAAATCTGCAATACTCGCAAGCATAAATCACCATTTTTGATGGACTGTTAAGGTGACTGGGAGTTGGAACCGCAAGTTCAGAATTTTTGTGTAATAACTATGGCTAGTAGTTTTCAGCTATGGAGAACTTGTCTGGGAGAACACACACACACACACACATATATGCGTGCACGCTCACACACATGCATTTCAGATCATCAGCAAATAAAATTTATTTTGGATCTTTAGATTTTTTTTCGTAAGTACATAAACTAAACAAGAAATATTCTATTTTCATATTAAATGTGCAGTCAAATAAAATTAATTTAACCTGTTGAATTGTAATAAGGTACAGAAATTTCTTTAGTTATTCATCCAGTGCACATAAATACTTTTCAGAAAATGAAAAATAAAATTCCAACCTAAATTTCTTTGTCAGTGTAATGCTTGCTTATATAAGTACTAATGAATGTTGAGCCCCCTCCCCCAATCATTCCCCCTTACAGGACTTCAAAATAAAGTTCTATCCTCACTTGCTACCTGTTATTGCCTCCTAAAATTTCTAGTCATTGTGCAAGTTTCTACTTCAGTTTAGGAAAAAGGTTGTGCATTACCACTGACTGAGAAATGTTGAGTATTTCACTGATGGCTGTTGTCCTGCACAATATAAAAACTGCAGGAATTTTCTGAACTTGTGCTATCATGAACAGGATTTTTTAGATTGGTAAGGAAGTGGTCATTTTTTGCAACAAGCTGTGGCAAGTCACAATGTGACTGACTTATAGGTGCAGATTGTAAAAAGGCTAACAACAAAAGTCAGTCTGCCGCCAGTCCCTGTTTTGAGAAAGCAAAAGCTCTTCCTGGTGATGCACAATGCATCACTTTACACCACTTCCCAATTTCAGAATTGGTGCTAAGAGATTAAGTTCTGAAAAATATTACAGTATTTCTGAAATCAGTGTAACTAATTTTCAAGATGAGTTACATGCTAACTGCTGCATAGCATGTATGATTCCTGTTGGTATGTGGGATTTGTTGAAAAGATTAACTAAGATGGTCATGTGGCTGTTTTGATTCATGCATCCATATGGGCCTTCTCAATCTTTTTATTTGCATAATGATTGTGAAGTACCTCTGACCCATATGTTTGGAGGTAAACACTGCAACAGGAACATTACAGCCTATCCAAACAGGCTGAAGTTTGTTCGGTTCCGGACGCTTAAGTAGCACTGTCATATTGGTAATATGAAAATATATTAAAAAAAAATCTGCCTCACATAAGACTAAAAATTGTTTTTTTTAAAGGAACACTAACATGCTGGTATAGAAATGTAAAGTTCAAAACCTCTTAATCACTGCAATATCACTAATTTCAGTTTTTTCCATGTGTAGCCTAGTGATGTCATAGTAATTATGTATTGATTTTATTTTGTTATAAGTATAAAATAGATATTCATTTGCATAATGACATGCTTTTAATTGATATGCTTGATAGGTTTAATGTGTTAGATACCTTACTTAGTCAATCTAACATCTCTATTAAATGTCCTAATTTTTTTCTTTAGATTTAAATTCTTGAAATTTGATAGGTCTGCATGTCATAACATATACATTGAAAAGCCAAAACATTGGCCAGAGAATCTTTATGGAAATTGAAACAACTGCAGGTAACAGACAGCATGTGTGAAGGTCACGAAATTGTATAGATAACACCTGATACTAAGTGAGCTCTGTTAATCAGTGTTATTCTTCTTCAGATGGGAAAGACAGTGGACTTAAACAAGTTTGACAAAAGTCAGATTGTACTGGCCAGAAATGCTCTGGCTGGGTCAGCATTTCTAAGACAGCAAAGCAAGGCTTGTGGTTAGCATCTTCAAAAAGTGGTTTGAGGAGGGTAAAACTACAAATCTCCAGCAAGGTGTAGGCCGACCGCAGCTCTTTTCTGCTAGAAATAAGCAAAGGGTATCGCGTATAGTATGTGCAAACAGAAGGGATGTGATGCAACTTGCTTGCTGGTGAAGAGTAATTTTGCACAGTTCATTGAACCCAGCAGAAAATGGAGCTGCTCAGAGTGCCCATGCTGACCTTGGTTCACTATCAAAAGTGCCTACGATGAGCGCACGAGCATAAAAACCATACGCAAGATTTTCCCATGGATTCACTGAATTCCACTTTTTTTTGTCATTTGGGTCATTCTCGATCAATGCAAAAATTAAAAAAAATTTTGGGATTAATGGAGGGAAAAAGGGTTTATTTTCAATCTGAGAACTATACTTCATATTCCAAAACAGTCAGATGGAGTGAGGATTTCCCTGTAATCTTTTTTTTCTCACTACATTGCCTCTGCCCAGTATTGTTAAATATAATTTTATTGCATAAATGTTTGTATTTCAGCAGGCAACTGTGGGCAACAATTTCTAAAAGCAAGAATTAGAGATAAAGCTAAGATTACTATAGTCACTGTACCCCCCCCCCCCCATTAAGGGAGGGGAAATTTGAAAGAATTGATGCATGGTGTTCAAAAGTATTCATATTCTCAGTTATCTGAAATAATAAAGCTTTGATATCTTGCATTTATGATCCTGAGGCTGAAAGTTCTTTCAGCATGGAGGATAAAATTTCTCATTTGAGTGGGGGGGGGGGGGCAAACAGTGAATAAATAGGAAGGGAATATTAACAGAAAATAAAATTAAGCAAATTTATACAGCTGCAAAGTCAACAAAAGGCAAATATAGCCATGGAATTTGAGAAGTAATATAAGAAATGAGTTTTGAAGTACATCAACAAAAGACAACTATTAGAAGCTATGTCTTAAAACCATATTTTGTTTTGAATTCAATTTTATACTGTGAATACAGCAATGTGCTCCAGTTTTATAGACTGCAATTTATGTAAATATTAAAGTCAATCTCATGCTGCTTTATATTAACTTGTTGCACATTCTGATTTCTCATCTGGTTAGAAAGTTCAGCTTTTTGTTTATTGGTCAGTCTTAAAAAAAATTAAAAACTGAACCTTGAATGATAGTAAGGTCTCCTGGTCCAAGGAATCTAGTTTACTGGTGTTTCCCCATGGAAGTGTTGGCACCAGGATTAGTCAGAATTAGCAATAAATCTTCTACTGGCTCAGCGGACCACTAGAATTTGCAAACCACTGGTCCATAAAAAAGGATAAAAAAATTTAGACATTTACAATATATGTAGAAAATAACTTATCATTTCAATGGAATTCTCCCATATTTGTTTTTAAACCTATTAGTTAGCAGTCTAAAAGGAAAACCATACAGCAAGGTAAAGAAAAATAGAAATTTGTTTTTTAACTTGTGACAAATTAGAAAATAAACTTTCTGGCCATTTGGGCCAGTTAAAATAAATAGTTCAGTGGTCTGACTGAAGTTTTACTGTCTAATGGCCAAGTGGACCACTGGGTAATTCGAACACTAAGTTTAATACAATTTCCAGTAAAGTTTTAAAATGGAAAAATCCAGGTTTTCAGTTTGTGCAGACAGTTTTAACATGGTACAATTAGAAAAGTTAAAACTAATCAACTGACTTATTTTCTTACATATGGCTTGTTTCTATGGGAATGCATTTACTAATTCTATGTGGATAGTATTCACAAGTTCATGGAATTATATGGAAAATGTGCACATTTAGTTATTAATGAAAAGCAAGTAATTTACTAAAGACAGAATTTAAATGTGTGCTTTGGTGAGGAAATCCATGAATGGAATGAAATGCAACAATTCATCACAACATGATGGGGGGGGGTCGCCACTGTGGAAAAACTTTAAACTACCTGGAAAACCTGAAAGGGTTCCATACCCCCAAATTTTTTTTTCCTGACAGTGCATGACCAAAGATTGCATGGGTTGAGTCTTTTGGGCAACCTCATTTTTTTTTCATCTTTAAAAGAATGCATGCTGGTGGTTAATTTTATTTGGGGTTTACCAGGAGGCATTAGTACTGTTTGGGTGATAGCATCTTTAGCTCAAACAATATTTTCAAAAATATTTTGAACTGTAATGTATCTGCACAAAATATTTTCACTGAAATTTTATTTTTAAAATATTTGTGTGCAAGAGGCATCTTGAATGTTCAACCAGTTCATGTGCACATTATTGCATTCAGATTCTTTTGTTGTGTAAGGCAATCATCAGGGCTGTTTAATTTTTTTTTTTTTTTTGCATACTTGGCCAAGGAACTGAATTTCTTCTTTACCTGGGCGATTGTGGTTCGGATTTTTTTACCAATTAAACCTAGAAATTCCAGAGAAAATGAAAAGTCTGTCTTGTATCTTTTAAAATTATTCTTAGACTTTTAAATAAAAGTGAAGGAATTTAGTTTTTGTATGATAAACCAGTTTGTAAAAAAATCCAAAATTTTAATCCCATGATCTAGAAATACTAGATCAGGCATACAAGGGACAATAATACAGAACAAGTAAAACTGTGTGTGGTGCAAAATATGGTGAATAGTTGAAACAATTACAAGGATATGCAAAGAAGCATTAAAAAAATCTAGTAGCACTGTTGAAAACTGTGGGACTACAAAGAAAAATAATTGTTACCTAACTTAGTAAAAATGAAAGGTGTAAAAGAAAGTGTGTGCCGACGTAGGAAGGGGAAAATATAGACAAAATTGATGCTTTCACGAACAAGTTAGTAAAGTCATGCAATGCATTGTTTATGATATGCTTTCCAATATACTAAAAATCATTACTAAAGTTATTACTCAAGTTATGAGGATAATGGCTGTAAAATAAATCTCACTCGTATGACCTGACTTTTGACCCCATTTCGATTGTATTCAACAGAACTGGTAAAGTATTCTTCTGGAACATGCTCAAGTTTTGTCTCAATCGAAGCATTTTTACGTAAGTTATAATGCATAAGGGCGATGGAATGGATCCTACTAATGTCCTGACCTTTGACCCCATTTTGAATAAGGTTCATCCCCAGGTATTGGGTATATAAATAAGATTTGAGGTGAACAAAACACGTTGTTGAACAGAAACAATATTTTAATATTAATCGAAGTATGCTCCCTCTGAAGCTACAACTTTACTCCATCTTTCGGGCAGTGAACGTATGCCCCGAAGGAAGAATTCCGGTTCCTTGGAAGAGATACAGTTGTCCAGCCAATTTTTGATGTCTTAAGAACTAAACCGTTCTCCAGAAAGTGCTGACTGCATCGACCGGAGCAAATGGTAATCCGATGGCGCAATATCTGACTAATATGGCGGGTGGGGTAGAACTTCCCAGTCGGATCCTTCAAAGTGCTTTTTCAGAGGTCAAGAAACATGTGGTCTTGTGTTGTCATGCTGTAAGATGACTTTGTTGTGTCTATTCTCCCATTCCGGCCGTTTTTGCATTAGCTCATTTTAAACGCATTAATTGGGTTCGATACCGATCACCAGTACTAGTTTCTGATGGTTTCAGCAGTTCATAGTTGATCACACCCTTCTGGTCCCACCAGATACACAGCGTTACCTTTGAACCATGGATATTGCGTTTTGGCGTTGAAGGACCTGGTTCACCTGGCTTCACCCATGCTTTCTGCTGTTTAGGGTTATTGTACCATATCTATCTCTTGTCGGCAGTAATAATACGATGCAAAAAACCTTCTTTTTTGCCTTTGAAGCAGCAATTCGCAAATGGTTTTTCGACGTTAAAGGTCTCTTTCCCGCAAAGCATGTAGAACCCAATTCCCTTCTTTTTGCACCATTCCCATGGCAGCTAAATGTTGTGGAATGCATGGTTGACTAACATTTAATGCTGCTGCTAGTTCTTTTTGGGTCTGGCACGGATCCTCGTCGAGTAAAGCTTCCAATTCGGCATCTGCAATCTTTTTGGGTGGTCCAGAACGTTCTTTATCGCTGACATCTAAATAGTTCCTTTTGAATCTTCTAAACCAATACTCACATGTTTTTATGGATGGGGAATTGTTCACCATAGATTTCAGACATTAAACGATAGCTGTCTGCAGCACTTTTCTTGACAAAGTAATGCACTAACACTTCCCGCAAATGCTGTTTTGTTGGGACGAAAGTTGCCACTTTCTGTCTAGTAAAACCAATACGTCTTTGCACCTCAATGAAACGTCGTATACAGACTACGTCTCTTACTGCGATATCGCAGTGTTGCCACCTTAAAATACATGCGAGCAGTAATAAGTAAGACACCAAACGAAAATCCCTCAAAACTTATTTATATACCCAATAGTTCCCTACCACATACTAAAATTTCATAAAAAATCGAACCATTTTTACGCAAGTTATCGTGCAGACGGACAACGCTGGGGCATATGCGCTTCAACCTACGGTTGGAAAGCGTAAAAAAGGATGAACTTTCAGAATTCATCAAAGCAGATTAGTTTTTAGATTTTATTCTGTGTAAAAGGAAAACTTAAACTTGTTTTTAAGCTGTTTGATTTTAAATTCAGGATTGCTTAATGTCATAGCAATTTATTTCTCCACGGAATATACAATTAGAATATTTATGAAAAACTGTTCTGTAAATAACGTGTAGTCCAAAATGTTTGTATCCTAAGTGAACTCTGAATAAATGTTACTTTTGCCTCTCCATTCTCAGGATAATTGATTTGACAATTGCCCATGTTTACATTCCCAGACCAGTCATTTTGATGACCTTTCCATCTGGATAACAGCATTTTGCTAGTCCCGATTCAGACTTTGACTACTTCGTGTACTTCTGAGGGGTTTTTTTATTTAGTTTTCAGCAAAATTGCTTAAATAGGCATATTTCACAAAAAATGATTTTTTTCAAAAGCCTGGATCCAACCCCTGTGTTTTATATGAAATAAGTAAATAGTGAGTTTGTGAATATGTCCAGATTGTAATCAATGTAATGTTAGCATCAAAGAAGGGCAGATTATTTTGTTGCAAAAAAGAATTAGGATTTGAATTATATCTCCTACTTCTGGTTTTGGGCACAACTTATCCCCCACCTCCCCACTTGAGCACACGGCAATATACAGTTTCTCATGGCCCATGGAATTTATTTTTTTTGCTGGGCCTGGAAAGTTCTTGATTTTAAATTTTTGTGAAAAGTCCCTAGATTTTTTTCTTCCAGTGGGGGACTGGGGTGGGGATTGGTCATTGTTTGATTTGATTGCTTCACTTTGTTCTAGGACCAGAGCAAACAATTTTTATTTCAATTGAAATAAATTGTTAAAACTGCTTTGCCCACGCTAATTATGGAAAAAATGACTTAAGGTGTAACGAAGTGATGGCGAATGAGAATTCTGATCTTGACAGGTTTTACCTACAAAAGGGGGAAATACTTGTTCTTTTTGTTTCCTCATATAACAAGTGATTCACAAATGGAAACACACACATTTTTATTCAAATTAAATTTTATCTAACTGCCTCATTTGTTGTAGGAAGCAAATGTGAACCTAGCCATTTTATTGTTGCACATTCAACCATAACTGCTTTTGTCATTGGAATCTTTAATAATTTGTTTTTATTTTTCCTTAAACTGGCTTGTGTTGTGTATTGCTTTTCTGGTTTGCAGCAAATCTTCTATTTTGTTATGTACACAGATAAATCTTTAGTTTTTTTATGTGCATTTGTGCCTGTTGGAGGTGCAACTGTATGGTGACTAGAAATTTGACAGTGACCAATATAGTTAGTACACTGGGGAGTGAAAGAAAAACTTCAATTTACACTCTTCTATAGAACATGTCTCGGAGCTCTTTCAAAGTCGTATGGGGCCTCAGTTATTGTATGTATCAGGGTGGGAAATTAGAAAAAAATGGCATGTGAAAAATTGCACCTGTGGCCAAAATTCTCGACTCAAATCTACTGTACCATGTGCAGAATCTGTTTTTAGAGTGAAAAGCACGTAACATATGCTCACGTGCATTAAAAAAAAAGTTGTGAATTAAATTAAATATGGGGTATTTGGTAAATCCTCTTGTGTGAAATTTGACCTAGGCCGCCCTGGTGGCGCAGTGGTCTAAGCGATGGCCTCTGATCATTCGTCCGAACGGGGTCCGGGTTCGAATCCTGGTGAGGCATGGATGTTGTTTGTCTTACAGCACTGGCTCTCTCCCTTCCCTGGAACGAGTGACCCTAAATTAGGGACGGGCGACTGCTTATAGCCCATTGAGTTGCTCACGGTGGTCGTTAAACCTCCAATCAAAAAAAAAAAAAATTTGACCTATGTGAATAAAAATTTTTTATTCATGGATGGGGAATTTTTGTAGATTTTTAAACCACATTTATCAACTCTATCAGTTAAATGTAAATTTCCTCCAATGTGTGATAAATACCATGAACACCTAAACTAAATTGAAATTTGCTGTATTTTCATAATTTCGGAATTGAGATCCACCATATTCAGTTCTTAAAATGAACTGCATACATGAATTCACATTTCTCATATTCCACAGATTTGTCAGTTTAAAAATAAATGCCCAGTGAGACATGGATTTGTTTCTTACAGTGCTGTCTATCTACCTTCCCTGGAACCAGTGGCCCTAAATTAGGGATGGGCAATTAACTGCTTATAGCTCACTGTGTTGCTCAGAGTGGTCATAAAAGTCCAATTAAAAAAAATAATGAAGAGCCAAAAATCTTCAGCTATTTACTAAGTGAGTTTTCATCAGCTACACTACAAGAGTCTCTGAAATCAATGCTTTTAGTCCGTACGTCAAAAATTGCAACTATAGCTAAAATTACCAAAAGTTTTCCTGACACTGTAGAAAGGTGTCTACACGTGTTGCAAAGGAAAGATTCATTCATCTTCTTATAACTTTTGGGGTCCTTTGAGCTTTGATAACTGACTGTATTTTTTTCTTTATAACGCCATTTGACTTTCATGCTGTTATTTTAGTTTTATAGTAGATTTCTCTTAACTTCACCAAGGAAAACATAGTATCAAAATATTTTCTAAAAAAAAAAAATTTATGCAGTCGCGAATTTGCACTTGTGCCCAAAATACTTGTCGCAGAACGAAAAATTGTTGCATTTTGCTCCTTGTACCCACTAATTTCCCACCCTGATATGTCCTTTCACATTTGTTGCACCTTCAGTGCCATGGCAAAATTGTTTGATATTGTGTTGAGTCCAGATTGCTTTGTATAAGTTATACACACAGCAATTTTTTTTGGGGGGGTGGGGCGATTTGCCACTTCATTGAAGATGTAATATACACACACTGAAGAACAGTAACATTGGAACCCATAAGACTTCCTAAAAATTCTAAGTGCATAGTAAATTTCACCACAATTTAGAAAAGATAAAACAAAGCACTGATTCTAGGAAAAATTTAAGCTCCTGGAAAATTTTGAACTCAGTCCAGGAATTTGATTTCTCACTGTATAGGAAACCTGATAAATTATACAGGTCAAATTGACACACTGATAAGAAAAATTTGCTTACCCCTTGTCTAGAATATGCCATAGAATAAAAATATATCTGGGGAAAGTGAAGTATGTGGAATCCTTTTTGCATTATTGGGTAGCTGGAATTAGGATAGTAAAGTCTGTTTTCTGTGTTTAGTGTTGTGTGCCAAGTTTTGTTCTAGGAGGTATATCTGGATTTTACCTAGATCAGCATTTTACATTCTGTTTCTGAAGGTAGGATTTGAAATTTTCATGCATCGGATAGCTGTAATTGTAACTAAATTCCCATGCATTTTCTGTTAGATCACATGAATTTTGATGAAAAGTTGAGTATCCCACTGTAGAAAAAATTAACATTAGGTAACCATGACAAGTATGCTCATACTCAAATATTCCAGGTACTTCTGGATGTCTTATTTGAAAACTTTTGAACAGTGTCGCTACTATACTTTAAAATTTCCAGCTTCACGTAAAAAAATCCTTTCATGTAGAACAGGCCCGTAATTAAATGAGGCAGTTTTCCTATTTTATTGAAAATGAGTATATTCACTCGAGTAAACACTGTTTACTTGAATTGGAAAGCAATTGCATTACTTTAGCATGTAACAGTGAATTATGTCTAAACAATATTTTAGGATTTTTAAACCTAAAATCTTTAAAGCTTGTGCATTCAGAGATAGAATATTTTCTATAGTAAGGTGTCATTCACATTAATACTTGCAATCTAGGTGTTGAACTTCTACTAAATTTGAGTTGCATAATCTACCTTTGGGGGGGCTAAATCGGCACGCCAGTGAATAATATTGCAGTGTTATGTACCTTGTTCTGTCAGCAGCATAAAATGTTGAAAAGGAATAATATTGCGGTATTAATTACACCTTTCTGTATTTTCTTCGGAACAGTGGGGATGTTTAACAGAATTTTCCAAGATATTTAAGTTTTGTGTACTGCCTAAAATTTGAAAAATGGTTTCTTTTACGTTCTGTACTACATTCTAAATTGTTCTGTAATCCTTGTATGTATGTATGTGTGCGTGTATCGAGATGGAAAATTTAACATTCTTGTATGTTCAGTGCCGAATTCGTAGCAATCAACGTAGGAATCTGGTTTCTACCTTCAGAATTTGCCTGAAATTCCCTCAGCTTTGAAGGACTTGCTGGTTGCTGTGCGACTTAGTTGATTTCCACTCGTCCCATCTTTTCAAAATGATGCCCGATGAGTGTTTCGGAAGCCGCCACAGCCGTGCATTGGTTGCCATCCTCGCTCTTGCTGCATCTCACACAATTCTTACCCAGTGACTTACTTACCTGATATTGACGTCACGTCTCCATGGCAACAGCCGGGCATCTCCAAAATGCCAAACGTCACGGCGATCTAGTGCAGTTGATATCCAAATCATCCTAGAATTTCACGGCTTTACCTACTTCATCTCTCTAAAAAAAATGATTTCCCCTCTCCTGTTAGCGCTTCTGCCATCTGAGTTATGCGTTCTTTGTTAAGATTTGCGGTCGAAGTTATTGCAAATTCTTCTGCCGGCCTCCCCCTTAATACAATCTGTGTGGATCTCTTGCGTTGAACTCTCCCCGTTTATTTGCTTTCGCGGTAAGTATCGTGTAATTTGAACGTATCTTGCAACGCTCTGCATGACCCGCTGGGTTTTCGGAAGCTGTTTTATGCGAAACTGAAAAGTACTGCCATTTTCACAATAGTGAAAAAATTTTGGATGGAGGTAATTTTTAATTGTTCACAGCAGTAAAACTATTTGCTGGTGTTAATTTCAGCTTAGCCGACTCGGTGGCCGAGTAGTCAGAGGCGTAGGTTTCTGACTAGTCTGAGCTGGACGCAGGTTCGAGTTGCGAATGAATGAGGCATGTGTGGGTCTCTTTTGGCACTTGTCTCCCTTCTCTGGAGCCAGTGGCCCTAAATTAGGGACGGGCAGATGCTTATAGCATGACGCTCGTTGAATCCCGGTAAAAAAAAAAATCTGCTTGTGCAACTAAACTGTTCGTGGACTGTTTGAGAAATTGAATAGCTAATGCATTAATATAATCCCTCCAAAGCGAAATGCAGTAACTTTTTTTATTAATGGAGGGAGAGTTGTCTAAATAAACTGCATACACAAGCAATAACCGTAATGTTCACTTTGATTCAGTTATGTTTAAGGAGGATATTTTGAGCTTCAGGCAACGTTTTTTCAAATGAACAGATTTCCATCCGAAGCTCGACGTCGCTTATCCTGATTTTTTGTTCATTGGGACTGGGGGGGGGGTGCTTTTGAAGTTCTGATGTACTAAATGTTTAGGCCGCATCGGTGGCAGAATGGACAGAGGTTTATTAGATTTCTGACTAGTCACATGGCACTGGTTCTCTCCCTTCCTTGGAACCAGTGGCCCTAATTATATTAAGGACTAGTCTTAGAGTTGCTCATGGTGATCGTTGATCCACCAGTATTGCAAGTGTTGAGTCTATCTGTTTGATAGTGTAAATATTGAAACCTCGTTTTGTAGCTTCAGTTGTTAGGTGTTGATTGTGCAGCCTTTCGGTTGACGCAGCGTCAATGTTACATAAGAGATCTCCGAAATAACTTCGTAGAAATTGAAAACCTCCAAATTCTGGTACCGGGGAACTTGGAAACGTACGGTAGTAATTTAAGAAGTTTCGGCAGTAATGTTATTCAGTGGCATTCATTGTAGCTTAGCTGAAATAGTCATAAGAAGTCTTTGCGGAAGCAGTTCTATGTAGGATCGTGTTTTCCTTAACCGCAAATTTTTAAAAGTAAATTCATAGAATCGGAGACTTCTCGTAAGGGTGTGGTTACGTTACGGTTTTTATATAAATTCACAATTTTAGAACATTAACGTATCTACATTTTTGAAGCATGCTAAACCCCTCCCCTCTTTTCTTCCCCAGCACTGCGGCGTGCACCCTCGCTGGCTTATCGTAGAGCTAAGTCCCGAAGGCTTTTTTTAATTATAAGACTGTGGTGCTCAAGCATTTGTTTTCGTTTTCAGCTCACGAAAATTTGATTTGCGGTTCCTCAGCTGTTCCTAACTAGCTTAATCAGATAGCGTACCAATTGCCGTGTCATTCGTGCTTTTCAGATTGAGTTTTTGTGAAAATAAGCTTATCTAACTTTCTGTTCTCTCTTCAGCTGTCCGTGTCTGTACCCAGTTCGTTTGAATTTATGGTTCGCTTCGTTAAAAAAAAAAACTAGATCTTAATGATAAAATAAAAATAGTTTTAAATATTTGGCTTTCATTTGCGATTTGAGGTTCTAACATTTTTGGAAGTTGTTGCTCTCGTTAGTACTTCGTACTAACGTATTTCGAACCTTAATGTTTGATTTCCAGGTTACTTTTCTGTCTGAAGTTTTGGTCTGGCTGAACAAATCGAAGCTTTATCCTTTGATAGTTATAGGGGTTACATAATCTCAGGGTGTGAACTCTAATACAACACTGTCCAGACTATTGATATGTGAATATTTTTATACTATGTCTTCGTAAACACTTATTTTGAAAATTGCTTAGTCTCTCTGCAAGTAAATGTAGCATGTAAAAATTTGTATGTCAAAACTTTTTTTTTTTCAGAAACAAAGTCAACTGCATCCAGATCAGTAATGTTCCAGACAGTTACCCATGTGAAGAGCTGAATCATATACTTGCAAATTATGGAACTCTTCAACAGTGTGAAAAAGGTAAGATTTGAGCTTTATAATGTTTAAAAAATGTAGTTTTAGCTGCCAACTTTAGTTTTTTCCGGGGCATCGCATGTTTTACCCGTGTATTTCCTCATCTTTTCTCTAAATTTGCGAAATGGGGTTTTGTTTACCGAAATTAAGTAAAGAAAACGTGTCATTTTCTGCACAAAAGCGCCGTGTTTTTCCAGATAATCCGAAATTAAGTAAAGCTTGTGCTCCAAGGCGGTAGTTTTTAGTTTCTGAAGGGATTGGTACACTGAGAAATCGTGGAAATCGGGCGCTTCTGAACCAAAAATGACTTTCGTGTTTTAGTTTGTTTTAAATATTTTTTTCTCAGGTTATTAAAGCTTGTAGCATTTGAAATAAAGTTGGAATCAGTTCATTAACGTAAATTGCGATTTCCGTCAGCAGGAAAATTACCGCAAACTTTCCATATGTAAATCTCAGTTCTTGCCGGAAAGGGGAAAAGCGAACAGTTTCTGGCCATTGAAAGAGTGTGGCATGTTTTTGTGCTGTTCAAGAAAATTTAGAAAATGCAAAGTGATGTCAGTTTTGTGGAAACTTTCCCGCTGTTTTTGGTTTGCAGCCCATAAATGAAGTTTCGTTATTTTGAATCCATTTAAATCGCGCTTTGAATTGGAGTTTACAAAATTTTAGTGTGTAACGTCATGTCGTACCGCAAAATCTGAATGCCGGTGTTTTAGATCAAAAACGCTATTTCGTGATGGATCTAAAAGGTTAAGGTTGTCTTGCGTTTCTAACAAAAGTTTGCCGTAGTAGATGCCGTCGTCAATGCACAAAATTGAAGTTTGAGTCAAAGCGCTACCGCTTATAGTAAATCACATGCAAGGGAACGTGTTAAACGTGAAAATAGCCCCCCCCCTCCCATCCTTTTAAGCTTTCGTGGCAATTACGTACGTTAGTGCGACTCGTGCGCTGAGGCGGAATAGCGCGCGAAGTTTCGTTAGCGCGAGCGATTAGTTAACGTGGCCGCGAACTTTTCGTACTACGGTTTCTTTAAAACAGTGTCAAGTGTTCTTCATAGGCACAAGTTCGGTATAAATGTCTCTATTTAGGGCAAGTTTTCTGTGGAAGAAAAAAATTCGACGCTACGAGCTGTTGCTTCGCATTCACTGTTACTACGCTACCGTTATATTAAAACAGTGTGAAATGCGCCACTACTTTCATTCTTTGGCAGGAAATCTGAAGTTCAGATTTCGAGTCAGCATTAATTTAAGTGAGGTTTTCTGCAATTGCTAAAAAGTGACTATTTTGGAATGAGATTTAAGACTTCAACTGAAATACTTCCCTTTTTAATCATTGTATGTACTTCGTTTGCATTTCTTTTAGCTTAAAATAGTGATGTTTCATAAGTTCCAAAATTCCAGATTTGTTTTTCATAATGGATAATGAGCTGTAAAATTAAATTCACAATTAAATGTGTATTATACCTGTAGTTAAGCATAATGCATTATACTGAGTAGTAGAATGTAGACGTACGCTGTATGTCTAGTTTCTAGATTACTAGCATATTTTGCAGATAGTGTTTGCTTCTAGATTAAAAAAAGTTTACAGAAATTAACACTTAAGGCTTTACTTGGATTAATATACTTAATTCTATTTTAACTTGAAGAATAAGTTTAGTTATTTTTCGCATCTTCTCAGTTTTGTTTTTACAGATGTTTCTGGCCTAGATTTTATTAAGGCCTGTTCTCAATGCATAGGAACTAAATCAAAAGTTTCGTTTACACAAAGTTTTAATTTTATTGCCAGGTTACTCTTGCAGTTGCCAGTTAAATCTTTTCCTTATGTATTTTGTAAGTATTTTTGAATTAAGTTTAAAATTATTTTTGAAGGATCTTTATTCTATTGTAGTTCCTGGGTTTGCAGCAGGTTTTCTGTTTCAATAGTTGTGTACTCAGATACGTTTTATTTTCATAACTCTAGCATTTTCTAATTAGTGTGTATTGTCTACCATAAAAGCTAAGTGACTAAATATTTTTCAGTGTCCTAGTACAATTTCTTGAATGTTGTAAGAAACCTAGGTATAGGAGATTGGGTGTGGGAATGAGAGAACAATGCAGGGGTGAACGTGGGAGAGTAGATGCTACTCTATTGGTGACTACCTGATGGCCTTGAGCTCTTTATTGTGATCAGTATGAAAAAAGTGTGCTAATTGAGGGGGGGGTGCAGTTTACCAGTTGTGAAAACACTAAAGTGCTGCTGCTTTTAAAACTTCCACACTGAGGAACTATGCAATTGTTTTTATGTTCATTTTTTATACAAAGCTATTAATTATACAACTTTAGTCCATGTCAGCTGTTCAATTTTTAAGTTGTATTGAACTGTAATGGGAAGTGACCAATTTTTGATACATAGAGAACATAATTTTTTGGCACCATAATTTGGAAGAAGTTAACAGCTTTAACTCGTACATACCAGCATATATCATATGCGAGATTCTTCTGTGGATTTGTGGAATTCTGCTTTTTTTTTTTTGTCGTTTGGGTTCTTTAACAATACAAAGCTGAATAGAAATTTAGGAGGGCAGATTGGTTGGGTGGCTATGTAGTTTTCCATCTGAGGATGGTATTTCATCTTTCAAAAACTGAAGTTAACCCCTTTCCCCATCCCCTTGTGAAGATTTGTTTCTGTAATTGTAATTTCTTTTCCTCACAATGTACCTCCTGCCCAGTATTTTTGTTAAATACAATTTTATTCCATAAATATTTGTACTTCAGTTTTAAAATGGAGGAAAATTTTTCTGAAAACAAGTTGGAGGTGTGAAAATTCCCCTGTAATCTTCAGGTGCGAGATTCTTCCCTTTGTGTGGTTCCTAAGATCAAAGCCTAAGTGAATAAATGGAATCCTGACTTTCTGAACAGCTGAAAACGGAAGTTAGACAAAGTAAAGATTTCTCCTGTAATTGTAATTCTGTTTCTTCTGCCCAGTATTGTTAAATATTTGTATTTCAGCTTGAAAATGAAGGAAAAATTTCTGAAAACTGAAGTTAAACGGAGTGAAGATTTCGGCCATAATTGTAATCCCCCCTCTATATTCCTTCTATCCAGTGTTAAATGTCAATTTTATATTTTGAATACATTGATGTGCTCCAGTTTAATTATTTACATTGTGACAGTTGTCTTGCTTATGCTGCATTATATTCAAACTGTTTTGCCATGTATTCTGGTTTTTTACCCAGTTAAAAAAGTTGAGCATTTTTTCTTTGCCAGTCTCGTGTATTATTCTATCTATTAACTTAACTGAGTAGGAAAAGGATGGAAAACTAACTTGTTATATTTAAATAATATAGAATTTAAAGTATATCGAAAGCCAACATACTGTCTATTCCTGCTGATCTTGCCGCACTATAACTTACTGTATAAACTTGCAGCATTTAAAACACAACCCACTTATGACGACGTGCCCTGTATTCAGCGAGAACTTGGAACCGACAAGCAAAACACAAACTTTTGTGTGATATAATGCTAATTCAAAGCTAATTTGTTTTAACTAACAAAATTTAATGACATCCTCTGATTTAGTGGGAAAAGGTAAGACTATTGCCCTTAACAAGTGAAGTAACAAAAACTGTATATTTAATGATGCAAAAAAATCTGCATGGTGTGTGGAATGGAGAAATAAAAAAAAATCGTGGCATATGTTGTGGCGGAAATCTCAGCCACATTGTATAAAGTTTATTATCATTGATAGCCAAAAGTAAACTTGAAGGGAAATTTTGAACTTAGACTAAAATTTAACTTTGGGAGATGGGTAGATGCATTTCGAAACAAAAATATTTTCTAAGTATTAGAAGGCCATGAACATCCTAAAAAAAATGCATCTAAAAATTTACATTCCACAAGAAGTTATTGGAAAGTTTGCGTTTGTGTTCACGCAGAGTTGAGTCATCTGAAAGTGCAAAAATAAGTGAATATTGTTGCATGTATATGAAAATGTGTCACTATAAGTCATAGGATAAAATGTACTCGTTCAATAACAACTTGTGGAGGCTGTGAAAGTCAATTTAAAAGGACAGGACAAAAATTGCAGTTGTGAAATACCTTATAATACCAGGATTCGGATCGATAGCCTTAGTCAAGCTAAGGTGAACACATGGGACCAAGTCATGGAAGACAACAGCACACAAAATTTTTCACTCTGCATTAATTTTGGACTTTTTTTGAAAGGCCACTGCCTATATTTATTTTTTTCTTTAAAAACTTAACAAGGTAATTTAGTGGACAATCAGATGGTATTTCCTTTTTTTTTTTTTTTTCTCTCTCTCCTTGTTTGCTTACACACAGCAGTGTAAAAACAGAATCTCAATCTTTTTTTTTTTATCTGTTTGGCCACTGGCCTTATGAACAGCACAACTTGACATATTTCAACAGTTGGTTTGAACACCAGGCATTGACTTTATGCATCCAAAATCATACTATGATTCACGTAGTTTACACACTTTATGCATCCAAAATTATACTAAGATTCACATAATTTACACAAAAAAAAGAATACTGAATTCTTTTTTATTTTAATTCCAAGGTGGAAAAGTTGTTCTTTTGAAACGTACTCTCTTCTCCCTCACCTAATTAGCTCAATGACAAATTTACAATTTTACACTTATTGATTTAAATTTACAGCACCTGAACAACCTTATCAAACTCTACAATCTCCCAGACCAGCTTCAAAGACTTTAATTAAATTTACAGTTATAATAAGAGCCACAAATTATACTTTAACTAAATCTACTATCTGAAAGTAAACAAACCAAGTAAATTATCCTCAAAACAGAATTTACACTGAGCACAAGCATTAATTAACATTATATAACCTATAGAACTACCCTGAATGAACCTACATCACTTATAAAGAAACCTCACTAATTAACTTAAAAATTATCACTATTCATGACATCAACATAATTCAGAAATTCAATCTTCTTGCACTAGCTTGCTCATAAAAATCACCTCACTCTGCACTTCCAATAATAGCTCAAGATACTTAATAACTCTATACTGTAAACAAAAGCTCAAAATACCAATCAACTAAATTTCCAAACTAAATATCATGCTCACTAACACCAACAACCAGAATTTAGAATTTACATCCCTAGCACTACAGCATATCATAAACAAATTAATTTAGATACTTTAAATCACAAAACAAAGCTTAATTTAACACCTGCAGTGAATTACTGAGGTAGTAGCGGTGAGGCAAATACTCTCAGTTCACACTACCCTGGGTTTTGAGAACCAACACAGGAAGAAGATACCAGCCAGGCTGAAGGCGTGAAATTGGGTCGTGAATCCAATTTCAGCCTAGGCAAAGGGAAAGGAAAAAATCCTCAAGTGCGACACATCAGGTACAGAATTTCCTCTAACATGATCTCGCAACCTCCATTGAAGCAACGCCCGACCGACCCTCGCTGGCAGTACATATCTCCGTGGGCAGCGAAACTACTGGGGGGTTTGAAGACAAGTTTTCCCCCAAAAACCACGTCCTCAAGGCTCCCCCTTTTCGAACCAATGCACGATCCCACCTTGATCAACCACGCCTGCAAGAGCCTGTCGTACTTCAACCCAAAATACTCCAGGCACATCCGGCCCAGAACTAACAACTATATCCCAGGAAAAAAAATCACTTATCTCTCTATATCCCAAGAAATCCAAAATCACAATATCCACATGTATCCCAGGAAAAATCACTAGCAAGGAAATTCTTCTGTACCATGGCAATGAGCAGGTCCACTGCAGACAATAACACTGACCATTTACATAACCTACTAAATATTTTCACCTTATTGAAAATTAAAATTACATTTAGACTTTTTAGTAAAATCAAGAAAATTTAGGCCAAAGAAAAGAACAATTAATACTGGAACTGGTGAGCAAAAGTGTCTTC
This sequence comes from Macrothele yani, assembly GCA_039090855.1. Classification (NCBI taxonomy): domain Eukaryota; kingdom Metazoa; phylum Arthropoda; class Arachnida; order Araneae; family Macrothelidae; genus Macrothele; species Macrothele yani. The sequence continues at coordinate 103,737,197 of CM076996.1, read as the reverse complement.
TCAACCCATGATGTTCATTCTTTTTGTGAAATACTAAACTTGTGAATCCAAATACCTTAACTTCTATTTTGCACATATCGCATCCTGGTGAAAATTCCCTACTCAGAGCCCTCTGCCCTAGTACAAGTTCCCCGGCTTGCCCTAAGATCACCCCTTTCCAATGGGAGATTAACAACACACACTCAACGCTCCAAAAGGCTAGAGAAAAATGTTTACAATTATTTTATCACCCACGGCATCACAATAACACTGCTTTTCAATTATCACACGCCCAACTAAACTGTAATCGATGCACCAAAATTCACTGTGCTCAAACACTAAACCAAATTTTTCGGAGACATTAAAATTTACTGGCCTGGGGAGTTGCTAAAATACCAGACATGACAACAGAAAAAAAAAACATAAATGAAAGCATTTTCAACTTCCCTTTCTTTTTTTCTTCTGAACTCATACCTGAGGAACTAATAAATCTTATTTTTGAAAACTGAACGACAACACAGCCACAATCAGCGGCAAAAAAAAAAAAAAAAAACTTTTTTTTTTTTATGCTCAGCTCGAAGCTTAGGTACCCTGTGTGGGATGTTATATATCAATACTAAAAGATATGAACTAAAAACATTACCTTTGAGCTGAGCCTGTTTTGTTTTTTTCTCCACAACACACCCACTAGTTCATATCATTGGAGCCCCCAAAGTCTCTGTAGGTCGTCTTCCATGTATTTTCTTTTCTCCTTTGGCCCTGTGGACACCTCTGTCCTGAACAAGGGCATCGTTGGCAGCTGCAGACTTTGAGGTACCTTTTTGGATGAGAGGTGAGGGCCTTGCAATATTCACCTTGTGATTAGCAGCAATGTGCTTCTTGATGACCTGCAGGGAAGAGCCTCCCCAAACTTTGGAATGAGATGGAACTGTTTTTTTTTTTTTTGGCTTCTTTCCTCCGGCCTTTGAAGCAGGCCTCCCTTTTGGGAGTAGCAACAGAATGGAGAAGCTGCAGATGTGTTTGCGGGATATCAATAAGGGAGGAGGCATGTCTTGCCTTTCTCGGCTAAGTTCTCTCCACGAGCGACATCGTCTTAGCCTGTCGCCTCCCCGCCATTTTTTTCCTTGCCAGGGCGAAGTTCCCGGCCGGTGGAATGCCGCTTTATCCGCGTTCTACATCGTCAAAACTTTCAATAGGCAGCCCAGATCCAGAGTGTCCCATTGTGGTGGACTGGTGGTCAGCAAAGGCAGTCAAGAAAAAACTCGTTTTTTCTGTGGGTCCTCTCCCCACCAAAAGGCGGAGAAAACTCGGCCGTCCCCTCTTTCTGCCGGCCAGCAAGAGCAAAAGTGACTGAGAAAAGAGTCTCAAAGTGTAAAAAGGAACTCTGGGGTGTTGGAAAATGCCGACCCCTGATTGGATGAAATTTTCCCTAGTAACAGCAGCCCTGCAAGCCACGGCTTTCTCTCCCACGCCTCGAGTGACCTCTGACCTTCACACGTAAGCATCGTTGCAGCGTCCAGCACTCTCAACGGGAAAAAATAAAATAAATGTTACCAGGCACAAGGCATCTTCGGTCAGCCAGGGGAAGATGAACCCTTGACCTTCGCTCGTAGGGACCAAGTAACTTCCTCAGGGATCGCATTCGTCCTAAAATTCCTAAAATTCCTAATATTTTGTGACCCTCCTTAAATTCCTAAAATTAGACCTAAAATTTGCTATTCATCCTAAAATTTTCGTAAGCTTATTTTTATTAAAAACAACCGTTATTAACGCCAATAAATTTACCATTACGGTAAGGTAAAAAGACCTGTTATTGTAGAAACACAGCCTATATGCTGTGCTGCTGAAGGAGGGAAAAATGACGCCATCGAGATGCACTTGCTTCTGGGCAGGCGTTCCATTTTTGCCTTCGAACAGTTTTCGAGAGTAACAAGAGATCTAAGGGAAAAGGGGAGGGGTCATTTTCACCCCTGGTTTGCGCTTTGCAGACGAACTCCGTGGCACGCAGAAGATCGTACTTTATTTTTGTACATGCCTTGTGGAACCTCCTCTTTCTGCTGATGTTTTGTTATTGTAAACCGCAGGTGGGTGGAAGCAAAGAGGAAACATGTGGTCTTTTCCGTAACCTCCGGTAATGACGATGGGATGGTAGCTGAGTATTATCTTGGCAGGCAGTAGAGCACGTGATCATTGACCTTCGATCATGCGTCGGCGACAGCGACCTTCGATGCGCAATATATCTCGGCTCCGACTCGCTTTGACTGAACTTGCGTGAGATGCGTATGATAGTTTCTGGTTTTACGTCTTTTATGGTGTTCTCTGTGCAGGTTCAGTTCTCTAGTGGTGACCTGCTTTTTTTTTTTTTTTTTTTCATATCTTCTGACATCCTCGCAGCCAAATTTCGGGAAGTTGTCTGGTTTTGCAATATTGGAACGTGTTTTTGTACTTCCCTTCTTGTGTTTAAGATGCCTAAATCCAAAACGAAATTTCAAGATGCGTGGCTCGCCAAAGAATTGGACGGAGTGAAGTTGAAAGAATGGTGTTCTGCAACTGAAACAATATTTTCTGCTAAGTGTATATTGTGTTCAGAAATTTTCAATATTTCTAATAGTGGCTTTTCACAAGTAAAAGCGCATCATAAAGGAAAAAAAAGTTCCCATAACAAGAAATTCCCATAACAATAAATTTGTTAAATAGTGTTCGTGATTCACATAAATTTTATAAAGAGTATGTTGATAAGCTGAAGGAAGAACAATCAAAAAGGTAAAAGAAAGGAAGCAGAAAGAGGGAAAATAAGGAAAAGCAGCTAGAGAAAAAAAAGAAAAGCTGAGTTTGATGACAAAATAAAAGAAAATGATGCAGAAATAAATAGGCTTAAAAAAGATAAAGAAGCCTCCCTAGCAGTAATTCAGAGGGAACAGAAAGAATGCGAAAAGCTGTAGAAAAACAAAATACTGTTGAAATAGCAGTTGCCTCTAACTTGATCATACAAGGTTCAGCTGAAATAAAGAAAACAAAGTAAATTAGTTGTGGTGGAAGCAGAAAAAGATAGGCGTATCAGGAAAAGGTTAAAACAATAATATGAAAAAAGTAATTCAGTGAACAATTGTACATAGTTCTTGGTTTTCAATTACCTTTTTAGGATATTATAATTTAATGTGAAACCTGAAAACTTTCTGTGAAAATCGTGAATTGCTTCTGGTTAAACAGCATATTAATGTTCAAAGTGAAACTTGAATGTGGTAAATACACTTGAATATGATAATAACACGTGAAAAGATAAGAACTGAACATTAGAAGTAAATCATACTTAAACTTTAGACATTAGACGTTATGCAAAAAATTTGGGTGTGAACTTCGACCATATATACTAATGGACTGCGCATTGGCAATAGCTGCATCAAAGCTGCCATGGCTCAAACATTGGGCACGTCATCATCAGACTCCAAATTTCGTGTAAAAATGCTGTTATGATTACTAATTTACATTGCAGAACTTCAGTGTTTTCGGTGTATTATGTGAATGCGCCTCATATATAATGAAAACTCTTCAGGTAAGTTTACTTATGAGCTATATACATGCATGAACGGGTTGTTTACATTTTGTGATTTATAATGTGATGAACATTTGCGAAGAATTTGGAACATGCATTCCATTTTTTTCTTAAGTTACTGTATTTTTATATCAATAGCTGCAAGTTTCTGGTTAAGTAATTGAACTTTATTGACTTAGGTATTTAATTCGTTTCTTACCCATGAAAAATCATAGAACTTTCTTTACTATATCGCTCAGAGCAACCATAAGCACAGCAGGTGTAACCCATCTTTTTGACTGTTGTCATGTGATTTTATGTTGGAGCCAGAAATTTTGATGTCATGCGCAGTCTATCAGTATATATGGTTGAAGGGTGTGAAGCAAACTCTTTACAATGTATACAAAGTTGTTTTACTAGATGTATACAAATATACATCTAGTTTTTATTGAAATACAATCCTAAAATTTTCCTAAAATTTTTCTAAAAATTCCTAAAATTCCTAAAATTCCAACCTAAAATTTTCCAGAAGTATGCTATGATCCCTGCTTCCTGTGTGTGGCTGTGGCCTTGTCCCAGAAATAGAACAGCGCCAACCCCCTAAGAGCATTTCTGCAACATCTTCTGAGTGACTTCTACAAGACCCTTAAAATGGCAGATCTGAAAGATTTCCTTTTCTCACAACTTTCTTTTTTTCAGAAACACTTTTTTTCTCATTCCGTGATGTGAAAGTAAAATTAATTTTGATTCTCTGAGCTGCACACCTACTCGCCTTTTCCTATCGCGATAAAAGAACAGATAAAATAATTATTTCCAAAACCCCAAAGTCAGTTAAATCAAATATTCTTTTTTCTTTAACATGAAAATTTGTTTTCCTGGTTGTGATTAAGACAAGCGAATTTTGCGCACGAATTCCCCTGCCTTTCAACCAGGAATTTTCTAACGTATGTCGTGGGAGAAAATATTTGCATTAATTAATCCCTGATAAACCAACAGAAAGATTGATCAGGTCCTTCTGAAATTCACCAGAGGTTAAAATTTTCGCCATGACACATACAGGATGAAGTCACAACAGTACATGCAAAGAAGACTGCCACCCATTCCATGATGCTATATATGCCTTGGGGTATCTATTTTACAATGTTTCCATGTCTGCTTCAGGATGTGCTGCTCTTGCATATGGTTTACTTTAATTTGTACTATAGTGTTTTTTAATTAAATCTTTCTAGCCCAATTGTTATGGATATATCAATGTACAGTAGAATCTTGTTTCATACATTTCACTTACACATAGAATGCCGATCTAAAGAATTATGAACTGCACTTAATGTTAAACTTCATTGATGAATAAATCGTGGGTAGTAAACACCAAAGCAATAACGAATAAATATAACTCAGTGTTTATTGGTGTAGGAAAAACAGTATAATCCGCAAGCTTTCCCAGTCAACGGACGGCTTCATCAGGTGGTTACAAAGGAAACAAACTAAAATAGATTAATTCACATACACAAAATTAAACATATGTAGAACACTTGCGCATGCTAAACACGCAGTAACAAATGAGATGTAGCAGTATCTGATCAAAAAACTTAAGACAATGTAAACAAATTGTGTCCTACTTATGCTAAGCAGATGCCCCCAAGCTACAGGGAGCTCAATAGAAACTTTTGTATTGTACACATGGCGTGTCAATATCTCGATAGTCTCCCTAATAGCTGCCGTTCTGGGACCTCCGTAACGAGCAATCTTGCTGATGTTCTGCCAATTGCGGCTGTGCTCCTTGTACTCGTCTGTCTCATTTGATTTTAAAAGTCAAAATTTCAGTGACTTATTTACCACTGAAGTCATCTGTTGAATAAAACTTTTTAGCTCGGATCGCAGATGAGCAAAATCGAAGTACTTGGTGTAATTTTTTTTTTTTAATTTTCAAAGAAACTCTGCAAAACAATTTTTTAAATTCCACTTTGTCGGGATTCAGCAATTCTAGAAATTTCATGTTCTGCAAGTCTAAAAATCTTGGAAGTCATGCGGCTCATTATATTGTCCAATATTTCGCAATAGAGCCGTCGATTTGTTTTGGGAACTCCGTAAGCATCTGCGCGTTTACGTTTTGTAAGAGCTTCGTCTGCTTCGCTTTCTTCTAGGGATGGGAAATGTTGTTCTTTCTACTGAACAGTTCTTCCCTGCTCCTGTTCTTTTTTCAGCTGTTCTTTTATCTGTTCTTGTTCAGCTGAGCTGTTCTTTTATAATCTTTTGCTTCATACAAATGTGTATAAACATGTTGACCACAAGCCTTTTTCAGCTCAATTGTGAAAAGGTTTTTTAGCTAAATAATGATGAAAATAAGTTATAACTAATTTGTTAATAATAAATAAAACAAATTACTACAAGGAAAGCCTTACTTAGGAACTCCAATGAGCACTGCACTTAATTACTCAATTTTTTCATTTATTTTTCCCAGGGTTTGGGTTTCTTAGTCTTTTCTTTTTACAACCTGTATTAAGAACTGAAGTCGCGGTGTGATATAACATTACATCTCCTTGTGACACTAGTCTTAATTTTACCTTCAACTATTACCCATTGGAAAGGAGACGGCAAAGATGCTCTGCTTTGTGTTTTTATGCACTAAAAAACACTGAAATACAATTGAAAAAACCTAGCTAAAAATACCTACACTGCTGAGTAGACACTCTACACAAAATGGAAATTCTGGGAATTTTTTTTACCTTAAACGGGATTCCTAATAATTCTGGGTTACTGTCTCTTTCCTCGAAAGGCAAACACTACACAAATGCACTTATCGGTAAGAATATCGTGACTAACACTCCAGAGTTCCCACAATGAGCAAGTCCAACTAAAAATTTGATGGACCCTCACCTGATAGCTGAAAAAACTAATTAAATTTGCTTTACCTCTGGATGCAGCTCCAGTGAATACTTAGCTACACTTAGGTACCTGAAATGACATTAAAAATATATATACACTGGCTTAATCCAGCACAAAATATGTACTCTACGAAAAAAAAAAAATTAGTATGAGCAATTCTGAAAAGAACATTTTTTGCCAAATATTTATGACAAAGGCAGAACTACACAAAACGTAATCCCTGGCAGTTTGTTCCGTGCCCAAAAGAACGGAACACAGTCGGAGAACAGATCAGGACTCTGGAACGTACTAACTAGTAAAGAACAGTCAGTCAAACTGAACCTGTTCCGGAATAGCATTCAGAGTCACTCCCACGTCACTGACGCCGGTAGCAGGACAGGAGCTGGCGAGAAAACAGATTCTTTCATTTCTCCCGTTCTCCCCACATCTCTACAGAGTAGACTCCCGGACTCGAGAGAACAGGTTTTTTGGCAATGGAAGTGCAGGCTGTCCCCGTTCAGTTCAAGAAACTAGTGCAAAAGAACAGGTTCTTTTACTACCCATCCCTACTTCTAGTTTTGACCACAACATCTCGAACTCATTTCTTTTCTCTGACGCTGCTTTCTGAAACTCAGCTACTTTTTTCACACAATACGTGATATCCAATTTCTTTTTCTGTAGTATTTCAAATAACGTATGGCTCAAAGGAAAGATCAGACAAGAGACAGCTGGAAGTGGAAATCGAATCCACTCACACTTTGAAAACCCATTGGCTGTAACAATAGTATCAGAATCCCAGTGTTCAGGATTTTCTAAAATATTTGTGAACAATCTTTTACTTTCTAGATGCTCATACACAGTTCCTACCAAGCAACTTTGAAAACTTCATAGAGTAGGAGTTGCATTGGGTAATCTTTTCACTTCTGCATCCAATGCACGAAATCTTTTCGTCGACTTTGAAAAGAAAGAAGCCCGTCCACTCAGTGTTGTGAAGAAAATTATGGATTCTTTTATACTGTTAAAGTGCTTCACTTGAAGATAATTATGGGAGATTTCAATGCAAAAATAGGGCAACTGCAACAGAATGAAACTTCAGTAGGTAAATTCGGTCACGGCAACAGAAACCAGCGTGGAAATACTCTCGTAGAGTTTGCAGAGGCAGAAGGGTTTTTCATCTTTAACTCCTTTTTCAAGAAAAAGCCACACAGGAAATGGACATGGAGACATCCAAATGGGACGACAAGTGAAATTGATTTTATTATGTGTAACAAAAAATTCGTCATAGAAGACTGCTGTGTGCTAAAAAAGTTCAACACAGGCAGTGACCATAGATTGGTGAGATGTAAGATGCACCTCAACACTAAACTCGAACGTGGCAAGCTCATAAGACAAACAAAATGTATTGACATAACAAACCTTAAACACCAATAATACCTTCAAATTGGAACTGAAGAACAGGTTCTCTGCTCTAGAAGGCCTAACATCGGAAGAAGTGGATATTTCTGAAGTTAACAGAAAAGTAACCAAAGCTCTTATGGGAACAGCAACAAAATTAGCTGTGTCTAAGAACAAATTGCATGTGAACAAATTATCAGGAAAAACCAAAATGTTGATGCAAAAAAGAAGAGTGAGGACAACTAAAGATGATGTGACTTCCAAAGTGGAATATATAGAGCTATGCAAGACAGTACGAAAAAGTATCACTGAAGACGTAAGGAAATTCAACTGTGAACTAGTAAGGAAAGCAATTGAAAACAACCGAAGCCTAAAGATAGCAAAGGGACATCTCAGTAAGGGAAAAAAACAGATTATGGCACTGAAAAAAGATGGTTCTGTAAAAAGAAATAGAGGCGAAATTTTGACAAGAGGAAAGATTTCTACTCCAAATTATATGAAAAGGATGATACCATGTACTCCAGACATCATGAAAGGTACCAGAGTTCTTCCAGCAGAAGTTGCACATGCAATCAAGAACATGAAGCTGGGAAAAGCTCCAGGAGAAGATGGAATTACTGTAGACATCATACAAAGAAGCAAGTGGAGAAATCGAAACAGTACTCGCCCAAATTTTCACTCTATGCCTTAATGAAGGGAAAATTCCTGAGGATTGGAACAACGCTACAATGATATTGCTACATAAAAAAGGTGACATTGAGGATCTCGGGAACTACAGACCTATCAGCCTCCTATCAGTGGTTTATAAAATCTTCACTAAAGTTCTTTCACACCGCTTGAAGGTGACACTGGACATGGCTCAACTGAGAGAACAAGCTGGATTCAGGAGTGGCTACAGCACAATAGATCATATCCACGTACTGAGAGAACTAATTGAAAGAGCGAGGGAATATGAACTTCCATTGTGCATGGCTTTTATCGATTATGAAAAAGCCTTTGATTCGGTGAAACCATCAGCAGTTGCAATGGCTCTGAAATCCTGCGGTATTGAAGATGCATACATTAATAATAATAATATCTATGAAAATGCAAGTGCAAAGATTCGGCTGTTTGAAAATACAACACACATAAAAATTGGAAAAGGAGTGAGACAAGGTGACACCATATCTCCGAAGCTCTTTAATGCCACATTGGAAAATGTCTTCAACCACTGAACTGGGAAAACAAAGGGATAAAGAATTAATGGAGATTATCTAACCCACCTTCGTTTTGCAAATGACATAGTCATTTTTGCAACTACCCCATCAGAGCTACAGAGTATGATCCAGGAACTTGCTGACAAGAGTAAAGAAGTGGGATTAAAAATGAACTTTCAGAAGACAAAAGTGATGTACAATGCTTTTACAAGAAATGAAGATTTATCGATTGATGGAGAAAAGCTGGAGATAACAGACACGTATGTTTATCTTGGACAGCAGATATCAAGTGATGGTCACATTGATAAAGAAATTAATCGGCGTACAAAACTTGCCTGGAAAGCTTTTGGAAGAAACAGCATAATTTTCAAGAGCAATATGCCATTATGTCTTAAAAGAAAAGTGTTTGATCAATGCATCCTTCCAGTGCTTACGTATGGTGCAGAGATGTGGACCTTAGCTAAAAGAGACATACAAAGGCTGCAGACAACTCAAAGAAGCATGGAGAGGTGCATGCTTGGTGTTACCAGGAGAGATAAGAAGAGGAACACGTGGATCCGAAAAATGACAAGAGTGGAAGACATCATGATCAGAGTTAAATCCCCGAAATGGCAATGGGCTGGACATACTGCCAGAAGGACAGTCCATCGATGGACAGCCGAAGTTTTAGATTGGATTCCAAGGGACAGGAAAAGACCCAGAAGACCACATGGAAGATGGGTGGATGAAATTCGAAAGTATGCGGGAGTGACATGGAGGAGACTGGCACAAGACAGACCGTTGTGGAGGAAACTTGGGGAGACCTTCGTCCAGCAGTGGATTGATAATGGTTGACAATGATGATATACAGTAATTTGTATTCAATTTTGAAATTAAAGATGCAAATTAAATACATTTCAAAAATTAAGTAAGGCAGAAAATTAGCAATGTTTAAGTATGCTTTCATGTAACTGTCCATATAAACATTTTGGGACATTGATTTATTTACAAAGGTTTATGAAATTAAAGTTTAAAAGAATTATTTTTCTACAAAAGTTTAAAAAATCAAGCTTACAGAAATCACATTCCAAAAATTACTAATATTATCCAGACACTACACAAATCAGTTATCTTAGTCATCACACAAGTTCAATGGTTTCTTCAGAATTCGTGCACGATAGTCCTTGACTGTCTCGACACATGGTAGAGCATTTCAATCCTGATCTCTTACATTCACATCTCTTGGTACACTTGGATTTACAAGCGCACAAGATCAGTGTTAACAGCTCTGGATGAGCAGGGTTTCTGATCATGCACACAAGTGTTAAGGTGTCTGTGTTTTTTTTATCCAGCCCCAGTCAGTAGGCACAACTCATTATCTTTCCATTGCTGAGCCTGTAGGTAGACAGGGTATGAATGCTGAGCTGCTGCATCACTAGTCTGAAGCAAAGATGCAAATTTAAACCTTCTGCCAACTGTCTGTCTGGAAATCAGATTATTATATCTGTAGTACTGTAGGTCATTTAGGGAAGTGCTTCTTGTTAGTCCATATAAGCGAAGTAAAAACTTCTCCTGAAGAACCTCTTCCTTTGTTGAAGCAGTATTAAACAGTTTCATGCATTCCCTTAGGGCACAAATCTTTTTGTAGTAGCTTCAAGCTCTTAGTTTACCTTTCTTAAACAGGGCAGAGGTGGTGTCAGCCTGTTGCTGCGTGTGCAAATAGGACTTCAGTAATACAGACATGACTTAGACCAGAAACATCAAATAGAGGTCAACGTGGAAAGAGCGATGACCTGTTTGATGAGGACTTCAGTTGTTTCTCTCAGCAAGATTTGTTGTATGTCGGAACAGTTTCTTGTGTTTTAGAAGCAGGCTGCAGGAACGTAACTTTGCCAGTTTTGGAAGCAAACAGTTGACAGCAAGCAAATCAGTATCTTGGCCAATAACCCTGACTGTAGTTACCACTATGTGTCAAAACAACTGAAGAATCCGCATCAGTCTGCCAACCGCACCTGTATGTTAGATGACAAGCTGTCTTACAAGCAGATCAATAAAAAAAATAAATAAAAATAAAAAAAAAAAAAAAATAAAAAAATAAATTGTGTTTATACTGTTGGCCAAGAACTCTGCCTGCATTGTTGTTACTGTAGTTCCTTGTGGCTGTATTGTGGCAGAGGTTCTTCTGGCAGCTCTTCTTTGCTGTTCACAGCATTTGGTTGTAGGTTCATCAGGATATCCATCAAAAACCACCAAACAGTTGCTCCCATAGTAAGATTTTATGTAAGAAATGTAGCGGTTAACTCATCATCATCATCATCATCATTGTCAACCATTATTAATCCACTGCTGGACGAAGGTCTCCCCAAGTTTCCTCCACAACGGTCTGTCTTGTGCCAGTCTCCTCCATGTCACCCCTGCATACTTTCGAATTTCATCCACCCATCTCCCATGTGGTCTTCTTCTGGGTCTTTTCCTGTCCCTTGGAATCCAATCTAAAATTTCGGCTGTCCATCGATGATCTGTCCTTCTGGCAGTATGTCCAGCCCATTGCCATTTCAGGGATTTAACTCTGATCATGATGTCTTCCACTCTTGTCATTTTTCGGATCCACGAGTTCCTCTTCTTATCTCTCCTGGTTACACCAAGCATGCACCTCTCCATGCTGCTTTGAGTTGTCTGCAGCCTTTGTATGTCTCTTTTAGTTAAGGTCCACGTCTCTGCACCATACGTAAGCACTGGAAGGATGCATTGATCAAACACTTTTCTTTTAAGACATAATGGCATATTGCTCTTGAAAATTATGCTGTTTCTTCCAAAAAGCTCTCCAGGCAAGTTTTGTACGCCGATTAATTTCTTCATCAATGTGACCCTCACTTGATATCTGCTGTCCAAGATAAACGTACGTATCTGTTATCTCCAGCTTTTCTCCATCAATCGATAAATCTTCATTTCTTGTAAAAGCATTGAACATCACTTTTGTCTTCTGAAAGTTCATTTTTAATCCCACTTCTTTACTCTTGTCAGCAAGTTCCTGGATCATACTCTGCAGCTCTGATGGGCTAGTTGTAAAAATGACTACGTCATCAGCAAAACGAAGGTGGGTTAGATAATCTCCATTAATCTTTATCCCCTTGTTTTCCCAGCTCAGTGACTGAAAAACACCCTCCAATGTGGCATTAAAGAGCTTCGGAGATATGGTGTCACCTTGTCTCACTCCCTTTCCAATTTTTATGTGTGTTGTATTTTCAAACAGCCTAATCTTTGCACTTGCATTTTCATAGATGTTATTAATAATATTAATGTATGCATCTTCAATACCGCAGGTTTTCAGAGCCATTGTAACTGCTGATGGTTTCACCGAATCAAAGGCTTTTTCATAATCGATAAAAGCCATGCACAATGGAAGTTCATATTCCCTCGCTCTTTCAATTAGTTCTCTCAGCACATGGATATGATCTATTGTGCTGTAGCCACTCCTGAATCCAGCTTGTTCTCTCGGTTGAGCCATGTCCAGTGTTACCTTCAAGCGGTGTGAAAGAACTTTAGTGAAGATTTTATAAACTACTGATAGGAGGCTGATAGGTCTGTAGTTTCCGAGATCCTCAATGTCACCTTTCTTATGTAGCAGGATCATTGTAGCGGTGTTCCAATCCTCAGGAATCTTTCCTTCATTAAGGCATCGAGTGAAAATTTGGGCGAGTACTGTTTCGATTTCTCCACTTGCTTCTTGTATGATGTCTACAGTAATTCCATCTTCTCCTGGAGCTTTTTCCCCGCTTCATGTTCTTGATTGCATGTGCAACTTCAGCTGGAATGACTGGAGGAACTCTGGTACTGGTATCTTTCATGATGTCTGGAGTGCATGTATCATCCCTTTCATATAATTTGGAGTAGAAATCTTTCACTCTTGTCAATATTTCGCCTCTATTTCTTGTTACAGAACCATCTTCTTTTCTCAGTGCCATAATCTGTTTTCTTCCCTTACTGAGATGTCCCTTTGCTATCTTTAGGCTTTGGTTGTTTTCAATTGCTTTCCTCACTAGTTCACAGTTGAATTTTCTTACGTCTTCAGTGATACTTTTTCGTACTGTCTTGCATAGCTCTATATATTCCACTTTGGAAGTCATATCTTCTTTAGTTGTCCTCATCTCTCTTCTTTTTTGCATCAACATTTTCGTTTTTCCTGATAATTTATACATCTAAAACTTACTCACCGTTCTGAGGAATGTTATAGGAAATTTTTGCCTGGGGATAAAATAGCAATAATAAAACTAAAATTTTACTTATTAACAACTATACACTGAGTGGCCACTTTATGACCACCCCCTCAGTACTTTGTTGAGCCACCTCTTGCCTTTAATACTGCGTCGAGTCTTCGTAGCATGGACTCCACGAGATGTTGATAGGTGGTGTTTGTGGAATCTGAGACCATGCTTGATGATGAATAGCACTTTCCAGGAGTGTGAGATTGCAGGGTTGTGGATCCAGCTGTCTGATGGCTCGTTCAACAAATTATCAATGTGGTTGAGATCTGGATATTGTGGGGGCCACCTAAGCAAAGTAAACTCACCAGTATGTTCCTGAAACCAATCCTGTACAGTACGAGCACTATGGCAGGACGCATTATCTTGTTGAAAGTAGCCATTTGGGATAAACTATCCACATAATAGGATGCACTTGGTCCGCAACGATGTTTAGATATTATGTGCCAGTCAGACCTTGATCAACATGAATTAAAGGGCCTAAAGCATGCCAGGAAAACATTCCCCAAACCACAACATTGCCTCCACCAGCTTGAAGGGTTGTAGCAATGCATTTGGGGTCCATGCTTCCGTGCTGTTTCCGCCAAATTCTCACTCTGCTATCGGCATGGTGCAACTGAAAATGTGATTCATCGGACCACATTTGTTTCCAATTATCAACTGTCCAATCCTTGTGCGAACTGGAGACGTTTTCTCTTGTTAACTGCAGACAGCAAAGGTGTTCGAACAGGCCTTCGGTTGCCATATCCCATCCGAGACAGTGTACGGCAAACAGTGCATGCAGAGATCATTTGAGGGGATCCTTGATTAAGATGGTCTGCAATTTGCTGCACTGTTGCCCTTCTGTTGTCTGTTACCAGTCTGGACACTGTTTCGCCCGAGCAGTCACCAGTCGATGAGGACCACACGTTGCACGTAGAGACCTAGTTTTTTGGCTGACAGTCCAGTCTTTATAAACACTTTAACAGCTGCTCTGGAACATTTCACGAATGCGGCGGTTTTGGTGATACTTGCTCCATGGCTCAGAGCTCCTACAATCCTTCCACGTTGAAAGTTCGTCAAATTGCATTTTTTTACCCATCTCGTTGTCCAAAAATCACTTGTACTGTCTCAAGCACTAAGCTTTCCCTTTTTATACTAGCCTCTCCTTCTGGCGGAAACAGCGTGCAGCCATAGCTCATTTGCTTAAAACTGTCGGGTGGTCATAATAAAGTGGCCACTCAGTGTATAACGTTAAAGATAAGAGTAATTTACTGTACAGTAATCAGGTAGTCATTTTGAAAAATCACTTGTTATGAATACAAGAGGTTATGATGTACTGCCGCTGGCAGACTATTCACTGAGTCCTAACGACTTTACTAATGCCAAGGCGGAGTAACAAGTACAAAGTAACCATTAGTCACTCTAATGAAAGTTGCCGAAACTAATGGCAGCAAATGTGTCGTAGGTGCCGATTTGAAAAATTATTGGTTTCCGGACATTTTAAAGCAAATGACCAATTCGTTTTTCAAAGGATTTAAGTCTAATTTAAATTTCATTTAGTAAAATTATCTGGCACAATTAGATGCCTAAAATGCTAAAATGAAATAAATTATATTTAATTAACTTTTTTTTTGGCTGTTTATTTTCCAGCCTTTCTGCCCTGCTACTGTTTTAACCTAGAACCCAAAAATGTTTCGGGCGTTTTGAATCCAAGTTTCGTGTTTCTATTCCCAGGACTGAATAACTTTTGTTTGGAATGACAGGGATGGGGAAACTACCCATTCTTCTTTGCCTGCATTGTCCGAGAGGAAGAAGAATGCGAAAGGACAGATAAAAATACCGAACAGACTGTTCGGAACAGTGCAATTTTGTAGAATGAGAGGAGAGTGGGAGTCAAAAGATAAATCTCTGATCCAAGTGTGTTGAAATGGCAGAAATGTAGCCCCTCACTGTGTCGTTAAAAGGTTGACCCAGAGACCTTTCTTGTTAACATAGAAGGAAACTGTTTTCATCTAAAAGCTGGAAGTATGGAATGAGGAAACAAAGTAAAAACGAATCGTCCTCCAATCCGAAATACCAGAGGTCCAAATTAGTTCAAGTTTTGGGCGCTGCACTGTATTTATGTTTATAAGCTTAGACACGCACCACCAAGCTTCAACTTAAAGCGCATGTGCAGTGAGCTCTAATGTAGCCATTTCACCCGGGAACACGTGGTTTTTCGGTTGCTGTTTGTGCTACGGGTGTTACTCATAACGTATCTGTGCAGCACATTATAAAGCGTGGCGCTCTATACTCTGTGTTGCATATAACTATAAATTTATTACTGGTGAATATACAAAAATGTGGTTTGTTATTGTGTGCTCAAAATTACTGGGGTGACTGGTTGGATGTCAAGTGATTGACAATTTTCACAAAAAGACAGGAAGGCTGCCATTCCTTGGTGACAAACTAAAGTCACCCATCAGTGAGAGACTGTTTTTTATTTATTCATAGGAACAAAATTTTTTAAGTAATAGGCCTTTTTTAAGGACAGTTCTTAATCAATGTATACTCTAATAATCACTTAAACTTGTGTGAAAATTCGCTACAGTTTTGGGGGAAATTTCGAGGGGGGGATTGTTCTGGAGAAATATTGAGCCCTGAAAATTTTTTGCACCCCTGCCATGTCGGACAAAGTATCAGACCAAAACCTGGCAGCCTGTCGAATGCAGAAAAATCAGTTAGAGAAAAGTGCTCAAAATCTTCTTTCATCTTAGATGGCAGTTCAAGCATTTTCTGGGCATAGAGATGAGCACTCTTTGCATACGAGTTGACCTGCAGCATGAAAAAAACCGGTAACGTACTGATGACCGTTTTCGTATAGAGTGTAAAATCTCTTTTCCTCTCAGCTCTGAACTCCATGACTAGAATAACCATTTTAATGTACTGTATCCAGAGCTTGGCTGTCCTATTGGTTTTTCTGCTTCCTTGAAGACAGCTAGAACATCTTCCACTAGGTGAAGTCTTTCCCTCTTCTAGCAATTTCATTTCTTATAAGCTTCTCAGAGGTTAACACAGTAGTCCAAGGCCTCACTTTTCAGAGCAAGAAATCGTTCAATCAGACACTTAACCAGAGCTACTATGGTGAGGAAATGGGCTTTCAAAGACAGAAAATAAGTGTCCTGACATCAAGTGAGGAACAGTATTTTTGGCATACACACTTCCCCCACAGCTGTTTGATGCCACTTCCTTTCATGTTCCCAATACATCCCAAAGAACTCATAAGTAGACGAAAGTCTAACAATAACAGAAGAAATGGGGCTGTCCTTGTCTGCTGCCTCCACTCTTTCACAAGCCTCAACAAAAAGTGGCTGGTTGAAGGTTACAATGCAAGATGTATTCCTCTTATTGCATTCTGATGCAGCAAAGATCAAAGCGGAATTGATTGTGGTCAGATTGCTTGCATCTAGATGAATGAATGGCAGTTGTAGAACCTTCGAAATTTGGTAATTGCCAGCCTCTTGCATGGCTTCCTGCATATATCCATTCCAGAAGGGAAGAGAGCTTTCTGAATACAGGAATCCTGCAATACAAATGTTTGACTTTAATCAGTCTTTTATGACAAAGTTCACAGCTTGTTACATAGATTGATTTTCAGATTCTTCAAACCCGGTCTAGACGTTTTCCTGTAGTGCACTATATAGGTATCTAGTTCATAGCCAGATTAGCAGAATGTAGAAGTATGCTGTATGCAGACAGTTTCCAAATTATTAGCAGATTTTGCAGGTAGTTTTTCTTGTGCATTAAAAAAATGTTATTTACAGCAATTAAAACATTTACTTCAAGGGTTTACTCATTAATATACAGAGTGTCTGAGAATTATTGGACACATTACACAATTATATAAAACAAAACATTAAACAGAAAGAAACTTACTGTACTAACTTACAATGTAACTACACAAGTTAATGAATTTCAATGCGAGATCCCTTGGTTGCTCGTAGTACGTCCAAGCGGTACTCAATTTCATGCCATGTATTGGCAAGCATTTGAGGAGTTGTGGAATTGACAGCAGCTGTGATATGCTGCTTCAGTTCCTGCAAATCAGTACAAAGAGTCTGTTAGAAATGATCCTTCACATAACCCCACATGAAATAATCCAATATAGTTAGATGTGGAGAGCAAGGAGGCCACAGAATGGGACCATCATGCCCAGTCCATCTGTTGGGGGAATGCTCGTTTAGGCACTTACGTACACACGTTGACCAATGCGTAGGCGCACTGTCTTGTTGGAAAACGATGTCATCTTTTGATTTGGGGTATAGCGAAATTTTCTAGCATATCCAAGTAAATGTCACCACGTATGGGGTTTTTTTAGCAGAAGAAAAGGCCAATCACTTCCTTTTGATAGGGCACACCACACATTAACTTTTGGAGAATCATGTTCCAGTTCAATAGCAATATGAGGCAGTTCACTGCCCCATATCCTACAGTTGTGATTATTCACAATACCTGATACATGACATGTAGATTCATCACTAAAAATTACAGTACTGAAAAAGTTTTAGTCATTTTCCACTCGATTCAGCATATCCACAGCGAAATCGTATCGGAGTGTGATCATTTCCATGCATCTTTTGCACTATTTGAATTTTATAAGTATGAAACTTTAATTTCTTGTGTAAGATATTGTGAAGTCTATTTCAGAATGCACAGTTCTGTTTGCTTTACGAACAGATTTCTTGGGGCTTAATCGGAAACTTTCATTAACTTGGTCAACAGTGTCTCTGCTGATGCTAGGCCTTACTGGCTCCTCCACAATGTTCCACATTGCCAGTTTCTTTAAACTGTTTCATCCACCGCTCAATTGAATTCGTTGACTGAGGATTACAACCATACTCTAAACGGTAATCGTTTAAATTTAATGACTTTAATTCTGCAAGCCATAACGCACACACATTGCCTTCTGCTGTACAGATGACATGACTATTGATTGCACATTTCTCATACATTCCTAATCAGGCCACACCTAGCGCCATCTATCGGATTCTGGGAATAGCAATTTGGCAAAAAATGTAAAAACCATGTTAGTAATATGTGACATAGAAAAGCAATGCTCATAGTTTTTTTGTACAGAATTTTGTAATGTGTCCAATAATTCTCGGACACCCTGTATAATTCAATTTTAACTTGAATTTTCACTTATTTTTCACATCTGAGTATTTTTGCATTTACAGACACTTTTGGGCTCTAGATTTTATAAAGTCCTGTTTTTAACCCTCTGACCGGTTCATGAAATCTAGTTCAGCCGCTTTGAAAACACCTCTGAGATCCGTAGCAGCCACATCGAAGACTGCTCTTATTTTACGAGTGAAAGAGGCAAATTCTGTCAGCGCGAAAACCGGTCTTACAACCGTGAA
The DNA here is from genome assembly GCA_039090855.1 of Macrothele yani. Classification (NCBI taxonomy): domain Eukaryota; kingdom Metazoa; phylum Arthropoda; class Arachnida; order Araneae; family Macrothelidae; genus Macrothele; species Macrothele yani. Next base: position 103,718,608 of record CM076996.1, on the reverse strand, counting down.
ACTGTCTGCTTCACTGCAAGACGCTGATTTAGCGATTCGGTGTAACTTGCTTAAAGCTAAATCACACGTCTTTGTTCTTCAGGAAGAATACGTCCGAAACAAATATTAGCATTCAGTCAATGCACAATTATTATTAAAATTTAATGTATCACTTTATATTAATGTTAACAATGTAATCCCCACCTCAAAACGTGAAATTAGAATCCTGTTTAGTGTTATCTGAAATATGCAAGTGAAACACATAAATTATGATGAAAATATTTTAGCATTTTCTATCCAAAATTCTGAAATGCCTTTAATTTATAATATACTTTACTTAAAATTTGTAATCTACTATAATATATTCGTAATTACTACAGCATTTTGTTGTATTTAGTTGAAATAACACTTATACTAAATAGTACCACACAACCTTAAAAAGAAAAAAAGAATATAAACTTATATAATTATACTTTTTAGTGGTTTATCATACGTGCTGAAAATAACTAAGATATGTTCAAAGATTAAGTTTGTATTATATTTATGGACTGTATTGACAGCAGGTATGTCAGTAACCCACTTTCACAACCAAACTGACTTTGCATTTATCACATGTGAAACCTGTAATAAATTTCTTAAACTGTAGCATAGAAAACTGAGAATATAGTGAAATCAACCTCTCGAAGCTGTTACTCGTGCGAATTTTAAGGTTTTTCAGCTGAACCCAAACTCTCCCTGACTTGAAGGATGTTTATGAATACAATATTATTTCAGTTTAATAAAATTAAGTTACATGAAATGTGTTTGAACAATATATGATAAAATGTAACTTACACAGAGCTGCTTAACTTAAATTTAAAAATCCTTTCTCGTATGGTATATTTTGAAGCATCCTACCGCACACAGTCTGTCACATTCTTTGCAATAGGTTCTGGTTTCCTTTCTTATTCTTTTTCCATTCTGATTCTGCTGGGAGCAACAAAAGACATCTTCTGCAGAGATCAGATCTCTTGGCAGTTGGAGGTATATAATCGGGGGAAATGACGTTCTGTCAATCTCAAGAGATTTCCTTCCACTAAATGTCTACCGTGAATGAACTGGTCCAAATCTTCTGGATATGTTTCTAATAACCTTTCCATGAGGTTAAGGTGAAACTGCAAGTGTTCCATTGTCCCTCCATATTTGCTGTAGATAGTGAAACAATTCCAAATAATTTGATCCAGTAAATGCTGAAAAATATTTTTGTAATATTTTCCCTGCTGCTTCCGTGCAGTTGGATAGTAAACCATACTGGCCAGCTTTATCTATTCCTCCCATAGTGCTGTTGTACTCATAAATTGCTTTGTTTATGCACCAAATTATTTCCTTTTGTGACTTTTAATAGCTTTCAGCATTGTGAATGCTGCTTAGCATACAAACTGGTTTTTTGTCCATCCATTTTAGAGCCATAATTTTTCCTCGTTTGAAACATCAGTTCTCCTTTAACTTTTTGGTCTTCAATTCTGGCGTCATCTTTCCTGTCTTCAATTCTGGCGTCATCTTTCCTGTTAAACCTCAGTGCCGTACAGATCAGTTTTATGCTGAACAAGTGGATCAGCCAGTTCAGGAGAGTTGTAAAAGTTGTCCATGGTTTAGGCAATAACCTTTGTCTAGCAGTGGGTGAATTAAGGACATAACTGTTTTTATTGGTATGCCAAAGTTATCATAAGCACTACTAAACTTTGTTTGTTTACCAGTGTATATTATGCTGCTCCAAATATACCCACTTGATTCACACAGCCAAAAATGACTTTATTCCAAATCATGATCACTTAATTGAAATGTACTGCTTCCAACTTGCACGTCCCTTGTACGACATTAGCGATTCATCGATTGTACTATCCCGTTCTGGAATATAAATTGAGCTAAATTTATCCATTAATTTAATAAATATATCCCATATGTTAAGCTTTTGTTTAGGAGTGTTCATCAAATGTTTCATTATCTGAAAAGTGAAGAAATTTCATAAGTAAACTGAATCTTCATTCACTCATTACTCTTAAGAAATACTGAGTTTTGAGTATTGGCTTTCTACTCCAGTCTCAATTAAGCTTCGGTTTCTGAACAATTCCTTGCAAACTCAGTACAGCAAAAAATCTAATTTCCGCTGCATTTGTTGGAGTCCACTGATGTGCTCGGAAAAATTTATTTTAGTGCATTTCCCTTCAGAAATTGATCAGCCTGTCTGTTAGTTTCGGTTACGATAAGATTTGCAATGTAATCACTAAAATATAAGTTTAACTCCAAAGGGTTCTCTTTGTCAGAAATATTTGCTCTTAATCAACTGGCTCCTAAGAATGGAATATGTGGAGGAGGAGGTAGTATCAGCATTAATTTGTTCTACACCATATCCTAGCCTCTGAAATTCCACACATTTCCTCTGAATCAGTTTCTTCTTCCTCACTGCTACTACTGTCGCAGGAGCTGAAAGATCAATTCAAAAGATACTCTGAATCACTGTCTTTCCATTTTGGCGTCAAACTTTACAAGACTTGTGCATGTATGTATCAAACTAGAAAAGGAAAAATAAAAAAAAAAATAGTGATCTGAAAAGCAGAAATGTTGTTTTGCCCTGGGGAAAATGTTTGCTCTTTCTATGTGAAGGCAAAAGTGGGTTAAGCTGCAAAACAGGTGCTCTCTAAGTACAGTGTACTACAAATTGACCCACACCTATGCAAAAGCAACTTTCATTTAAAAGAATGCAAATTAAAGCAACTGTGGGGAAAGCAGCATTTTGATATCAAGAGGAGTTGGGGATTACAAGTACCCTACCCTAAAAATTGCTGCCCCTAGGTTTGAAACTCACCCAGTGCATTCCAGTCATTAATCCGTAGGATAACAATGCATGCAAGATGTTTCAGGAAGAAACCAGGGGAGTCGCGCCTGATGCGGTCAGACCCCTTTCGGAACAGTAGGGAGAAAACAAGTCGCGTGCGATCTAGCCGTTTTAGGCAAGGACTACCTTGAACACGCTGGGTGTGACCAAATCGGTCAGAGGGTTAATGTGTAGGAACAGTATCAAGTTTGGTTTACACAGAAAGAATTTAAATTTTATTGCAAGGTTCCTCTTGCACTTGCCAGTTATTAAATTAAAATTCTTTCCTTATGTATTTTGCAAGTCTATTTTTGAATTAAGTTGTTGAAAATGCTATTTATAATTTTTGAAGGTTAATTAATGGAACTGCTTTTCTGGATATAAAAACTTCATTTATTGTTTTTATGATGTTCATAGTCCAATATTCAATATTCTGCCATAAAGGTCCATTTGACACACATCACATTGCTGCACATTCAGTTGCAATGTATTTGTTTTGCTCATTGAAATCTGTAATGTTCTAATTATTTATTGTTATAATAATTTTTCTTTAAATTATCTTATGGTTTGACTTTGGCAGGTTTGCAGCAAGTTTTCTGTTTCAATGGCCATGTACACAGATACATTTTATTTTTATATAACTCTGTTCATAGCTAGGTTCATTATCTTAATATCACAAACAATGGGAGGGGAAGTCAATACTGCGTTTCCTGGCATTACTCACTTGATACCACCAAGTGTGTGTATTGTTTTATGTCCATCTATTCTAGTGTTTACATTCGCCAGAGTAGCATAATGTAGACATACGCGGATAAGTTCCAAATTATTAGCAAATTTTGCAGATAGTTTTTGCTTGTAGATTAAAAAAGTTATTTACAGCAATTAAAACACTTACGGCTTTACTCAAATTAATACACTTAATTCTATTTAAACTTGAATAATGAATTATTTTCACATCTTCGGAGTTCTTTCGTTTTTGCAAACATTTCTGGCTTTTAGATTTTTTCAAGGCCTGTTCTCAATGTATAGGAACTCTATCAAAAGTTAAGTTTACATAGAAAGAATTTAAATTTTATTGCCATGTTCTTCTTGCAGTTGCCAGTTATTAAATTAAAATATTTTCCTTATGTATTTTGTATGTTTACTATTTTTAATTAAATTGCTGCAAATGTTATTTATAATTTTTGAAGTTTATTAAGGGAACTGTTTTTCTGGATAAAAACTTTAGTCTCTTGTTTTATGAGGTTCATGGTCCAATATTTTACTGTAAATGTCCATTTCACACACATTGCTGCACATTCAATTGTAATGTACTTATTTTGTCCTAATTGGAATCTGTAATGCTCTAATAATTTTTTATTTTTCTTTAAATTATCTTATTGTATTAATGTGATTCGCGAGTTTGCAGCAAGTTTTCTGCTTCAATGGTTGTGTACGCAGATAACATTTTATTTTTATACAACTGACATCCGCATTGTCAAAAACAAACTGTAAGAAGACATTGCCCCTTGCTTCTCGTTGTACATCTTTATTTGCTGCATTTAAGTATGCTACAGTCTCGTTATATGAAGCACTGAGACATCAGTGAAGTAGATCAATGTCTTGAGCCATACTTAGAATGTAAGTGCAATGAAAGTGCTAACTGAACAGGAAAAAGAAATGACCTTGGGCTGCAAGCTGATGTTATTGAGTGGCTAATGGTAATTGGCCTGGAGGATTCATTCTTCTTAGAACTTTCTTGAATCACTATGTCCATGAAAACTTTTAATGATTGTGGTGTGGTATAACATTCGGTCCTCCATTTCCCATTTCGTCTAGTGATGGATAAGTTTACAAATCAAATGGTTTCCTTCTAATATCTTGTCTTATTATTTCTGCAGCCATTTTCACAATTGAAAGTCTTTCATTTCCCATAGTTTTCTTCCGTTCTGAATACCATTGATCGTATAGTATGTTGTGGGCGGCTTCTAAAATACTGATAACCAATGGCCTACCTCCAAGTGCTTCAGTTACTATGATCAGTTTAAAAGATCACTTTAAAGACTATCTTATAGAATATAGTCCGAAATTTTGCATTGCTCTTCACCCGGGAAATGCTTCATAGCGTCTGAGATCTGCAAAAGTGTATTAACATTCATCTGGTTCTCAATATAATCGAACAATAACTGCAATACGGTATAGTGTTTATCGCTAGAAGGCCTAGCAATCATTATGGTATCGTGCTTCCTCTGCTATCAAGTCCACATGCGTTACCCTATACTTTACCTCTTCACCTACTTTATCTCCACGTTCATCACATTTAGCCAAAATGGATTTCTGTATTTCCATTGTTTGAACCAGTGTAATTCGCCTTCTATTTTTTGGCAATTTAGGATTTGGATATGAAACCTGTTCTGCACAAAATAGGCAGCAGATCTTGTAAGAGAATGACTGCTGCTCTTAGTGAATGTTTAGTGCTTATTTCTTCATGTCCGTGCTCTTCCTGTTTTTGTTTTGATGCTTTAATGCTGCTTGTTTTTGTGTACACCCATCTGCAGTTGACATGTACTCTTTAATCTCTTCAATGTTAAAGTACAGTCATCTTGAGATCTGGAAAAAAATTATAAACCATTAGCTCCACAGTAAATTTAATTTGTTCGGTAGGCAGGCACATAATCACAAACATGACAACATATTGTCAAAACCACATAAAAATACATAAATACAATTATTATTAATTAAAGATACTGTAACCGTACAGGGTGTCTGGCAGGTTCGTAACAATATTTAGGCCAGAGTTTTGGAATTCAAAAATCAAGCTTTCAGTAATACTAACTCATTTTTTTTAAAATTAACTTAAGTAGCTTTTCATAGTTTGTAATTATTTTTTTTGTTAACATGTTATGGGCAATAAATGTAGGCAAATTTATGAAGTTTTCATTGGAAACATTTTTGATGAAATGGATAGTTTCAGAGAAGTGTGAAAAATGAGTTTTCGGCAGCCATTTTCCAAGATGGCGACGGTGGTAGCACATTATTTTTGGGGACCTTAAGTCTCTTCTGTATCATTTCAAGCTAAGTCTTATTGCACTGGCTGGATTCAAAATTTTCTTTTGTTGATTGAAGCCTCACTAGTATGAACTGTGTAGACTTTTGGGTTGACAAGCATCTTGGAGTCATGGGAAGTGTTAAAATCTTTTCATTTTTCCAGTCATGGAAAGTGCATGAATTTTTATACTTTGAAAAAACTTTAAGCACTTTCATGTGCAAGTTTAAGGCAATGTAAGCATATGTTCAATTTATCGTTCAGGTAACTCTTGAGTGGTAAAATATCTCGCTACCCACTGTAGGTAGCATTTCGCCTGCATTCTCATTGATTTGGAAATTCTTTGGTATTGACAACTCGTGTGCATCTACATGAAATATGGCAACATTTTAACTTCACGTGATCCAAACTAAGAAGTCAACTCGCAAGTCTTAAATGTTTAAAGAATTGATCCAGGTTAATAATTGCATTCTATTTACATGCTGATAGCAGTTCCCACCAAATGAGCTTCATTTTCTTTGTGGCTGTAAGTCACTGTATGCTTTGCATGGTGTGCCAGCCCCCCCCCCCCCAAATCTTAACTGTAAAGTTCCTGGAGATTTTCAATGCAGTTGTTTAAGATTTGTGTAAATTGTCTTGTGTTGGTGTATTTTTAGTAATTTGTTCATCTGTGAAGCCCCACAAAGATCATTCAATTTACAAGATTTTCTGATGCTCAGTGTTTTTTCTCACATTGCAGCTGGTTTTTTTTTACTTGTGTCCTGGTATCTGACCAGATAAGGTTTAGTGTGTTTTGGATGCTAGATCCAGTTTAAACCTTGCAGCTGCTGCCAAGAATGTTTCATGACAACTTTTTAACCTTTCTGGGGTTGTTTTGGTTCCATTCATGTGACTTCAACCAGTATGGGCAAGGGTATTTGGCTACAAACTACTCTTGCTCCTATATGAAAAATAAATTGCCCTGTATGAGGGCAGACAACTGAACTTTTCGTATATGGGTAATGCAGCTCTCTTGAGGTGATAAAAACTTTGTGTTAAACTCTGAAATATTGTCTGTTTGGGAAATGAGTTTCTCCCAGGTGTTGTGTGCTGAAACTTTTTGGACTTCGAGGCCCACTAGTCTTCATGGGATACCCCTGACCAGTTTTTTTTTTTTTTGTCTGCTGGCATGTTCTGCTGTTTAGCCATCAATGCAGAGATAATTTTTTGTAATTTCTTCCATACACTTAAATTGTTAGGACTGTGGGCTGGCTGGCCAGCAGGGTGGGCCGAAAGACTTTTCCTTTTCCACGCTATACCAAGATTAAAAAAAAAAAAAATATTGCCTAATGTGTCAGAACCCACAAAAAAAATTAATCAATTTTGCTCAATATCTAGTTTTTGCACCCCTCTGACATTGAAAAAGTAAAAAAAAAAAAAAGTATTTTGAAGCCTTCTTTAGGAAATTTCTTTTCGAAATCTATCTTGGCATAGCGCGGAAAAATTTATTAATGAATCAGTTAGAACCCCCCAGAAAAACTTGGCAATTTTGCTGTGTCCCTCCGGCATTAAAAAATAAAATAAAAAAAATAATAATAAAATAAAAAAGACTAAAAATAGACAGCCTTTTTCGGGAAATTTTTTCTCAATCGATCTTGGCATAGCGCGGAAAAGTTGCTTAAGGGTCAGTTAGAACCCCAAAAAAATTTAGTCAATTTTGCTCAATATCTAATCACGTTCCTCTTGCCTTTAAAATATACTAATATATGCAATTAATACTGCAAAATAACTGTCATTCCCTTCCCTCCCTCAACACCAGGTGGCAGTGTGCACCTGAACCTTTCATTATCTTCAAAGGTAACTAAACTAGTATGTTTAGGAACACCTGCCTGCACCAGTGTGTTGGAAGTCTACGTTTTGTGATGGGTAATGGAGAAACGAGGAGCTAGGCAGATGACTCTAGCAAGCACAAGCTATCAGTTATTTGGTACAGGAAAATATTTATTTACCCACAATGCAGTTCTACTCTCAACTTATGAAGACTTGATCATTTGTAAACTGGTGCTCTGGTAACATCTAAAGGGAAAAGGAAGTAAAGAGCCTTCTCAAAGTAGTTGCCAGGAAAACTGACTTCTGGGTACGGCCTTAATTTCCTGTTGTATCTTTAAAATGCGTGATTGCCATGATTTTATTCTACAACCATAATAAATACAAGAATGTAGTGAAACCTGTGAAATGTAGATGTACACCATTCCTGAATTCTAAAATACAGAAATTTAAAACAGATGCTGGAAATTTAGTCAACATTTGTGCTTGCAAGTGCCATGATCTAGCATTGTGAACCTGTGAAAAAAATTTCAAAGTTTCGGACAGGGAATGGCAATTTTTGATTGACCAAAAGACTGTAAGACAGATGGGTATCGGAAATGTTGATATCGCAACAACCCAGCAATTGCAAAGAAGGGAGGAAAGATTAAGCCGAAAAAAAACAATAGATCTATTGTTCCGGATAAAAAGTCGCGTCAGAGTACGACTGTATTTGGGACAAGGTTACTCCAGTTTAGGAAAATCTGGGGGTGATCTGACAATTAGGAAGCAACAACCAAAGACACTGAACTTGAATCGGTAACTGACAGACTTCCAGTGGACCTATCCTTAGAGAAAAGTTATAAGAAAGAAGTCTGACCATCAAGTCAAATGAGGATTAGCGTGTCTCGTACTGCATTGGCTGCAGATTTAACTGGTGCTTCAAGTAGAGCTGTCACTAAAACTACTACAGCAGGTTCTTGCTGATTTCAGTCTAGTGTCACCAGAAAACCCAACATATATAGTTAACAAGATGAGAAGGGAAGTAGAAAAGAAAAATCAGTGAGAATGATTTGTGGGCAGTAAGAGACCCCCCATTAAAAGCTTGCATTTTTGATGGGCACAAAGCTCAGACTCTTTAGCTGACGACAGGTCGTCGAAAGATAAAATCTGAAGCGCTCATAGCACTGATAGAGGAGCCTCCAAAGGCAAGTACATAGGACCCTCCAAAGGCAAGTACATAGGACCTATCTCGCTAAATTCTGATAGAAATGCAAAAGAAATAGTCAAAAGCATAATCGCCTTTATGGAAGCGCATAATGTCAATCTCCAGAGTCTAATGATCATCTGGTGCGATGGAACAAATGTTAATACGCGATGGAAGGGTGGAGTAATAAGTTAGTTTGAAACCCACTGTGGAAGACCTTTGCAATGGAGCATATGTTTGCTACATACCAATGAGTTGCCACTAAGGCATCTCATTCAGGAACTCGATGGCCACAAAGGGACCATATTCTTACTCTGGGCCTATTGATTCACTTTTAAAAGATTGTGAAAACAAGACAGTGGTCAAATTTGACAAAATTGATACTACCCTCCCACATTTGGACTCTAAAGATAACAGCAATCTAAGCACTGATTAGCAATATTTGTATCACATATGCATTGCTGTTAAAGATGGCAGTCCCCCCCCCAAATCTTGCTAAAATCAGTCTTGCATGCTGGACGACATCCGCAAACAGTCTGTTACGATTATACATCAGTACCCAAAATCCATCCGATAATTTCCGTATAATCTTAAAGTTTGTGATGCTAGTTTATGCACCAATGTGTTAGAGATAAAAATGAAACCACAGTGCCAAGATGGAGCCAGACACATCTGGAAGATGATTTATCTTGCAAGGCAGTTGCCTGACCATGTAAAGAAAATTATCGACTAAGTAATTTCAAACAATGCATACTTTGCGCTTCCCGAAAACGTACTATTGGCAGTGAGGAGAATCCTGAATGCCAGGAATAAGAAATCCAAAGGCATAGGCTTTTTCAAACCTCCCGAACTCAACTTTAAAGCTATTGATTATATTGATGTAATAAACTGGTCGAACTGCACCATAACAGAACCCTCTTACAATGCATATAACAGACGAGTTAAGATACGTGCAAACAAGAACAGGTTCCAGTACTAACTTTCCAGAAGTTTCTATGTCGCACCCAATCAGTAGAGAGATGTGTTAAACTCATATCTGAAGTGGCAATGAAAGTTTGTGGTGATACTGCAAGAGACTGTTACATACTGTCTAAGATTCAAGCAAGAAGAGAACTTCCAACCTTTGACAACAAGGGACAGTATTATTCCAAAGCCTAACCTTTGTAAATATTCCCCTTTTGCTTTATTATACTTAGTTTTTAGATTTCTGTATTGCAAGAAGTAATATATTAGTAATTGCACACTTGACTTCTTATTTTTTGTATTGTTTATACTTTTCCTATGCCAGAAGGGTGAGACTAAATGTTGAGCAAAATTGACGAAATTTTTCTTGGGTTTTAACTGACCCATTGAGCAACTTTTCCGCACTATGCCAGATCGATTTAAAAAAAATTTCTTTTGGAAGTTCTAACTGACACATTAAACAACTTTTCTGCGCTATACAAAGATAGATTTCGAATTTTTTTTTTTTGGCCCACCCTACTGGTTAGTCCAAATTTTCAACACAGGTGTCCTCAAACCAATCTTTAACAGTGCAAGTACTATGGCATGGTTCAATCAGGGTTTGCCAGGGTGGACCCAGTTAAAAAAAACCCACCTGGGTTTTTTCAAAATTAAAATTTTTTTTTCTACAATATTCCAAATTTAATCAGCACCCAATAAAATACTTTTTTTTTTTTTTACAATTAATAACAATAGGAATAAAGACTAGATTCTCTTTCTTGCCTTCTCAAAGGTGATGGTTAACAGATTTTATTATTTAGCAACACAAAACTATCCTTTCTGATCAGCTGACTGAAATCTGAAATAAGAAAATTAAACAATCCTGAAAATAAATGGTTGCATATAAATAACTTTCGACCTATAAAGAATAACTATAGAATAGACAAATATTATCTATTCATAGTATAGGAAAAAAAGAGAAACTGAATATAACATAGCTTCTAACTAAAATAGTACCTTTAAATAAAATTTGCTAAAGATTATTTGTGTGTGGCATGTAAACTGCAATGGGTTTTTGACTATTTACAAAGGTTGCCTAAGAATTAAACAATGGTACAGATAAAGTATTTTTGCTTTGTGTTTTACTAGTACTGCAAAAGCAGTCTGAAATTTTCAGTTTTGTGACCCACACAATTTTCAAATACCCCTTTGAGTTTTTCTGTAAAACAGCCACATTTAAATAGTTAATGTAATCTCAGGGGTTTTAGTCAGAAACTAAACTACTGATCTACAGGAAATTTTGATCAAAAAGGTATAAACTAAAAAAGTTTTGTGGCTTTCTCTATCTCGAGCCTATTTCATAACTTATTCCAAACTAGTTGAAACATAGAGAAAATTCTTTCAATGAAGGCAGATGAAGCTGGTGCTGAATGTAAACATACAAAGTTAGAAAATCCTGCAGGTAATTTTGAATTTGAACCCTTTTCATACTTTTTTGCTATGACTTGCCATCTTTTTATGGAAGAAAACTGGCTGATACTTGCTTTCATCATTGATGTTAGGTAACAAACAGTCTGTATCATTAATTTTGAAAGCCATTGCACAGGGCAAATACACGGTTATATCAGAATAATATGACCACCTACCTAATAATTGGGTGATAGTGGTGAGATGGCATGGTATGGACTCACTGAGGCCCTGGAAGGTCGCCAGAGGCACATGTGCCCATTCGGACTGCAGCAGAACAGGGAGGTCCTGGAGATGATGTGGTTATGGGTTGGCACGCCGAATTTGTCTATTTTAAATAGTCTCAAGTGCTCTAGGGGATCGAGGTCTGGCAATTTTGCCAGCCTGGGGAAAACGGAAACATCGCCGTCGTGTTTCTGGAACCAGTTGTGCACCACCATAGCGATGTGACAGGGTGCATTGTGCTTTAGATACCATCGGCACCAGGGTAAACGTCCAGTGTGAAGGCATGCATGTGGTCTGCAAGAACGGACAGGTAGCCATTGGCGTTCAGGGACCCAACCTGTGGTACCAGTAGTCCCACTGCATACAAGGAAAACATCCCCATAGATATGCACTCTTCTACCACTGGCCTGTACTTGACCAACAAGCTTGTCCCGGTGTTGGTTCTCATATGTCTGATGCAGTGTCCCCCACCGCCAGTCACTTCTGTGAAGTAGAAACTTCGATTCGTCGGTAAAGGCAACCTTTTTTCTGCTGTCCAATGATGGTAGTCTTATGCAAATTGCAGACATCATTGCCGATGGCCCTGGGTTAACATGGGTGCCTTGACGCAGCATTGGCTCTGGAGACCCATGCATAACAGGGTTCACTCTGTTATCTGGCACATGTACTTGGGTACCCCAGCATTCATTTGCGTGGTCAATTGTTGTGTGTAGATTGCCTTTACAAGTTGACGGAGGTGATGTTCTCCTGCGGTTCATGAACTTTGAGGCTCCACAGTTATGTCGGGAGGTACTCGGTGTGCTGGCGGTCCAATCTTGGTACACCCTTACTACAGCACGTCGCAAACAGCCTCCAAAGTCTGCTGTTTCCAAGATGCTTCCACTCTTGGTGCGGTAACTAATGATCATTCTTTTTTTAACATCCGTCAAATCGCTACATCTGCCCATTGTGCTCACATTACGCACTATGGCTAATCTGTCCTGTCAATCAGCTTATATCTCAGTGTGGTTGACCTTGTCACGTGCACTCTTTGACACCCCTGGGTGAGTACATGGTGATTCCAGGGGTGGTCATATTATTAGACTGTAATCAGGGGGAAAATTTGGATATCCACTCTTCTGCAATACTCTCCTGTTCTTGGTTAAGTTTCTGACCTCTACTTCAGATCCATAAGGTTTGCTAGAAAATGTTGTGCAAGAATTTCTTGTTCAAACCTTCTTTAAAATCTAGATGGTAGAGCTGCAGCATTTCTTGCAGTAAATCTGGCTGTATTTCAACAGCAACTGAAACAGACTTCTCTCTAAAGTGTCCAGTGTGCTAGCAACAGATAACTGCTTTTCCAGATTCATAGCTTCACAGTAAATGCCCATTTTATCCAAGATTTTTTAAATAGATTGATCAAATTCCTCAATATGACCCTTTCCATCTCTATTCAGCAGGGTGTCAGGTGAGCACCTCCAATTTTTTGAAAAAATTATGGTAGCTACTACTAATGGAGAGTACTGCAAAAGGATTTTTCATAAGTTTTTTGGTCGGGCTACAGCATTTTGAAAATAGGCAAAAAGTACACTCGACGACTTCATCCACGTGAAACGCCAAATTTCTTAAGTGCACACTGCTCCTGAACTAAAACAGGTAGACTTGAATTTTTTTTTCTAAGCTATTGAATTGACCTTTCAAATTCACAGAATTTGGTCAAACGAATGTTGCCAGATGGCAAAAAAAAATATATATATATTTATTACAAAATATTTTAATTTTCTACATTTAGGATTCTTAAGAAAGACTTGTCAGGTGGGTAAGTGTGCCAACCTGCACCCCTACTAGGGTTGTCTTAGCAGTAATTTTATTTTTATCCTGTGATGCTTGTAACTCATAAAATTAATTTTTAAAATATACAAAATTTCAAAAAATCAAGGTTTTTTGAATTGCAATATCTCAAAAACCCCATTTTTTAAAATTCTGAAGTTTTGTCCAAACAATGTCCTAATGGTAGGTGGTTAACTGGGGAATCAGATTACTGGATTTTTGCCTTAAAATTTCCTTACAAATTTTTGAAAATGCACTTCTCTCCTGCTCGAACCTCAGTTGGGTTATTAAAAAAAAAAAAAAAAAACTTAAGATATTTCTGAAAAGTTTACCTGAGTATATATTCCAAATTGCAGTGTCAATCTGTATTTTAGTCATTTTTATGATTTTCAATAATTTTCACCTATGTAAATGTTGAATTTTTTAAAATCCATGGTTTTTACACATACAATACTTTATCTCAGTTGCAGTTAAGATTCAATTTCTATTTACATAAGAAAAAAAAGCCTTAAAAAAACAAAGCAATTATGAGCTTACCATCATAACTACAAATTATTCAAACTGAGAAAAGCTGCTGGATTTTATAGATTTCCTTCTCATCAAAGGTATGAAGTCATGCAGAACATCCAACAGGAGTTAGGGCATTCACCTTTAGAAGTACATTTTTTATGGGCACTGGACACTTGACCTGTTTTCTTGCCACATTCTTCTGGCCACCAAAAACCTCTGGCTGGTCCATGAAAGATACTGTTATGTCCTATTTCTTCAGATATGGTTGTAATCTGTCCCATCCACCTATCTGTTATCGTCATAAATGCATCCTATAAATTCTCCTATTTGAAAATCATTAACAGAAAATGTTTTTTTTTTTTTTGTTGGCTTGAAAATTGCACTGCTTTATGTGGGTGCCAGACTGTTATGGCCATTGATGGTTTATTTCCTTGTACTAACCAGGAATGCGGTGACTATTTCAACAACAGATTTTATTGTATCCCACTCTCCTACTTTGCTGGTTTGATAGGATTGAACTTCCACAAGTTATGAGGAGTAGAAGTTTAGTCTTTGGGATCAAGGGGGAGACAGTTTCAACAAATGCAGGTGCATATCTTATAGCTTGTGAAGCTTCTTTCTGTAAGTTGAATTTAGTAGCAAAATGTTTGCACAGGCCACCCACACCATCACATGCACTCTTACATTGGCCTGTTGCTGAGAAGATCCACTTCCTTGTTACATTTGGGTCCCCCTTCATAAGTTCATAGAACTGATATTTGTTTTTGAAGTGCCCAGCTGCTCCATCTGAGATGTAAACAATTGTTTTAAATTCTTCCAAAGGACAAGTCTTGGCAATTTCACTTTATGAGCAGAATGGCACACAGCATGTGCTGTGTCATGGCTTATATCATTGCATGCTACAACAAAAGACTTAGTCTCATTTGGAAAAGTATACAATGCATGTAAAGAGTGAGATCTGGACATTGTTTGCCTGTAGTAACTTTGCACTTCATCAGGTAGAATTACAGATCAGTTCTGAGCAAAGTCAAAGTGCAACACCAACACTGGACTATGTGCTGCAAACTGTTTAACCTCTGCTATCCCATTTCTGTGGATCCGCTCATTATAAATTACGGAAGAGTTTTTTTTTTTTCTCGATATCCCCCACCTTCAGTAGCTCTTATTTTCATATACTTCCCCAGTGACTCTCAAGCAGCCTTAATAGGTGTTTCACGGTACTCCATAAAAATTGCACTGGGCAGTACCATTTTCAGTGCCACAGCTTTGGAAAATCAAACTTTGAAATCATATCAGCTGCAGTTTAACCCAAAAATTACTGCAAATTGCAGTTTACCCATGAGTCAAAAATTGCCCAAGTTTCATAATCATTCGCCACCATTTTCGCTGTTACTAATTTTTTTTCTTGCCATTTTCGGATTTAGTCACACTTGGCTACTTGGTGAATGCTTAGTGCGAGCCCTGCCAGGAATTGTGTTCTCATGTTATTAAACATTTATTAAATGTTAACAGTTTTCATTTTTTTCACTTAATTAAAAAAAAGGTGCCATTTTTCAAAAGTGGGGGGGGGGGGGAAGAAATTTGAAAGTGTCATTTTCAAAAATATGTAAAACATTTTCAAGGCAAAAAATCCAGTAACCTGACTACCCCAGTAAACTACCTACAATTAGGACATTGTTTGGACAAAATTTCAGAATTTTAAAAAATGAGGTTTTTGAGATTGCAATTCAAAAATGTTTATTTTTGAAATTTTGTGTATTTTAAAAATTAATTTTGAGTTACAAGCATCACAGGACCAAAAAAAAAATACTGCTAAGACAACCCTAGTAGGGGTGCAGGTTGGCACACTTACCTACCTGATAAGTCTTTTTCTTAAAAATAATAATAAAAAAAAATCCTAAATTTGTGGAAAAATAAAATTTTTTGTAATAAAAATTTTTTTTTTTTGCCATCTGGTAACATTAGTTTGACCAATTTCTGTGAATTTGAAGGTCAATTCAATAGCTTCAAAATAATAATAATAATAATAAAAAAAATTCGAGTCTCTACCTGTTATAGTTCAGGAGCAGCAGTGTGCACTTAAAAATTCGGCGTTTCACATGATTTTCGTCACGAGTGTATCTTTTGCCTATTTTCAAAATGACCAAAAAGTTTTTTTTTTTATCAAAAATCCTTTTGCAGTACTTTATCTCTAATTAGGAGTAGCTACCATAATTAAAAAAAAAAAAAAAAAAATTGGAGTTGGGTCACTGACACATGTTGGTCATGCCTGCCTGAATTGAGATGGAAATGGTCATATATGCTCTTAAGATATTTCTGTATTTGTGATAATTGGCCACAAATGTTTTAACACAATTGGGATGAAAGTTGCACCTTGTTTCTTTAGGTGTTGTGGCATTAAGCCTAGCTTTTCTTTGAAACATCCATGTGGTTGATGTAGGCCTACATTACGAAAATATTGTTGCACCGCCACAATCTGATTTAAGTCTTTGGGGAAGCATCTTTTTCTAACAAATTCAACAGATGTGCTGAGCATCTATTATGAAATAGATATTCAATATATGCGTGGGTACGATAACGGGGCAAATATGCGTGGTAAGCATAATGGCTTGCAAAACAAAAAATTGAGTATAAATCCTAGACCCTTTTTTGTACCTTGTGCATCCCATTTGTTAAACTTAGTTGAATGGTGCTGCCAAAGCAACATTTGAAACAGTTAATTTTTAGTTATTCTGTATCAACACAATATGAAGACACTTTTACCTCACCATTTCAGATTTTAATGAAATTTGGTGCATAGGTGGCCTCTATATAGATTAAGAAAAATACCAAATTTCATCATCATATATCCACCGGTTTTGGAAAATACAGCTATATAAAATGTCGAAAAACACCCCAAAATCGGAAGATATGTTTTAAAATTGTAATTGCAGCTCCCCTAATTAAGACAAAGAGATGGGAAAGGTATCTTTTTGTAGTATTTTTTATGCTCTTTTATTTGATGTACAACACCATAGGGGTTAAGATTTTAAAAATTCGAAATGTAAAACAATCTTTGTTTGGTATTTGATTGTGAGTTGTAACTTGGGATGATAATGGGTTTACTTAAAGCTATATTCAAATTTAGCCTAACACAAGAGTTTAATGAAAAAAAAAACAAAAAAAAAAAACATGTAAACTGAAAATAAATTTAAGCTAAATCTTAGTTTCATTAATAACAATATAGTATTTTTGTTATTTAAACAATGTTTATTTTTAATTGATTTGTTTAAAATCTGAGACTACATGGGTTTAAAATTTTTATTAATTTCATTCAGAACTTGTAATAATTCACAATACAATAAAAAAATAGACTTTAAAAAGTAATTTCAATTACTGCTCAAGAAACACATCAAAATAATAACATATGGCATTGAATTGCTTACTTTTATGCAAATTATATTCCTAATCTTAAACTTAGTCACTTAAAGCAGAATCTCCTAAAATTAAAAAAAAAAGTTGCATCATTGTTTTGAAGTGAAATCACACCTGTAGATCCTTGATATAGTCTTTAAAAGCTTCAGTAGTTGGGTGTATTTCTGTTTCAGATATTGTAGAGTCTTCCTGTTGGAGTCGCAGGATTTACTTTACACAAGACATAACTTATAGGAAGCCCATAATACATTTTGTGGGCTTAGGGTAGGAAAAGGATGTAGATGGACCAGCTGGATGTAAAAAAAGACCTTAACTTCATTCTCTCTCCTTTTGCTAGAACATACACTACCCACCAGTTTTCATAGATTATGGTTATGTAACCACTAATTTCTGTTATTTGCAGTCTGTCGTGTAATGCCGATACTTTTTCAGTAGCTGACTCGTTTGATTCTGAGAACATCTTCACTTTTATTTTTGAATTACTCAATGGGGTAGGAATAAAAGCATGAAGTTTCTGGGTACCTTGTATTGTTAGACTTTCTTAGGCAATTTTCCCCAAATTGGTCTGTTTCTATGTATTCTTCTTGACTTACATATGTAAAGTTTGCCACAAAAATGTTCTGAATTGCCCATTCGTACAACTGAAATGGTGTTTGAATTTGATTCTCGTAAGGGTGTTGTAAGCTGGCCCGGGCAGTTAACCTTTTCACCATTCCACCAACGCCATCACATGGCCCCTTCCCGTGTGCTGTTGCTGAAAAATGCCATTCAGCATCAATGTTGAAGGCATCTTAATGGAAACATAAGTTTGTGAAATTTTTCCGATTTTTGTACTGGGCTGCAGACCTGTCAGAGAAATAGTAAATTTTTTTAACGCTGTTGTCACCAAACTTACTTTTCAAGAAGTTAATAAGTTTTTTTTTAAGCAGTACAGTGCAATTGTGTTGTGCTCTAAACATTCAGAAATTACTACAAAACTTACATGTTCAGTCTTTTCTGTTTTTGTAATAGATGACAAATGGGTGGACTGTGGCTTTGCCCACTGGTCCAGTGATAGCTCTGGGATTCATCTTGAAGAAGAAAACTATAATTTTCGGCAAAATCACAAATGACGAGAAATTCTGAGTCCTTGGGGTTTTTCCTTAGTACTGTTCATAAAAGAGCTTTGCTGCTTAGCAGTGAAGTTGTGTCTGACCAAAGCAGACAGTTTTTTGCAAAACAAATCAATAAAATCTGAAGTTGATTTTTCTAATGTCTCAAAGTTCCATCTATCAACTGTAATCCATTGGTAAAAAGTTAGTTTTTCAACCAATATCTCCTCAAAAGTGTTCCATTACATTTCTTCCTCATTTCCAGGACAGGTGGGATACTTCCCCAAATGACAATCTATGGAAGCAGGGTTGCACAATACTCTTGCAAGACAATGTTTGTAGGGAGATAATTGTCCATTTGTTAGTGAACCAATTCTTGCATTTTCCATCATCAGTTTTAAATTTTGGTGTGTGGTGCATATACACATACTGTACGAGTACCACTAGACCCTGCCAGGACACAGCTTTTTGGTCTCAGCTCTGCGAATTTGGAAAAACTGACTTTCGTGCCTGCAAATTTATCTTTGAATGACTTATAAGCTTCTGTCAAATTACATAAAATCAGCCTCTTTTGACAATTTAACTTTATCTCCGTTTTCAGTCCTAACAGAAACAATCTTTCATTCCAGGTAAAACCCGACTAATTTCATCACTTTGGTAAAACGATCTTACTACTTCAGAAGAGACTTACCTAGTTTTCTATTAAGGCTTTCCAAAATTCCTTTCTCCTTCAGAATTTTTTTTTTTTTGATTGTCTTACCATATAATTAGGAGCATTGAACTCTTGCATGATTTTCCTAACACTTGATGACTCTGGTAAGCAAGTCAAAATCATAAACTGTTTATCTCTAGTGTAGTTAGAAAAATTACTTTTAAGATTGTCCATAAGAGTCATGAAGTATTTCATCCTTGTCTTCAGATGACTCTTGAATATTTGTTAAAAACTTCAGTTTCATAGCAGAACTGATTTTTTGAAATTTGGTTGAAGCATAACATTTGCCGCCCCGGTGGCGCAGTGGTCTAAGGCGTTGGCCTCTGATCATTCGTCCGTAAGGGGTCCGGGTTCGAATCCCGGTCAGGCATGGATGTTGTGTTTGTCTTACGGCACTGGCTCTCTCCCTTCCCTGGAACCAGTGACCTTAAATTAGGGACGGGCGACTGCTTATAGCCCATTGAGTTGCTCACAATGGTCGTTAAACCTCCAATAAAAAAAAAAAAAAAGCATAACATTTAGATTTTAGCCTTTTCTTGTTGACAGGTGATTCACCCAATTCATGGAGCGAAGTATTCAGTGTTTCAATTACTTCTGATGTAGATACAAAATTTTAGTCCATTTTCTCATCAGCACAGGTTTCATTTGCTTCTTACTAATTAAAGTTTTCAGCTGCTTTCTGCAAGAATTGCAACTTTTAGTCTCTTTTGATAAGTCATCAAAATTTTCCAACTCCAGTCTGTCACATTTCTTAGCTTTTTTATCCCTTACTCTATGGTCATTTTTTTAAATGGATTGAAACATTGTATTACTGCATATCTTGTACTTTCCATTGTTTATTATTTGTGCATAAAATGTAAAATTCAAATAGTAAAATGTCTCCCATTACCTGTTCTTTTTATTTTTCCTAAAAAATCCTTCATCCTTCACAGTTTAAATTTAAGTCTAGTTTCAAGACTGAAAAGGATATACTTTATTCAACCAAGTTTTCAAATGCGTATCACTTTCACTGCATGAAACACACATCACCACCAAAACATCCCAAGTTACAACTCACACAATCGAAAAGCAGACTGAGAAACACATCTGATCACCATCAAAAACCTAAAGCAGACTGAGGTCTGCAAGTTAGGAATGCAAGTTGCTGCTTGTTGGGTCTTGTTACCAATGATCTAATTACAGAATCAGTTTTTCAAGTCAGAACATGCAGAGTTTTGTCCAAAACAAAATGTAGCCTACAGTACAACTGCAGTCTTTTATTTTTTATATTGTGTTGTTAATTATTACAAATTCTGAATAATGAAATTAATAAAATTTTTAAACCCATCTAGTCTCAGGTTTTAAACAAATCAAGTAAAAATAAAACATGGTTTAAATAAATGGTTTTAAATAACAAAAATACTATATCTATTGTTATTAATGAAACTTTAAGATTTATTTAGCCCAAATATATTTTGTTTACATGTTTTTTTCATTAAATTCTTGTGTTAAGCTAAATTTGGCTGTATAGCTTTTTAAGTACCCATTATCATCCCAAGTTACAACTCACAATCAAATACCAAACATATAAAGATCGTTTAAAAAAAAATTTCGAATTTTTTGGAGCGTCTCATTTTGAAAAATTCAAAATTTTAATTTTAAAATTTGAATGTTTTTTTTAATCTTAACCCCTATGGTGTTGTACATCAAATAATAGAGCATAACAAATACTACAAAAAGGTACCTTCCCATCTCTATCTTAATTAGGGGAGCTGCAATCACAATTTTAAAACATATCAATCTTCAGATTTTGGGGTGTTTTTCGACATTTTATATAGCTGTCTGTATTTTCAAAACCGGTGGATATGACGATGAAATTTAGTTTTTTTCTTAATCTATATAAAGGCCACCTATGTACCAAATTTCATTAAAATCTGAGATGGTCAAGTCGCTGTGTTGAGTTGATACGGAATGACCCCTTTTTTAACATTATCAAAGATTTGTACATTCTTTTCTGCATCCCTTTACAGGTGGGATATAATAAAGCGTAATATTAGTAGATTAACACTGAAATCTAAGTTATACAAGGTGGAAAAGTAGAATAAAAGCAGTGCGACCTCTGATATTGCAATTTGGTGAAGTCATGATTAGTTTAAATGGTCTAATAGAGAACAATTCCAGATACATGAAAACAAAACATACAGCTCAATGTTTGTTAGATTGGATAGTCTTTTAAAAAAGTTCATCTCTTCAATCATTATATGGAACAATTTTCTGTCAAAAATTGATGTAAGTAAAATGTTTCAGTGCCCTCAATCCAACATAAATGAATCTCGTAAATGTTTTGAGTAAGTTTGTTAAATTTCTAAGTGCAGCCAGATCTGATGAGGCATTTAGTAAATATATTAGGGATGCAGAAGCTTCAGGTGCAGAAGTAAATGTAGAGGCAGAATTTCCAATTGTGAAGAGTAGGACTAGTTTGCCTTTCTGATTATAAGTCCTGATTTTTAATCTATCACAAATACAAGAATTTTTCAGAATACAATTTTATCTAACTATTGTTGATACACCCTTAAATTACATTCACCAAAGGTTTGAAAATCTACAGGAACATCATAATGTATTTAAATTTCTTTCTGAATTTCTATAAATGACTGAAAAGGAAATTAAAAAAAATCTTGCTTGACTTAGGTATTTCCCTTCCAATTAACAAAGGAAACAAAAGTTTTAAGGATATTGATGGTCTAGAGCTGATAAAGAATATCAGAAGTTATTCATTGCTCTTTCCATGTTTATAAGTAAGTCATGGAAAAATTCTCATTGGCCGCAACCGGTGGCGGCCAATGATAATTTTTGCGTGACTCATAAACCTGGAAAGAGCTATTTTCTCTGTTCCTAGTCCACATCAGTGTCTGTGTTAATGATAACGAATAGTTGAGCAGTGGAATTGCAGATGGGGCAGACCCATTAAAAAAACTTATGACATTAAGTTTGTTTTTTTTTTTTTGTTATAATTTCCTAATCTGTTTATAGCTTTGAGAATTCTTCTGACATTACGAGTTAGTGTAGTATCAGGTGAAAGGAGTTTTCCGAAAGACTTAAAGAAATGTGCAAGAACATCAATGATTCAAGATAGGTTTACTGATCTAGGACTGTTGGCTTATAGAGAAGGAATTGTGTGAAAGTTAAGAACTGTGAGATGTAATTGACGAATTGGCAAGTAAGAAAGCAAGAAGAGTGCACTTTTAACTCCATAGATACATTTTGTTAAGTTATGGTACTTGTGTGTAATGAGTCACTACGTCAGTGTCTGTGTGATTGTGATATTTTTGAATAGTTTTGTTTTGAATATAGATAAAAAAGTGTATACAGTGTTATTATAGAATATTTGTGAGTTGTGATCTTGTACCCCTGCCAACTATATAGAACAGAAAAAAAAACCACTGTGCTGTGGATTAGTTATGAATCTAATAGCATATTTACTTGTACTAACACCCCAGAACCGGTCTTATATACAGCGGTACTTACATAACGCTGCGTTTAACGTAAATAGGGTTCAATATGGCCCCCATCTGCCACAATACACATTTGAATGAGAGACAACTTCCAGTTGTATGTTCGCCAGCATAACAGGGGTCATGCTCTCACATGCAGAGACTATACGCAGCTGGAGATCGTGGAGACTTCTGTTCCACCCTGTGTACACATGATCCTTTAGGTAACCCTAGAGAAAGAAATTCATGGGAGTTAGATCCGAGGATCGTGGAGGCCATGCTACGGGACCACCCTAACAGATGATTTGTTGCCTGAAAGTGTTTGACAGGAAGTGCTGTACTGCTGTTGGTTGATGTGCCGTAGCGCCGTCATGCTGAATCCATAATGAGCGTACATCTTGCAGAGACGGATCATCTAACCACTTGGGTAATGTTCCTTGTGACAGCTGCAGGTATCTCCACAGGCCCAACAAGTCTGTCCTTCCATATGCCACACCAGACATTGATCGACCAGCACACCTGATGCCTAATTTCCCGTGTAAAAAATGGATTCTGAACTGCCCAGTAATGGCAGTTTTGTTTCTTTAGCACCCGGCGCGTGTGAACTGCGCCTTTTCAGTCCAAAGGATAGAAAGGCCGCATTTTCTTCTACGGTGTACATTACAAAATTGCACCAATCTAGATGTCGTTGGTAATCTCCTGACATCAGTACGTGCAGCGATACGGGTGGGCACCATGCTGATGCAAAATGTTCCACACACGAGATTGTGATAAGCCACATGCCATACTGACTTCCCTCGTACTGGTGTGTGGGTTGACCAAAACATCGACTGGTTGCACATCCTTACTCGTTCCGGTGGGTTGTCCTGAACGGGGACTCGCTGCAGTACTGCCTGTCTCTCGTAGCAGTCGAACCGCGCGACTGATGGTCCACACTGTCGGCGATGGAAGTCTGAAATCGTAAGCCATACTGGCGTTACACTTCCCTTGTGTTGCGTCCGAATTCTCCATATAGCAGTACCATCTTGCAATACTGTTCATTCAATAGCCTGCCATGCAAGTTCTTTACCAGATACTAAATTTACAAATGACATAAGCTCCTGACGGACTATCCTTTATTTAGGTGACTTAGGACTTTAGGAATCTCCCTGTATATATATTCATTCCTGTATATATATTCAGAAATTTTAGATTGGAATCCAATCTAAAATTTCTGCTGTCCATTGATGGTCTGTCCTTCTGGTAATATGTTCAGCCCATTGCCATCTCAGAGATTTTGCTCTGATCATGTTTTCCACTCTTGTCATTTATTTTTCTGATCCACGAGTTCCTCTTATCTCTCCGGTTACACCAAGCATGCACATCTCCATGCTTCTTTGAGTTGTCTGCAGCCTTTGTATGCATCTTTTAGTTAAGGTCCATGTCTCTGCACCATACATAAGCACTGAAAGGATGCATTGATCACTTTTCTTTTAAGACACAACTCTTGAAAATTAAATTGTTTCTTCCAAAAGCTCTCCAGGCAAGTTTTATATGCCAATTAATTCCATCAAATGTGACCCTCACTTGATATTTGCATTTATCTTGGACAGCAGATATCAGTTATCTCCAGCTTTTCTCTATCAATCCATAAATCTTCATTTCTTAAATAAGCATTGTAAATCACTTTTGTCTTCTGAAAGTTCATTTTTAGTCTCACTTCTTTACTCTTGTCAGCAAGTTCCTGGATTGAATTTCATTTGATGGGACCATCAATCTTATATTAGATGAAGACACCACTGACTGCCGCCATAGGTCACTGCTAATCGTTGGCATGCCGTCGCATACAGGCAAAAAACTAAATTATACAGATAAAACAGTAAGCTTGTGTATGATTCCTAAAGATTATTGAATTACTCATTTTATCTGTCTATATGCATGGAAGCTTTTGTTCCATTGGTTTCAAAGCCGCTTCTCTTCTGCGGCTGCGTCTTGCCTGCACATGACTTCACTTCCAGCACGGACAGTGACTTATGGTGGCCAGTGCTGCTTGGATAGGAGTGGTGTCTCCACCTAATATAAACTTGATGGATGGGACAGCTCTAATGGTTCTTGATTGCATTTCATTTGATCTCTGCAGCTCTGATGGGATAGTTGCAAAAATAGCTACGTCATAATCGAAATGAAGGTTAGTTAGATAATCTCCATTAATCTTTATCCCTTTGTTTTCCCAGTTCAGTGATTGAATAACATTTTCCAATGTGGCATTAAGAGCTTGGGAGATATGTCACCTTGTCTCACTCGCATTCCAATTTTTATGTGTGCTGTATTCTCAAACAGCCAAATCTTTGCATTTTCATAAATGTTATTAATAACATTAATGTATGCGTCTTCAATACCGCAGGATTTCAAAGCCATTGTAACTGCTGGTGGTTTCACCGAATCAGCCTCTTCATAATTGATTCAAGCCATGCATAATGGAAGTTCATTCTCTCGCTTTTTCTATTAGTTCTCTCAGTATGTCGATATGATCTATAGTGCTGTAGCCACTCCTGAATCCAGCTTGTTTTCTCGGTTGAGCCATGTCCAGTGTTACCTTCAAGCGGTGTGAAAGAACTTTGAAGATTTTATAAGCCACTGATAGGTCTGTAGTTCCAGAGATCCTCAATGTCACCTTTTTTATATAGCAGGATCATTGTAGCATTGTTCCAATCCTCAGGAATCTTCCCTTCATTAAGGCAGCGAGTGAAAACTTGGGCGAGTACTGTTTCAACAGTATGATGTCTACAGTAATTCCATCTTCTCCTGGAGGTTTCACTGCTTCATGTTCTTGATT
The DNA here is from genome assembly GCA_039090855.1 of Macrothele yani. NCBI lineage: Eukaryota > Metazoa > Arthropoda > Arachnida > Araneae > Macrothelidae > Macrothele > Macrothele yani. Next base: position 103,693,300 of record CM076996.1, on the reverse strand, counting down.
GCATTGCAACTTTTGCTGGAAGGACTGGAAGAACTCTGGTACCTTCCATGATGTCTGGAGTACACATCATCCCTTTCATATAATTTTGAGTAGAAATCTTTCACTTTTGTCAAAATTTTGCCTCTATTTCTTGTTACAGAACAATCTATTCTCAAAGCCATAATCTGTTTTCTTCCCTTACTTGAGATGCCCCTTTGCTCTCTTTAGGCTTTGGTTGTTTACAATTGCTTTCCTGGCTAGTTCACAGTTGAATTTCCTTAAGTCTTCAGTGATAATTTTTTGTACGGTCTTGCATAGCTCTATATATTCCACTTTGGAAGTTGCATCTTCTTTAGTTGTCCATCTCTTTTTTGCATCAAAATTTTGTTTCTTCCTGATAATTTGTTCACATGCAACTTGTCCTTAGTACCAGCTAATTTTGTTGCTGTTTCCGTAAGGGTTTTAGTTACTTATCTGTTAACTTCAGATATGTCCACTTCTTCTGACATATTAGACCTTCTAGAGTAGAGAATCTGTTCCTCAGTTCTAATTTGAAGGTATTATGCTTTCTAAGGTTGGTCACGTCAATACTTTGTTTTATGAGCTTGCCACGCTCTAGTTTAGCATTAAAGTGCATCTTGCCATTCTATGGTCACTACCTGTGTTGAACTTGTTAAGCACACTGCAGTCTTCCATGGCAAATTTTTTGTTACACATAATAGTATAAATTTCACTTGTCCATCTATTGGGATGCCTCAATGTCCATTTCCTTTGCAGCTTTTTCTTGAAAAAGGAGTTCATGATGAAAAACCTTTCTGCCTGTGCAAACTCTAAGAGTATTTTCCACGCTGATTGCTGTGACCGAATTTACCTACTGAAGTTTCATTTTGTTGTCGTTGCCCTATTTTTGCATTGAAATCTCCCATAATTATCTTAAAGTGCTGCTTACCTTTATTATTTAGATGACTAATTTCCTCATAAAATTCTTCCATTTCTTCTTCAGGCTGACTTGTGGTGGGTGCATAAGTTTGAATAATCTGAGCCTGGTATCTTCTTGAGAGTTAGATAACAAGTCTTGCAGCTCTGTCAGAGGAACTTTCAACCTCTACAGCTTTATCCTTCAGTTTCTTATTGTAAATCCAACACCACTAGTTCTGCCAGTATCTGTCCCACGATAGATGTCCACTTTTCAGTTCAGTGAGATTTTCTCCTTGCCTCACTTAGCCCAACAATGTCCAACTTGATCCTTTAGTTCCTCTTCCAATTCAAAAGCCTTGAATCAGAAGATAGGGGAGTGTCCACTGTAAGTAGCCAAGGTCAGCATTGGCAGCCTAGTCCGGTCCTCCGGTGATTCTTAGCACCCTCTGCCTTTATGTCGCACTGGCTGCTGCTTTGGCCAGGTTCATTCCAGCTGCCGGAGATTGAGGACCAAGATTTAAGTTGAGTCATTTTGTAGGGGTTTGGCCATAAATCACCATGCTGGCCAAGCGGTTTGGTGAGTGTGGAATAGCATTTCCTCTAATCCCAATGGTATAGTTATACTGCTATTGGCTGTTGTCAGAGCCCCTTTAGTGGGAACAGGATGCACCACTAGAAGGTGGGGTTGGCATTTGTCAAGGAGAGGCTGTGATGTTGTGCATCACCTGACCTTACATCCCTATACATGTGCACACACACACACTGAAGTGCCTGAAAAAAAAAATTGTTACACCAGTCTAATACTTTCTAGGTCCCCACTGGAGCGCAGGACTGCAGAAATACGATGAGGCACAGACTCCACTAGCTTCTGGAAATATGCTGTAGGCAATGCACACCATACTTCTTGCATAACGTTCCACAATTCGGGTGTATTCAGAGGTTTAGCCCTGTGTTCGATAGCGCGTTGCATGGCAACACCCCAAACTCGGATGAATGCTCCTCCAACCATAATGTGGAGTCTAGACACTTGTGTGGAGGTGCATTGTCTGTTGGAACAGGCCCAATCCATCAGCATGAATGCAGGACATGAACTGGTGTACCTCGTCAGAAAGGATGCGCACATAGCGTTGGCAGTTCAGACGTTTGTAGACGTACCAGGGTCCCAGTGAAGTCCAGCTAAATGCACCCCATACCATTACGGACCCCCACCAGCTGGTACAGTTCCCTGTTGACAGGCGGTATCCATGGCTTCATGGGGTTTGCGCCACACAGGAATCTTTCCATCTGCCCGATACAGTTGGAAACGCAACTCGTCAGACCAGGCTACTGGATTCCAGTCAAGTGGCAGTGTTGCTGTACCCAAGCAAGGTGTATAGCTCTGTGTCGTGCATCCATCAAGGGGACTCTAGTTGGGCGTCTGCTTCCAAAGCCCATATTGTGCAGGGTATGTTGCACAGTCCGGACGCTGATGCTTGTTGAGGCTCCAGCATTGAATTCTGATACCTGCAAAATGCACGCCTGTCGCATGAAGCGATTCTTGTCAGCCGACGGTCACGTTCACCCAATGTCTTTTTACGACCACACTGGTATTGGAGGTTTTGCTGGAATTTTTATAGCCATGGTACAACACCCTTGCAATGGTCGTCCATGAAAATCTGAACTTAGTTTCTACCTCCGAAATACTATGGCCCATCTCACGAGCGCCAACTATGACACCGCATTGAAAATCGCTTAAATCGTTATTACTTGTCATTCTCATGCCAAAAACGGCTCTGGTAGCTGGCAAGGATGTCTGTCACTTTATATACGCACTGGCAGACTCAACAGAGTATGCGCATAGGTGACATTGCAATGTATTTTGCATAAGCTCTTCTGTACCAGTTTTTCTGGCACTTCAGTGTGTGTGGGTGTGGGGCCTGTGAAGGACTGTGAATTCACTTTCAAATAGTTTGTCCAGTTATTAATTGTAGGGCAGTGTAAGTGTGGGATCTTGACTTTGTATGCCATATTTTGTTGCTAATGACTTAAGCTTGCTTGTTAAATTTGGAATATGACTAGATATACCTAGTTCATTTGTATCATGTTCCAGAAAATAACAATCTTCAGTATCTTAATCTGAAGTAGTGTTTACTGTAGATTAATATATTTGATGTAATGTTAGCTGGCTGTGAACATCTTTGGAACTGTCTGTTGATGTTATGGCCAACTCTACCCTCTTTAGTTTGATCACTTTTTGTTTGCCATTGAAACCCAGCTTGCATAAATAGAAGTTAACAGATTTTATTTAATCAGCTTCCTGAATGCCAGTATATTCACAGCTCAGCTGCTTAAAAATAGAGGAAGCTTTAACTTAGATAAGCAAAATAAGGTCCTAGGTTGGGATTCTGGCTTTTGATCTAGGAGTGACTTATTTTATAAGTTTTCAAAGTATTCTTACCTAGAGCACTGTGGAGCAAAAGTCTAGTCTAGACTGGCTGCTCTGACTAGATGTAAAAATGTTTTGGAAATGAATGTTTTTGTTAGTGAACAAATAAGTATTACACTTCCATATGCATTATTAGTTGTATAGACTCAAAACAATGGAATTCAAAACTAAGTGAAATCTGGTTTTGTAGGTACAGCTGTGTGTAAATTCAAGTCTATTGCTAAATCAGCTGTTTGGTACTTGAACAAAAATGTGGCTTTAAAGAAAGTTTTAAGTGCAATAACGAAAAGCTCAAATTGAGCAAGTTTTTTTTTTTTCCTTTGAAATCTGTTTTTGCAAAGCTAGTACTTAAAACTGAAGAGCATAGCTAAATTTTCAGGAGTGATGGGTGGCAGAAATCATTCAGAAAAAGGCACAATAGAAATGAAGGTGCTGTCAGTATTGTGGGTGAATGGACAGAAGTAATTCTAGGCAAAGCAAAATTGACAAAAATGTGTATGCCTTCATATTAAAGCAATGTGGGATGGAAGATTCTGAATGTGAGCTTTCCAAAGAAAGGTATGATTTTGTGGTTTATTGCTACAAGAGCTGATTTGGTAATTACGTGTGACAAGTGTATTCAAAAGAACCTGCTGGCAATGAAAATTTTATTTGGTGCTCCAACAAAGAGGCACGAAAGTTTTGAAGGTAAGCAATAAGCTTTTTATTTTGTTGAAGGTATCTAACAATAAAAGTAGTAAGCAACAAAACTGTTTTGAATTGGCCCTTTGAGGTCCATCTAGTGCATAAGTTTTATACAGCACCTTACAGTACACTACATATTTGCAAGTTGATTAAGAAGTAGTGCTGTTAGAAAATTTCTTACGTCTTGGGAAGTGCTTTTAGCAAACAGGTGTTAACTGCAAAGAGGGAGATATAAAGATAGGTCTGTTTAATTAGTTAAACAATATTTTGTACAGGGTACAGTTAAAAAAAAATTGTCAGTGAAATGGTAGTAAATATGCTGACCTTGCTAATTATTAGTTCATAAAATGTCCACTAAACAGTTATGGTGATAAGTGAACACTTTATGCTACCTTGTGCACAAAGGGATGTTGTACAGTGTGTATCCTGGTTGAGAGTGGTATTTTAGTCATGTGGCTATACTTGTTCAGTACAACTGAAATTTGGAGATAGCAAAATATTTTGTTTTGCCTTCACAATTGCAATCAGTACTGTATCTGAAAATCCACTGGTTTGGTAGATCAGTTGTTTTTCTATTGTGATTCTGTATTAAAAACTTTCTTCAGAATTCGATTACCAAAGTTACTTCACAATGCTAATAATCCTTTTCATGAAACGATATAACACATTGCAATGATGTGTGTTTTTAAGCCTATAAAAGGTAAATCTTTAAATGCTAATCCTGATCTCAATCTGATTTTGTTACTGGTTTTGTATGAAATCTCTGGTGGTAAGCTGTTTTCACTCTGCTAGAAAGTGCATTTCTGTACAAGCACTTATTTTAACCATGGATGTGAAATGAAGCACCAGGGGGGGGGGGGGCACCTCTCACTTCAAATGTCCTAGTAATAAAAATAGCAAGAAAAATGCAATGTGGGGTCTCTTAAGTAGTGATGGCATAAATTATTCCTTCTTGGGAACTCATTCATGCAAAAGTCAATCGCGAATGATCCAATTTCAGTCCAGATTGTCGCCGAGTAAATCGTGCACTTACAGGGATTCCATGTTGCACTTTCAAAGCCACAGCTTTTTGAAACTGCACAAAAAATGAGGTAAATGATTTGGGCACACAAATAAATGACATTCCCATTAAGTTTCACCCTTCTTACCTAGCTGACTGCTGACTCACAGTTGAACTTCCTGAACTCTTGTGGGCAGAAGAATAAACATGCTGAAACTTCAATATGTGTTGCAGTAATGGTGGATTGAATTATCACTCCCAGCTGCGAGCAAACCATTTGCCTTTGAGTTATTTGTTACGAATGAATCATTCATAAATGACAACTATTAAGAGCCATATGCTTTATTCTGGTGGCCTGCCTGTGTACAAGTTGTAACAGTATTTTTCTGTTGGTCTGATGTTCTTAAGCTGATCAATTACAAATGTCTCCAGCTCACTAAAGTCCAAATCAGCAGATTTTATACAGACATCTAAAGTTAAAAATGATGTGCACTAGATTTATATTTTGATGAAAATTAGTCAGTTTCATATGCACTATTGATGCAATGTAGATATGGTTTTTAATTTTAAGATTGGGTAAAGATTAAAGGTAAAATAATTGCAGACAAGTCCATCAAAACAGTGTATCTGGTACAGGCCAGTCTTGTGTGGATGTTTTTATTTGTTATAACTTATGAAGTATGGTCACTTTGATAAGTCTTTGAGTAGATCTCTTCAGACTTTTGTAGAGAGGAACTTGTATGCATGATTTCATAAGTTAAGAATTTCTTAAAAATCGGTTACTTATAGTGCTTTCTTTTTTTAGTGCTTGAAAATCAGCTGGGTGAAGAAAGTGGCATTAGTTGTTAGGGGTTGTCAGGGTAACGTTTGTTCTCAGACTGCTTTCTGGAGTGCTCCATGAGGTGAGCCAGGATTTGTGTAGTGTATCTTTTGGAAAGGCTTTTGACTGAGCTACTAACAATTTACTTATTAGTACTGTGGAGTGAAAGGTAAGTCGAAGTCAGTCAGCCTTGACTGTGTAGCAGCAGTTGATTGATGGATGTATACTGGTAAGTAGTTTGAGATTAACTGAAGGGGCATAAGAGGGTTTGCAGCTTGGCTCCACTTTATTGATTGGTTAAGGAAAACATTTTATCCTGGATACTGAGGTAGGTCATAGATTGCTGGTGTGTGTGTATAGTGGTAATTTTTAGGTGTGCAAAGATGTATCAGTAGAGAGCAGTGTGTTAAGAATTTGAAATGACATGTGTTGTGGAAGGTTTTAATGGTTGTCAAATCCCTAAAGGCTTCAAATGAGCTGCTAGGAGGTAGTGCCAGGTGTTAGCTTTTCATTACATAGTTGGCAGTGGTGGAAACAGAAAAGCTTGAGTCAACAGAATTCAGGGAATGTGGAAAGTTGCATGGCTAATGAGTTTTTACTTTCAAAAGTTGAATGAAGTTTGCTGGCTGTTTACCATCTAGTGTTTGGATTAGCACTCCTTTCTGGGAGTAAAAATGTATATCAAGTGAATCAGCTGAAGCTTAGAGGCTAACAAGAGAATATTGATTACAAAGTGGATTTGGTGGCCAAATAAGATTAGTAATGCGGATGTTAAACTTGAACTGGTATTTTGGGAAGACAATTGATATAGTTGGGTCGTGTGTTGTATGTGTGAAGTTGGCATAAATGATTGAAGTACTGTGAGCCACATAAATTGTAATTAGAATTCGTAACATGTCAGTGAGTATGAGTATTCTGGTGTCTGAAGTTTTTTTTTTTTAATCTAAATAAAGGCTTAGAATTTTTGACTCTTGTCTTAATATAATTTATTTTCTTAAAGAGAAATCAGTATGTTAAGTCTTATTCATGGTCAATTATCAATTTGATATTAGTAAATTAGATTCAGGTTTCTAGTGTCCAATTTTTAAAGTATCAAGTTATGTGTAAGTATTACGGCATATCCCCGCCCTTCCCCATTGGTATCTGATAGCAATGGAAAATTTCAGTGGATATTTCATTTTGTGACAATGTGGTAAAATACTAATCCACAATCTGTTTCTGTGTGGCAAGTATCTTAATTGTACTTTTAGCAGGGTGCCCACGCGTCCTTGAAAACCTAGAAAGTCTTTGAATTTCAAAAAAAAAAAAAAATCAAGGCCTAGAATGTCCTTGAATTTCTTTAATTAGCCTGGAAAGTCCTTGAATTTTAAAATCCCACAGCTGAAAAATTTTGATCGAAATTTCTGATCTTTTTCCTTTTATTTTTCACTTTTTTCTGCAATCTCCTATTGACATCGGAAGGTCAAAGAGTAAACTTCAAAGCAGCTGTGTCACTGGGAGAAAGGGTGCACTGCGGTCTGACGGGGAGTTAAGTAGGTCAGGATTGCCCCCCCCCCCATCTACTGTGAGAGAAGTTAAGTGTTTGCTACCCCCACAGCCCTTGTTCTGCGACGGGGAAAACATATCGTTTCTTTCATTTTCCTTACGGCACAGGCATTAGTGGAGAGGATTCTCCATTAATAAGGAACTAATAATTGACAATATGAAAGACTATTGTTTCACAAAGAATAATATATGACCATCTAACTAACATTGGTGGCATGGAAAAGTCGGGACAAGGCTAATTCTGCTGTAGCCCAAAAGAGAAAACAAATACTGGATGAAATAGAAAGTATGAAAAAAAGAAAAACGTGTAGAAAATGAAGTATTAGATTTATTAAAATCGGCTGATGACTTGGCAACAAAAGCAGAAAATACTCATAATTTTAACTGCATTGTTAAATCAAATAGCTTTAGAAAAACAGATAAAGACAATCATTGATAAAAGAAATAATTTTGAACTCAAGAAGAAAATGGATTTAGTGAATAATTGTAAATAAATTCATAAATTTGCTTAATATTTTTTAATATACTTAATTATATTTTAACAATGATAAATTTAATGTGTTAAAAGTACTGACATTTGAGTAGAAAAAATTCTAATTATTTAAAAATTGATTACAGTATTTTCATTTGTTAAATATTTTCACCTGGATAAAGTTTGTCATTCAGTAAATAACTTTTTGCAAAATTTGGAGATGCATTGTTGCTAAGATTTTTTTTTATAATTGGCTACCAATTACAAATTACTGTTAATGAGTATCATAATACAACACACATAATTCTTGATATATAATATATTCATTGCGGTTTAGGACATTGAAAAATTCATGAATTTTTTCCTGAAGGTCCTTGAATGTCCTTGAATTTTTCCCTGAAAAAGAGTGGGCACCCTGTTTTAGTTACTTGGATGCAGTTAATATTAGGATTGGCAAATTTGTTGAGTGTAAGATAAATAGCCTAATGCATATATGTGAAAAAGCCAAATCATTATGACTGCTTAATGATTGTCTTTAACATGATGCAAAAACACCTCTGGCCCATTAGGCATGAATGCTAAAAGATTTCTCTAAAGGTGTCTTGTGGTATATGGTACCAACAGGTTACCAGCAGATATTTTAATCCTCGTAAGTAATGTGTTTGAGCTGCTGCAGATCTGAATTGCTGTTCCAACACAAACTACAAATGCTCTACTGGATTGATGCCTGAATAATTTGAAGTACAGAGCTTGGAAATCTCGTGTTCTTCAAACAATCTAGGTAGTGTGGCATGGTGCATTATGCTGCTGAAAGAAGGCACTGCTAGGGGGAATATCATTGCCATGAAAGGATGTACCTGATCTACAGTTGTGCTTAGGCAGTTGGTAGACATCATAGTTTCCTGCGTATGAATGATTGAATCCAGGGTTTCCCAGCAGAACACTGCCCAAAGCATTGTGCTTCATCCACCAACTTGCTTTTGTCCCATGGTGTATCCTTGTGCCAACACTTCCTACATACCAGTCTGTCCACCTTGTGCAACAGGAAACAAGATTTGTTGGGCCAGACTACCTTCCAATCATTCAAGATCCCATTTTGATGTTTGCATACCCGTTGTAGGTGCTTTAAACGGTTAACTTACGTTATGAGTACTCGGAGCAGCCTGTTGCTACGCAGCCCCTTTTTGGCAGGGCTCGATGTACTGTGTGTTGTGGCACATTACTCCCATTGTCAGCATTCAAATTGCTAGCAAGTTGTGCCACAGTATCTTTTTCTGTTTGCTCTTACCAATATGGGATAGCCTCTGATCACCTCAAGCATTGATCAGCTGCAGTTAGACCACAGCTGTCAGTGATCGCCCAAGGCGTATGGCCTTGCTGTCTTGGAAGTGATCTGACAATCAGGATGTGGCCTTTGTCAGACTTGCTCAAGTCTGCTTCCATTTCTGTCTGACCCCGCACGGGGATAACTGGTTTTCCAGTTATTTGGGGAGCGGCGCCCCCACGGCCCGAGCTGACCTTGTGACGGATCAATTTATCTTTTCGTCTTGAACGATTATGTAACCGAAGGGACAGCTGTTCATCCAGCTGCTGGGGGATGGCGTCCCCACGGCCCGAGCAGACTTGAACTAGATGTGAATTTTCACATTTTTTATGTTTTTTGTTTTTTCACTTTACACGCTCCCGCCTCAGTTGTAGGTTGCTGAGGTTGTGATTATGCGCCAGCTCTGGATTTGAGTTTATCTTTTTCTTTCCTGTCTTCTCCATTTTATGTTCCTTTTGTTTTTCCGAGCTGGTTAGCTAGACCTGCCTGCACGTTTGCCGTGTGTGGTGACCCGTAAGGTGGAAAAGGGGATGCTGGAGGCTGAGGTTTCTGGAGGCCTGGGTGTTGGTTGTCGCCAGTTGCCAACACTCTCTTTGTCCCCTGCTTCACCCTAAACGGGCGGCTGGGAACTAACCCACTCCTAGTCAATGAGGTCTGTGGCAGAGTGGAGCCCAGACCTCTAACGGCTTGTCGTCTCGTACGACAGGGTGAGTCTGGGGATAGGGTGGGCATGCCAAAGGGGTGTTCCCCAGGCATGGGAAAGTCTGGGTGCATGCCGAGTGCATGTCTGCCCTATCAACTTGCTATATCCGCTTGCTATCCCTAGAGCCGTGTCCTGTGTCCACTTGGGCTTGCGGACCTCCGGCTCTCCTTCGTTGGGCTCGATTGTGGGTGGGGAAGTCGGCGGACGAATTATTAAAACTTCTATGGATGAAAACAAAATTTCCCAAGAACCAAAAAGCAAAAGAGGTATAGAGGAAGGCTCATCCCCTTCTGCCAAAAAACATGTCCCTGATTGTTCAAATGCTCGTTTTTTTGTGCACTCATTGGACCCTTCAAAGCCTTTGAGTGCCAAAAGTCCATTTTGGATAAATAAAGCTCTTCAATCCATCGCAAGCTCTCCTAAGAGCGTAAAGAAGCTCCAATCTGGAGATCTTCTTGTAGAAATGTCCACTGTGGCCTACAGCTCTACACTCTTAACACCACCACGCTGCTTGAGACTCCGGTCAAAATAACACCTCATGGATACCTAAATTCATCTCGAGGTGTTGTCTCCTCTCAGGACCTCGTTGAGTGTGCTGAGGAAGAATTACTTGAAGAACTGAGGAGTCAACACGTTACGGGTGTGCGGCGTATTCTATTCAGGCGGAATGGGCAGTCCGTCCCATCCCGGAACATCATTTTAACTTTTGATAGCCCTTCCCTGCCTACATCCATCAAAGCAGGGTATCTCCACCTCGAGGTACGCCCGTACATCCCTAACCCTTTGAGATGTTTTAGGTGCCAGTCTTATGGCCATTCTCAGCAGTCGTGCAGGAGTAATCCTAGGTGTGCACGCTGTGGTGCCACAGAACATCTTCTGCAGGAATGTGTGGCCGAGGCTGAGTTTTGTGTGAACTGCAAGGGTTCACACGCAGCATCAGCCAAAGATTGTCCCAAGTGGAAGGAGGAGAAGGAAATCCAAAGGATCAAAACGGTGGAAAATATTTCCTATCCTGAGGCCAGAAGAAAAGTGGTTCCTGTTACATCTGATCGGCGATCATACGCTTCAGTGGTGGTTGCCAAATCTACGGTTGCCATTCAGACTGACATTCTGATCCCCCTTAAATGTCCATTCAATGTGAACGACATCATCGCAGCCGGACTGGAGGCACTCCAGTCTCGAGCCTAGGGGTCTGAAAGCGCCACCCACCACTTCGCCGAAGCAGACTCATCACACCCCCAACAAGGGAACTCAGGCCACTTCTTCTAACAAAAAGACCAAAGCCCAGGATAAGAAAAGCATTGCTTCTCCTCCAAAATCTCAGGAAACGACTCCGACGTCGTGCGCCTCCCGGTAAGACACTTGGGACAAAACATGCTCCCATCTTAGCCCCTGGTCACACGCCTCCAGATCTGAGGGAACCCCAGCAGAGGCGATGGAGCCGGACTTCGTTTGATCATTTTCATTTCACTTATAACCATGGCTTCAATCATTCAGTGGAACTGTCGAGGTTTTCGGACGAACTTTGATGAAGTGAAACATCTGCTTTCATTTTACTCTCCGGTGTGCCTTTGTCTACAGGAGACGAAGCTTAAACCATCAGACCTGCTTTCAGTTCGAGGCTACAGTGCATTTCGGACAGATAACTCGTCTGGAAATATAGCCTGTGGGGGAGTCGCTATTCTCGTCCCTCACAGGGTTCCGGTATCTTCCGTCGCGGTTTCCACAACTGTGCAGGCCGTGGCGGTTCGTATTTCTATGCCTGTACCTCTTACTGTCTGCAGTGTATCTGCCGCCGGACGAGAACGTGAGCGTCTCTGTACTGGAGAGATTGGTTGATCAGCTGCCTTCACCCTTTCTTCTACTGGGTGACTTCAATGCCCATCATCATTTGTGGGGTAGTGTCAGCATCAGCACAAGAGGTCGTCGCATAGTCTCTTCTGTCCTCGGCCTCTTTGTGCCTTTTAACACCGGTGCTGACACGTACTTCCATGAACCGACACGATCCTTCAGTGCGATCGATTTGGCCTTGGGATCGCCATCAATTATTGCTGACTGGTCGTGGACGGTGTGTAACGACCTCCACGGGAGTGACCACTTTCCAATTGTCCTCTCGCATCATGCGAACATGCCATCTTCTGCCTCCCCGCCCTCCTCGTTGGAGGATGGAGCGTGCGAGATGGGAGGTCTTCACACCGTCAGCTTTGATATTTTCTGCAATGGTGACCCAAGAGTCAATCGACGCAGCGGTTCTTGAAGTCACAAATTGTATTCTTCAGGCAGCTGATCTTTCTATACCAAAAACATCTACGACACTCTCCAGAAGTCCGAAACCTTGGTGGACCCCTGAATGCGCAGCGGCTAGGAGAGCTCAACATAAGGCCTGGTCTACGTTTCGGCGTTATCCAACCGATGCTAATCTCGTTACATTCAAACGAGCAAAATCCTATGCTCGGTTGGTGCGTCGACGTAGCAAGAGGGAGTCTTGGATCCAGTATGTTTCATCTCTCACTTCACGTGCCAGTTCGAAAAGTGTGTGGGACAAGATTCGTAAGATCCGGGGTAACTACAGCTCTCACCAGATCTCCATTCTCGAGAGTAACGGCTGCACATATGCTGGAGTCGGGGAGATTGCTGATTGTTTGGGGAGGCGTTTGCCTCCGTGTCGAGTGACCTGACGTATCCTTCCTCCTTTGTGAGGATTAAATCCACTGCGGAACGCCAGAGAATCTCCTTTGCGCCTTTTCTCGACACCGGATATAACTCCCTTCAGCATGGTTGAACTCAGGGTGGCTCTGCATCGGTCTGTCCCGATGGCATCCATTATGACATGCTCCGTCATCTCTCGCAGTCGTCTCTCGAGAATCTCTTAATCCTTTACAATCGTATTTGGTCGGAGCACAGTTTCCCGGAGTCTTGGCGAAAAGCTTTTGTTCTGCCTTTTCCCAAACCTGGCAAGGAGCCCAAGTCTCCCTCTAGTTATCGTCCAATTGCTCTCACTAGCTGTCTGTGTAAAGTTCTTGAACGCATGGTTAACTCCCGGTTAATTCATTTTTTAGAATATCATCAGGTTCTTTCACCATCACAAGCGGCTTTCGCCGTCATCGTTCACCTCACTATCATCTCCTGCAACTTGAGACATCTGTGCGCGAGGCGTTCGTGCGTAGGCAGCACCTGGTTTCTGTATTTTTTGATATTGAAAAAGCTTATGATCGAGCGTGGCGGCATGGTATTATCCGTGACCTCCACGCATGCGGATTGTGAGGAAATCTTCCGACATTTATTTTAAATTTTCTTCGCAATCGGGTGTTCCAGGTGCGCCTGGGTACGACGCTATCGGCAACATTCCATCAAGAACAAGGTGTTCCTCAAGGTTGCATTTTATCTGTCACATTGTTCATCCTCCGCATTAATTGTCTCCTCACAAATCTTCCTCCTGCGGTTTCGGCTACTGTCTATGTTGATGACTTGCACATTTTCTGCTCGTCATCAAGCATGCATTTTATTGAAAGGCAGTTGCAGTCTGCAATTAATCAGATCTTTAAAATGGCGAATAGCAATGGTTTCGTTCTTTCTCCCGACAAGACAGCGTGTGTCCATTTCTGCCGGAGGCGTGGCCTCCATCCTGACCCAGAGCTGTTTTTAGACCGTGCAGCCATACCAGTTTTGCCGGAGACCAAGTTCCTTGGTCTGACCGTCGACCGTGCGCTTACGTTCCGTGCGCACGTTCGGCGGCTCAAGATTTCCTGTCTGCGGGCTCTATCCATTCTTAAGATCCTTTCGAGAGTCTCGTGGGGCGAGACAGGACGTCTTTGATTCGTATTTACCATTCCTTAATCCGGTCGAAACTGGATTATGGTTGTATCGTGTATGGCTCTGCTCGTCGTTCCGTTCTCCGGCCTTTGGACACTATTCACCATCAAGCACTGCGTCTTTGTTCGGGAGCATTTCGAACATCTCCAATTCCCAGCCTTTACGCTGACGCGAACGAACCATCGCTTGAATTACGCAGTCTGCAGCTGTCTATTCAATTCTACTTGAAACTTAGATCTCTTCCAGACCATCCTTTATACGATGCAGTTTTTCATCCTCAGCATGCTCGTTTATTCGGGAACCGGCCCTCCTGCATTTCAACTTTCGGTCTTCGTATGGCGACCGTAGCCCGTGATGTAGGGCTCGACCTGTCACTTGTTGGAGAGACCAGGGGCTTTGGGGATCCTCCATGGCACCCACTTGGTGTCATGGTTGATACCACCTTTACATCTTTCGATAAATCCTCAACCCCTGCGTCAGTGTACCAGCAGCTCTTCGCTGAGCACCGTGACCTCAATTTTGACTACACCCCCATTTTCACTGATGGCTCCAAGATGCATGGAATTGTTGGATCCGCGGCTGTCTGTGTAGATGACGTGTCAGCAGCGCGGATCCCAGCTGAGGCCACGATGTTTTCGGCGGAGATGCATGCTGTGTATCTTGCATTGCTTCATGTTCAGTCGGGCTCTCATCAACGGGCTGCGGTGTACACTGATTCTTTGAGTGTTGTACAGTCACTGTCATCGTTGGACTGCTGTGACCACCCCTTTCTTCTTTCCGTACGAAGGCTTCTTCGTTCCTTGCTCGAGGCCGGTGTCCAGATACAATTTTGTTGGATTCCCGGGCATGTTGGAATCTTGAGTAACGAGTGTGCTGATGCGGCTGCTAGATCTGCTTCCTCTTTGGTCGTCACACCCTTGCCACTGTTTCATCGGGATTTCCGCTTTCTGGTTCGCGACCATATCAAGCGAACGTGGCAAGGTCTGTGGGGACCAACAGGTGGAAAATAAACTGCATCGTATCAAACCTAATCTTGAAATTTGGAAATCCACATATCGTCGGAACCGTAGGGAGGAAGTGGTGCTTGCGCGTCTCCGCATTAGGCATTGTCGTTTCACTCACCGCTTTTGCTGTGTGGCGACACTGCGCCGATGTGTGAGGCGTGCAACTGCCGACTCACTGTCTCTCATCTTCTGTGTACCTGTGTTCGTTTTCGTGATGTAAGTTTTCATTTCTTTCATTCTCATTTGTTGACCGAGGACGCCGCTACACTGCAGCGGCTCCTCAATGACCACTGTGACTCTGTTGCCGTATTTTCATTTTTTAAAGAAATTGACTATTTTAAACGTATCTAGATTTTAGCCTTATCATCCTCATTTCTCAGTTTTACTGCATCAGCTAGGTTTTAATCATTGTATCATGTTTTTAATACTGTTTGTTCCATTATCTTTTTTAGCCCTTCCATCGTTCTCATTTTTCAGTTTTACATGATCACTCAGATTTTAAGCTTTTTACCACACTTTTAATACTATTTGTTTGTCTTGTTTCTGGCGCTCTTTGGCCAACCATGGCCCTTGCGCCATAAAAATCAACCAACCAACCATTTCTGTCTGAATAACAGCTCAATATCAGGTGTTATACTATTTGAGCTTCACACATGCTGTCACTTACTTGCAGTTGCTTCAATTTGCATAAAGACACAGGTCATAATGTTTTGGATCTTCAGTGTTAAAGTTAATGGTTTGTGGCTGATGAGCTAATAAAACATCAGTGGTTTAGGTTAATAGCTAATTTTTTTTATATGCATTACAAGAAAACATTACTTTGTAGGTTAGTTTTTTAAACTAATACAAAGCATTAAGTGTGAACTTGGTACTGTCAAAAGAAATGCCTCTGGTATGAAAATGACTTCATGCACATTTAAGTATTTTTATGGTCAATGATATACAGTGAGTGGACAACAAAACTGAAGCACATGGGTTTAGGAAAACAACTTATTAGTCTGATGTAGGGCCTTTTTTGGAGGCCAATTCAGCTGCAATTTGTTGTGGAAAGGACAGATAAGTCCTGTACAGTGGCCAGAGGGATTTAAAGCCATTCCTCTTGCAGGAAAGTAACTAGTTCACGACATGATGCTGGTAGAGGAAAACATTTCATGACTCGCTCCTCCAGAACACCCCAGAGTGGCTCAGTGTTCAAAGTCTGACTGTGCAGGCCACGAGAGATGTTCGACCTCACTTTCGTGCTCAGTAAACCATTCTTCCAGCAGTTTGGCTCTATCTGTGCGTTATCCTGATACACGGCACCACCGTCTGAGAACAATTTTTTAATCATTGGGTGCACCTGGTCCTCCAGAATGTCAGATAGTCCACGTCAGATGGTCCTTGCCAGTGATGTGCCCCTCAAGAACAATTGGCGGGCAGACAGACTGCCATGATATTACGGCACAAACCATCGCCGATCCAACTCTGTGCTTCACTGTGGGCAATAAACAGTCTGGGTGGTTAGCTTGTGAGGGATGTCTCCACATGTAAAACCCCTAGTTGTGGGAAAAACAGTGAAGGAAAATTCGTCAGAGAACAACGCACATTTCACGCACAACGTCCACTATTTGCTCTGCTGGCACAATTGTAACCGACGTTTGGTATTCACACTGGTGATCCAGGGTTGTTTGGTGATAGCAACAAGACTGAATGTTGACCCGGTGAAGCTCCCAACCAACAGTTTTGATGGAAACAAGTTAGTAGTGGTGCTCATTCAACTCTGCAGCGAGTTGGGCAGCTGCAATTTTGTTTTTTGGCTACCATCAGTGTTAGCACCTGGACGTCCCTGTCAGACAGCTTCCTCTTACCTGAGCAGTTACTCCTATTTGATGTGGTTCTTCTGTCTTGCGGGTATGCCAACATGACCTTGGATACTGTGGCTCGCAATACACCACAAAGACTTGCTGTCTTGGACACGGATGCACTGGCGAGACGCGCACCAACAACCTGTCCTCTTTGAAATTTGGATTTGTCTCCCGATATGTTGTGTGGACCACACTTTTTGACATCCAGCTGTGCTTACTGCTCTGCTAATGCAACTTTCACACTCCACTCTCGTTGATCCACTACGAAATAGATGCTGGCTGGCCACCAGGTAACTAATACAGCTGCATAACATGTGGGGTGCTATTTGTGCAGGTGTTTGTTTTGTTGTCCACCCCCTGTAAACCACATCAATAATGCACTGGCAGATGAGCTTAGTGTTTATGATGAAATGTGACAAACTGGTGCATAAAAGAAAGCAATGTTGTGCTTTCTTTTTGCATGTTGAATTTTCAAAATTGCCTAAACGCCAAAATTCACTAGCCACTATAACTTCAAATGTCATTTACGAGATACCTACGATAGCTACAGACACGGGATAGGTGTAATTCTAAAGCTTATGAATAGGGCATTTGATATACAACATGGCACAATTGTAAATTTTCAAAAAATCACACTTAAAGGTATGTTTTGTAGCCAATCAGTCTAAATTTCAAGGTGGTATCTTAATGGTGTCATACGAAAATAATTTTCTTGTTGGCAGTGACAAGGAATTAAACCCCTCAAGTCCATTTTTGTAATTGATAAAATTATGTAGTAAACTGAAATGAATCAAAAAAAAAAATATAACAGGATTTTTAGAGTGAGAGGTGTGTGGAGATAAAGCAGGCTATCTTGGCAAAGGAACTATGCAAGACAAGCCCTGACATGTTTGTGCCTGTTTATTCATGTCCCCCCCCAACCATGTTACCTTCCAGACAGCTTAGTTGTGGTCTGGTTCTGTGTGTAAACTTGTTTGTTTGGACAGTGTTTTTAGTGAAGCTTTCTATGACATTTTCATTGTAAAGCTGCTTTTATTAGTCTTAAGTTTTTCATTAACTGTTTGATAGTTACATAATTTGAAATATGGAGAATAAGTAGTCAAAAAAACTGTTGTAACCCTTTACTAACCCAGTGCCCAGTTGTTTTTTTTAAAGACTTGAAAGTAACTGGATTTGATGGTTTCACTAATCAGTGAAATCAAACTACACATGAAAGTATGCACTTCATGCCGATTGCAGTTAGGAAAAGAGAAGCCTTGTCAGATGGAAAACAATATACTTGAAAAGGAAATTCCTGAGTTGAGATTTCTGGTCCTAGTCATTTAAGGAGCCTTGGTATTTGGACCCTGACACAGCTTTAAGTCACTTAAATGCCTCTTTGACCTCCCTTGGCGAGTCTCCGGTGTGTAAGAAGAAAGTATTAAATAGGTCTAAGAAGTATTGCAAAGAAAAGATGGGGAAGAAGATTTAAAAGGACCTACAAAGAGTTATTTACTTCTGAAGATGATTTAGATGAGGAATGTCACTGTGCTGATTCAAAATTATTCAACAACAAAAGGAAAATTGTAAAACTATAAACAGAAGTAAAAAGCTCATGATTTTGAGTTTTACCAAAAAGCTGGTCCTGTAAAAAAAAAAAAAATAGAAAGTGAATTTGGGAGTAACTACATTGCAAGGAAGGCAAAAAAACTTGTGAAAGAAAAAGGAATTTTGTCATCACCTAATCAATCCCAAACATTGGAAAATTTTACCTGAAGACACAGTAAACTTAGTAAAAGAATTTTATTGCAATGAAGTCAGCAGGCAAATGCCTGCTAAAAAAGATTATATTTCAATCAAAGACTAAGATGGTTTTAAAACTAATGTCCAAAAGTGTCTGATACTTGGTAATCTTGGAGAAATTTACCAACTTTTCAAGTCAAAGTACTCATCTGAAAAAATAAGATTTTCAAAATTTGCTGAGTTAAGACCAAGGAACCTACATTATAGCAGGATCTAGTGGGATTTGCTCTGTGTGTGTGCAAATCACATCAGAATGTAAAGCTCAAGATTGCCGCCCCGGTGGCGCAGTGGTCTAAGGCGCTGGCCTCTGATCATTCGTCCGTAAGGGGTCCGGGTTCGAATCCCGGTCAGGCATGGATGTTGTGTTTGTCTTATGGCACTGGCTCTCTCCCTTCCCTGGAACCAGTGACCCTAAATTAGGGACGGGCGACTGCTTATAGCCCATTGAGTTGCTCACGGTGGTCGTTAAACCTCCAATCAAAAAAAAAAAAAGCTAAAGATTGCTGGTGCTAATTTAAACAAAGTGACCCTGCAAGGACATGAATACTCCTTTAAAAACATCAACATTGCTTATCAAGAATATTATCCCCCAGCACAAATGTTTTTTAGGTGACTGATTAATGTCTTAGCACTGATGAATTCAAGGAAGCCTTATTGAAAAGTCTTGAAGAAATGATAACATCACTTACAAGCAGTGAGTTTCAGTGGACCTCTGTTTGTTTGAAACTATTTGCAAAACAGAGGATTTTGTTGTTTTCAGCCCAGTTAATTGTCCTGAAGCAAGATTTAGTCACCAAACAGCAATGCTTCTTTTGCAGAAAAGAAAATTACACTTTGCCTTAACGAAGATGTGGTGCCATGTGATTTTTCTGAGAACTGTTCATTCTACAAGATGAAGCAGTCATTCCATTGGAACAACTCAATGACAACTGTTTGTCCCTTTGTGTACTACAAGGAAAATGATTAACTAAGACAAGTTTTGTTTTCATCTTGGAATGTATGAAACATGAAAGTTGTTTTTCATGCTTTCCAAAGAAAACCTCTTAATGCTTTGAAAGTGGAATTGCTCCCAAACTTGAAAAATATTACTTTTCAGATGGCTGTGCAGCACAATACAAAAAGCGTAAGTTTTGCGAATTGTGTAACCACCTTGATTTCCAAGGCATTGAAGCAGAGTGGCATTTTATGCCGCTGCACATGGCAAAGGGAGTTTGTGATGGTGTTGGAGGCACACTGCTGGCCTTCAAAAAACCCCTCTCAAATCAAATGACACCTTGACAGCTGTTTGAGTGGGAGGAAGGCAAGCATCCCTGCAATAAGTTTTTATATTTCAAATGATGAATACCTGGAAGAAAGATTTTTAAAAGTATGATTTGATGAAGCAGTTGCTGTTACAGGAGCACAGAAGATTCGTGCCTTCCTCCCAGTTTCAACTGAAAAATTAAAAACCAAAGCATTTTCAGCTTCTCGTGATACTGTTTTACATTGTATTGAAATCTCTCCCGAACTTCAAGATGTAGATTTTGATCATATGAATGGTTTTGTGGCCTGTGCCTATGACAACTCATGGTGGATGGGATGTGTTCTCTCAATAGATGCCGTAGAACGTTTAAGTCAAGCTATCATTCTTACATCCATCTGGACCAGCAACATCATCCTCTTATCCTAGGAAACTGGATGTTCTCACCATGCCAGGAAACTTCATCCTTTGCAAACTGGATGCAATTACAGCTACAGAGAACATACCAGCTAATCCCACAGGAGATGACAAAAGCATCCAACATGCTAGCCAAGGACAGAGGTTCTTTATCATTAGGTTTAGAAATTTGTTATTTTCAGGGCCAAGTCAATTTAATTCCTTGTCACTGCCAACAAGAAAATTTAATTTTTGTATACCATTGAGAATATCACCTTGAAATTTGGACTGACTGTCTACAAGACATGTATGTACCTTTAGAGTGAATTTTTTAAAAAAGTTTAAATAGTTTTTCCGAAAACAATTTTTTGGAAAATTTAAAGTTGTTTTATATCAAATGAAAGCCCTATTCATAAGCTTTAAAATGATTCCTATCCCATGTATGTAGCCATCATAAGTATCTTTTAAATGGCATTTGAAGTTATGGTGGCTAGTGAATTTTGGCATTTTTAGGCAATTTTGAAAAATTAAATCTCAAACGGATGGACAAAAAAAAAAAAAAAAAAAAAAAAAATTGAAAAATGTTTACACATCTCATGGTAAGGTACAAATGTACCCAAAATTAACCAAATCCATGACATCAAGTTCCAAAGTGTATATTTCATTGGTTGATTTGACATGAAATGGCCCTAGTGCCAGACAAATTTTCTAGAAAAAAGACCAGCTACATTTTTTTTGTTAAGTCAAAATGGTCTTTATAATCTTAGGAAAGCATGAATAAGTCCCATAACCCTTAACCACAAACACTTAAAATCGTTTATCATGGGGTCTGCATGGACCCCACTTGTGTGGTTAAGGGTTTAACTCTGCAAAGCCAGGGTTCTGTGCTGGTTTGCAGTAATCATAAGTTCCTTGTGTTTTCCAGCTTCTGAAATGTTTTCTCTTTATAGGTGGTGGTGTGAACTTCTGTTAGAAAACTGATCTCTCAAAAAACTGGAAATAGCTTAATGCAGTAGATTGGGATTTTGTCAAAGCACCATCAGTCATGTAGTTATAAGGATCCTTGTTTAACACTTGCACTCTTTATGTAAAAGAGCTTAGGTTTGTCATCTATTATAGTAATTAGGACTAGTATGATCTCCATTAAATCTGAATCCAGTTATCTAGAACTGATCTTTTTGTGGGGGAAATCTTTGCTGTCTTCTTGAGAATCTTGAGAAGAATATTGATTTTAGCTTCAGAAAAAAAATCTGAAAGCAGATAGTGCACATTTTTTATTAGAGGAATCTGTTTGTAGCTAGCTAAATGCCCTGTTGATCGTACAACTTGGTTAAGTAATATCTTATGGCAGCAGGCAGCTTTTAATTCTGAAATCAAAAACCAGCTAATCAACTTAGAGGAAACAGGCAGGTATTTTGTTTTTTAATTGCAGCAGCTTTCCATGCTAATTGAAGGATCAACGAAGGAGTGTCAAGCAGGTATCTTTTAACGTTAGATTTTCTGTGCTATTTACGTAAAAATGCCAATTAAAATGCTTTCAAAGTGAGTGGTGGGGTCAATAATATTGCTTGATTTGTTTTATAAAAGACTGATGCTTCAAATTGCTTATGCCTGACTGTAAAAGTAAAATTTGCCCCAAAATATTCTTTCTAGAACTGAAATCTGGCAGAGGTGTATAAGAAAACAATGTTATTAAAACAAAGCACAAACATAGCTAAGACCTTTTGCAGCATCTGACAGGAAGCCAGAACTAGGAAACTAAATTAACCCTTTTGCTTAATTTCTTAACATATTTTCGAAGGCATCTATTTTTATTTTGGGAACTGTATGTTGAATTTACAAAAAAAAAAAAAATGTAGTGGTTAAAATTCAAATTTGAAACAGGAGTCTCCCCACTTGTGTTTGTAAATGGAGGGGATTGAAATTTTCAGGCGGAGTCTTGAATATGTGACTTAATAATATTAAGACTGGGAAAACAGTAATTTTTCAAGCAATATAAGCTATACTTGGTTCTTAAAAACAAACTGGTGAATTAGATCAAAAATTTTACTACATTCAATCTAATACAAATTAAGATTAATTTTACAAAACAAGAGTAGCTCATTTTGCAGTACTTTGATATCATAAAATTGCTCCTGAAGTATGTCTGTCCTTCATTCCTTGCCACAGTTAGCAAGCTTTAATCAGCTATTTTATTTCTGAGGGTTTATCTGGCCTAATTTCAAAAATATGCATTAAGATTTGTTGCTCAGCAAATATCTAAATTTTGTGTGTGCTAAAGCCGCGTTCACATGTTACATTTGTTAAATGTAACACGACATACTTGCAGAACCTTTAGACACTAATGGAAATGTGTGCAGATGGTTGCTTAAAAAACTCTTAGAAAACTTTGGACATTGGCACATACTTTTCATTTTTTACAGCTTTATTTGAATAGTGAATATTTCATAACTGCATCTTCATTAATTTTAAAGAAAAAAAAAAAAAAACTGGTCTGCCAGGCTTTTGAAACAGACTGTACCAAAACTTGTGTGTTCAGATTCATATTCTACACACTCAAACTTCAAAAAGAGTTCCATTGTGGAGGAAGGAAATCTACAGTCTTATCTCAATCACAAAGGACAAAATAAACCTTCATTGGACATTGTGATATACAAGTTTAATATTTCAAGGGTCAACTAATTTATTATTTTTAAACATGTTTCCCTTCAGCTCTGAAAAAAAAACCAAAAAAACTTTAATACTATGTATGAGATATTTACGGTTCACGTAATTGACTCGTTGATTCAACCATTCTTCTGATATGTGGAATGTCTAGTTTTTCCCTTTGCAACTATTTATATGGGGAAAATAACATTTAACAATAATTCAGGACACTGGGAACAACATAAAAAAAAAAAAAAAAAAAAAAAATTACGAAAGTCTTTGCTCCACCCAACTTCCGTTTTAGGAAATTTTAGGAAATTTTTTTCAGTTTTTAAAGCTGAATATCGCAAGGTGAGAAAAAAAAAAAAATTAAGATTACAGATTAAATCTGCAGTTCGTCTAACTTCAGTTTTCGAAAGTTTTAAAAGACTAAATTATATCCCCAGCTGGAAAAGTGTCCGCCCTTCCACGCCACTCACCAACAACACCCCACCCCCCAAAAAGTTATCTTCAGTCTTGCGTCATTCTGAAAAACGATTCAAATAATAGTTCCTCTGATCCGCGGAAGAAACTTTTGCCTAAAGTTTACAAAGAATTTACTCCATCGAACTTCCATTATCGGAAATTGTTGTCTACACTTTCAAGCTGAAATACACATTTATGCAATAAATTTATATTTAATAACAATACTGGACAGAGGAAACTTCGCAAGAAAAAGAAATTACGATTGCGGGGAAAATTTACACTTCGCTTAACTTTAACTTTCGCTTTCGGAAGTTGTGAAAAACGAAATACCGTTTTCCTGACGGAAAAACTACCTCCCCACTAATCCTTCAAAAATAAAACATTAGCTTCAGCCCCCCCCCCAAATCTAGAGTATAACCGAAACTTAGCGAAAAAAGCAGAATTTCACAAATCCGAAGAATCTCTTGCCAGATTTGTAACAGTCCGCAAAATGAACTGCTCTTGCTGCTACTACACATGGAAGCAGATTCACGGGTCCTTAAACTGATTATGCTCCCGATATAAACAATGTTTTCGATTGCGATTTTCGGAATTCTGAACGGTCCATTTTTAAAGCACGTATTTTTACAAGGATAAGTTTTTAACGCAAATTTTGCGAGTGGTCCAAATATGGACCCAAGATTTTGTATTTATATACACTGCTGGCCACCCAAAATGCAACACCAAGAAGGAAGCATCTGATTGGCCTGAAATTCGCAGCACGCGTTGCCCGCGAGAGGACATGCAAACGATTGGCATTGCAGGCATATGCAAATCATGTGCGCCCAGCACGCCACCGAGAAGCACTATAAGAGGGGTGCACAGAAGGCGGGGTGTAATTAGTGGAAGTGTGTTGTGCTGCCGGACCTGTGCGTGGGAAGCTTCCTGGGGCCTCGTCTCAGAATACGGCAGTCGTTCCAGCATGTTTCGGAGTTCGCCAGAGGACTAATAGTGGTTTATTGTGACAGCAGTTTATCATACCGAGACATCGACGCCAGTGTGGGACGACATCCAGCCACAGTGAGGCAAGTATGGATTCGGTGGGTGCAGGAGGGGCTGACGGATCAACGTGAGCGATTGCCGCGGCACACCACCGAACGAGAGGACAGACACGTTGTGCGGTCCTCTCATTCGCCACATCACTAACGTTAGCGCAGGAATTGAGGTGTTTTGCACAGCAGCCTGTGTCAGCACGTACCGTTCGACGTCTTCTGCAGGAGTGGGGACTTGTTGCACGCCACCCATTGCTCTGATTACCATTGACGTTACACCACCGGCAAGTGCGGCTGCAGTGGGAACGCCACACTTCGGATGTGGGCTTGGGGGCTGCACCTGGATCCCAAGCCCACATCCAAAGCCTCTTTCGTTCGATGCAGCGGCGTGTAGCGGCCGTTATTGCCAGCCATGGGGGCCACACGAACTATTGATGTCTGCGTGTTCCGCAAATCGCACGGGCCTGTAAACTCAATCGCTTCATCTGTGTATCTGTTGTGTCCAGTAAATCTGGCTTTGCTATCTCGTGTCCTTCTTGGTGTTGTATTTTGGGTGGCCAGCAGTGTATATTTTTTCTTAAAATTTCGGAAGGCGGGAGTCTCCCGCCTAACAACTTTATTTCGGCGGGGATCCCACCATCCAGTGTTAAAGTGAAAGAACATTGGTACATTAGATGTAACAGGGCAAAGAAAAAACTGTCTTTTTGTAAACAGATTCAGAATTAATGTTTTCTTTTTTTAAAGTGGCTATACTGTTGTTCTGGGTTCATTTTATAAATTAGGATTGCTGTGATATGAAGGATATTTGTGTTGCTATGTTTAAGTTGCTTCTTAAACAAGTTATTTCAGAATATTGAAGCTAAGCAATATATAGTAAAGTGCATCCAGATAAGGTTGTACTGTGAAAAAGTATTTTTCTGCCTGTGGATTCAAATAAGTTCATTTAATTACTCTTAATTTCTTACGTGTTGTGTGTACCATGAAAAGATTCATCAATGTGTTTTACTGGTGAAGTATGTTTTGTCCTTAAAACCTGCTTTGCAAAATTCTTCCCTTATGCATATTTTGTCTGCATTGTTCTTCTAGACCATTTAGAACTGCTAAACCAGTGTTAGTATGAAATTGTTTAATCTCAAATTAAATTTTGTATGTACCTCTTCCCTAACTGAATGATTCCAAAAGAAATAAGGGTGAAGATTCCTACAGACATTCACCTAAGCAGCAAATGTTTACTTTGTTTTGTCTCTATCCTCAATTCACCATTTCATGATCTTCACATTTATAGTAAATTCTATTTGAGAACACATGCTCCATATTTTTTTTGTCCCTTGTTTATATTGCTCATTTAGCATTAGAGCAATTTCCTTTGCCCTGTAATGGTGGGAGTGAACAGGCTGCATGTAAATAAGGAGTGATACACATGAAGTTGGGAACTATTTGAAAACCTACAACTATTGGTGGTTCACTTAAGCAGCTGTTCCAGTGAGTCAAACTAAAAGCTGCCCTCTTGGCGAAATATGGATGCATGTGCACACACTGTCCATAGTTCTGTAGTTTTCCGTTTAAGTGAAAGCAGGTTTGGCATGGATTTTGTTGGAGGTAATTGGGCTCTGTCTCTGACAGATCGCAAATTGACAAGATGCTGGAGCTAAAAGCTGGGGTTTTTTTAAAATACTAAGTCTTAAAATTGAGGAGGCACTATCTCTCTTGCCTCTTCCCTAAAGCCACCTCTGCTACTGTTAGTCATTTTTAAGTCAGGTGCATATGGACTGAAGTTGACTCATTTCACTGTGAGCATCCAGGTGCAAAAGTTCTTGGTATTTTTATTATGCTTGACTATTTTTGTGCAAACTGAATTTTTAAGTGCATGTGATAGAGCTGGTGAATTAAAGGTAATTTTATGTCTAAGTAGCAAGCTACAGCCCCACTACTTTTGAATTCTCTGAGAACCTTAGTCTGTATATTCTTATTAACATATGCTATAAACATTTAAACAATTGTCAAGTAAATGCTAAATTCTGTACTGCTACGTGCAAAATATCACTGTTTCAAGGATATGAGCAAAATCTCAATTTTTTTCAAAGATTAATGTGGGAGTTGGCAGCAAGACCCCCCCCCCCCCCCGTTTGGCAACATTCTATACTTGTATTGGGTTGATGCACAAGTTCATGTCGTTTTATTTAAAGTGTGTTCCCGGGTCAGTAGTGATCGTGCAGATGGCCAGTTGTATATCAAAATGTAGCCAGTAATGTTGTGTATCTAAAATCATATTGAGTTGTGTGATTGTGGATAATGGTTTTTGGTTTTCAGATCTGGAAGTATGGTGTGTCAAGTAGAGTGGAATGAACATTTCAGACATCTGCTCCTCCAAGAGTTTAATAAGGGAGCCACAGAGGCCACTCGACGAATTTGTGGTGTGTATGGGGGGGGGGGCTATTTATTGTTCCGAAGACGGCCCGCAAATGGTTTGAGCGATTCCGAGGTGGCAATTTTGACCTCTGCTCTCCATGCTCAGGTCGTCCATCTCTCCTTGATAAGGGTTGTTTGAACCATCTCTTCCACTTGGACCTGCATCAAACCACACTTGAATTGGCCACAGAGATGGACTGTGATCAGGCCATTGTGGTGCTACACCTGGAGTGTAAGAAAGGTCCAGAAACTAGGGTCACGAGTGCCTTGCTCGCCCATTATCGCAAATGTTCTCTGCAGCGCAAACCCTTTGTCACATTGTTACTGGAGATGAAAAGTGGTGCCTGTACGTGAATTTCAGGCATCGGAAGGAACGGTTAAGCCCAACCAAGACTCCCACACCACCTCGAAAGCATGACCTTCATCCTGTGAAGATTATGTCTGGTGGGACATGGAAGGCATTCACTGGGAAATGCTGCCAAGGAATGGGACAATCAACGCTGCACTCTATTGTGAGCAACGCCACCATGTGGGGGAAGCAATGCAGCAGAAACTGCCAAGTCAGTGTCATGGTGTCCTTTTTTAACATAGCGCACGCCCTCACAGTGCGAACATGACCAAAATGGCTATTCAGGACATGAAATGGGAGCCCCTTCCAAATCCGGTGTATTCCCCAGATGTCTCTTCCTTCAGACTCTCCTGTTCAAATTCCAATCTCTGTCAAATGCACTCAGTGACA
This sequence comes from Macrothele yani, assembly GCA_039090855.1. Lineage (NCBI taxonomy): Eukaryota > Metazoa > Arthropoda > Arachnida > Araneae > Macrothelidae > Macrothele > Macrothele yani. Next base: position 103,666,061 of record CM076996.1, on the reverse strand, counting down.
GAACGTTCAACAATGATGTTGATCTTCAGAATTTCCTGGATTTCTTCGTAGCAAAACGCAAGTTTTTTCAAGAATGGCATTGCAGACCTGTCCAGATGTTGGGACCCAATCGTAAACAACAATGGGGGTGGGGGAGGAGGAGGTTATATAGTTTTCTCTTAGGATTCAATAAGTTTCTGGGGGGGGGGGGGGGGTGCATGAATTTATGTATCAACCCAATAGTTTGTGTACTCAGATCAGTGAAATGTATCTTGCTGTCATTGTACCCACTATGCATGCAAGTCCTGTGCAGCTGTTGAAACTGATATCCCAAAACCACACCAGGCTGAAAGCTGTATGACCACGTCAATTCCAAACTGTCTGCTATAATTGGCACCAGAGTAGCAGAATGTAGACATATGCTGTACGGGGATAGTTTCCAAATTATTAGTTTTTGCAGATAATTTTTGTTTGTAGATCTAAAAAAGTTATCGACAGCAATTAAAACTTAAGGCTTTATTTAGATTAATATACTTAATTCTATTTTAACTTGAACTTTCATGTATTTTTCACATCTTCAGAGGTATTTTGGTTTTACAGAAGTTTCTAGCCTCTAGATTTTATCAAGACCTGTTCTTAATGTGTAGGGACTGTATCAAAAGTTTTGTTTACACGGAAAGAATTTAAATTTTATTGCCAGGTTCTTCTTGGCCTGTTGACACCCACTACAGGTTATTGGCCTAACCCAGTGTTTTCCAACTTCCTCTATCCTTGGCTTCAGTCCACCATTTAGCACCCCGAGTCTCTGAAGGTCAACTCTCTATCTTGTTCTCTGGCTCCCTCTTAATCTCCTTCAATTTCTCGGTTGCCATTCTGTTATTAATAGTGTCAATCTTTGTTTTCCAACATGTCCAGCCCATCTCCATTTTGATTCTTTTATTATTTTTATATCTATTATTCATGTTCTTTCTCTTATAAGTTCATTTCTAACTGTCTCTTGTTATTCCTTACATTCTCCCTTTCTTACTGATACTCTTATTTTTGTACATTGTCACTCTGATACTCCAAATTTCACTTCCAGTTGCCAGTTATTAAATTAAAATCTTTTCTTTATGTATTTTGTAAGTATTTTTGAATTAAGTTGTTGAAAATGCAATTTATTTCTGAAGGTTTAGTAGTGGTGCTGTTTTTCTGGAAATAAAAGCTTTGTTTCTTGTTTTTATGAGGTTCATAGTCCAATATTTTGCCATAAGTCAATTTCACACATTGCTGCACATTCAATTATAATGTACTTATTGTCCTCATCATAAGCTGTAATGTTTTAATAATTGTTTTATTAGTTGTTCTTTAAATTATTTTATTCTATTATCAAGGTTTGCATTTGCAGCAAGTTTTTTGCTCCAATGGTTGTGTACTCAGATACATCTTATACAACTGATTGGCACCAAATACATAGTTCCATTCCTCCTGCCACATGTCTGGTACGGCACCACTGCAACCTTATCAGACGTGCTGTGGTGCGTGGCAGTTGTTGCAATAGGGGAGTCCACTGCAGCGATCGAAGCTTCAGTGTTTGCTGGGGTTCACTAGTCCTACAGCGTTGTGCCCCCCCCTCAAAGTGTCACCGCAATTCAGCCGACAGTTGTTGCATTCCAATGAGTTTTACTCGGGGACCAACCAGTCGTATGTAGACTTATATGAAGCCTCTTGTAAAAGTGGTGTCTGTGTGATTATATGGATGTTGCCAGGGCATTCACGCCATACAGATGCTTTTCCTACTGAGATCACTTGGAGTGTATTATCAGTGTTTGAATTATCTGGTGGTCCATTGGTCAAAAGTTCTGTAGGGCCAGTGAACTATTTACTAGCTCGGGTGTCTTCCCCCCCCCCCTCGGAATTTGCAAGTTTAAAAAGAACTGAACGTGATTTCAAAATATCCAGGTGTGGCAGGTTTTGGATTTTTGAAATTCAGATTTTTACTACTCAAAAACTGAATATCGAAATTGCAGACCGTACTTCCGTTTTATGAAAATTTTGCACTGTAGGATACCAATATCTGAATCAAAATATTTAGGTTAAGACAGCAGCACTTTTTTGTCCATGCAGTGACCCTACAGTAGGTCTTTTATACTTTCCAACTGGAGGTTGAACTATTTATGCACTGCTTTTACCAATGTCTTTCTGCCCACATGGGAGAACCTGCCTTTTCAGACTGAAGCAAGGTATTATTCCATGAAGGTGGATTTTGATATGATGCAAAGTGCTTCAAAATCAGTGCTTTATATGGTTTCCATTATTTTGTTCCATGCAACATATGCTATGCATGTAACTCATTTATGTAAAAACAGCGCTTTGCATTCACCATTAGCTTTCCCTGTGGGACTAAAATGCACCCCCCCCCCCAAAAAAAAAAAAAACATGGAAAGGGAAATGTGTGTGGCAGACTGAGAAGTGTCAGATTAAAAACCAGCAACCCAGGTCACTTTTATATTTGCTAATGGCAATCATATTTGTATATTATAAACTTCAATTTGAAATTAGCTATATTAGGACGTAGTTTGCTGTTCTTGATACTAATACCATGTGCAGACTAAGTATATTAGTATTTGTGCTATTTCTAGAGCAGTAAAAAATGAGTGGACCATCATTTTTGGTATACACTGGACCTGCTGACCAGTTTTTTTTTCAAATTTCTGAATGCTAACTGTGCTTTGTTTTTATTTATTAGTATTTGCATGTGTATGTTCTAAATTTGTGTTATATACAGCTTCAATGAAATGATGCACTATTTTTTTTACGTGTACTCTAAATGCACGAGGTTTTTCTTTAGTGGACCAGTGATCTGCAAATTAGAGTGGCTCGCTGGGCCTGTAGAAGACTTATTTCTAATTCTAACACTGATTATACTGTTGACACATACCTGACCCATTTGCATGGTTCTCCAGCAAAAATTTCTAGGTGTGGCATCCTCTGTGTTGGGCAGTGTAATTGTGGCAAATTATTTTTTCAATGGGATTAGTTTGTAATCAATGTTGTAGTGATGTACTAGTTTGTCTACTAAATGCTACAAAATGATATTTTGTAGGTCTAAGTTCTATCCATTGTAATGTCACTTATGTTTCTTATTTTGAAGTTGTAGTTCTAGATTAAAAAAGTGTATGCTTCACAAGCAGTGTTTTAAAAATCTGCCAAATATGTGAGGTTCAGAATTTACTCTTCTCTGATTCATTAGGCATAGAATTTCTGTTCAGTTTCACAGATATAGTTTGTTGCCAGTTTCCCCCTCAAATTCAAAAGTGTTTATACATAAATTAACATGTTTGCATGATGCTTTTAGATGTGTGTGCTGATCTGATGCATTGTTGTTTTATTGTGCCTGATTTATAGAATATTGTGAAAAGTTAATGCCCAGCTGGGCATGTGCAGAAAATATTTACTTGCCCAGAAGTAAAATCTACATGCCCAGAAAATGTTATCTTTTAATTTTAAGATAACAAAACAGAAGCCTCATTTTTTAAAGTTAATTATGAAAAAACTTTTTATACATCTTTCGCATTGCCATTTTAAAGTGTCTGTATTCAAAATGCACAAAAGCATATATCTCAAGTTTTAAGAAAGGTAATCGATGGCATTTGAGAAATTTAGTGATCCCATGTTCAAGAATTTTTTTAATGTTCTGTGTTTTACAAAAAAAAAAAAAAAAAATCATAGTTAACTGTATAGCAGTTTAAGTAGTTTTTAATCATTTTGAATGTAAAAATTATTTACCTCAAAAGACGATTTAAAAAAAAAAAAAAAAAAAGTTTATTAGGCATATAAAATAAAGGGATCAAGAGATGCTAGCTTTCACTACCTCCGGGTAGCTTCGTCGGGCATTTAGTAGCTAAAGATCGCAGAAGCAAGTAGAAAAAATATATATTTCTAAGAATATAATTAAATTCAAAATAAGAAACACTTGCACGATGTCACGGGTTGTTTGATCCCATGGCCGGGTGGTCACGTGTAACTTCAAGAAGCCGGTGTCTTATCAAAGGAAGGCTCGTGGTTACATCCTTGTTACACACATTCCGTCGCATGATCTTGATGGTTTCGCGAAACGCAGTAGCTCTTGCGCTGTCGTAAGGTGCTAGTTTCTTAAAATCTCTCCATCTGGGAACTGCCCTTTCAGATGCAACATCACGGGCTAGGGCCATCGTAAGCTTTTCGGCCTTAACGTCCCTTTGGTGTTCAGAAATGCAGATCTGGAACGATCTTTTTGTCGTCCCGATGTAGGATTTAACGGATGCGTCAGGGTAATCCAAAGGAATGGCAGACTCCGGCTTCAGTGAGCGAAACCATCAAGATCATCATGCGGCGGAATGTGTGTAACGAGGATGTAACCACGAGCCTTCGTTTGATATGGCACCGGCTTCTTGAAGTTACACGTGACCACTCTGCCCTGAGATCAAACAACCCGTGACATCGTGCAAGTGTTTTACTTATTTTGAATTTAATTATATTCTTAGAAATATATTTTTTCCAGTTACTTCTGCGATCTTTAGCTACTAAATGCCTGACGAAGCTACCCGGAGGTAGTGAAAGCTAGCATCTCTTGATCCCTTTATTTTATACGCCTAATAAATGGAGTTCACTTTTTATAGTCTTTCGCATTAATTGGGCGTACAGAAACCAGTTTCTTCATCGATCGTATATATATATTTATTATTTAACTTTTCTCTTGTGCAAACAGGTGATTTTGAATCATAAAAAATTTCCCAAGAATTATTTAGAAACAAAGGCAAATCTTGTGTTTTCGACTACTGTTGTGTGCCCTTGGTTATTAAACTATATATCACCTGACACCCCACATTGCTTAAAAACATTACTTGTGGTGTCTGCAATTTTAGGATATTTTTCGCAAACAGTGCACCACATAAGCCTTGTCATTTGACTTTAGCGCACGTTGTGCTAGTTACGCTACTGCAGAGACCCCACCCCACCCGGGGCTGTGCAATATTCAGTTGTCTCTCCCTCCCCATAAAGCACAGCTTTTTGCCTATCTGTCTGCATCCTCCTGTTTGATAGCAATTTACGCATTTTGTCACTAAACACCGGAGGCTAGTTTCATTCGAGGCATGCATCCCATCGTTAACTGTAAACTTCTGGAGAAAAACTACGTATGGTCCTAATTTTTGGACGTAGAGCATAATATAATTAAAGCGCTATTCTCCTGGACTTGGTACTCATCCCGTAACAATAATGCTACTGCAGTAAAATGAAAAACGCACGACGAAAGTCTTTTTCTAGAGCAAAAAATTATCCATTCCACCCCCACCCCCTCTTTAAATCTAGTTGCCCGATTGGGCAACTAGATTAGATTTTTACTTGCCCAGGCCAATAATTTACATGCCTCAGGCATGGTATTTTTCAAGCCCTGGTATGTATATATCGGGAAAAAAACATAGCCTATGTAAGGTTTGGTACCAATTCACAATTTCAGGGTCTTGGAACATATTTCTCACCGATACGGGCGCACTACTGTAATGACTAAACTAGAGTAAAACATCTTGGGAGTTGTAACTGATCAATAATGGGTTTATTGTATCTTATGTAAAGTAGAGAAAACTTGAGTTTTAAAATGTCTTGTATTTACTTCTACTGTTCTTTGTATATGATCTGTATTTTAAGACCATTTTCCATTCTAGGCACCTCAAAATCAGGATCATACTGTGTTTATGTAACGTATGCAACTCCTGAACAGGCTGAGCAGTAAGTTTGCCACACTTGAAAACTTTAGTGTTAATATGAAAATAATTTTGCTGATGCATGTGCTTAGTGTTCTCCTTTTACTAATTTAAGTATATGTGCAAATTTTGCTGTGTTGTGCAATTTTACATATTTGGCTTTGCTGCTTACAAAAGCCCAAAGGGGTATACATTTGGAGGTATGTCATGTTTTATAGGTACATGTTAATGTGACAAGATGGTGTAGCTGGGTTGCATGAAGTAGTGGAGTAGCAGTTTCAAAGGTATTGTTCTTAAAGCTCTCAAGCTCAATGTTCCATTGGTGGTAGTTATTTTTCAGTGAATGATCAGTATGTGCCACCTAAAAGTGATTTTATATATGCTGCTACAGAAAGGGGGAGGGGGAGACTTAGGAGAAACAAGTGAAGTATATATTTAAAATAGGCACCTTATATCAATGTAGGAATTATGCTCCTTGGAAATGCTGCATGCTTCAATTTGAGTCCTGATACTGAAGTTTTATGTAGTAATGTGTTTTATTTTTTGTGAAATTTTCTTGTTACACTTTTAAAACCTTGTGCAGTCTCTACTTTGTAGTTTATATATATCATCAACCATTATCAATCCACTGCTGGACGAAGGTCTCCCCAAGTTTCCTCCACAACGGTCTGTCTTGTGCCAGTCTCCTCCAGGTCACTCCCGCATACTTTCGAATTTCATCCACCCATCTCCCATGTGGTATTTTTCTGGGTCTTTTACTGTCCCTTGGAATCCAATCTAAAATTTCGGCTGTCCATCGATGGTCTGTCCTTCTGGCAGTATGCCCAGCCCATTGCCATTTCAGGGATTTAACTCTGATCATGTCTTCCACTCTTGTCATTTTTCGGATCCACGAGTTCCTCTTATCTCTCCTGGTTACACCAAGCGTGCACCTCTCCATTCTGCTTTGAGTTGTCTGCAGCCTTTGTATGTCTCTTTTAGTTAAGGTCCACATCTCTGCACCATACGTAAGCACTGGAAGGATGCATTGATCAAACACTTTTCTTTTAAGACATAATGGCATATTGCTCTTGAAAATTATGCTGTTTCTTCCAAAAGCTCTCCAGGCAAGTTTTGTACGCCGATTAATTTCTTCATCAATGTGACCCTAACTTGAGATCTGCTGTCCAAGATAAACGTAAGTGTCTGTTATCTCCAGCTTTTCTCTGTCAATCGATAAATTTTCATTTAGTGTAAAAGCATTGAACATCACTTTTGTCTTCTGAAAGTTCATTTTTAATCCCACTTCTTTACTCTTGTCAGCAAGTTCTTGGATCATACTCTGCAGCTCTGATGGGGTAGTTGCAAAAATGACTACGTCATCAGCAAAACGAAGGTGGCTTAGATAATCTCCATTAATCTTTATCCCTTTGTTTTCCCAGTTCAGTGATTGAAAGACATTTTCCAATGTGGCGTTAAAGAGCTTCGGAGTTATGGTGTCACCTTGTCTCGCTCCCTTTCCAATTTTAGTGTTGTATTTTCAAACAGCCGAATCTTTGCATTTTCATAGATGTTATTAATAATAATGTATGCATCTTCAATACCACAGGATTTCAGAGCTTTTGTAACTGCTGATGGTTTCACCGAATCAAAGGCTTTTTCGTAATCGATAAAAGCCATGCACAATGGAAGTTCATATTCCCTCGCTCTTTCAATTAGTTCTCTCAGTACGTGGATATGATCTATTGTGCTGTAGCCACTCCTGAATCCAGCTTGTTCTCTCGGTTGAGCCATGTCCAGTGTTACCTTCAAATGGTGTGAAAGAACTTTAGTGAAGATTTTATAAACCACTGATCGGAGGCTGATAGGTCTGTAGTTCCCGAGATCCTCAATGTCACCTTTTTTATGTAGCAGGATCATTATAGCATTGTTCCAATCCTCAGGAATCTTCCCTTCATTAAGGCATAGAGTGAAAATTTGGGAGAGTACTGTTTCAATTTCTCCACTTGCTTCTTATATGATGTCTACAGTAATTCCATCTTCTCCTGGAGCTTTTCCCTGCTTCATGTTCTTGATTGCATGTGCAACTTCTGCTGGGAGGACTGGAAGAACTCTGGTACTGGTACCTTCCATGATGTCTGGAGTACATGCATCATCCCTTTCATATAACTTGAAGTAGAAATCTTTCACTCTTGACAAAATTTCGCCTCTATTTCTTGTTACAGAACCATCTTCTTTTCTCAGTGCCATAATCTGTTTTCTTCCTTTACTGAGATGTCCCTTTGCTATCTTTTAGGCTTTGGTTGTTTTCAATTGCTTTCCTCACTAGTTCGCAGTTGAATTTCCTTACATCTTCAGTGGTACTTTTTCGTACTGTCTTGCATTATGTATTCCACTTTGGAAGTCGCATCTTCTTTAGTTGTCCTCATCTCTCTTCTTTTTTGCATCAACATTTTGGTGTTTCCTGATAATTTGTTTACATGCAAATTGTTCTTAGACCCAGCTAATTTTGTTGCGTTTCCATAAGAGCTTTGGTTACTTTTCTGTTAACTTCAGAAATATCCACTTCTGATGTTAGGCCTTCTAAAGCAGAGAATCTGTTCTTCAGTTCCAACTTGAAGGTATGTTTTTTAAGGTTGGTTATGTCAATACATTTTGTTTGTCTTATGAGCTTGCCACATTCAAGTTTAGTGTTGAGGTGCATCTTACCAATCTATGGTCACTACCTGTGTTGAACTTGTTTAGCACACTGCAGTCTACTATGACAAATTTTTTGTTACACATAATAAAATCAATTTCACTTGTCGTCCCATTTAGATGTCTCCATGCCCATTTCTTGTGCGGCTTTTTCTTGAAAAAGGAGTTAAAGATGAAAAACCCTTTTGCCTCTGCAAACTCAACTTTAGTATTTCCACGCTGGTTTCTGTTGCCGTGACAGAATTTACCTATTGAAGTTTCATTCTGTTGCCGTTGCCCTATTTTTGCATTGAAATCTCCCATAATTATCTTCAAATGCTGCTTACCTTTATTATTTAGATGACGAATTTTCTCATAAAATTCTTCAATTTCTTCTTCAGGAAGAAATTGGTTTTCTTTTCTGTTAGGAAAACTGAAGCTGCATTATTAGCATCTTTTGACGTAGTGTTTATCACTTTGTCTGTCTGACCGGAAAAACCATATCTCTGCAATTATTAGGTCTATTTGTAAAATTCTTTTTGTATTGGAAGCTTAAAACGTGATAATCCATTTGTTCCTGTTTTTTTTTTTCTGATTTACTAGACGCTAGAGGGCGCGTAAAGATCGTATCTAATTTAAAATTCATTTTATTTCTTACATTTGCTTCTAAATATCCAATCGAAAAAATTCTTCCTTTCGACAACATTTATATCTAAGACTATTTCAGTTAGTCCCTTTTTCAAATGCACAAATGCATAAATTTTTTCGCTGCCGCCCCGGTGGCGCAGTGGTCTAAGCGATGGCCTCTGATCATTCGTCCGAACGAGGTCCGGATTCGAATCCCGGTGAGGCATGGATGTTGTTTGTCTTACGACACTGGCGCTCTCTCTCTCTCTCTCTCTCTCCCTCCTTCCCTGGAACCAGTTACCCTTAATTAGGGACGGGTGACTGCTTATAGCCCATTGAGTTGCTCACGGTGGTTGTTAAACCTCCAATCAAAAAAAAAAAAAAAAAAAATTTGCTAGGGGGTGTAGTAATGGTAAATCGCAATTTTCTCTGTATCTCCACTTCTAAAAGTCTGATTTGAAAAATTATTCCTGCATTGGATACAGCTCTTGAGGGGAAATGTTCTGTATATAATTTCTTATTTTTGGTGAAGAATAGTTTGGCCACCAGGGGCATAAGTGTATTTTTGCATTTGCAATAAAATCTAAGCTCAAAACTAGATTGAAAAAATTCCTCCGTGGATCGATACTTGTTCACCTCCAAAAACATTTTCAGAATACCTCCTGCTTAAATAGTGCATAATTTTTCCACCAGGGGCGTACACATTTTATTTTTGTCCGTATCCGTTTCTAGGAGTAAGATTTGAAAAATTCTTTTGTTGAACATGTTCGGTGCAAAATGTTCCTCATATAATTTCAAGTATTTCTTAATGCACAAGTGCACCACTAGAGGGCGTAAACTCAAATTTCAGTTTGCAGCAATATCTATGGGACTAATAAACAGATTGAAAAGTACTCTTTTGATTGAATAACTCCTTGTGTGTATTTTCTTCCCAAAATGCACAATTTCGCCGCTAGGAGGTACAAATATTTGATATATTTTTCTCTATCTGTAAAAAAGTGTATGGAACAGTGTTTAAATGAGGTTTTTCAAGCCCCATTTGCTTTGTTATATTTGGACCATGTATTTCAAAGTTTCTAAGAAACCTTTTAAATCTGTTATTGAATTTTTCTGTGGAAGAATTCTTGCCAGTGACATACCACCATAACTTGAATGTATTTTGTTATTGATCCAAAATGTGCATGCAGTTCTTTTAAGTACATGTTTAAATCTTTAATTTTGTGTTCTCATTGTCCTCTGAAGCCAGTTACATACAAAATTTAAACTGCAGTACTTCAGATATCTTTGAAAAAGAAATTGTATTTACTTATTTGTATATAGATACAGAACCTGCGTAGCGGACGCCCTGGAACTTCAACATTTTTTTTGTCCGCTGTTAGATAGGTTGACTGAACTAAGCTCACAATACAAAAAACTTCATATTAAATATGGATGTATAAAATGTTCTTGATTTTTCTTTTTTTGCTATTTTGCAGTGAGCTGTGTGGGTCCTTACAAATAGATTCCAGTTAATCAGGGCAGCAGTTTACTGCCCTGATTAACTGGAATCTATTTGTTAATAAATGGCAATTTATTTCAACTTTAAAATGCAGCATATAAATACATATTTTGATGCATGTTGAAATGTAACAAAGTATTCTACACCATAAATTTAAAAGGCATCTACTTTTACTGCTTATGACTTAAATTAATCCACAGTTTATGGCTGCAAAAAAAATCTGAAAGTTTTTCTTTGGCAACTTGTATAATGTTCAAAATATTTTTTAAATTCTTCAGTAGTGCTAATCTCTTATGCAACTGCATCAAGATTCTATGGAAATCCCCTGATCTATTCTGTAGTACATAATCTTCGCCTTCTAGGTAGCGTAATCACTTTGCGTTAAAAGGCTTTTGTTCACTCTACAATTTTTCAGAAGCATTTTTAGAAATGTCTTGTATTACTGATTGGCTGCACTTTACAGATTTTTAGGTTTGTCTAATGAACAAAGGTAATGCTCAAAATAACGAAAAACATGGTTTAGTTGGCATGACAATTATACGAAAGTACTTAATGTTTTTTTTTTTTTATTATATGATCCCATTTCTTACTTTGGACTTTTGGGTCATTCTGTGAATAGCTACTTTTCTGTATGAAATTGTGGTTGGGATCAACAAATAAGTGTGGATTTGTTGCAGGGTTTTTTTCCTGGTCACTTATCAAACACTGCAGGTTACACAAAGTTTTTTTCTTCTGAATTTCTGCAATCTATGGATTGTGCTGTCTGGGATTATAGACAGGAGGAGGGGTGTCTAAATTTCAGTCTTCAGATTATTTGAAGGAAAATACAATTTGTCATGCAAATTTTTATAATCAATCCAAACCTATTTTGGGGGCATGGGGAGGGGGAGCAGTGGGAAGAGCAAGAAAACTGTGGACCAAATGGATTTTTTAATGTAAGTGGTTTGGGTTTAAAAACAAAAACAGGAAATATATATTACTCTTTGTTCCAGCAGCACCACACATTAAGTTTGTTCTTTGAAATTTCAATTTGTTTCACCTGGCTCCCAGACCTGAAGCATAACTTGGGTCTGCCATAGGGGTGAAGTCAGTTTGTGCTGGATATCTGGAATAGTATAAGCAAATGAAATATCAGTGGCACTTGTGTATATCAATGTTTTTGTTGCTTATGTGAAATTTCTAAATCAACATTTTATAATGTGTGGTACTGGGGTGGTGCTTGTGTGAGTGGGGAAGTTTAGGTGCAGTTTTATTTTTTAATTTTCCCCTTCTGTGAGATTCAAAGCAGATGGTTATCTTACATTATTTTTTTTTTTAAAGAACACTACATTTGCACATGATTTTGTGTACATCAGTTTGATCATAATGTTTATTCCCCAAAATGTTTTCCAGTATTGAATTCAGGCTGTGTTTATGTTTGGACCTATGTTTTAAAATTTGATATATTTTTTTGTATTCAAATTCCATTATCTCTGCATTTTTAAGTGAAAACATTCTCTCACAACTGTTAATTTAGAACTTCAAAACTTTGTATGTAGCACACAAGAGTTGAGTGTACCAGCTGTGTTTTAAGGTACTCTTGGCAGGGAGAGCTGGAGTAGTAAAGAAAGCCTAAAGAATGGGTCCCTACAGTATTGCAGAAAAGCTTTTTACCTCTAACTGGAGTTCCATAAACTGAGTAGGTGTGCCAGAAGTTTAAAAAATATGCCAACAGGTCATTTGGAACCATAAAAATAAAGGCTTAATGCTTCAAGAGTAACCACTGTTTTTAAGAGAGAATCTTAAGCATTATTGCAGGGTTCCTGTGGTGCTTAGTTTTATTTATTTTTTTAGTCTAATTTTTTTTTCATTAGCTGCCTAAAATGCAGAAGTTAAGATGTTAGTGCATTACCTGGGTGGCTATGTTAATGTGATGTGACGCCAGCTGAAAGCTGTGGGAGAGCACGGGGCAATGTGAGAAGTAATATGCCAAAAAAGTGAACCATGGACAAAATCTCGTCTAGCAGATTCCACCTAACAAAGCCCACCACCATCTCTTTGTACAGATATTCCCCTTTTTGTATGTATAAATAACAATTATTCAGTTGTACCACAAGAAAATTAAATGCAAAATTAATCTTTAACATGCAAGTTTTGACTGTTTTGCAGTTTCAACTATGAGATAAGTATGCGTAAAACTCAAATCTTGAACTTGTAACTTTAACTACTGTTATACAATTTACTCACTTTATTGCAGGGTGGGAAATTGAGAAAAAATGGCCTGTGCAAAATCTTGCCTGTGGCTAAAATTCTATGTGCAAATCTTGCAGTACCACATGCAGAATGTTGTTTGAGTGAAAAGCATAACCAGTATGCCCACATGCATTTAAGTAAAATTGTGAATTAAATAATTAAATATGGGTTATTTGGAGTAATCCTCTTGTTTGAAATTTCACTTGTGTCAATAAAAGGTTGTGCATGGGGTGGGGATGATTTTTGCAGATTTTTAACCACATTTTATCAAAACTCACTGTAAAGTACAGTTTAAAACTCCCTGAACTATTGAATTTTATTGTATTTTCATAATTTGGAGATTGAGGTCCACCATTTCAGCTTCTTGCACTTAAAATAAACTTCATGCATGAATTCATGTATTTCTAAAATTCCACAGATTTGTTAGTTTGAAAAAAAAAGAGTGAGAAGGGGGAAATCTTGAGTCATTTACAGAGTTCATCAGCTACGCTACAAGAGTCACAGAAGTTAACGCGTACTTAGCCCGTACGTCAAAAATTACAACTATCCTGTAGTTGCCAAAACTTTTCCAGACTACTTTCTACAAAAGTGTCACAAATCAAAGATTTATTAATCTTCCTATGCCATTTTGGGGTCTTATAAGACCCCAGCAGATCTTTGAGCCTTGGTAACTCTGACTGGTATTTTTTTAACACCATTTCGTGACTTTTATTTATTTGGTACGAAGCACAAAACCTTCAGTGATTAAGTTTTAAGTGATTGGTAAGTGTTGCATTTTTCACCTTGGTGTCCTATATGACCCCAAAGGTACTTACTGTGTGTACATAAGATTTGAAGGACTTAGTAAAGTTAAGAATGTTTTGCTAATACCCACCAAAATATTTGAAATTGTAAGCAAGCATTAAATTTTGCATCTGTGTAAGACTAAACATTTAGAAGATGCTTACCTGGAAACTGAAATCCAGTTTTTAATTTCCTTCTAAATTTGGGCAGTTGCAAATTTGTGCCCTTTCTCAAAATACTTGTCGCAGAGCGAAAAATCAGTCTCATTTTGTGCCATGCACCTCCTTATTTCTCACCCTGCTTTATTGCATATGTGATTATTCTCTTGGATAGAAAAGCTGATGTCTTTTAAACTGTGGAAATTTTAATGTATCATATCCACAAACTTAAATTATTTGGCGAAAATATAGCAAACTTATCACCATACTTCAATTTGCATAGTTGTGTGGAAAAGTTTGTGCACATATCATTGTTGCATATGCAATCAGTAAGGTCTATGAAAGTCCTTAAAAAGTGTTTATTTTTAGTGGCAGGAAAAGAGTGGGGAAACCCCATACTGTCATAAGTAACAGCTTGGGACCGACATTGACTTGTATTACGTAGTGCTCTTTAGCCAGATCTCTAGCACTAATTCAAAGATGGATTAAATTTAATAAGCAGAAGCAATATTAATTGAAAAAAACCTCTTATTGCAATATAAATGAAAGACCTAATGCTTAGAAACTTAATGCTGAAATAAAAATGAGTAAGGAAATGGTTTAATGAACTTGGCAAGCAATTACAACACTTACCAGATCAACCAATACCTTCCCTGTGGAAGGGTTTTTTTGTTTGTTTGCTCAGAAATGACAGTGGTCAGAAAACATCTTTTGGCTTTCCCCGCACTGTCATATGTTAATGTAGAAAGACCTTGAAGATGTCAACAATATGTACATATACAGAATGAGTTAACAAAATGATATGTGATGTGTTGGCATTAGTTCGAGATGTGGGCATTGCAACCGCCCAACCTGCAACTATCTCTTTACCTGGCCCTAGCTAGCTCATAAAACTCCTGCAGGAAGGACTGTCTTAAATAAGTTTACACTCATAAGTAAATAGTGACAGTGCACAAATTTTAACACAATTAGAGTTTAACTGTTTAATGAAATCTCAATTATTTCCAAATTATCACAATTTCTTTAAAGGTCAAGAACACATTTACCTTGAGGCACACTAGCATGCAAAGGAATATTGATTAGATCCAAAGAGGTCGTGGCTTTTTAAGTACATATACCAGTCCTTGGCTTAAACGTCCTTTGACAACACGTACACAAAACTGGAACAGGAGCAAAAGTTCAGCAAAAAACGTTTAAGTCCATTTAACACACAAGGCAGTGCACATCATCAGCGATGACTTAGTGTAGACGACACCCTCCGCTCTAACGACATTCACTGGCAGGTAGAAACAGAACTGGAACATAAGGCAATGGTCCAGCAGATGCAGTTGACAAAATCCATGCATCACACATGGTAGTTTGAATCTGCAGGGAATCTGCATAAACACGCCTCCGCTGCGCAGACGTTCACTGGTCGTCGGCCACAAGCTTTCACAGCTACATGACATACATCAGGTTGGCAATCCAGTCGACCAGCAAAAACTGAAAAGACTGCAGCAACAACCTCCAACAAAATGCACCGCGAATCTAAATTCCATGTTCCTTTATCTTGCTCTAGAACAAAGTCAAAGCTACGCATTTCCGAAATATGCAGATGCCTACTGAACAAAAAAACCTCACATTCCAGAAATATAAAAATGCCCATGAAAGGGACAGAACTAAAAGACTACCCCCCCCCCCCCCCGGAAATGCATTGAGGCATTTAGATTTCCTCGTATGCTCCTATCAAATTACCCGTGACATTACTATTCTGTCAATTGTTTCAAAAATGAAGCACGAGTTGAAACAAACTATGGACCCAGGTTTTGAAGTGGGTACAGAATCGTTGTGTGGGGTGACAAGACATTGTTCTAGTATTTCATTTTGATCTTGACATTGGAAATTCATTATACTGCTCAGATATAGCTTAAGCTTTATGTAAAATACTGTGATTAGTAAATGAGAAACTTGTGTTGCATTTATCTTTGATATTTCTTTACCGTTAGAGCCCTTGGTCAACTTAATAACTATCAGTTAGAAGAAGGGTGCAATATTAAAGCTGAAGCCATGGCAGATCGAGGAAGGGGTAGCCGAGGTAGAGGTGTTCGTCAGTTTGCATTTAGTGGAGGTGGATCACCAACTAGTTCATATCGTACAACTGATTATCCTCTTCGGTAAGTTTGCATTTGATTTATTAGGCACTGAAGATTTTTCAGTTATTCCTTTGATTATGAAATGTGTTGTAACATGTCAGATATATAATAGTGCATGCTAGAAAGAATGTTCTGAATGTTTCACTTTTATTAGGCCTAGTTATAAATTTGTTTATTGTAGTTAGTGGAACAAAATGTCATAAATTTTTTTTTCTTTTTTTTTAATTTGAAGTTACTCAATCCTTTGACTAAAATTTAAATCTATATTTAAACTATCGTCAGAGATGCTATCAGTAACTGACTTCCTACTCAATGAACAATTTAGAACCTTTTCGATAAAGTCCTACAAAATCCTCCTAAAGCAGCAATGACTTTCCAAGTTGAATTCACTTGCTTTACTGATTTTGCAATCTCTTCTATTTTCTGTTAAGCATGCTTTCTAAGTACAAACTTTATTCACTTGGTCTAACTAGTGTACCATTTAAGCTGCTCATGCATTTTGTACTAAGTGTTCTGTGTAGTAAAATTTCATTATTCCGTCTTTGATGTACGGCAGTGAAACCTAGGTATTGCAAAAGATACGGGGTTCTTTTGTGTGCCGAAGAGATGTTACTTATTGGGGAAGTGGTATATTGCAAGTGTGTAATGTGAAGAAAAAGTTTAGTAGGTTAGAGATTAAATATTTTAAGGTGGTTTAGCTATGTTGAAAAGAATAAGTGAAGTGCTATGAGGATTTTAAAATTGTGCCGAAGTTGCAGGAAGAAAGGTAGAGGAAGGCTGGAAATCTTGGAAAAGACCAGATTCAGTACTAGTAAGAGAAAGAGGACAAAAAAGGTCTTAGGTGATGAATGTAGATGTTAGTGAAGTTTAGAGTTATGTGCCAAGATTTCTTCAAATGGTGACATTTGATGTCTCAACAGTAATAAATAAAATCTAAAACAATTGGTGAAACTCAGGTTTGTCAGATCTTTATTAAATCTCAGAATGACTTAATGATTGTGTGAGCATGCGTGCACACATACATATTTATTTTACTGTGCAAAACTAGTATGTACCCAGGGTTCCCACAGTGCTTATAAATCCTTAAGTCCTTTAAAAGTGCTTATATATATATATATTTTTTTTTTTTTTGGTGCTTAAAAGTCCTTGTATTTTCCCAAAAAGAGCAAAAAGTACTTAAAAGTGCTTATTTTTTTATTGTTCGGACTTTTTTGAATTTTTCCACATTTGCCCATAAACTCTCGATTGGTCGTTTTCGTGGAGCACGTGAGTTCATATGAAATGACCTAATTAATATTTAGAGCCTAGACACAGAAAAAAAAAAAGTTGGTTTCTTTATACACGGAGTGGCCACTTTATTATGACCACCCCCGCAGTACTTGGTTAGGCTACCTTTTGCCTTTAATACTGTGTCTATTCTTCGTGGCATGGACTCCACAAGATGTTGATAGGTGGTTTGTGGAATCTGAGACCATGCTTATCTAATGGCACTTTCCAGGAGTGTGAGATTGCAGGGTTGTGGATCCAGCTGTCTGATGGCTCATTCAACTTCATCCCACAAATTCTCAATGGGGTTGAGATCTGGAGATTGTGGGGCCACCTAAACAAAGTAAACTCACCTGCATGTTCCTGAAACCAATCCTGTACAATAAGAGCACTATGGCAGAACACATTATCTTGTTGAAAGTAGCAATCGCCATTAGGATAAACCATCCACATGACAGGATGCACTTGGTCCGTAATGATGTTTAGATATGATGTGCCAGTCA
Source organism: Macrothele yani (assembly GCA_039090855.1). Lineage (NCBI taxonomy): Eukaryota > Metazoa > Arthropoda > Arachnida > Araneae > Macrothelidae > Macrothele > Macrothele yani. Next base: position 103,648,505 of record CM076996.1, on the reverse strand, counting down.
GACGATTATCAAAACGAAATAAAGGGCCCAAAGCATGCCAGCAGAACATTCCCCAAACCATAATGTTGCCTCCACCAGCTTGGAGTGTTGTAGCAATGCATGTGGGGTCCATGCTTTAGTGCTGTTTCCGCCAAATTCTCACTCTGCCATCGGCATGGTGCAACTGAAAACGTGATTCATCGGACCACAATTTGTTTCCAATTATAGACTGTCCAATCCTTGTGCGAACTGGGGGTGTTTTCTCTTGTTAACTGCAGACAGCAAAGGTGTTTGAACAGGCGTCATTCCATGCTTAAATCAACCAACAAAAATTTCAATATTCAACCTGACCATCTCAGATTTCAGTGAAACCTCAAGGGATCATTCTCCCTAATGATATAAACGAGAATATATTTTTAAATTTTTATCTTATTGGGTTATCGTGTAATTTTTAAAATTTTGAAAAATCGTAGTTTTTTTATTTGGCTTGCATAAACTTTTTCAATCTTTAATTTCTCAAGTTCTAATAATGCCTAGAGTTGTTTGACCCCTCATTTTAAAGAGAATTTAATAAGTTTTAATTTGAGATGCAACTTGACTATGCTTGGTGAAAAACAATGTAATTTTAAAAATTAATAAATTAAGTGTTTTTTAATTTTTGAAAAAAGTTTTTGTAAATATAAGCTTTAAATACTAAAACTTTTAGAGTGGGATCTCAATGGGATCGGGAGCTATGGCAAAAAACTTAGTTACTGTACAAGTAATGTATTAATATTCTCGTTTTAGTGTGTTTACATAAGACACTGAGTTTTAAAATCTACATCATACTAATACATAGTCAAACATAAAACAAGGGAAGAACAGTCCCAACAGGCTAAAAGTTTTACCTGGTAAAATTAATAAAAAGACTTAGTTAGCACTCAGTTGTAGTTATGCCAAAATAGCGACCCCTTAGTTCTTTAATTTAACAAATAATTTCTTGTTTGCCTTTTTGGTTTCTGAGTCTGTAAGTCGATAAACTCTTCCTGTAGCTGTTGTAGGATCAACTTTTGTTAAAACCTCACTTTTATGCACAACTAGTATGTCAGTAAATTGTGGGTATTTGAAAGATGGAAAAGGGCCACGTGGTTCCAAAAAACTTATTTTTACTTCATTTCCTTGTATTCCTAATACACAACCTAACCACCACTTGTCTGAGTATAGGCATGTAACAAAGCCAACAATGTCATTCATGTCCAGATCATCATCAGTGTCATCAGCTGAAACTATTTCTACACTTGATTCCTCTAAAAAAGAGTAGCTTTTCACTAAAACTCTAGTCTCATTCACAGGACTAACTGTGAAATTGAGTACCCTTTATTGTTGTTGCTGTTTCAAACCTACTCAAGGTATTTTCCTCTGCCTCATATTAGTCTGTAGTGGAATACAAAAAACTGATGACAATATTGTTTTTAGCCCTATCATAAAGTTTGGCAAGGGGTCATAATTTGATCATTGTAGACCATTCGTAGACTGGTCGATGCCGCTAATCATTTAACAGTTCCTCCGACACCATCACATGCATTTTCCCCATGTGACGATGCAAAGAAGTTCCATTCTGCCTTGATGCCAAAATCTTTCTCATGATTGCAGAATTTGAGAAAGTTTGATTTGTTTTTGTACTGTGATGATACTCTATCTAAAAAGTAATTCAGCTTTTTGGGTTTATGGGGCAGATTCTGTTTAAGAAAGTCAATCGTGAGGCGTTGAAACAAATGAACAGGAACTGTATCGTGCACCATACAATCAGAAAGAATAAGCTCAGGTGCGCAAACGTTTTGGTTTCCTCATCAATGTAATATATAACGAACGGATGTTGTTGCTTGAGCATTGTTCCAATGAAAGCCTTGTGCAAAATCTTGAAGCACAAATACATAATTTTCAGCAAAATCACAAAGTACAATGCATTGGTTTTGAGGTAGATTTTCTTTCAAGTGTCACAAATAGGAAGACTGAGTAGCAATGAGTGTCTTAAGTTTTGGCAAACTCTGAAACAAATAATCCAAAACCTCGTGTCTGTTTTATAATAGTTTTGAGGACACACTTCTTATCAATCTGCATCCATTGTTTGAAACTCACATTTTCAATGCTATTAAGCTTGTAAGCTTCTTCAAACCAAGCCTTCAAATCACTTCCTGGGCAATTAACACAATTTGCGAAGTAACATTTAGATGTTGGCGTTTTGCAAATTATATTGCTTGTTACATCTTTGTATGTTTTAATCGGGTGTTCACCATTTGTCAATTCAGGTATTTTACACTGAGCAGTCATTAATTTGGCATTCTGGTGTATTGTGCAAACACACACAGAATGTGTCCCACTGGACCCAGGAAGAACACAATGCTTGGGACGAAGCTCACAAAATTTAGAAATTTCAATTCTCTGATCAGGGTAACTCCTTAAATAGTACATATGATTCTTTTAATGTACTTAGAATTAAATACTTTTAAACATGTACAAGTTTGCCATCTTTTTTGACAGTCTTTTTTACCAGGCATTTGACGACTAACCTCGTCATTTTGATAGAATTCTTTGACTAGGGCTACCGTTGCAGGATTTAGTAAATCATTACTGCAATAGACCCTAATGTAAAGTAGTTACCTTATAGCCAATGTATTTTTTTTTACCTAACAAGTTAAAGGTAGCAATGTAGCCATAACTGGTATTTAAAACAATACCATTGGTACCATAACTCCTGATCCCATTGAGATATCACTCTAAAAGTTTCAGGATTTAAAGCTTATAATATTACAAAAACATTTTTTTTTCAAAATTAAAAAAAACTCTTTAATATATATATATATATATATATATATATATATATATATATATATATTCTATAAAGAAGAAACCTAAGCAAAAAAATACATATATAATTTTGACTCACACCTAGTACAACATAGAAAAGGTTATGTATCTACCTGTGTGATCAAAAGGAAAAAAAGATAAAAAAATAAAATAAAACAACTGAATGTAGAAGGTGTCGAGAATACTGAGCCTTGGCTTTATCAAGGACCAGCAAAAACTCTGCATTTTCTCACTTCCACAAAGACCTAGTTGGAAATGGGTTTCTGCAAGGCCATAGATGCAAGTAACATTCCCACCTAAAATAGTTTAAAAAATATATATATAAGTCTTGTCCTCCTTAGAGTTGCATGACCTAGCACTAGTTAACAATTTCGCTTGCATCCATTAACCTTCCTGGCCCGACCCATACTCTTCATCTGTTACTATTAAACAGAGAGGAGAAGATTAAAGAGAACTCAAGCTGTGAGAGTGACATAATAATTAGAAATGATTTTCAGCCATAACGAAATTCCAAGTTCGTTTGAGAGAGAATTTAAACCTGAAAAACAATGCAAAAGAAATCCAAATTTTACATTGCAATTAAAAAAGGAAATGTTAATTTGTAACGAACAGATTTTTGAAAGAAAACTAGTCTAAAACCCCCTACTCTACAACTTATGACAGCACGAAAACGAGAATAAGTTAAAGATAATAATTAACTAAAGAAAACTTTGTGAAAGTTATATACCTTAAACAGTTAGTTGCAATATGTACAAAGTATTTCAGCAGTGCTTTAAGTGCATAATTAATTAGTTATTAAGAACTTAACTACTTTGAAAAAAACAGCGCATAGACAGCGCATAGAAAAGGAACAGGCTAAGCCATCTTCTGTTCCTAGGTACCCCAAAAGACGCTCAAAGTTACAAAGAAAAGAAAGAGTTAAAACCCGCAAAAATGTTAACAGACAAACCAATGCCTAAAAGCTGAAAAGCTAAAAAACGACAGAGAAAAGGTACATGAAGTACAAACATTGAACTTATAAAACCTAGAATCCAAAGACAAGGAAGAGAGCTTACCTCTTGTGTTACAAAAACTTTTCTCCTCACAAGAGAAGAACATGGCTGACCTCTTCCACCACTCCCTAGACGCTGGGGGCAGTGAGGGTGGGGCTGATGGTCTCCTCATACAGCAAGAAACCAACGTGCGGAGATTTTAACCAGAGAAAAAAATTATATAAACTTAAGACTGTGGATCTGTATGATCGGAAAGAGCTGAATTAACTCTCCAGAATACATGAGAAATATTATAAAATACACGAGCAGTTTATTTAATAATCTTTGCATGTATTAAATCACCTTAGTGAGCTTCTATAGATTAATCAGAATCTTATTAATTTTAATGTTGGTTTTACTATTTTTAGTATAGCTATCCTAGTGATGAATAACTAGTTTTCTTTTTTTATTTGTTTTTATTTTCTTTTATAAACAGATTTTTAAGCTTTTTTGTGATTTTGTTTATATTTAATTTTTTTGTTTTAATAGGACCGTCATATCCATAGCACTAAGGTTCCTTTAGGTAGTTAATAGGCATCCTCTAGCCAACTTCCTTACGGCTTTGATTGGTCAGAATCATATTATTAACTGTGTCGAAAATTAAAGCAGATCTGCCAACCTTACTCTATTATTCAGAATAATTTTTCTTAAAGTTCTTTTGATGAAAGAAGAATTTCGTTCTCTAGAAAACTTTCTAATAAAATAAAAAAGAAAACTAGTTATTCATCACTAGGATAGCTATACTAAAAATAGTAAAACCAACATTAAAATTAATAAGATTCTGATTAATCTATAGAAGCTCACTAAGGTGATTTAATACATGCAAAGATTATTAAATAAACTGCTCGTGTATTTTATAACATTTCTCATGTATTCTGGAGAGTTGATTCAGCTCTTTCTGATCATACAGATCCACAGTCTTAAGTTTATATAATTTTTTTCTCTGGTTAAAATCTCCGCGCGTTGGTTTCTTGCTGTATGAGGGAGACCATCAGCCCCACCCTCACTGCCCCCCAGCGTCTAGGGAGTGGTGGAAGAGGTCAGCCATGTTCTTCTCTTGTGAGGAGAAAAGTTTTTGTAACACAAGAGGTAAGCTCTCTTCCTTGTCTTTGGATTCTAGGTTTTATAAGTTCAATGTTTGTACTTCATGTACCTTTTCTCTGTCGTTTTTTAGCTTTTTCAGCTTTTAGGCATTGGTTTGTCTGTTAACATTTTTGCGGGTTTTAACTCTTTCTTTTCTTTGTAACTTTGAGCGTCTTTTGGGGTACCTAGGAACAGAAGATGGCTTAGCCTGTTCCTTTTCTATGCGCTGTCTATGCGCTGTTTTTTCAAAGTAGTTAAGTTCTTAATAACTAATTAATTATGCACTTAAAGCACTGCTGAAATACTTTGTACATATTGCAACTAACTGTTTAAGGTATATAACTTTCACAAAGTTTTCTTTAGTTAATTATTATCTTTAACTTATTCTCGTTTTCGTGCTGTCATAAGTTGTAGAGTAGGGGGTTTTAGACTCAAGTTTTCTTTCAAAATCTGTTCGTTACAAATTAACATTTCCTTTTTTAATTGCAATGTAAAATTTGGATTTCTTTTGCATTGTTTTTCAGGTTTAAATTCTCTCTCAAACGAACTTGGAATTTCGTTATGGCTGAAAATCATTTCTAATTATTATGTCACTCTCACAGCTTGAGTTCTCTTTAATCTTCTCCTCTCTGTTTAATAGTAACAGATGAAGAGTATGGGTCGGGCCAGGAAGGTTAATGGATGCAAGCGAAATTGTTAACTAGTGCTAGGTCATGCAACTCTAAGGAGGACATGACTTATATATATATTTTTTAAACTATTTTAGGTGGGAATGTTACTTGCATCTATGGCCTTGCAGAAACCCATTTCCAACTAGGTCTTTGTGGAAGTGAGAAAATGCAGAGTTTTTGCTGGTCCTTGATAAAGCCAAGGCTCAGTATTCTCGACACCTTCTACATTCAGTTGTTTTATTTTATTTTTTTCTTTTTCCTTTTGATCACACAGGTAGATACATAACCTTTTCTATGTTGTACTAGGTGTGAGTCAAAATTATATATGTATTTTTTTGCTTAGGTTTCTTCTTTATAGAATGTGAATTCTGAATTTTCAAAACTGCTGCGTTGCGCGTTTTGATTTTCAGGTTATTTTGCACCCTTCGTTTTAAATTCTAAAATTTTTTCCTTAGTCTTCAGTTTTGCTCTTTAGTATATATATATATATATATTTATTTTTACCAAGCATAGTCAAGTTGCATATCAAATTAAAACTTATGAAATTATCTTTAAAATGAGGAGTCAAACAACTCTCTAGGCCTTATAGAACTTGAGAAATTAAAGATTGAAAAAGTTTATGCAAGCCAAGAAAAGACTATTTTTTAAAAATTAATTACATGAAAACTCAGTGAGATAAAATATATATATATATATATATATATATATATATATATATATACTCATATCACTAGGGAGATAGATACCTGAAGGGTTTCATTGAAATTTGAAATGGTCAGGTTGAGTGACTGGTTGATTTGGCATGGATCATCCACAGGCATTCAATCATCCACAGGCATTCGGCTGCCATATCCCATCCGATGTAGTGTATGGCAATCAGTGTGTGCAGAGGTAATTTGAGGGGATCCTTGATTAAGATGGTCTGTAATTTGTTGCACTGTTGACCTTCTGTTGTCTGTTACCAGCCTGGACATTCTCTCCGTTCCGCCCGAGCAGTCACTAGTAGATGACGACCACACGTTGCACGTAGAGACCCAGTTTTTTGGCTGACAGTCCAGTCTTTAAACACTTGAACAAGTAATGTTTGAAACTGCAAAAAAATATTTTCTATGCAAAGCAAACTAATCTCTTTTTTTGGTTTCCTTCTTTTGAAGAAAGGAATAAATATTCCTATGCCGTGAATTGGATTTTTTCGATGCTTTGTCGCTGAAAATTGCATTCTTATCCTCAATGTTGCAAGAACTCGTACGTCAAAGAAACTTAGATTTCCACTGATAGATCAAGCATTGTAACAAATTGTTTATTCGATGAAGAGTAATCACAGATATAGTGAACAGCGATTTTACCCATCGATGTGTCCATTACTGCTGTAGATGGGGGAAATGCTAGTTCTTTGACTTTTTGCCAAAACTTGGAGGTTTTCACAGTAAACATAAAAAAATTTTCCACCGATGCTACTGATGGATGGATGTTGAGAAATGAGTATTCACGGATGTCCAACACTGATGTTTCTCACTGGTGTTACCGTCCGTACTATGCATGTGGAATAAGGCTGCCAGCAGAAAAAAAAAATGCTTCCATAATGCTTTGGGGTTCCTTTCAACGAGTGTCTGCTTAGTTGCCAGTGCAGCCGATAGTGATGATGCAACAATTGATAGGTATCAGTATGTTTTACTGATGGCATTTCGTAACGACAGAAAAAAAAAAAGCGCATTCATTAAACCCAACTATATTGAAGATGCTTCTTGTACTAAAATACCCTTGAGGCAAAATTTTATTGAAAGTGAAGATACAATCAGTTTTTAATATTTTTGTGAAGATACAGTTTGAGCTCAATATTTTTTGTGAAAATACTGTTCAACTGTATCAAATGCCGCCTGGATCGACCCCTGCTAACATATAAGGCATTGAATGCTTTACAAATTTTGTTAAGAAAACAGTGCAACTACAGCAGCAAGCAACATTAACAAAGTGCATCTGGAAGTGGTGGATGTGAAGAAATGTCTGAGGAGATTTTTGAAGTTCAGAAGTGATTTTGGTTTACAGGATGCTCTAAGATTAGGTAGACCTTCACATGTTGATGACAAATACTTTGGATCCATAGTTGAAAATCCCAGCAGGCACTGGAGGAAATTGCAGAAGCATCAGGTGTAGCTAAGGTAACAGTGTTTTCAGTCACTTGCAAGCATTGGGAAAGGCAAAACAAGGCTGAAATATGGGTTCCTCGTGTACTTGGCGAGGACGATAAACTTACTCATGTCCACTTCAGCACTCCTGTGTAGACAAAAAAAAAAAAAAAAAAAACCCTTTGTTGGGTAGGGTAGTTACAGGTGATGAAAAGTGAGTCTTATACAGAAATCCTACTCTCAAATGACAATGGTTATCACCTGGTGAAACTCTTACAACATCGGTAAAACTGAATATTCATGGAAAATTTTACTGTGCATTTGGTGGGGACAAAGTGGTGTCATTCAGTATTAGCTCCTAAAACCTGGTGAAACTATAGACCTGGGTGTTTACTGTGATCAACTTGTCTTCGTACGCAAATTTCACTCAAACCACCTGCAATAGTCAACAGGAAGTGCTCCATGACCTTGCAAAGCACATGACACAAAAAAAAAGAGTAATTTGGTTGGAAGGTGCTACTTTATCCACCTTGCAGCCCAGAAATTGCGAGTGCTGCATGACCTTGCAAAGCACATGACAAAAAAAAAAAAAAAAAAAAGTAATTTGGTTGGAAGGTGCTACTTTATCCACCTTGCAGCCCAGAAATTGCACCTGAGGATTAAAATTTGTTTTGATCGATGCAACATTACTTAGCTGGTAAACATTTCAGAACATTGGATGTCAAAAGTGGTATCTAACAACAATTGGTCTCGGTTGGGGTGTTGTCTTTTCACCCCCTGCCCTGTCTGTTTTGGTAGAAGAGAACTGCTAGATTTCTTTACCTGCTACCAACTGTCAATTAAAATGACAAATGGTTGACACCTTATTCCTTATGTTTGGCCAAACATGGCCCTTGCACCATAAAAATCAATCTACCAACTAATGCCTTATTCCATGGGCATAACTCTCCTTTTACCCCACATGATGCTTGCCCAGGGTGCCGACTGGTCATGAAAGAGTAATGAAATTGAGCAGTTGGTCTATGAAGTAATGAAATAGAGTGGGTGGTCATAAAATTGTCTTTTTTGTATCGGCACCTGAATGAACAAAAGTTGTTTGCACACCTAAAATAAAACACGAACCAGCACCCTTATAAACCGGCATGTAGTCAATGCCCCATGAAAGCGAAAAGCACCGGCTGACGCAAGCAAGAGTAGTGACAAGAATGCCGGGTAGAAGCCAACAGACGTCGATTTACGCAACTTACGGGCTTTGAGAGAGAAGTTGTGCCGAGTTCCATTTGAGAGATTCTAGAGTGACAATTGCATTGCAAGAATTTGTCAAAAAAAAAAAAAAAAAGCATGGCTTCATCAAAAGCTGATGTTGTGAAGAAGGAATATTTGTAATTTTGTGAATCTTCTATAAAAAAAAAAAAAAAACCAGTTCAATCCAAAGGACAAACTTATTTACTACAAAGTGCAAACCATGACTTTATCAAGTTCTTGCAGAAGCTGCTGTGCATGATTCATGGCAATGCTGCAGTTGAAAGAGGCTTTTCTGTTAACAAAGAACTTTTAATTGAAAACTTAGAAGATGCAGTTGTTGCAGAAAGAAGTGCTTACAGTTCAATACAATCGTTAGGCGGTTTAGCTAATAGTGAGAAAGAACTGAATGTGGACATCACAAAATAAATTATATTAGCTGTCAAAAATGCTTCATCAAAAAGAGAAGCCTTAAAGAAATCTTACAAAGATGAAGTGGCCAATCGTAAGAGGAGAGCAGTCCAAGAACTAAAAGATAAGAAAGCTTATAGAAAAGGCAAAAGAAGCTGAAGTTCTAGATTCTGAGATAGCAAGTTTAGCTCACTGTGAAATTTCAGTCCCCATAAATTTTGTACATTCATAGTTTTTATATTGCCTTAATAAAAACTTGTAAGTTTTTACAGCATTACCATGTTAAAAGAATTTGTGTATTAATAGATGTAATGATAAATATTTCTGAAAATAGCTATACCCCATCCTGGATGAGTTAAATGTTTTTATTTCTTTAAACACATAGTTTGGTGAATGGCATAGTGCAAAGCCATACATAATTACATTATTCATGTTAAGCAATTTTAGTGACATAAGAATTGCATTCAGCTTTCATCTCAACTGGCTTTCAGGTAGAGGTTCATTAACCACCTCCACCCCCCCCTTCCGGTATAGCCATTTTAGCAGCAATTATATTATACACACCAGTTTTGCCTAAACTATTGTCCTATGGAATTAATTTCAGTGTTTGTAAAAATAACCTGGGATCTCAAGCCAAGGGTACTAGATTGAGTCTAGAATGGTTCATTGTGCCATGCATTGTCGAAGTCACTAATTTAACTGAAGATGTCGTGGAAAAGTCACTAATTTGGTTCATTGGAAATCAGTAGACACCCTGTTGCCATCTTTAGTTTATTTTCATGGCTCTGCAGATCAGTCTGTTTACGAGCATCGAACTCAAACGAAAATTTTTTGTTTGCTGTTTGGGGGTTCTTGCATAATGCAGATTTAAATTTGTGAATGTTGCAAAGAAAATATTGAAATAAACAAAAATGAAAATAAACTTTTTAGAGGAACTAATGTAAAACAATTTTGTAATTCTGTTAATTTTTACTCGATAAAGTTTTAGTAATGTAGCATGATTTTTATTCACTTCCTCATAAATGAAATGTTAATTTTGTCTTTGTATTATGCAAAGTAAATTTCTGCATTTGATGTGTACTAGAAGCTTCAGAGATCAAAACAAACACTGGGAACTACAGTGCACAACTAGGTACATATAACTGCAATTTTCTAATTGACATGCTTTTAATTTAATGCTAATTATGACTTTTCAGGAATTGTAAGTAAAATTTGGGTTACTTAAAAATCAGCAAATTTGATATTATAATGCCACAATGTAATGGAACAAAACTGTAGCAGTATATCAAGAGTTGACTGTACTAAGCATACTAGTTTTGCAAACAATACTTCCTTAATCACCTGAAAGTTGAATATGTGTTGTGTTTTTTACTGAAACAATGTTTTCCAAATCCCCTGGAAGTTTAATATGTGCTTATATATTCTTAAATAGGATCCTTGTGTTAAGTGATATGGTCGGTGCCGTTATCGGTCGTGCTGGTGGAACCATTCGGCAGATCACTCAGCAGACAAGAGCCAGGTACTTCCAGTTTTCATTTCAGATATATAATGTATCTTTGTGTGGCTATACAAGATTAATCAAGAATCTTAAGTGCATCTAGCAATTGCTGCTTGTATTAAACATTCTGACTTGGTGCCTTGTTACAATGAGCTGTAAATGTAATATTTTTTTTTTCTGAAAATGGTGTAAATGTGTAATTTAAACAGTTGCTAAATGCAAATAATTTGAACATAAATTACATCCAGTTTTCAAGTGTACAACATCTGAAATTTTCAGGTTAGTTGTATGGAAAAAAGAATTTATAATATATGTAAAGGTTACCTACCACTGGTATAATTAAATTGTGCTAGTACTGGACTTTTCACATATGGTTCATGTTCTGAATGTCTTATACCAGTGCAAAATTTTAGTACCAGTTAGCACATTCAGATTGTTAGTCATGGTGTATTATCTTTATGCTGCCAAAACTTTAGCTGGAAGAGGTGGAGAATGAATCATGTCCTCTGAACTAAGCAGGTTTTTATATTCTTCATACTTTCACGAGACTGAGTGCATTTGAAATGTTGGTACCAAATCACTGCATTCCCAGTAAGAAGGGAAAGTAATATTAAATCAAATGTTCTGTTCTTGCAAGTCTTTTTTTTGTGAATGATTAGCAGGAAAGTCCATTTCATCGAATATGAGGATGTCTTTTCTTTGTGGAGCAAAGAATGTATGAAATGCACACTTAGTGCTGCTTTTTCCACTAGCAGATTTAATTAGAAAAAAATCCTAGTAATTCAGTTATATTGGGCTGTCTGGAAAGTTAGTGCCGAAAACCAGCGTATAAAATAACTTATATCGCGAAAAGAGAAAAAAACAAAAAAACCCCTAATGTACCTTTTGTCATTGGTTATGCAGGTTGAGTATTCCATCCTCCCAGAATTTTACAGGTTTCAGCACGCTCGCGACTAGTCTAGGTGATCTTTAAACTGATCAATTTAAACTCCTGCCATTAAGGACATTCTGAAGTTATCTGAAAAGGTTGTAGCCTAAGGGAGAAATATCTGGAGAATGTGCTGGGTGAGGTAGGGCATCCTGTACAAATTCCAGCAACTTGAGTCATGTACACCTGCCAACTATGGGTAGAGCCTTGTCAGTAGTAAACTAGTATTATTGTGTGACATACATAGACTATTTCTTACAAAACAATCCATCTCTTTGTAAAAAAGAAATGCACACCACAGCAAAACATTACAACAAACAAGGACACTAATGAAACAAACTTAACATGCGTGAAACACAATGTTGATTCCCCTGGTGATTGCACGATAGGTAACATTGCAAGATTTAATTTCAAAACTTCCAATAAAAATCAATCTGATGCTTTCAGAATTTCACGCGTGACAGACGGGGGAAATCCAAGCAAGTGAACGTGCAGTGCGTAGACCTCCACTTACCATATAATCATACTGCCTCTGGCATTGTAGTGTTTATGATTAGACCAAAGAAGGAAAAAAAAAGTTTTGGTTGAAAAATCAAAGCACACAGCAAGAATGCAGACTACTGTTTGTCTTTTGTTGACTTTAGCTGCACAACATCCATTGCTTAATTTTTCTTTCTGCTATCTTTCTCTTCCTATTTCTCCATTGTCACTTTTCTTCCCCCCCTTTTTTATGCCCTTTGATAATTTCGTCCATCGTGATGAAAGAACTTTCAGTCTGAGGACTATCAATGAATGGTATCAAAGCTTTAACTGTTTCAGATAAATGGTGTAACTTAGAGAATATCAATACGTTTGAAGACCATGCATCGATTTTTACAAATATTCCTACTTCGTCACTTCAGTTTTGGGGAATTTAATCTCTTATGGGACAGGAGATATTTAACGCAGGAGAGTGGGGCATAGTGTGTGTGTGTGTGTGTGTGTGGATTACTGGAGAAATCTTGGCTCTGTCAGACTTCTGGTTTTGAAAAATTTCCCCCTATTTTCAAGGTAAAATACAAATATTTATGCAGTAAAATTTTATTTACCAATACTGGACAGAGGCAACATCTTGGGAAGAAAGAAATTAAGATTATGGAAAAAAATCTGAACTCAGTCAACTTCTGTTTTCAACAGTTTCGTATAAATGAATTCCGTCCCAGACTAACTCTCCAAAAAATTCTGTTCACTTGTGCATTGATCTCTCAAATGACCAAAATAATGAAAAAGGGCGGAATTCCTCATTCACTAAAGGTCACAAGGAAAATTTCGCCGTGCCCAACTCCAGTTTTTGCAAATTGTTGCCTACAGTTTCAAGATGAAATAAAAGCATTAATGCAATAAAATGTTATTTAACAAGACTACTAGACACAAAGGCAACATCATGAGAAAGAAAAAAAAAGTAAGATTAGAGTAAAAATTTTTTTTTGCCGTAACCGTTTTTGGAAGTTTTGAAACATACTTTCACCAGACAGGCAAAACTACCCCCAAATTCTCAGATTTTACAGATTTAAAATGACATTTAACTAATGCTGGACACAAACGCAGTATCGGGAGAGAAAAAAGAAACTTAATAAAATTACAGCAAGTAAATATTTTTACTCCATTTTAACTACCATTTTCAAAAATTTTGAAACATGAAATATTGTCTACAGACGGTATTTCATAATGGCAAAATTTTAAAAAATAAACAAGGAAAATTCGTAGAATCCGTAGTTTTGACAGCGAGTTCCATAGTAGTTGGCAGGTGTGGTCATGTCATCAAAGAGACATGAGGTCTTTCACTGTCCTTCAGAACTTCGTCCATCTGTGAGCAATGCACAGTATGTCATTTTCTTGTAGGACTTCCGTCCACAGTGAGTAGAGTTTAGGTCCCAGCCACCTACAGCGAGATCGCCTTTTGGGCAGGACACAGAAATGGAAGGAATGAGAGCAAGTCTAGCGACTTTGACAGAACAGTTTGTAGTGAGATTAGAGTACAGTAGATGGTGCCACCGTACAAGTACGATGTTGCACACAGAGGGGTGAGAGAATTGGGGGGGCGGCATAGGAAAGGATACCCATTTAACCAGTGGGTCCAGCCTGGGGGCTGTCACTTAACGTGCTTGTCTGATGCACAGCGGATATTCAGCAATTGTTAGTAAATCACACCATCTCTGAAAGGTCAGCCCAGGCTTGAACCTGAGGACCTTGCAATGATAGTCTGATTTGCTAACCATAAGCCATCTGCAGCTCTGTCCATCTGCGAGCAGTAGTTATCACTATTTATTGTCTGGTTGTTCTGTAGCAGCTCAGTGCAGTAACCTTTAATCCCACCGAACAGTGAATAAATTCTTCTTTGGGTGTAGTTTTGCTTTTTAGGGGTTGCTAAGGTTGTATCGCCATGCTGCAACCATACCTCTTTCTCACCACATTGTTGTAAGTGATCTATTTTTAGTCACAAACCTTCTCAAAAACGTAGTTTTTTTTTTTTTAAGCATGTCTCAGATTAAAACTCAATCGCCGCCCCGGTGGCGGAGTGGTCTAAGGCGCTGGCCTCTGATCATTCGTCCGTAAGGGGTCCGGGTTCAAATCCCGGTCAGGCATGGATGTTGTTTGTCTTATGGCACTGGCTCTCTCCCTTCCCTGGAACCAGTGACCCTAAATTAGGGACGGGCGACTGCTTATAGCCCATTGAGTTGCTCACGGTGGTCGTTAAACCTCCAATAAAAAAAAAAAAAAAAACTCAAGTTTCCCTCTGCCAAATTGTGTGGGACCTATACATCACACTGACTGATGTAGTGAAGCTTCCGGAGTGTTCATGGATGGTGCATTTCAATCTGTTGAATACCTCTGCTAGATTCAGTGTTTGACGGGTTGCCCCCCCCCCCTGCTGTTCAAGGAGTTAGTCCTCATCAGTGGCACGCCCTGGTGCTTTTAATCTTCTAGGGTAACTTGTCAATCGCAAACTGTTCTGTCTACTACAGTAACATCCCTATACATGCCACATCTCTGGTGCAGCTTGGACAACATTTAGTCCCACTTCCCTGTCTTTCCTCAGGTTCCAGCACAAATTGATACTTCTTGCACATCCTTTTATGTAGCTGTCTTTGCATAGTCTGGGGCACATGGCAAACAATCTTCAACAATTTATGCAAATTCAGCTCATACATTCTGGACAACCCAATACATAATAAGCATTGCAGTTATTCGAAATGGTTGAGTTTTTAAGTGTCTTAAATTATCTGTAAAATTCAGAATTGTGTATTTTAATTAGCAATGGTGTTTTCTTTGAATGTGTAACACTTCTGGTGATTTTATGTTCTCTGTTTTTTATCTTATTAATTTTTCTTAAATGCTTAAGAAAAACAACCTAAAACTAACCTGAGAAAAAGACTTAAAACAATAAAGCCTGCAGAACTCAATGGGTTTTTTATTCACACAAATTGACAAGCCACTGAATTTTAGCCACAGAATGAACCTGATATTTCATTGCAAGTTTTCAGCAATATATACTCAGATTATCTTCAGCTAGTTTTAAAGAAGTTTTTCTTGGTGGTTTTCATACATTCATGTCAGCTGGAGTTTCGTCATGTGCTGAGGTAAAATTACTTTGTTCACTTTCCTCAAGATATACTTGGATTTTAGAAATGTTGACTGGTTGTAGATCCTTGTGCTGTCAAATTGGGTCCAAAATGTGTGTTAAATGAGATTTTTAAATGATCTGTTATATTTTATTTAATAATTTCTATGGTTTTGGCAATTTTATAGTGGGGCCAAAATTGTGGACACTGAATTTCACTTTTTGCAAATTTGTAGGCTTATAGGAAATGTTAAGTTTTACTTAAACGTAAATATTTACATATTAATTGAAAGAGGATTTAATGCTAGAGTCAGTACAAAAAAAAAAAAACTGAAAGATCTGCAGTGTATATACACACACACACACACACACACACACACACACACACACACACACACACACACACACACACAGTTATGCTTACTTTAGTTTAAAAAATGAACAGGTGTGATTCAGTTATAAAGCAGAATGTGAGTGCAAACCCTACTGGCCAATCAGTCCTTGTTCTGGGGTCCAATGAAATGGCAGTAGCTGCGATACATCACGTTAAGTTGGAGAAAGTCTGTTTTGCTGTTTGTTCTGAGAAGACTTATCGGTGTAAGTGAAGCTCAATTGGAGATTGTGTGCATACTTTTAGTATTTCTTAATTTAAAGTGTAGATAATAAAGCAATGACATCAAAGAAAAGTTGACTGGACACCCACAAAAAGCAGAATTGTTATGTGAATCAGGTTTTTCCTATGCTGAAATTGTTAGGCAAGTAGTAAGTGGGACAGTGAAATCTAGAGTATGAAAGTTGTGCTTAACATCAGGAAACTCGCTGAAGTAGAAAGCAAGACTGAAAAAAGTGAACAAAATCTGTTTGCTATAGAATAAAAAGGATTTCTGAAGGACTGAAGAATTTCACCTGAATCAGAGGTGAACTGGGTTAAACTAAAGTTTGTCAATTCAAGAATAAGACTATCAGATGTAATACTAAGAGGTAGGATACAAAGTAGAAAAGCTATACCTGAATCTACAGCAGTGCAAAAAAGGACTACAGCTGGCAAAATAACATACTTCCACTGATCTATCCATTCAATGTGTTATCTTTATATGGTCAGAGCTGCCAAGTGTCCCAGATTCTATCAGATTTGAAAATATTTTCCAGAAATCAGATTTTCTACAAAAATCAGATCTTGTGGTTTTTATTTATGCATGGTATACTGTCTAGGGACAGTATTTCATTTTTCGAAACTCTTAAAAACCAAAGTTAAATGGGGTGAAGATTTTTCTAATCGTAATTTCTTTTTCTCAATGTTCCTTGTGTTTCAGCTTAAAAATGGAGGGAAAATGTCTGAAAACGGAAGTCGGACGTCGCAAAGGTTTTGCCGGTAATTGTAACCACCCCCGCACGTAACGTTCTCTCTACCCTGTATTGTTAAATGTCTGTAATCTTGTACTTTGGCTGCAGTGATGGGCTCCAGTTCAATATTTACAGAGATGCCAGCTACTACGGAATCTCTGTATTTCCTATGGGAATAGCTCTTGTACTACAGAAAACTGATGTTAATTTTCCGTAGAAAAAAAAAAAGTTATGAATTTTTATTTTGCTTGTTCTCCTTCCCAACGCAACTGCAACCACTTGACGATCTGTCCTTTGTCTTGCTTGCAATGCTACCTGCACCTCCAGTTCTGCCTCTCGAGGTTGCTCAGATCTTGGTGCAAGCGACCGGCAGTCGACGAGTATGACCTTGCGCCGATACATTCTAAGTGAAAACCTTCCCTACCCAACATGAATTCTGGGGACATTGAGCACAACTTGCATTCGTGGAAGTGGGCGGAGTTTGGGTCAGAACACAGTGATCTCCTGAATGCGCTTGGCAGCGCGGTGACAAGCTCTTGAAAACTGTTTGGTGCATAACAGGAGTGTCATTGCCTGGCATAGGCTTTTTATTATGAGTCATTCATGTCTGCAATTAATGTTTGCAAGTTTTTTCTTGCATTGCAGAAAAGTGCACTTGGATTTCATTCTTATGTGCAAAGTTCGCCAAAATGTGTAATTTCGCATTGAAAAAGTGTTTAAGCATAGAAATTTTACCAACGCGTGAATACGCATAGAGAAACGTGTAAAATTGCGCATCGAGACAGCATTTCGCCTTTCAAAAACGGAAGTGAATGAAAGACTTTCTTGTAATCATAACTTCATTTTCCTGTGATGTTGCCTCTGTCCAGTATTGTTATACATGATTTTATTCCATAAATATTTGTATTTGTTTGAAAATGGAGGGAAAATTTCCGAAAATGGAAATTCAACGGTGCAAAAAAATTCCAGTGTAATCTTCAGGCAAGAGTGCCACGGCTTCAAGGAATTTCTCCTTTTTTTTTTTTTTTTTTGTCATAATTTGGGTTAAAGTAATTTTATTTTTCATGCCATATTTCCTCTGCCTAGTATTGTTAAATTTCATTTTATATCATAAATATTTGTATTTCACCTCTAAAATGGAAGAGAAATGTCTGAAATCGGACGTAGCAAAGATTTCTCCCATAACTGTTTTTTTTTTCCCCCCAGCGATGTTCCAAACTTGTATCCTGTGTTAAATATTCCTGCAAAAAAGGTTTGCATTTCAGCTTGATAAAAGGGGGAGAGTATGGAAATGAAAGTGACTAAGCTGAAGAATTTGTAAGAATTGATGCATGATATTCAAAAGCATTCATATTCTCAAAGTTATACTATCTTTTATCTAAAATAGTGAAGGCTATCTTGCATTCACTGTCCTCAGACTAAAAGTTCTTTCAGCATGATGGATAAAATTGTCATCCAAGAGCATAAAAAAAAAGCAACAATAAAGAAATTGGGAGGGAGAAACAAAGATATCAGCAAAATGAAAATTTGAGCACTGGATGCTGTGCAGCTGCAGAAAAACAAATGTGGCTGTGGAACTGGCTGATAAGTTTATTAGATATTTTTGGATGCCTATAAGAACCTCAAGTGCAATGTTTTCACTTCTTGAACACATTGCTGTTCCATGTGATCATTACAAAACATAAATTTAAGGTTGTTTTAAAATACAAATATTATATTAGCAAAACGGATCCAAATTCTAAATACTCGTACATTTGTGGTAGTGAAATATTTTTTTATATGAAAAAAAATCTGGATTGATTTTTATAATTTCCCAGCATTTCTGCCAAGTTTTTTTATTTTATCTGTTAATTTTTCTAATACTACCCACTTTTTAAAATTACTCCCTAATATTTTGACGGCGAACTCTGCTTATGTGGACTGACACTGTAAGCCGTTGACTCGATACTATATAACATTTTATGAAAACTATTTAATTCTGTTTAGTTTTAGTTACTGAAAATAAAAAAATATGGATTCCAGGAAGCAAACATTATCATATGAAGCAACACCACAGGCAGTAGTGAAAAAACGTAAGAACTGCCAGAAGTTTAAAGCATCATATACTATGGAGTTTCCTTGCCTTCAACAATCAAAATTGTCCGAAAATATGGAATTTTGTGCATTGTGGTCAAAGGATTTGAACATAGCACATGATGGTGGTGTGGATGACTGTCACGTGTGTTCCGAAAAACACGCGAAGTATTAGACAGCTGCAGCAAAAAACAAAGATTATTTCAAGTTATTTTACTAAGTATGATACTGCAAATGTAATCAAAGCTGAGAGCTTCTGCAGCAGACCATGGGAAGCATTTATTTTTAGCAATGTTCTTGGATTCAAATATAGCCAAACATTTTACTAGCGGTAGCACGAAAACTACGGCAATTGTAAAAAAAATATGGCAAGAAGTAATGTTTTCAGATGTAGTTTCAACATTAAATGTCTGACATTCTCTTTAAGCATTGATGGCAGTAATGACTGTCAATGTAAAACTTTATCCACTATTAACATTTTGATGAGACTATTGGATGCATTACAACAAAATTAATGTTATTAGAATCTTCTTATAACACAAATGAAGGCATATTTCAGGTTTTAAATACTGAATTTCAGAAGAAAGAATTAGTGGGAAAAGTGTTAGCTTTTCAGCAGATAATGTAAATACAATGGAGGAAAAAAAGTTGCATAATTTCTATGAAAAGAAAATCCATTAATAACTCCTTGCCACACACATTGCTGTGGAAAAAGCTACATCAGTATTCGATGAAAATATAGTTGCTCTTAGTTGACATCTTTTATTTTCTCGATAAAAGCTCCAAGCGTAAAAGCAGCTTTAAATTGCAGCAACAGCTTTGTAGCCAGGAGATGAAGGCTCATTGAATTTTGAAATATGCCAATGAGATTGTAGTCACTAACTAATTGTGCTGACCGTATCCTGGAGCAGTGGGAACCATTAAGAGCTTACTTTGTAGAAGACGAAAGTCACAATTTTCAAAATAAGTTTCCAACATGTAAGATCATCTCTGGAAAAACCTAGCACAAAATTAAATCTGTTATTCCTTTCTAGTGTTTTACCTTTATTCAAAAAAATTAATCTTTTGCTTTAGCAAGGTTCTCCTTGTATTCATAAGTTAAGAACCATTGTGCAGTTCTTTATGGGTCTTCTGGTTACATTTGTGAAGCCTACTGTCATAGCTGATGTTGAGCTTAAGTTTTTCAAAAGAGAAAAATCAGAAAGACTACACAGAACTGGTAGAGTAAAAACAAGAATGTATTTCAGCAAAATCATTTTAAATAAAAACTAACTTTCTAAGTTCTATAAATCTGTCAGAAAATTTTACATTGAAGAGTTCTTATATTCAAGAAAAGATGTTGATCTATGATGAATTCCTAAAACATGCAGAAGTAGCAGATCCTTCACTTAGAGCCAGAACATGTATTCTGTATTATACATAGTCAAGCACTTTTCATATATAACTGAAAATGAACTTGATATACTGGAAGTGGAATTGGCTTGTTGTCAAGCTAACAAATTAGAGACCATAACAGATGTCATTTGGTCACAAATCTTAAAATTAAGAGGCTGTAATGGAGCTGTTAAGTATACTATTCTCCTGAAAGTAATGTTTGCAATACATGTAGTTCCACTCTCGAATGCTGCGAGTGAGTTTTTAGTTTAGTGTGAAAAAAGCTAACCCGTTTCCAATCTAAGTTCAGAAACTGTAGAAGCACTTCTTATTGCAAAAATGAATGTGTTCTCCTCTGGGAAAGTGTTATGAAAAAATATTTTCTGCCGAGGAACTCAAATCTGCAAAACAATATACAGCCAAATCACTTAGGAAAGCTGTTTAATCTTTAAAAAAAAAAAAAAAAAAAAAATTGTCATGGTGTATATTTTGCATGTGAAAAATTGAAATATTTTAATTTTCATGTATATAAATAAGTAAAAAATAAATTAAATGAGTAATAGTTTTCCTCAGTTAAAATTCTTTTTGATATGACTACTGAAAATGGCCAAAAGGATAAGATCTTTTTGCTGACTTGTATGGATGAAGTATTTGAAATCTAGTAAATTATACATAATGGACTTTATTCATTTTACCCTTGTTTTGAAGTACATATACAAATTGCTGTAACTATAGCAAAAACAAGGCACCAAGTTTTAATTTGGTGTGGACATATTCCAAAATTAATGCTGTGTGGACTGGACATGAAATTAATTTCAGCTTGCACTACAAAATTTGTGAAATATAAATATCTATGGTGATATTCCAATTTATAAAGATTTATTAAAATGTTGAATGCATGTATTTTTGTGTCATTAAAACTGCTATACAAAATTAAAATTTTCCTGCTCCAAAAGAGGTCATAGTCACTCCCATCCCTGTGTTAGGTTTTACATCACTTTCTAAGTGACCAGTCAATTCTTCACTCTGTTTCCTTACTAAGTTATCAAGGAACAGAAATGTGTGAAAAAAAATCTAGTGGCCAGCATGTTGACACTTGCACAACTGAACTGAATAGGAGTTTTATTATTAGCTCTGATACCTGGAAATGAGAGCTGATGCATAGCAACACTTTACTGATTCCAAGCTGTGTGATAGGCTTTCAGAACAACGAGTTTCATGTCAGTTTAGGAAATCCAGTTGTTATATAAGGCAATTTTCTTTTTCTGGTTATTTGGCTATAACTTTTGATAGAATAAAGATAATTCAAGTTTGTTGCATTGCATTCTGCATTTTTCTAATTATGTATTAACTTTATGGCATTCTAAAAGACTGATGTGAGCCATCAAACCTTAAAAATACAAATTTTCCTAAATGTTTCCACAATTTTGGCTACTAGTGTAAATGTGTTAATGTAGTGAAAAATTAGCAGAATGTTAATAATAATAATAATTAAAAAAAATTAGCCTATGGAAATCTTAGTTGACAGGGAAGTTTTTATTTTTACAAGCACTGTTGTACCTGCCTTACTCAGTTTATTATTTTGGAACAACATGATCAAACTGATCAGAATGTTCTTGTTTTGTCATAAAACTAATAAAGTAAAATATTTCAGGGTTGATGTTCACCGAAAGGAAAATGCTGGCTCACCAGAGAAAGTAAGTTTCAAAATTGTTTATTTAGGTACTGTGTAATTTATTGGCAAGATTTATTCTTTAATTTACTGATTCTTGGTGTATTTGATCAACTTTGATGTCCTTGTGGTCAGAGGTGCTAGTTGTTTGTGGTAAGTGAGCCTGGGTTGGAATCCCAAATGATGCATGTGTGGTGTTGATCCTATGGCACTGGCTCTTTTACTGGAACCAGCGATGCCAAATTAGGGACAGGCAGGTATCTCTAAGAGTGCTCATAGTGGTTAAGCCCTGAAATAAAACAATTGTTTTAAAAAAGTGACATTTAAAGGTACATAGCAGTTGTGAAATGCAATCCTTTGCCCCAAGTTATGTTAAGTGGCCAAGTTTTTATTTTCATTTTTGTATTCATATCAGACTAATGTATTATGAAAAAGGAAAAAAACACAGTACAAAAAATGTTGAACTGACAATTATATTGAAAGTAAATTTTTCTGCATTTTGATGTTGGTGGCTGTATCATCAAACAGGTAAACCATATTTGTTACATACTGATGTGCAAAAGAGTTTAGTTTTCAGTTAATTCATGTAGGTGAACCAAGGGCTGGCCTAGAAATTGGGCTGTGCAATTTTTTTTATATAATTAATTTCTTTCATGTAATCTACTATCTATTAAAAAGTTGTAGATAAGCCACACTTAAAGGTTATTGGCACTTTAATTTTTAAAAATCTGCGTAATTGTCAGGAGAGGTATTAAAAAAAAAAGTACTGCAAATATAAAACTAATGCAGTATGAAGATAGAGGGTCGCAAAGAATTTTATTACTCAGGAACATCTTGACAGAAAATGTGGCGATTGCTGTAATATTTATGCTAGAGGAAACTGGTATGGGAAGCCTGCTGAGTTATTCCTCAGCCACATGTTACCATTGGTAAATGCCTTGTGGATCACTAGTTTAACTGCATTAATTACATTAAGGCTCTGTTCTGAAGTTAAAACACTTTGTCTCAAAATATAGTTGTCTGTAGTTTTTTTACAGATTTTTAGAACTAATGAACTTGAGTAATATGCTGAACTAGTTTTCTTTTTTTTAAAATTTATTTACTTAAAAGTAATGCAGAAGTACTTGTAAAATGAATTAGTCTTTAACAAGAATTTCTTTATCCTTTGGACTTCTGGGTTTATTGTGTGAATCCATATTTATTTTCTTTTGTAAATTATGGTTTAGTTTAGCATCAGTGGTTTTTCTTTCTGAATTTTGCAAAAGTAAGATTTTCAGCTTCTGATTTTATATTTTTTTCCTTCTGAACTTCTTAGTCTACAGATTAAATGTTGCCACTGATTATGTGTAAGATTTTTTTCTT
The DNA here is from genome assembly GCA_039090855.1 of Macrothele yani. Lineage (NCBI taxonomy): Eukaryota > Metazoa > Arthropoda > Arachnida > Araneae > Macrothelidae > Macrothele > Macrothele yani. The sequence continues at coordinate 103,625,263 of CM076996.1, read as the reverse complement.
CTGAATTTCACTGTTTGGGAAATACAAATGGGATCTTAATTTTCCTGGACTGCAAAATATACAAAGGAAAATACTTCACAAATTTGTGTGAAACTTAACTTCAGTAAATTTCATTTTAATAAAACCAATGTTTTAGTTTTTTGAGAGCAGCAACAAAATTTTATTTATTGGAATTTTATTTACTAATTAAGTGGCTTGGGTCAAAGAATTAGCAGCAAATACACTATTACTTTTTGTTCTAGCATCACCACACATTACTTTAATGCATTATTTGAAATAATTTCACCTGGCTCCTAGACCTGACCCATATTTGTAGTCCTGAGTAAACCAGTGTGCTACCGTGAAAGGTTAAATCCATTTCAGTGGGTGAAGTTCAAGACACCTGTTTCGACTGCAAATGGGTATTGTTTGGGTATGACATGATCTGCAAGCAGACTTCAAAAATAAGAATCATAAGCTGAAAATTTTGGGTTGTGTAGGCTTAAATAAACATTTTTTTTTTCCTATCCATTTCTGATGTGAAGCTCTTTCCTGGTGATGTACCATAATTTAGTCTATTTTCTCAGAAATGCCATAACTACACGCTTGAGAATTTTCGGTTGAATTATCAGACCCTGCTGTACATAAAGTGGCTGATATAAGGCCTAGAACAAGCATAGTTTGCTGTTAACACTTAACCTTTTTTGTGATTTCTCTGACTGAAATTTTTAGTTTCCACGTCTTCAAGTAGACATAGCACTGTGATCGAGCATGGTTTAGAAGATCACAATGGTGTCTCAAGTCTTGCCATTACTAATACTTTAATGCACAGAATTCTGATGTCTCGGGAATGCTGCTTATAAATGGGTGTCGTGCACATGCTGCAAGCCATACTGGTGAAAAAGTTGCTATCCGTAATCTGAGTTGCCACCAGCACAACTTCAAATCCAGAGTGTTAATTAAAGCAAAAAACAGCTGTTATTAAAATGTTTTTTTTTTTTACATTTTTATCTGTGGTTTTAATTTTAGTTAATTGTTAATGCACACATTAATTTAGAACTTTACCTCAAGCAAAAACAATTTAAATGTTGTATATCATGTGAGCATTCCACTGCTGGATTGAAGTTTCTCCGAAGTCTTTTGCATTGTTCTGTGTGTATGTTTATATTAATACTAATATTCTAGTAATATTTCTGTGCAACATAACTTTTGTTGCCCTAGCCTGTGGTGGGCAAACTTATGGGAGCGGGTCAAAAGAAAAGAACAAATACATGAGGCGGGCCAACATATATATATATATTACATTGAAATGCTAAAATGGCAAATTTTACAGAACTGTTATTATAACAGGTATTTGCCTGTTATTTACGCACTGTAGGTAGTGTATATGAAGGAGTGTGGGATGAGTGGAACTATGACTGTTTCTAACAACTTTTCATAGTCTGGTTGAAACTGGGACGAGGTGACCTTTAGGAATGAAGCCAAATGTCTTGTTGGTCTGTTTCGAGCACCACTTTGAAGTTTCAAAGTAGAAAACACTTCTTCACACACATGTGAAGATGCAAACATGGCAATAACCTTCTGGGCATGAGAAATCAAATTTGGGAAACTTGATTTCGTAAGAACTTGAAGTCAAGTTTTGGGACATTGATAAACAACTGCTTCAACTGAGTGTTACATTACAACTAGATTAATTCTAGCTGAATGTCCGGTTTTACTGTTTCGCAGTCCAAACTAAATGGAATACTGAAAATAACCAAGTCTTGTTCAATACTTTTGAAATCTTAAAACCTCCGTTCAAATTCACCATGAAGTTTTCTCACTCTCTCCTGGTAGCTCACAAGTTTGTATTCTGCCACTGTTGATTTCAGCCTCTGGAAGTAGGAAAATTCATTTTTTGCTAGGTGATTAGCAAAGAGCACAAGTCTCATTTTAAACCTCCTCAGATGACCCCAGATATCATGCACAAATTGATTTCTTCCTTGCAACTTCGTTTAATTTGTTCATGTAGCAAAGATGATCAGTGAAGAACGCTAAGTCCGAAAGCCATGCTATATCTTCCAACATTTCATACTCTTCAAACATAAGTTTTTCCCTCTTGAATAAGACTTCCATCTTTCAGCTCCCAAACTAGTTCAAAAACAGTATGGTTCGTACACTCCTTGAAGTCCTTGAATTAAAAAAGTTCATTTTAAAGTCCTTGAAAGTACTTGAAAAAGCTTAAGGCTTTGTAAACTACTTGATTTTTTGTTTTTTAAGTAGTGATATGAAAGAGCATGTGATAATTATTTGCGTTAAAAAGATTTATAGGAGATTTCGGTGTAGTTCTGAAAAACGCCAAGCTGATCAAGTAGCACAGAACTTGCGTTCAACTTAGGGGAGTGGGTGGACAGCTGGTGCCTTGGCTATGATATCACCACAGCGAAGCGTCAGCAATGTGAGTAAAATAAGTGGAATAATGTATTCGCAAATTATGATGGGCTTCTATTTACTATTACATTTCAAATTTAATAAAATAAACCAACTGGGGCAAGAGGTAACAGGCAGGTTATTAAAGATGTGCCCATCCTAGCTAAGTTTAATGGTCTGAACTTACTACAATACCTACCTACTGACCGACAGACAGTACACACACATGATAATTCGGGTTTAAAAAGTGCTTGAATTTATTTTGCTTGGAAGAGTACGAACCTTGAACGTGCTCTGCGTTGAGCCACCTTACTTTCATGTAGTACAGTAAGTACATCAGAGTATTCAGCTTGCACTGAGTCAAGAAACTCTTGAAATTGTCTGTGAGCAAGCCCTTGCGATCGCATAGCATTAACAAGCTTGACAATGACCTCAACATACATGAGATTCTTCCGCGAATTCGCGGAATTCCGCTTTTTCGGCATCATTTTGGTCATTCTCGAGGTCATTGCAAAAATGAAGAGAAATTTTTCAGGATTTTTAGGGGGGGGGGGTCGTCGTTCTATAGAAAAAAAAAAGCGGAATTCCGCGATTCCGCTTTTGTGGAGTAAAAGAACTAAGCGCTTTCTAGCTGAAAGCGTTGTTTTTGGAGCAGACGCGGGGGGGGGGGCATGAAGAAATGTTGGAGGGTGGAAGCTCCGCCTACTTCGTGCGTTAGGGAAACTACTGCAGCCCTTTCAGTGTCTTGCGGGAAATCGCCACTCTGCATTCTATCAGGGCCAAACTATCTGCTTAATTCTATCCGTGACGTCATCGCCAGAACGGCTTCAGGCCGTTATTATGTCGGGCCGAAGCCTCTAAAAAGTTCGTGACGCAGCTTTTCGTTTTTTTTTTTTTGCTTTTTATTTTATTCTTTCTTTCTAAGAAGGAATTTGTTTTGCTTGTTTGAAAGCTAAGTGGAAAGAATGTGTCATGGGAGGCTCAAAAACAGGGTGAAAAACAAGAATTCGGCAGAGAAAATCTCCCCACAGCAGTTAATATATCGAAGAAAACATTTTCATAAGATTGAGAATTTAATAAAGGATAAAAATAATAGAAAAAAGAAGAAAAAATAATACCTCAAGAAGACAAGCAAACGTACATCAATAAATCTAAAATTGAGTTGACGTCTTTGCAGGTCAAAGCACTCAACAGAGGTATTAGGTATGCATATGAGCAAAAATACCAAAAAACTGAGGTCTTAATTCCCTACAATGAAGATGTTATCAAAAAATTACCAAAGGAAAGACAAAATCAAACAAGATTTAAAATGGTTAAATGGAGATTCATGTCACCATATTCACAATTCAAGCAAAAAATTTTGCAAGCCATTTTATAAGGTTACATTGAGAAATACTTTATTGACTTCTTCAATGACTAAAAACTAAGCTGTGGTTATATGTTTCTAATTCTTGCAAGTTTCTAATTGCTTGACTAAATTCACAAACTTTCCTAGACAAATACTTTTCACCTCAGGATTTAGCTAGTAAAGATTCACATGTAAGTTTTAAATCTGATTTTTTAAAATATTTCATTTTATTTTGTTTTTAAATCCCTACTTTTCTATTGTGAATATAATGTGCTTCACTTTAATATTTACTTACATAATTTACAGAAAATAATTCCATATGGCTAGCATACTCTTAAATATTGTATATATGCTGTATTTGAATTTGCTCACTGCGCGTTCGCGTGTCCCAATTTTCCACCCAGTTAAAAAGTTCAGCTTTTTTTGTCATCGGCCGGTCTCGTGTATGCATCAAGCACAGGTTTCCTGTCAAGGGAAGAATTAGTCTTGATGTATGATACAATGTAAAAATAAAACATCGTAGTCAGGATATTCTTGGTTAAATACCTCTACGAACCCAGATTGTCCCTTATATTTGGTGCTCAGTCTGTCATAATATTCCGTGTACTGGAAGTGGGTACTTTCAAAGCTTCTCAGAGGCCTTGCTGAAATTCACAAAAATGTCCGACCACCTTTAATGGTCGCATGCAAGCCAGTTCTTCAGTAACGGAAAAGTTTGTCAACACCTCTTATAAAAATTAGTAATTGAGCAGTATCGCTAATGTCGATGCTTTCATCCATAGTAATAGAACAAAATTTGAACTGTTTAATTCTGGATTGTAGCTGTGATAAGTTCTCATCTGTTGCTTCGATTCTAGTAATAGTGTTTTCCGTGACAAACTTAGTCTCAAAATCCTTTGTTGTCAGGACACAAAATATCGCAAACAACTGAGCATGCAGTCTTTCACGAACTCCCCATCAGAGAGAAATTTGTTACTTTTAGCAATATTGTATGCTTCAACATAGCTTGCATGTGTAGCTGCTTTTTGAGAATTGTTAAATATTTTGCTGGCCTGACAATTTTTTTAGTTTAATTTTTTTTGTTGATCTTTGGGGGAATATTGGCTCAAGAAGTAAAAGAAAACTTGAATTTTTGTTTAAATAAAAAAAAAATGGGAATTTCAAAATTTTATTTTGTAAGTCAGGGAATTTGGAGAGTTTCTAAAGTAAAATATTTTTCCCTTTGTGTTTGATCTTTCTCCGTTTTTAACATTTCGTATAGTTCACTCCCAAGGACCAAATTGTAGGTTTAAAGGGGAGGGGGTGAAACTAGCATATTTGGCAGAGTTCTCAATCATTGAGCACTAGAAAAGGAATTCATTGCAGCCACATGGGAAGGACGTTACGGGGAGGAAACCCCCTACGGTGGCTACTAGGAATTGAAAAGGGTGTGTGGTGTTGAAGAGTGGAGGGGTTCCGATGGAGTGACCGAAGCACTTCCTGCCCCCTCCATGCCTTTGTTTTGCTGCCAGACTGGGGATAAAAATGGTGAAAACTAACTTTTTCTATTCTTCATGAAACTGGCTAAATATTTTACATACACCATAAATGGCTGACCTCTAAAATTTAGAGTGAATCAGTAAAGAACTTCTGAAATTGTCCTTTGAAATTTTTAATGGGATAAATCTTTAATATAGCACTCCTACTGAGGGTATCTGGTAAGCTTTGCTGTGCCTCAGTGCATTTTAGGCAGGCAGAGCTTGCTGGTGAAGGGTCACTAAACAGCCTTTGAGCAGTTGCACTGACTGTACCTGTGTGCCTTCTTTAACGTTCAGAAACTCTTTTCGGAGTAAGTGTTTTTCACTGAATATGTTGCGGAATGCTTTTTTATTTTTTACTGCTATTTAGAAAGAAGTGTTCGTATTCTATTTTTTTCCCTCTTTTCTTTACAAGAAAAGATTTTGCTTTAATGTTTGACTTAAGTTTGTGTGCTGAATATTTCAATGACTACATCTATTCCTTAAATTTTTTTATTTTGTTATTTATTATAACTGCATAATAAAGTTATGCACTCTCCGCATGAAACATGCTGCAGGATGACTAGCTTAAAATTATTTTTAAGTTTTTATCCGATTTGCGTGAAATTTAAGGGGCCTGTTCCTGTTAGTGATTTATGGAGTTGATTAAATGTTCAGTTTTGCTAAAAATCCGCAAAAACATTTCAACATTTTTATCAGTATCTGAAACCCATGTCGGATGCTTAGTTATCAAACCAAAGCCTCTGGCCAATGCAAAAAGAGCAACTCCTTCTGGCGCTCATGCTTTTACAGCCATCAGTTTCTGCCAACCCCCACATCACCCCCAAACAGCCGGCCACTTTATCTCGCCACCTGGTGATCGCCAGTCTTTGCTCCCGTGCTTTGCAGTCTTTTCATTTTTCAAACAAATTGATAATCTAAATTAAAAAGCTTTTTATCGTTCTTGTCTCACTCCGCTGTGCTTTTTATTATTTTACCAAGCTTTTAACTTTTCTTTGATTGCCTTGTGATTGGTGCTCTTTGGCCAGACCTGGCCCTTGCACCTTTAAAGTACACCAACCAACCAGCCAACCTCCCGTGCTTGCATAGTTTTTGACAGCATTTGTGTCAGATTAAAGTAATCGGCGAATTGAGGTCTGCAAGGTTTCTGACATGTTACAATTATGACTTCCAAGAAAACTAATGTGGATTGGCTTGACGAAAAACTTAACCCACAGTGGTCGGAATGGCTGTTGCCTGTTCAGGATGACCCATACAAAGCGAGATGTAAAGTTCAAGAAGTTTCAACTTGAGCAATATGGGCCGCCAAGCGATTTTGAGCCATGAACGAAGTGCTAAACACATCAGTTTCTATGCTGTGACAATTTTTTAAAGATGCTAGCGATGTATTCCAGCGTATGTTTATGGACAGTGATATAGCAAAAAAGGTCAGTCTTGGTGCAACAAAAATGTAATGAATTTATAACTATTTACAGTAGCAAAATACTGTTCTTCGCGTGTTTATACTAGCAATTTTAAGCAGAAGTCAACAGGTTCCTGGTAATAACAAAAAGCAAACTACAAGCAGCACAATCAAAAGGACTTACCTCAACTTTGAAAAGTAGGCCTACATCCATTGCCGTCCGGCTTCCTCTGCTAGTGAACGAAAATCAGCGGTCGATAAGACATATCACAATGAACGGTAAAAATGACCAATTGAGAAAACATGAATGAAAGTGTACTAGACTAAGTATAAAATGGTGAAATACGAATGAAATGATAACATTAAAATCGATTGAGAAGTAAAACCAACAAAGTTAAAAGTTGAAAATGACAACATGGAACCCATCTACATCCTACCCGTGCTACCAGCATCCATCCATCCATCCATACATGTTTAGGCAAATATTATGCCTTAATCAATGGAAGAGTTCACAAGTGCCTAGTCCTCCGCAATCAACTCAGATGTAATATGACATGACTGAATGAAAAGACAGTATGTTAACTTCGTCGCATAAGCTATGAACACCTATACCCTATTGCACAGTTCTTGTATAGTGCCCATCTGTGCGGATTTTGCCGACTTTTTCATCCTGCTGATTGACCAAGCCAAGCAGTCAGAATTTATCTGATTTCCGTTTAATATTATGTTGATTTTCAGAATGTAACAGGTATCTCCATGCGTGTGGGATATTGATAGGTGAATTACTGTTGCAACACTTCCCTTTATATTTTTCAATAATTAGAGCCTCTGAAGGAGAATTTGTTTGAGATCGAAGTGATGTTAGAATTTTGACATTTTCTCAATCGGGGTACAGCATTGTATTCAATGCAATTGGTCGTTTTTACTGTTCGTTGTGATATGTCTTGTAGACCGCTGATTTTCGTTCACTAGCAGAGGAAGCCGGACGACAATGGGATGTAGGCCTACTTTTCAAAATTGGGGTAAGTCCTTTTGATTGTGCTGCTTGTAGTTTGCTTTTTGTTAATATTACCAGGAACCTGTTGGCTTCTGCTTAAAATTGCTAGTATAAACACTTGAAGAAAAGTGTTTTGCTACTGTAAATAGTAGTTATAGATTCATTTTCTTTAGCCACGTATTATTCACTATGTGCATTTATGCAATTAGGATTTTCTAGTTGTCATATATAATTTGTTTTGGGCTTGCACTGTATTTTTCTAAATACTTATCAGAGATCAGGTATTGAATTTGTCATATGCTTTGATGAAGCCCTCGTGGTTCGTACGCTCCTTGAAAAGTCCTTGAATAAAAAAATTTCATTTTCAAGTACTTGAAAAAGTTTAAGGCTTTGTAAATACTACTTGAAAAAAAAAGTTTTGTTAAGTAATGATATGAAAGAGCATGTGTAAAATAATTGTTTGTGTTAAAAAGTTGTATAGGAGGATTTCTGTGTAGTTCCAATAAAAACACCTAGCTGATTAAATAGCACAGAACTTGTGTTCAACCCAGGGGAGTGTGGACAGCTGGTACCTTGGCTATGATATCACTACAGAGTAAAGCATCAGCCATGTTAGTAAAATAAGTGGAATGATTTATTCACAAATTGTGATAGGCTTCTGTTTACTGGGGTTGGGGATGCATTCTTGCCGGAAAATGGAACTTCCAGGAATTGCTTGTGCTTTATGCGTGGACCCTTTCTTCTCGCTGCATCAAAAATATGAATGTTTGCATCAATGCATCAAAGTCATGCATCAAAAGTAAAAGATTAAAATAAAGAATAAGTGTTATACCAGCAAATGAATAAGAAAATAGTGTACCCTTTCAACATATTTCGCAAGATAAAATGATTTCGAAAAATACCAAAATAGACGGGCAATTCAAAGTTAATAAAATAAACAAACTGTATGTAAGGGGAAAGGGTAATGGCAGGTCATTGAAGGTGTGCCAGCCCCAGCTAAGACTGATGGTCTGAACTTACTAAAATACCTACCTACCGACTGACAGTACACACAGGATAATTCGGGTTTAAAAAGTCCTTGAAAAGTGCTTGAATTTATTTTGCTTGGAAGAGTGCGAACCATGGCCCTTAATAAAGTAGCTCAGAAAGGGCAGATGGATTTGATTGTTAGATTTTGGTCTAAGTCATTGAACCAGGTATGTACACGCTATTTGAATTCAGTATTTCTTGGCTGATCTCATTGAAAAGTTCCGTGAAGGAGTTTTAGAACTAGATTTAAATAAACTGTTGCAAATTTCAATGGACAACAGGCTAAAAGTTCTACCTGGTAAAATTAATAAATTTTTTAGTTAGCATTCAGAGTTGTAGTTATGCCAAAACAGCGACCTCTTAGTTCTTTAATTTAACAAGTAAGTTCTTGTTTGCCTTCTTGGTTTCTGAGTCTGTAAATGGATAAACTCTTCCTGTAGCTGTTGTAGGATCAACTTTTGTTAAAACCTCACTTTTATGTACAGCTAGTATGTCAGTAAATTGTGGGTATTTGAAAGATGGAGAAGGGCCATGTGGTTCCAAAGAACTTATTTTTACTTCATCTCCTATTCCTAACACACAATGTAACCACCACTTGTCTGATTATTGGCATATAACAAAGCCAACAATGTCATTAATGTCCAGATCATCAGTGTCATCAGCTGAAACTATTTCTAGACTTGAGACTTGATTCCTCTGAAAATGAGTAGCTTTTCACTAAAACTCTAAATCTCATTCACAGGACTGGAACTGTGAAATTCTTGAGTACCCTTTATTGATGTTGCTGTTTCAAACCTACTCATAAAGGTCTTTTCCTCTGCCTCGTATTCGTCTGTAGTGGAATACAAAAAAACTGATGTTGACAATATTGTCTTTAACCCAATCATTACGTTGGCGAGGGGTCATAATTTGATCATTGTAGACAATTCGTAGACTGGCCAATGCCGCTAATCGTTTAACAGTTCCTCCGACACCATCACATGCATTTTTCCTTGTGACGATGCAAAGAAGTTCCATTCTGCCTTGATGCCAAAATCTTTCTCATGATGGCAGATTGAGAAAGTTTGATTTGTTTTTGTACTGTTAGGATGCTCCATCTGAAAAGTAATTCAGCTTTTTGGGTTTATCGGGCAGATTTTGTTTAAGAAAATCAATCAAGAGGCGTTGAAACAAATGAACAGCAACTGTATCTTGCACCATACAGTCGGAAAGAATAACTAAGCTCAGGTGCGCCAACTTTTTGGTTTCCTCGTCAACATAGTACACTGAAGAGCAATTGAATTGGAGACAGCTGGTGTTATGCAAATGTGGTGCTGTGGGCGGCCCTGTAAACGGAAACGACATGACTTATGCAGCGATCCGACAATATAAGGAGTCCTGCGACGAGAATCGGTAAGAGTTGAACACAGTATGGGTAAGACGAAGGATCTAAGCGCATTTGATCGTGGGCAAATTGTCGGGGCCCGACTAATGGGTCACTCCATCTCGGAAGTTGTGCAGGCACTGGGATTTTAGTGAGCCACTGTGTCACGGGTGCACTGTGAGTACATCGAATCCAGTAAAACCATCTCTGCAAGGGCCAACTGCCATGGACAACAGCGTGTGGATGAGCGGGGTCATCGTCTGCTAGCTCGCATTGTAACAGCGGATAGACAGGCCACAGTGCAAGAAATCACTCTGCAATTTAACGCTGGTGCACAAAAATGTGTAAGCAGCCACACCATCCAGAACCATCTCCTCGCTATGGGATACAGAAGCCATCGTCCCACAAGGGTACCGCTGCTGACCGCACATCAGAGTGCAAAGATTAGTATAGGTGCGGGAACATCGCCACTGGACCCTAATCATGTGGGAAAATGTTGCCTAAACTGATGAGTCGAGATTTACGTTGGTACATGCTGATGGCACGAAATGAGTATGGTGCAAACCACAATGAAGCGATGGATCCTTTTTGCTAGCAGGGTACTCTTCAAGCTGGTAGGGGTGGCATTCTCATCTGGGGACTGTTTATGTGGACTGAAATGGGACCCCTGGTACGTGCGACATCGTCCCTCACAGGTCAACATTACCGGGATATCCTGGACTACCATTTGCTCCCGTTTGTGCGTCTTCAACATCCCACTGGGACCTCATCCTGCAACAAGACAATGCGCCATGCCATTGCTTCTGAATTGTATCTGAATGGTTGGATGAACACTCAACCGACGTGACCTCGCTTCCTTGGCCAGCTAGGTCGCCTGATCTCAATCCCATCTAGCACATCTGGGATGTCATCAAGAGAAATGTTCAAGGCTCTAACCCCCCTCCATTAAATCTTTGTGATCTGTGGGAGCGTGTACAGGGGTCGTGGATCCGTATGGCATCCCAACACTTCCGTGGCTTGTAGAGTCCATGCCGAGACGAATCGCTGCCGTCATCAGGGCAAAAGGTGGTGATACACGTTACTAGACAGGTATCTCTAATTCAATTGCTCTTCAGTGTATATAACAAATGGATGTATTGTTGCTTGAGCATTGTTCCAATGAAAACCTTGTGCAAAATCTTGAAGCACAAATGCATAATTTTCATCAAAATCACAAAGTACAATGCATTGGTTTTGAGGTAGATTTTCTTTCAAGTGTCGCAAAGAAGACTGTTGAGTAGCAATGAAAGGGTGTCTTAAAAGTTTTGGCAAACTCTAAAACAAATAATCCCAAACTCTTCTGTCGGTTTTATAATAGTTTCCAAGACACACTTGTTATCAATCTGCATACATTGTTTGAAACTCATTTTCAATGCTATTAAGCTCAAAAGCTTCTTCAAACTGAGCCTTCAAATAATCACTTCTTGGGCAATTAATGCAATTTGCGAAGTAACATTTAGATGTTGGCATTTTGCAAATTATATTGCTTGTTGCATCTTTGTATGTTTTAATTGGGAGTTCACCATTTGTCAATTCAGGTATTTTACACTGAGCAGTCATTAATTTGGCATTCTGGTGTATTGTGCAAACACACACAGAATGTGTCCCACTGGACCCAGGAAGAACACAATGCTTGGGATGAAGCTCACAAAATTTAGAAATTCCAATTCTCTGATCAGGGTAACTCCTTAAATAGTACATATGATTCTTTTAATGTACTTAGAATTAAATACTTTTAAACATGTACAAGTTTGCCATCTTTTTTTACTGAATGTCTTTACCAGGCATTTGACGACTAACCTAATCATTTTGATAGAATTCTTTGACTAGGGCTACCGTTGCAGGGTTTAATAGTTATCTGTAATAGACCCTAATGTAAATTGGTTACCTTATGGCCAATGTATTTTTTTTACCTTACAAAAAAAGTTAAAGGTAGCAATGTAGCCCTAACTGGTATTTAAAACAATACCATTGGTACCATAAGTCCTGATCCCATTGAGATCTTACTCTAAAAGTTTCAGGATTTAAAGCTTATAATATTGCAAAGAACAAATTTTTTTTTCACCGAGCATAGTCAAGTTGCATATCAAATTAAAACTTGTGAAATTCTTTCTAAAATGAGGGATCAAACTCTCTAGGCCTTATAGAACTTGAGATATTCAAGATCGAAAAAGTTTATGCAAGCCAAAAAACAACTATTTTTCAAAATTAAAATTAATTACCTGTACATGAAAACCCAGTGATTTAAAAAAAAAAATTTTTTTTTTTTTTAAATATATTCTCATTTATATCACTAGGGAGAATGATCCCCTGAAGGGTTTCATTGAAATCTGAAATGGTCAGGTTAAGTGACTGGTTGATTTGGCATGGAATCACTCACAGGCCTTCGGCTGCCATATCCCATCCGATGCAGTGTATGGCAAACTATGTGTGCAGAGGTAAATTGAGGGGATCCTTGATTTAAGATGTCTGTAATTTGCTGCACTGTTGCCCTTCTGTTGTCTGTTACCAGTCTACACACTCCATTCCTCCCGAGCAGTCACTAGTCGACCACACGTTGCACGTAGAGACCCAGTTTTTTGGCTGACAGTCCAGTCTTTATAAACACTTTAACAACAGCTGCTCTGGAACATTTCACTAATGCGGCGGTTTCGGTGATACTCGCTCAATCGCTCCTACAATTATCCCACATTGAAAGTCCATCAAATCGCATTTTTTTTTACCCATCTAGTTACCCAACGGTGCTCTTCTTATGCGTCGATCGGTCCGCTCATCGGTCAGTCTGTGACTCCCGGTTCCACGTCTTCTCGTGTGGGACTGTTCCTCTGACCATCTACGCCACCATCGTACCACCACCGATACTTCCCGTCCAATATGACTATACGACCACCTGGCCTCGCGGAGTCCGACTAGACCTCGCTCAAAATCCGATAACTGCTGAAATCGTACGTCTTCCATGTCCAGGCATTGCAGCTTCTTCAGGGTCTTCGCACGTGTCAGTATGCTGACTACTGATTAAATTCACTTCGCCGTACTCCTTAAATACCACTGACAATAATTTGCATATTGTGCTGTGGCGTAAGCGCTCACCGGTTGGTCTTGAAATTAACATCACACCTATGTCAACTCTACCCCATTAACATATGTAAACTTCATGATCGTCCGCCAAATCCTTCTTGTTCTTTTTTCACTTTCCGCCAGTGTATTTCTTTCGTAACCGTAATTTTTTTTCTTGCGATGTTTCCTCTACAGAGTATTGTTAGATATCATTTTATTCCATAAATATTTGTATTTCAGCTTGAAAGTGTTGGATAAATTTCCGAAACGGATGTCAGATGGAACAAAGATTTCTTCGGTAATCGTAACACCCCCCCCAAATTTAATCCCCACTCCTATGTAGTTAAAGGTCATCACCCTCACCTCACAAATGTGTGTGCATTTTAGCTTGATAAGGGTGGAGGAAATTTCCAAAAACAGAAGTGACTAAGTTTTGAAATTTGTAAGAATTGATGCATGGTGTTAAAAAGTATTCATTCTCTGAAAATTACACCGAAAATTACACCATTTATCTAAAATAGTGAAAGCTCTGATATCAGAGTTCATGGTTCTCAGATACTGTTGATGTTTTTAGTAAGCACAGGATACCTTTCAAAAATTGCATTGCTTTTGGAGCAGACAATGCTACAGTAATGATAGGAGAGAAAAATGGTATGGCTAGTCATTTGAAAGAACACCAAAGTGAAATAATAATTATAGGGTGTATTTGCCATTTAATTAATGCAAAATAATTTGTTCTTTGGTTAAAAAAAATTGCAATGTTTTGATCATTAATGTCAGGTGAATCGCTTGAGTCTTCTGTTAATTAAATGCAAAGAAAATTTACTTTGTTTTCAAAAGGGGTACTCCAAAGAATTCTTAAAAAGCCAAAAAGGCCACTGTAAAAAGTTAGCTTAGCTAACTGTTAAATTACTATAAATAAAAGTTCCCTTCAATAAAAACATACAAAAAAATAAAGGTAAGTGTCCTTTATTCCTTTTTTGTTTAAGCAGTATGAGTTCTAAATCACTTTATCATGTGACAAATTGACATAAGTCTTCTGAATTTTTATACAATCTTCTAAATTCTTCAAAGAAATCTTCTGCATGTTCATTAAATTTAGTTTGCAGGTATGAGAGTAGCAGGTGGTAGGGGCTGGATGAGATGAGATGAGATGAGATGAAGATCCTCCAAACCTTGATTTTAGTTTACAGTATTCGTATAATTACATAGGTTATAAAGCTACAAATGTGGTGAGGGGTAATCGTGGAAGTGAGATGCAGATGGACTGATACCGCTCTTTTGTTCCCAGACTTTTTAATCAGGCTGTTCTATTTTAAACAGTGTTACAATCTTACATTAACTCAAGAGTATAGTGACCTATACGTAATGCTGATTGCAGAGGCATTTGGCTGTCTTCCTTGTAAATTGGTAACTAGAACATTGTTCTGTTTTATTAGTCAGAATAAATTATTGTTATGTAGTTATGCCAGGTGGTAAGTGTATATTTAATCCAGCTTGGCTAAGTATAAGGATTTTTTGCTGAAACAGAAAGATACTTCTAAGTTTAAAGCAAAGTGCAAAGTATGTGATCGTTGCTTCGATATTTCAAATATGGGCGAGTCTGCCATTACTAGTCATGTGGCTAGTAAAAAGCATTTCTTGATTGGCAGCTAAACAAAAGCAAACAGTGGATATCCAACACTTTTACCAGAAGTCACATGGTGCTGTTCCTATTAAAAACCCTGCAGTATCTGACATAAGTCTTGAAAATTCGTTTTCCCAAAACAACTTGCTAAAAGCAGAAATTCTATGGATGTTGAAAGTCATTTCTTCACATTATTCATGTCATGTGAAAACATCCATTCTGTACTGACCTTAATGTTTCCTGACAGTAGCATTGCAAAAAGTTCATTTGTGGTGGAAATAAAAATTTGCATATTTTTCTGTTTTTCGTATTGTACAGTTTTGTCACTTTTGAAGGGAAGAGTCAAATCTCAAGATGAATGTTACTGTTTGACGAGACTCTTAACAAGGAAACTAGCAAAAAACAGTTGGATTCTCATGTTAGGTTTTGGGATGGTGGGCAAGTTTGTACAAGATACTTAGGCTCTGACTTTTTAGGACATGCTACTGCTGATGTATTGTGTAGTAAAATTCAAGAAAAGTGTTCTGGCTTAGGTTCTGGTAACTTGCATCAGCTGTCCATGGACGGACCGGACCCCATGCCAATTGGAAAGTTTGATATGATGCTGAATGCATTAAAACTAGAGGGCCATTCCTCTTTGTTGAATGTTGGCAGTTGTGGATTGCATATTGTTCATAATGCTTTAAACAGTGGCTGCAAAATAATGCCAGAACTTGGTGAGACTATTCAAGCATTGTATTATATATTCAAGGACTCACCAGCTAGACGTGAAGACTTTTCAAAAGTGACAAACCGCAAAGTCTTCCCGCTAAAGTTTTGTAAACACCATTGGCTTGAAAATGTGAGTTGTTGAAAGAGCTATTGAAATTTTGCCAAGTATTTCATTATGTCAGCAAGGTTCAGCAAAAGATATTACCTGACCCTCAAAACAAGTCATTTGATGTGGGAAGAAACATGTTAAAGACCCCCTTTTTCTTGTCAAATGTAATTTTTTGTTAGTGTGGCTAAAAGTGTTTAATATTTTTTGACTGTTTATCAGACTGACCAACCAATGCTTCTCCTTTTGGCTCATGACTTATGTAGTATGTTAAAAGAAGTGATGCAAAGATTCATAAAGGATAACATAATGAACAGTGTAAATAGTCCTTAAACTGCTGAAAATTGAAATAAATGAAACAAAGATAAGAGTAAAATCATGATTGGTTTTGTTGCAAGCAAATTTATAACTGAACTGAACTAAAGAAAAGCCAAAATGTCAGTGACAAACAGATTATGGAATTTAAGTTACAATGTAGGCATTTTTTGATCCAAGTTACTCGAAAAATCTCCTTTATAGTATCCGTTGGCTAGGTCAATGACATGTTTAGACCCAAGAAAGTTTTTGGGAAATTCAGAAATGGTTCAGAAGTTCAGCAGGATATTACTCGTCCTT
Organism: Macrothele yani; assembly: GCA_039090855.1. NCBI lineage: Eukaryota > Metazoa > Arthropoda > Arachnida > Araneae > Macrothelidae > Macrothele > Macrothele yani. The sequence continues at coordinate 103,609,064 of CM076996.1, read as the reverse complement.
GTCGATGCAAAGAAAGTTTTGGAAGCATTGTGATAATATAAAGGAGTATAGTGATTTAGTACAGGCACTTGTCAATGAAAGGAAGGCTGAGCTCACAAATTTTGATCCAAGAACACAGACGATGAGTTTTACCATGCTACTGTTGCTAATAAGTATACACTTTTGGGAAGTCATGAAGATACTTCTGCTTCTATCCCATGGGCAGGCCACTGTTGAAAGAGGATTTTCTACAAATAAAAAAAATCGTGGTGGAGAACTTGAGAGAAGAATCTGTTGTAGCAAGAATTATTGTTGACCATGTAAATACAGTTGGGAAAATAGATCTTGAATTGTCAAAAGAGCTTATTACTGAGTGTTGCCTGTGCTAGTCAAAAGTATGTAGCTTACCTGGCTGAACAGAAGAAAACCCAGCAAAAGAAATGTATGAAAAAAGTGCTGCTAATGGAAGACATATCGTGTCTTAAATTGAAGAAGGGAAAGACTTTTGAAACAGACACTTCTGAATTTAAAAAATCCTCTGAAATGTATGCTGATCAGGTAGAATAAAAAAACTCACTAACATTGCTTGCAAAATCAAAATCCCTGTGACACAGTGTCAAAGAAAAAGCACTGTTGCTTGTTGCTGATGAACTTCATGAAAAACTCGTGCAACATAGGATGTTCCTTACCCCTTTACAATTCTTATCTCTTGAAGTTATGTCTACTTGAATGTACCTTTTTCTTAATGAACTTTTTAGATAACAAAACTGTCTTCCCGTTCTGCTTTATTTCCCCCCACGTTTATATTGTGGTCATTAGTGGCTGTGAAGTGGGGAGAGGAAATGTAAGTCAACAGCAATTCCCAATCAAACTTTATTCCCATGCAGCTTTATATTGCGTCCATAAAACTGGGGAAACTTTACCTGCTAGAGAAGAGAAGTATACCTTTTAAAAGGAATTCACCTGGTTTCTTTCATAATAGGTTAGTGGCATGCAAATCTGTGGAAGAATTGATCAAGCTCATGCACACTGCGTATTAATCAGATATCGGCCATTTTAAACACATTCCTTCGATATACACCATTTTTCCCCCATCTAGTTTTTAAGTAAAAGATTCCCTTCCTCGGGGTCCCTAAAAACAAACTAAAATTTCAATGGAATTTAAGTCTTTTGTATGTGTATTATCATGCATTAAGTTTTGATGAACATACTGAAACCAGATGAAAATTTCCGAAATAAAATGACAAATTTCCAGGAAAAGCGCGTAATCAAAAAACATGTTTAGGCACTCCGAGCATTGCTTTTTCTCAGCTTTCAAAATAGTTTGACCAACTTTTTGAATGCACCCTGTATATGTCTAACATTTTCATGTATTAAATTACCTTAAACATTTTAACCAGTAGCCATTTTTCAAAAATATAAAGAAACAATAAATTCAGGTAGAGAAGGTAAAGTACACATTGCAAAAATATGCATTTAAATGTTTCCCTCATACTAAGTAGGCATACAGAAACATCAGTATTTCACTGTCTGCCATCTAATGAAGGCATGTTACATATTGTAAATAGAAAGTTCAGAAGTATTTTTATACAAGTAAAAACAGAATCTGTTCTCTTTTTGGTTCTCCAAAGGGTTGGCATTCCAGCTTTTCAGGTTCTTGTTTCTATCTAGTTTCTTGAATTCTAGAGCATGGAATATCCTGCCTTTTAGGTTTATATTAAAGTGGATGATAAAAAAAAATTAAGTCCCATGAAGCTTGGTGATGCACATTGTCATTATCGAGGTTTACATGATTCATGCTCTGTGAATGATTTGGGGTCTTTTACTTTAGTTCAGTGCTTGCTTTCTGATATGTAGGCACTGTAAAAAAAAGTGTTAAGGGAAGAAAATTATCAGTATCATGCATGTATTCTATTTTGTTTGTTTCAGAAATGTAAGGAAGCCTGTTTAAGGTTTTAATGAATCTGAATTTCCCATCTTTACTGATGCGCATGTCTTTTCTGCTTTCAGTAGATGTATTGTAAATGTGTACTGCTGCCCCGGTGGCCAAATGGTCTGACCATTCGCCCGAGGTGGATGTGGTTTTGAGTTCCATATGAGGTATGGGTGGTGAATTTGTCTGATGGCATTGGCTCTGTCCCTTCTTTGCAACAAGTGGCCCTAAATTAGAGATGTGTGGCTGCTTATAGCACTCAGAGTTGCACATGATGGTCAATAAACCTTGAAACACAAGAAAAAAATATAAGTAGTAAACTTCACCGTAATTTGCAATATAGGCAACAACACACTGTGATTCTAGCAAAAGTTTGGGCTCCTGGAATTTTTTTTTACTGACTCCTGGAATTTATTTTCTTTAAAAGGGTACAAACCCTGGGTTAACCACTGTAAACTGCAAACTGTAGACATTGGCATTGCTGCTCACAGATATTTGATGAAAAGTAAAACTTCAGAGCTTCAGAAAAAGGAATTCAGAGCAGAATGCATGAAATTTTTAGTGGCAACCACACAGAAAATAGAACGAGGTCCCACAAACTTTTCTGCTATCAAAGCAAGTATGAATCCTAAGCTCAAAGTCAAATTCAATAATTTGTGGAAAAAGAATGCATTTGCTGTTGCAAATATTGCATGGAAAACAGTTTTGTTTCGGCAGATCGAGCAAAATGGCAATTTCAACAGTTGTGTAGCAGAGCAAAAACTGAACTGAAGGATGTGTTTTCTGCATTCTCAGAAAATAACCGCATAGATGCATTCTATTCATCTTTACTTCAGGGTAAAGAACATTTCAAGGAACTGTGGGTGGTTAAGTTGGTTCTTACTTTATTGCATGGAAATGCACCTGTTAAAAGTGGTTTTTCAATTAATAAAGAAATGTTGGTTGAAAAATCTTCATGAAAAGTCACTATTGCATCGTATACTGTATGCAATGAAATAAGTCATAACGGAGTAGTTTCAGTGCCTAATTACTGCAGTATGTAAGGATGTCTCGATCAAGATATCAATTTTAGCCGATCAAAGAGAAAAAGATACAGCCCGTGAAAAACAAATCGCAAGGTGTCTGATCAGACAAGTATTTTAAGTGCAAAAGAAAAAAAAGTTGTCTCATGAGGTTCTTTTGGAGACAGGTGAAATTGACCAGCAAATTCAGGAATTGTCAAAATTGATGTAACTGTGCATAAAACTCTAAACTAGATTTCAGTGATTTCTTAGACTAGTATCCAATGTAAAATTTATTGCAAGGAAGCAGTGACTTATTTTTGTTTCACTTTACATGTGTAGTTATAAATGTGTTTACAAAAAAAAATCTGCCCAGATTTTTCTTGTTAGCCAGTTAGATTTCAATGATTTTAGAGTTACCTTTGAACCTGTCAGTTTTCTTCATATGAGAAAAAAAAAAACTCTGGGTACAGATAACTTAAAACCAGCAGTATTTCCTCATTAGGTATGTTAATTATTCAGCAGGATAAGCCAATACTATGCTGGTATGTGCAGAAAATTTCTTTTTCTTTGCTGTTCACCAATTTGTATTCCATATTTTTAAAATAAGAATGTAAACTACTAAAACAAATTATGACTCAGTAACTTGGGATAGGTATAATTGTAAGTATATGCAGCATGTAATATGTTTTAGAATGTTATGAGTATCGCTGTCTTGCATGTCAAAACACTGCATTACAAGAGTTAAGTCTAGTTCAATATCCTGTTATGGAATTGCTTATTCACGAGTTTCTGCTCAGCTAACTAAAACAATATTTTAACATCTTGCATGCAAATCTGGGGAAGTACCTAATTAGCCAGTTTTCTTCTTCTCTCGTATGTTAAGCATATTTTCAAAACCTTGTTGCAAACACCTGGGATTTTACTCAAACCCACCTGGAAGAGTCAGGGAATTTGATTTCACTAATTGAGTGGGAACCCTGGGTTGCGATTCTGAACTACGACAAGCAAATGTGAGGGAATTCTTCTGAGCTACAATAAGAGACTGCGAGGGGCTGCAAGTGTAAGGTACTAGCATCTCAAACTGGGTTTGCGATCTGCTGAATGCTTGTAGTCCAGGAATCCAGTCTAAAATTTCAGTTGACCATCAGTGGTCTGTCCTTCTGCTAATATGTCCACGTGATTGCCATTTCGGAGATTTTAATCTGATCATGATATCTCCCATATATACTGTGTGTGTGTGTGTGTGTGTGTGTGTGTGTGTGTGTGTGTGTGTGTGTGTGTGTGTGTGTGTGTGTGTGTAATCTCATCGTCGTCATCAACCATTATCAATCCACTGCAGGACTGTCTCCCCAGGTTTCCTCCACAACGGTCTGTCTTGTGCCAGTCTCCATGTCACTCCCACATACTTTCAAATTTCATCCACCCATCTCCCATGTGGTTTTCTGGGTCTTTTCCTGTCCCTTGGAATCCAATCTAAAATTTTGGCTGTCCGTCGATGGCCTGTCCTTCTGGCAGTATGTCCAGCCCATTGCCATTTCAGGGATTATATATATATACAATCTGTAGCTCTGCACAAGAAATCTTGTGGAACAATATCGCACCAAAGTATTGTAAAATACGAACTTCCATGCACAAAAGTGCGGAATGATACATTTTACCATTAATGACTTGAGCGTGTGGTGAGTGATGCAAGTGCAGTAGCGTGAGATATTGAAGGAGTAGGACATGCCGAGCTTTTGGCTAAGACAACAAGTTTAGTTTCTACCATGGAGTGTATTCCAGTATGTTTTTGTGTGAAATAGTAAAGTAATAAATGTTCTGTGTTACCGGTGGTCTGTGATGTTACAGTATGTCCTTATGTTTAGATATAACTAATTTTAATTGAATTTTTTGACTGTTTGTTTCAACTTATTTTAGTGCTGCATGAGAGTTCTTATTGTGCATGAATAGTCTTGAAATCTTTTTTTTTTTTTTTTTTTTTTATAAGTCCTGGAAAAGTCCTAGATTTTATTTATTTTTTGGTGGAAAAAGAGTTTAAACTATGTGGCTGTGTATGTGTACCAACTTATTGTTTAGGTGATGGTGGAAATCTTGTAGCCTTAACTAGGTTGATGGCACAATTTTAATTAAACAAAAAGGGGAAGGTTTAAAGTGTAACTATTTTATGTATAACAAATGTTTGTGCTAATCCAAGTCATTGAATTTCTTCAATTAAGGGGAATACTTGTTGGTCATCAAAAGGGTAGAAGGTGTAACCTGGCAATCTGAGTGACACTGGATTCTGGTGCCTACTCTCTTTTTATAAGGATTTGTATGTCCTGGCATCTTTGAATACTTTGTACGAAATTATACTGTGATTATATGCTGGGTTCCAAAAATTTCTAAAGCTGGTAAGTCAGCTCTGGAAGTAGTCTGGGTGCTAGCAAACTTTTTAAGTGAATTAGGATTTATCCAACACAGATTCATTCACAGCTCAAAAAAAGTGCATTGGGAATTGCCTTTCTTGTGTAATATTGAAAACAGCAGCCAAGATTGTCTTTTAAAAGCTTTTACTTTTAGTGGGCTTACTGACACTGGAGAACAAGTCAGTAACTTAGCATTTCTCATCTTGTGCTTAGAATAGGAGCCCACACCTGTTACTTATTAGTTGTCTTGTGTTCACCCTTCACTTACCTCTTAATTAGGACAGCATTGAACATAATCTATTCCTGATGGTATCTTGCTGACCTAGTGATCCTGTACATCATATGCCCTGTCAAAAAAATTAACCTTCACATTTCATACCAGTCACTGTCCTAACCTTGCCGTCCATTTTTGTTTCTTTGCTAGAAATCGCTGCAACTTTCCTGCACTTAAAATATATATAGTAGTGACAATGGAAATTGCATCACATGAGATATGCCAAAAGTCCGTCGACGCATGGGCAAAGTAGTATATTTAAGCTATGATTGTGTGATTTGTAATATCGTATGTAGTACAGAGAGTAAACAAAGAATAAACAAATAAAATGCAATTTATTGCATATGTTACATGTAGCTGAAGTGTAATTGAACACCACAGGCTCACCAATGTTCAGGAGCACTATAGCAAGAACATGCTTTTCAGTTCTGGAAGCAAAAGGTGGGAAAAAGGTTCATTTCGTAAGTAGGCCTACAAAACATAGCCTGAATAGTTCATTTTGCGGGATCCTAATACTTCGTAGAGCCACCTTGAGCCTTAAAAACAGCTCTGCAGTGCTGTGGCATGGAGTTGAAGAGTTTGATCAAATATTCTGTATTAAGCTTGTGATACTAAACTCTTGTTATATACTCTTGCAGTTGTTTCTTGTCAGGCCTCTGCTCTGCAACTTTCTTGGCCATATTGTGTACTAGCAGTTCTCAGAGTTTAGGTCAGGACTGCTGGCCAACTTAAACATCTGATCTTGGCCTCTTGTTAAAATTGTTTGACCTAAACACAAATATTGGGTATCAGGTCAAGTGACAATGCTAACAAACCATACAGACATGGAAAATTTACCCACCTTCCTGGCACAATGACATGGTGCAAAGTTGTCCTGGAAGATGCAGGATTCCCTGTCACCAGATTGTTCTTGGATTGTTGAAAATAACTGGGCAGATAAAATATTTTTGTAGCACTCTGCATTCACAGATCTGTTTATAAAGTGTAGTCTTCTGATACTTTTACTGGAGTTGCATTCCCACGCCATTTGATTCACAGGAAACTTGACTGTCTGCACCAAGTAATAGCTGTTAAAGGACTCTCCTTTTCTATGCTTAAAATATGGTTGGCTGTTGGATCCATGCAGGTTAAAATTAGATTTGTCCAGAAACAGAATCCCACCTGTGCTTGGTCCAGTCTGCATGATCTTTAATCCAAAGTATGCCCACTTTACTTGTCAGTAATGGACCCATGTTGCACAGACTTCACACAGTTTATTCACTTGTTTTTACACCTGTCTGCTGTTCCCACCATACCTTCAGTTCAGGCAAACTAGTTCGTTCATGCAGGACAAGACGCTTCAGCATCCTATCCTGGTTTTTTTTTGCTCATTACCTCCTGATCTGGGTTTGCTTGCCATGTTTGCATATCCTTTGTAATAAATGCACAATTGTTTAATGACAATGAACTCTCACTATTTCATGCGAAAATAAGCCTTCAGCACTAAAGCAACAATTATACTTTTTACGGCAGTGTTAACCTTCACACAAGGTTTAATACCAATGGGCAGTGCAAGTCAGCGCAAACATTGCTGCAGTAGACTTGGTCAGCCAATGAAATGTGTTCTCATGTTTCTGTTGTCATTGTTGATGCAATCTTTATGGTTTCTTGCAGGTCTGGAACACTGCTACTTTAACTTACAAAATAAACACAGGATTTTTACAGGTGATGCAATTTCCATGGCTGCTGTGTCCACTCATTCTGTGGCAAAAAAGTACTGAAATTGTAGTTGCCAACGCTATTAGGTTTCCAATGGAAAGCAGGCGACCGCATCTAAAAAAAAATTTGAAGCCTTGATCATGTGTATACCAAAAGAAAAAAGATGCTGCTTTTTCTTTTCACTTGGGATTATAAATTACTAGAGAAGGTTTTTGTGATGACTGAGTAAAATTTGCTTCAGAAAGCTGAACAGTTCCAGTTAAAAAAAAAAAAAAAAGTTTTTAGGACAGTTTCCCAAAACTGGTCATTTAAGTAAGTGGGTTGTTTAAGCACTTTAAGTTTTAGCATTCTTTGTCCAATTAGCTATGTTTTTAAATAAAACTTTGTGATTGGCTGTATCTGGTTTGCTTTGGCACTAGTAAATTGCAGTGAGAAACTGATCTTTTTCCTGTATAAAGCTTTGTGTGGTCAGTATGGCTAACTCTAATAACAGGCTTTTAACTAATAATTATTCCAGATAATGAAGTGAATGTTCTTTTGAAATGGTATGGTTGCTGTTAATTGCATGAACTCTCTCTCTAATGTTAGTACAAAATGTACATAAATTAACAAGAGCTGTTCAGGGGTGGGTTGAAAAGTAGCTTTTTTTTTTTTTTGGCAACAGTTTAATACATGGGCAAAACAAAAACGTTCAGTGAAACTACATTTCTTAGCTGTTTATCGACATAAAAACCGAGACACTCTTCCCAGTTTTGGTACACCTCGTTCATAAAAGTCCCGGTTTCTTGGCATATAGCCACCTGTGGGCAACAGATTTGATTTTGTCTGCTGAATTGAAGCATTGGCCACCTAGGAATCTTTTCAAGGGACCAAACGGGTGAAAGTATGAAGGAGCCAGGTCCAGAGTGTACGGTGAGTGCTAGAGCACCTCCCAGCCAAGTTGCAAGATTTTGTCACGAACGTGTGGTGCAACATGTGGGTGAGCATTGCCATGAAGCAGTCTGACATTTGCAGAGTTTCTGAAAGTTTTATCGTGCCCTTTGTGACAAGACCCAACAATGTGTTAGTGTAGGTTTTGGCATTCATGATGTGGTCTCTGTTGGATGAAACTTCTCCAGGAGAACGCTATGGATGTCCCAGAACAGTTGAGGGCTTTTTGTGCAGTTGAGGTTACTCTGAACTTTTTGGTGCAGGGAGTCTGAATGTTTCCACACCTTACTGGCCGGGTAGTGGTATGCCCAGGACTAGTCGCCAGTCACTACAGCTGCCAGACATTAGTATACTTCTGCGCAACGCATCAATTGGCCCAAGGATGACTTCATTCTCTGTCCCTTCTGATTGTCAAGTTTTTGAGCACAAGAAATGAGTTCAGGCTCAGTTTTCGAAGCCCGAGCCAGAATCTCCCCATGAGGTCTGCGTACTGTGGGGCCCCGAGCCAGACTTTCTCAAGTGCTGATCCTTTTCTCTTTCATCCGATTTTTGCTTGAAACAGGAAGGAGCATGGAATATGATGCTCATTATTTATGCATCTCATTAGGAAGGAATATAACCTTGAAAGAAAATTTATATTTTACAGTTTCACAATTTTTACAGTAGCAGATTTTTTTTTTCTTATCTAAGAAAAAGAAACTACCTTTTTGTGCATGGAGAAGAGATGGTCTTCATGCATGTTTTGGCATGAAACAAAAGTCTGCTAGATCCTGAAGAACTTCTATATTTCAAAATGCATTTACATTTCTCACACTGAACATAATCCAATTTTGTGTTTGGCGTGCAATCAGTAATTTGTAGAAAGGTTTCCACACAATAGATTTTCCCACTTAATTTTTAACTGTTTTGCAATCGCCAGTATTTAACTTTTTTCGTGTAACTTCAGGATAAGAATCATTCGTATTGTAATGCGCAAATGGATAAAAAGAGTAACTCAAGGGATGAATGTTGAGTGTAAGTGACAGTAACAGCTATTAGAAAAGCTTTGTTTAATTTGCTGTTCCCTTGCCGTCTTCTACACAATGTTTGGTTTAACAAAACCTTCTGAAATACTGGGGCGAACTTCCATCCTCAGAGCTGAGATTTTAAGGCCGGCTTCACACCAGCAGAACAAATCCTCCCAGCTGGTTTTCAAGCGCACTATTTCCTCTGAGGAATTTACTTTGGTTCGCACTTTAACTCTCATCATACAGTAGAGCTATTCTTCACAACATAGTCGAACTACATATATATTTATCCACCCTGTACATCCTAATTTGTAACAGATTTTTTTCTTCTCCTGTGCATTAAGTTTAGATGACAGATTTGACACTAGCTGCTTTTACTTTTTCCTTCCCCATCTGTTTTTATTGTGAATGGTTCTTTTGAGAATTGTAGTCTTCTGTGTCCAAGGGCAATTTTAGCTGTCCACAAAACTGACAGTCCTACTACATCTGTGCAAAGGTGCAGTTCCCTAATTTCTATCTCCCCTGTCTCAACCCTTACTTTCCTAGGCTAATAACTCTTAAAAAGCACTTAAGCTCACAAATCAATTCCCTTCCCATGCAATCAGGATTCACTGATACACTGCCAGAAAAAAAAAAGAAACTGATTCCTCTTCCTAAAAATACGAAAACGAAAGACTCAGTATTTTAACATAAAAAAAAAAAGCCTGCCAGAGATGTAATTAATATGCTATTTGTAGCTTGCCCGAGATGAAACTGATACTATTCGTAGCCCCCCCCGCTTCTCGGGCCCAGCCAGTCTCATCTCTATTGGGCACCTATCGTGCACTCAATTTGCTAAATTGCATGATAGTGTGCTATATATGTACTTCTGTGCCAATGTGTGCAGATGGATCCGCAAGTCACTCGGAATTGCCTGTTCAATGCCTCACAGTGCAGGTGATGACACGGTTACAGGTCAACTGGAATGTGGTAAATTGGTAAGGTTGTCATGGCCCTCTCCAAAGAAACTGCACCATCTGGAAATGTTGCAGGACTCCAGGCAATCGCCAACCTACACTTCAATCATTTCTTTGAGAGTTTGTCGGAGTTTTCCCATTTGGCCCACAAAAATTGGACTACACTGCGTTCTTCATTCATAGAAAACTAACAAACGCGACATCTTTGTGCCGTCGTTCACTGTCTTCCACCCCAGTGACTGCTGATCCTGCCAAACTGCAACCTGCAAAAAGAAACTGCTGTGCATTACTTTTGGATCCTCCCTTGTGCATAACTTTTTTGTTTCATATTGAATTATTGTGTGGGGGAAGTACTGACATGAATTTTTTGCAGGTAATTGCCATCTATGGAAATCCAGAAAATAGTTCTGCAGCTTGCTTGAAGATCTTGGAAGTTATGCAGCAAGAATCGAATAACACAAATAGAGGGTAAGTGTTTCATAGTACTTGCCCTTCGTAACTTTCTGATAATGAATGTCTACACAGTGGGCTATTTATTCAGGATTTAATTTAGAAACGGCGCTGTGTATGACCTCAAATTTTCTGGCAATTCAAGCAAGTGTAGTTATATATATTTTTTGTAATGAACTGTGAAACTGACTTAAAATGTTTGCAGATGGATATGCATGATTTTTAATCTTAATCAGTAATTGTGCCATTTTATGGAACTTTCAGATAACTTGATTGTATGTACTGTTTACTAAAATAGCTTTGAGAGTCCAGATAATGTCTGTGAATGCATTGCAAATAGACCCTGGTTCATAAGTTGGCATCGTAATCTGACAAGTCTTGTGCCACAAGGAACGAATTGTATAGGAACTTTGAATGCCCAAAAATTCTAGGGGGGGATAACTGATTGCAATTCAAGTTCTTTGTGAAGAGAAACAAATTGGAATAAATGAAATAGGAAAAGCTTCAGCTTTAATCAGCTAACTTAAGTACCTTAAATTTCATATTTTATCTAGTCAAATGATCTGAATTGTCCAGTGTATTATGGATCAAAGTGTCAGTAAACGCATGTATTCAGACAGTGCCTCAAGGATTAAGTTTTCCATATCTGATCTAAAACAGTAAAAGTGAACTCAATCCTATCAGATTAAAAGAAGTGACACGTGCTGGTCTTTATTGCCTAAATGACCAAAAAATCCTAGAGCAGTATGATCACACACACACTGTACTCCACAAAATCTGGAGTGTGGACTTCCATACATTGTCCAGCATGTCTGCCTGTGGCTGAGATTACCAAAAGGAAGTTAATTTAGGCACTTCTTACACACTGTACAGCCAGTTCCCCCAACTGTATGCCGGTTGTTATCAGTCAACATTTCATTGTTATTGGCACCTTTTAAGGCAAATATGGCAGATGCTATTCCACATGTTTTTCAGCTGTCTAGATAATCAATGGATTGCTGCTGAGCCTTTGTGCCACCTTTTTTAATGGGAATTTACAATTGCATGGTCATCATGCAAATAACTTCTCTGCTGCTAGTACCAGGATCACAGTAAACCCATTCCCCAGAAGCCACTTTCCAAATCTCCATTTACAGCAGGGTTTTGAAAACCCCAAATATTTTTGTAAAGGCACAGTCCAGCTTATTGGGCTTATTTTTCTTGCAGTTTAACATGGTTCTTCAATATTTAAGCATTGATAGCCAATGTATAGTATGCAAGTCAAATCAAAATTAATATATATACCATCAATTTATTTAGATTCCTCTAGAACAGTGGTCTCAAACTCTCAGCCCGGCACCAAATGTTTTGTGGCCTGCATGAATGATTACAAAATAACCCTTTTTTCAAGTATATTATAATAAATATAATATAAACATAATGCTTAGCAAAACAACCCTCTTTATAAGTAACAAGTTTATTTACAAAGAATATAACCTTATTAAGCATGCATATTGTTGCGTCGAAAGGATGTAAAAACGGTACAGGTGTCTTCCCCCGACATACTGTTTACGAATGCATGAGCACTGGCCACTGTGTCGTTGTACGGAAGGGGTTTTCTGAAAAGGGAATATTATTTGCGCAAAATTGAAATCTAGCTCTGTCAACACTGATCAGCCATGAAAAGCTCTCCCCGCTCAGCTGGTGGCTAGTTTCGTCCTGCTGCATCAGTTACTTCACTCACTTTTTTTTCTTGAGGTTTTTGTGTGATTTTACTTTTACAATGTCTGTTTCTAAACCAAGTTACAGTAGAAAACAATCTATTGAAGGTAAAAAAAAAAAGTATTTAACAAGTGGGGTTACCATATTTTTGTTGTGAAAGCAATAATAGTGTGTTGTGCCTTATTTGTAAGCAAGTGTTAGCTGTTCCAAAAAGTACAACTTAAGACACAATTTTAAAACTGCAGGGGAGGGATGTGATTCACTGAAAGGCATCTTTGAAAGGACAAACTAAAGAAATGGGTTTAAGTTTGCAACATGTATCAGAGAATTGTTAAAAGGTAAGCTATATCTTACAAAAAATGATAGCAGAAAATTCTAAGCCTTTTACAGAGGGTTGCTTTTATAAGTGTTTAGTTAAAGCACAGAGTGTATTTGCCCCAACAAGGTGATTCAATTTAAGGATATAAACTATCAGTTAGCTTTAGATGTAAAATCAATTAATTCAGATGATATCAGTGTTCACTTAGTTTTCCTTTGCAACTGACAAAACAGATGTTGCTCAGTTGGCTGTTTTTATTTGCATGGTAGATGAATATCTTAAAGTAACTAAAGAACTATTTCAACTAATACCAATGCATGATACTACAAAAGCTGATTTAATTTTTGACAAAATGAAAATGTTTAAGGAGGGAAAACTGTCTTGACCTAAACTGGCATGTTTAGTTGCAGATGGTGTGCTTGCAATGGCTAGTTCAAAAAATGGCATTGTTGGGAAGAGATGTATAAATATATTTAATTGATGGAGGTTAACTTACATGGTGCATATGGTATTTGAGGACACTCTGCAGATAGTGGGACAAGCAACGTATTTTATTCATACAAAATGCGGTGTACACAGATGCAGTAATGGTTGGAGAACAGGTTTATTCAATGTAACCGCCATTAGCCGCAATGACTGCTTCAATGCGAGACCGAGCCCGAATTACATGGTCCTTTGGGATGTTGGACATTACTCTGCCAATGGCGGCCTTTACTGAACCAATGGTTGTGTGGGGATGTCAATTAGCTTCCCGTTCAACGCCCAATGTGTAATAGTCCAGGGGATTGAGATCTGGCGAGTTAGGTGGCCTTAAGTTGGGTGTGATGTGATCATGCAGATGGGTTGCCATCCAATCTTGTGTTGTCATAGCTTTATGTGCAGGTGCAGAGTCCTGCTGAAAGACATACGGCCTTGCATTGCGTATGCTGTCTATCCAGGGCTTCAAAACTGTTTCCAGTACCTCAATGTAGCCAGCAGCATTCACTTGAAGGCCCTGTGGGAAGAAGTGAGGTGGCATAACGTGGCCTTCGCTACTCACCACCCCTAAAACCATCGCAGTTGCAGGAAACTTGCTGTGCATAACACATGGGACGTCGGAAGAATCTGCACATAACCATCTGTCATTTCTCCGGTTCACATTTTGGTCCTGGTCGAAGTTTTTTTTTTCATCGGAGAAAAACCAGAGCAAGCCAGGTTCTTCTAGATGTTTCACCTTGTTCAGTAATAGCTTTGCTCAAAGCAGTCGTTGTTCTTGTGTCTTCGCCGACATGAACTGCCCTTTCCTCCACACGTACGACTGATAATGAATGTCCTCGTGCACCACAGTGCGGATTGTGCCCTCGGAAACCTGGAGATCTCTGGCAATGGCTCTAATGGACGTACCGGGGTTCGCGTCGACAATGTCTTGGGCCTGTTGTACAAATTGTGGTGTTCTCATACAGTCTGAACGCTGAGAGTGCTTTTTGCGCTTCGCTACAGGCGACACATGTCCGCCAGAGCCTTCAAACGCCTTCCGAACCTTGTTCACAAACGATCTGGTGACTTTCAAAAATCTTGCAATCTCAACATCGCTGTGCTGTGCTGTGCTTGTAGCACAACGATCACGGCGTGTCTCTTCATTTCTTGTGTTAGCTGAGAGTCTGCCATTAATGTTCTGTAAAGATAAAGGTCCAAAAATTATTTTACACATAACTGCAGGCCCTCAATCGCATGTCCTCAAATACTGTACGCACCCTGTACTCCATTTGAACATTTTCATTGCATTATACATGAAGGCACATGTATGGCCATGTTTTAAAAGTTGAAAAAGTTTTGAAGCCTGTGGTAAAAATGGTAAACTACTCGCTCCAGAAGTTTAAATCGCAGACAGTTTACTGCTTTTCTCAAAGATACTGGCTGTGAGCACGGATATTTTGTATCATTCTCATGTAAGGTGGATTAGCTGTGGAAAAGTAAAGATCGAGAAGTCTAGTTTTTATGATCTGGCATTCAGCACAGTTATTACTGAATATTTAAACAATTTGAGTATCAAACTACTAGGTCAAAATAAGCTAGTTCTGATGTTATTGATAATGTTAACGAAATTTCAGAGGAAACTTCAGCTTTGGAAAGCTCAGAGTAGGAAATCTTGCTCACTTTTCCACTTTAAAAGCATCAGCTGAAGAACTCAACTTTGGTGAATTTTCTATGAAGCTATGTGAAGAGGATTTACACAGGCAGGTTTGAATGTTTCAAATATTTAAAAAAACGTTTCAAACTATTTTCAATATATTAGTCTCCATTTTCCTATAATGCTGACAACACACCTGAAGAACTTCAGTTTGAATGAATAGGCTTTCAGCGAGATTCTTTTCTAAAAGAAAAATTCAACAGCTGCAATCTAACAGTTTTACCAGTTAGTTTCAAAGGACAAGTATGTAAACATTCATAACTAGCTGCACGGGTTCTGTCTATGCTCGGAACAATATACTAATGTGAACAGTTGTTTTCAAGAATGAACCAAGCAAAATGTTTAAAAGGAATAGATTAAGTGACTGTCACTTATGCTCACTTTTAAAAGTAGCATATCAAGAGACATTATTCCAAATATCAATAAGTTAGTGACAGAAAAGGAAGCCCAAGTTTTTGATCAGAACAAGTAATATTTTCTGTACTGTGTACAGTTGGTAAAATGGGATTTTGTTTTAAGATTTAAATGAAAATAATTATGTGAAAGTGATTGTTTTCAGTGATTGATGAAGCATTTGGTTTTACTACTTACCAATAATTAGAAATATTCCACTAGTTCCAAGCCATTAATGTAGTTTTGTAAAATTGATATTTATTCATAAGAAATGTGTTAATCTTTATGCAGCCTCCTTAAGTTCTTTCAAAACTGGAAAGTGGCCCTTCCAAGGGTCTGAGTTTGAGACCACTGCTCTAGAAGGTTTAATAAACACTTATTTTTTTTCAAGCAATTTGGTTAAACTTTTCATATTAATCCACAATTTTTGAGCAACGTGGACTTCTCTTCAATAATTGTCTGTACAGGAGAAATAATTAACTTGTGAACTACAGGTATCCCAATCGGCAGTATTTTTCAAGTATCCTGGTTAACTTATATCTTCACTATCATGAACCATAGGCTCTGTCATTCAAATTCCCAGAGTTATGGTCATCTCTTCAGATATGTAGATGATTATTGGTATTCGATAATCCAGATTGCCAACTTCATTTATCCAGCTAAATTACTGCTAGAAAAGTCCTTGGAACAACAGCATTCACTTTTGGGACTTACATATCCAATTTTGTGAAGATCAGGTGCCTTATTATTGGTGTGTATGACAAGAATAGAATTTGGCTTCTAAATTATTCTTCACTCACTGGTTGTCTAGCATATCTATACAAGCTCATAGAAATATTATTTGTTTATTTGTATTAATAGGATTTGCAATAGTTCTTATACTGTTAAGAATCTTAGAACTCTGTTTAAACATTTGAGTTCAAATGTTTCCTTAAAATTTTATTTCAAACAGCTTCTTTCAAATTCAAAATTATCTTCCATTTACTTTGATATTACAGAGATTACTAACCAGGGCCCTAACAATTTTAACTAATAGGATACACTCTAAGTGCTGTTTGATGTGGTAGCTTACACTTTTTAATACGCCTTTTTGTTGCGACCATGTTTTTTTTTACTCTTTTACTTTTTTTTTACATTAACCGTATCATTGATCCTATCACAATCTTAGTTATCTGCACTTTAGTTCATTGCACCTCTTGGGTCACCTTGGCATTTTGAACTTGATTCCAGAGTCGTTCTGCATGGTTTGTTGAATTGCTACTTGCTGCAAGGAACTGGTTAAATTTGTGTGGTGGGTCATGTTCTGGTTCTTCACATCAGTGACTGTTCCTTTTCACGTCTTGTGTTTTGTGATGTTTTCTACCCAGCTGGTTTAAGCATCGCCTCTGCGGCTGGTGGAAGTTGGATTTTATGTAATGCTTGGCTCTTTTACAAAGATACGTTTTGGTTGCAATTTTTTTTTTAGTGTTTTGTGATTTATTTTGTGGTTCATGTTCTGTGTCTTAGGGAGTATTACCAGTGGGCTTTGGTTGCCAGTCCTTTACTGGTATTATGAAAAGCCACTTCCACTGAGTTGATACTTCCCTGATTAGTTTTTTTTTTCTTCCATTCTAGTTTTAAGTTTTTATTGTGCATGTGTGTGTGTGCACCCACACACTTCTAAATTACATTCTTCACTCATTTTAAACTGGAATCCAGTCTAAAATTTCAGTTTTCCATCAGTGGTCTGTTCTTCTGGTTAGATATAATTTCATTTGAAGTGGGGGCATGGTAGGTAGTCCTTTAAAATGATTCTCTAAATCTTTGCCAAGATCAATACAAATTTGCTGGAATATCTTAATATAATTTTGAAAGTTCTCGGCACCAATTAGAGCAAAATTTTGTTCATGAACTTACGTTAACAGATAATTGGGCATTCATCTGTTTTGACTATTTTTTTTTTTTGTTACTGTTTACAGTACACCCAAGCTTTTCATAGACTGGTTTAAAATATTAAGTGCTTTATAATTGCTCAGTATGTTTGGAATGACTTGGAGCAGAAAGCATACCAGAAAAAAAAAGCAAACTTTCTTAAGCAAAAAAGAAATTGGGATATTTCTCTGAAAATTAAACAACTCACCTTGAAGTGGGTTTTTCAAAATAAGGTTTTTTGGGCAAGTGCCCCCCCCCCCCCCCAGACTGATTTACAGTGAATCCCTTGTTCTGTGAGATTCAGCAGTTAGCTTCTCAAAGAAAACTCTTGTGACTGATTAGTTTGACTGATGGTGCTAAATTTTACTTACTTTTGATGTATTAAACATTTCAATTTACAGTGATCCTGGCACACAACTAGAGCTTCACTAACATCCATTGCATGCCTCACAAGACCTTCTGTACTTAACTAATCTTTTTCTCATGTAGACACTTCTAAATATAATCCTCCTATTGTTTCTTTGGCCTTCCTCTACCTTTCTTTCCTGCCACTTGACTGAATAAAATCTTAGTAAGCATCTCGCCACTCATTCGTCCATGGCCAAACCGCTTAAGACTGTCTTCACCTTACTAATGTTTTGCTTCACATTACTAGTCTGCAACATGTTTGTTCCTTACATGACATAGTAACCTATTTCTTCAGTGCACAAACAACTCGTATGTCTCTTCTGCAGTACCCAGGTCTCGCTGCTGTACAAAAGATTACTTTCATAAACAGCCATTTGGGACTTTGAAAACCCATAATTCTTGTGAAATCCTAAGGCAGCAGTGACTTTCAAAGATGGATTTGCCCACCTACTAATTTCATCTAATTTCTTCATAATTTAATGCTTTCTCTTGCACTCCCAGATATACAAGCAGGATAAAAAAACAGCATAAAAAAAAAAAAAAGTGGGGGAGCTAGGCTTAGAGATGACAGGACTTAACACATACAGATGACTTATACACTGGTTCAGGTAGGGAACCAAAATTCCTGATGTAAAGTTTTTCGTAGCCACCCTTAAGTCACAAAAATTCAGTGGACATTTTCCTTTAAATTTTTTTTTAGAGGCAAAAAGATACTTACTGGCACTAATCTACAAATAAACAAACAACTCGTATGTCTCTTCTGCAGTACCCAGGTCTCGCTGCTGTACAAAAGATTACTTTCATAAACAGCCATTTGGGACTTTGAAAACCCATAATTCTTGTGAAATCCTAAGGCAGCAGTGACTTTCAAAGATGGATTTGCCCACCTACTAATTTCATCTAATTTCTTCATAATTTAATGCTTTCTCTTGCACTCCCAGATATACAAGCAGGATAAAAAAACAGCATAAAAAAAAAGTGGGGGAGCTAGGCTTAGAGATGACAGGACTTAACACATACAGATGACTTAAACACTGGTTCAGGTAGGGAACCAAAATTCCTGATGTAAAGTTTTTCGTAGCCACCCTTAAGTCACAAAAATTCAGTGGACATTTTCCTTTAAATTTTTTTTTAGAGGCAAAAAGATACTTACTGGCACTAATCTACAAATATTAGTCCTTTTTGTTGAAACAGTTTTCAAAGTTTATCACCTTCTCCATTCTTAAAACATTTGCCACAATATTGTGAGATTGCTCATGGTGCATGTGAATGTTGTCCCAATGGGCTTCATTTTTGTTCTGCAGTTTTGTATGATCAGGTTTTAGGTGGCATCTATATTTTCAGGTGTTGACACTGTAACAGGCAATCTCCCACTGATGGGGTACATATTAAACACTTTCATGCTTAAATTCTGCAATCCATTATTTGATCATGGCATCTAAGGAAAAGATTTCCCTAATGTTTGCAGCATGTTTTCATTTCTTCTGGTAGCATTCCCTTTAAATGAAGGTACTCAAGGACTGCATAGTTAGTGCTTGACTGAAAAGTTAGCATCTTCATTTACCCTCTATAAAGTAAAAGGAACTAGTTATAAACATGAAAATTTCTGTGAACATACAGGAACAGTTGCAGCACAGAATGGGAATGTCTTTCACAAAAACAATCTACACTGTGGGAGCAAAACATTGTCAGCCTCCCTAATATTGTGTAGATTTTATGTAAGCCACCACTACTGCAGCCATATGACTAAGCCTGGACTAGTCAAGAAAGGTGCCCAGTGGTATATTGTAACCATATCTGTGTTTCTCACTGTGGTAGAGGGTCCATATGCTGCAGCTGCTTTATTGATATAGTCTCAAATATGTTCAGTTGGGTTCATATCTGGTGGCCATGTGAGAACATTGAAGACATCCTGGATGATTATGGGCTTTATATAGCAGGTGCTTTGTCATGTTGGAACACAATCTTGGTTTGGAAACACTTATCATAAACAGATGAACCTGATCTGCAGTGATGAGCAGGGTATACATTGTTTAGGAGACCATTCACTGCGACCAGGAAACAGTGTTTGAGGAAAACTTCCCTCAGAGCACTACACACCTGGCAATGGGGTCACTGCACCTTGTACAATCTTTTCTGCAGCAGTTTGCCTTATCTGCCACTGTCCATCCATTAGATTCGGTAGGAAACATGATTAATCTGAGAATCCAGTCTCCCAACTTTTTTTACTAACTGCAGTAGTCTCCAATCAAATGACTTGCTGCAGTGAGGTTTGTGTGGTAATGCATTTGCACACTGTAAGCCTGTACAGTAAAGTAATTGTACTTCAGTTGTGGATACCCTCTTCTGTGCATGCTGGTTGCAGACCATGTGCCAAGGTAGCATGCCCATTCCAAAAAATATGGCAAAGACACACTCACATTAAGCAGATGTAGCTGCCAAAAACCCACTTGCCACCTGTGCATTTATTTCCATCCACTCATTACACTTAAAATTCTGGTACCCATAAACTGCCAACAAAGTTTGCAGTTTCCCGGGTGCTGATGGCCTTTGTTGTATATCTGACCACGCCCTGTGGATATCGGGAAGGAAATTTAGTGTCTTGCACATTACACCCAGTATCAGTGTTGATTGGTGATGTATGTCGCAGGTAACGCTGCATGCACCTTTCATATTCACGTGTGCGCTGGGAATGTCGGAGGGGTGTGTTGTAATGTTTTACTCCTATGTGTTGGGCTACCCCCCCCCCTCTGTATGAAAACTACTTAACCTGAAGTAAATAAGTTGGAGGGGGGTAGAAGTGTCAAAGTTCTGTAAAACTAGTTATTGTAACCATGCTTTGTATGCATATTTATGTCATGTAACAACAATAAAATTGTTCTCCAATTTCATGCCTTGTATTTTAGTGTAACCTAATGAAATTTTTTATGTAGATGTGAGAATGGAATTGTTCTCTAATTTCAGAGAAATTCCGTTGAAAATCTTGGCACACAACAGTCTTGTGGGTCGAATAATTGGCAAAAATGGCAACACTATAAAACGTATAATGGATCAGTCAGAAACAAAGATAACTGTTTCGAGGTACAAATATTACATTTTTTTGCTGTTCCATATTGTGAATTTATTTTGCGTCAAATGAAAGTTTATTTCCTGTGCCTTTTTTTTTGAGTCAATTTACCGTGATATAAGAAGCTGCTGTATCTTAACCTATTTTCTGGTAAGTGCTAGTTTACTTGATTTGCTTGTGCAGTTTTTCGTTGGAATCTAGGTGAATTTTTCCTTCATTTTCTTGCCTTTTTTTTAAGCTTCAAGGTAGCATGTAGACTGCACTTCATGTGAAGGTAATCAGTGAGGATACAATGATAGTATTTATTACATAATTCATTATCATAGTGTAGCAGCAAGTGCTTGTTCTGAGCACTGACTAAGTTTCAAGTAGCCATGGTGTTTTGGAGCAATTGGTCAAGCTTACAGAAGCAGCATGCTACATGCTCTGACTGCCATACTGCATGCATAGCAATGTAAGCAGTTCTCTAATGTCTGGTGCAACTGTAACTATTGGGTTGGTGCAAATGAAATGTCTGCTTTCAGTGGGTGGGAAAGATTGACTCTTCCAGCAACCATACCTGAAATTCTTCCACTGATTCACAGAATTCCAGGTTTTTGTCATTCTTGAGTGATGCAAATTGAAGAATTGGGGGGGGGGGTCAATCTGGTGATGGTATTTCTTCTTTCAAAACCTGGAAAACAAAGTTTTCTGTCATTTTTCTTGCAGTATGGCCTCCAGTATTTTGATATTTTATTGCATTGTTTTTTCAGCTTGAAACTGGGCAGTTTCCAAAAGTGAGTTAAACAGAAATTTCTCTGTAGTCTTCAGGCATATTATTCTGCCACAAATTTGAGAAAACTTGTCTTTACCATCATCCTTCTACAGACGTAATATTAGCAGGGGTAAAGATAGAATTCAGTCTTTGGAAATGGAAGTCATATTTCTCCCATAAACATTCTCTTGTGATGTTCCTTCTGGCTCAGTATTGCTAAATATTTTATTCCATATGTTTGTTTCAGCTTAAACAGAAGTCTGGGCAAAGATTTCTCCTAGTAGTCCCCTCCCCCATGTGATCCCTTTACCCAGTATTAAATGTTATCCCACCCCCAAACCTACCTTTTCATTTCAGCTTGATAGGGGGGGGGCAAACAAATTTAGAAAATTTGTAAGAATTGATGCATGGTTGTTTTCAAAAGTATTAATTTACACTATTTTGCTGAAATAGTGAAAGCTTTGATATGCATTCCCTGGTCGTCAGGCTGAAAGTTTGAAAGAAATGGGAAGGGAAAGAAATTAGGCAAATGCTGTGTAGCTGCAAAGTCTAACATAGTTGTGGAACTTGTTGAAAAAAAAGGCTTTTTTTGTGAGCAGAATCTTGAGCTGATGTAGCAAGAAAATAAATAAAAGTAATGTTCTTTTAAACCAATTTTGTTTTGAGATGTGGTTTTATATTTACTACATTATAGTGAAAGATTCATTTTTGTTACTATTGTTTTGAACTGTAATTTTGTGAACAAATGTTTTGCTCAGGCTGTGTTGCAGTAACTTTTTTTATGCATATTCTGATTGTCCACAAGTAGCTGTAGTGTAGAAGCTGACCCACAACAAAGGGTGTTTGCATCATTTGACTGTTGTATGGCACCCAGCAGGCCTGGGAAGGTGAGAAAGTGATGTCTGGGTGTTGCACAAGTAGGACTGTCCAAGTGATATGCGCATCATCTGGAAGTTTAAATTTCCTTGCCTAACTAGGAGGCAAATGCACGCAGGGATTCGTGCATCAGGTTGTAACCTATGACTAAAAGTGGGTCCCCTATGAAAATAGTATGTGGTTGGCCAGTCGCTCTTACACCCACGAGATGCTTGTTCTCATATGGTGGTCTGGTGCCAGCTTGATCTGTTGTCAGTTTCCCTGACCAGGCAAGACTTTCAATTTGTGGCACTGTTCCTCTGAAATGAAGCCAATGTACAAAAAAGCTCTACCAAGTGAAAGAAGTTTTGGTCAACAAGCATGGGGGAGGGGGTTTGTTCTCTTACACAACACTTTCCCATATGTCTTCCAAAAGGTAGTCAAACAATTTTGATTTGTGCCACAAAACTCTGCCCCACTTGGCATATTTTCCAGTTTTTCCTCCCATGGATTCTCTCCCAGCATCTGAATAATTTACTGGACAAGAAGGCAACTATGACCTTCCCAAACAACCAAGCTGTATGTCAGGCTGTTCCCACCTTCTTTGCCTAACAGATTTTTGAGTTTTACTGTCAAGGGATCCACTACCTTTGTAACCCTTTATAAGAAGTGTCAGTGCAGAGGGATCTGCAACTAGGTAGTAGGTGCTTCTTATCTTTGAGGTTGTGCAGGTGGCACTTTCATTTTGGGCATTTCATTCTACACCCACCCAAAATGTTTGCTGAAATTGTGAGATCTTGAAGGAAAACATCAATCAGAAAAATGAGTAACCAACTGGTGTAGCCTTGCCTACCTTTCCCATTTTTGATGGTCAGTGTTGTAGCCATTAACCTTGCTGTATGTTGTTGGATTTGGATACAAAGGGTGAGTATGTAATTAAGTGAATTCTTTATAAATATGATTTTTCTTCCAGCATCAAAAATCAAATCTAATGTCAAAAGTGCAACAGGTACCAAAGGCTTGGATCACAGGGCCTTCTTATTGTTGCAGACTTCAAGGATGCAGCCTGGCTTGAAGTTATACTTTGTGTTTAAACCTGAAATACAGCTTACACATCAGTATAATCCAAAAAGCTTTCAGTTGTGAACTGTTGTTGGATGTGTTAAATGGCATTTTGTAACTAATCTTTCCATCTTCTCCTGAATAGTTGGTGTACTCCCCAAGATTATATGCCAAATCTGAATTACAATTATCAGTGCAATATGGAACTTTCCTAGTGTCTGATATTGATGAATGAGTGCTTGTTTTTATACTCACATCATTACCAAAAAATTTACATGCTTTTTATTGCCAGAATGAAAGTTCTTATGTTTGATGTAGAAAGTTTATGAAGAACTTCACTGGTTTCAAGAAAAATGAGAGTATTTACAATTATAGTTGGGCATCCAAATTTAAAACCTTTCCAGTCACTCAAGATATGTGGTACAAAACTTTATCTGGAGTAAAGTTGATGCCAAAAAGTAATTCTGTGTTGCCAAAAAAATTGTATTGATAATGAATTTGTTAACCTGAGTAGCCAAAAGATTGTTGGTTTGTGTATCTTTTACATAGCAGTAAATTTCCTCAAAGATTCCAAAAAAATGAATGGAAGTATCACTAAACGCAAAGCATCATTTAACATAATACAGTTGGGCAACCAAATCTGAAAATTATTCACTCTGGGAAGAGTTGCATGCATAGTGAAACTTTCCTCTAAATTACTAAAATTGTCTGAAAAGAGCAATTCTGTTTATAGCACTACCAGGAAGAATTTCATAAACAGGAATGCAATGTTGTGAAATATTTGCAGTTACTACTGAATTACAAATGTGAGTGCAATATGGAATTTTCCTAGCTTACTGATATTATGTATGATACAGTGCATTGTTCTAACACATCTAAATATGGAAGTGTAATCCAAAATGGGGTAGTGTACAGGTGCTGGATTATGGAAGAAAGCTTCATAAAAGGCATACAGTATGAAAATGAAGGCTATAAACCATCAAAATTAATAAGCCACATTTTCAATGTATGGATGAATTCCTAATGACAAAATTTCAATAACTTTACCGCACTTATATATTTGGATTATAAAAATGGCAAGACAGTCGAATCAACATTGACAATTAACCTTTGTGGTCATCCAGGGGTTTGAAACATCTCTGTATATAACCTGCCTGGAACATATGGAATACTTATTTTTATTATTCCCTATAAAGAACAGACTTAAGAGTAAAGATTTCCATGATGTTTTGTTGTCTGTCGTAATTTCCTTCGCAGTGAAATCTGTTAGAGAAAAATATTTCCAAATGTTTTGGAGAAAACAATGACATCTGTATATTATTGTGCATCCAGATTTCCATCTGAAACAATCCAGTCACTCACAATTTAGTTTAAATAAAAAGCAGTGTTCCTAAGGATTTACCATAAAAAAAAAAAAAAAAAAAAATTCAATGCCTCTTAAACTCACCTGTGAGAACTAGGAATTTGAGATTCAGATGTTATATGGTTAAAGAGAAGCTACAAGATGTAACCTGCAGAAATTCCAGATAAAGACATTATGGCAAAGGCCATAAATTTTGTTTTGAAGACATTGTACATACTTAGTGAAAAATTGCCAAAGCAGTGTTTGAGAGATGAATATAAGAACTGACAACTGTAGCTCTTAATGGCAGTTAAATAGCCATTCATGACAGGAGTTGCAAAGATAAGAAATGTTACCCAGAGACAAAGGCATGCCTGTTGTAAAGTGGATTCTTATGGCACTTTCAAACAGTCCCAAATGATCAGCCTGCAAAATTTTGGATCAGCTTGATAAACAATAAAATATGGAAACTTGACTGACCAGGAAAAAGTTTGTCATTCCATTGCTGGTTGAGGTACATGGCCTGGCACTTTGCCAAAACAGTGCAGAGCCCAGCCACAGTTCATGGGTGACATGATTCCAGAATGCTATACATACAGTCAAAATGCTTAGATTGCATGACTCACTGGTGATTGGTTATCAGCACTTGATTCTCCCCAGCACAATCTCTGCTTGGGTTATCCTTAGTGATGTCAACACTAATCCACCTGCTAATCTCCACAGTATGCTCTGTGCACCTCTGATTCTAAACAAAATGTGGATTAAATATAAAGAGTTCACAGTATTCTGTAAGTATTTTTGAGAGCAGCACCAATGACTCCTGATATTTGATGGAGGGCTGTTCATTGCATAATATTCGCACAGCCTGAATGCTAGCATAGCCATGTGTTGTGGATGTCTATCATTAGTTGTCCTTGTGGTAGACCCTGACATGTAACAACAGATCTGTGCATCAAAGTCCTACTGACCATTGAATGGTTGCAGCTGACAGTTTTGACATTCAATATATATTGTACAAGCTTCCCATTATGGGATTACTTGTTTGTGATAATTCAATGTAGCAACAGATTGCCTTTCATTGCAAAGCTTATCCAGCTGTGAAAATTTGCATGTCTGGCCAGTCTGTGCTAGTGGGTTAAAAAATATATATATATCATTGTTGAAAGCCCAATTGAAAGAAGTGCAATGAGCATGGAAATTGTGTAGATTAATAAAAACTTAAAATAATTTAAGATTGGGTCAATTTGTCAAGTTCCATGTAACAGCGAGTAATGTTTGTAGTTTCCTGATATTCTCTGGCAATTGCTGTTGAGGCAATACCAGAAGATGAGTGTTTGAACTATTTGAGTAAGACAACTGATGAATTACTGGAAAATTTTCAAAAATCAAATGTTCAGACAGTTAAGTGGCTCCACTAATGTAGAAATTCCACTGGTAAAAACCAAATTAGTTTCTTACTTGAAAATAGTGTCTGCTGCTTTTTAAATCACCCTTCCTAAACAAATAACCTGGTATGTTTTAGTGACTAAACATAAAGGGAGCTAAGTATACTACTGCAGCCAACAGTATTGTGAAGGTAAGAAATATAGATTTCTTGTCTTAAATGCAAACTGCGTGCTAGAAAAGAAGTTAAGTTTGGTGCACCAGCTGGAAAGTAATCCAGTTCCTGCAAGAAAAGTGACAGTAGATGCAATATTCTTTTCATGGATGATCACAGCATTCTGAACTGTTACAAAAATGTTATGTAAAGTGCTGGGGTTTGCAGCACAAGTATGCATTTTAGTCATCAGTGTTTTAGCTCGAGTACTTAGCTTCTATTGGAGACTGGCAAAGAATTCAATTAGTGTCACTGAATGCTGTGCCAGGTCTCTGTAAAAATGGCATCTTAGTCCAATAAGAGATGCTCATCAGGTGAGAATGTCTTCCAGGTTAAACTGCACATTTTGCATAAATAGGAACAACTGGTTTGTGTGTGGCATCACAATATATAACACTGTCTCTGCTCCAAACACGAGATCTCAGTTGTGTACAGTGCTGAGATGTGACAACCTAAATTTTCTCAAGAGAAAGCAAGTTCAAGATTAGTGAAGCACTCTATTTCAATATTCAAGACATGCATGAAGTGAATGAGCTGCATATAGGTGATTTAAGTGGCTGTTCACTTGATAAGGAAATATCTCAACTCTGAAGTAAAACTAATATCACAAACTTATGTATATATTTCATGTAGATCAGGGATTTGGTCAACCATGAAGAACTAGAAATCACAAAGCAGGTGGTTAAAATGGATGAAAGGGATATCGAGAAGACAGTAACGACTTGGAATTGGAAAAACCAGTAACATTAAGTAATCACTGGCATGAGCTTAGCATGTGTAAAGCTGGATCTCAAAAGCAATGGAAATGAACAGGAAAAATGGGGGGGGAGAAAAGCAACATTGCACAGGTTTAAAAAAAAAAAATGTAGACTTGTTAAAGCAGCAAACTTCTAGGGCTTGAAACTGTCCAAAAGAAATATGTATACTGTGGGCAATGCTCAAGTTTGTCTAAAAAAAAAAGTGCCCATTGAATTAATCCAGCTGACCTAGTTTTGCATTCAGTACATAATGGTTAATTTACAAGCTTTCCATTATGGGAACGCTTGTTTGTGATAACTTACTCGATGCAGCGACAGGTTGTCTTTTATCATGAAGCTTTTTCAGCTGCTGTGAAAACAATTCACATATTTGGCCAAGCTGTATTTTTGCTTATTTTCAGTGTAAAAAAAGTCCATTCATTGCTTGGCTGTTTACCACAGAAGCTCTGGGAAGAAATCTAATTAGCCTGATATCCCACGTATATTAATAAAAGCTTGAAAATCACCTGACTGGGTCAATTTGTGAAGTTTCACGCAATAGCTAGTAATGCTTAGTCTCCTGAGATTATTCTTTGGCGATTACTCTTGGGGCAATACCAAAAAGATGAACTTGCTTGAACTAGTTGTGAGTAATGTATGTGATGCACATGCAGGAATTCCACAGGCAAAACCAGAGTTCTTTGAAACTAGTGTCTGCTGGTGAGTGGGCTGCAGCTTTTCAAGCCACTGTTCCTAAACAAATCACCAGGTACATTTTAGTGACTCAACATAGGAGGCTAAGTGTACTATCACAGCCAACAGTATTATGAAGGCAGGAAATTGTCTGATTTCTAGTCTTAAATGCAAACTGCAATGCAGGGAAAGAAATTAGATGTTCCACAGCTTGAAAGCAATCCACTTCCTCTAAGGAAAATGTGACAGTAGATTCAATATTATTTTCATGGATGGTTATGGTGGTACTCTAAACAGTGCTATAAATCTTGATACATTAAATTTTGTATGTAAAATGCTGCGGTTGTCTTTCGTGCAAGTTGCCAACAGCACAAGTGTGCATTTCATAGTTAATGTCGGTGCTGTAGCTCTGGTGCTCAATATGTAAGAAGTGTATGGAGTGAATGAGCTCCATATAGGTTATTTAAGTGGTTGTTCAAATTGGCAGGAAATAACTCAGATTTAAAACTATCTTTTTATATGGAACAAGAATTTGGTCAACAGGAAAAGAACAAATGATGTTAGTACCCATCAACCGACCAACCAACTGAAGATGTTGGTACTGAGAACATGATTTGGATTTGCAATTAGAAAAACCTGACATTGAGTAATATCTGGAATGAGCTGAGCTTGTCATGTGTGAAGCTCAATTCAGGAAGCAATGGACCATTTATGCACCATTTGGTGCAGGAAGACAAACAAGAAAAGTGGTTTAAGTGACCATGGCTGGGGGGGGGGTTAAAGCAGCATACCCTAGGCCTTCCTATGGCTAAAAATTGCAAAAAATTAATGCCTGTACTGATTTAATGGGAAGTTTGTCTAAAACCTAAAATTGACAAGTTCCATGAAAATTGCAGAATACAACTAACCAAAGAAAATACAAATCCCATTTTATTGCTTCAGTGGAAATGCATAAATTTGTGTTGGTAGGGGCTATGTAGAATGTGCAGTTATATTTATCATTTGTGTGCATTATTATATGCAACACACAAATTAGGATATGGACAACTACTGTTGCCTATTAATGGCAGTCTTGAGTTCTTACATAATCTGTTACTGCTGAATACAAAAACCTTCCTCCTTCATAGATTAGTGCATGTTTATAGTGGGTTCAACTTTTTTTAAGAAAAATATAAATGGTATTTTGGCACTGCAGAAGCATATTAGTTATTGGATTAGGATTGTATAAACTGAATTTTATGGGAACTTAAATGAATAAATTGAGTTTTGTGTAATACTTAGTGCATGAATTTCTTTTCAGTTCACAGGTTTTGTTAACTATTTTGAGTTAAGGAAAATCTTGGTTTTAAACCAAAATTGTTTTGACCTGAATTCTCAGCAGTAGCAGGTTCTTTGTGATTGAAATGTCAGTAGATTGCCAAAACACAATTAGAAGTATGAACTGGATGTTGGGTGTATTTTACCTGAACAAATCAAAATATTTGTGTAAACCAAAAGTTTGTTGGATTACAGAGAAAAAGGCTAAATGGTTGCTTTTAGGAATAAAAATTCTATGTATAAAGTTAGGAAGCCAAAAGGTGAAGATACTGTGCAAAGTAAACCTTGATTAAAATTAAATTCTTAGAGAAGGAACAGAAGTCTTGACTTAAAAGATGCTGTTGTAGCTGAAGAAATTGAAACTGTTGAACTAAAGATCAACAAATCACAAGCTGCCAGAAAGGTAATGTATGCAAGAACAAAGCCAAGAAAAGCAAAAGGTGGAAAGAAAACACCACATGGTTGGTTTCATGCTCCTGCAGAACTGCCAAATGTTCCATTATGAACAGAAATTAAGATTAACTTTGAAAGCAAAACTATTGAAGAAAATGCTGAGAGAAATTGTAACTAGTATTACAAAAGACCTAGATTCAGCAATTGGCATGTTAGAGTTGCAGATTCAATGAAGAGCCATTCAGAAGGTTATATTTAAGGACAACTGACATTGAGCTCCAACATAGTGAAAGGAATAAACTAGGAGAGAAGTGTAGCATTGTAGACTGAGTTCAGAATTGTGTATCTATGGCCCAGATGTTTCAAGAAGGGATTTGGTTATCACTTGATATATATTATCCTTAACAACCAAATAAGTGTTCACATTACTTAGCCTAAGTCTAGCTCAAAATTAAGTGCCAGAACTGGACAAGTTGATATGAAATACTTTGTAACTGATCCTTGGATATGTTTGTGTGGAATATAGTACAAACTACTTAAATCAGTTGAAAATTCCTGAAGAAAGGTTTTGTACAAAAGACATTTCTAGCATGAATACATCACTAATTACTGGTAGTTCTACATTTTTATTTACAAGTTATGTATGTGTGTATATAATTAATTGACATGATTATCTTTGTTCTCCAGAATATATTCAAGGAAAGAGTCAAAGGAATCTAATTGGTATGACTTTTTTTTTATCCAGTTCTTACTTCAAAATTCATTATGTAAAGTTATGTATTACTTTCAGTAAAAATATGGTTTGGAAATAGCAGTTCAAAGGGTATGCTCATGTTAATATTTTTGTTTTATGTGAAATGGAAGGGGAGTGTGTGAAACTTGTGCACTTGAAGTTTTGCAGTACCTTTTCAAAATGCTTACTAAAGTGCAGTTGAAATAAAACACATTTGACATTTAATTGCATGAAACTGTAATAGGTACACATTGCACTAGAAAGTTTATTTTTGCCACACAAAACACTTTCTCTAAAGCATTTGCTTCTTTTACTAGCATCAGAACCTCTTGTTGGGCATAGTGCAGAAAATTGCCAGTCTAGTCACCATTTTAAAAATGTGCAAATTTTCTGGTTAAGGACACCTTTCATTTTGTTTTTGTTTTTATGAAGTGAAAAAACTTAAATTTAAACTACAAAGAAAACGTGCTTTCTGCTGTTGAAATAAAATACAGTGAAGCCTCCAAATAATGGTCACTGCTCAGACTGGGGAAAAGTCAGGCTTCTGAGGTTAAGCCTAAGTTAACAGTACTGATCTGTTGCCTTTGTACAAATGCGGAATAAGTGTATGAAGCTTATGCGCAAAGAAAACTGTTACATTAATAGTGTATTATGAACTGTTAAACAGTCTTGCAAGTTAAACATGTAGCAATGAAGTTCTTAGATAAAATAAGTTAGTGTTTCTGGAAATTATAACCATAAGTGTTGTGCATTTTGGAGCTTCCTGTCTGCTCTTCTTGTGCATGACAGCTTAAGAACGCGAGAGACAAGATCTATCGCAGGGACACTCTGGCATGCAAATTGTTCTGCCTGAAGATGGTACATGCAGTACTGAAATGCACTGCAGCCATGAAGCCAGAGGCTTAACTTACAGGTCTTTTGCAACCAACCACATGAGTTTTGATCTGTAATTTTGTATAGTATGGGAATTATTTCCTGCGTTGAAAACTTTGATATTCTGCATTGAAACCACTGAAATTAGAGTGAATTCTGCATTGAAAGTCAGCTGCTTTAGGAAGTTTTCACAGGAATGATGGGTTTTTGAGAGTCTCAAATGGCTGTGTATGAAAGGTGTAATTGTTCCTACTCTGATGTATGGTAGTGAAACCTGGGTATTGCAAACGAGACAGTTTGTTTGCTGGAGAGATAAGTTATGGGGAGTTTGTGGCAAGACACTGTGAGTAATGCAGTTGTGTAATGTGAGGCAAATAATGTCAGTAAGATGGAGACTAATATTCTTAAATGGTTTGGCCATGTTGAAAGAATGAGTGAAATTCTTACTAAGAATTGTTTCAGTCCAAATGGCAGAAAGGCTGAGGAAGTCATGGGAGGGTCATTCAGGAATGTCTGCATGAAAGAGTATGAAGTATAGGTCTTGTGTACTTGACGCGATTGATGTCGGTGAAGCTCAAGCTGTGTGTCAACATCATTGTAAATAGAGAAGTGTGATATGGCAACAGTAAGTAAATCAGAAGATTTATCTGGTTTTGTATTTTTGTGGAGCTAACCTCTGAATCTCAAACAGCTTTAGTGATATGTATGTATTAAAAACTTTTAAGGAAAATTAAAAAAAAAAGGATAGGGTGCCCACCACCACAAGATTGAAAAAGTGCAATAAAAAAACGAACTGCCGAAATGATTGCACTAGCAGCAACAATTTTGTCACTTACTGCCTTTCGCATCTTGAATTTCTGCGAGTTCCTTTTTTTAATTCTTTAAATTTTATCTCTGATAATCATGAAAAAGCATACCTGCCAGTTTTATGGTTTACTTGTGTACTTGTTTTATGGTTATTTTACAGCATGACATATTTTTGTTTTTTTCCAAGTAGATTAGTGCCATATATATTTATTACCTAAACATTTTGTCAGAGAATAATTATCCCAAAGGACTAAAGTAGCTATGTTTCATATTTTGCTGATCATAATTTCATCCAAACCTCTGATCTCATCCAATTTGTAGAGACTGAAATAAACATGTAATATTAAAATTGGCACTAACTACAAAACAAAATTGCTTTTTTAAAGGTATCTTAGCATGCTGATTTAAAAGTTCAACAATACATAGCACTGCAATATATTGCTTTGTAGCTATAATTTTGCAGTTTACTGCATTGTAATCGTTACAAGCAAGAAATAATGCCAAACATCTTCATTTTACTTGTATAGCATATGAAATAAATATCATTCACATGAATCTGTTTTTAATCAATATGCTCAATAAACTTTATTAGTATGTTAGATACATTAGTCAATCTGACATCGATTAAACGTTCACTGAACTTTTTACGGATTTCAGTTCTTGAAAGTTGGCAAGTCTGAAAAAGGGATTTTGCATTTTTAAGAATATTTTCTAACCAAAGCAAATTTCCCTGTTTCTCATAGTATATTCTTCAAAACCAGTCAGAGGGTATTCTTGACCCCCCCGTTTTGAGCAGTTAAATTTTTAAACTGGTACTCTTAATGGAATTGGTGTCATTCTTGTGGCTAGCAAAATTGTTTCATTGTAAAGTAACCAGCACAATGCAGGTTTTTAACTTTCATTTTGCTTAAACTGCAAGTTTCCCCACTTCTTGCTAAATCAAAGGACAGAAAAAGCATTTTTTCTTTTGCTTATAGTGAAATTAAAGTTCAGAAATGCTACTACTTGCCGGCTAAACAGAGTTGACGTTTCGATTTTTAAGTTTAATTCCTTTTAAAGATACGTATAAAACTGGAAACTTTCTGGTTACATAAAAGGTGTAGGATGTAAATAAGGAATATCTGCCAAGTTCTGACATGTCTTATTTTCATTGTGATTTCCTGGTAAGTATGTATGGCATGTGTGCAGGGAGTTATGCCCAAGCTGCTGTAGTTACGTTCTGTTAAGTATGGAATAAGATTTTTAAAAAAATTTGGAAGAGATTAGATTATCAGTTGAAGCAAACATTTTCACATACAAGTAGTCAGTTTCTTTAATTAGCCCATGGCTCAAAACACAGCTACATTTCAGTGTAGAACACTACAGGTATCCAGTAACTTATTTAAAATACAGTAGCTGTGCTGGGATGAGCCTGAGAGACTGCTCTGTAGAATTTCAGGAGGGGTCATTCTATGGCAAATCACCTGGTTTTAATGTTCAACCATGCTGTCGAGTCAGTTTAAAAAAATAAATAAAAAAATTATGATAGGTACCTCTGGGATAACCTAAAATTAATTTTGTCAAATTTTTGATCCAAAATTGGACTTCGTTCCATTTTCACACGATTTAGGCCTTTTCACTTTCTCAGTCATTTAAGAAAAATCCTCCTGTTTCACTTATTTTTCAACCGATAGCTTTAATTTGACATCAAAATAAGCCCAATTTATTTTCTCTATCAAAATAAGATATAAAAGTGTTACTAATGCTAGAAAAAGTAGCTGAGCTTTCTAAGTGGATTTTGATGACTTTGTACCTTGGTATGTTCATTAAGCCATAGCTTGCAAACCACAAGTATAAATTTTTTTATAGAATGAGCTATCCATATACTTTTTATGATTTAAAAATAAAAAGGGTGTTTTTTTGTTGCTATCAAATTAAAAAAAAAAATTGTGAAAATTTTACTTAAATCAATGTTTTTGAAAAGGTTTAAGGTCCCTTATTGAACCTCAAACTCACATTTGTGAGAATAGTTAAAATAGTACCCTCTTGTTAACAATGTAATGTTATTTTCACATTTCACCGTAGCTTACCTCTGTAATGAAAGGTCACATGCTTCTTGCTAATTTCTGCACTTGTTTCTGAACCTTTTAGTCTGACACTTGTCCTTCCTGATACAGATGAACAGGAACTTCACAAAGTATATTTTCATAGGGCACCCAGCAGCAGTCATTCTTAGTTGGCCAAAAATATGTTGGACCAGACAGATGCATGAATTGAACTTTAGCATCCCTTTCCTCTTTGCAGATGTACAGTATCTTCGCAATCCACCATTTAGTGTTAGATAACTGCATAGTATTTTTCAGGAATAATATTGACCAGTTCTTTAGTTTTATCACAGTGGCTTTAATAAAAAAAAAAAAAAAAAAAAAAATTCTGAAGCAGAAACTCTTCAGCAAAAGGGTTTTTGTCCAATGGTTTAAGAAAATGGTTCTCACTGTTGCCTATTATTTAATGAGTTGTCATAGTCTTTCAGAAAGTCTTCATTTGCATCCACATCAGCTGACTGTGTAAACATGTGAATCACCTTTGTTTTGGGAAGCAAATTGAAATAAGTCCTGAAATGGTCTCTTTAAAACTTGCTCTTGTGGCAAGACATTTTGTACTCCACTGCATGCATTTTTACCATGACTAGTGGCAAACAAATGCTACTCAGCTGCGATGCCATAGTCCTTTTCATGGTAACATTAATTAATAAAATTTTCGTAATTCTTGCATTGTGGTGAACTACAGTCACTAAAATGTATCACATTTGCTATGTGGGTGTTCTTGTTTCACATATTGCAAAAGTGACTTCTGGAATGTGAAAACAGATGTAGTGTCATGCTTCAGGCAGTCACTAATCAAGCATTTGGGCTTGGACTTCAGCTGGCAGTCACATTTGTAGTAAATTACACATGGGTGTAATGTAACCTGAATATTATGCCAGTGAAAACCTTGAGCAGCATCTTGCAGAACGCATGTGTAATTTTCAGCAAAGTCTGCTAAAATTATGCAGTGTGTATCATCCAAATATGCTTTAATTTGCTTTTGAACCAATTTTTGCTTTAGGATTTTGTTACTTGACTAATAGAAATCTTTTAAATTGTGCAGTATTAGTCTCTTTGTTCTAAATTCTATTTTACCATGTTCTGTTGGTACAGTCTTTTTTATTTGCTGAAACTTGACTGTTGTGATAGTCACAATAAAAATCCCTTACTTTTTATGTACAACTTCAGCACTTAGAGTATGGCCTTTCCTTTTGTCAATTTTACCTAAAACACCTTAGTTTAATATCTTTCAAGCCTTTTTCACAGTGTACTCGGTGGTTTCAGAAAACCTGATTGATTGTGCTCCATGTATCTGGAACAAGAGTCAATATTTTAACTTTATCTATTTTACTACTTTTAAATTTGTTTTTCAATTTGTTAGGCTACTACACTCACTTCACTTCTGTTTCTTTGTTAACTTTAATTTCTTCCTGATGAAGATGGAGCATTTAAAGCTTTGCTTGCCACGTCTGGGAAGCTACTTGCAACTCTCTGAGCTTTGTTTCTCGAATACTTGCATGAAGTTTTCGTTTTGTAACTTTAATGGGAGAACATTGAATCAATTCACAGCTTTCATTTAGCTTTTCAAGATTTCATAAGTTGAATCATCTGGTTCATAATCACTGCCTGAAAGATGGCTTTCTTGGACATTGTCTGAAAAACAGTTTGAAAACACCATTTTTCTACAAGATACAGTTTTGTACCTGGTATAAGTTCAACACTTGAAATTTTCTTGAAAATGGAGGGGAAATAGTTCTAAGACTTTTATAGATGTTCTTTTTGTCTTTTAAAAGGATCACAACATACCCTTTGTCGATCAGCAAATGCTGAAAGAAAATGATGCAGATGGTTGCATATGTTTTCAAAATTCGCACATTTTGTTCTCGGTACTAAAAGTTCCCTTTTTCCCCAAGTTCAGAACAACTTAAACTTTTCTTGACTTTCTACTTGAGTTAAACAGTCTTGTAGGTGATGTCCAACTGAACACATTTCCATGATTTAAAATAAAGCAGTACTTAGTCAGAATCTGAAATATTAAAATATAACACACACATTGTGAGTGAGAGAGAACCAAAGGCAAGTTTTAAAAAAAAAAAATGGTTTTGAAATTCTAAAGTGCCAATGGCTGCATCAAAGAAATCTCAAAATTAACACTAAAAATCACCTTAATAGTTAAAAATGTAAATACTGATTTGACAGACCAAAAAGCTACTGACCATTGGGAGAAGATAGGGATATAGAGCTATGGTAGGCTGTTCTCCATTGCTTTGTCAAGGGCCAAGTACAACGACTATCAGCCAAAAAAGAAAAACAGCCCTAAGCTCCAGTACCCAATCCTTTTCTCAGAAGTGTGGAAACTAATTTGTTAAAAATGCAAATTAGTTTCCACACTTATGAGAAAAGGATTGGGTACTGGAGCTTAGGGCTGTTTTTCTTTTTTGGCTGATAGTTGTTGTACCTGGCCCTTGACAAAGCAATGGAGAACAGCCTACCATAGCTCTATATCCCTATCTTCTCCCAGTGGTCTGTAGCTTATTGGTCTGGCAAATCAGTATTTACATTTTTAAGTGTGTTTTCACTGACTCCCACCAAATCTCACTACATGATCACATTCAGTCTGGAGTGCAACTGAAGGAATACAGTGGGAAGCAACTACAGGATTTTTCCTGTTGAGACATGCTCATTTATGTGAACTTATTTCCTAAATCTTTTGGTTTTATCCACAAGTAACTTGCTAGATTTTTCCCCATTTGAAACTATTAAAGAAAACTGCTACATTTAATTTTCATTTTGCTGATTTAGAAAGATCATGTTGCATACAATGGACATCAGGCTGCTATGATAATATCAGAAGTCTTTTACAAAAAATAAATAAATAAAAATTTGATAACCACAAAGCGAAATGTGAAAATAACAGATGACATTGCAATGTAAGAGTACTTAACTATTCTCCTAAACGCGAGTTTGAGGTTCTATAAGGACCTTAAACCTGTTCAAAAATGTTGATTTTGAAGTAAAATTTTCACAACAAATTAATTTTTTGATAGCAACAAAAACACCCTTATTTTCAAATAAGTATATAGATAGCTCATTCTATTTAAAAAAAAATGTAGGTTTGCAAGCATAGGGCTTATCGAATGTACAAAGTCATTAAAATATACTTTGAAAGCTTGGTGACACTTTTTCTAGTATTAGTACCACTTTTATACCTTATTTTGATAGTGAAAATAAATAGCTTTAATTTGACACCAAAATAAGCCCCAATAGGTTAAAAAACAAGTGAAACAGGAGGATTTTTCTCAAGTGACTGAGAAAGTAAAAACTGGAAATTTTAGAACTTCAAATTATTATTTTTTAGATTTTTTGGCCCAAAATGGGACTGGGAGAAATTCTCATAGGTGTCTCTTCATTAAAAAAAATAAATCTGACAGCACATGGCACCAGGTTCATTCAAGCCAGTGCTTCTCCAGCAATTTGTTTTGCTCGTCCATTGGTAAGTTTGTACGCTTTCCAACCATGCTTTGCTCGTCTCTCTATAACGTGCATAAAAATATCTTGGCTTGTTCAACCAAATTATGTTGCGGTACTATTTTTTTCCTCTGCAAATTGCATCTCTTTAAACTGTTACTGTTTTACTATAGCAGTTTTACTTGCATTTTTTTTTTCAGGTGTCAATAAATTTAGTATTAGCAATTGGCTTAATGAGCAGCAATATAGGGGGGGGGGTACCATAAATCTTTCCGTGTGGTGCATATTTTGCGGAGTTTCCTGTGTATAGCAAAATCTTCAAAAAATGAAATGTGCATTTTGCTCTAAGTGTCGATATAATTTCAGTTACTAATCAAACTATTATAGGAATTTTTACTAGGAACTTTTATTTTAATTGAAAATTTTCGGAGAACTCTTCAGGTTGTCTTTTTGCTGTCACCTATTCCCATCACGGTTAAGGTTATTTTTCATCAAATCCTGCCAGATGTTAGGCAGGGAAAATCCTCTGCCGTCATTGATGGAATTTTGGTTTTTCTTAATTTCTATTCCTTTTAGCTCTTTTTGAAAATTGCTTTGGAAACTGATGACTTAAGGGAATTCCAATTCATGCTGTGACTAGTTTCTCTAACATGTCTATCTGAACCAGTCTTATTGGAGTAATTTTTTATAGCAGCTTTATGCTCTGCTATAAGTTTCTAGTCTGTGACCTGTTTCACCTATATGATAGTCCACAAGCACATTTTCTCAGTTTTACTGAATCAGCTAGATTTTAATCATTGTATCATGTTTTTAATACTGTTAGTTTCATTATCTTTTTTAGCCCTTCCATCTTTCTCATTCTTCAGTTTTATTTGATCAGCCATATTTTAAGCTTCATAGCACGTTTTTAATACTATTTGTTTGTCTTATGTCTGGCACTCTTTGGCCAAACATGGCCCTTGCGCCATAAAAATCAACCAACCACAAACAAGCACATTTTACTTCATATAAATACGCCTTGCATTTTAAGAATATCTTCTCTTTGAACCCTAAAATAGTTCAAAGAGAAGATATTCTTAAAATGCAAGGTGTAGTCTATGAAGTGAAATGTACTTGTGGACTATCTTATATAGGTGAAACAGGTCCCAGACTTAAAAACTCGTATAGCAGAGCATAAAGCTGCTATAAAAAAATTTGCTCCAATAAGACTCGTTTAGATAAGAATGTTAGAGAAACTAGTCACAGCATGGATTGGAATTCCCTTCAAGTCATCGGTTTCCAAAACAATTTTCAAAAAAAAATTGAGAAAAATCAAAATTCCATCATCAATGACTGCAGAGGATTTGATGAAAAATAACCGTAACCACGATAGTGACGGGAATAAGTGACAACAAAGACAGCCTGAAGAAGTGTTTTCTCCGAAAATTTTCAACTAAAAAAAAAAATTCCCATAATAGTTTTTGATTAGTAATTGAATTAAGAAACTAAGCCAATTCTCAACATGAGCTTTATTCATAATTTTAGCGTTTTGTGTGGTGAAAGGAATATTACTAATTGCATAGCACCAAGCATAAATCTAATGTTGACTGGGGGGGGGGGATACTAAATTAACTTCCTTTGTTGAAAGTTATAATGAACTGGATGCGATTCGTGCAAAGTGTTTATTCACTTAATTTTTAGTTGTGCATAATTTACTAATTAGTGTCCCTTGGTCTTTCATTTGATTGCCTTATCGTTCGTCTCTCCGTAAGATAATCCTAGCATGAAAATGGTTAGTTTTTGAAAACATTTGTTTGTTCAGTGACTACGTGGGATACTATCCTATTGGATTTGGGGGTCAAAGGATGGAACATCCTTCCCTTTTCCTCCATAAAAATAAACTTTTTATCTCTTTATAGATCATGATAGCATAGTAATGAGAAATTATGTATAGATTCTATTTTAATCGAAATAAACGTGGCGATAAATTCAAACGTCTGTAGTCATATCAATTAAAAGTTGATACTTGTTTAGGTAACATCGTTTTTAATTTATATGTTCAGTACATCTAATCAATATA
Organism: Macrothele yani; assembly: GCA_039090855.1. Taxonomy (NCBI): domain Eukaryota; kingdom Metazoa; phylum Arthropoda; class Arachnida; order Araneae; family Macrothelidae; genus Macrothele; species Macrothele yani. Next base: position 103,569,703 of record CM076996.1, on the reverse strand, counting down.
TGCAACAAGTAATTTCATTGAATATATCAATTAAAATTTACATAAAAAAAAAAAAAAAAAAAAATCTGCTTTCGGTTTCTGAAAGTTGGCAGGTATGCATATAAGTGATACTGAGTTCCAATAGTCCTCCTAAATCCACAAGTCCTTAAGAGGTGCTTTTTGGGGATGGCATACTTAGAAGTTCTCTTATTTATAAAGAAATTGCAAAAAGTACTTATTTTCCACTAGCTGGCTGTGTGAAATCTAAAAGTTGTGTAGTTCCTAGAACTTCTACCAAAGTGTCGTGTGATGGCTAAAAACCTATGAAAACTTGGGCGGTGCGAGATCAGTAATTTGCTGAAAAAAAGTGGACCCTGGACTAACACTTCTAGTAGATTCTCCCTACCCTCTCCCCTAACAACAAACTCAATCTCTTGGTACTAATATTTTTCTGTATTTCCCCCTTTTTGTATATGCAAATAACAATTATTCAGTAATACCATGAGAAAATATAGTGCAATATTGAATTATTCAACACACAATTTTGGTTTTGCAATTTAAACCATGAGTGATTTATGTGCAAAATTCAAATCTTGAACTGGTAACTTCAATTTAACAAAAACACCTATTTAGTTTAGCAAATTTTGTCAATGTAGTGTTTGTATGTTTAGGCCTATAAGTAACACTGGTATGTTTTTGTTTTGTGTGGAAATGTGTGGCTTTCTTTTAGTGTGGTAGTAGTATCTTTAATGTTCAGTTTTATTTTAATCAAGTCTTGTGGCTAGTATGTATGCTGATAGTAACTTGCATATTTTTCAGTTTTGCTATGAAATGTATGGCTTTTTCTTTAATGTATAATTAGTATTTTTTTTTACAAGATTTATGACCCTGTGTTCATACTGGCCTTGTTGAATTTCCTTTATTATACTGATTAATCAATTGGATGTGTGCTATTGTTTGCTGTGTATTCATGATATTAAGTTTAAAATTTTGTTATTCACTTAGTCAACAAATACCTAAATCATATATACAAATGTGTATCTTATGTGTATTAGCAAAATTGGATAAAGATGAAAGGAGAAAGTTTAAAAAGTTAGTTGGTAGTCTGCAAAAACCAAAGCTTTTTATAAAGGCTGCTTGTTACAAAAACAAAGTCTGGTATAGCTCTACCTGCTGACATTAGTTGAAAATTAGACAGTAAAGACTGCAATCTCACTGACCTTAAATTGTGTGCAAAGAGCAGTATTTGAAAGGTTTTTGCAAATGCCAGTTTGGGTAGGTATAGGCTTTTGTTAAAAGGTAGCTGGTGAATACTTGTTCTAGCTAGGTTTTTGGATTTCATGGATATGAGTAAGCAGAGGTTGCAGCAATAAACAAAGAATAGTCTTTGTTATATTCTGCCCTCAACATAAGATTTTGCTGCAGTGTAGGTACTACCATGAGGGTTGTACTGAAAGTAATGCAAAAGTGGGCATAACTTTATTAACTGACATTGTTCAAATTGCATATGTTGGTATCGTAATCTTCCTCTATGGTAACCGTTCTTCATTGCAGGTAAATAATTGATTCTGAGCAGAAGCAACTTGCCATCATTTAGTTCTTGACAAAGAAAGGGTGCAGGCTGTCTGACATCCACATAAGACTACAGAATGTTTACGGAGATGACACCATTGACAAGAGCAACCTGCACAGATGGGTGAAGTTTAAAGAATGGGAAACCAGCATTAAAGACAAACCACATAGTGGGAGACCATCTGCAACCAGACTCAAATTGTCAACGACTGGACGAATTGATTCGCGCGGAGAAGTCACAATCTGTGAGCTTGTTGCACAATAACATACAGAAGATGGTGGAAGACTTAAGGTATTGGAAAATGGGTGCAAAGTGGGTACCTCGGCAGTTGACATCTGATTTGAAGGAGAGAATGGTGGAAGTCTGCTCTGATCTGTTGGAAGCCAGTGAAGACACTTTTTTTTTCTGATCTTGTGACAGAGGATGAAATTGGTGGGTCTTTACGATCCGGAAACAAAAAATCAATCCATGGAATGGAGTCCCAAATCTTCAAGGCCTAAAAAGTTGGAGCCAGCAATCAGCACCGAAAATCAGGGTGACTTGTTTTTTAGGATGGAACGTGGCCATACCATGACCAGCTAGCGGTACATTGATACGCTCAAGAAACTTGGAGAAGCCATAAGGAGGAAGAGACCAAACAATCTGAAAGGGATCCACATTCACCATGACAGTGTGAGACCACACACATCTTTGGCAACAATGCAGGTGATCAGCAAATTGGGCTGGTCTGTGGTCTCCCATCCACAGTACAGCCCAAATTTGGCACCCTCCAACTTCCACCTGTTTGGTTCAATGAAGGACAGTCCCAGGAACGACTTGACACAGACTAGGTGAAAGTGGCTGTGAAGAAGTGGATACAACAGTCCACACTTGAATTTTTTTTCAATGAGGATTCGAGAGTTGGGTTAAACGATAGTGCAAATGCATCGCTTGTGATGGAGACTGTTGAGTAGTACCTTTTGTATAGAGAAAGTTACTCTACCAACATGTGTAATTTGAACAACCTCTGTCAGTTAATAAAAAAGTTATGCCCACTGTTGCATTACTTTCAGTACAGCCCTGGTATGTCGTAGGCAGTGTTGTACAATAGGTACAAAACAAATGACTAGTCATTAACTTAAACGTTCATATGAGATTTTGGGATGTTATATGCTCTCTGCCTTAGATCAAGCTTTGTGATGGGGAAACTTTTTAATTTGGTAGCCAACAAACTATTCAGGCATGTGAGTTTTGTTATTATGTTAGTAAAGTTTTGATATTGAGTGAATAGCTGAAGCCTTGAATATATGAATATATTCAGAATAGCTGAAGCCTTCCTCTCTTTTTTTTTTCTGCACAAATTACCCTACTGATGGTGTTGCACACTTTATAGGTGGTAAGTTGACCACTTCAAATGCCAGCTTCTGACTGTGTGTGCTTTGTGAAGGGGGTGCACTTCTCTTTAGTTGTTTAGGTGACCTCGTTTGTCACAGTGAAGGTTTTCAAATGTAGAGCTCCCAATAGCAGAACTGGGGGCAATGTATGTCAGATTTTACTTTGGTCCTACAGCTAAAAGATTTCCCCAGACCCCTTATTAACAGCAATATCACACATGAGATTCTTCTGTGGATTCACTGAATTCCGCTTTTCTTTCTGATCGTTTGGGTCATTTTTGAGATTGATGCGAAACTGAAGGGAAATTTGGGAGGGGGGTCGTTATTTCATGTTTTTTTCTTCCTTAAATATACAAAAAACATCCTGAAAGTAATTCCTTGTCCCTCAAGATTTTTTTATTTGTAGCAGCAAAAATGTGAAACTCTGTGGCAAAATACTTGAACGTATTGGCAATGCTAGTTTATTCAAAGTATTGTTCATCACTTTCTATGCCTGTCCACCATCTTTGAACCCATTGGTAAAATCCATTTTAGAAAAAATTCTAAGGCTGTTGCTTCACCCGTGAGTTCACAGCCAGTTTGTCTGTCACATCGTCGAAACTTTCCCCACGAAGTGTTTTGAAAGGGGCAAACTGGGAAAAGTCTTAGGGTCATTCCATGTCAAATCAACAAGGCTCACAACCAGACATTTTTTTATTTTTATGAAACTTGGTATAATTGTAGTATTCATCAATATAAACAAACATGATTTTTTCAGGATTTTTAATGCATCTGTTTGAGTTTATTTTTGAAATTTCAAAAAAAAAAAAAAACCTAAAATTTAATCATCTGAGCAAACTTTAACTGCCAATTACTCGGGTTCTAATAGAGCTAGGGTCATGAATTATGGCGCATTTTAAAGATCTTGAATTGGACTTTCATTTGATATGCCTTAGGACACTATTAAAAATTAATTTTAAAATTTTGAAATTGAAATATTAAAAAACGTGTTAAACATTTTTTTTTTCAGATTTTTTAAAAAACATTATCTTTATACATATCCTGAAAGTTTCATTATGGGATCACTATAAAAAAAAAAAATAACGTAGAACAAGGCAACTAAAATGTGCCAGATGTACTTACCGGTTCCACCCATGACTGGAAGAGTATTCTTTGTGGTTTGTGTAGAATGTCATACTTGTTCTTTTTTACATTGTGAATGTTAAAGAATGAAAATAAACATCTAAGTAATTTGAAACTGTGTCCCAAAGTAATTCATTTCATAATTCAGTATAAGGTTCTGTGTGCATATTTACACTTGCAAAATTATTTTATCTTCTATATGTATCCTGCTTTTTTTTTTTCCTTTTAAATTTTGCCACGCTTGTATGCCAGTGCTTGATTTGCCTTCTTTGTCTCAGTCATTGTTAAATTATATACTCTTCCAGTAGCTGTTGTCAGGTCAACTTTTAACAAAACAACAGATTTATGAACCAACAGTATATCCGGTGATTGAGGATACTTGTATGATGGAGATGGACCATCCGGCTCCAGGAAGCTCACTTTTACCTCTTCTGTGTCCTCATTCACACCAAGTACACATCCCAACCACCAGTGCTCTGAGTACTTACTTAATCACAAAACCTACCATATTTTCAAAACTAATGTTCTCTTCCCCTTCATCTGTTGCACATATCTCTTCTTTAAAAATGCTCAGAAAGTAAGTTTTGACTAGTGATTTGTGTTTTCCTGCAGGAATAAAACAATGGAGTTTCTGAGTACCACTTATTGTCTTAGCAGAAGCTATTCTACTTTTAAGGATAATTTCCTCCTCTTTGTAATTTTCTGTTGTTGCAAACCGAAAGTGAATGGATGTAATATTAGCAGTGGCCCATTCAAAGAGTTGACGTAGGGTCATAATTTGATTATTATAAACAAGTTGTAAACTTGCCTTTGCAGCTAATCGCTTCACAGTACCTCCCATCCCATCACATGCATTTTTGCCATGTGCTGTTGCAAAAAAATTCCATTCTGCTTTTATATTAAAGTCAGTCTTGTGGTAGCACAAGCTGAGGAAGTTTGACTTGTTTTTGTATTGTGAAGCTGCTCCATCTGAAAAATAAAATATCTTTTCAGGTTTTTGAGAAAAATGTGACTGCATGAAATTAATTAGGTAACGCTGAAACAGATGGACAGCTATACTGTCGTGAATTAGGCAGTCTGATATCACAACTTACATGTCCTAGGTTCTGAGTTTTCTTATCTCGATAGTATATAACTATAGGATGCAGGGTTGCTTGGGCATTGTTCCAGTAAAAACCCTGAGCTGCATCTTGCAATACAAAAGAATAATTTTCACCAAAGTCACAAAATACTTTGTATTGATTTTCTGTTATTGTGTCTTTAAGATGTCTTAAGTAACTTGACTGTTGAGTTGCTATAAAAGAATGGTGAAGCAGGGCTGGAAGTTTTCCAAACAGGTCCAAAAACCCCTGTGTGGATTTTGATGTTTCAAGTACTGTCCTCTTCACTAATTGCATCCATTGCTTGAATGTCACATTTTCTATACTATTTAGATCAAAACAATCTTCAAATCGTTGCTTGAGCTTTTCTAATCCTGGACAGTTGTTGCACTGACTGAAGTAGCATGCAGGTGTAGGGTTTCCACAAATTATGTTTGCAAGGACATCTTTATAGGAGTTTTATGGTTGAACAGTGTCTCCTGTTAATTCAGGTAACTTGCATTGTATCATCAGTGTAACATTCTGATGCATTGTACAAACACAAACAGAATGTGTGCCACTTGCTCCTGCAAGAACGCAGTGCTTAGGGCGAAGTTCACAGAACTTGGAGAACCCCACCTTTTTTCTTGAAATCTCTTTAAAAAGAGTATACAATTCACAAAAATTACTCAGAAGCAATTTTTTTTGTACCTGTTGACGTTTATTATCTATTTTAATGGAAAGTCTTTTTTTTTTCTCCTGGCATTTGGCGGCTTACATCGTCACTCTCAAATTCTTGTATACAATTTGCTGTGTCTTTGTCTAAAGTCTTTGGATCAGAAGACAAACCTTTTACTAAAGCTAGAGTTTCAATTCGTTTCAGTGACCAAGATTTAGGCAGTGTACTCAATATCTGCATTCTTATGCTTTTATTTTCTGTGGAATGAAATTTTTCTGTCAACTGTCTTATAATTTCTGGTTCAGGAGATGAAATATCCTTTGGTTCTGACGCAGGAAAACTTTAATAATTTTGCTCGAAATGCTTCTTGGGCTTTTTTATATTTCTCTTCAGGGTATTTTTTTTATTGCAGGTGTTTTTTCTTGATTGGTGTTTCATCCAGACATTGTAAACTTTCTGTTAAATGCTTCTATAGCATGCTCTCTTCAGGAGTTGTACTTCAATGTTTTCAGATGGAACAGCATGGCTTTCGGCTTCTTGTTCATTATAGCTGTCAGAAGGTGAAGAGGGAATGTTCCGCAGTTTCAGAGTGAAATTTCTGGATCTTATCTCCAGTTTTGAGCAACTTGTTCTGTAGCAATAGATTCTTGGAAACTGGTTGCAGATTTTTTTTTTGTTATATTTATGGTTTGGTTTCCCAAGAGGGTTCCAACAGTAAACCCCACTTGAAATTTTTGATGTGGGTGGTCTGCTGGCATCCATCTTTTACTTTAAAACCTAGGAAAGAAACACAATTTGTTACCCTTATGGATATGTATTAACTTTTTAACTAATTATAATTAATTCATTAACATTTGCAGTGTTAGACCAGGGATAACACTTTAGACAGACAAAATAAACAATTCCTCAGTCACTGTGGTGCGTTTAGTAACGTCCTATGTTATTTTTTTTATAGCGATCCCATTATGAAACTTTCAGGATATGTAGAAAAATGTTTGTTAAACATATATTTTTTTCAGATTCTTTTTAAAAAACCACGTGTTTTAATATTTCAATTTTAAAATTGACATTAAATGTTTTTTTAGGAAGAGACCCAGGATAGAAAGAATAAAGGTTGATAGGCTCCTTGAAGATCATCAGCGGTATTCTGACTTAGAGAACGACTGAAGGATCTGAAGTCTGGTGAGAGGGATGTAGAAAAGAAGTGGGAATGTTTTAAGAACTGTGTTGTCACTGCTGCTAAAGAGGTCTGTGGCACCACAATTGTGGGTAACAATAGAGGTGATGCTTGGTGGAATAGTGAGATTGAAGAGGCAGTAAAGAAAAAGGAAGCCTATTTGGGGATGTTGCAAGGTAGTCTCTCTGTGGATGAATATAGCTGTAAGAAGCTTGAAGCTGCTAAGCTCTTTCGCCACAGTAAGGCAAAAGATAGGAAGGAGAAAGTGGAAAGGTATGAACTGGCTTTTTGGAAAGATAGAAAGTCCTTCTGGAAGTACGTGATACTAGAGGAAAATGGGGAAAACAAAGTTGTAAGTTGTGTGAAGAATAAGATTGGGGAAATGATATGGGAGCCCAATGAGTTAAGTGACAGATGGGGTGAATACTTCTGTGAGTTATTACATCAGGAGAGCAAAAATGATTGAGACAGATGCAGATGTCACAATGAGGGATGAAAGCACAGGAGAGATCTCAAGAGAAGTGTAAAGCTCTAAAATCTCTTCAGAATGGTAAGGCTCCAGGAGTTGATGGCATAACTGCAGAGATGTTAAAGTATGGTGGTGACTCTATAATTGACTGGTTAACTGAAATTTGCCAGTTGTGCTGGGAGTTAGGAATGGTCCCTCGGGATTGGAAGGATGCTATTTATTGTTCCCTTGTATAAGGAAAAAGGTGATCAGACTGAATGCAAGAACTATTGTGGTATTAGCCTACTGAGTGTGCCAGGGAAAGTGTTTGGTAAGGTTGTTATTGAAAAAGTACGGGGTCTTGCATCATTGAAAGTGTGGGATGTTCAGAGTGGTTTTATGCCTGGTAAAGGCTGCACTAACCAGATTTTTGCATTACGCACGATGATTGAAAAGTATCTGGCTGTCGGGAAGAAAGTTTTTACTGCCTTCATAGATTTAGAAAAAGCTTACGACCGAGTGAATAGGACACTTTTGTGGAAGGTATTGAATGAATATGGCGTTACTGGGAATCTACTTAATAGTGTAAAAGCCATGTATGCTGGTAGTAGAGCTTGTGTGAGAGTGAATGGTGTTTTATCAAAATGGTTTTCCATTGGTGCAGGAGTTAGACAAGGTTGTGTAATGTCACCATGGCTGTTTAATATGTTTATGGACTCATGCATGCGTGAGGCCAAAATAGATAATAGTGGTTTATGTATTGGTGATATCAGTGTGTGCAGATTGCTGTATGCTGATGACACTGTCCTGTTGGCAGAGAGCAAAAGTGAGTTGCAGAGTATGTTGACTCGGATGCACAAAGTTTGCATGAAATTCAAACTGAGTATAAATAAGGGAAAAACCAAAGTTATGGTGTTTGAGAGAGGAATGGGTAGCACTGAATGTAATGTAAGGATAAATGGCACTGTGATTGACCAGGTGAGTGAGTTTGCGTATTTAGGAAGCGTGTTTGACAGAGAGAACAAGTTGGATGGTGAAATCAGTAGGCGAGTGAATTCTTCTTTGAAAGTCATAGGTGCTCTGGGAGGTTTTCACAGGAATGATGGGTTCTCTAGAGAGTCCCACATGGCTGTATGAAACAGTAATTGTTCCTACATTGATGTACAGCAGTGAAACCTGGGTACTGCAGAAGAAACATAGGAGTAGTTTGTGTGCTGGAGAAATGCGTTACTTAAGTGGGGTTTGTGGCAAGACACGATCTGATTGTGTGAGGAATGAAGATGTATTGCAGTTGTGTGATGTGAAGCAAAATGTTAGCAAGGTGGAGACCAATATGCTTTGGTGGTTTGGCCATGTTGAAAAATGAGTGATGAAATGCTTACTAAGAAAAACTTCTCAGCCCAAGTGGCGGGAAGGCAGAGGAAGGCCAAGGAAGACATGGGTGGATCAGATTCAGGAGTGTCTGCATGAGAAAAAGATTGAGTATGAAGTATAAAAGATCTTGTGTACGGTGTGTAATTGATATCAGTGAAGCACGAGTTGTGTGTCAGGATCGCTGTAAATGGCGAAGTTTGATACGACAACAATAAGTAAAAATATCTGGAAGTTTATTTCTTTTTGGAGCTAACCTCTGAAACTGAGAACAGCTTAGTGATATGTAGTATGTATGTAGTAATAGTGCCATGTGGCATATCAAGTGAAAGCCCAATTCAAGATCTTTAAAATGAGCCAAAATTAATGACCCTAGCTCTACTAGAACCAGAGTAATTGGCAGTTAAAGTTTGCTCAGATGAAATTTCAGGGGTTTTTTTGAATTTCAAAATTCAATAACTCAAACGCATGCATAAAAAAATTCATTTGTTTATTTTGATGAATTCTACAAATATACCAAGTTTCATAAAAATCAAATGGTCAGGTTGAAAATGCTATTTTTGCTGGTTGATTTCACATGGAATGACCCCTTAGTATAATCAGGACTGTGGGGGTGTTTGGGGCATCACAGTCCACCCCATTTTGGCTATAGCCTGTAAATTCTCCATTGAGGTGTGGGGAAGTGCATTATCATGGTGTAAAACAACACTATGAAGTGAAATGTAAAGTCTTTTCCTTCTGGTAGCTTCTTAAATGTCTGCACATAGTGAGGAGCACTGTGTATTATTGAAACTCCTGGATGGTGACCTGACAATCAGGTATTTCTTTCACTCGTTGCCTGTTGGCATCTTTCACTCAGTTGTTTGTCCAACACCAAACTTTGTTTTGAAACCTCTTCATCCATCTTCGGACATTACTGATATAGATTGTGGCTGCTCCATACACCGCGAGAAGTCTTTTGTGGATTTCTGGAGCCTTAAGTCCCTCTTTTTCGAGGAATTCCATTACAGCCTTGTCATTCATGATCTTTATTTCAGATTCTGAAAAAAAATTTGCTCCCACATTGGTAACATAATACATGTCGGTGCAGTTTCATTAAAATTACTTGGTTATTGAGGAGGCATTACTTTCAGGAATGCCCCTTGTAATTTTATTCCACAAATGTTTTTCAGCTTGAAAATGAAGGGAAAATTTCTGAAAATGAAAGTTCGACTGCACAGAAATTTTCCTGTAATCTTTAGGGAAGAGATTGTTCCGTGGATTCTAAGAATTTCTACTTTTTCTTCATCGTTTAGGTGGCTCTCAATCGATGCATAACAGAAATTGGGGGGGAGTTGCTTTTCGTCAGATGAAGGAATTCAGTGTTTACTTCATCTGCTTTCAAAGTTAAAGGTTTCTCCTGTAATTGCAATTTGTTTTCTTGCGATGTTTCTGCTGCCAAATGGTGTTAAATATTATTTTATTCCATAAATGGGTTTCAGCTTGAAAAATTTGGAAGTTTTTCTAAAAACGGAAGTTGGACATAGCAAAGATTTCGCTGTAATCCTAACTATTTTTCTACAATGCTTTCTCTATCCTGTGTTGTTAAATGTAAAAAAAAAAATTATAAAAAAATTGAATAGTGATGTGCTTTAGTTTAATATTTACATAAATTTCGGTGAAAAATTCTGTAACTCCTGCCATGTTAGTCACTGTTTTGTAGCTCCTTATTTTTCACCCTGTTTAAGAGTTCAACTTTTGTCTTTGCCAGTTTTGTGTATGCAATGTGCAGGCTGGCAGTGTTTTTCTGAGAAAGTATGCTGCAGGCACAGTTTTTAAGCCACTGTATTCTGTTTGATATTAGATTTATTCTGTTTGATCTTAGATTATATATATACATATATATATATCTAAAATGGGGGTTCTTTCACAAATACTGATAGTATTGAATGGGTTATGAAGCATAAATTTCACTGCATGTAATTTTTGTGCGTGTGGGTTCCACTGATTGACAAACAAACATTACTTGAACATAATACACAATTGACGTGGATTAGGAACGTCAAACAGATTTAATCTCTTTCCACGTTTATAAGCGGGTCACAGAAAAATTCTAATCTGTTTTAGGTAGTCTAAAACCCAGTAATTTTGCACAGGGTCTAACTTCTTTCTTGGCCCTGAGTAGCTGCCATGTCATGTCCAGTGACCATGATACCTGCTGTAGTCTAAACTTTGTAGTATGAGAGGTGAACTCCAAAGTAAACTTGTTGGACCAATTTTATTAAAAAGTCATTATTTAAGCTTCACATGGGGTATTGTGACCAAATAGTTGAGGGGCACCAGAATGTAATTTTGTTTGCTAATGCCAAAGACCTATGTCAATTGTTTACATACATTTTAGCAAGTTGGTAAACGCACTGTGAAAATTGCAACACCAAGAAGTGTGCTATTCAAACGAAATTTATATCACAGGAGGTAACTGGTTACATCTGTAAAGCTATGATTTTTTCACTTCAAAACTCAGTATTGTGTGAAGCTGCAACAATAACAGCCTCTACACTGCAGGAAATTGAATGGAAAGGTTTTGATATCTTCCTGGAAAATAGCTTACCAGGTTGCTTCTATGCAAGACCAGAGTTCATTTGTGGTGACTGGTGAAGGCATTTGACAGGTGCGTTGTTTAGCTACCATTTCCCAGACATGTTTGATCAAGAACATATCTGATAAACGTGCAGCCCAGAGAAGTGGTATCTGCTTTGCATTGAAAGGGGTCTTTGATATTCTGGGCTATGTGTGGCCAAGCATTGTTCTGCTGAAATTTGGCTCCAGACAACTCTGAGGGAAAAGGGTATCACCTCTACCTCTAAAAGACCCCTGATGTATCCCTGGCTATTTAGTCTCCTAGATTTTTATCTGGCGAGTTTGCGAATTGAATCCGATGGCGCTCCAAACCATGGCATTAAGCTGATAAGACACGCTTCAAGGTGCCGTTCAAGGATTTTTCCAGACATGCATGTGGCCATCATGGTGCATCAAGTTAAATTGCGATTCATCTGGAAACATTGCATGTTGCCAATCAGTGTGCTAATGTCTGAGACCCCATTGCATCCTGAGGAGTCTGTGGTTGTTGAGGGTCAAAGGAATGTGTATCAATAGATTGCTGGCGACCAGTCCTCTGTTAAAAGGATACACCGAACTATGGTAGAAGACAAAGCCTGACCTGTGACAGTGCTCCTCTGCTGTGCTAGCACCATTGATGTTGATTGGTCACCACCATGCGAGTGTCTGTCATCGCATGCCGTTGTGCAATTTTGCAGACCATTTCCCTGATTTCAGGGTGTCCGAGCCTCGTCTGTCCGCTGATGCCATGTTTACGTCACTGTACTGGTGTTCTCGTAAAAGTGATTTCGCAGTAGGAAAATCCAGCTTCTCTCATCTAAACAATCCTTCCTCGCAGAGTCTGTCAGGTGTTCATAATGCCGCCACCTTCAGCAACGAGGCATAGTGAGACACAACGTGCCCTTTCAACTCAATGTTGGCTCATCACTGAAACATTTCATTTGATTATTATTTATTTCATTTGATTTTCTTTTTATACCCAAGAATGGACAGTTCAGAGGGTGCTGTTCCAAAACTGCATGTGCATTTTCACTGACATTTTAATCATTTGCATGTCCAAACCTGTCATACATATCCTGTAAGTTTCAAGCTAATACGAGCAGTCCTTCATGGTGTTGCAATTTTCACAGCTTTAGGTGGCCATATCATTTTAGATTAAACCAACTACTTTTTATTTTGTACTAGAGGTCAGAAAGGTGCAAAAGAACTGTGAGCATGTAGTATTAACCCTAGGTTTTAAAACTGGAAAATGCACAATCTTGCAATGGTAATAAGGAATGTTAAGTTTACTAGTAAATTTAAAACCACTAGGCTAGCTAGCATTTTGCACTCATTTCACATCATGGAAGTGTTTTGTCCCATAGAGCAGACTGTGCAAAGTATGCTTTCAAATGTTCTGTAGAACTAGGTGGGGCACTGAAAAATTAGGTGATATATCATGTGCAGTTTTCTTTAGTGACAACTTTATGAAACTGAATTTTCCACTAGTGTGTGAGAAAGTTGTCTTTGTAATGTGCTACAGTTAGTGCTGTTGAGGATAAGCATATTATGGAGGGTATTAAAAAATTGTGCATCATTAAAAATAAAGGCACCTGCAAGAGGACCAAGTTTTCATGGTGTTCCTGAAGTACTTCGTGCCATAGACTGCAGCAATCAATCAAAACTAATCTGCTGACAGTATCCAGTCTCCCACAGGTATAGATTAAAGTTATTCATATGGCCAGTGATGTTCCATTCATGTCTAAAAGTGTAGTGTGGGTTAGATACTGTTGCCACTACTTTTCACTCAACCCTTGTGTATTCCTCACTGCATTGACCGATGAGGCCCAACTCCTCACCATCAGTGTGACTCAATTTTCAGTTTTGGCCTTAGAGCTTGAGTGGAACCCATGAATAAGTAACTAGTAAAACTATATTTTGGAAAATGGACTATCGTATTATAAAAAATACGGGCTTGGAATATGACTGCGCTGTAGTTAGGGTGTTACACTTTCAGGAATAGGTAAGCAAAAAGAAAAACCATCTGACACACCTGCAGGTTTTGTACTGCTCCTGGAATTTTAAGAAAAACTCCTTAAAATAAACTTTTTTTTTCCATGAGGGTCCTGGAAAACTCCTTAAATTTAATCCTGATTTCTGGGGAGAATGTTTTGACTCCTTAGATTACTATTTTGATGTTGGAACTTCAAAGTGTAAGTTTTGTGGATTCCACCCCCACATCCCCGTTAAGATCTTGGGAAACTATTTCTCCCTCACTGCCAAAATGAAGACTCAAACGGATGGATGACATCACAATAACGGAAATAACGTCTGCATGCATAGCTAACGAAACGCCAGGTGCCCCACTAACTAGAATTATGGGGTATTAGCTTGTTGTTACTGGGTGAAGGAGTTAGGGCAGGACATTGAAGTTGTGCTCCACCCTCAAGGAGACTGGCAATGCACTGAATTATTAATGGTCATGATATCCTATTTCTCATGTTGGCAAATGTCATGTATTTCAAGGATGAAAATTACCATACTTATATAAAATTACATATATTGCACTGGGAGTAATTTAGTTAGCTTTTGGGTATAAAACTTATTTAAAGTTATTCCCAGATTCCAGTATGTCTTTGGAATTTCAAAGAAAGATGCAAAATACTTAAATCACCTATAGCTATGGCAATAGTAACTTTGTAAAATGGAGTTTTTCATATCTAGCTAAGTTTATTTTTCTCTCATTCCTGTATGTCATAATTGACATTGTCATCAGGAGTTTCCGCTACCAAGTAATTTCCTCTACCACAGTTCAGCCAGGGTCTTCCTCCACTTCTCTCTATCAAAGGCCATCACTTTATCCAGTCCATTTTTTTTTTTTCAACTTTATTTAATCTCCTCCATCCACTTTCTACTTGGTCTTCCTCTTCGCCTCTGTCCTGGAGCTTCCCACTCCATCAGAAATTTTGGAAGTCTTTCTGATGACATTCTCCTTAAATGGCCGAACCATTGCAATCTCCACATCTCAATAGTTTGAGTAATGTCTACTTTAACACTTTTAAATGACTTTTTAAAAACTACTGGGAAAACTCCTTAAATGGACTTCAAAAATGAGTATGGACCCTGCACTTAATAAATTTTTGAATTTTTTTTTAGTCATTACAAATGTGTGTAGAATGGACTTTTTTTTTAATGCTGCTGTACTAGTAACTTGTGTAATCTGCAAAAAAAAAAAAAAAATTCTCCAAGCGTTTATTTTAATCTGTTCTGTTTTTTTCTTTTTAATTTTCTTTACAGCAGCATACACGACATACATAGCTTCAATTTGGAACGCACCATTACAGTTAAAGGCAAGTTGGAAAACATCAGCAAAGCTGAACAGATGATCAGTGCTAAACTGCGCCAGAGTTATGAAAATGATATGGCTGCTATGGCTCCACAGTCTATGATGTTCCCAGGAGTTCACCCAATGGCAATGATGTCCACTGTGGGAGCGCCAGCTTATGCATCGCCCCCTCGTGCACCTCCAAATGCTGCATACAGTATGTACAGTGGTGGTCCTGGCGGTGGAGCTCCAGGTGGTGGCCCTGCTCCATATGTACCTATGATGTATCAAACAAACTCCTTGCCAGCACAACCAGATGTGCAGAAGGAAACAGTGTATGTTTTTATTCCTAACGCAGCAGTAGGAGCTATCATTGGCACTGGTGGTTGCAGTATTCGTGATATGATCAGTTCTTCTGGTGCTAGCATTAAGGTAATTATTACTAGAACTGTCTATTTTAGTTGTCTGTAGCTTTTTAAGCTGATAGTTTTCTGTGATAATATAGTGTGTAAGGCCTCTTTCACAGAGTGCAAGTGCAGTTTCTCGAGACTGTTGCTGTCAAATCTTTTTTTTTTTTTTCTGTTTTTGAAAAGAAAAAAACATAAGCAATGAAAAGTTTTTAGATATTAGTTGAAGAGAAAAACAGCAATTCATTAAAAATTTATATTTGACAAATGGACAAATAAAATTTTTTGTCAAGTCCATAAAATTCAAAACTTTTACGGGATCTCTAATATTCTCCACAACTTTAACAGCAAAACACACACCTCTTTCAAGCACTTGGGACATACAGACTGAGAAGCTCTGGGCAGAGCAGTCCACAACTGCATTGTGTAAAGACCTGCATTATGTTAGATGAACAAAACAAGTGCATGCCCTGCAGCAAAATTAGGCATCGGTAGGCACTTTCCAGACCTGCACCCATTCACATTTGCACCTGCTTCATGTGAAAGGCTGCACTAGAACCATCAGTTAAAAATTCCTGCAGGTGTGAGCTGCAGTGTGTGTTGTCTCCAAAAGTGCAATCCTCTAAACAAATTACAGTAGTCTCCATATAACAAACTTCCATTTAACAAAAATTTTTTGCAGAACCTTGACTTTTAACAGCACTTGCATGCAAATTACTCGCCATATTACAAAAAAGTTTCTATATAACGAAGTTTTTTCTGACTAAAATATAAATTTTTTTAAAGATTTTTCCTTTTAGGGTTATATGTGTGTGCGCAAACATAAAAGTAAAAACGGGCGAACTAAATTCCAGCCCACAGCAAAGGGAAGAAAGTCGCTGCCTTAAATCTTTATCTTTGCGGGGCTGTAAGGTCTTCTTTGGAAGCGGGAGTTAAAACATCACTTAGTCACGAGTGTTTATGAAGATGCACGCAGTTCGTTTCTCCAAGATTTGGAACCTGTGTGAAAGTCCTACTTAATTTTCCCCTCTTCTCACCACGAGTTTCTTGCCACTTTGTTGTCTTCCGCAAACTCAGACATGTGCGGCAACCACCAAGTCTTGTTGGGGGGGGGCATGCAGGGAATTGTGCATGTGGCACGAAGCTTTTATTCAAAGGTGGAAGCACCAGTTGTATCCGGTGTCACCCCGATTCTGTAGAAGACACATTCTTATTCAATCAGTACGCGTATCTCTCGCCTGTGTGTTAACTCGCTCAAAATGTCAGTCTTTCGGATAAAGTGAAACTCTTAGATGAACAGATATTGATAAAGGAATGAAGAAAGATGTGGCTATAAAGTATGGTATAGCAGCAAGCAGTATGAATGTGAATAACATATGAAGGCGTCGATGCCGGTGTTTTAAAATGGGTTAAGGATGATTAGAGAAAATGTGCCTCTCTCGGGATTTAGGACACTTAAATTTTCAAGCCAGAGTTGGATGGCTAGATAAATTTAAAGAGACACTGAATTCCATATAAAACCATATCGGGAGAAAGCGCAAATGTTTCAGAAGAGGTGTGTGAAAAATGGGGAAAAAAAAACTGCAAAACTTCTGGAAGAATATGGTACATCTTTAATGCAGATGATTTTTAAGTGTCTACCGAATAAAACCTTAAAATTTCAAGACAAGTGCTTCGGAGGGAAACGTAGCAAGCAAAGAATAACTGTTTTGTTATGTGCGAATATGACTGGCAATGAAAAATTAAAACTGTTAGTAATTGGGGAAAAGTCAAAACCAGAGATGTTTCAAAGATACGAAATCTTTAGAAGTGGACTATGAATTCAATAAAAAGTCATGGATGACTTCGGAGACTTTTGAAAAGTGGCTATTAAAATGGGATAAACGATTGAGAAAACATTGCAAAATTGTATTGCTTATTATAGACAGCTGCCCTGCACATCCACCAGACTGTACTTCAAAATGCAGATTGAAGGACATAAGTTGTTTCTTCCTGCCAAATAAAACTTTGAAACTTCAGCCATTAGACCAAGGCATGATTAAAAATCTTAAAGTGGATTATCAAAAAAAGATTCTACAAAAATTCTTAGAGAGCAGCCAGTGTATAATGTTAATTTGTGAATCTCCATATCTAAGATGACTAAAGCTTGTCAGTGTGATGTGACTTCATCCACTATACACAACTGTAATAAGCTGGCTTCAAAAGTGATGCTGAATCCAATTTCAGATACTACCATTTTCCCTTCAAAGCCTGGCAGATTTGAAGGGAAAATGGCAGTATCTGAAAGACATGGGAGTTGAAGAAGGTACAGAGCTCTCCAATTTTCTCAACGTTGGCGACATTGTGATCGCTGAATATCCTATGGAGCCTGACATCTTGCAAAATGTTAAAAAATGTAGTGAAGAAACTACAGTGTGATGATGATACCGAAGAGGCTATTTTAAAAAAAAAAAAACCTTCACAAGAAGAAATGCTAAGCATTTGATACAATATGAAGGGGGTTACAGTTTGAAGAAAGTGATGTTTTCCGTTCTTTACAAAAATGTGAATTTTTATGAACATTTTTTTATATAATAAACCTGTACAAAGCAGTATTACGGACTTTTTTTTACAGTTCAGGATATGTGCTGAAAACCATAAAGAGGAGACGTAAGTTTGTCTTTGTTTGCTTATCGTTTTTTCAATTTCGGTTACTAATTTCTGTTGAACGAATTTTCTTTATCTTAAGTTTTTAGGTGGAACAATGGGACTTCGTTAAATAGACTCTACTGTAATCTTGTTACCAGCTGCTGAACTTGAAATTTGTTGTGTGGCACACAAACTTGGTAGCTTAAATATCTGTTGCATATAGTTTTTAACTGTTTTTCCCCCAGGGGACTCCAGGTTTTATTGGATGACCAAAAATTAAATGGATTGTAAAAAATAGCTTAGATTCTTAAATTTGAAATTAAAAATAAACATGGGAATATTTTACTCAGGAAAATAATCACTATCGGGCTGTACAATCTTTCCCCGACAACATACCAGTTCATAGATGCTACTTCAATAAAACTAATCTTTTGAAGTGAAGAAATATTTTTAACTGTTTTTTCTATTGCTTCACGATTTGGGAATATTCAGTTGTATATGAGGTTGTCTAGGGATAGTAAAAAATGTGATAATCGAGTGGGATAAAATATCCCATCAAAACTGTGGTTATTTTTTGTTCCTGCCATGTGAAGGTCTAGATTTGCAAAAGTATTAACAGCTTTGTGGTGGATCAATGCACTTTCTGAGCGGGAGGGGGTCATTCTGTACTCTCTGTATGTGATGTCATTAGTGATTGTTTGGCCAGAGGTTAAAGGACTACTGGATAATCTGCACTACAGTCTAACAACAAAATTCTGCTAATGGCTGCTTGGTTCTCTACTCTGGAGAATGCCAAATCACACATGCCCATTAAGAGAAGACATTTGCCTAATGCTTACAGCTGAATGAGTCCAAGATCAAAATCACTGCATTTTAAAATACAAGAATCTATTTAATAGTGTAAAAGCAATGTATGCTGGCAGTAGAGCTTTGTGTATGAGTGAATGGTTTTTTATCAAAATGGGTTTCTATTGGTGCAGGAGTCGGACAAGGTTGTGTAATGTCACCATGGCTGTTTAATATATTTATGGATGCATGCATGGGTGATGTCAAAATGGACTATACTGGTTTATGTCTGGGAAATATCTGTGTGCAGATTGCTGTATGCTGATGACACAGTCCTGTTGGCAGAGAGAAGTGAGTTGCAGGGTATATTTCTGGCTGTACAAAGTTTGCATGAAATTCAAACTGAGTATAAATAAGGGAAACACCAAAAGTTATGGTGTTTGAAAGAGGAACGGGTAGCACTGAAGGTGTAATGTAAGTATAAATGGCACTGTGATTGACCAGGTGAGTGAGTTTGTGTATTTAGGAAGTATGTTTGACAGAGAATGAATTGAATGGTGAAATTAGTAGGTGAGCGAATTCTTCATTGAAAGTCGTGGTTGCTTTGGGAAGTTTTCACAGGAATGGTGGGTTCTCAAGAGAATCCTGCATGGCTGTGTATGAAAGTATAATAACTGATTGTTCCTACTCTGATGTATGGCAGTAAAACCTGGGTACTACAGAAGAAACTTGCTGACTTTAGTAATGGATCTTAACTTTTTCAACAGATCTAGATACATGCAGAATAGAAAAACACCCATTGTTGGGGAAGGGGGCATTTTAGTGTTAGCTGCTTCATTTCTTGTCAAGTGACCCAAAATTTAACACTTTTACCTTACCATCTTGGATTTTTCAAATTTGGCTCTCCTAATGTACCCATAGAGACAGTAAAAAAAAAAATCCAAATTTTTAGATTTTTGTCTGCAGTAGTTTTAAAGTTCCCTCTGAACACAGTTCTCAGCTGACATGTAATTCCAAAAGAAATAAAAAGAATGTTGGGGTAAGAACAATTTTGTAGCTTATTTTATAAGCTTTCATATGATATGTAACATTACTAGTTTTGGATATTTTAATTTCAAGGTCATATGATACAATTTTTGACCTTGAATTTCTCAAACCTAATTTTTTTAAATTTTGAAAAAAAAATCCTCAAACTTCTATCTTTTAGCATCATTTGTGGAAAGTTTCATAATGGGATCGCAGTGGGATCATGTTTCATGAATTTTTTAAAAAATATTATGCAAAGGAAAAACAATCGGGATGCGAAAGAATTTTTCAATTTTAATTCCTTTGGATAAGCTAATTTATTAAATTATAACTAATTGCATACCTTTTTTAGTATTGTCACCATCCCTTCCAAGTTAACTTCAACAATCCCTTGCAAGGCAGTAGTTTTGAAGTGCCATGGTTGCTGCATCCATCTCTTTCTTGCAACGGTAGTAAGTGCGGCCAGTGGGACATATGGGCTTTACCGTGGTCAGGATTTGGCAGACAAGCACTTAAAGTTCATCTTCAAAGTCCTGTTTGTATGTAAAAGATGGAACAGGACCTTCAGGGTTTAGAAACTTCACTTCCACCATCTCAGTTGTCTCATTTTTGTTTAAAACTACAGCAAGCCACCATTTCTTGTCATACTCACATGCTACATATCCTTTAACTTCTGATAGTGAGAGCTTATGATTCAAATCTCCTGACAAAGAAAACTTGTGTGATTGCTCACTCTTTGAAAATACCTTTGCCAGTACTACTTTATCTGACACAGGGAGGAAACTGTTGAACTTTTGGGTGCCTTGTATTGGTTTTGCAACCAGAAATCACTCTTCAAGCACTTTCTCTTCTAAGTGTTGTTGGTTATTAAAAAAAAAACCTCAATGGAGTCAGTGTTGGCCTGACTCCATGCTAACTGCTGTGATTGTGTCATAATTTGTTCTTCATGGGTCGTTGGAGGCTTACCCTTGCTGCAAGTCATTTCACTGTTTCCCCAGACCATCACATACACCTTTACCATGGGCTGTTGCATAGAAATGCCATTCAGCTTTGATTCCAAACTCACTTTCATGGTGGCATATGTTTGAGAAGTTTTTTCGGTTTTTAAACTGTGCAGCTGAACCATCAGAGAAGTAGATCTTTTTCAAATTTGGTATCAGTCCAGATCTTAGATATGAGAAGTGTTTTCTGAAGCAAGTGTACGGCAACTGTATCGTGCTCAAGAGATTCGGAGATACAAACAATACCTTTAAATTTTAAACCATCGGAATCCTTGCAATACACTACTATTGGAAAAACTGTTGCCTGGGCATTGTTCCAGTGGAAAGACTAAGCTTAATCTTGCAATGCAAAGGCATAGTTTTCTGCAAAATCAAAGGATACCACAGCCTCATTTTCTTTGACGTTCTCCTTCAAATGCAAAAAATGCTAAAGACTTTTTTTGCTATAAAAGAATGTCTTTTCAGGGCCAACAACTGTTCACACAATGATTCAGCAAAACCCACAGAAAAGTTTTTGGAATGTTTCAAAAGTACATCTGTCAACAGGTACCCATTGCTTGTAGGTGATATGGTCCATTTCTTCTTTCCAGCTTTTTACTTAAATCCTGTTTCAGAACTTCTACACCAGGACATTAAGATGACATGCCTGTACCTGACTCATCACATTATCTTTGCTAAACAGGTTTTATCACTCACTGCTGTACTGTCATTGAGTAATATTATTTAATCTTGCACCTTGTATCATAAGTTTCACATTTTGATGTGTCATGCAAGCACATACTGCCTGAGTACCACTTCCTCCAGCTAAGACAGTGCTTGGGATGTATGTATTTCATCAAACTTTGAAAACTAACTTTTTGGTAGGGTACTTTTTCTTGAACTGATAATTTCATTTAAATTCCCCAAAACTAGCCTTTTTTGCACGTGAATTCTAGTCTTACCTGTTTTCACTGAAAGTCTTTTTCCCAGGCATGAGATGAGTAACATCACTGTTATAGAAACTTAACTTTTTCAATTAGATTCATTAAGAACCTTTCCTGGCTTTAAATTAGGTGTTGCCAAAATACCATTTTCTTTTACTGCAGCTTTTACTTATCTTGCCATTCTGTTGCAGATTCCAAATTCTTCCTATTTTTTGCATGGCAGCTTCTTGATAGTACTGTTAACCTAAGTTTCAGTAATAAATTTCAAATTTTTTCTTCTTGAAACTTTTTTTCAGCTGACTTAGCATTTCACAATCAGCATTATTTGTCATACTTTCACATACATCTTCACTAGATCCAATCTGTACTTTTTCAGTTAAACATCTTAATTTTTTTTATCAGTTATTTTTTTATCTGTCACCAGCTTAATCTGTTTCCTACAACTATCACAAATTTTCATACCCTTTTGAATAATGTCCAATGCACCACACCTCCATTATGTAACAGGCCTGAGGCATTTTGAAACACCAGTATGTCTTTCTTTGTTGAAAGGGTTACAGCAGAAAATCCCAGCAGTATTTCTACTAAGTACTTTTCAGCCATTGGAAAATATATGTACTCACAAGTCTTATATTTACTATAAACACAAATTAACTTACTAACTTTTGTATATATGGATTACAATAGTACTAAAATAATTAATGATGTTGCCAGTATCCAACAATGCTTTCGAATTTAAGGTATGTGAACAGGTGATTCTGTATTCACATGTGTACACCTTACATTTGGAAAGCATTGTGGGATACTTGCAACATTAATTTAGTAGTTAAAAATTGGCATCACATTTAAACCGGGGGGGGGGGGGGTCTCGTGGTGTTCGAAAGTATTACTCTAAAATTTGCGTCATTAATGATCCTGAGGCTGGAAGTTGTTTTTTTAGAAGGATGGATGAAATTGTCCTCTGAGGCCATTAAAAAAAAAAAAAAAGAGTAAAGGAAAGACATCAGTGGAAAGAGAAATTAAGCAGAGTTAAGACATGGCTGTGAAACTTACTAAAAAAAAATGCAGGGAGGCAGAGGGCTTCAGCTGTTCTAGCAAGTACAACAAAAAACTAAAGCAGTGTCGTTTAAAGCAACTATTGTTTTGTATTCCGTAACATTGTGAACAGTGTTGTGCTGCATTATATTTGTACTTTCTGGCTGTCTATTTTTCACCCCCCCCCAAGTATCGTGATACATAGTTTGCGACTAGATGGCATAACTAGCACAGATTTCATGTAATTGCGAAGGACAACACATGTATAAGAAAGTCCTTGCAACAAGCTTTGATAATTAGTGGAGGACAGTTCATTGCAGTGTGAACAACATTGTTTCAGTGTCTATTTTGCTTTCAATTAGAACTTTTGGTTTAATCCTGTGGAACATGAGATTGCTGTTTGTAAAAGATGTAGGCAATGAGAGAATGTGTTAGGGGGTGCAACAATACTGGGTTATTGCCTATGACAAGAAAATTTTCAAAGAAAGTGGTGTTTCAGGCCTACCATAACTCTGCAGAGTAGTTGGGGGCATTTGTTGGTTTTCAGGTAACTGCAAATTTGCAACTGAATGGGTTGGCTGTTGTGATGCGTTTTATGTGTGGTAGTTTTCAGTTGAAAAGCTAGGTTTCCAAAGCTGTGGTGTATATAAAGTACATCTTACTGTTTTTGTCAAAGATACTTAGCACAATATATTCAGGGTGTGCAGTTAAAGCATCATGCTGACTTTGAGGAGAAAGACACTGACAGCATTCGAGTGTAAGTGAACCAAGAAAAATTAAACTGCGAGCCACTTCTCAAAAAGTTGCAGAACTGTGTGCAAAAGTGGTGATCCTCCTGTAATGTAAAAATATTGAAACCTCTGCACTACTGAAGAAAGGATTAGTTTGTGCCCTGGAGAGGTAAAATACATGTTGGGGGTGGGGGGGGGTCTGGTATTGTGAACAAAGATGTTTTGAAGATACGTAATATGAAGCAAAATGTTAGGAATACTTGAGAGAAAGATGAGTAAAGTGCAAAAGGTATTGCATAGCTGCCAATCCTTCCGCTTTCAGGGGTCTTTCAGATATTCTGATCAGAAAACTATTTCTTCAGATTTTTCATTCTCATACCAAAAATCTTTGCTTTTTTTCATTTTTTTCTCCCAGTTTCAAGAGCAAAAAAATATATATATATATATTCCACTTGAAAAAATCCTAACACTACGATTAAAAAAAAATATTCTTATTTCCGCTGTAAAGAAAAAGTGCGAGTGGCACGGTTTTCTGCTTCGACATGGTCTTTTGGATGGATCACTGCGGCTTCCCTTTTTCTGCTTTGATGTGGACTTTTGGATGGATCCGAGTACCGCGCAAGTGGCACAACACTGGTGACCTCTATTCCCATCAGGCTATGTAGCTGCATAACTTAATAGTTCAATAACTTTCTCTCTATGCCCCCTCCCCCTTCAGATAACGCATTGTTCGTCCCCCAGGTTGTAACTTCTCGGAGGCCAGCGTAGAGTGTTTTGCATTTCAGCAGGTGTCTTTATTAGTCCCAGTTCGAAATGCTATTTCAGATCGTAGAAAAAAAAATCGAACAGATTTTAAATTGTGGATTTTTTTAGCCCAGATTGATACCCAACATGATGAAATTAAGCAAAAGCTGCCAGTTTTGTGAAATTAAAAATTTCACAAAAATTGAACAATCGAAATATTAAAAAAAAAAAATCTGTAAAAGACCTCTATCAGTAAATTTAACCAGAAATCCGTAAATTGTACGGATAATCCATAAAAAGTTGGCAAGTATGCAAGTCCATTTTTGAAGATTTCCAAATTTCGGCAACGACGCACAATGTTTTTGTCCTGCCACATGCATATTTTTTTGCAATGTTACTGTCTGGGAACATGTGCTTAAAAAGCACACTTGCATGGTCAGCACAGCTTAAAGGTAAGTTATGTTACACGAGGAATGAAGTAAACAAGCACTCGGCACGAGTAATGGCATCGGAAGAGAACTATCTCAAGCAAAATTTAATCTTTTGTTATTTTCTACGCGCTTAGAATTGTCCATGTGTTTTTGCATACGAATGTGATTAATGACATCTCCTTTGCCCTTGTGGACAACTGAAAAATCAAATCTACAAATAGAGCAAAAGGCAAATTGTTGGCCCTTCCTTGATTTGATTATTCACATATAATCTGTCATATAACACTTCTTTAAAACAGACTGATATTTTCTACCAGTCATCACTTGATTAAACACATGCACAAAAAGTTCTTAGAAATTCCTGTGAAGAGAGACTAAGTACATCAAACAAACCAAAACATGCTTCAGATACAGTCGACAGACGAGAAATCTGCGTCTGTACATGCGCCCAACGCCAAGCCTGTTCCTGCTCCGTACCTGCAGCACCAGAGATCATTAGTGGACAAAAGAGTAAACATTGCTGCTGACCCAAAGGGGAAAAAGGTCTCTTCTTCACTAATGAACCGATGCCTCGGAGAACTTAAAACTTTTACCCTTGTTACTTTTTAATTTACGCTACGGAAATCATGATGGAATCCAGAATTCCGGGAAAGGTAATGCAATGAAATCCGGCATTGCCGGCCTAAACCCGGAGGTTTGGCAGGCCTGATATTGGAATCTTTATTCTGATGTTATAGTAAGTAGTCTACAAAAGATGCTAACAGAAAATGTTGACTGTGCATGCTTTGTTCAACAAAAAAAGCATGATAGAAATAAAAAATTTGGGGAGGAAATTTTGGAATTTAATTAGAAAACTTGTGCATCAGGTGAAAAATTTAGGATGCCTTGGGTTTGTCTACATATGATGCATGGGTTTTCTGATCTCAAAATATGAACCTTTTTTTGTCTGGTAGCTTTACCATTAAAATAGAGCTTTGCCTTCTCTGAAAAGCAAACTCATAGCAAGAAGTAATTATTCTCGTCAGTAGGGTTCAAAATACCATTAGCATGGCTCCAAAAATCCAGTCTCCATTGGTGACCACAATTTCGCTACTTTTACTTTATTCTGTTTTGCCATAGAATGAGTGACAGCAATTTTTTTTTTAAATCGCATGAAAGTCTCCTCAATTTTCAAGAAGAAAAAAATGTGCAAGTGAGGTTATGACAGAGGTGAAGACAGGGACTGGTATGAAAAGGTAGAGTTTAAGTTTTTGATAGGGCATAAGATGTAAAAGATCACTAAAACAGCAAGATACCATCAGTGATGGAATGTGTTGAGTGCTGCCATAACCAAGATGGAAGTGTAGGGGAAAGACAGCATGAATAACCATTGTGGGATCCTATCCTAAGCATGAGGACATATGCTCAGTTACTGATTCTCCATTGTCAGCAAGCCCACCAGAAGTAAAAAGAAGCTTCAAAAAATGACAATCTTTGCTGCTATTTTTAATAATGCAAAAGACAAAGCTATTCCTGATACTTTTTAGAGCTGTGACTGTGTGTTGGTTAAATCATGACTTAAAGTTCTCACAGTTTGCTGCTAGAAAATCTTGCTGGCTACCAGATTTTCAGAAATTTTTGGAGCCCTGGCCAATTAGCAAATGTCAAGTTTTGGGCAGTCATCAGGCTGCTATTCTTGAATTTTTGACTTGTCATGTAACTGTAAACAGTTGCAATGGTTTACTTTGGAATCTGTAGTTGGCATAAATCTTGTATCCCCTATTTCTGAAGTGATCTTGTGAATGCAGTTTGAATGTTTCTCAATAGTATCGAGGCTTGAAAAATACCATGCCAGAGATGCTTAGGGTGCTTAAATTATTGGCCTGGGCAGGTAAATAACAAATCTAGCTGCCTGGACCAGGCAACTAGATTTTAAAATAAAGTTAGGAATAGAATTTCCTACTACACAAGAAAAAAAAGATGGTCGTTGCATGTCGTTTCGTGTTGCTGCTAATCACCGGAAGTTGTATTAGAGTGTTAAGGACAGAACAATATCTGTTCCTAAATTACATTATGCTGTAGGTCCAGGAATTGAACCATATGCATAGCTGCCAAGTTGTACGAATTTTGACCTTATTGTAAGATTGTACAGATTGCTTGATAAAAGTCCGAATTTTCCTGAAAATGCTAAAAAAAAAAATTGTGATTGTGAAAATTTCATGCATGAAAAGTTACTCATCCAATGGAAGCATATCGCTGCGTGTAAGTAGTGCTAACAGTCTGAACAACACTGCACTGAGAAATGGAACACACCCTATGCAAAAGTTAAAAGTTGAGTTGCATCATGAAATCACGTGACCAAGTGGAGAAAATCGCGAAACTGTGACCATAGTAATTCATCACCATTTGCCAGTATCGTGGCGAATCGCGAAGTTTTTTTTTTTTTGGTGAAGCACTTCCAGTGACTTGATGTTGATACTGGAAATATGTTGAGTAAAATGTCAAACCAACAATATTTAAAAAAAAATTTTAGATCCGTACACCAATAAATTCTCATTTGTCGTGAAATTGCAGAAAGGTGAGAATTTTGCTTTTTGTTTGGTCTGTAGTTGCAATTTGAACATTTTCCATGGAGGGATTAATGACGTTAAAGTGCATATTAAATCGAAAATACATCGTGGTTTTGCAGCATGTATCAAAGAACTCTAACATTGGAGCATTTATAAACAGGGATATGGCTAATATATATCACTAAGCTGTTCTGAGATTCAGAGGTTAGCTCCATAAAGAAATGCAAACTACCAGATATTTTTTACTTGCTGTTGCCGTATCAAACTTCTCCATTTACAGCAATCTTGACATAAAACTTGGGCTTCACTCACATCCATCACACACTGTGCACAAGATCTTCTGTATTTCATACTCATAATCTTTCTCATGCAGACACTCCTGAATCTGATCTTCCCATGACTTCCTTAGCATTCCTGTCTTTCCTTCCTGCCACTTGGGCTAAAAAAAACTTTTTAGTAAGCATCTCATCACTCATTCTTTCAACGTGGCCAAACCACCGTTTCATATTAGTCTCCACCTTGCTAACATTTTGCTTCACATTACACAACTGCAACGCAGCTTCATTCCTCACACAATCGGAAAGTGTCTTGCCAGAAACCCAACTCGTTTCTCCAGCACACAAACTACTCCTGTTTCTTCTGTCAGTACCCAGGTTTGACTGCCATACATCAGTCTGAACAACTACACTTTCATACAGAGTCTTGCAGGACTTTTGCGAACCCATCGTTCCTGTGAAAACCTCCCAAAGCAGCCATGACTTTCAATGAAGAATTCTTGCCTATTAAATTCACCATCCAATTTGTTCTCTGTCAAGCATGCTTCCCAAACACTCATTCACCTATTCAGTCACTGTGCCATTTAGACTTATATTACATTCAGCACTACCAGTTCCTCTCTCAAAAACCATGACTTTGGTTTTTCCCTTATTTATACTCAGTTTGAATTTCATGCAAACTTCATACATCCTGGACAACATACTCTGCAACTGATTTTTGCTCTCTGCCAACAGGACAGTGTCATCAGCAATCTGCAAGCATGGATATCACAAAGACATAAACCAGTATTATCTATTTTGGCATCGTGCCTGCATGCAGCCAGGGTGACATTACACAACCTTGTCAAACTCCTGCACCAGTAAAAAACCATTTTGATGAAACACTATTCACTTGTACACAAGCTGTACTTCCAGCATACATGGCTTTTACACTGTTAAGTAGATTCCCAGTTACACCATATTCATTCAATACCTTCCACAAAAGTGTCCTATTTGTTCTGTCGTAAGCTTTCTCTAAATCTATGAAGGCAGCAAAAACGTTCTTACCAACAGCCAGATACTTTTCAATCCTCATGCGTACTACAAAAATTTGGTTAGTGCAGCATTTACCAGGCATAAAACCACTTTCTCTGGTGTAAGACCCCATACTTTTTCAATAACTACCTTACCAAGCACTTTCCCTGGCACACTTGATAGGCTAATACCACAATAGTTCTTGCAGTCAGTCTGATCAACTTTTTCTTATGCAAGGGAACAATGATGACATCATTCCAATCTTGAGGGACAATTCCTAACTCCTAGCAAAACTGGCAAATTTCAGTTTACCAGTCAGTCTCCACCATATTTCAAAATCTTGGCAGTTATGCCATCAACTCCCAGAGCCTTACCATTCTGAATTTTTTTTTAGAGCTTTGCACACCTCTTGAGATTCCTCCTGTGCTTCCATCCTTCATTGTGACATCTTCTGCCTCTGAATCACCTTTGCTTTCCTGATCTAAAAACTCACAGAAGTATTCACCCAATCTTTCACTTAACTCATTGGGCTGGCATATCATTTCCCTGATCCTATTCTTCACACAACTTAACACTTTGTTCCCCCTATTTCTCCCAACCCTGAGTCTTGTGTACTTCCAGGAAGTCTTCCTATCTTTCCAAACAGCCAATTCATGCCTTTCCACCTTCTCCATCCTATCTTTTGCCTTACTCTGGCAAACCAGCTTAGCTGCTTCACGCTTCTTACAGTGGTATTCATCCATAGAAACTCTACCTTGCAACATCTCCAAATAGGCATCCTTCTTTCTCTTGCCTCCTGGAATTTCACTATTCCACTAAGCATAGCCCCTATTGCGGTGCCACAGACCTCAGCAGCAGTGACCACAGTTCTTAAAACAATCCCACTTCTTTTCTGTATCCCTCTCACATGATTTCAGCTCTTTCAGCCATTCTCTGAGTAAGTTAGAATAATACTGATCTTCAGGAAGCCTTTCAACTTTTATTCTTTCCATCCTAGGCCTCTTCCTTTTCCTCCAATCAACATTCAGTTTCACTCGTGACACTACCAAGTAAATATCAAAGCCAACATCCGCACCTCTCGTCATATGAGCGTCAACTAAGATTTTGTTGTCTATGAATCAGTGTCTGAAACACGATTGCACTTTTGACCAAGAGTACGATTTTCCCAAGTATATGTGCATATATACTTGTGGCTCTAAAACGTATTAGATACACACAAACCATTCTCAATGCAGAGTTCAATTAATCTTACACCATTATCATTTACACAAGGATCATTAAACTTACCCAAACATTGTCAGAAATGGCATTCTGCATACACTTACTTTAGCATTGAATCCCCTGCTATAACTCTTTAGCACCAAACTGGCTCAAAACAGTGTTTAGCTCATTCCAGAAGGTTCAGTTGCAGGGAGCATACACTACAACAATTACTACTCTCTGAAGTTTCACTTTCAAACAAATCCAAAAAAAATTCTCACTTGTGCAGCTATAATGCATCAAGTTAATCTTTTCACTTAAAATCACACCTGCACCAGCCTGTCCCCACAAATTATCCAATATTCCTGACCATACACTTACCATGCCATTCACTACTTCTATCCCAATTTCCTTCTTTTTGGTTTCACTTGCACACAGCACATCCAATCTATACCTATTTGTTTCTTCAGCCACCTCATTCATCTTGCAGTTTATACCTCTAGTATTCTATACACCAATCTTACACTCACTCAGCCGTGATCTCTTTTTCATGTCTTTCTCCAGCTCCATATTTCTGTGGTGGACCATCCTTCTCAAGTGTGGTAGGTCCACAATATCCCACACTTGAGTCTTTTAATATTCTTTGTCTTAATCAGGTAAGTACATCAGTGTGGCAGATTAGCCCACATCTGACTGTTCTATTTGGGTCATTCAACTTAAGGGTTGTGTAACAAAACCCAGTGAGTTGGGTCTTTTTGCCATTGTCACACAAAACTAGCTGGTACCTCTCAAAGGTTCACAAAGTCCTTGTTGCTGTTCTGTGTGCCATTGTTCCCACGAAGCGCCCCGAGGAGGCAAACCCATCTCTCACTAAGATAGTGAATTCGATGTTATAAATGTAGAGTGCCTTTTTACTGCTTTTATCATTGAACGTAATTTACCTATTGCAGTTGCTGACCATGCAGGTCCTTTGTTCTGAGCAGTGTTCCCAAAGTGTGAAGTTGCAAAAAGGTATGGTAGTGCAAGAATGAAAACTTCTATTATTGCAGAAATGTTTTCTAAAAATTCAGAATTGCTATTGAGTTTATTGAAAAACACTCAATTTTCAATTGCAACAGATGGAAGTAATGAGTGATTTGCAACTTTACCCAGTCGCCGTAAGTTTTTTTTTTTTATAATGCTGATGCGTATAAAGTTGACTACTCTGTGCTTGGTGTGCCAGCTTTGTCAAATGATTCAAAGGGAAGAACATTGCCCAACTTCTTTTGGCCACTTTGGAATCTAGAAATATACCAGTTAAAAATTGCTTTGCACGAAGTGTACATAATGCACCTGCAATGGCTGCCTTAAAAATGGTGTTGCTGCAGTTTTAAAAAATGCACATAAGGATCTGGTGGTAATCGGCTGTGCTTTCCACTTTATTAACTTGGCTGCTGAAAGGGGGCTGCTAGCTTTCCAGTATCTGTTGAAATTTTGGTTGACCTTGTTTTTTACTTGAAGTTAAGTAGTAAGAGAAGTTTAAGCAGTTTCAACTGGCTCAAAACAGTGTTTAGCTCATTCCAGAAGGTTCAGTCACAGGGAGCATACACTACAACAATGTATGGTGTTGAAGTAAAGTACTAAAACATGTATGCTATTATGTTTTTAATTTATTTTGTAAATGTTTTCAAGTAGATAAAATGTATAGAGAAATACAGTGTTTGAATATTAATCAAAATAGTTAAAAAAAAAAAAAAAAAAAAAAGGGGTCAATACCTAGGAATTTCCCAGACTTCATATGTTCCTAATGAATAGTAGGAATATTCAGTGTGAAGTAAATTCCATTTGAACAAGAGAAAAAGAAAATAAAGAATATTCTCATTTATGCTTTCATACTTCAACTACTGCATGTTTATTTCATTTGTCTAGAAAACAGGATATATTTTCATTTTATGAATGTGCTAATTATCAATGGAATTTATTTCAAATACCATTTCAGCACCATTTATTAAAGCTTTTAGATAAGCTACTGTGCATAGAGATAAATTTTTTGCTGTAGGCACTTTAAAATAGCAGAAAATTCAGAATGCCCTTTTACAGCTTTTATTATTAAACAATTTACCTATTCAGTAGGTAAATACTGTACTAATTTTAATGTGAAGAATTGTACTAATTTCAACATCCGTAAGTTGGCAGGTATGCAGATGTAGTTTTGCTTCAAATGTTTATAATCTGCTACGGGCTGCGTGCTTCTGATAGAACTAGCCTCTAGTGTTTAAGGACAAAGGGCTGAAACTTTAACAAAAGGAACATGGTAGAATTGCTAGACTTCTCAAATACCAATTTCAGCATTTTAAAATTTGAGATACTCCTTTGTGCATTGAACATTTTGAATATAGACCCTTAAAACAGAAATATAAAACGTAAAAAGAATTCAAATTTTTTAACTTAAATCGGAACCCTAATTTTACACTGCTGCTCGTAATTATAAGGCCAGTCGTATTTTGTAGAAGGGTGCACAGGAATCGCACATTGACGATTATGTACATGACTTGGATACCGAACCTACAAGAGTTTCAAACGAGAGATTTGTAACCTCAGACAAATCTTATAAAGGTAGTGAAATAACTTAAGGTGTCCATAAATACAAGGACACGAAAAGTACCAAGAAAAATGTCCATGACGTGAATGTGTTCTCGAAGACACCGCACATGTCGTTTTGTGTAATAACAGAATGTCTCATGGAGAGGAGTTAATTGCAATTGAGGTTTGAAAGATATGGAAACTTTGCAGTGAAGGGAAATTATATGAGATAGCTGTTGCAATTAAAAAGTCAAAAGGTGCAGTAGAAAATGCAATAAAGAGGTATCAAGGGATCCATTAAAAAGCATTCCGGTCACAAACGAAAGCTGTCTTCAAGGGATATTAGACTTGCCATGGCAACCAGGAAGAGTCTTTCAATGAAATTGCTGGATCCATACCAGTCAAACTGTTTTAAGTGTGCTGCACAGCTCAACTGTTGCCAAACACTTGAAAATGAAAGCGAGATCCACCCTCACCAGAAGATAGATATGATGAAAGCCGTTTTACTCCAGCCGGTGCAGAATAACATCAGCTGGGATAGTTATTTTTCTGACTAAAAGCGTTTTAATTTAGATGGACCAGACTGGTCTACATTATTATGGGCATGATCTCTGCAAAGAAAAAGATTTGACATTGAGGCAACATCAAGGTAGTCCGTCGTTAATGTTCTGGGTGGTGCTTCTGCTAATGGGAAGGCCGATTTATTCCTGAACGATAATCCAAGTGTTAGATCAACAACTGTTGAAATTATCACCACCTAAAAGCCACTAATATTCTATCTTTCAGCAGAACAATGCCCCATCGCACATATAGAGTTTGTAAACAATGGTTTTCGGACAATAACATCCATGTTCAGACCTGGCCACCCAATTCTTCAGACTTGAATATCATTGAAAATGTTTGGGGTGCAATGGCTAGATTGGTATATGCTAATGGCAGAAAATTTTCCACTGTTACTGAGTTAGAAAAGGAAGTCTTAGCAGCATGGGACAAGATCACTCAGTATTTACAGAAACTTGTTGAAAGTATGTCTAACAGAATGGTTCAGTGTATAGAGAACAAAGGTGGCCATACCACCTATTAAAGGTAATAATATTGTAAAATTAAATGTTTACACGTGGAAGGGCAAGCTGTCCTTATAATTTTGGACCTGTGTCCAAATGGCACTTGCTTTGCTTGTAATTATAATTAAAAACAAAGCAAATACAAAATGTTTCTGCTATGCTGTGCCATCAATTATGTAAATAAAGTTTTCCTGTTCCTGCTGTTATTTTGTATTGTGTATCACCAGTGTTTATGGTGTCCTTTAACTGTCTTTATAATTATGAGCAGCAGTATATATGTATAAAAATTTTCCTGTGTATCCAGCTTTTACTACCTGAGCAGGTAGATAATTTTTGCACATGCCCAGCTGGGCAACTTTTCAGGTATTTTTTTCAAGCCTTGAGTATCATTGGCAACTATCTTCCATTGCGTTCCTGTTTCTGTGATTTAACTTCATACGAGATGGCTTCTTTTTGTAAAGTGTTCTGAACTTTCACAGAACAGTGTCGGATTGTTTCCACAAGACACAATACATCATGCTTTCTGTCGCAGATGCAGTCGTAACTGCACAGGTGTTACAGTTCTCCTGGTATGTAGATGCAGTAGATGAAAAACACCCTTGCAAACTATGCATGTACAAGATCCCTTGTAAGAAAAATGACTACGAATCAATAAATTATAGCACACTGTAATTAGGAAAATCATACATGAGCACCCTGTGTATTGTACTTTGTATTTGAGTGACTTTGTTCATACAGTGTAATAGTTCACAAGTTCTTTTTATTTGCAGGTGTCTCAACCAAATAAAGAAGATCCTCCTGAGAAACAACAAGAAAGGAGAGTTACAGTTGTTGGCACAGCTGAAGCCCAGTGGAAAGTAAGTTTTCACATTGAAACCTAAAGTTTTTTTATTCTTAACTGAAGTGATTTTTCAGTTTTAAAAACTTAAATCATGTTTTGTTGAATTTTTCAGGCACAGTTTATGATTTTCAAAAAAGTTGGGTATGAAGGCTATGCCAGTCCTGCTGAAGCTCAGCTGAGAGTTGAAATCTACGTGCCATGTAACCAAGTTGGCAGAATCATTGGAAAGGGAGGCCAGAATGTAAGTGTTAGAATTAAGTAAAGTTTATTCATTGCTAGATAAGTTCTTTAATTTCAGATCCTGACTGTTCACTGTATTACTGGTATTAGCTTACTGTGACTTACAGTGTGCTCATTAAGTCAGGCATGAAAAACTTCCGTGAAAACGCAGAAATCTGCTTTTTTCTGTTCTGTTTTTGGTGTTGCAGATATTATTCCAAAAAAAATGCAATAAAATTTTTATGGTGGGGGAGGGAGGGGGTATGCCTGCCTCTCTTGCAAAAAGCAACATCGTAATGACTTCGAATAACAGGATGGTTACGGATGGGAATGACGTCGCCTCTTTCAGGGATGGAAATTCTGCGCCAAAGTGTGCCAAAACGAAAGTCTTGAGCCATCTTGCTAAAAAAGGCAGGTTTTGTGCCATTGGGCGCCAGAAGCTCTGTGCCCCGTCGTCATAGTCGGGACTTCGGTACAGTCAATTCTCCATGCGCACTGTTCCGCTTGACGCTGAGCAAGTCCATGCGGTGGCAAGAATTATTTAGCGACTCCAAGTACTAGGAATTTTACGTAGTTACTATGGAAATAGTCTACGAAAAACAGAGTATGCTATGGAAATAGTCGGTCCGCTACGAACGACGGAAAACGTAGAGTATGCAACAGAAATAGAAAATCTCTGTGAAATAACGTTATTAAACATCTGTGTAGTTTATTTTTGTTTTTTAAGATTCTAACACTTTTTTTAAATATTTTCAGGAATGTTTCTTGGGTGTTGAATGTCATAGTTTTCAGTTTCCTCATATTAAATTTTTTTCGACCAAGTCCACCCCTTTTTCTCTCTCTCTGCCTGATTATATTATTTTTGATGTTTTCTTGTCATATTCCTCATTCTAATCTTTGGTAATAGTGAAAAGGAGAGACTTTTTAAGAATTTTTTCTAATGAAATACATGTTACCCTATTTCTAATACATACTACTTCAAAACTAATCAATAGAGAGCAATAGTTTTCTCCCTTTTATTAAACGAAATTAAATTTCTTTATCTGTATTTAATACGCGCCGTTTCAGTGTCCTGTAAAATTGTTTCACGACAGAGTGAGCAATGCAGTATCTATTTTTCACTTTCATTTTCCATAAAATTAGTTTTTTTTTTAATTTCTTACTTATACTTGATATTAATTCGTGGATTTGCGGAATTCCGCTTTTTCTGCCATCATTTGGGCCATCTCCACATCTATGAAAAGCTGTTTTGGGGGGAAGGGAGGGGTCTTTTCCGTCTGGGTACGGTATTTCATCATTCAAAACTTTCTAAAACTGAAGGTAAACGGAGTGAAGACTTTCCCCCATAATCCTAATTTATTTTCTCGCGATGTTTCTTCTGTCCGGTATTGTTATTTTCATTTTAATGCATAAATATTTGTATTTTAGCTTGAAAAACTGAGAGAAAATGTCCGAAAACGGAAGTTTGACGTAGCGAAGATTTCGCCAGCAATCGTAATCCCCGCTCGTGCGACCTTCCCTCTACGCTGTGTTGTTGTTAAATGTCAGTAATTTTATACTTTAGATGCAGTGATGTGCTCCAGTTTAATATTTAAATTTCAGTGAATCCCAAAACATTTTTTTTTTTTAAGTTAAATTAAATTCAGTGCCCTCAAAAATAATGAAAGCATTATTGAGTTGTTTCCCTGGCTCTCAAGTGGGAAATTCTTTTAGTATGATGGGGGATGTACTTGATGATAAAGAATCCAGCAACATGAAAATTGAAACATTTTCATCTGTTCAAACCATGAAATATGAGCTACTGAATCAGGATAAGTCAGCCTTGGATTTTTTAAGAAAAACTATTATTTGCATGACCTTGTAAGAGATTTATGCCAAAATATGAAATTATCATATTCAGAATATAAGAATTACAAGATAAGTAAGAAATAAAAATATGAAAGGAGCTAAATATCTCTAATAACTTACGCAGCAAATTAAAATCAAATGAATTGGTTCAAGCGAAAGAAAACTAGCCGGCTAATTCATAAAAGGTTAGAACAAATTGTTAGACAAACAACTTAAGAAAATGAATTTCATTAGTTGTGAATGGCTTTTATTATTTATCTACAAAAGTAACATTTTTGCAAGCATTTATCATATTTCTTCATTAATAATTTTGTCAAATCAAAAATGAACATTTTATTCTTCATCAAACTTTTATTACTTATCAACAAACATGTCAAGTTTTTCAAACCTTCAAGATTTCATTTCCATACAACATTGTTATCTTATAAAGACATTGTTCTGTGAGCAATTTTCTATGCATATGAACTCATCGGCAAATTTCCCCTTTACATTATATTGTACTATATATTTAATTTTCTTGAAACAAAATACATACATTAAATGTATTTAGTTGGCAGGCATGTGACCAATACCTAAAAGTCATGGTTGTGTACATTAAAGAGTGAAATGCAAGATTACTCTCACATGTGCGTAAGTTCAGCTTTTCCTATCACTGCCCACTTTCGTGCCTGTTAAGTAATGTGACAAAAATATCAAAACAAAGCATACTTTGAATTGCTAGATTCAAAATCTTCCAACACCACATAACGATTAGATCTTTCATACAGGTGTTTGAAGGCTTGGTGGAGAAATCCTGAACCAGCACCTCTTCCAGTCTTTTCGGTCACACCTCGTTAGATGTTCTCAATGTTGCGAAGCACTCCTCTTTCAAGGCACACTTTATCTTTGGGAAGAGGTTTTAAAGTCTGGAGCCAAATCTGGCGAGTAGCGGGGTGCTTAATTTTCAGGAAATTTTTTAGCATTTTATCTCTAAAATGCTCTTATATTAATAAGGCAGAAGGGGAAAATACACACTAAAAATTAAGTTTCGTGCAAACGTGCATGTTCTTCATTGTCATGAACTTTTTGCGTATTATTGCCTCTGCCGCTCATGTCCTGTTAGTCATACCTAAATAAAATATAAAAAAAATTGTAAAATCAAAATGCTTACCCATTCCAGTGCTCATTGTCCATTGAATAAAAAAATTTCGTTTTTGGTGGGTGATGGGCGCCCAATGGGAAATGGCTGGTCAAGTAAAGTCACTTTACACCCGTTAAATGTCAGTCTGTTGAAAACATCTCATTGTAACTAGTTCTCGAAGTGAAGTTTTTGTATGAATACTGTACATTATGACCAATGGAAATCTTTACGATAATGAAGCATAAAAAACACAATATACCAGTTTAAAATGTCTTAAAAAATGTATTTCATTGCAATAAAGTTCTCAAAATGGAAAGTTTTAGTAATACTGTGCATCATGAATCTCAACTATAATGAAGTATAAAAAGCATGAATATTAAAAAGACTGGAAGTTACCACACTAATGAAGTATAAAACCACAGGTTAAATCAAATGAAATGGCTTACCAAAACGAATACAACACTATTTTACACCAAAAAAAGGGAATATTCAGACGAGGGCATAGATGCAGCAGAAATTTCACTGAATTCGGTATATCGTCATAAACCTCCCATGCATTTTGGTGAAATAATTTGTTCATCTTCAGGGAGAACACAAGTAGAGTCCACTGTCTTGTCATCTCTCACATCGTGCCACACCCATCTGGGCAGTTGTCACTGCGCATGTACATACCTTTGATGGCACTGTCTTTTGTGGTTGCAATCTTTGAACAGTATAAGGTGTTTATGGTCCTATATCTCCAAAGGGGTTGGGAAAATAAATCCCAAACTTTGTTTTCAGGGTCCTTTTATGTTGTACTGTAAGGCCCACAACTTACAAGCACCTGGGGAAATTCATATGGAATGACCATATATTGAAATTGACTTTCATAGTATGGAGATTAATGTAAATGTCATTCAAAGTTAAGATTCTGTGGGAAAATTTCATTAAATGAAAGTTTGTTATATAGTGATTCTGCTGTATATATAATATTGGGAGGGGGGAGGGGGTAAAATCTCTCCATGAAATTTGTCTTAATATTGTAGATTGTGGGTAGTTATTTTTAGGTACACAGGGTAGCAAGATATTTGTAGATAAACTTAAACAGAACATGCATATTAGTATTATGAGTCTGGCATTTTTAAATCAGTATTAAATTGTATTTAAGTGTGCATATTACATTCAGGTGTAAGATTTTGAAGTATGACAAAGCTTCTGAATAAGTTGCCGCTTGAACTGGGGGGGGAGCTCTGGGGGCTGTTTAGAACTTACTACTAAATTAACAGTTGCATTTGGGTTGAACGAATCCTGACAGTTGATGCAAAGATCAGGCTGCATAGTGTTTGTGTACAGAAACCTAAGCTTCGTTCAAAAGGGAAAATGTCCAAATTTAGAGCAGTAAATAGAACTTATTTGCTTCTGAATTTTAACCTGCAAATAGCAGTTTAAACACAATTTCCTGTTGTCTCCACCTGTTGTTCACTTGAAGTTGATGACATAAGCTAAACTTCAGCAATTAATCCTGATATGGAGGATTTTAGGAAGGCAGTTTCTAACTCTTGGTCTTAAATGGCTTTTAGTAATAGCAGTTTGGTGAGGGGGGGCAAGAACAGTTTTAGACACAGTGAAGGCAACTGCAGAGTCAGGTGGCTGCTTGATTAAAAGAAAGAACATAACCCACAGGAACCAGGCCAAACACTGTTGCTGACTCATTGTTCGTCATCTAAATTTACTTCCATAACATGCTGGAGCTCTCCTCAACTAAGTGCTCTTGCGTCAAACTAAATTTTTTGCTTCAACCCATTCTGCCTGGGGTGCAGTTTCTTTAATGGTATTCTTTTTCCCCTGTCATACTCTTCTACGTGTGTTAGTCTACGGACTTCTGTTGACTGCTGTTAAAAGGTACTGTTTAGAAGGTTATTGCAAATGTTAATCAAACTGCAGCTGTTCTGTACCAACCAAAAGGTGGCGCTGTTCGGAGTCATCTGTTAAAGGAGCTTTCATTGCAGCTCTGTTTTTCTTTTAAACATTTTTTTTTTAATTTAGCTGTGTTGCAAGTACTCTTTGGTGAGTCAGCCTATTTTCCCCTGGAAATTTATCTTGCCAAATGAATGTCTGCAGTTTCTAACCTGAACCGCCCTCCATTCGCCTAGCACTACAGCAACATGCAATGAATTCTG
The DNA here is from genome assembly GCA_039090855.1 of Macrothele yani. Lineage (NCBI taxonomy): Eukaryota > Metazoa > Arthropoda > Arachnida > Araneae > Macrothelidae > Macrothele > Macrothele yani. The sequence goes on along the minus strand of CM076996.1, from coordinate 103,530,437 downwards.
AACATTATCTAAGTTTAGTATCCCATTATGTACTTCAAACTGTCTTTTGTGAACAAATTTGGGGTCTGTTGCAAGGATCATATAAAAAAAAAATCAAAAGAAATCAAGAAATCTTTATGGTGCATATGATATGGTAACACATACAGGTAAGAGTGTAAAAAAACTTCAGATCATGTACTATACTTATACGGAAAATTTCTGCTGAAAAAATTGTTTATTCACCACCCTCAAATCAACTTTTCAAAAGTGATAAGGCTTCAGAAATTTGAAAAAGCTTAATGTGGTAAATACTTTAGCTTTTTTCAGCCCTACAGTAAAAATTTGCAGTACAGTCTGAAACTTCTCTTACTCTTTTGTTTTGTCCATCAATAGCATGAGCCCTGTTGCTATTCATTAAAAAAAAATATATATATATATATATATCCTGATTTTAGTTAGTTGACACAATAAAATCTGTTCATAAATGTTTCTCCTGTGTTGCAGGTAAGGGAACTCAGAGAGTCACTAATGCTGCTATCAAGTTCCCAGAAGAAGTTCACCAGTCTTCAGACAGCGAAGAGACCCCCGTCCATATCATCGGAGATTTTTATGGAACTCAAGTAAGTTCAAATTTAGTTTGCTTGAAAATATGGTAATATCTATGAGCAAAATAATTTGTAGTGTTTCAGGAATTCCCTAGCCCCCCCCCCCCCCAGTTTTTAAGCTGAATTTTTATCATTGTAAATTAAACGTGCTGTCTTCTAGAAACCAAAGGAAATTGAATGTGTAGTGCAGATGGAACTATAACCTGATATTTTTTTAGTAATGATATGAAAGATGCATATCACCAAGCTGGTCAGAGATTCGGAGGTTAGCTCCACAAAGAAATAAAAACTACCAGATAATTTTTACTTACTGTTGCAGTATCAAACTTCTCCATTTACAGCGTTCATGATGTACAGCTCGGGCTTCATTGACATCCATCACACGCCATGCACAACATCTTCTATACTTCATACTCATCTTTTTCTCATGCAGACACTCTTAAATCTGATCCTCTTAAGACTTCCTTGGCCTTCCTCTGCTTTTCCTACCTGCCACTTGGGCTAAAAACATTTTTTAGTAAGCATCTCATCACTCATTCTTTCAACATGGCCAAACCACTGAAGCATTAGTCTCCACCTTGCTAACATTTTGCTTCACATTACACAACTGCAACAAATCTTCATTCCTCACATGATCTGAACATGCCCCCCCCCCAAGTAACTCATTTCTTCAGAACGTTTAACGACTGTTTCTTCTTTAGTACCCAGGTTTCACTGCCATACATCATCATCATAGGATAGGAACAATTACTCTCATACACAGTCGTGCGGGACTCGTAAAAACCCATCATTCCTGTGAAAACCTCCCAAAGCAGCAACGACTTTCAATGAAGAATTCACTTGCCTACTAAATTCACCATCCAATTTGTTCTGTCAAACATGCTTCCCAAACACTCTCATTCACCTAGTCAATCACTGTGCCATTTAGTCAATCACTGTGCCATTTAGACTTATATTACATTCAGTACTACCAGTTCCTCTCTCAAAAACCACGACTTTGATTTTTTCCTTATTTATACTCAGTTTGAATTTCATGCAAACTTCGTACATCCTGGACAACATACTCTAAAACTCACTTTTGCTCTGCCAACAGGACAGTGTCATCATCATACAGCAATCTGCACACATGCACGGTTATCACCTAGACATAAAACCAGTATTACCTATTTTGGCATAACGCATGCACTCTTCCATAAATATTTAGCAGCCATGGTGACATTACACACCCTTGTCTGACACCTGCACCAATAGAAAACCATTTTAATAAAACACCATTCACTTGCACACAAGCTCTACTTCCAGCATAAAAGTCAATTTTAGACTTAAGTAGATTCCTAGTAACACCATATTCATTCAATACTTTCCACAAGTGTCCTATTTACTCTGTTGTAAGCTTTCTCTAAATCTGTGGCACCAAAAACTTTCTTACCAGCAGCCAGATACTTCTTCATAATCATGTGTAATGCAAAAATTTGGTTAGTGCAGCCTTTACCAGGCATAAAGCCACTCTGAACATCCCACACTTTCTCTGGTGTAAGACCCTGTACTCTTTCAATAACGACCTTACCAAACACTTTCCCTGGCACACTCAGTAGGCTAATACCACGATAGTTCTTGCAGTCAGTCTGATCACCTTTTTCCTTATACAAGGGAACAATGATGGCATCCTTTCAATCCCAGAGGGCCATTCTTAACTCCCAGGACAACTGGCAAATTTCAGTTAACCAGTCAATGCAGAGTTGCCACTATATTTCAACATCTCTGCATTTATGCCATCAACTCCCAGAGCTTTACTATTCTGAAGAGATTTTAGACCTTTACACACCTCTTCTCTTCAGATCCCTCGTATGCTTCCATTCTTCACTGTGACTTCTGCATCTGAATCGCCTTTGCTGTCCTGATCTAATAACTCACTGGAAATATTCACCCAATCTGTCACTGGCTCCCATATCATTTTGCCTATCCTATTCTTCACAATTTAAAACTGTTTCCCATATTTTTCCTGAGTCGTGTGTACTTCCAGAAAGTCTTCCTATCTTTCCAGAAAGCCAATTCATGCCTTTCCACCTTCTCCTTCCTATCTTTTGCCTTACTCTGGCGAACCAGCTTAGTGGCTTCACGCTTCTTACAACCATATTCATCCACAGAAACTCTAGCTTTCAACATCCCCAAATAGGCTTCTTTCTTTCTCTCACTGCCTCTTCAATCTCACTATTCCACCAAGCATCACCTGTATTGTGTTACCCACTATTGTAGTGCCACAGACCTCTTTAGCAGCAATGACAACACAGTTCCTAAAACATTCCCACTTTTCTACATCCCTCTCACAAGAGTTCAGCTCCTTCAATCATTCTCTGAGTATGTCAGAATAATGCTGATGATCTTCAGGGAACCTTTCAACCTTTATTTTTTCTATCAGGTCATTGAAGGTGTGCCAGTCCCAACTAAGTTTAATGGTTTGAACTTTCTAAAATGCCTACCTACTGCCTAACAGCTCACACATATGATTTGGTTTTAAAAAGTCCTTAAAGTGCTTGAATTTATTTTGCTGAGAAGAGTACGAGCCTTGAACTGTTTTATCACACCTACATGCAAATCAGTGTTAACATATGTACTGCCATAGCCCCCCCCAGATAAAGATGCGATTTATAACACCACAGAAAGTGTCTGTCTAGGTAAGTAATTATCTGCCTAGTTGATCTCCCATACCAAACAACTTAAGTACAGTAGTGGCCAAAATTGTAGAAACATTTTGGAAAAAGTTTATTTTTGAGGTTTGATGGCTCATAACTTTTTGAAGTAATATCATAAAATTATATAGCAATGGAAAGATAATTTCATCAAGAATGTTATGCAACAAAGTTTGTTCAATTATCTATAGCCAAAGAACCAGAAAAAGGAAGCACAACTTGCTTAGGTTGGTATGAAGTAGCTTCAGTACAAAGTTGGACATGCTTTATACCAAAGTATAGTGGGTAAGAGATTTTGCAGGTTCCACAAGGTGTTGGAGTGAATCTATGTCTGCGGCATACCAGGCATTCATGAGAGTGGACTTTTGCTCATGAATTTTTTTTTGACATGACCCATACATTCTCAATGAGGTTCATGTCTGGGCTTTGTGGACAGTGCAGGTTTTAAATTTACCCATAAAATTTACAGAAATCGGACTTTTTTTAGAGACTAAATGTTAATTTTACTGATTTAGCTTAGCTATTCTCCCAAATATCCCCTCTGACTTTTTTGGACCCACCATTAGAACTTTTAACTTAATCCATTTTAAAATAAAGCGCCGATGTAAGTTACGAATAAACTTTCCAGTTAAATGTGTTTTTGTGGGAAACATTTGTCTATAGTTTTCCCACAGGTTTTTGGGTTATTGTTTAGCATTATTTTAAACGCTAAAGCTTGCCCCACACACAAACTGAATTGCCGCAGTTAGGCTTGTTTTATCTCTTGCTATGTTAACCCTTCTCCCTTTTCAGATATTGCATTGTTCGTCCCCCTAGTAGCAACTTCTCAAATAGGTCTGCATGGGATGTCTGGCATTGGAGCGCCTCTCTTTATTACTCTCAATTCAAAATGCTATCTCAAAACGTAGTTAATTTTAAAAAAATGTAATTTTTAAGCTCAAATCTATACCTAACATGACTAAAATTAAACAAAAGCTGCTAGTTTTGTGAAATTAAAAATGCATTTGGCACATTTTTTTACTTTCTCTCTGCAAATAATTTTACCTTACAAAAGTAAGCAGTATAAATTATTGCTCCAGCAATTTATTTTGCTGGTCCTTTAGTAAATTTTCTATGCTTTCCAACCATAGGTTGAGGAGAAGTGCAATATGTTCCAGTTTGTCCATCTGCACGATAATTTGCATGAGGACTTGGCTGGATTTGACGAAATTAGTATGTTGGGGTCCATACTAATTTGTTGAATCCCTATTGAAAATGATCAAAGATCAGGACATAGCATGATTGATTCTTCCGCCCTTTTGTGTGATGGCTTGCGTAAAATCAAAGCAAGATTGATTGCGATGAATTTCAGTACACTGTTTAGCACCCATATTGAAAATGGTTATCATTAGCACTCTTTGGGACAGTGTGCACATGAACAAGATTTGTTAGTCAGAATTTTTGTACAGCCTATCACTTAATTCTTACTAAAGGATTTGTAAAGAAAACAGTATCACAGAGGAGTTTAATCTAGGGAGGAGACTTTTTTTTACTTGTATAATAACTTACAAGTTACGAAACCAATAGATTTTTTTCAATCTGTTGCGTGATATTTAGTGCCTTTGAGTTTCTAAAACAATGTGTATATTCTGAATTTTGTCATTCTATGCCATTTTTTGTTTTGCAGAGATATAAGATTAGACCCCCCCCCCAAGTTCCAATGTTTTGTGCCATGGCTGCACTACAAAGGGGGGATGAGATGGGGGGGATCACTAACAAAAATCCCTTCAAAATGTGGCCCAGAGGGTGATGGGTTTAGAATGTTTGTGAAGGAACAACTAGAGCTCTACTCAGTTAGAAAATTGGGGGGGGGGGGGGCAACTTTAAAATCAGTGCCATTTGTAAGTATAAAGGATGCCACTAAAGGGGTTGATTTTAGTAAAACTTTCAATGCTGCTGCAGGGCATCTGCTAGTGAAGAGTGATGGGGGGGGGGGGGTGATGCCATTCATTACTAAAACCTTTGTTTCTAGATGAAAGAGCCTTTCAGTTGATCTCATTGTAGCAGTGCTTTCCTAGCTGACTAGCTCGATCAGAACTTTGTAATCGGCTTTTTTTTTCGCTGCAAACTCTTTTTAAACTTGCTGAATTAACAGGGTTTTTTTTTTAAGTGTTAATAAATTTAATATTAGTGATTCATTATGGGCTGCAATCTGTTATGCCTGTTCTGCAGAATTCCCATGTATTGTGAAATCTTGAAAAAATGGGGAATATGCATTTTACACTATCAAATGTAATTTCAACATTTTGCATGGTGTGGAAGGGATATTGCAAATCATATTTCTAATGCCAATCATAAATATTATGTTGACTGCATGGGGGAAAATATGGAATTAACATCCTTAAAAGTTATGAACTGGATGTGATTCATGCAAAAAATGTTTGTTCACTTCACTTTTAGTTTAACATAATTTACCAATTAATGTCCCTTACTCATATTTCTTTTTTTTTTTTTTTTTTTTACTGTCTTGGCAGTTTTTCCTTAAGATAAACCTAGCATGAAAATGGTTCATTTTTGAAAACATTTTAGTGTTCCATGATGTGGGGTGTGTTTGCAACCCTATTTTACTTGATTTGATTTGGGGATCAAAAGGTGGAACATCCTTCTCTTTATATACAGTCAAAGCTAAGGCAGAAATCCATGGACTTCAAAATATTTCCATATCACGGATATTTTTGCTTTATGCAGATTTAAAAAAAAAAATACAGTTCATAGGACTGGTGGTACATGTAGTGAAAAGGAAATATTGATAGTTTTACTCTCTTAAGCAGAACTCGCTACAAATTATTTTTTGTTTCATGTGCTGGAAAAAAATGAAGATACGATTTTCGTATTCTGTAATTATGTCTCCTGTCGGCGTAGTGATGTTACAATCTGATTAATCATTGTTTTCGGGGCCTGGCAGTCTTATTTTAACTCCTTCATTAATTAAAAGTTACAACCAAGAAAATCCAAAAACCACACACTTTTTTGTTTAAAAAGTAAGCAGTATGCTTATGTTGGTTTGGTAATACAATTTTTATTTCCACTTTATTTCATGCATCAAGCTTTCAGGAAAGCTGAGTTGTGTGGACATTGCTTCTGAAATAGTCTGTTATTGTGCTTTGTTTGAATTTTTTACTGACAATCCGGGCATAATTTCAACCAGCAAATTAGTAGCAAATTGCTAGTGATGAAAAGTGTTTTAGTAAAAGTTGCTAGTGGAAAAATTTTGAATGTTTGTGGGAAATGTAAAGCGCCAACTGCATTGCATGCGTGTAATGTCTGCGCCATTAATTAAAAAGAAAAGAAAAAAATTGGTGGAGACTTGCTGGGGAGGAAAAAAAATTAACTGCTGAGTGTTCCTTGCCCAAAACTTGTTGAATGACTTAACAGTAACACAGCTGGGTGGAAGCTGGGAGGCATTGCCAAGACTGAAATTTTTTTTTTTTGTCACTCTAGACACACCTCACCGCATGGTAAACTGTAACAAATTAAGCATTGTACTCACAGTTGCCTCCTTTACCTAAAAGGGGGCAAATGTTTTACTTCCTTTTCCTGGATTGTGGTTCATTTAAACAACACTGCATGTTCTTCTGAGTCTTTAGATGAAAAAAGAATTGTCACATAGTTCAATAACCTGTGATAAGTGACCGACAGTTCTTTGTTTAGGAGCTCTTGTCTAGCGGAGCGCGTTCGCAGTTAAAGCGAGATGGTGTTGTGGAGCCATATATAGAACAAGGCTTTTACGGTCCTGTATATACAATGCTATAATAAATATATTAAATCGTTATCTAAGGTGTCTTATCACTTGACGTCTGGTGCTGATAAACAGTGGACCATAAAATGTGACATGGTGTGCAGCGGTGGGTAGCGCTAGATACTCTCCATTCTTCAACTTACTATTTTCCTTCTCCTTGCAAAGAACAACCTTAAGCATAACCATTCTAAAATAGTAAGTATTCTATTTTGATTAATTCAGAATGGAATTTAAAACTGCCTTCACATAAAAGTGTGCGAGACTAGATGGTAATTTAGCTGATAATTAAACGAGGTTTAAACAACTATTTTTCTTGTATTTGGAAGAAACAAAAAATGGCAAACCAGATAAGCAAGTCTCACTATATATGGGTGAGGACTGTATAGATATATTTAATAGTTTTAAGTTGAGCGCTGAAGATGCAGATAAATTCCATACTGTGCTCCAATCTTTCGATATTTACTTTTAAGCCTAAGAAGAATACCGTTATTGCTAGATATAAATTTATTTGCCTACAGCAGGAAAAAGAAACTATTTACTCGTTTGTTACTAACTTAAAAATTTTGGCTAAAGATTGTGCCTTTGAGACCCAGGAAGATAGCTTAATTCGAGACCTCTTAATTATTGGAATTAGAGATAAAGCTGTCAAAGAAAAATAATTTATAGTGATTTGAGCTTGGACAAGGCTGTGGAATACTGTAGAGCACAAGAATCAAATGCACTGCAAGTTAAACTTCTAACAAAAACCAATGAAGCCAAAACAGAAGTAGTGAAATGTGGAAACTTCCATAGAATACCAAAGTTCACAAGCGAAGGAATACGTATGAAGGTTCAAATAGCGAAACTAAAACTTATCCCAAGGTCAATATCAATAAAAGCAAACCTTGTTCTAAATGTAATACTAATCGTGGACAGAGTAGCAGAATGTAGACGTACGCCGTATGCGGATAGTTTCCAAATTATTAGGATTTTGCAGATAGTTTTTGCTTGTAGATTAAAAAAAATGAAATTTTATTTACAGAATTAAAACACTTAATATATTAATCTTACTTAGATTAATATATTTAATTCTATTTTAACTTGAACTTTCAAATTTTTTCACATCTTCTGAGTTCTTTTGTTTTTACAGAAGTTTCTGGCCTCTAGATTTGATCAAAGCCTGTTTCTCAATGTATAAAAACTGTATCAAAAGTTTCATTTACCCAGAAAGAATGTAAACTTCGCCAGGTTCCTCTTGCATTTTCCAGTAATTAAATTAAAATCTTTTCTTTATGTATTTTGTAAGTCTACTAATTTTGAATTAAGTTGTTCAAAATGGTATTTATAAATTTTGAAGTCTCATTAATGGAACTGTTTTTTTTATATATAAAAACTTGTCTCTTGTTTTTGAGGTCTAGTCAAATATTTTCCCATAAAGGTCCATTTCACACACATTGCTGCACATTCAGTTATGTACTTATTATGTCCTCACTAGAATATGCAATGTTCAGAAAATTTATTTTAATTTTTTTATTGTATTGCTATCTTGTGATTTGCGGGTTTGCAACAAGTTCTGTTTCAGTGGTTGTGTGCACAAAAACATTTTATTTTTATACAACTGTTCGTGGATATGGTCTATATCCAGCCTGGGGTAAAAAATGCCATAAATGTAGGAAACTATCATTTTGATATAGCGTGCAGGGATAAAAATACATGAAGTAGGAAATAGTGATGAGGAGTCTGCCTTAGATTTGTTAAAATTAGAATCTGTTTGTCAGATACAGCCTGTCAAGTCAGAATGGAAAGAAAAGATTCTTGTAAAGAAAACTGAACTTACATTTAAAATAGATACAGGTGCAGAGGTAAATATTCTTCCTATAAGGAAACTTCAAGCATCATATCACTAAGCTGTTCTGAGATTCAGGGGTTAGCTCCAAAAAGAAATGCAAACCTACCAGATATTTTTAGCACTTCTTTTGTAAAAAAAGATAGTGCTTCTGTTATCGGTTTGTCTGTCCGTCCATCTGTACCCACGATATCTCTGCAACTATTAGTCAGATTTGAAAAATTCTTTTTGCATTGGGAAGCTTGAAATATGCAAATGATGATCCTTTATTTCGTTTTTTTACGATCAATTTTGCCAGTAGAGGGCGTAAATGCAGATGTTGAATTCAAAAATAAGTTGTATTCCACATATTTGCTTCTAAACATCCGATTGAAAAAAATTTCTTTAGATTCCATTTATATCAGAGTATTTTAGATAGTTACTTTTTCAAATTACGCATAGATTTTCTGCTAGGGGCGTAAAAGTAAATTACCTTTTCCTCTAACTCTTCTAAAACTCAGATTTGAACATTTTTCCTTCAGCGGATAAATCTCCTAATGGAAAATCTTTTGCATATAATTTCAAATTTTTGGTAAAGAATACTTTGGTCACCAGGGGGCGTAAGTGTTACTTTTGCTTCTGATGTATTTGCCATAAAATCGAGCTTCTAAAATATCTATGGAAAAAAGTCTTTCGTGGACTGATGCCGTTCACATCGATAAACCTTTTCGGAATATTTTCTTAAAATATTAGTTTCTCCGCCAGGGGGCGTAGATGTACATCTTATTTTTGTCAATATCTCTACTTCTAGGAGTCAGATTTGAAAAATTCCTTTGTTGGATAGTGTTTTCCGTGTGACATGTTTTTCATGTAATTTCAAAATTTTCAAGTAATTCATAGACTTCCCGCTAGGGGGCGTAGCAGTAAATTGAGTTTCCCCCTATCTCTGCTTCTAAATCTCAGATTTGAAACATTCTTTCTGCACTGGATACAGCTCCTGATGGGAAATAGTTTGCACATAATTTCTATTTTTGTAAAAAATAGTTTGGCCACCAGGGGGCGTAAATCTTAATTTCCGCTTCTGTTGTATTTGCAGCAAAATATGATCTAAATTCTCAGTTGAAAAAAAACTTAATTTGTTGACCGATACTACTCATGTCGACAAACCTTTTAAACGCATTTTCTTAAAATAGTGCATGGTTTTTTACGCCAGGGGGCGTAGATGTAACTTATTTTTGTCAATATCTCTACTTCTAGGAGTCAGATTTGAAAAATTCATTCTTTGTTAGTGTTTCTAGTGTGACATGTGGTTCATATAATTTCAAAATTTTCAAGTAATTCATAGACTTTCCGCTAGGGGGCGTAAATGTAAACTGTGTTTCCCAATATATCTCTGCTTCTAAATCTCAGATTTGAAAAATTCTTTCTGCGTTGATACAGCTCCTGATCGGAAATCGTTTGCACATATTTTCTAATTTTTGTAAGAAATGGTTTGGCCACCATGTGGCGTAAGTCTTAATTTCCGCTTCTATTGTATTTGCAGCAAAATATGAGCTAAAATCTCGATTGGGGGGGGGGGGGGGTTGGAGTTTGTTGACCGATACTATTCCTCATGTCGACAAACCTCTTAGGAAAATTTTCTTCTTGAAGAAATGCATGGTTTTTCTACGCCAGGGGCGTAGATGTATATCTTATATTTTTGTCAATATCTCTACTTCCAAGAGTAAGATTTCAAAAATTCTTTCTTTGTTGGATAGTGTTTCCGATGCGAAATGTTTTTCTTATAAATTCAAAATTTTCAAGTAAATCATAGACTTTCCGCTAGGGGGCACAAAGGTAAATTGCATTTTCTGCTCCTAAAGATCTGATTTGAAAAATTCTTCCTGTATCGCATAATGACCTGATGGAAAATATTTTTCACATAATTTCTAATGTTTGGTAAAAGAATGGTTTAGCCACTAGGGGTCATAAGTGTTAATTTCTGTTTCTGAAGCATTTGTTGCAAAATCTGGGCTTCCTATAAACTAGACTAATTTTTATTTCTTGGACCGATCACCGCTTATGTAGATACCTCTTGAGAATACTTTCTTCCTAAAATAATGCATGGTTTTCCCACCAGAGGACGTAAAGTCGCATCTTATTTTTGTCGGTATCTCTGTTTTTAAGAGTTCGTAAGCTCGTGATTCCGTTTACAGCAATATCTGAGGGATTAAAAACCGGACTGAAAAATCTTTCTTTCGTCAGATATACTGTTTTCCATACCGGTTCCATTGACTTTGAATAGCTTTGATAAACTTCATTTGCGTCAGAACAGATTCAAAAGACATGCTTATTACACCCGGAAATTCAGTGTCTTCTTTTTTGTTACTTACTGTTGTATCAAACTTCTCCATTTACAGTGATTCTTGACATACAACTCGGGCTTCACTGATATCCATTACACGCCGTACTCAAGATCTTTTTATACTACGTATTCATAGTCTTTTTCTCATGCAGACACTCCTGAATCTGATCCCATGACTTCCTTGGCCTTCCTGCCACTTTTACTAAAAAGATTTTCTTAGTATCTCTTCACTCATTCTTTCAACATGGCCAAACCACCAAAGCATATTGGTCTCCACCTTGCTAACAACATTTTGCTTCACATCACACAACTGCAATACATCTTCATTCCTCACACAATCAGATCGTGTCGTGCCACAACCCCCCCCCCCCCCCACACACACACATAACTCATTTCTCCAGCACACAAACAACTCCTATGCTTCTTCTGCAGTACCCAGGTTTCACTGCCATACATCACAGTAGGAACAATTACTATTTCATACACAGCCATGCGGGACTCTCTAGAGAACCCGTCATTCCTGTGAAAACCTACCAGAGCAGCCGTGACTTTCAATGAAGAATTCACTCTCCTACTAATTTCACCATCCAATTTGTTCGCTGTCAAACATGCTTCCTAAATACACAAACTGACTCGCCTGGTCAATCACAGTGTAATTTATACTTACATTACATTCAGTGCTACCCGTTCCTCTTTCAAACACCATAACTTTGGTTTTTCCCTTATTTATACTCAGTTTGAATTTCGTGCATCCGAGACAACATACTCTGCACACACGGATATCACCAAGACATAAACCACTATCATCTATTTTGGCATCACGCATGCATGCGTCCATAAATATATTAAACAGCCATCGTGACATTACACAACCTTGTCTAACTCCTGCACCAATAGAAAACCATCTTTCTAAAATACCATTCACTTTTACACTAGCTCTACTACCAGCATACATAGCTCTTACATTATTAAGTAGATTCCCAGTGACACCATATTCATTAAATGCGTTCCACAAGTGTCCTATTCACTCTGTCGTAAGCTTTCTCTAAATCTATGAAGGCAGCAAAAACTTTCTTACCAACAGCCAGATACTTTTCAATCATGTGTAATACAAAAATTGGGTTAGTGCAGCCTTTACCATTCATAAAACTTCTGAACATCCCACACTTTCTCTGATGTAAGACCCCGTATTTTTTCAATAACCTTACCAAACACTTTTCCTGGCACACTTAATAGGCTAATACTACGATAGTTCTTGCATTGTCTGATTACCTTTTCCCTTATACTAGGGAACAATAATAGCATCCTTCCAATCCCGAGGGACCATTCCTAACTCCCAGCACAACTGGCAAATTTCAGTTAACCAGTCAATTGCAGAGTCGCCACCATATTTCAACATGTCAGAAGTTATGCCATCAACTCCCAGAGCCTTACCATTCTGAAGATATTTTAGAGCTTTACACACTTCTTCTCTGGAGAATCCCTCCTGTGCTTCCATCCCTCATTGTGACATCTGAGTCTGTCTCAGAATAATCTTTGCTTTCTTGATCTAATAACTCGCAGAAGTATTCACCCCATCTTTCACTTAACTCATTGGGCTCCCATATCATTTGCCCGATCTCATTCGTCACACAACTTTGTTTCTCCTATTTTTCCCCCGAGTCTCTTGTACTTCCAGAAAGACTTCCTATCTTTCCAAAAGCTAATTCATGCCTTTCCACCTTGTCCAGGGTTCCCACTCAACCTGGAATTCTCAGGGAATTTGAAAATGGTTCCAAAAATCAGGGAAAACTCAGGGAAAATTACCCTTTTTGTAAAAGTCAAGGGGGAAAATATACCCCCCCTTTTTTTTTTAAATGAATGGATACTTTATTTTGCCAAAAAAACTTATTTTTTCAAGATTTCAAACTTTTGCTTGCAATTACTGCCTGCCTAGAATTTGGTAGATCTTACTTTCAGTTATATTAAGTATTTCCTTTATTTTTTAAAAAAAAGGGTGCAAAATTGAATTTTTTAAATTGCCAGTTTATTAAGCTTTTGTTCAATTTCTGCAGGCAGTTATAACATGAAACAATTAGGCACAATGGCTCCTGCTTAAAGAAACACTTCACAAGAGAACTAACCAAATGATGGATCAAAGTCCTTTGTCTGTTGGTTCTCTTGAAACATGTTTCTTTGAACAGAGCCATTCAATCATTAAGCTTAGCTGCATTGTGTTATAGAAAAACTGAAACTATTCAACCGACAGATTTTTTCTTACACATGACCTGTTTCTATGGGAATGTATTTACAAGTTCCATGTCCGGGTAGTATTCACAAAAGTTCACGAAACTTTGGTACAGAAAATAATGTGCGCAGTTGTTGTTAATAAAAAGCAGGTAATTTTATAAAGACAAATTACTTAAGAATTTACAAGTGTGCTTTGGTAAGAAAAATGAGTGGAATGAAATGTAACACTTCTTTGCAACATGCCACTCTGGAAAACTTTAAAACCCACCTGGAGAACCTGGAAAAGTCAGGGAATTTTTTTTATTACTTTTGAGTGGGAACCCTGTTCTCCTTCCTATCCTATCTTTTGCCTTACTCTGGCGAACCAGCTTCACGCTTCTTACAGCGATATTCATCCACAGAGACTACCTTGCAACATCCCCAAATAGGCTTCCTTTTTTCTCTTTACTGCCTCTTCAATCTCACTATTCCACCAAGCATCACCTCTATTGTTACCCACAATTGTGGTGCCACAGACCTCTTTAGCAGCAGTGACAACACAGTTCTTAAAACATTCCCACTTCTTTTCTACATCCCTCTCACCAGACTTCAGATCCTTCAGTCGTTCTCTGAGTAAGTCGGAATAATGCTGATGATCTTCCAGGAGCCTTACCAACCTTTATTCTTTCTATCCTGGGTCTTTTCCTATTCCTTTTTCCTCCAACCAACATTGTTTCACTAGTGACACTACCAAGTAATGATCAGAACCAACATCCGCACCTCTCATCACACGGGTGTCAACAACTAAGTGTTTCAGACTCTGATCGTAGGCAACAAAATCTATCGCACTCTTTTGACCAAGAGTACGATTTTCCCGAGTATATGTGTGGATATAACTTGTGGTTGAAAAATGTATTAGATGCACAGAAACCATTCTCAATGCAGTTTCTTTCACCATTATCATTCACACAAGGATCATTATACTTACCCAGAACATTGTCAGAAATTGCATTCTGCATACCTACTCTAACATTGAAATCCCCTGCTATTATAACTTCCTTTAGCACCAAACTGGCTCAAAACAGCTTTTAGCTCATTCCAGAAATCTTATCAGAAGATTCAGTCACAAGGAGCATACACTAAAACAATTAAAATTCTCTCACTTGTGTAACTATAGTGAATGCAGTTATTGTCTTTTCACTTAAAATCACACCTACACACCAGTATGTTCTCTCACATTATCCAATACTCCAGACCCCACACTCACTGTGCCATTCATTTCTACCCCAGTTTCCTTCTTTTGGTTTCACTTACACACAGCACGTCCAGTCTATACTTATTCATCCTCAATCACCTCACTCATCTTGCCATTTATACCTCTAGTATTCCATACACCAATCTTACATTCACTCAGCAGAGATCTTTCTCGTACGCCATTTTAGAAGTCCAGGTCGATTCCGTGGTGGACCGTCCTTCTCAAGTGTGGTAGGTCCATCATATCCCATACTAGTCTTTCTTAATATTTCTTTGTCTTTTTAATCGGGTAAGTACATCAGTATGGAGGATTAGCCCACAACTGAGGGTTCCAGTTGGTCATTCAAACTAAGGATTCTGGAACAAAACCCAGTGAGTTAGGGGTCTTTTCGCCAATGTCAGACAGAACTAGCTGGCACTCTTCAAAGATTCACAGAGGCCGTGGTTGCTGTTGTGTGTCATTGTTACCATGGAGCACCCCAAGGAGGCAAACCCATCTCTCACTATGACCGCCCGCAAAACTTCAAGCACTTGGTTTAAATCTAAAGAAAACCAACAAATGCTTGAAATCTTACACTGGACAGTCTCAATGTCCTGGGAACATGCAGACTGTCTTACACAGCTGGAAATCTGAATTTCTCAAATTTTATGTTGTGAATCAAATGCTTTGTTAGGATTGCAAGCATGTGAGCGTTAGGGTTTCATTACTCGAGTAAATGTTGTCATTACAGACAAACTAATAAAAGAATGTCTTCACTGGAAAATAGGGTAAACTACCATGTGTATATGATAATTAAACTAAAAGAGCAGGACCTAAAATTGTTCTGCCACAAGTCATACCTTTCTTTTTAAGACAAAGTTAAAGCAGAATTGAACAAAATGGTGCAGGAAGGTGTTTTGAAAAAAGTAATTGAACCTACAGGTTAAGTTCATCCCATAGTGGTAGTACAAAAACCTAATAAACAGGTTAGAATGTGTATGGATCCTAGACCCTTAAATAGATATCTCAAAAGAGAACACTATCCAACTAAACAGAATATACAGTGGCAGAAAGCGAAAAAAGAACACCAAGGAGACGTCTGATACCAACGGAATTTATACAGCATAATACAGAATACAGAGGATAACGTGATCAAACATTATGGCAAAATTCAGCTGTATTTGCTGGTAAACTGAAAAATAACATTTCCATGTAACATGGTTAGTACGTGTTTGAACCGCCATGAACTGTGCCACACTGTGCAATTCTGGCATGGAGTCTGTCATACAGATGTTGGATGTAAGTTTGGGGTATTGAGTTCCAAGCATCCTCAACCTGGACGCGTAAATCGGGGATGGTCATGGCTGGCCGTGGAGACCGGATAAGTCGTTGTCCCATAAAATTCCACAGGGCTCAATGGGGGACAAATCCGGTGAACGTGCAGGCCATGGAAGTTGTCTCACACCCTGAAGTGCATGTTGCATTGCACGTACAGTGTGTGGGCGTGCGTTATCTTGCTGGCAAACACCACGATGGACCGACCTTACAAATGGCACAACAACTGGCTCAATGATGTAGGAGGTGCTGTTTAACGTACCCGGTACAAACACTAGTTGTGTACGGGAGTGATAGCTGATCGCTCCCCACACCAGGAGACCAGATGTAGGCCCTGTGTCTCGCTGGCGAATGCAAGAAGGGTGGAGACTCTCCCCGTGCGTCTGCGAACACGCATACGGCCATCGGAGGCTCCCAAGCAGAATCTGCTTTCATTGCTGAACACGACAGATCGCCATTGCGTTCTCCAGTGCAGACGTTGGCGACACCACTGCAGCCGTTCCTGACGGTGGGCTGGAGTCGGAGGTACACATGCCAGAGGAACACGTGCACATAGTCCTGCGTCCAGTAGACGGTTGCGGATTGTTCGCACAGTCACCTCAGGTGCAACGGCAGCTCGGATTTGCGTCGCAGTGAATGTTCTGCTTGACAACGCCACTCTTGTGCGTCGATCGGTCCGCCTGTGACTTTCAGTTTTACGTGTGGGAATGTTCCTTGGACCATCTATGCCACCATCGTACCACCACCGATACTTCCCGTCCAATTCGCTCCGCAATAAGACTACAACCACCCAGCCTCGCAATGTCTGACTAGACTACCTTGCTCAAAGTTCGATAACTGCTGAAATCGTAAAAGTCTTCCATGTCCAGGCATTGCAGCTTCTTCAGGGTCTTCGCACGTGTCCGTACGCCGACGACTGATTACATTCACTTCGCCGTACTCCTTAAATACCATTGACGATAATTTGCATATTATGCCGTGCTGTGGCGCAAGCGCTCACCGGTTGGTCCCAAAATTAACATCACACCTACGTAAACTCTACCCCATTAACATACGTAAATTTCATGATCGTTCGCCAATTCCTTGTTCTTTTTTCACTTTCTGCCAGTGTATTTGCTCAGTTGGAAGGTGCCAAATATTTTTCAGTTCTTGATTCTTCTGCATTTCTACAAATTCCTTTGGGAGAGGAAAGCTCCAAGTTATGTACCATAGCGACACCATTTGGAAAATACAAATTTTGTAGATTACCTTATAGCCTTGCTAGCTCTCCGGAAGTATACTAGAAAACAATAGACAATATTTTCATGGATTTGGAAGGTACTCATGTTTAAATTGACTATATTCTTGTCTTTGGCCATACAGAGAGAGCATAAGATTAAAAGTAGCGTTAGGCAGCTAGAAAATATGGTTTCAAACTTTCTAGAGAAGAGTCAAAAAGTTCTGTTAAATATCTAGGCCATATTTTGTCTAAGGAAGGTTTGTCTATGAATCAAGACAATAAAAGCAGTGACTTAATATAAGTCTCCAAAAATCAAAATGGAACTACAAAAGTTTATAGGTATGATTACATTTGTAGGTAAATTTATTCCCAATATATTGAGTAAGACAGGAATTCCTCGCAAGCTTCTTGGTTATAAATGAGTTTGTGTGGACAGCAAATGAACAAAAAGGCTTTTGACGAACTCAAAGACTGTAGTAAATATGCCAGTACTATCATATTTTGACCCAGGCAAGAAATAAACTATTTCTGTTTATGCAAGCCAATATGGCTTGGGGACAGTCTTACTTCAAGATGATCATCCTGTGGCATACGCTTGTCTCGTTAACAGAGATACAGCCAAATCGAAAAAGAATTGTTAGCCATCCTAAATGGATCCAAGAAATTTCAGTACTATGTATATGGAACAAGATTCACAGTTGAAACTGACAAGCCTTTAATTGGCCTATTACAAAAGCCAATTGACAAGTTGTCTCCCAGACTACAAAGAATGGCACTAAAACTTTTCAGATATGATTTTAACATTGTACATGTGCCAGGCAAAATATTATATATTGCTGACTCTCCAAGGTGTCCAATCAACAGTGAAATTAATACAAGCTTCTTAGGAGCAGCCACCGTACACTGTTTTAACAGCTAGTTAGGACAAGACTACAGAACTCAGAGAAGCTTCTGGGAAAGACCCTGAACTTCGGCAATTTAAGGAATATACACTGCTGGACAGTTGCTAAGGACGGATCATAAACGGCTATATAGCGCATAAAAAAGTAAGTGTGGTTGGATACCAAGTGAAATAAAATGTCAGAATGCCAGGACATTACAAGAAAGACAATTTATTGTGCTCTGAAATCCAGAAGGCTTTGGAACGTGTTCAAGGGACAAACAGGCCATTTTGTGCAGAATACGTAAACGTGAAAAAATGCTATTACCGTCCGCAGGCGTTCCGGCATAAGATGTCAATACGGGATATGGCCACCATGGAGGGCGATGCAAGATTCCACACGTCGTGTCATGCTTTGCACATTATCATCAAGCAGCTGTTGGGGTAATTTATCCCATTCCTTTGTCAGTGCACGGATGAGGGTGTCCTTGTTTATTGGAGGGCATTGGCGACCAGCAAGACTCCTCCCCAAAGCATCCCACACATTTTCAATGGTATTCAGATCTGGAGAACGTGCTGGCCATACGAGGCGCTGAATGTCCTCGCTCTCAAGACACTCCTGGACAGCGACTGTTCGATGACATGTTGCGTTGTCGTCCATGAAAATGAATCTATCACCGACAGCACCACGGAACATGCGAACATGAGGTAGCAGAACATCATTAATGTATCGTTGGCTAGTCATAGTCCCAGTTGGAAACACATAGAGGGACATACGGCCATTGATCATGATGCCAGCCCATACCATGACACTACATGTCGGATATCGGTCCCTTTCCTGTATGTTTGCTGGACAATATGCAGTACCACTATCACGCCAGATCAGTTGTCTTCGACAATCAGACTATAGACTGTATCTACTCTCATCTGAGAAGAGGACATCAGACCAGTCGTTATCAGTCCAATTGCGATGTTGATGGGCACCATTGCAAACGGGCGGTACGGTGACGTCTGGA
This sequence comes from Macrothele yani, assembly GCA_039090855.1. Classification (NCBI taxonomy): domain Eukaryota; kingdom Metazoa; phylum Arthropoda; class Arachnida; order Araneae; family Macrothelidae; genus Macrothele; species Macrothele yani. The sequence continues at coordinate 103,511,345 of CM076996.1, read as the reverse complement.
CAATGGGATGCACACAACAGGATGGCGGGCGTATAGTCCTCCTTCATGCAAACGTCTGGCGACAGTTTTTCGGGAGATCCGCTTGCCAGTAGCAGCCATAAACTGATTTGCTACCTCCCTAGCTGTGCTGCGCCGGTGTCTTTTTGTTGATAGCACTATGTACCGATCTTCATCAGGTGTCGTACTCCGAAAACGACCTCCCCCGTGACGTTTGCTGCACTCTCCATTTGTTTGAAATGATTTCCAAAGCCTTGAAACAACACTGTGGCTGACGTCGAACTCCCTGGCAACATCTGTTATTTTTCGCCTTCTTCAATCTTGCCAATAATACGGCCACGCTTAAAATCCTCTAGGTGATGTCGGGAAGACATACTGAAAATTTCAAGTTCGTCAATTGATTCTTTCCCTTTCAACTTTGCGTTTGAACAACAACGGTCAATACGCATCAAATCCTTTATCTCTTATCAGCGCTATGACGTCACTAACAAGTTCGGCAATCCAAAATTTGCATATGCACAACACGTCTTACTGTATCCCGCACATGCTAATTTCCACATTTTCCTGCCTTCCATTTTATGGTTGCTATCGTTGCTATTGTCATCCGTCCTTAGCAATTGTCCGGCAGTGTATATACAACCTGGATGGCCGTCAAACGTTAGCCAGTTACCACCACGTCTAAGACAATATTGGGATAAAAAGTCTGAGTTACATTGAAATACCAAGTCATTAAAACAAGGAAACTGGTTAATAATTCCTTTGATAAAAAGGAGGTATTGTCAAGATTGCACTTGGCACATCAAGGGGTGACCTCTTGTTAAAGAAAAGCTAAACATACCATGTAATACACACAGCATCCCAAGAATGCTTCGTTCAGACAATGGACCACCATTCGATAGCGGAACTTTTCAGATCTTTGTGAACCAATGATGACATGTAACGTGAAGTCATCACCAAGGTATCTAAAATCCAACTGAATGGTGGAAAGGGCCATAGGAACCATGAAGTCCATATTAACCAAGGTTAAAGACTCTCAAGGCGATCCAAACTTGGCATTAATGGAGTATAACACGCCAAAATTTAATTTTCTATCGCCCGCATAAATGTTAATGGGTAGGTTTTTAAGATCTTTAATTCAGACCAGATCAATTTTTTTGAAACCAAGGTTCTCCATCACCAAAACTTATCAGAAGTTAAAAGATAATCAAAGAAATCAGGGAAAGTATTACAATAAATAAACGGTTCACTTACCACCTCTAAAGCTTGAACAACCTGTGTGCATTCAAACGGAACACCGAAAGTGGACCCCAAACACTATCATTAAAAAAATGTGAAACTCCGCATTCTTACATCATGAAGACTACATCAGGAACTGAATTGCGAAAAAACAGAATTCATTTGAGACTAGATAAAAGTGAGGCAAAGACTTTTGAAAAGGTAGGAAATGACATAGGAACAAGTTCTGAAACTGAATGATCAAGACAAAGTGTCTCCTCCAAATGAACCTTTTCCATTGCCGAAAGATCAGTCTGAAGGTGAGTTGAAAACTTATCCCTAATCCAGGACGAAAGGAACTGTCTGAAGGTGAGTTGAAAACTATCCCTAATCCAGGACGAAAGGAACTGTCTGAAGGTGAGATAGAAACCATCCCCAATTCAGGACGAAATGAAGTGTCAACTCCAAAACGGGAGCGACCTAAGAGACTAAACGTCCATTATGTTTACAGGACTTTTGTTAAGAGACTAAACGTCCATTACGTTTACAGGACTTTTGTTAAGAGACTAATTGTTCATTATGTCTACAGGACTATTATTTTATAAAGACTTGAAGGGGGAGGGGGGCATGCCTAATAATTCCAATAACCTCAGTGTGATAACCGTTACAGACAGTTGTTCTTTGTTTAGGAGCTCTGTCTAACTGAGCGCTTTTGCAGTTCGAGCTAGTTGGTGTTGTGAAGGCATATATAGAACAAGGTGTTTACAGTCCTGTATATACGATGTTATACTATATTTAATAGTTATCTAAGGTGTCTTATCACTTAACATCTGGTGCTGATAAACATGACTAGAATATTGTGATGTCTTATGTAACCTACAAATTTCTTCTGAATTTGTTTTTTCACCGATGTTTTAGAATTTTCTCTGCTTTCTTTTATGTCTGGAAGAACATGTTAACTTGCAAACTAATGAATCACATCAGCAGGGGGGGGGTAGACATGAAATGTAATGGCAGCTCAAACCTAGAGAATTTCATAAACTGGGTCCAACTAGACAGTGGACCTGGGTAATCTAAATTTAAAGATATCAAATCAACACACTGCATCTCTCATAGCTTTTAAATGTATAAGTCAAGTATAATAGATTCACTTATCAGCAATATTGACTTGCGTTTTGAAACACTAACTACCCCATTGCAAAATGTGCAGCAATTTTTGAAGTCTCAAACTGGCCCATTCATCGCTGAAGCTGACATGTTTTAAAATTACGGTATTAAAGATTTCAAATCCTTGATGGAGAATTTTCAGACTCCTTTAATGCGGGCCAAGGTTAAACTGGAAAATGTGCTTAGAGAATTCATTTAACTGAAAAGCGATGCTAAAGATAATCTCCAATCTAACATACAAAATGGAAAAACATGCTTTCTGGAAATGAAAGATTCTTAAAAAGTACAAACATTATAGAAACATTTTGGCATTAGTAGAAATATCCAGTATATTTAGCTTGTCTACTTCTGCATGTGGTGTTGGGTTCAGTTTCATGAAGAGAATCTAGGGTGACTGGAGGGGCAGTTTAAACTTGCAAACATTGAATGCTCTCATGAGTATTGAAGTTGAAGGTCTATCCAAAGGAAAAGTTTGACCCCAGCCTGCTGTTTTAAAGTGGTATGATTAAGACCCAAAACCCAGATCATAGACTATACAGAAAATAACTTAAGATTTTGAATAGTGTTCCGAATTTTGTGATTGTTAATAAAGCTTTTAAATATTTGCGTTCGAATTTAATTGTTAGACTTCATCTCTTAGGTCATGAAAAGGTGGTGTTACATCTAAGTATTTGTAATCTTTTCAGCATTACAATGTGACAGTTACGGGGGTGAAATCAAAATTTGTCATAATTTACTAATGGAAGGGGACATGCTAAAGTTAGTTTCTTCTGTAAAATGTTAAAAATTTTGCTAGTAAAGAATAAGGTCACTAGCAAATGTGCTACTGCTAAAAAAAAAAAACCTAAGTCATGGCCTGCTGACAATACATTTTTCTATTTCACAACCAGAGTAGTAGATGTATGACATGTGGATAGTTTCCAGATTATTAGCAGGTATTGCAGATGGTTTTTCTTGTAGATTAAAATAAGAAATTTACAGCAATTAAAAACACTTAAGGCTTTACCGAGATTATTATACTTAATTCTAGTTTAACTTAAACTTCCACTTATTTTCCAAGTCCTTTTGTTTTTCAGACTTTTCTGCCCTCTAAATTTTATCAAGGCCTGTTCTCAATGTATAGGAACATGTATGCATAGAACTTTATCAAAATATCATGTATGTATAGGAACTCATCAAAAGTTTCGTTGTGCAGAAAGAATTTAAATTTCATTGGCAGGTTCCTTTTGCAGTTTCCAATTACAAAATACATAAAGATTTCATAAGTCTACTACTTTGGAATTTGTTGAAAATGCTATTTATAATTTTTGAAGCTTCATTAATGAAACTGTTTTTCTGGATATAAAAACTAATTAGTCGATTGGCTTTTGTGAGTTATGTTGTCAAATATTTTGCTATAAAGGTCCATTTTACACACATTCAATTATAATATATACTTATTTTGTTCTTATCAGAATCTGTAATGTTCTAATAATTTGTTTTAACTTTTTCAATTATTTTATTCTATTATATGCGTTACGCTCTTCGCTGATTTGCAGCAAGTTTTCTGTTGCAATCGTGTACGCAGATACATTTTCTTTTTATACAACTGTTCATAACAAACATCAGTGAAAATTTCCAATTATTTTGGGTTATTGGCATGCAAACTAAAGTTTTACAAGTGATGTACATGAGTGTCTTTAAGTTTTTATTGGGTTCTCAGTTTCTCCATCCTCTTCGCTGTCATTTTTTTGTCATCACATAAAATTAACAAATACTAGATAGTAAAAACGCTGAAATCTGTTTTATTGGTGTAGTATTAGAAACACTAGTACAAACACGCTAGCTTTCACCACCACGGGTGGCTTCTTCAGGCATAAGTATTCCAATGCAAAAACAAAACAAACAAAAAAAAGTTTCAGTTATGAATTCAAAAATAGAAGTTTGTTATAGTTATTTTTGAATTCATAACTGAAACTCTGTTTTTTTGTTTGTTTTTGCATTGGAATACTTATGCCTGAAGAAGCCACCCGTGGTGGTGAAAGCTAGCGTGTTTGTACTAGTGTTTCTAATACTACACCAATAAAACAGATTTCAGCGTTTTTACTATCTAGTATTTGTTAAATTTATGTGACAAAAAAAAATGACAGCGAAGAGGATGGAGAAACTGAGAACCCAATAAAAACTTAGACACTCATGTACATCACTTGTAAAACTTTAGTTTGCATGCCAATAACCCAAAATAATTGGAAATTTTCACTGATGTTTGTTATGAACAGTTGTATAAAAAGAAAATGTATCTGCGTACACGATTGCAACAGAAAACTTGCTGCAAATCAGCGAAGAGCGTAACGCTATAATAGAATAAAATAATTGAAAAAGTTAAAACAAATTATTAGAACATTACAGATTCTGATAAGAACAAAATAAGTATATATTATAATTGAATGTGTGTAAAATGGACCTTTATAGCAAAATATTTGACAACATAACTCACAAAAGCCAATCGACTAATTAGTTTTTATATCCAGAAAAACAGTTTCATTAATGAAGCTTCAAAAATTATAAATAGCATTTTCAACAAATTCCAAAGTAGTAGACTTATGAAATCTTTATGTACTTTGTAATTGGAAACTGCAAAAGGAACCTGCCAATGAAATTTAAATTCTTTCTGCACAACGAAACTTTTGATAGAGTTCCTATGCATACATGTTCCTATACATTGAGAACAGGCCTTGATAAAATTTAGAGGGCAGAAAAGTCTGAAAAACAAAAGGACTTTGAAAATAAGTGGAAGTTTAAGTTAAACTAGAATTAAGTATAATAATCTCGGTAAAGCCTTAAGTGTTTTTAATTGCTGTAAATTTCTTATTTTAATCTACAAGAAAAACCATCTGCAATACCTGCTAATAATCTGGAAACTATCCACATGTCATACATCTACTACTCTGGTTGTGAAATAGAAAAATGTATTGTCAGCAGGCCATGACTTAGGTTTTTTTTTTTTTTTTTTAGCAGTAGCACATTTGCTAGTGACCTTATTCTTTACTAGCAAAATTTTTAACATTTTACAGAAGAAACTAACTTTAGCATGTCCCCTTCCATTAGTAAATTATGACAAATTTTGATTTCACCCCCGTAACTGTCACATTGTAATGCTGAAAAGATTACAAATACTTAGATGTAACACCACCTTTTCATGACCTAAGAGATGAAGTCTAACAATTAAATTCGAACGCAAATATTTAAAAGCTTTATTAACAATCACAAAATTCGGAACACTATTCAAAATCTTAAGTTATTTTCTGTATAGTCTATGATCTGGGTTTTGGGTCTTAATCATACCACTTTAAAACAGCAGGCTGGGGTCAAACTTTTCCTTTGGATAGACCTTCAACTTCAATACTCATGAGAGCATTCAATGTTTGCAAGTTTAAACTGCCCCTCCAGTCACCCTGGATTCTCTTCATGAAACTGAACCCAACACCACATGCAGAAGTAGACAAGCTAAATATACTGGATATTTCTACTAATGCCAAAATGTTTCTATAATGTTTGTACTTTTTAAGAATCTTTCATTTCCAGAAAGCATGTTTTTCCATTTTGTATGTTAGATTGGAGATTATCTTTAGCATCGCTTTTCAGTTAAATGAATTCTCTAAGCACATTTTCCAGTTTAACCTTGGCCCGCATTAAAGGAGTCTGAAAATTCTCAATCAAGGATTTGAAATCTTTAATACCGTAATTTTAAAACATGTCAGCTTCAGCGATGAATGGGGTAGTTAGTGTTTCAAAACGCAAGTCAATATTGCTGATAACTGAAACTCTGTTTTTTGTTTGTTTTTGCATTGGAATACTTATGCCTGAAGAAGCCACCCGTGGTGGTGAAAGCTAGCGTGTTTGTACTAGTGTTTCTAATACTACACCAATAAAACGGATTTCAGCGTTTTTAGTATTACTGGTGTATGTCTATCATACCACTTTAAAACAGCTAAAATGTCTACCCGATTCTTCCGTTAAATACTAGATAGATTTGTATTCCTGGCTCTGTACATATTTCATGGTCAGTGTTTACATAGTCTATGGCAGACATTTTACCTAAATTTCCATCACTGATCAAAGCTTGTAAAATTTAATTTTCACCATCTGAACCTAAAAGTTCAGCTAAATCTATGGAAAACCCAGTCAGTCTTTTAAAAGCATTTTGTAATTGTACTGGGCATAATTTCTTTACAGGCTTTTTCGACAACCAGTTAACAGCATCTAAAACTGTTATGGATTCTGCTAGTTCAGACGCACTCATACAAGTGCCCATACTAGCTAACGGGTGAAAAGAGTTCCACCAAAAGGCGGAATTCCGCCTTTTTTGGAAGTCATGTGGAGTTCCTGAGATCGATGCAGAAATGCAATAAATCAAATTAGATCCATATAAATATGGGATTGACATTATTGGTTTGATGTAAGCACATTACAGGCATGCAATTCTTCCGCTAATTAAGTGAATTCAGTGTTCACTTATTAGAGAAAATGGAAATCCGCTAAACATGTCATTTACATTTACGATCTCAGGCTTTTGATAAAAGTTTGTGATTGTTGATGGGGGGGGGGTTGATTAGAGTGAGAAATATTAGTTGGGTAGATGTTGTTGATATTTCAGTTAAGGCGTAATCTTTCTGCTGCTGCATAGTTGGCTGGCAGCTCTGGGTTGAAGCTGCTGCTCAGCCAACGAGATAGCTGCAAGTGACGTCGCTTCAAACGTCTCGGTTTGCTCGAAACCGTTTTTTTTAGAACACTCCACTGTTTCAGTTCACTTTCAACCTTTCCACTTCTATTTGTTTTATTTATTTGCTGGGGAGCAAAATCATTTGAGAGATTGGGCAAAGCCCTGAGCCATTGTACACAGCTGCCAAGAGATCAATGAGAAAGAAAAGTTCTGTTCATATGTGATTGAACATTTAAGTTACAAACCTTCTCTCACTGGTAGGCAAAACTGTCATAGGCGTCCAGAAATGCCAACCGTTGTGGATTCTCCCTCCCCCAAGGGAATTACGGGTGTCTAACGATAAATTACGGATTTCAGGTTTGTGCTGTTAAGAATGTTTTACTGGTTTTGTAAATTAATCAATGTAAAAGCCTCTGAACAAAGTTCATGAAGCAGCTGCTTATTTATCCCCCCCCCTCCAAGGAGGAAGCATTTGTGTTTTGCTTGTTTGAAAGCTAAGTGGAAAGAAAGCACAGCGCCAGGCCGAGATTACATCAGCTCAGCTAGTTTCTTTCACTGTGGTGCGATTTACATCGGCCGGAAGCCTCTGAACAAAGTTTGTGACACAGCACACTCTGTTTTTCTGAGGAGGAACAATTTGTTTTGTTTGTTTGAAAGCTAAGTGGAAAGAATGCACCAAGGATAACCTTGGAATGCACAGCACTGGGCCGGGATTACGTCTGCCGGAAGCCTCTGAACACAGTTGGTGACACAGCTTAGTTTCTTTTCTTCCTTTCTTTTTTACCCTGAGGAGGAATTTGTTTTGCTTGTTTGAAAGCTGAGTGGAATGAAACAACTGCGTCTGGCTAGGATTACATCAGCCCGGTGTTTCTTTTTTTTGCCGTGGCAGGATTAAATCTGCCCCGAAGCCTCTGAACAAAGTTATGCAGCTCTTAATTTCTTTGCTTTCTTTCCCCCACCCCGAGGAGGAATTTGTTTTGCTTGTTTGAAAGCTAAGTGGAAAGAAACCACGATGCTGGGCGGGGATTACTTCTGCCGCAAGCCTCTGAACAAAGTTCGTAACGTGGCAGTTTCTTCTTTTTTTCTGAGGGGGAATGTGTTTTGCTTGTTTAAAAGCTAAGTGGAAGAAAGAATGCATAGTGCTGGGCTGGGATCAGGGCCCGATTTACATAGAATTGGGCCCTAGGCGCAGCAAAAGATGTCTCCACCCACCCATCCACATTCTTGAAAGAGTAAGTACATTTGTTGCTACTAAATATCAATTTAAAAGGTGATTTAATGAATGGTATACTATGAGGAGGGGGGTATAGGAAATGATATATACTTTTATTAAATCTTAATGTTAGCAAGGATATTCACACTTAAAAAATATAGATGGCTAAGTAAAACTTTTTAATAGTTTGGTATTACTATTTTTGCATTTTATTTTACTTACACTTAGCAACTATATATATATATATATATATAAATAAAGTTAGCAATAATTTTTGTGTTAATTTTTTTTTTTTTTTAAATCTCAGAACAGCTTTTGGCATTTTCAGTTAATTGGATGCTTGACAATCAGTGCCTGACCTTAACTAAAATAAAATTCTTATTCGTTCTTAAAGAAATGTTAGACAATTTTATGGCTTTTATATATAGTGCTTAGAGTAGTTAATAAATGCTGAAAGATTAATTATTTTTGCATATTCCTATGTAGGAAAAGTTCAGCCTTTTTCTTCCATGACCACTTTCATGCCTGTTACAAGGATTGCAAAAGTAATTGCCGGTATCTCAACTTCGTGTAAATAAGTCCTTGATCAAGAGGCTGTCGCTGAAGTTATGTTACTTGGGAAATACCAGCTTAACATTTGATAGATCGATATGGGGGCGACATAGCATTATCCATGAACAGGACTTTTCTGTCGTTTCATCCTGTTGTTGAACCCATTCTTCCATTAAGTTAAGTCATCCAGGAGTTGTTGTTTTTTTATCTAGATTTCCAAACAACCAGTAGTTCCTTAATGTTCCTGAAACACCTTGGTTTCGCCACCTTTTTGATAACTGGCGTTTCTATTTCACCTGTCGTGCTGCAACACAAAAATACGGGACGTTCTTCAGAATGTTTAGCTCCTGTGCATTTTTCACCTGCAGATTGAGGTGTTTTAGTTAAGTGCTTTAAAGAATGATCCTGTTTTGTCTCCATTAAAAACTTTTCAGTTCATACCCCTGGGTTAAGCCTTAAAAAGGTTTTCTTTCCACAAGCTCGCTAGAAATGTCATCTTTTGCTTCACTGCAGAACACTGCTTTTGAAACTTTCTAACCACCCATTAGATGCTTTGAACAAGTTTTTCTGTTATTTCTTTTGCCTTGGATTGCAAAATGGGACCAGGCACGGGTAAGTTTTCAGCTTCAGCAACAACAAACCACTTCCGTAATTTCATAAATAGTACCTGGAAAAAAAAAATTTTTGTTTATGTAATGATATGAAAGAGCATGTGTAAAATGTTTGCTAAAGGATATCAGTGAAGCACGAGTTGTATGTAAAGATCGCTGTAAATGGTGAAGTTTGATACGACAACAATAAGTAAAAATATCTGGAAGTTTGTATTTCTTTTTGGAGCTAACCTCTGAATCAGAGAACAGCTTAGTGATATGTATGCAAAAAGTTGTATAGGAGATTTCTGTGTAGCTCCGATAAAAACTCCAAGCTTATCAAATAGTACAGAAACTTACGTTCACTCAGGAGAGTGTGTGGACAGCTGGTACCTTGGCTATGACATCACTACAGATTAAAACTTCTGCCATAGGAGTAAAATAGGTGGAATGATGTATTCGCAAATCACGATGGGTTTCTGTTGACTGGGATTAAGGACACGTTCTTGCCGGAGAGTGAATACGAAAGTGCACCGATAAGCCATTACATTATGACAACCTACCTAATAAGCTGTATGACCCCCTTTAAAAGCCTGCAAAACTGGCCATTTGACATCAATTTGATAAGGTGGCAATAGGTATCCTGGAGTATCTGGTACCATAATGTTAACAGCAGGTCTACTAGTTCCTGTACATTTCAGGGTGGTGTGGTGATTTAGAGCAAACCCGCTTTCCCAAGTTGAACCACAAATGTTCAATTGGGTTCATATTGGGTGGATTTAAAGGCCAGGGTATTAACAGAAAGTCACCAGCATGTTCCTCAAACCACCCCTTGAAGAGTGTGGCATGATGCATTATCCTGTTGGCAGACCTGCCAACTGTTAAGATTTTATTGTATTTAGTACTAAAAATCACACTGAAGTAAGATATAATTTTGCTGCCAAAAATTAAAAAAAAAAAAAATTTTCCCCCATTTTTCCTGTTTTTGGACAGAAGTAGAGAAAAATTTACATGTAATCTGTTTTTCCCCTTAGATTTGTTTTTCTGAGGTTTATGATTTCTCTTGACAAATTCCCCTGCCTTTCTAGTTTCCCAACGGAAATAAAGTAAGTCAAATGTAATCGGCAACCAATGGACGAATCCCAACTAGTTTCATATAACATTCAGAACTGATTCGTATTTTTGACTTTGTCATACTTAAGGCTGCTTGATTGGTTACCACTGGATCATGGTCATATGTAGAGGATTTTAGGGAGTGTCTGATCCCAGGTCTTAAACAACCCTTAGAAATAGGAAACTAGGAGATTTGGGCTAAAGTGCCAGATAGGAAAGTGCCACGGAAGCGAAGTAGAAAGGGGGAGGAAGATGCCCTTATTTATTACTGGGGGCCAGTACCCGGGGTCCGACTGCTTAACGTGCCCATCCGACGCACAGCGGGTATTTAGTGGATCGAGCGTTCGTACCTGGCTAGGATCGAACCCGAGGCCCTTCCCGTGGCAGTCACGAACGTTGCCCCCTCGTACACCCGCGGCTGGTTGCCACTGGAATGTGGGCAAGCATCTGTTGATTCGAAGCTACCTCCCTTCCTTTACACCTGCAAGAACCAATGAACGGAGTGGATAGAGCACGTGGTCTTTCATTCATTTTCACATAATGATGGTGGGTCGTTTTCCATCAGAGGACAGAAGTTTGACTTTCAAAACTTTCGAAAACTGAAGTTAAAGTGAAGGTTTCTTCTATAATTGCAATTCTTTTTCTTGCAATGTTTCTTCTGCCCAGTAGTGTTGTCAAATATCATTTTATTCCATAAACATTTGTATTTCAGCTTGAAACGTAAGGAAAGATTTCCGGGAAACAAGTCTGACAGGGCGAAGATTTTACCGCTATTAGTTTTTTTTTTTTTTTTTTCTCTCTCTCTGCGATCCCTTTATCCTGCATTGTTAAATGTCGAAATTTAGATTTTGAATACAGTAGTATGCTCCAGTTTAATATTTACATAAATAAATTTTCAGCGACCAAGTCTGCCTTGCTCATGCTGTATTATATTCAGTGTTTCGTAATGTGTTTTAATTTTTCATTTGGTTAAAAATGTTCCTTTCTTTTTTTCTTGTCTCTTGCATGAAAAGTTATTAAACAAGCAAAATCAACATTTCATGTTACATATGAAATAGAGAACAAAAAAAAAAACCAGAGTTATCAGTCAGTTTTGGAAAGAAAGAATTGATTAAAACAGTTAGCACAGAGGAGCAGGAACTTTTTTTCTAAAGTTAGACATTATTTTATAAGGGCTGTGACTATAATTTCTAAATTTGCATGGAATTTGTAAGTGTTGAAGCCTGTCCAAGTTGCTGATATTTCTAGAAGAGAAGTCTAATAATTTTTCATCCATTCAGTATGTAATGGATATGTTCCCACGTCTTTTAAAGTGAGAATGAAATAATTGCTGAAGCTGTTGATGCCATAGAAAGGGAATTTTTCAAATTTCAAGTAGCGTTATTACCAGATAACATAGTATTAGTGAACAATGGTATTTATTATCAAAAGAAAAGAGCTGTTCGGCAAATTTCTTTATAGCAGACTTTGTAAAGTCATGTTAGGGATTTTAACCTTGCTTCATAGTTAATGTCTCATGTGAAAGTTTTTAGTCTAGTAAAAAGAAATAAGATTAATGTAAGAGGCTCTTTTGAGTACTTCCACAGTCGAATCACTTTTAATTGCAAAAACCAGTATGTCTGGACCTTGCTTCCAGCAAAAATATTCTGTTGAATTTAAAAAAAAAAAAAAGCAAAGTCAGCCACACATGTTGGTTTAAATAAGTTTAATTTCTTAATGGTTGTCATGTGTAAAATTTAATGTTTCCTTGCTTTTAATGGAAAGCAAAAAAATCTATAAGCTACTTTAAGTTTTCTAATGGTTTCATATTAATTCATTTTCCTGAACAATTAAGATTTTTGCTTAAATTTAATAAATATATTGAATTTAATAGTTAAAAACATAAGTGTTTGCTGATTAGATTTAATTATTTTCTCAATAAAAACTTGATGCAGGGAAAAAATCTGTACATTCTGATCACAAGAATTAATAAATATATATATAAAAATAAATATATATATATATATATATATATATATATATATATATATATATATATATATATATATACTTAAGAGCAAAACTGAAGACTAAGGAAAAAATTTTAGAATTTAAAACGAAGGGTGCAAAATAACCTGAAAATCAAAACGCGCAACGCAGCAGTTTTGAAAATTCAGAATTCACATTCTATAAAAAAGATACCTAAGCAAAAAAATACATATATAATTTTGACTCGCACCTAGTACAACATAGAAAAGGTTATGTATCTACCTGTGTGAGTAAAAGGAGAAAAGATAAAAAAATAAAATAAAACAACTGAATGTAGAAGGTGTCGAGAATACTGAGCCTTGGCTTTATCAAGGACCAGCAAAAACTCTGCATTTTCTCACTTCCACAAAGACCTAGTTGGAAATGGGTTTCTGCAAGGCCATAGATGCAAGTAACATTCCCACCTAAAATAGTTTAAAAAATATATATATAAGTCATGTCCTCCGTAGAGTAGCATGACCTAGCACTAGTTAACAATTTCGCTTGCATCCATTAACCTTCCTGGCCCGACCCATGCTCTTCATCTGTTACTATTAAACAGAGAGAAGAAGATTAAAGAGAACTCAAGCTGTGAGAGTGACATAATAATTAGAAATGATTTTCAGCTATAACGAAATTCCAAGTTCGTTTGAGAGAGAATTTAAACCTGAAAAACAATGCAAAAGAAATCCAAATTTTACATTGCAATTAAAAAAGGAAATGTTAATTTATAACGAATAGATTTTTGAAAGAAAACTTGAGTCTAAAACCCCCTACTCTACAACTTATGACAGCACGAAAACGAGAATAAGTTAAAGATAATAATTAACTAAAGAAAACTTTGTGAAAGTTATATACCTTAAACAGTTAGTTGCAATATGTACAAAGTATTTCAGCAGTGCTTTAAGTGCATAATTAATTAGTTATTAAGAACTTAACTACTTTGAAAAAACAGCGCATAGACAGCGCATAGAAAAGGAACAAGCTTAGCCATCTTCTGTTCCTAGGTACCCCAAAAGACGCTCAAAGTTACAAAGAAAAGTAAAAGTTAAAACCCGCAAAAATGTTAACAGACAAACCAATGCTTAAAAGCTGAAAAGCTAAAAAACGACAGAGAAAAGGTACATGAAGTACAAACATTGAACTTATAAAACCTAGAACCCAAAAACAAGGAAGAGAGCTTACCTCTTGTGTGACAAAAACTTTTCTCCTCACAAGAGGAGAACATGGCTGACCTCTTCCGCCACTCCCTAGACGCTGGGGGGCAGTGTGGGTGGGGCTGATGGCCTCCTCATACAGCAAGAAACCAACGCGCGGAGATTTTAACCAGAGAAAAAAATATATAAACTTAAGACTGTGGATCTGAATGATCAGAAAGAGCAGAATTAACTCTCCAGAATACATGAGAAATATTATAAAATACACGAGCAGTTTATTTAATAATCTTTGCATGTATTAAATCACCTTAGTGAGCTTCTATAGATTAATCAGAATCTTATTAATTTTAATGTTGGTTTTACTATTTTTAGTATAGCTATCCTAGTGATGAATAACTAGTTTTCTTTTTATGTTTTTATTTTCTTTTATAAACAGATTTTTAAGCTTTTTTTTTGTGATTTTGTTTATATTTAATTTTTTGTTTTAATAGGACTGTCATATCCATAGCACTAAGGTTCCTTTAGGTAGTTAATAGGCATCCTCTAGCCAACTTCCTTACGGCTTTGATTGGTCAGAATCATATTATTAACTGTGTAGAAAATTAAAGCAGATCTGCCAACCTTACTCTATTATTCAGAATAATTTTTCTTAAAGTTCTTTTGATGAAAGAAGGAATTTCGTTCTCTAGAAAACTTTCTAATAGTATATTAATGTGGTAATTGAAGTCCAAATTGTTGCTGCAAATTCTTGAAATTCTTAGGACCTGAGAAATTAGTACATTCTCAATTACTTTGGTTGAAATGTTATTATTCCAGTGTAGATATTTAATTACTTTGAAAGGAAAATTAACTCTTTTATCAAAGAGGCTAATAGATGGGTTACCTCTGTTGAGCTTAATGCTTAAGTCTAGGAACTCAAGTTCCTGATTACTGTGGTTGGTTTTACATAAGTTAAGAGAGCTAGGATAGATATTATCAAAATCACTCTCTATAACTTCTGAATTATTGATACACAGCAGATCATCAATATATCTAAAAGTGTAAAGGTAGTTATCTGAGCAGGTGGGGTGATTTTTAATGAATTTATATTCCTTAAAGAACAGGAATAGATTAGCGATATTCGTGGACGTTGATGTTCCCATTGGAATACCGTTCACTTGCTTATAGAGAGTATTATTATATAAGATATGGTTATTTTTTATGCAGCAATTGAGATTAGAGTTCCAAGTTCCTACATCAACAAATTGGTTAAGTTTAAATTCTGCATACAGCTCTTTAAAGGTAGTGATTATATCTGATAGAGGCAGATAAGTATATAGGTTTTCAAAACCATAACTATTAATATCTAGGGGACAAACTTTGAGTATAGTAGAAATTACTTCTGCATTATTATTAATTATCCAAAAATCTCTGTACATCAAGTTAGAACAGTTTCTAATGTGTTTCAAAACCTTCTTTAAGACATCTTCAAAAGCAAGATCTATTTTCTTTTTATGACTCCTTACTCCACTAGCTATGAACCTGAACTTCACAGGATCCTTATGAAACTTAACCGTTGCAAAAAGAAATGGAAATTCAGGCTCATATCTTCTAGTTTGTGGAATTTTAAGTTTCTTGAAGAATGCCTTAAACCGATTTTCTAACTGCTTGGTAGAATAACTTACGGGCTCGTATGTTACTCTATTATTGAGTTCCATAGTTAACAATTCAAAATAGAACTTCTTACAGATAATTGCAAAATTATTGCTAGCTTTATCCGTAGTGGTAAAAATAAATTGGTCTTGTAGTTTGGAGAGTGACCTTTTAGCTTCTCCAGAGAAAAAGAGATTTCTGTCGAAACAAAAGTCCAGACCTGCCAACTCACCGGTGAAGCTATTGATTATATTATATTTCCATTCTGCGAAGGCCTCAATAGGCTGATTGTACGTTAAACTGGTTTTTACGATGTACTTATTTACATCTTGAGTGAAGCTCTCAAGAATCCTTTCTTTGGAAATTGTGAAGGAAGGTCTGAATTTAGAGCCATACTCTAATAAATTCCTAAGCTTTTCATTTTCAACAAAACTCAAGTTTCCGGTGATAATATGGTTGTAATTCTTATCATAGTGAACTGTTTCTTTATGTTCATCACAAGAACAAGTAGTAATTACAGGAATGTAGCTCGAAGAGTTAAGTTTGTAGTTTTTAACTATTGACCCTAAGGTCTTAACATATTTAAAACTTACAATAGACTGGTGCCTGTGGATGGGAAAAAAATTGCATTATTGTAGAACAGCTTCCTTACATTGAGATTATCGTAGGCTTTATTTAGGAACCTGATGGTAACAAAATTACTGGAAAATTCTTTAAGAGAAATTTTATCTTTAAGAATATGTTTAAGAATGTCCAGAACCAAAGCAAAAACATGCTTATCAACATGGTCAGCAGTTTCATTCCAGAATTTGAAAAAACATTTAAGGACAGAGTGCTTGAAGGACTTGAGAATTTTGTAAGTATTTTTAACAAAATTAGTGCCAGTTTTAAAGCTTTCCAGAGTTTTTAGCAAGTTAGCAAAATCAACTTTGCTTGATGTGCGAAATAACCTCTGTCCTCTATTACCTCTAGAGCAGCTCTTATTATTAACAAGAAAGAAGAGTTCACGAATTGAAAATTTATGCTGATTATGCTTATTGTCAGATAGAGTGGAATTAAGGCCATAGGGATAAAGAGACTGATGCTGCAAAATTTCAAGGGATTCAGTTTCTAGCCGAGCATAGAGGTCAGGGATAATATGTAGTACCTCTATTTTCACTTTGTCAAAACCATGAGTATGGAAATGCTCTAATTCAAAGGTAGAGTACTGGTTGGCGTTTGTGGAGGGGTTCGCTCCTGAATTAGAGAACTTGTTTACTAGAGACCTGTGACCATTAATCCTAAGATGCAGAGGATTTTTACTTTGGCCAATATAGCTAAGGTTGCAGACAGTACAGGTGAGCTTATAGATGGTATTGTAGGCTTTGCAAAACTTGTTGGAGCAATTATCCTCAACAGAAGAATACAGGTTAGGATCTGCAGATTTACATGTCAAACAACGTTTGTCATTTCATAACTTTAGATTACCTTTGCCAGCGAGTTCATACACTATGGGAAAGGGTGCTAGCCTAACCGAGCGGGAGGACTTAAAATATATATATATAAAAATAAATATATATATGGACATGGCTCAACCGAGAGAACAAGCTGGATTCAGGAGTGGCTACAGCACAATAGATCATATCCACGTACTGAGAGAACTAATTGAAAGAGCAAGGGAATATGAACTTCCATTGTGCATGACTTTTATCGATTATGAAAAAGCCTTTGATTCGGTGAAACCATCAGCAGTTGCAATGGCTCTGAAATCCTGCGGTATTGAAGATGCATACATTAATATTATTAATAACATCTATGAAAATGCAAGTGCAAAGATTCGGCTGTTTGAAAATACAACACACATAAAAATTGGAAAAGGAGTGAGACAAGGTGACACCATATCTCCGAAGCTCTTTAATGCGACATTGGAAAATGTCTTTCAATCACTGAACTGGGAAAACAAAGGGATAAAGATTAATGGAGATTATCTAACCCACCTTCGTTTTGCTGATGACATAGTCATTTTTGCAACTACCCCATCAGAGCTGCAGAGTATGATCCAGGAACTTGCTGACAAGAGTAAAGAAGTGGGATTGAAAATGAACTTTCAGAAGACAAAAGTGATGTTCAATGCTTTTACAAGAAATGAAGATTTATTGATTGATGGAGAAAAGCTGGAGATAACGGACACGTACGTTTATCTTGGACAGCAGATATCAAGTGAAGGTCACATTGATGAAGAAATTAATCGGCGTACAAAACTTGCCTGGAGAGCTTTTGGAAGAAACAGCATAATTTTCAAGAGCAATATGCCATTATGTCTTAAAAGAAAAGTGTTTGATCAATGCATCCTTCTAGTGCTTACGTATGGTGCAGAGACGTGGACCTTAGCTAAAAGAGACATACAAAGGCTGCAGACAACTCAAAGCGGCATGGAGAGGTGCATGCTTGGTGTAACCAGGAGAGATAAGAAGAGGAACACGTGGATCCGAAAAATGACAAGAGTGGAAGACATCATGATCAGAGTTAAATCCCTGAAATGGCAATGGGCTGGACATACTGCCAGAAGGACAGACCATCGATGGACAGCTGAAATTTTAGATTGGATTCCAAGGGACAGGAAAAGACCCAGAAGACCACATGGAAGATGGGTGGATGAAATTCGAAAGTATGCGGGAGTGACATGGAGGAGACTGGCACAAGACAGACCGTTGTGAAGGAAACTTGGGGAGACCTTCGTCCAGCAGTGGATTGATAATGGTTGACAATGATGATGAGAGAGAGAGAGAGAGAGAGGTGAAATAGGCTTCAAAAATTATCGGCAAGTGTCTTAAGATTTTTCTATCCGAGTTACGTTTTTTGGTTCTGAGGTTGGCAGGTCTGTGTTGGTAATGGCCAGGGCTCTACAAATCCCAGGCGCCTAAAATTCGGGCCGTGGCGCCTACTTTTCGTCTTACTTGAAATTTCGTTATTTGCAGTAAATACTGTAATTTCTGTTGTATAATCCATATATTATCTGTTAAAAAGTTATAAATTTAAGTATGCGACACCGCTAAAGGGAAAAAATAAAAAAACGATGCAGCGTTTAAAAAAGTCCACGAGGTAATTGTCAGAAGAGATGCTGTTATTGGGAAAGCACTGAAAATGCGGTAACAGAAAAAATGTAATGTAACAGCGAAATAAAAGACCACGAGGAGATTGTAAGAATATATATACTTATTTATTTGTACTTTAGAAGCATTTTGACAGAAAATATGACTCAAGGAAGGTGTTACAATTCGCGCGTGCGGAAGCCTACGTGGTGTGAGAATCCGCTACTCTCGGGAATCCCGCAAAGCTATTCCGTAGCATGTAACCTTTCTGCGAATCGCATTGCCTAGTTTTGGTGCCCTAATTGTGTTAGTTAATTTTTTTTTACTTTCGGTATTCAGTTAAAACGTATCCACAAATAAGACTATGCGGACTGTCCGCAATTTCAACGAAATTTTTTAGTGTAACTAATGAACTACAGTAATGCTGCAACAGCTAGCGATTTTAGTTCTTTATTTACTTCAAAGTAGCACACAAGTACTTCAAAATGACAGTTACTTTTTCAATAGGACAATCATTTCTTTCTTACATCTTTGGATTTCTGAGGCGGTCCTGTGAATCAGTTTTCTGTCTGAAATTACTATTCACGATTAACATGATAGGTGCGGATTATACGACTGTCGTACTGTCTAATTATTACGGAGTCTAGTTTCTACGGATTTTGTTGTCTGACTACGGAACTCACGCTCAAAACTACGGATTCTACGAATTTTCATTTTGTTTAAAAACAATTTTTAGGGGGGTATATTCCGTCTGGGGACTGTATTTCTTTCAAAGCTTTCGAAAACAATAGTTAAATGGAGTAAAAAGAATTTGCCCTAATCGTAATTTTTTTCTCCCGATTATGCCTTTGTGTCTAGTATTGTTAAATATCGTTTTATGGCATATATGTTCGTATTTCAGCTTGAAACTGTAGCAAGAATTTGTGGAAACGGAAGTTAGACGCTGCGAAAATTGCCTCCTAATCTTCAGGCTTCTTCCGCGAATTCGAGAAATTGTCTTTTTCGTTATGTTGGCCAGCCACTCAGGAGATCGATGCACAAGTAAACAGAATTTGAAGGGGGGGGGGGTCGAAGGAGGACGGAATTCCGTCTTTACGAAACTTTCGAAAACGGGAAGCAGACCGAGTTCAGATTTTTTTCCGTAATAATAATTTTTTTTTCTCGCGATGTTACTTCTGTTCAGTATTTTTAAGTATCATTTCACTGCATAATTTTTTGTATTTCAGGCTTGAAAATAGAAGAAAAATTTCCAAAACCAGAAGTCTGACGGATTTCCCGTAATCGACCCCCACCCGCGATGTTCCCACTCTCCAGCACTGTTAAATCTTGTTAAAGGAAGAAGGAAATTCCCGAAAACGGAAGTGACTAAAATTTTAAAAATTGATGCATGGTGTTCAAAAGTATTAATATTCCCAAAGTTACACCATTTATCTAAAATAGTTGAAGCTTTGATATCATGCACTCATGGTCCTCAGACTGATGGTTTTTATCAGAGGGCATAAAAAACAAGAAAAGTGACAATGAAGAAGTAGAGAGAGAATGATATCAGCACAAAGAAAAATTAAGCAGTGGTGCTGTGAAGTTGCAGAGTCAATAAAAGACAAACTGACAGTAGTACGCATTCTTGCTGTCTGTTTTGATTTTTCACCAGTTAAAATATTCAGCTCCCCCCCCTTCCGTTCTTTGGTCTCATCTTCTTAAACTATTTTATATTTCAGGGACAGTATGATCATGTGGTATGGACTGTTAAATTTTTTTTTTTTTAAATATAGTGTTCTGCGACATGCTGCTGCAGATTATGCGAAGGAAAAAAATTGCTTTTCTCAGAATTTCACGATCTACAGATCATATGCTGCAGTGGATTATACGTGGTATTTTTTTTTTCCACAGCCTTTGGATTATATACCCTTGTGGATCTCACAAACAAAAAAAATTTTCTGAATTTTATGGTTTACAGATTATACGAAGAAAAAAAATGGCACTTTAAATTAATATGTAAAAAATGACTTCCGCAAATAGTAATTTAATAAAATCGAAATCTGAAATTTTTTGAGATCGTCTACTGAAAGAACATAAAAAGAAAATTATGAAGCAAATTGGAACTTTATTTTGCAATAAGTGGTGTTTGGGTAAGAAGAAAAAATGACAACAAATATGGTTTACCACTTTTCGTTCCAGCGTCATAACCAAACGTGTGTTCATGCGTTATTGACTTTGTTTCACCTGGCGCCTAAATTTTGGAGCTGGCACCTAGATCTAGAACATATTTGTCGAGCCCTGGTAATGGCCATCACCAGCAGGGAACATGGTTGCCATGAATGGGTGAACTTTGTGCTCAACAATGTTCAGATACCTGGCAGCTGTCAGGAATTGTGCTATGGGAATAATGGGGCCTGCAAGGACTGCTCGCCTGGCGAAAGCAGTGGCAGCTTGTATTCGACAAATTCCTGTCAGAAAATAATCAGTGAATAGCTCGCAAGCTGCGGAGTGACCGAAGGGTGAGAGCTTACTCACCCCACAACTAAAGCAGCAGAGGGTGCTAAAAGTGAAACATTTGCTACAGTGTTACGCAGGCAATCGCCACAGACTTCCTTTTCTCTGAAAAAAATTTCACTATTGAAGAGGCTTTAAACTGCCAAAATGACTGTAAGAGTTAACCTCATGAGAAAGCTCAAAGGATCGTGAGGGACCATCGTTCTGCTTCTGTCATGATTTGGTGGGAAGTCTCCTACGAGGGTACCATGGAGTTCCATTTCTGTGAGAAAGCAGTGAAAACATCTGCCAAAGTCTACCAAGACAGGGTTTTGTAGCCAGTGGTCAAAAATGAGTTGCACCCTCTTCCAAAACAGACCCTGGAGTTTTCAGCAGGATTCTGCATCTGCCCACATGGCCAAGTCAACCCAGGAGTGGCTTCAGGCAAATTTGCCAGACTTTATTTCTCCAGCTGATTGACCTTCAAGCATCCCAGACCTCTCAACCCATTGAACTAAAAGTTGTGGGCCACAATGGGGACCATGTCCTCCAGTGTGGCCCACAACTGAAAGAGACACCTCAGTATTGGCAGTCTCAAACACTCTTTGGTGTGGGCAGTAGCAGCTTTCCCCGCACGGGGATAACTGGTTTTCCAGTTATTTGGGGAGCGGCGCCCCCACGGCCCGAGCTGACCTTGTGACTGGTCATCATCTGATGTCATGTCACTGCTTGTTTTGTTTTTTTCGGTGCTGTTGGAGTTTGCAGGGACGGCTGTTCATCCAGCTGTTGGGGAGTCGCGGCCCCACGATCCCGAGCTGGGCTTGTGTCTCGCTTTTTCGTTTTTATTTATTTTTTATTTATTTTCTGCACTGGCCAGTTGCCCGTGTTGTATACTCTACCTAATCACTACCACGCTATGTACCAACACCCCGGTCTTGTGGTTTTGTTACCCTCCACTACTAACTGTTTATATTAACCGCTCAGTTCGTAGGTTGCTGAGATTCCGTTTAGGTTCCACTCCAGGGTTTGTCTTCCTTGGATTACTTTTTTTCTTTTAGCTGGTTTGGGTGCTAGACCTACCTGCATGTTTGCCGCGTGGGGAGACCCGTGAGGTGGAAATGGGATGTCTGGCGCCTGAGGTCGCAGGAGACCGGAGAAGTGCCTCCTGTGTACCAACACTCCTCTTCAACCCCGGCTTCGCTGTAAACGGGAGGCTAGAGACTAACCCTCCCCTAGTCAGAAGTCTTGTACCAAGTTGTGTACAGGGTTTTAGTGGCTTTTTTGTCTTATAGCACGGCAGGGTAAGCCCGGGGGCTGTGGGATCATGCCAAAGGCGTTGACATGACTGAACTCTGGAGGCCGAAGTGTCCACCAAGTGCGTGTGATCACAGCCAACGGACTATATCTGCAGCGTATAAGCTCCAGAACTGTGTCCAGCGTAATTTTCTTGGCTTGCAGACCTCCAGTTCTCCCTTGTAGGGCTCGGTGGTGGGTGGAGTAGTCTGCAAACGAATCCTCCTCCTTTTTTCCATAGGTAAAAACAAAAACAAAAACTCCAAATTCAAGTCACCTGAGAAAATGATAGTTGACAACGACTCTCCTTCGTCTTCTCAACCTACCAAGTCCCATAACCTTAAACGGTCTTTAGATCATGACCTGGACCAAGAACGTGGAACCTCTTCTTCGGCAGCTGTACCAGTCGCTCCGAAGCGTCGTCTCCCCTCGATTTGCTCTGAATACGCATGCTACACACTTAGTTGTAGAATCCATCGATCCAAATGAGAGACTGTCCACCAGATCTCCCTTTTTCATTTCTAAAGCTTTGGACGCTGCGGTTGGCTCCTTGAAGTCTGTGAGGAAGCTTCGCTCTGGGGACCTGCTTGTCCAAACTTGCAGGTTTTCTCAGAGTAACACTTTTCTGCACCTCACTAGTCTTCAAGGCATTCCTATCAAAGTGACACCTCACCCGTTTCTTAACACCTCTTGAGGTGTTATTTCAGAGTTTGATCTCTTGGCATGCAGTGAGGACGAATTGGTGAGTGAACTTGCAGATCAGGGTGTTATTGCTGCACGTCGTATGATGTTCCGGCGCGATGGTACTTTGATTAAGTCTAAAAATGTAATCTTGACTTTTAACTCCCCGAAAGTTCCGACCGAAATCAAGGCTGGCTACTTGGTCTGTGGAGTTCGCCCGTACATTCCCAGTCCTCTGCGCTGTTTCAGGTGCCAGAGGTACGGGCATTCACAACGTTCATGTCACAGTTCCGCTCGTTGCGCAAATTGTGGCTCTAGTGAACATGACGGGGAAGGTTGCACTTCTGCGGCCTGCTGTGTTAACTGTGGTGAGGCCCATGCAGCTTACTCCCGCAACTGTATGAAATGGAAGGACGAGATGGCGATCCAGCGCCTCAAGACCCTGGAAGGCCTCTCGTACCCTGCTGCCAAGGCCAAGTTGGGTATTCCCAACAACCGACAGCATACTTTTGCCGCAGTAGTTCAGTCTCTGCCACAACCCGTGCAGCCCTTTGTCCCGCGCCCTGAAGCTCTCGCCGCACTTGCCAAGAGATCTACAGCTGAACAAGCGACACCGGTGGATTTCTCCGAGCTCCAGCTTATTCGACCAGCTGACTCTGCGCCTTCTCTTTTGAAGACTGACTCTTCCAGTTCCCAGCAGAAAGCCTGCACGTGTGGAAGACCTGGCCCTAAATCCGCAAAGGTGTGCAGTGTCCATCCAACTGTCGCAGTCCAACTGACCAACATTGCAACTGTCTCGGACTCAGCGAGGTCCCCACCCTCAACCAACATTAGAGGGGAACATAAGGGGGAGGAGAGTGACAGTTCGTCCCTCTCCTGTGACTCATCTTATGTGTAGTTGTGTTCGTTTCCGTGATGTGTTTTATCATTCTCATTCCTCAGTTTTACTTAATCGGCTAGTTTCTAACCATTGTACCATTTTTTAATACTGTTTGTTTCATTGTCTTTTTTGGCCCTTCCATCATTCTCATGGTTCGGTTTTACTTGGTCAGCCAGATTTTGGGATTTATGCCACATTTTTTAATACTGTTTATCTTGTCTGGCACTCTTTGGCCAAACATGGCCCTTGCGCCATAAAAATAAACCAACCAACCAGTAGCAGCTTTCCCATATGGAGACCCTACGTAAAGCTATTGACGAATGGCCACAAAGACTTGAAGGACTGTGAAGGCAAAAGGATGCCATTTTGAAAAGTGATTGGTGCCATGTATTCACAAGTGTACTACTTAGTGTCATATCACAGGTATATTAAAATCTTTAAATTTCTTTTAGTTCATTGAATACTTGTAACAGTATTTATGGTAAGACAAGGTATTACTTTTGAGTGGGAACTCTAATGCAATGTTATAAAGAACTGCATGCAAAAAGTTTGGCTTTGAAGCTATTGTAAAAATGTAGGCATTTCAGTCACCTAGGGGAAGAATTATTAGAAATAAGAAATGTTGATCTTGTCATAGTGACTGGCATTTGAAGGGAAAGTTGTTTGCAGTCTACTTAAGCTGTGATTTCAAATTTGAAATTTTCATATATCATCAGAGAACATGCTTTGGAAAAGTATATGCAAAACAAACATTTCTAATAGTGCTGTATTGGACACAAAGGGAATTTCTTAAATCAAACATTCAGTAGCAGGGCAAAGAAACTAGAATGTGTTTTGCACACTTTGGTGTGGAAGCTCCAGTAACACAGAAAACTATTCTGCTTGGTAAACTGTCTTCAGTGCCAAAGTTTTCAATTTGATATTTAGCAACAACAAAAAAAGATAGTATCAATAGACCTTTAACAGGGTGTCTACTGGTCATGAAATTGAGCAGGTGGCCATGAAGTAATGAAAAAGTCATGAAATTGAGTTGGTCATCAATTATTTTTTTTTTTTTTTTTGTATCGGGACCAGCAAAAAACTCTGCATTTGCTCACTTCCACAAAGACCTAGTTGGAAATGGGTTTCTGCAAAGTCAGAGATGCAAGTATAAATCCCACAATAATTTTTAATTAACATAACCGCCTTCAATGGTGCGGGGGAAAAATAATTTAGCTAAAGTTTTTGCATACATCTATAACTTTCCTGACCTGACCCATACTCTAATCTGTCTCAAAAAACAGAAAAACGTTTACAAAGACTCAAGTTGTGATCAGGCTTGAGCAAACCAACAGAAAAATTCAGTTAAAGCACTTGGTTGAGCAACTATACCCCCAAAGAGAAGTTCCAAACGTGAAACAAAGTACTAAAAGCACTAAAATGTCATTCTTCGGGGTAAAAAAAAAAACTTTTTCGAAAAAACAATAAAAATTACAACAGACGTGTACGTAAAAAGGAACGTAACTATTTGTTACTGTATGTATTTTTTTTTTCCAAAGTATTCTTTCAATTATTTGTTCATATGGCTTCCGTTTTTGTGGAAGCTGTGTGTACAAAAGTTCCTTTATACTTGCATGTCTCTGTTGTAATTTATTTTGTCTTTTCGGAAAAGCTTTTTTTTTTTACTCCGAGGAAGGACATTATTTTAGTGCTTTTTTTAGTACTGTTTCACGTTTGGAACTTCTTTTTGGGGGTATGGTTGCTCAAATACGTGCTTTAACTGAATTTTTCTGTTGGTTTGCTAAAGCCTGATCACAACTTAGTCTTTTTGTAAGTGTTTTTTTTTTTTTTTCTGTTTTTTTGTGACAGATGAGAGTATGGGTTGGGCCAGGAAAGTTATAGATGTACACAAAAACTTTAGCTAAATTATTTTTCCCGCACCATTGAAGGCGGTTATGTGAATTAAAAATTGTGTGATTTATACTTTCATCTATCTATGACTTTGCAGAAACCAGTTTCCAACTAAGTCTTTGTGGAAGTGAGAAAATGCAGAGTTTTGCTGGTCCTTGATAAAGCCAAGGCTCAGTATTCTTGACACTTTCTGCATGCTGGTTTTGCTATTAATTTATTCTTTACTCGTGCCTGTTGGGTATTGAGGTTTAATTTGTATTTGTTGTCCTTGTAAAATTTTTGTTTCAGTCTCTGCTTTGCAGTTTATATAAATAGTCATTGTCAACCATTATCAATCCACTGCTGGACGAAGGTCTCCCCAAGTTTCCTCCACAACGGTCTGTCTTGTGCCAGTCTCCTCCATGTCACCCCTGCATACTTTCGAATTTCATCCACCCATCTCCCATGTGGTCTTCTTCTGGGTCTTTTCCTGTCCCTTGGAATCCAATCTAAAATTTCGGCTGTCCATCGATGGTCTGTCCTTCTGGCAGTAGGTCCAGCCCATTGCCATTTCAGGGATTTAACTCTGATCATGGTGTCTTCCACTCTTGTCATTTTTCGAATCCACGAGTTCCTCTTATCTCTCCTGGTTACACCAAGCATGCACCTCTCCATGCTCTTTGAGTTGTCTGCAGCCTTTGTATGTCTCTTTTAGTTAAGGTCCACGTCTCTGCAACATACGTAAACACTGGAAGGATGCATTGATCAAACACTTTTCTTTTAAGACACAATGGCATATTGCTCTTGAAAATTATGCTGTTTCTTCCAAAAGCTCTCCAGGCAAGTTGTGTATGTCAATTAATTTCTTCATCAATGTGACCCTCACTTGATATCTGCTGTCCCAGATAAACGCACGTGTCTTATCTCCAGCTTTTCTCCATCAATCGATAAATCTTCATTTCTTGTAAAGGCATTGAACATCACTTTTGTCTTCAGCAAGTTCCTGGATCATGCTCTGCAGCTCTGATGGGGTAGTTGCAAAAATAACTACATCATCAGCAACACAAAGGTGGGTTAATCTCCATTAATCTTTATCCCTTAGTTTTCCCAGTTCAGTGATTGAAAGACATTTTCCATGTGGCATTAAAGAGCTTCGGAGATATGGTGTCACCTTGTCTCACTCCCTTTCCAATTTTTGTGTTGTATTTTCAAACAGCCGAATCTTTGCACTTGCATTTTCATAGAAGTTATTAATAATATTAATGTATGCATCTTCAATACCGCAGGATTTCAGAGCCATTGTAACTGCTGACGGTTTCACCGAATCAAAGGCTTTTTCATAATCTATAAAAGCCATGCACAATGGAAGTTCATATTCCCTCGCTCTTTCAATTAGTTCTCTCAGTACGTGGATATGATCTATTGTGCTGTGTAGCCACTCCTGAATCCAGCTTGTTCTCTCGGTTGAGCCATGTCCAGTGTTACCTTCAAGCGGTGTGAAAGAACTTTAGTGAAGATTTTATAAACCACTGATAGAAGGCTGATAGGTTTGTAGTTCCTGAGATCCTCAATGTCACCTTTTTTATGTAGCAGGATCATTGTAGCGTTGTTCCAATCCTCAGGAATTTTCCCTTCATTAAGGCATCGAGTGAAAATTTGGGCGAGTACTGTTTCGATTTCTCCACTTGCTTCTTGTATGATGTCTACAGTAATTCCATCTTCTCCTGGAGCTTTTCCCCGCTTCATGTTCTTGATTGCATGTGCAACTTCTGCTGGAAGGACTGGAGAACTCTGGTACTGGTATCTTTCATGATGTCTGGTGTGCATGTATCATCCCTTTCATATAATTTGGAGTAGAAATCTTTCACTCTTGTCAAAATTTCGCCTCTATTTTTTGTTACAGAACAATCTTCTTTTCTTAGTGCCATAATTTGTTTTCTTCCCTTACTGAGATGTCCCTTTGCTATCTTTAGGCTTTGGTTGTTTTCAATTGCTTTCCTCACTAGTTCACAGTTGAATTTCCTTACGTCTTCAGTGATACTTTTTCGTACTGTCTTGCATAGCTCTATATATTCCACTTTGGAAGTCGCATCTTCTTTAGTTGTCCTCATCACTCTTCTTTTTTGCATCAACATTTTGGTTTTTCCTGATAATTTGTTCACATGCAACTTGTTCTTAGACCCAGCTAATTTTGTTGCTGTTTCCATAAGAGCTTTGGTTACTTTTCTGTTAACTTCAGAAATATCCCCTTCTTCCGATGTTAGGCCTTCTAACACAGAGAATCTGTTCTTCAGTTCGAACTTGAAGGTATACTGGTGTTTTTAAGGTTGGTTATGTCAATACATTTTGTTTGTCTTATGAGCTTGCCACGTTCGAGTTTAGTGTTGAGGTGCATCTTACATCTCTCCAATCTATGGTCACTACCTGTGTTGAACTCGTTTAGCACACTGCAGTCTTCTATGATGAATTTTTTGTTACACACAATAAAATCAATTTCACTTGTCCCATTTGGATGTCTCCATGTCTATTTCCTGTGTGGCTTTTTCTTGAAAAAGGAGTTCATGATGAAAAATGCTTCTGCCTCTGCAAACTCAACGAGAGTATTTCCATGCTGGTTTCTGTTGCCGTGACCGAATTTACCTACTGAAGTTTCATTCTGTTGCCGTTGCCCTATTTTTGCATTGAAATCTCCCATAATTATCTTAAAGTGCTTCTTACCTTTATTATTTAGATGACGAATTTCCTCATGTAATTCTTCAATTTCTTCTTCAGGATGACTTGTGGTGGGTGCATAAGTTTGAATAATCTGAGCCTGGTATCTTAAGAGTTGGATAACAAGTCTTCCAGCTCTGTCAGAGGAACTTTCAACTTCTACAACTTTATCCTTCAGTTTCTTGTTTATTATGAATCCAACACCTCTAGTTCTACCAGCATCTGTCCCACGATAGATGTCCACTTTTCGGTTCAATGAGATCTTCTCCTTACCTCACTTAGCCTGATGTTCCACTTGATCCTTTGTAGTTCTTCTTCCAATTCAAGAAGCCTTGAATCAGAAGATAGGGAGCTTCCATTATACGTAGCCAAGGTCAGCATCAGATGGCAGCCTAGTCCGGTCCTCCGGGGATTCTTGGCACCCTCTGCCTTCATGTCTCACTGGCTGCTGCCTTGGCCAGGTACATTCCAGCTGCCGGAGACTGAGGGCCAAGATTTAAGTTGTGGAGTCATTTTGGAGGGGTTTGGCCATAACTCACAACGCTGGCCAAGCGAGTTGGTGAGTGTGGGATAGCCTTTCCTCTAATCCCGATTGTATAGTTAAACCGCTATTGACGGTCGTCAGAGCCCCTTTAGTGGGAACAGGATGCACCACGAGAAGGCGGGGTTGACATTTGTCAAGGAGAGGCTGTGATATTACGCATCACCTGACCTTACATCCTTATATATATGACTTCATCAAAAGCTGATGTGAAGAGAGAATATTTGCAATTTTCTGAAAGTTCAATCCTAAGGAGGACAAACTTGATCACTTGATGAATTTACTACCAAGTGCAAAACACAACTATGAAGTTCTTACAGAAGCTGCTATGCATGTTTCATGGCAATGCTGCCATTTTGAAAGAGGCTTTTCTGCTAACAAATACTTTTAAATGAAAACTTAGAAGAAAATGCAATTGTTGCAGAAAGAAGTGTTTACCGTGCAATATCGTTAGGTGGTTGTTTAGCTGATAGTGAGAAAGAACTGAATGTGGACATCACAAAATCAGTCATATTAATTGTCAAAAATGCTTCATCAAAGAGTAGAAGCCTTAAAGAAGAATTCTGATTAAGATGAAGTGGCCAATTGTAAAAGAGCAGTACAAGAACTAGAAAAGCTCAAAGAAAAGAAAGCTTATAGAAAAGGCAAAAGAAGCTGAAGTTCTAGATTCTGAGATAGCCTAAGATTAAGTACTTAAACAGTTTTTCACTGTGAAATTTCAGTCTCCATAAATTTTGTACATTCATAGTTTTTATATTGCCTTAATAAAAACTTGTGTAAGTTTTTACAGCATTACCATGTTAAAAGAATTTGTGTATTAATAGATGTAATGATAAATATTTCTGAAAATAGCCATACCCCATCCTAGATGAGAGTTGAATGTTTTTATTTCTTTAAACACATAGAATTTGGTGAATTGCATAGTGCAAGCCATACATAATTACATTATTCATGTTAAGCAATTTTAGTGACATAAGAATTGCATTCAGCTTTCATCTCGACTGGCTTTCAGGTAGGGGTTCGTTAAAAAGCACCCCCCCCCCTCCCCACAGCCATTTTCGCAGCAATATTATAGACACCAGTTTTGCCTAAACTATTGTCACCTGGAATTAGTTTGTGTTTGTAAAAATAAAAAATAACCTGGGATCTCCAGCTAAGGGTACTAGATAATGAGTCTAGAATGGTTGCCATTGTGCCACGCATTGTCGAAGTCGTGAATTTAACTGAAGATGTCATGAAAACGTCATTAATTTGGTTCATTGGAAATCGGTTGACACCCTGTTTAACTACTCTTGGGGCAAAACTGCATTCTGAAAAATTTGAAATATTCAGTTTCAGAAGCAGTGGTAATGGGGGGGGGTATGAAATTCTGCATTTTTGTGATAGACAAATGCTATTTTTTTTTAATAGCTTCTGTAAAATAACTGCGTGTTGCCATCCTTGGCAACCAATGCATTTCTCCCACTCTCAGTAATAAGTATATGCTATGAAAAATTATAGACTTAAAATCAAGCTGAACGTAGAACTACACTGAAGAGCAATTGAATTAGAGACAGCTGGCATTATGCAAATGTGGCGCTGTGGGCAGCCCTGTAAACGGAAACGTGACGTATGCTGCAATCCGACAATATAAGGAGTGATGAGACTAAAATCTGTAAGAGTCTGACACAGTATGGGTAAGACTGAGGATCTAATCGCATTTGATTGTGGGCAGATTGTCGAGGCCCGACGAATGGGGTCACTCCATCTCAGAAGTCGTGCAGGCACTGGGATTTTCACGAGCCACTGTGTCACGGGTGCACCGTTAGTACATCGAATCCGGTAACACCATCCCTGCAAGGGCCAACTGCCGTGGACAACAACAGTGTGTGGATGAGCGGGGTCATCGTTGGCTAGCTCTCATTGCAACAGCGGGTAGACGGGCCACAGTGCAAGAAATCACTCTGCAATTTGATGCTGGTGCACCATCCAGAGCCATCTCCTCGCTATGGGGTACAGAAGTCATCGTCCCACGATGGGTACCGCTGCTGACCGCACATCACAGGGTGCAAAGATTAGCATGGGTGCGGAATCATCACCGCTGGACCTTAGACATGTGGGAAAATGTTGCCTGGACTAATGAGTAGAGATTCACGTTGGTACATGCGGATGGCAGGATACAAGTACGGCGCGAACCACATGTAGCGATGGATCCTTCTTGCCAGCAGGGTAGTCTTCAAGCTAATGAGGGTGGCATTCTAGTCTGGGGACTGTTTACATGTACCAGGGGTCCCATTTCAGTCCGTGTGACATCGCCCCTCACAGGTCAACGTTACCGGGATATCCGGGACTCCCATTTGTGCATCTTCAACATCCCACTCTCATAGTTCAGCCTGTAGGTTGAATTAGAAAACTAACAATTTTTCAAATCTGATATTTATAAGCTGAGATCATGCTTCTAGATGGGCAGGACATACATTAATAACCATTGTCTGAATATTTTTTTTTGCACACTGACAATGGCTACAAAAGCATGGTTTTTGTATGCTCCTTAAAAAGTCCTTGAATTTTAAGTTCATTTTCAAGTCCTTGAAAGTACTTGAAAAAATGTAAGGCTCTGTAAATAGTACTTGAAATTTTGTTTTGGTTTGTTTTTCAAGTAAGATATGAAAGAGCATGTGTTAAATAATTGTTTGTGCTAAAAAGATTTATAGATGTCTGTAGTTCTGATAAAAACTCTAAGCTCGTCAAATAGAGCAGAACTTTTGTTCAACCCAGGGTAGTGTGTGGACAACTGGTGCCTTGGCTATGACATCACTACAGAGTAAAGTGTCAGCCATGTGAGTAAAATAAGTAAAATGATGTATTCGCAAATTGTGATGGGCTTCTGTTTGCTGGGGTTAAAGATGCATTCTTGCCGGAGGGTGAAACTTCCAGAAATTGCTTGTGCTTCATGCATGGACCCTTAGTCTCTTAGCTGCATCAAAAAATAAAAAGTTAAAGCAAACAAAGGTCATACCAGTTGATGAATAGGAAAATAATGTACCCTTTCAACATATTGAACAAAATAAAATGATTTCAAAACAGTGGGGCAATTCAAAGTAAATAAAATAAACCAAAAGGGGTCAGGGGGTAACAAGCAGGTCATTGAAGGTGTGCTCGCCCCAGCTAAGATAAATGGTCTGAACTTAACTAAAATACCTATGACCGACCGACAGTACACACATATGATAATTCGGGTTTGAAAAGTGCTTGTAATTTTTCTTGGAAGAGTATGAACCTTGAAAAGTTTCATCCAATGTTCTGTCTCTTTCAGTTCTAATTACAAGAATGAAATATCAATCACTTTGCTAACTTCATGAAATCCCTTGCAGCTTTTGTTCTTGACCAATTTTAAAGCTGCAGCATCATACTGCTTTATTCATAAACAAATGAAATTAATCTGTCTTGTGTTTGCATGTAATGTCAGAGCCCAATTTCATTTGATGGTATTTAAATAGTACTTTACAGTAAATGTTGCCCATCTTCCTGTTCATTTTTTTTTCTTTCTCTCTCTCATTCTAGGCTGCTCAGCGGCAGATAAGAGCACTTGTGAATAGGAGCCTCACTTACATTCAGAGACGTCGCCCTCCTCAGCTACAACCTGTACAGAATTGAGTCATTACCCTTATAAGCACTACCTCCAGAAACCAAAGAACTTTACTGGAGAATTGATTTTTCGTTTCTATATGATGTTGGAATAAAGATTAAAGCAAGAATTGATTTGTTTTTCATTTCATAAATAAAGAATCTTTATATAATATATGTAACATATCTTTGGCATAGTGAACGTTTTTTAGCAGCGTTTAGGAAGTTTTGTTTCTTTTATTGAGAAGTAGCAAAAGTTGCCTGTGGGGCAGTGTATATGTTTTTTGTAATAAGTACAAAATACAGGACAAAGATTTAGTTAAGTACAAAGTTTATATGACCACTATTGTTACAATGTTGGTCTTTTTTGTAAAAATATTTATAAGAAGTTTATTTTTGATACTTGTTGGAGAAACTTTTTTTTGTTGTAAATTTTATGGGCTTTTTTGCCGTTAAAGTTATGGCCAAAATAAGTGTAATAGCAGAAACCGGGTTTCTCCAATAAGCTTAAAAGTATTGTTTCGGAGTAAAAGAAAAAAAGAAAAAAAAACACTGCGTGTAACATGTTTTCTTGCTCGGTATATTGAAACATGGTGTGAAATTGCATTTCCTCAAGCATGGGGACAGTAAATTGCCTTCAACAGTTTGTACTGTTTTTATTTTGCGAGATAACTGGGTTCTTTTTTTTGTTTTGCAAGATCATAACTGTTTTTTTTTTTTAAGATCAAAACTGTTTTTTTAGAACTATTCTTGTGAAATCATATACTAATATAGCAGAAAATTGTTTTAAAAATAAGTTTTCTAATCTGAATTGTGCCTCGAGACATCTGCATTTTTCTTCAATGTCTAGTCTCTTTATCCCACCACCTTAATTTAGCAAAGCTAGAATTGTTTTTCATTCATAAATCTTTGTTCCCATATTTGAAGTGGCAATTTCATATCCATATTTTTACCGTAATATGCTGTAGATTGCACCATAAAATTGCTTCCATATAAACACTTTCCTCAGTGCTTTAGATCCCACAGATTTAATAGGTAAATTTTATTTAAAGTTAACATTCTGGCTGTTTCTGTTTGTCAACCTACTAGAAATGTTTTTTCTAGTAGAGCAGATGGACACCTCAAAATAATTTGAAAATGTTGTGCAGACCAATTGTAGCAAGTGTGTTCTCATTAATATGTGGTGTGGCCGAAGGTTTAAGTTAAATTTGCATAGTCATAACTGTGCACTTGTCAGTTTGCTTTAAATACGTTTTAATTTTCTCAATGGATTTCCTTAGTTTTGCAATAGTTTTCTGCCCTTAAATCTGCCTGTTACCTTGGTGTTGTATTGTTTAATGTAGTGGTCCTTTGTATTTATGAAGAACCCTTAATTGGGCATATACAAACATACTAACTACTAATAGATGACTGTATTTGTAATATCAGATTTGGAGGAGTGGCTGTTTAAACATACAATGTAGGTAATGCAAAATAAGACATTTGCAATGTTTGTGTTTTTGTTATGTTTGAAATTAGCTCTTTAATGCAGATTGTTGATTGTGTGAAATGTGTGCTGTTCCAAGTTGACGTAACTGTTTTTCCCGCCACAGGTGTAAAATTTGCTCATGGGCTTTGTTAAGCAAAGTGCAACTTGAAACAGTTTATATTGCTAATGTTTGCGCTTGTATATGATTTTTTTTTATTGGGCCATGCCGTTTTGCAGTGCAAATTCCACTGCAATAAACAAAGAACTTGTGCATGAACACAAGCTCTTACATGTAATAAAATCTCAGGTTCCACATGTGAACTGTTAAAGGAACCTTTTAAAATTTTGTATTCGCTGCATTATGCCACAGGTGTTGTAACTACCTCTCATCCAGCACGTAAAATAAATTTAAACCTGTTTTGTAGGCAAACTGCCACATATACCTCCTAATAAAAACACATTTTTTTTTCATATTAGCCTTTTGATTCATTGTAGTTTTTATCCATGTGTAAAGGAAAAATCTTGCTATAACATCCTCAGGCATGTATGTATATGCATCATCTGAAGGATTCCTGACTGACCATTTTTGTATGTGTATCTAAAGGCACTGTAGAAATGACTCGTTGATCCTACTGCCTTTGAGTGCGGTATCTTAAAACTTGACACCAGTGGAAGTGAGCAAACTTAGATTGCAACTTCGGGCTTTACAGCAATAAAAACTAAATTTGTGCTGAAGTTTTAAAGGTGCAAGTTTTGAAATTTATCTCTACACTCCCACAGTCCTTAAAGTGCTTAATTTTCTTAGGTTTCTTAAGGCAAATTCCAAAGGGTATTTAAAAAGTACTTATGTTTACTAACTGACTGCACAAAATCCAGAAGTTATGTTTGGAACTTTTGCTTCTGTTTAGCTATGTTGTTGGTGGCATCACATTTTAAGCTGTAAGTCTGTGGGAAAGCATAGAACAGTATTAAAAATAATTTGCTGGAAAAAAAAGTGACATGCCGTGGGCTCTCTAAATAATGCGCACATACAAAATTTGTAGATTTGCTCATAAAATCTACAGAAATTCTTCTGCTTGTTTTACAAACTACTTTACAGATTTCCATTGGAACCCCCCCCCCCAAGGTTAGTGCAATTTCGAGGGGCGAATAAGTATCTCCTAAGGATCAGGAAAAATGTTCTGATATATGTGTAAGAGATCCTAATATCTGTGTATTGGGATCACATTTTTACCTTGTTTCCTCACAGCCTATTGGTAGAAACTTGGTAAAAACATTGTAGGATTGGTGGGAACTAGTCACTTTTTCTAGCTCCCTGCAGTGTCTGCTTGCAATGATTAAGTCACTTCCTTTCATGGACTGCAGAGACATGTCATCTTATGTGATGTCCAAAATAGCAGTTTCTTCTAGCACATACTTTCCTCACTTGAAGGAAATTGAAATGTCTTCCCCGCCACCAGTGTGCGTAGGAATGGAATAGGGAATCTTCAGCGCCATGGCAAAATTGTGTTATCATTGTGCTAGGTTCCAGATTGCTTCATATAAGTTATTCAGGGAAATTTAACACTTCATTGAAGATGTAATGCACCCAAATGAACACTCCGTAACAGTTACCCATAGAACCTCGTAATTCTAAATGCATAAGTAAATTGCACACACATTTGAAAAAATAGAAAACACCTTTTCTAGCAGTCGGGGGGGGGGGGGGTTCTCCCTGAAAATGTGTGTGAACCCTGAAAAAGATTGTAGCAACAATCCTTTTAATATCATTTGCTTGAAAGTAAGGAGGGGGCTGATTGTGAGTACAGGGTACTTTTTAGTTTTAAATTTTTTTAATATCAGACATTAAACAGTTTATAAGACCTGCACATGGGTGTACGTGAGTATGCACATTTTTTAGTGGTAGAGTAATAAAAGGTTAGTATCTAAGAGGATTAGCATGCTGAACAGAAAAATAAACTTTAGTGTAAGCATAAGCAACTTGCATGTGAAATTTAAAGTATGGGGTAAATTCTGCTATGTGGTAAAAGTAATGTAGTTTCTTTGCATATTACTAACATTTGTTTTGAAACCAGAACGAAAGATTTAGTGGTTTAACAAATCTTGACTACAGCCCCCCCCCCCCCCCCCGTAAGTTTTGCTTCAGAGTTAAATACCCAGTATGAGCTATAAGCAGTTGCCTGATTTACAGCCACTGCTATAACACACCCTAGACTAACTTGAACAGTAACCAGAATCCTGTGTTTAGTCACCAGGACAGCACCAAAATTTTTAACATAACTCCTAAAACTAACTGGTTTTGTCTTAAATTATTTGTGTATGGTATGTGGAAAAAAACGCCCTTGAAATGTTGCTGCACAGTAAGGTTCTAGTTACGCTGGAAATTTAGATTGTGCTGTTATGTGCAATGTCTGAATTTTTACTCTGGCACCAAATTAGTTGTGATCTTATTTAATCGCACACACAGCAGATGGAAACCAGTTTTGTCTTTGTGCGAGAACTTCAATCAGGTGGAAATGTTATTCTTTCTGAGGGCATCTGAATTAACCTGCATGGGCCTGGACTTAAGTCGCAAATGTAAATAAAATAAGTTACTTGCTATGGTTCCTTAGCTTTGCGGAAAGTGACTAAATTAGAAATGTCATGGTCTCGCAGTGTTGCCAGGTCTGCCAAGAAAGGTTGGGGTATGTGATACATTCAGTAAAAGACCCAGAATCTGGGTCAGTGTGAGGTACTACCTTGGAAGAGAGCTTTCACTTTTTTTGCTAAAGGTTTTTAATGTGTAAGGCTTGAAAAATACCATGCCCGGGGCATGTAAATTAGTGGTCTGGGCAGGTAAAAAAAATATAGCTGCCTGGTCTGGGCAACTAAATTTAAAATTAAAAACAATTTGGAATAGAATTTCCTACTACAAGAAAAAACTAACAATAATACAATTTCTGGTGATTAGCACAGTGAAATGAAAGACATGTGATGACTGAGTGCAAAGGACAGAAGAATATAACTTTAATTACATTATGCTCTGGGTCCAGATATTGGAACCATTTGGAGCAAAACCAGTTTTGCTCCAAATGTTGTTTAGTCAGCAACAGGACTCGTACCTCTGATGGAAGTAGCCTCCGATGTTTAGTGACAAAAGGTGAAAACTTCAACGAAAGGAATATGGCAGAATTGCTAAATTTCTCATACAGTTATCATCATATAAAATTTCATAGCATTTTCAGCATCACCCTGTTAAAACTTGATACACGCTTTTGTGCATGAAACATTATGAATACAGACCCATAACTAAAATGCAAAACATGTAAATTAAAAGTCCCTATTTTTTCATTTAAAAGGGGGGTCTGATTTATTATTTTAACAATTTTCTGGGCATCCAGCTTTTATACTACCTGGGCATGTAAATAAGTTCTGCATGTGCCCAGCTGGACATGTAACTTTTCAGATACTTTTCAAGCCCTGATGTGGGGTAAACTTGATGGAATTGCTTTCCTGTAATGTTTAAAATTCTAATAAAGTGTTTGATGCAGGAAAGATGTTCATTTCAGCATGTAAAGTTGTAAACATGACTCATTTCACAAAATACACAAAGGTCTTTAATGTAAGAAATGTAAATATTAACAACTGACATTGCTTGTTGCAGTCAATATTCAAGCTGTTGTGGAATGAAACATTGTGGAGTCCAACTTTCTGCACTGTTACTTCTTACATTTGTTAATAAAAGTATGTATTACATTTTCATATTTACATCATGTACTGCTTTTTTGTGGTATATTTATTTTTTTACTCTGACTTCAATATCCACAGTTTGCCACACGTGCCAAATATTGTTTTGGCTTCTGGAGTCTAGACTGAATTGCAGACATAATAGTTAGAATCAGTCCATGTAAATATTGTTAGCTTTTAAATTTTTTTTTTCTGGAACTGCAAGTTGTGTGGAGATGGGAGGGTTATCTAAAATTTATTTAAAGGCATGGGAAGTGCTAATTTTATTTCTGTGAAAGAAAAAAAAAAAAACAAAAAAAAACCCCCTGGTAACTGCCAGATTTTCATTTTATGTGGGATTTTCCATGCTTTGTGGCCTGTGAAGGTGTACACTGATCAGCCAAAACATTAAAACCACAGTGCATCTAGGTGAGAAGGCTTCCTTGGGTAAATGCCGCACATGAGCTTGTCTGTCAACATGGTGTAACAAAACAGGATTTGTAAAACCCTCTTCCAACAATGTCATTGATTATATGCCCACCGCAAGCATTGAAGACTGTGAACAGCTGTGAGCATAGGCACATGAATGGGTCTGCGTCTGTGGAGACCCATATCCAAAAGTGTGAACTGTGTGTGTGCGTTTGGGGGGGGGGATTGATTGTCTGTCACTCTCTCTAGCTCTCCTGTTGCTGCGGACAGGAGATAGCCTGCATTGACCTCTGGAGTCAATGAAGCGTGGCCTGCCCACTCTCTTGTTGACGGCTCAAAGTGTCTCCTGTTTCAGATTATATTTGATAGGTACTAACTACTGCATGGCAAGAGCAGCCTACCAGCATCACTGTTTCGGAGAGGCTCTTACCATTACATCTTGCAGTAATGATCTGGCCTTTATCGAAATCGGATGAATCCTCTGCTTTTCCCATGTTGAGACAAAATGAAATCAGGGGTGATTGTAAGGTGAAACAGCCGCCTCAGTGGCGCAGTGGTCTAAGCGATGGCCTCTGATCATTCGTCCGTAAGAGGTCCGGGTTCGAATCCCGGTCGGGCATGGATGTTGTTTGTCTTACAGCACTGGCTCTCTCCCTTCCCTGGAACCAGTGACCCTAAATTAGACGGGCGACTGCTTATAGCCCATTGAGTTGCTCACAGTGGTCGTTTTAAACCTCCAATAAAAAAAAAAAAAAGGTGAGACATACTCAGCTCAGTGCCAATATGCATATTACATATATTTATATATATTACGCACATATAAACTAACTACGCGACAAATAAGCTTGTGCAGTCAAACTTCTGATCTTTTCTTGCACCCAATTTTCTTTCACTGTGCAAAATCAGTCTGGCATTGCATCTTTGAAATCAAATTTCGCACTTCATATTATATGTTAATTGAGCAGTCTATGTGGATCAGTTTTACTTGAAGTCTACAGTGGATTCCATTCAATTTCTAAAAGTAGCTCATTGGATTAACTAAATCTAATATAATAAAATTATTTGATGTAGAATGCAGCTTTCAAAATAATGACAAAAAGCTTTCCTTTCAGCAGGCTATTATCTTGAGAGCTTGTTTGATAACAAAAACAATTGAGGTGTCGCAAATCTTCTACATTCACCATCAGCACAGACTTGCAGTGTTTTTATCAAACACTAATTCCCAAAGAAAATGGAACCTGAACGTTGTTATTTCATAGCATTTTTAGAAATTAAATGTCCGAAGCATCTCAAATTCTTCTAAAACTTAAAATCCCGGGTTTAAGGGTTTGGAATGTGACAAAAACCCGCATTACGAACATGTCTATGAAATAGTGAGAGCTCCAACTCTGATATGTATATCATTAGTGGCTTTGGCAAATGACTGATTGGCTGTAACTACCCATATTTGCATAATGCAGAGATTTTAATT
Organism: Macrothele yani; assembly: GCA_039090855.1. Taxonomy (NCBI): domain Eukaryota; kingdom Metazoa; phylum Arthropoda; class Arachnida; order Araneae; family Macrothelidae; genus Macrothele; species Macrothele yani. Next base: position 103,471,802 of record CM076996.1, on the reverse strand, counting down.
TTTTGGCTGATTGGTGTAGATTACAATAAAACAGTTATGGTCTGCAAAGGAAACAAGGCGAGAGATATGTTGAAAAGGGTAAGACTACATACTGGAGTAGTGTGCACTAATTCAAAACATGTCAGTTCTGTGCCGTGCCACAAAGTTTTAGCATGTGTGGTACCATTTGTAACTTAGTTGCCTTCAAGTATCTCCTGTTTCAAACATTTGATAGGAAAATCCTTGGCAAGTTTTTTTCCCCCTTTCCTTTATAACATTGCAATTTTTTGTATTATGTTGAATTATTTAAATACTGATTTTTTTTTTTTTTTTTATATATATATTTAAGTAAAAAAATAATTAAATTTCAGATGTGAACAATTGTGAGGTTATTTGAACGCCTAATATTTCTTACAGCAGTAATAAAAAATCTGAATATAACTGTAGCTTTTACATACCTACTGAACTCAGTATTGAAGTTAGCAACAGAGTTGGATCTAAAGTTGAAATTTACACCTGGCAGTTTGGAGACCAAATAAAATGCTGATGATTCATTTTCTCTTTATCTGCTTGTGCACTATTAAAGAGCAATTAACTGAAGCAATGGAAGCTCCACAAGAATGAAAATAGTGCATCATTGGATGTATGTGATTAGTGAGATGGATTGGATTCAGAGAAGTTAGGTGTCTAATGTAGGTAGTGTGTGGTAGTTGAGGTTAGAACTGACATTCAGCGGAGAGTTCGGAAACTAATCTGGGCAGTCTTCTGTACTAAAGTAATATTGCACCTCCTATCGTGGCAAAGTTAAAGGCATTTTGTGCACAGGGTTCCTGCACAACACACCTAGAATTTTCAGGGAATTTGGAAATAATTCTCAACATCAAGATTTTTATTTTTCAAAAAACTTTTCCGTATCTTAGACTTGTTTTCAATTACTGCCTGCCTACAATTTGGTGAATCTTACTTTCAATACTTTACATTATTCTTTAATTCCCTTTAAGAAAAAAAAAAACTTTTTCTCTCTGCTGGCACTGTGCTTTCATGTCTTATACAGGGTGTGTCTACTGGTCGTGAAAATTGTAGAAGTAACTAAATTGGGAAAGGGTCGTGAATTTTGCTTTGGGTCCATGAATTCTCTAATTTTTAGTAATTGTTCGTTTTCTGGTGACTTTCCAAGTGAGACAAATGTGGTTTCCATCTAATGATCCATGTGTCAAAAAAGGGCTCTTGTGACCTCTCCCATTTAAATTGTGCTTATGAAGTCATGACATTTTTGGGTATTAATGGTAAAGAAAGGTGTATAATTAAATCACGTAGCACAATGTTGAGTATTTCTACTTACTTTTAGGTGCAGTAAAGTATGAAGAATCAGATTTTTGTTGCTAGCAGAAGGGCAGGGGCACTTTTTCTGTAAAATAAGAGGGGGGGGAGTCCATTTCATATGTACACCCATTTTTGTACTGCTGCTTTGGGTAGGGATGTGTATATATGAATTATATAAAGGGTGCACACACACTTAGAGAGACAAAGCGCATCCTTGTGTGTGTGTGTATATATATATATTTGGCTATGCTCTTAAGTATATATATATATAGAGAGAGAGTCTTGATATGAGCCAGTGCACTGGTCTAAGCGCTGGTTTGTGACCATTCGTCGACGAAAGGGTTTTATTCCCGGCGAGACATGTTTGTTTTATTACACTGGGGGAAAAAAAAAAGGTTATGTACATGTACTCATGTGAAGGTCTTGTAAAAATGGTCATGAAATTTCATTTCCAAAATTTGGTAGACACCCTGTTATAAGGAGCAATTACACAATGTCCTGGTAACTAACTTCTGCTTGGAAAATTATTATGGGACCCAATGGGTCAAAGCCCTTTGTTGGTTGGTTCTCTTGGGACATGTTTCTGTGAGCAGGATCCCATTTGGTCATCAAGCTTAACTGCATTATGGTGTAGAAAAATAAAACTAAACTGAACATTGTTTTTTACGTGAGAACGGTTAGTGTATTAATAGCATCTATGTGGGCAGTATGCCACTCTATCAGATGTGAACATGGTACTAAAAAATGTGCCTTGTGCATAGTCATTTATGAAAACATAATTACTGTAATTTTTTTTAATGTAAGATTCCCTCAATTTTTTGAGAAAAAAAATTAACTTTATGCATAAAAACAGCTTTTGAATCCTTGCAATTTGTGGCATTAACAATGTGATGAAAATAATGCCACTCCGTCCAGTGGCATATGTGCGTTGCAGGATTTGCCCGTGATGTCACACATTCGTACAGCCAATGGCCTTTGTTGATTTGGATAAGCATCCACACTATGTGGAAGTTTGCAAAGTAAGACTGCTTTGTTTGAATTTTATGAGCATTCTGTGGCATACAATTCCCTGAAATTCCCCCCCCCCCCTCAAGTTTGCCAAGAACTGAAAAAAAGATGTACATATAGTCACGGAAGCAAACTGGCTACTCTGCACTTTGGTGAACAGCTAGGAAGTGAGTGACAGGACCTTAGCAAAAGATTGTCTAGTGTTGCAACACGATCTGTCCGATATGGCATTTATCTGTCAATAGCAATTTTGAAGAATATATTTCGTTCTAAACTTTTCTGTTTCACACATTAAAATTATTCGTTTCTGACTATGGAAGGCAGTGTGCACAATTATTTAAGGGAGTTTTTATTGTTAAGTCACTTATACCAACGCTAGTTGTTTGGTGTTCCCGCCCGAAGTCTATGAAGAACGAAGGTGAGTTAACATTTTCACATTATTGGTATAAGTGATTTTATAATAAAAACTCCCTTAAAATAATTGTGCACACTGCCTTCCATAGTCGGAAATGAAGAATTTTGGTGTGAAACAGAAAAGTTTAGAAGTATATTCTTCAAAATTGCTATTAATTTTTGCCATGTAGTCCAGCAACAACAGGCTTAACCTAAGCTTGAGCTATATCTAAATGGCATTATTTTCCATCATAAACTGTAAATAAAATTATATTCTTGACAGTTTAAAGTTCACGTAAAATTTGCACACTGCACAAATGAAATTTTCTGAAAATTGCTACTCCACAGCCCCGTCGCAGAATTGCAGCAACGTATGTCATATAGTTTTTGTCTGCAGGACCAAAATAAAATCTATCCCCCCCCCCCCCAGAACCCTATTAATCAAGTTTGTCTTTCAAAACTTTAATAAAACCAAAGTTAGGCGAAGTGAAGATTTCTCCTGTGATCGTAAGTTTTTCTCTCCCGATGTTGTTAAATGTCATTTTATTGTGTGCATGGATGTTTTAGTTTCAGATTGAGAATGGAGCAAAATTTTCTCCCATAATCATAAAATGGAAGCAAAAATAGGCAAATGAAGTTAAAGATAGCACGTATTTATCCCATAACCATGGGGCTGGGGGCACGACACGTTATTGCTGCAATGTATTATTGTTAATCACTTAATTACATAAATGTGTGCATTTAAGATAGAAAATGGGAAAAGTAATTCCCAAAACTGAAGTAGAACAGCAAATATTTTACCCGTAATTTTTCTTTCTTGGCGACGTTTCCGCTCTTCCATTTTGTTAAATATCATTTTATTCCATAAATCTTTGTGTTTCTACTTGAAAATGGAGGCAGAATTCTAAGGGTGATGATCCTATTTATCATTGTAATTTCCCTAGGTTAGGCTTTCTTAGGTAGAAGAATATAAATTGGTCAGTTTTTTTTTTCCTGCCTGTGCAGCTTTTTGTTTTCTGTAATGTAGCTATTTTACCCATTGATCACCCACAGATATCTGTTGCAGACTGATCACGAACTTTCTGCTGTGGGGCTCCACAGTATCTCATTGTGAATGAATAAAATTTTTGCATTTTGTCTATGAAAGTTCTGTGTAAGCCAAGGAATTTGCAGCAGTGATAATTCTGCAGTCACCAATGAATTTGCACCCCCCCCCCCCCGTCACTTTTTTGAAGTTATGATAGCCGCCCCGGTGTCCATGGTCTAAGCGATGGCCTCTGATCACTCGTCCGAAAGGGGTCCGGGTTCGAATCCCGGTTATGCATGGATGTTGTGTTTGTCTTACGGCACTGGCTCTCTCCCTTCCCTGGAACCAGTGACCCTAAATTAGGGATGGGCGACTGCTTTATAACCCATTGAGTTGCTCACGGTGGTCGTTAAACCTCCAATTAAAAAAAAATGTGAGGTATGTGCTTAAACTGTATTTTACATAACCCATAAATGCACACGTGTACGAATACACTTCTAGCACAACAGCAGACCTGGCTCACTAAAAAAAAAATAGTTACTGTTTAATAAACATTGAAGTATAATATGTACAAGCATTCATATTGACACTGTAGAGAAAGTGCAGAAGAATATCAAGTACTGTACTATTTTACTTATTTAGCAGCATACATATGTATAGTGTATACATGGCAATAATTACTGGTATATAAGACAAGGGAATTTTGACACCAGTTTTTTTTTGGGGGGGGGGGGCACGTTTTTTTATATTACAAAAAATACAGTACGTAAACAATTTTTTTTTTAATTGAAGACTTGACGACCACCATGAGCAACTCGCGCTGTAAACAGTAGCTTGTCCCCAATTTAGGGTCACTGGTTCCAGATAAGGGAGAGAACCAGTGCCGTAAGACAAACTCAACATCCATGCCTCACTGGGATTCAAACCCAACCCTTCATGGACGAATGATCATAAGCCAGCGGCATTAAAGAATTTACAAATGGGTGCTCGTGTAAGAAAACTGAACAATTTATTACAATGCGGTTTGGGTTACTGGTCTGAAAGAAAAAAAATTAAAAAAAAATTTTTTTTTTTTTTTACTAACAAGAGTGCAACAAACCTGTTGTCACACCATATTTTCCCACTAGATGTGCAAAGGTTCTCCAGCAACTCTAAATGGGCGATCTACAAATGAGTCCGTGGCTCATAAATGTGTAATATGATCTACTGGATCTCTCTTCAAAATTTGAACTGTTGAGTTTTGGTCTTTCTTGCTGTTGGAAAGCATTATTTGGTGGGGGGGGGGTTTATTACTACATACTCTAGGTTAATGCAGTTTAATTCTTTGAGCTTGACTTTAGTTGATGTGGATATAGCAAGTCACTAGTTGCACCACCCTGGTTGTCAGAGGTCTATTGTTCTAGTTAATTTAAGTTGAGCATGGGTGGTGTGCTGGCCCCTCTCCCTTCAACTGCAGTCAGTGATTTTAAATTAGGAGTGGATGACTACTTAGATGTTTGTGACTGTTTTAACCCTGAAACAACTACCATTTGCTGATTTGCTTTAGTGGTTTCATATTCTCTTGGGTTTGCATTTTCCATGCATGATCTTTCAGGTTTTTATTTAGGCATCTTAATATAGGTCATTCTTGAGGTCAATGTGAAACTGAAGATAAATAGGGGGGGGGGCTTGTTTCCAGCTTTCAAAACTTTTGGGAACAGAAGTTAGGCAAAGTGAAGATTTCTTGTGTGATTGTATTTTTTTTTCTTTGGGTGTTCCTCCTGCTCAGTACTGTTTAATGTTCTATTCCATAAATATACATTTCAGCCAAAAACAGAAGATAAAAATATTTCCAAAAATGGAAATCTGATGGAGCAAAGATTTCTCTTGTCTCTCCCCACAATGCTCTCTCTATCTTGTGTTTTGTTATTGCCATTCCACATAAACATTTGCACTTCAGCTTGATAATGGAAAGAAAATTTTCCAAACTTGGAAGTGACTCATGTTCGAAAATTTTGTAAGATTCAATGCTTGGTGTTTTTGTACTTGTATTCTCAAAGTTACACCATTTATCTAACTGCACACTGCCTCAAAGCTAGTGTTTAAGTGCATTTCTATTTGTTGTGTGCCTATACATCTTAGCCTATACTTAATGGGCATAATTAAAAAGGGTGGAATTAGTTTACTTTCTCAAGAAAATATTCCAAACATGGCATTTACACATGAGCATAGTAGCCAAAAGTATTTCGAATAATATCAGTATCCCAGAGTGAAAAAATGTTAGGCCAATTGAAAATAAAATGCCTGTTGTTAAAAAGCAGTCTAGACAAGGCTGTAGTTGTAAAAAGAAAAGGTATGGGATATGAATATACCCCCCCCCCCAAATCGATCCATTCTCAGTGATACAGTATTGTACTAGGGATGTTCAATGAAGGATGATCATAATTTAAAAAAACTGAAAGCGGGTACCATTATTCATCATTCAGGGGGGGGGGGGGGTCTTTTTCAAAATATTATCCATGTAATTACTTATTCTAGCATTTCTGCTATTCTTTGAAAAATTAATGGAAGCTATTTTAAAAATACTTGAAAGCTGTTAAGTTGGATTATACCCAAAGCACACAGTAATTCTTCATAAGAAATAATGAGCCAATTATTCTATTAAGTTATCGACTGTTTATATGTACAGGTGTTTCAAGCCCCAGGTGACTATCTGGTTTTGTTGTCAATGTTGATCTGATTATCTTTTTCCAGAAGGCTCTGAAATTGACTGTTGCCTAGAATGTTGATCTGGTTATCTTTTTCCAGATTCCTCTGAAATTGACTGTTGCCAGAATAAACTGCCCAGATCTTAACAGAATATTTGGTTTATTATTTCTTATGAAGAATTAATTTCAAGCTATTTTTTGACATGTGTTTGAGAACCAGCTCCAGTGCTTTAAGTTTGGAGACAAAATAGAAATTGCAGGGGGATAAGGCAAGACTAGGTCATTCCGATAGTGCAGTGGTCTAAGTGCTGGCTTATGACCATTTGTGCAAGAAAGGTCCAGGTTCGAATCCCGGTGAGGCATTTATGTTGGATTTGTTTTACGGCGCTGGCTGTCTCCCTTCCCTGGAGTCTGGCCCTAAATTACGGATGCGCAACTGCTTATAGCCCGTTGAGTCGCTCGTTAAACGTTCAAAAAAAAAAAATTGGATACATGAGGAACATGTCTAACATTAATTTTGGTAAATGACCAACAATAGCATTAGCAATTTGTCATGGAGCAGCATCCATGTGCTTGCCCGTAAGTATGGTCTTTTGAGACAAATCTGATCCCACAAAGTCTGCAGTATACAGCTCTGAAGTAGGCCTCCATAATGATATTTGGTACAGCATGCTGGGCTGCCCCGGGGGCGCAGTAGTCTAAGCGTGGCCTCTGATCATTCGTCCGAACGGGGTCCGGGTTCGAATCCCGGTGAGGCATGGATGTTATGTTTGTCTTACGGCACTGGCTCTCTCCCTTCCCTGGAACCAGTGACCCTAAATTAGGGACGGGCGACTGCTTATAGCCCATTGAGTTGCTCACGGTGGTCGTTAAACCTCCAATAAAAAAAAAAAAAACAGCATGCTGGTAAATCATTCCTTGCATATCAAGGAAAGTGATTGTTGTAACTTTACCAGCAGTTGGCACTACTTTGGTGTGTGTAAGGAAGGAGACTCAACTGAACTTTGAGTAATCACCTTATTTATGAATTCAGTAGCAACCATGCTCTGGTGTCAGCATTATTGGAACCCAATCTGCACACGCGTCATACTTCCTACTGAAGTTCACAAAATCTGCTAGCTGTCTGACTGTTGCACATTGATCCACTCACAATTACAGCTGCAGTGTTGACATTTTCCACAGCAACTGCACTTGTTGAAGCACCTAAATCATCTTCCTATTGGATTGATTATTGATCTTCTGTAGCCATCTAAAGTCTCTGCTACAGCGAAATACTAAGGCTTCTTTAATTATTTCATAGGCTTCAGCTGACATTTTCTGGAGATAGAAGATGAACTGATTCACTTATGTATATAAACTTGCAGCCTTTGTGGCTAATAACTGTTTATCCATCCAAGATGGCATGCGTGCAATTAAGAATTTGTTCACCAATTGGTATCATCAAAATAGTATCGTTATTGAGTGTAAGGTATAGAAATTGGCAAAATAATTTATAGTAAAATGATGTAATAAATTCCATTAGGAATAATCACAAGAAATAATGCAAGTACTTTATCATTAACATAACTATAATATAAAGGCAATACGCTGAAGAAATGTCTCTCTTCTGTCTGGCATATCTCCTGCCTGAATGACCAATGGTGACCGTATTTCATTTTTATTGTTGTGGTGGTATGTTTCATTGAATGTTCAGTTACTTCCAGAAAAGGAGGAATGCTTGGAAGCTTGATCCCAGACACCCACTTTGTCAGACAAATCTTTGTGCCGAGCTGCTAGTAAAAGAAAATTCCTTCCTACTTTTCTAAACCCCTGTTAATATTCCAAAATCCCTTCCTGCTTTTTGTAAACCACTATTTTTATTTAATCTCTAAAAAGACGTCGCGCTGAATGAGATGTGCGCTGGTGAAGGGCATTGGCATTACGACGACTGACAGCGGTGAGGATCTATGCTCATGTAAAATGTTTTTTCATATTGGGACTTGGTTACTGGAGCCTCACCAACTTTTCAAGGTGAGTTTTCCATATCATCCATTTGGATGCAGTGGTAGAATCACTTTTGGTGGCAGTGAAAGAGGACCCTTCTTCGGGTTTCACTAGAATGGAAACGATAAGAGTGTAGTTTGCATTCTCAATGTATTTTAACTTATTCATGTCAGTCTATATTATGTGTGTATCATTTCTGAAAGTGAATTTTGCAGAAAAATTAATGAAAAAGGTTTTCAACCAGCAAGAAAAGCAATTTTTTCTTCCCACTTGGCCCTCCACAAGTAAGTTTGCCCATACCTGCCGTAGTGGTTTTACCCTAGTGCAGGGATGGCGAACCTTTTCTGGCCAGTGTGCCTCTTAGAGTTTGCTTTATGGCTTTCAAGTATCTAGTGTGCCACCCCATCTTGTTTGTGTGGGGGTTTTTTTAATTACTTTTTGTCATAAAACTTTTTTCCAAATACCATAAATATGACATTAACAGAAAAGATAAGTAGATGAGTTTTAATACAAAGACAATTTCAATTTGAACCTGATTTAATTTGTAAGAAGTCATTGAAAAATCGTACTTACATAATCACATTAAACTTGTTTCTGAATGCTACTAACCAAAGCATTTATGTTCGGTTCATAATATGTTATCTTTAATATCATGCAAGATGGTTTCTGACTGTTGACTTTACAAAGTTCATCGTAGAAAATAGCTGCTCACAGCAGTATGATGATCCGAACAAAGTAAGTAGCGCTGCAGCAAATCTGCATAGCCAAAAATTTCTGTGGGAAGGTGCTCCATTGTTCAAGTATCAAGTTCTCTGGCTTCTGAGCAGAATACCCAGCGTCAACAGCACACTCTATTTCCTCCAATGCTTTGCCAAGTTTGACGAATTTGTTGGTCCACGTAGAGCTCCCTTGAAATTCTATCAACTCCAATTTGAATTTAATTTTGACATATTACACCATCCACCACACAATCAAATCGCACATACAATTTCTGTACCAAAACAAGATTGACCAAATGCAAAGCACACCATATGCAAACACGAAAGAAATACAGTAAATTGCCTATATCCAACCACTCGAAAAAAGTCAAATTAGGGTCGCTCTTTTTAGCCATATGAGGCCCTGTGATAAACTGCAATGTTTTTTTGAAATTGAGAAAATTGTGCCAAGATATTCGCTTTGAATTTTCTAAAACATCTAAATACCTCTTAAGGATGTTTTCTGTGTCTTCCGGAGCGAGGTTATCAGCAAAACATGAGAGTAATTGAAGTTGCGCTCTAAGTAAAGGAAAGTACTTAAATTTCTTTGTTTCAAAATCTCTGTAGAAGGCTTCAAGTTTGTGCTGAAAGGACATTATGATCTCATATTTGCAGTGTGTCACATTCCTTGCAGCTCCTTATTCAAATCATTGTATAGTGCTGTAAAATCACTGAACAATGTTAAATCGCACAGCCGAATTGGATCCGTGAGCTCTGGGAATTCTTGCTGCTTTTCTGTTAAGAAGTGAATTTCATCCAAAAGCTCGAAACCTGTGAAGTACTTGTCCACGACTCAGCCAGCGAACAGTATTATACATAAGAAGTCCGTTATATTGTGTTTCCACCTCATCTAACATCATAGAGAACTGGCAATTATTCAGAGCACGTGCACATATGAAGTTCAAAATTTTAGTTACCACCGAGAGTACGCTTTCAAAAGAATTCAAACTTGCTTTCGCACACAATGCTTCCTGGTGCCAAATGCAATGGAACTGCACAATAGGGTGTTGAACTTCTTTGCCAAGAAATTTTATAAACCCATTATGTTTACCCAGCATATTTGAGGTGCCATCAGTAGTCACAAACACTATTTTATTTAAGTCAATCCCCATTTTTACTACAAATTCTCGCTTCACTTCACACATTATATCTTTTCCTGTGATCGTAGTTTGCAAACTCAGCAATCTAATTAATTCCTCCCTCATTACATTTCCACCAAGAAATCTAACAAAAACAGTTGACCTTGCTTGTGACGTCACTTCAGTGCTTTCGTCAAGACGTCAGCTTTGTCCAAATCAGATTTAATTTGGTCGGAAACATCACTCATTCTTGTTATTCTATCTTTGACAGTGTCCCTGCTGGCTGGCATTTCCTTAATTCTATTCACAATTTGTTGCTTGTTGGGAAAGTTTTCAAATAATGAGTCGGACGTGGCTAAGAAAGCCGCCTTCAAAAAAATCACAGACGCAAAGCGGTTTCCCATGCTGTGCTATACAGCGAGACAGATGAAAACTAGCTGTAGTGATGTTATTCTTTGGTCTGAAAGAAGATGTGAAACAGTTTTGTTTTTCATATTGTTTCACTTTTTGTGAAATGTACTCCTTGCTTTCTTCATTTGACATACGACAAACATTTTTATGATTACTCTCAAAATGACGCTTTAGAGTGGATGTGCAGGACACTGTTTCCATACACAGGCAGCAAGCAGAAAGCGTTATTGTTCTTTTTTTTTCAGTGACTGCGAACTCTGATGTCCACTGTTCTTGAAAAAAATATGCTGCCACTATTTATTTTTTTAGGTTTCTGTTTTTTTGACACTAAGAACATGTTTTGCATGGTCCGGATACAAAAACACCAGCAAAGAAGCAATTCTAATACACAAGATGAATAAGAAGCAGCTACAGCAAACCAACCTTGCAAACAAACAACCTTAGGAAGCTCTGGTCTGGCGTCGCAGTGTTGCCCAGTTATAAATCTGATCTCTCTCCATTCATTGTTCAAGGTTACTTTCAGTTCTCACGGGAACTTGCCATTTCACGAGTCTGATTGATTTTCTCTCCCTCCTGGAAAGGTGGAGGTAGTCGGCGAGAGGGAGGTTTGAGCCAAAGCAAGTGTGGACGTCTCGTGGTGGAAGTCTGTACGAACAGGGTGATAAAAAAATATAATTGTGTGCGTGTGACTTTGTCTTTTGGGAATTTAATACATAAGACGATTAAATAAAAAATAGTGAGGTTGATTTACTACCCCTTTGGAGGACTTCTTGGCAAGATTAATTTCCTTGCCAGAGCCCGGTTATCTGCAAAAACTCACTACAGACATGCTGTCGAATTTTTTTCAAAAAACTAAACTCTTATTTAATGTTTTCAGACTGGTGTGCAACCCAAATTGTATTAGTGTGGCACGCGTGCCATAGGTTCACCATCCCTGCCCTAGTGGGTTAGAGCAGCTAGGGGGTTATTCCTTGTTAGACTGCTTCAAGTTTATCTCACTTTTTGTCTCAATTGGGTATATAGGTCAAGTAATTGTGTCGTTATCTCACTTTTTGTCTCGATTTAAACAAGTCAAGTAATTGTGTCGTCTCTGCTCTTTGGTAAGGTTACAAATAGATGGCTTGACAATATAGGAAAGCAAAATTTTTCAATTTTGTCTTTGGAGCACTCTGTGGAGAGAAAAATTTAATCAAACTAAGGAAAAGACAGCACTGCTAGTGCTAATTCTTAACAAAAAAAAAAAAACAAAAAAAAAAGGAACTGGGCTCTAATGGGGGTTTTAACACTTAAAACACTATCCTGGTTGTACTCCTGCAAGATGGGCCTAGGTTTGAGTCCCGGATAAGGCATAAGGCACGAGTTTGATCCAGCACTAGCTCACTGGTGGCCCTAAATTAAGGGTAGGTGACTGCTTATAGCCCATTGAGTTGTTCCCGGTGGTCATTCAACCTCAAAATAAAATGTGAAAAAATACTGCAGATATCATTTTCCGGCACTTAGCCTTGTATGGCATCTAAGCCAGGTTTCTTTTAGATAAACTTATACATAATTTCCGAACAAATGCTGACTTACTTTTTTTATGTAGCATTACTTCTCCCAAGATTGGCGAGATTTTTTCAGCCTTGCACATTCATGTACTACTCTGCTGTCAGACTTGTAAATTTGTGTAGAAGTGTGTCTTTTGTCAGGCTTCCTTACACTCACTCATAATATGCTATAACTCTGAAAGGAATTTTCAGTCCATTCATAAGAACTTTTTCAGTATGTGCAGTAGAACATGTTCCCAAAGTTTTACTAGACCTTTTTGAAACGCCTAATAATGCTTTTTACACGCATGTACTATCATAGGTTGTTCTGTGTGATTCAGAGGTTAGCTGTTGAAAGGAAGCTCTTCTCAGATCAAAGTACAATACTGATGATGCTACACTTTACTTGCTTTTATGATTATTTAAATTGAAGAACCAAAGGAAGATTGACTAAAATATGTAATCTGTTGTATTTGAGGTATGATAGTTTTTTATTATGAATTTTGTTGAGATGTAAGATATTTGGGAAGAATAAGAGGCAGTGATCCCAATGGAAAAGAGTGATAAAAATTACAAAAAAGTAGGGCTTTGGAAAGGAGGTGCTCTACAAGTGCGTCTTTGGAGGAGAAATCAAATAGGAAAGGGAGGCCTATTAAAGCCATTCTAGTGATTTCTAGTCTAGTAAGAAGAATGGGAGAGTTGTTTGATGATGTGGATGAGGTATCTGTATAAACTCTTTTTTTTTTTTTTTTTTTTTCCGAATAATTATTATTTTTTGAGTTTAAACTCTATCTCACAATTAAAGAGAGAAATACAATATTACTTGTACAGTATTGCTTTTAATAACACTCCAAACAAATTATCTGATTTATGTATTAGCATTTGACTATTTCAGAGTAAACACTTAACTTCACATGTAAAACAAATCTGACAATATAATATGCTGACTTAATAAGTATGTCAAAAAAAATTCAAAGGAATTCTTTTTCTAACAAAAAGGGGGTTGTCTTGTAAACTATTAGTTCAAGTAAAAAAAAGTAAATGCTGGTGATGCAGAAAAGTGGCTTCATATCTTTTTCACAAATTTTCCTAATGAAATGCACGTTTTCTATATTCCTTACTCTTCCTGTAACTGTTTGAAACCATGTGGTATTTGGCATGAAATCTGTACAAAAATGTGGAGCATTGTCATGTGGAAGTATCCTTGTGTATCTCTCTCCTGCATCCTCTCATAACTGTTTCAAAACACGGTAAAATGTGTGAACATCACCACACATAATTTTTCCATGACTTGTGCAAGGCAGTGATCCGAGGTTGCATGCTACAAGTAGCACCCTACTTTTACAGTAGAGTGGCATTAGCATTGCTACAAATAGAAAAATGTATTTGTGGCAGTAGCACACTGCAAAGTAAAGTACATTATGTGGACAAAAGTGATTGGACACTGTAAGTAAATTCAAAAACAGTATTGTATTTACATCAATTAGTAGCGGGTAGGTCAACCACTTGCAAAGATTTCAGCAGCCACTTGTCGAAGTAAACTGTTAATGGAGAGCGGGGTGTTCCTTCATTCCGCCTTGACAACTACATTGACCAACTCTTGTCAGTGAAGGTCTTGTTGGTCTAGACCTCATCTCTCATTCAAGTTCATCTCATAGGTATTCAGTGAAATTGGGGTGCAGGCTAGTCCATCTGAGAGACCTAATTTTCCTGGTATCACTCCACTGTAGCCCTGGAAACATGACAAGTGGCATTGTTGTGCTAGAAGTAACAATCATCGTATCCGTAGAACTGCCACAACATTGGGAGCATTGAATCAGTGGACCCACACCATACCAGCTGAAACAGCCTCATACCATAACCCACCACCTCAGTACTTCACAGTCTGCACTGTACAATCTGGAAGCAGACGTTCTCCAGGTAACCGCCAAACCCAGACAAGTCCATATGATGGGAATAATGTGAAGCAGGATTCGTTGCTTCATAACACTTGCCGCCATTGCTCCAATGTCCAATTTTTGTTCTGTTAACACCATCATATCCACAATGCTTTATTGGTCTTTGTGATGAGAGGTTTATGGACGGCTGGTTTGGCCGTGATACCCGAGTGAATGGGCCTCTCTTTGAAATGTCTTGGTGGAGACAATAACATTTGTGGCCATCTGGAACCCATGTGCTATGGTGCGCATTGGCTGGGACCTTGTTTTCTGGTTCACCCTCTGGTACCTGGATTGCAGTTTTGTTATTATTCCAGGGTGAAGTGATTTCCTGCAATGTCCTGTCGTCTTCTACTTGTTGATGACAAAGGCCACAGTCGATTTAGCGACCTGTCTGACATCAGCAATGCTTCTTATGCACATACCTCCAATTGAGCAGCCTATTATAAATGACCTTTTAAACTCTGAGAGCTCTCTTCTGCTAGCCATTTTATCAGCGATTGATATGAGCGTACTCCCATTGCCGTTTTTATGCCTTATCCACCATGTGCCTGCTGCATTAGCACACCATTGCACCTGCATGGGGGTGTCCAATCACTTTTGTACAAAAAGTAGCTTGTAGGGAAAGATTACACTGCAAATTGTGCTACTTGGAAAAAAATAGGGAGGGTAGGGCTTTAAACATATGCTGAAAAAGCTCAGGCAAAGCCCAGCCTACATGTAAGAGATGGTCACAGTAGCTGTTTGGTTGAGGACTGTGGATTGTGAGACTCGATTCTTGTGGTCAAAGGGAATGAATTTGCAGATATTTCTTTATACAATTTTTTTTAATTCCCTCCCCTTTGCAGCTAGTCTGGAAAATATACCACTGAATGTATTAAAATGTTTTATATGTGATCAAAGCCGTGGTAAAAACAATGGCAAATTTTGGTGCAATTTACCTTTGTAATTTACTCTGAATGCCATATGTAAGTATTTACATACAAAGATCCTTACAGTTTGCACTTTCAACTTGAGCATAAATGTAAAAAAGTAGTTGTAGCTGTAACAAATTGCTTTTTCAATAACGTAGTTGTGGCAGTAGCTTTCCAATCACTAATATACAGTAGTTGTATTATAATAAAGTATCCATTTATAGCTGTTACTGTCTTAAAACAAGAGAAAATATGTCAGCATCACCAATCCTCTCCACTTAACCCCAGGATCACTGCATGATCATACTTGTCAAGAAATTGAGCTGGCACCACTAAACTTAAGTTTATACAAGTTACTCAGAAGCCAAACTAAAAGACAAAGAAAATGCCAGGTAAAAAAACTCTGTTAAAAACAGTACCTTCCCTTTTATAATTGGCAAAACAAGATTTGGCTGTAAATGGTAATGGAAATTCTAATATACCATCCCTTCGTGTCTGTGATCTTACTAAATTTAAATCTTGGCTACTACATGCACACTATGAATAGATTTGTTATAAAATATTGAATGAAATGCTCATCATTTGCCTATAATTATGGGTGTAACTGCTGCTTATCCTGAAAAGGGTGGATAGCAATAATAGCCTTTTAAAGGGTGGATAGCAATAATAGCGTAGGGTGACCTAAAATTTATCCGGGGCTAAATATTTTTTAAATTCTTCTCAACCTTCTTCTGCACTCTGAAATATAATTTCAGTGGATTGTGAGATTTCCAAAGCCACCTGCTGAAATCATACTTAACCTCATAGAATGAAGTAGAAATTTTGTTTATACATATGCAGTGCTCTATAACATAAAAAAAACAACAGTAGAAACAAAGTATGTTTCCTTTGGCTTCCTGTTAACCGGGATATTTTGCTATAACTCTACATCAAAAGTTTTAGCCTGATTCTTATATTTTTGTACCAAGCATATATTTGGTCAATGTAGGCCCAAGTCTAACAGGATTTTTTTTTTCTTCTTTCCTTAATTAACTAAAAGGATGTTCCAACAAAAAGTCCTTTTGTTCATTTTACTTATAGGAGCAAACCTTACAGCTTAACTCTACAAACAAAAATCGGCTACTCACTGTCCAACGACGCGGAAGCAGGATTTCTACTTTTAAACAGAAAGGCGACCAGCCCCGAATGACAATTTTATGCATATGCAGTTCAGCGTGCATCCTGGCACTCTTTGGCAAAACACGGCTCTTGCACCATAAAAATCCACCAACCAACCATCAGCATGCATCTGCTTATTCGTTACTGTTCTCTGAAGCTTCGTCAAGGCAACTAGTTAGCGGCTATCGTCTCTACCACCACGCGGTATTCATTATGCTCTTGTAAATGGATGTGGAATGCTGTAATGTGTTACTCAATTATTGTAGTGGCTCACATTTGCATTCATAAAATCTGAAAATTGGTTACTAACACAGATTTTCTTTCGGAATTTTTCCAATTAAAAGAAAACCATTTTTTTTTTCCCCTAATTTCCGTGCGGGGCTGAGCCTTGGATGCCCATGTGACCCGACGTCATTGGCCTTTTAAACCTTACAAAGGAACCTTACGACGTACCCCTCAGGGATTTCAGTAATACTGATTGTGTGAATAAGCCTTGGTATGAACCTTTATTAAGCAAAGGGGGAAAGCGTGCTTCTTGAACATCTTCAAGAAAATCCAAGTTAAAAAATCCCTATGAACTTATGAAAGTTTTGCAGAGCATTTCACCAAAGGCTGCATACCTGACTTATATTCGCACGATTGCTGGTTCGACTCTGGATGTACTATAGTTTCTCGGAGGGTTTGACTCGGCTTCATCAGGACAAATGGCATATGTCCGGATGAAGCGGAGCCAAATGTACAGAGAAACTATTGTAGATCTTAAAATATTTAATTGTGAATAAACAGTGCTGATTTATTCTATTTCAACATCACAAGTATCGTAGTCACAGGGCGGCTGAGCATAATAATTTTAGAGGGGGTCCAACTTCTTCAAGAGCTAAAACAATAAAAATAAAAAAAGATGACACTGAGAGAATATATATTCTCAGACATAACACCCAAGGTATTTAGGGAGGCAAGAGGCCTTGCCCTCCCCAAGTGTTTCTTTTTTTTTGGGGGGGGGGGTAAAAGACGACTTACATTAGGAAAAAATGCTTTAATTTCATAGAATGCATCAACTTACGTGAGAAAATAACACTTTAATTTTTTCTTCTATTTTTCATTAACTTTTATTTTATCCATTATAATGCATTTCAAAAACTTCCTTTATTTGTTGCCCCCTCATCCCCCTTTTTTATGTATGTCCCTAAATTATCATCAATCATTATCAATCCACTGCTGGATGGTCTCCTGAAGTGCCTTCCGCAACTGAGCTTGACACTCCAGCATTCCAAATTTCATCCACCCATCTTCTACATGGTCTTCTGGATCTTTTCCTGCCTCTTGATATCCAAGCTAAAATTTGTGTTTTTCAGCAGTGGTCAGTTCTTCTAGCAATACAGGGTAATTCAAAATGATTGCCCCAATTACAAATGACAATAACGTGTTTATGAAGATAAATAGACAGCTGATATCCCTACACAAAGAAGGAAGTTGAGAATTTTATTGCAACCTACTGCTGTGTTGCTATGGTGACGTAGGAAAGTGAGCTATCCATGTGCCAAAGCCTTGGGAAGAAATGGTGGTGTTGACAGGACAACAGGGTTTTCTGCAATATTTTTTTGCCAACATTTCTGCCAAGCAAGTGGCCCCCCAGGTCTCCGGACCTTACTCCTTGTAACTTCTTTTTGTGGGGGTATGTCAAAGACCATGTGTATGTGCGACCTTTGCCGAGAACACTGCAAGAACTAAAGATGCGTATTCAGCTTGCACTGGCATCAGCGACTACGGACATGCTTCATAATGTATGATGTGAAATGGATTATCGTTTAGATGTCCGTGTGACCCAGGGGAGTCGCATAGAACATTTGTAATTGGAGCTATCATTTTGAATTACCCTGTATATCCATCCAGCCCATTGCCATTTGAGGGTCTCACAGCAAAAGCACACATATATTCGTCCAGGCTCGTTTATCTTTTATGTGACAAAACTCCAAGAAAGACCTGTGCTTTCTGGTCTTCAGTCAGATACATTTGGACTTGGGGGAAAAAGAAAACACAAAGAGAGAGAAAAAAACTCGCCCTGGTTATTGCTTTTAAATAATTTAAAGAATTATTGAATGACCTCTTTTAAAAAGAAAAACACAACTCTGAGTTGACTGTTCACCTTATTTTTGCAATATCGTTTTTTTTAAATTGTACTCGAAGCATTTTCCAGAAAACTGCATAACGCGCTGGCGGTCTCCAGGAAATCATCCTGAAAAAATGAAAACTCATAATATGTGAACCAGAAATCTTTCGTAGAAGAAGCCTTAGTGAAGGAGGATCATGGAGTTGCAAAGGGGTCCGGACCCCAGTGTCCCCTACCTTTCGCCACCTGTGATTATAGTCATTAAATATATTAACATCACCAGCATCGAGTAAATGTCCACTTTTCAGTTCGATGAGATCTTCTCCTTTTCTCCTTACCTCACTTAGCCCCACGATGTCCCACTTGATCCTTTGTAGTTCCTCTTCCAATTCAAGAAGCCTTGAATCAGAAGATAGGGAGCGTCCATTGTACGTAGCCAAGGTCAGCATCAGATGGCAGCCTAGTCCGGTCCTCCGGGGATTCTTAGCACCCTCTGCCTTCATGTCGCACTGGCCGCTGCCTTGGCCAGGTACATTCCAGCTGCCGGAGACTGAGGGCCAACATTTAAGTTGTGGAATCATTTTGGAGGGGTTTGGCCATAACTCACCACGCTGGCCAAGCGGGTTGGTGAGTGTGGGATAGAATTTCCTCTAATCCCGATGGTATAGTTATACCGCTATTGGCGGTCGTCAGAGCCCCTTTAGTGGGAACAGGATGCACCATGAGAAGGCGGGGTTGACATTTGTCAAGGAGAGGCTGTGATGTTACGCATCACCTGACCTTACATCCCTAGGCAAGGGAATATATATATATATATACATAGGCGTCAGCTGGGGGGGGGGTCAATGGGTTGCTTGACCCCCCCATCAGGCCATTGTAACAGGGGGAAAGTGACGAAAAGTCCTGAAATCAGAAAATAGTAATGAAAGTCATGAAAAAGTAACAAATTTCATTCAAACGTCAAGATTTGTGTGTGTGTGTGTGTGTTTGCGGCGGTGGTGTCAGTTTTAGTAGAAAATTCTGTTGAGCTGATTTGGCACACACTGGGGCAAAATTTCTCAGAGCTGATTTGGCAGCTCTGGAGAATTTAAGTTTTTTTGTGAGAGTCCAAAGAGAAGATGCCTTATTCCAAGTGTGTCACTACTATGTAAAACATGCTGGAGTGCTAAATATAAAAGTATTAGTTTTTTTTTCCAATAACTTTGAAAAGATTTTTGATCAGTTATGTATACTGGCAACTACAGCTTCAAGTAAAACACGCCAAGAAGCTCATCAGTTGGAATCTGCTTCAAGTACAGCAACATTTCTCATCTGTCTGATTATAATTTCAACCTATTCAGCACAACTGGAATCTGTAACACAAGCTGTTCAGCTTGATGTAATGAAAGTGTATAATTATGTCCAGGAACTCTTACATGTATTCCATGGCCACAGACAAAAAGCAGAACAACAATGCAAGGAAATTTTTCGACAGTCGAACAACTGGCAGAAAAATTAGACATTCAGCTAACTCTTCCCAGACAGAGTGACTGACAAAAATTCCGTTCCAATGTTCATGTCTCAAAAATATAAGAATATTTTCGTAGATCAGTCTATGTGGTATATTTAGACTCCATCATATCATCATTGATAGCCGATTTACTGCAGAAAATTTGCAAAACGTTTAGCCTCTTTTCACTTCATCCACTACAAATGGCGCTTAGAAAAGAAGAATTCATGAAGCATCTTGTAAAGATCATTAAGCTGTATGAAATTGAGAACTTAGAAGCTGAAGTAGTCACTTGGTTTGAAGTTTGGTCAGGAAGGAAGAAACAAGATGATGGATGTGAAGACGGACTTCAAGGCTTGTTCAAACACACCGATCTATTTCCTTCTGTTCGACAGGCTATTCTTGTTGCTCTAACATTACCAGTAACAACCTGTACTTATACTGAATAAAAGACAATGGAGCAGTACAATTATTTTATGTAACCCCAAGTTAATGTTTTCATACAAAAAGACTGTACTAAGTTGATTATTAAATTTAGCAAGAAGCCTGCAGTAAGGTTAAACTTTTGACTCAGATATGAATAATTAGTGGCCAGTAATTGGTAAATGACATATTTATTATTATTGTCCATTATTTCAATACTACATATGTACTACAGAAAGAAAGATGTGTCCAAGTTCCTATTTCATGATATTGCCTCAAAATTCCTTTTGAAATTGGTGTAATATCAAAAAACTTTCTGGGGGAGGGGGCTAACAGTGCTTCGAACCCACCCCTAGCTGTAGGGGCTCGCTGCGTTCGCCTGACCCAACCCCCACTATGCCATATAAGGGTGCAGGGGTATTATAAATTTAAGCAATAATTATGATAGTGGGAGTATATGTGTGTTGCCCCCCCCCCCCCGGAAAAGTTGCATCGGTCACCCATGTATATATACACTATATTGACAAAAGTCACCAGACACCTAGAAGAGAAACACAACATAGCATTTATTGACATACATTAGTACGGTGTCTGTCCACCTTTGGCCTTAATGCATGCACTAACCCTTCGAGACATGCTTTCGACCCGGTGGCGCAGTGGTCTAAGGCGCTGGCCTCTGATCATTCGTCCGTAAGGGGTCCGGGTTCGAATCCCGGTGAGGCATGGATGTTGTGCTTGTCTTACGGCATTGGCTCTCTCCCTTCCCTGGAACCAGTGACCCGAAATTAGGGACGGGCGACTGCTTATAGCCCATTGAGTTGCTCACGGTGGTCGTTAAACCTCCAATCAAAAAAAAAAAAAAAAAAAAAAACAGAGCAATGGGTATGCGCTTCCATTCAGTACATAATGCTGCCACTAACTGTTGCTTACTAATAGGCCTTGGTTCCAAACTTCTTATGGGGCACTCATTCATCCCATAAGTGCTCTATGGGATTGAGATCAGGGCTTTGTGCTGGCCAGTCTACACACACGATATGGAATTATTGTCAAACCACGCCATAACAGTCCTTGCTTTATGGCTTGGTTCCATAGTATTGCCACAGAGTTGGTAGGGCATAATTGTCCAGAATATCGAGGTAGACTTGCTGGTTAACAGGTTTGTCCACGATAACCAATGGGCCGGGACCATACCACGAAAAACACCCCCACATGAGTACACTGCCAGCTCCAAACTTGACCATAGGAACAGTACACTGTGATAAATAGCGTTCCCTAAGCTGCCGTCATACCCACACACGGCCATCAGACTGATGGATCGTGTATCTGGATTCATCGGTCCATAGGACCTGTTTCCATTGATCTACGGTCCTCGATAAATGTTCTTTACACCATGCTAAATGATGAGTAGCATTCCAAGTGGAAATGAAAGGCTTATAAGCAGCTGCAAGACCATGGTAACCCATGTAATGAAGTCCTCTGTGAATGGTACGTGCACATACCGAGGTTCCAGCATTGTTTCACCTGTACACTGAGGTCTTGTGCAGTACTCCGTCGCTTAGCTGTAATGACTCTCCTGAGGCTTCGACGTCCTCTATCACTGATTGTGATTCTCTTTGGTGTGCCGGTACGTTTTGCTGCTTCAGGCACGCCATGTGTCTTCCCCTTATTCAGTACATCCAAAACAGTTGCCTTGGGTATGTTTAAACGCCTCTTGGTTTCTCTTATGGACAGCCCACTAATGTAACACCCAACAATATTTCCTTTCTCAAAGTCAGTTCTCTCTCGCCGCGACATTTTCACTCAACCTCACAGTGCGATATAATCGCGGTCAGCTGCAGGCTTGTTTTTATACCGTTTGCAGCTGTACCGCACATCCTAACAACGCAGCAGATCCGTCCATTTGCTTCCTTAATGGGTGTCCGTTGACTTTTATCAATATAGTGTGTATATACGTAGGATTTCGGCTTGTTCGGGTGGACTAGCTGATGGTGATGACAGTTCTGCCTCACAGATGGCGGCACAGTACCATCTGCACAATGGCTTCACGGATGGGGACGGCGCGTGGAGCAGAAGGTCGTTGGCCGTAGTTTTTTGTTGTGTGGAATGAATTTGTTTATGTTGTTAATTATTGTCTTGTGTACTTGTACTGTGTGTTCAAATAAAATGTTACGTATATGATGGCTGTAGTAGTCAGTGAGAATATTGAATTCCCTAGACGCCACGAGTTCTACATATATATATATTATAAATCATATTTGGCTCTGAATTAAAAGATGTGGATGAATCTGGTTTGTTTTATAGGATTTTTATACCCAATAAACAAAAATGAGAAAGGTTGCCACAAAGAGGTGAAAGAATAACAACAGTTCACTGTGTAAATGTTACTGTTAGGCAAGTATTGATGTTATAGGAACATGTAAAAAACCACATAGTTTTAAAAAAATTCATCAGGAACTTGACTTAATGACTGTGTTTTCAATCCCTGCATTCTCAGAATTAGAGATCCGATGCATAACAATGTACATATGTTTATTTTGTTCCTTCTGTATACTGTCATTCAATTAATTTTATATGAACCTCTTTAAACTGCCATCTTCGCTTATTGCCAGTTTAGCACGATGAACAAAATGTGGCGGTTTCACGAGATTTGACTGTATATCCCAACTGAATATTATGTTCATTTTTAAATCCAGGATGTATGGTAAGTCTTATTAATTACACGGTATGTATATGGCACATTCACCAAGGGTGGTGGACTAAAGAAACTCATATGGGAGGGAGCACTAAACAGAGAAGGTAATTCTTTTACCTTTGACTTGCCATTTTTCATGGGAAAACTAAAATTCTTGGAGAGAATACCCCAGTAGTATTTCTCAGGGTTAGGTATCTATCTATCTATCTATCTATCTATCTATCTATCTATCTATCTATCTATGTATCTATCTATCTATCTATGTATCTATGTATCTATCTATGTATCTATCTATCTATCTATGTATCTATCTATCTATCTATCTATCTATCTATCATTTTAATTGTGTGTGTGTCATAAGTATGTAAAAGAGTTAAAACCTTCACAAGTCCAACAAGATTTTATTTGTTTTTAAAAAATTAAAACATGGAGACTTCTCGAGCTTCGACTAAGCCCATCTTCAGATGAATGAATCTCTTTTAAGGTATCATGCAATGAAGGAAGCTGCCTGATGAATGCAAGTCACTGAGTTACTCCTCAAAGTCAGATTAGCTTACTTCTGCTACCAGTTTGTTTGAGTGGGTAAGGAAAGAAGGGTGGTAAATGGCCGTAACAGATGAACCTGCTTTAATGAAAAGCAGAATGGAAAATAGCAGGCAAACTTTGAAGCACGATGAAAAAGCCAGAGAAAAACAATAAAAATTAGAAATCTTACCAATTTCCATACGTTTTGGAAAAAGTTCTCTTTGGTCATTGATATGTGAGATCTTCTCATGTCTATCTCTTCTCTTCTCTTCTCATGTTATTCTGCTCTTGATCAACACTGCTGTAATACTTTATGAGAGAGATTTGTAAATTATTTCATTTGATTAAACGGCTGTTTCCAAAATGTAGTATAATAATGATACATTATAAAAAACAACTTGTGGTTGTCTTTTTTCAGTTTAATCTTCAGTAGCGAGAATGGTGTAGCACTTACCTTGATGACTTGGTCAATAAAGCAAACAAAAGTCTTGGGCCAATGGTTCATGCCTTTATTTTTCAAACTAGGCTTAATCTTCTAATGGGTTTAAGTGAAGGAAGTTGTTTAAAACTGCATTAAAAGTAGAAAGTTAAAAGGGCAAGTTGGGATGCCAAAACAAGCAACTATAAGGCTATAGCCTAAGCTTTTCAGGAATTTTAACTTGTGCCTGTCTTCAGTGTTGTTGTGTCAGAATTCACGAGTGGTCTTGCCTTTCTTAAGTTCTCCACACATCTCAGTGTCTTCCTATGTGCACCTGTACTTCACAATTAGTTATTGATGTTTTATGTGGTGCTATCAACAATCCAGTTAGTAAGAAAACGTTTTCAAGTTTCTTTTTATGTTGTGTTACTAGGGAATTTTGATTAGGTTGTTAGTATTATAGTTTTTGTGTTTGGTTTGCTTGATCTCTTAACTGCTTTGGTGTATATCAGATGAAGAACATTTTCTTGTATGTTAATAATTTCAGTCTTCAAATGCATGTTCTGTTTGGTTTGCTAAAACAGTACTGAATTATAAAGCTGGTTTTGTTTTATTTTTTTCTAGGTCCAGTTGCTTAAGTGCTGATTTAATTGATGTTTCAGTAGATTTTTTGTATTGCCTATGTAAAGTTACTAAAGTATTTTATTTTTATGAGTGGATTTGATTGGGATTTTTTAACAAGAATTTTGGTAAGCATTTTTTTAACAAGAATTTTTGATTGATCCTTATTCTTAATTAAATATTTTGCCTTAGTTGTGACTAAGGTTTTGAAAACCATGTTATGTTGCTTTTAGTTATATATGGCATATAATGGATAATTTTCATTTGCCAGTTTTCTTTTTTATTTATGTTTCATTTTCCTCTTTATTGATAAATTGATTTCTTGATATTTCGTATGGCAAAGCTATAGGATATAGCAGACTTTTTTTTTTTGATGCATTTAATTTCCTTTTCTATGTATTTTTTATTGCTGATATGTGAAAATGCTTTGTAAATACATGTCCTGAAAGTAGAGATTTTGTAATTTCAAGGGTGAATTGAGTCATTAGGAATAAGGATGGGAATTGCTGTAGGATTTCTTTATTTGTTAAAGTCAATTTGGTCTCTCTTTTTTATTAAAGTGAGATCAAGAAATGTACAGAGTATATTCAAACATTTTTAGAACGATTTTCCAGCAATATAATTAATGTTTAAAATAAAATAATTTTTTTCTTAAATGTTCTATTTCATAACCTTTTTTCTGGACTATGAAACTACATCTAGACTTTCAAGATAACAGGGCATTTCTTAAAATTAGTAGTGGTATTTTATTCCACTGATTTCCATAGTCCTATCATTGTTTTAGGTCTGTGTTTAGAAAGCGGTTTTTTTAGCAGTCCGAAGGCACAAGAGTCCATTGGTGACACATCAGGGGACTTTGAAGGAATATCAGAAAAATTGACACCCATTCCTTTTTCATTTTTTCAAGAAATAGTGGTAAGTTTGGATGTGTGCCTGCTGACTGGATGGAGTTCTACTCTTTGAAGGCTCTGTAGATAAATGAATGGTATTTCCTCTTTAAATATAGGAGTTAATACATTTTAGTAATATGTAGAATTGAGTTTAACATTCCTTTCAGCTTTTCTTAATTTTAATTTCTCATTGCATGAGAAACCAGCAATAATCATGAATCCATTACTGAAACTTTCTTTGGATTCTTGGAACCAAGTTTGTAAGTCTTTTTCTGCTCTTTTGCAATAGTTAATCGACCTTTTATTGTTACGGTTGTTTAGGTAGATCTATGCTTCATCAATAGTCACAATAAATTTCTATCTGTCTCCGGCTAAGGGATTTTCATAAAGAAGTGTTTGCACTTAGCCACGTGCCTAGGCAAAAGGAGGTGAACATTATGTTTTTTGGATTTTTTCAGATTCAAATCTTTGTTTATTACCTTGTTTACAGTTGATACAGAGATTTTTATCAATTGCTCTTTGGGTTGGTGTTGTTTCTTTTAAGACCTTTTGAAATAATCGTAAAAGTACATACTTCTTTGAATATTTGTTTGGTGTTCTTTTTCTTGTTAAAAGCAGTGCTTGACAATTCCCTCCTCTGTTATTAATAATATTGCTTATTTTACATTTACAAATGCTAATTCTATGATTTTCACAGCATTTTTTAATTACAGAATATGAATACTTCCCTTTGTAAAGAGCAAAAGCATAACCTATCCACAGCTTGTTTACATGCGCCATTTTCTTAGCAGATTATATTTGACTGCAGAAGGTGTTTCTTTCATGTTCATCTAACATGCTATTGTCAGTTTCAATTCTTTGAACTTCTTTTATATTCTGTAATTTCTTATAAAAATGTTCTAAAAATGTGTGAACATCCTCTGTAATTCCTCATTACATTCAACTTCTGTTGAGAGTTTTATTGTGGGATAAAGATCTGAAAATTTCATTTGTAGGTTTATAATTTCATCTTATTGTTGTTCGTACTTACCTTTGATAATGTCATCTACATACCTTTGATAAAAGGTGAGGTTTTCTGAGCTGTCTGTTTTCCCAGACAGCACTGTCAGCCAGGGATGGTTTTCCTTTTCCAGCATGTTGGGTGGATGCATATCCCTCATCAGACCATTTCCACCACACCAGTGGCGGAGCATGACTTTTCTGGAAGGGGAAGCGGTGAGAATAGCCCATCTTTAGTCACTTTATTGATACACATACAATGCATTTGTAATAAAAAAATTATGCTTATATATGCATGCAAATATTAAAAGTATGTCATCATCATTGTCAACCATTATCAATCCACTGCTGGACGAAGGTCTCCCCAAGTTTCCTCCACAACGGTCTGTCTTGTGCCAGTCTCCTCCATGTCACTCCCGCATACTTTCGAATTTCATCCACCCATCTCCCATGCGGTCTTCTGGGTCTTTTCTGTCCCTGGGAATCCAATCTAAAATTCCGGCTGTCCATAGATGGTCTGTCCTTCTGGCAGTATGTTCAGCCCATTGCCATTTCAGGGATTTAACTCTGACCATGATGTCTTCCACTCTTGTCATTTTTCGGATCCACGAGTTCCTCTTCTTATCTCTCCTGGTTACACTAAGCATGCACCTCTCCATGCTCTTTGAGTTGTCTGCAGCCTTTGTATGTCTCTTTTAGTTAAGGTCCACGTCTCTGCACCATACATAAGCACTGGAAGGATACATTGATCAAACGCTTTCCTTTTAAGACATAATGGCATATTGCTCTTTAAAATTATGCTGTTTCTTCCAAAAGCTCTCCAGGCAAGTTTTGTATGCCGATTAATTTCTTCATCAATGTGACCCTCACTTGATATCTGCTGTCCAAGATAAATGTACGTGTCTGTTATCTCCAGCTTTTCTCCATCAATCGATAAATCTTCATTTCTTGTAAAAGCATTGAGCATCACTTTTGTCTTCTGAAAGTTCATTTTTAATCCCACTTCTTTACTCTTGTCAGCAAGTTCCTGGATCATACTCTGCAGCTCTGATGGGGTAGTTGCAAAAATAACTACGTCATCAGCAACACAAAGGTGGGTTAGATAATCTCCATTAATCTTTATCCCTTTGTTTTCCCAGTTCAGTGATTGAAAGTCATTTTCCAATGTGGCATTAAAGAGCTTCGGAGATATGGTGTCACCTTGTCTCACTCCCTTTCCAATTTTTATGTGTGTTGTATTTTCAAACAGCCGAATCTTTGCACTTGCATTTTCATAGATGTTATTAATAATATTAATGTATGCATCTTCAATACCGCAGGTTTTCAGAGCCATTGTAACTGCTGATGGTTTCACCGAATCAAAGGCTTTTTCATAATCGATAAAAGCCATGCACAATGGAAGTTCATATTCCCTCACTCTTTCAATTAGTTCTCTCAGTACGTGGATTGGTCTATTGTGCTGTAGCCACTCCTGTATCCAGCTTGTTCTCTCAGTTGAGCCATGTCCAGTGTTACCTTCAAACGGTGTGAAAGAACTTTAGTGAAGATTTTATAAACCACTGATAGGAGGCTGATAGGTCTGTAGTTCCTGAGATCCTCAACGTCACCTTTTTTATGTAGCAAGATCATTGTAGCGTTGTTCCAATCCTCAGGAATCTTCCCTTCATTAAGGCATCGAGTGAAAATTTGGGCGAGTACTGTTTCGATTTCTCCACTTGCTTCTTGTATGATGTCTACAATAATTCCATCTTTTCCTGGAGCTTTTCCCCGCTTCATGTTCTTGATTGCATGTGCAACTTCTGCTGGGAGGAGTGGAATAACTCTGGCACTGGTACCTTTCATGATGTCTGGAGTACATGTATCATCCCTTTCATATAATTTGGAGTAGAAATCTTTCACTCTTGTCAAAATTTCGCCTCTATTTCTTGTTACAGAACCATCTTCTTTTCTCAGTGCCATAATCTGTTTTCTTCCCTTACTGAGATGTCCCTTTGCTATCTTTAGACTTTGGTTGCTTTTCAATTGCTTTCCTCACTAGTTCACAGTTGAATTTCCTTACGTCTTCAGTGATACTTTTCCATACTGTCTTGCATAGCTCTATATATTCCACTTTGGAAGTCACATCTTCTTTAGTTGTCCTCATCTCTCTTCTTTTTTGCATCAACATTTTGGTTTTTCCTGATAATTTGTTCACATGCAACTTGTTCTTAGACCCAGCTAATTTTGTTGCTGTTTCCATAAGAGCTTTGGTTACTTTTCTGTTAACTTCAGAAATATCCACTTCTTCCGATGTTAGGCCTTCTAAAGCAGAGAATCTGTTCTTCAGTTCCAACTTGAAGGTATTATGGTGTTTTGTAAGGTTGGTTATGTTAATACATTTTGTTTGTCTTATGAGCTTGCCACGTTCGAGTTTAGTGTTGAGGTGCATCTTACATCTCGCCAATCTTGGGTCACTACCTGTGTTGAACTTGTTTAGCACACCGCAGTCTTCTATGACAAATTTTTTGTTACACATAATAAAATCAATTTCACTTGTCGTCCCATTTGGATGTCTCCATGTCCATTTCCTGTGTGGCTTTTTCTTGAAAAAGGAGTTCAAGATGAAAAATCCTTCTGCCTCTGCAAACTCAACGAGAGTATTTCCACGCTGATTTCTGTTGCCGTGACCGAATTTACCTACTGAAGTTTCATTCTGTTGCCGTTGCCCTATTTTTGCATTGAAATCTCCCATAATTATCTTAAAGTGCTGCTTACCTTTATTATTTAGATGACAAATTCCCTCATAAAATTCTTCAATTTCTTCTTCAGGATGACTTGTGGTGGGTGCATAAGTTTGAATAATCTGAGCCTGGTATCTTCTCAAGAGTTGGATAACGAGTCGTGCAGCTCTGTCAGAGGAACTTTCAACTTCTACAACTTTATCCTTCAGTTTCTTGTTTATTATAAATCCAACACCACTAGTTCTGCCAGTATCTGTCCCACGATAGTAGAAGAGATGTCCACTTTTCAGTTCAAGGAGATCTCCTTACCTTACTTAGCCCGACGATGTCCCACTTGATCCTTTGTAGTTCCTCTTCCAATTCAAGAAGCCTTGAATCAGAAGATAGGGAGCGTCCATTATACGTAGCCAAGGTCAGCATCAGATGGCAGCCTAGTCCGGTCCTCCGGGGATTCTTAGCACCCTCTGCCTTCATGTCACACTGGCCGCTGCCTTGGCCAGGTACATTCCAGCTGCCAGAGACTGAGGGCCAAGATTTAAGTTGTGGAGTCATTTTGGAGGGTTTGGCCATAACTCCCCACGCTCGCCAAGCGGGTTGGTGAGTGTGGGGTAGCATTTCCTCTAATCCCGATGGTATAGTTATACCGATATTGGCGGTCGTCAGAGCCCCTTTAGTGGGAACAGGATGCACCACGAGAAGGCGGGGTTGACATTTGTCAAGGAGAGGCTGTGATGTTATGCATCACCTGACCTTACATCCCATTAAAAGTATGTACGCATATATATTTAAAAATTATGTACTTAAAAACATTTAAACAATATATATACTAACACATACTGTATAAAATAATAACAGTGAAAATTTTTGTTGGTTACGAGAATTTAATTTATGTGGGAAACACAGGAACGTCATTGTAAATACATATTACAATGGATCTATATATTTTTTAAATGTTTTGATTCATTTGCGTGCAGAAAAGCAGGCCTGATGAGAGTGGGGTGAGGCGGTGCTGTAGCGCCAGGGCCCGGACCTCTAAGGGGGCCCAGAGCCCGTTTCTAAAGTAATTTTTTCTAACTATTATTTTATGGTGTCCGAAATTTTTCAAACTATACTGTCACCAGGGTTGGGAAGTTACGCGTAAAAAAATATTTCCTACGTGACGCGTAAAAATGCGTAATTTATGTCATAAATGTAATAAATTCAAAACTTGCTTAAAATGCACTAAAAAATTGAAGAGTTGCACCCGGTCGGGAAGCAGGGGAATGGTGGAGGGGGCGGTAGATGAGGAAACGGAAATATGGATTATGTGGTTAGTGGAGGAGCCGAGGTGGCTGACCCGGATATTTTACTGCACTGGGGCCCGAGCTTGCTCTCCACGGCCCTGCAAAAAGGTCCTTTCGGTAGATGTATTTGTAGCAGGAATAGTCAATATAAGCTGACTGAGTCTGAATGCCTCGGGAATACGTTGACCAGGTCTTCAGCAATCGGATACTGGTAGAATTCACCGACACTTTCAGCATATCCGGCTGTGAATAAATTCCCCCGGAGTTCACTTTTCAGACAAATGAGATCGAAAAATGAAGGAAAAGCTTCTTTCGAATAAGAAAAAAAGCGATCGCTGGAAATTTCGTGATGAATTGAGGAAATGCCGTTTTGTCAAGTAGACGTACATAGAAACATTAACTTTGGCACTTCACGGAATGTTACGGAAATATTCAAACTAACAATGTCGAGGACTTCTCGAAATAAACGACTGCACGACGATTTTCTGTCCTCGCCAGAAATTGAATCAGTTCGCATTTTTCTCTGATACATTGTTAAAAATTTTGTTGTGGGTTGCACCAAAAAGCGTTGCTACACCAGCTGCACCACTTTCGGAGAAAAGATACACCATTCTGTGGTGCAAACAGAACCCAACAATATGGTGAAACCTTGCACCATGTTGTTGGGATTTCTTTGCACCACACAATGATGTATCTTTTCTCGGAAAGTGGTGCAGCTAGTGTAGCACCACTTTTTGGTGCAACCTACCACAAAAGTTTTAACAGTGTACAGGGAAAGAAGATGGCTTGTAAGATTTGAAACAACATGTCAGTGTAACGAAAAACCATACAAAAAAGTGTAAGAAATAACTTAGATTGACTCACATAAGCCGATCAAAAAAGTAAATTCAGTACAATTCACATATACTGTATATTCACGATGAATATCACTGCAGAATACTATTTTCACACATTAACAGCCAATACAATAGAACACAGAAACAACGAAGTAATCATTTTATACACAGACAAACAACTTCACTGAAACATAAGGTTACTAGCTGGAAGCGGTCTAAACGCAGAGTCGAGCGTATGCGATGCTCAGGCTCCCATGCAGGACTGAGAAGTTACAGCTGGAAGCGCACTAGAAATCGCATCCACGGAGAACGTGTATGCGCGTCCGAAAGGGACGTCACGCGCATGCGCCTCTTTGGCTTTCTTGTTGTGCTGGGAGGCTAGGCTAGAAGCGCCCTAGAGATCGCTTACACCCACGGAGAACGTAGTAAGGCCATGTGTGTCCGAAAAAGAGAAGCTTCACGAAATTGCCTGGTTCACAACAACCGGCCGCAAGTCGAATACATTCACTTAGTTGCGTAATAATGAAACTTGTTTTTATTACGAAATAACTGAAAAAGAATGCATAAATGAATTTGAATTTTTAATACTTCATTGTCTTTTTCACGATTTTGTGCAGCATTTTGCCTCATGATTTCAAAGGAAAGCGGCGCTTCCATTGCGTCTATGGATGCTGCACCACATTTTCATTGCCATTCAAATTCCAACTAGTCCATCCCTTTCCCTATTGTATGAGCTTCATACTGGTGAACTGATACATCCTTCCCATGTTACCTACATATATTCTGTACTGGTCAGTGACATTACTTCTACATGCTGTGGGACATATCCACTCATGGAAATGGGTGGCCGTTATGATCTACACCATGAGTGTATTGGTGTGCACACATTCAGTCAAATGACTGAATGTGTGCACACCGATACACTCATAGTGACAACAGATTAAGACCACTTAATATTTTTTTCATTTTTCTGAGATATATTTAACAGTAGCATCAGATCATTATGGGCTAATCTTAAGGCCTGCATGAAAATGAGAAAAAAAAAGTTTTTTTTTTTTTTTCTAATACGGATTTTCTTTCGGAATTTTTCCAAAATTCCGAAAGAAAATCCGTATTAGTAACCAATTCCCAGATTTTCTGAATGCAGATATGAGCCACTACAGTAGTTGAGTAACTGGGTAACACATTACAGCCTTCCACATCTGTTCAGTAGAGCATAATGAATGCCGCGTGCTAGTAGAGGCGACACCCGTCAGCTTGTCGCCTTAGCCGTAAAGAACGCACTTTTTATCATCCGTAACCAATCGTTCCAAGAAACTGATGCGCAAGCATTCAGGTGCTCATTCAGTCCGATCAATTTCTTGCAGATAGATCATGTGGTACCCACTGGGGCTGTGATAAACCCAAACGCATGAATCCTTTCTACTGTTGTTCTGTGTGCAGAAAACCTTTCTGATAATTCAACTGTTAGATGTTGGTCATTTGATATGGCTTGGTTGAAATTGGAGATGAGCACAGGCCCGGGCAGGCTCTTATATCAAATTTTGGACTAAAGCCCGGGCTCAAGATAATTCTTCTTCCGTTAACTTTTCTAATTAATTTTATTAAACACTGCTAACCGAATTAACTAAAGCAATGGGGAATGCACAACTGAATGGTTCG
Source organism: Macrothele yani (assembly GCA_039090855.1). Lineage (NCBI taxonomy): Eukaryota > Metazoa > Arthropoda > Arachnida > Araneae > Macrothelidae > Macrothele > Macrothele yani. The sequence continues at coordinate 103,438,951 of CM076996.1, read as the reverse complement.
GCTTTAGTCTCTCATTTGTTCTTTGCCTAAAATTATCAATTATTGTTAATTACGTATTTCGTGTGCATTTCATAACTTCAAAACGTCTGTGAGTGTTTTATGTAACAACTATGTATAATCCTAGGCAGATTTGAAGTTCTGGTAGCTAAAATATGAAAAATCGTATTTTTCAGTCATTCGGATAAAACATGAATGTGAGCCGACTTGCAGAGGCCAGGCCAAAGGTCAATTACCCAGGGCTGCTAGGGAGGGGGATTATGAGGAGGGAGAGATATCCTGTGCCAACTGAAAATCTCTAAAACACCTCCGTTTGTTCCTCCATGACGAATCATTCAAAGAGCAAAGGAGTGAAGCTCTTTCCAGTGGTTTTGGTTTCGATTAGGTGCAAAGGTTATATCTTCTTTGAGGTCTGACGTATATTTCACTTCAACTCGCGACACTAACTAGAGCGCAATAATGACTAACAATGAGCGAGAAAACATAAAATGGAAAATCGATGCCGGAGAATATGAGACTTCTCCGAATAAACAAGAAAAATCTTATAAACGGAAGCATTTCGAAGAAATAATTGAGTGGGAAACTAATAAAAAAGTTGAGTACGTTCAATGTATAAAGTACAAACAGATATTAAAGTATACGTATTCGATGGGATCTAGCAGACTTACCCGACACACTCGAGTTTGAAGTAAACAACCGACTTTAAAGAATTTGGATAATTTCTTAATTAAAGAAAGAAAGAAAAAGTATTTGCCACTGTAAAGGAGAAAATACTGAAAGCTTGTGCAAAACTCTGCACTAATGATATGGGACCTTTTGATATCATCGAAGGACAAGGATTTCTGGAGGTAGCACAGTGCTTTATTGATACAGATGCAACAGAAGGATCAGTTCCAGTGCAAGATATGCTACCTCACAGAACTACACTTTTAAGGCACGTCAAAAGTTCAGCTGACACTGTATAAGATTAGAATACGTTATACAAATGAACGAAGTGATACGTAAGTTTGGTGGCGCTATAACAACTGATATGTGGAACTCTCCTTTTAGGAATGAAACATATGGCTGTTATCTGTCACTTTGTAGATAATGACTTCGTTTTGAGAAAATGTGGTGTTAACAACTACTGCATTTCCTCATGTACCAAAGACAGGAGAAAACATAAATTCAGAACTTTTGCAAACCCTTGAAAATATGGGATTTGATTGCTCTATGCTTGCGACAAAAGTAGTATTTGTAAGTGATGAAGGGGCAAACATAGTTTCAGCATTAAGATGTTTTCATCATTTAACTTGTGCCAGCCACCAGATCAGATCAGATCACATGTAGAGGATTTTAGGAAGGGAGTGTCTGACCCCAGGTCTTAAACAACCCTTAGAAATAGGAAGCTAGGAGATTTGGGCTAGAGTGCCTGATAGGAAAGTGACACGGAAGCAAAGTAGAAAGTGGGAGGAAGACGCGCTTATTTATTACCGGGGGCCAGTACCCGGGGTCCGACGGCTGAACGTGCCCATCCGACGCACGGCGGATATTTAGTGGATCGAACGTTCGTACCTGCCTGGGATCGAACCTGAGGTCCCTTCCGCGGCAGTCACAAACGTTGCCCACTAGGCCATCCGCTGCCCGTGCCTGCCACCTCTTGAACACTGTACTGAAACACAGTTTTACAGAAGCAACTGAAGCACTACCAGAGTTGAAAACAAGTTTAGAAAATTGTAAATCGCTTGTTACTTACTTTAAAAAAATCAGGAACTGTATCGCAGTTGAAAAAATTTGTTTATCAAGAAGACGAAACTCGCTGGAATATTTTGTGTGCTATGCTAGAATCCGTAAACAACCAGTTAGGTGATGATATTACAGATGTTTTGGCTATCAAAAATGAAGCCTTTCGTATGGAATGATTAAATTCTGATATTTTGTCTGTTTTGACAAAATTTCTAAAACGGTTTGAGGAAGCCACTAGCCATCTTGAGGGAGATTTGCATCCCACTTTACATATGGTACTCCTCTGGTATCACTTGCTCATGAAGCACTACGCCGTTTCCCCAACAGATTCAGATATTTTAGTAGTACTGAAGAGAAAAACAGAAAAATGGTTGCACAGCAAAACACACTGAAGAGCAATTGAATTAAAGACAGGTGGTGTTATGCAATTGTGGCGCTGTGGGCGGCCCTGTAAACGAAAACGACATGACCTATGCAGCGATCCGACAATATAAGGAGTTATGCGACGGGAATCAGTAAGAGTTGGACGCAGGGTAAAACGAAGGATCTAAGCGCATTTTATCGTGGATAAATTGTCGGGGCCCGACGAATGGGTCACTCCATCTCGGAAGTCATGCAGGCACGGGTGCACCGTGAGTACATCAAATCCGGTAAAGCCATCCCTGCAAGGGCCAACTGCCGTGGACAACAGCGTGTGGATAAGCGGGGTCATCGTCGGCTAGCTCGCATTGTAACAGTGGATAGACGAGCCACAGTGCAAGAAATCACTCGGCAATTTAACGCTGGTGCACAAAAACGTGTAAGCAGCCACACCATCCAGAACCATCTCCTCGCTATGGGGTGCAGAAGCCATCGTCCCACGAGGGTACCGCTGCTGACCGCACATCACAGGGTGCAAAGATTAGCATGGGCGCAGGAACATCGCCACTGGACCCTAGACATGTGGAAAAATGTTGCCTGTACTGATGAGTCGAGATTCATGTTGGTACATGCGGATGGCAGGATACAAGTACGGCGCAAACCACATGAGGCGATGGATCCTTCTTGCCAGCAGGGTACTCTTCAAGCTGGTGGGGGTGGCAAGTTTATGTGGACTGAAATGGGACCCCTGGTACGTGTGACATTGTCCCTCACAGGTCAACATTACTGGGATATCCTGGACGACCATTTGCTCCCGTTTGTGCGTCTTCAACATCCCACTGGGGACCTCATCCTGCAACAAGACAGTGCACCGTGCCATCGCTCCCGAATTGTATCCGAATGGTTGGATGAACACTCCATCGACGTGACCTCGCTTCCTTGGCCAGCTAGGTCACCTGACCTCAATCCCATCGAACACATCTGGGATTCCATCGAGAGATATGTTTGAGGCTCTGATCCCCTCCATCAAATCTTTGTGAACTGTGGGAGCTTGTTCAGGGGTCGTGGATCCGTATGGCTTCCCAACGCTTCCGGTGTCTTGTAGAGTCCATACTGAGACGAATCGCTGCCGTCATCAGGACAAAAGGTGGTGCTACACGTTACTATACAGGTATCTCTAATTCAATTGCTCTTCAGTGTATATATTAACGATTTACATAAAATGGCAACCTTTCTACATCCAAACTTCAAATCGTTAAATTTTTTTATCGGAAAATGAAAGAAAACGTGCATTCACAAATACGTTCTATGATCGACGAAACTAACGAAGCGGAAACATCGGCTTCAGTATCGACAATACATTAAATTCTCAAGCTTTAGACGCAGTTCTGTTTTTGAGAAGTTATGAGAGACTATGAGGTAATTTTTTTTATTGTTCAAGGAAATAATTATTATTCAAAAAACGCTCTTTCTTTATTCACTTTCAGCGTGTTTCCTATACTTCTAGAACAAAAACATCCTCTAATGATGTTTTTGTTCTAGAAGTATAGGAAACACGCTGAAAGTGAATCAAGAAAGAGTGTTTTTTGAATAATTATTTTCTTGAACAATACAAGAAATTTAACTTCGACAATAACACTTATATATTTGATACATCAATGCTTATTTTCTTATTATTGTAAAATTCTTGTTTCTCAACAATTAAACAGAAGTAACATAATCGACGTTTTATAACTTCCAGAACTGAAAATATATGTATTCTGCCGCCGTCAATACTAACCAACACGGCATAAATATAAAATAGTCTCGATATTAAAAAAAATGAAAAAAGAAAAAAATCAGCCGAATATACCGTCAACCATTTTTCCATTAAAATACCGATTGTAATCATATGCAACTAAGAAAAAAACGAAATTTTACTTCATCATTTGGCACCGGTACCTAAATAAATACAAAGCCTTAATTTGATATTATGAAAGGGGTATGGTCTCATTGCTTCATATTGTAGAATTAAAATGAAATCACGGTATGTTTTTTTTTTTTTTCATTTTTTGCTTTAAGCAAAGTTTGTGTTTCAGAAAACAGCTAACATTATAAAGTTCCATTAAAAATCTTACGACCTATTTATGCAGTGCACATTTGCTCAATACTAAAATCGAACTAAATGTGTCAGCAAAGCAAGAATGCGCAATTCTCATGTCATGCAGAAATTACGTACATTTTATAATAATTTTCTAAGGTAATTTAATCGTTCAAAACCCTTATTTAAATTTGAATGAAACAAATTAAATGTAGTTAATTATGTAAACGAATTCACTTGATACACTTGGGAAACAAAATGAAAGGCATTTTATTACCTGAATATGATGCACATAATGATAATAATAATTATTATCCTTTCTCCCTTTATGGGGATCGACATTAATTGGAAGTACTGACATTGTTATCTGATCACGAAAATGTAAATAGGAATGAAATGATATGCTTCATCTTTTTCTTTTTTTCGCATAGGGAAAATTTCCACAAATGTCAAAACCCGGGCCAGCCATATAAAATGTTATTACGGGCCCGGGCCTTAAAAAAGGAGCCCGTACTCATCTCTAGTTGAAATCCTCTTCAGAAACCTCTGATGGACGTCCAGAACATGGTAATCTCTGAAGCTTCTGTCCCCACGAAATTTCCAGAACCAACGGCGACTTGTACTTTCGTCTATGCTATCGTCGCCATACACCTCACAAATATTGCGGCAGGCTTCAGACGCGTTTACATTCTTTGCGGTCTGGAGGACCCATAACTAATTGGTCCAAGGCGTTTGCCATAAAACTGGTTTTTGGCCAGGCGACATGCGCGAGGGTTGAAGGTTAGTGGCCGCGTATGTCAGACACCTCTGCTTTGCTTCCGCAGCGATACAATTAGATAATTTCTAGCAAGGGCGGCTCCAATATAAACTACTGGCCACCCAAAATGCAACACCAAGAAGGAAGCATCCGATTGGCTTGAAATTCGCAGCATGGTCGCCCGCGAGAGGACATGCAAACGATTAGCATTGCAGGGCGTATGCAAATCATGTGCGCCCGGCACACCACCGAGAAGCACTATAAGAAGGGTGCACAGAAGGCGGGGTGTAAGTAAGAGCCGCGGATGGCTTAGTGGTTAGCGAGCCAGACTATCAATGCAAGGTCCTCAGGTTCGAACATGGACTGATCTTTCAGAGATGGTGTGATTTACTAACAATCGCTGAATATCCGCCGTGCATGTTAAGTGACGGCCCCCAGGCTGTACCCACTGGTTAAATGGGTATCCTTTCCTATGCCCCCCCCCCTGAAATTCTCTCACCTCTCTGTGTGCAACATCGTACTTGTACGGTGGCGCCATCTACTGTACTCTAATCTCACTACAAACTGTTCTGTCAAAGTCGCTAGACTTGCTCTCATTTTTTCCGTTTCTGTGTCCTGCCCAAAAGGCGATCTCGCTGTAGGTGGCTGGGACCTAAACTCTACTCACTGTGGACGGAAGTCCTACAAGGAAAAAAATGACAAATACTACAGGGTGTAAGTAGTGGAAGTGTGTTGTGCTGCCGGACCTCTGCGTGGGAAGCTTCCTGATGCCTCGTCGCATAATACGGCAGTCATTCCAGCACGTTTTGGAGTTCGACAGAGGACGAATAGTGGTTTATCGCGACAGCGGTTTATCGTACCGAGACATCGGCGCCCATGTGGGACGACATTCAGCCACAGTGAGGCAAGTATGGATTCAGTGGGTGCAGAAGGGACGGACGGACCGACGTGAGCGAATGCCGTAGCAACGGCACACCACTGAACGAGAGGACCGGCATGTTGTGCGGCGGGCATTGACGGCTCGCACCGCCACATCGCGAACATTAGCACAGGAATTAGGGTGTGTTGCGCAACAACCGTGTCAGCACGTACCGCTCGACGTCGTCTGCAGGAGCGGGGACTTGTCGCACGGTGCCCATTGCTCCGATTACCATTGACGTTACACCACCGGCGAGTGCGGTGGCAGTGGGCGGTTGAACGCCACACCTGGACTGCAGAATGGAACGACATTGTCTTCTCCGACGAATCCCGCTTCTGCTTGCAACACCACGATGGTCAGATCCGCGTGTGGCGGCACCGCGGCGAGAGACTGTATGACGCCTGCATTATGCATCGCGATATCAGTCCGTCGCCTGGCGTTATGGTTTGGGGCGCAATTGGATATGACACCCGCACCCCTCTGGTACGCACCGCCGGTACACTCCACAGCTACCGCTACATCTGCGACGTTTTGGAGCCTGTAGTCCTCCCTTACCTGCTGGACCTGCCAGCGGCCACGTTTCAACAGGACAATGCGCGCCCGCACGTGGCACGTGTCGTGAAACAATTCTTCACGGCCCACCAGGTGTCACTGCTGCCGTGGCCCGCCTTTTCTCCCGATATGTCTCCCATCGAACACGTCTGGTCGCTGATCGGCAACCGAGTGGCCCAGCAAGCGCCACCTGCGGCTACGCCTGATGAACTGTGACAACGTGTGAAAGCAGCCTGGACCAACATACCCCAAACCCACATCCAAAGCCTCTTTCGTTCGAAGCTGCGGCGTGTAGCGGCCGTTATTGCCAGCCATGGGGGTCACACGAACTATTGATGTCTGAGTGTTCCGCAAGTCGCACGGGCCTGTAAGCTCAATTATTTCATCTTTGTATCTGTTGTCCAGTAAATCTGGCTTTGCTATCTCGTGTCCTTCTTGGTGTTGCATTTTGGGTGGCCAGCAGTGTATATAGCCGCTGAATTGGGCCGAAATGTTCTATCCCCGACATGTCAAAAATAATCGGGATCTACAGTATACGATTTAAATTCAATTATTCATAACAGAGGGTGAGTCGAAAGTTTTGCAATATTTGGATCACTTTATGTCTTGATACGTACCTTTACGATGAAAGCTGACTAGAATTCAAAGTACAGGCCATCGTGTTGCACCGTCTTTAGTCATCTACTGCCAGTTCTTCGATTCCGCGGCGGTACCAGTTCTTGTCCTTTGAGGCGAAGTACTCCTTCATCCCAGCTGCCACCTCCTCCTGGTTGTTGAAGTGCCTCCCGCGAAGGAAGTGGGCCATGGACTAGAACAAGTAATAATCCGACGGGGCAAGGTCCGGACTATATACTGGGTGTGGTATCAGTTCGATGCCCTCAAGTTCCTGGAGTTTTGCCCGGGTCGTTCGCGTGGTATGAGGCCGAGCGTTGTACTGCTGTAGGAGAGCGCGCTTTCTGTTCACCAGTACCAGGTACTTTTCCAAAACGGCATACATCCGCTCCAGCTGTTCAGAGTAGAGGTTGGCGTTGATGGTCCGATTGTCTGGAACAAATTCGTAATGGATTATCCCCTCGAAATTCCACCATACACAGAGCATTGTCAAAATATTAAGCCTTAATATTATATAATGAACTTACTTTAAGTAATTACAAAGTCCCATCTGGAACATGAACTTTAATTTCAACACAACGATCCTCGTTCATTTCTGATAATCACCTCCATTAACATCCAAACCTGGTTGCCACAACAACCCACGTTCTCAGTAATTCTTGATTATGATACATCTCCTCTCCTTTCTAAACAATCAAGAATACTCACATATACAACTAGTATTATATTTGCACTTTTAAGGTATTAACCTCTTGCAAAGTGCGCATAGTTTACGTGCAATTCATAAATGAAAAAAACATTAAAAAGAACCACTCACTCACCATAAAGATCATGGTAACCTCCAATCACAACACACTTCCAACACGTCATTCATCGTGATGTAACTGGGCTTCCAAGGTTTTACAGACTTCTTGCTTACGCTTCTTATTTTCGGGTGTGAAACATCGTATTTTTTTTTTCTTTTCCTTAGCCTTATAAGATGTTACTATAATGCTTGTCAATTCGATAAAAAATCACTCATACAACTCATTCATACAATTCAAGTAAAAACTATGTACATAACCTTACATTCACAGGTGATTAAACCTTGGTCAACTCTAATTATCAAACTCCTCCTTCTGTTTCACAACCTCTGCTACCCTCTGCGACTGGAGCCCAGGCCTCGATGGCTCTGCTCACTTGAGCTGTGGTGGGCGGGTGAGACACACCTGCCTCCTGAAAATGACAGGGGCCTGTCGAAAGTACTAGAGGATTGGATGTGAGGGGCTGAATGGGTGTGACACTTGTAGTGGGAGTAGCAGAGGTTGTGAAACAGAAGGAGGAGTTTGATAATTAGAGTTGACCAAGGTTTAATCACCTGTGAATGTAAGGTTATGTACATAGTTTTTACTTGAATTGTATGAATGAGTTGTATGAGTGATTTTTTATCGAATTGACAAGCATTATAGTAACATCTTATAAGGCTAAGGAAAAGAAAAAAAAATAAATAAGATGTTTCACACCCGAAAATAAGAAGCGTAAGCAAGAAGTCTGTAAAACCTTGGAAGCCCAGTTACATCACAATGAATGACGTGTTGGAAGTGTGTTGTGACTGGAGGTTACCATGATCTTTATGGTGAGTGAGTGGTTCTTTTTAATGGTTTTTTCATATACAACTAGTTTAACACATAATGTCTTAAATAAGTTGGTCTAGTTTGTTGTTTTGGTCTGAGCACGCCAGTCTCTTTTAAGGACACAAGAAGACTTGACCTGATCACACCAGTCTCTTCTAATGACACAGGAAGACTGTCACCCGTTGAACTTTTAGGTTGTACAGCTTCCGCCCCCGGCAACATCTCTGTCTGACTCTCCTCTTGTATCCGGTCTGTAGAGCTGTCATTTGTTTTACCACTGGGCTCTTCTGTCTCGAAGTCCCTAGATGGCAGATTCCGGGCTGGATTGTAAGACTTTCTTAAGTGGATTCTGTTTCTGCACACAACAGCACCACTGGCCTTCTTAACTGTATAAGACCTAGGACTATAATCCACTCCAACAACTGTTGATGGCTCCCATGAAGCATTATTTAAGTTCCTTATAAGCACACTGCCACCTTCCTTTAATGGAGGAAGAGGTTTAGAACGCTTATCATAGTAATGCTTCTGTTTTTGTTGTCTTAGTCTTAATCTTTCTTCAACCTCTTCAAATAGTTGTGTATTTAATAGTTTTGCCTTTATCGTCAATTTGGTTCTGAGTCGACGACCAAAAACCGGCTGAGCAGGAGAGAGCATGATTCCTGCTATTGGTGTATTTCAGTACTCCATTAGACCACCATAATAGTCCCTGTTGTCCGCATGGGCCTTTTTGAAATTTTTTTAACAATATGCACTTCGTTCTCTACCATGCCATTACTCCTAGGATATCTTGGACTTGAATATATGCACTCAATATCCCAAGATTTAGCAAACGCCTTAAACTCCCAACTGTTAAAAGGGTTATTATCAGAAACAAAAATTTCTGGAACTCCAAACCTAGAAAAGATAGCTTTTAATTTGCTTATCATTTCTTGAGTTGTCTTTGTTTTCAGAGTGCAGACCTCTATCCACTTTGAATAGTAATATGTTAGGACCAAATAAGGGACATTTTGAAACTCCATAAGGTCAACAGCAACTTTCTGAAATGGTCTTTGAGGAACTGCATGAGGAATTAAAGGTTCTTTGGTATTGCTAGATTGGAATCTCTCACACATTTCACACTTAGATACAACTTGATCAATCTCGAAATTCATTCTGGGCCAGTACATAATTTCCCTTGCTCTTAGTTTTGCACATTTCCATTCCAGGGTGTGACTCGTGTATTAGCAGCAACATATCTTTCCCTTAATCCCTGGGTACCACCAATTTGTCACCAAAGAATATCAGACCATCCTCAAGGTATAAGTCATTTCGCAATTTGTAATATTGCTTTAAATCCCCGTTCTCAGCTTTAAAGAACTTAGGCCACCCTTTTGTACAATATTCCATGACTACTTTTAGTTCTTTATCCGCTTTGGTGCCTAGTCTAAATTGTGCCCTTCTTTCATCACTCATTGGCAGGTACTTGGACTCACTGTGTATCACATTCTGCAACTCAGGATCGCTCTGGTTCTTCTCACCACTTAGAAATGCTCTTGATAGTGTATCGGCTATGTACATCTTACAGCCTGGTACATATTGCACAGCAAAAGTGTATTTCATCAATTTTAGCATCATACGTTGCAGCTTTGCTGTGACTTTAAGCAGCGGTTTTCTCCAATGGACTCCAACGGTTTATGATCTGACTGCACTGTTACTTTCCTACCATAAACAAAATAATGGAATTTTTCAAAGGCAAAAACTATGGCTAATAACTCCTTTTCAATTTGCAAAGTTTTGCTCATTTTCAGTCAATACCCTTGCCACAAACTAAACTGGACGTCCCTCTTGCATGAGACACGCGCCCATTCCATCTCCAGAGCTATCACATTGTATTATGATGTTCCTTGAACTATCAAACACTTTTTAAACTGGTGTTGAGCTCAAACGATGTTTTAACTCTTTTAAGGCCTTCTCATGTTCCCAGTCCCATTTGAATTCTTGGCTTTTCTTAGTCAAAGCTCTCAATGTGAGTCTGGACAAATTAGGTATAAATTTAGACACATAATTCATCATTCCTAGTAGTCTTCTGACATCTGTTTTATCCTTTGGAATTGGCATTTCTTCAATGACCTTTACATGTTGTGGATCTATTTTGATACCATCTTTAGGATTTGTCCTACATATTTAACTTCATTTATTCTGTACTGAAATTTTGCACAATTCAACTTCACATTGTATTTTCTAGCCCTTTTTAGCACTTCAGTCAAAAGTTTATCATGTTCTTCTTCATCAATGCCTGAGACTATAATATCATCTATATAAATTTCTACCCCTGGTATATCCCCAAAGATTTTTAGATTTGTTTTCTGAAAGACCTCTGGTGCCGAATTGATTCCATATGGCATTCTGTTAAAACGGAATCTACCAAAGGGAGAGTTAAAAGTACACAAACTTGCACTATCTTTATCTAAAGGAACTTGCCAAAACCCTTCCTTCAAATCTAATACTGAAAAAACTTCTTTTTCCATTTAGCCTGCTTATTATATCTTCTATGGATGGTATGGCATAATGTTCTCTCTTTATTACCTGATTTAAATCTCTTGGGTCCAGACACAACCTAAGATTTCCATCTGGGTTCTCTACTATAACCAAATTTTGTACCCAGTTAGTGAGCTTGTCTACTTTAGATATAATGTTCTTTTCTTCCAACTATTGGAGTAACTGTCTCAATTTATTATGTAGTACTTGATGCACTCTTCTTGGAGGATTTATCACTGGCACAGTATCCGGGTTCACTTCTATGTGATATGGATCCCCTGGAATCTTCCCTAGACCCTTAAAAACATCTGCATAATTCTCAATAATAGTTTCTTTACTTAAAGTAGATTTAATGTGATCAAATCTCTTTATTAGATTAAGCTGTAAGCAAGCTAGCTTTTAATCCTAATATTGGCTTATAATCTTGTTGCACTACGTTAAACAGTATTATCTGTTGTTTAACCTTCTCAGTGGAGCATCTAAGAACTACTTTCCCTTTTGGCTTTATCTTAAAATTTCCATATGTGGTTAAAATTTAGAAGTATGCTGGAGTTCTGGTCTTTGAGACTTAACCTGAGAACATATTTCCTCAAACGTTTCTAGAGGCAGAATATTTGTTTCAGCTCCTGTATCTAATTTAAACTCTACTTCACAATTTTCAACCCGTATGTTTTTATTCCACGACTTCTCACAAATTTTACTGACAGCTTCAACTTTATCTACACATCGGTTCTGTATAGTATCCACATATAAAATAGGTTCTTCCTTAATTTCTTTCTGTTCTTCGTAAACCCTTCTTCCAGATTTTACTTTAACTTTGCACCCTACAGCAAAATGATTTAACCCTTTGCATTTATTACAAACTTTTTCAAATGCAAAACACTCTCCTACCTTGTGCTTTCTACCACACTTTTTACAAAGATATGGCTCCATTACACTGCTACTTTTAGAAACGACATTTGGCTTAATACTTCTTTTCATGAACGTTTTCCCAGCTGTTTTATTTTTAATTATGTTCACAACTTCAGTTTGTTCTTTCATATTTTTAATCTGTTCTTTACTCACCTCAGCAACCTTTACCTGTTCCACCGCTTTTTGAAGTGTAAGATCCGGTTCACGAAGAAGCCTTTCTTGAAGTCTTGTGTCGATCAAACTTAAGATTACACGGTCACGTATTAACCCTTCTTGTTGAGTTCCAAACTCACAAGTTTTAGCTAAGGTTTTGAGTTGTGTAAGGTATTGATCGAACAGTTGTCCTTCCTGTTGTATACACTTGAAGAATTTAAATCATTCGAAAACTACATTTTTCCGTGGCAAACAATATGATTCGAACTTATCTACGACTTTGGTAAAATAATCAGCCGCCTCTGGGTCTAAGTCAAATGTATTAAATATTTCCACTCCATCATCACCAATAAGATTTAGTAAAATGGCGACCTTTGTTTTATACGGTTTGTTGATCTTTTCTGCAGCTAGGAGAAATTTTTCTCTAACTTCTGTTTCCACCTCCTCCAATTCTCGGCAACATTGCCTGTAAATCTTAATTCTTCTGGAGTATGAAACCTATCCATTACGATTCTGAGACCATGTCAAAATATTAAGCCTTAATATTATATAATGAACTTACTTTAAGTAATTAGAAAGTCCCATCTCGAACATAAACTTTAATTTCAACACAACATGCTCGTTCACTTCTGATAAATACCTCCATTAACATACAAACTTGGTTGCCACAACAACCCACGTTCCCAGCAGGGATGCCAACATTACAGTTAAAATATCATCAAAATCACAAATAAATATCTCCACAAAATCACCAGATTTAGGGAAGAAAATAAAAACAAAGTTGAATATTTAACCATATGTGTAACAAGAAATTAGGTAACCAAAATTCAACTATTCTGCTACCGTTAAGAAACAAATAATTCATGGAATTGATTTTATAAAGAGAACATCAATTCTTTTATAAGAGTGGTATAACTTGTGTAAAACGCAAACGGAGCAACTCCAAGGTAGACTGACAATGCGCCCAATGCCACTAGACCACGCTGAATTCGAAGGCACGGCAACACGTAAAACATAATAACAAAAATATTTTTTTAATTAAATGCACCTGTACCATAGCGATTTGAGAATGCCCTGTGTACTCACCTAACACTAATAAAACACATCAAGTGGGTCTACTGTTTCAGTGTAATCGATAAGCGCTTGCAAAGTAAGGAAAATAATTGGCAGCCTGTGTACAGTTTGGTCGTTTCTTCTCTCCTCGATCCCTTTCCCTGCCACGCTTCCCGTCATCCAGAAGCTGGTATTTCGCATATTAAAATCTTTTTTCCGCAGAACTTTTCCGGTCTGATTTCGGTATGTTTGAAGAGTGCTCGAGAGCTTCTGAGAACATTCTGGGGCTTTGGTATTAACTTGAAGTTCCGACAGTCTGTAAAATTCGAAAAAAGCAGCGCAGAGTCAGTCAGTTTCAACTGTAAGATATGTAGAGCTTACTGCCGTCCATACACGATAAACTTAACTATGCTAAAACACCAGAAGTTAAAATTTATTATGAAGACATAAGTTAAAAAGTGCGATTAAAATACATAAAATCTTTTGGACACTGCTACAGGTCCATCATCAGATGTAAAAATAAACATGACAAAGTTCAACAGGCCAATAAATAATGTGGTATATGACGTGTGGTGATGCGCAGAACCATTGCTCCATTGCACAATCAATGGTTAAGATTACGTCTTCAATGTCGATTGGGCAGGCACATCTGAAATGTCTCGATTAATCCTGGGTATTAGAGAAATCCAGGGTTGCGGGATGACATGAGAGAGGTTATCATTACAACAAGATTGTCCATAACTAATGATATATAAGCTCTCGGTTAAGTGTAACAAGTTAGTAAAATCATGCAATGCATTGATTATGATACGCTTTACAACATACCAGAAATCATAGGAAAATGCCTTGGTTTTGGGGGGACTAAACTATGGTATAACGTTTGAGGTTCACGTACTGTATAATAAAAATAAATCTCTTTGTGTCGTCACCTATTTCTATTATCAAGAGCTACCACACATAAGCCGTTTTATAATTAAAAATCCCATCTAAATCGGACAATTTCCACGGAAGTTATCGTGTGAAAATAAGGCTAACGAATCTTACGCATGCCAATTGCTGACAAAAAAATTTTTTGGCGGAACTGCTTCCGAGGTCATTACGGAAAAACGTATTTTATTTCGTTGCAATCAAAGCATTTTTACGCAAGTTATCACACAGAAGGGCAGTAGAAAAATTAATTAACATCTGTTGCTAACACAGCTGCGCTGCGTCGTGAGAGAAACATCTGCTGGTCTTAATGCTTTAAGAAAATGTAATGCTTCTCGTATGTTATGGGTAACCTAAGACAGTTTTCAGCCATTTTAAGTAAGAATTGTTACCGAATATACCCAAACACCACAAATTGTGAGCCTCAAAATCGAAAAATTGTGAACGTCAAAATCGAATAATTTTAAGTAAGTGACAGTGCAGGAGGACGGAAGTATATATACTCCGTTCCTAAACCTTAAAATATATCGTACTGACTAATGATTCGATTTTGACGGTTTCTTTGCACTTCGCTCCACGGTTCTGCACAAAAGCATACTGAACTGTATCGAAATCAAGCAATTTCTACGTGAGTTAGCCTGCCTGACTACTGATTCGTTCAGTATACCTCCGGAACAACAAACTGAAGTTTTGTCACAATAGAAGCATTTTAGTCAAGTTATGAGGATAATGGCTGTGGAATGAATCTCACTCCTGTGTCCGGACCTTTGACCCCATTTCGATGATATTAACCCTTTAACGACCACGACCCAAAAATTGTTTATCACTCCAAATACCATAGCGCCCGATATTGTCTGTTGGTTCACTTCTTTGTTTAATAACAACAATAGTGACTGAGGGTGACTCCTGCTGTACCTCATAGGTCGAGCAAATTTGAAGAACAGGTAAGGGTAGAAAAATTCTGACTCACTCTAGACAGGCGTTTCAGGCGGCTATGGTTGTTTATATGTACGGGTGTTTTGGGCGTTATGGTTGTTAAAGGGTTAAACAGAACTGGTTTAGTATACCTCCGGAACAACATACTAAAGTTGTGTCGCAATAGAAGCATTTTGTCAAGTTATGAGGATCATGGCTGTGGAATAAATCTCGCTCCTGTGCCCTGACCTTTGACCCCATTCCGACGATATTCAACAGAACCGGTTCAGTATACTTCCGGAACAACATGATAAATTTTTATCGAAATCAAAGCATTTTTACGTAAGTTATGACGTGTAAGGGCGATGGAATGGATCCCGCTTCTATGCCCTGACCTTCGACCCCGATTCGCCCATTTTCAATAGAGTTTGTCCCCTACCACGTACTGAAATTTCATCGAAATCGAACCATTTTTGCGCGAGTTATCGTCCGGACAGGCAGACGGACAAAGCTGGTGCATATACGCTTCTTCAATCTACTGTTCGAAAACGTAGAAAATGATTTCTTACCAGGGGTTGTCATAACAGTATCATCATTCCATACAGCTCCACATATCTTATGTCCTTTACACGAGTGTTTTTTAGCCTATCAGTTTCAACCATGTTGAGAATTTGTTGAGAGATAAAGCAAAAAACGAGTGATGAGTGAATTATTTTGAACTTGGTGGAATTTCGTGTATAGTAACATGGAATTTCGTGTATGTAACGGAACTTGGTGGAATTTCGTGTATGTAACGGAAATTGGTGTTATTTCGTGTAGCTAGTAGATTTGCAGCTTAAAACAGGACGTTTGGAAAACGTAAATTACCAGAATCAAATAACCACAGTGTAAAAGTTGTATATGCAAGCGTGTGTTGTGATGCTGTGAAGCTGACGGACACTTGCGTCCCACGTTATTCCTCTCAGCTTATGGGATTCCAAAGTTGGAACATGGAAGTGGTTGACTGGTAGTTCACCGTTGCGACTATGCGATCTAGCAAATATATATATTCAGAGTTAAGACCAAAAAATCTCCAGATTTATCGCTAGGTGAGAAAGGATATCTCTAGGATTGAGAAATGTCGCTGAAGTGAAAATTTGGTCACCAGGTGTAAATCGAAACCTCCAGATCTGGTGACAAAATCACTAAATTGGAAGCCCTGGTTCCCAGTAATTCTTGATTATGTTACAAGCATCAACTTGTGCTCGAAGCACCCAAGTTTGACAACAGGTTCAGGAAGCTGGTCCGGGCTCAACCACTGCCGTTGTGCGTTAGTATTACGGAAATAGACCCACTTTTCATTGCACGTAACAATTCTCTTGATGAAACGTACATCGCGCAGGTTTTTTTAGGAGTTTCGAGCACACTTCCACTCGGCGGTTTGCTTCAGCTGGCGTCAGTTCGTGAGGGACCTATGACCTTGCCGAGGTCGTGAATGTGACGAACCATGGTGGTCTGTGATATGTTCAACTCTTCTGATAATCTGCGAGTGCCGGTTGTCGGATTTGCCTCTACGGCCTCCGACCACAAGGTATTAAAAAGTAGGATTCGCTGATCGTCGAGGTTTCTATCACCTGAGCGAAATTCCTTGAACCATCTGGTTGCGGTGCTGTAGTCCACGGAACCATCCCCTATAGCATGACAAATGTTCCGTGTTGCTTGAGCAGTGGCGTTATGGCCGAGTTCAAACTCGTAAAGCAAAAGTTCACTAATTAGCCGGTTGTGTCTGTTAATCTTTTAGGTGTTCCAACCGCAGACAGAACGACGACATGCAATGCTGTTCGCAGCAACGACTACCACTTTATATCCCTTTTGACTGACTGCAGTGCGCGACTTGAACTAGTTTAAACACGTGACATACCCGCCGCAGCACATGCGTTTATGCAAATATTGCAAAACTTTCGACTCGCCCTCTGTATCATGATCGCATTCAAAACTTATTGCACGTATCTCTGCTCAGCAGATTCCATAGTGATTCATATAAAGTGAAACCGAAATATTTGTCTGCGAATCACCAATGGTGGCACCGATTGACATTAAATTACTTTTAATCCTGTTCCACTCAACACATGCTGCCACCCGCAGTGACTGAGCATAAGCTTCTGGCCAGTCGTCCGAACTCAACTCAAATCCAAATTTTGAGTGTGGTAATGGTGGTGCGCTAGTTGTCTCTTTGGGACCTGTGGCCTTAAGTCAGGAACGCACGCGACTGCTTATATCAGAGCCAGATCAAGAGGTTTTGAGGCCTCGGGTAAGAACCATGTTACGCGGCCCTGTCCCTCTTTTGGAAAATATAGCGCAGGAGAATATTTAGATCTGAAGTTAAAGGGAAAAAAATATTTTTAAGTTAAGAAAATTAAAACGAACTGTAAAACCATGGAGAGAGGTGTATTTACATTTTTATACCGTTTTAAGAAATTTCTCCACCCCTGGCATATGGCACTTGCAGTGAAGATAGAAAAATAACCATAAGAACCTGAAAATGTTATGCATATATCATGAGCATATATGCCACAGGCACCACTAATGCGTATTGCAATTAAAGAGAAAAAAGCCGGTGAACCCGTTGATTTCATTGACAGAGAGAAACTAGACGCTCTTTCACCCTACCATAAAAATTTTGCTACGTTTATTCCTTTTAGTATAGCAGTCGTGTGCGGTACATGCAAACTAAAAAATATACATGCCTATTTTTTAAGATCAGTGAAGGCGCCTCCGAGGCTCCGTACCGAGGCTCTAGCTACTAGAGTCGTCGTCTCCCCGTCCCCCTCTCAATCCGGCCCTGAACAAGAGTTAGAATCTCATGGACGCTGTCACGAGAGCCTTGAGTAAGCGGACTTGCGATTTCTCAGGGAGAGAGGGATTACATATTCATGCACTTTATTCATATTTTGAATCTATGGAATAAAAAAAATAGTGCATATGCAACGGCAAATTAAAAAAAAAAAAAAACTTTGATTAAAAAACTCGAAGCATGGGGGCCCTCCATGAACCCAGCCCACGGGCAGCTACCCATAGCTGGACCCACCTCTGCTGATTATATGATCTTAGATACTATTATAGTGTTTGTTAAACATCGAAACAAAACCAAACTTTATGCGAGTCATTTACTCCGTTCATGCTAGATGGTAATTTGTCGCAGTTTCGTCACTGTTGCATCAGGTACATGCTGCAAGGGCGTGGGCTTGTGCGAAATTCTGGGATACCGTTAACACAGACGCATTTCTAACAAAAATTTACAAGAGCCTATGTACATGTTACGTCCGCGTTAAGTAATTTGGCACAAAACTTGGGGACGACGAGGTTCTTTTGTTATGAAAGCAGAAAACATCTCCCACAGATATCCAGATATTCTGTTTTGTTTGAGGGTGTAACGACCACCATCAGCAACTGGATTGGCTACAAGCAGTTACCCTCCCTAATTCAGGGCCCAACCCGGTGGCACAGTGGTCTAAGCGCTGGCTTGCGACTATTCGTCCTAGTTGGGTCCGGGTTCGAATCCCAGTGAGGCATGGATGTTTGTGTTTGTCTCTCGGCACTGGCTCTCAGTGTGTTCCTTGATCAACACTGATTCTCTGTGTACATTGATCATTTGACATACTGTGTACCATGTTTGATATGTACTTGTTATGTAAAACTGTCCCTGTCTCTGTACAAAAAATGTCTATACTGTATCATCATCATCATTGTCAACCATTATCAATCCTCTGCTAGACGAAGGTCTCCCCAAGTTTCCTCCACAACGGTCTGTCTTGTGCCAGTCTCCTCCATGTCACTCCCGCATACTTTTCGAATTTCGTCCACCCATCTCCCATGTGGTCTTCTTCTGGGTCTTTTCCTGTCCCTTGGAATCCAATCTAAAATTTCGGCTCTCCATCGATGGTCTGTCCTTCTGGCAGTATGTCCAGCCCATTGCCATTTCAGGGATTTAACTCTGATCATGATGTCTTCCACTCTTGTCATTTTTCGGATCCACGAGTTCCTCTTCTTATCTCTCCTGGTTACACCAAGCATGCACCTCTCCATGCCGCTTTGAGTTGTCTGCAGCCTTTGTATGTCTCTTTTAGTTAAGGTCCACGTCTCTGCACCATACATAAGCACTGGAAGGATGCATTGATCAAACACTTTTCTTTTAAGACACAATGGCATATTGCTCTTGAAAATTATGCTGTTTCTTCCAAAAGCTGTCCAGGCAAGTTTTGTACGCCAATTAATTTCTTCATCAATGTGACCTTCACTTGATATCTGCTGTCCAAGATAAACGTACGTGTCTGTTATCTCCAGCTTTTCTCCATCAATCGATAAATCTTCATTTCTTGTAAAAGCATTGAACATCACTTTTGTCTTCTGAAAGTTCATTTTTAATCCCACTTCTTTACTCTTGTCAGCAAGTTCCTGGATCATACTCTGCAGCTTTGATGGGGTAGTTGCAAAAATGACTACGTCATCAGCAAAACGAAGGTGGGTTAGATAATCTCCATTAATCTTTATTCTTTTGTTTTCCCAGTTCAGTGATTGAAAGACATTTTCCAATGTGGCATTAAAGAGCTTCGAAGATATGGTGTCACCTTGTCTCACTCCCTTTCCAATTTTTATGTGTTGTATTTTCAAACAGCCGAATCTTTGCACTTGCATTTTCATAGATGTTATTAATAATATTAATGTATGCATCTTCAATACCGCAGGATTTCAGAGCCATTGTAATTGCTGATGGTTTCACTGAATCAAAGGCTTTTTCATAATCAATAAAAGCCATGCACAATGGAAGTTCACATTCCCTCGCTCTTTGAATTAGTTCTCTCAGTACGTGGATATGATCTATTGTGCTGTAGCCACTCCTGAATCCAGCTTGTTTTCTCTGTTGAGCCATGTCCAGTGTTAATTTCAAACGGTGTGAAAGAACCAGGGATCATAGCATACTTCTGGAAAATTTTAGGTAGGAATTTTAGGAATTTTTAGAAAAATTTTAGGAGTGTATTTCAATAAAAACTAGATGTATACATCTAGTAAAACAACTTTATATACATTGTAAAGAGTTTGCTTCACACCCTTCAACCATATATACTGATAGACTGCGCATGACATCAAAATTTCTGGCTCCAACATAAAATCACATGACATCAGTCAAAAAGATAGGTTACACCTGCTGTGCTTATGGTTGCTCTGAGCAATATAGTAAAGGAAGTTCTATGATTTTTCATGGGTAAGAAACGAATTAAATACCTAAGTCAATAAAGTTCAATTACTTAACCAGAAACTTGCAGCTATTGATATAAAAATATAGTAACTTAAGAAAAAAAAATGGAATGCATGTTCCAATTTCTTCGCAAATGTTCATCACATTATAAATCACGAAATGTAAACAACCCGATCATGCATGTATATAGCTCATAAGTAAACTTACCTGAAGAGTTTTCATTATATATAAGGCGCATTCACATAATACACCGAAAACACTGAAGTTCTGCAGCGTAAATTAGTAATCATAACAGCATTTTTACACGAAATTTGGAGTCTGATGATGACGTGCCCAATGTTGGAGCCATGGCGGCTTTGATGCAGCTATTGCCAATGCGCAGTCCATTAGTATATATGGTCGAAGTTCACACCCAAATTTTTTGCATAACGTCTAATGTCTAAAGTTTAAGCATGATTTACTTCTAATGTTCAGTTCTTATCTTTTCACATGTTATTATCATATTCAAGTATATTTACCACATTCAAGTTTCACTTTGAACATTAATATGCTGTTGAACCAGAAGCAATTCACAATTTTCACAGTAAAGTTTTCAGGTTTCACATTAAATTATAATATCCTAAAAAGGTAATTGAAAACCAAGAACTATGTACAATTGTTCACTGAATTACTTTTTTCATATTATTGTTTTAACCTTTTCCTGATAAGCCTATCTTTTTCTGCTTCCACCACAACTAATTTACTTTCAGTTTTTTTTATTTCAGCTGAACCTTGTATGATCAAGTTAGAGGCAACTGCTATTTCAACAGTATTTTGTTTTTCTACAGCTTTTCTCATTCTTTCTATTCCCTCTTGAATTACTGCTAGGGAGGCTTCTTTATCTTTTTTAAGCCTATTTATTTCTGCATCATTTTCTTTTATTTTGTCATCAAACTCAGCTTTTCTTTTTTTCTCTAGCTGCTTTTCCTTATTTTCCCTTTCTTTCTGCTTCCTTTCTTTTCCCTTTCTTTCTGCTTCCTTTCTTTTACCTTTTTTGATTCTTCTTCCTTCAGCTTATCAACATACTCTTTATAAAATTTATGTAAATCACGAACACTATTTAACAAATTTCTTGTTATGGGAACTTTACTTACACATCCATAGTGTTTAATGGCCCCTTTAACCATTCTTAATGATGTTATAGTTGAGTCTTTTAAGTTAGCCTTGTCCTTCCTTAACAGAGCAGTGTTAACCAAAAATCCCCTTTCTGCATCAGCATTACCATGAGGTAAAACTAAAATTGACTTGATGAGTTTAGCAAGATTTGAGTATTTTTCTTTTCCGCTAGAGTCTTTAATACTAAATATATTACGCCAGTAATGATCAATCAGCACTGGAATATGCCCTTCCTCTGAAAATTTCACTAGTTCATCTAGAGTTGGCTTATCGCAATTTAAAAGATTCCACTCTTCTCTTACTCTATCAATTTGTTCCTCAGAAAGATGCAAAACACTTGAAATTCTGGTTATTTCCGAAAGTCCTTCAGTGACTGAAAGTTGAGTTGACTCTTTCTTTGGTTCTTTTACCTTTAAAACTTCTGTCTCTTAGCTTTTGATTGCAGAATGGCAAATTTGACTTTAAATATTTTGTGGTTGCAATTAGTGATGGTCTTACATCTAAGAGAAATAATTTCTGCCTGGTCTCCTGAACATTCCTGAAAAGATTTTTTGTCTTCATACCAACTTCTAACTCCCCTAGTTTTTTCCATGAATTTTTGTTTTCAAAATCTACATTCTTTAGGTCTTCTCCAAATTTCCCTGCAATAACATCATCTTGGATAAACTGAGCCATAACATTCCTCATTTAAGTATTTCAATCAGAATATAACTGGTGTATTTTTGGTTCTTCACTCTGATAACATAATGAAAACTTTTCAAAATTTTGGTGTGAAAATGAAATTAATGCTAAATAGCAAGGAGTTAGCTCATTTTTCAGGAAACAGTGAATTCTTTTATACCTTGCCGAATTGCGTAGTTGTTTTTCAAATATTTTTTGAGATGGCAAGAAGTTTAAAAAATATTCTGTAATATTTAGCCATTGATCCAAGAGCCTCTGGGCTACAGAACCAACGGTTAACCATCTGTTGCTGACATGACGCAAAAGAAATTTGGCTGTGACCAATGTTATATCCTCGACAGATTTATAATCCTCTCGTCTTGCAGCACTACTCTTTAAAAAGTAATGCATATCAGTAGCAAATTCGTCAAAATCTATATTTAAGCTCGTCAAAAAAAATTTTTAAATGCATTACTAACAACATGCAGGTTGCAAAAACCTAGTTCCAAAGATTTCTGGCCTGTTTCTTGTTTTACAACTTCATTGAATTTGCGTAAAAAGCACTTATTTACATTTGGGCTGTCCATGGATACACAAATAATTCTGTTCAACGAAATATTGAAGGTTGATAACACATCAAGAATTTCTTTTAGCAAAATATCTGCTGTTGCATGACCCAGAAAAACGCTTGTTAGGTATCGGCAAGAAATTGAATTTATTTCTGAAGACCAGTACCTGAGATACACATCCAACTGCCGTTTCACTTGTGTATTTGTAGTTTCATCAAATGCTATAGTAACCTTTCCTGGGCTGCTAGATGCAATGTCTTTTTTCAAATCCTCTTCAAAATATTTTGACAATCCATGTGATATCACATAAGCAACTTTTTTTTCTTTAAGTCGCATTTTGGCTGCAATAGCAGAATCAGGAAACATTTCTTTGAAAAGTTCAACTGTTTCAGTGCATGAAACAAAAGACATATTGTCCTTAGCAACTTTCATGGCCCATAATGCTTAGGCTTTAGCCAACTGTAAATCATGACTCAGTACTTCACTAATATTTGTTTTGGGCTGAAGATCCCGTCCTCCAAAGGCTTTCAGGATGGACTTATTTTGAAATTTACTTTGAAATTTCTGCAAATGTTTTTTTTTTTTTTCCTTTATGATGCGCTTTTACTTGTGAAAAGCCACTATTAGAAATATTGAAAATTTTTGAACACAATATACACTTAGCAGAAAATATTGTTTCAGTTGCAGAACACCATTCTTTCAACTTCACTCCGTCCAATTCTTTGGTAAGCCACGCATCTTGAAATTTCGTTTTGGATTTAGGCATCTTAAACACTTGTATTACTAACCAGAAAATGAAAGGGAAGTACAAAAACACGCAATATTGCAAAACCAGACAACTTTCTGAAGTTTGGCTGCGAGGATGTCAGAAGATAGAAAAAAAAAAAAAAAGCAAGTCACCACTAGAGAACTGAACCTGCACACAGCACAGAGAACACCATAAAAGACGCAAAACCAGAAACTATCATACGCATCTCACGCAAGTTCAGTCAAAGCGAGTCGGAGCCGAGATATATTGCGCATCGAAGGTCGCTGTCGCCGACCCACGATCGAAGGTCAATGATCACGTGCTCTACTGCCTGCCACCATAACACTCAGCTACCATCCCATCGTCATTACCGGAGGTTACAGAAGGAGACCACATGTTTCCTCTTTGCTTCCACCCACCTGCGGTTTACAATAACAAAACATCAGCAGAAAGAGGAGGTTCCACGAGGCATGTCCAAAAATAAAGTACGATCTTCTGCGTGCCACGGAGTTCATCTGCAAAGCGCAAACCAGGGGTGAAAATGACCCCTCCCCTTTTCCCTTAGATCTCTTGTTACTCTCGAAAACTGTCCGAAGGCACAAAAGTGGAGCGCCCGCCCCGAAGCAAACATCTCGATGGCGTCATTTTCCCTCCCTTCAGCAGCACAGCATATAGGCTGTGTTTCTACAATAACAGGTCTTTTTACCTTATCGTAATGGTAAATTTATTGGCGTTAATAACGGTTGTATTTTTAATAAATAAGCTTACGAAAATTTTAGGAAGAATAGCAAATTTTAGGTATAATTTTAGGAATTTAAGGAGGGTCACAAAATATTAGGAATTTTAGGAGGAATGCGATCCCTGAAGAACTTTAGTGAAGATTTTATAAACCACTGATAGGAGGCTAATAGGTCTGTAGTTCCTGAGATCCTCAATGTCACCCTTTTTATGTAGCAGGATCATTGTAGCGTTGTTCCAATCCTCAGGAATCTTCCCTTCATTAAGGCATCGAGTGAAAATTTGGGCGAGTACTGTTTCGATTTCTCCACTTGCTTCTTGCATGATGTCTACAATAATTCTATCTTCTCCTGGAGCTTTTCCCCACTTCATGTTCTTGATTGCATGTGCAACTTCTGCTGGGAGAACAGGAAGAACTCAGGTACTGGTACCTTTCATGATGTCTGGAGTACATGTCTCATCCCTTTCATATAATTTGGAGTAGAAATCTTTCACTCTTGTCAAAATTTCGCCTCTATTTCTTGTTACAGAACCATCTTTTCTCAGTGCCATAATCTGTTTTCTTCCCTTACTGAGATGTCCCTTTGCTATCTTTAGACTTTGGTTGTTTTCAATTGCTTTCCTCACTAGTTCACAATTGAATTTCCTTACGTCTTTAGTGATACTTTTTCATACTGTCTTGCATAGCTCTATATATTCCACTTTGGAAGTCACATCTTCTTTAGTTGTCCTCAACTCTCTTTTTTGCATCAACATTTTGGTTTTTCCTGATAATTTGTTCACATGCAACTTGTTCTTAGACCCAGCTAATTTTGTTGCTGTTTCCATAAGAGCTTTGGTTACTTTTCTGTTAATTTCAGAAATATCCACTTCTTCTGATGTTAGGCCTTCTAAAGCAGAGAATCTGTTCTTCAGTTCCAACTTGAAGGTATTATGGTGTTTTTTAAGGTTTGTTATGTCAATACATTTTGTTTGTCTTCTGAGCTTGCCACGTTCGAGTTTAGTGTTGAGGTGCATCTTAGATCTCACCAATCTATGGTCACTACCTGTGTTAAACTTGTTTAGCACACTGCAGTCTTCTATGATGAATTTTTTGTTACACATAATAAAATCAATTTCACTTGTCGTCCCATTTGGATGTCTCCATGTCCATTTCCTGTGTGGCTTTTTCTTGAAAAAGGAGTTCATGATGAAAAACCCTTCTGCCTCTGCAAACTCAATGAGAGTATTTCCACCTTGTTTCTGTTGCCGTGACCGAATTTACCTACTGAAGTTACATTCTGTTGCCGTTGCCCTATTTTTGCATTGAAATCTCCCATAATTATCTTCAAGTGCTGCTTACCTTTATTATTTAGATGGCAAATTTCCTCATAAAATTCTTCAATTTCTTCTTCAGGATGACTTGTGGTGGGTGCATAAGTTTGAATAATCTGAGCCTGGTATCTTCTCGAGAGTTGAATAACAAGTCGTGCAGCTCTGTCAGAGGAACTTTCAACTTCTACAACTTTATCCTTCAGTTTCTTGTTTATTATAAATCCAACACCACTAGTTCTGCCAGTATCTGTCCCACGATAGTAGAAGAGATGTCCACTTTTCAGTTCAATGAGATCTTCTCCTTTTCTCCTTACCTCACTTAGCCCGACGATGTCCCACTTGATCCTTTGTAGTTCCTCTTCCAATTCAAGAAGCCTTTAATCAGAAGATAGGGAGCGTCCATTATACGTAGCCAAGGTCAGCATCAGATGGCAGCCTAGTCCGGTCCTCCGGGGATTCTTAGCACCCTCTGCCTTCATGTTGCACTGGCCGCTGCCTTGGCCAGGTACATTCCAGCTGCCGGAGACTGAGGGCCACGATTTAAATTGTGGAGTCATTTTGGAGGGGTTTGGCCATAACTCACCACGCTCGCCAAGCGGGTTGGTGAGTGTGGGGTAGCATTTCCTCTAATCCCGATGGTATAGTTATACCGCTATTGGCGGTCGTCAGAGCCCCTTTAGTGGGAACAGGATGCACCACGAGAAGGCGGGGTTGACATTTGTCAAGGAGAGGCTGTGATGTTACGCATCGCCTGACCTTACATACTATATATGTCTGCCTATATATGTCAATGTATCTATCAACCAAGTCAAATAAATAAATAACTTAACCGCTTCCAAAAAAAAAAAAAAAATGCAAGTAGGCTCAGTTCTGATTGAGGCGTCAGTTTGGAACGTAGGACTACGACTTGCAAATCGGAGAGTTGAAATGAGCTAGTCGAGTATGGTTTGAAAGCGTTTATTTAATTTGTTATAGCCAACACAGGTCTATGATATGATAAGTAGCTTACATAATTTTTACAAATAATGCTAAATACATTGCGGACACAAAGCAGAACGATTCACGAATTACCCAACGTGGTGCTTCTTATATTCCTCATCACTTGCTTGCTCTTGCCCCTCGTTTTGATTTTCTCCATTTTTGCTTGCGTTCATTCTGCGAATTCAGCTGCATAGTCGAAAATGTTAACCCGTTCACACGAAAACAATTTTAAAAAAATTTAGTTTAAACCACTGCGATATGCTCTTCATATATTTGAATGGATCTCGTCGAGAGCTTTAAGACGTTACCACGCACAGTTGTGTTGCGCTCACGGCTTCCAAGATAGACCGAGTCAAACGCGGCGGCACACCTAGAAATACTGCATCATCTCCCCCGTGCGAGGGAGCATCGTGCGCAGGATGTATGGCGGAGTGCACAGATTGGACTCCATGCTGTTTACGAATATGCTAACACAATAAGATAAGTGTGCTGCACGTATTTTTAATGCTGTAATGATTTCAATTTGGACCTATTTTTGTCACAGGCAGTAAGTCGTTCCATATTATCTGCGGAGTTAGACGTAGTCCTACATCAAAAGACTGGTCTAAGGCTCTGACTCTGTCCTTTCCCTATAACTAGGGATCCTAAATTCAAAAGACGAGTGGTGTACGGCGCTGACTCTGTCCTTTCCCTGTAACTGGAGATCCTAAGCAGTCGCCCATCCCTAATTTTAGAGTCCCTGGCTCCAGGGAAGGAGAGAGAGCCAGTGCCGTAAGACAAACACAACATCCATGCCTCACCGGGATTCGAACCCAGACCCCTTTCGGACGAACGATCGGAGACCATCGTTTAGACCACTGCGCCACCGGGGCGGCGGATCCTAAATTCTTTGAGGGGTTAACGACTACCTTAACAACTCGATGGTAGCATTCGCCTGTCCTTAATTTAGTCTCTGGTTCCAGTAAAGGGAGAGAGCCAACGCCATAAGACAACACACCATCCATGCCTCATCGGGATTCGAACCCAGAGTCATCTTGGACGAATGTTATACACCAGGGACCACTGCACCACCGGGCGGCATATCTTTATTTCTTTTTATTGGTGGCTTAACGACCATCGTGAGCAACTCGATGGGCAATAAGCAGTCGCTAGTCCCTAATTTAGGCTCGCTGGTTCCAGGGAAGGGAGACAGCCAGTGCCATAAGACAAACACAATTTCGACGCCTCACCGGGACTCGAACTCGGAGTCATTTGGGCAAATGGTCGGAAACCAGCACTTATGTTTATACGCCAGGGCTTAGACGAGTGGTGCTAATATATGCACCACTCGTCTTAGCCCTGGTGTATAATGTTTGAACGCCGATGAGAAACGAAAACGAGTGGACACTTCCAAATCGGTTTGCAACCTTTTGAGCGATCTAGAGATAATTTTTTGCAGCGACTTGTCACTGTTGATGAAACTATGATCCAGAGACGAAACAACAGTCCCTGTAGTGGCGGCACTCGGGTTCTCCACGGCCAAAGAAATTTAAGACTCAAAAGTCTGCAGGAAAGGTCATGACAACGGTTTTGGGATTCGAAAGAAGTTTTATTGATGGACTATCTCCCGTAGGGCCAAACAATAAATGCTGAATACTATTCCAACTTGGTGTGCCGATTAAAGGAGGCATTGAAGGAAAAAAAAAAGAGATAAAAACGGCGGACAGGTGCTCTCTTTTTGCAGAGCAATGCGCCAGCTCACAAGGCTGCCAAGACAATGGATGTTTTGAGGGATCTGTGGTTTAAGTGCATAGACCAACCACCCTCCTCACCAGACCTTGCTCTATTGGACTATTTCCTGTTACCATACCTTAAAAAAAGTTTGAAAGGGAAGCATTTGTCGAATGATTCGGAGGTGATATCAGCAGTAGAGCAGTATTTGAGTGATCAGAATTTTTTTGGAACGGTTAAAGAAACTCCAGAAACGCTATGCCAAGTGTGTTGAACTTCGGGGTGAATATGTGGAATAGTCAGCAAGTTTCATGGCTCTTGTTAGTTTCATGGCTCTTGTTCATTTCCTTCTCGGTGAGGCCGATAACTTATCGGCATCCCCTCGTAAATACTGCTAATGATATACGCATAACATTTTTTTATTGAGGGTTTAATGACCACCGTGAGCAACTCAACGGGCTATAAGCAGTCGCCCGTCCCTAATTTAGGGGCACTGGTTCCAGGGATCACTTTGTCTTTGCCACGCTTCTGCTAAAATATTC
Source organism: Macrothele yani (assembly GCA_039090855.1). NCBI lineage: Eukaryota > Metazoa > Arthropoda > Arachnida > Araneae > Macrothelidae > Macrothele > Macrothele yani. Next base: position 103,410,206 of record CM076996.1, on the reverse strand, counting down.
ATTTTAATTTTAGGGGTTTTACCGCAATGGTCTAAGCGCTGGCTCCGGGTTTGAATTCCGGTGAGGAAGGGTTTTTGTCCAACGGCACTAGCTCTCTCTCCCTTCCCTGGAGCCAGTGACCCTAAATTATCGACGGGTGACTTCTTATAGCACACTGGGTTGCTCACCGTGGTCGTTAAACATCCAAAAAAAAAAACACTGCAAACTAAATCAGTCAAATTAACGCACCATCGACATGCAGTCTCCCGTCCAAAATTTGAAGACACTGGTTCCAAAGAGCGGATAGATCCAGTGGCATAAATGACGACACCACCTCCCAAGTTTCATCTGAGGGGATAGCTTGGACTAGTCAGAAACTAGAGGCTGTAACAAAAACTTTTATACCTTGAAATAAGATACGTCCCTACGCTCTTTGTTTGGAAGACCAAGGACCGTGGCACACCCGGTGGAGCTACGACCTGGCTTCTAACCATTCGCTCTAGTTGGGTCCAGGTTCGAATCCCGTGAGGCATGGATGTTTGTCTTTCAGCACTGGCTCTCAGTGTGTTACTTGTCCAACACTGGTTATCTGTGTACATTGGTCATTTAACATACTGTAAAAGTTCATGTTTGATGTATACTTGTTCACAATGTGATACATGATTAACACTGGCTATATCTGTGTACATTGATCATTTGGCATGCTGTAAACCATGTATGATTTGTACTTGTTGCTGTGACATATCTGTATCCTGTTGATGTCTGTACCCCCAGGTCCAATAAATCATTAAAACAAACCAATAATAAAAAAAAAAGGACCGTGAGCATTTCAATGAGATATAATCCCTTGCCCGCCCGTAATTTAGGGCCACTGGTTCCAGGTAAGAGAGAGAACCAGTGCCGTAAGACAAACACAACATCCATGTATCACCGGGATTCAAACTTTGACCTATCACGAACAAATCGTCAGAAGCCAGCTCTTAGACCACTGAGTCACAGGAGCGGCCAGCCCGCTTTTGATTTAGTCCAATATTTGTTTGCCTAGACGAATGATCCTGCACATAGGAAATGTAATGAACCAAAAAAATTTCGTGGGGGAGGGAGATGACACTGATCAGAGGTAATTAGACCCCCCCCAGTGGTTTAATGACCATCATGAGCAACCCGAAGCCTAAGCAATCGCCCTTCTGTAATTCAGGACCACTGATTCAAGGGAAAGGATAGAGGGTTAGCACCTCAGACAATTTGGCCACCAGGGCAGTTGCCATTTTTCACCGAGAAACCGAACACAAAAAGATGGGCACACAGCATTATTTTACTTCCTTTGTCTTTGGAACAGTGATTTGCATTTAATTGGTTGAACAAATGCAAGGCGTGTACTGGGTTATCCTGGGATCAGTGGTCAGAGCGCTCTGGCCATTCGTCCGAGTTAGACACTACATGAACCAGTGGCCCTAAATTAGGGACAGGAGACTGCTTACAGCCTACTGGATTGCTCACCGTGAGTTTTTATACTACCAGATTTTTTTTTTTGGTTGGTGGTTTAACGACCATCAAGAGCAACTTAATGGGCTATAAGAACTCGTCCGCCCCTAATTTAGGCCCACTGGTTCCAGGGAAAGGAGAGAGAGAGAGAGAGAGGCAGTGCCGTAAAACAAACACAGCATCTATCATACATGAGACCGGCCGATGACAAAAAAAGCTGAACTTTTTAACTGGGTGGAAAATTGGGACACGCGAACACGCAGTGAGGAAATTCAAATACAGCATATATACAATATTTAAGAGTACGCTAGCCATATGGAATTATTTTCTGTAAATTATGTAAGTAAATATTAAAGTGAAGCACATTATTATATTCACAATAGAAAAGTAGGGATTTAAGAACAAAATAAAATGAAATATTTAAAAAAATCAGATTTAAAACTTACATGTGAATCTTTACTAGCTAAATCCTGAGGTGAAAAGTATTTGTCTAGGAAAGTTTGTGAATTTAGTCAAGCAATTAGAAACTTGCAAGAATTAGAAACATATATCCACAGCTTAGTTTTTAGTCATTGAAGAAGTCAATAAAGTATTTCTCAATGTAACCTTATAAAACGGCTTGCATAATTTTTTGCTTGCATTGTGAATATGGTGACATGAATCTCCATCAACGTCAAGCAAGTGGGGAGATTTTCTCTGCCGAATTCTTGTTTTTAACCCTGTTTTTGAGCCTCTCATGACACATTCTTTCCACTTAGCTTTCAAACAAGCAAAACAAATTCCTTCTTAGAAAGAAAGAATGAAAAAAAAAAAAAAAAAAAAAAACGGAAAGCTGCGTCACGAACTTTTTAGAGGCTTCGGGCCGACGTAATACTGGCCCAAAGCCGTGCTTTTTCCCCCACTTAGCTTTCAAACATGCAAAACACATTCTTCCTTAGAAAAAAAAAAAAGGAAAGAAACAGAGTTGCGTCACGAACTTTGTTCAGCGGCTTCGGGCCGACGTTATCCTAGCAGGGCGCCGGGCTTTCTTTCCACTAAGTTTTCAAACAAGCAGAACACATTCCTCCTTAGAAAAAAACCAAAAAGGTTTGTCACGAACATGGTTCAGAGGCATCGGGCAGAAGCAATTCCGGGCAACAGCGAAAGCACGTCCGAACCAACGTAATTCCGGATCACGGCAAAAGAAGCCCGCCAGGCCTACATAATCCCGCGGCGCGGCGCCATTCTTCCTTTCCACTTAGCTTTCAAACAAGCAAAACAAATTCCTTCTCTTCGGAGGGAGGGGGGGGGAGTAGAACGAACTTTATTTAGATGCTTCAGGTCGACGTAATCCCGGGCCACGGCGAAAGAAGCACGACGGGCATTTTGTTTTTTTTGTTCACACTTTGAAACAAGCAAAACAAATTCCACCACCTGAGAAAAAAAAAAAAAAAAAAGACAAAGGGCTGTGTTACGAACTTTGTTCAGAGGCTTTTACGTCGATTATTTACAAAATCAGTAAAACTTTCTTAATAACAGCGAAAATCTGAATATCCATAATTTTTTTGTTAGTCACCCGTAATCCCGGGGAAATCCGTAATAATTACGGAGATTCCGTATTTTTTGGCATCCTCCGTAGGAAGAGGATTCACGAGAGCTTCGATTCTCGAACGATCTCAGAAAAGCGGGAACGCATGCGGGTACATTTGCAAATTACAAGAGAGAGTTTCTGGCGATGACGTCACGGATAGAATCAAGCGGATAGTTTGGCCCTGATAGAATGCAGAGTGGCGATTTCCCGCAAGACACAGAAAGGGCTGCAGTAGTTTCCCTAACGCACGAAGTAGGCGGAGCTTCCACCCTTTGCGCTGCGATGCTCAAGTGACTGACAACCCATCCATTGTTGACAGCATTAAACGAATTGAGCTCCTGACTCCACCCTCCAACATTTCTTCTTGCCCCCCACGTCTGCTCCAAAAACAACGCTTTCAGCTAGGAAAGTGCTTAGTTCTTTTACTCCACATAAAAGCGGAATCGCGGAATTCCGCTTTTTTTTTCTATAGAACGACGACCCCCCCTAAAAAATTTCTCTTCATTTTTGCAATGACCTCGAGAATGACCAAAATGATGCCGAAAAGCGGAATTCCGCGAATTCGCGGAAGGATCTCATGTATGATCTATGCCTTACCAGGATTCGAACACGGACCCACTGGAATTGTCACAAGCCAACACTTAAACCCCTGTGCCACCCTACCAGCTTATATTAATGGGTGAAGGAAATAGGCATGGTAAATGACCACGACCTACTGTTAAATCTGCTTGGATAACAAGCATAATGAAAAAAGCGTTAAAAATCCACCACCACCCAGCAATGAAAGTTCAAGACCTCCAATACCAACCTTTAAGTTACTTTTACAAATTTAAAAAATGACCACAAGGTATTAAAAAGTAGCGTTATCCAAGTTTTTTTGTTTTTTTTAAGGAATTTGTCATTTGCATGCATGAATTTTCTCTTCGATTTCTGCATATGCACTTTTCAATAAGAAAACTGACTTTTACAAGCAACGTGTTATTTATGCCATTAAAACATCGCACACGGGTGGGAATTTATAATTACAGCCCACTAAGAACACAGAAAAAATATTTTTGAATGTAGTCTTTTTTTTTTTTTTTTTTTTTCCATTTGAGGTTTAATGGCCACCACAAGCAACTAGTCTATAAAGCACTCACCTATCCTTAACCTGAGGTTACTGGTTCCAAGGGACGAAGGAGGCAGCACCATAAGATAAATACCACCCAGTCAATCAGCCAGCAAGGTGGCAAATCTAGATAATTTGAATATTAAACCTATTTTTTCAATGTTATGTTTAGAATCCATATGTCGATAGCTAACAGCATTCTTCTGTGGTATGTCCTTACAGTGAAAATTACTGTAGCACACAAAGATCTCTTAGCATGCCTCCACATGCTAATGCATACAATTTTTTTTAATTGAAAGTTTAACGACCACCATGAGCAACTCTGTAGGCAGGGTAATTTACTAGTTACGTATTTTACGTAAATTATGCGTAATTTACTTGGCGTAGAAAACCAACACAGACGTAAAAAACTTATTTTCTTTCATGTGTGTGTATAAATTATATAATATAAAAACCACTTTAATTATATTACATTTTAAACTTAAAATTTCTTGTATATTTCACTGCGAAATCATTATTCTCTTAAGATTGTTCATACAGCTCAGCCACCTATTAACAGATTTAATTTTAGAAATTATAATGTATCTGTTCTTTCTTGTATATTAAAAATGGAGAAAATAATCTACCTCTTGCACTAGCATTGATAAAAATCACAATGTATATTGAATAGAATTCAAGATTTTATTAACAACTTCAAATTCGCGAGTGTATTTTCATATGTAATTCTATAAAATAAACAATTTTATGTTCAGTTTGTTCACCAAAGATAATATTTTGACATGAATGTCTATGGCATGTCTATAACGCAAAATATTGTACATTTTCATTTAATATTTGTGTTTGACATATTATCCAGGTGTACACTTCAAAATCATAATTTTACCCATGTTTTTTTTCAAATTTTTTACGTATTTTACGCGTAATTTACCTGTCACGTAGGAAACCTTTTTTTACATGTAATTGCACAGCCCTGTCTATGGGATATAAGCAGTCGCCCGTCCTTAGTTTAGGGGGCACTGGTTCCAGAAATGGGAAAGAGCCAGTGCCGTAATACAAACACAACATCTGTGCCTCACTGGGATTCAAACCCACCTCGGACGAATAGTCAGAAGCCAGCGCTTAGACCACTATATATATATATATATATATAGATAGATAGATAGATATCAATCTCCTACTATGAGGAAAGTGTGTGCTAGAAGGAACGACCATCTTGGGCTTGTGGGAAGGTTTCCATGCATTACTGTGACTCCAACGGAGAACAAATGCTATACCACAAACCAAAGTCGCTAGAAATATGACACTCAAACACTTTGCACTGCAGCACCACAAGGAGCTACAACAAAGTGATGCAATCAATCCAAACATTAAAACCAATTTTTTTCATTGTAAGAAAAAGTTCCAGGACTTGTCCAAGGGCAGTGCAAACCTTGTGATTACAGGAGAAATCTTATCTCCCTTTGTTATTGGAAATTTTTGCCTTCATTTTAGAGCTGAAATAAACATTTATGCAACAAAATGATATTTAACAATACCGGACCATGAGAAAAATTACGATTATGGGAGAAATCTTTGCTCTGTCCAACTTCCATTTTCAAGCTGAAATACAAAATTATTTATAGAATAAATACTAAGTAACACAGGGCAGAAGTTACACATCGAGAGAAAAGGGCTTACAGGGCTCTGTCTAACTTTCGTTTTTGGAAATGTAGCCTCCATTTTCAAGTTGAAACACAAACTTTATGCAATCAAATACTTTTATATTTATCGATAAAAGTTTACAAGAAAAATCTTCACACTAACTTCTCATAAAATTTTGAAAGACAGAATTGTCTTGCAACGAAAAACCTGCACCCATGATCATTAAGAGGACTTTAAAGGGTTCTCGGTATATATTTTTTGCCTGCAGCACCAAAATAAAATCTGCAATGTATGTTACCCTAATTTTGCCACAGGGGTGCCTTTAAAGACCAAGCTGCTCCGAATGTTTTGGTTTAAGACCCTATCCAAACTATCAAGCAACAAGACCTTGGGACATTCCTAGAATTTCTGATGCTTGTCTCATAGTGACATCGTAGTTCCAACTCAAATTCGCCACAGAACTTAAGGCAATTTAATTACTTTAAATATAGTGTAACAATCTTTTCACTAGCTCATTAGATTTTTGTATCAAGTTCTGATATGCCCAATTTAACTGCATTACTGTATTTACTCTTCCACATGCACTGAGATCTAGTACATTGTTGATGTGCTTTTTGCTTTCGTAATGTTGTTTATGCAGGGACTAAAAAAGGGCAGCTCACACTTTCAAAGAGCATTTGAGTATACATCGACCTGACAAAAACAAGACTGTGCAAGCCCTGTTAACTCACTGGAAAAGTTAAACAGTAATTCACTACGGGTATGCATATATATATATATATATATAGTTTAATTTGAGAAAATATTATTCAGCATTTGAAATTGCTAAGGCACATGGAATGCTGAGAAGTTTCTGTATTGGTGGAAATCTACCTCTGATTTTAACAGAATTGAACATACACGGGTCAGTCAAAAAGTAATGCCTCCGTGTCGGTAATGCTAGATCTATTAGAGTGACTACTGTGAATGTCCCTGTACGATGTTATAGAGGGGACCTTACCCCACTAATGCATGCTTTTTTTTCAGATTGAGTACTTAGACCCATGGATCTGCATCTAAAACACAAAGGGCGGCGATTGAATTTCTGGCGAAAGAGAGTTGTGCACCTAAGGAAATCCACAATTGGCTGAAAAATGTTTATGGGGGCGCTGTAGTGGACATTAGCAATGTGCGGCATTGGGTGAAGCAGATTAAAGGAGAAACTGAAATTGCAGATAAGCCGAGGTGCGGCCATCCATCAATATCAGTCACCAATGAGAATGAACGTGCTGATAAGTTGATTCGAGGAGACAAATGCATCGCAGTTCAGCATGTTGCTAATGAATTAAACATGTAGTTTGGTTCTGCACAAGCATCAATATTCGACTTGGAATATCAAAAGGTTTGTGCTAAGTAGGTTCCCAAGCATTTGACAATCGGAGTAGGCAGATGGAGGTGTGTCAAGAGCTGCTGGATGCATTTGAAGCTTTAGGAACAGGACTTCACAAATGTGGTCACTTGGGACAAGATGTGGGCACACATGTATGAATCAGAGTGAGGTTCAATCCAAGGAATGGTGCCATAGTGGTTCTCCACGCCCCAAAAAATTCAAGTCTACTAGATCAACACAGAATGTGATGACAACAGTGTTTCGGGACATACAGGGCGTTATTCTCATTGACTTTCTGGATGGGCGTCGCACAATCAACAGCAAACCCTATGTTATGACACTTAGAAGCTTAAGGAAGCCATTAGGAAGACTCCACATAAAGACACTCATTCCATACAGCTCCATCATGATAACGCAAGACCACCCACGTCATATTTCACAACCTAGGCGATTGCCAAACTGGGATGGTCCATGGTGCAGCATCAACCGTACAGCCCTCATTTGGTCCCTTGCAACTTCTACCTGTTTGGGCCTATGAAGGCCAGCCTACATGGTTTCCGACTCTAAGACTAGGATGCAGTTAAATCTGTGAAGTCATGGGTCCGGCAGCTAACTCCTGAAAATTTTTAAAACTGATTTCATACTTGGGTTCGACACTGGCGTAAATGTATTAAAAGTAATGGTGACCATGTGGAACAGTAGTTTCGTGTACAGGATACTTCACGCTATAATCTATGCAACTTTTGCTTTGATTTGGTTATTAATAAAGTTGTGATGGTGGAGGCATTACTTTTTGATTGACCCTTGTATATTCAGAACTGACAAATTACTACTCTCAATATCAGTTTGCGATAGAAACATTGATTTGCACTTGTCCTACTCAATAGTAAATCATCTAGGTTGAAGTACTCAGCCAGCTCCATTACTTCAGCAATACCACCAAGGCTTAGTGATTTCTGACCCTACTTTTCTAAGATACCAAGATTTGAAAAAATACTGGTTTTCTAACCATCTAGAAACTGTTTCATGCAAATGATCAATTTTTGCATGTGCATCTCTTTCAAATGGATAGTTAGGGGGCAGGGTGGGATTTTTTTGTTTGTTTTTTAATTAAAGGTCAGGCAGGGTGCAGCACCCTTCTAAAAACTGCTAGAATAAACTCTGGTTTATGTATATATTTGTCAGACCTTTTATTTCTCCTCTGGACCAGGAATAATTACTTCTGAGCAGTAGAAAAGGAAATCAAGAGCATTCCTCACTTTGCAGCCACGTATCCACAAATTTTTATAGGTCTTCGTATGGAATAGCCTTCTTTCACATGAGCTACCTTTTTGCCTTTTGTGGTCTGAGCTATAGCGAAATTTGGTATCAGTCATCCTAAAGATTTTACTTCAATTTATTTTTCTCAAAAGTTTGTGGGGAAAAAAATGATGGTTTCAACAATTACTGAATTCATCAATCACCATTCAAGAAATTACAAAAACACACAATACAAAAGATTAAAAGTACAAACAGGATTGAACCAATTAATTGCACAATTTTTTGAGAGCAAACTATTTAACAATCTGATAAGGTTTCTCTCTATTATTCAACTACCACACCCTATGGAAACTGGATGAAATATGTAGGACAGCTGATAAGTAATGCATATGTACGCAGAGTGACCTTGTAGCTGCAACCCTCAGCCACAACAGTGTCAAGTTTCATTCCTTTCCTTACAGTGGTTGTAAATCAGCGAGTGTTAATATGGCATTGTGTGCTGTGTCAACAAAGTTCAAACAATGCACAGTGGTTGAATTTTAAGCACTGAAAGCAGAGCAATTTAATTCTTTCCAAGCATAATGCCAACTGAAATTCATCACCATTTAAAGGCTGTGTATGATGAAAACACTTGACAGAAGCACAGTAAATCACTGAACCATTAAATTTCGTCAATGTGAATCGGGACATGCAAATCTTGTTGATGAACCTCGCAGCAGTGTCTGATCAAAATTGCCAAAAAGTAGTTGAATTAATCCAAAATGACAGCAATATAACCCAAAGGCAGATTGGAGCTAGGCTTGGAATCTCAAAAGGAAGAGAGGGGCATATCATTGCTTTACTTGGCTACACAAAAATATGCTCTCAATAGGGTGACCCATGTTGACGCCTAAAAACAATTGTCTTGAGTGCTATGAAAAACTTTTGAAGTGCTATTGTAAAGAGGGAGATCAATTTCTACTGAAAATTGTTACTGGGGATAAGTTGTGGATCCATCACTTTGACCCTGAAGAAAAATGACAGAATGCAACACTTACAAGCTTCCTCTCCTCGTTCCAAAACAGTGTTATCTGCTAACAAGTTTCGTTTAACTGTGTTTTGGGACTTGCACAAATTTTCCCAGATAGAATTTTTGGAAGCTGGGAAAACTAAAAATTTTTTTATTGGAGGTTTGACAACCACCGTGAGCAATTCAAATGGGCTATATATAAGAAGTTGCCCATCCCTAATTTAGGGTCACTGGTTCCAGGGAAGGGAGAGAGCCAGTGCGGTAAGACAAACAACATCCATGCCTCACCGGGATTCGAACCCGAACCCCTTTTGGACGAATGATCAGAGGCCATCGCTTAGACCACTGTGCCACCGGGGCAGCCAAAAAAGAAAAAAACTAAATTCAGCACGTTACATTGAAACAAACCTACGTCAGAGGGTGTGCCAAGTTAGGAAGTCAACTGCACCAATTTTGTTGCTGCATGACAATGCAAGACCACACACTTCTGAAACAACACTTGATGCTCTCCAGAGGCTGAAATTTGAGGTTCTCTCCCATCCACCCTACTACAGCCTGGATTTCGTGCAGAACAATTTTAATTTCTTTTCAAATCTGAAAAGGGATCTCAAGGGGACTTGCTTCACTTCATCTGAAGTGAAGCATGCTGTCACATCATGAATCAGACAAAGCCCTGAATTCTGTATTGTGGGCATGAGAAACTTAACTTGCACTGGGAAAAACTTATTGAACAACAAGGTGCTATGTAGAAAACTAGGTACGTCAATTTGTACCTACCATATGGTACTTGCATTTTGTGGATGACCAGTAAGTGGTACAAGCAGATTCAGTTTGCTTTGCTTGAATATTTCATTGTTTCTTTTGTGCAAATACACTTTTTCTGGGCATTTGTGTGCATTACTTATCAGACTACACTTGTAGTTGCACTGTCCTCAGATCTGATGGGGGGGGGGGGGGGGGCACTATCTCAACTGTGTGCTGCTGACTATATAATACTCAGAAGTTCAGTATGCTGTAGCCTGTTTGAGAGGACATTAGTGGTTTGGCATAGGCATCAGGGCAGCCATGCATTTCTCGCCATGGCAACTGAAACAAGTTCAAACCATTAAACTTGGTTGGGACGAACACACCTTTAATGACCTGCCTGTTACTCCGTGGGTTTATTTCATTAACTTTGAATTGCTCCCGTTTTGTTTTTTGAAATAATTTTATTTTGTGGAATATTTTGAAAGGTAACATTTTCGTATTCACCCTTCAGCAAGAACAAGTCTCCAACTCCAGTCAACAGAAGCCCATCGAGATTTATGTATATATCATTCCACTCATTTTACTCCCATGGCTCACGTTTTTACTTGGAAGTGGTATCTTAGCCATGGTACCAGCTGTCTACAAGCTCCCCTGAGTTTAACGCAAGTTTTGAGCTTGGTGTTTTTATCGTAACTACTCAGAAATCTCCTATACAAATTTTTTGCACAAACAATTATTTTACACATGCTGTTTCATATCATTACTTAAAAAAAATTCAAATACATAGCTGTCAACATTTCAAAATAAAGAAACAGGAGATTTTTGTGGGATACCATTGAAACACTGAAATAAAGTGTATTTATAAGTATATATGCACATCATGCTGTACACACAATGTTTTATTTATATGTGTGCGTGTGCCCTTGTAGGAAAACACTTAACTAACCACTGTACTTTTAAACAAATAATACAAGACTGTGACAGTAGATTCCAAATTGAACATTAATACATAATACAACACTGAAAAATAATAAGTACCTATATCTTATTCACAGCACTTGTTGATGCTGATTTTGCTTTCTTTAGAAATGCACCATCATACTGCTGGTCAAAAATTTCCTGTCTGGCGACATTTGGTGATCAGCGAATTTTCCAGATTTTCATCTGAGATTGAAGATGAAAACTCATTCCTTATTTATTTTTTTACCTGACCAAATATATGTTCACATTCAGCATTGTTGTGTGGTATAGATAAAATGGAGAGCATGACCTTTGCTATTTTGTCAAATGGTCTGTGTCCAAAATTATTTTTAATCTGGCTTACTTGGAACCACTGCCTATCAATTCTGCATTCCTGCACGATACCAGATGGAAGCTGACTGACCTGTAGTATACAAAATTGGGTTTGTAGTTCATCCATTGATTGCTTCACTGTGATTTTCCTCTCCTAGCAAAACAGGAAACTTTATGATAAAAAAAGGTGATGCTTGAAAATGAAGCATTTTCAATAGATATTTGGCACACTTCAGCATTAATGAGAATTTAATCTTTAAATGGAAATTTGTGTATCATGTAATCACAAACAGAAGAAAAATATTTTCTAACATGAGAAAAAAAAAAAAAAAAAGACCTTGTCTTCAGATTTCAGAGAATCTACTATGGTGGTGGTAGAATGCCCAATCACCAAGTCAACATCTTTTTGGTATAATCTACTGTGATAGCCTCTCTTCACGTGAGTGAGTAAGAGCTGAAGATTCCGTTTCAGTCTTCCGTATACTATTCACAGCTTTCATACCTTTCCACTCTTTTCAGGGAGAGAAGCTTCCACTGCACATCTTTTTACAGAACCAGGCCTTTGACCACAGACCTTATTACTGATGCACTGCCTTTTGGCTTCTGGAATTGCTTTATCGTGCTTTGGAATTCAGTAGGAATCCAAGCTGCTATATTTTTTGTTCTTCGTAATTTCATCCTCAAAAAGGCAGACTACTGGAGCCCATTGCTCAACCAGTCTTCCCAGGCATTTCCCCAATGAAAGCCAGTAAGTGCATACATGCTTCAATTTTTTTTTTTACATTCGTATCACGGAGGTTCTGAAAATCTTTTAATTTCTCTTTCAGTTTCGCACTTTTTTTCTAAATAGTACAAAATATCTATTAGGACCTCATCAACTTTTACCAGAAGAACTAAAACAACTTTCTCAGCCGCTATATTTACGAGATGGCATGAACATCCTACTACATCTTGTTCTTTTAGAACAGCTGCAACTCCAGACTTCCGTCCAGGGCTTGATTTTGACTGGTAGTTAGTAGCAAATTGCTAGCAAGCAAATACATTTTGCTAGTGATAAAAAGTGGTTCTAGCAAAAGTTGCTAGTGGAAAATTTTTTGAATGTTTTTGTGTGAACTGGAAAGCGCCACTGCATTGCAAGTCTGGAATATTTTAGACACGCGCGAAAAGGAACTGCTTTCTGGAAACTAATGTTTCTTGAAAAGTACAAACATAAAAACATTTTGACACTAGTAGAAATATCCAGTATATTTTCCTTATCTACTTCTGCGGGCGAGGTTGGGTTCAGTTTCATGAAGAGAATCCAGGGTGATTGGAGAGGCAGTTTAAACTTATAAACATTAAATGCTCACATGAATATTGAGGTTGAAGCTCCATCCGAAGACAAGTTTGACCCCAGGCCTGCTGTTTTAGTGGTACACTGCCGGACAATTGCTAAGGACGGATGACAATAGCAACCATAAAATGGAAGGCAGGAAAATGTGGAAATTAGCATAAGTGCGGGATACAGTAAGACGTGTTGTGCGTATGCAAATGTTGGATTGCCGAACTTGTTCGTGACGTCATAGCGCTGATAAGAGATATAAAGGGTTTGACGCGTATTGACCGTTGTTGTTCAAACGCAAAGTTGAAAGGGAAAGAATCAATTGACGAACTTGCAATTTTCAGTATGTCTTCCCGACATCACCTAGATAATTTTACGCGTGGCCATATTATTGGCAAGATTGAAGAAGGGCGAAAAATAACAGATGTTGTCAGGGAGTTCGACGTCAGCCACAGTGTTGTTTCAAGGCTTTGGAAATAATTTCAAACGAATGGAGAGTGTAGCAAACGTCACGGGGGAGGTCGTGTTCGTAGTACGACACCTGCAGAAGATCGGTACATAGTGCTATCAACAAAAAGACACCGGCGCAGCACAGCTAGTGAGGTAACAAATCAGTTTATGGCTGCTACTGGCAAGCGGATCTCTCGAAAAACTGTCGCCAGACGTTTGCATGAAGGAGGGCTATACGCCCGCCGTCCTGTTGTGTGCATCCCATTGTCCAGACGTCACCGTACCGCCCGTTTGCAAGGGTGCCATCAACATCGCAATTGGACTGATAACGACTGGTCTGCTGTCCTCTTCTCAGATGAGAGTAGATACAGTCCATAGTCTGATTGTCGACGACAACTGATCTGGCGTGATAGTGGTGCTGCATATTGTCCAGCAAACATACAGGAAAGGGACCGATATCCGACATGTAGTGTCATAGTATGGGCTGGCATCATGATCAATGGCCGTACGTCCCTCTATGTGCTTCCAACTGGGACTATGACTGGCCAACGATACATTAATGATGTTCTGCTACCTCATGTTCGCATGTTCCGTGGTGCTGTCGGTGATAGATTCATTTTCATGGACGACAACGCAACATGTCATCGAACAGTCGCTGTCCAGGAGCGTTTTGAGAGTGAGGATATTCAACGCCTCGTATGGCCAGCACGTTCTCCAGATCTGAATCCCATTGAAAATGTGTGGGATGCTTTGGGAAGGAGTCTTTCTGGTCGCCAATGCCCTCCAATAAACAAGGACACCCTCATCCGTGCACTGACAGAGGAATGGGATAAATTACCCCAACAGCTGCCCGATAATGTTGTGCAAAGCATGACACGACGTGTGGAATCTTGCATCGCCCTCCATGGTGGCCATATCCCGTATTGACATCTTACGCCGGAACGCCTGCGGACGGTAATTGCATTTTTTTCAAGTTTACGTATTCTGCACAAAATGGCCTGTTTGTCCCTTGAACACGTTCCAAAGCCTTCTGGATTTCAGAGCACAATAAATTGTCTTTCTTGTAATGTCCTGGCATTGTGACATTATTTTATTTCACTTGGCATCCAACCACACTTACTTTTTTATGCTTATTTTTCACACGATGCTTCTTCTGCCTAGTATTGTTGTTAAATATCATTTTATTTTATAAATATTTGTATTTAAACTTGAAAATGGAGGGAAACTGTCCGAAAACGAAAATTGGATGTAGCAAAGATTTCTCACGTAATTGTATCACCCCCAACGACGTTCTGAACATGTATATCCTGTATTCTTAAATATCCCCCCCCCCCCAAATAAGGTTTGCATTTCAGCTTGACAGAGGGGGGGGAGAATAAAGATTTTCCCCGTAATCATAATTCTTTTTCCTGAAAACTTAAGTGAAGCTGAAAATTTGTAAGAATTTGATGCATGGTGTTCAAAAGTATTCATGTTCTCAAAGTTACACTATTCATCCTTTATCTAAAATAGCGCTATCATACATTCGTGATGGATAAAATTGTCATCCAAGGGCATAAAAAAAAAGTCACTGTCTTGCCATTGCTTAAATTAAATGAAGTTATTCCTAAAATTGCATCATTAAATTTAAAAAGAAAATTCAAAACCTTAAATCATCACAATTTCTGAACTCCATCTATGAGTGACTGATACAGAAAAATAATTGAATACAAGTATCATCAAACATACTGCTAGCACATCCCATACATTACCGCTCTCCCCTAATAATAGATAATCATAAATTAACAGTTCTGGTACTGTCTCAAATCTCCTTGATTTTATAGTAAATCTTGATTTCTTGCAAGCAGTCTTCTTGATTTAGGAAATTTTTTTTTTGGGGGGGGGGGGGCAATTGTGGTAACATACTTTGATAATCATTGTAAGCGAGTGAGATGCATGCTGCTCTCTTTGCCATGCCTAGAAACCAGTTCAACAGGTGAGAATATTGCCAAACTTGTGTCTGAAGAATTTCAGTTTCTTGGTATTCCGCGGATGAACTATCTTGCCTTATGTGATGAGACTCCTGTTACGGTGGGGAGAAAAATTGGTGACTTTCTGAAAAAAATAGTCTCTCTCTCTCTCTCTCTAAAAATGAAACTCATTAACAAGGTTTGTTAATCTTTTATACTTAAATACAATTTTTTTTGTGAATATTTCTTTATTTGTATTAAATAATTAACTGTAATAAAAAAAAATAGAGAAATCTATAATATACAATTTTATTATTTATAAAGTGTAAATACACACCGCTAAACGCGCGTTGATGTCCTGGTTTTTGAAAAGTTGGCAGCTCTGATATTTGTTCTTACTATAACACAATGGTAAAGTTCCTTGATGGGTTCCATTTCAACTCTGGCAGGGTCGTACCATCATGGTCTCAGATTTCTCTAAAAAAATTAAGGGGTGTTCCTTGACTAAAATAAGGAGACCCATACTTTTTCTTTCGGCAAGAAAAAATTTTACCTTCAAGATAGAGGGTTTCAAATCTTGCACCGTCAAACAAGCTCTCTAGAAAACTTATTTTTCCCAATTTCAGCGAGTCATTGCAGCAGAGTTAAAAAAGATATCATGTTCTTGTATTTTTTTTTTACATTGTGTGTACTACATATAATAATATATGGTGCTAATATTTGCTACACATCGTATGATTAAAATTTTAAAAAATTGAATTTTTAAAAAGGTTTGGATGGAGTTTTTTCTATATTCGTTTATTTCGTTAAAGACATACAAATGTGCACTTTATTTGTAATTTTTTGTGTGTTCGTGAAACTACTAGTTTCTGCGTTTTAGCAGCAATAAAAACAGCCGATTTTGAAAAATCTCTAACTTTGCCAACGATTTTCTCAAAAAGGCCATTTTTTAAAATTCTGAAAATTAAATCCCTGTTTTATTATCAACAGGAGAATATCTGTAAATTTTCACAGACCTAAAAACGCCCGTTTCCGAGTTAGACGCGTTTGAATTCGGTTTGAAAGCCTACGATTTCCCGTGTTCTAAAGGCGCAATTTTGGAAAAATCTCAGGCGCAAAGTACGTATTCTCTTACCCGAATCAAAGCGTTAGGTATTCTTTGCCCGAATGATGGAATGAGAGCATTGGGTCAGCTGGCCCTGGTTGGATACATCCACTTCACCCTTCTCCGAGTGAAGACATGCCTATAAAACTGTCGGGGGGGGGGGGGGGGATAAATACATAAAGAAAATTCTTGCTGCTTCACTAACAAAGTTGAGTTGCGAAAGACAGCAGCAGTTGTTTATGTATATACTTAAACATCGCATAAGAAAAGACTATGAAAGAGTAGAAAACTGTTGCGAAATAATTTTAAGAAAAAGAGTGCAGGCACGTGTACTGTAAGTTAATTTTCAATGGCTAAACACCCTAGAGTTTTTCTGGGAGTTGCTAATTGTAGGCTACTGTCAGAAGAGCAGTTGCTGTTTTGTTATAGTTGCTAAAATTAACTTCTCAGTTTTTCGCAATAGCAAAATATTCGCTCAGGAGAGTTTTGTCCTCTGCGAACGGAGGGAGAAGGTGCAATGCTCTTGACCTCGCTGCTGGGTTGATAGCGCTGGTCGCTACACAAACTCTGCATACCTCCTCTCCGAAACGTAATGGCAATTGTCTAATCTACTAAATAAATAACAATTAACGCATACGCGTGCATGCTTATTCATAAAATGTAAGTTGAGTATATTTCCTGTTCAATCAGCTGATTTTACAAGTGGAATACATACACAACTTATGCGCTTATAATGGTGTAAAGATTTTTATTTATTTAAAACATATTCAAAGATTTCACATTTTTTAAAGAGGAGGGGGGAGGGGTTGTGTTCATAGCGATTTCCACCTGGGCCACGATAAACCATGCACTCACTACCCATGTCTTCTGTTCCCTTAGAAGATAATCCTGGATCGATGGCAGACCAACCAGCGGAGTTTTGTCCCCCCTCACGTGGTGGTGCGGTGTCTCAAAGCTAGGAGGTAGCTTTCAAAAATGTTTCAGCTTAGTTGGCTGGTAACAAGAGAGGGATTCCATTTCAACTCTGGCAGGGTCGTACCATCACGGTCTCTGATTTCTCTAAAAAAAAAAAATAATTAAGCGGGTGTTCCTTGATTAAAATAAGGAGACCCATATTTTTCCCTTCGAGACAGAGGGCTTCAAATCTTCCGCCGTCAAACAAGCTCTCTAAAAAACTTAGTTTTCCTAACTTCAGCGAGTCATTGCAGCAGAATTAAAAAAGATATTTTGTTCTGGTATTATTTATTACATTGTGTGTGTAACGTATAATATTTTATGCTAATATTTTTTACACATCGTATGATTAAAATTTAAAAAAATCGTAAACTTTGATTTTTTTTTAAATTGAAATTTGAGATTTTTTTTTTAACTGGTTCAAATGGTGTTTTTTTCTATACTCGTTTTTTTGTTAAAGACATACACAAATGTGCACTTTATGTGCAATTTTTTGTGTCTGTGAAACTGCTAGTTTCTGCAACGTTAAAAACAGCAGATTTTGAAAAATCTCCAACTTTGCCAACGATTTTCTCAAAAAAGCCCTTTTTTAAAAATTCTGAAAATTAAATCCCTGTTTTATTATCAACAGGAGAATATCTGTAAATTTTCAAGGACCTAAAAATGCCAGTTTCAGAGTTAGACACGTTTGAATTTGGTTTGAAAACCTACGATTTATCCGTGTTCTAAAGGCGCAATTTTGGGAAAATCTCGGGCGCAAAGTACGTATTCTCTTACCCGAATGACAGCATTGGATCCATCCACCTTGCCCTACCCTGAGCGATAACATGCCTAAAAAACGGTCTTGGAAAAAAAATAACAAATCTATATATAGAGAGAATTGAATGTATGTCAATTTAGAACGATCAAACTTGGTATACTGTCTCATGGTACCCTAACTTAGACCGTAGACGGTCGGAGCCCGGGGTCAAGGGGCCCCACACAAAACTTCCATAAAATCTACAGTTTTCAATTTAGAACCACCAAATTTGGAATACTATAGCATGGTACCCTAACTTAGACCGCAGACTGTTTTTCGAAGGGGTAAAATTTTGTGTGAGGGCCCTTTGAGCCCTGGGTCAAAGGGCCCTCACACAAAATTTCCGTAAAATATACTTGTATACTATAGTGCCGTAACTGAGACCGTAGATAGTTTTTTTTTTTTTTTTTTTTTTTTTGGGGGGGGGGGGCAGAGCCCTGGGTGGGTGGGAGCCTGGGTCAAAGGGCCCCACGCAAAATTTCCGTAAAATCTAGTTTTCAATTTAGAACCATCAAATTTGGTATACTTTTTTTGGCACCCTAACATTGACTAGACTGTTTTGGGAAGGAGTCGGAGCCCAGGGTCAAGCCCCCCCCCCCACAAAGCTTTCGTAAAATATTTTACAAAGTTAGGGTGTCAAGAAAAAGTATACCAAATTTGATGGTTCTAAATTGAAAACTACATTTTACAGAAATTTTGCGTGGGGCCCTTTGACCCCCCTCCAAAAACCATCTACGGTCTCAGTTAGGGCACTATAGTATACAAGTATATTTTACGGAAATTTTGTGTGGGGCCCCTTTGACCCAGGGCTCCGACCTCTTCCAAAAACAGTCTGCGGTCTAAGTATTCCAAATTTTATTCCAAATTTGGTGGTTCTAAATTGAAAACTTAAATTTGTTTAGCAGACATACATTCAATTCTATATATATAGATTTTTTTTTTTTTCCAAGACCGTTTTTTAGGCATGTTATCGCTCAGGGTAGGGTGAGGTGGATGGATCCAATGCTCTCATTCGGGTAAGAGAATACGTACTTTGCGCCCGAGATTTTTCCAAAATTGCGCCTTTAGAACACGGAGAAATCGTAGGTTTTCAAACGTGTCTAACTCTGAAACTGGCGTTTTTAGGTCCGTGAAAATTTACAGATATTCTCCTGTTGATAATAAAACAGGGATTTAATTTTCAGAATTTTAAAAAAGGGCTTTTTTGAGAAAATCGTTGGCAAAGTTGGAGATTTTTCAAAATCGGCTGTTTTTAACGCTGCCGAAACGCAGAAACTAGCAGTTTCACAGACACACAAAAAATTACAAATAAAGTGCACATTTGTATGTCTTTAACAAAATAAACGAATATAGAAAAAACTCCATCCAAACCTGTTTAAAAAAAAATTTTTAAATTAAATTTTTTTTTAAATCACAAAGTTTACCTTTTTTTTTTTAATTTTAGTCATACAATGTGTAGCAAATATTAGCACCATATATGATTATATGTTGTACACACAATGTAAAAAAAAAATACAAGAACGCAATGTCTTTAACTCTGCTGCAATGTCTCACTGAAGTTAGGAAAAATAACAGTTTTCTAGAGAGCTTGTTTGACGGTGCAAGATTTGAAACCCTCTATCTCGAAGGTAAAATAAATTTTTTCTTGCCGAAAGAAAAAAAAATATGGGTCTCCTTATTTTAGTAAAGGAACACCCCCTTAATTTTTTTTTAGAGAAATCTGAGACCATGATGGTACGACCCTGCCAGAATTGAAATGGAACCCATCCTCATTAGAAAGAGGAAGCGTTCTACTGACGATTCTGCTAGTTCGGCATCGAATGCTATGATTTTAATAAGTGAAATACTGCCCGAGAAATGTAGTGAGGCTGTTCCTGCTGTACCTCCAACTAAATTGAAAAAAAAAATCTTAACTTTCAAGAGAAATGGCGCGAAATGTAAGACTGGCTTGAAGTCGAAACCGACGAAAATAAAACAATTTTGATGTTTTGTTCATTTTGCAAGGAGTCATCAAAACCAGCGTTATTTGCAAAAGGTAAGTTAATGTGATTCATTATTTTATCAATATATAAATGGTCTGTTTTTCTCATCTGAAGAACTCTTCTAAAATTTGGCTCATGCTTGTATTGACATTGAGAATTTTTTTTTTTTTATCCTGTCTTAATTTTTGGGCTAAAAGCAACGACTCATACAGTGTTAGTGATTTTTTGTTTGACGTTTTAAAGGTCCCTTTGTTTATTTTATTATTCATTGTTGTGAAAGGAGCCAATTTGCTCAAACGCTTTTGGGATGGGAAGTAAATATAATCGATGTCATGCCTGTTGAGTGAATATCCATACATATTTATTCTGCTAAAAAATAGCTATGCTAGTTTTAAATTTGCAGAACTTTTAATCTGCAGGTATAAAGATGTGTATCCAAGCACAGTGTTGTTGTATGAAATTGCTTTGGTTGTGCCAATAAGTTCTGCATCAGTAGAGCGTTCTTTTATCACACAAAATCGAATAAAAGCTAAATTTCGCAACAGACTGAAACAATAAACTTTAAAAAATTTGATTCGAATATCAGCAGCAAATGTAACACTTTGAAAGCTTTCCATTTCACAAAGCTGCTGAAATATTTAATAACAAAATTAGAAGATATATATAAAATATTTATATTATTTTTGTGTTTGTTCGTTCCCCCATAAATGTAGTATTTTTCTCTAAGTTTACGATTGTTTAAAATTCACCGATTTTTCAAAATCACCCCCAGAAAAAAAGCCTGGGGGACATTTTCACCCCTGATACCCATTGCAAATGGTGTCCAGTACAATTTTTAGATTTAAACCTGGACTTGACAATTTGTTCCACTAGTAAAACTCTTACAAAATACTTGTTTACTAAATCTTATTCCAGTGCTAATAAATTTTAAATGGCTGACTAAAAAATGTAGCATCTTTATTTTGCAAACTTCTGTTATGCAGTTGCACACAACAGACATGAGAGCAATAAAACTAGATCAAATGGAAGGTATTCTAAATATTTTTAAGTTGTTTCTTGCCCACAAAAAGGAATTTCTACATATTCAGAATGCATAAAGTAACAGCTGTAATGAATCTCCATTTAGTAATTAGGTGTGCGTATCTGTTAAAGTGCTTGCATTTTTGTACATTACAGCTTAAAAAAAAATGCCAGCAAAAACAACCATGACCCCCCCCCCCCCCCAACTCTTCTTAAGCCCTAAATTTATATTTAACTGCAGAAATCTACAAAACAAAATGCAAGCAGCCATTTACTTTGAATGACAATCATTTACTGCATTTGTTGCCCATGAAAATTAATTGTACTACCCTCTTTTTAGTAGTATAATTAGTCACATTACATGTGTTCACAATAATTTGGAGGTAAGCAAAGAATTTGCAGATGAGATGAAAATTCCACTGCTGTGAGCCATTTTGCCTTGAAAATAAAACACTCACTAATAAAAACAAAGTGTGTGTTGGGGGGGAAGCTGCCAGGAATGACAACCGCTCAAAATGTACAAAACAAAAGGCATACTTGTTTTACATATTGAATACTGTCACCATTTATTTACATTGTAATACAGCTGTTAATATATGACATTAAAACACTGAAAAATAAAATAATAAACTCACTGGGGGGGGCACAAACTGAGTTCATTAAAAATTACTCCTACAGAGCTACACAAGTTATGAAACAGTGCAAAAAAAAAAAGTGAAGGGCATGTGCAGCTTTAATTCCTAAAGTATGTCAAATAAAGATTGAATTATGTAGTTGAAGATCACAAGAGGGGGGAGGGGGGAGTGCACATTGCAAAACAGAATGTACCCACATGAGAAACATCCTCACACCACAAGCAATAAACAGCAGAGCTAAAATTAACAGTGGAATAACGTAACAGCACAAAACCATTTGTATTTTTTATTACTTGAACACGACCGAATTACGTAACATTGTGATAGAAGTTCGAGCTACAATGAATTTTAAGTTAAAGAACAAAGCTCCAAATTTTCACAATTTACTTTTTCTGAAACTAATTCATTACTGAAGATTTTTTTCATCTTGCATAAAATTGTGAAATCCATCCTGCTGCTGCCAATGTTTGTTTTGTGGGAATACAGACATGAAAGAACTATCAATAACTCAAAAAAATGAGAACCAAGGAAATAAAGTCAGCTGACAAATACAAAAACAAACCCAACAACAATCACTTCTCTTCACACCACTCATTTTCTTTTCGAACCTGCTCCTCTTCACTTGGTGTGAAATCATTTTTTATGTTGAAAGTCTTTCTAATTTCCTCAGGTGTTTTTCCTTTTATCATGTTTGCCACAGTCTTGCAGGTAACATCCAGGAGCCCTTTTATATCCAAGTAGTTAGCAGCAAGTATTAATTCAAAAAGAGTTCCCTGATCCACCTTTAAGAAGTCAGCATCCCATGAGCTTATGTCATCAGTTCGTTTTTCCTTGTTTTCGTCATCTTCTGGTGGTGGGGGATCATCACGGTGATATGTAGCCCATTGGATTACCTTTTTCAGTATTGCTGAATTAACATTGGGTAGAGGAACAACTTCTTGTTCATCATCATCCATGCCAAGATCTTCAAGCATGGTTTTGATTGTCACAGAGGCTTTTGCAATTTCCACATCAACCTCAAATATTTCTCCATCAGAGCTCTGTAACTTTATGTTCGGCATACTGTCTCCACAACCTAAAATTGTAAAATGTAATGCATGTATTAATAAAAATATATATATATATATATCAAATAATTCAGTACAACATATGTAGCTAACACTTAAATCCATATTTTAGATTCAGGGCACAATTCACACCTTGTACTATTTTAATCAGTGTAATCCACTGATTGCAAAGATGTATATACATTGATTGTAAATCACAATATAATGGAGCACTATTTGTTATTTGAATAACATTCCATAGTAGTACTACTTCTGATAGCTCATCAACAGTATAAGGGTCATTTGTGTCAAATCAACCAATGAAATGGCTATTTTCAACCCAACTCCCCTTTAAAGATTTCTTTAAAATTTGGTGCGATTGTTAGGAGAAAAAAAGACTCATAAATCCCAAGTTTTAGCTGTCCACTCACAGGGTTTCAAATTGCATGATCTAGAAAATTGGAAATTGTGACCTCTGGACAATCTTCAGTTTTATCTCATTAGTCATTACCTAATTGGGTGAAAGGTTGAAATTTGTCTTTTTATAACATTTTACGAGCTCTTAAATCATATGCTGGAAAAAATATATTGGGAGGAATTTTCAAGGTCACAGAAATAACATTTTCCCTTGAATATTTTAAAAACTAATTTTAAAATTCTGAAAAAAATTACATGGCATCCTTAGAGGTTTTATTACCAGTGTGCCTACCCACAATGGAATCATTCATAAAACATAATTTTAACTAAAGTGAATCTCAACTAAAAATTCTCTAAAAGTTACAACGAAATGCCATTTTGCAAGTGTATGACAATGAATTACCAAGTTTAACCTGATATATTTACATACAAATTCTCTTTGTGAAAAAGAAATGAGCTCCAAAACAAAACGTCCCAACAAACAAGTACACTAATGAAACACTTAACATGTGTGAAACACAAAACTGATTCCACTGGTGAGGGCACGATGCATAACATGGCGAGATTTAAGTTCCAAACTTCCACCTGTAAAACTCAGTCAGATGCATTCAGAATTCCATAAGAACACCGTGGTGGGGGGGGTGCAGTTATGGGAGAAATCTTTGCTTCGTACAACATCTGGTTTTGTAAATTTCCCCCTGTTTTCAAGCTGAAATAAAAATATTTATACAGTAAAATAAAATGTTATTTAATAATACTGGACAGAGGCAAACATAGTGAGAAAAGAAATCACTATTACGGAAAAAATCTGAACTTCCGTTTTAGAAAGTTTCCTAAAGATGGAATTCCACGTGCATCGATCTCATGACTGACCAAAATAACGAAATTGGCGGAGTTCCTCAAATTCATGGAAGAATCTTATGCCTGAAGATTACGGGGGAATCTTTGCAGCGTCCAACTTCCATTTTCACAATTTGTTGCCTGTGGTTTCAAGCTGAAACACAAACATTTATGCAGTAACATGATATTTAACAAGAATACTGGATACAAAGGCAACACCAGGAGAAAAAAAATACGATTATGACAATTTTTTAGTGTTTAACTACAGTTTTCCGAAGTTTTGAAACACCAAATACCGCCCTCAGACAGACCCCCCTTCTCTTCAGTTCTGCATCAATCTTGAGAATGATCTAAATGACAAGGGGGAGGGGGTGAATTTGTAGAGAAAAAAATTCTACGAATTCGCTCAAGAATCACATGTATATCATAAAATAGCAAAAAAAAATTCATCGAATCCATAGTTCCGACAGTTCTGTAGTTAGACAAAATCCGTAGAAACTACGCACTTTCCGTAGTAGTTGGCAAAATTCTACGAATTCGCTTAAGAATCACATGTATATCATAAAATAGCAAAAAAAATCATAGAATCCATAGTTCCGACAGTTCTGTAGTTAGACAAAATCCGTAGAAACTAGACTTTCCGTAGTAGTTGGCAGGTATATATATATATTTATAAAATGCAAAGTTTATCCACCATATGATCCAATAAATGCACCCTTCCATTGCATCATATAGTGTTGGTGGGGGGGCTGCAGGGAATAATTAAAGAGCTGTGCTAAGATGAACATTAAAATGTGAAAATGAGTTTTTGTGGCAATTTCTCCCCCTTAATGGCCTAGGATTACAAGTCCCATGATTTCTCTATGTTTTTGGCTACCCCCACCCATTCAGGTTTTGCTCATTTTTGTTTGACACCAAGCCCCCCCTCTATATTTTGCTACTTTCATGGGGTGGCATACAAACCCTGTTATTCCTTCTAAACTAGAAACACTTTCTGTTTTTGACTGATAATTAGTTTTCAGTTTGCTTTTCATTTACCTAATCACAACTTTACTTTCATTAGTCATAACAGCTAGCTGCAGCAATTTCACACTTCTGGTTTCATTGTTACTTGTTAAAGGAAATCTTTAATATGCTATGCTCCCTCCCCCCTTCTGATCTTCAAAGATGTATTACATGTAAAATATTTAAAAAATAGTGCTTGTACTTTTTTGGAGAAATTGTTGCTGTAATCCCCTCCCCCCACCCACTAAGTCTTAAAATGTCAGATTAAATTAACATCTTTGTTGTAACTTTTCAAGAAAAGATACCATAATGTGAAAAATATGCATCCTGTTCCTCAGAGTGGATGGTTACTTTCTATTCATATAAAAATCAGGACAAGTTATGAAAAAAAAAAATTTCAAAGACTAAATACACCTATGAACTTTGAACTGATTAAGCCAGTCATGTTCACAGCTTGATGAAGCTGATATTTAACCTAGCATAAGCTAGAGCAGTAAGTGAAGGTGAATTAAGGAAATTTCTAAAGAAATTTTGAATGTATCTTTACAATTTAGTTGGCAAGACTTCAGTAAGAAGGAAAAGACTGCACGAACAAAATATCCTCATGCAAAATAAAAAAAACATGCTTTTTACAGAAGTTATGTTAATCTTTTCCTGATGCTAAACCTGAAATCAAAAACTATTACTCAGCTTAAGAAATGTTAAATGATACAAAGTGAAGAGCTTAAAAGCTACAAATTCTTACTGTACTACAAAAAGTTTGAGTTTTCAAAACTTGCAGGATAAGTTCAGGATTTCAAATTATATAGCAAGAAAGATAAAACTACTCAAAGAGAGTGAGATGAAAGGGATATTCTATCATCTCCAAACCTAAAAGCCAGGAAAGATTAAAACAAAAGACAACTGATCTCATGCAAGATTTTTTTATTGCCACAATTATATTGGAAAGATTGCAGTAACAGTACTAGCTGAAATGACAGATCTACAAAAATTAAATACATTAAAGGCTTCTTTGTCAAACAACCTGAATGATATTCACCAACATTTTAAGATTGCATACCTAAAGGCAAAAATTGGCTTCTCACAGTTTGCAGAGCTACATCCAAAAAAATGTTAGAGCAAATGGTACGTGTAGTATACAAGTATGTGCATTAAAACTTTTTATGTGCATTAAAACTTTTTTTTTTTTTTTTTAAGGTGTAAGATGACAAAATTAACTACTGAATATAAGTGCCCCATTAGCTCTATAAAGACAGCATTGCAAGAGTAACGTAACATGCAATTGACTCCCTGCATGCTACTTCAGTAAATTGATTCCCCACCCTGACTAATAATTAAATTTTTTTTGGTAAATCTGATCTTGCAAAAAAAAAAAGAAAGACGTTGATTCTGTACATTTAACACACACACACACACACACACACACACACACACACACACAAATGGGAACCTGTCCACCAAACATCTTTTGAAACTGACAAAATCAGAAGAGATTGATTTTATTTTTCTTTAAGACAAAAGGCACTGCTAGATTAATAATTAGTCCAAATAAAAAATATTAAAGGTTTACTACTAGCATGTGATGGAGATACCTTCTGATTGATGAATCCTCCTAATTTAAATTGGTTATTTAACCCAAAAACTTTCACTTCTCATAAGTCAGTTTGAGATTATTTTCGGTGAGGGTTATTTCATTTTAATATTTTTCAAATAATGATCGCACTGTGGTCCCAACATGAAAGTTGGCATGCTAGTAAACAAAACTAAGGATGCCATGTAACTTTTCTGAATTTTTTTTAATCATTTAAGGTTAAAAAGGTTATTTCTGTGACCTTGAAAAGGTAAATTTTTAATTTTTCAAACTAGTTGTTTTCAGTAAAATGGTCTGACAGATTAGTATCAATCACTGCTTCATCACTAGCCACTGAAAGGAACTCCAAAGCATTTACAAGAGTTTCAAACATCAGTGCTCAAAAACACATTTTTTGCCCATCCCTACTCCAATTAATCTTTGCCGTACCAGCCGGAATTCTGGGAAACAAGGTGCTGACCGTTCGCTTTATGGGGGATCGGGTTGTGACATAAGACTGATTTTTTTTTAATGTCATTTTAGTTAATTCTTTTCCTCCAGCACTTAAAAATTTTGACCTTTGATGACTTCTGTCCTTGGCAGTCTGTAACAATGATACAACTTTTGGTGAAACAGCAGTAAAATGAAACATGACATGTGAAGACTTTTCTTGTAGTAGGAAATTCTATTCAAAACTATTTTTAAATTTAGTTGCCCAGACTGGGTAGCTAGATTTCTTATTTACCTGCTCTGGTCCATAATTTACATGCCCCGGGCATAAGTATTTTTCAAGCCCTGTGTGCGGAACTCGCAGACAGCCAAGGTCATGTGAAAAGTGAAAACAGTAACTGTCACATCACATTACCGTATAGTGCCCTATGAACTAAGTTCAGAGAAAAACATTTGCCTTTACTAAAATGATGATTAACGATCAGACACAAAACAAAATATTCAATTTCTAAATTTAGCTGAAAATTTCTATTAAGAATCAACAATTTGACTTCAAGACAATGCAAGCATGCCAGCCACTTAAGCCACTAAAAATGATCATTTCAAATCCTTTGGAACCTAGTATCCCTAACCACTTTTCTTGGAGATCTACCTATCATGTTTATTGCATTTTCTCAAATAAACTTGTGGATTCTTTGTGCTCAAATGACCTGATTAAATTCAGGCCTGGTAAATTTGTTCTAGGGAAGGGAGAGAGCATTTTGCTCTCACCCTTCCCTAGAATGAATGTCTCCAAAATAAGGACATGTGACTGCTTATAGTCTTTAGAGTTGCTATGGTCATTAGAATTGGAAAAAGGAAAAACAAAAAGTCAAAATTTGTTTTCACAATAAGCATGTCGGAAAATTAGTACAACAGAAACTATTTAAAAAAAAACATTTATCATTAGAAATATAACAAGCAAACGAGGAAGTGTAAATTAGAGGACACTTGAGGACAAACGTCAAAATTTGAGGACAATTTTAGTCCCCAAAGGCATCAGACGTTTTTGGGGACAGTAAACTAAATTTGAGGAATGTTCTTTAAGAATTCGGAACTTCCGGTCAGCTTAACCCTGTAGCAAAAAATATGCAAATAGTCAAAGAAAATGTCACTAAAAATTCATGAGATCACGAACACATTTTGTAAAAATGTTACAGCTAATTTGAAAGTACTTTTTTAAAAATTTATAATGTATAGTACACACATGACCGCCCACCTTTTTCTGTTACACAGTTTAATTATTGTAATATTGACATTTCTAAATTTTCCATAAATTTACAAATTATTTCAGTGCTCTGAGGGAGGGTTATTCCTAAGGAATAAAATAACCCTCCCACAGAGCTAAAGCAAATATTGCCATTCATGAAGTACATTCCAACCAGCCCTTGCAAAACTGCTGAAATTTCTACTAGCCAATGTGTGGCTAGTGGTACTAAAAATTTTACTAGCCAAATGACAATCTACTGCCCATGCAAAGTTAAAAAATAATAATTCAGTAACTTCTCTATTTTTTTTTCTTCTTTCTAATGAGAGACAGTCCCTCCCACATTGTCATAAAAACAGATGCATAGACATTACTGCAGTGCAAAGTATCATTAGATTGACTGCAAATATTGCATATGCTTTTGTTTCAAAGTGATTGATTTTTGACAATTTATTTTCAGTACTGTAATATCATTACTCTTACTATCTTAATTTATACATACATAATTTATTTTCAAGGTCATTGAAGTTAGATGTTGAATTTCTTTAATATTTGAAACAAACGGACAGAAGCTAGGATATACATAAAGTGGCAGTAATAATGATACAATTTACTGCTGATATGTACTGTGTCTGATCTTCCCATCAAAGACCCACCACAATTGAATAGCATTTTGAGGATCAAAATCTTCAATTGAAGAGCCATTGCATCTAATCATTAAGTCATTTAACATGTCACTATTCAGACATGCCCAATTACTCTCTTCATTGCTGCCAGGGGTGGGAAATTATGCTTGCCCATGGCAAGTGGATTTCCTGGATTTTAGACCTTAAAAATTGCAGCTTATAAAATATAAAATATTGCAGGTTTTCAATATTTTTTTTTTTTTACATCTTAAGCTTTTTCATTTATAAGACTGGCAAGTATATTCTAATCCGAAACCTGAACTCTGAAATCATACCTCGCTAGGCAGAGAAGCATTCTATTTTTCTAGACTGACCCCAGTGTTTTATTGCACGAAAGAGCGGAGCTGACGACACGGATGCTTAGCAGTCGTTCAGGGCCAAGCTGAGTCGCTCCTGCAGCTGGTGGAATAAACCGCTTTTCCCCACTGGAGAACGCTGTGTAACCGCCGAGAACTGCGCACGGGAATCGCTGCTGACGTCCCGCCTGTTCGATCACGTGGTATCTACGACTGTCTTCTCGGAGCGCCAACTAAATTGTCGTTTTGCCTGAATGTGCGATGGAAACAAACAACAAGGTTTTGGTGGACAAAAGGCTTCTGTAACAAAAAATCACAGTATCATTGAAAATCAGTGTGTGATCTCAATATGTTTAATTCCAAACAATCAACTTTATTTACATTTTTCCAACGTAATTTGTCCGGTAGCAATGTAGCAGTGCCATGCGATTCATCCTCTACGCCACGTGTTTTGGTTAATAGCAGTGTGATGCAACTCTATCCTGGTTCTGAAAATGTTTTACTTAAAGATAGAAATGTTGCAAAAAATTTTGAAAAGCCACAAAACAGGAAATTTCAGGAGAAATGGATAGAAGAATTCTCCTGGATTGTTTATGAAGATGGTCTTGCAAACTATGGATTTTGCTGCAAAGCAGATGTGAAAGTCAATACATCACGTAAGTTTTCACAGGGATTTAGTGGCACTTTCAAACATGAAACTTTTAAATTCCATGATAAATCTGTGCAGCATAGAAAAAATGATTTTATTGAAAATTCATCACAGCTTCTTGTTAGCACCCCATTGGCCAAATAAAAGATGGATGAAAAAATATTTAAGCAGCTCAAAGTATTATTCAATCTGAGCTACTATATTGGAAAAAAAAAGTGACATTAATCACTAGTCATGTTATCCAGAAAGTTAAAGGTTGATGTACAAGTATGCAAACAGAAATGCTTGCAGGGAATTTATTTCTTGCATATCAGAGGTTATTATAACAGAGTCTGTATTGAAAGAACTAAAGCAGTCCCAGTTCATTAGCATTATTTTAGATGCCTCTACAGACAAGGGCACAATAGAGGAATTGATGTATGAAAGATATTTAAAAAGTGATAAAATTGAATGTTTTTTGGGGCTTTTAGAATTAGAAAATAGTACATCTGGGTCCTATTTTTCTGCTATTGAGAAACAGTTTGCTTCTCTTGGTTTAGATTTGAAGAAAAATTCTTTGATTGTTGGTATAGCAACAGATGGGGCAGCCAACATGGTTGGTGAAGTATCTGGTTTATGTGCCAAATTTAAAGAATTTTTACCACATATATTATCTGTGCATTGTGTTGCTCACCGATTGCAGTTAAGCATACTTTGTACTCTGAAGAATGTATCATATTTAGTAACGTTTGACCAGGGCTAGACAAAACCCGGGCGCCAGGTCGCCTAAAAATTTCATGCTGGCGACAAGAATTTTTTGCTTTTAATTTATGCATTTAACAGATGTGATTTTCCTATTCTGAAGTGGGAAAATCTACTTTGTCAATGTTTTTACTGTAATTAAATTGATGAAAACGGCAAACAGCTTTTGCATGAAGAGGGAAGTCCCGCAACTTACCAGTGACTAACTAGATCAGCGCATTTGTATCTGTCTCATACAAAAGCTGCTCCGTAGTTAGGGTGCTCAAACGCTCAAGGCACCAGCTGTTATCAAGGTCTCCTTCGGTTGAGGTGATCTGCTAAAGTAGGAGGAGCTTGTTCCCCACAGAATTAATGGAGTCTGCCGCTGCAAGCACGTACAGAGCGTGTATTCTGGTATGATAGTGATCAAAATAATTAGAATGTCAGGAAGGTACTTTATTGACAACTACACAGGGTCACAATAAAAATTATCCTTTTCCTTTGTAGTATACTCTACTATAACTCCAAATTATAATTTTTCTCTTTAAAAACACTTCAACCGGGACTCTCATGTCACTTCTAATATATTTAATTCTTCAGACTTATACAACTGCATGCGAAATAATTTATAAACTTACTGGATTATTTTATTTTAATCTTTTTAGCATGTATAAGGCTGTGGGAAAGAAATTAATTCACCAGTGGCAATAACTACTTTTCCCCAATTGCTCTGTAATGGTTTAGCGGAGAGAGACTCATTTCCTTCAATGCTATTTTCGATGCTGGCTCTATTATTACTAGTCTTTAATCCCATATTCATACACTAGATTCTTCTGCGTATTCCTGGAATTCCACTTTTTTTGCCATCATTTGGGTCATTCTCCAGACCGATGCAAAAAGGAAGATAATTTTTTTTGGGGGGGGGGGGGGCTTTCCCGTTTGGGGACTGTTATTAGTTTCGAAACTTTCTAAAGAGTTAACAGATTTAACCCCCTCCCCCTAATCGTGATTGTTTTTCCTCTCGTGCAATGTTGCCTTTGTATTGTTAAATATCATTTAATTACAAAAATGTATTTAGTTTGAAACTGTAGACAATTTGCGAAAACGGAAGTTCGATGGCATGAAAAATTTCCTGTAATCTTCAGGCACGAGATTCTTCCACAACTCGTGGAATTCCGCCTTTTCTGTAGTCATTTTTGTCATTCAAGAGATCTATGCACAACTGAACCGTTTTTGTTTTTTTTTCTTCTTTCGGTATTCCATCTTTACAAAACTTTCCAAAATGGAAGGTCAAAGGAGTGAATACTTTTTCCGTAATCGTAGCTTTTTTTTCGCCATGTTTCTTATACCCAGTATTGTTGTTAAATATCATTTCATTCCATAAATATTTGTTTTTCAGCTTGAAAATTTTGCCAAAAACGTAAGTCAGGCAGAGTAAAGTTATCTCCCGTAATCACGATTTTCCCCTCTCCTGAGTTGTTAAATGTTATCCCCACATGTGTTGTATTTAAGCTTCATAAGGGAGGGGAAATTTCCTAAAATGAAACTGAACGAGTTGGAAAATTTGTAAAAAATGATGCATGGCGTTCAAAAGCATTCATGTTCTCAAAGTTGCACCATTTACATGTATTTGTTAAGCTTTGATATCATGTAGTCATGGAGGAAAGTTTTCAGCATGACGAATGGAATTATCGGAGGGAAAAAGAAAAGCGACAATGAAGAAATCGGGAGAGAACGATAGCAGAAAAAAAAAAAAATACGAAATGAATGCTCTGCAGTCAACAAAAGACAAACAGAAAGTAGTTCGCATTCTTGCTGCAAATTTTGATTTTTCACCCTGTTAAAAAGTTCAGCTTTTTTTTTTGTCCTTTCGTCTCATATGCATATTATTTCCCAAATTGCACAGTACAAATACTTGCCTTTATACCGTATTATTCCTCCATTTGCTCCTTATAAATCCATAACTCAGGTGGCTTTTATTAGTCTTCTATTTCCACATTTCCAAAAACAGCTGTTTAAATGCACTTTTACATCTTGCTATGATTTCTATAATTGTTACCTTCGCTTTATTTATGAGTAATAGTCGTGATAATATTTTCAGTACTTCTGAAATTGCTCCGTATTAAAGCATGCGGAGTGGCTTATATTAGAAACTAGATGCCTTCGATGTAGCCTAGTGAAAGGTTGAAGTGGAGTACGTTCCTCATTATAAATGTAAAATAATAAACAGAAGTTATCATACTTCTGTGGTTTATTATTTTACATGAAACTGATTTCTTGTCGGATCGTACTTTGATGTATTCATTCCGCAGGCCTTTTCTTAGAAGTTAATATTTGAAAGTGCAACTGCAGATGGCTTTCCATTTTCTGCTAGGAACTGATTTTAATTTTTTTTCTGTTAAATGTTTTAAGGCCATCCAAAAATAAAGGAAAGCTGCTTCTCCTGCGCCGCTTGATCCTACAGGTGGGATGCGCGCATCAATAATAGCAAATGTGCGTGCTCAAAGCAATTCCTCCTTTAGTGGAGAAGCACGCTGCGCTTGGAAGTGGGAACTCTTAACTTACCGGGAGCGAACGGGCTGACAGCTGAAGCTTTGGCAATTATGCTTGCTGACAACTACTGCCTTTGTTCAGCGGATTGAATTTTACATCATTTTTTTTTTCCTTCTTTGGGTTTTGTATGTTGCAACAGAACTTTTAAGCTTCAAAGTTAGCTAAAATTCAGTTGTGCAGGAAGAGTTTTGACCAGGCCCATAGCCAGGCAGAGAAGTTAGGAGGGGCAGTAAGGTGATTGAGGTAGAGCGGCTCTCCTCTGGCTACGACCCTGGTTTTGACCTTTGTCCGGTTTCTTTTGCACCCTTTCTCTCCCGCGTGCCTCAAGTCGGCAAAACAAAACATGTGACGGACCAGTGCGAGTTGCAGCGGAAAACATTCTATTTATTTCTCTGGCTCCACTTTCACTGTTCCCCTTCTACCTTACTCTCCCTGCAGGCAGATAGCATCATGAAAGGCTGCATACCTACAAACTGGTTGTCATTAATTCAGAGAACCCTTCTGTGGTGATAGTTCAACTATAGTCTCATGCTTACGCATTTTATTTTATTTTGGTTTCAAGATTGTTGTTTTTTTAACCTCAGCTTTGCGTGTTTTATTCATTTCAAAAAATGAAATGAGGAGCTGCAAAGAGAGATTTGGAAAATGGGAAGCAATCCTGTTTAATAAGTTTTTTTGTGATTCCACAATAAAGGAAAGATCCTGAGCCTTCCATTTCATTAGAAGAAACTGAGGTGGAAGTAAGTACAGAAGATCTGAACCTCCATTCCCCTTCACTGAGTCAGTCATACAGTGGAAAAAGAAGAAAATTTCAAACAGCATGGTTAAAGGATTTGCTGTGGCTTACTTTTAATGAAAGAACAGGTATAGCACAATGTGAAGTATGTGCTGCATTTTTCCTGGGATAGCGGATGTCAAGTTCTAAAGTGGTAAAGGGTTTTGTTGGACCTTTCAAACCAGAAACATTTAAAAAACATGAGAAGTCACATCAGCATTATAAATGCATGGCAGCACAAAATGCAGAATTACATCTAGAAACTACCCCTATTGCAGTGTGTAAAAAAAATGGATCAAAAGATGTTTGAGCACATGAAATTTATTTTTAATATTGCCTATTTCATTGCTAAAAATAATAAACCTTTTAGCGACTTGGAAGGGCAATTGTTATTGGCCAAAAAATTAGGTATTGAAGTCAGAAAAGAATATAACAATGACAAAAGATGTAAATAATTTGTGTCTTATATTGCAGTAGTAGGGTGGTTCACAAACATGGAAAAAAAAAACTTTTAGATACAGACCAGGACACCCCCTCATTGTTTTACATCTACCCATACTATATTCTGGCAAAATTTCAACCTTTTCCTCCAACTAAAAGATGGTGCTCAATGAGCTGTCAAACTTCACCTTTGGTTGCATTTTGAGTGTTTTAGATAAAACCGAATTAAACAAAAGTTTAGTTATTGGTTTAGATAAAACCAAATTAAACACATTAATATTGTAAATGTATAAATAAAAGCATAAAAGTTTTACAAAATAATAAATATTTTCCGCTTTTTTTATTTCCTATTTTGAAAGACTATCAACAAGAGATTTTTTTTTTTTTTTTTGTCTCTGTAGGGATGATCTTTCGATTTGCTTCTACAACTTGCAAAAGAAACCTGCTTATCGTCCTCATGATTTGCTAAAAGTTGAATTCTTAAATCAGCTGAACACCTCTCTCAGCAGTATCGTTCATCACTCTTAGTTCTTTCACTTTTTTTCTCCCATTCCTATAGTTGACGTTACCATTACATTCTTCAGGTGAAAATGTTAGAAAAGAGTCGCTAATATTCAAACTAGAAAATACCTCAACAGTTCTTTCTGTTGCAAAGTCTTTAAAGGCAGGAGTCACCTTTCAATATTTTTAATTTCCCTGGCCCTCTTACATTTCGTGAACCTTTTGCGTTGTTCATTCCTGCAATAATTTGCTTTTTCGTTTGCTGGCACACTATCTGAAAATAGGGCCAAACCAACCAATTTATCTGAAGATAAGTGATTTTTTTAAAACTTTCCTTGCTGCTATTCCAATTTCAGAATCAATCATCTCATATTTTCTAAGGTATTTCCATAAGTTCAGGTCACCTCCAGGAGCTTCAGCAGCAAGTGAAGCTTCTATCCATGCTTTACTATACAAATAATTGAAGATGTATTTCTACCCTCTTAGTTATACGAAAAACCTCTTTCTGATCTCGGAACAAAAAGATTTTTAAAGCATATAGCAGTTTAGCCATCCACCAAGCATGATGAATAGCACCCGGTGCTCTCCAATGAATTTTCTCACATGGATTATCCAAAACGACTAATGTCAACTCAATTACCTCTTTATAATCATCTCTAATGATCATAGATTTATCTACCGATAAACGGCCAAAGTTGAATCTTTAAACTCTTTAGTGTGTTTTCACTTCTATCCCCCAATAGTTTATTTGTTCAATTCCTTGCCAAACATTTTTAAATCTGTGGAAGATTGGAATTTCTGGGGAACACGACAGTCCTAAGCACAAGGTAAATACTTTTGCCAAAATTAATTCCATGACATGCTGATGGCAGGTTAGCGACAACAGTTTACAGCCAATTTTCTCCAACTCAATGCATGCCTCTTTTACACAACCAGTGTTTACACTTGTCGTATCAAAACTTAAAGCCTGAATGTTTTTCTTGACCGCCCAATTCTTTAATAGGGTAAAAATAGATTTTTCTATATTTTGCACTGTACTACCTCCACAACTTTGGCACACCAAGAAGTTTTTCCAATACCATCTCCTGTCCTGCTTTTTTATAAGTTCTATGTCTACACATTACCCAAAATACATTTTACGCTTACTTCGTTGATCTATTAGGAAATTGCAATCTTCTTTGATTTTTATTCTATTCAAAGCATCAGCATGGGCAATATCAAAAATGGTGTTTAACGCATTCATGAACTCAAGTTTTTGTTTTCGTTGGGATTCTGAGGAACATCTTTAATAAAAGTCATGAGCCATGAATTTTTTCCAGTTTTTCAATTGCATGAGTTACAAGCATTGTAGGAATGTCAGCTTTCCGCCACACCTGCCCTACCTCTTCAACTGTCATTTCGAACTGACCTAAATTCTCTCAGATGATGAAACCATTGCAGGACTTGCTTTGTTGTTGGTAACTCTTTTAGTGTGGACAATGAATCTAAACCCATATGGTCAATTAGAAAAACTTCATTATTCAGACATATTGCTGAAGCCATTTCAAGGAACTGAACTCTTCTGTAATATTTCCTTCTCAAAAACACGCAATATACACTGCTGGCCACCCAAAATGCAACACCAAGAAGGAAGCATCTGATTGGCCTGAAATTCGCAGCACGCGTTGCCTGCGAGAGGACATACAAACGATTAGCATTGCAGGGCATATATAAATAATGTGCGCCCGGCACGCCACTGAGAAGCAATATAAGAAGGGTGCACAGAGTGTAAGTAGTGGAAGTGCGTTGTGCTGCCGGACCTGTGCGTGGGAATCTTCCCGATGCCTCGTCGCACCATACGGCAATCATTCCAGCACGTTTTGGAGTTCGACAGGACGAATAGTGACTTATCGCACAGAGACATCGGAGCCCGTGTGGGACGACATCCAGCCACAGTGAGGCGAGTATGGATTTGGTGGGTGCAGGAGGGGACAGACGGACCGACGTGAGCGATTGCCGCAGCCGCGGCACACCACCAAACGAGGACCGGCATGTTGTGCTGCAGGCATCCACTGCTATCACCGCCACATCACGAACGTTAACGCAGGAATTGGGGTGAGCTGCGCAACAATCGGTGTCAGCACGTATCGTCCGACATCATCCGCAGGAGCGGGGACTTGTCGCACGACGGCCATTGCTCCGATTACCATTGACGTTACACCATCGGCAAGTGCGGCGGCAGTGGGCCGTTGAACGACTCACCTGGACTATTGAATGGCACGACATTGTCTTCTCAGACTAATCCCGCTTCTGTCTGCAACACTACGATAGTCGGAGCCGCGGCGAAAGACTGTACGACGCCTGCATTATGGATAGTCATACTGGTCAGTTGCCTGGTGGTGTGGTTTGGGGCGCAATTGGATATGACACCCGCACCCCTCTGGTACGCATCGCCACCGCTACATCTCCAACCTTTTGGAGCCTGTAGTCCTCCCTTAGCTACAGGACCTGCCAGCGCATCGTGCAACAATTCTTCACGGCCCACCAGGTGTCACTGCTGCCGTGGCCCGCCTGTTCTCCCCAATATGTCGCCCATCGAAAACGTCTGGTCGCTGATCTGCAACCGAATGGCCCGGCAAGCATCACCCGCGGCTACACCTGATGAACTGTGGCAACGTGTGGAAGCAGCCTGGACCGACATATCCCAAGCCCACATCCAAAGCCTCTTTCGTTTGATGCCGCGGCGTGTAGTGGCCGTTATTGCCAGCCATGGGGGCCACACGAACTATTGATGTCTGCGTGTTCCACAAGTCGCACGGGCCTGTAAGCTCAATCGTTTCATCTTTGTATCTGTCATGTGTCCAGTAAATCTGGCTTTGCTATCTCGTGTCCTTGGTGTTGCATTTTGGGTGGCCAGCAGAATCAGTTAACTGAAAATTACTTTTTAAATAACATAATATCAAATTAAACAAGTTAACATATAGTACAAAACATTTTATGAATAGCTTTAGAAAACTTTAAAATGAATAAATACTTTTTTACACAGAAAAAACAACAAGTGTCTAACTGTTGTAAGATATGTAACAATAGGGTAAAAACAATTGAAAGCCAAAGTTTGTAAAATGAAAACAAGTCACACTCAATCTTTTAACAAATGAAATGCTATAAAAACAAATATATAATATATTTTTTCTCACTTTTAATCTGTTTTGTAATAATCACTGAACTTGTGGTGACTACAATGTAGTCTAGCTAGCATGTTAAGTCCAGCTAGCACTTGAAGTATTACTTCAATACTTCAACTAAAATTTATCTATACAGTAATTTTTTTTTTTTGCCAAATACTTCAACTGAACTTTATGTATTAAAAAATATAAATTAAAAAAAATCGGCTTTCGTTAAAAACTTTTTTGTAGAGATGTTCTCAACAATCTACCAGAAAATTATGTGAAATTACCAAAAAGTAAAAATGAAAGGTTATTGAGCACCATCTTCCTTTCCTGTAGGAGTAGAAAGCAGAAATTTTAGCAGTGATACTATGGATAAATGTAAAAAAAAAATAGGGGGTCTTAATTTCTAGTACATTTTTTTTTAACCACACTATGCAGCAGTGATAAGAAATGAGCTGATTTGTGAACCAAAAGATCAGAATTTTGTAAGTCTATTGCTGGATGGATCAACAGACAAAAGAGGTGTAGAAGAACTTATATTACACTGGTGTGCAAAAATTAAGGACGAAGAGGAGAAATTAGCATAACAGCGGAACGAGCAAGCAGAACGGACTAAAAGACCACTCAGGAGATAGACCAAGGTGCGGTATGGTAGAGCATGCGCATATATGCAGCATGAGGGGGTCGGAAGGCTATAAAATGGGTGGTGTACGCTCAGCAATTCGGTGAAAGCTATTGCACGGTGTACATCAGTTTGAATGACGTCGAGTTGCTGCCACCGTGATATGGCCAACAGGCAATCCAGGAGACGACATCTGGATGACTTTACCCTAGGTCGCGTCATTGGGAAGTTGGAAGGTCGAAGTGTGACCGAAGAGTTCGGGATCGCTCACAGCATTGTTTCACGAGCTAGGAGAGCATATCAAACGACAGGAACAGCTGTCCGAGAGAAACCACGGCGGCAGACGACCGGTATATTGTCCTACAGGCAAGAAGAGACAGACTGCAGGCAGCGGGGGAAATCACAGGGCACATGCAACAGACAACTGGACGTCCTTTATCACGTTTAACCGTGGCCAGGAGGCTGCACAAAAGTGGTCTATTTGCACGACGACCAGTACGGTGTGTGCCATTAACGCCTGCTCATCGGAGACTGTGGTTTCTGTGGTGCCAGGAACACAAGAACTGGACACATCATCAATGGGGTCCAGTTCTCTTTACAGATGAGAGCAGATTCTGTATGACGAGCGATTCTGGAAGTATACACATCTGGAGAGAGTAGGGAACACACAATCACACCTCCAACATCATCGAAAGGGACCGGTTTGGAGGTGGCGGAGTTCTCGTTTGGGGAGGGTATCATGCTTGGTAGCCGTACTGACCTCCACATCTTCCAAGGAGGTTCAGTCATTGGTGTCTGCTATTGTACCAAGGTTCTTCTGCCTCATGTGCGTCTGTTTAGAGATGCTGTGGGTCCCGAGTTCCTCTTCATGGACGACAACGCTACACCTAATTGTACAGTGGCTATCACAGAGCTGTTGGAGAGTGAAGATATTCAACACATGGATTGGCCCACAAGGTCACCGGACCTAAATCCAATCGAACACTTGTGGGACCTTCTCGGGAGACACTTGGCAGCACATAACCAGTCGCCAGCAACGATTCCGCAGCTGCGTTTGGCGCTACAAGAGGAATGGGCCGCGATGCCTCAACAGCTCCTTGACAACCTTGTCCTCAGCATGGACAGACGTAAATCCTGCAACGCAGTCAGGGGTGAAAATATCCCCTACTAAAGACTGGATTTTTCTTGGCAGTCGCCTGTCACACGGACATTTGTCTACTATCTAGTTGTGCTCAAAGCTACCTTTTCAATAAAGAGCCTTTGTATCCTTTGGATTCCTTGTTTAGACAGTTTTGCTCACTTGTTCCATATTCTTACATCTTGGGTTATGGTATGATTTGAGTCTATGCGGAGCACTTCTGCACGATGTTACATTCGAAAAACAGTCTAGTCCTCAATTTTTGCACGCCAGTGTATATGCAAGATATCTGAAAGACAAAGGAATAAAAGA
Source organism: Macrothele yani (assembly GCA_039090855.1). Classification (NCBI taxonomy): domain Eukaryota; kingdom Metazoa; phylum Arthropoda; class Arachnida; order Araneae; family Macrothelidae; genus Macrothele; species Macrothele yani. The sequence continues at coordinate 103,370,114 of CM076996.1, read as the reverse complement.
AGTATTTTTATCCATTCATTCCACTTGAAAGTGCAACTGCACATGGATACATGAAAGCAATTTATAGTGAACTTGAAAGACTAGAGCTGTCAGAATGGTTAAGTTCCAATCATCTGACGATTGGTATTGGGACTGATGGAGGAGCCAGTATGATTGCTGAGAATGGTGTAGTTCAGAAGATTCGTCAAAAATCGAGCCATGTGGTAGGTGTTCACTGTATTGCACACAGATTAAAATTTAAGTGTGTCGAGTGCTGTGAAAAATGTAAAATTCATTGATACAGTTCTTAAGAAACTACAAATTTTATTGGTCATCACCAATAAGAATGCGTCAACTGAAGCAGGTATCTGAAATTTCGCAGGGCCAACTTTTAAAATTTCAGTTTCTCTACAAAGTAAGATGGGTTGCCAGTAAAGTTGGTGCACTTGCTGCTTTGGTAAAAGATTGGAAATGTGTGGTGGTACATCTTGAAGATATTTCTAAAGAGAAAGGTGATGCTTCTACAGTTGCAAAAGGTCTGTTGAAGAAACTGAAGGATTTCAGGTTTGTCCATATGCTACACTTTGTTAGATTATCTTACTGTATTTAAAAACCTGTCAATATTTCAAAGGCAAGAACTTTTCATGAGCGCTGTTGAACTGCACATAAAAAGTACTGTAACAACACTCACTGCATTGATCGATGTTCCTAGAAAAGACATGTTCATCAGTAGCACAACACTGAAAGGCACTTGTCAAGAAGTGCAACTGCCTGGACCAGGTGTGATTGTAAGGTGACAGAAGGAACCCTGAAACTCTCAGCTCAGCACCAATATACGTATAATGCATATTACAAATATTTATACATATTACGCAAATATAAGCTAACTACACAACAAATAGGTCCTAGTGCTTGTGCAGTTCAACTTTGCATCTTTTCTGGTACCCAATTTCCTTTCACTGTGCAAAATCCTTCAGGATTTGCATCATTGATATCAAATTTTGCACTTCATATATGTTAATTGAGCAGTCTGTGTGAATCAGTTTTACTTTAAGCCTAGAGTGGATTCCATTCAATTTCTAAAAGTAGCTCAATGGATTAACCAAATCTAATATAAATTATTTGATGTAGATGCAAATTTCAAAATAACGAAAAAAAAAAGTCTTCCTTTCAACAGGCATCTTGAGAGCTTGTTTGATAACAAAAAACACTTGAAGTGTCACAAATTGTCTGCATTCATCATCCGCATGGGCATGCGGTGTTTTTAATCAAGCACTGTAATTCCCAAAGAAAATGGAACTTATTTCATAGCATTTTTAGAAATGAAATGTCTAAAGCATCTCAAATTCTTCTAAAACTTAAAAACCCGAATTTACGGGTTTGGAATGTGACAAAAACCCGGAATTCCGGGCTACACTGATTACAAACAGGTCTGATGGACTGAATTGCCAGTTCAAGAAATTCCTTTGAAGTTGACAAAAAAAAAAAACACCTGGTGCAATGCAGAGTGCAATATTTACAGGAAAGATTTCTGAACAATCATAACATTGTTCAACATTGCAGGGTTTTTGATACCTTCATGTGGCCAACAGAAAAGGATCTGGAGAAGTTGGGAGTTTATGAGATAAGAGCCCTAAGCTCAACATTTCAAAAAACACAACTATCATCTCCAGATATGAATAGCAAAACATGCATACATCTTCTCCAGAACAAATGATATGAGTTTAAGGTGCTTGGACAAGGGATGGAGCTCAGTGAATTGTTGAACAAAGTGCTGTCTAACAGTGGCAGATTTCCAGTTTTAGGGAAACTTATCAATAGTGTCAGTATTGCCTGTTTCCACAAAGTTGTGAAAGAGATTTCAGCTTGATAAACCTTATTAAAAATAAATTTTGATCAATGGAAGGGGATAGCTTAAATGAATTAATGATGATCAACTTTAATGGCCCCTCCTTATCTGAATTTGACCCTTCAAAGGCTATTTTGACAGGTGGTATTTTGGCACTAAAACCACAAGACATATTCATGGCCATAATAGAGCATCGGGGATTTAGTTCTTGTGCCCTATTTGTTTTTTTACAATGCTCTTTTTTTTTTTGGTGGGGGGGGGGGCTTTTACTCAGTAATTTAATTCTATCTCATTTGTTTAAAAAAAAAGTTTCCACATTTCAATCCTTTAATTGTTGCACAATATCAGTTAATATTAATATAATTGAAAGCAATATAAAGTCTCCATATTATAGGAATTGTGAAAAATTACCTGCTTTATGTTCATTAAGTAAATTGAAAGACATAAATTCAAAGACATAATTCCAAAGAAATTATGAGCCATGCAGCAAACTTACTGCACTTTGTGGTTCTGGAACTGAAATATCTTTGCGATTTCAACAAGCACATAGACGTAAGGTATGTTTCTTATAGATATGTTTAATGTTATTTGTGAATGGTATGTAAAATACATTCTACTCAATTATATATTTTTATACTGCCCAGATTTCTTAAAATTGAGAGTAAATATGAGGTAAAAACAATAAACCTTATGTCTTCCCCTTTCTGTTTAGTGATATTTTATCAACTTTAAAGGAAATGAATACACCCCCACCCCCACCTACAACCCTGGCTCCTAAATCTGAATCATATTTGGCAAGGCCTGCATTTGACTATTCTTATTTTAATTTATAAATTTTATGGACATTCCAGTAAAAAAAAAAATCAAGCACCTAGAAAAAAAATAGCCAACTTATTAGCACAAATTTTTTTTTAAATTCAGAAATTGCACCAAATTATATGGGTAGCATCTAAAGTAGGAGTTGTGAGAGCAATTTTTCATGACTACCAACCAGTTGTGTTGCATTTAGAAAATGAAGCTAATGAAAAATAAGGTAGCAAAAATGCAGAAGGCATAGAAAATAAAATAAAAAGATTTCCAATTTCTGGCAACCCTCAGTTTTCTCCTAGCTTTTCTTCAAATCTTGGAAGACTTGTCTCTCGTTTTCCAAAAACAGCATTTGCTTTTATGTCAAGTCAACAACGGAGTTTTGAAAGCAAAAAAAAAAAAAAATTAGAGAATTTGCAGAAATAAAGAAAAAATATGAAGAACAATGTTTTAGCTCCTATAATGGAGAAACTTACAAAGATGTAGTTCTGACAAATGTTGCAAATGGGAAGAAGTTCAAATCTGACAGAAATACTATGATAAGACTTGCAAAAAAAATATTTATTGGAAAGATTTTGTGACACTTCCCCTGCAATCACTTCAACATATGTTTTTGACACATTCACTTGGCCCACTGGAAAAGATTTGAGTGACTTTGGAGACAATGAAATCAAAATTATCTTGCATCATTTTAAGGAAGTAATCAAACATAAAGACAATAAGAAATATATTGAAAAAAGTGTGGTACACAAATGGTTTGACTTCAAAATAAGTAGCCAGAACTTGAACTACTTTTCAAGATTACTGAACATAAGAAGTTTTTTTACATAAGCCAGTTGTTTTCGCTTCTTTGTGTAATACCAACATCAACCTGTGAATGTGGCTTCAGCCAGATGAATCTTATCAAAAATCACTTTTAAGACCTCGTTAGTCAACAGAAGATAAAGTCTCCTAAATATATACATTAATGGGACATCATTAGAAAAATTTGATCCAGCAGACTATAGATAAGTGGTACTTTGGAAGTGGAACAAAAGCATGTACAAGGACATAAAAGAAAATTTTGTGATGCTGAATAATTGATGTAAAAATTGAAAAGAAACAAAGCTGAACAATCACTATTAGGTATGAAATATTTAATTATAAAATAATAAATTGGTGTCATACATCTCCATTATAAATCAAAGGTTTCATTAGGATTTTTTTTTAATCTTGTATAGCATATATATGTATTACATAGGGGCAGAAATTCAAAATTTTGTGTCATATCCCATCTCTACACCACTGTCGTAATGTGCCTATATCGCGTCTTCTTGGCTAGTGGTAAAAATCCCTGGCTGGTAAGATTTTCCCAGAATTCCCCACCCCTGTTCATTGCTGAAAAGCTAGCTCACGAGGAGCAGTAGTACCACATGGCATTAGATGTAGCAGCTACATCATCTTAAAACAATTGCCACAAAACTTTTCTTTTTGTTCAGCATATATACAGCTAAACAGATTCAAAGATTATTCTTTTACCAGTAGATAACATATTTTGTGTAAGGTATACCATGGCAAAGATCAAATATACTATGAGAAAGGTTGCTTTAGTAACCTTGACCCCTTTGGTCACTCCAGGCCGATTTGTCAGCAGATTTTCTCTCGAAGCCTCTCTTTCACTTCCATTCATTTTCGGAGTAGCTGCAGAAACACAGGAGAGAAAACTGAACTCTATATTTATTCACAAGTGGAGGTAGGGGGGGGATGTGGACAAAATTGTTGTTCTCTTGGGGAAAAATCTGCTGGCCATTGTTTGCTATTATATTAAAAAATTTACGAGCCACCACAAAATACTAACAAGTAATTGGACACCTGTGATAGCAAAGGAAAACTAAGTTTATTCACCTTCAATGGTTGTGGAGCCTCCACGAGCGGCGACCCTCCGGGGCATACTCTCAACCAGGCGTTGTACGACGGCTAGCAGTATTTTCTTCCACTCGGCTTGGAGAAGACAGGTCAGTTCCTTCACCGATTTTGGACAGTGGGGGCACCCCTTAAGTCGACGCTCTAACTCATCCCAGAGGTGCTCGATAGGGTTAAGGTCCGGGCTCTGCGCAGGCCAGTCCATTCGAAAAACCCCATTGTCACCATACGAAGCCATGGTGGACCTCACAACATGACAGGTGGCATTGTCATCCTGAAAGTAACATGGGTCCACCCCATAAAACTGCCACAACAGGAAGCGCATGGTCATCCAAAATGGTGCAGTAGGTCTCTGCGTTGAGTGTACCAGGAATTGCGACCAAGGGTCCCATGCCATACCAGGAGAAACACCCCCATAGCATAATTTCACCGCCGCCGAACTTCACAGTTGGCACAATACATTCCGGCAGGAGGCGTTCTTTAGGCAGACCCCAAACCCAGACCCTGCCATCCGAACGGTAGAGGGTGATTTTGATTCATCGCTCCAGAGAACCTGTTTCCACTGTTAAACGGTCCACTGTCTACGTTCTTTGCACCACGTTAGCTGAGCAGCGCTATTGGACTTGGTGCTCAAAGGCTTGTGGGCGGCAGCACGTCCATGATAACAGAGCAAATGGGCTTCCTTACGGATGGTATTCATCGAAAGAACACTCCCCGATGCGGCCCATCGATTTGGTGCAGTTCTTCCGAATTTCTCTGGCCAGCACCCATCGGTCTTCAACTCCCAGTTTTGTGGGTCTGCCAGGTCGGGGCACATTCCGACAGTCGCCTCTCATCTTCCACTTGCCAATCACGTAGGCCATTGTCTATTTTGGGTACTTCAACTCGCTGGATACGTCACGTATGGATCGGCTATTTCTGCGATACCCGACTATTACACCTTTCTCGAAATCAGAGAGCTCCGAACTGCGTGGCATCTTGCACGCGACTGGTTGCTTTGTTTCCCCACACAATATTTAACGGCGGCGGCAGTGACGTATTAGGACCGCAGATATCGTCGATTGCAGGGGTGTCCAATTACTTGTTGGTAGATAGTGCATCTGGTTGTCATCTAGCGACTTGCTACCGACATTCACAATGGCCGATTCTAACCTCTTAAACCATTTAATGTTGTACCATTCTACTTCCAGTCCTGTTAATTTTCTCTTGAAAAAGTGCTATTGGAGTGTCAGAACTTCTGGTGTCCCAAATCGCTTTATTTCCTGGTTTTTGAACATATCTGCCTAAACCTGTTTTGCCCTATTTTTAATTGCAGCTTTGTGTTTTGTTAATCAGTTTTAAGCTGTCTCTCCTACATAGCTAAAAACCACACTCACACTTTAAGCTGTAGATCAGGGGTCGGCAAACATTTTTTGTAAGGGGGCCAAATAGTAAATATTTTAGGCTCTGCGGGCCAAGAGCCAAGCTCGAGGATATTCATGTAGACAATTTCTTATTTTAAGTAGGTAGGCCTACTTAAATATATTAAAAAAAAAAACATTTTCACAAATTTTTTGAACAAAATGTAATGTAAAAATAGACTAAAACAAGACTACAATTGTTTGAAATATGGCACTACTAATAAGAAGAATGGAATTGCTTGGGGGGGGGGGGGGAGAATAACATTTCACCAAATTGGGGTTCAAAAGTTGGTACTCCCCATCACCAAAATTGATTGCAAATGTTCATCTGTTAATACTGACCTGTATTGAGATTTTACATATTTCATCTTTGAAAATGTCATGATGGATATGCAAGGGTAATCAAACAAGAACAAAATGTCACAGAACAGCGCCGCACATGGCAGACGCCACGAAATGCAAAGCTACAGGAGTGCCACATACGGTCATGTCTCGAAACTCCTCAACTCTGCAGTCAGCAATTCCGTTATTGCTTATAGCGTATACTTTGACATTTTAAAGACTTCGAAAATGTAAGATCAATTCTTAGAGCTTGCGGGCCGTATTTTGCCATCTCCTGCTGTAGATCATACCTGCAATAGGTTTCCTTTTTGTTTTAATTTTAGAATGTAATTAACTTTATTTTGTAATCTTCCAACTAGTCTGACCAGAAACCTTCAATCCTCTCAAGCTTTTCAAATGGTCCTTTTTAAGATAAGCAATTTTTCTAATTAATTGAAAACTAATTTTTTTTTCTCTTTACTATGGATTTTTGTGACTTGTAGGGAAAGGTAATTATGTTCTTTAATTCCACCATTTTTCTTTAAGTTTCTGGAAAACTTAAAGCACTGACTTGTAAATAGTATCCTTTTATTACTTAATAAAAAAACACCCATAATTTTGCAGTTTACCAAGTCTAGGAATAGCTATCAATTACTAAATGTACAAATGAAACAGATCATTTTAAAAGAAATTTATGTGGCTAAACCAATTAGAAGCCAAGTTACTGTCTTTTTTTACTTGGCATAATAGTTACGAATGTGTGTACTCTTCATTTACAAGTACACAATTTTTTTAAAGGGGCATTATTCACGATCTACAGGGCTAACCTGAGTGAACCTTTCACAGAATTCATACCTTGTATACATATGACCAGGGATCAACAAAATTGTTCCAAATCTAGGAGCCAGCTCCCAAAATATGGCAGCCAGGTGAAATGAAGTCAAATTTCAAAGAATAATACATGAACAACAAAAATGTGTGGTGATGCTGGAACGAAAAGTGAAACTTTTTTTTTACCCAAACCACTTATTTTAGAATAAAGATCTAATTTCATAATTTTCTCTTCCCATTCCAGTTGTTGCTCTCAAAAAATTAAATTTTAGATTTTGGTTTTATTAAAACTATTTGCAGAAGTGAAATTTTGTACATATTAATTCAAAGTACCACATTTTCTTTTGATAATCTGTAAAATTCAGAATTTTTTTTCCCCGCAAGATCTGCGGCACCGCATAGTCCGCAGGCCATGTAAAAATAAAAGTGACTCTTAATCCGTGGTGGCATTTTTTCCCTTTGTATAAGAATCGTCAGGGCGTCGCAGACCACAAAATTTGGGGGAAAACTACCCTCACAGGACATCTGACCCAGAAGTTCAAAGATGTAACAAAAGAAACTATCTTGTTAAAAGTCAGTCATTTTTAAGTACTTTTGTGTTTTAAGTAAATGATCCAAAATCCCTGGATTTTGCAGCATTAATGTAGTGTATTATTAGTTAGACCTAAAATATCCACAGAAATTATTGTCAATCTGTACTATTTGTCTCTTTTCTAAAAAAAGCCATAACTAATACAATTAGCGGCAAAACTAATGCAATTTGCAAAATGATTATGGGACCTGAAATAGCTCCACTGGCTTCTCACAGCACACTGAGGTATAAAATAGCACCGCCTTTGTTGCATCATTGTCAGAATGCTCGTAAGTAAAAATAAAAATTCTTACAATTTCCATGCGGTTTCGCTATCTCTGTGTTGCATTACTTTTTTACTGTTACTGCATTTTTGGTACTTTTTCAATACCACCTCACAGTTACCTAGTGGATCTTTTAAAACACTGCACCGTTTTGCCCCCCTAAGAGTATTATTCACAGTGCCTCAATTTATAACTTTTTTTAACAGATAATCTGCAGATTATACAACCAAAATTACAGTACTTACTGCAAATTAGTCTGAAGTTAAAAAAAAAAAAAAAAAAAAAAAAATACGTGCCAGGACCACATTTCTAGGTGCCCGGGATTTGTAGAGCCCTGCATACGCCAATTTTACTAAAAATCACAGTTAGGAGAATAAAAAGTTCTGAACAAGTTGTGACTGGATTGCCCAGACTACAGAAAATTATCTGGTAAATGTGTAGTTTAGCATCCTAAATAATTGGCTAAAAATTTCAAAAAAAAAAAAACATTTTAAAGCACGTAATTTGATATGAAATGAAAAATTTTCAGCTTTACAATGCATTTTAAGGATTTACCATAAAATTTACCTACAAGTACAGCAGTGTAAACACACACTGCGAGCTTACCACCAAGCACCACCGGGGAGGATACAGCAAAGCGATGAACTTCGAGTCGTGCTATTGTGGCCATTTCACGATTTTGTGGATCTGCTGAAACAAAGATCTCTATTTTTGAAATCCATTTTAAAACCAAGGAGTCTTCAAGCTTTTTTACAGTCAATAATGGTAAATTTAGAACTTTTTTACAGACCAAAGCAGATTGTCATAAGATGCAAAGGCTTGTTCTGCCTCATTTTCCACCCATAAATTGGTAGCCGCTGCAAGAGTTTAAAATCGTTTCAACAATGAAGGCAGTGCTGGGAGTAGACATCCCTACAATTGCTGGTAAATTTGACAGTAAAAATCTTTAAAATGCCTTGTAAAGCTGAAAAGTTTTCACCATTTCACATCAAATTACATACTATAAAATATGTATAACCTTGAGAAATTTTGAAAAAAAAAGTGGTATACATATTTTACGGTATGTAATTTAATGTAAAAAAAGCCACACAGGAAATGGACATGGAGACATCCAATTGGGACGACAAGTGAAATTGATTTTATTATGTGTAACAAAAAATTCGTCATCGAAGACTGCAGTGTGCTAAACAAGTTCAACACAGGTAGTGACCATAGATTGGTGAGATGTAAGATGCACCTCAACACTAAACTGGAACGTGGCAAGCTCATAAGACAAACAAAATGTATTGACATAACCAACCTTAAAAAACACCATAATACTTTCAAGTTGGAACTGAAGAACAGATTCTCTGCTTTAGAAGGCCTAACATCGGAAGAAGTGGATATTTCGGAAGTTAACAGAAAAGTAACCAAAGCTCTTATGGAAACAGCAACAAAATTAGCTGGGTCTAAGAACAAGTTGCATGTAAACAAATTATCAGGAAAAACCAAAATGTTGATGCAAAAAAGAAGAGAGATGAGGACAACTAAAGAAGATGTGACTTCCAAAGTGGAATATATAGAGCTATGCAAGACAGCACGAAAAAGTATCACTGAAGACGTAAGGAAATTCAACTGTGAGCTAGTGAGGAAAGCAATTGAAAACAACCAAAGCCTAAAGATAGCAAAGGGACATCTCAGTAAGGGAAGAAAACAGATTATGGCTCTGAGAAAAGAAGATGGTTCTATAACAAGAAATAGAGGCGAAATTTTGACAAGAGTGAAAGATTTCTACTCCAAATTATATGAAAGGGATGATACATGTACTCCAGACATCATGAAAGGTACCAGAGTTCTTCCAGTCCTCCCAGCAGAAGTTGCTCATGCAATCAAGAACATGAAGCGGGGGAAAGCTCCAGGAGAAGATGGAATTACTATAGACATCATACAAGAAGCAAGTGGAGAAATTGAAACAGTACTCGCCCAAATTTTCACTCGATGCCTTAATGAAGGGAAGATTCCTGAGGATTGGAACAATGCTACAATGATCCTGCTACATAAAAAAGGTGACATTGAGGATCTCAGGAACTACAGACCTATCAGCCTCCTATCAGTGGTTTATAAAATCTTCACTAAAGTTCTTTCACACCGCTTGAAGGTAACACTGGACATGGCTCAACCGAGAGAACAAGCTGGATTCAGGAGTGGCTACAGCACAATAGATCATATCCACGTACTGAGAGAACTAATTGAAAGAGCGAGGGAATATGAACTTTCATTGTGCATGGCTTTTATCGATTATGAAAAAGCCTTTGATTCGGTGAAACCATCAGCAGTTACCACGGCTCTGAAATCCTGCGGTATTGAAGATGCATACATTAATATTATTAATAACATCTATGAAAATGCAAGTGCAAAGATTCGGCTGTTTGAAAATACAACACACATAAAAATTGGAAAGGGAGTGAGACAAGGTGACACCATATCTCCGAAGCTCTTTAATGCCACATTGGAAAATGTCTTTCAATCACTGAACTGGGAAAACAAAGGGATAAAGATTAATGGAGATTATCTAACCCACCTTCGTTTTGCTGATGACGTAGTCATTTTTGCAACTACCCCATCAGAGCTGCAGAGTATGATCCAGGAACTTGCTGACAAGAGTAAAGAAGTGGGATTAAAAATGAACTTTCAGAAGACAAAAGTGATGTTCAATGCTTTTACAAGAAATGAAGATTTATCGATTGATGGAGAAAAACTGGAGATAACAGATACGTATGTTTATCTTGGACAGCAGATATCAAGTGAGGGTCACATTGATGAAGAAATTAATCGGCGTACAAAACTTGCCTGGAGAGCTTTTGGAAGAAACAGCATAATTTTCAAGAGCAATATGCCATTATGTCTTAAAAGAAAAGTGTTTGATCAATGCATCCTTCCAGTGCTTACGTATGGTGCAGAGACGTGGACCTTAACTAAAAGAGACATACAAAGGCTGCAGACAACTCAAAGAAGCATGGAGAGGTGCATGCTTGGTATAACCAGGAGAGATAAGAAGAGGAACTCGTGGATCCGAAAAATGACGAGAGTGGAAGACATCATGATCAGAGTTAAATCCCTGAAATGGCAATGGGCTGGACATACTGCCAGAAGGACAGACCATAGATGGACAGCCGAAATTTTAGATTGGATTCCAAGGGACAGGAAAAGACCCAGAAAAAGACCACATGGGAGATGGGTGGATGAAATTCGTAAATATGCGGGAGTGACATGGAGGAGACTGGCACAAGACAGACCGTTGTGGAGGAAACTTGGGGAGACCTTCGTCCAGCAGTGGATTGATAATGGTTGACAATGATGATGATGATGATGAATTTAATGTAAATAAAAAATTTCAGCTTTACATGACATTTTAAAGATTTTTACAGTAACATTTACCTGTAAGTATGGGGATGTAAACGCATTATGGCCAGCTTACTTACTCCCAGCACCGCCGCTGCGTCGTTGAAACTATCTTTGGTTCATGCTGCTGCCGGCCATTTTATGGGGGGGGATAAGACAAGCCTCTGCATCTTACAATATGCTTTGCTCTGTAAAAAAATTGTAAATTTACCATTATTCACTGTAGAAAAGGCATAACTCAGTTTAAGTGGATTACAAAAAAAAAAAAAAAAGATATAGGTCTTAGTTTCGGCACATCCACAAAATGGCCACCATAGCCTGATTAAGTTCATCGCTTCGCCAGAGCCTCTGACAACACTCTGGCAGAGCTTTTTTCCTTTTACTGAAGGTTTTAACCACTGTAAACAACTTAGTGCACTATAAGCAGTCATAGTGAGAAGAATTGGCAGGAAAACACGTAACACAAAACATTAAAAGAATTCATGAAATAGTCATTACACGCATAAGTTACGTTGAAAAATTTTGAGCGGGACGTTTCGGTAGTGACTTCTACCTGACAATATTAGTTTTCTGGATGTTAACATCAAACCCAGACTACTTTGCCTCTTTACAGGAAACCTTCTGCCACCCATAATATCATCCCTTACCATTCTCGCACTTTTGGAAAATACAAACTGTCTGCTCTTAAGTCATACATTCACCGGGCCAACCTTATTTGCAACAACCATTCTGCTCTTCAACTAGAATATCAGATCATCAACATTGGCAAATTGCATGGCTTTCCACCCCTCTTATTACATAGACTAATCAAGAGGTTTGAATCACAGAATAGATCTAGTTTACTGCCTGAACCTTTCACCACCAATCAGTTTGTTGGCACTTTGCCCTTTAGCCTGTCCTTCACTCATAAAGTTTGCTCTATTTTCAAGTCTTTTGGCTACAGGATTGCAGTCAAACCACCTCCACATCTTCTCAAACTCATCCTTAAGGACAGATCTCAATGAACCCCTAGATTTAAAAGGTGTCTACTCTATCCCTATCAACACTTCCACAGGTGTTACCCACTATATTGGTAGTACTTGCCGCAGCACAAACAGGAGTTTGATGGAGCACATCGCTGATGGTAAGAAAGGTAGCCCTTCCCATTTTAACCATCAGCGATACTTCAGCGGCACCCAATTGGCACAATGTTAAGCGAATCGCCCCGTTCAGCAATCGGCATGCCCTCATATCGTGAAAGCATTGAAATCTTCCTTACCCCTGCAATACTGACGCACCTTTTAACATCCCTATTACTTGGAAAACAATTTTGAAATCTGGCAAGAACAGACGCTTTTACCACGTGTCTCATTCCATGGACGAAGGTAGAAGTCGCTACCGAAACGTCCCGCTCATAATTTTTCAACGTAACTTTCACGTGAGACGACGATTTCATGAATTCTTTTAATATAAGCAGTCACCGCCCCCAATTTAGGGCCACTGGTTCCAGGGAAAAGAGCTGGTGAAATGGTCCTAAGCCATCACTGCGCAACATGGGCAGCCGGCAGTGCTTGGGGGTAAACTCACTGCAGCATGTATTTACACTGCAATACTTGCAGGTCAATTTTACGGCAAAAGTCTTTAAAATGTGTAGTAAAGCTGAATTTTTTTCATCCTTTCATAGCAAATTATATACTTTTAAGTACATAACTTTTTCGCAAAATTTTTAGCCAAATAATTTTGGGCGCTGAACTATATATACATTTACCGGAAATAGCTTCAGTGTTAATTTCACTTCCAAATATTTTGGTAATCAAGTCTGTTCTGCAATCTGACAACTTACTCAAATACTAAAGCTAGATACAGTAACACTCAAATGTGCCAATTACACTTCCAAAGAAAGCTCTTAAATTTATTAAAACACAGAAATTATGCCAATTTCAAGTGTAGCAGCTGTTAACTTCCAGTCAAGAGAAGTCTACTGATACCCCTTTCAAAATTCCCCACCAAATTGTACATTTCATCTACCAAATCCTGAAAACTAGGTCTACGTCGGACTGTAATAACTTTTTTTTTCAGGAAGACTGGGGGTAATTTCCTACATCGTACCCTCTCTACATGCCAACGCTTAATTTTCAATGCTCATTTCTCAACAAATGTCATTAACTATTTTATCCAATGTTGCATTTAGGTACACCTCTGGGCATGGCAACCAAAGAGAAATTTGAGAATACATATAACCGTAGCTATAATGAATATTCAATTTTTCACTCCCGGGAGGAAATGTTCTAGAACCAACAACGGATTATATCTATATCTAATGTATCTTACCCAAACATAAACTCGGATTATCACTATTTTCAAATGTAGCAGCTACGCAGACTTCCGATGAAACAATATCCGTACCAAAGTTCCACAAAACCCGCCAAACAGTAAGAAGTGCATCTACAACAGAATTGACTACAACAAAATACTTTCAGGAAAACATGAGCTAGTCACATCTTACAACGTTGTTGTTAAAATTTTACGTTTAATGTTCTTTTCGTAACCGAAGAAATTTTCGTATAACCATTAAACCAGTTTTCAAGCGAGACTTATTTTAACTGACCCAAATACCACACACAAAAAAAGTACGGAACAGTAGGCTGCTTTAAAATATTATATAATTGCAAACCACCGCTGAAATTAACTTTTACCTGATAACTGAAATAGCTCAAGAAAGTGCCACAAGGCTATTACCGATAACCGTATAACCTACAACAGCTTCTCACTGAATCCCAATTATCTTTAACAGAACTTTACAAATGTCGCATTGAAGTTGAAACCTAAAACAGGGCATACTGTAAATGGAAAATTTTTGTTGCCAACCAGCGAACACCAAAGCCTTAAATATCATAGGAATACAGACCCGAAAAAAACAATAGGTAGTTGCGAGCATCGATGTTGTTTTTTTTTTTTATTGGAGGTTTAACGACCACCGTGAGCAACTCAATGGGCTATAAGCAGTAGCCCGTCCCTAATTTAGGGTAACTGGTTCCAGGGAAGAGAGAGAGCCAGTGCCGTAAGACAAACACAACATCCATGCCTCACCGGGATTCGAACCCGGACCTCTTTCGGACGAATGATCAGAGGCCATCGCTTAGAACACTGCGCCACCGGGGTGGCATAGTGCGGTTTATAATTGCAGGTTTTTGCTTCAACATTTCCGCGACTAATACAACTATTGTTAATTGTCTTAATTTTCTATAGGACTGGTGTTAAGATGAAATAGCCATTCCGGTGGCGCAATGGTCTAAGCGATGGCTTCTGATCATCAAACAATCAAACAAAGATCTTCGCTCTTTCCACGTTTATAAGTGAGTCACGGAAAAATTCTCATTGGCCGCCACCGGGAGTCGAACCCAGGGTCTTCCAGTTACGCGCCGGATATGCTTCCGCTACACCATCAATTCTGATCATTCGTCCGAAAGGGGTTCGAATTACGGTGAGGCATGGATGTTGTGTTTGTCTTACGGCACTGGCTCTCTCCTTTCCCTGCAGCCAGTGACTCTAAAATTAGGGACGAGCTACTGCTTATAGCTCATTGAGTTGCTCACGGCGGTCGTTAAACCTCCAATAAAAAAAAAAAAAATCCCTGTGAGCCATGGATGTTGTGCTTGGTTTACGGCACTAGCTCTCTCTCTCTCTCTCCCCTAGAACCAGTGGACCTAAATTAGGGAAAGGGGAATGCTTATACTATACTTATACTGCCTTATAGCCCATTAAGTTGCTCATGGTGGTGGTTAAATCACCACCACCAACAACAAAAACGCCCTCGATGTTAGCACGATGAATTTTGTAGGTTTCATAGGTGAAAAAAATTAACAAAATAGTGTAAAATACGTCCAGTACATTTACCGTCACTAACAGAAAATTAGTTATGTCACAAGCAAGCGAACTAAAAGAAAACCTGCCACCCTGGTAGCGCAGTGGTCTAAGCCCTGACTTATGACCATTTGCTCGAGAAGGATCCGGGTTCGAATCCCGCTGACGCATGGATGTTGTGTTTCTCTTACGGCACTGGCTCTCTCTCTTCCCTGTAACCAGTAGCCCTAACTTAGGGACGGGCGACTGCTTATAGCCCACTGAGTTGCTCACGGTGGTCTTTAAACCCCCAATAAAAAACGGCATATGAATTTTTAAAATACATTGTGGTTAAATTTGAATCGACTGTCGGTCTTCCATTTTAATTTTGAAAGTTGAAAAAACGTGTTTGTGTGTTCATGTCATATGGGGAAATATTATTTTATTCCCAATTTCAAGTTATATAGGCTAACCATAAGTCTAGGTTTAATGGTCTTCTCCCGGTCAATTGTCAATTTCTTCCCTGTCAGTATGGAAAGCAAATTTATTATACAGTAAAAAATGATTGCAATATTCTCAAAATTTTAAAAACATTCCTACCTCATGGATAATTCATTTCGGTTTGATTGCATAAAAACAATGGATATATTCATATAGAGTTGATGGAATTTACACTGGTCCAAGTATTTTATAACTGTATCACGACACTTCGACAATATCACTTAATAAGCTTTCACAGCTATGTTCCAGTAATATTAAATTCTGTCTACGTTTTGAACTCGAAAAATATGGTAACTTTACTTATTCTTTCAACAGAAGAAGGAAACCAGGTCTTTAAAAAGTCAAATCATTCCTGTCTGAATTGGATTCGGACCACGTTCTCGACTCGAAGCTAAGAGGTAGCTTTGCCGCCCCGGTGGCGCAGTGGTCTAAACGATGGCCTCTGTTTATTCGTCCGAAAGGGGACAGGGTTCGAATCCCGATGAGGCATCAATGTTGTGTTTGTCTTACGGCACTGGCTCTCTCCCTTTCCTGGAACCAGTGACCCTAAATTAGGGACAGGCGCAATGGTCTAAGCGATGGCCTCTAATCAGTCGTCCGAACGGGGTCCGGGTTCAAATCCTGGTGAGGCAGGGATGTTGTGTTTGTCTTACGGCACTGGCTCTCTCCCTTCCCTGGAACCAGTAACCCTAAATCAGGGACGAGCGACTGCTTATAGCCCATTGAATTGCTCACGGTGGTCGTTAAACCTCCAATCAAAAAAAAAAAAAAAAAAAATTACGGACGGGCGACTGCTTATAGCCCATTGAGTTGCTCGCGGTGGTCGTTAAACCTCCAATCAGAAAAAAAAAAAAAAAAAAAAGAAAAAAGAGGCAGCTTCGTCTTTCCTCTAACCCAGGCCCGCGCGTAGTTAAGATTCCAGAGGTGGGTGGGCGACTATTTTTTTTCATAGTGGTCAGTTATGCCGGGTATATATACACGCCGAAAATGCGAGGGTGAGCATCCCTAGCTACGGGCCTGCTCTTTTTTTTTAATTGGAGGTTTAACGACCACCGTGTGCAACTCAATGGGCTGTAAGCAGTCGCCCGTCCCTAATTTAGGGTCACTGATTCCAGGGAAGGGAGAGATCCAGTGCCGTAAGACAAACACAACATCCATGCCTCACCGGGATTCGAACCCGGACCACTTTCGGACAAATCATCAGAGGCCATCGCGTAGACCATTGCGCGGCCGGGCCTTCTCTAACCCTGTGACTTAGATAAGTTTGTAGTGTTATAAAAATATTTTTAAGGATTTCAGAACAAATTATGTTGCTGTAAATAGATATATTCTGTTATTCGGAACGAATCTGGTTGAGTAGAGTTTAAAAAATCAATGTTAGCATAATTATTTCAAATTTGAGAGAAATATTAATGCTAGAAGATCATTAAAAATATTAAAAAACTGAAAGGAACTTTTGGTATTCTTCTTTCTTGTGTATTGGGGACACGTCAAGAATGCGAACTTCAATAGGCTAGTGTTGCGTGCACGAACGGTGTGGTGTATTACGTTGCAATATGGTTGTCGGCAGTTGACACGTCCTCAGAAATTTGTCGTCAGCTGACGTATCCTTCCGTGATATAATAATACAAAATACCCGGTTTCAACCGTAGATGTCGATTCGTGTTTTGCAGTTATCAGAGTTTCTTACCATTGCTTGGCGTTGTGGCAGTATCATTTCCTCTGCTCCTCCTTTTAATCTGCTGGTGGCCTACGTTGAGTTTTATTTTGGTGAGACTGTAATTTTATTGTTTTTAAATTACATCATGGTTTTACGATTGTTACTTTTTTTTTCAAATTTTCGAATGTTGCATTTGTTGTTAATTTTTACCTAAAAATTAACGAAAGGTTTTTTGAAAATTAAATTAGGTATTTGTAATTTCTTGTCAGGATGTTGATTCTGTTAAAGTGAAATGCTCATTTCCTCGATGAAGTACGTATTATTGTATCAGCATCAGTAACCTAATAATTGTGCTGTCAGACAATCAGTATCGTTATCGTCGTAGTTAACATTTGTAATGAATTTAAATTATTGCAATTAAGTCGTTTGCTGAATTTAATGCTGTGTGGTTTTACATTGATAGAGTTCCACTGGGGCGTATGAAGAGTTCGTTGATGTTTTTGATATATTTTTTTTTTGTAGGGAATAAGCCTTAAATTGAAGTAAAGGTTTTTAGTGTGCTTCATTCAGCATTTTTTCGTTTTTTATAAAGGTGACAGCTAAAATTTTTCTTTGGTAGGAAAGCAGCAGTTTTAGGCTAGTAGTAACTGAGTAGTTCTAGGTACAATATAAAAAATGTAACAAGAATTTGTATTCAGTAATTGAAACCAGCGTTTCCAGATGATGCAGTTCTTTTGTAAATTAAGTAAATTTTCCAGAAACTTCAAGTTGAACATAATTTCTAAATTTAGGTTTCAGTGTGTGTAGTACTGTGTTCATCATTATCTCTCAAGTCTTCTTCCTTTTCTTTACAAACAAAAGTTGATCACATAGATGATACTGGAAAACTTATATGCTTATCATGAAAGCTGAAGGATTTCTGGAAACATCTGCAGGTGAATAAGTTTGATAGTGATCCTTGCCTTTCAGCACTTCAAGTTTCTTTTCTGTGGCATCACAATTAAATGGAACATTAAATATAGGGACATTTACTTATCAGTGTTTAGATCTACACTCCAGAGTCACTTTTTAACAATCTGATACTTTGTACACAGTGATTAAAATGTAGAAGTGTCTCGTGAGGTATAATTGCAAGTTGTTTTAGTATTTATTGACTGCATTTGAATTTTGTAAGTTCAGGTTTTGTGTCGTACGTTTTTATGTTTTCATATATAGTAATTGTTTTCCCTCTCCTCTCTTTCAAGGGTAAAATGGCTTTCATCTGTAGAAACAAGTTTATAGTTGTTTTGGAACTTTATTTGCTACTTCAGCAGTTTGATCCTTTGTTAACAGTCAGGGCTTGAAAAATATCTGAAAAGCTAGATGCCCAAGAAAATGTATCTTTTAAGATAATAATCGGAACCCTCATTTTTTTTAAGTTAAAAAATATGAACTTTTTTGCATTTCAGTTTTAAGAGTTTCTATTTAAAATGTTCAATGCAGAAAAGCGTGCATCTGAAGTTTTTAAGATGATGCCAAAATTGGTACAAAATCATATGATGATGAAATTGGTATTTGAGAAATTTGATTCTGCCATATTCTTTTTGCTGAAATTTTTGCCCTTTGGCACTAAACACCGGAGGCTAGTTATATCAGTAGCATGCAATCCATTGCTGACTATAAAGAACATTTAGAGCAAAATTGTATGTTTCCAATATCTGGACCTAGAGCCTAATATACCTAAGGAAGCGATATTCTTCTGTCCTTGGCACTCCGTAACAATAATACAACTTCCTGTGATTAGCAGTGAACTGAAACATGATGTGCGATGATTTTCTTTTATCTTGTAGTAAGAAATTTTATTGTAAATTATTGGCCTAGGCACGTAGATTTCTATTGTAAATTATTGGCCTGGGCACATAGAATTCTATTGTAAATTATAGCCCTGGTCTTTTACGTGCCCAGACCAATAATTTACATGGCCAGGGCATGGTATTTTTCAAGCCCTAAAAGGGATTAGAATTTTTAATGAGAAACTGCTCAGTTGAGTAGACACTTAATTTTATGTGGATTTCAGATGTTTACTGGGCAAGTATTGTATAAATGTGTTAAACTGGAAATTCACCAAGGAGCTATGTTGAAGAATGTAAAAATGGATATTACCCATTGCTAACCACACACAAAGGTGTGTTATGATAATGCAGTGAAAGTGTAAAAAAGTTTTTTTGGTTAAGCTGTAGTATATACATGGTTATAGTGATTTAAATTCATTAATGCCGCCCCGGTGGCGCAGTGGTCTAAGCGATGGCCTCTGATCATTCGTACGAACGGGGTCCGGGTTCGAATCCCGGGGAGGCATGGATGTTGTGTTTGTCTTACGGCACTGGCTCTCTCTCTTCCCTGGAACCAGTGACCCTAAATTAGGGACGGGCGACTACTTATAGCCCATTCAGTTGCTCACGGTAGTCGTTAAACCTCCAATAAAAAAATAAATTTGTAAATATATTAGTTACATATTTAATAAAGTACTCCAACTTTATACTAAAATGAGATAGTTGAACAAATTAAATAAAACAAAAAAAAAAAAATTAGGAAAGAAAAATCTGTTACTCTGTTTACTAATTTTCATGGCCTCTTGATGACTATTAAAGGTTTATTTTTAAGGGTTATAGCCTCTTTGGGGCAAGTTGTACAACTCATCTGCATTGTTACTCTATTTCAGCAGTTCCAAATTATTTTTCTGACTCGTGAACCCCTTTAAACATATTGTTATCGCGAACCCCTACGCCCATTTCTGTTCACACAAGTAATATAACGCGTATGTACGTATATTCTTAAATGCCTCCAGTACTATGGTTTCTTTCACAGAAGTTACATTTTTTTATAGAAATAAAAGGATTTTTACATCAAAAGTATATGTACTGTATTATAAAATATAAGTTAATGTTTAAATACCCTGGAAATAAGTAGGAAATATTCCTGAAACAGATGTTAAATGATTTATAATGGTAACAAATATAGCAAAATAATTATATTAACACTTACAAATCAAAGTAAATGACAAATTTAATGGTGTTTCTGGGCTTCTTTAGCAGAACAAAGTGCATCAATATTCGGTTCGAAAGAACACAGTCTCAGATCTGGTTCTGCATCAAGTTTGTTTTCATGTTTTGACTTCAGGGAGATGTAGGTAGAGAAAGCTCTCTTGCACATGTAAGTAGTTGAAAATGGCAAAAGTACCTTTCTTGCAGGTTTAAAATACCTTTTTATTGTTATTTTATGGAGATGCCATTACAGAATTTTTAATGCAAACATCCTTGCGAACCCTCGGGTGCGCAGAAGTGTTGGAAATCACTGAACACTTTTTGGTAAACCATGGGAGTTTGCAAACAACCAAATGGGTACCTATGCTGTATTTGAATTTAGTTGTCAGATTCCAAAATGAAATGTTTCCACTTATTAAAATGAAACAACAAAAAATAAATTAGCAAGATGTGTGTGCTATATCATATGATAAAAGTCCATAATTACAATTAGCTGGTGGCAAAAAGTTCATACGTTGTTAAGCTGTCATAATGCAGCTAACTTGTGTATGCTGAGTTTAGTAAAATTATTTTGTTGTAATGAATGCTTGTACATTTAACATTATAATCATTGTGAGCAGAACTGCTTTAAGGATCCGCGTGGCCTGTAACACTACTTTTGCCTCTTCTCCAGGGATATACATTTTGCAATTTCCTCAGGGAGAGGGGAAAAATGATTAAATGAAGGTAACCTTGGGTATACGTGAAGGGGAAAATCGTAATATTTCATAAATTTTTATTCGGTGAGATTCATAGAACAGATATTTGGTTGGTTGGTCAATTACTTTTAGTCTGCAGTTGATCTGTAAAGCAACTTTCAGGATGACTCTGAACATTTGCTAGTATTATCCTGAAATTAAGCCACTTCTTAAGCTTAACACAAAAAATGAACCTATAAATTCTCAGTTGAGTACACTTTTTATTAAACTTTAGTTAGTTACATGTTTCAGATGAAGTGTTTGAGACTTGGCAACCAAAACTCGTGAATTATCCGTGATGTGTTCATTTCTCTCAGTAACTCATGCTCAATACTGATCAAAGAGTAGTAGTTAAAGTCTCGCTCTCTTACTTTGTTCTTGATTCGTTTCAATTTTGAAACTAAGCATTCACCACTGCAGTTGGTACCCATCAGAGTGAGCTAAATCTTCAACACAATCTCAATAATATACCTACAGAAGAACAATTTCTGACAACCAATGTACACATCAGCGGGGGTGGGGGAGTGCCGTAGCATGTGCTACTTAGATAAACCGACCCTGATTGTGTGTATTCTTAAACTCCGGGCATATCAGAGTTAAATGAATTTGAATTGTACTTATTCGAATCGCCTAATTTAATTAGGTTTGAATAACATACTGTAAGATTAATCCTATTTGTAAGTTAAAAACTGTATACAATAGACTTCAGTTAATTAGGGACACGTCGGGACTAGTACACTTTGGCCAAATGAAGTGGCTGCCCAAGTTTTGTGAAGCTTTATCCCAAAGAGCTAGTTTGGGATGTTCAAGAATTGTCCCAAATAAATGGCTACCCCAATTAATCAATGTCCCCATTAACCGGAATCTACATTATATATAATTATAGCTCAAACTACTATAGGGCTGTTTGCCATCAGCCCGTGTTTTTGTCAAACCCGAAAATCTTGGTTTTTAAGTTTTGTGTAGAAATTCTTGATTTTGTCATTCTGAAAATGCTATAAAGTGGTAATTAATTAAAACTGCATTTATTTTTTTTAATTGGAGGTTTAACGGCCACTGTGTTAGCAACTCGATGGGCTATATATAAGCAGTCGCCTGTCCCTAATTTAGGGTCACTGGTTCCAGGGAAGGGAGAGAGCCAGTGCTGTAAGACAAACTCAAAGAAGGCTGCTTTTATTATTTTTGCAGCTGTTTCTTTATGAAATAATTTTGTTACAAAAATTGACAAAAATCACTAGGATGTTTTGGCAGTAGGACTTGAGCATCTAGAGCTGACCTGATCTCCATAGTTTGCCTAAATGTTCTGAAGTTTAAAATTTGACTTCAGAAAAGGAATTTCAAGTAAAATTTCATAATTTTTGAGAGAGATCTAGCATCTCACATAACATTTAAAAATGCAATTTTCGAAAGATTTCTAACGTACTGGATTGGTACAAAAAAGTGTGAAGTTAAATTTCACAGGCATTAGTGGGTTAATTGTGTAGCTAGTTAATATATGTGTGTGTGTAATATGTAAACAATGTGTACCAGTATTGTACTTACATAATATATAAATAATTAATATAATGTGCATTATATATTTTGTAGCACTGGTCAGGGTTTTTTTTTTTTGTTTCATCTCACAATCACCTTTGCTGCTTTAATGTAAGAATCTGTCACTAATTTTGGCACAATAAGTTATATTCTAGACGTTTACTTGTGTAAGAAAGGGTTGGTATAAGGGTTACAAAGAAGACTTTTCCTTATAACTCAGTTCAATTTAGTATTAATGTTTTTTTCTTATATTGTAACAGTGATTTACCCGGGAGTTAGGATTTCACCCCCCCTCCCCCTGTATTGAAAAGAGCGCAGCAGCCAACTGAGCCTAAAATTCAAATTTGAAATGAGGATTGAAAATTTCTGGTGGGGGTTTTGAATATGTGACTATGAATACTATTAAGACAAGGAAAACAGTAAGTTTTGAAACAATATAAGCTGTACTTGGTTTTTAAACAAACAAGTGAATCAGATAAAAAAAAAAAATTCTATCATTTAGTCTAATACAAATTAACATGATTCATTTTACAGAAACGGAATTGTTCACACTGCAATGCACGGGTATAAAATTGCACCTGAATTATGTGCACCTCTTTTATTCCTTGCCACAGCTGGTTTTCTGAGTTTATTTGGCCCAAATTTAGAAATTCATATCAGGATAGCAAGATTTTTGTTGCTCAGTGAACTTCTAAATTTTAACTTAATTCTGTTTTGCATGCTAAAGCCACATTCACATGGTACACTTGTTAAAGGCAATGGAAGACCTGCTTGAGAAACAGGAATTGCGAAATGCATGCACACAGTGGTTGCTTATAAGAGTCTTGCAAAACTTTGGTAATTGATGCATATACACTTTGATCTTTACAGCTACGTGTCTGAATAGTGAATATTCCATAATTGCATCTTCGTTAATTTTTCAGCAAGAATGATCTGCAAAACTTTTAAAAGAGTACCAAAACGTGTGTTACCTGTAATTTGTTTTATAGATTAAGGTTCCACTCTCTCAAACTTCGAAAAGAGTTCCATTGTGGAGAACGGAAATCTGTGTGTGGTCTATCTCATTCACAATAGATTAAAACCTTAACATTGCCATGTGCAAGTTTTTGTGCATCACAAGGATCAAATAATTATTTATTTCTGAGCATGTTTCCCTTCAGCTCTGAAAAAACAAAAAAAACCTCTCTCCGTGATTACCACAAGATGTTTGGAGTTCACATAATCGAGACTTGGCTGATTCACCCATTCTTCTGATATTAGAAATGTCCAGATTTTTGCTTTGCAAATATTTATGGGGAAAATAATGTTTAACAACAATGCAAGACAATGGGAACACTGCAAAAAATAAATAAATCCTGATTACGGAAGAAATCTTTGCTCTATATGAGACTTCTGTTTTTGGAAAAACTTCCTGCATTTTCAAGCTGAAACTCGTTCATCGAACGAAATATTTTGCAACAATACTAGACAGAGAACATAGCAAGAAAGAAAAAAATTACAATTGCGGGAGAAATCTTCACTCCGTCTAACTTCCATTTTCTAAAGTTTTAACAGACTGTTTAAAGTTTTAACAAATTTTCTAAAGTTTTGACAAATCTGTCCAGACAGAAAACGTCCTACTCCACCACCGACCCTACCACCACTACACACCTCAATCCTCTAAAAATTTCTTTTCAGTTTTGCATCACTTTTGAGAGATACAAATGATTGACAACAAGGGCAGAATTCCCTGAATCTGTCGAAGAAACTTGTGCCCCAAGATAGATAACAGGGAAATTTTACCTCCATCTAATTTGTTTTTGGGAAGCGTTGCTTGCAGTTTCAAGCTGAAATACCAACATTTGTGCACTAAAAGAATATTTAACAACAATACTGGACAGAGGCAATCGCGAAAAGAAAAAATTACAATTACGGGGGGGGGCTTCACTTTTGAAAAATGAAATGCCATCCCCAGACGGAAAACTAATCCTCCCACGATACAAATTTTTTTCAAGTTTTGCGTTGATCTCGAGAATTACCTGAATTATGATGAAAAAGCAGAATTCAGCAAAAATATAGAAGAATCTCTTGCCAGATTTTTGTAAGTCAGTGATATTAAAAATAAATTTTTCATTCCACTACACATGGAAGCTGATTCACGTGTGCCGAGTTGATTAACCTAGTTGTTTTTTTAACCCTCAAATTTTGTGAGTGATCCAAAAATGGACCCAGATTTTATTTGGTATTTTAGATCTCTGGCTGAACTGATTCTTTGGCAAAAATTGGAAACTATACTTCTGGTGCAATTCTACGTGCTTGGCACAGCTGTTCCACCCTGTGTAGGCTAGCGACCATAGTTCAGGTTGTTTCTACTGACTACTAAATTTGTACTCTGTCATCTGAAAAGAAAGCTCCACAATGTTAAAGTATATATTTTTTTTTTCTTAAAATTTCGTGAGGCAGGAGACTCCCTTTTAAGAGGGAGGCAGGAGACTCCCTCTTCGGCGAGAGTTTAAAATATTGGGTGGGAATCCTGCCATCCCACCCTGAATTTTATGCATTGGCTTTGGGCAAAGCATACTTAACATCTACACATAAAATGCAAGATATTTATTCAGGCATTGAGAAATTTGTGGGAATCAGCATTAACAGACTATTTCAAGATGTTATTCTGGCAACCTGTAGACTTAGTAATTGTTTTCCTAGCTAATATTCTGAGGTGAAATCATTTTATTTTAGATGCAAGGTTTCCAGAATGTAGGGGCCATTAGAATGACCACCAATACGAGTTTTAATGGGGTTCTTGATGGCCAGATGAAAATATCGGGTAATGCGTAGGATTTATGCAGGTCCTGATATTTTTCATGGTTGAGCAAATAGCAGTAGGTGTGTGCAAACCCCTTTGAACAAATTAGGAAATTGGCATTTAAGGGAAGTGGAGTGGGTTTAGTCTAACTAGAGGAACTGTCCCACCCTTGTATCACAGATAGGCCAATATGCGAATAATTGTCAAAAAGGTGCCTGAAAAAACATGGAATAAAATAGGGTATATAGATAAAAATCAGTGGAGAAATAACATGTAGAAAAAGCAGTTTAAAGGTGAGAAGGACTGAGGGCAAGTATTAAGATACAAGTAGAGGGAAAATTGAAAAGTAGCAGTGAAGAGAGAACGATTGACATAAAAGTGTGTCAGAAAGGCTACAGTATGAGTGTGATGGAGTCATGATGCTAAGCTAAGAAGAAACAGTGCCCTCCCCCCACAAACCCCAGAAGTGCATACCACAGGTTACGTAGGCATGACAAGACCAAGACACATGCCCAGAATAGCAAAGGTATAACAATTTACTACCAGTACAATTTCTTCTCTAACATTGCTAAGATTATACATGCAGTTATGAGTTAGTTGCTCTCTCAAACCTTAAAGTTAGGTAGAGCTGCAAATTATTTTAACAGAAGGTTGAGTAACAGTTCAGCACCGACATTCGGACTACAGTCTGTGTTTACATTTAATTTTCACTTTAAATGATTACGATACACACACTTAATAAAATATTATGATACTTAATGTTATACTACGACACTTGACGATATGTTATGACATCTCCCTTTCTTGAAAGTATTAGTCCTTATATATAGCTAAGTCTTTAAACCATGTTGAAAGTTTTATAGGCTGCCCCGGCCCGATGGCACAGTGGTCTAAGTGATGGCTTCTGATCATTCATCCATAAGTGGTACAGGTTTGAATCTCGGTGAGGCATAGATGTTGTTTGTTTTACGGCACTGGCTTTCTCCTTTCCCTGGAACCAGTAATCCTAAATTAGGGACTGGCGACTGGTTATAGCCTATTTAGTTGCTCATGGTGGTTGTTAAACTTCTAATTAAAAAAGAAAACGTTTTATAGTCCTTCCATATCTGTTTACATTTAATGGGGCCACTTCAGTTTTCATTAATAGGTCCATTTAGTTCATTATTAGTCACTTAGTTGTTAGTTATTTATGCAGCCATTGTTATTTACACTTTCTGTAAAGTAAACATCTGCTCTTTCAAGAACCACAGCATTTCTTTTTCTGATGTGGTGCTTGTTTTCGTCTACACAGCTTACCTCTACCAGCTTTTAAAAGGTATGATCTGGGAGTAGCTTGATGTTTGCCAATGATCTGTCGTGGTTCCCATGTTTTGTTACTTAGTATCCATACTTTATCATTGGCATGAAACTCTGGTCTTGGGTGTGCATTTCTGTAATAATAACTGTCTTATAATTAATTTGCACTTCATATCTATCTGGACTGTTGGCTGTGTAGGGCTTTACATGACATGACACAGGAATCTTCGTTCTAAGTTGCAACTCATGAACATTTGTGCTGGTGACCCTCCTATTCCGGTGTGTCACAATATTCCAGTCGAGCAAAGTATAAAAGTCAGTTTCTGTTGCAGCACATTTCTTAATATTTTTGGCAATACCCACCATTCTTTCAGCAAATTCATTAGATTTGGGATAACGAGGACTACTGGTAATAAGATCAAATCCTCAGTCCCTTGCTAACTTCTTAAACTTGTAACTGTTGAAGGGCATATTACCAAATATGAAAATCTGAGGAATTCCACATGTTGCAAAAGTTACTTGCAACTTGCTCATTACTTCTTCAGTTGTTTTGATTCCTGAGGGGAATGATTTCAAGCTACTTAGTTAGGTAGCATGCAACTACCAAATAACTTTTACCACCATATTCACCAATATCTGCTGCAATTTTTTCAAAAGGCAAATCTGGAATTTCATGTGGCATTAAACATTCTTCGCAATTAGACTGCTTTAGTTTGTTACACACACAAGAAGATTCTCAATACCTTCGTTTATACATGGCCAGTATGCCCTTGCTTTTGTTTTTTCCGTTCAGAAGTGTGACTCCTGTAGTAATTTA
The DNA here is from genome assembly GCA_039090855.1 of Macrothele yani. Lineage (NCBI taxonomy): Eukaryota > Metazoa > Arthropoda > Arachnida > Araneae > Macrothelidae > Macrothele > Macrothele yani. The sequence goes on along the minus strand of CM076996.1, from coordinate 103,342,615 downwards.
AGCATGTCTTTTCTGAGACTTGATGGAACTAAAACTTTATTACCCGAAAAAAGACTTCTTAATTTAAAAATCTCCCTTTCTCTGGAACATCTTTCACGTTTACAGTACAACCACCCAAGAACTATACAATCTGTTAGAACACCTTCAGTTTGTTGCATAAACTCACAAGTTTTAAGCAATTCCATAATATCAGTTAAGAAATTACCAAAAGTTTCATTTTTGCCTTGACTATGCAGATAGAATTAAAATGTTTCTACTACATTCTTTTTTTGGAACTGCAAATTCTTGCAAAACTGCATCATAGTTATTTCTCTGTTCTGTTTCTAAATCAAAGGTATTATATATTTATAATGCATCTTCACCTATTACGTTTAAAAGAATTGCTACTTTGGTTTCTGAACATTTTGTATAGAGTCTGCTTTTAAATAGATACCAAAACTTTGCTTGAATTTTTTAAAATGTTCACTCATGTTTCCTTCAAGACAAAGTGCATTCAGCTGTTTTATAGATTCCATACCTATTTGTTGAGAGTTCCATGCACAATTAATTATGTTCATCGGTGACACGAACATTAGTATTGAACTTTTCTTGCGGGTCATATTTAGTTTCCATTCTACCGTAAATAATCAGAGGAAATTTTGCGTGCTTGTATAAAATCCTCCTAACACTTCTTTGTCAACATCATTTTTCATCCTGCGGCAAATGGCAAGTTTATACTTAACGATATCTTTACGAGTGGCAATAAATTTGCGGGATGTTGTTCAGGCAAAGGGCGAAAAAAGTCTGGAGCCCAGAGTCATTTGTGGCAACCCTCCACAAACTATATCCAAAAAGGAGAGAGGCTTCATTTCATTGCTGGCATGACAAATTTGAAAACAAAGTACGAAGGAATTTTTTTACCCATGTATATATACATACATATTCGCCAGAATAATGATAAAAAAAGAAACCTTAAAAAAATACAAAGTGTTCCCCAAAATTAGCCAAAGAAATTTCACCACGATAATAGAGCGTCGAAAGGGCAGAAGAATTGTCTTAAAATCGTTGGTTTGTTGTCTAGAGCAAAATCACTGGGTTTTTCCCTCCTTCCCCAATAACTTTGGTTTTGCGTCGATTTGAAGAAATGATTCAGATAACGACTCAAAACGTGGAAAAATCTCGCGAACACTGTAAAACCTGTAATGTTAAATTTTATAATTGCTAAATTCGTTGGGGGGGGGGTTCATGATGGAAACTCAACTTTCTGTTGTCTGATTTGATCAAATATAACCAAGGTCAGACATGGAACTTGATCATAGTGTTCTAATACCTCGAAATATAAACATTGTTCATGAACTAATCGTGCTTTTTTAAAATAAAGAAAATCCTTTAACGTGAGTTCAACAAATATATGCATCCGCACTGCGCGATCGCTTCTTGTGTGCAGGAGGGATGCCGTTCTTGTTTTGGTACCACGTCTATGCACACCCGTGGCCACGACAGCGTGCTTTGGTGACTGCGGTTTCACCATGGCAATGCACTTCCATGCACCATGTTTAAAAATTATATTCTCAGTGCTCAGGCAAAAGCCCAAGGTTGTTTTTTTTTTCTTCATTTGATAGATTAAACCTTTTCTTTGCAAAGAATAATAACTACAGCTTTCTAAGTGCTGTACTGCATTGCCTTTTTAAGCAATGAAGAAAGGATCTCTTATTGCTCATAACTCAAAAACTAAAGCAGATAAACTTGTGCATTGCACCAATGGATTCCTTCATAAAAATTAAAGAATGACGATTTATGTATTTCTTTTTATTCTAAATAACGGAGATACTGCATTTTTACGTGAAACATGTCCCGCCATGCACTAAAATTCAAAAAATATTTATAATTTATCGAAAATAAAAAATTGAAATTTTCAGGGATGTTATCAGTTGGGAGTAGCTACCCATTAAAAAAATTGTAAGAATCTGAGATGGGTTGGTGGAAAATTATTTCAAAATCTGAGTATTTTGCATGGGATGACCCAACAGGCCTTTTTGTGTTGAGAAAATTGTACAATATTTTATTTAAGGCTTTTTTTTTAAACTTAACCCAGGTCTTTTTGTATGAAAAAAGTCTGGCAACTCTTCTCTCTCTAGCACTAATGAGTAAGTACAATTGTGCTCAACCACAGCTCTGCTGGTTGAGAGCTTCTGGGTCCTCCCCAGTTGCAGGTAATTTTGACAAAAATTGTTGAAAAACGCATATAAATTTTCGTTTCTTGCACAATAAATTAGCGTTTGTAATGGGTTGAATAATTTAGCACCACAGATCTGTTTAATTCAGAATGCAAATTTTTTTTATATAGCACTAATTTCAAATTCCTTTGTTCTGGAACATAGCCAGTTTTTGGAGCTTTCTGGAGACCGGGACGTCAAATTAAAGATTCAGACTGTGTTTGAGATCTGCTGTTCATGTTTAAGACCTTTTTAGTATAGTATATATGGTAATTTAATGAGTTAATGAAATGAACAATGTACACTGAAGTGCCAAAAACTGTATCAAGGCTTCGACGCTTGCCATGATTTTTATCAGTTGCATGATGGAATCTCGCGAGTCAGATTGAACAACTGCCAAGTAGGTCTTTGGCAAGCTGACGTGAATTATAGAAGTTTTAACGAGGCATGGTAGTGGGAGCCAGACAGATGGGACATTCAATTTCCGAAGTTGTGCAAACATTCAACATTCCTCGATCCAGTGTCTTGCATGTACCGAGAATACCTCATGGAAGGCATTACCACTCACCGTGGACAGTGCAGTGGCCGACCATGGGTGCTGAATGACCATGACCAGTGGCGTCTGACCAGGATTGTTCATGCTAACAGACGGGAGATACTGGCTCATTAAATATCCCCAAGTGATGTACTCTGTAATGATGATTTATGAAGTCATGCACTTGGTAAGATTAACTTCGCACCGGATTATGTCTATAGAATACTAGTTTATACCGTCTAGGCACGTTAAAAATTTTAATTTTTGCTAAAATACACTAGCGCTTTCGAAACTATTACATGGTTTCATCACCAGATGTAATATAAGACACCTTATGTTACACCTGATGATGAAACCATGTAATAGTTTCAAAAGCGCTAGTGTATTTTAGCAAAAATTAAAAAAATTTAGTGTGCCTAGACAGTATAAACTTTTATTCTATGGTCACTGGCTCAAATAACATTCAATGCAAGGAGGTACCAGAGACACATCCAGCAGGTCAATGCAGCATAATTTAGTGTCCATGGGAGCAGAAGACCCACCAGAGTGACTTTGTTAACACCATGACATTGGACACAGCACCTCACCTGGGCTCGTGAACATGGTAATTGGACCCTGGAAGACTGGCAACATGTGGTGTGGTCCCCTGACTCACGCTACCAGTTGTTACGAGCTAATGATAGGGTTCGGGTGTGGCACAGACCCCATGAGGCCATAGACGCAAGCTGTCAACAAGGCACTGTGCAAGCTCATGCTGGTTCTATACATGTGCTTTACGTGGCACAGTGTCTTTACGTGGCACAGTTTGGGTCCTCTGGTCCTCGTAAACATGTCATTAACTGGTAATCACTTTGTTGCTTTGCAGCCCTTCATGTATCCCAACAATGATGGGATTTTCCAGGCGGACATTGCACCATGTCATTGGGCCAGAGTTGTTCAAAATTAGTTTGAGGGCAATTCTGGGCAGTTCTGACTGATGGTTTAGCCACCACGTTTGCCCAACATGAACCAAATATAGCACATATGGGATGTGGCGGAAAGGTCCATTTGCACTCGGGATCCTGCACCTACATTTTACCAGGAAACTGTGGACAGCTATTCAGATGGCATGGCTCAACATGTCTTCAGAAGTCTGCCGGCCACTTGTGGAATCGATGCCACGTTGAGTTGCTGCACTTCGCTGGGCTAGAGGAGGTCCTGCACAATACTAGGTACGTATCCCACGACTTTGGGCACTTCAATGTAGAACTAATTCAATTTATATGGCTCACATCTTTCCTTCATCATGACTGTCACCTTCACAGTATTGTCCACCTGCCAAATAAGCAGAATTATGCACCAGAGCTGATGTAAGTTTTTTGAAGCATTACCATCAGGTTTTGCCTTTTAATACTTGGTGGCCAAACTTGAACAATTTCCTGCAGTATCCTCAGCTTAGGAAGTGCAAAATACAACAATCTTAGTGGGACAACCCCTTGCATGATTACAAAATTAACATCCAAGCTGTTAACTTCATTTGGATACACTAACATAGATGCCACTATGGTATTTGTAGACTGTGGTGAACTTTGGTAATAAGAAATCCATGTAGTTAAACCTGCCAAAGACAAAATCCAAGGTACTGGAACTATTTTCTGTTTTGTACAGGTGCATCCATGGAAGCCATTGAAATGTAAACAGTGCAGTTTTTATCATACTAATAAGATTCTACATGATTAGGGATTACTTAAGAGATTCTATTGTTTGCATATACCTTAACCACCTAAAAACCACAAACTTCTATTTTTCCTAAAAATAATAATCCGGCATGGATTTCTGTACAGTAACACTTAAAATATGATGCTCAGTCTTTGCTCATCATTAACTGCAACAATTCAGTCACTTCGGAGAAGTGAAAAATCTTGTATATTTTGCAGTGCTTGATGATATGCATTTTATCTGTGGTTTCTACTTTCACTTCCCCTATTTCATGATCCTCCTCACTGTTTTTAATCTTCAATTTTATGCCGCTCAATATTTTCGTCAAGATCTTCATTACTAGGCTCGGTTGCAAGGTTGTCACAGAACACATAATCTTTAACTTCACTTCATCACAACACTATACCATAGTCTGGAGCCAATTGGCAGAATGCAGTCAGGGCTCACACTTGCCTGTAACAGCAAGTTGGAACATGATATACTATTAAAAATCACCAATCACTTACCCTAAAGATCATGGTAATTTCCATCCACAACACACTTCAAGCACGTCAATTATTGTAATGTTGTAGGCCTTCAAAGGTTTACAGACACCTTGCTTACGGTTCCTTCTTCCGAGGATGAAACATCGTATTTTTTTATTTTTTTTTTTATTTGCTAGACAAACAACGCTGGTTTTTTTTAGCCATATGAGATGTAACCATAGCTCGTCAATTCTATAAAAACCACACAAGCATACTACTCATTCATACATTCAATTAAAAAACTATGTACATATTTACATTACATTCCCAGGTGGTTAAACCTTTGTCAACTGTGAGTAACAAAATGCTCCATCTGTTTCAAAACCCATGCAATTCCTACTGCAAGTGTCACCCTCATTCAGCCCCTCACACACAATCCTCTGGCGCTTTCAACAGGCTACTGTCGTCATCAGGAGGCAGGTGTGTCTCACCCGCCCATCACAGCTCAAGTGAGCAGAGCCATTGAGGCACGGGCTCCAGTCGCAATCTCTGAATCTTTTGTCTCTGGCGCCATCTATTGTCATTTCTGCTCTTTTCTTTTTTTCTTTCTAAGCTGTTCAATTTTTATTAAGGCCTTCCATTGTTTAAGTTGCTAGGCTCATTAATGTTGCATATTCTTGATCTGTTTTTTTCAATTAACACTGACTGCAATTCTTAACTGCCTTTCGTTTTTACAGCTCTTAATAATTTTAATATCCTCAAACCTTGGACATTGTTGATTTTCCATACAGTATTGGGTTAATGCTGTCTTAGCTTCTGTTTTATTCCAATTATTTATATGCTGGTTCAATCTATAATTTATTCTTGGTGCTGCCTATATATGACACAGGTGGCTTTTTGGTTTATAGGGATTTCATAAATTCCTGCTCTATCTAATTGGCTGATTTTTCATTTTTAATCACTAAATTTTTTACATTAAGTACCTGATTTCCTACCTGTATGTCATACTTGCCACAAACTTAATTAAATTTTGCTGAAACATTTTCTACATATGGTATTGCCCCTACATATTTTACTAGTATCAATCTTGGCTTTATTGTTAGCTTGAGTTACTTCATAAATCCATTTTTTAATACCTGTTTAGGGTAACCAAAATCATATGCAATTTTTTCAATATATTCAATTTTTCTTTCTTATATTGTTCCATTGATGAGTGTGTTAAACTTCTTTTAATTAGTGTTTTAACACTATTTCTTTTGTGTTAATGGATGCGATGACTGAAAAGGTATTAGTTCTGGGATATATGAAGATTTTCTATGCACTCTGTATTGCATATTATCATTTGTTTTAATTATCATAATATCCAAAAATGCCAAAGTATTGTCATGTTCTTGTTCTACTGTCAATTCAATAGATGGATAAATTTCACTATACTTTTTTGTCAAGTCTTCAAGTTCATCATTTTTTAGCCTGGACAACAGAAAAATGTCATCAACATATCTGCAGTATATCAGTGGTGGATCCTAGAGTTTACTTTTTATTTTTGCCTCTATGGCACTCATTATGATTTCAGCAAATAAAGTTGACAATGGTGACCCCATAGTTCCACCATAATTTTGTTTGTACATCTTGTTGTTAAACTTAAAAATGTTATTTTCATATATGTACAATAAAATTTCTCTTAATTCCTCTATTTGTATTGCATTCATTGTCTGTAACACATATAATTTTTCAATAATTATTATGTGCCTAGCACACCAGTACCTCATGTAATTGAAATAATTATTAAAAAATTGTGTTACAGACAATGAATGCAATACAAATAGAGGAATTAAGAGAAATTTTATTGTACATATATGAAAATAACATTTTTAAGTTTAACAACAAGATGTACAAACAAAATTATGGTGGAACTATGGGGTCACCATTGTCAACTTTATTTGCTGAAATTATAATGAGTGACATAGAGGCAAAAATAATAAGTAAACTCGAGGATCCACCACTGATATACTGCAGATATGTTGATAACATTTTTCTGTTGTCCAGGCTAAAAAATGACGAACTTGAAGACTTGACAAAAAAGTAATGATATTTACCCATCTATTGAATTGACAGTAGAACAGGAACCATAATACATTGGCATTTTTGGGTATTATGATAATGTGCAATACAGAGTGCATAGAAAATCATCATATATTCCTGTATTAATACCTTTTCAGTCATCGCACCCATTAACACATACAAGAAATAGTGTTAAAACACTAATTAAAAGAAGTTTAACACACTCATCAATGGGGCAATATAAAAAAGAAGAAATTGAATATATTGAAAAAATGCACATTATTTTGGTTACCCTAAATAGGTATTAAAGAAATGGATTTATGAAGTAACTCAAGCAAATAAGGCCATGACTGATAAAAAATACTTTTAAAATATGTAGGGGTAATCCCATATGTTGAAAGGGTTTCAGCTGAAATTAATAAAGTTTGTGGCAAGTATGACATACAGGTAGGAAATCAGGTACTTACTGTAAAAAATTTAGTGATTAAAAATGAAAAAATCAGCCAATTAGATAGAGCAGGAATTTATGAAATCCCTATAAACCAACAAGCCACCTGTGTCATATATAAGCAGCACCAAGAATAAATTATAGTATAGATTGAACCAGCATATAAATAATTGGAATAAAAAGAAGCTAAGACAGCATTAACCCAATACTGTATGGAAAATCAACAATGTCCAAGGTTTGAGGATATTAAAATTATTAAGAGCTGTAAAAACGAAAGGCAGTTAAGAATTGCAGAGTCAGTGTTAATTGAAAAAAAAACAGATCAAGATTATGCAACATTAATGAGCCTAGCAACTTAAATGAACAATGGAAGGCCTTAATAAAAATTGAACAACAGCTTAGAAAGAAAAAAGAAGAGAGCAGCAATGACAATAGATGGCGCCAGAGACACAAAGATTCAGAGATTGCGACTGGAGCCCGTGCCTCGATGGCTCTGCTCACTTGAGCTGTGGTGGGCGGGTGAGACACACCTGCCTCCTGATGACGACAGTAGCCTGTTGAAAGCGCCAGAGGATTGTGTGTGAGGGGCTGAATGAGGGTGATACTTGCAGTAGGAGTAGCACGGGTTTTGAAACAGATGGAGCATTTTGTTACTCACAGTTGACAAAGGTTTAACCACATGGGAATGTAGTGTAAATATGTACATAGTTTTTTAATTGAATGTATAAATGAGTAGTATGCTTGTGTGGTTTTTATGGAATTGACGAGCTATGGTTACATCTCATATGGCTAAAAAAAACCAGCGTTGTTTGTCTAGCAAAAAAAAACAAACAAACAAAAAAACTGTTTCATCCCCGGAAGAAGGAACCATAAGCAAGGTGTCTGTAAACCTTTGAAGGCCTACAACATTACGATAATTGATGTGTGTTGTGGATGGAAATTACCATGATCTTTAGGGTAAGTGATTGGTGATTTTTAATAGTATATCATTTATGAATTGAACGTAAACTATGCGCACTTTGCAGGGGTTCAGTACCTTAAAAGTGCAAATATAATAAGTTGGAACATGTTTGTTTTTGCACTGACATTCAAGATAGTGCAGGTTGTGACAAGATTTTTGTTCCAACAACTCAGCAGCTTCAGCAGTTATAAATTATAGTGTATTTAATATACTTTCTCCATCTTTAGCACTTTCAAATTGTTTTAATTAAAACAAGTGTAAAAGAAACGATACTCCCCTCCCCACGCACACTCCTCAAACTATTGGGTTGTCGGAAAAGTCATGACGTTATCGCTATGGCATTCGACAGGTGCCAGTTCTACTGCAGTCTAAAAGGAATAGTGAGCGATTTGGTTGATTTGCAAAGATTTGACATCAAGTTGAAGATGGAAGACCAAATTGTGCATTTTCGCTATATTTTACTGTTTTACTTCCGTAAAGGGAAGAACGTGCATCAAGCTTGTGAAAAGTTGCGTAAAGTGTATGGTGATAATGCTCTACAAGAACATCAGTGCCAGCGGTGGTGCACAAAATTCTGTGCTTGTGATTCTGACCTCAACGATGCTCCTCGGTCCGGGAGGCCAACCGAGGTTTATGACTACCAAATCAAGGCATTGATCTAGTGAAACCCACGTTATACGACACAAGAAATTGCAGACACATTGCACATCTATCATTCAAGCGTTCACGACCACCTGAAGAAGCTGGGATACGTAAGCAAGCTCGATGTGTGGGTTCCTCATGAACTCAAAGAAGCTGAAATGACGGCGCATATAAACATCTGTGATATGCTCATTAAACGTGAGGAAAACAATCCTTTTTTGAAGCAACTGATAACTGGTGACGAAAAGTGGATTTTGTACAACAATGTGCTGCGCAAACGGTCTTGGTCCCGACGTGCTGCTTCGCCTCAAACGACGTCCAAAGCAGACATTCGTCAGCGGAAGGTTCTGGTCTCAGTGTGGTAGAATTTTAAAGGTGTCGTGTGTTTCGAGCTCCTACCACGGAACCAAACAATCAATTCGAATGTGTACTGTCGGCAATTGGACAGTTTGAACGAATCCATCGTCCAGAAATGTCCAGAGCTCGTTCATCGTCAAGGTGTGTTCCATCACGACAATGCAAGACCACACACAAGTTTGATCACCCGCCAAAATTATTGGAGCTTGGGTGGGATGTGATGCCACACCCAGCATACTCGCCTGACCTTGCGCAGTCACACCTCCACTTGTTTCGCTCTCTTCAAGAGTTCTTGTGTGGTATAACGTTCAATTCAGATGAGGCTGTAAATCAGCACCTTGTACAGTTTTTCGCCACGAAAGACTGGTCCTTCTATGAACGAGGCATTCTGCAGCTACTGGAAGATGGCGAAAGGTTATCGAACAAAACTGGCATTATATCATTGATCTTTGTTCTTTCTATCAATAAATGACCTTTGCAAAACATGGTTAAAATACATCATGACTTTTCCGACAACCCAATAGTTAAACCTTTTACACCATAATTTTACCACTGGAATATATTTTTCTTTCAATTTACAGTCTACAATATTCATTTAGATCTATGGTTTTTTAATAAATTGTAATAAAAAGGTAATAAATTGTCCTTCAAAACAAATGGAAAAATGTGGATTTTTTTTCACAACTTTAAGCTCAAATTTTTTTTGGGGGAAAACCAAGTGATCAAGTTTTGGTATAATGTTACCAAATACACTATCTGCCAACAAGTAATTGGAGACCCCTGCAATCTACGATATCTGTGGCCCTGATACACGTCATTCCCGCCGACGTTAAATATCGTATGAGAAACAACAACGCAACCAGTTGCGTGCAAGATACCACGTAGTTCGGAGCTCTCTGATTTCGAGAAAGGTGTAATCGTCGGGTATCACAGAAATGGCCGATCCATATGTGACATATCCAGCAAGTTGAAGTACCGTAAATCGACAGTGGCCTACGTAATTGGCAAGTGGAAGATGAGAGGTGACTGTCGGAATGTGCCCCAACCCGGCAGACCCACAAAAATGGGAGTTAAAGACCGACGGGTGCTGGCCAGAGAAATTCGAAAGAACCGCACCAAATCGATGGGCTACATCCGCTAGGAGTTTCAACAGGTATCCGGGAGTGTTCTTTCGATGAATATCGTCCGTAAGGAAGCCCGTCTGCTCGGTTATCATGGACGTGCTGCCGCCACAAGCCTTTGATCACCAAGTCCAATAGCGCTGCTCGGCTAACGTGGTGCAAAGAACATCGACAGTGGACTGTTGAACAGTGGAAACAGGTTCTCTGGAGCGACAAATCAAGGTTCACCCTCTACCGTTCGGATGGCAGGGTCTGGGTTTGGCGTCTGCCTAAAAAACGCCTCCTGCCGTAATGTATTGTGCCAACTGTGAAGTTCGGTGGCGGTGGAATTATGCTATGGAGGCGTTTCTCCTGGTATGGCACGGGACCCTTGGTCGCAATTCCTGGTAACGCAGAGACCTACTGCACCATTTTCGATGACCATGCGCTTCCTACGTTGTGGCAGTTTTATGGGGTGGACCCATGTTACTTTCAGGATGACAATGCCACCTGTCATGTTGCGAGGTCCACCATGGCTTGGTATGGTGACAAAGGGGTTAATCGAATGGACTAGCCTGCGCAGAGCCCGGATCTTAACCCCATCTCGAGCACCTCTGAGACGAGTTGGAGCGTCGACTTAGTACCCCCCTTCCGAAATCGGTGAAGGAACTGACCTGTCTTCTCCAAGCCGAGTGGAAGAAAATACCACTAGCCGTCGTACAACGCCTGGTTGAGAGTATGCCCCGGAGGGTCTCAGCTGGAGGCTCCACCAACTATTGAAGGTGAATAAACTTCGTTTTCCTTTGCTATCACAGGTGTCCAATTACTTGTTGGTAGATAGTGTAGAAGTCTGGTATAAAATTCAGATTTTTACTGTGTACCCTACTAGAGATACAGCTACTGAAAATTAAAAATTTCCCATTTTCATCAGTGAAAAAAATCTTAGAAGGGCTCAAAACACTCCAGTTTTCTCACCCTATGTACAATCTGTTACCATGGTAACCGATTGCACAATGAAATTGGTTTGAGTGTTTTGACCCCTTCCCGGTGAAAATTTGGCTCTGAAATTGAAAAAAAATGCAACTTTCAATAGTCTACTTTGACCACCAATAAAATTTCCAAACATCTCAGGTAATAAAAAAGGATAAACCAAAATAATCAGCATTTCATTCTGAGTGAAGTGGTGTTTTTGAATTAGCTAAATTAGGGGAAAAGTTAAGCATTTTGCATAAATGTTTGCAACTCCAAAAATGGAGGTGTTCCAAGTGCCATCTAAGGAGCTCTCTGCCAAACAGTCAGGAACTTTTTCTTATAACATTGGTTTTCAACTCTCTAAAGATGTATAAACTGTGCAACAAATAAAAAAAATAAGAAACAGAAATGGGTCAGCAGCCAATTTAATGGAAATTTGTTGAAATAGTAAGGAATGCAGAAAACCTGAAAGAAGTGTACCATTTGGAATGTCTGGTTCCAACTGTCAAACATTGGGGTGGATCTGTGATGATTTGGGCAGCCATATATATCTTTGTATTCAGCAGGCTCCATAATTACCCTACATGGTTGAGTTACTGCCAACGACGAGTACTTAAGACATTCTAGGTGATCAGGTGCATCCTATGGTCAAAACGTTGTTTCTGAACAATGCCATTTTTCAATATGATGTATCCATACACTCAGCCAGAACAGCTCAGCCATGGTTTGAGGAGCACCAAGATGAACTTCCAACATCTGCCCTGACTAGCTCAATCACCTGACTTGAATATCATCAAACCATTGTGGGCAGTTTTGGTAAGCAGAGTGAGAAGCAGATTCCCTCCTTCAACATCTCTAAAGCAATTGGCTGATGTTCTGATTGATGAATGGTACAACATTCCTCTGGAGAGTATTCAAAAGCTGTATGAATCTGTTCAAAGAAGGTTGAAAGTTGTATTTAAAGGCAAGTAGTGGTCCAACACCTTATTAATAAAGACAACTTGCCTATTTGCCAGGTGTTCACATTTAGTCCACCCCCCTCCCCCATGTGTGTAATATTAGTGGTGTCGCTTGCCATCGAGGTTGGGTGTGTGCTGTTAAAGGGGGGATGTGCAAACATTTTGCCATGTAATCAGAGATGAAAAATTTATGCATTGATTTTGAACATACAAAAACATTTTTTTTTATTTAGCAGTCATTGAATTAAAAGAAAAAATGTTATCTCATCTATACAGACAACAAAACTTCAAATTATGTTTTTTTAAGCCTGTGCTCATAAACATATCAATTCACACTGCGACGAAAAGACAGAAAAACTGCAATTCGTGGCAGAACGTTGAATTGTATGTATAACTCCACCCGATGCCAAACGCAGATGAATCACCTGTAGTGCCCTTTTAGGCGCACACACCCTGGATGTTTATAGCTTCTGCGAAAATAAAAATGTGACCTGCAGCACCATCTGGAGAGCCTTTGTATCATAGCTGCTTTACGTGCCTCGGATGTTCACTGGCACACCTACACAGTTTTAGAATTAGAAATAAATCTTTTACTGGCCCAGTGGACTACTAGAATTTGCAAACCACTGGTCTGTAAAAAAAATAATAAAGACATTTGCATATATATGTAGAAAATAATATATTTCAATGGAAATATCTCCAATATTTGTTTTTAAACCTGTCATTAGTTTGCAGCCTAAAAAGAAAGCCATACAGCAAGGTAAAAGAAATAGAACTTCATTTTTTGACTTGTGACAAATTGGGGAAAAAATGCTGACCATCTGGGCCAGTAAAATAGTTCAGTGGTCCGACGGAAGTTCCAATGGCCAGTGGACCACTGGGTAATTCGAATGCTGCCTACAGATGGGAATACTACAAAACTGTTTTGTTTACTCAATGAAGTAACAAACCTTTACCACTTTATGAAAACATTGTATAAAGAAATTAATTTTAGCCATCACGCAAAGCCTTAGGACAAACTTTGGTGAATCTTGTTATCACAACGTTGAATTGTGTTGCTCCATGGGATTGCATGGAGCAACACAATACAACATTTCAACGTTGGTGTGCCAGCACACTCTGAGAGATCAGCTGTATGTTTGAAACCACAGGGAAATAAAAACATGACCTGTAGCGTCATCTAGGTATTGCTTGTACCACAGTTGAGTTGCTTGAAAACCGTTGGATGTCCTCAGGATTTAATTAGCACAAATGTGATACATGCTTAATGAAATTAACAAAACTTCTCTTCTTAATGAAAACATTGTGTGGGGGGAATTAATTTTAGTCACCACTCGAAACCCCAGGACAAACTCTGCCGAATTTCATTAGAAATAAATCCTAAAATGTAATGTTGATAGTATAGGTTAAATAATTTGCAAGGACTATGTGTGGTGTTCGCCACACACCTAGCACACTCCAAATATTCGCCCCTGATATACAATTTTTAAATTGAGGTACCTTACAAGCCATGTTAAAACAGATTTTATATATACAGGGTGTTTCCCAAAGTCGCGGCTCACTTCAATAACTCGAATGAATTCGAACAGAAAAACGGGGTCAACGGGTATTACTGAGGGATGATATGATCTATTTCAAGGGATATGTGAATGATCCCCCAGGCCCCCCTGATCAGGGAGTTCAGGGAGGGGGCACGCTATCTCGTAAACAAAGCAAGTTAGGAAAAAATTTCCAATTACAAAGTTATACAGCGTTTTTACCGTAGTGTAATTCCGCAGTAAAATTTCTAATAGCTCTCCAGGTTCGGCCTGTGGTGCCCTCTTAAGCAATTGCCATCTACAAGGAAAAGTTGTTTTCCCCGTAAATTTTGAAATGTTTCTGCCTTTTACTGAGTTTTGTAAGAAAAGGCATCTAAGGGGACTATTTTTTCGTTGGCGAAACTAAGGGTTCGAAAGCACTCCCCCCCCGGACATCTCACTCTTTTCGCCAAGAAGCTGTAAAGTCACCTAAACTTTGCACAAAATGCCGCTGTGTGGTAAATTTAGGGTTTCAGTTTATGTATCTAGAACTTTAGAAGGAAATCTTAGAAATTATGGTCCTAATTTATTCCCAAATCTCGGAAATAAATTATTGCCTATGGTAACCCCCACTTCAGGAGCTCAACAAATACAAAAATCAACAGGTATTTTGGGGAAAAAGCAACTCGCAGTAAGATAGCCTTGCAGTAGTGATTGATCTATCGGGACAAAACAAAGTAGACGATTTTTTTTTTTACCACCAACTTGATAGCTGAATTCAACCAAGCAGTTATTCTAACTTATCACAGTGGCTTGTAGTCGAAAATCGTGCTGAACTGTATAAACTTGCCCTTTTAATGCAGTAACTCGTTCTAATAACAATACTATCAGTAATAGTGAGGAAAAGATCACATGTAAATCATTCACAAAATTCAAAATGTCCGCCATCAGCTACAACGCACGTTTGAATTCTATGAAGTACAGTTTCTGGCAACTTACGCAGCTGACGCGAAGGAATACTCCTACAGGCATTAATAATTCGTTGTTTCAAAACATTCCTATCATCGGATGGTGTTGCATAAACTTGGGATTTCAAATGGCCCCAAAAATAAAAATCCATTGGTGTTAAGTCCGGTGAACTGGGTGGCCATTCTACGTTCCTGTCATATCCTATAATCCTCTCCTTGAAAGTTCGTTTGAGGAAATTTTGAACAGGCAATACTTTATGTGCTGGGCTCCATCGTGTTGAAACCACATAAGACTACTTTGAAGAGGAAGACCATAAAAAAAAAAAACGGAAAGTACTTCCTTTAGAAGGTCACAATAACTTCCTCCAGTGAAGCGGACCTTTAAAGAATACAGGGCCAAGAATTGTTTCTCCATATCCCACACCATACTGTAACAGACCATTTTCTTTGATGACTAACATCTCTTGTCTCGTGAGGATTATCCAGAGCCCCAAAATGAGAATTGAGTTTGTTTGTTACACCCTCAAGAGAGAAATGGGCCTCATCAGTCCACAAGAAGTCTTGCAGAAAAGAAAGTTGATAATTTTTTTCTAGAATGAAATTCCACCAATCCAACCGTCATTCATTATCACCTTCATATAAAGCCTGCTGTAAATGGACGTGGTATGGGTGCAAACCATGCAGATTCAAAATTTTCCAAATTCTGGCGTTGGAAAGGCCACATGGTAAGCTCATTTCTCTGGTACTGATTTGACTGTTTAAAAGAGCATAAGCAACAACATCTTCAGGAACCAGCGCACCAGATCCTTGAGGTCTTCCAATGCGTGGTCTGGGACTCGCAGTGTCTGTTGCTCGTAAACACATAGCAATACGTCTTAGGGTGGAAGAATTTGGACACAGCAAATCAGGGAAACGTTCTGCATATAATTTTCTAGCAGCGTGAGCATTTCGTCTACATTCTCCAAAAATTAATAACATTTCATAATATTCAGCAAATGAATAACTTTCCATTAGTAGGGTTTGCTCTTCACATATAAGTTAGAATTAATTAAATTTTTCACCTTTTCATAAGCCCGGCATAGCAAAGGTGTTCCGAGGCAAAGTTCTTAGAAAAAAACTACTTAAAATGCTTTTAGACTGACAATACGAATGAAATCAAAAGACGAATCGTGCTTCATTGATTAACGCTCTTCGCAAATGGACTTTTACTTCCGCAGACCGCATTCTCAGAATAAAAAAGTAACTTTGCATAGTGCCATTGATCATATGGTGGGTGCAAATTAACAAGTATTTGCATAAGTAAGCGACACATTGTCCACAAAAGACACCCACCAACTCTAAGAAACTGACAACACTGCTAGGATCCTGTGTTCTTGTAAGGTTTAACCGAATAAATATGCACATACAAGTCTTGGACCCACCAAGTGGTACTTTATATTGCCTGATTTAAACAATATTAAGTAAATCAGGCAATATAAAGTACCACTTGGTAAGTCCCTAGTGGTTGAAGATTTCTATTTACATACAGTTTTGCATCTCATCATTTCACACAATTTTTTTTGGTTTACTAGGATGTTATCTAACCGCGACCACTTTAGCATTTTCATATATATATATATATATATATATATATATATATATATATATATATTTGGGCTCTTGTGGGTCGTTGGTCCAGTTCAGTTTGATCTTCATTCATGGCATTGACCGGTTTGGTCTGCCGGTAAGCCTTTTTTTAGTGTTTACATTTTTGTTTTTTGAATTTCTGTGTCTGTTTTGACGTTTGGTTTGGTGGCCTAGGGAGCATGACCAACTGACATTTTTGGCTCGCCTTGTCGTTTTTGGTACTAGAAAGGCCACTCCCACAGGTTGATGCGCTCCTGATGACGGCAACCTGTTTTCTGTTCATTTTTCGGTTTTCCATTTTGAATTTAATTCTGTATTCTTTATGGAATTTTAATTTTTTGCAATTCTTATTTTTTACAATTCACTCTATATTTGCTACTACATGATTATAGCTGCCTTTGGCGCTTCTCATGGTACTAGCTTTACTTTTGCGTTTTGTTTTTCTTTTCTTACTTTTGCGAATTAATTTATATATGTAAAATCTGTTTTTACTAATATATAATGTGTGTGGGGTTTTTTTTTGTTTTTTACAGATACTACACAACTTTCAAAATGAACATATCTAAACTTGTGATTTTGTTTTAATGATTTTACAGGTTTTTTCTGAAGTACTGGCAGTCATACTTTTTGCATCATGGGGAACATATTTGCCAACCTTTTCAAAGGCCTTTTTGGAAAGAAAGAAATGCGTATCTTGATGGTGGGTCTGGATGCTGCTGGTAAAACCACTATTCTTTACAAACTGAAGCTTGGAGAGATTGTGACTACAATTCCTACTATAGGTAATGTCTAAATTTCTTTGGGCTTGTGTGCTGTTTCCCTTTTGTTTTGGAAATATTTATTTCTGCATTATTTTGATGAGGCAATCTCTTAAAATTGGTTATTTCTTGTTGGGAGGAATGTACACTGTATCTTAACATGAACATGGCAAAACTTGACACTAATGCGTGAGAGGTACTGAAAGTAAGCAAGAACTAGAAATCCATTTTGTATCAAGTTCTGAGCAGGGTATAAACTGGCTTTTGAAAACCTTTAGCATTTTAGCTAAAATCTCCAGAAACATTTTAGCATTTTGAAATTTCTTTAAGCATTTTTTATAAACAATTTAGCATTTATTCAGAAACATTTATTTAGAGACCAATAAAAACACTAGTTTAAAAAAAATTCATTAATTTACAATGCGACGATGCTTTTTATTTAACCATTTTTCATATGCAATTCTAAAATCGAATTCTTTATAACCAGGTCCTTCTATATTAATGGTTAATAATGTGTTTTTACATTTTCTGTTGATAAACTATTTCTAATAAAAAAAAAATCCGTACGAAAAACAGTGGAAATGTAAAGACAAAACAAAACAAAAGAAAAATAAATAAAATAAAATCGCTTTGCATGCAAACAACGAAAACCAAAAGCTTGATCCGTTCTGTAAATGTCAAACATAAAATTCTCATCTTCGCACACAAAAATGAAAAAGAAACAAAAGTAAATTATTATGCACTTAAATATTTCGAAATACAAAAAGTAAAAACATGAATCTTAAAATGTGAGGAAGGAAGAGAGATACTTGTACAATTTTCAAGAAAAATACAACATACAACTTTCCTCCGTGAGCAGCAAAAAAAAAAAAAAAAAATGTGAAAAAATACTTCGCGGATCTTTCAAAGGAACGTAAGCAAAACACACTCTAGCGAAGCTCGGATCTTTCGAAGTAACATAAACAGCACACTCCGAGCTTCGCTAGAGTGCGTTTGTTTATGTTATGGAGCGTGAGAAAATGTACAATTACAGCTGGCACTGTAATGACAAGCAGGAGGAAAACGTGGGAACACATGCATGTGTTCTACGCCAATCTTTGCAAACAAAACAGTATAAAAAAGTCACTACTTTGTGCTTTAACTGAAAGAAAAGAAGACACAATATACACTGAAGTGCCAGAAAAACTGGCACACTAGTCTAATACTCGGTAGGTCCCCCACTGGAGCGCAGGACTGCAGAAATACGATGGGGCATGGACTCCACTAGCTTCTGGAAATATGCTGTAGGCAATGCACACCATACTGCAGAGCGTTTCACAATTCGGTTATATTCCAAGGTCTCGGATTCCTGTGTTTGATAGCGTGTTGCATGGCATCCCAAATGTGTTTTATCACGTTCAGATGGGGACTTGGGTGGGATGGCAACACCCCAAACTCAGATGAATGCTCCTCTAACCATAATGTGACATCCCGACACTTGTGTGGAGATGCATTGTCCTGTTGGAACAGGCCCAACCCATCAGCATGAATGCAGAACATGAATGGGTGTACCTCGTCAGAAAAGATGCGCACATAGCATTGGCTGGTCACAGACGTTTGTAGACGTATCAGGGGTCCCAGTGAAGTCCAGCTAAACGCACCCCATACCATTACGGACCCCCACCAGACAGTACAGTTCTCTGTTGACAGGTGGGATCCATGACTTCATGGGTTTTGTGCCACACACTAATCCTTCCATCTGCCCGAAACAGTTGGAAACGCGACTCGTCAGACCAGGCTACTTGTTTGCAGTCATCAAGTGTCCAGTGATGGTGTTGCCGTGCACCCATCAAGGGGACTCTAGTTGGACGTGGGCTCCCAAAGCCCATATCGTGCAGGGTATGTTGCACAGTCTGGACGCTGATGCTTGTTGAGGCTCCAGCATTGAATTCCGATGATACCTGCGAGAGTGTTGCATACCTATCGCGTGAAACGATTCTTGACAGCCGACGATGGTCACATTTACCCAATGTCTTTTTATGACCACACTGGTATCGTAGGTTGGAGGTTTTGCTGGAATTCTTGTAGTCACGGTACACTCTTGCAATGGTCCTCCGTGAAAATTCGAACTTCGTTTCTTCCTCCGAAATACTATGGCCCATCTCGCAAGCGTCAACTATGATGACACTGCGTTGAAAATCGCTTAAATCGTTATTATTTGTCATTCTCGTGCCGAAAACAGCTCTGACAGCTGGCAAGGATGTCTATCGCTTTTATATACGCACTGGCAGACGCAACCAAGTACGCGCATGAGTGACGTTGCTATGTATTTTGCATAAGCTCGTCTGTACCAGTTTGCAATCGAAATATTAAAAATTCTGTAAAAACAGACCTATTCGTAAATCAGTAAAATTAAGCAGAAATCCATAAATTTTACTGATAATCCGTAAAAGTTGGCAAGTATGTTACATACTTTAAAATTTGTGCGTCTTGCTTTTTAGAAATCCTTCAACATTTGCGGTGAAATAATTTAGGACACTAAACTACACATTTACCCTATGTAAACAAAAAAAAAAAGAAAATAATAATTCAGATTTGAAATTAAATTTGTGGAATTTTTCCGAAATTTGTAAACTTGATGTTTTGAAATTCGTTTACGTAGATTGATTGCCAAATGCGATTGCTCATCTTGGACACGCTGTTTTTGAATGCCGATCGAGCGTGACAAAAAAAAATTTAACCAAAAGCAAAAGTAAATAAAAAGGGGGTGGGGGAAACTTACCTTCAGCAGTTGCAAGGATGTTTTTCTTCTCTGATTTCTGGCATAGCTCACACGAAATGTAAGGTTGACCGTCGTGCCATCTTACTTTAGCCCACTTATAAAGTGAAAGCCACTTCTCCACTAAAGATTTGGATACCTTAGGGTTTTTAGCTGGCTGTTGTGTTAGTAGTAACACTTTCAATATTGTTTTTTCATTTGGAACTTATTCCTAACCATTTATCCATATTTAGACTATGAAAATTTTTTTTAACACACATGAATAAGGCCACATGAAAAAAGATTACTGCGAAACCGAACACTTGAGACAGAGATGACCACGATTGAAGACTAGGTGTTGCCCATTTTCAAAAACCCAAAGCGGGGAGGACGTAAGGAAGAGCTCTGTTTATGACATCGTAGAAACTGGATTGGCTACTAGTTTCTATGCATCATTTGACGTCACATGATGAAAGAAGAGAAATTCCACCATGACGATATTTGGTATGCATACGATGGAACTGCAGAATTTTAATGGCGCTCACTAAGAACATGCATGCTCGCGGAATTCCGCTTTTTTCGTCTTCATTTGGGTCATTCTCGAGATTGATGCAAAACTGAAGAGAAATTTTGGGGGAGTAGTTAGGAGTAAGGTTGGGGTCATTCCACTTAGTTTTTCAAAACTTGAAGTGTAACGGAGTGAAAGTTTTTCCCGTAATCATAATTTCTTTTTTTTTTTTTCTTGCGATGTTGCCACTGTCCAGTATTGTTAAATATAGTTTTATTGCATAAATGTTTGTATTTAAGCATGAAACAATTTCCAAAAATGGAAATTAAGATGGCGCGAACATTTTCCCGTAATCTTCAGTGATGAGATTCTTCCGTGGATTCGAGGAATTCAGGTTTGCCGTTATCGTTTAGGGTATTCTCGAGATCGAGGCACAACTCAACGGAAATTTCGGGGGATTTATGGTAGGTGGAGGTTCATTTTCGGTTTGAGGACATAATTCCACCTTTCGAAAACTCAAGTTACACCGAGTGAAGACCCCCCCCCCCAAGTGATCTTTTTTTTCTCTCGCAATGTTTTTTCCCGGTGTTTTTGTTCAGTGTCCATTTTATTCCATAAACAATTATATTTCAGCTTAAAAGGGGAGGGGGGTTCAAAAACGGAAGTCATCATTTGGGTTATTCTCAAGATCCATGCAGAACTGAAGAGGGGGATGGGTGTTAGGGAGAGGTTGTTTTCCATTTGGGAATGGTATTTCGTCTTCCAAAACTTTCGAAAGCTGAAGTTAAACGGAGTGACTATTTTTCCTGTAATCTTAATTTTGTTTTTCTCACGATGCTGCCTGTTCCCAATATTGTTATTAAATGTCATTTTATTGCATAAATGTTTGTGTTTTAGCATGAAACTGTGGGCAACGATTTTAAAAATGGAAGTTAAGACTGCGCGGAGATTTCCCTGTAGTCTTCAGGCGAAGATTCTTTCGTGGATTCGAAGAATTCCGCCATTTACGTTATCATTTTGGGCATTTTTGAGGTCAATGCACAACTGAACACAAATTTTGGGGGGTAATGGTGGGGGAGAGGGATTCGTTTTTCGTTTGACGCCAAGATTCCGTCTTACGAAACTTACGAAAAACTGAATTTGGGTGCAGCGAAGATTTCTCCCATAATCTTATTTTTTCTGTCACGATGTTCCTTCTGCCCAGTATTGTTCGTAAATACCCTTTTCTTCCACAAATACTGCATTTCAACCCAAAAATGAAGGAAGAAGTTTCCAAAAACGGAAGTCGGTCGGAGCGAAGATTTCTCCTGAAATCGCATTTTTCTTTTTTTTTTTCTTTCCATGATGGTCTCACTATCCTGTGTTATTAAGTGTTACTTTCTGCCCATAAATGTCTGCACTTAAGCTTGATAAGGGAGGGGTAATTTTCCAGAAGCGGAAGTGACGGAGTTGGAAAAATTGTTAGAATTGATGCATGGTGTTCGAAAGTATTCGTATTCTGAAAGTCGCACCATTTATTTAAAGTAGCGAAAGCTTTGATATGTGTTCATGGTCCTCAGATGACAATTTATCCATCATGATGGATAAATTGTCATCTGAGGGAATGAAAGGGGAGGAGGAAAGAAAAGTGGTGAAGAAATAGGAAGGGAATTATGTCAGAAAGAAAAACTAATTGAAGATTGCTGTGCAGCTGCCAACAAAAGACAAATATGGCCATGGAACTTGCTGAGAAGCTAAAGCAACACCAGAGGAAAATTGAGCTGATGTTCTAGCAAGTAAAAAAAAAAAAAAAAAAAAAAAAAAAGAGGGTGAGATGTGTTTGAAGCAGTGTCTTTTAAAATCACTTTATTTTGTTTTGAATTCAGTAATTTTATATTGTGAATACAGTGAAAAATTCCATCTTGCTAGTGCTGCTTTATAATCACACTTTCTTGTCGCATGTTCTGATTTTTTTTGCCCGATTAAAAAGTTCAGCTTTTTTGTTCCTTGGTCAGTCTCGTGTATGTAAGAAACAGCGCCATTTAAACGTTTTCGCATTTATGCGAAAAGAAATAAGAATATTTTATCAAAATTGCATTTATTTTTGCCCCCGTAGCAGAATCACGGCGACATACGTCTCAGATTTATTTTGGTCCTGCAGACAAAAACAATATCCCCCAGAACCCCATTAAAACCATCTTGCAGACTCCCTATCATAGATGCAAGTTTTTTGCCTTCCAAAATTTTCAAAAACGGAAGTTAGGCGGCGTGAAGATTCCTCCCGTAATCGTAATTTTTTTTTCTCTCGCGAAGGACGACGTAGGTCACAGAATTATTCTGTACTCGTCCCCGTAGCAGAATCGCGGCGACAGCCGACGTGCATTGCAGATTTATTTTGTACTCTTACCCGTAGGAGAATCGCAGCAATGTCCGACGTACATTGCAGGTTGATTTTGTACTTGTTTCCGTAGCAGAATCGCGGCGACAGCCGACGTACATCGCAGGTTGATTTTGTACTAGTTTCCGTAGCAGAATCATGGCGATGGCTGACGGATATCGCATATTTATTTTGTACTCATACCTATAGGATTGTGGCGACGTACATTGCAGGTTTATTTTATACTCGTTCCCGTAGCGGAATTGCGGCGACTGCCGACGTATATCGTAAATTCATTTTCTACTCGTACTCATAGCAGAATCGCGGCGACGGCTGACTCACATCGCAGATTTATTTTGGCCCTGCAGACAGAAACGATATCCCCAGAAAACTTGCCTCTCATCACAGATGCAAGTTTTCCGCCTTTCAAAATTTCTGAAAACGGAAGTTTAGGCGGAAGGATTTCTCCCGTAATCGTAATTTTTTTTTTGTTTTTTTCCGACGTTCCCTCGATGCTTGAGGAGGGAATTATTCGATATCGTTGTTAAATATCATTTTATTGCATAAATATTTGTGGTTTGGTTTGAAAATGGAGGCCAACAATTTCCGAAAACGAAAGTTTGACTGAACTCAGTAATCTTGAATTCTTTTTCTTGCTTCCCTGAGCCCTATATGGCCATTAAATATTATTTTATTAGATAAATGTTTGTATTTAAGATTGAAAAATGGAGAACAAATTTCTGAAAACCAAAGTTGTATGGAACAAAAATTTCTCCCTCTAATAATAGAAAATGATGGAAGATTTTCTGATAACCAAAGTTGTACGGAGCCAACTTCTGTATTGTTGTTTAATCATCATTTAATTACATAAATGTTTGCACTTGAGATGGGAAATAGAGAAAAATGTTCCGAAAACGGAAGTAGAACAGAGTTAAGATTTCTCCTCTTATGACAATATTTTCCTAGTGATGCCTCTGTGCTTTATTGTTGTTAAATATCATTTTATTCCCTAAATCTTTGTGTTTCAGCTTGAAAATATTGGTAAAATTCCAGATACAGAGAACCAGAATGTTCTTGATTTTAATTAACATTTCAATTGCTGTAGTACCTAGGTTAGAAATTTGTTTAGGTAGAAAAATATGTCTGCGCAATTTTTATTGTTTTTCACATTTAGTAGTTATCTTGCACAGTGACCACCCGCAGATTATTTTGTGGCACAATATCTGTCGCAGACTGACCAGGAACTTTCTGCTATGGGGATTTTTGCAAAATGCGAAAAATGCGATCACAGTTTAAACCCTGGTTCTGAGTAAAATTTCAAGACTTCACCATTATCTGTTCACACAGTAATTCTTTGTTAGATTTAGACCATTAAATTCTAGCCACATTATTAATGAATTTTCATGTTTATTCATTTTTAAATTTATTTACTTTGCAAGCCATGTTTATCGTATTGTAGTATTCTCGTTGGTACATCAATTTTCTGTTCTACACGTTATTTACACTTCAGATATATGCTGCGTGGTCCAAGTTCTAGGTCCAGTTTTTCAATTATGATAGCATACTATAGATATCATAAAATAAAACATCAGTAAGGCTTACTCTGTTGCTCATCCGCTATGAAGTTCCGTCGTCGTGTGCTTCGCCATTCTTTCAATCCGATTCTACCTGCTGGTACAAAGTACAGAACCACGTATATTCAATACGAAGTACAGAACCACGTATATTCAATACGAAGTACAGAACCACGTATATTCAATACGAAGTACAGAACCACATATATTCTTGCTTTAATACTGAGATAGAGCAAATGTAGTGTTCTCCCTAGAGCCTTTTTACTGGGTGGCCCGCCCAGCTAAATTTCCTGTAATGAATGTTTTTACAACACACATAAATAGTAAGAGTGAAAAACTTACTCCCACATACACCATAAATATTGGTGAAAATGACTGAAATCTGTGTTGAACATGATTTATCAGTAAGTATTTAATAAGTGCAATCATGTTAAGCAAGACAACATCCTTTCTTTTTTTCCATTGAGGAAGAGGTCATTTAAAGTACCACCCAGCTAAAATTTCTTGCCACCCAGCTGTAAAAAACTCTAGGGAGAACACTACAAATGTACTATAAGCCAAGTTTTCATTTTTAAATAATACATTTCAGCCTTGGTAAATCATCAGTTCCATGTTT
Organism: Macrothele yani; assembly: GCA_039090855.1. Taxonomy (NCBI): domain Eukaryota; kingdom Metazoa; phylum Arthropoda; class Arachnida; order Araneae; family Macrothelidae; genus Macrothele; species Macrothele yani. The sequence continues at coordinate 103,317,563 of CM076996.1, read as the reverse complement.
AATAATTTTTATATAATACCTACCAAGCTTCGAAGGAAACGTGAGTAACACAAAAGAACATGTACATAGTTACATGGTTTTATTCATAATTTTGCATACTGTAGAATAAACTTGTCTCGAATTGTATTTGTTTGTTTTACATATTTAAAGGATAAGTTTCATGTACAGTGAAACCTGCCTAACTAGGTCATCCGTGATTCTGTGAAAAAGTAAGTCTTGACAGGTGACTGCTGAATGCAGTGGTTCAGTTTGCTGTAATATCTCCCTTCTCCACATGTAAATAAATTAAAAAAACTTACCTTTTTTAATGCAGCCTGCTGTGCTGTGATGTGCTTCTTCTTTCTTACTAGCTACATTTTTATTTTTTAAAGTGAATGATTCTGGATTTTCTGGCATTTCACTTAAATTCCTTTAATAAACTAAGTAGAATGAAACAATTATGCACTCAAACACATTAAAAGTGCACATAAGACTATATTTACATTTCACATTTGGTAACTGGTTCATTTTTTCTGGAAAAACTGATTCAAGTTTGTTTAGTCACTTTGAGTCTCTTGCACTATATTTTCCATTCCATGCTCAGTTAAGTCCAAACTGTCTTAAGCACAATTGTTTAATTTCAGGATCATATACCTGCAATATTGATCTTAGATGGATGATTACATTTAAAGCATCATTCAATGGAAAGCATGGAGGCAGTGCTACATTTAACTGTTCCCCATAGTCTTTGTTTTTACAATCATCAATACTATAGATTGCGGTTTCATAATTGCAGCATCGCATGTTTTCATTTGTGCGACAGTTTTCTTGTGGGCTGCTTCAGAGACTATTCAATTCCTTTAAGTAAGAATTATTTTTAAGGATTGCTTCATTTTCTGGCAATGTTGAATCAGTTTCCTGAGCAGCTTTAATACATCTTTCAACACATTTTTTTAATTGTTACATAAATTTCACTCCAAGAGCTCATCCATTGCACGGCATCCAAAACATTGTTTTCTTCCTATCAGACAATTGCTCTTTGATCTACTAAAGGCTGCAAATGGCTTGTGTTTGGATGGGGGGGGGGGGGGGTCAAACCGAATGTTTGAAAATGCTGTGTTTAGGAGGGTGGAAATGCTGCCTTGTCTAATAACAGAATTTTTCTGTTTTTGAATCTCCATTTCTCATTTAATTTTTCCAACCATCCAATAAATATTTTAGTGGTCATCCAAGCTTTTTTGTTTGCTTGCCAGTTAATGCCCAGTGTCACAGTATCTACTCCCTTTGAAACACTTAGGATGTGCTAACTTTGAAATAATTAATGGTGCTTTTTTTTTTTCACCAGTTGCACTGCAAGAAAGGAAACAATTAGCCTGTCCTTAGCTATTCCCGAGTATTATTTTCCTTTCTCAGAGTTTTATCTGGCATCGCTCAAGGAGAGAAAAAAAAAAAAAGCCAGTTTTGTCAATGTTAAAAATGTCACAATAGTTACAATCGCTTATTATAGTTAGCACTCTTGCTTTCGTTCTTAAATGGCTTCTATGCCCACCTTTCCTTTTTCACAAGTCACTCTGTAAAAAATTTTAACGTTTTTGGAACTTTACAGCCATTTATTATTGCTTGTACTGAAAGAGGTTGCAGTTTCTAGCTGCTTTTCAGATCTGTGTGCTTTTTCTTGAAGAATGGGGACATATATAGGAATTCCTTTTGCATTAGCATTGTAAAACTAGTTGTCATGATGTTTACCTCCTCCTTTTTATTCTTGTTTTTATTTGATTCTCAATCGTTCAGAATATTTTTTGCAAAATGTTTGCTTATTTGCGTTTGACCACAATTAAACTTGGCGGCCAACTGTCCGAGATTCAAAAATTGAGGGCAAAAAGTAAGAAATTAATGACATTTGATGTCCTCAGTCAGTTTTTACTAAATTGAGGACAAAATAATGAAATTGAGGACTGTTCCCAAAAAATGAGGATGTCTGGTCATCTTAGTCTAATAAATGGTGAATTTTTGCATGTAACCATAAAATAACAAGTACTGCAACTTTAAGAACAGATTTATGTTGTATAAAAAGTTCAAATAAGGAAGCTTTCAACTGATAACTTCAGTTTTTTTCAACCTAGGAAAAGGACAATGAGACACCCAAGGACTTCAGCATTTGTCTGCTATTTGTTAGATTGACTCCTGACCCCAACTAGGTTAACAATACAAAACATTCCATATTATGTATATACAATATATAATTAAAATGTTTTTTGATTAAATGCTGTATCAAGTTGAAACACATAGAATAATTAATGCAGACATAAATCAAGCTGTATTTTCATGTAACATAACCACAGAAATTTGAATTTTTTTTATCATCGTGGAACAGAATATAATCCGCATCTCCCGATTTGTGCTCTAGTATGCTAACCATTGCATCACCCAGGACAATGAAATCCAAACAACTGAAGCTTTTATCTGAAGCGTCAGACTTTTGATTTCACTGCACTAGTCGAAACAAACACTGCGAATAAAACGTCTCGTCATAGTGCAACAAACGTACATCTTGTTGCACTACAATGAGCTAAGTTTGTTTTCAACTAGTGCAGTGAAATCAAAAGTCTGACATTTCAGATAAAAGTTTCAGTTTGGATTTCATTGTCCTGTGTGGAGTAGTGGTTAGCATACTCGCACAAATCGGAAGATGCAGGTTCAATTCCTGTTCGAGGACAAAAAAAAAAATTAAAAAATTCAAATTTCTGTGGTTATATTACATGGAAATACAGCTTGATTTATGTGTGTATTGATTAAATGCTTTTTTCGCTATTGATTTACAATGAGAAATAATACCATCCGTGTGAATATATACATGTGGAATATTTTCTTTTTAAAATACAGTACATACAATCGGGGCAGATTTCCTACTAGGTGCGCGCCTAGGGCCCCAGAACAAGAGGGGCCCCGGAAACCTATAATTGGACTGCCAGTTTTGTTTTGGTTTTCACTGACTGAAACAAATAAATCCTTAGTGACCACTTCATTTGCATTGTCAAGTGATATTTTACTCTCTCATAACAGTGATATATATTTTTTCTTGCTGTTGTTGATACTCCAAATTTTAGAGTTCTTATGAATGTCTTTGTTTTGAAAGTAACTGTCAAAGTAATTTAGCCTTCCTTTTAGTGGTAGGTGAAACAAGGATTCAAGCTTCCCGTACTTTTCGTAGTTTAAGGCGAATATTTAACTGACTGATGTAAAACTTTCATGCTACTTCCAGCCAAGGAAAAGCATCTGTGTTGAAATATTTTCCATGTCTCCCCTGAGTTGTGTAGAAACTGTCCTGATGATCGGGAGTGTTTGCTGTTTATTACCTTTTCTCTTTGGGGTAGGGTAATCAAGTTCTTCCTCAGCCGTAATCCTATTAAACAAAAACAGCTAATACACACACACACACACTCTCTCTCTCTCTCTCTCTCTCTCTCTCTCTCTCTCTCATCCAATCGAGATGAAAATTGGTAACATGTATTGAAGAGGAAATGATTGCAATTCCAAAGCAGTTGGACCATTTCTTCGGATAAAACAGCTACATGAGTGGAACAAGTCAATACGTTGCAGCGCCACCTCTGGCTCAGATACAAGCAGAAACCCAGCGTGGTATAGACACATACAGTTTACTGATACTGTCCTAAGGTATGGCATGCCAGATGGTATCCAAATTGCGGGCCAGTTCGCTGACATTCAGAGATAGGCGTAGGTGGGGTCCCATCATGTTTGTTCGGTGAGAGATCGGGTGATCAGACTGGCAATAGAAGGGTGTCTGCATTACAGAGGCAGACCCGGGAGAGCCGTGCCATGTGTATAGCGCACTTGGAATCCCGGCCAGGAATGGCAGCACATAGGGCCGTAGGTTCTCATCCACATACCGCTGGCCCGTCAATGATCTACGTACTACTACTACAGCTGATCAGCTATCGTAGTCTATGGCTCCCCAGACCAATAATGCCTGCAGTGGGGGAGGTGTGGCACTCGATAGTGAGGTTGGAATTGTGCCGTTGACCTCGGGACCTCCACACCCGGACCCGATGATCATCTGTCCCCAAAAGGAAGCGGCACCCATCGCTAAACACCACACATCACCAGTCTGTGGCGTTCCACGTCGCTCTGGCATGGTACCACTGCCAATGGAGCCAGCGATGTTCCGGTGTTAATGGCAGCACACGTAAGGGGCACTGGGATCGCAGATTCGCTTCTGCGAGGCATCAGGAAATGGTTCGTGGGTACACAGGAGCCGCTACATCTGCCTGTATAGTGGACCGGGTCTCCGTGGGTTCTGTTCGTGCCTGGTGCACGATCCGTCGATCCTCTCTACTGGTGGTCCTCCTGGTCCGTCCGGAGCTGCTCCTCCGTGTGGCAGTGCCGTCACGTGTCCACTGCTCCCAAAACAGTCTGACGGTGTGGTCAGAACGATCCACGTGGCGGGCTATATGGCGTGTCGACCACCCTGCGGTTTTCAGCCCAATGATCCGGCCTCTCTCAAAGTCCACAAGTTACGTAAATCGACATCTCTGGCGTCTACCCAGCATTCTTGTCACTCTGTACACTTGCTTGTGTAGGCCGGTGATTTTCACTTTTATGGAAGATCGACTATACACCGCTTTATAAGACTGCCGGTTCATGCTGATAGCGCCACCACAGAGTGTGCTGGCATGCAAAATCACACCAAACGTGGATCATTTGCGTACCAGCACGCACTCTAGTTATTTGCGAAGTCTCGTGGTTGTAGCATGTTTTCTTCTAGGTGCACAAATTTTCTTGTCCACGAGTGCACGTGGGATGTTTAAAGTGCCAAACTTAATGCCCTTTGATTTATTATTAGCCATAAAAATAGTTTTTGAAATATCAGTAAAAACAAAAAGTTCGATGTGCACGGGCAGACAAACCGATTACATAGACGCCGTTTCTTACGAAATGTTCTAATAATCTATGATAAAACGGTATTTTAAAAAACGCAAAAGAAAATAAAAAATTCTTGACTTTACTTTTCTTTGTTAATCTGGCGGATGAAAATTTCTGAAGGGATAAGGAGGGGAAGGAGGGGCCCCAGAATCATTTAGCGCCTAGGGCCCCAAAAGATTTAAAATCGCCTCTGCATACAATGTAAGTATTTCGATGCACATTGAAACATACGTTGTAACAAAGTATGTTACACCATGAATTCTAAAATGCACATACTTTGCTGCTCATTATTTAAATCATACAGCAATTTTTATCTGCCAAAATTCTGATTTTTTTTTTTTTTTAGTTTGGCAATTTGTATGATTATCAAAACATATTTTTTAATTCTTCAATAGTGTGCTAATTCATTTGTTTCCGCTTTGTTTAAAAAAAAAATCTTTTGTAATTCTTCACTGCACTTGACAGCATCCTTAAAAAAAAAATGCCAAAATTGCACACCTCTTATACAACTGCACAGATGCTCCAAAATCAAATAATATTATCCTGATGTTTTTAATGCTACAACCTCATGCACATTGTTAATTGCCTCTTTGATACACAAGTTTTCATCATCTATAATGAAATCTTTTGCATTTCCTTCACTGTTTGGACATGTAATTAAATAAAAAATGGTGCCTGAACCCTCTTCTGGATTGACATCAAATACCCTGGTTTGTTTGAAAAAGTTGTTTTGCTCATTTCTAAGAAATGATTGGCCATATTGAAACCACAGACCATTAGTTTTTGTAATGGGGAACGGGAGGACAAAAAGCACCCTGCTTCTGTCCAACGAAGTTAAACAAAATGTTTGCAACAAAGATTCGTAGATTTCTTTTCCTTAAATGTTCATGTTTTTAACTGTCTCATGACCAAGATCACTGTTATTGGGAAGGCTTGGTATTTGGAAGTAAATATACATTAACTGTATATAGTTTAGGACTAGGGATCACAAAACTGTCTGCTATTCAGGAGTGTGTTAAGGAGGTTTTAACTGTATCGTGCATTTCCATATCAAGTAAATTTTGCATTTGTGTTTATTATTTGAAGAGGGAACAGCACATTGAGTTGAAGAGGCATTTGCATTATAAAAGCTTTTACATTTTTTTTTACTTTATTGTTCTTGTGATTTTTTTTTTTTGCCATATGTATAAACATTGTCTTAGAAAAAAATAGCACTGTTATGATCAATCATTTTGTTTAAATTCATTGTAAAATTTTCAGGTTTTAATGTTGAAACTGTGGAATATAAGAATATTAGCTTTACCGTGTGGGATGTTGGTGGTCAAGACAAGATTCGGCCATTATGGCGTCACTATTTCCAAAACACTCAAGGTAAGTCTTCTCACAGCCTATATATATAATATGACTGATATCAACCAAGTCAGTAATGTTATGCAAACTGTTGACTTATGTAAACCTGGCTATGTTCAAGTATGCAGACTCAGCAGTTATGGTGTGCAAGTACTACTGTGTATAGTGATTTTGTAGAAAATTAGGTATTTTTTCCTCTTGAGAATTAATGTAAAAGAGGGTGATGTTTGTTAAAAATCATTCTCACATTACTTTCTTTGTTGCGGACAGGTAAAACAAATGCCCATGTTGTTGAAACTTATTGTGCAAAAATAGCACTATGAAAAATTAATAAATATACAAAGGTACAACCAAATCACTGTTGAATGAGTTATTAAAAAGTAGTGCTAGCATATGGGTGTGAAGGGCAGGGAATCTGAGAGGAATCTTATCTGGGGGTACAAAGTTTCTTTTGGGCTCCTTCACTTCTCCATTGGTCATTCTGTTTTTATTCACTACAATTTTATGCTATGAGCTGCCGGGAGTGGGGTAGAGAAATGATTAATTTCCTGGATTTAAGGCCATATGCTCTTATATCCCCTCCACAATAGATGTGAATAAATAAGAGGATCAGAGAGAGGAAGCACATATTTGATTTATACATCTTTGTTTATGCTACAATACAGATAAGAAAGTATTCACATTGAAACATCCTTTTATATTGCAATACAGATCAGATCATCAGAAGATATAAGTATTAGTTAAGGTAGATAAACTTACTATTTACTTTAAAAAAAAAAAAAAAAAAAAAAAACCTTTCCCTAGTATTTTTTTTTTAAAAATTTCGAGTCACAGGCTGAAAATTAATTGTTCTGGCAATGTTTGATTCAATACTTAGCATGGGCAATGCTAAATGACCTCTCTTGAAAAGCCAGGGTGCGCACGGTTGCTTGAAAACCTGGAAAGTCCTTGAAAATCATGATGTTTTTAAGGCCTAGAAATTTTTTTTTTAAAGCTGTCTTGAAAAGCCTTGAAATTTGAATTTAGGGCTTAAAATGTTTGAATTTCTTTCGGAAAATCGGTGTTTCCTCATTTTTAGTGCGTCTTTTGTAAAAAAGATAGTGCTTATGTTACTGGTTTGTCCGCCCGCCCGTACGCACGTCCCTCCATATGTCCATGTCTCCGTCCGTCCGTCCGTACGTCTGTGGGTACCATATCTGCAACTATTGGTCCGATTTAAAAAAGAAATTTCTGCATTGGGAAGCTTGAAATGTGCGAACGATGATCCTTGCACTAAGTTTTTTTTTTTTTACGGGGCACAATTTCGCCGCTAGAGGGCATAAATGCAGAAGATATCGAATTCAAAATATATTTTATTCCAGATGTTTGCTTCTAAAAATCAAATTGGAAAAATTCTTTTACCTTTCAATTATATTTATGTGTAAGACTATTTTAGGAATAGTCACTTTTTCAAGTTACGCAAAGATTTTCTGCTAGGGGGTGTAAAAGTACATCACGTTTTCTAAAATGTCTGTTTCTAAACCTCTGATATGAAAAATTCTTTCGGAACCAGATACAGCTCCTGATAAGAAATGTTTGCATGTAATTTCTTAATTTTTGGTAAGAAGGGTTTGGCCACCGGGGGACGTAAATGTTAATTTCTGCTTCTAATGTATTTGCAGCAAAATTTGAGCTTCTAAAATCTCTATTGAAAAAATTCTTTCGTGGACCGATGCCACTCACGCTCGATTAACCTTTTCAGAATATTTTCTTAAAATATTGCAAGGTTTCTCCACCAGGGGGCATATATATATATATATATATATATATATACACTATTAAGAAGATACCTAAGCAAAAAAATACATATATAATTTTGACTCACACCAAGTACAACATAGAAAAGGTTATGTATCTACCTGTGTGAGTAAAAAGGAGAAAAGATAAAAAAATAAAATAAAACAACTGAATGTAGAAGGTGCTCGAGAATACTGAGCCTTGGCTTTATCAGGACCAGCAAAAACTCTGCATTTTCTCACTTCCACAAAGACCCTAGTTGGAAATGGGTTTTCTGCAAGGCCATAGATGCAAGTAACATTCCCACCTAAAATAGTTTTAAAAAATATATATATGTCATGTCTCCTCCGCAGAGTTGCATGACCTAGCACTAGTTAACAATTTCGCTTGCATCCATTAACCTTCCTGGCCTCGACCCATGCTCTTCATCTGTTACTATTAAACAGAGAGAAGAAGATTAAAGAGAACTCAAGCTGTAGAGAGTGACATAATAATTAGAAATAATTTTCAGCTATAACGAAATGCCAAGTTCGCCTGAGAGAGAATTTAAGCCGGAAAATCAATGCAAAGAAATCCAAATTTTTACACTGCAATTTAAAAGGAAATATTAATTTTTAAAAAACAGATTTTGAAAGCAAACTTGAGTCTAAAACCCCCTACTCTACAACTTATGACAGCACGAAAACGAGAATAAGTTAAAGACAATAATTAACTAAAGAAAACTTTGTGAAAGTTATATGCCTTAAACAGTTAGTTGCAATATGTACAAAGTATTTCAGCAGTGTATTTTTTAAGTGCATAATTAATTAGTTATTAAGAACTTAACTACTTTGAAAATACAGCGCATAGAAAAGTGAACAAGCTTAGCCATCTTCTGTTCCTTGGTACCCCAAAAGACGCGCAAAGTTACAAAGAAAAGAAAGAAGTTAAAACCCGCAAAAATGTTAACAGACAAGCCAGTGCCTGAAAGCTGAAAAGCTAAAAAACAACAGAGAAAAGTACATGAAGTACAAACATTGAACTTATAAAACCTAGAACCCCTAAAATAAAACAAGGAAGAGAGCTTACCTCTTGTGTGACAAAAAAACTTTCTCCTCACAAGAGTAGCAAAACATGGCTGACCTCTTCCGCCACTCCCTCGCTAGGGGGCAGAGAGGGTGGGGCTGACGGCCTCCTCAAACAGAAAAGCCAACTCGCGGAGATTTTAACCAGAGAAAAAAGAAAAATATATAAACATAAGACTGTGGATCTGTATGATCAGAAAGAGCAGAATTAACTCTGTAATACATGAGAAATATTATAAAATACCACGAGTAGTGTACTTAATAATCTTTGCATGTATTAAATCACCTGTAAGTGAGCTTCTATAGATTAATCAGAATCTTATTTATTAATTTTAATGTTGGATTTTACTATTTTTAGTATAGCTATCCTAGTGATGAATAACTAGTTTTTCTTTTTTATTTGTTTTTATTTTCTTTTATAATTCAGATTTTTAAACTTTTTTTTGTGATTTTGTTTATATTATTTAATTTTTTTGTTTTAATAGGACCTTCATATCCATAGCACTAAGGTTCCTTTAGTGTAGTTAATAGGCATCCTCTAGCTTCAACTTCACTTATGGCTTTTGATTGGTCAGAATCATATTATTAACTGTGTAGAAAATTAAAGCAGATCTGCCAACCTTACTCTATTATTATTCAGAATAATTTTCTTAAAGTTCTTTTGATGAAAGAAGAAGGAATTTCGCTTCTCTAGAAAACTATCTAATAGTATATTAATGTGGTAATTGAAGTCCAAATTGTTGCTGCAAATTCTTGAAATTCTTAGGACCTGAGAAATTAGTACATTCTCAATTACTTTGGTTGAAATGTTATTATTCCAGTGTAGATATTTAATTACTTTGAAAGGAAAGTTAACTCTTTTTATCAAAGAGGCTAATAGATGGGTTACCTCTGTTGAGTTTCCCTTAATGCTTAAGTCTAGGAACTCAAGTTCCTGATTACTGTGGTTGGTTTTACATAAGTTAAGAGAGCTAGGATAGATATTATCAAAATCACTCTCTATAACTTCAGAATTATTGATACACAGCAGATCATCAATATATCTAAAAGTGTAAAGGTAGTTATCTGAGCAGGTGGGGTGATTTTTAATGAATTTATATTCCTTAAAGAGACAGGAATAGATTAGCGATATTCGTGGACGTTGATGTTCCCATTGGAATACCGTTCACTTTATAGAGAGTATTATTATATAAGATATGGTTATTTTTTATGTACAGCAATTGAGATAAGAGTTCCAAGTTCCTACATTAACAAATTGGTTAAGTTTAAATTCTGCATACAGCTCTTTAAAGGTAGTGATTATATCTGATAGAGGCAGATTAGTATATAGGTTTTCAAAATCATAACTATTAATATCTAGGGGACAAACTTTGAGTATAGTAGAAATTACTTCTGCATTATTATTAATTATCCAAAAATCTCTGTACATCAAGTTAGAACAGTTTCTAATGTGTTTCAAAACCTTCTTTAAGACATCTTCAAAAGCAAGATCTATTTTCTTTTTATGACTTCTTACTCCACTAGCTATGAACCTGAACTTCACAGGATCCTTATGAAACTTAACCGTTTGCAAAAAGAAATGGAAATTCAGGCTCATATCTTCTAGTTTGTGGAATTTTAAGTTTCTTGAAGAATGCCTTAAACCGATTTTCTAACTGCTTGGTAGAAAATCGGTTTAAGGCATTCTTCAAGAAACTTAAAGTTCCACAAACTAGAAGATATGAGCCTGAATTTCCATTTCTTTTTGCAACGGTTAAATTTCATAAGGATCCTGTGAAGTCTCAGGTTCATAGCTAGTGGAGTAAGAAGTCATAAAAAGAAAATAGATCTTGCTTTTGAAGATGTCTTAAAGAAGGTTTTGAAACACATTAGAAACTGTTCTAACTTGATGTACAGAGATTTTTGGATAATTAATAATAATGCAGAAGTAATTTCTACTATACTCAAAGTTTGTCCCCTAGATATTAATAGTTATGATTTTGAAAAACCTTATATACTAATCTGCCTCTATCAGATATAATCACTACCTTTAAAGAGCTGTATGCAGAATTTAAACTTAACCAATTTGTTAATGTAGGAACTTGGAACTCTTATCTCAATTGCTGCATAAAAAATAACCATATCTTATATAATAATATACTCTATAAGCAAGTGAACGGTGATTCCAATGGGAACATCAACGTCCACGAATATCGCTAATCTATTCCTGTTCTTTAAGGAATATAAATTCATTAAAAATCACCCCACCTGCTCAGATAACTACCTTTACACTTTTAGATATATTGATGATCTGCTGTGTATCAATAATTCTGAAGTTATAGAGAGTGATTTTGATAATATCTATCCTAGCTCTCTTAACTTATGTAAAACCAACCACAGTAATCAGGAACTTGAGTTCCTAGACTTAAGCATTAAGCTCAACAGAGGGTAACCCATCTATTAGCCCTTTGATAAAAGGAGTTAATTTTCCTTTCAAAGTAATTAAATATCTACACTGGAATAATAACATTTCAACCAAAGTAATTGAGAATGTACTAATTTCTCAGGTCCTAAGAATTTCAAGAATTTGCAGCAACAATTTGGACTTCAATTACCACATTAATATACTATTAGATAGTTTTCTAGGAGAACGAAATTCCTTCTTCTTTTCATCAAAAGAACTAAGAAAATTATTCTGAATAATAGAGTAAGGTTGGCAGATCTGCTTTAATTTTCTACACAGTTAATAATATGATTCTGACCAATCAAAACCGTAAGGAAGTTGGCTAGAGGATGCCTATTAACTACCTAAAGGAACCTTAGTGCTATATATGGAAGTCCTATTAAAACAAAAAAATTAAATAATATAAACAAAATCACAAAAAAAAAGTTTAAAAATCTGGTTATAAAAGAAAATAAAAACAAATAAAAAGAAAACTAGTTATTCATCACTAGGATAGCTATACTAAAAATAGTAAAACCAACATTAAAATTAATAAGATTCTGATTAATCTAGAAACTCACTAAAAGGTGATTTAATACATGCAAAGATTATTAAGTACACTACTCGTGAAATATTTTATAATATTTCTCATGTATTCTGGAGAGTTAATTCTGCTCTTTCTGATCATACAGATCCACAGTCTTATGTTTATATATTTTTTTCTCTGGTTAAAATCTCCGCGAGTTGGCTTCTTTCTGTTTGAGGAGGCCGTCAGCCCTACCCTCTCTGCCCCCAGCGCCTTTAGGGAGTGAAGAGGTCAGCCATGTTTTATTCTTGTGAGGAGAAAGTTTTTTACAGTGCCACAAGAGGTAAGCTCTCTTCCTTGTTTTTGGGTTCTAGGTTTTATAAGTTCAATGTTTGTACTTCATGTACTTTTTCTCTGTTGTTTTTTAGCTTTTCAGCTTTCAGGCACTGGCTTGTCTGTTAACATTTTTGCGGGTTTTAACTCTTTCTTTTCTTTGTAACTTTGCGCGTCTTTTGGGGTACCAAGGAACAGAAGATGGCTAAAGCTTGTTCCTTTTCTATGCGCTTTTTTCCTTTCAAAGTAGTTAAGTTCTTAATAACTAATTAATTATGCACTTAAAGCACTGCTGAAATACTTTGTACATATTGCAACTAACTGTTTAAGGCATATAACTTTTCACAAAGTTTTCTTTAGTTAATTATTGTCTTTAACTTATTCTCGTTTTCGTAACAATCATAAGTTGTAGAGTAGGGTTTTAGACTCAAGTTTTCTTTCAAAAATCTGTTTTTTAAAAATTAATATTTCCTTTTTAAATTGCAGTGTAAAAATTTGGATGTCTTTTGCATTGATTTTCCGGCTTAAATTCTCTCTCAGGCGAACTTGGCATTTCGTTATAGCTTTTGAAAATTATTTCTAATTATTATGTCACTCTCTACAGCTTGAGTTCTCTTTAATCTTCTTCTCTCTGTTTAATAGTAACAGATGAAGAATGGGTCGGGCCAGGAAGGTTAATGGATGCAAGCGAAATTGTTAACTAGTGCTAGGTCATGCAATCTCTTGTGCGGAGGACATGACATATATATATTTTTTAAAACTATTTTAGGTGGGAATGTTACTTGCATCTATGGCCTTGCAGAAACCCATTTCCAACTAGATTCTTTGTGGAAGTGAGAAAATGCAGAGTTTTTGCTGGTCCTTGATAAAGCCAAGGCTCAGTATTCTCGACACCTTCTACATTCAGTTGTTTTATTTTATTTTTTTATCTTTTCTCCTTTTTACTCACACAGGTAGATACATAACCTTTTCTATGTTGTACTTGGTGTGAGTCAAAATTATATGTATTTTTTGCTTAGGTATCTTCTTAATAGAATGTGAATTCTGAATTTTCAAAACTGCTGCGTTGCGCGTTTTGATCTTCAGGTTATTTTGCAACTTTCGTTTTAAATTCTAAAGTTTTTCCTTAGTCTTCAGTTTTGCTCTTAAGTATATATATATATATATATATATCATCATCATCATCATTGTCAACCATTATCAATCCACTGCTGGGATCGAAGGTCTCCCCAAGTTTCCTCCACAACGGTCTGTCTTGTGCTAGTCTCCTCCATGTCACCCCTGTGCATACTTTCGAATTTTCATCCACCCATCTCTCATGTGGTCTTCTTCTGGGTCTTTTCCTGTCCCTTGGAATCAATCTACAAATTTCGGCTGTCCATCGATGATCTGTCCTTCTGGCAGTATGTCCAGCCCATTGCCATTTCAGGGATTTAACTCTGATCATGATGTCTTCCACTCTTGTCATTTTCGGATCCACGAGTTCCTCTTCTTATCTCTCCTGGTTACACCAAGCATGCACCTCTCCATGCTCCTTTGAGTTGTCTGCAGCCTTTGTATGTCTCTTTTAGTTACAAGGTCCACGTCTCTGCACCATACGTAAGCACTAGAAGGATGCATTGATCAAACACTTTTCTTTTAAGACATAATGGCATATTGCTCTTGAAAATTATGCTGTTTTCTTCCAAAAAGTCTCCAGGCAAGTTTGCCTTTAATGCCGATTAATTTCATTCATCAATGTGACCCTCACTTGATATCTGCTGTCCAAGATAAACGTACGTGTCTGTTATCTCCAGCTTTTCTCCATCAATCGATAAATCTTCATTTCTTGTAAAAAGCATTGAACATCACTTTTGTCTTCTGAAAGTTCATTTTTAATCCCACTTCTTTACTCTTGTCAGCAAGTTCCTGGATCATACTCTGCAGCTCTGATGGGGGTAGTTGCAAAAATGACTACGTCATCAGCAAAATCAGGTGGGTTAGATAATCTCCATTAATCTTTATCCCCTTGTTTTCCCAGCTCAGCGACTGAAAAACACCCTCCAATGTGGCATTAAAGAGCTTCGGAGATATGGTGTCACCTTGTCTCACTTCCTCTTTCCAATTTTTACGCGTGCTATTGTATTTTCAAACAGCCGAATCTTTGCACTTGCATTTTCATAGATGTTATTAATAATATTAATGTATGCATCTTCAATACCGCAGGCTTTCAGAGCCATTGTAACTGCTGATGGTTTTACCGAATCAAAGGCTTTTTCATAATCGATAAAAGCCATGCACAATGGAAGTTCATATTCCCTCGCTCTTTCAATTAGTTCTCTCAGCACGTGGATATGATCTATTGTGCTGTAGCCACTCCTGAATCCAGCTTGTTCTCTCAAGTTGAGCCATGTCCAGTGTTACCTTCAAGCGGTGTGAAAGAACTTTAGTGAAGATTTTATAAACTACTGATAGGAGGCTGATAGGTCTGTAGTTTCCGAGATCCTCAATGTCACCTTTCTTATGTAGCAGGATCATTGTAGCGGTGTTCCAATCCTCAGGAATCTTTCCTTCATTAAGGCATCGAGTGAAAATTTGGGCGAGTACTGTTTCGATTTCTCCACTTGCTTCTTGTATGATGTCTACAGTAATTCCATCTTCTCCTGGAGCTTTTCCTCGCTTCATGTTCTTGATTGCATGTGCAACTTCTGCTGGAAGGACTGGAGGAACTCTGGTACTGGTATCTTTCATGATGTCTGGAGTGCATATATCATCCCTTTCATATAATTTGGAGTAGAAATCTTTCACTCTTTGTCAAAATTTCGCCTCTATTTCTTGTTACAGAACCATCTTCTTTTCTCAGTGCCATAATCTGTTTTCTTCCTTACTGAGATGTCCCTTTGCTATCTTTAGGCTTTAAAGTTTGTTTTCAATTACTGTTTCCTCACTAGTTCACAGTTGAATTTCCTTACGTCTTCAGTGATACTTTTTCTTACTGTCTTGCATAGCTCTATATATTCTAACTTTGGAAGTCACATCTTCTTTAGTTGTCCTCATCTCTCTTCTTTTGCATCAACATTTTGGTTTTTCCTGATAATTTGTTCACATGCAACTTGTTCTTAGACCCAGCTAATTTTGTTTTGCTGTTTCCATAAGAGCTTTGGTTACTTTTCTGTTAACTTCAGAGATGTCCACTTCTTCCGATGTTAGGCCTTCTAAAGCAGAGAACCTGTTCTTCAGTTCTAACTTGAAGGTACTATGGTGTTTTTTTAAGGTTGGTTATGTCAATAGATTTTGTTTGTCTTATGAGCTTGCCACGTTCAAGTTTAGTGTTGAGTGTGCATCTTACATCTCACCAATCTATGGTCACTACCTGTGTTGAACTTGTTTAGCACACTGCAGTCTTCTATGACGAATTTTTTGTTACACATAATGGAAAATCAATTTCACTTGTCGTCCCATTTGGATGTCTCCATGTCCATTTCCTGTGTATTTTCTTGAAGAAGGAGTTCAAGATGAAAAACCCTTCTGCCTCTGCAAACTCAACGAGAGTATTTCCACGCTGGTTTCTGTTGCCATGACCGAATTTACCTACTGAAGTTTCATTCTGTTGCCGCTGTTGCCCTATTTTTGCATTGAAATCTCCCATAATTATTTTCAAGTGCTGCTTACCTTTATTATTTAGATGACAAATTTCCTCATAAAATTCTTCAATTCTTCTTCAGGATGACTTGTGGTGGGTGCATAAGTTTGAATAATCTGAGCCTGCATTGTATCTTTTCGAGAGTTGGATAACAAGTCGTGCAGCTCTGTCAGAGGAACTTCAACTTCTACAACTTTATCCTTCAGTTTCTTGTTTATTATAAATCTGGTCAACACCACTAGTTCTGCCAGTATCTGTCCCACGAGCAGTAGAAAGAGATGTCCACTTTTCAGTTCGATGAGATCTTCTCCTTTTCTCCTTACCTCACTTAGTCCCCCACGATGTCACTTGATCCTTTGTAGTTCCTCTTCCAATTCCAAGAAGCCTTGATTCAGAAGATAGGGAGCGTCCATTGTAAGTAGCCAAGGTCAGCATCAGATGGCAGCCTAGTCCGGTCCTCCCGGGATTCTTAGCACCCTCTGCCTTCATGTTCGCACTGGCCGCTGCCTTGGCCAGGTACATTTCCAGCTGCCGGAGGACTGAGGGGCCAAGATTTAAGTTGTGGAATCATTTTGGAGGGGTTTGGCCATAACTACCACGCTGGCCAAGCGGGTTGGTGAGTGTGGGATAGAATTTCCTCTAATCCCGATGGTATAGTTATACCGCTATGGGCGGTCGTCAGAGCCCCTTTAGTGGGAACCACGGATGCACCACGAGAAGGCGGGGTTGACATTTGTCAAGGAGAGGCTGTGATGTTACGCATCACCTGACCTTACATCCCATATATATATATATATATATATATATATACCATGGGATGTAAGGTCAGGTGATGCGTAACATCACAGCCTCTCCTTGACAAATGTCAACCCCGCCTTCTCGTGGTGCATCCTGTTCCCACTAAAGGGGCTCTGACGACCGCAAATAGCGGTATAACTATACCATCGGGATCAGAGGAAATGCTATCCCACACTCACCAACCCGCTTGGCCAGCGTGGTGAGTTATGGCCAAACACCTCCAAAATGACTCTACAACTTAAATCTTGGCCCTCAGTCTCCGGCAGCTGGAATGTACCTGGCCAAGGCAGCGGCCAGTGCGACATGAAGGCAGAGGGTGCTAAGAATCCCCGGAGGACCGGACTAGGCTGCCATTTGATGCTGACCTTGGCTACCTACAACGGACGCTCCCTATCTTCTGATTCAAGGCTTCTTGAATTGGAAGAGGAACTACAAAGGATCAAGTGGGACATCGTCGGGCTAAGTGAGGTAAGGAGAAAAGGAGAAGATCTCATTGAACTGAAAAGTGGACATCTCTTCTATTATCGTGGGACAGATACTGGCAGAACTAGTGGTGTTGGATTTATAATAAACAAGAAACTGAAGGATAAAGTGGTAGAAGTTGAAAGTTCCTCTGACAGAGCTGCACGACTCGTTATCCAACTATCGAGAAGATACCAGGCTCAGATTATTCAAACTTATGCACCCACCACAAGTCATCCAGAAGAAGAAATTGAAGAATTTTATGAGGAAATTCGTCATCTAAATAATAAAGGTAAGCAGCACTTGAAGATAATTATGGGAGATTTCAATGCAAAAATAGGGCACCAGCAACAGAATGAAACTTCAGTAGGTAAATTCGGTCACGGCAACAGAAACCAGCGTGGAAATACTCTCGTTGAGTTTGCAGAGGCAGAAGGATTTTTCATCTTGAATTCCTTTTTCAAGAAAAAGCCACACAGGAAATGGACATGGAGACATCCAATTGGGACGACAAGTGAAATTGATTTTATTATGTGTAACAAAAAATTCGTCATCGAAGACTGCAGTGTGCTGAACAAGTTCAACACAGGTAGTGACCATAGATTGGTGAGATGTAAGATGCACCTCAACACTAAACTGGAACGTGGCAAGCTCATAAGACAAACAAAATGTATTGATATAACCAACCTTAAAAAACACCATAATACTTTCAAGTTGGAACTGAAGAACAGATTCTCTGCTTTAGAAGGCCTAACATCGGAAGAAGTGGATATTTCGGAAGTTAACAGAAAAGTAACCAAAGCTCTTATGGAAACAGCAACAAAATTAGCTGGGTCTAAGAACAAGTTGCAAATTATCAGGAAAAACCAAAATGTTGATGCAAAAAAGAAGAGAGATGAGGACAACTAAAGAAGATGTGACTTCCAAAGTGGAATATATAGAGCTATGCAAGACAGCACGAAAAAGTATCACTGAAGACGTAAGGAAATTCAACTGTGAGCTAGTGAGGAAAGCAATTGAAAACAACCAAAGCCTAAAGATAGCAAAGGGACATCTCAGTAAGGGAAGAAAACAGATTATGGCTCTGAGAAAAGAAGATGGTTCTATAACAAGAAATAGAGGCGAAATTTTGACAAGAGTGAAAGATTTCTACTCCAAATTATATGAAAGGGATGATACATGTACTCCAGACATCATGAAAGGTACCAGAGTTCTTCCAGTCCTCCCAGCAGAAGTTGCTCATGCAATCAAGAACATGAAGCGGGGAAAGCTCCAGGAGAAGATGGAATTACTATAGACATCATACAAGAAGCAAGTGGAGAAATTGAAACAGTACTCGCCCAAATTTTCACTCGATGCCTTAATGAAGGGAAGATTCCTGAGGATTGGAACAATGCTACAATGATCCTGCTACATAAAAAAGGTGACATTGAGGATCTCAGGAACTACAGACCTATCAGCCTCCTATCAGTGGTTTATAAAATCTTCACTAAAGTTCTTTCACACCGCTTGAAGGTAACACTGGACATGGCTCAACCGAGAGAACAAGCTGGATTCAGGAGTGGCTACAGCACAATAGATCATATCCACGTACTGAGAGAACTAATTGAAAGAGCGAGGGAATATGAACTTCCATTGTGCATGGCTTTTATCGATTATGAAAAAGCCTTTGATTCGATGAAACCATCAGCAGTTACCACGGCTCTGAAATCCTGCGGTATTGAAGATGCATACATTAATATTATTAATAACATCTATGAAAATGCAAGTGCAAAGATTCGGCTGTTTGAAAATACAACACACATAAAAATTGGAAAGGGAGTGAGACAAGGTGACACCATATCTCCGAAGCTCTTTAATGCCACATTGGAAAATGTCTTTCAATCACTGAACTGGGAAAACAAAGGGATAAAGATTAATGGAGATTATCTAACCCACCTTCGTTTTGCTGATGACGTAGTCATTTTTGCAACTACCCCATCAGAGCTGCAGAGTATGATCCAGGAACTTGCTGACAAGAGTAAAGAAGTGGGATTAAAAATGAACTTTCAGAAGACAAAAGTGATGTTCAATGCTTTTACAAGAAATGAAGATTTATCGATTGATGGAGAAAAACTGGAGATAACAGATACGTATGTTTATCTTGGACAGCAGATATCAAGTGAGGGTCACATTGATGAAGAAATTAATCGGCGTACAAAACTTGCCTGGAGAGCTTTTGGAAGAAACAGCATAATTTTCAAGAGCAATATGCCATTATGTCTTAAAAGAAAAGTGTTTGATCAATGCATCCTTCCAGTGCTTACGTATGGTGCAGAGACGTGGACCTTAACTAAAAGAGACATACAAAGGCTGCAGACAACTCAAAGAAGCATGGAGAGGTGCATGCTTGGTATAACCAGGAGAGATAAGAAGAGGAACTCGTGGATCCGAAAAATGACGAGAGTGGAAGACATCATGATCAGAGTTAAATCCCTGAAATGGCAATGGGCTGGACATACTGCCAGAAGGACAGACCATAGATGGACAGCCGAAATTTTAGATTGGATTCCAAGGGACAGGAAAAGACCCAGAAAAAGACCACATGGGAGATGGGTGGATGAAATTCGTAAATATGCGGGAGTGACATGGAGGAGACTGGCACAAGACAGACCGTTGTGGAGGAAACTTGAGGAGACCTTCGTCCAGCAGTGGATTGATAATGGTTGACAATGATGATGATGATGATATATACCATAATTTTTGGGCTAAGAGCAGCGGCTTACGTTACTAAAAGTGAAAATTTTCGGGTGTGTGGCCTTTATGCTGGAGCAGCTTTTATGCCGAATTTGTTTTCGATAAGACTGTTTCTTCCCTCCCTTTTTTTTTTTCATGCAGATGCTTAGTAAATTTTTTCAAACCACGTCTTTTTTTTTTCACAAACTCTACTGTGATCATGGTTTTTCCCCCTTTCTACTCGTACGTTGGACACCTCTATTTAAACGATAACTCCGCTGTCCTGATGTTGGGTTAGGAGGGAAAGTGGGGGGAGAACCGGATTGCCTGACTCAAATGCCCTTTGCATGGGGGAGTGCGAGATGGAATGGGGACATAAGCACACAGACGAGTAGCGTGACGTCCGAGGCTTCTGCGGATAGCGCGCCCAGCGTATCTCTTTCGTTGGCTGCAGCATACATCACGCAGGAAGGTGCGATGCAACCAAGGGAAGGGAACGTTGATTTTCACTGGGGTTCGGAGACCGGTTTGATGGGCACTTTCCTGAACAAAAGCTTAAGAACATGAACAATGCAAAAGCCTGCCCCAGGATGATTCCATTAGCAGAGACCTATTCCTAACAATACTGGCGGGACGGAAAGACAAATTCTGTTCACTCTTCTTGGTTAAACTGGCATGTGATGCAGGCATTTCTTGGCTCTGTGCTCCTGAGTTTTGCTTAGATTTTATTTATTTATTTATTTATTTATTTATTTTATTGACTGACGATAGTGGAAGTCGAAGGCTTCTGCTGGAAAAGAAAAAAAGAAGGGAGAGCTTTCCCATTCATATAAAAGCGGAGCTCAACGTGAAGGCTCAGTGTGCAGTAAATGAAAGTAGGTCAAACCACTTGAAAGAGAGAAAGCGGCAAGGCTGTTTCAAAGTGTTGGTGGCCAGATCCGTGAACACGTGCGAGGCAGCTGGTAAAAGGAAGCAAAACTTCATTCTAACAAAAACATCTCTAGATGAGGAAAAAAAGCATAACGTAGAAGGAACATATTATTAAAGAAAACATTAATCAAAAGCATTACAAGCGCTAATTTATAAGTTAATTACTTCTAAGACGGATTCTATTGCAGTGAACAGAGAACCATCCTGTAGCAGACCTCCACATTGAATGGAATTTAGACAATGCGGTTTTACGAGCAATGCGATATTCTAACGGCAGTCTGAAGATTAACTGTGATTTATATTGATTACATAAATGGTTTTGAGCATTTAATAAAGGCAAACAAATATCATTAGCATGATTAATAAAAAATGTATAAATAAAATTTTTTGCCAGTATGAAAAAATAAGTGTATAAAGCAGATTGACACTGAGTTGCAGAATTAGCCTTTGAAGTATACACATAATCACGTTGGGCGTGAGTTAAATTATCTTCCTTATTTTCATGAATTAGCTTTCTGAGCAGCACCACCACGACTTCTCAGGTGCGGCCCTTACTGCAACTTTTTGCTTCCAAGATTGCAAAATTTCTCACCTGTGGCCCTTAGTCCGAAAATTACGGTATGTCTTATTTTTGTCTATATCTGCTTCTAAGAGTCTGATTTGAAAAACTCCTTCATTGCCGAATAGCGTTTTGGGTGTGAAATCTCATGTCTTCAAAAATTTCAAGTAATTTATTGACTTTCCACTAGGGGGCGTAAAGGCAGATTGCGTTTTTCCCGATATCTCTACTTCTAAAACTCCGATTTGAAAAATTCTTTCTGTATCGGATACATCTCCTGATGGGAAATGTTTTGCATATAATTTTTAATAGTTGGTAAAGAATAGTTTGGCCACCGGGGGCTGTAAGTGTTTATTTCTGCTTCAATATATTTGCAGCAAAATCTGAGCTCTTGAAAACTCAGTTATTATTTGCATTTTTGAACTTCACTTTTAGTTGGTAAAGTTCGATGAACACTTACAGCATGTGGGGCTTGGCTTTCAATTCATATTTCCGTTATGTGGATGCGGCATGGGGGTTTTTCATTTGGCCACGGGTCCACTTCTTTTTTTTTTTTCCGTTGGAATTTATTTTGCCTCATCACCAAATGAGTTTTTTTCCTTTGCTGCATCCTCATTTACTTCAATACTTATTCATAACCCTAGTACTTTCGGTAATACTCCATTACCGTCTTCGAGGGACGTTTGCTCCGACTAGCACGGACCGTGTCAGCTGGGCATTTCGGTGGTTCTCGCGGGCTGCTTCTGTCATCGGCTATCGCTTCTTCTTGGGCGTTGTGGCGCCATCTCTTGTTGGTCAGTGATCTCATTTTTCGAACTTTTTCATTTTTTTGCTCAATTTTAATTAAATTTCTCCAGCTGTTTCTCAAAATATTAGGGTCATTATGGTTGCAAACTTTTGTCCTATTTTTTTCAATCATTACCTACTCTGCTATTCTGAGGTGTTTTTCGGATTTACAGCTTTTAATGATTTTTATATTTTCGAATTTAGGATATTTTTGGTTATCCAGACAGTATTGAATAAGTGCTGTTTTTTCTTCTTTTTTCTGCCAGTTTTTTACGTGTTGTTTTAATCTGTGTTTAAGCTTACTTTTTGGTACTTCCTATATAAGCCATTGGAGGATTTTCAGTAATAGGAATTGAGTAAATACCTGCTTTTTCTAACATTTTTATTTTTTCATTATTTTTTATTACTATATTTTTGATGGTATTTACTTTTCCTCCAATTTGAATGTTATGCTTTTTACAAATATTATTAATTTCATTGGTAGTACCTTTAAAAAAAAAAAAAGTCAAATATTTAAATGGTTTTCCTTACATTAAAGGTACTACCAATGAAATTAATAATATTTGTAAAAAGCATAACATTCAAATTGGAGGAAAAGTAAATACCATCAAAAATATAGTAATAAAAAATAATGAAAAAATAAAAATGTTAGAAAAAGCAGGTATTTACTCAATTCCTATTACTGAAAATCCTCCAATGGCTTATATAGGAAGTACCAAAAAGTAAGCTTAAACACAGATTAAAACAACACGTAAAAAACTGGCAGAAAAAAAGGAGAAAAAACAGCACTCATTCAATACTGTCTGGATAACCAAAAATATCCTAAATTCGAAAATATAAAAATCATTAAAAGCTGTAAATCCGAAAAACACCTCAGAATAGCAGAGTCGGTAATGATTGAAAAAAATAGGACAAAAGTTTGCAACCATAATGACCCTAATATTTTGAGAAACAGCTGGAGAAATTTAATTAAAATTGAGCAAAAAAATGAAAAAGTTCGAAAAATGAGATCACTGACCAACAAGAGATGGCGCCACAACGCCCAAGAAGAAGCGATAGCCGATGACAGAAGCAGCCCGCGAGAACCACCGAAATGCCCAGCTGACACGGTCCGTGCTAGTCGGAGCAAAACGTCCCCTCGAAGACGGTAATGGAGTATTACCGAAAGTACTAGGGTTATGAATAAGTATTGAAGTAAATGAGGATGCAGCAAAGGAAAAAAAACTCATTTGGTGATGAGGCAAAATAAATTTCAACGGGGGGGGGGGGGGGAAGTGGACCCGTGGCCAAATGAAAAAACCCCCATGCCGCATCCACATAACGGAAATATGAATTGAAAGCCAAGCCCCACGTGCGGTAAGTGTTCATCGAACTTTACCAACTAAAAGTGAAGTTCAAAAATGCAAATGCATTAATGCACGTTAAAAATATAACCTCCATTATCGGAAGTAAATTGAAAAATCAATTATTATTTTTTTTCGTGTACCAGTACTGCTCACATCGAACTACCTTTTTAGAATACTTTCTTATTAAAATAATGCATAGTTTTTCTGCCAGGGGATGTAGATGCATATCTTATTTTTGTCTATCTCTGCTTCTAAGAGCCCGATTTGAAAAATTCTTTATTTCCTGGAGAGTTTTACGCTGCAAAATGTTTCTCATATAATTAAAATTTTTCTTAACAAACAAGTCTGCCACCAGAGGGCTTAAGTTCACGTTTCCGTTTACAGGAATATCTGTGGGACTAAAAATCAGATTGAAAAACTTTTCTTTGGTCAGATACTACTGACTATGCAAACTCTGTGTGCATCTTTTCTTCTCAAAATAATGCACAATTTCACTGCTGGGGGTCGCCAATTTTTAATGTTTTCTCAATATTTCTGTTTCTACATGTGCGATTTAAAAAAAATCATTCAACACGAGATGCCCACTTACCTTGTAGAACACTTTAGGCTAATATATGGGGAATTTTGTAGATCACAGTAGAGCCCTGCAGAGGCAATATATTTAGGCCAGAGCTCTTCAAGTTAATGCCAGGCCCGGCCATTTCCTACCCAATTAATGTCTGAACCGGCCCGGCCATTCAGGTCCAGCATAAGTTTTATTTGCGTAACTGTCACTTGCTTTAACACAGACGGTATTTGTACTGTAACTTTTTGGACTAACTCGTGTAAAAAGAGGGCATAAGTAAGACTGTAAACACTATATAATTCGTGCATAAATACTAGTATTAAAAGAAACCCATCTTGTTGCACGATGATATTTATTCAGCTAAAAAACAAAATCTATGTACAGGTTAAAAAACATGAGCACTTTCGGTGTCACGGTGACACCTTCCTCAGATGTGATTTCCATCATGTGGTTACATGCTGGTCTTGAATACGTGGAGCAGATGCATCATGGGAAAGGTCAGTATCACATGATATACCAGATAACAAGACAGTCGAAAAAGCATAATTAGCCAACGAAAATTACTCAATAGAAACAATAGTTATTGTGCTGTCCTCCCTAATCAGATTGCTCCAGGGTTCAGGTAAAACACAAGGATAATAGTCATTACAGCAACATGTGTTATAAGCCGAAATAGAGGCTTTCTGTAAATAACAAGGAATAAACAGAGTTAGGTGTGTTTATGATCTTAGTGTTGTCCCAGTCTGGGATGGAATTTCCAGCACTTACAGTTCTTGCAAAAGAGATGCTTTGGAGATTCATTTTTAAATTATATCTGTGTTCATTTAATCTCAAATCCAAGTTTATTTTGGTTGAACCCACATAATGATTATTTAGTTCACCAGAAGTAGTGTTGAGCATAGGAATAACATTACACACCCTATGTTTTCTCTTTGTTAATTTTGTCACGATCGCTGCGAATAATGGAATATAGATTGCATGATGGTATTCCAAATTGTATTTTATGACGGGAGCATATGTTGGTAAGAAGGTTTACAATATGTGGATTGAAATCAACATATCCAACATACTTTTTAGGCACTTGTTCACTAATTAAAGCAGTTGACATAGCAAACCGTACTTTATTGTGCACCCCATTAACGACGTCGCCAGGATAACCATGGTTTGTTTTTAGCAAAGGATGATATCCATTGTAGTTCTTGAGCTCTGGCTAAATGGCTAAAACAATGTGAATATGCTCTTCTAAATAGGAAGTGCAGAGCAGAAATTTTATGCTGAGAAGTGTGGGCAGAATTGTATGGGATTAGAGTGGGTGTGGAAGCGGGTTTTCAATAAACTGCAAAAGACGGAATTATCAGAAGGGTTACGAGTAATTTGAAAAACTAGAAAAGGTAAAACAAAATTATGTTCAAGTTCTATCGTGAGTTTGATGGAGGGGTATTGAGAAGACATAGCGTTGACGAACTGATGTAACTCATCTATGGTATATGGCCAAATTACCAAGATGTCTTCAATGTAACGGATATAGAAACTAGGTTTTTGTGGGAATTCTTGTATGACTTTATTTTCAACGTGCTGAAGAATTTCTGCTAAGACTGCAGATAAAGGTGAACCCATGGCTGTCCAATCGGTTTGTTGATAAAAAATGTTCTGAAATTTGAAAAATGAACGCCTTTTAATTAGATGAAGAGCATTCATTATGAAAGAAATATCATTAGCAGAAATGTTAAAATCAATGAGTACAACAATGAATTAACTGAAGTGTAGCTTCCATAGTACATTAAAAATGTAGCTTCCAATGAACACAGATATAATTTAAAAATGAATCTCCAAAGCATCTCTTTTGCAAGAACTGTAAGTGCTGGAAATTCCATCCCAGACTGGGACAACACTAAGATCATAAACACACCTAACTCTGTTTATTCCTTGTTATTTACAGAAAGCCTCTATTTCGGCTTATAACACATGTTGCTGTAATGACTATTATCCTTGTGTTTTACCTGAACCCTGGAGCAATCAATCTGATTACGGAGGACAGCACAATAACTATTGTTTCTATTGAGTAACTTTTGTTGGCTAATTATGCTTTTTCGACTGTCTTGTTATCTGGTATATCATGCGACACTGACATTGCCTTTCCCATGATGCATCTGCTCCACGTATTCAAGACCAGCATTTAACCACATGATGGAAATCACATCTGAGGAAGGTGTCACCGTGACACCGAAAGTGCTCATGTTTTTTAACCTGTACATAGATTTTGTTTTTTAGCTGAATAAATATCATCGTGCAACAAGACGGATTTCTTTTAGTACTAGGGCATAAGTAAGTTAACTAACGCACCAGTAACCAGAAATGCGGCAAATGCAATAAATAGTGTTCAGTGAACTTAAGTAAATTATCTTCATTTCATAATCGAACCCTTCGTAGGGTCAGATCAATGTTTATACGAGTCAAGTACTGTCTTGTTTGACACTTTTGCCCAGAACATAATATAAATTGATGCTCAGTTGCACACACAATAACATGCTTAATGGTTAATAATTAATACAAACTCTCGTACGCAGAATATGATTCCGTTCTCTTAGCCCGATGTCTTTGATTTTAATTCTTCAGGTTTAGGATATAACTCCCAAAATCCAAATGTAACACAATTTTCCAATTGTTTTGCTCCTCGAACCTCTAATTTAACCAACCCAATATTCATCCATATTTAAAACAAAGCGAGTAGCAAATCAAAATTATAAAGACAGCCTAAGAATAGTTTACTAGCACATATTGAAGCTTTAATTGATTTCCAATTCCTATAAATGCAAATCATCGTACAGTGCAACTGTTTTTCTGGTGTAAACTTCCGAAATAAATGGAATATGGATTCAAAAGTGAGTGCGATTGCCAAAGATCAAAGACTAAAAGATGCACACAAAATAAATAAATAAATAAATGAAAAATAGCACAAAGCGGGAGAGAACGATTGCGAGAAACAAGAAATATGATCACGGGAAGGGAAAGACAGACTTCAAAAACAGAATGACCTAAATTTATCAACAACCTGACTACATGGTACATATGCAAGTGCAGGCCCGTCCAAGCCAGCCTACGAAATTGTAGGCCCGGCCCGTAAGTCTTAAATTACAGGCAGACCCGGCCCGTGCAGGGCTCTAGTTCACAGTGCTGTTGCTAGGTGGTGTTTTTGTACTTCAGCAGTTAGCAGCTGTATTGACTCTATTGAAAACCCTATTAAAATTTTTATTTACTGTATGCTATTTGCTACAATAGAGATGTGGAGCATTATCTTCTTTAAATAATGCAAAGATTTCCCAATAGGGGCTTAAAGGTCAACCCCCCCCCCCCCTGCTATCTGTGCTTCCAGGAGACTCGTTTGAAAAATTATTTTTCCTTAGCATAGCTTTTCCCATGAATATTTTTTGCCTATTTTCAACATTTCCATTATTCTCAATTCTTCTGCAGGCGTAGACTTAATTCATGTTTTCTTCTATATTTCTTATTTTAACTGAGTAGACGTGTGCTCTCCCCATACTTAAATTCTGGATCTGCCCTTGCTTTGTTTTATGAGAATTTCAACTTTTATCAATAATAGACTGATTACATGGGAAGATAGTGCAGAATAGTGATGAATTAATCATTTTCAGATTGAGGGAAGGGATTTTCTGAGATAGGCCTTGTGGTAATTGCACCACCACGATTCAGTTCTGCATTATTGGGTAATTATCAAAAAAACATTAAAAAGAAATGTAATGAGTAAAAACGCACGCTAATCCATTTACACCTTTCATCATTTTTATTACTTAAAACCAAAATTGCTTTTAAAAAATAATTTGACCATGATACTGTAAAGCATAATAGTCATCCTGGATATTGTTTGTATATGTCCTGGAAAAGGCCTGGAAAGTCCTTGAAAAATTTCCCCCCAAAAGTGTACGAACCCCGAGAAGCTATTGTTGCTGGAATTGTTAGTAGTATTCTTATGCTGACACAAACATTTGGATACAGGCAAAATGTGCCCCTTTTCTTAGGCAGATACTTTGCTAACAAACTTTTCTCTTTTGGGGACCCAAGTAATTTTTGGTCATTGGCTCTGAAAAGTTTTTCTTCTCTGGAAGAAAAAACAAACAAAAACAAACAAACTGAATCCTTCAATTTGTCCCCAGAGCTGGTTGCCAGTAGACAAAAACCAGATGTTTTTGAAAGATAGGTAAAAGTGAATCCTTTGAGAAAAAGGCAGGGAATGAGAGTTGCAAATTAAATACAGTAAGTAGCATGGCACAATACAATTAAAAAAAAAAAAAAAAGTTACAACTCTATTAAA
This sequence comes from Macrothele yani, assembly GCA_039090855.1. Lineage (NCBI taxonomy): Eukaryota > Metazoa > Arthropoda > Arachnida > Araneae > Macrothelidae > Macrothele > Macrothele yani. Next base: position 103,289,059 of record CM076996.1, on the reverse strand, counting down.
ACATTGTCTAAGTGAATACACACCAGATTCAAGTTTTCCTAACCACTTTGCAAGAGAAGTGAAAAAGTAACACACACACTCTAACTGAAATTCTTACTGAAGGCTGTTAATTTTGGCCAAATTCATAGCTTGCACCACCATAAGTTAAAACAAATGGAAATGTATATCAGTATTAAACAAAAGCTACATAACACTATTTACTACCTAAATAATTCATACTGAGATTAATTATATGCTGAATATCAAAGTTTAAAAAAGAAAGCTAGAACACTATCTCATTACTGAAGTTATACTATTTTTCTCTTCTGTATTGTACGAAAGGAAAATCAAACCAAACAGCATCAAACCTACTACCATTAATTGTCCAAGTTGTTTTCAAAAAAAAAAAAAAAAACTTGCTTTGCAACACATTTACAAAAAATGAAAAAAACACTGAAGAAAAGAAGAAAATAGTTTGCTTGACTTTTTCACCCCTCACTCTCTGAGGGTGTCTAAGGAACTCAACAGAAAATAAGACTAAACAGAAAGAATTTTATCCTCCCCTGAATATTTGTATTTTTCTGAAAATTCAGAAAAAGAATTTTTTTGTGGATTTGGAAATAAATTTTGTGGCAGTGATCAGGTGCCACAAAATTCAGCGACAGATCACATAAATTGTGAATGCTAGCTAGTCTTCGCACAATATATGCAAACATGTTCTGAGATACCAGGAAATTTCCAGCTCCCCTCCTTTGGCTCCTGGGTCCCTTTTCAGACCTCTGGTACGCCGCCCCGGTGGCGCAGTGGTCTAAGGCGCTGGCCTCTGATCATTCGTCCGTAAGGGGTCCGGGTTCGAATCCTGGTCAGGCATGGATGTTGTGTTTGTCTTACGGTACTGGCTGTCTCCCTTCCCTGGAACCAGTGACCCTAAATTAGGGATGGGCGACTGCTTATAGCCCATTGAGTTGCTCGCGGTGGTCGTTAAACCTCCAATAAAAAAACAAAACAAAAAAACCTCTGGTACCATGTACCTACCCCCTGAACCAGTGCTGAGAAGTAGCGTGCTACTAGTAGTAATGTTACAGTAGTGCACTACTTTTATTATAGTTTGTAGTGTAGAGTAATTGCAAAAGTAAAAGTAGTTTTATTTATAATTTGTTACAAAAATTAAGTAATTGTAACGAAATTTTGCGTTAAATTTCCCACTACTTTTTGGCTATGAGAAAAGTTTTACCATGACAGCCGGGATTTTTGTCAAATGCAGAGTGACTTTTGAAATAAAGTTGTCCATTGTGATGCATGACTTTCACAATGCTGGGTCAAAGGTCACAAGGGTGTGCTGGTGTGAGACGTAAATGTGAAAAGCTTGAAGTCAAATAAGGGACAGACACGGTCATAAAATTGAGGACCTGCTACTTTTTTTATGATGTAGTTTTAGCAAAGCTGCATTTTAGGAAAAGTAGTTTTATTGGTAGTGAACTCTACTTTTCTGAAATTGTGTAGCTGTAGCTAACTACTTTTGGAAAGTAGTTTCCCCAGCACTGCCCTGAACCCTCATCTTATGGGGCCTGGTGAAGGGTCTCAGTTTAATATCCAGACTGCCAAATACCTGCCATGGTTCAGAAATCAGAAGTCATGTTTAGTCATGATTCCCTTGGTAGAGGCTCCTTGGCATAAACAAGTCTACCCATCTTTCTTTGGGGCTTCAGTCTGGGCCATTTAACAGATTGTGTAACAGGAGTTGTACCCAATTGCAAGTTAACAGCCAATCGCATGGCTTTAGTGTGAAGCACTAGTTTAAATCCCTTTTCTTGCAGTTGTGTGTGCCACCCTCAGATTTCTGGATATCTCTGCAGGTGTTTATTAGACAGAATTCTACATTAATGGTACAGCCTCAGCACTGTTCTTAAGGTACACTCGCAGACAATGAAATTTTTGCACCTAGAAAGCAACTTGCTACTATCGCAAAACTTTGCAAATAGCTAGAGTGCGTGCCAGTATGCAAATGATCCAAGTTTGGTGCGAGTGCGCATGATCACACACCCTGTGGTGGCGCTGAAAGCACAAATCAACAGCCTTATAAACCGGCATGTAGTCGATGCCCCATGAAAGTGAAAAGCACTGGCCAATGCAAGCAAAAGTACAGGTGGACAAGAATGCTGGGTAGATGCCAGAGACTTCGATTTACGCAACTTACGAACTTTGAGAGAGGCCTGATCATCTGGTTGAAAACCTCAGGATGGTCAGTGCACCATATAGCCTGCCACGTGGAACGTTCTGACCATACCGCCAGACTGTGTTGTAAGCAGTGGACACGTGACGGCACTGCCACATGGCTGAGCAGCTCTGGACGGACCAAGAGGACCACTGATAGAGAAAATAGCCGGATTGTGCGTAGGTCATGAACGGATCCCATGGGGACCCGGTCCACCATACAGGCAGATGTAGCGGCTCTTATGTGCCCACGAACCATTTTTCGACACCTCGCAGAAACGAATCTGCAATTCCTGCGCCATTTATGTGTGATGCCATTAACACCGAAACATCGTTGGCTCCCTGTGCAGTGGTGCTGGGCCAGAGCGACGTGTAACGCCACAGACTGGCGATGTGTGGTGTTTAGCGATGAGTGCTGCTTCGTTTTGGGGACAGATGATCATTGTGTCCTGGTGTGGAGGTCCCTGGGTCAATGGCATAATCCTAACTTTGCTATTGAGCACCACACCTCCCCCACTGCAGGCATTATGGTCTGGGGAGCCATAGCTTATGATAGCCGAATAGCTATAGTAGTGGTATGTGGATCATTGACGGGCTAGCAGTATGTGGGCGAGATCCTACGGCCCCATGTGCTCCCATTCCTGGCCGGGATTCCAGGTGCGCTATAATAGCAGGATAATGCCTGCCCGCACATGGCTCGGGTTGCTCAGGACTGCCTACGTCACGTCCAGACACTTCCATTGCTTGCCCGCTCTCCAGACATGTCCCCCTATTGAGCATGTGTGGGACCAGTTAAAACGCCAGCTGCCGCCTTGCTGCACTGTCCAGCATTTGGAGCACACCGTTCAACACATGTGGGCCAGTCTGCCACAGGACATTAGGCGTCTGTTTGCCTCCATGCCGGACTGTATTGCAGCATGTATCACTGCACAAGGCGGTGCGACGCGCTATTGAAGATGACTGGACTGTGTGCCACAGGATCCCTCTGTAATTGTCCTACAGCTCTGTTTTGCCATCATGTGTATCATTAATCTATCATTATGTCCATAAAATTTCAGTTCAATCTAAGATTCCTTCTTGGTGCGCAAATTTCATTGTCAGTGAGTGTATTTACTTCAACTTAAAGGTGGTAATTGAACATTGTTAATGAAACAAAGCTTTAGTAAAAATTGTTATTGAGATTATTAACACAGCAATCAGACATCCCTGAGTTGTGTGTATTTTAGTATTTCTCACGTAACAATCACATCAGAAAACTTGAAAATAACATCGCCCTGAAGTGGGAATTGAACCGGCATCTCCCAATTTCTGTTGAAGCATGCTACCTGTTACACCACCCAGGACGATGAAGTCCCAAGTATCAGAGTGTGAAGAACCAGCATAGCGACTGATTTTTTGCCAGTCAAAGCATATTCTACTTCATCATAGTGTAGTTAAATAAATCTCCAGTGACTCGGGTAAGTAAGGTGGGAGAAATATTCTTCACATAATACGTGGGAATTAATCTGAATTATTAACACAGCAATCGGACATCTGAATTTTGTGTATTTTCCTGTTTCTCACATTTTTAACGATTCTTAAAAAAAATATATTGGGTGGGGATCTATTGTTTCTTAACTAACATACATCTTTATATCAGATAGATAAAAAAAATCTTTCCTCTAAGTCTTTTTGAGCAGTAGTTTTCAACCCCCCCCCCTCTTTTAATGAAAGTTTGGAGAAACTAGGATGGCATGAATTTTTTTGAACATTTCTATGAGTTCATGTAACTCATTGCCAATGGTGTGATAATTTAAAATTTCATTATTAATGTAAAACTTTGTTTAAAGCAATATGAAATATTTCCAGTTTCCAGCTGTACTCCAAATTACCAAGCCTTTTCCTGAATACGTAATTTCATCTGTAATGACACCACATTTAGTGGTTATTTGTTGAATCCATATTACTTGATTATCAATGTTTACCATTTTTTATATTCTTTACTGAGTGTAGTGATCATTACAAGCCCATCCACATGCTTTTTTTCTTGTAGTATATCTCTCGCTGTCTGTGTGCTAATACATTTCTCAAATAAGCATGAAGAATGAATTGCAATACATTGGTTTGAACATTTTTTTTTTCCTTGTACATACTCAGTAATTTTTAGCATGTCTTTTGTAAAAAAAGATCATGCTTCTGTTATCGGTTTGTCCGTCCGTCCGTACCCATGATATCTCTGCAACTATTAGTCCGATTTGAAACATTCTTTTTGCATTCGGAAGCTTGAAATATGCAAATGATGATCCTTTATTTCGTTTTTTTTTTACGATGTAAAATTTTGCTGCTAGAGGGCGTAAATGCAGATGGTGTCGAATTCAAAAATACGTTTTATTCCACATATTTGCTTCTAAACATCCAATTGGAAAAAAAAAAAAAATTATCTTTAGATTCTATTTATGTCTAAGAGTATTTTAGATAGTTACTTTTTCAAATTACGCATAGATTTTCTGCTAGGGGGCGTAAAAGTAAATTACGTTTTTCCTGATAACTCTTTTTTAAAACTCCGATTTGAAGATTTTTTTCTTCAGCGGATACATCTTCTGATGAAAATCTTTTGCATATAATTTCAAATTTTTGGTAAAGAATACTTTGGCCACCAGGGGCGTAAGTGTTAATTTTTGCTTCTGATGTATTTGCCAGAAAATCGGAGCTTCTAAAGTATTGATTGAAAAAATTCTTTCGTGGACTGATGCCACTCACATCGGTAAACCTTTTCGGAATATTTTCTTCTTAAAATATTGCACAGTTTCTCCGCCAGGGGCGTAGATGTACGTCTTATGTTTGTCAATATCTCTACTTCTAGGAGTCCGATTTGAAATATTCCTTCTTTGTTGGATAGTGTTTTCCGTGTCACATTCTTTTCATATAATTTCAAAATTTTCAAGTAATTCATGGACTATCCGCTTGGGGGCGTAGCGGTAAATTGCGTTTCCCCCTATATCTCTGCTTCTAAATCTCCGATTTGAAAAATTCTTTCTGCACCGGATACAGCTCCTGATGGGAAATCGATTGCACATAATTTCTAATTTTTGTAAAAAAAAAATTTGGCCACCAGGGGGCGTAAATCTTAATTTCTGCTTCTATTGTATTTGCAACAAAATATGAGCTAAATTCTCGATTGAAAAAAACGTCGTTTGTTGACCGATACTACTCATGTCGACAAACCTTTTAGAAACATTTTCTTCTTAAAATAGTGCATGGTTTCTACGCCAGGGGCGTAGATATATATCTTATTTTTGTCAATATCTTTACATGTAGGATCCGATTTGAAAAATTCCTTCTTTGTTGGATAGTGTTTCTGGTGTGACATGTGGTTCATATAATTTCAAAATTTTCAAGTAATTCATAGACTTTCCGCTAGGGGCATAAATGTAAATTGAGTTTCCCCCTATATCTCTGCTTTTAAATCTCCGATTTGAAAAATTCTTTCTGCACCGCATACAGCTCCTGATGGGAAATCGTTTGCACATAATTTCTAATTTTTGTAAGAAATGGTTTGGCCACCAGGTGGCGTAAGTCTTAATTTTCGCTTCTGTTGTATTTGCAGCAAAATATGAGCTTCTAAAATCTCGATTGAAAAAAAAATTCGTTTGTTGACCGATACTACTCATGTCGACAAACCTTATAGGAAAACTTTCTTCTTGAAAAAATGCATGGTTTCAACGCCAGGGGCGTAGATATATATCTTATTTTTGTCAATATCTCTACTTCTAAGAGTACGATTTGAAAAATTCCTTCTTTGTTGGATAGATAGTGTTTCCGATGCGAAATGTTTTTCCTATAAATTCAAAATTTTCAAGTATATCGTAGACTTTCTGCTAGGGGGCACAAAGGTAAATTGTGTTTTCTGCGTTATTTCTGCTCCTCAAGCTCTGATTTGAAAAATTCTTCCTGTATTGCATACAACACCTGATGGAAAATATTTTTCACATAATTTCTAATGTTTGGTAAAGAATGGTTTAGCCAACAGGGGTCATAAGTGTTAATTTCTGCTTCTGAAGTATTTGTTGCAAAATCTGGGCTCCTGAAAACTCGACAATTTTTTTTTTTTTTCTTGGACTGATACCGCTTATATGGATAAACGTTTTGAGAATACTTTCTTCCTAAAATAATGCATGGTTTTCCCACCAGGGGACGTAAAGTCACTTCTTATTTTTGTCGATATCTCTGTTTCTAAAAGTTCGTAAGCTCACGATTCCGTTTACAGCAATATCTGAGGGATTAAAAACCCAATTGAAAATCTTTCTTTCGTCAGATCTATTGTTTTTCATACCGGTTCCATTGACTTTGAATAGCTTTGATTAATTTAATTTGCGTCAGAACGGATTCTAAAGACGTGCTTATTACACCCGAAAATTCGGTGTCGTCTTTCTTGTTTTTATTTAATTTGGATTTTGAATATTAAAATTTGACTATTAATTTCTTTGAATGGCAAACAAAAGGTACATGCATGCAGTGAGCTTCTTTTCTTGTTTCCAGTGCAAATGCTTCTTTAAAAAGTGTAACACACTATGAAAACATTGGGTGCTTGTTAGTGTATGGGTGGTTGGCAGACTGCAAGGTGGTGGTTCATTGAGGGAATTTCCAATGTGCAGGTATTCAAAAACTCCATTCCAGGATTGCAGCTGGTGAAAAGTGAGAGTGGAGGCTTAAGGAGGGGCAGGTTAAAGAAGTTTGACTGTATTATGTAGAGATGTATTGGTATATACAGTCAACCTTGATTTGATGTACTGTTACATTACATTGTAGCGGTACATCAAGGGTATATCAAATTTGACTATTGTTTAAATATCTCAAATTTTGTTTGTTATAGTTCATCAAAAATCATAATTAAGTTAAAAACATGTTATTAAAAAAATGCAGTTACATATTGTGTACTTAGTACACACTATAGTTCAAAGTACCCATTTGCTTTGCATAGTAGGAAAGCAAAATTAACATTTTAATTATGGGGAAATGAATAAAAAATCATGTTACATTACTAAAATTTAGAAGTGAAAATACCATTACACAATATCCCTTTACATACCCTAATTTCTTTTAAAACAAACTAGTTTATTTTTATTTGTGCTTTAGATTTCAACCCAGTGATTTCCATAGCACAATCTAATTTAAGTGCGTTTGATATACAGTCGAAACCATTTATAAGGAAGTTGAAGGGAGTTAAGAAAAAGTTAGTTATACGCAAACGTCGTTTCATCCGATTTTGCCTTAAATGTATCAGCAAACGAGCAAAAGTTATGTAAAAAAGCACATACAGTATACTACTATAGTATGTATGTATTAGAAAGCAGAAGTACAATAATTGAAACATTTGCCTTTAATTTTTCATTCACACTTCTGGAAGTAACTATCCAGAGTTGCCTATTTTTGGGATTGAACAATTGTTGTAGACAGCTGTTTTTCTATTTGATCCAACAATGCTGAACAAAACAGATTTTTTGACGCAAAAAAAGCACGCAAATTATCAAGACTTTCAATTGCCACCGCATTTGATATTTTTTAACTTCTGCATATTTTCCCTCCTCATCAGTGGGACGCGTCTTACTAAGAGTTCAACACGCCATCAACGATGTCTTGATCTGTATTTTGAGATTCCGTTGAGATATCGCCAGCCAGCAGATAATCTGGAAAAAATAAATCCGATGAAATGAGCCCTTCTGCACTCAGGTGATTCCATGTTTCGTCTTCAGTAGTAACCACTGTGTCTTCATTTACTACTGAAATACCAAAACCAGCATGTTTTCAACAATTTTTTATGGTTACATCAGTTACGGTAGTTTAAGCATTAGATAGCATATCACATTTCATTCGAACATCGATGACAGTTGGTTGACTCTTTTCCACGTTAATAAGAATTTTTCTGAGTAAAATTTTCCGGTAATGAAGTTTTAGGTTTTTTATAACACCCTGATCCATGGGCTGAAGCTTTGATGTAGTGTTTAGTGGGAACCGATGTACATTTGTAGACGTTAACACTATGTTAGATGAATGTGCTGCACAATTATCGATGAGCAGCAGAACTTTCCTATTTTTCTTTGTCATTTCGTTGTCAAATTGTTTCAACCATTCTGCAAAGAGTTCCGATGTCACCCCCGCATTCTTATTAGCTCTGTAACTTACTGGTAATTTTTCACCTTTCTTGAAGCATCTGGGATTTTTTGATTTCCCAATTACGAAAAGTTCCCTTTTATCGGATCCATCCATATTTGCGCACAGCAATATACAGTTAAATGGAGTTTTGAGTTTTTCCCACCAGAACATTTTTCACCTTTGAAAGCTAAGGTTTTTTCTGGCAATAACTGATAAACACCAGTTTCATCAGCATTGTAAACATCGTAAGCTTCATACTGCGAAATTAAGGTTTCACTTGATTCCAGCCACTTTTGGGTTGTTTCATCATCCACGGAAGCACTCTCTCTGCAAATGGACTTAAATATGATTCCATGACGCTCTTTAAATCTTTGAAGCCAACCATTGCTTGGCTGAAAATCAGGTTTTCCTAGAAGTCGGGCGAAATCTAATGCTTTTTCCTTCAGCAAAGGGCCAGAGACTGCAACATTTTTGCTTCTCGCTTCTTGGAACCACTTTAACAGCGCTGCTTCCACGCCTGTATAAAGACCTTCACGAAATCGTTTTCTATCGTGGCTAAAAGAACCTTCAGAGAACTTTCGCTTCAAACCATCCTTATTTTTTAAAATTGTGGATAGTGAATTTGCCGGAATGCCAAATGTTTTGGCTATGGTGCACTTTTTTTTCCCTTTCTCCACCAAATGGATTGCTTCAATTTTTTCACTTAAACTCAGTGTTTTTCGTTTAACAACTGACATGATTTGCCAGCTTGTGTTGATGCGTTCTAACGAACGAATTGGTGAGAAAAATTGCTACTTCCAAAGCTTTAAACCATCAGATGCGCCCGCTTAGGAATTGCAGAAGTGCGATTAAGACAAACATCTGCCTTGTTGGTCCATCCGACCCATTTAACTTGTGGCCCTAAAACAAAGACACTGACATTGGACACCCCTGGCATGATTCCCCAACACCCCACCCCCTGATCCTTTGGCGCATACCTCCTTCTGTTCTCAAGCTGGGAAACAGATCTTTTACCCTCTAAGCTCTTTAAGTGATGAAGTGGGGGTCCCTCCAGTGAAGGAGGATTAAGGAAAAGTTGGGATTCTGACACTGCCTGGCTAGTCTTCGGGCATTTCACTGAGTCAGAGGTCTCAAGATATCCTGAAGAAAAAAAGAAAATGGCTACTCTACAGCAGGAGAAATGCTAAATGGGAAAAACGCAAAAACTTCGTTATATATGATTTTGGACAAAACTGCTGTTCGTAATATCCAGTTGAAATAACATTACGATGGCATTGAAAATTCAGGGAACTGGAAAGACATCGTTATATATGAACCTTCCTTATATCCGAGCTCGTTATGAGGGTTCAACTGTATCACCATCCTGTGAGTAAAAATCGCCACAATTGAATTACGGTCAAAAAAAAAAAAAAAAAAAAAAAGGGAATTCTCGCACAGTTTTGCAAATGACGGCACATCAGGTAGATTTTGTATTGGAAAAGGCAAGTTGGTGTAATAATATATATTGGCAGTTGGTGGATGCCAAGGGTGTGGTATATCAGGGGGGGGGGTGCATCTGGGGTTGACTGTATATGAAAATGAGAGAGTAAAATAAAAAGAAACTTTATAAAACTATACCCCATGGAGTAGCATGGTCTGTGAGAGCAGCTAACATGCAGAAAGTGGTGCTACTTGAAATGATAAAATAGGGAAGAAAATTCAGAAAAGAAGTTTGATTTATTCTTCTTTTGTGGGCCACTAGTTGGACAAGCAGTGGTCTAGAAGAAGGACCATTGTCATAATCTAGAGTGCCTGGTTTGTACTCCCTAATATCAGTACTTTGTCTGCTGGTGATGTGCTGGTTGTGGTACATGGTGATTATATTTGACATTACCCTGGTTGGTTCGTCTGACGTATTTGGAAGTGGTTTTGATATGTTTTTGTGTATTTTGAAGAATTCAGTGTGAGGTACTGGATAGCAAGCATGAACAGAACTAGATCATACTAACTGGTTTAAAGTTGAGTAATGTTGTTTCAGCAAGTAGCATACTGCAAATTCAGTACATATTACTGCAATTTATGTAGACTTTCTAGTTTATTTATTTATATGTACATGAAGAAATAATTCTCCTTTTAAAGATAGTTGTTTGTTACTTTAAGCCTTTATTTTTCTTCCTAAGTTTTTGCAGTCTGGGCATCAAAGATAGCTTCTGTGTGGGTCGGTAAAAAAAACTACAAGATGAGTCAGGTGTGCAAAGTATTAATTATATCAGATGATGACCATTGTAGAAGTCTTAATAATTATTGGCATTTTATTTCAGGGCTCATTTTTGTTGTTGACAGCAATGACAGAGAACGTATAGGAGAAGCAAGAGAAGAATTAATGCGTATGCTATCTGAAGATGAGCTACGAGATGCAGTACTTTTAATATTTGCCAACAAACAGGTAATGATATTTAAAATAAATAAATAAATGCAAGTTTATGAAAAATATTTGTTAGTGTACAGTAATTGATTTGTGATATCCATGATATTATGAATTGTAATTATTTGCAGTAAGATGTTATTTTAAAGAGAAATTTATAATGTAAAAGTCTCATGCATACACTATATTGACAAGTCACCGGACACCCTTTCAAAAGCTAATGAACGGATCCGCTGCGTTATTAAGATGTGCGGTACAGCTGCAAAGGTATAAAAACAAGCCTGCAGCTGACTCGATCATATCTCATTGCGAGATTGAGTGAAAATGTCGTGGCAGGAGAGAACTGACTTTAAGAAAGAAAAAATTGTTGGGTGTTATATTAGTGGATTGTGCACAAGAGAAACCGAGAAGCGTTTAAACATATCAAAGTCAAATGTTTTGGATGCAGTGAATAAGTGGAAGACACATGGTGTGCCTGAAGCAGCAAAACGTACTGGCAGACTAAAGAAAATCAGTGATAGAAGATGTTGAAGCCTCAGGAGAGTCATTACAGCTAATCGACGGAGTACTGCACAAGACCTCAGTGTACAGGTGAGTAAAAATGCTGGAACCTCGGTATGTACACTAACCATTCGCAGATATGATTACTGTGGGTTACCGTGGTCGTGTGGCTGCTCATAAGCCTTTTTTCATCTCCACTCGGAATGCTACTTGTCATTTAGCATGGTGTAAAGAACATTTATCGTGGACCATAGTTCAATGGAAACGGGTCCTATGGACTGGTAAATCCAGATACATGATCTATCAGTCTGATGGCCATATGTGGATATGGCAGCAGCAGGGGTAATGCTATTTGCCACAGTGTACTGTTCCTACCGTCAAGTTTGGAGCTGCCAGTGTACTCTTGTGGGGGTGTTTTTCGTGGTATGGTCCCGGCCCATTGGTTATTGTGGACAAACCTGTTAACTAGCAAGTCTACCTCGATATTCTGGACAGTTGTGCCCTACCAACTGTGCTGTGCGGCAGTACTATGGAACCGAGCCTTGTTGGTACTAGCAGGAAAATGCATAGAGCCATAAAGCAAAGGCTGTTACAGTATGGTTTGACGAAATTCCATATTGTGTGTGGACTGGCTAGCACAGAGCCCTGATCTTAATCCCATAGGGCACCTATGGGATGAATTAGAGCGCTGCATAAGAAGTTTGGAACCAAGGCGTACTACTAAGCAACAGTTAGCAGCAGCATTATGTACTGAATGGAAGTGCATACCTATAGCTGTGTTCCAAAACCTTGTCGAAAGCATGTTTCGAAGTGTCAGTGCCTGCATTAAGGCCAAACAAAGGCGGACCAACACTTTACTAATGTATGTCAATAAATGCTATGTTGTGTTTACCTTCTAGGTGTCTGGTGACTTTTGTCAGTATAGTGTATGTTAATATACGTTCATTTTCCTTCACTTCTGCATTCTTGATGGTGTTAAGTTTCGCAAGGCATAAGACAAATTTAGAACAGAAATTGTGTGTGTGAAAGTAATTAAAAATTAATACGGTTATCTATGAAGCTCTTACTCTTTGTCCATTGCAAGATTTTTTGCCTTTGGCAGATTACTAGTTGCTTACTTTACTCCACCAGTTCATCTAGTATTAGGAAGGGCTGCCCCTTTGTCTGTGATCAGCTGTTTTTAAATGGAGAAGCTGTAGTGATAATCTCTCTCCTCCTGTGTGAGACATGCTCAAACTATGAAAGTAATGTTTTCATCAAATTTGTCTTCTGCAGAAGTGGTTCCAAACTCAGGACTAATATTTGCTTATTACTTTTACACCACTGGTTTTGTGTATTTCTCCCTGATAATTCACTGTTATGAAGTCTCTAGATACTTTTAGAGTTCACTTTCCTGCATCTTGAGATTTTTGTGGGAAATGAAACTATAAGTGATACAGGGGAGGGTGCCCTGATATAAGTAGTAAAGAGAAGTGGTTGAAAGTAGAGATTTAGGAATTTACAGTTGCCTGTAAAAAAAATAGTTTAAGCTTATGTATGCACTTACCTGCTTGCTGAATTGCCTACCATGTCGAACACTGCGTATCATATAGAGTGCCAGCCAGATGAAAAGCCAAATAGGACTTCCCCCACCAGAACAAGAGTGCCCAGTTGCTGCATTAGATACTAGAAATGCATTCAAGTTTGTTTATTTTTGTTTTACTTTAACAGTTTTATTTATGTAGAATTGTAAGGAAGTTTGAAACTAACCAATGTGAAGCTTCGGTTTCAAGAACTTTAAAAACTGAACTTTCATTGGCTGTTGAGAAACATGAGTTGATTCTTCATACGGAGACTGATTTAAATTAAGCCATTATGTATCATTTTAAATCAGTGGTTCCTTAATTTTTTTATTAATTAGCTTGCTTGTAATAACTCTGGTCAGATAGCTATGTTGGAAAAAGGAAATGGTGAGCAAGAATGTGCCTGATAGGACAGAAAGTTTGAAAAAGGAGGGGAAAAATAAATAGCTGAAAATTCTAAAAGTAAGAAAGTGTTCTGAAATTGCAGGATTCAACATGTGATACTTTTTTCAAAAAAAGTATCACATGTTGAATTCAACAGTTTTTCTATTACATTTAGGAAGGTTTGACACATATCTTGTTGGTGTTTGCTGCTTGTATTTCTGTCACTTCATGGGTTCTTTCCTGGGGTTTCTGTTGAAATGTTTTGGTTGCCTGTATTTTTGCTTGACTGATATTAATTTGTTTCTTATACCAATGGATTGAGATGTTTTTCAGTTTGTTCATAGTAATTTTTTGCTGAATCATAATGTGAGTAACCTTTGAATTTATCTGAAGCATTTCTAATAATTCTTCATGCCAAACTTACAGGCCTTCACAGTGTTTCAAATAACAGCTGTGTGGATGCTTTTATAAGTTAAAACACATTAATTTTATTGTTTTAGTCACTCTTGAGTTGTTTATTTTGGGTGGGTGTTTTCCTCTAAAATGCTCCCTGAATGTATGGTAAATTTAAATCCTCCTTGAATGTATGATGCAGTGTAAGGTTGCAAGTAAAATTATTGCTTGTGGGTTTCTTAGAATGCTTGAGTTTTGAGATGATTTTGGAAGCAATATTACTGTTTTTTATGCTGACTTTTATTGCTTGATTGTAAATATCAATATGCTTTCATTATTCTGTTAGTAATCTCTTTTTGACACTTCCTTCTTTAAAAAAAATGTGATAGGCAATCTTCCCTGTTTGATCGAAGATAATTTTTGTAACTTGCTGCAATGTATATTTCTTTTCTTTCCTTCAGTTTTTTTTTCTTTGTTTTCCCGTAAACTGACTCGGTAGGTTTGTTTAGATTGGGTGATCTGAAATCACTTCTCTTGTGCAGACTGCAAGAAAAGCTCCTTTGCATCCCTCAACTTTTTTTTTTTCTCTGTTGATTTCACTTTAGTATTTTCTATGTCCTCTAGTAAATTGTAACAAAAATTTCTAAGCTGAGAAATGCTGTAAAAAGTTAAAAACTCAAACAGGCATTTTGCAAAATATGTGCAACACAATATCAAAATAAAAAGGACTTTATAAGCCTACTCACTGACTCGCAGTGGCTCATCTTTTAACATTTCCAGCACTTCCACTCCTTTAAGAAATATCCTGATGGTGGGACATCACAGCAGTAGCTAACTTTTTAATTTAATGCTAATACTCTTCTAATTTATCCTTAAACATGAATTAAAACAAATACCTAGCAAAACAAATTAACTTAACCCATCCTTCCCTAGCCTATCCCATGAACATTACGTTAGTTAGCAACATAATTCTAGTTCACCAATTACAGTGTGTTAAAATAACCAAGATCATAAACTACTCTGTACACATTAAAAGAACTAATTAATTAAAACCAATTAAAAACTGTAACGCCCAAACCATACAAGGACACTTTAAATGCTTCTGCCCATCGACCGTGGGCATCTTCAGAAAAGATGGTGTGAATGAACACATCTGTCGCCAGCAATAACAGAGTGTTGGTCTTCAGATGAGTATTTATTTGGATTACTGAAATTCAGCTGCTGTGTTGTTGTTTTTTCTCCCTCTTCTTGCATCTGCTTTCCAAGTGTATAAGCTGTTGCCAATGATTTGGCAACTGTTTAGGATCATTGTAAAATTGTAAAAAGAAAAAATAATCAACTTTTTAAAATTTAACATAGTTCAAATGATTTGCAATATAATATGTGGAATGTTTGCCTTTTCTTTTTTTCTTTTCTGGGCATCAGTTTTTACCAGTTCGTTGTATTATATGAATTGCGGTATTTTTTTACCTTGAAATTGTCTATATGAACACATTTGAAATTGATACCCCCCTCCCCCTTCCCAACATGTGATTTTGAAAAGCATCACATAAAAAGTGTGGATTGAATAGCACACAGTCCTGAGAAATGAATCAGATGAATGGCTATTTAGCACATGTGATTATTTTAGGGTCAATCCATATCAAGTGGTCCAAAAAAAAAAAAACATTATTGGTTGCTTGACCATTTTTAAAAAAATTTATATTTTGCATGCTGTTGACCTTATATGTTGACAGTTCAAAACCACTATTGTTTTATTTTTATTCACATTGCTTTCAACATGATGGCCATTTTTGTATCTTGGCGTATGGCATTTTTGGCATATGTAAGGGTTAGCGGTAACTTCCTTATCTCAGCTGTGGTAAGTCCTTAGACAAAATCTCAAATATTGTTATGTTAAACTCATTGTAAGGTACTATTTTGTCAATTATACTATGCTTCTAAAAATATTCCTTCACCATAAATTTTTTATTCAAAGTTTTGTATCAAAATCACTAAAAATGTCATTTTCGGGGTGGCTATTAAGGGAGAAGGCAATTTATTTAAGATTTGAAAATTTTTTTTGGAAGTACATATATAAAAATAGTCTCAGTTAAATATTATTTGAAACTTGAGAGTTGCATACTTTTTTTCAACATGGCAATAAAAATGTACTTTTTTCAAAAAATTGCCAATTTTTGGCGGGCAGTTATTTAAAAATCTGAAATTTGCACACATTAAAGGTACTGTATTATAAATAACTTTAAGTGAAATTTTTAGTTTGAGATTCAAGTGGTTTAAGAGATACAGCCTTGCAAAAGTCGTAAAATTTATTGAATAAATCATATTTATTACTGTGTGTATATTGCCTTCATACATATTTGTTGGTATTTATGGTGTAAATTAAGCTTTGGAATGTAAACAGGCATGATCACAATTGATGAAAAATACAATGATGAATTATAATTGTTTAACAGCCTTAATTAAAATTTAAAAAAATGGGGGGCATAGATGTTAAATGCACTTGAAAAAGTTAATTTTTCAAATAGTTCAGATGGAATTACAATGCTTATATAGTTAGCAATTTAGAACAAGTGAAGCCATAAAAGACTCATCTTATTTTATTTTGTATGCTTGTTTAACAACAATGAAATTTCTTCTCAGTGCGATGCTGATATATGTATTATATGAACAACCAGTTCCTGTGGATATTTCTAAGGGGCTGAGCTTAGTACATTTATTTGTCAGTGGTACCCATACTTTGTTCTCATGTGACATTTTGAATGAAGTTCTAGGTCCAGCTGAGTGATAGAACTTTAAAAATATATTTTTGTTCTCTAAATTGATGTCCACAATTACTCCCAGCCACCTCTGTTTCTCGTACACACAGGTGATGTCATTGTTCCTAAGAGTTAGTGGGACAGCTTTCATTATAGGAAGATCCTCATATTCTTTTGAATTAAATGTTAAATAGCATCTCATACTACTTTCCAAATTTGGAACAAAGCGATGAAATGTCAGTGTCCCTGGAAGTCACTGGCAGTTGTCAAATCTCTTTATCAAATCTTCTTCGTGAGTAAGTATTTCTTCCTCTTTTACTTAAATGCATGTGGTCCCTTTTATATTTTTCTTGCAAATTTCATACATATATTCAGGGGTAATAATGTAATTATTCAGAGGCCTTTGTAGACTCTCCTTAGTCACCTCTCGCTTTGTTGTTGCACCAACACCATCATACACATTCTTTCCATGTGATGCCGCAAAGAAATTCCATTCAGCATCAAGACGAAAATATTTCTTGTGGTGGCATAGGTTAATAAAATCCTTGTATTTATATTGGCCTGATGTTCCATCCAAAAAGTCAATTATTTTGTTAACATTGGGGACATTTTGCTTAATGTGTGTCTGCAAGTGAGTTTGGAACATGTGCACTGCAACCATGTTGTGGTCCAAGTTATTACTAATCACACAAATGCATTGGCTAAAAAATTTGCCTTTTTATTTGTAATACCACACAAATGAACAGTTGCTTGACCCAGTGTGGTAGCTTTAGATCTCATCTTGAACTACAAAAGTAAAGTTTTCTGCAATGTCTGCAAGAATAATACATTTAGTTTCATTGAGTTCTTTTCTTTCAGGAACCGAGTTTGTGCTTTTGCTGTAAAATGGCGAGTCTTAAGTAAAACAAGCTTTTCAGTGAGGGACAGAAAAAATGCTTTTATCGGTTGAACAACAGTTATCATTTCAGCTCGATCTGTAGTGGTCCACTGTTTAAAGACTATATTGTCTGGCATGGTATCAGTATTTTCAAATTCTTGCATCAAATTTTGGAGGGCTTCCCTTCCTGGACATTTAACACATTTGCCCATCATACAGTTGTAACTATTCATGTCACAAACAAGCATGTCAAGAAGGTCCTTGTAATTAATGCTAAGTTTTGCCCCATCAATCATGAGCTTAACATTTTGATGGTACAAACAAACACAAACTGTATGA
Organism: Macrothele yani; assembly: GCA_039090855.1. NCBI lineage: Eukaryota > Metazoa > Arthropoda > Arachnida > Araneae > Macrothelidae > Macrothele > Macrothele yani. Next base: position 103,271,515 of record CM076996.1, on the reverse strand, counting down.
GTTCCTGAGGATCCAGCAATGACGCACCTCTTAGGTCTGAGTTCTATGAATTTTGATCTTCCAATTTGGATTTTTCACTTTGAACTTCACAAACAGTTCATCCAAATTGCAAAGAATAAGTCACTTCTACTTAACTTTAATATTATTTCCTTTTATGGAGTCTTTTTTTGCCTGCGCAGAGTAGGGCTATACTCATCACTTTCATAAAATTCATGGACAGTAGCTAATGTCTCTGGTTGAATGCCAGAACCCAACTTCCTTCCTAGCTCTGGTAGAATTCCTTGATCTTTAACTAGATATCTTGTCAGTTTTACTTGACAATCAGATACACTAAACTCAGTATTTGTTCTTTTTTGAGTCCAAGAACTAGGTAGTAAGTTAATTATTTTTACCCTCTCTCCTTTGTCTGTTACAGCACACTTCTTCAGTTTTGTTATTAATTCCTCACTCTTCTACTGCATCCACATTTTTTTCCGGGCTCTTCTATTACTGTATCAAAGGAAATATCAAATTTCTTTTCAATGAATTTGAAATTTTCTGTCTTTGCTATTAAGGCCTGCAATCTTCTTTCTGAGGTTAATTTTCTTATTTTAGATGGTGTTGAAATCCCTAATAGAGCACAAGCAGAGTCTACATTTGTAAAATGCTCAGTAGAAGCAATAAACTCTTCATCCTCTTTTTCGACATTTTCTAATTGTAAAAATATTTTTGTATCGGGTAGGACACTGATTTACCATGGACAAGCTTTAGGTTGCAGTTCATTTTGTTTGAAATATTCTTTTCGCATAATTTGCTTAAATTTTCGAGAAAATTTTAGCAAATTATGTGAATTTTTAAGACACGATGATTGGCTAAGAAAAACAGATTCCCCAAATTTTGCCCAAATCCACCAAATTTCTTTTAAAGTTACACCTAGTTTTTTTTTTTATTAAGAAATCTGTATCCTTCTACCTTAAGGCAAAAATTCAGACTTAATTTTAAAAGTTATCAACACATTTAGGTGAAAATTGGGGCATCTGCTTTTCTCAGCAAATCACAATACAAAAAAATTGCATAAGTTGCTGAACTTTTCCGAAAAATAAGTTTTTGCATTTTAATTTTCAATAGAGGGGGTCCACCACAAGCTTCCAAACTAGGAGTTAGCGATCGCCCAGAATGCGCAAGCCCAAGGTGTCGTAATAAAGCGAAGAGTGGGTGGGAGATTGATGTGGACATAGCCATGCACTAGTTGTAAATGTGTTTTCTTCTTTTAAACTGGAAAACCTGCAATTTTGATGCATTAAAAAAAAAAAATGAAGGAAAACTTTCACCCATGCTGTAACTGTACAATCATACTACAGTACTCTCAAAACTTCCTGGAAATAATACTTTTCTTTTGTTTTTATGCTGCTGTCTCCCATCAAGCTTTAGGAATCATTTAAAAATAAAAACCTATCATCATTACGGATGCTTTACGACTTTTGCAAGGCTGTATCTCTTAAACCACTTGAATCTCAAACTCAAAATTTTACTTAATGTTGCTTATAATAGAGTACCTTTAATGTGTGCAAATTTCAGATTTTTAAATAACTGCCCACCAGAGTTAATATTAAACTCTAAAATTGGCAATTTTTTGAAAAAGTACATTTTTACTGCCGATGTAGAAAAAAAGTATTCAACTCTCAAGTTTCAAATAATTTTTAACTGGGACTATTTGTATACATGTACTTCAAAAAAAAATTCAAATCTTAAATAAATTGCCTTCCCCCTTATAACCACCCCGAAAATGACATTTTTAGCGATTTTGATACAAAACTTTGAATAACAAATTTATGGTGAAGGAATATTTTTAGATGCATAGTATAATTGACAAAATAGTACCTTACAATGTGGTTAACATAACAATATCTGAAATTTTGTCCTAGGACTTGCCACAGCTGAGATAATGAAGTTACCGCTAACCCTTACATATGCCAAAAATGCCATACGCTAAGATACAAAAATGGCCATGTTGAAAGCAATGTGAATAAAACAATAGTGGTTTTGAACTGTCAACATATAAGGTCAACAGCATGCAAAACATACAATTTTTTAAAAATGGTCAAATAAACAAGCATTAGACCACTTCATATGGATTGACCCCCTCCCCCTTATGCCAGAATTTAGGTACATTTTATTACAAAATGTATTCACAAGATAGCTTCACTAGTTAGTGCAATTGTTGCACTTTTGTCTCTCGAAGTTCAGCAGGAGTATGAAAATCTTATTCTAATTTAACTTATCCATATTTTTTCAGTGACAGTGAATCACATCAAAGTTTTAAACAGCTCAAATATTGTGGGGGGTGGAAAAGCGCCTTTTATTTGTACAACTGCTATGTTTCATTACAAAGAAGTGATCAGCTGTAACTCAGAAGTACAAAATTCAACAGGGTGATGAGTTGTGATCAGCTCTGTCTGTCAATCACGCGCCTTCCATGGTTCAGGCAAGTGCTCGATCTTATGCCAGCAGCAGGACAGGGATAAAATTTTCTGAAGTAAAATTTCTCCAATTTTTAAAATAATTGAATGCAATTTTTTACAGAGACCAATACACATTATACTAAAGTTCAGATTTAAATTTCATCCAAATCTGTTGAAAACTTAAGTTATGCCTTTTTTTAAACAAAACTTATACTGTTATGACTTCATGCTTTAATATATTCAAAAGAAGTTAATAGATTTTTGCAAAATCTAAAATAATATTTTAGCTTTGATAACCTCGGCAATCTTTATGTAGAAACGTGGACTTTTTCTTTCTGATACTTTCTAACAGTTTAAAACAAATGACTATTTTTAACAGTTTAAAACTGTAGGTTGAAGCATTTATTTGCTATTCTGAAGAATCGTGCAAACTTTTTGTAACTGTAATACATAGATTTTTCAGTTTTTGGTATGAAGTCACTGTTAATGCTTACCAACTTCATGGCTCTGTCTGTTCCTTCCGCACACATTTTTTAGAAAAAGATGCAGTTTCATTTGTTACAAAAATGTAAAAAGCAATCTGAATCAAAATTGAATACTATCAAATCATTCAGATTTAATAACCCTTTCACGTAATTATACCAAATTAAAATTCCAAACTTTTTTAAAGCACTTGTGATCTGGAAATCTTTGATTTCAGTAGCTGTCTCTGAAAATGCACATGAACAGCAGCAACTAATCACATGACCATGTGCATAAGTATCCTCACTACTGCTTTCTGGCATGCCTGAACAAATGGGACGAAAGAGGAGATTGTTGAGATAAATCTCCTCTTTCAGGCAGGAGTGATTTGCCACCCCCTTCACACCTGATTTACTCCCACCCCCAGGCAAGAACACGGACTACACCCACTTCTCCCTCTGACTTCATTTTACTGAATTTGGGAAGGATTAAAGCTACACTTTAACACTTGGTCTTCTTACATTTGGAGCTTGAACAGCAGAGGAAGAAAAGTAGCACTAGCAGCCACAATGTTAAAGTTCACTACTGAGAGAACAAAACAACACAACAACAAAAACCACTAAGTGCTGCAATGGTGAAGTTGCATGTATAGGGGACTCTCCCCTCTTTCCATAATTGCATCCGCAGCTGGGTGGCAGAAAAAATTAGTTGGGTGGGCTGCCCAGTGAAAAGGCTCCGGGGAGAATACAAGAAATATTTGTCCCAATGTGCATTGACAAGTTTCCTAACATTCAGAATTTTGTGACTTGAAAATAATTTTCTTGTGAAATTTTGAATATCTGCTGTAAATATTATAAATGTGTAAAAGGTCCTGAGACCATGGCCATCTCTGAATGTTATGGAATTGTGTTTAATTTGGTATGCTACTCTGCACAGTGAAAGATATTGCTGATAATAATGTGTTAAGTTCGACTTAATGAGCTAATCTTCTCAACTAAACAAAGATTAGGTTAGTGTCAGTGTAAGCACACCCATTTCATCATTGAAAATGTGAACTAAGTTTTCCCAAGGGGGAGGGGAAGCCTTGGATTATTTAAAGTGAAATCAGCTGACAAAATTAAGTGAAATGATGCCCATCACGACATATTTCTGGCAGATGGGTACAGACAGAGTTCACCGAAAAAATAATTTAAAGGAGTAATTTTACTCCTTTGAAACAATTTAGGGAGTATTTTTTAAAAGTGAGGAGTATTTAAAAAAAATTAAGAAATGAAATTAAAAAAAAAAACCCTTACAAAAACACAGGGGAATTATAAAACGCCAATCCTGTTGTTGTTTTTTCATATTAAAAAAAATATTTCACTACTAAATGTATTTGGATGTTTTGCTTCTATTTTTAGTTATAATATATATATATATACTGAAGAGCAATTGAATTGGAGACAGCTGGCGTTATGCAAATGTGGCGCTGTGGGTTGCCCTGTAAACGGAAACGACATGATGTATGCAGCGATTCGACAATATAAGGAGTGATACGGCAGGAATTGGTAAGAGTCTGACGCAGTATGGGCAAGACGAAGGATCTAAGCACATTTGGTCGTGGGCAAATTGTCGGGGCCCGACGAAAGGGTCACTCCATCTCTGAAGTCGTGCAGGCACTGGGATTTTCACGAGCCACTGTGTCACGGGTGCACCGTGAGTACATCGAATCCGGTAAAACCATCCCTGCAAGGGCCAACTGCCACGGACAAAAACAGCGTGTGGATGAGCGGGGTCATCGTCCGCTAGTTCGCATTGTAACAGCAGATAGACGGGCCACAGTGCAAGAAATCACTTGGCAACTTAACGCTGGTGCAGAAAAACATGTAAGCAGCCACGCCATCCAGAACCATCTCCTCGCTATGGGCTACAGAATCCATCGTCCCATGAGGGTACCGCTGCTGACCGCACATCACAGGGTGCAAAGATTAGCATGGGCGCGAGAACATCCACACTGGACCCTAGAAATGTGGGGAAAATGTTGCCAGGACTGATGAGTCAAGATTCACGTTGGTACATGCGGATGGCAAGTACGAGTACGGCGCAAACCACATGAAGCGATGGGTCCTTCTTGCCAGCAGGGTACTCTTCAAGCTGGTGGGGGTGGCATTCTCATCTGGGGGCTGTTTACGTGGACTGAAATGGGACCCCTGGTACGTGTGACATCGTCCCTCACAGGTCAACGTTACCAGGATATCCTGGTCGACCATTTGCTCCCGTTTGTGCGTCTTCAACATCCCACTGGGGACCTCATCCTGCAACAAGACAATGCACCATGCCATCGCTCCCGAATTGTATCCGAATGGTTGGAAGAACACTCCACTGCCGTGACCTCGCTTCCTTGGCCAGCTAGGTCACCTGACCTCAATCCCATCGAGCACATCTGGTATGCCATCGAGAGAGATGTTCGAGGCTCTGACCCCCCCCCCTCCATCAAATCTTCATGAACTGTGGGAGCTTGTTCAGGGGTTGTGGATCCGTATGGCTTCCAAACGCTTCCGGTGTCTTGTAGAGTCCATGCCGAGACGAATCGCCGCAGTCATCACGGCGAAAGGTGGTGCTACACGTTACTAGATAGGTATCTCTCATTCAATTGCTCTTCAGTGTATATGCGCATGCTTGGTGTAACCAGGAAAGATAAGAAGAGGAACTTGTGGATAAGGAAAATGACAGGAGTGGACGACATCATGGCCAGAGTGAAATCACTGAAATAGCAATGGGCTGGACATGTTGCCAGAAGAAAGGACCACCGATGGACAACCGAAATTTTAGACTGGATTCTGAGGGACAGGGAAAGACCTAGAAGAAGACCCCATGGGAGATGGAAGAATGAAATTCAAAAGTTTGCTGGAGTGACATGGAGGAGACAGGCCCAAGACAGACAATTTTGGAAGAAATTTGGGGAGACCTTCATCCAGCAGTGGATTGATAATGGTGGATGATGATGATATAATACATAAATAACGTAAACACTACAAACACTACAGAACTCATTATAACTTTGTGACAGCCATAAATTATACATGGTCAGCCATCGGATGCCAACCTTCAGGAGAGGACGCATCCAACGGCTGAACCTGACAGGTTTCATGCGGATGTCTAAATTTAGCAACCCTGGCCAAAAAAAGAAACACGTGGACATCCCATCCCTCCTACCTGTCAGGATATCAATATTAAAGTTATCTCAAATAAAAACTAATTATTCAAAGTGGACCTACCTTTATCCTTATATATATTTCATTTATGTTTTGTAATGACCATGAGCAATAGCAATGTGTTCAAGAAGTGAACTCATAGCACTTTTAGAGATCCTTATAGACATCTAAAAATATCTAATAGACTAAGACAAAATCTTGTTTTTAATCATACATTGCATTTATTGCTTTTTCCATTTTTTTATAGCTGCAACAAAGTCCATATTACACGAAACTTTTCCAACTTTTTCAAAGAATTCAGGGGTTTCTGTAGAAAGTCTGGTTAGACTCTACATGCTTATCACCAAGGCGAGTGCGTCTCTTATCTTTTATTCTGTTCTGAGCAGCGAAGCCTGTTTCGCAAGCAGTTGTTGACAAAGGAAGGGTCATGCCAATGGCCGTTAATTTTACATATTCAGGATACAAGTAAACTGTCTTTTCATCATATTTAATTTCATTGGTTTCTAGTATAAGTTGACAAAAGTTCAGCATTTCCATGCCTTTGTATTTCTCTAGTAACACCGTTACTGAAATCTATTCTTCTCTAAGATCTTATTGTGGCAAAGTTTGCTTATATAGTGGATGCCACTTTTTGTCACAGTATCTTCTGATTAAATTATCCATAGCTTCATTAGGAGTTAAATTAGAAGGTGGAGAGGATGGATTCAGAACTTTATCAAAGTTGACAAAAGGTTCCATAGTGTCCTTATCAAATCGCCTGTCTAGGTTTACTGTGAGTGCAGAAATTTGTTTTTGCTACTTTTTATATTTAGTTCAGATTGTGAATTTGATGATATTTTGATGTCTCTGTAATAGCCTTTTGTTTCTTCAAATTCTTGTAGAAAGGACTTAAAATGAAGCCTGTGTCATTTTCCATTCTCGAAATTTTTGTTTTGGTCAGTTCTAATCTATCCTCTAAAGTGCTAAAACTTAAATCATTGTACTGAAAAGATCGTGATAGCTTATCAATCAGAGCTAGGACATCCCTCAATAAAGAATATAAAATCATATGTAGATGCTGCTTTTAATAGACCACTGGCTTTGTCACCAGCTAATTTTTTTATCTAAAGCAGCTACCTTTTCAGTTAAAACTAAAATTATGGAATCATAGCTTTGTGTATGGCTTCAATTGCTCGACCTAACAATAACCAATGTATTGCATGCTGGTGCTTTTAAGGTTATCAGTTGTTGTTCCAAAGCAGATTGCATCTCCTTAAGTTTGCTATGCCGTAAAGATGATGAATTAAAATAGGAATAAATGCTGTTTATAGTGTCTTGCACTTTGCCAAATTTTGAAATACTCTCAGCTGCCTGACTGATAGCAAGAGCTAATTTTTGTGCAACACAGTGTATGTGTATCATAAGAGGGTTCTCTTTCTTCAACTGAGTGCTCACACCATTCACTGTGCCCATCATAACAGGTGCTCTGTCTGTTCCCAATCCCATGATTTTAGTCAGCAGAATGCTTTTCTTCTAAAAAAAAACTTACTAGAATTTTTGCAATATTGTCTGAGGTGCACTGCATGCCTTCCAATGAAAGATTGGCTAAAAAATGGATCTCTGGTTTGTAATTTTTCAAAATTTTTACATACACAATTGACTTCTTAGTTACAGAAACATCTCTACTTTCATCATTCAGTAATGATATGAAGAGGCTTTTATGAATATCAACCATCAGTTGCTCAAGAAGAGTGTCTGATACAACTGTTTCAATCTGTTATTTTTCTATGATGCATATTTATGCAATCTGAAGTGATGGATTCCACACCATTTGCTTTCTGCAACATCAAAATACTTTTGAATTTTCGTTCTGCAAGTTCTTTGCTTATCACATACACAGTCCAAAATAAAATTAAATCAAGTTCACTTACTTTATTTGCATTTTCAAGAGATAATTTCAAACTTGTTACTCGCTGTGGAACAGCTGTAGCTGCCTTATGCTCAGCGGAAGCCCCGTGGCGCAAAAAAGTGGAACGCTGCAAATTCGACTATTCTTTTGCTGCCATTATGCCCGTAAATTTGTTTTCTTTTCAAACTTTGCAGAATGCTTTGAATCTTTTCATCGAAAGTAATCCATGGAAATTCTTTTTACCATTTTGGTAAAAAACGAGAATGAATTTCCAACTTTGACGTTGATGTAACACAGGAAACATAGTCTTTATCAACACATTCTTCATTTTCTAACAAAGCGTCCGTGTTCGTTGGCTGCTTTCATATTTTCACTGCTAGTTTTTTGCAGCTTTCATTGTTTCCTTCCTCTGCCTTTAGTTTCTTTTCTACGCCATTGGACTGAGTCTTGCCGGGGGAAAAAAAACCCTTTAAAGTACGCTGTTTCGACATCATTCAAAACTACAGTGTCTGATAAAGCTGTTTCAATCTCTACAAATCGTGACTCCATGACCACGAGGCGCTCCGGAATTGCGATTGCGAAAGCCTACTTTACTCAGCTGATCGAGCATGAGCTGTAGCAGCAATGACAGCAGATTTGCGAGCTGTAGCCCATGCAATTGCATTCCCGATGACATCGTGGTGAGGAACGATGTCTCCCTCCCTGACTGACTGGCGTGACATGCCGCCATAGCTCCGGTCGTGCCAAGCAAACCACGGACAGGCATGGATCGCGTGCAGCACGAGATCTGGCCTGAGGTAACAGAGTATACCGCTAATCACGTTTGAAATGCAAAATTCGAATAAAAAGATGAAAATAAACATTTTTCAGCTTAAAATTTCCGATTCGTATTTTTACGCGTTGGCAAAATTTCAATGCGTAAACACACTTTTCGACGCGTACTAGACGCGTAATTACACGTTTTGGCGAACTCTGGGTACAGAAGTGTGGCTACAAGGTAAAATGTGCAAGATTTTTACCCTGTGGAATTGTTTATCTCTAGTGCATAGCTTTTGAAGTTGTATTTCCACATGTGCTGATTATTCAATGTCAATGTGTTAATTTTTCTTTTTGCTAGTTTGTTGGTTCCACTTGTGCAGCATCGTTAGTGTAATTGAAGGCACTGTTTAAAATGTGCATCATAGGTATGCATCAACATTAAATAAAAAGTCAAAGATATTTGGCCTGTATCTGCCTGCAACACAAAAAAGGGGCACTGTGAAAAATTTTAAAAACCATAAGTACCTTGTAGTGCTGACTTCACACTGGTTCTTCTATTGAAAGAGTTTCTTGGTAATCAGGTGATAGCCCATGCAACACAAATTCCTGTTTGTTGGCTGTGCCACTGTGAAGGAATTAGCTGAAGTGTGTTTTACAGCATTCTGCTACAAAGCTGGTTTTGTAGCATTTTTGTTAGCATGTCAGTACAGAAAGTTTTGTGTCTGCATTGTGGTGGTGGGTAATGCCCAACTAATTTAGGACATCCCCATGTGGGTTACCTTGTAGTTTGAGCATCAGTCACTTTTGTGAAGAGCGTGGCTTGTGCCGCTACCGCACTATAATAACCCTCACTGTGCAACTCTCTGCCGATGGATGGGCCGTGACTGCTGCAGAAAGGACCTCAGGTTCGATCCCAAGCAGGTACGAATGCTCGATCCACTAAATATCCACCATGCGTCGGATGGGCACGTTAAGCAGTCGGACCTCGGATACTGGCCCCCCGGTAATAAATAAGGGAGTCTTCCTCCCCCTTTCTACTTCGCTTCAGTGTTACTTTCCTATTGGGCACTCTAGCCCAAATCTCCTGGCTTCCTATTTCGAATGGTTGTTTAAGACCTGGGGTCAGACACTCCCTTCCTAAAAAATCCTCTACATATGATCATCTTGTGCCTAGAGGTTAACAAATGGAGAATAATACACCATGTGTTAAAGGTCAAAATTATGAATAAAATTTCTCTGTAATATGCCCTTCCAACTTATTAGAAATTTTAGTAAAATATTTCTGCTCAAGAAAGGTTATAATTTTTTTTTTTTCAAAATGTACGAGGGTTGTACCAAAAGTAATGCAAAAGTGGGCAGAACTTTTTTATTAACTGACAGAGGTCTTTCAAATTGCACATCTTGGTAGAGTAACTCTTTTTCTATACAAAGGTACTACTCAACATAGTCACCAGCAATGCATTGGTGCCGTCGTTGAACCCAACTCTCAAATCCTCTTTGAAAAATTCAGGTATGGACTGTTGTACCCACTTCTACCTCTTCTGTGTCATGAAATCATTGCTGCCGGAAACTGTCCTTTATTGGACTGAATAGGTGGAAGTTGGAGGGTGCCAGATCTGTGCTGTATAGTGGATAGGGGACCACCAACCAGCCTAATTTGCTGATTGCCTGATTTGTTGCCAAAGGTGTGTGTGGTCTCGCATTGCATTGGTGAATGTGGATCCTTTTCAGATCCTTGTATGGTCTCTTTCTCTGTATGTCTTCTCTAAGCTTCTTGAGTGTCTCAATGTATCGCTCGCTGGTCACGATATGGCCACATTCCTGAAAATCAAGGAGAATGACACCCCTGTCATCCCAAAAATCAGTCACCATGACTTTTTGTGCTGATCACTGGCTCTTTAACTTCTTAGGCCTTGGTGAAGAGGTATAACGCCATTCCATGAATTGATTCTTCGTTTCTGGATCATAATAAAGATGTGCCCACATTTCACTCCATCACCAGATTGGAAAAAAATGTGTCGTCATTGGCTTCAGACACTTCCAGCAGATCAGAGCAGACTTCCACCCTTCTCTCCTTCAAATCTGGTGTCAACTGCCGAGGTACCCCCTTTGCACACAGTTCCCGATACCCTAAGTCTTCCAACATATTCTGTATGGCATTGTGACCACAGTCCCGTTGTACAACAAGCTCATGGATTCTGACTAGTCTCTCCACTCGATTCAATTCATCCACTCGCTGACTATTTGTGTCAGTTTTCGCAGATGATGGTCTCCCACTGTGTGGTTTGTTTTCAATGCTGGTTTTCCCTTTAAATTTTATTCATCTGTGCATATTGGTCTTGTCAGTGGTGTCAACCCCGTAAACATTCTGTAGCCTTCTGTGGATGTCAGACAGCCTGCACCCATCCTTCGTCAAGAACTCAATGACGGCACTTTGCTTCTGCTTGGAATCCATTATTTACCTGCAATGAAGAAGGGTTACTATAGAGAAAGAATTACTCTCTACCAGCATGTGCAATTTGAACATCTTTCAGTTAATAAAGTTATGCCCACTTTTGCATTACTTTCGGTACAACACTCATATGTAGAATGCATATGGACGAGGGGAGTGTAGGGAAATTTATGTAGAATGCATGGAAGAGGGGAGTCTAGGGAAATGTATGTAGAATGCATGGAAGAGGGGAATTCAGTCATGTATTGTTTTATAATGATGCATCATCACACAAAGGAAAATTGATTTCATGTGACCATTAGACTTGTAGGTTCATATATAGTAACAAATCCTTTGGATTCTAGAGAGGCAAATAAAGTTACAGCATGTGGGTAAAAATTGTTGAATTCTTTATATAGCAGAATATATGTCCGAATCTTTATTCATTAATTGGGTATCCATACCTGAAATTATTTTCCCATCTGATTCAAAATTCTTGAAAACATAGCTAAAAAAAATCCCATGTTTTCTGAAACTTCAGTGTGATAAAAAGTGATGTTTACATAATAAATTAAGAGTTAACACTTGGATGTACATGTAAGATAAAATATTTGATTTAATATTATTCAGCAGTTTGTGAGCATTGTGACATGGTGCATATATTAAAAGTTATCAGTTTGTATCTGTGGTAAAACTGTTTAACTGTTTTCCTAAATGAATGCATGTTTTTCTTTTAGGATTTACCTAACGCAATGAATGCCGCTGAAATCACAGACAAGTTGGGACTTCATTCGTTACGTAACCGCAATTGGTTTATTCAGGCAACATGCGCCACCAGTGGTGATGGTCTGTATGAAGGCTTGGATTGGCTCTCAAATCAACTCAAAAACCAAAAATAGTCTCTAGTCTTCCATGGTCATTTCATGTTAGATAAAAGACGCATCCGCATTGCTTACAAAGGACCATTTGTAATTAAAAAAAAAAATACGGAAAAGAAAATGGATCTATTGTGCACAGAAATAAATTAATACTATTCCTTCCCTTCTGTGTATCAAAAGTGCTCAGTTAAAGTTTAATCCAATGATTGATTTCTTTATAAGATACAGATATGTCTGTACATATTTTGTATTTTTCTGAAGGGTAGCTTTTGTGCACAATTTACATATGCATTCTTTTTACTTCCACGTGATCTGTATATATAAGGAAGTAGCTTCTTTTTTAAAATAGAGTTCCTGGTGTTTAAAGAAAAACAGAAAAAAAAACATTTTCTTGTGTAGGAAGATGAATATGAATGTCTTGATGGCTCTCACTTTCTCCATTTTGTACAAAGTTGTAACCATTTCAGAAAGGTATACTGAAGGTTTATTCCAGTATTTTCAGAAAATAAACGTGGTTGAAAAGTTGCTTGTTCTTCATTTGAGAAAACACACAGATATTTGTGATTTGTATTTTACAGTTGAAGACTGGTTGACTATATGTTTTTTGATGGCAGTATTGATCATTGCTTAAACATATGGAAAACTGTTCACTATCCTGTATGTACACAGATTTTAGAATATTGGGTTTTTCATTTTCCATCAATCACAAACTGAGAGCTTTGAATTAACTAGTAGTTATGTTTACTATCCAAACTCTAAAATGGAAACACTTTTTGAGACTAGTTGTCTTATACCTGATTGCCAAGTGAGCAAAATCATTGTAATGAACTTCAGCTTTGCAAGTCTGTTATTGTAAGGTTGGAGGTAGCCTCCCCTCCTAACAGATTTTTATGGACTTCGAATGAATGTTGCAGTTATACATGTATGCACACAAAACATTCACACCCCCTCCTTATCAGTTGCTTTTGTTTTTATACATCTTCTGCCATCAAAAAGTCCTTTTCATACTAGTTATCGGGGACAGTAGGTATAATTGTAGCATTTTTTACATGTGATGTGTAGTTTTTGTGCTAGGTGGTGCAAACCCATTATTTTTTTAAATGTATTTTGCACAATATCTACAGTCTAAAGGTGAGATTAGATTTTATGTTGGACAACTGATCTTTCAATGTATTTCAGCTTTTCATGTGTGACGAGTTTTCCCACTAGGTAATATAAATTTTACAAGGAGATGCTGATAAGTTCTCGGTTTCACCAAGAAGGAAATGGGCTAGAGCCATGAAACTTGCTGATTATTCCACATATTCATCCCAAAGTTCATCACACTTGGCACAGCATTTCTGGAGTTTCTTTAACCCTAAAAAATTCTGAAGTCTGATCAGTCAAATACCACTCTGCTGCTGACATCACCTCCGAATCATTCGAAAAATGCTTCCCTTTCAAACTTTCTTTTAACCCTTTAACGACAGTAACTGCTAAAGTGCCCGTACATACAAACGACCATAGTCGCCCAAAACCCCTATCCAAAGTGAGTCAGATTTCCTACCCTTACCTGTTATTTAAATTTGCATGACCCATGAAGAATCTGCAGGAGTCACCTTCAGTCATCATTGTTATTACTAAATAAAGAAGTGAAACAACAGATAGTTTCGGGCGTTATGGTATATAGAATACCAGATTTTAGGGTAATGGTCGTTAAGAGGGTTTAAAGGTTTGGGAACAGGAAATAGTTTGATGGAGCAAGGTCTGGTGAGTATTGTGGATGTTTTATGCACTTAAACCCCTGATCCCTCAGAACATTTATTGTCTTGCCAGCCTTGTGAGCCGTCGCATTGTCCTGCAAAAAGGGAACACCTTTTCACAGTTTTCCTTGCCTTTTTTCCTTCAATGCCTCCTTTAATTGGCACAGCAAGTTGGAATAGTATTCAACATTTATTGTTTGGCCCTTCAGGAGATAGCCAGTAAAGCATCTTCCGAATCCCCAAAAACCCTTTCCTGCAGACCTTAGTCTTTTCTTTGGCTTTGGAGGACCCTAGTGATGACACTGCAGGGACTGTTGTTTCGTCTCTGGATCGTAGTGATGTAACCATGTTTCATCAATAGTGATAAGTTGTTGCAAAAATTATCACCAGATCGCTCAAAATGCTGCAAAACCGATTTGGAAGTGTCCACTTGTTTTCGTTTCTCGTCTGCATTCAAATATTTGGGCACCCACTTTGCTGACATCTTCTGCATATCCAAGTACTCATGAATTATAAACCCAACATGTTCCCTGGGTAGCTCCAGTGTCTCAGCTATTGTTTTAGCAGAGATTCGCCATGTTGACAAAATCAAGTTATGAACACAATAAATAATTTCGGGTGTTGTCATTGATGAAGGCCTCCCAGATCTTGCTGCACCTTCGGTCTGTCTCCACTCTGAAAAGTTGGCACACCATTACTTCACAGTGGAATATGAAGGGCACTTGTCACTTAATGTTTGCGTCATACACTCGTAGTTTTCCTTTGCAGTTTTCTTCTGTAGGAACAGAAATTTCATGACAGCCCGGAGTTCCACATTCGAAAATTCAACACTTTGCATTGACATGATTCAGTTCAGGACGTCGAATATCTGCAAAAAAAAAAAAAAAAAAGCTATTTGTCTGAAAATTGGCACTTTACAGTACAAAGGAACTCTTTTGAACTGCAGTTACAAAATAATGCTTCAATTAAAGGAAGTGGGTTAGGCCGAGAACTCAGCAATCTCCTCATATTTGTATTTGGCACAATATCTTTGCTTCTCTTAGTTAAAACCAAAAAAAAAAAAAAAAAAAAAAGGCATCTCACAGCTGCTATTACAACAAAAAACTTTTTTTTTTCTTTTGAGGCACATTTCTAACCCTTACAGCAATCATGTTTCTTATCTTATCTTTAACAAGCGGAATAAAAAATTATTTTTAATATTGGCTTTCTTGAACCACATTGTAAGTATCCACATTCAAGGTGCATTATTTCACTAGTTTGCTACGTCCTTTTTATTTTTAATGGGATTTTTGAAAATAATTTGTGGTTTTAAAAATTCCATTTAAGAAAAAAAAAAAAAAATAGGGAGGGGAGGTGCATCCAATTACTTTAACTACAGCCAAAAGTTTCCTTGCATTTTTCTTTGATTTTTAATATAAACTTTTTTGGGTGAGTTGTGTAAATTTGCACTCTTAGTTTGACAGTGTTTTCAACTTTTCCAGATTGCATTGGAATAATTTCCTTAACATTGATATCACAAGCTAGGTGGTGCAAACCCATTATTTTTTTTTTTAATGTATTTTGCACAATATCTACAGTCTAAATGTGAGATTAGATTTTTTGTTGGACAATTGATCTTTCAATGTATTTCAGCTACGAAATGTTTAAGGAATCATTTACTTGTTGCTAAGGGACTTGAATTGTTTATAATTCTATTTAACTTTTATATCTGAACTCCTAAAAGTATGTATTTGAAAAATGCCTTTTGCAAGTTAGCTGATACTATGTTGGTTGTGGTATTTTCAGCTTTTTTTCTTATGTTTGAAAACTTGATAGCTGTCTTAATTCTGAACTTTTAATTACACACAACTATTTGCAATATATTTTTTTTGAAAAGTTCTGCTAAAGTCTTACTTGAAAAGTGTCTTTTGGAGCAAATTTGCTGATATCATGTGATCCACAGATTGAGCTTTTTTATCTATTGGGTTATCGGAAAGGTCGTGATGTATTTTGGCACCCGATGTTGGTTGGGTGGTTTTTAAAGTACTAGAGGCATGCACAACTCTGTTATCGCTATGGCATTCAACAGGTGCCAGTTCTAGCTGCAGTTAAAAGGAATAGTGAGCGATTTGATTGATTTGCGGAGCTTTGACATCAAGTTGAAGATGGAAGACCAAACTGTGCATTTTCGCCATATTTTACTCTTTTACTTCCGTAAAGGGAAGAACGCACGTTAAGCTTGTGAAAAGTTGCGTAAAGTGTACGGTGATAATGCTCTACAAAAACGTCTGTGCCAGCGGTGGTTCGCAAAATTCCGTGCTGGTGATTTTGACCTCAACGATGCTCCTCAGTCCGAGAGGCTAACCGAGGTTGATGACTACCAAATCAAGGCATTCATAGAGTCAAACCCACGTTACACGACACAAGAGATTGCAGACACATTGCACATCCATCATTCAAGCGTTCACGACCACCTGAAGAAGCAGGGATACGTAAGCAAGCTCAATGTGTGGGTTCCTCATGAACTCAAAGAAGCTCAATTGACGGCGCGTATAAACATCTGCGATATGCTCATTAAACGTGAGGAAAACTATCCTTTTTTGAAGCGACTGGTGACACAAAGTGAATTGTGTACAACAATGTACGGTCTTGGTCCCGACGTGCTGATTCGCCTCAAACGACATCCAAAGCAGACATTCATCAGCGGAAGGTTCTGGTCTCAGTGTGGTGGGATTTTAAAGGTGTCTTGTTTTTGAGCTCCTACCACTGAACCAAACAATCAATTCGAATGTGTACTGTCTGCAATTGGACAGTTTGAACGAATCCATCGTCCAGAAACGTCCAGAGCTCGTTCATTGTAAAGGTGTTGTGTTCCATCGCGACAACGTGAGACCACACAGAAGTTTGATCACCCGCCAAAAATTATTGGAGCTTGGGTGGGATGTGTTGCCACACCCAGCATACCCGCCTGACCTTGCGCTGTCAGACTTCCACTTGTTTCGCCCTCTTCAACAGTCCTTGCATGGTATAACGTTCAATTCAGATGAGGCTGTAAATCAGCACCTTGTACAGTTTTTTGCCACGAAAGACAGGTCTTTCTATGAACGAGGCATTCTGCAGCTCACTGAAAGGTGGCAAAAGGTTATCAAACAAAACATGCATTATAGTATTGATTGATCTTTGTTCTTTCTATCAATAAATGACCTTTGCAAAACATGGCTAAAATACGTCATGACTTTTCCGACAACCCAATAGTAAAACATGGTGTAATTGCGTGCTTGAGTTGGGCACAATATCTCCATTTGCAGAAGTCAAATATAAAAACGTTGTTATTAAGACAATAGTAACCATAAGTAGTGTTTTCCATAGTTCTTAGCTTTTTCCCAAATTCTCAGTCTACAATTTAATTATACTTTTGACTCTGGTGTTTGTTTGCACCTCCTAAAGACTGAACTAGATGTTGCCACGCTTGCAGCATGCAATCAGAGGAGCTTGAGAGGCACTGTTTTTTTTTTTTTAGTATTTGTTCTGAGAAAAGTGACATTTCATTTCTTATGAATGCAAGTAACCTCTCTAGTAGGTAATGAATGACAGTGTATTGATTTGAGTGGGTGTTGGCTGAAATCCATTGAGCCTCTGTAAGGAAGAGGTGTTCAAGAAGACACCATGCGTCCTCAATGCTTTTTGTGTGAGCCCAGGTTTGAGGATCAACAAAATTGGTGGAGTGACTGTTAGGTCATATATTCCTTTTGTTATAGGGGACGGAACATATATGACCACTGATTTGTCATCACCACATACTGAGCTACATGTTCCTAAATTTTAGAGATTAGAGTAGCAGAGGACTTGAATTTCCATGATACACCTGCACTGGAAACTTCTTCATACCTCTTTAGTACATGCCCATAATCCAGAAGCTGGCCACAGGTTTTCTTCTTACCTATTATGGTTTCATCTTTTTTCAATGACTCTCACTGGCCACCTGTCTTCTCTTCTGACTCTTAGCACAGCACTATGAAGAATGCAACTAGTTCTCTGAAATAGTAAAACTGTTGTAGGTGTTGTGGTGATACTCACCAAAAACTCTAATGGCATGTTAGATTCTTATGTCCCAAGTGAAGCAGAATGATCACTACATTGCATGAGATGTGTACATTCTTAATGTTTCAGTGCTGTAAGCATATTGTTCATCCTTCTATGTATTAGTCTTCCTGAATCATCCTACAGGGTTCCCACTGAACTTGGAAAACAGGGAAAACCTGTAATTCTCAGGGAATTCGAAAATGGTTCCAAAAACTCAGGGAAATTGCCCCCCCTTTTAAATCAACGGATACTTTATTTTGCCAAAAAAAAAAAAAAAACTTATTTTTTTCAAGATTTCAAACTTTTGCTTGCAATTACTGCCTACCTAGAACTTGGTAGATCTTACTTTCAGTTATATTAAGTATTTCCTTTATTCTCTAAAAAAAGATGCAAAATTGAATTTTTAAAATTGCCAGTTATTAAGCTTTTGTTCAATTTCTGCGGCAGTTGTTATAACATAGAACAATTAGGCACAATGGCTCCTGCTTAAAGAAACACTTCACAAGAGAACCAACCAAATGATGGATCAAAGTCCTTTGTTTGTTGGTTCTCTTGAAACATGTTTCTTTGAACAGAGCCATTCCATCATTAAGCTTAGCTGCATTGTGTTATAGAAAAACTGAAACTATTCAACTGACAGATTTTTTCTTGAATATGACCTGTTTCTATGGGAATGTATTTACAAATTCCGTGTGGGTAGTATTCACAAAAGTTCATGGAACTTTGGTACAGAAAATGTGCACAGTTAGTTATTAATAAAAGCGGGTAATTTTATAAAGACAAATTATGTAAAGAATTTACAAGTGTGTGCTTTGGTGAGAAAAATGAATGGAATGAAATGTAATAATTCTTTGCAACATGCTACTCTGGAAAACTTTAAAAACCACCTGGAGAACATGGAAAAGTCAGGGAATTTTTTTATTACTTTTGAGTGGGAACCCTGTCCTAATCTATGGCAAATTTCATAACCTAACAGTTGCTCAGGGTGCCAAAGAAATGTAGAAGCTGATTGGGTGAAACAATGTGGTCCATGTGCAGACCATAGTGAGTTTAGTGTTATCTCTGGCAATAACAGTAACTTTCTTGCCGAGCGGGTTAACAGTGTAATTCCATTTTAAGTGTCACCCCCCCCCCCACACACACACACTTGAAGTTTATTTATAAAAAAATTTGAAATTGATATCTGACATTGTCAAGATTAGCCAAAAAATCTCTCTGATGTTCTTTATTAAAAAAAGTTGTTAGACTAGGTGTCTTTATAGTGTATATTTGTACTTGGCTAAATATCTTCACTTTAAGTTATCAGACTGCAAAAATGCTTTTTCACAAGGCATTTGTGACCATCACTAAGATTTTTTTAAACATTTCCTAGCTGAAAAATGAATTTTTTTTACTTGTATGGTCAACTCCACTATTATAAGCCAGACTGAAAAAACAAATTTGTGTGTGACACCAGGAAACACAACAGTTTGTTCACATGCTTTGTAGGAAACTTTTTTTAAAGTGCTGATTATATGTTAAAAGAATATTTTGCATACGAGGTTTATAGCTTTTGCTGAAAGGTGCTTGTTACATCAGAAAATTCAGTGGCATTCTTGTTTTCTTTGTGCATGGTCTTTGTAGGGTGGGTGTACAGTCTTAGATTTTGGCTCATACTAACTATGCCTATATACATGGATAAGTCTTATATATTTTATAGTGTAAATCACCATATTCTGTTCTTCACATTATATCCGGTTCCGTACAAATCCCGTGTCACTTCGTTAAAATAGTTTTTAAAAGAAAAAAATTATTTGCTTTGTACTTACCTTAATATAAAACACTGGCATACAATGCCCGCTGTTCTTCATTAGCAAAGTCCTGACGTTTTTAGGCTTATGATCATTATTTTGCATAGCTTGACATTCATTGCTAAACCCAACTCTTTCAGGGGTGGATGCGATATTCTATTTCACTCACATTTGTTTTGAGTAAGTAGTTCAGATTCATTCATAAATGGTGCTATTTTGCCTTATGTTTAAGATGAAGAAACTGCTGTTCAGTGCAATGAGTTGTGGAATACAATGTGGATACGTTGAGAATAAGATTTATATGAATTGCTTAAAAAACTATATTGGAAGAATATATACAATGAACTGATCAAACCGAAATAAAGTCCAAAGATAAATTTAAAAACCACGAAATCCTCCAATGTCACATGAAACTCACGTCAACTGCTTACCGTAGTTGACATGTTTTTTTTAATGCAAGTATTATTCTAGAAAGACATGTCCTGGTTAAGGATAGAAATGCATACATATGAACTTTTAAATGAAATGATTACATTTTAGAATTTAAAGCTAAATAGTGAAAAATTGGGAGAGAATGATCATGTAGGATATGTGAAGGAATTGGCTGTATCTTATTCCCATGTCTTTTTAGTTTATATGAATGTGTCCTCTGGTGTCAAGGTGAGGTAAATTATGATCTGTAGGTATGTTATGCTAAAGAAGAGACTGTTTTGTTCTAAGGAAAAGATTGAACAAACCAGAAACAGCATTTATGCAGCCAGTGAAGTGACTACTGCTACTAAATTTGAGGAGTAAAGGTATGACAATTGCAGAGATGTTTCATTCTTATCAAACAGGTTGAAGAATTTGATGTTTTACGAATATGTAAGAAGTGGTTATTTGAGAGTTATATTAAAAGACTAGCTTTGGTTAATGTCATTAAGTGATACAAAGATAGTATAAGTACTACTGTCCTGCAGCATGTTAGACTTTTTGTTTGTCCACCACCACCCTTTGATTCAGTGGAAAATGCTTTATACTGTAAGGTTCATAGAAAAAAACATTGAAAGTTACATATTGAAGTGGAGCGATCTTGAGTAGTAACTGCATCACCACTCCTGTTGGAAACAAAGTTCGGTGGTGTCATCTTTTCTTCCATCTTTGAGGCCAATGTGTAATTTTATTTTGGTGGTTTAACTTTTCAAGTAGTGTACAGAAATATGTCTTATGGATTGGAAATGTTGCAGTTTTACTTTCTTAGAAACAATGGACTTGGCAAATCTGATAGTAGGTCCTGTAAATTTGGATTCAGTGTTATTGCTACCACCGTATATTTCTTTCTTGAATACAGATTTTTATGTGTAAGCTGTCCTCTTTTAGTATTGCTGAATGACAATGTGGAGGAGCCTTGGAATAGTTTTCATGCACTGTAAACTGATGCCAATCTCTTGGTTTCTGTAGCAGAACCTTTTTATGTTTGTAATGAACTATATTTTTTATTGTGTTTTGGCTGGCACTTAATGCTTGTAAATCAGTCAGTTTGGTACTGCAGCCCTAGAAGCTTTTTCAAGTGAGAGAAAAAAATCTAAACGTGAGCGAATACTGGTTGAAGTGTCAGATAACTTCGAGTATAATTATTTCTTGAAACACTGAAAATAGTGGTATATGTCATAGACTAAAGAAAGACATTTTTTTTAGTAATAATTCCAGACTATGTAATAATTCCAGACTATGTAATAATTCCAGACTGCAGCTACTTGCTCAAAATTTAATAACTGATTGTTGAGTATCATATGGTGAAAGAATGACTAAGTGGATTATTCAGGAGGCCAATAAAATACTTTAATATTCAGAAAATAGTACAACAGCATTCCCATCTTTTATGACAAGTCAAGGATCAAAATTTATTTAGCCACAATGCCTTTTCTGTCAGGTCTTGAAACTTTTATAAGCATAAAAATATTTATTTAGCAATACAATTTGATTATCATAAAAGGCTACTGTTATTATGATATCACAAACATTTTATATCGATTGTAAATTTTTTTAACATAACATATATTCTCCATTTCGTCCAGAATCCCCCTTTTCCTCTTCTGCTGCACACCTTTGAGGTTGGATGGGCTCTAGAAAGATATGTAGGTGAATTTAGCTTAATCATACAAATTTAATGCAATGGAACTTTGCTTAAAAAAAAAAAAAAAAAAAAAAAGAGGTAGTATGACAGATAATTATAAATTTTCAACTGGATTCAGTGCCAAGCATTAAAAAGCCAAGCAAGTTTACTTACAATCCTTATATTGCAGAAGAATTAAAATGTTCCTAAATACATTGCAGGCAGACGTGGGGATGAAGTGAAAAGCAAAAGAAAGTTCGGTGGAACTCTTTAAGAGCACAATGCTGGATATTAGGTTTCATGTGTTGCAGTTAGCAGAAATTGTCAGAATGCAGCTAAGGTGAGAAGGGAACTGAAGCATTTTGGTATTGCATTGTCTGTGAAAAGTAAACAAATATAGTTAGTGTGGTTTCTTAACTGCATATGCAGGATTGCAAAGGTCTAAGACTTGGTACAAACTATATTTCACATGAAGCTCTGGATCAAGTGTGTTGGGTCCTGGTTTGAAGCATGGATGTTTTGTTTGTCTTGCGGTGTTGGCATCTCCCTTCCGTGGAACCAGTGCTTTGCAACTGCATATAGCCCACTGAGTTGTTCAACCTCTAACGGGGGGGGGGGGGGAATCCAGTATGTTTACAGTCAACTGTACACTCAACATTACAAGTTATTTGGAGTGTATTTGAGCCTTCTGGCAAACCCTCACACATCTTGTCCTCCTAAGAATGATGATTCACCTATCTGACATGCCTTTTTTATCTGTGAATACCGTCATTTTCATTGAGAAAATAAAAAGACAGTTTTGGAATGAGCTGCTTTCTGTTAACAATTTCTCTTACTAAAGAACCAGTTAGAGTAAAATTCCTTAGCATTGATGAACTGATTTTTAAAAGCAAGACTATCTTTTTTTATGTGTCTTGGCAAATTTTCTTCACTGAAACATTTCCTTCATCTTCCAAGAGAAGAGAACACATGGTTCCTTTTATTTGACATCTTTAAAAAATGGAGGTCACTTATGGTCTTGTGCAGTGGTTCTCAAACTTTCCTTTACCACGGACCACTAGGTATAGACTGTCAACCTAACCCGTACCACCTACCTCTGCATCTCTTGAAGTACCAAAATGTAGGAATAATGATTTAACATTAAAATTCATTATCATA
The DNA here is from genome assembly GCA_039090855.1 of Macrothele yani. Taxonomy (NCBI): domain Eukaryota; kingdom Metazoa; phylum Arthropoda; class Arachnida; order Araneae; family Macrothelidae; genus Macrothele; species Macrothele yani. Next base: position 103,248,615 of record CM076996.1, on the reverse strand, counting down.
AAAAAAAAAAAAAAATCACTGTAGAAAAGTTAAAATAAATTAATAAAGTACTGTTTTAACATATTTTAAAACAAAAATTAGCATGGCAAATCACTGAACACAACGTTAAAAAAACCCGGCATTATCACGATTTAGATATCTCAGATTAATGAAAATACTTAATTGTACAAAACAATCGACACCAAACCACAATTTCAATATATACGAGGGGGTATCAAAAAGTTTGTGCAATCACCCAAAATTATTAAAGCTACGGAAACCATTCTTGTTTTATATACATTCAGTATACTGTACAACATAAATAATATTTAGCAAACTAGTTTTTTTTTTTTTTCATTAATCGAAAAGTCCATGATCATGGAGAAAGTGGAATTTCGCAGTGTGATCAAGTTCCTTCATCTCCAAGGAAAGTATGTCCAGCATATGAGACTGTGGCAAAGTGGGGGGAAAATTTTTTTTAAGTGATCATGTGACCTTTTTTTGCAAACCAAGGTCTGAACGGCCATCTTTGACAGGCGACTAGACAGTTGTGACCAAAGTGGAGAAGTTAATTCTTGAAAATAGGTGCACAACCATTGAAATACTTTGTCAAGAAGTTCATCTAAGCTATGGATCAGTGTGGACAGTCGTGCATGACCAATTGAACATGTCCAAGGTCTCGGTGCGATGAGCACCTAGACTTCTCTCCCTATTCCAAAAGGAAGCTCGGGCACAATCCGTATAAAAAATGTTGGATGTTTTTAACGCGAATTCCGAGGATTTTTTTGACAGTTTAATTACTATGGATGAGTGTTGGTTATACCTCTACGATCCAGAAAGCAATGGAAACATCCCTCTTTGCCACCAAAGTGATGCTAGCAGTTTTCTGGGATAAAAGCAGTATTATTTCAACAGACTACCTTCAGAAGGGTCAAACTATTACCTCGGACTACTATTGCAACCTTAAAAGCAAAAGAAGCGGAATGATCACAAAAAGGGTCCAGTTATTGCACAACAATGCACCAGCTCATTCAGCAGTCAATATCATCACTGCGAGTAGTCTTAAATACAATATATTGCGTCATCTGCCATATTCTTCTGATATGGCACCAAGTGACTTCTTTTTGTTTCCCAAGATCAAACGTCCACTACATGGGAGTTGATTTGATGGCACAATCTGAGGTGTTCTATGCTGAGGGAATAAAGGAGGTCAAGCAAAGGTGGGAGACATGTGTGGCACTGGGTGGTGCCTATGTAGAGAAGAACCAAGTACCTGAATAAAAAGTTTATTTCGTGGTGATTGTACGAACTTTTGATACCCCCTCGTAGGTGTCAATAAGAAAATAATTTATGAACACAAATTAATAAGTGAATTAAAAAAAATATAACCTCATGGAACTGTTTAAGACCAAGGGATAAGAAACAATAGCAGCATAATTATTTTTAGAAGTAAAATATTAGCACATTTTAAGGAAGTAAATGAACGAATAAATTTCATATTCTCCATTTCGATATGAAAAATGGTGTTGCTTGCAATCTCTGATCAGTTTGTTTACATCAGGTGTAATGGAAGATAGTTTGTCTTAATTCAGGCTCAACCTTTTCACACTTTTTAGTCCAACCAGGGCAGGAAATCCTATTACACAATTGTACGTTATGAGAAACTGTAGCAGGTGCTTGATGGCACTGTTTGCAAGTTCAGGGTACTTTGATTTCACATGGATCCAGAAGTTTGCGATGGATTTCTCACTCTCCATCAGACGCTAATTCAATAAGCTGAAGGGCTCAATCGCATATATAGCACTGAAAGGATTCCTAATCCATTCCTTACTTTCAGCCGGCTCTGGAAAATATTTTTTATGCTATCTTGCAGAATTGTTATACGGTTCTGAAATAATTACACTAATTCATCATTGATTAGTTCTCTAAAGACTGCAAAAAATCAAAAGTGCAGAAAATGAATCTTACTCCCCATGACCAAGCTGTTTACTCCAAAGTTCACATTTCTGTAGAAATGCTTTAATTTTATCTTGCATTTTAAAATTGGTTACATCACACCCCTGAAGTGACAGATTTTGGCTGTTCAGGATGCTGAAAATATTGCTGAGATATGCATTTGACCTTGATTGCCTGAGCCGCATGGCGCTGGAGTAGGTACTCCCATTTTAGTGCGATAGACCACTGCACAGGTCTCTTATCTTAAAGTTGCATTAATTGCGTGTTACAAATACAGATTATCCATAGAGAATTTCGCGGACCACAGTTTGAGAACCACTGGTCTAGCTAGTGGTTAGATCGACTGCCTTTCAACTAGATGGTCGCAGGATTGATCCCAGGTAGGTTTTGTTGCTCTGAACCACTAAATGCTCACAACCTCTTGTTACAAATAAGGTCTGTTCCTACCTCTGCCCACATCTCCCTGTAGAAGTGCATGTCATGTCATGACGTCATAGTCTCGCACTCCTATCTCACTAGTTCTCTGACCTGCCTGCCCTCTGTTCCATCTAGTCACTTCCTACTTTCACACATTGTGACAGATGGGAGGGCCGAACAGGGTACTACAAGAAACTGTATGTAAATGTGAAGCGTGTCTTCTAGTGCTTCTGGATGATGAACCTCATTTTCTCCACTCCGTTTCTAGGTTACTGATGATTAATAAATGTTTCGCAAGTGATCTTCGTTCCTTCAGCTCCTCGTAAACCCTCTAATGACTTTTGAGGTAGCAGAGGCTAATAAGAGTAAAGTCTTCTGCCTCTGAGGTGATTATATTCACTCAACAGTTATGTCTTTCTTTACCACAAAGAAGTGGGGTAAATTGTGTCCTTTTTTGCATTAGGCAGTTCTGTCTTTTTCATTATATATCGATTTTTGGTACTCAACAAGTGACTGTTTTACACATACTTCACTGTATATCCTACATAGAAGGTGATTGTAAACTCCTTCAACAAAACAAGAGGGGTGATAGTACATATCAAGACAAACAAGATTTTCAAGGGAACCTAGGGCTACAAACTCCTAGTGCCAGAAAAGAGCACATTTGAAAAATGTCCAGCAGGAACACTGATTTCGAACCAGTGCATGAGAAGCACAAGATGCAAATCAGGTGCACTGAACACTTGCATAGGCGATGAGGAGCAACCATTTAAAAACGCAGCCGAACCCGTTCAGCGATATTACCGTGCAAACATCATGTGAGAATTGACACATACGTCTGACCGGCGCAGCGTACAGTATGTTCCTGGAACACGTGCTTTCCGGTTTGTTGGAAGATGTTCCACTCACCACACGAAGGAACATGTGGTTTATGCATGATGGGGCTCCAGCACGCTTTTCCACTGAGGTCCGATACTTCCTAAATGTGACATATCCCGGGCGGTGGATCTGTGGCTTGGCTTCCACACTCCATGGACATTAAGCCACTGGACTTCTTCTGGGGTACATGAAAACATAGGTGTACAAGACACCTGTGGACTCCTTGGAAGATCTCTGTTGCTGCGGACAAGATCAACACCACACCGGGAGTCTACTAGAGGGTGCGACAGTCCTTCATTCGCTGGTGTGGGCTGTGCACGATTCCCTTGGATGCCAGTTTGAGCAGCTCCTTTGAGTCTCTCTGATGCAATTGGAATTGTGCAACTCATAAGTTAGGAATGTCTCTTTGTTTTCACTGTTGAAGGCTCAACGTGGATATGTAACTTTACTCTTTTCTAGCACTAGGAGAGGAATGCAGCCCTAGGTTCCATTGCAAATATTGTTTGTTTTGTTGAAGGAGTTTACAATTACCCTGTATAATGCACACATATTTTACAAGATCTCTGAACTTTTGTTTGCTATAATTCAAATTCAATTCAATTGTTTCTAACGAACAGAATTTATTGAAGGATCTAGATTTAACGAGGGACAGAAAAGCTAAGATGATTAACAAGCAAAATATAAAAAAAATTAATTAAATAAGACTGAGAAAATCTGCTGTGCACTTTCCTGGAATCAAAGAACAGAAATGGTGGCAGACAGGACGAAATTTCAACAGCACAAAATCCTTCTGTGGTAGTGGAAGAATGTTAATTGAAAAGTTCTTTCAACAAATGAGTTGTGCTCGATACTCCACCTCCCATTTCAAGGGGCAATATCTCAGGTGTATGGCATCAGCAGAGTTGAAAATGAGCCACCTACTCTTAGGTAACAACAGGATGGGTGGGGCTCAAGCCCATGTAAGTGAATTTCAGGAAGACATTTGCAGAGAGGGACAGGGAAGTTGTGGAATGGGGTAAACATATACACGCATACGCATATTTTTTTACGTGGTGGGAATATTCATCCAAAACTGGATTTAACGAGTATGTCGGTACAGAGTTCCTTGTATATAAGGGCATTCTACGGGATGTGTGTAATGACCACCATGGACAACTAGGCACTGTAAACAGTTGCCTGCCGCCCCGCCCCCTCGCAATTTTTGAGGCCACTGCTTCCAGGGAAGGGTTACAGAGTGCTCGGATTATAAAAAATTTTGCCATACAGTTCTGATGATAAAAACTACCTGCAGTTGGTCAACAAATTGCTGCTACATTACTTTAGGCTTAAGTCAGCTCATTGTGTGCTAACAGGCATGTGTAAAGAATTCCAGGTGCCTTTTAAGCACGCTTTTTCGAGGTTCATACAAATTGTGTGATCATTGGTGCTCAATTCATCTTTGATTCATCCCCCACGTCTGACATACAGTGGGTAAAAAAAGTATTTGCACATCTTGATTTTCAGCAATAATTACACAAATAATAATAGGGGGGAGTATATTTATTTAGCAGCAATTGGGTTAATGAAAAAAAAAAAAACGGGACGAGACAGGCGAAAAAGGCATTTTCTGAATGGCAAAGTATTTGCACAAGAGTGATACCATCACTGTCATAAAGTCCAAAATAATTGTCTAATATTTAGTATGCATACCTTTTGCATTAATAATGACTTGAAGCCTTCTTGGCATAGACTACTGATTTTTTAGTCGTTTCTTGTGCAATATCCTTCCATTCTTTAGTTACTGCTTGTTTTTAGATAATTTTCTCCCGAAATTTTTCTTTTCCTTAAAGATAACCCTATTGAGAATTGGTGGTATTTATTGGATTTATGTCTGGAGACTGGAGGGGTATCAAGCCTCTCGCGAACATTATACAATAACCACTCTTTTGTGATACGTGCAGCGTGTTTTGGATCGTTATTCTGATGAAAGAGATAACAATCACATATGCCTAATTTCGCTGCACTGTCTGCTAATTTGCTGTGCAACACATCAATATATTTCTTTGCATTCATTATACTCTCAATAAACACAATTTTACACACTCATTTGTAACCCATGCAGCCCCATATCATTATATGACCACCGTGCGTCATAGTTGCTTTGAGATCTTGGTGCTGGAGTTCAGTGTTTGGTCTGCGCCACACAATTTTTTTTACCATCCGAGCCAAACAGATTGTTATATTTTCTGACGAAACAAAGATCATTCTTCCAGAATTCGATTGGTTACCGGCATCCAAACGTTTCTATTTCTTTCACTAATAAAAGTTTTTTTTTTCCTTGCCGTTCTGCCGTGTAACTGTGCAGGATGCAGCACATTTCTTATTGTTTGAGCACAGTCTTACTTGATAGTGTCGCAAGTTGTACAGCTTGAGTTCGAGCACTAGTAAATGGTGTTTTCCTCACTTCTTTCACAACATGGCAGTGCTCCCTGGTAGTAAGAATCTTTGGGCGCCGGTTCTCCTCTTGTCATCTGTGCTACCAGATTCGGCATGCTTTTTCACCACATATCTGACTTGAAAAGTTCAAATTCAATTTTTCGATAACTTTTCCCTTCTGTACGCAAAAAAACAAATTCTTTCCCTTATATGTTTGGGTAACTCAAACTTCTTACGTGTCATGTTGAACTACAACTCGAGCTGAGCATTGCCGCTAGTCTGAAATTCACACATACAACTGTAGCAACCACTTGACGTTTGCAGTACTTGTAATACCGCTGCAGATCGGTATATGCAAATTTAAGAGGTGCGTAGTGATGTCACTGCAGTGTGCAAATACTTTTTTGGTAGCGATTTTTTAGTAATTGCTCAGTACAATATTTTCTAACGAATTCAACGGAAATATTTTTACGTAAATAATTGACATTCATATTCATCTTTGCAATGAAACAGTTTTTAGCTCTGTTTATCTTGTTTTCATGACATCATTGCGAATGATGTCATGAAAACGGTGTGCAAATACTTTTTTTTACCCACCGTAACTGCTTGCTGGACCAACAAGAACTATAAGTGGCTCCTCTCCAGCATGGGATTATTGGTTCCACAGCAGCATAGGCGGAAATAGAGCCTATTGCTGGGTGGGGGCACGATAAAGATGTCGGGTTAAAGGGGGAGCGGGGTGAGGGATTTTTGTGATCCTTGATCCCAAAAGATAAGTTATGCCCAGACCTGTAATTGTCAATAGTACAAAAACGATACGATTGACTACGACCTGTGACATTGTATCGATAAGAACCATAGTAGAATATTTTTTTATGTTTAGGATTAAAAGTTTGGAATTGCGGCTATTTTGTAACGGTGAAAATTACATGTAACATTGTAACTAAGAGATAGATGATTTAAATAAAAACATTGAATTATTTATATTTGTTTTAAATTATTCCATCCATAATGAAATTATATTAACACAGTTAGACTATAATATCAATAAAAATCACTTACAGAATGAGTCTGGTTCTGAATCACTGGTCAGTGCACAAACTACTATTGCAAAAAAAATTTTCGTTTTTCACATCGAGTTATACACCATCTACCAACAAGTAATTGGACACCTGTGATAGCAAAGGAAAACGAAGTTTATTCAGCCGCCCCGGTGGCGCAGTGGTCTAAGGCGTTGGACTCTGATCATTCGTCCGTAAGGGGTCCGGGTTCGAATCCCGGTCAGGCATGGATGTTGTGTTTGTCTTACGGCACTGGCTCTCTCCCTTCCCTGGAACCAGTGACCCTAAATTAGGGACGGGCGACTGCTTATAGCCCATTGAGTTGCTCATGGTGGTCGTTAAACCTCCAATCAAAAAAAAAAAAAAAAAAAAAAGTTTATTCACCTTCAATAGTTGGTGGAGCCTCCACGAGCGGCGATTACAGCTGCGACCCTCCGGGGCATACTCTCAACCAGGCGTTGTACGACGGCTAGCAGTAATTTCTTCCACTCGGCTTGGAGAAGACAGGTCAGTTCCTTCACCGATTTCGGACTGTGGGGGGCACCCCTTAAGTCGACGCTCCAACTAGTCCCAGAGGTGCTCGATAGGGTTAAAGTCCGGGCTCTGCGCAGGCCGGTCCATTCGATTAACCCCATTGTCAACAAACCAAGCTATGGTGGACCTCGCAACAAGACAGGTCTGCTTATAGCCCATTGAGTTGCTCACGGTGGTCGTTAAACCTCCTCCAACAAGACAGGTGGTATTCACATCCTGAAAGTAACATGGGTCCACCCCGTAAAACTGCCACAACGTAGGAAGCGCATGGTCGTCCGAAATGGTGCAGTAGGTGTCGGCGTTGAGTCTACCAGGAATTGCGACCAAGGGTCCCGTGCCATACCAGGAGAAACTCCCCCATAGCATAATTCCACCGCCGCCGAACTTCACAGTTGGCACAATACATTCCGGCAGGAGGCGTTCTTCAGGCAGACGCCAAACCCAGATCCTGCCATCCGAACGGTAGAGGGTGAATCTTGATTCGTCGCTCCAGAGAACCTGTTTCCACTGTTCAACGGTCCACTGTCGACGTTTTTTGCACCATGTTAGCCGAGCAGCGCTATTGGACTTGGTGATCAAAGGCTTGTGGGCGGCAGCACGCCCATGATAACCGAGCAGACGGGCTTCCTTACGGATGTTATTCATCGAAAGAACACTCTCGGATGCCTGTTGAAACTCCTCGCGGATGTGGCCCATCGATTTTCTCTGGCCAGCATTCGTCGGTTTCTAACTCCCAGTTTTGTGGGTCTGCCGGGTCAGGGCACATTCCGACAGTCACCTCTCATCTTCCACTTGCCAATCACGCAGGCCACTGTCGATTTTGGGTACTTCAACTCGCTGGATATGTCACTTATGGATCGGCCATTTCTGTGATACCCGACGATTACACCTTTCTCGAAATCGGAGAGCTCCGAACTGCGTGGCATCTTGCATGCGACTGGTTGCGTTGTTTCCCACACGATCTTTAACGGCGGTGACGTGTATCAGGACCGCATATATCGTCGATTGCAGGGGTGTCCAATTACTTGTGTTGGTAGATAGTGTATTTGTTAATCAAGGCATCTGGGTCCAAATCTTTAACTATTATCTGATTCTGAAAATAAAATCACCAAGTTAGATAATCGTTCCTGGTTCATAGAGCAATTTAATCAGTTATTAATACGACCATTCACAGTTGGCACTGTTAGATGGCAAAGTTAAACAGATCTTGAGGAGTTTCCGTATATTCGGATAAATGTCTATATCCTTGTTCAAAACATTTTCTTTCATATCTTTAAGAACACTTAAGGGGCCTGTCCTTTAAACTGACACCTGAGCTTTCCATCACGTTTCACAATACAGACATTTCTGCTTTCAACATTGCGTGATCTTTTCTTGACACAGAATAGGTGTCAATAAAAAGACTTGTGGCCTTCCTCGTTTAAACGAAGGAACTCATCACTGGACACTGCGATTTGGAAGAGCATCAACAGTAAATCTTCTCATTTCTGCCAGCAAAATGTCTAAAACAGGGTAGAAGAAATTGCATCTGTAATTTCGTTTCAATTGAGATTCAACATTTTCGATTTCTTCAACTTTTGCACCTACTCCTTCGTTCCTCATTCTTTGACCGATAGATGGCAACACAGCGTAAAGATCTAGAATTTTCGAAATCATCCGGGACCGTTTAGTTTTTGAACCTCCCAATCTTCTTCCATTTCACGTGTAACAGGTGTTATGTCGAGTTCAGTCTTTTCCGAAAACTTTCACTTCTTTCCATTTTTGATCCCAAGCTACTTTATTTCCTTTTGAATCGAGTTATTCAATTATTCTACTGGCTGTCGTAGCACATTGTGCGGTGCAAGTAATGCTTTACTCAGGATATTAATAAGAGATAGGTATTCAGCAAAACCATGCAAACAATTAAATCAAGTAATTTGATATACATTAGGAGTCCTCTTGCTTCTGCCGATTTAAAGTGTCTCATGTCTGCCGCTGTATCGCTTAACGCAGCTACAATCGCCATGTAGTTTTGCTTGACACAACACATTTGTGGCCCTACAAGACCAGCGTGTGTCGCTCAATTTATTTATTTCGTGAGGTCCTGGAGTTTTGATCTTTATTTCTTTTTGCACAGCTCGGAACATGGCTTGAGTGTCCGGATATGAGAAATACTCATACAATGACTGCATAACGTTGAAAAAAATTACAGCTCAAGCCATTGTCCTTGCAAGCAGCCACCAGAACCACGTTGACCTTATGTGCCAAGCAATGCACAGATATCACAAAAGAGTGATTTTCTCGAATAATTTTCTGCAGTCCGTTTTTCACTCCAGACATGGCACTGGCCAACCATCAGGGCATTAACTCCAATGTCATTAAGAAAAGTCAAAACAATATTTGCTAACGAATCTGCAGTTCGTGACAGCGATACATCCTCCATTGTCAGTATTCTTTCTTTTAACTCCTGGTCATAAAGGTATCGTGTTAACAAATACTGTTGAACCCTATGAGATTTGGCCTCGACGACTATGAGTGAAAAGGACCCAGCTTTTGGGGGGGGGGATTGGAGGTTTAACGACCACCGTGAGCAACTCAATGGGCTATAAGCAGTCGCCCGTCCCTAATTTAGGGTCACTGGTTCCAGGGAAGCGTGAGAGCCAGTGCCGTAAGACAAACACAACATCCATGCCTCACCAGGTTCGAACCCGTACCCCTTTCGGACGAATGATCAGAGGCCATCGCTTAGACCACTGCGCCACCGGGGCGGCAGGACCCAGCTTCATTTACCTCGTTCACAATTGTTTTCAAGACTTCTTTTCTGACAATTTGTAACAATTCATTCTGTTCACAAGGACTCTTAAAATTATGGTAACGTTCATACTTGTCTTTAAAATTTTCGTCATATTTACAAAAAAGTTCACACAACTCTAAATAATTGCCCTTGTTGTCAGATTCACTCGACTCGTCATGGCCGCGAAGTGCCAAGCCCTGCTTTGCCAGATACAGAAGAATATCCAACACGTTTTCTAAATATTTGCGGTTTTCACTCACTAGTTCCTTATGAGACGCGCATATTTTCGTTGCTACTGTCTTTGTCGGTTTCCGAATATTAACCCATTTCGACATAGAAAATGAGTGCGCTGCAGTAACTGAATGGTTTTTCAACTTTTCACCTGCTTTCTTCCAATTTTTTATTCCTTTTTCTGTGTATAAATCCTCTTTGTTACTTGAAGACATACATAGTAAAACGAAGCATCTTTTTTCACACTATATTCTAGCCATTCAAACTTCTTTAAATACGAAGCTGTAAAGCCACGTTTAGTGCCTGAGAAGTCTGAAAGCGGATACTGTAGTAAGACTGGGCGAGATGGACCGCTCTGCAAACCACCCAGATCGTCCATGAACTCAATAGAACTACATGGTTCCGGTTTAGGAAGATCTCGTTCTCGTAGAACTTCACTTTCACTTGTTGAAGTTTGTGAACTACGCATAGAAGGTGGTCGCGAGTCATTTGACTTTGAAAAGAAAAAACGTATATCTCTAGAACACTTACTTATGAATAATTTCTTAAAATGTAGATAATAAATACAAGCACATAGCACAATAATATTTTACCACACGCAAAAAACAGCGTAAGACAGACCACGCACACAAGCAGTCAAATACTGTGCTAAAAATAACACCAGAGCAGCTTCGTGAAGGAAAGAGGGGTCGAAAGCGACTTGCTCAGGCGCTTGTCCAATCAATGCCGGGCAGTTCATCTGTCCGAGTCCGACGTTGATTGGCAGTGGCAGGACTGACGGTTCCTATGAGCCAGATGTCATAGCGGCTGGATTACACCGGATCAGATAGAAAGTTGACGTTCTGCTGTATATAGGAGCGTATTTTGACACAGCTTTATTTGTCATTGACATCATTGTTGTGGAATGTGTGAGGGTGACAAGTTGAAAACAGTTGTGGAATGTGTGAGGGCGACAAGTTGATTCAATAATTGTCTTGGTTATAGATATAGACTATCTTTATTGTAGAAAAATTCATTAATTTCTCCTCCAACGTGGGAGGGGGGCAATGCCCCCCATAAATCCGCCCATGCACAGCAGTTAGAACAGATTTTTTATTTTAAATCCTTATAATGTGGATCTGTTCAGAAGTACACCACTGTTTGTGAAAATTGCAACACCAAGAAAGAATCGTGCTATTCAAATGAAATTTATATTACAGATTCCTCATGTTACAGGAATAACTGATTACATTTGTAGAGCTATACAAGATTTCGTTCAAAACTCAGTATCTTGTGAAACCATCTAGAGCAACAATAACAGCCTCTACACGGCGTGACATTAAATGGAAGAGGTTTTTGATACCGTCCTGGGGAACACCCTACCCGGATGCTTCTATGTGGGACCAGAGTTCATTTGTAATGACTGGCCAGTCGCTTAGCTACCCTGTCCCAGACATGTTCGATCAGGGACATATCCGGCGAACGTGCAGACTGGGGAAGAAGCGGCATCTACTGTGCATCGCCCTGCTGGAATATAGCGCCAAGACAACTCTGAAAGCGAGGTATCACTGCAGGCTGTTGAGGGTTCTTTCAATTTGTATCGGGCCAGATCGCAAATTGAACCCATTGGTGCCCCAAACAATGACGCTGCAAACTGCCATTCGCCGCCCCGGTGGCGCAGTGGTCTAAGCGATGGCCCCTGATCATTCGTCTGAAAGGGGTCCGGGTTCGAATCCCGGTGAGGCATGGATGTTGTGTTTGTCTTACGGCACTGGCTCTCTCCCTTCCCTGGAACCAGTGACCCTAAATTAGGGACGGGCGACTGCTTATAGCTCATTGAGTTGCTCATGGTGGTCGTTAAACCTCCAATCAAAAAAAAAAAAAAACTGCCATTCACCACGATGTCTTGGAACACATACCAATGAGCCATTCCATTATGACCAACCCCAGCCTAGAGAAACGAGCGCACCTGGGGTCCGAACGGTGAGGCAGGTAAAGTTCACAGAGCAGTATACAGGGTTACAAGGAAAGTCCTTGAGCAGGTCAATATCTCACGAACTATGGCAATTTGCGATTTACTTCTTAGCAGTTGTGTAGGAAACCCCCAATGGCGCACAATAACTCCACGAGGGATCTACTCGCCACTTGGGGGGGGTGCTATCGCGCTCCTCGTTGCAGATAGGGCAAAAAAGTCAATTACAAACTTGTTCAGCGAGGCAAAAATAAATGTTTTTGTCCCCAAACCAAAGGTGGATGGGGACCGGGAATGTGGCCCCAAGGAAATCACAATATCCGGAAGCCACAACCGAGTATTTAGACTACACTACAAGGTGTGAATGCATAATACTGTAGAGATGTTATTAGTTTAGAAAATAAAATTTACAGGTTTGTGTACCCAAAATGTTACCCTTCAGCAACGATGCACGCCTGCAAGTGTTGCAGCACATCCCCATCAACAGAGGCACAGGTGGATGTTATACGCTGTTGCAGATCTGCTACATTTAGCAGTGGTGTTGAATACACTTGTGCTTTAAGATGGCCCCAAAGAAAGTCCAGAGAGCTAAGGTCTGGTGAGCATGGAGGCCATGCTACGGGAACTCCTGATCCTATCCATCTCCGGTCAAACATGTCATTTAGCCATCTTGATACGTGTGCACTCCTATGTGGTGGTGCCCCATCGTGCTGGTACCACATGCTCAATAAAGGTTGTAATGATACATTGTCCAAGAAATCCGTTTGAAGGAGATATAAATATCGTTCACCACTCAGAGTTGCATTGTAAAACAAAAGGTCCTACAAGCTGGTTCCCCCAAATGCCACACTAATCAGTGAACCACCTAACTCTCGTCCAATAGGGATGTTCCTGTGCCCAGTAGTGTACATTATGCGTATTCACAACGCCATCTCGTGTGAAGCGTGACTCGCCTGTCCGTAAAATATTGGACAGAAACTCTGGGTCCTCTTGTAAAGCATTCAGCATGACATTACAAAAAATCAAGTTTTTTCTCCGCATCTCCAGGCCACAGTGCCTGCTGCGAATGAAACGAATATGGAAGCATATGGTTCCTGTGCAAGATTTGTAGTACAGGCTGTTGGCTTAATCCATTTTTCCGGGCAACTTCATTTGTGCTGCTGTGGGGAGGTGCAAATACGTATGCCAGAATATCCGTATCGTCCCGCTTTGCCTGCCTGTACGTGAGCGGTGGCTGACACTACTCTTGTCACGCAGGCGTTGGACTACATGTCTGATGGTCCTATAATCCGGATGTCTGGTATTGGGAAACCGCTGTGCATACAGCCCTGCCACTGCATGAGCAATCCGGTTGTACTCGCGTAAATCAGGACCATTTCGCACAATTCCTCATTCGTAAACGCAGCCATTAGTGTTTGTACTTTACGTATAAAGTTTACAGATTTGCGGCAGCTTCTTGCTAACCTTCTAAACTCGTAAGTTCTAAGTAAATGAAAGCACAAAGGAAAACTTTTCCTACAAACCTTATCAACAGTTCATGTTCTGAAATAAAACGCAGTTCCTTGGCACATTCAATATCAGACTTTGATGTCCAATACAGTAAAAAACGCACTGAAACAAGGAGAATAGCATAAAGTGGCGAAACACTCATCCAATGGGAAAACTGTATGCACATTTCGTTGGCTTGCGTACGTGGCAAAGTGTTCGACTTTGTCACTGGTTCACGAAGTCTTTGCATGCCGACCACGCATGTCTTTTTTGTATTCTGACTACGGAACAGAAAGCACAACATTTGAAATCTATGCAAATATATTTCGGGGACAGCGACTCAGATAGCTTTCCGCTTTTTTCGCATTTGGAGGGCCCGCTTCCATCTTTTGTTATGAGGCAAAACATTTATGTACTATGGGGGCGCGATAGCCATCTCACCTCCCCCAAAAGGGGTGAGGGGATCCCTCGTGGTGTTACTGTGTGTGCCATAGGGGGTTTCCTGTACAACTGCCCAAGTAGTAAATCGCTAACTGCCATAAGTTCGTGAGATATTGGCCTGATCACGGACTTTCCTTGTAACCCTGTATATACAACCCGAAGACCGGCGTTCGGTTTGTAGAGCGTTCGGAGTCAGAAAAGTGCAGATTTATCGGTGATAATGGAGAAATTGTGATGGCACCGCGCCTCAGAACTACGATCTCGGAAAAGGCGCTGCCTGTGGGTTGATCACGTGCCGCTGTAGTGAGTACGTATCAAAAGTGGTGCACAGATGGCCAAACAACGAACCATCGTCCGCAGCTCATTGACGCCAGGGTGAGCGGAGACTCTCGCGCATTTGCTCACAGCGACCGCAGGGTCACAGTGCGACAAATCACCCGCAACTACAACAGTGGTGATCAGGGCATTGTGTCACAACACATAGTTCATCGCAGCCTTCTGCTTAACCGCTAGAATATAGTGTGAAAAAACACGTGATGGTCAACAACGCATGAAATGGGCCCAAGATCATTGACATTGGCCCGTGGATGATTGGAAGAGATTGAACCGTGGATGATTGAAGAATGTTGCCTGGTCTGATGAATCAAGATTCCTGTGGGCGATGTTTTCTTGGGGCACTTTAGGCCCTATTATCCCAATAACACAATCCATGTCAGGTATCTGAACGTCGTTGCGACTCCGAGTCACCCATTCATGGCAACTGTGTTCCCTGCTGGTGATGGCCATTACCAACAGGATAATGCGCCATGCCACACTGCCAGAATAGTCAATAAGTGGTTGAAGGAACATGCTGGTGACTGTTAATGCCCTGGCTTCCCAATTCACCTGACATGAACCCAATCAAACATTTGTGGCTTGACTTGGAAAAGCGGGTTCGCGGTGAATCGCCACCACCCCGAAATGTACGGGAACTAGAGGACCTGCTATTGATATTATGGTATCAGATACCCCAGGATCCCTTGGCCACCCCATCGAATCGATACTTCGCCGAGTGGCCGCTGTTTTGCGGGTTAAAGGGGGTCTTACAGCTTATTAGGTAGGTTATCATAATGTAATGGTTCATCGGTGTATGCGACCATCATGGTGCAGTAAGTTGAATCGTGAATTGTCAGAAAACACGACCTATTGCAATCAGCGTGTCAACATCTGCTCGAGATCCTTAGTGTCAACGTCTGCTCGAGATCCTTAGTGTCAACGTCTGCTCATTCCTTTGGCCCTCAACCACAGGCGTCTGTGGTTGAGGGCCAAAGGAATGCGCACCTGTGGGCTGCTAGCGACCAGTCCTCTGTTGAGCAGATGACGTCAAACTCTGCTGGAGGACACAGCCTGAAGTGTGAAAGATATGAACACCGTGGATATCGCAGTGCGATGGTCACTGCCTGCGGTAGAGGTGTCTCACATTCTGTGCGATCTTGCGGTCCATTTCCTGGATATCCGTGCGTCCAAACCTCATCTGTACACTGACACGTTTCGTCTCGTACAGAGTAACAATTTCGCTCTAGGAAAATCCAGTTTCTCTCATATACAAAATCCTTTGCTCAAAGTCCGTCAAGTGTTCATAATATGACCTTCTTCGGCGACGGGATATAGCGAGACACAAGAAACACCCTTTTGATTGAATGTCGGCTCTTCCCTAATTGCAACATCTTTATTGAGTCAGATCTTTATACCCAGGACCGGACAGTTCAGAGGGCGCTGCTCCAACACCGCATGAGCATTTTCACTGACATTTTAATCATTTTCATGACCCAATCTGTTGTACATGTCCTGTAGTAAGTTTCAAGCTAATACCAGCAGTCCTTCGTGGTGTTGCAATTTTCACAAACTATAGTGTAGTTTGTTTCACTATATTAGAAAAAAAAGCGAACAACAGCAAAATGACATTTTAATCTACGGGGAAAGTGTGAGTAAGAAAAGCCGAAGTCTCATTGCCGCAGGAGTATTTGGTTGACAAAGTTAAGTATATTGCAGCACTTATTTATGCTGAGTGATCATATTTTTTCTCATTACAATGGCTAATTGCAGGAAGCTCTTGAAGTCATGACTTTAAGTTGACATTCGTTATATTTTAACCCTGGAAGGGAAACGCGGGGGGATGAGTGCCCCACGTAAATTAGTTTCGGCAGGGGCATGCGCGATGAATAATAATTAATTAATTACTCCTTAAAGTTTTTATTTCATTTGTTACTAAGCAAATATTCAACAAAATATTTTGAAATCCATTTTTTTATTAGGGTACCACGTTTCCCTTTATGTCACAGAAACCACGTTTCTCTTCCAGGGTTAATATGGGAAATATCTACATGTACTCTGAGAAAAAATTCTGTTAGAACAGGAAAATTAAGTGAGCTGCATACCTTGAGGACTGTCTTTGGTGCAGCAGGAGCATATATGGCTGTTTGAAAATCTGCAGAATTTCCAGTGCTTATGAATGGCTTCTTGCACCTACATCAAAGAGAAAGACAAACGAAATTCAGGTATCTGGGGTATTAATGATACTGAGTCAGACACAGGACTACCTAAGTAAATATAGTATGTATGATGGAATTGTGTAGTACCTACGATCGTTATTTTGACATTACGATCAGGGCCAGTAAGCAAGGCATCGGAGGGCCTTTGACAACATAATTCTTGTGAAATTTTAAATGTTAAATAGCCTGTTTGGGAAAAATAAAATATTTCTGGAGCTTCTATTGCCATATTTCGTTTCATAGAATCACTTTGTCTGCCATCCTTTAAAAATAACTTTTGTGTTGTTGCCGCATACTTTCACTCCCTCATACTAATGTTCGAGAAAAAAAAATTAAATTTCGAGATTTCAACAGAAATACATATTTTGGGTTGTCCGAAAATGAGTTGACAATTTTAAGTTGCTGTCTGTGATTTGTTGCCGCCATAACTCAAAAACTGTTATACACTGGTGTCCAAAACCAATGGGCGAACACTATTTCGAAAGGTTACAAGCACAAAATTAGACACAACAGCTTGTGGCAATGACTGGGGACGTTCAGCATAAAGCCGGTGCACATGCAAAATATCGAATCGTGCGCACATGGGTCCCGTGGTATCACTTAAACGGATACGAGAGAAAAGGGCGCGCAAGGCGAAGTGTTTGAAAGAAAATCTGGAAGTGAAGGTGTAAAGGTACGATCGTGTAGTTTACGTTATGTCTCAAAGACATCATCTTGGAAGAATTATAGGAAAGTTAGAAGAAGGCCGCCGAGTGAATGATATTGCCAGGGAGTTTGAAATCGCGCATAGTGTGGTTTCTTGGCTCTTCGCAGCGTTTCAAACCAATGAAGTGTGTCTTCCAGACTCATGCTAGTATGTAGGTCGCCCTCGCTCTACTACGACGCACGAAGACAGATTTTTAGTTGTAACAGCAAAACGCCATCGCCGCACCATGACTGGTCAGCTTGCGAGTCGCCTCCATTCCAGCACAGAAACTCCAATATCCCGACAAACTGTGGTAAGACGTCTGCGACATATAGGGCTATATGCCCGAAGGCCAGTAAGTCTGCGTTCCTTTACTCAAAGCTCAACATAACACACGTTTTCAGTGGTGTCATATCCACAGAAATTGGACGCGTCATCAATGGGCCAATGTACTCGTCACAGATGAGAGTCGTTTCAATCTCTCCTCGGATTCTAGACGTTAGTTGATCTGGCGTAAAAGTGGTACTGCGTACCAGCGAGAGAATATGCAGGAAAGGCGCAGTGCTTGGGTCCTGGTATGGAGCGGCATCATGATTAATGGACACACAGAGCTACAGGTGCTGGAAAATGGGACTACATATGACGGGCGAACGATATTGCAACGAAGTTCTACGTCATGTTCAATTACTCCTTGCTGCTGTAGATAAAGACTTTCTGTTCATAGATGACAACGCGACACCTCATCGTACGAGAGCAGTGCAGACACTTCTGGAGACCATGCAAAGATATTCGTCGCATCGACTGGCCAGCATGCTTCCCAGACCTCAACCTCATTGAACACATCTGGGACGTAGTGGGGAGGCGCATTGATGCTCGACCCTTTCCCCTTCAGAAAACAAGCAGAGCCTCATTCGTGCTGTGAAGGAGGAGTGGGTCAATTTGCCTCGGGAACTCCTGGGTCATTTGGTGCTCAGCATGCTACGACGTTGTGAGAGCTGCATCGCAGTTCGGTGTGGACATATTCCATACTGAAATCTCTCCGTCTGCTTATCGGTAAGCACTGTACATCAATCCTCCAACTATGTCCTTCGACAATTTAAATTTTTCGTAAACTCTGATTACAATGTAATTTGTGCGTCATTTATAAAAACATTTTTTGCGTCCTTTCATGTGCTCGTATGCTGGCAATATAATTATTTCCTCATTTGGCTGCTGTCATGTATTGTTTTTCTCATACAGGTAAAAAGTAGTCCGTTCTTAGGTTTTGGACACTAGTGTATGTATCAAAACGAAATGTAATATTTTGGTTTTTTTTGATAAACTGATGGTTGAGAGACAGGACTTTACAAGTGGGAAAGCCTTTTTTAAGGAAAACGAGTTGGAGCTTTTTATAAGGATGGTCACTGAAGCACAGTTTTGACATTTATGCTACATGCGGTGTGGCATCTGCTGTCGCATATCACCAGATTCCACCCAGTGACATTTACTGGAAAGAGACGGACTGAGTCTCGTAAAACCAGCCTTTTCCAATGTCATTTTACTCGTATGATGATAATTATCTTGTGGTTACCTCTTAAAGTGGACTGAACGGGGAAAAATTTAAGGGGAGGGAATCACATCAAATACCGAATTAAAGAACAAAATGTTTATTACATTCAAAACAAATCTGCCACAAACAACGCCCCAGTCTCTGAGCTCAGTTACAGTGTACTACACAGCTCGATGTAGAAATGCCACACCATAAAGGAATGTACGAAATGAGACGAAACTTACCACACATGTAAATAAGTAAGTGGGAAAGAAGTGATTTAAATCCCTAGAGAGTACATGAGAGCGATAAGCGAGGCGACAGTATAATGTGGTATGAGTCAGCAGTTCGTATGACCACCATGCTGAGCTATCCATTCGGCAACACGTCATGGCATCGAGAGGAAAAGCCCTCAGATGGTGTCCTGAGTTGTCGTTGACCTGTGTTCACAACTGTTCAACATTGAGAGGGAATCGTGCACAGTCGTTAAGTCGTCTGCTAATGACATCCTACATGATCTCTATTGGACAAAAGTCTAGGGATCGCGCTGGCCAGAGCGGCACCTGGCTTTCTTGTAGTAATCTCTGCTAATGTTGGCAGTGTGCGGGCGGGGGTTATCTTGCCAAAATTGGGCATAAGACATACCACCAAGATACAGCAACAGAACGGGCTGCAGCATCTCTTAGACGTATCGGCGTGCTGTCACTTTACCCAGTATGCGTAGAGCTGTGAATGGCTGTTAAAATTGATAACGCTCCATGAAACCAGGCTGAGGAAACGTATTACGTTCACCGATGGCAGGAATATCAACCCAGTGACAATGTCATCTCCAGACTCTCAATCGGGAATAGTCGGCGCTGAGATGGAAGCGAGACTCGTCGTTGAACACGACATAGTTTCATTCGTCCCGCCACGCATGTTTGGTACGGTACCACCGTGACCTTGCGTGACGATGTGCTGAGGTGAGTGGCAGTCGTCGTAATTTCTGGCGAGAGCGCAAATTTGCCACGACCAATCTGCAATTCACAGTCCTTGTAGATATAGGATATCCATAGCTGCATGTAAACCTCGTCGAATGTTGTCCTCTGTGAACTGTAGAGATGCTACAACTTGCCGCCAAATGCGCCGATCGATCGGTTAGGACGTTCGCCTACGTGCACGAATCCCACTACGGTGACGCACGTTACCATCCTCGAAACATTGTCGCCACATTCAGTCAACAGTTGCATCTCGATGAGTTTCCTCCGCGACGCGACGCTAGGACCAACCAGTACATAACACTATAATGAAGCCTCTGGTAAAGGTGTCGAGTGAGGGTAAAATTTCCGATGACGTCACCTACGTATTCCCACTCCTTATACGTGCTTTCGCCACCGATATCACTCCGATGAAGTGGTCCCCACGCCCAAGTGAGAACGACAAAACTTGGCTACGCCGAGCCATTTTGTCCTTATGTCTTTCTCACATATGTAATTGGTTTTCTACTGCAGTAATTTACATAACCCAGCTGTCGACACGTACCCAATTTGCGTGGAGCTCCGATAAATACATCCTGGTGAGGCATTTTCCATGTCGAACAGTGTAACTGTAGTTTTGTTTCACTGCACGAAGTAATTTTCAACTGTATTTTGGTGATTTGAAGAACAAGAGAACAAAGAAATTAGAAATCGCCTGACTGAAAATGAAGATTGGATTGTTATAGTCGTGTGAATGAAGGATTTCCATTGTTTACCTGAAAAACAAATTAGATGATCGGCCCTTAGATTAGAGCAGATGGTTATTTCAAGCAAGCATATTATTGAAGTGATATATATATACAGGGGCTTGGACAAAATAGTGTGAACACCTGAAAAATAGGCAATATGTCTTTATTAACACAGTGTTGGACCACCACTTGCCTTTAAAACAGTTTCCAACCTTCTTACGATAGATTATACAGCTTTTGAATAACCTCTAGCGGAATGTTGTACCATTCGTTGATCAGAGCAACAGCCAATTGCTTCAGAGATGTTGGAGGGCATCTGCTTCTTATACTGCTTTCTAAAACTGCCGACAGTGATTCGATGATATTTAAGTCAGGTGATTGAGCTGGCCAGGACCGATGTTAAAGTTCATCTTGCCGGTAGAGGTGGTTTTCTGCTATGGGGAGCTTTTTCCTGGAAATCCTTAGGTCCGTTGGTTATCATCCCACAAACACTGAATGGTGGATGCTTAAGCTGACCAGACGTCCCCAATTCTTGAGGACAGTCCTCGAATTTAGTTTACTGTCCCCCAAAAACGTCTGAAGCCTTTGGGGACGCAAATTGTCCTCAAATTTTAATGTTTGTCCCCAAATGTCCTCGAATTTACACTTCCTCATTAACCTTTTAGATTTCCAATGAAAAATGTTCTTAAAAGTAGTTCCGTTGTACTAATTTTCCAACATGCTTCTTGTGAAAACAAATTTCGACTTTTTTTTTCTTCTTTCTGGGTTTAACGACCATTACGAGCAACTCTAAGGATTATAAGCAGTCACCTGTCTCTAATTTGGAGACATTCGTTCTAGTGAAGGGAGAGAGTAAGTGCTGCATGACAAACACACCACCCATGCCTCATTCGGGACTCGAATCTGTCCCAACTTGTACGAATGGTCAGTAGCTAGCACTAGGTCAATGCACCACTGGCGCTGTCAAATTTCGACTGTACTTGTTCTGAGTTTCTCCAAAAACTTTGGCAAAAGGAAAAATTCGCCATGCAATTACTATAGTGTGCAGCCCAATTTTAATTCAGCGCATGTACCTAAGGTAAAGCATTTCACTTTTCCTAATACACTGCTGGACAATTGCTAAGGACGGATCATAAACGACTATATAGCGCATAAAAAAGTAAGTGTGGTTGGATGCCAAGTGAAATAAAATAATGTCAGGATGCCAGGACATTACAAGAAAGACAATTTATTGTGCTCTGAAATCCAGAAGGCTTTGGAACGTGTTCAAGGGACAAACAGGCCATTTTGTGCAGAATACGTAAACGTGAAAAAAAATGCAATTACCGTCCGCAGGCTTTCCGGCGTAAGATGTCAATACGGGATATGGCAACCATGGAGGGCGATGCAAGATTCCACACGTCGTGTCATGCTTTGCACAACATTATCAAGCAGCTGTTGGGGTAATTTATCCCATTCCTCTGTCAGTGCACGGATGAGGGTGTCCTTGTTTATTGGAGGGCATTGGCGACCAGCAAGACTCTTCCCCAAAGCATCCCACACATTTTCAATGGGATTCAGATCTGGAGAACGTGCTGGCCATACGAGGCGTTGAATATCCTCGTTCTTAAGACACTACTGGACAGCGACTGTTCGATGACATGTTGCGTTGTCGTCCATGAAAATGAATCTATCACCGACAGCACCACGGAACATGCGAACATGAGGTAGCAGAACATCATTAATGTATCGCTGGCCAGTCATAGTCCCAGTTGGAAGCACATAGAGGGACGTACGGCCATTGATCATGATGCCAGCCCATACCATGACACTACATGTCGGATATCGGTCCCTTTCCTGTATGTTTGCTGGACAATATGCAGCACCACTATCACGCCAGATCAGTTGCCGTCGACAATCAGACGATAGACTGTATCTTCTCTCATCTGAGAAGAGGACAGCAGACCAGTCGTTATCAGTCCAATTGCGATGTTGATGGCACCATTGCAAACGGGCGGTACGGTGACGTCTGGACAATGGGATGCACACAACAGGACGGCGGGCGTATAGTCCTCCTTCATGCAAACGTCTGGCGACAGTTTTTCGGGAGATCCGCTTGCCAGTAGCAGCCATAAACTGATTTGCTACCTCACTAGCTGTGATGCGCCGGTGTCTTTTTGTTGATAGCACTATGTACCGATCTTCTGCAGGTGGCGTACTGCGAACACGACCTCCCCCGTGACGTTTGCTACACTCTCCATTTGTTTGAAATGATTTCCAAAGCCTTGAAACAACACTGTGGCTGACGTCGAACTCCCTGGCAACATCTGTTATTTTTCGCCCTTCCTCAATCTTGCCAATAATACGGCCACGCATAAAATCATCTAGGTGATGTCGGGAAGACATACTGAAAATTGCAAGTTCGTCAATTGATTCTTTCCCTTTCAACTTTTCGTTTGAACAACAACGGTCAATACGCGTCAAATCCTTTATATCTCTTATCAGCGCTATGACGTCACGAACAAGTTCGGCAATCCAAAATTTGCATACGCACAACACGTCTTACTGTATCCCGCACTTATGCTAATTTGCACATTTTCCTGCCTTCCATTTTATGGTTGCTATCGTTGCTATTGTCATCCGTCCTTAGCAATTGTCCGGCAGTGTATAAGCCTGGGTGCCTTGTCCTGTTAAAAGATGGCACTGTGGTCCGGGTAAACCTCCTGCAGATATGGACGGAGATGGTCGGCTAACAGGTCCGTGTAGCATCCATAAGGTGACCAGATATCGGGACACCGATTTGAGGACAAAAGGGCGTGGCGTCCCCAAATCGCTAGTTCATTAGGGGACACATACGTACACAAAATAAATATGCAAATATTTTTGTCACACAACTGCATTGCTTCAATAAGTGTGATATTACACATTAACATCTGAGTCTTAAAAAGATATATCTTGTAGAATGTTGGTAATTTGTATTGACAAAGCAGAACTATGATGACGAGAACATACACTGCCGGACAATTGCTAAGGACGGATGACAATAGCAACGATAGCAACCATAAAATGGAAGGCAGGAAAATGTGGAAATTAGCATAAGTGCGGGATACAGTAAGACGTGTTGTGCGTATGCAAATTTTGGATTGCCGAACTTGTTCGTGACGTCATAGCGCTGATAAGAGATATAAAGGATTTGACGCGTATTGACCGTTGTTGTTCAAACGCAAAGTTGAAAGGGAAAGAATCAATTGACGAACTTGCAATTTTCAGTATGTCTTCCCCACATCACCTAGATGATTTTACGCGTGGCCGTATTATTGGCAAGATTGAAGAAGGGCGAAAAATAACAGATGTTGCCAGGGAGTTCGACGTCAGCCACAGTGTTGTTTCAAGGCTTTGGAAATCATTTCAAACAAATGGAGAGTGTAGCGAACGTCACGGGGGACGTCGTGTTCGCAGTACGACACCTACAGAAGATCGGTACATAGTGCTATCAACAAAAAGACACCGGCGCAGCACAGCTAGTGAGGTAGCAAATCAGTTTATGGCTGCTACTGGAAAGCGGATCTCCCGAAAAACTGTCGCCCCAGACGTTTCCATGAAGGAGGACTATACGCCCGCCGTCCTGTTGTGTGCATCTCATTGTCCAGACGTCACCGTACCGCCCGTTTGCAATGTTGCCATCAGCATCGGAATTGGACTGATAACGACTGGTCTGCTGTCCTCTTCTCAGATGAGAGAAGATACAGTCTATCGTCTGATTGTCGACGGCAACTGATCTGGCGTGATAGTGGTGCTGCATATTGTCCAGCAAACATACAGGAAAGGGACCGATATCCGACATGTAGTGTCATGGTATGGGCTGGCATCATGATCAATGGCCGTACGTCCCTCTATGTGCTTCCAACTGGGACTATGACTGGCCAGCGATACATTAATGATGTTCTGCTACCTCATGTTCGCATGTTCCGTGGTGCTGTCGGTGATAGATTCATTTTCATGGACGACAACGCAACATGTCATCGAACAGTCGCTGTCCAGTAGTGTCTTAAGAACGAGGATATTCAACGCCTCGTATGGCCAGCACGTTCTCCAGATCTGAATCCCATTGAAAATGTGTGGGATGCTTTGGGGAAGAGTCTTGCTGGTCGCCAATGCCCTCCAATAAACAAGGACACCCTCATCCGTGCACTGACAGAGGAATGGGATAAATTACCCCAACAGCTGCTTGATAATGTTGTGCAAAGCATGACACGACGTGTGGAATCTTGCATCGCCCTCCATGGTTGCCATATCCCGTATTGACATCTTACGCCGGAAAGCCTGCGGACGGTAATTGCATTTTTTCACGTTTACGTATTCTGCACAAAATGGCCTGTTTGTCCCTTGAACACGTTCCAAAGCCTTCTGGATTTCAGAGCACAATAAATTGTCTTTCTTGTAATGTCCTGGCATCCTGACATTATTTTATTTCACTTGGCATCCAACCACACTTACTTTTTTATGCGCTATATAGTCGTTTATGATCCGTCCTTAGCAATTGTCCAGCAGTGTATAACTACTGAGTGGTTGGAGGAACACGACAACGAATATTGCCTTGGCCCTCAAACTTCCCTGATTGTAACTCAATTGAACATTTGTGGGACATACCAGAGCTGGGTGTACGAACTGCTGATCCCCTCCACGGAATGAGTGTGAACTGACGCAGCTTCTGCAGCATACATGGGCCCAGCTACGCATAGAGGATGTTCGACAACTTGTAGAATCTGTTCCTAGGCGTCTGCGTGCCGTGATTGCACAGAAAGGTGGACCAACGCTTTATGAAGTAGATGTTCCTAATGCAAAGCTAAATCAGTGTATGCCTAACGTACAATAATTAGGACTTTCAGCTATAACCGATTGAGCAGCAATCCGGGTTTAACGAAAAGCTAATTCAGTAGTACTCCTTAAGTCATTAAGTTAAAGTTGACGTAAGTTCAACAAACCTATAAAACAACCTTTATGTTATACTTGTCTTCTGCAGTCACAGCTAGTGACTTTGCAGCCGACCTTTGCTTCGAAGCCTACTTTTGCTTGGTCTACAGCCACAATGAGTTGATCGACGGTTCTGTGAATTCTCATATTTATGAGACTCGGTAAAGTAATGAATGTGTTGTTTTCCTGCATGGAATAATATGGATACGCACAAGTCTGATAAATAAAAATCTAAACTGAATTCTGATATTCAGAAGCACAAGTATCCTCAAGCTTCGATAGGAGCTCATATGATACGACATGTTCTCTGTGTTCACAGTCAATTCAGTGAAAGTTCTGGTCGCTCCCTGCTAGTTCTGAGACTCATCGGTTATTTTTCGCGCGAATTGTATAACATTCAAGGTCACGGAACAACGTGCTTTGTGTTAAATTTTGTGGGTAAACCGATTAGTTAGCAATTGAAATGTATGGAAATTTTTCAGTGATTTCGTACAGTAAAGAGCGAAACATATCTGTTAAAAAAACAGGCGGTCTGGGTCATCCATAGTAAATAATAATCCGTCGCTCAAGTGCGGATTAATTGCCCTTGAAATGTGTAAAGGGTTCCGAATAACTCATGCCAAATTATTGAAAGGGAAGGTTTAGTGATGTGGTTTCTGTCAAGCTCATCCTGGTTTCTGCAGAGGAGAAGAAACTAAGCTTCTTGCGCGTGAATTCCAACATGACTAAATGGGCAGAAACCAATGAAACCACTAAGAAGATTTCAGAATCATTGAAGATAAAGGGGTATGTTGTGACGTCTCTCTGAAATTAAACAGTGATATCGAGAAACCTCTTCCTTATCCCGAGCAAGAAAATCACAGTGAGGAGCGAAACCTGCCCGTTTTGGGGAGTGTTGTGCATTCGGAATGCATTATGAATTTTTTTTTTTTTTTTTGATTGGAGGTTTAACGACCACCGTGAGCAACTCAATGGGCTATAAGCAGTCGCCCGTCCCTAATTTAGGGTCACTGGTTCCAGGGAAGGGGGAGAACCAGTGCCGTAAGACAAACACAACATCCATGCCTCACCGGGATTCGAACCAGGACCCCGTTCGGACGAATGATCAGAGGCCATCGCTTAGACCACTGCGCCACCGGGGCGGCATTATGAATTTTCCCTCGTTATTTTGAATATAATGAGGGTGGCTAATTAGAGCGATTAATGATTTGATTAATGCGTTGGCTCTGATTGGGTTTTTGAACAAAGAGAAGTCCCAAAATGAAGCAGGGACCACCCAAAAGGCTTTGCCGTTGCGTGTGGAACCCCGAGGGTGACGAAAACAGTCGTCATTCAGCAGAGGTGTCAGGCTCCTAGACTAAACACGGGGTCGAGGACGTCATTCGCAGCACAGATTTATGGGAGAGGTTGCAGTTTGGGACAAGGAATAGTCGTATAAGTGTAATACTGAGGGACCGACACACGCATTTTTGAGTATGCCCTAGTGTGCAGGGGGGAAGGGGGTAGAAAATCGAGGGACTCTACCGAATAGCTGAAATCAACAGAAGAAAGAAATAAGCAGTTGTTTCTCGATACATGACAGAAAAAGTAGCTGCACACTTGGCTCCGATAAAGAGCGGAGGAAAAGAAGTTTACCTGATTCAACAGCAGGGAAAAGTGGCAGATGGTCCACCTGGGCCTAACATCGCAAGAAGTGGCGAGTTCACAAGTACAAACGATTTGCTAGCGTTCATGATATGCCGGAGCGACAAGTGACCACAGGTCAAAATTGTTCCCCGTTGCATCTGAAAGTTCCAATCATCTGAGAGCAAAGAGGAATCTTCATGGTTTGAGTGTCGGGTTGCACCGCCGTTGAACGGGTGAACGACGCTTCGTACCTTTGGAGAACATCACACTTGGGTGTCGTGATACCGCCCCCCCGTTCCAGCAGCCGGACCAGCGAAAACATGTGTGAGCGTCTGTGCGTGTTTAAAGACGGCATAAAGCCGTTTCCTACTCAGTTTGATAACAAGCATGTGATGTCCGTTATTAAACTAGCCAGCACGAAGGTTTTTTGGATTATTATCGGAAGGAGACTAGTAAGTAACAGTTCTTTGATTTTTAAGCTCCGCTTATTTGTGGCGCGGAACTTTGTTCTACCAAGACAGAAACCGCTAATCAGTAGACCCGTAACAAGACGTTTGAGTGACTGTCTTGAAATCGCTCGATGAACAGTGCAATACATTAAAAATTGCCAAGTTTGGTCGTAGTAACCTATCAATAGCCATGTTTCGGCGTAATTCATCAGCATATACACAGTCGAGTGACATTATTGTGACCACCTCCTATTTTGACATCAACAGCGCGTAGCCAATGAAAGAAGGCACGTGTCGTGAGCTGGCTTGGAGGGTGTATAAGGTGTGCTGCGCAGGCATTCTGAAAAAATATCACTCGTTGCTGTCATGGATAAAAGGAGCGATTTATCAGATTTGCAAAAAGGGTTGTTTATCGGCTTTAGGGCTAAGGGTGGCAGTACTTCTGAAACAGCTCAGTTTGTGAACTGTTTGCGTGCTGCTGTGGTTAAAGTGTATCATGATTGGAGAAACGGCACCATTGCGAATAAGCCACGTGGAAACTGCGGAGCACCACGTGCCATTGATGTGAGAGGTGAACGTCGGCTTCGAAGGTGCGTGAGGGCCGATCGACAAGCTACAGTGGATCAACTCACCGGCCGAATGAACCACGGGCTACCGAAAGTGTGACTCAAACGACAGTTCAGCGAACCCTGCTGCGTATGGGGCTCCGATGCAGACGGATGGTCACCGCACCTATGATAACGAAGGCGCATCGGAAGAAAAGGCTTACATTTGCCCGGCAGTATCGGAATTGGACCTCCGCTGATTGGCAAAGGATTGCCTTCTCCGATGAGTCACGTTTTCTGCTTCATCGAACGGATAGATGTTGGCGTATAAGGCGAGAAACATCGGAAAACAAACACTCTTCAACCATTGCTGGAAGAACACAAGCTGGTGGGGGCAGCGCTATGGCCTGGGGAATGTTTTCGTGGCATTCTCTGGGTCCTCTCATATTTGCGGAAGGCACTATGGACCGAATTCGTTATGAATCCATCCTTGCAGACCAGATACACCCATACATGCTGATTGTCTTCCCTGGGGCGGATAGGATCTTCCAGAACGACAATGTAACGTGTCACACAGCTAGAAATGTCCGAGAGTGGTTGGAAGAGCACGATGAAGGCTTCAAAGTACTTCCCTGGCCCCCTAATTCCCCAGACTTAAACCCAATTGAGCATCTGTGGGGCCACCTCAATCGTGTTGTTCGCTCTATGGATCCTCCACCACGCACATCCAGCAACTGTCAGATGCACTGCAGTCAGCATGGTTCCACATACCTGTGAACACCTTCCAGCACCTTATTGAATCACTGGGAGTGACCGTCTAGCTGCTGTCCGCGCTGCACACGGCAGTAACTCTGGATATTAGCTGGTGGTCATAATAATGTGCCTCAACCGTCTATAAATTATGTAAATATCAGTGTTTAAATTAAAGTGTCTTTATGTGCCGGCAATCCTAGCAGTTGATTCGTGAATGCTCCTGTAATAGTAAAAGTAAGTTACCCCCCCCCCCCCCATATATATATATATATATATACAGTATATACACTGCCGGAAAGTGAAAAAAGAACACCAAGAAGGAATTGGCGGACGATCATGAAATTTACATATGTTAATGGGGTCGAGTTTACGTAGGTGTGATGTTAATTTCGGGACCAACCGGTGAGCGCTTACACCACAGCACGGCATAATATGCAAATTATCGTCGGTGGTATTTAAGGAGTGCGGCGAAGTGAATGTAATCAGTCGTCGGCGTACGGACACGTGCGAAGACCCTGAAGAAGCTGCAATGCCTGGACATGGAAGACGTGTACGATTTCAGCAGTTATCGAACTTTGAGCGAGGTCGTCTAGTCGGACTCCGCGAGGCCGGACGGTCGTATCGTCATATTGCGGAGCGAATTGGACGGGAAGTATCAGTGGTTGTACGATGGTGGCGTAGATGGTCCGAGGAACATTCCCACACGAGAAGACGTGGAACCGGGAGTCACAGATGGACTTATGAGCGGACTGATCGACTCATAAGAAGAGCGGCGTTGTCAAGCAGAACATCCACTGCGACGCAAATCCGAGCTGCCGTTGCACCTGAGGTGACTGTGCGAACAATCCGCAACCGTCTACTGGATGCAGGACTACGTGCACGTGCGCCTCTGGCATATGTACCTCTGACTCCAGCCCACCGTCAGGAACGGCTCCAGTGGAGAACACAATGGCGATCTGTCGTGTCCAGCGACGAAAGCAGATTCTGCTTGGGAGCCTCCGATGGCCATATGCGTGTTCGCAGACGCACAGGAGAGCGTCTCCACCCTTCTTGCATCCGCCAGCGACACACAGGGCCTATACCTGGTCTCCTGGTGTGGGGAGCGATCAGCTATCGCTCCCGTACACAACTAGTGTATGTACCGGGTACGTTAAACAGCACCTCCTACATCAACAACATCATTCAGCCCGTTGTTGTGCCATTTGTAAGGTCGGTCCATCGTGGTGTTTTCCAGCAAGATAACGCACGCCCACACTCGGCACATGCAACGCAACATGTACTTCAAGGTGTGAGACAACTTCCATGGCCTGCACGTTCACAGGATTTGTCCCCCATTGAGCACGTGTGGGATTTTATGGGACAACGACTTATCCGGTCTCCACGGCCAGCCTCGACCATCCCCGATTTACGCGTCCAGGTTGAGGATGCTTGGAACTCAATACCCCAAATTACATCCAACATCTGTACGACAGACTCCATGCCAGAATTGCAGTGTGGCGCAGTTCATGGCGGTTCAACCTCGTACTAACCATGTTACATGGAAATGTTATTTTTCAGTTTACCAGCAAATACAGCTGTATTTTGCAATAATGTTTTGATCACGTTATCCTCTGTATTCCGTTATTATGCTGTATAAATTTCGTTGGTATCAGACGTCTCCTTCTTGGTGTTCTTTTTTCACTTTCCGCCAGTGTATATATAATCCGTGACTGGAACCTGTGCCCACTCGGATGAACGGTCAGAAGCCAGCGCTCTGACCACTACGTCACCGGAGCGGCCATGCTATTTGATCGATGCTCTTGTATGATAAGAATAATCTAAAATTTCTTTTAAAGGAAATAATAAAGTAATTAAATGATTATAAAGTGCTAACTTACTTCCTTGTTCATGAAGCAGTACAGGAGAGAAATAAAGAATCCTTGGGAGGCCGACAGTACATGTGTGGTGTATGACCACACAGCAAATTGAAGCGGAGTGCCTTCAAGAGGTCCAGGAATGATATCCAAAATATTGGTTATACCAAGCAACGGTAGAAGTAAAAGCGCTGCTCGGACTGCTTTCCTGAAAAAAAAATAATATATTTATATATATGTATATATATGTACTAGGTGAAAGTCTGTCAACAGTGGCGTAGAGTAATTTTTTAATATATGTAGAGTAATTTTTTAACAATCAGGTATTCTCTTTTTGTTTGAAAGTTCCCAAATCATATTTCTTCAGCCTACGCATAAAATAATAACAACACACTGTTACCTATTGTATTGGAACTCTGAATTTTTAAGCTTAAACCAGAAAAGAAACTGGTTTAACAACCTAAAATAATGATTTTAGGTTTGCAAGGGGAATCTTAAAATCAAATTTCATACGATAGAATTATAAATGAAAAATTCGGTATGTCGTTTATGAACGACAAATTCGAACCAAAATTCCTGACGTAACGTTTTCCTGTTTCTAAAGGGTTGATCGTGTGGCGTAACGCATCTGTGACGCCATGTCAATGATTTGGATGAGATGACGTCACACTAGCAGCTGTGAAAACTCGGTCTTTGCTGCTAAGACAACAAAACAAAGTGGCACAGTGAGCGTGTGCCACTTTGTTGATGACGTCATCTGCACGAAAACACGAAAAGCTAAGCGTGACGACACAAATATTTCTTTCTAGATTGTTGCTATGTTGACGTCTTTCTGGTGCGTCACAACAGTGGAACAGACGTTCATACAGAAGAAATTATTTTGTTTTAGACTACATGAAAGTCCGTCAATAATGAAAGGGAAAAATAAAATGTGTAGAGTAATTTTTTTAATAACTAGGTATTCTTTTTGTTTGGGATGTTTAAATGTGAAAGTCTGTTTCATGAATATTACAACAATAAAAAAGTACTACGTCATACAGTTGTTACATCTTACGCTGTCATAATTCGCAGTTACCATTCACAGAATACCTTCCCGAAAACACGAAAAGTTAAGCGGGACGTCACAAATATTTCTTTCTCAGTTGGTGCTATGCTGATGACGTCACATAATTATATCCGGGAAGCAGTTTCCATTCACTCAACGCCTGCACGAAAAGCTAAGCGGGACGTCACAAATATTTCTTTCTCAGTTGGTGCTATGGTGATGACGTCACATAATTATATCCGGGAAGCAGTTTCCATTCACTCAACGCCTACACGAAAAGCTAAGCGGGACGTTACAAATATTTCTTTCTCAGTTGGTGCTATGCTGATGACGTCACATAATTATATCCGGGAAGCAGTTTCCATTCACTCAACGCCTGCACGAAAAGCTAAGCGGGACGTCACAAATATTTCTTTCTCAGTTGGTGCTATGGTGATGACGTCACATAATTATATCCGGGAAGCAGTTTCCATTCACTGAACGCCTGCACGAAAAGCTAAGCGTGACGTCACAAATATTGCTTTCTCGGTTGTTGATATGGTGACTTTTTCCACTGCGTCACCGAAGTGGTGAAAACAATCAAACAAAACAAATTATATTGTTTGTGATATACACACACACCTGCCACTGAATTAGAAACCTTGATGCAGGTGTATGTAAACGTCACTTACGCAGCGTATGCGCAAAATACGTGGTTACGTGCATTACCACGTGATCCCGGTAAGTATTTAAGACTGCTGCTCGTCAATAATTGTCAGCAGTGTTCATCACGACAGGGAAAACAAAAGATCTTCTGGAGTTCGACAAAAGGCTTATTAGGGGTGCTCGTCAGGTTGAAGCGATGATTTCGAAAACAGCAGAACTGACTGCTTTCTCAAAAGGTCAGATATCGCGGATTTTTAATCAGCGGAAAAATAACCCACACTGCTTGTCTAAGAGGCGCAACTGTGGCGCGGCGACATTCTATCAAGAAAGAGATCGCTGTAGCCTGAGAAGGCTTGTACGGAGGAACAGGACTTCCTATGTATAGCAATTGACTGAGGCGTTCAATGAAAGCTGTTCCTGACCCATATCTCAGCGAATTATGCGCATGGAATTGAAGGGAATCGGTATTAGCAGTAGCATGCTTATACGTAAACCACTGATATGTGCGAAGAACCGGAAAGTTCGTCTTCAGTGGAGTCTGGAACACAGTGACTGGACATTGGAAGACAGGAAAACAAGTCATGAGGTGAGACGAGTCGCGGCACACGTTGTCCTACACCGAAGGTAGACACACAACTCAAAGTTCCGGAGGTCGCGTCATGGTGTGGGGCACGCTCTATTGGTTCGGAACGGGCCCCCTGATATTGCTGGAAGGTTGGATGACCTCCAGGGATTATGTAAACATTGTTTCCGCCGATCAAATTCTTCCTGCAATGTTGACTTTTATTCAACAGGTGACTGCTGCTTCATGGACAACAATGCTACTGTCCATGTCGCAAAATATGTTTAACAGTGGTTCAGCGAGAATGACAGAGACTTCCACCACCTTTCCTGGTCACCACAAAGCCCGAATCTGAATCCCATTGAGAATGTATGAGATATGCTTTTAGAAAACCAAACCCGGGAGCAAAGTCCTCTTCGGTCAAATCTGAGCTTGTATATAACATTCAAGGCTTTTTTGCTGGCGGAACGAATCGGGACTAACATGTTTTTTAACACAAAATATTTGGTTTTAGGTTTTGCAGTAATTATTTAATTAAAATAACATAACAATCATACCATGTAATTACACTGCTGGCCACCCAAAATGCAACACCAAGAAGGACACGAGATAGCAAAGCCAGATTTACTGGACATATAACAACAGATACAAAGATGAAAAGATTGAGCTTACAAGGCCCATGCCACTTGCGGAACACGCAGACATCAATAGTTCGTGTGGCCCCCATGACTGGCAATAACGGCCGCTACACGCCGCGGCACCGAACGAAAGAGGCTTTGGATGTGGACTCGATGTATGTCGGTCCAGGCTGCTTCCACACGTTGTCACATTTCATCAGGCGTAGCCGCGGGTGGTGCTTTCCAGGCCACTCGGTTTGCCGATCAGCGACCAGACGTGCTAGATGGGCGACATATCGGGAGAACAGGCGGGCCACGGCAGCAGTGACATCTGGTGGGCCGTGAAAATTGTTGCACGATGCGTGCCACGTGAGGGCGCGCATTGTCCTGTTGAAACGTGGCCGCTGGCAGGTCCTGCAGGTGAGGGAGGACTACAGGCTCCAAAACGTCGGAGATGTAGCGGTGGCTATTGAGTGTACCGGCGATGCGTACCAGAGGGGTGCGGGTGTCATATCCAATTGCGCCCCAAACCATAGCGCCAGGCGACAGACCGGTATGGCGATGCATAATGCAGGCGTCATACAGTCTCTCGCCGAGGTGCCGCCACACGTGGATCCGACCATCGTGGTGTTTCAGGCAGAAGCTGGATTCGTCGGAGAAGACAATGTCGTGCCATTCCGTAGTCCCGGTGCTGCGTTCAACGGACAACTGCCGCCGCACTCGCCGGTGGTGTAACGTCAATGGTAATCGGAGCAATGGGCACCGTGCGACAAGTCACCGCTCCTGCAGACGACGTCGAACGGTACGTGCTGTTACAGGTTGTTGCGCAACACACCCTAATTCCTGCGCTAACGTTCGTGATGTAGCGGTGCGAGCCGTCAATGCCCGCCGCACAACATGCCGGTCCTCTCGTTCGGTGGTGTGCCGTTGCTACTGCATTCGCTCACGTCGGTCCGTCCGTCCCTCCTGCACCCACCGAATCCATACTTGCCTCACTGTGGCTGGATGTCGTCCCACAGGGGCGCCGATGTCTCGGTACGATAAACCGCTGTCGCGATAAGCCACTATTCTTCCTCTGTCGAACTCCGAAACGTGCTGGAATGACTGCCGTATTCTGCGACGAGGCATCAGGAAGCTTCCCACGCACAGGTCCGGCATCACAACACACTTCCACTACTTACACCCCGCCTTCTGTGCCCCTTTCTTATAGTGCTTTTCGGTGGCGTGCCGGGCGCACATGATTTGCATATGCCCTGCAAAGCTAATCGTTTGCGTGTCCTCTCGCGGGAGACGCATGCTAATCTTTGCACCCTGTGATGTGCGGTCAGCAGCGGTATCCTCGTGGGACGATGGTTTCTGTACCCCATAGCGAGGAGATGGGTCAGGCCGATCAGATGCTTCCTTCTTGGTGCTGCATTTTGGGTGGCCAGCAGTGTATATAACAGCCTGGTCCAACGAATCCCGGTACCAACTGTTTCGCGCAGATGGACGACTCCGGATGTGATGACAGCCCCAGGAGGCAATGGATCCCGCATGACTACAAGGGAGAGTGCAAGCAGGCGGTGGCTCTGTTATGGTGTGGGGTGTTTTCAGATGGCACGTATTAGGACCCCTCATACGTCTGCAGACCGCTCTGACCGGTGGAGGCTACATAAACATCCTTGGGGATCATTTGCACCCGTTCATGTCATGCAACCACTCCGACGGGTGCTACCTCTTTCAACACAACAATCCCTCCCATTGGACTCCACGTACATGTCCACAGTTGCCCGATTATGGCTGGAGAAACATTCCAGGGAATTTGACATCCTGACTTTTCCTCCACTCGTTCGCCGGATTTAAATGCCATCGAACACGTTTGGGATGCTGTTCAACGTGCCGTCAATGCGAGGAATCCTCCACCGGCGAATATTACGGAATTGTGGGACGCTCTTCAGGAGGCATGTTGTGCACTGTATCCACATTACTACAGAGAGCATGTGGAATCCATGCTCCGTCGCGTTGCTGTCGTTGTCAGATCGCGAGGAGGACCAACGCGGTATTAGAGAGATATCCCAGTTTTTTTTGGCACGTCAGTGTATTTAGGGCTGACTGAAGAAGTGATATCATGAGGACTTATGTTTTTTATAGAAGGCCCCCTACCTAGAAAAAGAAAGTTGTGTGTAATAGCAATTAACGCTTTTAGCATAACTACTTTGATTCACACTTTGAAAAGTAGTCTCACTTGAATTAACGAGAAACGAAAGTCAAAAGAAAAGAAAAAATGGCGCCTTACTATCCTTTATTAACACGAAGTAAAAGATGTCAGGCTAATATTCCTAATGATCTCATTGTTAACAGTATTTTAATAAACTTGGCCTTAAATCTTTTTTAATCATTCCAGTGTTATTAATCCTGAATTTTAATTAAGGAAGAACACTAATGAACACTACTTTAGAATACTGGCAATCCCTTGAAGCGAGACAAGCAAAAAGCGTTGTTACTTTCCCTTGTTTTTCTCTCGCAGCATGAAAGATGGCTTTCGAATCCCTGCCTTCCGTTTCCAGTAGAGTATTTCCTTTCTTTTTTGTACGCCGCGACGCTAATCCATTGATTTTTTTTCGTATTACGAATACAAACACTCACAGAGGAAGAGAGACGGAGTTCGTGTTAATGAATAACTTTTTACTAACTCTCGTGTTTATGACAGCGCCCCAGTGGCCGGGCCTGAAACTACGATAGCGTCTGTCACGTGATACGGTACCAGTGGCTATATAAGTAGCACCGCGGAGAAAGTTGTAAACTCGTGGGCCGCGGGTAGCCTAGTGGTCAACGTTCGTGACTGCCACGGAGATGACCTCGGGTTCGATCCCAGGCAGGTACGAACGCTCGAACCCCTAAATAACCGCCGTGCGTCGGATGGGCACGTTAAGCTGTTGGGCCCCGGGTACTGGCCCCCGGTAATAAATAAGGGCGTCTTCCTTCCCCTTTCTACCTCGCTTCCGTGTCCCTTTCCTATCGGGCACTCTAGCCCAAATCTCCTAGCTTCCTCTTTCTAAGGGTTGTTTAAGACCTGGGATCAGACACTCCTCTCCTAAAATCCTCTGCTAAAGATGAGATCAGAAGTTGTAAACTCTTGAAAGAAAAAGAAAAAAAAATCAGACGGTTACGGTTCGACATTTTAGTCCCATCGAGTTTATATTAGGTGGAATCATCACTCCTATGCAGGGGCGGTGGAAAGTGAAATTCGTTGACCGGGCCCGAAATTTCGAATCGTGGCGCCCCCCCTTCCCGGAACAAACAGAAGAAAAACAATGCCTAAGGAACTTTGTTAGGGATTAGGACCACCTGACCACTTACCTAGAGGAACTTTCTTAAGGCACATCAGAACAAAAAATCGCACATATGCCAAATAAAATAATAATAATAATAAAAACAAAAATCTTGGCTAAAATTATTGACCGGGCCCGGGCCCTGGCGGCCAGGGCGGTTCCGCCGCCACTGCTCCTATGTACGCAGCACTGGCCGCCATAAGTCACCGCCAATGCTGCAGGTGACGTCATATCCAGGCACTGCGCAGGCTAAAAGCCGCTTTGAAGCTACTGAAACCAATGGAGCAAAAGCTTCGCGGCGTATAGACAAATAAAATGATGGATTTAATAATCTTTATCAATTATGCAAGCTTACTGGTTTTACCAACTGTATAATTTAGGTTGTTTTTGCCTGTATGTGACATCACACCAAAATTAGCTGTGACCTATGGCGGCAGAGCCAGTGGTGTCACCACCTAATGTAAGCTCGACGGTCCGTCCAATGGCGCGCTGTTCTGTTGAGATCTTCGGGGGAAAAATTGTTGCCACGAGTCTCAATGGAAGATTTACCGCTGAGTCTGCTGCTCTGTGCAAACACTGTTCTCACAGGCGCGAGAATTATACAACAAATGGCCAAGGAAGTCGAAAATATTTCGGCGCTAAGACACTAGATATTTGCCGCCCGTATACGATGTTTAATTTAAACGTCATACAGAGATTTATCAAAATAATGAAAACACTGTTCGTGGAGAACTTTTTATTACCAACCTGTAGGCCCACCTCAGGGTTTCAGAACAGAAACAATTAAACTTAGAATAGACTTATACACCTATGAGCAATTCAATTATGACCACTCCCAGTCTAGAGAAATGAGCGCGACTACTGGAGACCGAACAGTGGCGCAGGTGAAGTTCACGGAGTATACAACCCGAGGACCCGCTTTCGGTTAGTAAAGAGTTCGGAGTCAGAATGGGAAAAGCTGCCGATTTATCGGAGTTTGATAAAGAACAAATTGGGATGGTACGGCGCCTCGGAACTATGATATCGGAAACGGCGCGGCTTGTGGGTTGATCACGTGCCGCTGTAGTGAGTACGTATCAAAAGTGGTGCACAGATGGCCAAACAACGAACCATCGTGCGCAGCTCATTGATGCCAGGGGTGAGCGGAGACTGTCGCGCACCGCAGGGCCACACTGCGACAAATCAACCGCAGCTACAACAGTGGTGATCAGGACAATGTGTCACAACACACAGTTCATCGCAGCCTTCTGCGCATGGGCGTGCATAGCCGAAGACCCAGCCGGCTCCCCATGCTCATTGCACGTCATCGCCAGCAAGGCATGAAATGAGCCCAAGATCATCGAGATCGGACCGAGGATGATTGGAAGAAAGTGACCTGGTCCGACGAATCAAGATTCCTGGTGCATCACGTAGACGGCCGAGCGCGGGTACGCCGATTACCAACGGAGGCTATGACACCTGGATGCACTGTTGGGCGGAAACAGGTCGGCGGCGGCGGCGGTGTTATGCTGTGGGCGATGTTTTCTTGGGACACTTTAGGCCCCATTATCCCAATAGCACAATCCCTGACAGCTGTCAGGTGTCTGAACATCGTTGCGGACCAAGTTCACCCATTCATTAATGCTCTTGCTTCCGAATTCACCTGACATGAACCCAATCGTACATTTGTAGTTAGACTTAGAAAAACGGGTTAGAGCTAAATCACCACCACCCCAAAATGTACGGGAACTGGAGGACCTGCTTTTCAAAATCGCTTTATTGGTATAACGAAATAAAATAGACGTTCAGCATGAAGCGTCTTACAAACAAAATTCAAACTGATAAAATCAATGATATTTGCACTGCAATGAGAAATGTTGATGATACTGATATGCTGCAATTGAGCTAAATACACAGCAGGTGTAGGGAAAAACACCATAAGTTGGTCAACGTGTCACATGACACTGAAGGAACATATTTCCAGGTACACTGTATTGAAAACTTAAAACTCATGATAAAGTAGGCACAGGTTGAGCAAAAACAAAAATGAAATAGAATGATAATTATATACATAGGTAACATTCCATAGCGCAGGCATACGTAGAAGCGAAACGACGGCGATAGAAAAACATAGTATGACTTATGCAACGAAGAAATATATACTACAATGAGAAATGTTAATGATAAGGAGATGCTGCAATTGAGCTAAAAACACTACAGGTGTAGACGAAACACCGTAAAGTGGTGGCTCAGACAAACACTATTGAAAACGTAAAACGCATGATAACACAGGCATACGTTGAGCAACACAATGATGAAATAGGATGACAATTATATGCAGAGGCAACATTATACAGTGCATACATACTCAATAGCTAAACGAAATAATAGAAAAAACATGGAACAACTCGTGCAATGGATAAAATAATATGCAATGAAAAATGTTGATACTAGGAAGAAACTGCAGTTGAGCTAAATACACAACAAGTGAAGGAAACACATCATTGGGTGGCTAGCGCGTAACATGACGCTGAAGGAACATATTTGCAGGTAAGCAATAATACAAACTTAGAGGGCACAATAAACAGGCACAGTTGAGCAAAACGGTGATGTAATAGAATGACAATTATATACATAGACAATAGTAAGCAGTGCTGACATACTTAATAGCAAACCGAGGTAAGAGAAAAACATAGTACAACTCGTGCAACATAGATAGCACGTAAAATACACCAGAAGTTACAAGTGAACACACTGTGCACACAAATGTAGTAGAAGTACAAAAATATTTCACTAAATGTAATAAAACACGACCAACGCCGTGAAAATGCAACACTCAGCGCCACATTCTGGTGCTAAAAAGAGAAAAAGTTCTAACGGATGGTTAGATTGAGGAGACCTGTGTCCACCGCGAACCACGGGGTCATAGGTACCCACGTGGAATGGAAAGCTGCTTCTCGATGGCTGATGGAAGCCAGGCGGTGCTCAAAGCGGAGACGTGATGTTAGACGATCTCTGAAGTGGCACACAAGTGCCGCACTCGCTTGTTGAGGAGAAACAGGTGAGGAAATGCTCCGGAGTTGCTGATGGAACACGTAAAATACGTGTTTGGCCAGTACAAAGATATATGCACAAAGAGAGGGAAGAGGAACTGGTGGATTATCACGTAATAGAAGGTGCCTATAGGCTGTAAACGATAACTCTTGGGCGCAAGAGGAACTGGCAATCTTGAAGGCTTGATTGAGTAGAGGCAGTAGAACAGGACAATATAGGTAGACGTGAGAAACGTCTGCCTCCTGAGCGCAGAAGGAGCAAAGAGGGGAAGAGAGTAGAGACATACGATAGAGGAAAAACGGAACAGGATGACGATTATGGAGGAAGATCCAGTGGGTGTTTTGTTCATGAGGTGTGGAGAGGGGGAGCGGGCAGCGGGCCAAACGGCAGAAAGAGAGGTAGTAGGAACATCAAGTATAGGAAGAGCAGAGGGAGTGGAAATGTGCACTAGGAGACGATACAAAGATTTAGATGAGATAGAAACAAGAGGCTGAACCGTGTGAGCGTGCCTGAGGAAGAACGGTAGCGGAAGAGGAGCAGAGAGCACGGAAATCAGACCAGAAGGGGACGCCAAATCAGGGAAAAGAGATAGGATAGCAGAGTGCAGAGAGTCAAAGACGAAACGAGCAGAACGGGATGATAGGATAGCAGCTGGGAGATCGGCGAAAGGGCGCCAGGAGAGGTCAGGATTAATCAGGTCTTGAATGGTTACGACACCGGCATGAAGCCAGGAAGAAGAAGCAAAGCAAGGAGGTGGGGAGGGTGGAGAAGAGAGTTGAAAAAGAGGGGTTCAGCAAGAAGCTCAAGAGTTGAAGAAGGAGGGGAGCGCAGAAGGGGAAGAGAGCGAAGGAATTTAAGAGCTTCAGAATAAGCAGAGGGAAGTTTAGAGGTGGGGGGGACAGGACAATGGTCCATAAGAACTAGAGAGGAAAAAGAGAAGTGGGGGTTACGCCTGGAAGCGAGAACGTTTCTTACCTGAATTGTAGATGCAACTGGAGCTGTGAAGAGACGGACGAAGTGAATGATACGGTGTACCTTATAGCTCAGAGAAACATCAGGAAGACCTGCTCCACCAAACGAGGGGGTGCACAGAGCTTCGTGACGGAAAGCCAATGATGTCGCACCCACATGACCACTGTAAGACGGCGGGTGATCTCTTGAAGACAAAAGAGCGGGGTTGGAGCAGCTGTCCATGAATGCTGACACATGGACAGGAGATATGTACGAGTGAGTCTCGCACGCTGGGGATAGGATGTGCAGAACTGCACTCGTCTCCAGTACACCGCAGAGTTGGTCAGACGAGGATGTAAACCGGTGCGAGTAGCTTCTGAGGCTGCACGTGGCTGTCCTAGGTGAACTCATAGGAAGCGTTGGGTGGTTGAAGACCATGCCGCACCCCATGGAGTATCTGTGCGGTTCCGTCACGACCCGCACCACAGACCGGTGCTCTTAGACGTGTTTAGCTCAGCAGCAAAACAGGAGGCGTAGTCGGAGAACAAACAACGAAGAAGGTGGAATTGTGATTCTCTACGAATGCAGACTGTAATGTCATCCGCATACGCAGAGTAAATCACTGAGTGGTGTCGTGTACTAGCGACTGGCGCTGGAAGTGTAGCTAAGAAGGAATGTTGAAGGGAACGAAGAAAGGGTTCCACGGCGATCGCAAAGAGTTGCCCTGAGAGCGGGCAGCCCTGCCGGACTCCACGCTTAAAGGGGATTGGAGCTGTAAGGAAGGATGCCGTCTTGACATGGAAAACGGCGTCCCTGTAAAGAGAGATAAGATTGGAAACAAAGGCTGAAGGAAAACCAAAGTGCAAAAGAGTTTGTGTTAGGTAGTTATGTGAAACGTTATCGAAGGCGGAGCGGAGATCCAAAGAGAGAAGGGCTAAGGGTTCGGAGTGGGTTTGAGCGAGATGAATTAAGTCACGCAGGAGTTGGATATTAGTAGAAAGAGAGCGTCCAGGAACAGTGTAGGTTTGAGAATCAGCGAGAATGTGAGGAAGGGCAGAGTTGAGACGGTGGGAAAGAAGCTTAGTGAAGAGTTTGTAATCCTGGTTAAGAAGAGAAATGGGGCGCCCATTTCCCAAGTCAAGAGGGTCACCCTTCTTGAGAAATAAGACTACATGAGCGTCTGTGAAGCTCCTAGGGAGGGTGGGGGAGAAAAGAGCAGCAGAAATAGCAGGAAGAAGAAAGGGTAGGAGGAGAGGGAAGAAAGTACGATAGAAAGGAAAAGAGAGGCCGTCCGGACCCGGAGCGGCTTGAGTGTTGAGAGAAGAAAAGACATCAGAGAGCTCAGAAGATGTGGGTGGAAGAGTTAAAGAGGTAGCTAGAAGTGGGGGAACCTGAGGGAGATTGGAAAGAAGGTGAGAGAGAGTAGAGGAGGACGGGGGAGGAGCCTCACAGAACTTTGTGGCAAAAAAACTACGAACGTGAGAACATAGAGTCGACGGATCAGAAGTCACAACACCAGTTGGTAGACGAAGCAGCCGGAGTGCGTTGGCAGACTTGCGTGAAGACTCCATTGACGCAAGGAAATCATAGTTGCAATCTTTTGGGTGTAGGTGCTTTAAGCGAAGGCGTAATAGAGCCTGCTGCGCAAGAGGTTTAAGCAAAGCTTTAAGATCTGCCTGAACTGCAGGGAAAAGTGGATCTGACAACCCGATGAGAGCAATCTTCCGTCGGGCGTGATCAATTTGCATCAGGCGAGATGTTGACGCTGTAAAAGCAAGCTGTTTGATGTGCAATATGAGCTGATGTTTAACTTGCAGCCAATAAGTCAATGCACAGGGAGCTAATTGTATCCCAGCACGATGAGCACTGAGGAAAGAACGAATGGAGGCACAAAAAGCAGGATCACTGAGCAAAGAAGTGTCAAGTGTCCACGGACGAACTGTCCTAGGGAGCGATGCCGAAGCAAATACTGTGAGAGAAACTGAACTATGATCGGAGGAGGCAGTGGGTTGTAGTTGCGACTCAGAAATGGACGCAAGGAGCGAAGGTGAAACATAAAGGCGATCAAGGCGAGCAGTCGCTAGAGGTTGGTTCCCGGATGATCTCCAGGTATGAGTAGTATCATGGGGGTTGAGACGGCGATGTGCATCTGTCAAGGAGAAGTCAGCGACGAGCTCTTGTAGTAAGGCAACTAGAGCAGTGCGACGTTCTCGTGTAGCTGGAGAGCGGTCGAGAGACGGATTCAATGTACAATTAAAATCTCCGCCCAGGATTATTCGGTCAGAAGGCGAGACCGCAGACAGAGCTCGACGCAGGCGGGTAAACAATATTCTATGATGAAGAGAATGCGACGGAACATAGATATTAAATATGTGAAAGCGGGTATCATTGACAGAAAATGATGCACGTTGAAGTAAGTCTCGACAAAGGTTCCGAACTGAGAAGCCCGTGAGAGTGGAACGGAACTGTTGATGTAGGCCGATCGCTAGCCCACTACTTGAAGTAAGACGAAATGCGTGATGAAAGGCGTAATTGCTCGCACGCCAACGATTAAAATACGTGGAGGTGTGACAGTTCGTTTCTTGGAGCAGTAAGACGTCTGACCGCAGGGGTGAAAGATCCTCCATGACGAGAGCATTTGCTGGGGGGCTCGCAAAGCCCCGACAATTCAAGGTGGTGACCCTGAAAGTGGCAGATCCACACTTATTTGGAACTCTGCACGAGCGGCTGAGAAAATCAATCTAACGCGTTTGATGAGGGCCGGGACCCACGACTTGTAAGCGGATTGCTTCTGATGGTGTCGAAGGAACGTATCAATGATGCCCGCTTGAGATAGAACTGCAGGGAGAACTGCTTCACACTGTCGTAAGAAGATGGTAGTAGCAGAGAAACTAGTCGTATTGCAACAAAACTGGTACCAGTCTTCAAATGAGAGAGGCTCCCACATTTCGAAACAGTGGGCAAGGCCGTGAGTAAAGGCCTCAAACGAAATAAGGCCACGAGTGGAGGCCTCACCAGATTCAGCAGCTGAGGAAGAGAGAGACAATGCATCAGTGGTACCATCAGGGGGAACAAAACGTCCAGAAGCGGACCGGGATTTTTGCTTCTTTCACCGAGCTCCCGTGCGAAGTTTCGAAGACCTTTTAGCAGTAATCGTCGACACACGAGATGTGGTAGTAGAGTCAGAGGAAGGGTCCTCTTGGTCACCATCACCAGAGACCCAACTGTAAAGGATAGCGAGCGATCCACACGAAGGTCATGAGAAATAGGAACTGACAGTGCTTGTCGAGATGTAGGAAGTAAGGGAAAAGCATCAAGTGAGGACGTATCAATCGTCGAAGACATCTGTTGACCAACGTCTGTAGTGCGACTTTTCGGT
The DNA here is from genome assembly GCA_039090855.1 of Macrothele yani. Classification (NCBI taxonomy): domain Eukaryota; kingdom Metazoa; phylum Arthropoda; class Arachnida; order Araneae; family Macrothelidae; genus Macrothele; species Macrothele yani. The sequence goes on along the minus strand of CM076996.1, from coordinate 103,204,319 downwards.
ACACTGGCCTGAGGAGTTGTCGACGCGGAAGAGGATGTAGCAGACACTGGTCTCTTGGAAGCTGGAGGCAGTCTGGAAGCACCCTGCGATGAAGATGGTGCAAGCGGGCAACGAGCGCGCTGATGACCTAACTCTTTACACAGAGCGCAATGTTCTGAAGTAAGTAAATCAATCTTGTAGTGGAGTTGGCCGCAGTGGACCGCAAGAGATTTAGGAAACTTGTGGAGGTGTTCCTCAGTTGGGAAAAAAGCCTGACGCTTCTACGGAAGCTCCGAACATTTTTATTGGCTGGATCTTTTGGTGCTGCGGAATGCGTGGTCACAGGACCGACCACCCGTCCACACTTACTTAAGGCTGTGCAAATCATGTCATTAGAAATCTCAGGAGGGACCGGGTGCAGAGAAACTTGCACCGGGCGCCTAGCAATCGGTTCAGCGATTAGATGAAAGTCCCCAATGTCAAGTCCTTGGGTTAGGAGAGAATCAGCATACTCTTTACGCGAAAGATATACGATCACTGTGCGTGACTTGCGAGTGAGATATGTGACAGAACCAGGAGGTAGAAATTCGAGGATAGTGTCACAATACACCTTCAATGGGGTATTGGGCAAAGCATCTAGGCATACACCTAACGCTAGGGTAGAATAGAGGTCTTTTGCAGCAGATGAAGCTTCTGGGACGACCAATTCAAGAGAATCGTGAATGATCCGAACACAGGCATCTGCTAGAGAAGTACTTGGCACTTGCGGCGTTGGAGAAGGCCCGGAAGCAACGCCAGAATATGAACGGGAAGGTGAAGCACTATGAGAAGGTAGAGGCTTGGCGCTGTTAAAAAGGTCTGGAGCAATCTTAGACGGCTTGTCTGAGGGCAGAGAGGCAGAGCCATCAGAGACATCCATGACGTCATCATCTACCTCAGATACTCGTGACTTAGCTCCACCAGGAAGAGTGGAGTCAGATAGCTGAAGAGTTGAAGAAGAAGACGCACTGGCATCAGGAGGAGGTCGATACTCCACATCTGCATCAACAGACGCTGATTGGTCGACTTCGAGAGAGGGCTGAAGCGACGAATCAGGAAGAAGCATGATGAGATCGGCACTCATATCAGGGGTAGCCATCGCCGATGGCGAGGCTTAATTGAGCAAAAAAACGACTATCTTGTCGAAAATTAAATGCTAATAACGAACTTAAAAAAGTACTCACCAACTCGGGAGACGTCAAAAAAGAAAGGCACAACCTACACCTGGAAGGCACGCTCGAAATAAGAAGCACAACACACACTTAATAAATACAGTAGCCGGTCAGACATGGAGCAAACTCAACCACGTTGCGGACAAGGACCTGCTGTTGACATTATGGTACCCGATGCCCCAGGATACCTATCGCCACCTCATCGAATAGATGGCTCGCCGAGTGGCCGCTGTTTTGCGGGCTAAAGAAGGTCCTACAGCTTGTTAGGTAGGTGGCTGTTAGCTCATCGGTGTACAAGTCATGCACATTCGATAATGACATTTGGGACCATTTCCGTAAAATATATCCCAACTGTGCGAGTGATGATGGAGGTGAAAAGTGTGATCTGACTTTTCGCTCCAGAAATTCCTACAAATGTTCAGTAATATTGAGCAATGAAGATTGAGGTGGCTTCTGTACCTCATGCTCTGCAAACCACAACTTGTCATGTTTTGCCTTATACACGGGTGCATAATATTCTTGAAACCAGGAGCTGTCATTGGGGAACAGTGCCTGCAACATTGGGTGCGTGTGGTCCCCAAGAATGGATTCGTACGTCGCAGATGTCCCACGATCCTGCAGAATAACCAGTAACCCACAGGAATGCCATGGTATGGCATCCCAGAGGTTCAGGAATCCATCTTCATGCTTCATAGTCGGAGTGGTACGCTTCTGCAAGTTTTCGCCAGACATACACTCTACTAGTACTAGGAAACAACGTGGACGAGATTCGTCAGACTCGGTGACATGCTGACAGTCTTTAACATCCCAGTTTTTATATGCTTTGCACTACCTTATATGTTTTGTTACATTTATGTTGGTAATTAGAGGTTTGTGGATTGCAGCACGGCTATAAATACCGGTATGGAGTTTCCAACGAACAGTTAGGACGGAAACGGGATCATTCCAACTGATGCTGCTGTTTGCGGTCTTGTGCTTATGTGCTAATGTTCGCCTATCCCTATCTGACATCTTCTTATGGCGTGCGCAGTTCGCACGTTTGGAGTCAACGCCGTGTCCTTTTTGATAGGTAGTCAACCTTCGAGACAGTTTTTATGTCGCTCTAGTTAACGAAGTCCTACAAGACGCATTCCAATCATCATACCTGTTTTAGGAGTCACTGAGATCTGACATTGTCGACAACTACTCCACAACAGATCTTTCACCTGCGACTGTGGCACTGCTACGTGATAGCCGACATCATACTGCACCCCCTTATATATCCCACATAGCGAGTGAACTCGTCCCTGTTATTTGCATCCAGCGCATTGCGCGTACTCCAGTTGCAGTCGGTGTTTCCATTATTTTGATAAACCACTGTACCTTTGCACGTCTTTTGATTGAAAATAACCATCAGCAAACAAGAACAAATATGTAAAATCATGTAATGCATTGATTATGACACACTTTCCAACATACCAGAAATCGCGTACAGACAAACCCTCCTCCCTACCGTAACTATTGATTCGTTCAGTATACCTCCGGAACAACATACTAAAGTTTTGTCGCAATAGAAGCATTTTTACTTAAGTTATTACTCAAGTTATGAGGATAACGGCTGTGGAATAAATCTCACTCCTGTGCCCTAACCTTGGACCTCATTTCAATGATAATAAACAGAATTGGTTCAGTATACCTCAGAAACAACATACTAAAGTTTTGACGCAATAGAAGCATTTTTAGTCAAGTTATGACGCATAAGGGCGATGGAATGGATCCCGCTCCTATGTCTTGACCTTTGACCCCATTTCGCCTATTTTCAAAAGGTTTCCTTCCCAGGTTGTCCCCTACCACATACTAAAATTTCATCGAATTCGAAGCATTTTTACGCGAATTACCGTGCGGACAGACAGACAAAGCTGGAGCATATAAGCTTCTTCAACTTACGGTTGTAATTAATACAGACATTTAACGTGGACCAGGAACATCAAACAAAGATCTTCGCTCTTTCCACGTTTATAAGTGAGTCACGGAGAAGTTCTCATTGGCCGCCACCGGGAGTCGAACCCAGGGTCTTCCAGTTACGCGCCGGATATGCTTCCGCTACACCACAGCGGCCTCGAATTCCTCCAGACTCACACGCTAACTTCCAAGCCAAGTTGGCAGGTTGCTTCTTGGAGCCCCGCACAATGGGGACCCTGGGTTCGACTCCCGGTGGCGGCCAATGAGAATTTTTCCGTGACTCACTTATAAACGTGGAAAGAGCGAAGATCTTTGTTTGATGTACGGTTGTAAAGCGTAAACAACGACACCGAATTCTCTGGTGTAACGACCACGTATTTTTAATCCTTTACGACAGAAAAATGATTTGTACAAGTAGATATTCAAAAGAAGAAAACATTCAGCGAAAAGGGGAATGCTCTTAGGCCTCCTAGTAGAAAAACCACGCATTACTCTATTTCACCCAGACCTGTGATGTGACCTCACTCATAGCGTTGAAATGATTTAACATACACTATATTATCAAAGTATTCGGACACCACAATGTTGTGAGACAAATGGTTTTATTCTCGCAATTAGCAGTTAGTAGGTCCACCTTTTGCTTGCGTGACAGCGGCAATACGTCGAGGCCATACTACACTGCTGGCCACCCAAAATGCAACACCAAGAAGGAAGCATCCGATTGGCCTGAAATTCGCAGCATGCGTCGCCCGCGAGAGGACATGCAAACGATTAGCATTGCAGGGCACATGCAAATCATATGCGCTCGACATGCCACCGAGAAGCACTATAAGAAGGGTGCACAGAAGGCGGGGTGTAAGTAGTGGAAGTGTGTTGTGCTGCCGGACCTGTGCGTGGGAAGCTTCCTGATGCCTCGTCACAGAACACGGCAGTCATTCCAGCACGTTTCGGAGTTCGACAGAGGACGAATAGTGGCTTATCGCGACAGCGGTTTATCGTACCGAGACATCGGCGCCCGTGTGGGACGACATCCAGCCACAGTGAGGCGAGTATGGATTCGGTGGGTGCAGGAGGGACGGACGGACCGACGTGAGCGATGGCACACCACCGAACGAGAGGACCGGCATGTTGTGCGGCGGGCATTGACGGCTCGTACCGCCACATCGCGAACGTTAGCGCAGGAATTAGGGTGTGTTGCGCAAAAACCTGCTTCAGTACATACCGTTCGACGTCGTCTGCAGGAGCGGGGACTTGTGGCACGGCGCCCATTGCTCCGATTACCATTGACGTTACAACACCGGCGTGTGCAGCGGCAGTGAGCCGGAATGGCACGACATTGTCTTCTCCGACGAATCCCGCTTCTGCCTGCAACACCACGATGGTCGGGTCCGCGTGTGGCGGCACCGCGGCTAGAGACTGTATGACGCCTGCATTATGCATCGCCATACCGGTCTGTCGCCTGGCGTTATGGTTTGGGGCGCAATTGTATATGACACCCGCACCCCTCTGGTACGCATCGCCGGTACACTCAAAAGCCACCGTTACATCTCCGACATTTTGGAGCCTGTAGTCCTCCCTTACCTGCAGGACCTGTCAGCTGCTACGTTTCAACAGGACAATGCGCGCCCGCCCGTGGCACGCACCGTGCAACAATTCTTCACGGCCCACTAGGTGTCACTGCTGCCGTGCGGGCCCGCCTGTTCTCCCGATATGTCGCCCATCGAACACGTCTGGTCGCTGATCGGCAACAGAGTGGCCAGGCAACCACCACCCGCGGTTACGCCTGACGAACTGTGGCAACGTGTGGAAGCAGCCTGGACCGACATACCCCAAGCCCACATCCAAAGCCTCTTTCGTTCGATGCCGTGGTGTGTAGCGGCCGTTATTGCCAGCCATGGGGGTCACACGAACTATTGATGTCTGCTTGTTCCGCAAGTCGCACTGGCCTGTAAGCTCAATTGTTTCATCTTTGTATCTATTGTTATGTGTCCAGTAAATATGGCTTTGCTATCTCGTGTCCTTCTTGGTGTTGCATTTTGTGGGGCCAGCAGTGTATTATATCAGCCACTTTCCGGTAGGTCTCGACAGGTATGGATCACCATTCGTCCTGCAAAGGTACTGCCAGAGTAGAGAGTGAAGACGGTCGTTGTGGTCGATTTCGTATATCTCGCTCCAGTTCATGCCAAAGGTGTTCTATGGGATTAAGATCAGGACTCTGGGCGGGCCAGTCTAATAATTCCACCTCGTTTTCAAGAAACCAGTCCTGCACACACACCGCGCTGTGTGGCAGGGAACTCGATCGTGTTGGAAGAGACAACGGTCATTTCCATTATACTGCTACATTGTTGGTAGGGCAGAATTATCCAGAACCTCGAGTCACACTTCAGAGTTCATGGTTTGGGGTATAACGACCAACGCGCAGAGTTCCATCCACGAAAAACAACTCCACACCATGATGAAGCCTCCGTCGAACTTAATAGTTGGAAGAACACAGTCCGACGAAAAGGGTTCGCCGGGTTGTCACCAACTCCAAACACTCCCACCAGATTAGAAGAATGAAAAGCGTGACTCATCACTCTAAAGAACAGCTTTCCAGTCACCCACAGTCCAGTAACGAAGGGAGACACACCATTCCAAACTGTGCTTCACACTCACGGTAGGGATGTGTGGCTTGTGTGCTGCTGCTCTACCATGATAACCCACATTGTGCAACTCTCTGCGGATAGTTATGGTACTAAACAGGCCATTCCAAGCATTTCCTACTTCAGCAGCGATGGAAACGGCAGAGGAAGAACGGAATTTCTTAACATTTCTTACCATGGCTCTTCTGTCACGTTCCCTCAGTTTATGCAGCCTTCCTGAACCTTTTTTTTTACCATAGCGGCACCGTCCTGCTTCCATCTCTTCACGACATCACTTACAGTCGATTTTGGTATGTTTTATTTAGCTGCAATGCTCCGTATGGAAACGTTACTCAAATGACATCCTATGACCAGCCTACGCTCCACGCGGCATATCCGCTTCAAAGTTACTGATAACACGACAGAACATCTCAGCTTTATATACGTATCTCCCCACTCACAGCGCACGTTCCTGCGCAACCGTCCTTTGCACTTATGCAAATATTTGGTAGTGTCCGAATACTTTTGATAACATATTGTATGTCTAAGACGAAGAAAAGGCACTGCCTTTCGATAGAAACTGGATTTACAAGTCAGGTGAGGTTCCTCTATTCTACGCTGTATACGTTTTCCCCAGGGACAACGTTTCTTTCAATTAACGGAGTCCCGTGTCATCGGACTCATTTTAAATGCAGCCAAACCTGCAAATTTTTTTTAATATCAGTCTTCCGCACTTCCATACTCATTTGCATAAATGTTGATCTGCTCCTTCCGAGTGGGTCAATCATTTTTCCTTGACAAGGAGTGTAGTTAACAAGTACAATTGAATGATACCAGAAATTCCTTTATACAATACTGTTTATAGAAACTGCCACCAAAAGGTTGATACCAGATAACGACGTGGATTTTATACTGCGGTACAGCTGGCGTTGGGTGTTCCAGGCATTCCTCCTGGCAAGCCCAATATTTTCGGTTCTTTTACCCTTCTAAATGAATTAAGCAGGCCCTTATGGAAATACTTGGTGAGATTGTAAACATTTATGGAATTTTGGGAAACAATTCTGTTTAAACGATATTTACAATTTGACGTTTACGCGGATGACCATCCGTAGAACATAACTACCCTCTTTCTCCTCCTCATAGTAACTTCGAATGTCCTTGACATCTTCCCTATCCTCGCGAGCCAATCCACCGTTTGGGAGTCGCATTCTTGATACCTCGTAAGGAATGCCACTTTGGTTCCGCCTCCAAGCATGTAGGAAGGTCTACAGAACATCACCCTTGTATTTAACAAGGACTGTTTTAAACAGTCCGAACAAACATGGCGTCTTTTCGGAGAAGTTTCACAAAATGTCCAGCAGTGTTTCATAAGAATAAATTGTCTGTTCTCATGCAATATATCTTACACTGCCGTTACTTGAACATATATACATACACAACAAAATTTGCATTCATTACTGGAATGTCAAATTGAATTAGAGTTCAATTAAAATACATATATCATATGTGAAAACACAAGTTTGTCCGTGTCCCCTCACTATGGAGTAAGTCGCTTTTCCGACTGAGCTACGGGGACAGAATGTCTCGCTGCAGATTTGTCTTCTTGACACATGCTTTCCCCTCTGTAGTGCGTCACACATATTTAAATATTTATAGAGGCCTCTCGTACGCAGAGATCCTCACATATACATTGTAAAAAAAAAATTCTGAAACTCACGCGCCACGTTCGGTGATTCCTTTCGTGAATGAACGAAGCAAATTTCTGATACAACCTCGTGAAATGACGGAAAGAAACCTGAATTTCACGTTTTCGTACTCCAGGAAAATTCTGAATTTTCGGAAACCTTTCCGCTGCTCCTTTCGTATATTAACGGAAAAACTCCGTTCTCACTTTTTCCGTACCCATATGATGAAAACATTCTAGTAATAAATTTGCCGGTATAATTGAGGTTTGATTAACTGTTGAATTTCAATCGTTTGTCGAAGAATCTGATTTTGAAGTTCTGCAGCGAGATCGGATATTGTGAATAGCATATCGCATGAATTTTGGCTACTGTGGCACAGAATATTTCTTCTCCTCTACCCCATTTTGAGCACCAGCTATTATACGAGGGTTGTACCGAAAGTAATGCAAAAGTGGGCATAACCTTTTTATTAACTGACAGAAGTCGTTCAAACTCCACATGTTGGTAGAGTAACTCTTTCTCTATACAAAGTTATTACGCAACATAATCTCCATCAGAAGCGATGCATCTGCGCCATCGTAGAACCCAACTCTCGAATCCTCTTTGAAAAAATACAGGTTTGGACTATTGTACCCACTTCTTCACAGCCACTTTCACCTCGTCCGTGTCATCAAATCATTGTCCCCGGAGACTGTCCTTCATTGGGCCGAACATGTGGAAGTCGGAGGGCGCCAGATCGTGGTTGTACAGTGGATGGGTGACCCACCTACCAGCCTAATTTGCTGATCGCCTGATTTGTTGCCAAAGATGTGTGTGGTCCCGCATTGTCATGGTGAATGAGGATCCTTTCCAGATTCTTGTTCGGTCTCTTCCTCCCTATGGCTTCTCTACGCTTCTTGAGTGTCTCAATGTACCGCTCGCTGATCACAGTATGGCCACGTTCCAGAAAATCAAGGAGAATGAAACCCCTATCCTTTCCCCCCAAAACAGTAACCATAACTTTCTGTGCTGATCGCTGGGTCTTGAATTTCTTAGGCCTTGGTGAAGAAGCGTGACGCCATTTCATGGATTGATTCTTCGTTTCGGGATCGTAAAGATACGCCCACGTTTCGTCCCCTGTCGCCAGATCGAAAACAAACGTGTCTTCATTGGCTTCAAACGCTTCCTGCAGATCAGAGCAGACTTCCACTATTCTCCCCTTCAAATCGGGTGTCAACTGCCGAGGTACCCACTTTGCACACACTTTCCGATATCCTAAGACTTCCACCATCTTTTGTATGGCATTGTGACCACAGTCCAGTTGTGCAACAAGCACACAGGTTGTGACTCGTCTCTCCGCGCGATTCAATTCATCCACTCGCTGACGATTCGTGTCAGTGGTCACAGATGGTCCCTGACTGCGTGGTTTACCTTCAATGCTGATTTCCCCTTCTTTAAACTTCTTCATACATCTGTGCACATTGCTCTTGTCAATGGTGTCATCTCCGTAAACATTCTGTTGCCTTCTGTGGATGTCGGACAGCCTAAACCCTTCCATCGTCAAGAACTCAATGACGGCACGTTGCTTCTGCTTGGAATCCATTATTTACCTACAATGAAGAACAAGGATTGCTATAGATGAAGAGTTACTCTACTAACATGTGCAATTTGAGCGACCTCTGTCAGTTAATTAAAAAATTATGCCCACTTTTGCATTACTTTCGGTACAACCCTCGTATATTGTGTTACTGTAAGAAACCGGGTACTTAAATGAATGTACATGTGATTCTATAATGTGTATGTATCAGTCTGTGGCCCTCTTAAAACAAAAGCTATTATAGCTATCAAGAGTAAGTTTTATATTTACGAGTTTTGTGAAATAATACTATAAAGCAGCACATTCACATTTTCTTAAGATAATTGAAAGTCATTGTCATTTTAAAAAGAGTTCAAGTTTCAAAGCATTCTGTTGCTTCGAAAAATCACAATGAAAAAATGCTTAATTTGTGATAAATCCTCCTATATAAAAAAATAAAATATTTAAAACCTATTCAGAAACATAATAATCTTCAACAGAAAATAACACTAGGACAAGCTGTGACGTATATTCTAAATTAACTTTCCTTTTTAGTTTCTTTCCCTATGTAAATCTTGAGTTTATTCTCAGTTATACTTCACTCTTAACGTAATATCTTTTCTCTCAAACGAATACTGTTGGCAACATAATTGAGGTTGAATGAACGTGACGTATGCCTGATTTGATAAGAACGAGAGATAAAAACGACGACTAATCTGTTGCTTGGCAGAGCGTTGTTAAAGAGAGCGTTGTAGAGCGAGCGTTGTAAAGAGAGCATTGCTTGGAGAAGTGTTGCAAGTTGAGCGTTGTGTTAAGAGCTGTGTGGAGAGTTTAGTGCAATATGCTATGCTATGTTACGATGTGTTGCTACACCCTGAATAAAGCATCTTTTCCGTAAGTTTGACTTCTGTTGTTTACATGTTTCGTCTGGCCGTTAAGGTTTAATTTAGGAACTATTTCATCTTATGGTTATGTTTTTAAAATAACGTAGAAGTACGGAAAGACTTCTGCGTCATAAAGCCGCCAACAATAACCGATAACTCGTATACAGTTGGCAAATTTTGAGCGAAGCTCATTAAGGCGTCTATTATAACAAATTCTAAAAAACGAACTCGTAAAATTTATGACTTCCACAACAAAAGTACGAAACATTCTAAAAAAGAAATGCCTAAAATTTATCATAAACTACTTTCCTTCACGCCTCCACGTTGGTTGTGATCAGGTTGCATGTAAATAAAGCGGAAAGACACACTCACATCGGGAACCACGTTTTTCATTTTGCATCGCAAAAGACACACACTCATACACAAACTTCCTTTTATTGTTATAGATTAAGCAAGTGTTACGCTAACAGAAGGAGTCTTTCCATTTCTTCGTTTTTCAATTCAAATGATTTCTTTTAAATTAATGATAGTGAGCCGACTTTCGTGAAACGATTCAAGTAAAAGGCCATCTAGTTTTAATTGAAATTCCTCAATGACACGGAATCTCTGGAATCAGAAGGCGTCAAAACCTGACCGTGGACATTGTCCAATCGCATGCCAAATAGCACGGTGATCGGATGTGTCATGTCGTAACAATGCCCGAGCAACTAATTGTCCCTAGTCTCGTATAGAGAGCGGATTTTTTCAATTATTACTAATATTGGCCAGTTTTTAATGGTCATTATTTTTATACGACACGAGCAATCACCATGATACCAACCCCATGCATTTCACCATGTCCTTCCCTTTCTCTGTGGCAAGTGTCACCGCAATTGGCTGACGATCTTTGGAGGAGATAGGTAACAAACGACCCCTTCTCAAAACCCGGACAACCCCCTAAAAATGCAAGTTTTTTGGACGATAATTCCTCAGTGATACGGAATTTTGGGAATTCGAAGGCGTCAAAACCTGACCATGGACGATGTCCAATAGCATGCAAAAAATCACGGTGATCGGATTTGTCATCTCGTACATATGCCCGAACAACGAATTGTCTCGAGTCTCGTAAAGAGAGCTCCACTCGGGCTTGGGCCTCGCTTCGCTCAATGACTAAACCACTCGAACAACAAGTAAAACAACAACAAAAAGTCATCGCGCACTTAGTTTTCCCATGAACGTGCTTCAGGTTTCCGAGTCTTTCTGGCTCAGAGGTTAAGACGCGCGTTATCTGCTGAACCAACAAAAACGAAGTCGGTTCGATCCCCACCGCTGCGAATGGATTATATGGTGTACGGGCTGAAAAACTCAGCGTCTTCGGTTTTTCGAAATTTCTGTATAAATACGGAAAAACCTGAAACGGACTTTTCTCAAATAAACGGAATTTCTAACTACGGAAAAATCTGTGAAAATACGGAAGTTATATACGGAATACGGAAGTGTATAAATTTATTCCATCTTCGTAATTTTTCGTTGTTTTCCCTCATATTTCATTTCCGCAAATATTTAATCAATTTGTTTTTTCAGTTGCCATATGTTAATGAAATGATGTATTTGTTATTTGCGCAATGTACAAACTAATAGTAATTGTCTAAAGTTGTTCATTCTAGCAATGTTTTTTTTAATAAAGGACCAAGTCTCAGGTCCCAAGAAGAAGAAAATTGTTCGGAGTGGCGACAACTATCCCAGTTTCCCATCGGGCTCCAAGTATGTGTTTCAGTCTCGTTTTCAGAGGTCTGCTCCAGAGATTGTCAGTCACTATGGTGGGCGAAGTATCTGGCTGAGTGCTCTGGCCTGGAGTTCCCGTCGGGGAGGATTGCTCTTGCAACAATCCTAATCTTTTGTCGGCCGCCCCGGTGGCGCAGTGGTCTAAGCGATGGCCTCTGATCATTCATCCGAAAGGGGTCCGCGTTCGAATCCCGGTGAGGCATGGATGTTGTGTTTGTCCTTCCCTGGAACCAGTGACCCTAAATTAGGGACGGGCGACTACTTATAACCCATTGAGTTGCTCACGGTGGTCGTTAAACCTCCAATAAAAAAAATCTTTTGTCGAATGAATTCTACGAGACGAGGGCCATCCAGAAAGAAAGTATCGTTTGCGCATCACTCCCGCGCAAGCATTCGCTTCAGAGTAGCACATGCGCAGTTGTGTTGCCTCATCCATTAGCCACGTCCTGACGGCATTTTGTGAGGTTGTGCTTTGGTTTGTACTGTGCGTTACCAATGTTTAAGTTAATAGAACGGCTTGCCGACTGTAAAGTCCAGTCTGTGATAAGGTTTCTGAATGTGAGAAATGTCAGACCAAGCGAGATTCATCCGCAAATTTGCGAAATTTACGGACGAAACGCAATGAGTGCAGGGATGGTGCGGAAGTGGGTTCGAAAGTTTAATGAAAGACGAGAGTTCGTTCTTGAGGAATTGCGCAGTGGTAGGTCTTCCCTGGTCCCGCAAGATTTGGTGGAAGGGTGAATGAAAACATTAGGGAGAGGACCGACGCTTCGCAATTTCCTGATCTTTCAGAACATTTCCCTGAAGTTTCAAAATAATTACTGCACGCAATCATTACAGAAAAGCTTCAGTACCGCAAAGTATGTGCGCGATGGGCGCCAAAGATATTGACGGAAGAGCACAAAATGAAACACATTAGGATATGCTTTGGAATTTTTGGGGAGATACTGGGAATAAGGCGACGATCTTTCAAGGCGTATATAGTGACGGGAGATGAGACTTCGGTCTCTCACATCACACTTGAACCGAAACAGTAGTCCCTGAAATGGAAACACGTGCTCGTCTACGGCCAAAAAAAATTCAAACAGACGATATCAACGAAGAAGGTCATGTGCACTGTCTTTCGGAACAGGAAAGGAATTCTGTTGGTGGAATTCCTGCCTAAAGACAAGCCAGTAAACGGAGAAAGTTGCGTCGTGCAATTCAAAACAAACGGCGCGGCAAGCCGACCAAGGGAATTCTTCTCCATGACAATACAAGGTTTTATATGCCGCGAATATGACTCAAAACCTGGTCACCAAATTTGGATGGCAGCAGCTGGTCCACCCTCCCAACAACCCAGACTTGTCGCCCAGTGACAATCACTAGTTGCTTGGTGGGGGGGGGGGGGGTTAACGACCACCGTGAGCAACTCAGGTGCTATATTAGGGACACTGGTTCCAGCGAAGGGAGAGAGCGAGTGCCGTAAGACAAACACAACACCCATGCCTCACCGGGATTCGAACCTGAACCCCATCTTGGACGAATGATCAGTACTTCAAAAGAGCATTTATTTACAAAAAAAGACAACATACAAACACAAATTTTCACCGGGAAAAAAAATTGCACAATAACTCACCGGCAACGACAATAACAACACACAATCAATATCGCAATAAACAGAGTACTCTACAGGAAGAAGCAGACGACATCAGAGCAAGTTGAAGAATAACACACGGCAAGATAAAAAGAAAACAGTTGCACAACAAACAATACATACAGGACAGACCACTAATGAAGCAAGGCGGTAAAGAAAAGTCAGCCGAGTTTGTCAAAACTGTCAAGGGAAAAAAACAAACACACACACGGTCCGACAACAAGCTGCAGCCGAAAAAAAACAAAACCTGGTAGTTCGGAGAAATGCGTTGACAAATGGCTGTAAGCCGACGAACAACAAAAATTTACATTTAAAGCGTATCTCGGTCAGTAAGACCGACAGCAACACAGAGAAAAAAACAACCACTAGAAACTAACACCCCGTACCATTAACACAACACACAAAGCACAATATTCAAATATCACCAAGAAATTAACACACAATGCACAATATACAAATAGCACCATGAACACAATAAAGAATGCACAATACACAAATAACACCATGAAAACTTTGTGAAAAAGAACACAGGAGTTAAACTTGCAGACAAGCATCACCACCAAATAAATTCGGGTCGAAACAGTGAAATCGCACTGTATGCACAGCACTAACCACAAAAAATAAACACCGATTACACAAACAAAATCAAGAAACACGTCGGTAAGGTTCAGAACCAACACACAAAAAAAACCCTCGGTACCACGCGCCAGCAGTACCCGTTCAGCAAGAAAAAAAGTTAAAACAAAAAAATAAAAACAACCACAACATTAAACACAAAACCGTGCGACAGTAAACTGTGTGAAACCGACGAGTAATAAATATAAAATAGGTGAACGACACCAAAAGCAAACTAGAAAAAAAGCCGACACTTGAGCAACAAAAAACAAAACAAAAACACATCAGACAATGTGCATGCCACAGCAAAAATGCAATCAACATCAACAAAACAACATAAAACACCTTGGTAACAGTAAACAATAAACAGAAAATACCAAAACGCTTAGCCGGCACACAAAAAAGTTTGTCGACCAACGGCTTGAGGCCGACGGAAAATAAAATAAAAGAAAAGAAAAAGTCAGTAAACGCTACCGACAACAAATTAACGGGAATGTGTGTGCACGGAAAGCAACAAGAAGATAAACTAAAGGAGACACTAACCCACTGACACAGATCTACGGTATGTACAAAAATTATGCACTAAACAAAAAAACACCAATAAAAAATAAATAAATATAAATATAATAAACTCTGGCTATGGGAGGAGAACAATAATGCCTGCAGAAACATGAAACCATGACAAATATGGAGACCAGAGAGAGAAAAAGGCAGGCACATCCTGCCGAACCCGCGCCATGTCATACTCAAGTTGGAGGACCGATCTGATGGATGATCGGTACCTCCTGCACAAAAACACCCGGGCCGGATGATAACGCCGGAGAGAAGCTCGATCCACGCTTGAGTGGTAAAACAAATAAATCGTCAACTTCGCTTGGAGAATGATGAATGCACAAACAGAACTGTGGACATCTACAGGGGGAGAATGGCGTCGGAGGAAATAAAAATGGAACATTGTATGAGGACAAGGGCAAACTTTGGAAAGAAGGGAAAACATAATCGAAAACAGAGGCTGCAACACCAGACAAGAATCATAGGAATGTGACACATCACCAAGTGTAGAACAAAAGAAGCAAAGCGGGGAAGCCAAATGACGAAAACGATGAAGGGTACGCGGAGTGAGCAACCGACGGTGTAGGTGCAGCCAATGAATGTCCCGGGCTTTCGGGGAAGCCAGTGAAGTCGATCGATCACTCCATGTACCTGGAAGATCTGTAGCTGAAACAGAAGGAATTGCTAATGGAGCTGTGAAATTGGTAAGAAAATGCGAATAAAGAAGCTTGGTTGTAACTTGATGGGGTAAAAATGGAGAATCGTTTAAGTAGAGAAGAAAGGGAAGACTGAGCGACGGGGCGGAAGACTGAATGAGGCCAATAGAATTGACAAGTAAAGGATAAAGACGAATAAGACAGGATTGAATAAGACAGAACTGTGCACGATGCTGAGGGGTATCAAGTAACAGAGGGGAAAGGCGATCAAAAGATTTCCAGTGAAGAGAAGAATCAAAAAGTTGAGAAACCTGAACGACGCCACTTGCAAACCAAGTGGAGAAGTTCAGGTACTGAGAATTTGGAGAACGAAGGGCAGAGGAGAAGAAAAGTGGTTCCGCAAGGAGATCGTTAGTCGAAGCTGGGGAGGCGGACTGGACATAAGGAGTGCCAGAGGGAGAAAACGGTACGGTAAGTAGCGGGAAAGTGATTGGGAATGAGTGGAAAGAGGTCCATGCGGATAAAAGTAGCTAGAGAAAGAAAAGGACTTCGTGGAAAGAGCAAAGTGTCAATTATAGTAATCGAAGAACCGCAAGGAAGGGAAAAAATCCTCAAAAAATGTTGGAGATGGAAAGCGTTCGATTTAAGGGACAAATCCGGAAGGGCAAGACCACCAAAAGAAACCGGAAGGACAAGCGTGGATCGATGAACCCAATGTACGACATCCCAAATAAAATTTGTAAAAAGACATTGAACGTGACGAAGAAAGAGGGGAGGAGGAAATGAGCAAACCAAGTATGAGAAAGGGCCGGAAGAAGAAAAGCGGAAAGAAGATGCGACCTGCTAAAAAAAGAAAGAAACGGTTTCAAACGGCGAAAAGGGGCAAGGCGTCGATTCATGTCCTGCACCAAAGGGGACCAAGTGGCGGCAGCAACCGCCACCGGGTTCCCGATGAACACTCCAAGAAGTTTGATGACCGTGGTCGACCACCGGGCACCCCAAGGGCGGTCGCCGCGGGACGACCACGAGCCAGCCCACAAGCCAACAGATTTAGAGGTATTAAGGGCCGCACCTGAAATTGAAGCATACTCAGTATAGGTAGATAAAACAACACCAAAAGTCACCTGTTGGGAACGTAAAAAAAGAGTAAGGTCGTCCGCATAGGCCGACAAAACCACGCGATGGTGCCGTGTGGAGGCCACACCACGCGGAATGCCTGCCAGCAAACGAGATCGAAGGGAAATAAGAAGTGGTTCAAACGTGAGGGCAAACAGTTGACCCGACAGGGGACAACCCTGCCGGATACCGCTTGCAAAAGGAATAGCAGCCGTCATAAAAGAAGAGGTCCGAACACGAAAGTAAGAATGGGAATATAGATTGGAAAGTGCCTGACAGAAAAGGGAAGGAAAGCCAAAGTGACGAAGAACAGAGAAAAGATAAGAATGATGGACAGAATCGAATGCTTGTTTCTGATCTAGGTTAAAAATAGCAAGAGGTTCAGAAAGACGGGAAGCAAGAGAGTGTAAATCACGGATGGTAGTGATGTTAGTTGCAATCGAACGGGAAGGGATCGTATAAGTTTGGTCAGGATGAATAATAAATTGTAGAACAGGGTTAAGGCGAAGAGCCAGAATTTTTGCAAAGATCTTGTAGTCGGTGTTAAGAATCGAGATGGGGCGCCAGTTAGATAGAAGACCAAGATTACCAGTTTTAGGAATTAGGCGGAGAAGAGCAAAGCAAAGTCAGAAGAAACGAAAGTCGAAGAAGAAAAGATCGAGTTGAAACAAGCAACGAGAAGAGGAAGCAGAGCAGGAAGAAAGGTTTTATAAAAAGAAAGTGGAAGACCGTCAGCCCCAGGGGCGGAGCGGTCATTCAGACTAGAAATGGCAAAACGAACCTCCGAGGGAGAGATCGGTGAAACCAAGGAGGGGAAAAAAAAGACGGGACCTGATTATGATGTGATAATAATGGAGAATTCTCTGCAGGCGGCAGGACCCGCAATCGAAACCGATCAGTGAAGTACTGAAAAGTTCGATCACAGATCTGCACTGGATCAGAAACAGTTGAGCCATCTGGAAGCGAGAGAAAAGAAATGTTGGAACTCAGAGCACGGTGGGATTCAAGATGTCGAAGGTGTTGAAACGGGTCATCATGAAAATGTAACTTGGAAAACTTTAACCGGGTAAGAGACGAAGAAGCAAAGGAAGATAGAATGCTATGAAGTTGTGATTGAAGAGCTGCAAACGATGGATCTGAAGGAGAAAGGAACTGTAGTTTACGGTGAAGAATAGTTAAATCATGAAAGCGGTGAAAACGGGACGAAAAAGAGAACTGACGTGCAAACGATAGGATAGAAAGTTTGGTGGAAAGCCACAGAGCTGCTGGGTCAACCGTGAGAGGAAGTTCAGAAATGGATGAAGAAATAATCGAACGAACTTCGGCCTGGAAACGTGGGATCGGAAAGGAGAAAATCATCGAGAGACCAAACCGGGGAGGGGGGACAGAGAAAGAGGACAAAAATATTTCCAGAAGAACAGGACGATGGTCGGAGGAAACAGAAGGATGATGGGTTACTTCAACAAGGGAGGAGTGGAGGAATCTAGAAACATAAAACCGGTCGAGACGAGCCGCAGCATGCGCTAAGGCGGCCGGAGGAAACCATGTGAATTCACGGGACAGAGGGTGGATGGTACGAAATGCGTCAATGAGACAAAAATTACTAACTAGTTGAGACAGTTGGGAGGAAAGGTTAAGGCGACTCTCCCCGGAACCATCACGGTCAAGACCCGGTTGGAGAGTGCAGTTGAAGTCACCACCAATAAGAACGATTTCAGAAGGAGGAATTTGGGAAAGAAGGGAAATCAAATGCGAAAGAAGAGCATCAGCATCAACCGATGATTGTGGCATATGCAAATTGAAAACATGAAAACGACGGAAAGATAACTAAAGGAGATACCTTGAAAGGAGCCCAGCAGACTCTGTGACTCAACGATATCTGAAAGAAGTGAATGAAACCGAGTACGGAATGCAATCGCTGTACCGGACCCAATGTGCGTCCGGTAGTTGTGATAAAGCGAGGCCAGCGTCTCCAGCAGGAATACCCGGTCGCCAAGGAACAGTTCGTCTCCTGGAAGAGGAGGATATCTGTCCTCAGGAAACGAACGTCCTCGAAGACCAAAGCATTCGCGGCTGAAGACGCAAGGCCTCTACAGTTAAAGCAGAGCACATTTAGGGAAGGCATCACTGGGGCGGCTGCATCCAACCTTCCAGTTCTGCCTTCAAAACTTTAAGTAAATACGCCAACCGGCGAGCGTACTGCTCTGTCCCGGATGGCAGATCAACATTTAATAAGAACTCATGCAGGAACGTCAGTTGGGTTAGCATCTCCGGAAGGTGAGAGAGTTTACTTGCTATACAAGGGAGAGTAATCAATTTCGCCCGTCTGGGGCGAGCAATCAAGGCATACAGATCTGTGAATGAGAGGGGAGTTAAGGGCACCTCAATGTCAGCAAACATAGAGGTGATGTCAACCAGAGAGGGGGCAGGAGAGTCGTCATCAGATTCAGCAAATAAAGTTTCTTCAGAATCGGGATCGGTAACGTCCATGGAATCATCGTTCGGCAAACAGGTAAAACGGTTGTAGATGGAAACTGAAGAAGTAACAGGAGCCTGTCCAGGTGAAGGTGACGAGGATGTAGCCGTCTTCCTGGATTTCTGGCGGTCCGAGGAACTCGCACGACGGTTCGCTGAGCCAGGGGAGTTTTGCCTCTTGGTCCGCTGAACCTTGGGGGTGGAGGCCCCTTCAGACGCTGGCAACGGTGGAAATTCCTGCAGGTCAGTGGATGCCGAAGCAACACGGACCACTGGAGGTGATACGACAGAGGTGGAACCAGGATCGGCAGCTGGAACAGATTGAGTGGGGAGGGTGGGGGAAGAGTCCGGAGCGGTGGGCAGAGTCCCCGCTGGAACAGCAGCATCAAGTGATTGAGTTGGAACAGTAGCAGCTGTGGAATGTGGGCATGCCGATGCAAGGTGACCTTCACCCTTGCATCGGAAGCACTGAACGCCAGCAAACAGATTGAAAATGTAGGTCCGGGTTTCAGTTATGAGTTCCAGGGTGGTTGGCCGGTTAACTATTGCTTGTGGGGTTGGAAAGATGACTCTGTATTGACGACGACCGCCCTGAACATGTTTCAGGGAGGAGTCGCGAGCAGCAGCTGGGAGGTACTTTGTGGTACCAACCACTCGCCCCATGGTGTTAAGGGCATCAATTAATACCGAGTCAGGCACAGCTGTGGGTACTGGAGACAAGGTGACAGTCACTGGTCTTTGAGCTGCTGCAACTGGTTGGAGATGTACGGAACCAATGTCCAAGCCAAAAGCAAGGATTTTGTCCACTGCCTGTTGATGAGTGAAGTGCACGACAACACCCCCTCCCAAGCGGATAATAGACACAATGCTTTCTCCGGGTACAACTTTAGAAATAGCATTTAAATATTGGGGGAGGGGGTGTCGCGCAGAGCAGGAACAAATACACTTAAAAGTAAGGCAGACGAAAGTTCCTTACCTTGAGGAGAGTCGAGTGGTAATGTTATCCTTAAAGCGGAAGCAACACGTGTAAACTCTGGTCGCGAAGACACAGAAGCACTATGTAAAGTAGAAGTCGCACTCACAGCCGCTGCGAACGAACGAGACACAGGAATAGAAGAGCTGGGTACCTCTGACCCAGCCTCCGGCAAATTTGTAACCAGCGGTACAGTTGGCGACGAAACCACAACACTATTTGACTGAACACCATTCATGGTGGTCACGGAAGATACAGACGACGAAGAAAGCGCAGAGGAAGGAGATATAGACGGGTATATGGCACTCATGCTGGTGGAGGTAGTAGCCAGCCCGGCTACTAACTCCTCGCGGCTCGAGCGTTGCAGCTTGCAACACTCAAGAACAGGCAAAAAACGAAAAAATAAGCACGTACAGCTTGTACGCCTCACTACTTGCGAGGAAGGAACTCAGGTAATAACACACGAACTGTCAAAGAACAAACGCAAAAAAAAAAAAACCACAAACTTCACACGAAACTTCTAATACTGGCAGGAGCTCGAAAAATGCGACTGATCAGTCAGAAGCCATCGCTTAGACCACTGCGCCACCGGAGACGGCAACGATTTCTTTCCGGCCAACGGTTCGATGACAACGACCTGAAGACGACGGTTGAGCAGTGGCTCAAAACCCAGGCGGCAGACTTCAATGAGAAGGGTATCCAAAAACTTATGCCACGGTATGACAAATGCCTTAAAATTCACCCTGAATATGTTGAAAAGTAGATTAAGGTATGTAGAATTCATTGCACATTAAAAATTAGTTATCACTATTTTTTTGTTTTATCTTTTTTTTTTTTTTTGATTGAAAGTTTAACGACCACCGTAAGCAACTCAATGGGCTATAAGCAGTCGCCCGTCCCTAATGTAGGGTCACTGGTTCCAGGGAAGGGAGAGAGACAGTGCCGTAAGACAAACACAACATCCATGCCTCAACGGGATTCGAACCCGAACCCCTTTCGGACGAATTATCAGAGGCCATCGCTTAGACCACTGCGTCACTGGCGCGGCTGTTTTATCTTCAAACGATATTTACTTTCTGGATGGTGTTAGTATTAATATCTGCTGTGCAGGATGAAGTCATCAGGCTTAAACACAGCGTGATAATTTACTGATTATTTGAATAATTGTCACATGAAAGAAAGGGGTACATATGGCCAGAGAATTCCTTAAACCTCGTCCCCCCCTCATAGGTTCATCAGTCGCGAGTTTTTCCCGAACGGAAGAACCGCTATCGGTAAGGCGATATAGTGCGTGTGTTTCTAAGTTTTTTTTTCAGAAGCTTTGACATATATACAACTGACTTCAAAGGTATTAAAACACCGCTTCTAAAAGCTCTGAAATATTTGATTCCAAAGGTACTTACCGGATTTGCTGAAACTCGCTCGGGGTGTTTTGCTGTACTTTCATCAGAACAACGCAGACGATGTTTAGAAGTATCCCGAGATTCACCTGTGAAGATAAACACAGGAAATTGAAACGGAAACTGCTAGCTATACTGGTGAGTATGATTGCTACATGCACAAAAATCACAGTAAATTAAAGGTATGAAAATGAAGTGAAAATGTGTTGATGGATGTGGGCAGGTAAATCAAAAAAGTTAAAGTAATTTCGTTGTACTTACCCAAAATTCTGCCAAACCGGTCTAAGGTGGATATTGAAGAACCTCAAATATGAAGCTCTGAATTGTGGCCATGGTTGAAGCAACTGCACGGGGGCGAGCATCATCATGGTGCAAAAGAACAGTTTTCGACACCAATCCTCTTCTGTTGGGAATTACAGGTTTAAGCTTGTCCTTAAGCATTGCTGAATACTGTATGTTGCACTGTTAACTGCTTGTCTTTTGTTTTGAGATATTCATGGGCCTGTTTCATGCATACCTCAGAACAAAGTTAGCAATATTTTTTTCACAGAGGAGACACTTTTATGCATTCTCCTGTTTGCCAGAGGTGAAGGGTGATTCCACTCGTATCTAGCTTTCAGCGTCAAAATGGTGCAATCAGTTTTTGTCCACAGTGATAATCATTTCTACTATGAACGGATCTTCTTAATAACGCTGAAAAACTGGGTGGGAATCTCCATACGCAGTTGTTTGGTATGATCGGTCTGCTGTTTCGGGATCCATCTGGAACATACATTCCCGTATCTTAAGTTGTCATGCACCTTTGTACAGGCTAAACCAGAACTTATGTCAAACATATTAGACATAGTAATCAGTATCTTCTTGAATAAGAGAGTTCACAAGATCGGCATGGTCCTGCGTTCTCGACGTGGACGGTTAAGACTTTTCAATGAATCATGTTCTGCCAGATTTAAACCTTTCTATCCATTCTTAAATTTTTCTCTGCCCCATACACTTATTGATACAATATGCTACCATTGTTCTGTTAATTACACTCTTCTTAAAGAATTCTTATTGCAGCACGGTGTTCAACAGCGGTGAAGTCAGGAACTACCACGTTATACACTCACCACCAGAGCTAGATCGACGTGTAGCGTTGCTCGATGCAGATGCCAACTTGTCTAACTGCCTTTTATGACGTCTTAACGTTGGTCTGCTGCTGTCGATTGCTGTATCAGTTTAATTCACAAATTACCATTACTTTTTGATTTAAAATCGTATTGTCAATAAACTTCAAAAGGAAATGATATAGTAATCAGGGACCGAGGTTTCTGGCTAGTAATCCGAGTCGGAGACTTTGTTGGGGCATGGGTGGTGAGCTTGTCTTACAGCGCTGCATCTACGCCTTACCTGAAGCCAGTGGCCCTAAATTACTGTCGGGCGACTAATTATAACTTTTAGATTTGCTCGTGGTGATCGTTAAACCCCGAATCTTTCCTAAAACGATTAAGGTGTTTACGGACTTAACATAAGAATTTCGATGAAAATCTAAAAATATGCGCGAAACACAATACAACGTTTATTTATTCAAATTTACTAGAGCAATAGTCTCTCTGGCCGAAAAACATTGGAACACGATATACACTATATTGACAAAAGTCACCGGACACCTAAAAGAGAAACACAACAGAGCATTTATTGACATACATTAGTAGGGTGTCGGTCCACCTTCGACCTTCATGCATGCACTGACCCTTCGAGACATGCTTTTGACAAGGTTTTGGAACACAGCGATAGGTATGCGCTTCCATTCAGTACATAATGCTGCCGCTAACTGTTGCTTAGTAGTAGGCCTTGGTTCCAAACTTCTTATGCGGCGCTCTAATTCATCCCATTGGTGCTCTATGGAATTAAGATCAAGGCTCTGTACTGGCCAGTCCACACAGGATATGCAATTATCGTCAAACCACACCGTAACAGCCTTTGCTTTACGGCTCGATGCATTATCCTTCTGGTACCAACAAGGTTCGGTTCCATAATATTGCCACAGAGTTGGTAGGGCATAATTGTCCAGAATATTGAGGTAGACGTGTTGGTTAACAGGGTTGTCCACGATAACCAATGGGCCGGGACCATACCACGAAAAAAACCCCACACGAGTACACTGACAGCTCCAAACTTGACCGTAGGAACAGTACACTGTGGTAAATAACGTTTCACCGGCTGCCGCCATACCCATACACTGCCATCAGACTGATAGATCGTGTATCTGAATTCATCAGTCTATAGGACGAGTTTCCATTGATCTACGGTCCACAATAAATGTTCTTTACACCATGCTAAACGACGAGTAGAGTTCCGAGTGGAGATGAAAGGTTTATGAGCAGCTGCACGACCACGGTAACCCATGGAATAAAGTTCTCTGCGAATGGTACGTGTACATACCGAGGTTCCAGCATTTTTACTCACCTGTACACTGAAGTCTTGTGCAGTAATCCGTCGATTAGCTGTAACGACTTTCCTGAGGCTTCGACGTCTTCTATCACTGATTTTCTTTGGTCTGCAGGTACGTTTTGCTGCTCCAGGCACGCCATGTGTTTTCCCCTTATTCAGTACATCAAAAACAGTTTCCTTGGGTATATTTAAACGCCTCTCGGTTTTTCTTATGAACAACCCACTAATATAACACCTAACAATCTTTCCTTTCTCAAAGGCAGTTCTCTCCCGCTGCGACATTTTCACTCAACCTCACAGTGCGATATGATCGCGATCAGCAGCAGGTTTGTTTTTATACCGTTTGCAGCTGTACCGCGCATCTTAACAACGCAGCGGATCCGTTTATTTGCTTTTGAATGGGTGTCCGGTGACTTTTTTAGATATAGTGTACATCCACAAAACGCCTTCTTGGGAAGTGGGGTTTCATAACATTGCCGTAATACTGATATACCCAAAGCCAGAATTCCCAACAAAGTAGCTGTTTCTTAAAATAGTATAACTACATCGATGAGCCATTACATTATGGCCACCCCCAGCCTAGAGAAATGAGCGCGCATGGAGACCGAACGGTGGCTCAGGTGAAGTTAAACGAGCAGGATATATACAACCCGAGAACCGGGTTTCGGTTAGTAGACTGTTCGGAGTCAGAATGGGAAAAGTTGCCGATCTATCGGAGTTTGATAAAGGACAAACTGTGCCGGCACGGTGCCTCGGAACTGCGATCTCGGAAACGGCGTGGCTTGTTCCCGTGCCGGTATAGTGAGTGCGTATCAAAAGTGGTGCACAGATGGCCAAACGACCAACCGTATTCCAGCCGTGTGTCGTCGGCAAGCTCATTGATGCCAGAAGGGAGCGGAGACTGTCTCGCATTGCTCACAGAGACCGCAGGGCCACAGTGCGACAAATAACCCGCAGCTACAACAGTGGTGATCAGGGCAATATGGCACAGCACACAGTTAATCGCAGCCTTCTGGGCATGGGCTTGCATAGTCGAAGACCCAGCCGGGTCCCCATGCTCACTGCACGTCATCGCCAACAACGCATGAAATGGACCCAAGATCATTGAGTTTGGACCGTGGATGATTGGAAGAAACTGGCCTAGTCTGGCGAATCAAGATTTCTAGTGCATCACGTAGACGTCCAAGTGCGGACATGCTGATTACCAACGGAGGCTATGGCACCTGGATGGGAGGAAACAGGCTGGTGGCGGCGGCGGCGGCTGCGGTGTGATGCTGTGGGCGATGTTTTCTTGAGACACTTTAGGCCCCATTATCGCAATAGCTCAATCCCTGACAGATCTGAGGTATCTGAACACCGTTGCGGACCAAGTTCACCTATTCATGGCAACTGTGTTCCCTGCTGGTGATGGCCATTACCAACAGAATAATGCGTCATTCCCACACTGCCAGAATCGTGAAGGAGTGGTTCGAGGAACATGATTGTGGGTACTTTCTGTTAATGCCCTGGCCTCCAAGTGCACCTGACATGAACCCAATCGAACATTTGTGTTTCGAACTGGAAAAGCGGGTTCGCGGTAAATCACCACCACCCCGAAATGTACGGGAACTGGAGGGTGTGCTGTTGACATTTGGTACCAGATACCCCAGGTTACCTATCGCCACCTCATCGAATCGATGCCTCACGGAGTGGTCGCTGTTTTGCGGGCTAAAGGGGGTCCTACAGCTTATTAGGTAGGTGGTCATAATGTAATGGCTGATCGGTGTATACTAGGAATCCGAATTTCTTGGCCTAGTGTAGATATCAAAGTTTCCAAGCTTTTGCTCATCAACCAGATAGCTTTTTCAAGGAAGGTAGACAGCAGTCTAATTTCTATTCTACGCCAAGAAATTCGGATTACTAGTTATACTATTTTAATATAGTTGGTCAATAGTTCCTTTTTTTATTAAGTAGCTATTTATTTTTTTAAAGAATTTTTGGAATCAAAAGCAGAACTACACAGTGCGTCAGTTAAGTGATGAGACTGATTTTGTTTTTAACTCCCAGTAAAACACACGGGTCGGGAAGGCATGGTTAATTGATAAATGATTTATAAGATATGCAGTGGCAACAGCGTTTGTGTGATAATTGCGCAGATGATTATTTACGCTGTGCATGACGTCATTCGGTGGAAGAACATTGTCACTGCTCTGTCATGGAGCGGAGATCAAATATCCGGTTCTGTTTGAAAATCGGTAAAACTGTATCGGAAACAGTTGAATTGTTGCGTGATGGGTATAGGGCTGATTGTTTATTTTGTGCACAAGTATTCCGATGGTATGCACGTTTCAAGGACGGGCGGGAAGATTTGGAAAATGACAAAAGGCCCGGGCGTCCGGAGTTTTAGTGCACACGTCTGAACTGTTTGAGAAAGTTCGCGAAAGGATAAAAAATGATCATTGTGTGGCCTTGAGGATGCTGGAATGTGAACTCGGTGGTAATAAGGAGACGAGTCGTCAAATTTTAGTACAAGATTTGGGGAAAACAAAAGTTTGTGCTCGTTTTGTTCCATGTGATTTGTCAGACGACCAGAAACTTGAACGAGTGGAGTATGTAAAAGACATCATAAAGAGTGCAGAAACAATGCAAAATTTTCTCTAAAGCATTGTCGCAGGTGACGAGACATGGTGTCTTCGTTATGATCCTGAAACGAAGTGTCAGTCAGAGTGGTCAGCGGAAGTCGCCACAGTCACCCAAAAAGAAAGATGATCAGGTTACAGAAGTCCAAAATCCAGACAATGCTTGTGTGCTTTTACGACAGGAAAGGAATTCTTCATCACTAGTTCATTCAATAATTGAATTTACGTAACTACAGGCACAACTATCACTGGCAATGCTTACACATCTATTTTGGGACGATTGTGGAAGAAGCTTGTTCGTGTCAGGCCTGAGCAGAAAAACGGGCAACGATTCCTTTTTAACGATAATGCACCCGCACACAATACAGTCAGTGTACAGCAATTTGTGGCGCGAAAACAAGTGTGTGTACTCAACCATCCCTTTATTCTCCAGATTTGTCACCACTTTCTGTTCCCTAAATTAAAGTTGCCTTTTAAGGAAAAGTTTCTCAAGACATTGAAGAACTGTTACATCATCTCTTCGCTCGATAACAAAAGATGATTTCTGCAAGTCCTTCCTTTCGTATTCTGATCGTGCTACTTCTTGTATTAACGCAGGAGGAATGTACTTCGAATTATATTCACGTAAGTTTTCCTGCTTTTCCATTTTTTTAAAAATTCAGTCTCGTTACTTTATTGCCGGACTGCACATGTACAAAGCCTGAGGTGCGAAACCACAAATACAATGACCGGACGGTCTTGACTGGTTCGTTTGACCAACGTCTTGACTGGTTCGTTTGTCACGAAACACAGATGTGTGAATGACAAACGAACCAGTCAAGACGTAGGCAAAATTTTCATTGTACAGGGTGTCCCAAAATATTCCTACCAAGAGTAAGGGAATGTGACTGAGGAATGAAAAAGACCAGAAAGAGGAATCTGAGTGTGTAGGAATCTTTAATGCCAGGAATTTACATAACAACATGTTCAATGTGTCTGCCTTCGACTGCAATGACATTACGTAACCGTAGTACAAAACTGGAGACCATATGGTCCACAAGGTCAGTGGAAATGGCGCAGATTTTATGATCAATAGCTGTTCGGAGATCTTCCAATGTCCGTGGGTTGGACCGGTGCACCCGGTCTTTAAGATAATCCTATAAGAAATAGTCCAACGGATTGAGTCCCGGAGAATAGGGTGGCCAATACACTCCGGGCCGGTCCCATAATGTTTGCGATAGTCCAAGGCAATGACACGTTCCCCGAAATGTTTGTGGAACAGTGCAAATGCCGGTGCTGTACGATGCGGACGCGCACCGTCTTGCATGAAAAAGTGACCTTGCAGGTCACCACCAGTTAAACCCTGCAGACATGGAATGAAAGCGGTTTCCAACGCTGTCCGATATCTCGCGGATGTTACAGTTTCATCGATGAAGTTGGGCCCCGAAGATTTCAAATCGTGACAAAGCACACCACACAGTCATACGCTGTGGATGAAGGGTTGCAGAAATAGCAAGATGTAGGTTTATGGACTCCCAAAACTGCCAATTTTGTTTGTTGACAAAGACGTCAAGGTGGAAATGAGCTTCATCCGCAAACCAGATGAGCCCTGTGTCTATATTTTGTGTCTCAATTCTGTTGAGCATTGTCACGGCAAATGCCAGCCTTGTACCTGTATTCCTTCTGTTAGAGGCTGTTGTGTTTGGATCTTGTACAGGAACAGATGCAAATCTGTTGTGAGAATGCGATAAACACTGCTGCGTGTCAGCCGTGTTTATCGCATGTTGCGCAGCTCGTCGTATAGACGTTCTCGGTTTCCGGTCAAATGTTTCTGCCGCCCAGAGGCTCAGTGGTTTAAGCGCTGGTTTCTGATCATTCGTCCGAGATGGGTCTGGGTTCGAATCCCGGTGAGGCATGGATGTTGTGCCTGTTTTACGGCACTGGATCTCTCCCTTCTTTGGAATCAGTGGCCTTAAATCAGGGACGGACGACTGCTTATAGCCCGTCGAGTTACTCACGGTGGTCGTTAAACCCCCAATAGAAAAAAATGTTTCTCGCCCCATTTCCATTGTTGGTTTCTGTCCTTGTTGTGGAGGGCGCCTGCCCCTTTGAGTCCGATCGTCCAACACTGATCCCGTTGTGTGAAATTTGGTGACTATGTTCTTTATAGTCTTTCTTGTCCAGCTTTGACGCTGAACTTCTTCTGGAACGCCCTCTTCACATCTTCCGGGCCGCCCCGGTGGCGCAGTGGTCTAAACGATGGCTTCTGATCATTCGTCCGAGATAGGTCCGGGTTCGAATCCAGTGAGACACGAATGTTGTGTTTGTCTTACGGCACTGGCTCTCCCTCCCTTCCCTGGAACCAGTGGCCATAAACAGGGACGGGCGACCCACTGAGTTGCTCACGGTGGTGGTTAGACCTCCAATCAAAAACAACACATCTTCTGGACTCTCCGATGATCGATAATGCTCTTCCACGATGAAGATATGCTACTATGTGGCATATGTTGTCATTTTCTCGGCTCTTGCAAAGAGACAGAAACACCGGTGTATCACAAATTCGAAATATCTCTGAGTACAATGTTAAAATTTCTTTACATTCTCGGCAGCTGTTGTGTTGTTATCTCCGTTTAAACTTGGTAGGTATCTTTTGGTACATCCGGTTTGTCAACGTCAGAATACGTGTTAGATAACGCCCGATAAAAGAAAGGCTTTCCGTTGAAGGCTTTAGCCTTCAAAGTACAACAAGGAATCTTACAGCGTAATTCGGGAGAAGACACTTATCGCTTCTCGGAAAGACCTTTGGAAGTTTTAGAACGATGAACTGTTGGGAGGATAGAGACTGGCCAAAGAATCATAGAAGCAGCCCGATTCTTTGATGCCAGTCATTCTGTGATCTCATGGCTCAAGAACTAATTTTTCACAAGCAGGACAGTCGTCTGGAGACCTTTTCCGGGCCATCAAAGAGTGACAACGCCCTCAAGATGACCACTATATCGCATTATTGGCCAGACGGAACACGAGAGCAACGACACATAGTCTGCATTCGGACTGCCACAGAAAGCCATGTACAGCATCTGTCGCTGCAGTGACCAGAATACTTCACAACAGAGATATCTATTACCGTAAACCTACTGCTACCAACCAGTGGCGCGTCCACTTAAGATGATGTCACTTCCTGTTCGTTTCTTTTTGTCAGGGAGTTTAACGACCATCGTGAGCATCTCAGTAGGTTATAAGCAGTCGTACGTCCCTAATTTAGGGCCACTTACTCCAGGTAAGGGAGAGAGCCAGTGCGTAAGAGAAACACGTGCCTCTCCCAGGATTTAAAACCGGACCCATCTCGGACGAATAGTTAGAAGCCAACGCTTCGTACCTCTCGGGCAGCGAAACGGCAGTCTAGCAAAATGGGATTTTCAAAAGAGGACGGATAAAAATAGAACAAAATATAATGAAGTAGCATTTGTTTTGTTCGATGGCAGAAAAAACTATGGTCTAAAATGACAGCAATATACTGAATGTACATAAGATATCACCGAGTCAAATGAAAACCTTTACCAATGACTAAACGATTTTCTTACAGGTGGCAGCACAGCGCGGACAAGCTCAATGACGTCACATTAGCAGTGTAAAAATAGCCACCATACTTGAGACATTCACTAAAGAGGAGCAATGTTCTGTCATCGGTTTTTTGAGTAGTGAAGGCGTGAAACCTATTGAAATTCATCGTCGAATGAAGTTGTAGTATGATGATGCATGTCTGTCACTCCAACAAGTCTACGAATGGACTAGGAAGTTCCGAAACGGCCTGAGTTTTATGACAGATTCTCCTCGCCAGTATCAGGCACACAGGATAGTTTCACCTGAGTCCATTACAGAAGTTGCAGGCATTATGATGGGAAATCGCCCAGCGAAGGTGGATGAAATAGCCACAGTCTTAAATCATGGTTTAGCGCACCACATCGTCCATGATGTGCTCCAGTTCAATAAAGTGTCTGCAAGGTGGATGTCACGTCAGCTGACTCCAGAATTGAAACAACGACGTGTTTCAATTCTGGAGTCAGAACATTTGCCAAGCTATGAAGCAGAAGGTGTTGGTTTCCTACAGAGAACTGTTACTAGAGATTAAACCTGGGTTCACCATCATCAGCCAGAAACCAAGACAGCGAGCAAGGAATGGCGCCATCCGTCCTCACCAAAACTGAAGAAGTTCCGCATGCAGCCAACTGCAGGGAAGGTTATGCTGACTTTCTTTTGGGATGAACGAGGCGCAATTTTGTGGTACTTCATGCCCTGGGGGAACACTGTAACCAGTGACACGTATGAAGATCTGATCAGGAATCATCTTCGAACGTGCTATCAAATCCAAAAGACGTGGACTTCTGAGGTGTTTTATTACAACATGACAATGCTCGGCCCCATACTGCCCATGCAGCGGTTGTAACCATACAAGACTTGCACTTTTAGTGTCTTCCACAACTGCCATATTCACCAGACATGTGATCCCCACATCTTTGGACCACTCAAAGATGCGATGGGAAGAAAGACTTTCAGGTCCGATGAAGAGGCTCAGCAGGTGGAATGAGGGGCTGCACTCGTAACCGAAATAATTTTTTCTACAGTAATCTATGCATTTTGTAAGCACTGGAGGACTTGTATTGCACGAAAGGGAGATTATATACTTTGAAAAATGATACAGGTGTGTACCACTTTTGTTCAATAAGTTGTGAGAAAAAAAAATTAAGGTTTTCATTTGATTCTCCCTTGTAAAATGACACTGATAATTATTTTGTTATTTTTCGTTTGGGGGTTTAATGACCACCGTGATCAACTCGATGGGCTATAAGCAGTCGCTCGTCCCTAATGTAGGGCCACTAGTTCCAGGGAAGGGAGAGAGCCAGTACCGTAAGACCACAGCATTCATACTTCACCGGGATTCGAACCTGGACCCATGTCGGACTAATGATTAGAAGGCAGAGCTCAGACCACTGCGTCACCGGGACGGCCATTCAGTTGCTACGAAAAATCATGTTGAAAAACAAATACAATTTGTAATAAATCCTCCTATAGAAAAATTAAAATTATTATAAGCCTATTTAGAAAAATAATAAGCTCCTACAGAAAATGAAATGGCTAATTATTCCGAATTCATAGCGAAAAACATTTCATCATCGCGCGACTCGAGTTGCTTCGTTCCTACTTTAGCTGTGATCAAGGGGTGCCTTTGTAGGTCTGTCGGTAACGCGCATTGCTGGGGTATAAGCCGTACCGGAGTCGATCCCCACCAGGGGATAAGGGTAAAGATTCTTTCACTTCCCACGTCAGGAAAAAAGGACTCAGGAAGTCAGAATCGAAGTTTTTGGAATTTATCCACAAAACCCGAAAAACGGAATTAGTGACAATGGAAATCTGTTTATCATTTTGAAACGGAAATTTCATTAAAACTCGTAGACATACCGGCTACTTTGCTGCATGTTACTGTATTTTCAAGTATTTTCCGTGAATTCACCATACTTATTTTTTACAGTGTCCATGGTGCCTGTGTACCCGATGGGCAGTGGAGTCTTTCAGAAAGAAAACGCTCAGTAGCACAAGGGCTACACTGTGTAGGAATGGTTGGGGGAATATGTCTCAAAATTTCGTTTTCTCCGATGGCCTGTAAATCCCTCCAACATGAATCCCATCGAACATTTGTGAGATACAGTAGAACGCATCATTCGCCGGTTTACGGACATTTCTCCCCCCCTGTCGCCGATCTCCGGGACGTCATTCTGATCAGCAGGTATTAAATACCTGAGGACACATTCTTATGATGTCTAGGAGAGTGGATGCACCCGCCGAGGGCAAGCGTTTATCACGGTGAAAGGCCGCCAAACACGCTATCCATCCATCCTTCTTGTCCGCCCATGGTGGTTTGAGTCCCGCAAAGACGAATATGCGCCTTTTTTTTTTTTTTTTTTTTTTTGATTGGAGGTTTAACGACCACCGTGAGCAACTCAATGGGCTATAAGCAGTCGCCCGTCCCTAATTTAGGGTCACTGGTTCCAGGGAAGGGAGAGAGCCAGTGCCGTAAGACAAACACAACATCCATGCCTGACCGGGATTCGAACCCGGACCCCTTACGGACGAATGATCAGAGGCCAGCGCCTTAGACCACTGCGCCACCGGGGCGGCAATATGCGCCTTTGATAAATAATGTAAAGACCACGAAGAAGCCGACTTGTCATTTCTCTGCTGCATACGGATATGGGACAAAGTGCGTTCGGGACCGACTTTACAGGAAACAATGTATGCATTCGCGTCCCCAACCACAGGAGCCTGCGGAAAACCCCGAAACAAACTGCAGACTAGATGGCCGGCAGAACCGGGATTCGAACACCCGTCAGAAACGTCTGCCTCCCACTCATCACATAGCGACTTAATCAACTGTGCTAAGCAGGTGGTCATAATGTTGCCACTTATGGAATTATTTCGCCAAGTTCCATTATGGTGTGATACGATATTTTTTAAGATTCGCAACTCACAGATGAGCGATTTCGTTTCTGCTTCGCTGTCACCAGTCGCGGAAGAAACTTAGCTACAGCATATTTCATTATCATTTGTTCGCTTAAAATGACATGGCATAAGCCATAAAGTTTTCAGTGTCTTTGCCCAATTTGTGATGAACTAATGTCCTATTATTTAGCTTTGAAATACTCAATCCACCCAATCACGATTTCTCATTTCTGAGGGGCGTCTATAGCGCTTGCTGCTCTTTATAGGTATTTGTCCTGCTTTAAAACAGTGGAACCACCGAAAAAGTCATGCAGGCCTTATTGTTTTACGTTCAAGAACTAAGTGGGTCAACTGGCAGGCTTCTGTTTTCGAGTTACCCTCTGGTGTTCACGCAAAATGAATTGCTTCCCGCATTCCAAGTAGGCTAAAAAAAAAAAAGAGACAAAAATATTTGGAATTTGTAAGGTGGTCATAAACTCCCGAAGTAATTAAATGTGCTTTAAACACAATCAGAAATATGGTGACATAGCACCATGTAGTCTCTATTTAATTCATTTATTTCAATGTTTTTCTCGCAAGATTTTTTTTCTATTTCAGACTTCGTTTACGATTGAGAGGGCAGCTTATCTGCAACTCATTTTCACCCTTTTGTAGGTGAACAAATCTTTCGTCATTCTGAAAAAACCTTTGAGAAACTTAAAAAACAATTTTTTTTCTGCATTTCGGACGTTAACCAACGACAGCTAATTTTAAGAGCGCGACTTACCCATGTCATGCATTCATTTAGGTAAAACAAATTCAAAATGCTATGTGAATGTTTACTACTGCGGTAATTCTTACCGTGTGGGTGATAGAAGACACAAAAGATGGTTTTAAAAAACAAAAAGTGCGATCCCAAACTGAATGGAAAACCTCTTTATTCTGTTTTTATGAAGCTGCTATTGCTTTTACGAACGAAAAGTTTGCTTATTCATACAATCAGTTTTCGTGGAACTTTGAAATGCCCCGCAGAGAAAGTGAAAAGTTCTAAGGGCTTACAACAAGGCAGTTTTTGTTCATGCTTTGAAGAGATGTTTGTTTGAATGACGTTTTCTTCGTGGTCTTTACATTATTATCGAAAGAAAGTTTTCTGAATAATATCAGTGGCTTTAGGAATGGGGAAAATGAAACACTCGCAATTTCTCTTTGAATGGTGAAATGCATTATCCTGAATTATTGACCTGAATATCACATTTTCAATAAAAAAAAAAACCTTTTCGACGAACATGAACCATTTTTCTTATCCTCAGGGCACTTTTATTTGTTTATTTCGGGAATTTTCAAATATTTTATATTTATTTTTTGTGGTAGAGTATTTCAAAACTGAAACTTTAGAAAGTGCTCGTCTTTTCAATATTAAATTCTCCCTTTCCTTATCTTTGATGAATTAAAAGAGGAAAGCCCCTGAGATGTTTTTGAAAACTTCAGTGGCTGTCTTGCTGCTCAGTGCAAAGCTAAAGTGAAAGGTACTCTAAAAATCTATATATCTACTGGGATTTGAGCTGAAATTTTAAATTTTAATTTTCTTTCTTTTAGAAGGAAGGAAACTTGGTGAAATAAAGAGAAGGGAAATAAAAGTAAGATATCCGTTTCAACACAGGAAGATCTGGATGCCTGCGATATTACCGTACGGTCACGTCAGCAGTCATATGAATTCTACTATTACTACTCCTTGGCATTACAGTACATCCAGGGCCTGAGCCTGCCACAGGATAGCCCTCCATTTTTCACTATTCTGTGGCTTGTTTCTCCTGTTCTTTATTCTCATTTTCTTTAAATCATCCTCCACGTCATTAAGCCATCTTCTTCTTGGTTGTGCTCTGGGCCTAGATCCACCTGGTCCATACATGAAGACCTTTTTCGCTGCTGTGTCATCTTTCATTCGCTGAACATGTCCCAGCCATCTCAGTCTTCTCGCCTTTATTTCAGTGATAATATCCATTCCATTGAATTTCTCCATTATTTCTTTGTTGTTCCTCACTCTTCAAAGTCCATTCTCATTAATTGGGCCAAAGATCTTTCTTAATACCTTTCGTTTCCATATTTGTAATCTGTTTTGATCTCTCTGGATCATTGTCCATGTTTCACAGCCGTATAAAAGTACGGGTTTGAGGATTACTATATATAGTTGAATTTTACTTTTTATTGAGATCAAATTAGATTTTAATAGTGGTTGAACATTTTAATAGGTTCTATTTGCTGCAGCTAGTACCTACAACAATATTCAACCACGTATTAGTATTCATTTCGTCCGGGCAGTATTCATGGGATTTTCTAATCGAATTTATAACATATTAACTGAAGCTCCGTTGTAGGATCGACCAATTTTAAGATAATGTAGGTTGACTTTAGAAAATGAATTTAATCTTATCATTTTCTGATACCGGAATGCCAGAGGAACAATCTCAGTTTGCGCAGAGGTTGTGTTTATATACCACTGACCATCCTTCCGACTGGCATACATCGAATAACCAAAACGTTATGACCACCTGCCTAGTATGATGCTGGTCCTCCACGTGCCACCGAAAGAGCTCTTACCGGAAAGGATGGACGCTACAAATTTTCTAAAGGTGTCTTGTGGTATCTGGTACCAATACATTACCATCAGATCCTTTAACTCTTGTAAGTTACATGGTTGAGCCGCCGCAGATCGGATTTGCTGTTCCAACACAAAACACAGATGCTCGATTGGATTGATGTCTGGGGAATTTGGAATACCTGGAAGTCTTCCTCATGTTCCGCAAACCATTCTCAGACAATTCGGGCAGTGTGGCATGGCGCATTATCCTTCTGAAAGAAGACACTACTAGAAGGGAATACCGTTGCCATGAAATGATATACCTGGTCTGCAATGTTTAGGTGGGTGATAGGCGTCATAGTTTTCTGCACATGAACAACTAGACCCAGGGTTTCTCAGCAGAACATTTCTCAAAACACTACACTTCCTCCACCGGCTTGTTTTCGTACCACGGTGCATCCTGGTGCCAACACTTCTCTATCCAAACGACGCACACATACTCTGCCGTCCACATGGTAATGCGGGAATCTATATTCCTCGAACCAGACGATCTTCTGATTATTCAAGGTCCAATTTTGATGCTTGTGTGCCGATTGTAGGCGCATTTGACGGTGAACAGAGGTTAGCTTGGACACTCGGAGTGGTCTGCTGGCTGCGCTGCCCCATTTTCGGCAGGCGTCGATGCACTGTGTATTGTGACACATTACCTCCGTCACCAGCATTCAAATTAGCGGCGAGTTGCGCCACAGTATCCCTTCTGTTGGCTCGTACCATATGGATCTGGTGGTAACGTGTATGTAGAATCTGGTGGTAACGTGTTGGTACCAGATACCACAAGAAACCTTTACAAATATTGTAGCGTCTATGCCTCTCCGGGTAAGAGCTGTTTTGACATCACGTGGAGGACCAACCTCATATTAGGAAGTTGGTCATAATGTTTTGGCTATTTGGTGTATTAGCTGCCGAATGCCAGTGACATAAGGAGACTGGCAAAGTCATAGTGATTGAGTAGAAGTGCTTCGTTAACTTTAGATGCATCACACCAGTTACGGACCAACGAAAAGTGATGCTGCAAGTCTTCAGAATAAAACTTAGATTAGTCATGTGCTTACTTCGATGAAACATAACTGCTGCATACCACCAAAATGTGATCATACACACCTTAGAAGGAAGACTTGGATTCGGCATGCGATTAAGTAAACTGCAGTGAAGCAATGTGTACCAAATGCGGGCCACCAAAAAGTGATCGTTAATTTTTTAGGAAGAAGACTTGGATTCGGCATGCGATTAAGTAAACTGCAGTGAAGCAATGTGTACCAAATGCGGGCCACCAAAAAGTGATCGTTAATTTTTTAGGAAGAAGACTTGGATTCGGCATATATTTAGGTAAACTGCGATGAGTCATCCAGAACACTTGGATTGGGCATGTGTTCTGGATGACTCATAATACATACCAGCTGCGGACTATCAAAAAGTGATAATTTCTTAGGACTTGGATTAGATATGTGTTTAAATAAACTCCGCGATGAAACAATACATACCAGCTGCGGACCACCAAATATCAAACATTAATGTGATAGGAAGAAGACTGAGATTGAGCATGTCTTTAAGCAAATTGCGATAAAACAATACATGCCAACTGCAAACCACCAAAAGGTGATCATTAGTATTTTATGAAAAAGACTTGGGTTAGGCATGTATTTATAGAAACTGCTGTGAAACACCCAGAGGACTTGGATTAGGCATATGCTTAGAAAAACTGTGATGAAACAATACATATCAGCTACGGAACATCATAAAGCGATATTAACCTCGTAGGAAGAAGACTTGGATTAGGCATGTGTTTAGAAAAATTGCGGTGAATGAATACGCACCAGTTGCGAACCACCAAAAGGTGATTATTAGCATTTTAGAAAGACGACTTAGATCAGACATGTGTTTAGGTAAACTGTGATGAAACACCCAGAATACTTGGATTAGACATGTGCTTAGGGAAACTGTTATGAAACAATACATACCATCTGAGGAACATCAAAAAGCTATCATTAACATCGTATGAAGAAGACTTGGATTAGTTATGTATTTAGGTAAACTGCGATGAAAGAATACGTACCGACTGCGAACCACCAAAAAAACAAACATTAACATCCTAAGAAGACTTCAATCAGGCAAGTATTTAGACAAAGTGCCATGAAAAAATATATACCAGCTACGAACCACTAAATATTGATCATTAGCATCTTAGGAAGAAGACTTGGACTAGTCATGCGTTTAGGCAAGTTGCGGTGAAACAATACATACCATCTGCGAACCAACAAATAATTGTCATTAGCATATTAGGAAGAAGACTTGAATTAAACATTAGTTTAGGCAAACTGCGATGAAGCAATACATACCAGCTGCGAACCACCTAATAATTGTCATTAGCTTCTTAGGAAGAAGACTTGGATTAGACATGCGGTTAGGCAAATTGCGATGAAACAGTACATACCAGCTGCAAGCCACCATAAAATATCACTAGCACCTTTGGAAGAAGAGTAGGATTAGGCAGGTGTTTACGCAAACTGCAATGAAGCATCCAGAAGACTTGGATTAGGCATGCACTTGGGAAACTGTGATGAAGCACTCAGGAGATTTGGTTTATTCATGTATACTTAGGGAAACTGGCATGAAGCAGTACATACCAAATCTGTACCACCAAAAAGTGATAATCAACTTTTTATGAAGAGTTCTCGGACTTGGTAAGTGCTTTGATACTTCATTGTCCCCCAGCTACCGAGATGACTATTGTCGTCTACTTTAGACAATCATTTTTTACCAGAGATTGTAATTGGGAATAAAATATTAACCCTGCTTTCTTCCATGTAAGCAGTTACCTGTACCGGATGCAGTCCGGCAACTCTTTGAGGTTGTGGCCTACAAAGGGTATTCGAACTTTGTTTTTTATTTCTTTTGTGTGTGCGCCGGTATAAAACTGATTTTTTTTATTTTACGTTGTTTACGCATTGAAATGTTTCTCATTCCACTAACTGAATTTTCTTTTCTCAATTTGCAAACCAGATTCAGATCCGAAATACAAATTAAATGCATAATTATAATGTCCGTCTATCTTCAACTCTAATTATTCAGGGTTCAAACGTCCATATCGTGTTATCCAAATTATACAGAGTCTTAAATACCTTGCAGGAATGGAATCTACTAGGATGGCAATTCGTTTCTTTGGTTGCATGGGCAGAAGTCTACTTAATTTTTATGTAAATAGTCGTGCAAAACAACTTCCCTACTCTTTGTTTTCGGTGTCTGGAAGTTGTTACAATTCTGGTGACCATCTCCCATTTTCCCCCGAGTACTCCACACTGCAGATTCCCACATATTATTAAGGTCACTCATAAAATTTGGATGTGTGCGTTTCATATTCTGTGTTTAATGGAGTGCTGGTAAATTCCCTTGTCGGTATTGGTACTTTGTGCGAATACTTTGCTGTAGAGAAAGTCAAAATTCAACTCTTTCGTAATAGAAATAAATCAAAACCCAGAATAATTTTTTTTATTTTTCTGGCAGTGTGAAAAGAAACTCGGATCAACAGAAGGGGGCAAATTGAAAAACATTTGTACTCCAATGGATAATGTTATTTGCTATTCCAATACCTCTCCGTTACGGACACCTCATAAGCTCTTTTTAAGTTTCGGCAAAGGGTAGCTAAGTACACCCTGCTCTTTTGAGGAGAAAGATAAAATTCTCGACTACAATATCTAAAGGGAACTGGGGCCTCCAGTAGTTTCTCTTACTCGATACGGCACTAATAGTTACAAACACGCAGATATGGTAGACATTGGTGCGTTTAATTGATTTCATGATTAACCCACCTATTTAGATCTTTCATGGAAACTACACGAAGAGATTACAGTTGCTGTTTCTAGTTAAGCTCTTTTCTAAATTCTTGTACTGGTTATTGTGGTTAAGCATCAGTCAAAGGTGGCCACAATAAATAGGTGACTGTCACCGTCTGTATTTTTAAAACTTATCGTTGCAG
This sequence comes from Macrothele yani, assembly GCA_039090855.1. NCBI lineage: Eukaryota > Metazoa > Arthropoda > Arachnida > Araneae > Macrothelidae > Macrothele > Macrothele yani. The sequence continues at coordinate 103,165,141 of CM076996.1, read as the reverse complement.
GAAATACTATTTTTAACATAAAAGTCCAGCTATGAGTTCATAATTAATGTTGTCAGCCCAGGCTTGATTTATGAAGGAACGGGTTTGCATAGCACAGTTGACGAATTAGAACTTTTCTAGTTCTTACTTGTTTAAGCTTCATCATGCAAGCCGAAGCGCACATAGTTCAGATTACACATAAAAATACACATTTCACAAAACAAAGTAGTGCTTGCACTGTAAAACAACATGATTTAATTTAGTATTCTGACATGTACAAAAATGTAACGTACACTGGTGCTCAAAATTAAAGCAAAAACAAACCACAGAAAGCTAGTTACCAGAGGAATCGTGCCCCCAAATCGCACGTAAATGGCACACAAGAAGAGGGTTGTACAAAGCAGCAAATGCTGTTGTCAATAAACGAACAATGTCACTATAAGAAGATACAGGACAGCAAAATTTTCATATACAACCTACGTCCGAAAAGTTCCAGGGTCGACCGCATAACTAACATAATTGTTGTGGGATAAAAAAAGCTCATGCATGCCAGAAGACAGTAGTCAATCAGCGAACACCTGAAAACCGGTTTATACCGGTACCAATAGGTGAGAGTCGGGCATTCAGGGAGTCATAGCAAGCGTTCTCGTCCCATTTCATTTTAGCCATGGAAGACCAGAGGGTAAACATCCGTTTTTGTTGGAAACTTGGTAAATCAGCTACTGAAACTTACAATGTCGCATTATCCCGCAGCAGAGTTTCCAATGGTGTGCATGGTTTGATGACGGACGGGAATCCTTTGATAATGATCCGCGATCTGGGCATCCCTCAAGTGTGCGGGGTACCAATCTGGCATTAAATTTTCGTTTTCCCAAATCCTCGTGTAGAGTCTCATGACAGATAGACTTCACCCAAAAGTCTCACTGTAATTCGGCCTTTAACTGATTCTGCACCTCTTCGGTTTTTTCCTCTGTCCGCACACTGGAGGGGCCGCCCAGATTTCGGATCGTGATCACAGGATTCCTGCCCGGCCCGTCAAGGAGCCGTTCATACCATTCGAAAACTCTATTGCGGGATAATGCTGTGTCTCTATACGCTTCTTTTACCATTCTGTAAGTTTCAGTAGCTGATTTACCAGTTTCCAACAAAAATGGATGTTTACTCTCTTGCTCTTCCATGGCTAAAATAAAGTGGGACGAGAACGCTTGCTATTGGCAAAAAACTGCTGTCTTCTGGCATTTGTTTCATTCCCCTACCGTTACGTCAGTTATGTGGTCAGTCGTGGAACTTTTCGGACGTACTATGCATGGTACCTCACACAAGTGGATTCCGTATATAAGCGACTGGAGTCGAATACGTGCGCAATCTTGGGGTTTGCACTAGAGATGAGTCCGGGCTCCTAGGAGCCCGATCCCGCCCGGGTCCAAAGGCCTAGAGAGCCCGGCTCCGGCCCGCTTTCTTTGATTACATGTGTTTGCTGAGCCCGGGCCCGGATTCTTGGAAAATTGTGCTTATCAAGGCTTGCATTTATGCATTATACACTAGCCAAAGATATGGCCCAAGCAAGGATTAGTTTAAAAATCATTAGTTAAAAAAGTTTAGTTCAGTCAATCCACTTCACAATATTAATATGTTTTTAGAAATACTACGCATAAAGCCAAATGTTCTAAAATGTGGATTTGAAAATAAATAAATAATCAACGTGCCCTTCGACCGTATCAGGAGAATCAGTAATTTTGGTAAAAGCTGAAGAAAAGAAAATCGCTTAGAAACAAAAAAATTCATTCGTTATTTCTTTTTGATTTCTAAATTTACTTTTATTTTGAATACATTGCATTATAAAACGTACAACGCCGTACAGACAGTTGCAAGTGTTTGAAATTTGGACTCTAGAAAACTAATCTTTGCAATATAATTTGCATATATGCTAATTGGTAAAGGTAGTTTAGAGTGATGTAGTAGAATATAAAAAAAGCATGTAGGGAAATTTCCAAAATTAAAAACAAAAAAAAGAACGTAAAAGCATTCCAAACCAGATTATTCTGCATTTTGTAACATTAACAAAGCTTTGCGATTAATAGTATAATAATCACAATATTATCATATGTGTGTGCAGTTTCCAGATTCCAGATTAAGTTCATCATGAAAAAACAGAGAGAGAGAGAGAGAGAGAGAGACAGACAGAGAGAGAGAGAGAGAGAGAGAGAGACAGACAGAGAGAGAGAGAGAGAGACAGACAGAGAGAGAGAGAGAGAGAGAGAGAGAGAGAGAGAGAGAGAGAGAGAGAGAGAGACAGACAGACCGAGAGAGAGAGAGAGAGAGAGAATTGCATCTAATGCCTCAGCACTTCAACTTGATCTTCTTTTCTCTAAAACTCGACCTGCTGCACTGAAAACCAACGTCATCCCAAAAATCGCGGCATAAAACTCAAGAAATTTTAAGAAATAAATAATAATACTTCTAACTGCACAATTTTGGAAATTAATACATCATTTTACAGATAAGATTCTTGATTTTTATTAAAATACAAGAAATGGGAATGTGATTTTTTTCCAGTTTTTTCGATACCAGACCTCCTTAAACTAATCCTTGCTTGGGCCATAGCTTTGGACAATGCATAATGCAAGTCTTGCTAAGCAAAATTTGTCTTGCAATGGCAGCTAGCTTAGGAAATTGAAAATCCTTCCACCATGGTAACAAATCCACAATGAAATTCAACACGTGTAATTCAACCGGGCTCGGAATTACACGTGTTGAATTAATTACAGTAATGAAATTCAAGACGTGTAATACCGAGCCCGGGCCCGGGTTTTTCGGTAGTTAATGAATTCCGAGCCCGCCCGGGCCCGAGCTCATCTCTAGTTTGCAATGTCAGGTGCAGTGATAAGACGTCATTATGTCTCAGGGAGCTAGTTCAGATGATTTACTTCTCAAATATAGTGCATTTCAAAGTTATATACCTGTCATTCAGTCATTTCTTCAATTCGCGCTCGCTGATTTCAGTTGAGAAGCTGCTTCGACACCCACTGAGACTGTCCTCGGTTACAGTATACCACCGCACACCATTCAGCTACATGCTTTATACACCATTCAGCAACATGTTGTACACTATACGTTACTCACACACTTCAATAAGCTGTAGGTGGGCATCAGTAAGCGAAACTTTCTCAGGGCATAAAACTCAAGCCTACTAAAGAGACCAACGTTCCAGCCTAATCGCCATTTTGAACTTGCACAACACAGTTGTAATATTCGCATGCGTCTTCAGATTGCGCGGTGTTACCATTAGGGTACATTGCTGTCTTTACTCACGATTATTGCACTTCCTACAAGTCTGTTCGTGGAACGAAAAGCCACTTAACCTTATTGTTTTAATAAGACCTTGTAATTTAAACGATAACTCCTTTTTGAAAGTTTCAGAATCACGAATACTCGAGAATGAAACAACTAATTTTACATACTAGGATATTTATATTACAACCATTAAGACAAAGTAAAACTGTGCTTACCACGATGATGAACATTCTAGGACCTTCCAAAATCCAGAAATATGGGCTGAAAGGATATCCCCACCAACATCTGTAAATAGAGATAGTTGAGTGTAAGTGATTTTTCGTTTAATACTCCAAGTTCAAATCTGCGAATTTAAACATAAAAAATATTCAAATTGGAAGTACAAAATATTGATATGTCAATGAAAACTAGGGTGTATGATGAACTCGCTTGTTGATGTAAAAAACAAATGTAAGATCTGCAACACAACATTCTTTCATGATTTTAACCTTGGTAATGGAGATACCATGCCTGAAAACAGAAACTGTAAAACTCATTCTCCTATTGTAAACTATATTTCTGCCCTTAGCGGGAGAATTCTGTGCTAGAAAAGAATGGGAATACTTTGCCTCACTTAACTTTATGTGACCCAAAAAGGATGTTTCTTAATCGTTGGGAGACTCAAAAGTCTGTGCGTTTCACTGCATATTTTAGAAACGATTACTACTATACATGTATAAGTAACGAATATTACTCAACCAGAGACAGATCATAATGTTCAACAGTTCGTAGACATCTGTCGACATGTTGGACGATACCATGCTTTGTCCTTGGAGGTGAACAATTCTGGACATCCATTTTCGTCTTTTTTTCTTCAATGCTCTAAACCTCAAAGTGGATGAGCGATGAAGCAAAAGAGGCTGTAATGGGAAGAAGTTAGGTCCAGACTATAAGTTGGACGAGAGAAGAGCTGAAATGATATGTTTCTAAATTTTTCTTTGGCCCGAACTACGTTATTGTTTTAAGTCTTAGATACTCTCATTGGTGTCATTAAGCATCCCCACACACAAAAAAAAAAAGGAGGAAAATAAAACTTAACACTTTTCTGAAAATCGCTATAATTCACTTCGTAATCAAACAGTTATTTCAATGATAGAATAAAGAAATAATTCATCTACTGTGGTAATCGTACAGTTATGAAGACGAAGGAGGATTTGGCCATAACTCACCACTGGTGACGCAGGTTGGTGAGTGAAAGACAACATTTGCTCTAATTGCGCCTGTATAGCTATACCGCTATTGATCGGTGGTCAGAGCCCCTTCAGTGGGAACAAGATGCATCACGAGAAGGCAGGGTTGACATTGGTCCAGGAGAAATACGTTACGTTACGTCAGACTTCACAAAACATGCTGGGCTAGGCCATACATCCCTTGCTTGGGATAGATCTTACATCTCTTGGCTCGGGTAGTCCTCACGTTCCTTGACTGGGCTAAACTTTACATCCCTTGACTTGGCTTGGCCTTACAATCTTTCATTGAGTTTGGCCCTTACATCTCTTGACTAGGGCTAAGCATTACATCCCTTGATTGAACTAGACTTCATATCCCTTGACTGGACTAGGCTGACTGGGATTGGCCGTACATCATTTGCCTGAGATTAGCCGTACGTCCCTTGAGTGGGATTCGTCTTACATTCATCCACTGGACTCGACCGTACATCCCTTGCCTGGACTAGACCTTACATTCATTGACTGGGCAAGGTTTTACACCTTTTGGTTGGCCTAGATCTTTACATGCCTTGATTGAGTTAGACCTTACATACCTTGATTGGGTTAGACCTTACATACCTTGATTGGGTTAGACCTTACATACCTTGATTGGGTCAAGCCTTACATCCCTTAACCGTGCTAGGTCTTGCATCCATTGAGTGAGCTAGATCTAGCCTAGTCATTGACTGGGTTATACTTTACATCCCTTGACTGGGGCTTGACCATTTATCCCTTGAGTGCGACAGACCTAGGGATAGACCTTATATAGCTTGTAGAATGCTTTTAGAAGAACAGAAGATTTAAAAGTTGATGGAGAAATTTTAGAAGCAACCAATGCCTACTACTACCTTGGACAACAATTATCAAGCAAATACCACACACAAAAAAAAAAAAAAGAAATTAATAGGCGTATAAAACTCGAACAGAGTGCGTTTGGCAGAAGTAGAATTTTCAAGAGCAATATTTGCTATTATGTTTTAAAAGAAAAGTGTTTAATCAGTGAATCCTTCCAGTTGATCATGGACCTTAACTAAAAATGACATTTAGAGGCTGCAGACAACTCAGAGTATTATGTAGAGATGCATGCATGGTGTATGCATGAAAGACAGAAAAATGAACGCCTAGGTCAGGAAAATGACAAGGTTTAATGACATCATGATCAAAGTAAAGGCCCTCGAGTGGCAATGGGCTGGATATATCTCTTGAAGAACTGATCACCTTTGGACAACTGAAATACTAGAGTGGATACCATGGGACAGGAATTGAAAAAGAGAGACAATGTGAGAAATGGATGATTGAACTTGGAAAACATGCCGCAATGATCTGGAAAAGAATTGCTCAAGATAGCGAGTTGTGGAAGACTTAGAGAGTCCTTCAGCCAGCAGTGGATTTTTGTTTTTGGAAGGGTTTAACGACCACTGTGAGCAACTCAATAGGCTGTAAGCACTCTCCCGTCCTAATGTAGGGCTACTGGTTCCAGGGAAGGCAGAGAGCCAGTGCCCTAAGACAAACATGCCATACATGCCTCATTCAGGATTCGAGCTCTGACCCATCTCGGACGAGCGGTCAGAAGCCAGCGTTAAGACCACTGCGCCATAGGGGCGGACAGTGGATTGAAAATGTTTGACGATGAATGGTACACATATTTGAAGATGTGAAATGCACGCCTCGAAAAGGTGCTTTGTTTACAAAAATGCTATCTAAAACTCTTTCCGAGTTAACATTTCTCATGTTGAAATTACTTACTTTCCTTCTCTTGAATCCAATAAGTATGATGAGTGGTGCCATGAAAAGCTGTATCATATTTTTTATTTCGTCAATTACAAAAAATGAATTGTCTTTTACTATAACACAAGGAAACATTTTCTTATTTTCAAAATTCAGTGGTTCTCATCTCGAACTTTTTAATTAATCGAAATATATAAACATAACATAGAATATCAATAAAATAAAGCGAAATATATACAGGGGCTGTCCAAAATAATGGAAACACCTAGCTGAAAGCAATGACTTTGGTATGTGTTGCTTTTTGAGTAAAACGAATATGTAGCTACAATTAATTTTGTAAAAAAGCGTTGCTTATGGTCTGAAGGGTCTGTGTGATTGCACTGTAAATCTGTGTTTGCATAATTTCGTTCCAGGTGAAGACAAAATGAGTGACCTGTCGGAGTTCCAAAGAGGGCAGATTGTAGGAGCCCGTCTGGTTGGTGCGTCAGTAACCACAGTGGCACAGGCATTGGGGGTATCGAGAGGTACCGTGTCGAAGGTCATGACAGCTTACAATGTTAACGGCACAACATCATCTGCGAGACACAACTGTGGAAGGAAAACCATACTCACTGGGAGAGACAAGAGGGCATTAAAGAGGATTGTGACCACAAGGAGGAAGACCACGGCGACGAAAGCGACTGCTGATCTTAATGCACATCTCCAAAACCCAGTATAGACCCATACCGTGCGAAGGGAATTGCATAAGCACAATATTTACGGCAGAGCTGTGATTGCAAAACCCTTGGTGTTACAGGTGAATATGAAACGGAGACTACAGTGGTGCCAGGAACATAAAACGTGAACTGCGGATCACTGGAAACATGTCTTGTTTTGGATGAATCAAGTGTCTCAGTGTTCCCCACCACAGGACGGGTTTACATGTGGAGAACCCCCGCAGAAGCCTACAACCCAGACTGTCTCCTTTCTACGGTGAAGCAGGGGGGGTTCTGTAATGGTTTGGGCCATGATCTCGTGGTTTGCAGAAGGTCCCATTATCACCTTACACGGACGGATCACTAGCGGTGACTGTATCACTCTTTGGGCTGACCATGTGCATTCAATGGCGCAGACAGTGTTTCATTCAGAGAATTGCACCTTTCAAGATTATAATGCCTAGGTTCACCGAAGTCGAACTGTTCAATCATGGTTTGAGGAACATGAGGATGAAGTTGCACACCTTTCCTGGCCTGCACAATCACCGGACTTAAACATCATTGAGCCCCTGTGGTCTGTGTTGGAAAACAAAGTGCGATCCCGTTATCCTCCTCCGGCGTCTCTCAAGGAATTGGAGCAGTTTCTGCAGGAAGAATGGTACAACATACCACTTACCACTATCCAGGACTTGTATGCGTACGTTCCAAGGAAGATTCAGGCAGTTTTAAATGCCAAGGGTGCTCCCACGCCATATTACGTGCGTAACACTTATTGTTTCAAGGTGTTTCCATTATTTTGGACAACCCCTGTACTAGAATAAGGATAAAACAGGAGTACAAAATGTTACCAACGAAAAGTTGAGTTATTTTGGCAGAAGTTGCACATATTTGCCGTGCTGATTGCAAATACGATTATAGTTTTATTTTATCAACTAAGAATTTTCCAGATATAGCACTTTGGGCAGACAATGTGTAAAACAGAAGGTTACCAAATAGGAAAACTGTAGATAAAAAAATACAGTAATTCTTGGGGTTAAGAGCCGTTGCACATATTTGCCGTGCTGATTGCAAATACGATTATAGTTTTATTTTATCAACTAAGAATTTTCCAGATATAGCACTTTGGGCAGACAATGTGTAAAACAGAAGGTTACCAAATAGGAAAACTGTAGATAAAAAAATACAGTAATTCTTGGGGTTAAGAGCCGCACATCTTATGATAAAAAAGGTGCGGTTTGCCCGTCCCGTGGCTGTTATACCAATGAGGCGCTTACACTGAATTTTGTTTTTAAACAACTGCCCAGAAACAGTAATTGTAAGTTTGTGTAATATCACTCTCGCAGCAAATAGCCACGAATTTCCCTCCTCTTTTTGAACCATACATTTATACCTGCGATTTTATTGAGAACAAGAGGAAGATCTATCCATCAGTGATACTTTTTTCCCAGTGGCCTTGCGTTGTTAAGGAGCGTGAACTTTGCAAAGACATACAGGGGTTGGCCAAAATAATGTGAACACGTAGAGAATAGGCGCTATGTCTTTATTAATGAGGTGTTGGACCACCATCTGCCTTTAATACAGCTTCCAACCTTCTTGGAATAGATTCACACAGCTTTTGAACAGTCTCCGGGGCAATGTTATACCATTCATCAATCAGAACATCGGACAACTGCTTCAGAGATGTTGAAGGAGGGAATACGCTTCTCACCGTGCTTTCCAAATCTGTCCATAGTGGTTCAAGTCAGGTAATTAAGCTGGCCAGGACATATGCCAAATTTCATCTTGGTACTCCTCAAACCAAGGCTGAACTGTTCTGACTGAGCGTATGGGCGCATTGTCATATTGAAAAATGGTGTCATTGCTGGGAAACAACATTTGGACCACGAGATTTCTCAGATTACCTAGAATGTTCAAGTATTCGTTGGAAGTAACTCGACCATGTAGGGTAAATGTAGGGGTGTGGTTGCCCAAATCATCACAGACCACCCACATGTTTGACAGATGGAACCAGACATTCCGAAGTTTTGGCTTCCTTGGAGGATCTCCATACATAAACCCAACCTACTGTTGAGAATAATGTAAATGAAGACTCATTGGTCCATATCACACGTTTCCAGCCATCAGATGTTCAGGTTTTAAGCTCGTGACACCATCTTTTTCGCATTGAAGCGTTGGGTTCTGTGTTTAAAGATTTAGCAATTGCAGCTTTTCAATGGAGGTTAGCTTTTTGAAGTTCTCTGAGGACAGTTCTTGTGGAAACAGGGTCTTCCAGGGGATATTGAGTTCTGCTGTCACTTTTACTATCGTAGTTCTGTGTTGTTTGGACACAATCCTTGTTAGTTTTCGACTGTCCTCATCAAATCTTAGTTTTACCTCACTATTCTTCTTCGGCGATGAAGGCTTGTCATGCTTTGTGTACGCAGTCATAACCTTGGAGATTGTTGCTCTTGAAACACTAAACAATTTGGCTTTTCTGGTTAGAGACGCTCTTGCTAAACGAGCTCCCACAATTTGTCCTCTTTGGAAGTCAGACAGGTCACCCATTTCACTGACCACTCGTACCAAACTCTGCGGAACACAACTTGTATTATAGTGGCATGCAACCTACAGAATATATACACAGAAACGATACACAAAAGCTAATCACAACGTTTATTTTTTCAGTATAGCCGACACGAATAACATTAACCCCTGTAATCATGGTGTTCACATTATTTTGTCCAACCTCTGTATGTCTTCGATTTGCACATCATGGTTTTTGAGCCTTCGCTTTCTCTCTAGCTCGCTTTTCTACTTGAGGAGCGGCAGAATAAATTTGGCTTTCTGTTTTTATGGGTGCTTTCTCTATCACTGTCTAACACACAACCTTACCGAGTATCCAGTGATTGTCTCTTGCATCCTCGCCCTAGCCGGGAGGTTATATCCAAAGACAGCGACAATCATTTTTTTTGTTGAGGGTTTTACGACCACCGTGAGCAACTCAATTGTCTATAAGCTCTCGTCCGTCCCTAATTTAGGAACACACGTTCCAGGGAAAGGAGAGAGCCAGTGCCGTAAGACAAACACAACATCCATGACTCACCGGGATTCGAACCCAGACCCACTTGGACGAACGGACATAAGCCAGCGCTTAAACCACTGCGCCACCACGGCGGCGCGACTGTCATTCATGACAGACTTGAGGACATTTCTCTGATAAATGGCCAGCAGTAATAAAAGCCAAATATATACGATAACAAACTTTTAGCAGTGGTACCACGTTTTTCTCATGTCACAACCTGCAACACTTCTGAGAAATTAGTGTTGTTTAACAAAATAAGGTTAAAACTTATAAAAATAGCATTCTTGGTTTTCACATGAGCAGTAAAAGTACTTGAAGTTAAAAACAGAATTGAAAATTTATTACTTCTTTTCAGCAAGTTTCATTTATTTATACTTTTTTCATGAACATTCTCCTGTAGGAAATGGCTATTTAACATTTCTCACTTTATACTCGTTCAGATATTCTTCGATAGCTCAAACCAGGAAGGGTGTCACCTCTGCCTCTAAAACATCCCTGATGTATCACCGGCTGTTGAGGGTTTCCTCTATTGGTATCAGGCGAGAAAGCGAATTGAACCCAATGGCACCCCAAACCATGACGTTTGGCGCCCCAAACCATGACGCTGCAAGGTGCCGTTCTCCATGATTTCCTCGAAAACGTATCCGATCATCATGGTGCATCAATTTGAATCGGGACTCGTCAGAAAATACGACATATTGCCAGTCAGTGCGCCGATGTCTGTGTTCAAGACCCCATTGCAGCTTGAGGCGTCTGTGGTTGAGGGTCAAAGGAACACGCAGCAATGGGCTGCTAGCGACCAGTCCTCTGTTAAACAAAGGACGTCGAACTGTTCTGGAAAACAAAGCCTGACTAATGACAGTGCTCCACTGATGCGCTAACACCGTGGATGTCGCTGTGCGATCGGTCACTGCCATGCGGTAGAGGTGTATGTCATCCGTGAAGACGTGCGATTTTGCGGTCCATTTACCGGATTTCTGTACATCCGAGCCTTATCTGTCCACTAACGTCACGTTCGCATCACTGTACTGGTATTTCATTCCGTATGAGTAGCAAAAATTCAGCTTCTCTCATAACAACAATCCTTCCTCACTCAAAGTTCGTCAAGTGTTCATAATATGACCTTCTTCGGCGACGGAACATAGTGAGACACAAGAAACACCCTTTTGATTGAATGTCGACTCTTCCCTGATTGCAACATCTTTATTGAGCCAGCTCTTTATACCCAAGACCTGACAGTTCAGAGGGCGCTGCTCCATAACCGCATGCGCATCTTCACTGACATTTTAATCATTTTCATGACCCAATCTGTTGTACATATCCTGTATGTGTCAAGCTAATATCAGCAGTGCTTCATGGTGCTGCAATTTTCACAAACAGTAGTGTATGTAACACATAACAAAGTAAAGACTGGATAGCATTAACGACCAGGTAAATAGTCTTATACTTATAGTAATTTACTTGTTTTTTTAGTCTAAATAACAAGTAATATGCTGTACTGTCACTTTGAATGACAGCACAACTTCAATTGCCGAAATCACTCAATGCTTAATGGTTGCTTCAATAGCTGGATAATCCAACATTCGAAACATCAAATAAAATCCAAGTCACAATTAACTCGATAACACTTTAAGGCTTCAATATCAACGAAACGTAATATCCAACATCAAACTCTAAACCATACAGTGTCCATGCAATTCGAGCTCTCAAAACAATCTTTCTCCAAAGCAGTTACAATGATATCACAATCTTGCCGACTTCTAACAAGAGCCCTGATACAGAGTAAACAGCATTTTTATTACTCTTGTTCACATACGTCATTCACTTTTGACCTAGCGTCAGGTTGCCAAACTAACATTCAGCGAGAGAGAAAATGTAGCATTAAGATTACAAAATGTTTAAGGCAAAATCTACATAACAGGAACCAAAAAGCAAATTAAATTAGAGTATACGTTACACTCACTCTGAAGAACAAAATCTTATCACTTTTATTTACGTTCGCTTGACCTTTTTTACTACTTCAGTAATTCATATCACCTTTTTGACCCGCTGTTATGTTGCTGCCAACTTCAAATTCATCGAGAGCAAATCTGTGGCGTTAAGTTTAGAAAATATTTAACGAGGAGAAACCAAATTTACATAAGGTCATAGGAACTCAGAAAGAAGGATAAATTCCAGGAGGTTAGAATAAGATATCTGGAGATGCCCTCGTTAACGGAGCAGTAGCACTTCACGTGAAGCCTACGACCGCGAGCGACGGCCCGGCCGTCAAAGTGTGGGAAAGCTTATGGTTTTCAAGGCTTTTTTTTTATTACTGGAGGTTTAACGACCACCGTGAGCCACTCAATGCGCTATAAGCAGTCGCCCGTCCCTAATTTAGGGTCACTGGTTCCAGAAAAGGGAGAAAGCCAGTGCCGTAAGACAAACAGAACATCCATGCCTCACCGGGATTCGAACCCGGACCCCTTTCGGATGAATGATCAGAGGCCATCGCTTAGACCACTGCGTCACCGTGGCGGCTTAAAGGCTTTTGCAATGCATTTTGTGTTTGCCAAATCGATTTGTTTCGTCGCAAATGCTTCCAATTTTGCATCGCAACTTGCTGTCGATGTGTGAGAAAATGGTGGATTTATGAAATTATTAAATATTTTGAGACTCCTTCCCATTTGTATTTTATATTGAAATGCACGAACATTAGTGGGAATTCTAAACAAAACTTAACGTTCAAATTGAAAATTTCACTTGTGTAAGAAGTATAATTCATTCCGGTTTGATATTAACACAATTTATGCAATCCAAAAATACGCAATTCCAAAATACATGCAGCTGCAACTACATAGGTATCATGTAAACAACGTCAAATTTCCACTCCTTGCGGCTTCACGGTTAACAGACTCAAGGCATCTCCAGAAGAATTAATCCAACCTCTTTGGTTAAATTAGAGGTACACGACCAAACACCTACTAAATTTCAGACATCTTGTGAAATTCGTTTTTTCTCCTTTAAACCTGCGGTTCTTACACTTCCGTCTGTGTGTTATGTCGTCTCTCTGTACAACATCTAAGAGAAGGTGCCTGTAATTAACTTTAGTGGAAACCTTATTGTATTCATACAGTTCTTGTTTAAACGAAATAAACTTTAGTTCATTAAGTTAGTGGTGAATTCAATGGAAATACACTGCTGGCCACTCAAAATGCAACACCAAGAAGGAAGCATCCGATTGGCCTGAAATTCGCAGCATGCGTCGCCCACGAGAGGACATGCAAAGGATTAGCAGTGTAGGGAATATGCAAATCATGTGCGCCCGGCACGCCACCGAGAAGCACTATAAGAAGGGTGCACAGAAGTAGTGGAAGTGTGTTGTGCTGCCGGACCTGTGCGTGGGAAGCTTCCTGATGCCTCGTCGCAGAATACGGCAGTCATTCCAGCACGTTTCGGAGTTCGACAGAGGACGAATAGTGGCTTATCGCGACAGCGGTTTATTGTACCGAGACATCGGCGCCCGTGTGGGACGACATCCAGCCACAGTGAGGCGAGTATGGATTCGGTGGGTGCAGGAGGGACGGACGGACCGACGTGAGCGATTGCCGCAACCGCGGCACACCACCGAACAAGAGCACCGGCATGTTGTGCGGCGGGCATTGACGGCTCGCACCTCCACATCACGAACGTTAGCGCAGAAATTAGGGTGTGTTGCGCAACAACCTGTGTCAGCACGTACCGTTCGACGTCGTCTGCAGGAGCGGGGACTTGTCGCACGGCGCCCATTGCTTCGATTACCATTGACGTTACACCATCGGCGAGTGTGGCGGTGGTGGGCCGTTGAACGCTGCACCTGGACTACGAAATGGCAAGACATTGTCTTCTCCGACGAATCCCGCTTCTGCCTGCAACACCACGACGATCGGATCTGCGTGTGGCGGCACTGCGGCGAGAGACTGTATGACGCCTGCATTATGCATCGCCATACCGGTCCGTCACCCGGCGTTATGGTTTGGGGCGCAATTGGATATGACACCCGCACCCCTCTGGTACGCATCGCCGGTACACTCAACAGTCACCGCTACATCTCCGACGTTTTGGAGCCTGTAGTTCTCCCTTACCTGCTGAACCTTCCTGCAGCCACGTTTCAACAGAACAATGCGCGCCCGCACGTGGCACGCATCGTGCAAAAATTCTTCACGGCCCACCAGGTGTCCCTGCTGCCGTGGCCCGCTTGTTCTCCCGATATGTCGCCCATCGAACACGACTGGTCGCTGATCGGCAACCGAGTGGCCCGGCAAGCACCACCCGCGGCTAGGCCTGATGAACAGTGGCAACGTGTGGAAGCAGCCTGGACCGACATACCCCAAGGCCACATCCAAAGCCTCTTTCGTGCGATGCGGCGGCGTGTAGCGGCCGTTATTGCCAGCCATGGGGGCCACACGAACTGTTGATGTCTGCGTGTTCCACAAGTCGCACGGGCCTGTAAGCTCAATCGTTTCATCGTTGTTTCTGTTGTTATGTGTCCAGTAAATCTGGCTTTGCTATCTCGTGTCCTTCTTGGAGTTGCCTTTTGGGTGGCCAGCAGTGTATAATGATCTCACAATGGGAGAAATTTATATATAAAGGTACTGTGTTATCTCCTTTTCCCTAAAGTAATAGCGAGACACATGAAATTTCGTAATGGAAATAAAAGACACGTCCACGACCTATACACTGAGTGGCCACTTTATTATGACCACCTGACAGTTTTAAGCAAATGAGCTATGGCTGCACGCTGTTGCCGCCAGAGGGCGAGGCTAGTATAAAAAGGGAAAGTTTAGTGCTTGCGACAGTAGTAGAAGTGATTTTTGGGTGACGAGGTGGGTAAAAAATGTGATTTGACGGACTTTCAACGTGGGATGATTGTAGGAGCTTGGAGCCATGGAGCGAGTATCACCGAAACCGCCGCATTCTTGAAATGTTCCAGAGCAGCTGTTGTTAAAGTGTTTAAAGACTGGACTGTCAGCCAAAAAACTGGGTCTCTCCGTGCAACGTGTGGTCGTCATCGACTAGTGACTGCTCAGGCGGAACGGAGAGTAATCAGACTGGTAACAGACAACAGAAGGAAAACAGCGCAGCAAATTACAGACCATCTTAATCAAGGATGCCCTCAAATGATCTCTGCACGCACTGTTCGCCGTACACTGCATCGGATGAGATAGTGAACAAGAGAAAACGTCTCCAGTTCACACAGGAGCACAAGGATTGGACAGTCGATTATTGGAAACAAATTATGTGGTCCGATGAATCACGTTTTCAGTTGCACCATGCCGATGGCCGAGTGAGAATTCGGCGGAAACAGCACGAAAGCATGGACCCCAAATGCATTGCTACAACCCTTCAAGCTGGTGGAGGCAACGTTATGATCTAGGGAATGTTTTCCTGGCATGCTTTGAGCCCTTTAATTCGTGTTGATCAACGTCTGACTGGCACATCATATATAAACATCGTTGCGGACCAAGTGCATCCTGTCATGTGGATGGTTTATCCCAATGGCGATGGCTACTTTCAACAAGATAATGCGTCCTGCCATAGTGCTCCTATTGTACAGGATTGGTTTCAGGAACATGCCGGTGAGTTTACTTTGCTTAGGTGGCCCCCATAGTCTCCAGATCTCAACTCCATTGAGAATTTGTGGAATGAAGTTGAATGAGCCATCAGACAGCTGGATCCACAATCCTGCAATCTCAGACTCCTGGAAAGTGCTATTCATCAAGCATGGTTTCAGATTCCACAAACCACCTATCAACAACTCGTGGAGTCTATGCTACGAAGAATCGACGCAGTATTAAAGGCAAAAGGTGGCCCGACGAAGTACTGAGGGGGTGGTCATCATAAAGTGGCCACTCAGTGTATAATCACCTAACTTTCACGCATTCTGAACATCAAATGAAATGTCTTCGTGCCTGGGGTTAAGTAGTTTCAGTTTTCTTCCAACATGTGACAAAGATCAAAAATAAATTTCTTAAAGATTTTTTGTGGCGTGAAATTAATTCAGACATTTTGAATTAAATGACGAAACTTATTTCTCGGTAAACCTTTGCATTTGTACGCTAAATCGTTCTCAGAGACAAATTTCCCAAAGAAATGCGATTTTTCAATTGTTCTCAAACAATGATCACATGCTGGATAGGTAACGAAAGTATTGTACGTGGTAAATTTACGTCTTTCTCGTGCTGAAAAGAGTAATGCCGTAAATGGAGGAAAGCGAATTCGGGGAAAGAGAACACTGCGATGCTTCTGAAAGGAAGTGTGTTACGTTAGATTGTGTTAAGGCATTCATCAGAAGGTAATTGAGACCCACCAACAAATAATGTAAAACTAAATAATAATAATGTATGTATTCGAATGTGATGCAACATTAAAACTAATGCTAAACTCCGTTTCGAAGAAAGGACCACATTACCGATTGCGACACCTTTAGAATTTTATTGATGCAGAACATCTCACGAGAAAGAGTTTTCAATGTCAAACCTTTTGTTTTGTGCATTAACTATACCCAAGGCTTATTTTGTTTTCTGGTGGAACGCGCCGGCAACACGGAGTATTTGGTTTTGAGTTTTGGAATAATAATTTGATTAGAATACCGCAATAACCGTTACATGCAGCAATATTTAATTACCGTAACATGCAAAGGAAAGAGATGGCAGGAATTAACCTATAGCCTTTGATTTTAAATCAAGTTATACAAGGAAAAGTTTCTTTCCTGAGCATAATATATCACTGTAATATTATTTTTATATACGTAGAAATTATTGGGCCTCCAACAACCCAGTTCGATCCCATAAAATTCGTGCGATCGAGTCTCCTTTGAGGATACCTTTGGGCATTGTATACCAAAAAGCAAGGAGAGGACAAGAACAGTAGAAATATCAAGAATTGACCAAAATTTGGAATGTGTTTTAGGATTAAAATGTAGTTCCCTTCTGTTCCTGCATGTAATTTAATCCTCATTTCTGGGTAAGTTTGACCAAGGCCGTCTGAAAAATACAAGTCCATGACATTTAGGAGATGAGTTCTCTCCTTTAGGGACGTCACGGGGAAATCAAGGCTTCCGATTGCTCTCCAACTCTTTCGTGTATGACGTCAAACACGACACCTGCCGTCCCGGTGGCGCAGTGGTCTAAGCGATGGCTTCTAATCATTCGTGGGTCTGGGTTCGAATCCCAGTGAGGCATAGATGTTGTGCTTGTTTTACGGCACTGGCTCTCTCCCTTCCCTGGAACCAGTGGCCCTAAATTAGGGACGGGTGACTGCTTACAGCCCACTGAGTTGCTCATGGTGGTCGTTAAACCTCTAATAAAAAACAAAAAAAAACACGATACCGAAGTATCGGGCCGTGTAACATGAGTGACTTCACAAGCGTAGGGAACTCATCTCTCTAATGTCATGGCCTTATACTTTTTGTGGTTAGCTAAACGAACACCGTGAGCAACTCAATGGGCTATAAGTAGTCACCTGTCCCTAATTTAGGGCCACTAGCTCCAGGAAAGGGAGAGAGCCAGTGCCGTAATACAAACACAACATCCACGCCTCACCGGAATTCGAACCCCGGGCCACTGGGACGAATGGTCATAAGCCAGCGCGTGGACCACTGCGCCACCGGGGCGGCACCTTATACTTTCTAGACGGCCTTGGTAAAAACCAAGGCTATCTAGAAAGTGCAAAGCCGTGATATGGCATCATCTAGTAAGTGCAAAGCCATGACATTAGAGAGATTTTTTCCCTCCTTTTTTGAAGTCACTCTCATGGTACACGGCCTGATACGTCGGTGTCATATGTGACGTCATACACGATAGCGTTGGAAACCAATCGATAGCCTTGGTTTCGGCGTGACGTTACTAAAAGAGGAACCCATCTCTCTAATGCCATGGCCTTGCATTTTCTAGACGGCTTTGGTTTGACACATATTCTAACTTCAGCATTTGCTATGTATTACAAAGCTTCTACGGAATGCTCGTTTTTAAATGTAATAATTTAATATAACATGATCACGTAGATTAAATTTTTTTATTTTGTACCATGCCACATAGTAATAAGGATTAAAGAACAATGTGCAAAAAACTGGTTTGGTTTTTATTAGATAAACACTCTTCCTTTTACAGTAATTTATGTTAAAGAGTTCCGGCATCATTTCCTCCAGAAGAAAAGCACTGATAATACGAGGTGTGACAGTTTAATTTTCGGAACGGTAGCGTAGTGTCGCCCTTATGGTGATGCGGGCAAAATCACGTGCCTATTCGTGTCTAAACATGCTTCAAGTACTGCTTGCGTTAACCACAGACCAGTAGAACCATTCGTGTGTGAGCAGTCTGCGTATGAGTTTTTGAGGTAAAAATGAGCGATAGAAATTTAGGGCAGCACATTAACATCAAATTATGTGTGAAGACCGTGTGAAGAACGTTAGAGTTACTGAAAATGGTGTATGGTGATAATGCTGTGAAAAAGTCAAATGCTTTTGAGTGGCACAAGACCCGAAAAATGCACGCATGTCATGCTCGCAGTTCAAAACCATGCTTGTGCGTTTTTTTCAATCACAAGTGCCAGAGTGTTCATCACGAATTCATCGAACAAGGACAAACGGTCAACCATCAATGCTATTTAGAGATATTGAAAAGACTACGGGATTCTGTTCGAAGTAAAAAGAGCTAAACTGTGGCCTGACAATGCTCAAAGTACTCAAAGCGAGGATGCGCTCAGTGTTCGCGACTTCTTGGCTAAGAATTCAATTACCAAATTAGATCATCCACCCTGTTTACCTAACTTAGCCCCTTGCAATTTCTGAAAGGACGAAGATTTTCAGACATTTCTGATATCCAGCGTAACGTGACAAAGGAACTCAAGAGTATTCCAGAAACAGAGTCCCAGGTATGTTTCCAGCAATGGCAACAGGGTCTAACTACCTGCGGAAGGGGATTACTGCGAAGGTGACAGTCGTCGCTAGTGCACAGATATGCACACAGGTGCATTCTGGGAATTAAATTGTCACCCCTCGAACAACATTTCAGTGTTCACCACAGAGATTTCGAAATGGCCCTGAGCAGGGCGCCATGTCAGAAAATCTAAAAATGCATAGCATATGTCACAGATTGATGACCAGAATAATTTATAACAGTAACACCTAAAATAGAACAGGAAGATGAAATTAGGTAGTTTGTAGGTAGACAGTTGAGATGCTGAGCTGGTCTAGTGAAACTCATTGATACTGTATAAGTAATTCCTATTACTGAATAACCATAGAAACATGTACATACCCAGAGTCGGACTCAAGGAGCGCAGTTCCCCGGAAGGCAGGATAAAACCAGATATATGTAATATACACTAAGTGAAAAAAAAACATTGGAGATAGCTACCTAATAGCGTGTTGGTCCTCCTCTATCGCTAATAACAGCACACGCCGAGGAATCGACTCCACCAGATACCGGAGGATTTTCGGAGGTAATGCCTGCGCAACATTGTACGCAACTCAGCCCGAGATGTCGGTCCAACAGCTACCACAGGGTTTAAATCCGGGGATCTTGGGGCTACCGGATGGTTCCAAATTCAGATGAGTGTTCCTCAAGCCGTGCCTGGATGATTGCGGCTTGGTGGGGTGGCGCATTGTCCCTCTAAAACAGACCATCGGCTGCGGGATGCACGAAGGCCATGAAAGCGTGTAGGTGATCAGCCCGCACATGCTGGTAGTAACCAGCGGTTAAGGACCTCTCCAGACACACGAAGGGACCTAATGTCTCCCATGAGAAGGCTTCACAAACCATCACAGTGCCATCACCGCCTTGAACAGAGCCGACCTGGCACGACAATGCCATGATGTCATGCTGTCGACGCCACACCCGCACTCTCTCGTCAGCTTGGTGCAACTGAAAACGGGATTCATCTGACTACACGACATGGCACCACTCTCCAGAAGTCCAGTTTCTTTTGTGAAGTTAAGCTGTTAGGTTCGCTCTTGTAAGTAAAATGAACGAAGTGGACAATTTGTTGGAACTTCCTTTAAGTTTATTAAGGGATGAAGAGAAAAAAAGTTAAAGACTTAGGCCCACATCGACCAAATATTTGCTTGGTGCAAAAGCTAAAGAAACATTCTAGAGCTACATTTTGAACCGTGTAAAAACTTGATTACGTAATACAATGGGGAAAGAACGGTTAAATGCCTTAACTGTTTTATCTGTTGAGGTTCATTTCTCAGAAATTGAGAATTTTAAAACGAAAGTTATATATATATATATATATATATATATCATCATCATCATCATTGTCAACCATTATCAATCCACTGCTGGACGAAGGTCTCCCCAAGTTTCCTCCACAACGGTCTGTCTTGTGCCAGTCTCCTCCATGTCACCCCTGCATACTTTCGAATTTCATCCACCCATCTCCCATGTGGTCTTCTTCTGGGTCTTTTCCTGTCCCTTGGAATCCAATCTAAAATTTCGGCTGTCCATCGATGATCTGTCCTTTAGGCAGTATGTCCAGCCCATTGCAATTTCAGGGATTTAACTCTGATCATGATGTCTTCCACTCTTATCATTTTTCGGATCCACGAGTTCCTCTTCTTATCTCTCCTGGTTACACCAAGCATGCACCTCTCCATGCTGCTTTGAGTTGTCTGCAGCCTTTGTATGCCTCTTTTAGTTAAGGTCCACGTCTCTGCACCATACGTAAGCACTGGAAGGATGCATTGATCAAACACTTTTCTTTTAAGACATAATGGCATATTGCTCTTGAAAATTATGCTGTTTCTTCCAAAAGCTCTCCAGGCAAGTTTTGTACGCCGATTAATTTCTTCATCAATGTGACCCTCACTTGATATCTGCTGTCCAAGATAAACGTACGTGTCTGTTATCTCCAGCTTTTCTCCATCAATCGATAAATCTTCATTTCTTGTAAAAGCATTGAACATCACTTTTGTCTTCTGAAAGTTCATTTTTAATCCCACTTCTTTACTCTTGTCAGCAAGTTCCTGGATCATACTCTGCAGCTCTGATCGGCTAGTTGCAAAAATGACTACGTCATCAGCAAAACGAAGGTGGGTTAGATAATCTCCATTAATCTTTATCCCCTTGTTTTCCCAGCTCAGTGACTGAAAAACACCCTCCAATGTGGCATTAAAGAGCTTCGGAGATATGGTGTCACCTTGTCTCACTCCCTTTCCAATTTTTATGTGTGTTGTATTTTCAAACAGCCTAATCTTTGCACTTGCATTTTCATAGATGTTATTAATAATATTAATGTATGCATCTTCAATACCGCAGGTTTTCAGAGCCATTGTAACTGCTGATGGTTTCACCGAATCAAAGGCTTTTTCATAATCGATAAAAGCCATGCACAATGGTAGTTCATATTCCCTCGCTCTTTCAATTAGTTCTCTCAGCGCATGGATATGATCTATTGTGCTGTAGCCACTCCTGAATCCAGCTTGTTCTTTCGGTTGAGTAATGTCCAGTGTTACCTTCAAGCGGTGTGAAAGAACTTTAGTGAAGATTTTATAAACTACTGATGGGAGGCTGATAGGTCTGTAGTTTCCGAGATCCTCAATGTCACCTTTCTTATGTAGCAGGATCATTGTAGCGGTGTTCCAATCCTCAGGAATCTTTCCTTCATTAAGGCATATACAGAGAGAGAGAGAGAGAGAGAGAGAGAGAGAGAGAGAGAGAATGAAAATATTACAGAACAAAAATACAAAAATTTCAAAACAAGTGAAAACTGAAACAGGTTGCCGTCATCAGGAGAGCATCAACCTGTGGGAGTGGCCTTTCTAGTACCAACAAAACGACAAGGCAAGCCAAAATTCTCGGTTGGTCATGCTCCCTAGGCCACAAAACCAAATTCTAATAAGCACAAAAATTCAAGAATCAAATTTATAAAACTAAAAAAAGGAATTAAAAGCTTACCGGCAGAAGAAAACCCGCCATGACAAAAAGTCAAACAAGACTGACCAGAGCACCCACAAGAACCCAAATATATACACTGATAAAAAAGGTGGTCACGGTTAATCAATACCTGGTAAGCCAAAAAATGTGTGAATTGACAAAATGCAAAACTGTGTGTGTAGAAAAGATCTTCAGCTATTAGGGACCCACCAAATAGCACTTTATGTTACCTATATATTTAAAATTGTTGGGTCCTAGGTTAATAAAGCAAGTCAATGTGTAGTTTGAAACTCTTGGACACCGAATTATAGTTCAAAATTAAATGGTTAAAATGATGTCTTAAGAAATTTTAAGGAAAATTGTTAGATTGCAATTTAGAAAGAAGAGCTTTCAGATTTTTTACAAGTAAGAGCTGTGTAGAGCAAATTTTAGCTATTCTATGAAACTGAGAGATGAGTAGATTGCGATGTAC
The DNA here is from genome assembly GCA_039090855.1 of Macrothele yani. Taxonomy (NCBI): domain Eukaryota; kingdom Metazoa; phylum Arthropoda; class Arachnida; order Araneae; family Macrothelidae; genus Macrothele; species Macrothele yani. The sequence goes on along the minus strand of CM076996.1, from coordinate 103,142,768 downwards.
GTATAACTTTTGAAATATTGGATGACCAGTGAGTGTAGTGAATGATATCAAACTCAAAAGAGTTTCTTTTATCAAATAAATTCACCACACCTCTTCCCTCCTCGTCCACCTGAACCTCTAAATCGAGGTAACAAACATAAGTAGACGATCAGCTGGGTTTTTCTAGGGTAAGGTCGTCAGGATACAAGTCAGTGGCGCAACGCAAAAGTCCGGAATGTTAATGACAATGATGTCATCAACATATCTTAGAGAAATCCCAGGTAAAGGATGATTGGCAACATATCTATCCTCAAAAAATGTAGATAGAGATTAGCCAAACTGCTAAAAAAGCGACTGCTCATCGGGATACCACGAGTTCGGAGGTAAAGCCCATCGCCCACGGTAACGAAATTGTTATTAATACAGAAATCCAGTAGGAAATGCCCCGCACGGGGATAACCGGTTTTCCGGTTATTTGGGGAGCTGCGCCCCCACGGCCCGAGCTGACCTTGTGACTGGTCAACATCTGGAGTTTGCAGGGACGGCTGTTCATCCAGCTGTTGGGGAGTCGCGCCCCCACGATCCCGAGCTGGTCTTGTGCCTCGCTTTTTCGTTTTTATTTATTTTCTGCACTGGCCAGTTGCCCGTGTTGTACACTCTACCTAATCGCTATCACGCTATGTACTAACACCCCGGTCTTGTGGTTTTGTTACCCTCCACTACTAACTGTTTATACTAACCGCTCAGTTCGTAGGTTGCTGAGATTCCGTTTAGGTTCCACTCCAGGGTTTTGTCTTCCTTGGATTACTTTTTACCTTTTAGCTGGTTTGGGTGCTAGACCTACCTGCATGTTTGCCGCGTGCGGAGACCCGTGAGGCGGAAATGGGATGTCTGGCAGCTGAGGTCGCAGGAGACCGGAGAAGTGCCTCCTGTGTACCAACACCCCTCTTCGACCCCGGCTTCGCTGTAAACGGGAGGCTAGAGACTAAACCACCTCTAGTCAGAAGTCTTGTACCAAGTTGTGTACAGGGTTTTAGCGGCTTTATTGTCGTATAGCACGGCAGGGTAAGCCCGGGGGCTGTGGGATCATGCCAAAGGCGTTGACATGACGGAACTCTGGAGGCCGAAGTGTCCGCCGAGTGCGTGTGATCACAGCCAACGGACTATATCTGCAGCGTATAAGCTCCAGAACTGTGTCCAGCGTCATTTTCTTGGCTTGCAGACCTCCAGTTCTCCCTTGTAGGGCTCGGTGGTGGGTGGAGTAGTCTGCAGACGAATCCTCCTCCTTTTTTCCATGGGTAAAAACAAAAACTTCAAACTCAAGTCGCCTGAGAAAATGATAGTTGACAACGACTCCCCTTCGTCTTCTCAACCTACCAAGTCCCATAACCTTAAACGGTCTTTAGATCATAACCTGGACCAAGAACGTGGAACCTCGTCTTCGGCAGCTGTACCAGTCGCTCTGAAGCGTCGTCTCCCCTCGATTGCTGTGAATACGGATGCTATACACTTAGTTGTAGAATCCATCGATGAGAGACTGTCCACCAGATCTCCCTGTTTCATTTCTAAAGCTTTGGACGCTGCGGTTGGCTCCTTAAAGTCTGTGAGGAAGCTTAGCCCTGGGGACCTGCTTGTCCAAACTTGCAGTGTTTCTCAGAGTAACACTCTTCTGCACCTCACTAGTCATGAAGGCATTCCTGTCAAAGTGACACCTCACCCGTTTATTAACACCTCTCGGGGTGTTATTTCGGAGTTTGATCTCTTGGCATGCAGTGAGGACGAATTGGCGAGTGAACTGGCAGAACAGGGTGTTATTGCTGCACGTCGTATGATGTTCCGGCGCGATGGTTCTTTGATTAAGTCTAAAAATGTAATCTTGACTTTTAACTCCCCGAAAGTTCCGACCGAAATCAAGGCTGGCTACTTGGTCTGTGGAGTTCGCCAGTACATTCTCAGTCCTCTGCGCTGTTTCAGGTGTCAGAGGTACGGGGATTCACAACGTTCATGTAACAGTTCCGCTCGTTGCGCAAATTGTGGCTCCAGTGAACATGACGGGGAAGGTTGCACTTCTGCGGCCTGCTGTGTTAACTGTGGTGAGGCCCATGCAGCTTACTCCCGCAACTGTATGAAATGGAAGGACAAGATGGCGATCCAGCGCCTCAAGACCCTGGAAGGCCTCTCGTACCCTGCTGCCAAGGCCAAGTTGCGTATTCCCAACAACCGACAGCGTACTTTTGCCGCAGTAGTTCAGTCTCTGCCACAACCCGTGCAGCCCTTTGTCCCGCGCCCTGTAGCTCTCGCCGGACTTGCCAAGAGATCTACAGCTGAACAAGCGACACAGGTGGATTTCTCCGAGCTCCAGCTTATTCGACCAGCTGACTCTGCGCCTTCTCTTTTGAAGACGACCGACTCTTCCAGTTCCCAGCAGAAAGCTTGCACGTGTGGAAGAGCTGGCCCTAAATCCACAAAGGTGTGCAGTTTCCATCCAACCCATCCAACTGTCCCGGTCCAACTGACCAACATTGCAACTGTCCCAGACTCAGCGAGGTCCAAACCCTCAACCAACATTATGGGGGAACATAAGGGGAGGAGAGTGACAGTTCGTCCCTCTCCTGTGACTCATCTTATGTGTAGTTGTGTTCGTTTCCGTGATGTGTGTTTTCATTTTTTTTCATTCTCATTTGTTGATCGGGGACGCCGTTGCACTGCAGCGGCTCCTAAATGACCACTGCGATACTGCTGCCGTGTTTTCATTTTTTTAAACAAATTGCCTTTTGTAAACGTATCTGGGTTTTGGCCCCATCATCATTCTCATTCCTCAATTTTACACAATCAGCTAGTTTCTAACCATTGTACCATGATTTTAATACACTTTGTTTCATTGTCCTTTTTGGCCCTTCCATCATTCTCATGGTTCGGTTTTACTTGGTCAGCCAGATTTTGGGATTTATGCCACGTTTTTTTTAATACTGTTTGTTTTTCTTGTGTCTGGCGCTCTTTGGCCAAACATGGCCCTTGCGCCATAACAATCAATCAACCAACCAACCAACCAGTAGGAAATGCCAATACTGTTCTGTAGTCCCGGGCTCGAACTTCGTATGTATGTTTAGGGCTACCTGCCACAGACCCTTAAATGAAATTGAGGTGAAGAGGTTTTTAAAATCATAAGTATCTACAGATGTGACAGTCACCAAGCCAAGTGTCTCCAAGACTCTGTTATTGCTCCCAATAATCCAAGTCGAACCCAACCCGCGAAGAGCCACGGACAGTATCTCTGAAGCAACCCACCCGCTTTACTATTATAACAGTTGCGTCCACTAATAATGAAACGGAAGGAAACAGGTTCCTTATGAAACTTTGGGATGGCACAAATAAAAGGAAAGTTTAAGTTGGACACATTAAGCCTTATCCTTTTATGCAGAGCAATTATTTTTTTAACAATGTCTTTATGGTTTTGAGAAACCGGAGTGTAAGTATCCGTAGTATTCATCTCCTGTATTAGGAGATCCTGATAGAACTGTTACAAAAGAAGGCAAAGCTATTACCAGCCTTATCCACTGGAGAAATAGTGAATAAGTTTTGAAGTTCATGAATTTGTGAATTAATCAAAGCAAAATTATGTGGCTGCCGGGTACAAACACCAGAGCTCTTTAACTTGTCGAGCTCATGACGAATGTCACATAATACAGCATCCAGCCATTCGTTAAAAGCTTCGAGGGGCAAACCAAACTCATAAGAAAGCTTTAGTGCGCATTGTAAAAAATTACTGCGTAGAATAGAGACACATTTCTTAGCTTTGAATCGAGGTGTCAACCTGTATTTAGTGCCCAGAGACATAAGTGTGCGTAGTTCTCGAGAAGGCCCTGTGTCCAGGTCACCAGTAACGATATGACCGTGGTAAGGGTTGAAAAATTTACTGAATCTGTCTAGATGACAGTAACAGCTGTCATCCTTATTGCCGCTTAAAGATTTTAAATCAGCAACGGTTTCCCTGTAGTTAAAAATACGGCGACCAAGTGGTTTTTCATAGCGGAAACAAGTCACCAATTTCCCCTCATTTCCGAGAGGGAAAAGATCCAAACGTTTATGCAAAATTGACTTTAAGCCAATAAAATCAATGGCCTCATGACAGTAATCAATAACGCAGTACTTCCTGACAAGGTGAGCCCCTGTGCATTTACTACGAAAAGTGGAAAGTCGGTACGCAAGGTCACCGATCAAAATTCCAATGTGTTCAGAGCCGAAGGCATAATTTCGAAGCAGTTGGTCAAAAACCCTCATTTTTTTGTTACTTAGCTCAAAGATTTTAGAACGACAACGCTTAATGAAATAGCCCTCAACAAAGCAGTCAAGCTCATGAACCAAATCACCGAAGCTCACCCGAAGCGACGAGTTCCTTCCGCTACCTCTACTAACCCTTGTTTTTCTTTGAGAAACGGCAAAAGTTTAAATTTGAGATAGACACAAGTATCTTGATTCAGTTGCTTACCATTGAATAGTTCGTTAAGCTCATACGGAAAGAGAGTTTCGAATTGCAGCATGCACAGGTTCTCAAGTATTAACCTGTTTTCCAGCACGCACTCAACGAACAAGATTCTAATAGAAACATTGCTGAAATCGTGTGACTGAAAATGTTGAATCTCACGATCAGATTTCCTTTTGAAGGTTCTTATGTCAGACCTATGACCGTTAATGCGAATGTGCAATGGATTACTGCCATTGCACATCCGCCCGTGTGCTTTATATATGTATATATTTGGGTTCTTGTGGGTGCTCTGGTCAGTCTTGTTTGACGTTTTGTCATGGCGGGTTTTGTTTTGCCGGTAAGCTTTTAATTCCTTTTTTTAGTTTTATAAATTTGATTCTTGAATTTTTGTGCTTATTAAAGAATTTGGTTTTGTGGCATGACCATCCGACAATTTTGGCTTGCCTTGTCGTTTTGTTGGTACTAGAAAGGCCACTCCCACAGGTTGATGCTCTCCTGATGACGGCAACCTGTTTCAGTTTTCACTTGTTTTGAAATTTTTGTATTTTTGTTCTGTAATATTTTCATTCTATGTAAGCTACTACATGAGGTTTAGCTGCCTTAGGCGCTTCTCATGGTATTAGCCTGTTTTGTCTAATTTTTTGGTGTTAAAATAATTTATGTATAAAATAATTTATTTATAAAATATTTTTTTTGTTTTATTTATGTACTATATATATATATATATATATATATATATATATTTTATTATGTGTAACAAAAAATTCGTCATAGAAGACTGCAGTGTGCTAAACAAGTTCAACACAGGTAGTGACCATAGATTGGTGAGATGTAAGATGCACCTCAACACTAAACTTGAACGTGGCAAGCTCATAGGACAAACAAAATCTATTGACATAACCAACCTTAAAAAACACCATAATACCTTCAAGTTAGAACTGAAGAACAGGTTCTCTGCTTTAGAAGGCCTAACATCGGAAGAAGTGGACATCTCTGAAGTTAACAGAAAAGTAACCAAAGCTCTTATGGAAACAGCAACAAAATTAGCTGGGTCTAAGAACAAGTTGCATGTGAACAAATTATCAGGAAAAACCAAAATGTTGATGCAAAAAAGAAGAGAGATGAGGACAACTAAAGAAGATGTGACTTCCAAAGTGGAATATATAGAGCTATGCAAGACAGTAAGAAAAAGTATCACTGAAGACGTAAGGAAATTCAACTGTGAACTAGTGAGGAAAGCAATTGAAAACAACCAAAGCCTAAAGATAGCAAAGGGACATCTCAGTAAGGGAAGAAAACAGATTATGGCACTGAGAAAAGAAGATGGTTCTGTAACAAGAAATAGAGGCGAAATTTTGACAAGAGTGAAAGATTTCTACTCCAAATTATATGAAAGGGATGATATATGCACTCCAGACATCATGAAAGATACCAGTACCAGAGTTCCTCCAGTCCTTCCAGCAGAAGTTGCACATGCAATCAAGAACATGAAGCGAGGAAAAGCTCCAGGAGAAGATGGAATTACTGTAGACATCATACAAGAAGCAAGTGGAGAAATCGAAACAGTACTCGCCCAAATTTTCACTCGATGCCTTAATGAAGGAAAGATTCCTGAGGATTGGAACACCGCTACAATGATCCTGCTACATAAGAAAGGTGACATTGAGGATCTCGGAAACTACAGACCTATCAGCCTCCTATCAGTAGTTTATAAAATCTTCACTAAAGTTCTTTCACACCGCTTGAAGGTAACACTGGACATGGCTCAACCGAGAGAACAAGCTGGATTCAGGAGTGGCTACAGCACAATAGATCATATCCACGTGGTGAGAGAACTAATTGAAAGAGCGAGGGAATATGAACTTCCATTGTGCATGGCTTTTATCGATTATGAAAAAGCCTTTGATTCGGTGAAACCATCAGCAGTTACAATGGCTCTGAAAACCTGCGGTATTGAAGATGCATACATTAATATTATTAATAACATCTATGAAAATGCAAGTGCAAAGATTAGGCTGTTCGAAAATACAACACACGTAAAAATTGAAAAGGGAGTGAGACAAGGTGACACCATATCTCCGAAGCTCTTTAATGCCACATTGGAGGGTGTTTTTCAGTCACTGAGCTGGGAAAACAAGGGGATAAAGATTAATGGAGATTATCTAACCCACCTTCGTTTTGCTGATGACGTAGTCATTTTTGCAACTACCCCATCAGAGCTGCAGAGTATGATCCAGGAACTTGCTGACAAGAGTAAAGAAGTGGGATTAAAAATGAACTTTCAGAAGACAAAAGTGATGTTCAATGCTTTTACAAGAAATGAAGATTTATCGATTGATGGAGAAAAGCTGGAGATAACAGACACGTACGTTTATCTTGGACAGCAGATATCAAGTGAGGGTCACATTGATGAAGAAATTAATCGGCGTACAAAACTTGCCTGGAGAGCTTTTGGAAGAAACAGCATAATTTTCAAGAGCAATATGCCATTATGTCTTAAAAGAAAAGTGTTTGATCAATGCATCCTTCCAGTGCTTACGTATGGTGCGGAGACGTGGACCTTAACTAAAAGAGACATACAAAGGCTGCAGACAACTCAAAGCGGCATGGAGAGGTGCATGCTTGGTGTAACCAGGAGAGATAAGAAGAGGAACTCGTGGATCCGAAAAATGACAAGAGTGGAAGACATCATGATCAGAGTTAAATCCCTGAAATGGCAATGGGCTGGACATACTGCCAGAAGGACAGATCATCGATGGACAGCTGAAATTTTAGATTGGATTCCAAGGGACAGGAAAAGACCCAGAAGAAGACCACATGGGAGATGGGTGGATGAAATTCGAAAGTATGCAGGGGTGACATGGAGGAGACTGGCACAAGACAGACCGTTGTGGAGGAAACTTGGGGAGACCTTCGTCCAGCAGTGGATTGATAATGGTTGACAATGATGATGATGATGATGATATATATATATATAGTACATAAATAAAATTCTTACCTTATTACATGTGGTTAAGTATGATTTCAGAAGGTGGCGTTTGGAAACCTCATACAATCCACTGAGATTATATTTCACAGTTCGGAAGAAGATTGAGAACAATCAAAAAAAGATTTAGCCCCTGATAACTTTTAGATCACCTTACGCCCTGACAAAGAAGGTCTTTTTCTATAAGTTTGTTTTATTGAAGGTTTAACGACCACAGTGAGAAATTCAGTGGGCTATAAGCAGTCGTCCGTCTTTAATTTAGGGCCACTGGTTCCAGGGAAGGGAGAGAGCCAGTGCCGTAAGGCAAACACAACATCCATGCCACACCGGGATTCGAACCCAGATTCATCTCGGACGAATGATCAGAAGCCATCGCTTAGACCACTGCTCCACCGGGTAGCTTTCTATAAGTTCCATCAGATACACGAACAATGTTAAAAGTGCATGGTATCCGGGCTGCAGGGATTATTCCGAAGGCCAATCAAGTAAGTTTTCTAGAAATACTCCCTGTTGTTCATTTTTATGGTGCATTCACCGAACTTTATCGGCACCCCTTGTATATCAATTTGACTCTAAATCGGCCTATTGCAGTTTTATCTTGGAATTTGAGAGTAATCATAGCTGGCTTAAGGCTTCAAAGAGAAGCTTTCTTTGTTTGGTTTGGTTTGGTTAAATGTTAAATTTTCTTCTGTTTTATAAGCATTTTTTTGCTTCTTTTTAGGGGGATACTTGATGTACATATTTGCGCTACATTTCTAAAGATAAATTATAAAATGGTTAATTTAGTAACAATAGCTAATGATGATCTGTTATATTAGTTTTATTTCATGCATTTCTTGCCAAAGGACAACTGAGACACTAGGTATCAAGTACGTGACTTTTCCATCACCACGTATATGTTAAAGGCCGAGACATCACTGAAAGAATAGAAAATAAGTGATTTGAATAGACCTTTTTAAAAAAACGGAAATAAAATCTAAAAGAAACAGAACGGATGAATTGGACAAGTGAAGAAAAAACCGTGACAAAATATGAAAAATATTCTGAAAAATAAAAACGAGAATAAAACGAGTCCATCATTCGAGTGAAATAGTGCTTGTGAGTCACATTGTTATTACACTCTCACACGCATGACGAAGAACAAAACAAGACTAACGTATTTCAAACAGGAATAAAAGCTGCATGAAATCAATTTTCACAACTGAAAGCTAGTACACTTTATCTTGCTTTCATTCAAGAAGAAATCTGAATATCTTACATTTCTTTCGCACATCTAAAAAAATCTCGTTCGAATCTTCATGAATCTCATCTAAAAAATCGAGTTTTGAATCTCCTTTACAAGATTTATGCCTCCGTGTAGGCCGTTTTTTCCGTTCCGGTTTTAGAAGCACGAAATTATATATTGGGTTGTCACACCAGATACTGTTTTTGTCACGTATTTGTGTCCCATTTATTGGAAACGCTGTATAATTTCAAAAAGTCAGAAAGGAGCGCTTCTCAAGAAATGAAAATTTCTTATTAGAGAGAGAGAGGAGGCAGAAAAACAAGAAGCACCAAGAAAATAAAAAATAAAGAAGAGAAAAAAATGAGAAGGACAGGGAAAAGGATGAGTGACAAAGAGTGTGGGAGGAAGAAATAGAGTGTAAGGGAAAGAGGAACAGAGAGGGGAAGAGGGACTTGCGAGAAAAGTGAGACAGATAACGAAAGGAAGAAAGAGAGAAGGAGAAACAAATGCAAAGAAGTCAGAGGGAGAGAAGGAAGGAAGGAGGATGAGCGAAAGGGAAAGTAAAGACAAGAAGAGTCGAGAGAGAGAAAGAAAGGCGAGATAAACAAAGGAAAAGGAAGAGAGAAGAAGAGAGGAACAGAGAGAAAAAGAGAGAGAGAGAGAGACAAAGTATGAGATAGAACGAAACACAGAGAAGGAAATAAAAAAGTATATTTTTTCGAAGCTTAATGACTTTCCATACGAAAAAAGAAAAAAATCCGCTAGAATGAGTCGCTCGTGCTGAATTTAAAACAACTAGTTAGTTCTAGGGAAGGGAGAGAGCCAGCCGTAAGCAGAAACGCATCACTGGACTAGGCGAGATTGAAATCTATATTGGGAGAACCAGACCAGAAGCACACGCTCTATATCATTTGACAGGCAGGTAACAGCTGACTGATGCCACGCATTCATTTGGCAATTTATATAAATTGCTGTATGAACTGCGCAGAAAATCAAGAAAAAATTACGTATTCAACCAACATAAAACAGAGATAAGTCTAATCGCGACAAGACGTTGCAAATTGAGAAATTTCTGTTAAAAAAATCCACAACACTTCCTCTATTCCTCAGCTAAAGCGTCCTCCAAACATAATTCTAAAACAAGGATTTACGGTACCGAAATTAATTTTGTAAATATTCGTACACAATTTATAAGCTTTCAGTTCTGGTAATTTCATACGAAATTAATAATTTAACAATTCAAATTTTCAATGCTGGCAAAATGTTATAAATTTCATGAGCATTAAAAGTTATTTGCAAAAAAGAAATTCTTATGAGACATATGTTCACAAATACGCATAGCAAGAATATTTGCCGAATTGCCGTTAAATTCCCTCCTATAGCAGTCAGGTTTTATTACAATAATTTTGTTATCGATTTAATCAGGGGCTTTATTAGTGCCGACGAATTGTCATGATCTTCCCGCCTGTTGTTTTATATCCCTGATCTTTCATTTGTTTCTATCAATAATCTGTTTCGTACCTAACACGCCTTTCCACAAAGCGTGGAGAAGTTAGAACAAGAAAGATGACACCGAATTTTCGGGTGTAATAAGCACGTCTTTTGAATCCGTTCTGACGCAAATTAAATTTATCAAAGCTATTCAAAGGCAATGGCTGGCGAAAACGCAAACAATAGTATCTGACGAAAGAAAGAAGTTTTTCAATGGGGTCTTTAATCCCTCAGATATTGGTGTAAACGGAATCTTGAGCTTACGAACTCTTAGAAACAGAGTTATCGACAAAAATAAGATGTGACTTTATGTCCCTTGCTGGGAAAACCATGCATTATTTTAGGAAGAAAGTATTCTCAAAAGGTTTATCCATTATAAGCGGTATCAGTCCAAGAAAAAAAAAATTGTCGAGTTTTCAGGAGCCCTGATTTTGCTACAAATACTATAATGAATTAGCTTTGTTTATCTTTTTGCTAAGCTAATTATTATGAATGAATAATGTTCTACGCTTCAAAATAATGAATTCCCAAAAGGGTGTTGTTACTCGTTAATTATGAACTTAAACAAAGTCTCAACGCTGGTTATTTATATTAAGTAATCAAAGTCATAAACCTAACAGCCAGACAGAGGTCTGACAAAACTAAGAATTGAAAAAGACTGAACTTACAGAACAACTTGTTTATTATGATGACTCCTGGTCAACTAAGGCACTCATATATCACTACTACACAACAACACACTGCAACGCAACACCAACCACCCTCAACTCCAACGCAACAACACAACAACAACGCAACAACACAACACCTCACTTCTCGATGAACGCGCCTATATACGAGCTACCACCACGTCATGACTTACACTCATTGCCAGATCTCATTCAGCGGGTGAAATAATATTCCGTTCAGTAGGAAGATAATTTACATAGTAAAATAAAATAACCAGAGATAGTAAAATCAAAAGGAAAGTGAATATAGAGTATACGTTACATCATCTCCCCTTAATTTTTCTTCTTTTTTTTTTTTTTTTTTTTTTTTTTTGGTTTCCGAAAAATCTATCAATTTTGGAGTGTAAGTCTTACATTTCGATGATTGACGTTTCTCGATCTTTTTTTTTATTTGTTGTTTGGTGGTAGCCGTATTTACATTATCAACTTGGCATAACAATTTACGAATCTGTATTCGACTGTGAAATTTGTAGTGTAGAACAAACCAAACCTGCATCGGCATACTTTCCTTTTATTCTGCCTAGCAGGAATCACTTTTTTAATTTCAAATTACGTGCCTCATTCGTTGTAATACAGAACAACTGTATCAGCAGCGAAGATTGCCTGAAGCTGCCAACAGTAACAATTTTATTATTTTCATTTCAAATTACGTTTGCCTCATGCGTGGAAATACAGAACAACTGTATCAGCAGCGAAATTTACCTGGAGCTGCCTAACAGTAACAATTTTATTATTTTACCCCTAAGCACATAGATATATACAAAAAAAGTGGATTAGTAGATGGACATAGAAGAAATATAAAAAAAAAAAACACACATATATACACAAAAAGAATGCATAGGCCCACACGAAAAAAAGAAATTCTGACACGCCAACTGGTCGAGCAGGAAAAACAATAAACTGAGAAAAGAACCTGTCCACGAGAACTTACTTATCTCGAGGACGCATAAAAAATTCTAGTGCGAAAACGTTTTCCAGGCCTAATGGGACTGGGGAAATCAGGTGGCTTGGATCTCTTCCGGGACGGGAATGGAACATCGGTCTGTTGTCGGTCAGGAATCTGGCGGTCTGGAAATCCCTGCGGCTGAGAAGAACGGTCAGGAACGTCAGAAGTCTGGCGGTCCGGAAATCCCTGCTGCGGCTGATAGGAACGGTCAGGAGTCTGGCGGTCTGGAAATCCCTGCTGCGGCTGATAGGAACGGTCAGGAGTCTGGCGGTCTGGAAATCCCTGCGGCTGAGAAGAACGGTCAGGAACGTCAGAAGTCTGGCGGTCCGGAAATCCCTGCTGCGGCTGATAGGAACGGGCTCCCCCAGGCTTTGGATATGAAGTCCCTTGATGCTGGGGCCCGTTGTGTCCTTCCAGTATCTTTTTGGAGGGACGTGTCTCCGGCCACATCGCTTGTTTTAGTTTACGCCCACGGGGCATGATAGTAGTAGCAGGCATCGGCCCTGTTTGCCCTGAACGGAGGTTCCAGGGGCGAAACCCGGGCGGATGCAAAGATTTCTGCCTTCGTCGCTGTTGCGGCGAAGCAGATTGGGGAGACAAGTGACGTTTGCGCCCAGCTTTTGGTGGTGCTGGACGGTGTGGAATATTAAATGTTGGATTCATAACTGACAAATCCGAAATGTCCGACGCCTCTGAGTCGCTGCTGTAATTCAGCGGTCGTGCAGGGCGATGTTTGGATTTGCCTATAGGAATACTTTCCGATGAGGTATTCAAAGAAGAAGTATCCCGCGTTGGTGCAGAGTTAGCCGGAAACGGCGCAGCAATAGTCTTGGCAATGGTTGGAGGGAAAGGAACGATACTAGTATTCGACGAACGCGAATCGAGCCTTGGTCTCACGGGAGAATCAGGTTGCGGTTGTAGAAACTCGTCTGGAGGGGGAGGGTGAAGGAAAAATCACTGGTGATTCGTCAAAAATGTTCGGTGGGTCGTCCACAATTTCTGGCGGTTGAACATGAGATATAGATTCTTGAGTCTGTGGAACAGAAGGTTGAGTAGGATTGATAATGAACTCGATATCCCGTTCGTGATACTTGCGACATTGATCAACATGTACATAATGAAAATTGTTGTTCGGTTTCTCCAGAACAATATTATTTTCAAAGACATTTGCCACCCGATATGGACCTTCGTAGCTGGGTGCAAATTTCTTCACTAAAGTATGCGAAACAGAAGACTGGAAGTGCGTTTCCACGAGAATGAGATCTCCAACGACAAGATCTGGTTCCCTACGCCTAGAATTATAATATCGTGCTTGAGCCGCTTGTGCTCCTAGCATTGCAACACGAGCTTTTTCTGCCATAATGTGTACTGATTGCGGAGTTGGTCGCTGGTTTAATTCGTCGATAATCCCCGTTAAATTTTCAAAAGGGGTTTTAATTTTGCGACCCAGAAAAAGTTCTGCAGGAGTAATTTTAGTAGACTAGTGGACAGACGAGCGGAGGGCGAACGCAAAAAGTTCTAAATGTTCATCCCATCTTTCATGGTGGTCCATTACGAAAGTCGCAATCATTTTCACTAGCGTTCGGTTAACGCGTTCTGCAGGATTACTCTGGGGATGATATGGGGAAATGAATTTATGTTTAATGTGTAATCTCGCACACATTCTTTCAAAAATGTCAGAAATAAATTGAGGACCATTATCCGAAACTACTTTATTAGGTGCACCATATCTAGAAAATACTTCATTAACTAAGACATTACAAATAATCTCAGCCGTAGCGGCTTTAATGGGAAAAACTTCAACCCATTTAGAAAAATTATCAGTTAGTACTAAAACATAACGAGCTTTATTTTTAACAGATAATGGATAAGGTCCCAATAAATCTATGGAAATAATATCAAATACATGAGAACTTGAACTAGATTTCAAGTGACCGGCCGGTCTTACATTACGGTAATTATTAATCTGACACAAGTGACATGATTGAACGTATGCGAGCACACTTTGGTACATGCCAGGCCAATAGGCAACATCCCGCAATTTACAACGGGTCTTGCGAATACCTAAATGGCCTGCAAGAGGTTTGTCATGAAATTCATTTAAAAGAGCCATTCTAAGGGTTCGCGGAATACATGGGCGAAACTCTGCCCTAGTAGTCCGAGACTTTGTATAATAAAGAAGACCCTCTATTACTTCAAAATGTTGTGACCTTCCAGCCAGAGAAGGATCACTTGGTAGGGGCGAACCCGCAAGCAAAAAATTGTAAATATCCCCAAAATCTGGATCATTTATTAATTCTGCCATTATCTGCTCTCTGGATGTGATATCAGCTATCAGAAGTAAAGGCTGACATCCAGGAGTAGTTTCGGTGGGGACCCCACTAATCGGAACGCGAGATAATGCGTCCGGTAATTGATTCTTATTACCTGGCTGATACGAAATTTTGATATTGCTCTCTTGTAACTTCAGAGCCCACTTCATAAGTCTTTGAGATAGGTGCTTAGCAGAATTCAAATACTGAAGGGCAGAATGATCCGTAATTATGTTAACTGTCAATTCGTTAAGATAACATTGAAATTTATTCAGTGCATACACAACAGCAAGACATTCACGTTCCGTAGCTGAATAATTGCGTTCAGCTTTGGCTAAAGTACGAGACGCAAAAGCTATTGGATGCCCAGCTTGTGACAAAACGCAACCAAGACCAACTCCGGATGCATCAGTATAAATATCAAATTCTTTAGAATGATCCGGGAAAGCCAACACCGGAGGCTGAGTCAATGCAGACTTCAGTGTTTCGAATGCAGCGTTAGCTTCAGGTGTCCAAATAAACTTCTTGTATTTACGCTTTAAGGCATACAATGGCTCACATATTGTAGCATAAGCGGGGACGAACTGCTGATACCATCCGGTCATTCCCAGAAAGCGGGATAGTTCTTTTGCTGTTTTAGGCCGAGGAAAGTCAGCAATAGGCCTAATTTTTTCATTATCAGTGAATAAGCCGTGGGGAGTGATTTTCAACCCCAGATATACAATCTCGTCCCGCGCTATCTGGCATTTACTAGGTTTTAACGTCAAGCCAGCATTGTATATAAGTTGGAACACCTGTTTGAGCAGAGAAAGGTGCTCGTCAAAAGTCTCTGATGTGATAATAATATCATCCAAATAGACATGCACATGGGGACCCAGGACAGGTCTGAGAACCGTGTCCATAAGCTTTTGGAAAGTAGCAGGTGCAGAAGCTAAACCAAAAGGCATACGTAAATATTCATAGGCCCCAAAAGGAGTCACAAAGCCTGTTTTATCGACCGAGTCCGGATGTACTGCCACCTGCCAATATCCACTCGCCAAATCCAAAGTTGACATCCATTTGGTTGACGACAAGTCATTTAGAATATGTGACATGACAGGTAGGGGATAATTGATTGTTTTTGTGACTTGGTTGAGTTTGCGAAAATCTGTCACGAAACGAAATTCATTTGGTTGTTTCTTTGGAACCAAGAAGGCAGGAGCCGCCCAGGCGCTTGTTGATTCCCTGATTATGCCCTGCTTAATCATTTCCGCAATTTGACGTTGCATTTCCTGTTTTTTATGTGGAGCACAAGGGTAAGGTTTCGTCGCAATGGGTTTCGAACCATCAGTGTCAATAACATGATAAACCACCTGTGTGAAACCAGGTTGATCCGAAAACAAACCAGGGCTTTCCTGCAAAAGGAGAGAAAGCTGGTCTCGTTGCCCCTCATTCAATTGGTCACTCAACAATAAACTCGTAATATCTACAGGAACCGTCGGAATCATTTCGACAGGTTCCGGAAAGGAAATCACATGTTGTACAAAATTCAAAGTTATTTGAAACTTGTTAATAAAGTCCATACCCATGAGACATTTCACGGGTAGCTCGTCTATAAGCAGGAAAGAATGTGTAAAACGAGCTTTTCCCAGCCCTAAAGATAATGTGACAGTTCCTGCGATACTGAAGATTTCGTTATTTGCACCTCGCAAATACTGCGTTGCAGGCTGAACATGTATTGCAGAAAAAACATCATTGCAAAACTTTGTATTTAGGGCTGATATCTCAGACCCAGTGTCGAACTTTGTCTCGACAATAATGTCTTCAAGTGTCAAGAATACATCAGGCAACTGAGGAGTTTGAACAGTCACTAATATTGTTTTAGGGTCAGAATGTTTGGTATCAGGAAGCAGGACCGACCCTTCGTCTACTTCCTGTGGAAGTTTAAAGGAATTCTGGTGGTGTTATCATGTGGTCGGAAACCTCGACCCTGCCGGGTATCGGGAAAATTTTCACGATAAGGAAAATTGCGTGCACCCTGCGTCGGGAACTCCGCGTGTCTGTTGAGATTTTCATTTTCGTTACGTCTGCCCTCAGCACGGGCAGAAAAATTATTATTGCCCTGAGCATGATAACGTTCCGAATGCTGCTGAGTGGAACGGGGTCGAGCATACTGTGCATTATGACGATATCCCGAAGCTTGCTCCGAAACTCGTTGCTGGTTCGCCACTCTTCTGTGTGGTGGAACGTATGAAGCTTGGGTGGGCACGTGTGTATGCTCGCGCTGAAAGTTTTGTCTATTATGCCGCTGAGGGTTTTCGTAATAAGCCTCGCGGGGTGCCCGAGCATGGTGAGTTGCAGCATGTTTGCCATGTCGCTCTTCATACGTGCGTATGAGGCGAAGGCATTCATGAATAGTGGTAGGGTGTCGAACCTCAAGAAAATCTTGTAAGAATGGGTCGAGCTGCTGTACGAGGGTATCCAACATGTCAACATGACTGGCATGTGGATCCCATAGATTATATAGGCGTGTAGTTTCCAACGCAAATGCAACAGGGCTATCATTGGGACCCTGCTGACGAGAAAACAGCTGTTGGGCAAGGCTAGCTCGACTGAGGCCGAAAGGAAAGACCTCCAAGAATTCTGCACGGAAATTCTCATAATGAGAATCCGGGTTCGACCCTCGCCACTGCCGATACCAGGTCTTGGCGGTATCTCTCAAGCAAGTTCCGGCAATTTGGACCTTGCAGTCTTCCGGAATATTATATAAATCAAAATGGTCTTCCAGATCTTCGAGGAACTTTAAAGACCCCTCCAAACCATTGAAATAAATTGTTCCTGCATGCGGCACGAAATGGGCAAGCATTCTGCTTCGCTGAGAGGATTGAATTCCCTCAGCTACGACCCGCGACTCAGAGTGATAAGAAGCTGGTGCATTCCGAAATGGTGAAGAATGCTTGGGTATGTGTAGATTATTCATATCCAAGTCAGAGCCACAGGCTTCGTACAAATTGTCCAAACAAACACCATTACCCTCGAGACTTGCCGGAAGGTGGAAATTTGCAGTTGTCTCAGGTAAGGAAGCCATGGGTAATAATAGTCAAGATCTCGTGTTCGAGAAAAGTTCGGGCGCCAATTATAATGAATTAGCTTTGTTTATCTTTTTGCTAAGCTAATTATTATGAATGAATAATGTTCTACGCTTCAAAATAATGAATTCCCAAAAGGGTGTTGTTACTCGTTAATTATGAACTTAAACAAAGTCTCAACGCTGGTTATTTATATTAAGTAATCAAAGTCATAAACCTAACAGCCAGACAGAGGTCTGACAAAACTAAGAATTGAAAAAGACTGAACTTACAGAACAACTTGTTTATTATGATGACTCCTGGTCAACTAAGGCACTCATATATCACTACTACACAACAACACACTGCAACGCAACACCAACCACCCTCAACTCCAACGCAACAACACAACAACAACGCAACAACACAACACCTCACTTCTCGATGAACGCGCCTATATACGAGCTACCACCACGTCATGACTTACACTCATTGCCAGATCTCATTCAGCGGGTGAAATAATATT
Organism: Macrothele yani; assembly: GCA_039090855.1. NCBI lineage: Eukaryota > Metazoa > Arthropoda > Arachnida > Araneae > Macrothelidae > Macrothele > Macrothele yani. Next base: position 103,125,042 of record CM076996.1, on the reverse strand, counting down.
CCGTTCAGTAGGAAGATAATTTACATAGTAAAATAAAATAACCAGAGATAGTAAAATCAAAAGGAAAGTGAATATAGAGTATACGTTACAATACATCGAAGCAGAAATTAATACTTATGACTCCTGGTGGCCAAACCATTCTTTACAAAACATTAGAAATTATGTGAAAAATATTTTCCATCAGGTCTCGTATGCGATACCGGAATAATTTTTCAAATCGGAGTTTTAGGAGCAGAAAACGCAATTTACCTTTATCCGCCCTAGCGGAAAGTCTTAAATGATTTACGTGAAAGTTTTGAATTTTTTGGAAAAACATTTCGCATCGGAAACACTATCCAACAACGAAGGAATTTTTCAAATTGGACTTTTGGAAGTAGAGATATTGACAAAAATAAGATATACATCTATGCCCCCTGGCGTGGAAACCATGCATTACTTCAAGAAGAAAGTGGTCCTAAAAGGTTTGTCGACATGAGTAGCATCGGTCAACAAAAGACTTTTTTTCAGTCGAGATTTTAGAAGCTCAGATTTAGCTGCAAATACATAAGAAGTGGAAATTAAGACTTACGCCACCTGGTGGCCATACCATTTTTTTTACAAAAATTAGAAATTATGTGCAAAGGATTTCCCATCAGGAGCTGTATCCAGTGCAGAAGAAATTTTTCAAATCGGAGGTTTAGAAGCAGATAAATAGTGAGAAACGCAATTTACCTTTACGCCCCCTAGCGGAAAGTCTATGAATTACTTGAAAATTTTGAATTTGTAGGAAAAACATGTCACACTATCCAACAAATAAGGAATTTTTAAAATCGGACTCCTAGAAGTTGAGATATTGACGAAAATAAGATATATGTCTACGCCCCCTGACGTAGAAACCATGCACTATTTCAAGAAGAAAATGTTTCTAAAAGGTTTATCGGCACGAGTAGTATCGGTCTACAAATGACGTTTTTTTTCAATCGAGAATTTAGAAGCTCATGTTTTGCTGCAAATACATCAAAAGCGGAAATTAAGGTTTACGCCCCCTGGTGGCCAAACAATTTTTTTTTTTTTTACAAAAATTACAAAATATGTGCAAACGATTTTTCATCAGGAGCTGTATCCGGTGCAGAAAGCATTTTTCAAATCGGAGATTTAGGAACAGAGATATAGGGAGAAACGCAATTTACCATTACCTAGCGGAAAGTCTATGAATTACTTGAAAATTTTGAAATTATATGAAGCACATGTCATACTGGAAACACTATCCAACAAAAAAGGAATTTTTCAAATCGAGCCCCTAGAAGTAGAGATATTGACAAAAATATGATATGCATCTACGCCCCCTGGCGGAGAAACTGTGGGATATTTTAGGAAGAAAATATTCGGAAAAGGTTTATCGATGTGAGTGGCATCAGTCCACGAAAGAATTTTTTCAATCGATATTTTAGAAGCTCAGATTTTATGGCAAATACATCAGAAGCACAAATTAACACTAACGCCCCCTGGTGGCCAAAGTATTCTTTACTAAAAATTCGAAATTATATGCAAAAGATTTTCCATTAGGAGATGTATCCGCTGAAAAAAGGATTTTTTCAAATCGGAGTTTTAGGAGCAGAGTTATCGAAAAAAATGTAATTTACTTTTACGCCCCCTAGCGGAAAATCTATGCGTAATTTAAAAATGTAGCTATATCTAAAATACTCTTCGACATAAATGGAATCGAAAGATAAAAGAATTTTTTCAATGTGATGTTTAGAAGCAAATATGTGGATTAAAACGTAATTTTGAATTCGACATCATCTGCATTTACGCCCCCTAGCGGCAAAATTGTACATCGTAAAAAAAACAAACGAAATAAAGGATCATCATTCGTATATTTCAAACTTCCGAATGCAAAAAGAATTTTTCAAATCGGACTAATAGTTGCAGAGATACCGTGGGTACAGACGGACGGACGGACAAACCGATAACAGAAGCACGATCTTTTTTTACAAAAGACGTGCTAAAAAGATACTTGCCTTGATATCGAGAGATCCAGGATTCAATTCCCCGGCAGCGGCCGAATAACAATTTTTCGGTTGCTAAACGTGGAAAGAGCGATGGCTTTGTTTATTCTCCTTAATACCTCATTGCACAGAAAGTCTTTCAATCATTTGACTGAGACCACATAAGAGGATTAAGATTAATGGGGATTAGTTCACCCCCTTTGTTTTGCTGCATCCCCCTTTGTTTTGCTGACGGAATAATTATTTTGGGAACTGCCTCCTCAGATTAGCAGAATATACCCAGGAACTTGCAAACAAGAGTAAAGAAGTGGGATTAAAGATGAACTTTCAGAAAACAAAATTGATGTACAATACTTATAAGAGATAATGAATTAAAGGTTGATTTGGCAAATTTAGAAGTTACCGATGACTACATCTACCTCGGACAACAGATATCAAGCGAAGGCCATATCGAAGAAGAAATTATAGGTATAAGAAACTTGCCTTGAGAGCATATTTGGAAGAGTGCAGTTTTCTAGGGCAATTTACTATTAGGTCTCAAAAGAAAAAATGTTTCATCAATGCATCCTTCCAGTTCTTAGACATGGACCTTAACTAAAAAAGACAGGCTGCGGACAGCTCAAAGAACCATGGAGAGGTGTATGTTTGTTGTAACAAGAAAAATAATTAAAGTTATTCATAGATAAGGAAAATGTCAAGAGTGGTATCATGAACAAAGCAAAAGTCTTCAGATGGCAATGGGCTGGACACACTGCTAGAAGAACTGACCACCTGAATGCTGGACTGGATACTAAGAGACAGGAAAAGACCCAGAAGAAGACAACGTGGGAGAAAGGTGGTTGGATGAAATTCGAAAGCATATCGGAGTAACATGGAAGGGAATTATTCAAGACAGAGAGTTGCGAAGGAGATTTAGGAAAACCTCCATCCAGTAACGTATTGAGAATGATGAGCATGCTGATATATCATCATCGTCAACAATTTTCAATCCACTGCAAGATGGTCTTCCCAAGTTTTTTCCACAACTGTCTGTCTTGAGCTAGTCTCCTTCATATCACTCCAACATGCTTTCCCATTTCCTCCATCCACCCATCTCCCTCGTGGCTTTCTTTTGGGCGTTTCTCTGTCCTTTGGTTTCTAGTCTAATATTTCAGTTGTCTATAGGTGGTTAGTTCTTCGAGAAATTATATGCATCCCATTGCCATTTCAAGGATTTTACTTTAATCATGATGTCAGCTGATATACCGGGTGATTATACAATACGTATACCTATTCTCAGCTATCCAGAAAAGCGAGAAAAAGTGGAGATATAACGACGAAACCTGATAGGTAGCTTATTGAGGGCATGGAAAAAAGATGTGGCGGGAAAAATAGTTCAAAATGGAGGCACAGTGGCTCTTCAGAAGCAAGAAAAGAACAGACACGTGGGTGAAATTACTGGTTATTGACAGCACAGACGTTCCAGGATAAAATCTGCTCAATATGCTGGTCATCACAAGAGATTACCTATGATACACAGTAAAACCATCACTGCTGAAGACCAAGAAATTGCAGTTCGTTCAGATGTTAAGTTTTGTATGCAAATGTTCACATGCAAATTTGGCATGCTGTGTTTGGCAGGGCAAAAGCGGCAATGATCAGCCTACCGGTTGTCGTTATGCCTCTTGCAAAGAATAAACGCATGCTACTGGAAATAGTTTATAATCAAAATCAGAGTAATGCCAATAGTGCACTGTGGCAGTATCGACGAATTCGAGGATAACGGAGACGACCCATCACATCTGGGACGTTGAGGAGGATGGTTCGGAAGTTCAAAGATGCCGGAGAATCGGGTGTAGCGTCGGAAAGAGGACTTGTGCCAGTTTCCGGAAAGTGTCGTGGATGAAGTTGTCAGTGTCGACAGGCAATTTGGAACGCACTCTCACACAGCAGTGCCAGAGGAATTTCTCAATCGAACATTCGGCAATGTACTCATAATTTCTACAGGGTTTCTATAGTCCTGGCCACCGCACTTTACACCATGTGATTTCTATCTATGGGAATAGCTGGAAGAAAGAACTTATCGAGAGCTCTTTGAAAACTAGTATCGAACGTGAAATGGTCAACATCAACCGCGACATATTGCGAGCAGCCGTGTCACACGCCGTTCTTTGTTTGAAGCATGTCATCTCTTGTGATGGCCAGCACATTGAACAGATTTTGTGCTGAAACGTTTTGCTGTCAATATACAGTAAATTCACCCACGTGTCTGCTCTTTCGTTGCGTTTGCAGTCGTCACTGTTCCTCAAGCGGAACGTTTTTTACTAACTCTTTCTCTAAATCGTTTTCCCAAGCCCTCAATAGGCTGCCTATTAAGTTTCGTCGCGATATCTCCATCTCTCGTTTTTCTAGACTTCCAAGAATAAGGATGACAGGTTGTCAATCGGCGATCGTCGGCGTTGAAGCCAGACTTGTCTCTGAATACGACAAGATTCTACTCGTCCCGTCGCGTATGTCTAGTATGGTACCACTGAAACACGTTGGGCGACGATGTGCTGGGGTGAGTGGCTGTCGTCGCAACTGCTGGCGAAAGCGCAAATCTACCTGAGTCTATCTGTGATTCACAGTACGTGTCGATACAGATATGTCCATACCTACCGGTACACTTAGTCGAGTGTCGTCCGCTGTGAATTGTGGATATGTTACGACTTTCCGCGAAGTAAGGCGATCGAGGAGTTCGGACGTCCGCCAATCCCACTACCGCGACGCACGTTACCTTCCTTCAAACACTGTCGCCACATTCGGTCGACAGTTGTAGCTTCCTGTTGCTTTTCCGCCTCTGTGCGACGCGTGGACCAATCACCCGTACGTAGCCCAATGACGAAGCCTCTGGTAAAGGTGTGCTGGTAGGATTCCCGATGACGTCTTCCAGACATTCTGTCTCCTTACACATAATTTCGCCACCGATGCAGTGGTCCACACTCCCAGGTGAGGACGACCAAACTTAGCTACGCTGATTATTTACACTCCTTACACGTGCTTTCTCCACCAAGATCACTCCGATGCAGTGGTCCACACGCCCAGGTGAGAACGACCAAACACAGCTGTGCTGATTATATACACTCCTTACACGTGGTTTCTCCACCGAGATCACTCCGTTGCAGTGGTCCACACGCCCAGGTGAGGACGACCAAACACAGCTATGCTAATTATTTACACTAATTACACGTGCTTCTGACACCGAGATCACCTCCGATGCAGTGATACGTTTGCCCAGGTAAAGAAAACCAAACGCAGCTACATCAAGCCGTTTTGCCCTTTCATTTTCCTCACCTATCACGTTATTGGTTCGCGACTGCAACTATTTACATAATCCTACTGTCGACATATATTCACCAACTTGCATGACGTCCTGAAAAATACTTGGTGGTGTGACTTTTTCTATGTTCAATAGTTTATATAACGCAGATAATTTTATTTCCGGGGACCTTTTATATTAATTCCCCGCCAATACATTTTTTCATTAATTCACAGCGAATCCCCTGAAAATATGTTTATCAGTTTAGTTTTTTGAAGTAGCGATGGTAATCGACGTTTATTGATGATTATCGATTATTAGTATTCTTTTACAGAATTTGTCCGAAATATTCGTAGTCGTTATTACATACATCGGAAGTAGTTCAAGAGATTACTTTTTTCTTAGTTTTTTCTGTATGAAAAAAATGAATTTATTATCATTGTATGATAAAATTAAAGAAAAAGAGAGCGCAGTTCCATTTTTTCAATCTAAAGTAATTCTGCCTTCCAGTTTTAAGTGCCGCTTGGGACACGAAATTACTTTGAAACTAGGTAAACAAGACAGATGGAGATGTATCTACGTAGTTGTTCTGAAAAACCACTGTGTTCATTCAGTTATACACTGGCGTGCAAAAATTAAGGACGAGACGGTTTTTCGAATGTAACGTCGTGCAGAAGTGCTCCACATCGACTCAAATCATACCATAAGATCCCAAGATGTAAGAATATGGGACAAGTCAGCAAAACCGTCCAAACAAGGAATCCAAAGGATACGAAGGCACTTTATTGAAAAGGTAGCTTCGAGCACAACTGGACAGAAGACAGAAACGTCCATGTGACAGGCGGCTGCCAAGAAAAATCCAGTCTTTAGTAGGGGATATGATCACCCCTGACTGCATTGCAGGATTTACAACGTCTGTCCATGCTAAGGACGAGGTTGTCAAGGAGCTGTTGAGGCATCGCGGCCCATTCCCTCTTGTATCGCCAATCGCAGCTGCGGAATCGTTGCTGGCGACTGGTGACGTGCTGCCAAGCGTCTCACGAGAAGGTCCTACACGTGTTCGATTGGATTTAGGTCCGGGGACCTGGCGGGATAATTCATACGTTGAATATCTTTACTCTCCAACAGCTCTGCGACAGCCACTGTACGATGAGGTGTAGTGTTGTCGTCCATGAAGAGGAACGCTGATGTTTCTCGCCTTATACGCCAACGTCCATCCGTTTATGAAGCAGAAAACGTGACTTATCGGAGAAGGCAAATCTTGGCTAATCAGCGGAGGTCCAATTCCGATACTGCCGTGCAAATCTAAGCCTTTTCTGCTGATGCACCTTCGTTAGCATAGGTGCAGTGACCATCCGCTGCAGAGTGCGCTGAACTGTCGTTTGAGACACACTTTCGGTAGCCCCCTGGTTCATTCGGCCAGTGAGTGTCTCCATTATAGCGTGTCGATCGGCCCTCACGCACCTTCACATCCGACGTTCACCTCTCACATCGATGGCACGTGGTGCTCCGCAGTTTTCTCGTCGCTTATTCGCAATGGTGCCATTTCTCCAATCACGAAACACTTTAACCACAGCAGCACGCGAACAGTTCACAAACTGCGCTGTTTCAGAAATACTTCCACGCTTAGCTCGAAAGCCGATAATCATCCCTTTTTGCAAACCTGATAAATCGCTCCTTTTATCTATGAGAGTAACGAGTGATATATTTTCAGAATGTTTACAACACACCTTATATACCCTCCAAGCCAGTTCACGACACGTGTCTTCTTTAATTGGCTACGCGCTGTTGACATCAAAAGTAGGATGTTGTCACAAAAATGTGACTCGACTGTGTAGTTACCAATCGGACAAATTCTGTAAAATAATACTAATCATTGATAAACATCAATTATAACTTCAAGAAGCTAAACTGATAAACTTATTTTCAGGCGATTCGCTGTGGATTAATGAAAAAATGTATTGGCGGGGAATTGATGTAAAAGGTCCATTTCCGGATTACATGATTTGGAACACAAAAAAATATCAATTTTTCATATTGTTCTAAAAAGACACGCCGAAGTCTGAAAAAGTTCGGGAAATATTACTCTAAAAATTTAAATAGAAGTCAATACCATATACAAAAATGCATGTACTTACAGAGTATTCCGGTAGTGGGTTGCCATGACAGATGCCCATATGGTCACCAGAATTAAAGGGAGACCTGGAATGTTGAATAATAAAAGTATTACATCCTGTCGTATATTACCTTTAGTACAATTAATCAGTACTTTTAAGACATAGAAGGATTTTACAATGTACCGTACTCTATAGTGAAACGCAAATTTGCAGGTGGCGGTGCTCGAACCCTTGTGCTTCGGAGCCGAATGCTTTCCCAATTAAGCTACACCGACGGAGTTTGTCGCTGAAACTTTGCCGTTAATTCACAAAAAGAATCACGGAAAGTGGCTCGAGAATTTCAGATTTTTGTTTACAGTGTACGTTCCGTTTTCCTGTTCAAAAGGATAAGGATACGCCACACTGCAGCAAATGTCTGCACCGGCATCTCTTCAAAAACTGAATCTAAAATTGAAGCGACCAGTCGTACTAGGTGTAAATGGGTCGGCAGCATTCTGCAAAAATTACTCCGGGCAGCATGTTGCGTGCGGACCCGGGTGGCAACCAACGTTTCCTTGCTGCAGGCAAGCAGGTTGTCGCTAATTGCCTTAGCGTAAAGCCACCTCGAGACACAACTGCACGTTTACGGCCACACTTTCCCCGTTGGTTGGAAGCTTTGCGTTCTTCACGTAGTCTTGGTATACACGTGGGACAATCTGACGTGGAAGTCCCGACAGTTCAGCAGTTGTGGTAATTTGAACAACCGGCCTTTCTCGCAGCTACTGTTTGACCACGGTCAAACACACGTCGCTGCCTTTTCCCACGATTACTTTTCGGCGATTGGTTTCGAGGGTCGGATTGAGAGAGAGGTCTAACGGGGCTATAGCCGAGGGACCCACCATTACCAAGGGCCGAGGAGACATGCGCCACTACACCGCACACAAATAATACATAGCTTATATATTTATACGAGGGTTGTACCGAAAGTAATGCAAAAGTGGGCATAACTTTTTTAATAACAGACAGAGGTAGTTCAAATTGCACATGTTGGTAGAGTAACACTTCCTCTATATGAAAGGTACTACTCAACATGGTCTCCATCACAAGCAATGCATTTGCGCCATCGCCAACTCTCGAATCCTCTTTGAAAAAATTCAGGTGTGGACTGTTGTACCCACTTCTTCACAGCCACTTTCACCTAGTCCATGTCATTAAATCGTTGTCCTCGGAAACTGTTCTTCATTGCAACGAACGGGGGGAAGTCGGAGGAAGCCAGATCTGGGCTGTATGGTGATTGGGAGACCACCGACTAGCCTAATTTGCTGATCACCTGATTTGTTGCCAAAGATGTATGTGGTCTCGCATAGTCATGGTGAATGTAGATCCTTTTCAGATTCTTGTTCGGTCTCTTCCTACTTATGGCTTCTCTAAGCTTCTTGAGTGTCTCAAAGTGCCGCTCGCTGATCACTGTAGGGCCACGTTCCAGAAAATCAAAGAGAATGACACCCCTGCATTCCAAAAAACAGGCACCATGACTACCTGTGCTGATCGCTGGCTCTTGAACTTTTTAGGCCTTGGTGAAGAAGTGCGACTCCATTCCATGGATTAATCCTTCGTTTCCGGATCGTACAGATACGCCCACATTTTCATTCCCTGTCATCAGATCGAAAAAAGAACGCGTCTTCATTGGATGCAAACGCTTCAAGCAGGTCAGAGGAGACTTCCACCCTTCTCTCCTTCAAATCGCGTGTCAACTGCCGAGACACTCACTTTGCACACATTTTTCGATACCCTGTCTTCCACCATCTTCTGCATGTTATTGTGACCACAGTCCAGTTGTGCAACAAGCTCACAGATTGTGAAACGTCTCTCCGCGCTAATCAATTTATCCAGTTGTTGACGGTTCGTGTCAGTGGTCGCAGATCGTCTCCCACTGCGTGGTTTGTCTTCAATGCTGGTTTCCCCTTCTTTAAACTTCTTCATCCATCTGTGTACATTGCTCTTGTCAACGGTGTCATCCCTGTATACATCCTGTAGCCTTCTGTGGATGTCGGACAGCCTGCACCCTTCCATCGTCAAGAACTCAATGACGGCACATGGCTTCTTCTTGGAATCCATTGTTTACCTGCAATGAAGAAGAATTGTTACTATAGAGGAAGAGTTAATCTACCAACATGCGCAACTTGAACGACCTCTATCATTTAATAAAAATTTATGCCCACTTTTGCATTACTTTCGGTACAACCCTCGTATATAGAGAGAAGTAAAATTGTTTTAGTTTTGCCTCGTATGATTCGCACTCGATCGCAAACAGATTTCGAGGAAGCCACTCACTAAGAGTAAACGTTTCATGCCGCTGTGTACAGCGGGGTCGAAGAGGCAGTTTCAGCATTTTTACTACCGTTCTCCTACATCTTTCTGCTTGGACTTGGAACCGTTAATCGACGAAATCTACTGCGACTGCACATTGTGTAACAAAAAAGATGCACCAAGAAAAGTTTACAATGCTAAATTATTAAAAATTCCAAGACAAAATCTAGGAATCTTAAGCTTGCAACTTATGTTCTTGTAAGGACAGTGGAAAATATAGTGACTTTTTATGAAAACACTGCAGATAATTTATTAGTTTGAAGAATGCACTACGTATTAATTATCACAAGCATATTGCTACAGTTTCGTGTTTTAACGGACTTCAATAATGATTCTTCGTCATAAGCTCTTTGGGGGCCCACTCAGATATCTTAGCCTTGGTATCCCACTCACATGTCTTAGCCTAGGGACCCACAAGAATTTAAGGTGGTTCCACCTAAAATCTCTGCCTTATTTACATATTGTCAATGGTAAAACTTCTTTACATATTTTCTTCGCAATTAATGTATTCCCAAGGATGAAAATTTACACATCGATAAAACTGAATTTAAGTTATAGCATGGGATACTTAATACTTACTAAATCATAACCATAATTATATTAAAAATCCATCATTTTTATTTGAGTAATGTTAAGACCTGTTAGTAGATGGCGCGACATGTGCATTGATGACGTCAGTAGACAAATAAATGCTGGATTGCTTAGTTATGGTTATGTTTTAGCAAGTTTTAAGTATTCCATGCTATAACTTAAAGTTAGTTTTATCGATGTGCAAATGTTCATCCTTGGGAGTACATTAATTGCGAAGAAAATATGTAAAGAAGTTTTACCATTGGAAACATAAGGCAGAGATTTGTTGGTTTCCAATGCGCCGAGATCTGCTCTATTTATTGGCATTACTAGTTCTTTAGTGTCTCACGTGACTGAGCGTAATACTTCTGCTTTGCATATTGTTATCAGGGAGTGAATACAATGATTTGTCCATTCAATGTAATAAAGATGAAAACTTCTTGGCGAACGGATCGTCGAATTCAAATTTTGCAGACATGTTTTTGTACCTACATCTACGATTGCGCAACATGAAGCCACACGATGTAAATCGATTTTTCCGCTCAGTAAAAGAAATTTCATGCGCTTCTAAACAGTCGCTTCGCAAATGAAGAAACAACAACGTACAGTTTTACATAAATGGAATCTAAAAGTAAATAAATTAATTAAAACCGGATTAAAATGTTACATTACTGACAAAATGCCTGCAGTTAAAAGAACATTTCATTCCAGATGATTTCCACGAAGTTTACCTTGTTTAACAAAATTGCTCACACTAAAAAATAAAACGTGCGTAAGTCTTGCTGTTATCGACCAGTGAATAACCAACTGTGTACAGCTGTATAGATTTTTTTAATTAGCTCATAATTAATATAGAAATTGAGTCAATTCGTTTCCTAGTTTTCCTCTTTTTCAAACAGGGCTTATATTATTACCTGTATCCATGGCAGCCACGGGAAACTTTCACAGATTCACTTTTATGTAATTTGGGAACAGAGAGATACGGAAATATAATCCTTTGTACTTTAATTGAAATAGCAGCTCATGGAGGTCTTTTGTGGGAGAACGCAACGAAACTAACTTTTTTGTATTATTTCCTGTTACAGATTTGATCGCCGTCTTGGTGTCTGAGTAGTTAGAGGCGCGGCATTAAGGATTCGAGTTCCGAATGAGGCATGGGTGGTGCATTTTTCCCCTCCTAGAAGCAGTAGCTCAACATTTGGGACGGGTGGATACTTATACACTTAGATATTCATGAGGGCAGTTACACCCTGAAACAAAAAAAAATGTGCAGAAAGACTCGGAAGATTTGTAATGTATCCATACAAAGCTTTAACACCGCAGTCTTCGCACCTTATCAAGTACGCACTTCATCTAGGTTTTGATGTGTATGCCCTTGAGTGTAACAGTGAAGACAAAGCTTTTCCACAGCGTGTTATACTAGGGTGTCTGAAAAAAATGGCATTTTTGCATAGCACAGTTTCACGAGATAAATATGCGTATTTTCTGCTGGGCAGTTTTCCTGTGCTGCTGTCGACTGAAAGTGCGTATTGAGGGGAATCAATCAAGGCGTGAAGTAAATATCGCGACCCATGCGTTGAGCGTATACCGCGGTCAATTACAATGGCTACAAAGTTTGAGATATTGGTTCTATTGTGATATTACTGGAAACAGGAGTTTAAAGCTGCTGAAGCAATCCGAAAAATTAACGAAGCTTAAGGCGAAGGCCTGGCGTTTACTCAGACTAGGCAAACATAGTACAAGAAATTTGCGGGCTGGTGACTTGAGCTCGAAAAGGAAGGTTCGGGTAGGCTCATTGCGCTGAAAGATACTCCACTAACAAGCATTCGCAAATTATCAAAATAACTGGGAGTTTTTAAATCTCCCATAGCTGAGAACCTGCGCAAGATCGGAAATGTTTACAAACCCATGCCGTGAGGTGCTTCATGAGCGCACCCGAGTTCAAGCTCAACGAATTGTCGAAGTAAGCAATGAACTGCCCAGAAATCCACGCAATACTTGATTTATCAAACGAATAGTTACAGGGAATTAAAAGTGGATCTAGATTATCCACAACAGTGGTTGAATAGAAGTGAGCCAGCTTTACCTACCCCTAAACGCCGACGTTTTGAGGAAAAGTTCATGCTGTCTGTCTGGTGGAATTATGAAGGTGTAATCCACTTTGAGCTCATTTTGAATGGTCGGTCTATCAGTGGCGAACTGTATTCTCAACAAATGGACATCATGTATGGCAAACGTCAATGGAAGTATTCTGCCTTAGTCATCCAAAAGCCAGTACTGATGCAATAAGACAATACAAAACCTCATACTGCTAATCGGACCCAAGCTAAACTTCAAGAACTGCATGCAATCGAGCTGCTGCATCACCCAGCATACAGCCCCAGATCATGTCTCTTCAGACTACTTGTTTTGGGCGATGGCGCATTTTCTCCGTGGCAACCAGTTGACTACTTTGAACGATAACGAACGCTAGTGCCAAGAGTTCTTTGGCTCTAAACGACGGAAAGCTTTTCTCTTTTTTTTTTTTTTTTGATTGGAGGTTTAACGACCACCGTGAGCAACTCAGTGGGCTTTAAGTAGTCGCCTGTCCCTAATTTAGGGTCACTGGTTCTAGGGAAGGAAGAGAGCCAGTGCAGTAAGACAAACACAACATCCATGCCTCACCGGGATTCGAACCATGACCGCTTTCGGACGAATGATCAGAAGCCATCGCTTAGAACACTGCGCCACCGGGGCTGCACGGAAAGCTTGATAATATGCAGGAATTGAACAACTGGCAAACAGACGGGTTTAAACTGTTGAACATGATGACATGTTCTTTGAAATTTAGCTTGGATTCTTCCGAGGTCTGGGTAAGTGAAACTTTTGTACCAGAAACGCCTTTTTATTTTCAGGACACTCCAATATTTTCTGGTAAGATATCGTTCAGCCCAAGTGATGGCATGAATCATTTTTGGAAGTTCATTCATTATTCACGCAAAAGAGTCGTTCACGAAATATCATTCAAACGGAGGACCATTCACTTTCCAGAGTTCTTCATTTTCTACGCTCAACGACTAAATCATTCGTTGCAGGGATTTCGTGTTTACGACCAAAGCGCATTCAAGACCACAGCTCTTTAAAGCAAACTGCTCGAAGGAAAGCGAAGTGTTCATCATTCACAATGAATAACTTGCTCGTAGCGAATGATTCGATGACACCTTTCAGATCAGTGACATTCACGTATTATTCCCATTATAGTAATTCACCATTATTCCCTAGCTGATTGCACACTCACGTAACGGTTGACCCTGCGTAATTCTCGGCATTACTTTTCTTAATGATAATTCATTTCCGAATCTGTGAAAACAGGTATTTGTCGGTGATGGAGATCGAAATCGTGGCTCCTTGCTCCGGAGTGAGTTGCTCTAACCGTCTAAGCTACACCGACGGAATGTATCGCCGCAGATTTGCCGTCTTGACATTGCTTAACCTCTGTAGTACGTCACATCATCTCCTTCCTAATTTGTTTTGAAGCAAAGAAGGAACCTTTCATTAATTCCAGGCGATGTGCGGTACGAACATCACTCATTTTTCAAGAATCCAACGGCCAGTAGATTCATTTTACGTTCGGGCGCCAATGTGAAAACAGGAATTTTTCGGTGATGAAGATCGAAACCGCGTTTCTCCGCTCCTGAGTGAGTTGCTCTAACCGACTAAGCTACACCGATGGAATGCGTCGATGCAGATTTGCCGTCTTCGCACGTGCTTCACCTCTGTAGAACGTCACAAGTCATGAGGGCGGAATTAAGTTAAATGCGCTGCGACTTCAGTTGGTATGGGATTTAAATGATCATTCACAGCTGGGTGAGAGCGAACCATTCACGGCGAAAAGTCATTCCCTGTGAACGAGTCGTTCACGAATGCTCTATCATGATTCAGCACAAGTGGAATGATAAACAGTTATGTTTGAATATGAGGGCCAACAGCCCGACCATAAGCAAGGGCAGCACGACAGTTCATGCTTCGTCTTGCATCATGCAGAATAGACGGATTACACAGATCCCCAAATTGTTATACAGAGCGTGAGTCGAAAGTTTTGCAATATTTGGATCACTTTATGTCTTCATACGCACATTTACGACGAAAGCTGTTATGTATTCAAAGTATAAAACATCGTGTTGCACTGTCTTTAGCCATCTGTCAGCTAGTTCTTCGATTCCGCCGCGGTACCAGTTCTTGTTATTCGAGGCGAAGAACTCCTTCACCCCAGCTGCTACCTCCTCCTGGTTGTTGAAGCGCCGCCCGCGAAGGAAGCAGGCCATGGATAAGAACAAGTAATAATCCGACGGGGCAAGATCCGGACTATACGCTGGGTGTGGCATCAATTTGATGCCCTCAAGCTCCTGGAGTTTTGCCCAGGTAGTTCGCGCGGTATGCGGCCGAGCTTTTTCCTCTTGTAGGAGAACGCGCTTTTTGTTCACCTGTGCCGGGTACTTCTATTCCCAAACGGCATACATCCGCTCCAGCTGTTCAGAGTAGAATTTGGCGTTGATGGTTCGACCGTCTGGAACATATTCGTAATGGATTATCCCCTCGAAATTCCACCAGACGCAGCGCATCACCTTGTGCTCGAAGCGCCCACATTTGGCAACAGGTGCTGGAAGCTGGACCGGGCTCAAATACTGCCGTTGTGTGTTAGGATTACAGAAATAGACCGATTTTTCATCGCACGTAACAGTCTCTTGATGAAACGTACATCGCGCGGGTTTTCCAGGAGTTTCGTGCACACTTCCACTCGCCGGTTTGCTTCAGCTGGCGTCAGTTAGTGAGGAACAATGCGGCTGCTCCAGTAGACCTTGCTGAGGTCCTGAAGGTGACGAACCACGGTGGTCTGTGATATGCTCGGCTAGCCTGATAGTCTCCTAGTGCTGATTGTCGGATTTGTCTCTAGGGCCTGGCGCACAGCCTCCGAATCCACGGTTCGCGGCCTACCTGACCTTGGCTGGCCGTCGAGGTTTCTGTCACCTGAGCAAAATTTCTTGAACTATCTGGTTGCGGTGCTGTAGTCCACGGAACCTTCCCCTTTCACATGACAAATATTTCGTGTTGCCTGAACAGCGTTATGGCTGAGTTCAAGCTCGTAAAGCAAAAGTTCCCTAATTAGCCGATTGTGGCTGTTCATCTTTTAGGCGTCCCAATCACTGACTGAACTTTATATCTTACTACCACTTTATATCCCTTTCGACTGAACGCAGTGCGCGATTTGAACTAGTTTAAACACGTGACATACCCGCCGCAGTTCATGCGTTTTTATGCAAATATTGCAAAACTTTCGACTGATCCTCTGTATTAGAGTGTCCAGATAGACGGTACCGAAAATAAAAATGCATATCTCGGGAAGTATTTATTATATACACTTCTGGTTTGTGCCACTATAAAGTAGAAATGTCAAAATTTTTCTACTCACTATAATTGTCTCAATGAATTTCAATGTGGGCACTCTTGGTGGCCCGACAAACATCCGGACGAAAGTGGACCATTACTTGAAGCATGTTCGGAGTAACGGTTTCCACAACGTCCATTATGCGAGCTTTCAGGTGCTGAAGGTCAGTGATCTTGATCTGGTAGACAATGTTTTTGACATGACCTCACAGGAAATATCCAGTGGGGTCAAATCTGGCGACCGAGGAGGCCAAGCAATTGGTCCGCCTCCGCCAATATCTCTCCTAGTCATTTCGCGGTTCAGGTGATGATAATCCGCCAATATCTCCCCTAACAATGAGGCTGAAATGTGGGGGCGCCCCGTCGTGTTGAGAGACTGAGGTGGTAGCTGGGATAGCACCAACAGTTCCAGTATGTCGAGGTACGAGACCCAGGTGACAGTTTCTTCCGAAAAGAAGAAAGGTCCGATCAGCTTATCGTGCATCAAGCCGACCCAGATGTTAACTTTGGCGTTGCGTCCCTCTAGCTCACGTGTGACGTGTGGATTTTCATTACCATAAAATCCTGCAGTTGTGCCGATTTACAGTCTCACTGATATGAAAGGTAGCCTCATCCGAGAGCCCACTTTATAGAGGAAATCGGGTGTTGTGTCAATTTATTCCAGCATGTCTACAGCAAAGCTTGTGCCTGCGACACGGTCATTCGGTTTCAATGCCTGAAGCATTTGAATCTTGTACGCCCTTTGACAAAGGCGCTTGGGTACCACATCGCGCACCGTTGAACATGGAAGGTTTAGCTGCGAGCTAGCAGCCCGAATTGATTTGCGCGGACTACGCAGGAATGCCTCTCTGATGCGTACGACATTTTGTTTCATACGTCTGTGACTTTCTAGGAGACTTCTCACGTAACAGACTTCCGGTAGTCCTCAGTTTGTTGTCCCAGAACCAGATGCTTTTCTGTGTTGATGATTTTCGCGTCCATGCTGCGTTCTGAAACGACGCTGAACAGCAACAACAGACTTTAATTCGGCAAGCCACAGCACTCATACAGCTTTCTCCTGCGGTGTCGACATTCTGACTGAGCTCGTCTGCGGTCAGTCGGGATGCCGACACTAGCTGGCACATGCGCGTGAGCGGGTACCAGTTGACTCACGCACGTGAGTGGCGCACGGGAAAAACTTTGAAAGATTCCGATGGCGCAAACTAGAAGTGAATATAATACATACTTTCCGAGATATTTTTTTTTATTTTGGATACTTTCCAGCCGGACACTCTATTAAAAATTGAGTTATTTTGGCAATGTTGCATATATCTGCGGTGCTAAATGGAAATACGATTTTAGTTGTACTCTATCATGTAAAGATTTCCATAAATGATGCAGCGCTTTGGGCGAAGTATGCTTAGCTACCACCGCTTTTTAGCTACCGATGAACCAGAACCAAATTGTACCCAAAATTTTCGGCGCTTCCCAAACATAAGTTTTCACATAGAGGCCTGGTTTTACAAAAGCTGTGGCAAAACAATTCCCTTCCCTTTAAATCATCTCAGCAGTACCGTCCATAAACCTGTCACTGGTGGTAAATGCCCCTTCTACCGGAGTCATTGGTGATCAGGCTCCCTTTATGGGAGTAGCGCTTTCTTCTAGTCTATAAGATATAACGAAGTAAATTTCTCCGTCATTTTTATCCACGCCGGAGATCGAACCCGGGCTCCTCATTCCGGAACAAGTCGCTCTACCAATTGAGCTACGCGGACCTTCGTTGTCGGTGCTATCTGCCTTTATGTCGTATGCGTCCTGCTGGACAGGCACGTCACATCTCCCCCACCCCCGAAAGAGGGCCGGGGGCGTGGCCCACGGGTCAGCCGTGACCATGAATCTCGTAGGCAGCCATCCACTGAAGAACGTGCACTTGAGAACTCCCAGTCAATCTAGTGTGTGGAATGCAATGTCACACACGTTTATTTTTCAAAGCGCTGGAGAAGGGATTCTCTTATTTTTCTATCTCGCGGTGTGGAAAGAACATCACACCACTACGAGATTTTGAACGGCCGGGTCATCCGGAAAGTTCGGGCGCCATTATAACAAAGTAAATTTCTCCGTCATTTTTATCCACGCCGGGGATAGAAACCGGGTCCCTTCATTCCGGAATAAGTCGCTCTACCAATTGAGCTACGCGGACGTTCGTTGTCGCTGCTATCTGCCTTTATGTCGTCGGCGTCCTGCTGGGCAGGCACGTCACAAAGAGTTATTAACTGGTTTTTTGAATTGTATTTTTACGTTAACTTCAAAATACTTAAAACTTAGCTTAAAGTTAGTAGACATATTGAATTAGCTTTACTTGAGTAGCTTAGCTCGTAGACTTAATTTGTCACCCTCCCTGATGTGTCTCAGTCGTTTGTACAAGGATTGAAAATTTATTAGTGAGAACGCAATGGTTACACTGGAATATAACATAAGATGCGACTCTAGCCGCCTATATCCCTTCGATATGGTCACCAGAATATTCAAAACCAGCTGCCATCTGTGTAGACGTATTTGTATGCCGTCAGCAAGGTGAGACGCGTTGATCTTTGCCATGGACCGCTCTACGGCTTTTACAATGCCGTTGGTGATCTTGAAACGAATCCCCCGAAAGAGTATTTTCAACTTTGGGAACAAATCGAAGTCACAGGGACTTCAGTCAGGCAAATTAGGAGGGTGGTACAACACTTCCCAACCCCATGGATAGAACAGATCGAGAAAACGCCAATAACATGGCAGCGAGCTACACGGTACGACCTCCAGCAACTTCCACTTATAGCCAACAACGCTGTTCGAACTTCGTAAACATGGCTTTAGACTGCTTACCAAGTATGAGGTGTGTTTGCGTCGCTACTTTGGATATGCCGTTCGAGAGGGAATTCAACCATTCTACCCAGGGATACGTCGGGAATGAGCATTACATAGGGGATACCCGTTAGATTCTCATGCAGGACTCCCGTCTCCTCTGCAGCACGATTCTCACTAAATAATCTCCAACGCCCAAAGCTGAAAATCTTAATTTAATATAACACTTAAAAGATCACGACCAACGCTTAATGTTAACGTACTGTAAGTCCCCTTACGAATATCTGAACCACTTTTTTAATTCGTTAATCAAATGCATCAAAAGTCTATAATTAACTGGTCTGCTTAGCGTTGATCTCGCTGATGTTAGGCTTCTATGCCGGAATTCGACCATGGAAAACCATTTCCTTCAGCTTTAGATAAGACGTTATGACGCTGGCATTGCTTAAGGAGGTATTCCCAAATTCGGCCGTGTGTGTTGCAACCAAGAAGAGACAAATTTGTCGCACCACATGTTTCAGCACTCTGCGATCGCGCTCTGTCATTTTGCATGGCCAAACAGGTCGCGATTGCGCTGTTGTTGCTCCTAGACGCTTAGATCTCACAATAACGTCACTTGCAGTTGATCGAGGAGGTTGCAGCAGGGCAGACATTTCCCGAACTGATTTATTGCTAAGATGGCATCCTACGAACGTGCTACGTTAAAATTCACTGAGCTCTGTCGCACGGCTCATTCTAATGTGCACGCTTGGCTAGGATGTTTACCAGGTCACGTGCGTCTTTTCACACCCGTACGGGCCGTGGCTGTGACGTATATGGGCAAATCCACTGCTCAGAAGAAGCGTCTGGATACTTTTGATCATGTAGTGGGATATTCAAACTGCTTGTAGATCACTGAGTTGCTCACGGTGGTCGTTAAACCCCGTTAAACCTCGATATTCAAACTCCTTGAATAATTAAGTAAAAGGCCAGAGAAAAGAATCAGCATAAGAGACACACGTAACAATTTCGACATTTTTATCCTTCCACTTACTGAAAGGTCAAAGGGGATGAATATAATCTAATACGACTTTCTGATATCAACACAGATTTCAATCAAACGATAGCAATAGTAGATCACATATGCACTGACGGAAAAAAATCCGAACACCACGAAAAAATAGTTGTAGAGGAATGAAATGGCGGCAATACATTTGTATAGGTAACATATTTAATCGATTAAGGTTTCAAGATCACAGCTTAATGTAAGCGCGAGAAGGGCCATTTTAAATGTGAAATGCTGGTACATTAATAATCGGTGTAACCGCCAGAATGTTGAATGCAAGCACGCAAACGTTCATGCATTGTGTCGTACAGGTGCTGGATGTCAGTTTGTGGGATGGAGTTCCATGCCTGTTGCACTTAGTCGGTCAATACAGGGACGGTTAATGCTGGTTGGGGGTGACGCTGGAGTTGTCGTCCAATGATGTCCCATACGTGTCGATTGTTGAAAGATCTGGTGATCTAGCAGGCCACGGCAACATATCGACACTCTGTAGAGCATGTTGGGTTACAACAGCGGTATGCGGGCGAGCGTTATCCTGTTGTAAAACACCCCCTGGAATGCTGTTCATGAATGGCAGCACAACAGGTTGAATCACCAGACCGACGTACAACTGCGCCGTCAGGGTGCGTGGAATAACCACGAGAGTGCTCCTGCAGTCATAGGAAATCGCTCCCCAGACCATAACTCCAGGTGTAGGTCCAGTGTGTCTCGGCCGCAGACAGGTTGGTTGCAGGCGCTCACCTGGCCTCCTTCTGACCAACACACTGCCATCACTGGCCCCCAGGCAGTACCGGCTTTCATCAGAAAACACAACAGATCTCCACTCCATCCTCCAATGAGCTCTAGCTTGACACCACTGACGTCGCAAACGGCAGTGGTTTGGAGTAAGTGGAATGCACGCTACAGGGCGTCTGGCTCGGAGCTGTCCTTCAAGTAACCGATTTGTAACAGTTTGTTGTGTCACTGTGGTGGCAACTGCAGCTCGAATTGCTGCCGCAGACGCGGTACGATACGGCCTCGTTCAAACTTCGTGAGGCCGCAGACGCGGTACGATACGACCTCGTTCAAACTTCGTGAGGCCGCCCCGGTGGCGCAGTGGTCTAAGGCGCTGGCTTATAATCATTCGTCCGTAAGGGGTCCGGGTTCGAATCCCGGTCAGGCATGGATGTTGTGTTTGTCTTACGGCACTGGCTCTCTCCCTTCCCTGGAACCAGTGACCCTAAATTAGGGACGTGCGACTGCTTATAGCCCATTGAGTTGCTCACGGTGGTCGTTAAACCTCCAATCAAAGAAAAAGAAGAAAACTTCGTGAGCTATTGATAATGGCTTCTTCGTCTTCTTAAAGGCATTCTTGACTAACATCAACACACTACGTCGAATCTCAACGATAACTAACGCTCACGAACGTTACAGCGCGTATTTACAATAAACCTGCTTTGCATGTTCCGAGGGGCACTACTAGCGCCACACGTATGCGCCGAGCGCGAAATTTGCATAGACGTCATCTTACAGATATACTCTCACCACCTACCAACTGTCGTTTATCTAACACAACCCGTTCTTGGTGTTGGGATTTTTTTTCCGTCAGTGTATATCAAAGAGGTCGTAATTCTTTCGTAATATCAATGCTTTACACAATCTATATATTCTATCTTAATATCTCTATTACATAAACCTCTCTCTCTCTCTCTCTCTCTCTCTCTCTCTCTCTCTCTCTCTCTCTTCTTACTACACTGCTGAAACTAATTAGGGGAGCATGTAA
This sequence comes from Macrothele yani, assembly GCA_039090855.1. Classification (NCBI taxonomy): domain Eukaryota; kingdom Metazoa; phylum Arthropoda; class Arachnida; order Araneae; family Macrothelidae; genus Macrothele; species Macrothele yani. The sequence goes on along the minus strand of CM076996.1, from coordinate 103,103,684 downwards.
AAGCTAATCGTGTCATATCTTACCGAAACGTGAAAAACCCAAGTCGATTGTGACGTAGACAGCCTAATCATGCATATCCTTATGCAAAGTAGCGTATGTGATGTCAGAAGGCATGAATCACAGATTAGGATGAAAACGAAGGATTTCCGGGATCTCCCTTATTCAGCCGCGTTTATCGTGACGTTTCGTTTCTTGAAGTCTTCGCTTCGAACGATGTCTCAACAGCATGATTTATCAGAATTAAAGGCGCGGAGAGCTATTGGCGGGCTGGAAACAGGTCTGACACAGCGGGTTGTAACAGAAGACATTCGAGTGTTACTGTTATTTCCCGACTGTGGACATGATTCCAGGATACGGGAAGTGTTCGAAGAAGGCAATGTCAAGGCCGTCTACGAGCAACTATAGCAAGGGATGACCGTTATTTATTGTTAACAGCCGGTCGGATCAGGTGGCAAAACGCTACTCAGCTCCAGAGACAGCTTCTCGTGTTAACAGGATGCAGCTTGTCAACTCAGAATATCCGTAACTGCCTTCACCAAGGTGGCCAATGGCGTGTGTCCCTTTAACCTCATGACACTGTACGGCCCAAAGAAACTGGGCTGAGGAACATCGTGATTGGGGACACAACGAATGGAGTCAAGTTACCTTCTTTGATCAGTCGAGATTCAGTCTGGAGTCTGACAATCAACGAATTCTTATCTGGAGGGAACCTGGCACACGAAATATCCCAGGTTTTGTGCAGGAAACATCACATTACGGCGGACATGGATTGATGGTCTGGGCAGGTATAAGTATCGGTGGACGTACGTACCTGCACGTCATCCGAAACGGCAGTCTGAGGGATATATAGAGACGTACCTGTACGTCATCCGAAACGGCAGTCTGGCTCAGAGATATAGAGACGAAATTCTCATACCTATTTTCATGCTGCATGCTGCAACCGTCGATAATTCGTTCCTTTTCATGTACAATGACGCTCGACTTCATCGTGTTCATCTAGTGGAAACCATGCTTCAAGAGGAGGGAATCGAGCGTATGATGTGACCAGCATGCTCCCCTGACTTAAATCAATTCAGCATGCCTGGGATGCACTTGGTAGGCGCATTGCAGCTCGGCCGGCACATCTGTTGGTTCTTCGTGAACTGGAGACCATTGTCATTGACAAGTGGCGGAGATACCCTCCAAACCTCCTGAATAACCTCATCAATTCCATGCCACCTAGATATACAACGGTCTTAACCATTCAAAGGGTCGACATACCCTATTAGGGGTCAGTTACCAACTTCAAGTCATTTTTCTTGTTGTACAGATGTGCATATTGTTGTATAACATGTCGCATCATGTGCATTAAATGATAATATTGCATAAACATTCGCTAATGTGCTTTTACTTGCCCATATTACTAAATATTCTACTGAATCTTACATAAAAATTATATTTTGCGCAGGAAGATACGTCAGTCGCCCATGATTTTCCTTACGGTATCTCTTGCTCCCCTGATTATTTCGAGCAGAGTACATCCAATGTTATTATTTTATCTAGTTCTGATTCACTGTCGGTGTTGCCAAGTTGTACAAGCTGTTCGGAGAAGTAATTTATCGTTCAGTGAGAAAATACTTAATCAAAAATTAACGTAATTTACATAAGAAAACAGAAACTCAAAAGAAATGATACATAAAGGCATACGTCACAGACGTTATTTGGCAAACTTAGGGAAACATTTCACAGGAAAGTTATCAAAATTTAGTTGAGCAAAACCGAAGTAGATTGCTGCAATTCTGAAGGAGAAAGGCGGTTGAACACAGATGGTCCTAATAAATTGGCCATATTAGACAGATAACCTACTGAACCTACTAAATAAGCGTTATAAAGTATTTTTTTTATTGGAGGTTTAACAACCACCGTGAGCAACTCAATGGGCTATGAGAAGTCTCCCGTCCCTAATTCAGAGCCACTGGTTCCAGGGAAGGGAGAGAACCAGGGCCGCAAGACAAACAGAACATCCATGCCTCACCGCGATTTGAACCCAAACCCATCTGGGACGAATGATCACGAGCCAGCGCTTAGACCACTCATCCACCTGGGCAGTAGTTATGAATTAAATGAGAGTACTTCTGTAAGTACCCAAATCCATTATCTCTGTTGTATCAAAATTCTCAGTTGTTCCGAAGATTGTATTAAACTGACGAGCTTACTTTAGGGGTAAAAATGGGGGTGGGGCAAAACATTATACATTACTGTAACTTTTGCAATAACTGGAGCTAGGGCTGAAGTAGTATCACGCTTCACTTAAAAGAACGGAAATTGGAAAGAGCCATTCCCAGAGAGAGTCAGTTGTTCGAAGTTCTCTTAAGAAAATGCTTAAAAATTTATATTTCATTTGGCATTTCAAAAACGATGCCTTTGGTCTCTTTAAAAAAGCAAGCATACTCTTCCACTGTCACATAAATGCAGATCATCCGGAAGCAATTTGATTGGGTTGGAAATGGTTAATTTCGTCTAACCGAACTTATTGAGAGAGAGGGATTTCGGATTGCATTATGTCTTGCGATAAAAGCAGAGAGGGAACGAAACTGACAAGCGAAATAGAATCCAAATCACTTACCCCATCCCACGCAGTGGAAGAAGGCGAATTTCAGATCCCTTGGGAACACCACGATGATGCTCGTATGAAGATGACTGCCTTCAAGAAGCATCCAAGTGAAAACAGATGTCCTCGTGTATTCCATTAATACGTAAAACGATTCGCATAGCACCGGCTGTGGAAAGAAGAATAGGAACTATATTAATGGATCATTTGAAAATAGTTTCCGTTTTAATATACAATTATCCTAGTCTGTAAACTGTTACATGCTAAAACTCATGTGAGGATCTCAATTAGATATTTAAATATTTCTTGCAAGCGGATTCGATTACATATGTTACTAAATTTTGATTAATTATGCAGTTGTTCTTATGTTTTATCCTCGGCGACTATACACCGAGGAGCCAAAACATTCTGACCAGCTAGTCTTTATGCAAATCGAAGCAGGTAAGCGACGGCACGTTTGAAGGTCATTAAACGGTACAAATATACTGAGTTCTGTTAATCAGTGTTGTTCTTCAGACGGGAAAGGCAGCAGACCATCCGGAAAGCCCTATCTCGCCTATGTTAAATCCACAAACTGTATGCACCTTTTCCTAGATTTTTAGTACGCATATTAAACACACATTTATATATACACCGATCAGCCGAAACATTAAACCACCATCTCCCTAATATAATGTAGGTCTTCCTTTTGCCGCCAGATGAGCTCTTACCTAATGAGGCATAAATTCAACGAGATTTTGGTATGCGTCTCTTGACATTTGGTACCATGAGTGCAACAGAAGATCCGCAGTTCTCGTAAATTAAATGATCGGGGCGATGTTGCTCGTTCCCGTTTCTCCAACTCAAACCACAAATGCTCGATAGGATTCATGTCTGGCGAATTTTGGTGGTCATGGCAATAAATGGAATTCCTTTTCGTGCGCTTGAAACCATTCCTGAACCTTCTTCGCAGTGTGGCATGGATGTGTGGCATGTCTTGTTGAAAGACACCATCTCAGCCAGGGTACACAGTTGCCATAAAAGGGTGTACTTGGTCAGCCACGGTGTTCAGGTACGTGACAGCTATCAGAGTTCGCTCTACAGGGATAATGGGTTCAAGTGTTTCCCAAGAAAATATTTTCCAGACGATCACACTCCCTCCAGCCGCATGGATCAGTCCCACAGTGCATCCAGGTGAGAAGGCGTCCATGGGTAAACGTCACACACGAGTTCGTCCATCGACATGGTGTAACAGAAAACGGGATTCGTCTGATCATGAGGCCCTCTTCGAGTTTTCATGGTCCAATGTCGATGATTACCTGCCCGCTGCAGGCGTTGACGAGTCTGCGGTTGCGGAGACCCATATCCAAGAGCATACGATAAACTGCGTGTTTGGACACATTGGGCCCTTCACCACAGTTGAAATTATGTGTAATGTCAGCCACAGTAGCCATTCTGTTGCTGCGGACAAGACGAGATAGCCTGCGGTGACCTCTGGCATCAGTGAGGGGTGGCCTGCCCACAACGTGTCGACGGCTCGAAGTGCCACCTGTTTCGGACCATCTTTGAAAGGTACTAACTGCTGCATAGCGTTAGCAACCTACCAGTGTCGCTGTTTCGGAGATGCTCTTACCAAGGCGTCTTGCCATAACGATCTTGCCTTTGTCGAAATCAGATAAATCCTTTGCTTTTCCCATGTTGAGACAGAACGAAATACTGACTGAGAGATCTCTGACCCGGGGATTTAATACGTAATACACTGAAAAAAATTTGCCGCAACAGCAAAAAACTTGCTACTGCAGCAAATTTCGCCAGTGAATATAGGCACAGCAAAAAGATTTACTGGCAATACTAGTGAATTCTGCTTTGCTGCAGTAGCAAGATATCCGTTTCCTGTGGCAAGTTTTTTGCTCGTCTAGCAAGCCAACTTTGCTGCTTCAGCAAATGTTTCTGCTACAGAAGCCGATCTCCAGCAATGTGAATTTGCTAGTCTAGCAAATCAACTTTGCTACTTTAGCAAATATTTTCTGCTAGAGACGCCGATCTCCAGCAATTTCGATTTGCTGGTCTATCAAACGAACTCTGCTACTTCAGCAAATATTTCTGCTACAGATGCCGATCTCCAGCAATGTCATTTTGCTCATCCAGCAAACAAACTTTGCTACTGTAGCAAATATTTTCTGCTACAGAGCAAAATTCTTTGCAATGTTGAATTTCTACTTCAGCCAAGATGTAATGCTACAAACACAAATCTATAGTAATGTTGATTTCCTTGTTGGAATTTACTAAATTCCATTTATTTCTTGATATACTATCCTGGCAAATCAACATTTCCGGTGATTTATCAGTGTATATAGCAGATATTTTTTTGTTAAAGTAGCATAAAAATAATCATTCCATAATTAAAAGTACTTAAACAATCACCATTTTTTGCAAAAATTTCCTTATATTTCAGTGGATTCACGAGTAATGCAACAATTCCAGCAATCGCTACAGGGATTTCGTTACCAATAAAATTTATAATAGTAAAGCAATTAGTGATAAAGTTGAGAATCCACCAGCCATGGAATTAATACACTATAGGTTGTATATATATATATATATATATGATCCCTGTCTACCCCCCCTCCATATGTATTCACACCCTTCATTTTATCAAATTGTTTGCAAAATAAAAAAATAAATAAATAAAATAAATTAAAAATAAGTTTTTTAGGATCTTTTTAACGAATAAAATTTTTAGTATCCCTCAATAATTTAATTTTTCCTACACACAAGCAAAACATTTCCCTAGCAAATGAACTGCTTTCAGCAGCTGTATGAAAAAATTCGCAAACACCCCAAAAAATGTATAGAACTTTACAATGCCAGCTGTTTGTAAAATTCCATGAGCAGTGCAACAAAATCAGAGGATGGAGAGGGCACATCACTGTACTAAAAGTATCTATAAATTTGGAATTTGACTACACAGTCTGCCTTCTAAGGAAAGTGGCCAAGGTAGATTACATATAGTTCAACAGTTTCCATACAGACAATTTCTACAAACTTTACGAAATTGCTGGATACACCATCTGCCAATTATTGTCTGGAGAGCTATAAGCTGTTTCGATGAGAAGGAATATTCAGTCGAAGAATTCTAAAAAAAAAATCATTAATTGCGATACTGATGCACATTGCATGAGTGGGAAATCATTTTTGGTTTACTTTTTTCTCCCAACATTCAAGCCAGAAAACAGGAAGCACCTGCTTGTGATAGTGATGCTTTTGTCAACACTGAAGACTTTAAAATGTGATGCATAAACACTTTAGAATGTGATCCCAAATTTGAATGCACACAAATTAGGGATCAGGTACTTGTTGAGCTTAGAGAAAATGGAGGCTCAAAGGCACAAGATCTATTCTCGCTTCTAGTTTGTTCAATTAAAATCAGTTAAGCCAGAAAACAAATAACACTACACTGATTTTGTACTATTCAAGCATATACAACCTGTACATAGCTGATATCTAGTGTAATAAAAGAAAAAAAATATCCGCTTTAGAAAACAGTTCCATGCTTCAGTCTACTTCATTGTATTTCAGCAAGCAAGATGCTACATCTGGGGTTCATTACAGTTTTTCATTAGAATATTTCTTTTTTTTTTCAAGTTATTAGATCCTAAACATTTCTTCTCGTACAGATGTCCTGATAATTTTAGGGGAGTAGTTCATTTATATGGTAGCATGTTAACTTCATGTAGTCACTGTTCAGAACCTTCTGGCATCAACCTGCACACACTGTATTTCAGAATGACTGAAATCCCAACACCCAAGGAATTGTTTTCAAATGAAAGCTGTATGCTTCATTTTTCATTCAGTGAGTGTACTGCTGCTATTACTGATTGTTAGAGGGCACCAGAAGTCAGGTTCACATGTATTATAGCACATTCATAATTGCAGTGCGCGCGCGCGTGTGTGTGTGTGTGAAGGAAATTTGTATTTGAGTCATCTGGGGTGTAGTTGGATGGCATGAACTATATGTTCCTTCTTCACACACATATCACACAGTGTATGAAGGAAATTTCGATTTGAATAATCTGTGAAGCAGTTGGGTGGCACGAACACTACTTTGAACAAGATGGTGGTAGAGCCCACCTCATTTTCAATTGAAATGGTGGGATCAGTGTTTGATGATACGGTGACTTCTAACTGGCAGTGGCCATCATACCTTACTTTTACTACGAAGTAGTTATTTGAAGCAGCAGGTTGCCAATAATCCTCAAGCCCCGGAGGAACTACATTAAATCATGGTAGAAATCAATGGCATTCGTCAAGAGATAACGTTCCTGTATAGTCAATTATTTGCCTAGTACACAACATTCTTTGTGACAAAATGACTCACATTTTCGTTGAGAAAACCATAAATAAGAGGTATTAAACTGCAATCGGACTTATCTTCAAATCGTACTATTACGTCGTTCTCGAAACCCCAGTTGTGCAGTCGATCTCGTATATCAGACATTTCCATGCACATATGAAGTCGTCGGCTTCTTCTAAATTATTATTTCAAATTTCTTTAGAGAGCACGACATATAAACTAACTACACCACAACAACAGACTAGACCGCCATCATGCTGGAATTCATGAACGGTTACGGTTAGTACATTTAGCCAAACTTTCTTCGCGGTACTAGCGTTTTCAGCTGTTACCATCATCTTGAATTTTGCTGAATATTACAGACACCTTTGCTGCAGTTACTCATTTTTTTTATGGCAGCTGGTGTGGCAGACATAGCAAAAGCATTTGGTTGTTTCAGCAAAGTGATTCGTACGGCCTACACAATTTCTGCTGTAGTAAGTAAATTTCTGTCAGCAAAAAAAAAAAAAAATACACTCAAGTACCTAAATAGGCTTTGCTATAAAAACCAAAAAAATACTGTTGTTTGCTAGAGCAACTAATATTTCGGCATTTCGAGCAAAACTCAATGCAGCAAAATTGGTTTTGCTGCTTCAGCTTAGTTTGTTTTTTCAGTGTATCATTCGCGACCTTGGCATGTGACGCTCATTGGCTACGCGCGCGCTTCTTTGCATAATGCAGAGGTAGTTTTAACGTTTTGGTTGGTAGGTGAATACTCAAATTCAATCTTAAGGATTCGAACAAAATTAATATTTGTTTTCATTTTCCAAATAGAATACGTAGAATTTTGCACAATTTTTACTACTATGTGACTGAACAAATTTTTCTTATCGTGGCAGCAAGAAAATTCTGCTTCAGTATATGTAGTAAGAAATAATACACACGAGCTGTAGTTTTTAAGACGAAAGAATGTACCAGTGTTCAGAGAAAGTTACAAGAACCTTAAAAAATCCTGTACAGGGTACAAGAACCTTAAAAAATGAGGTATAGACATTCTCCGAATTTACTATTTTGTCTATACTGCAGTGCTATATTCTGGTGTGCAGAAATTGCACAATAAATTGGTTTTGTAAACGCACTCTTTATCGTTTGTGTTACGTAGTCTCACTGATTTTATTTCAGTGCGTGTTGCTCGAGTCAGATACATACAGTTTTTATTTCATGCAACGTCCCTAACTTTTTGTGATTAGTGTATAAAAGTATATCATATTGTCAAGTAAGCATATTTTCACCTTTTGGGATTTTTAACTTCAAAACTGATTTAGCGAGAATCCCTTATTTAAAGAGGATTTCATTCGAGCTTTTCTTTATAAGCTGGTTCTACTGTTTTGTTGCACAAGTGTGATGCGTGTTTTAGTTACATCGTCTGAGTCGATGAGATGGAATTAACAGTTCCACCGAGAATTTCCTCTTAGTAACTTAGTTTTTGTGTATTTTCGATAACTAACGAAGTAAATCATAGACAACACAACTTCAGCAGGTATGTTACTTTCTCACATATTGTGAGAAAAGAAAAAAATCTCAATTCTAAAACATTTTAGCGTTAGAAGATCAAAGATACCTCACACTCTGTTAATGCTTGTTTTCCAAAAAAATAAATAAATAAATAAATAAATGCATTGCTAATACTGTTTCATAATTGGAACTAAAATTAAGTAACGCACTTTCGCGGCTTTGTTTATGCTTGAAATAATGCCTTCATTGCTTAGAGCTTGACATTTACGGATTTAAATTACACGTATCACAAATTTCGCAAAAGATCTCAGTAAAGATAAAAAAAAGTTCTGATTTTCTCGAAGCCGAGTGCATGTATTTCAGAAAGGCGTCTTAAACAGATTAAAATAACAGCTCGAGATGCAATACACAAAATGTTTTTTTTAAATAAAGAGCAGCAGACAACATAACGAAATTCTTCGCAAATCGCAATATTTTTTAATTTCAAAATGGTAAACATCGCACTAGACTACGGAACATTGACGTGTGATGTGAAGAATGCATCAAGAAAAACAGAAAGATTCAAAGTAGATCATTCATTGATTGCATCGAATGTGAAAGATCATAGGCATATACGTTTTTACCGAAGTAACCGCCATAGTACATAATCAAAATTTTATTCGAATGCGTGGGGTACGAAAAATAACACCATGTAGCTCCCCAGCACCTAATCTGTTGTGTAAGCTTTGGCCTTTAAAATGCCCTTTTTAGAAAAACTAAAATAATAATAAAGACCTTTCTTAGAGCTCTTAAGGTGGACGTCAAGTAATTTTTTTTTTTTTTGGTTGGAGTTTTAACGACCACCGTGAGCAACTCAATGGGCTATAAGCAGTCGCCCGTCCCTAATTTAGGGTCACTGGTTCCAGGGAAGGGAGAGAGCCAGTGCCGTAAGACAAACACAACATCCATGCCTGACCAGGATTCGAACCCGGACCCCTTACGGACGAATGATCAGAGGCCAGCGCCTTAGACCACTGCGCCACCGGGGCGACCAAGTAATTTTGCTTCCTATACTTCCAATGGAAAAACTTCTGTACACATTTTCTGGACAGTTAATGCGTTCCCAAGGATGAAAATTTGAACATCGATTAAAATAGCTTCATTTTATAACATGGAATACTTAATATTTTCTAAAACATAACCATAATTATGCAATCCAACATTTATTTGTCTACTGACGTCATCAAAGTACAGGTCGCGCCATCTTTTTTCTGATTTCAACACCACCAGAGGAAACGTTATTGATTTTTAATATAATTATGGTTATGTTTTAGAAAATATTAAGTGTTCCAAGTTATAATATGAAGTTATTTTAATCGATGTTTAAATTTCCATCCTTGGGAACACACTAATTGTGAAGGAAATGTGTACAAACGTTTTTCCTTTGGAAGTATAGGAAGTAAAACTACTTGACGTCCACCTTAGTATTGGGTTGGAAAGAAAGTAATGTCTGCAAATGCAACGCAACAGAAAAATGCTAATTACCATGTATACAAGTAGAAATAAGTCTAAAATGTAGTCGCCATCGTTTGCCAAGACCTGTTCCCATCGTCTGCTGTTCGATACCGTCCCTGTAGAGTTGTTGCGGCTTGGACGCAAAGAAGTGAGTAAGTGCGCGTTCGACATCGTCCCGATTGCTGAACCGCTCTCCGTCCATGAAATGCTGCAACGACCGGAAAAGGTCTTAGTCGCTTAGGGCAGTGTCCGGGTAATAGGCTGGATGCGGCAGCAGCTCCATCTCAGGTCCCTGATCTTGTGACAGGTCACTCGTGCTGTGTGAGGTCTCGCTCCATAGTGCTGTAGGAAGCTCTTGCGGTTCAGCAGTTCTGGTCGTTTCGACGCAAGCGATTCGTGCAGATCGTCGAGCTGACAGCAGCACACATCGGCGGAGATAGTGGTGTTGTTCGGGAGCAGCTCAAAAACACGACACTCCGCATATCCCACCAAACAGACAGCAGGACATTAAGTGGGTGTAATCTGGCTTCGGGAATTGGCATGGGCTTCTGTTTTGGGTCCAACCACTATTTCCGGGCACTGACATTGTCATACACGACCTATTTCTCGTCACCTGCCACCATGCGGTCCAAGAACGGATCAAATTGGTAACGTGCAAGCAGAGATAAGTATGCACTCAAGCCACCAACTCATAGCTAAGCTTTCTTCTGGAGTTGATGGGGTACCCAAACTCCCCTCTTGTGCACCTTCCCAAGTTCACACAGGTGCGTGATAATGCTCGTGTGTCGATTCCTCAGCTGTTCAGCCAACTCCCGCGTGGTCACACGTGGATCCGTCTCCCCTAAGGTCTTCAACATGTCCATATCCACTGTGGCGACTCCTTCGGCTTTGGGACGGCCTCACAGGTCAAAACGTCCATCTCGAAACCGTTCGAAACCAACGACAGCACTGATGATGTGATATAGCATTGGAGTACACACTGGTAATGTTTCTTATAGCACTTGAGGGGGGTGCTACCGCGACGAAACTCGTACAGCATGCAGTAGGGGATGTGCTCCTTGTCCACTTCTATGTTGACTGGCGCTTACACTCTTCGTCTTCTGGGGGATAACTGCCACTGACTTAAGCCACATACCTGCTGATGTCATGCCGGTGTGCTGCGCACTCTCAGTGGCCAATGTGCGCAGTGGCCTGGTACCTCATCATCGGACATTACTTTCTTTCCAACCCAATAAAAGCTATTCTTCTGCTGGCTAGGAACTACCATTCGATCATATCAAATTAGCAAGTCGACAAGTATTCTCCTCGAAGCAGCCTCCTTAAATTAGTGAGCTTGGAAAATAGGCCATTAAAAGAAACAAACTAAAACAGAAAACATAAAGGGGGAAAGGCGTCTGCTAATTTCTCTCCACTTAAACTCTCCCATCGTACCAGGCCACCTGACACTAGAAGTTCATGGAAACGAAGACAATAAGATCTAAAACGCTCGGTTCTAGGTCATTCGGGAAGTAAGTGAAAACTTTCAAATTACCATAATTCCTGTAATAGAAAACCAATGATCACCATATTTGAGGGCAATTACTAATAGTTCCCCTGATTTTAAATAATCACGAACACCATTAAAAGTACCAGTGTCATTAAGTCTGTGGGAAATGTCTGTGATTCGGAGATCCAAATCCTCTTTCTTGTTGTAGCGAGTACCAGACATCTCCGTTTACAAATAGCCCAAAGCAGCTGAAATCACATGGGTTCATATCCGATGAATACTGTTGCTGGAGCAGCTCCACCCAACCATTATGTTCAATGAACAGCCGAACAATATTGATCTTGCGCGGCCGTGCATTGTCGCGTGTGAAAACAAGTAGCTGTACATGATGTAGCAGTGCCCATGTCGAGTAGGCTCCGCTAGAAATGACTTATACCGCTTTTGGAAGATACACGATGAAAACCTGGCGAGGTTATAATAATAAATCTTCCAAAAAGCCACGCCATGAACATCCATGCCAACGACCGTTAAGGTTTTACGCTCATACAACTTTCCATAGGGTAAAGACGCCGCAGAAATACGGGGTTCAACTCAGGACCGTAAAATGATGTCGTTGCCTGGATGTGTAAAATTCCACCGAACTTTCATCTAAGCAGAGGAACATTGGGAGCATCCTACTATTGCGACGGTTACACGCAAGGTTATCATAGCGGAATTCCTTTTGTGTCGTGGTTAGTGTGTGTAGTACCCGCGTCGTTAGTTTGCTCATTAGGCCTAGTTTAAACCGTTGTGAGAGGAATACCCAGTTGTGTCGAAAGGTTAATGGCACTCACCTTACAAGTCTGCTATACGGCCTCTTGGATGCATCATTTGGTTTCTTGTCTAGAAGTCGAAATCTGTCCACTGCATTTTGGAGTATCTTTGGGTGAAGTCCTGCCTTCCTTAAATCCTTTCATCCAAATGTGCACCACCGTTTTCGTACGGGAATTTTGACCTACTGCTGTCCGTAGGAGACTGTGTTACGAGCTCTGAATACTGCAATAAGATAAACAAACAAGCTTTTCTTCTACGGTCACTGATCGTCTCAGCTGCTTCATCGTTATTACAACTGTCACTAGCCGATCGGTAAGCACGAACTGAGCCCGAAGTACAAACTACGCAACCGCCAGATATCGCCTGTGTTGCCACTTCAGGTTTCAGAAACGTACGTAAATGAAAGTGTTTGCGTACTTCCCGAACGACCTAATATTTCCTCCTATTTAAGGATATTCCCAAAACTCCATCTATTTTAGTTTCCTTATAGTGTTCATCTATTCTATCGAATCTCTCTCTCTCCCTCTCTCATCTGATTCACTTCGATTTCACGAAGATTCTTTTCACAAAAAGCTTGTTTGCGAACATGGCGTTTGCCTAAACCTTGATGAAGGGTTTCGTTTCGTATCTTACATACTCTGGTCGCGCAGTACACTACAAACACGTGCTCCTGCAATTCCAGAGATCGTCTATCAGCCTCTTTATGAGAAATCTCAACGAAGTTGAAACCTGTCTCCTAAAACAACTGGAAGAGTTGGATATTCCCATGGAATTACCACAACAATCGAGCATAGCACAAGATGCTTTTCGACAGCAGAATACCTCCTAGCCCTTCTGAAAATAACCAAGGAACTGGCAAGCAAAACAGAAAAGTCACCGCATGCTGCAGTGCCACAAACCAACTGCAATGACTAAATTGCAAAGGCCCTAGAAAAGCAACTAAAGAAGACAGAATTAAGCATTCAACTGGGGATTGAAGCAGAAAGTCTCGTGGCTCAATCGATTCGTAGTCAGAATGCCCAGCGAAGCATATTTCGTACTAATTTCATAAAAAAGAGAAAACGTAAGGTCATAAGACTCATAAGAGATTTATTTACAACTTTTATAATGAATTCAAACTTCCTCTACTAAAGCTTTTTCTAATGGTTGTTGTGTTATTAATTATATCATGAATAAACTTTCCTGCTAGTAGTGTAGTAATAATAATGAACAAGCTTTTAACTACTAGTAATGTTGTAGTAGTAATTAAGATGAATAAAGTCTTAATGCTGGTTGTTAATAATAACAACTAATGAAATAAACCTAACAGCCAGACAGAGATCTGACAAAACTATGAACTGAGAAAAACGTACTTACTAGAACAACTTTTTATTAGAGAAACTCTTGATATGATCCAACATACGCTTCACCGGACACACAGCTACTCAATAAAACGTAGCTCCTTGCACATGAACGAAGTTCTACTCACATAAACGAAGCTCTCCTTACGCATATAACCAAAGCTCTCCCTACGCACATCAACAAAAAGCTCTCACACGTAACACAAACAAACGCTCTCTCTACGCACATAAACAAACGCTCTCTCTGGTATCGTTGAACGCGCCTATTTATACTGGCTACCACCACGTCATGACTTACACTCATTGCCAGATCTCATTCAGCGGGAGAAATAACATCTCGTTCAGTAAGAAGATAATTTACATAGGAAAATAAAATAACCAGAGATAGTAAAATCAAAAGGAAAGTGAATCTAGAGTATAAGTTACACTTTACGATTGCTTTCTTACCAGCAATTGGATACTCTCGGAACGCCATACTGACGCGTAAATTCTCCTTCACCTAGAGAATCACTTGCAAAAAGGGACCTGGAAACGGAACTCGCATCTACCTGCACTTCACATTCTAAAATCCCAGGACACACACACACACCTCTATTGTTCCTCATTCAAAACACTCTGAACGTAACTATAGTATCACTTGTAATGCTATTATTGGCATATTTTCACTGTATTCCACACAGAATACAGTGAAAATATGATAATAATAGCATTACAATGCTTACCATGTATTTATAAAGAATTATTTCTTCAGGGAAATTAGTTTCCCAATTGTATATGACGTACTTTCATCACTGGAATTTGTGACCTACATCCGACCCTGGATGTGAGAAAAGGTCGTGAGACGTTACGATGGGGCAGGAATAGCTTCGACTAGCGCAAATCTGAAGGTTGACAGATATCTACGTTGAGTAGCCTGGAGTTTCCGTGTCCTGGGTAGTGTAATGATTAGCATGCTTGACCGGAAATCGGGAGGTGCGGATTCGATTCCCACTCCAGGACGATAAAAAATTTTCAAGTTTTCTGAAGGAAGTGGTTGCATGGAATACAGCAAAAATATGCCAATAATAGCATTACAATGCCTACCATGTATTGATGAGGAACTATTTCTACGGGGAAATTCGTTTCCCCAATTGTATATGACGTAGATTACCTGATTCACTAAAATTTTCATCAAAAACTGAATCGTTAACACAGCAATCAGACCCCTCTGAATTGCCTGTATTTACTGTTCTTCACGTGCATTAAAGGTAAATGCAGGTAATTCAGAGATGTCTAATTGCTGTATTAACGATTCTGACTGCAATTCAGAGATATCAGAAGAATATTTCTTCCACAGAATTTCCCCAAAGATTCCTCCTAAGCGTCCGACTTGCATGCAAGCACTGAATTCGATTAAACCATCTACCGAAGCAAGGCATACACAATGCCCAGTGAATTAGAAACTTTATACAGATGCACATAAACATCATTTATGGTGATTATATACCAAATACGTGCTCACGTGCGTCACCAAATGATCTAGACCACTAATTAAGACTGCTGTTGTCAGTAACCGTTAGTGGTTTTGTTAACGATGGAAAAAACTGAGGATCTTTCAGAGCTCGATAAAAAAGCCTACTTGTGGGTGCCTGTCTGGCTGGAGCGACGATTTTGAAAAAAGCAAAGCTGACTGATATGTCAAAAGTTCAGATACCACAGGTCTTTAATCAGGGGAAAATAATCCACACTGCTGGTCTACGAGGCTTCACTGTGGAGAGACGACAATCTGTCAGGAACGAGATCGCCGTCGTCTGAGAAGGCTTGTACTGAGAAACAGGACTTCCTGTGTGCAGCAATTGACCAAAAAATTCATTGAAGGCTGTTCCTGACCCATATCTCAGTGAACTATGTGCAGGGAATCGGTACTGGCAGTCGCATGCCTATGCAGTAACCACTGTATAGGCATGCGGCTGCAAATACGAAACAGCAAGCTCTCTCTCGTTACCGACGGAGTCTTGGATTAGTTTCTAACTCCTCTTCAAATAAAAGCGGGAAAAGTTTGCGAGTAAATATTTGGTTTTCTATCAGAAAAAATAATTTACAAAATCTACATTTCATTTGTTAACAAATCAGAATCAAGTAAAATTTTCAAATTACTTACCAGTTTTTCGATGCTGTATTGGTGACCTTTTCTCGAAGCAGCGTTGTCAATAGATTCTCGGGACAGCCACTGATCGGTGTAGAGTACCAAGCGAATGGAAACTTGAGCAAACATGGCAAAAAAAGGTTCTTGTGGACTTTTGTGCGTTTGTTACGCAGGGAGCTGTCATATAGAAAGAAAAGAAAAAGAAGTCAGTAGCTGCATTTTATTGCTATCAGTTTTCTTTTATTGAATGACCCACCATAAGTAAATCATACGGTTATAAGCAGGCTCCCGGTCAAAATTTAGCGCCGCTTGTTCCAGGGAAGGGACAAAGCCAGAGCCGTTAGACGAGCACAACGTCCACGCCTCATCCAGGAGTAGAACCCAGGCCCAATTCGGGCGAATGGTTAGGAGCCAACGCTTCATACCACTCTGTAACCGGGGAGACAATGTCACATGAACGGTAAATACACTGGTGTCCAAAAGTCCGGAAGGCAATAGCGGACAAATATTCCAAATCCCTCAATGAAATGTTAAAATGTTCACAGGACACCATAAACAAATGTTCGCTGTGAAATTTGCATATCACTGTCCAATATCTAAATTGACTTACATACTTAAATCTAACGGGGAACGGAAGTGGCATTTCGCGTTGACAGTGCGTGTAATAAGCCGTTCCTTATGTCTCATACTCATGCATCAGAAGTTGTACTGTGACGAGGGATAGGACGACTAGAAGCAGGCCAGTTTCAGGCCCAGGTCCCAAAGAGACTTGAATAACCACTCCTGAGTGGTTTCATGGTCATGGCAGCAATTCAACAACATCGGTGGAATATCACAAAGGCCTGGTCAACGTCGTCCAAGGCGTACGACACGTTATGTCGTTTCAACCTCATGGCGTCATACAACCCAGAAATTGTTTTCGGAGCTCTCCGCTGTCACTGGAACTACGGTATCTGAGCAGACGAAATATCGAAGGCTTAATTCAGTTGTCCATCATGCCAGGAGATGCATGGTTTATGTCCCTCTAACCGCACCTCACAGCAGTGCTCGTTTGAACTGGTGCAGGCAACATCGTTCCTGGAACCCAGATTATTGGGCCGGTGTTCTATTTACAGGTGAGTCTAGATTCAGTCTACAAACGGTTTCTCGCCGGCATTTCATCTGGAGGGAACAAGGAACTCGCAATGATCCAGCAAACGTCCGCGAACGAGACTCCTACGGAGGTGGTGGTCTGCTCGTGTGGGGTAAAATTATACTCAACTGCCGCACACTACTCCACGTGTTCACAGGAGGCAATATGAATGCTGAGCGCTATAGGAACGAAATCCTAAAGCCTTTTGTTAGACTTTTTTAGGTTACTGTTGGCCCTGAATTCTTTTCAATGGATGATAACGCTCACCCGCCCAGTGCTGAGCTTGTCGATGATTTCCTGAAGGGCGAAAATATTCGGCGCATGGACTGGCATGCCAGGTCTCCGGACCTGAACCCTATAGAAATGAGTGGGATGCTCTGGAGCGACACGTAGCAGCTCGTCATCCCCTTTCTAAAACCCTTCTAGAGCTACGCACCGCCCTCATCTAGGAATGGAATTCTTTGGCTCCAGAGTTCATCAACAACCTGGTATTCATCGTCGCTATGTGAGTAGCGGTGATCACATTCCTTATTAAGACATTTTTAGGCAAAATTCTTACATCTCACTTTGGTGACATTTGCAAATGTGACCCTGTATACGCAAAATGTGTACATAAGTTATAAAATGTTTATTACCCTTATGACTGTGTCTCTTTACATGACAAACATACTTGCTGTTTTCCTATTTATCCTTGGGAATGCCCTCCAGACTTTAATTTTGGACATCAGTGTATGAGAAAACTAACAACTTGACAAAATATTCTTCGGGGAAATGAGCAATTTTTTTCTTTTTTACAATAATTTTGCAATAGAACCTGAAAAACGTATGCAAAATCTTTGTCGTAACAACTGTAATTGAATACGAAGAGGTTTTTTTAATTGGTCTTCTGGAAGCGCAGACTTGGAAATAAATGGGTCGTCCAAATGAAACAGACTCGGATAGATAGGTGGCGCTGCAGTAACCACTCATAAAAGACGAACGCAGCGTGGCCGCCCCGGTGGCGCAGTGGTCTAAGGCGCTGACCTCTGATCATTCTTCAGAGATTGGTCCGGGTTTGAATCCCGGTGAGGCAGGGAGGTCGTGTTTGTCTTACAGCACTGGCTCTCTCCCTTCCCTGGAACCAGTAACCCTAAATTAGGGACGTGCGACTGCTTATAGCCCACTGTGTTGCTCACGGTGATCGTTAAACTCCCAATAAAAAATGCAGTGTGCGTACCATTCAGTTTGTGCGACACCTTGGATGTGAGTAATATCAAAGGAACGTAAACGACCTATCTCATGGATATCTCCAAGCGGGCACAGCGAGCAGTGATCCAATTTTTGACAAAAGAGGGAAGCAAATCGACAGAAATCTTATGACTCCTGCAGGTGGTTTACGGGGATGCGTGCCTTGCATGTACTACAGTTTTAAAATGGTGTAAAAAAATTCAGGGTAGACGTGAAAGCACCATGGATTTTCCAAGGCCTCACCAAGCACACTACGCCACCACACCGGACACAATCGCAGCAATGGACGAACTGGTGAAAGTTAACCGCAGAATAATAGCGAGTTAGCGGCTGCTTTAGGAATCAGTAGGAGCTCTATTGGCACAATCCTCCACCAAGAACTGGGGTATTCGAAAGTGTGGGGGCAGTTGGTTCCAAAGCACCTGACAGGGGATCCATCAACTTATCAACCAATGGAACATCTGCCCAAATGTAAGGGGGTGGGGGTCATTTTTAGCGCTATCAGAACCCGTGTGGCATGTATATACACTCTTTGCCAAAACAAAACAACAACAAAAAAACAAAAACCGAAGCACCCAGAAGGAATTATCCAATTGAGATGAAAATTGGTATGTGCAATGTATACAGGGTGTCCCAGAATTTCGTGTACAAACTTGGAGGAGGTAGAGAACAGCGTTAGGAACCAGAATTAAATAGGAAAGCATGGGCGGAAACGATAGGCGGCGCTGTACGCGAGCTCGCAAGGTTGGCACGTGTGGCTTCCTCATTGTAGACACGGACTGCGTGCGATCAGCATGAATCGTTTCACACACGCCGAGTTGACGGATATGCACTTCGTCTATGGCCTAACCAACGGAAATGGACGCGCTGCTGGTCGGTTGTATCGGGAAAGATATCCAACGAGGCACCAACCAAATCATCAAATGTTCGCTCGGGTACATCAGAACTTTGCAGAACGTGGATCCTTCACAGCAACGATGCAGGATACCGGGCAGTCGCGAACAGCACGAACACCCATATTGGAAGAGCGTCTGTTGCATGCTGTGGACCGAAATCCCGGGACCAGTGTACGGGCGCTTGCCGCTGCCCCGGAACGTCTCGATCAACTGTCTGGCGCGTTCTGCAGGGCGAAGCCTTAGATCCCTTTCATCTTCAGAGAGTTCAATTATTGCAGCCGGATGATCACCCACGACGTGTCGCGTTTTCACAGTGGTTTCTGCACCAAAGTGTGGCCGACCCGCAATTTACCAGTTCTGTTATGTTCAGTGATGAAGCAAACTTTTCACGTGACGGGGTGTTCAATACCCACAACGCGCACATGTGGGCCTTAGACAACCCACACGGAACCCGACCACGAGCCGCACAACAACGCTTCACTGTTAATGTGTGGGCGGGTATCGTGGCTGACGGTTTAGTCGGGCCATACATCTTACCTCGACTGGACGCTCGCAAGTATCTCGTCTTTCTTCAGGAGGTTCTTCCGGAAATGCTTCACGATATCCCCGCACATGTTCGACGCGGAATATGGTTGCAACATGATGTGGCGCCATCTCATTACGCAAGGTGCGTACGTGACCATTTGGACCGGACATTTGGAACCAAGTGGATTGGGCGTGGTGGTCCCGTCGAATGGCCCCCAGATCACCTGATTTATCTCCTCTTGATTATTATCTCTGGGGTGCCATGAAGAGCATTGTTTACGGCACGCCAGTAAATTCTGAAATGGACCTGGTGGCTCCAATCTCCATCGCTGCTGCTACGATCCGCGAAACGCCAGGTATCTTCGACAATGTTCGCCAATCCACGTCGCGTAGGTGTCATGCGTGCATCCACGCCAATGGGCGCAATTTCGAACACCTCCTGTGATGCTTGTAAATCCTACATTGTACTCTTTTGTTGTGTAATAAAGCGTTTTACACTGCTTTCTGTATTGTGGCCTTACTGTGTCTTAGTGTCTCTTTCTCACGTGAGGATGACGTTTCCGCCCATGCTTTCCTATTTAATTCTGGTTCCTAACGCTGTTCTCTACCTCCTCCAAGTTTGTACACGAAGTTCCGGGACACCCTGTATGTGCAGCAAAGAAAATAATTGCAATTCCAGAACAGTTGGGCCATTTATTCGGATAAAACGACTATACGAGTGGAACAAGTCAGTACATTGTACTCTGACACAGGCGGTTACCCAGCGTTGCATAGACGCATACAGTTCACTGATACTGTCCTAAGGTGTAGCATCCAAATTGAAAGCCAGTTCAATTATATTCCGGGATGGCCGTAGGTGGCCTCCCATCATGTCCCACACATGTTCGAACGGTCTGGCCATGGAAAGGTTTCGACATTACAGAGGCAGGCCAGGGATAACTGTGCTGTCTGTGGTCGGGGGTTAATCCTGTTGAAAAATTGCTCGGTGATGCTTCGGCAGGAATCTCAACATAACGTGTCGTAGAATGTCGTCGACGCACCGTTGAGCCGTGAGGGTGGTACTAGGGACTACAAAGGATGTCCGGCAATCGTAGGAAATAGCTCCCCAGACTGTCACTCCCAGTGTGCGAGCCGTGTGCTGTTCCATGGCAAAGGGGAGATCCATGCGCTGGTCGGCTCGGCTCCAGACACGTATGCGCTGGTCATCGGCGCCAAGTGCAAACCGTGACTCATCACAAAAGATAGCACGTCGTCACTGGACACTATCCCACAATGATCGGGCCCAACACCAGTGCAACCGGTGCCGGCGATGGTCGGCGGCGAAGTGGCCTCCTCGAATGAAGTACCCGTGCCACAAGGCGTCTGTCAACTGTCTGCATGGCCATTTCCGTACTTATAGACGACGCAACATGGCTACGAATGGCTGAGAGCGACGAATTCCGTTCTATTCGTGCGGCTTTTACAATCGCTCGATTCTTGCGTTCTATCGTTGTGTGCGGCCGTCCACGGCCCGCGTGTATCTGGGTTGGATCGTCCTCGACCCATTGGCGCCAAAATCGTCCGATTGTCGCATCGCTTCGACACAAATGCCTGGCGATGCGGCGACTTGACCAAGCGGCCTCTCGCTGCACGGATCCGACATCGAGGCATCCACACAGTCCACGGAGGTTAAGACAACCGCAATCCGCTGCCACAATTGTCCCTGCGTGCGAGCTTTATTCTAGATATACATTTTTCGATGCGCGGTTCTCATGGGCTGTGGCGGGCCACTATTTATTCATTGGTCATTTTTTTTGCAAAGAGTGTAATAATCTGTGTACATATTGTTATGCTGTAATAAAGTACACTTAACTCCAAAAGCTAACCGATACTTCATTTGGACGACCCTTATATGTTGCTGTGAAACTTAGAGGGAATTTTTTTTTCTTGGGGAAATCAGAAGCATATCAATAATATCGACAAATGCCGCCCTGGTGGCGCAGTGGTTTAAACGTTAGCTCCTGACCATTCGTCCGAGATGGGTCTTATTCAAATCTTGGGTGAGGCATGATGATGTGTCTGTTCTATGGCACTGCCTCTCTCTTCCCTGGAACCAGTGGCCCCAAATTAAGGACGGACAACTGCTTATAGCTTCTGAGTAGCTCATGGTGGTCGTTAAACCCACTTTCCTCCTCCCCAAAGAATCCGAGTTTTCGATTTAGCAAAGCTATGGAGCATCAAAGGTATGTAGACATCTTTTGCATAACATAATTTTGCTGATGGTTCCTTGGCAAAATTTTTGCTGAGCTTTAGTGGCCGACATTGTTTCGTTAAACCATAACACGCACTGTGCCTTCTATGTCTCACCGAAGTCCCCTAGTTTACTTGCTCGACTGCTTGTGCCAACTGCTCGACTGTTTGTGCGTACTGCCACCTAGTGGCCTACGCACAAAACAGTCGCGAACCCAAGGATGTAAACCAAACATTAATGGAGGTTTCATAGCTGAAACTTAGCTTTATCTGTTAAGAAAAATTAATTTTTTTACAAAAAGTTTTCATTACTCTTTATGATAAAGAATTATCCCTGATTCATCGGCCATCTCAGCGCCGTGGAATTATTTGTGGGATGTCTTTGACCGGGAAGTCTTGATTCACTGTTATACGCGTACAATCTGAACTAGCAGATACTATTTTTCATGGGTGGGCCAATATTGTACCGAAACTTAGTTGAATCAATGTTGAGGTCAACTGTAGCTGTTGAGAAGAAGACCTCAGGTGATTCTACACAATGCTACGCAGGTGAACCATGAAATACAGGATTACACCAGTATACATTACAAATCTGAAGTTGTGATTCCGTTATTGGTTTAAATTATGACAAGGGTGGTACGTCAAATAATATCCGAAAACTTGAAAATTTCATCGTGTTGGAGCTGAAATCGAATCCGCGTCTCCCGGTTTGTGCTCGAGTATGCTAACCACTACACCACACAAAACGACCAAGTCTCAAATTTCCGAGTAATTTTAATTTAAGGTGGACGCCAAGTAATTTTGCTTTCTATACTTCCAATGGAAAAACTTCTGTACACATTTTCTTCACAATTAATGCGCTTCCAAGGATGAAAATTTTAACATCGATTAAAACAGCTTCATTTTATAACTTGGAATACTTAATATTTTCTAAAACATAGCCATAATTATGCAATCCAACATTTGTTTGTCTACTGACGTCATCATAGTACAGGTCGCGCCATCTTTTTTCTGGTTTCAACACCACCAAAGGAAAAGTTATTGATTTTTAATATAATTATGGTTATGTTTTAGAAAATATTAAGTATTCCAAGTTATAATCTGAAGTTATTTTAATCGATGTTCAAATTTTAAGCCTTGGGAACACACTAATTGTGAAGGAAATATGTACAAAAGTTTTTTCCATTGGAAGTATAGGAAGCAAAATTACTTGACGTCCACCTTAACACATCACAAGAATCGCCACTCAAAGCAACGACATTCGTATTTAGCGAATTTCGGAATCACAACTTCAAATTTGTATTCTATATATTGGTGTAATCCCGTATTTCATGGTTTATCTGCTTCTCCGAGCGATCACGGGAGACAAGAATTCTATTCATCCAGATTCGCTAAATATGAATGCCGTTGCTTAGACTGGCTATTCCTGTGATGTATTAAATTCAAATTACTCGGAAACTTGAAACTTGGTCGTTCTGGGTGATGCAGTGGTTAACATACTCGGGCGCAAACCGGGAGACCCGGGTTCGATTCTCGCTCCAGGACGATTAAATTTTCATGTTTTCGGATATATTTTGACTTACTACTCTTGTCATAATTTACAACAATAGACGGAATCGCAGCTTCAAATTTGCATTGCTACGCAGGTGTTCCGAGCGATCACGGGAGACATGAGTTCTGTTCATCCAGGTTCGCTAAATATGAATGCCGTTGCTTAGACTGGTTATTCCTGTGATGTATTAAATTCAAATTACTCGGATACTTGAAACTTGGTCGTTCTGGGTGGTGCAGTGGTTAACATACTCGGGCGCAAACCGGGAGACCCGGGTTCGATTCTCGCTCCAGGACGATTAAATTTTCATGTTTTCGGATATTATTTGACTTACTACTCTTGTCATAATTTACACCAATAGACGGAATCGCAACTTCAAATTTGCATTGCTACGCAGGTGGTCCTAATGAATTGACCCCTCATGTACGTTTATTTGCTCCCGTTGAAATAATTTTTTTTAAAAATAGTGTAACTATACTAGTGATCCGAATTTCTCGGCGTAGAATAGATATCAAAGTTTCCAAGCTTTCGTACATCAATCAGATGGCTTTTTCAAGGAAGGCAAACTGCAAACTAAATAGAATACTTCAACAATTTGAACGCGGTGACTTGACTAGACAATAAATGAACAGATGCGAATATAATTATTCATTCATAGAAAGCGAGGTGTCATGTTGGTTGGGCACGCTGTACCGTGGGAGAAAACGCAACATGATTTGACTAACTGGTTCCAAACTCGTTTCAATTCTAGAGAGACACTATCATTGCACGCCGCACTGTTGGTAATTATATCTAAAGTTTAGCAAATGGCAGAAGACTTAGGCGCGAAGTAGGAAGCTAATTTCTGTATATCATCCCACATAGGATCAGTGGGCTTGAACTTGACTTCTCTGGACAGGGCAGTGGTTACTTTTTCGTTCCTTGTGTCTCTTTTATGCTCGTTGAGTCTAATTCTAAACCAACGCTTAGTCATTCCGATGTAGTATCGCTTGAAGACGACTGAATATTGTAGTTGGGATGGCAAAAACACCTTCCTCGTTGAGAAGAGGGGGCTTGTCAATATTTATTTTAAGCATGGTATATTCTACGCCAATAAATTCGGATTACTAGTATAGTTACAGCATTTTGAGTAAAGTCCATGTACAGTTCCTGTTTATTAAATAACGGTTTTTTTGTATCGGGGTTTAAACGCCCACCATAAACAGCAATAAGAGCTATAAGCAATCTGCTGTCTAATCTGGACCGCTGGCTCCAGGATGGGGAGATAGCCAGCGTCAAAACGGACACACCACTTGTATTTCATCCAGGACGCGAACCCGTGACTAGATAAGCCGACTATCAAGAAACCTAGGTCTCGGAGTTTTCGGCCATTGGGGCCACAGAAGTAATATGCATCCTTCAGGCTGTTGTTCTAAGAGGATGCCATTTCAAGAGATATTAGGGATCCTTTTTTTTTTTTTTTGGTTTTAGCAGATAAACTGTGAAGGAATTATTTTCCTGCTCAGGGGTTGCTTCGGGAAGAAAAACATATTTCCCCATTATTGCTTTCAAGTTCTTATGCAATGGTGCACTGCAGGCAACGTTTTGATCTAGAACTAACAATCGCTCATTATCTTTCAGTTTGTTACAGAAGCCCGGAGTTGCACAATTAATTATTTCTTCTATCAGCAATTTTTTGTGTGCTCCCATTTGCGCGTCTTTGGCAGATCGGTTTTCCTCGGAAAATAGATAGCAATTTGGCGCATGCTAATTCTAACGTTTCAAAATTGATGGCTGTGAAAGCATAGTAAAAAAGTTTGCAACGACACTAAGGTGATTTCTTGACAAAAAAAAGTCCAGGTATTGAAATCAGAGGAACATTTTACGAAAAACTACAGGCACTTTTTAACCCGAAAAAAGTGAAGAATGGCTTAAATTACTAACGAGGAACTGTACACCAATTACAGTAAAACTGTACTTGAAATTCGATTTATTGGCGTAAGACAATAAATAAACGTTTCCAAGCTTTCGGACATCAATCAGATGGCTTTTTTAATGCAGATAGACAGAAATTGCAATCCGGATAATATAACGCTGAGGCAATGTGAACGCCTTGACTTGACATGACAAACAAATAAATACGATGTAATTTTCATTCAAAGACACGAGTCGTCGTTGGTTGGGCACGCGACATCTTAGTAGGAAAAATGCATCATTTAAAGAGCTGGTTATAAATTCGTGGCAACTCTAGAGAGACGCTTGCACTGCAAGCAATACTGTTCGTAATGAACTCCAAGGTTCGTCGAATAGCTGTAGATTTAAGAGTGGAGTAGGGAGCTCATTTCTTTATATCATCCCACATAGGTGTAGCGGACTTGAATTTGACTTCTCTGGATAGGGCCGTGGATAGTGTCCAGTGGCGTCGTGTTGCCTTCAGTGATGGGTCACGGTTTGCACTTGGCGCCGAGGACTAGCGCATACGTGTCTGGAGACGAGCCTTCCAGCGCACGGATTCTGCCTTTAACATAAAACGACACATGGTTCGAACTCCGGGAGTGAATGTTTGGGGAGCCATTTTCTACGATAGCCGGACACCCTTGGTAGTCCTTCGTACCACCCTCACGGCTCAACGGTACGTCAACGACATTCTACGAGCTTTTGTGTTGCCATTCCTGTCGCAGCATCACCGAGCAATGTTTCAACAACATAATGCCTGGCCACACGCGTTCCAGCAGAAAGTAGACACCCTTCAATGGCCATCCCGATCACCCGACCTCTAACCGATCGAACATGTTTGGGACATGATGGGATGCCACCTACGCTTTTCTCGGAATATCGGCAAAGTGGCCAGCAATTTGGGCACCATTTGGCATGCTATACCTCAGAATAATATCCATGAGCTGTATGTGTCTATGGCACGCAGGATAACTACTGGTATCAAACCCAGAGGTGGCGCTACAACGTGCTGTAGTTGTTGTATCGAAATAAATGGCCCAGCTGCTCTGGAATTGCATTCATTTCGTTGCATATATATGTACATTGCACATACAAGTTTTCATCTCGATTGGATGATTCGTTCTGGGCGCTTCGTTTTTTGTTGTTGTTTTTTGTGGCAAACAGTATATACTGTGTAAGTAATTTACTTGATTCTCTTTCTTCGGAGAATATTTTCAAGCAAGTTCTCTTACGCTCGTGTTTTATTAAGCAGCAGAATAATGAAAGACGGTATATTGTTTGCAAAAACGTTTATGTTGTGACGATGAAACAGAATTTGAAGTTCTATAATCCTTCATGTTTCCAATAAAGCTTAATAAATTTACAATGTTTCGCAGTGAATTCAAAAGAATTACGAGGAATAAAATTCAGCAACAAATGAAACGAGTTCAGGGAAAAGAAATTATCGTTAGAATAACATTTACGATGTATGCACACATATATATATATAACATGCAGCTGAATTAAGAAATAAAACTGATTAGAGTAAAAACAAACACGTAAGAACAGCGACGGAATGTTTATCAGGGAAGCCATCTAGAGGTTATTAAAGATTATAAATCTACTTTAAAATGCTGTTAATGGGATGTTACTAAAATATCTTATTAAAAAGCATGAATTTCTCAACATAATGTTATGAA
Organism: Macrothele yani; assembly: GCA_039090855.1. Lineage (NCBI taxonomy): Eukaryota > Metazoa > Arthropoda > Arachnida > Araneae > Macrothelidae > Macrothele > Macrothele yani. The sequence goes on along the minus strand of CM076996.1, from coordinate 103,076,834 downwards.
AAGTAATTCTTTTGGAGATATTGAAATGTCTGTGGTCACGAGGGATCGTAAATGTGATAAAGATAACAAGTTAGTAAAATCATGCAATGCATTGATTATGGTACGCTTTCCAACATACTAGAAATCATTACTCAAGTTATGAGGAAAATGGCTGTGGAATAAATCTCACTCCTGTGCCCTGACCTTTGATCCCATTTCGATGATATTCAACAGAACTGGTTCAGTATACCTCCGAAATAACATGATAAAGTTTTGTCGCAATCGAAGCAATTTTACGTAAGTTATGATGCATAAGAGCTATGGAATATATCCCGCTTCTGTGTCCGAACCTTTGACCCCATTTCGCCCATTTTCAATAGGATTCGTCCCCAAGAAGGTCCCTACAACATACTAACATTTCATCCAAATCGAAACATTTTTACGAAAGTTATGACGCATAATGGCGATGGAAGTGATTCCGCTCCTATGTCCTGATCTTTGGCCCCCATTTCGCCAATTTTCAATAGGGTTTGTCCCCAGGTGGTCCCCTACCACATACTAAAATTTAATCGAAATCGAACCATTTTTACGCACGTTATGACGCATAAGGGCAATGGAATGCATCCCGCTCTTATGTCCTGACCTTTGACCTCAATTCACCCATTTTGAATAGGGTTCGTCCCCAGGCGGCCCCCTACTACGTAGTAAAATTTCATTGAAATCGAACCATATTTACGCAAGTTATGATGCATAAGTGCAATGGAATGGATCCTGCTCCTACGTCGTGATCTTTGACCCTATTTGTCCCATTTTCAATAGAGTTCGTCCCCAGGTGGTCCCCTACCACATACTAAAATTTCATCGAAATCGAACCATTTTTACGCCAGTTATCGTGCAGACGGACGGACGGACAAAGCTGGAGCACATACGCTTCTTCACACTACGGTTGGAAAGCGTAAAAAACAAGGCAATCGAAAACGAACTGTGAAAAAAAAAAATGTTGGGAAGGTACTTTTATTTGAGCTTAAATAAGCAGATGAGTAAAAAAATGTTCGCTTTTAATTATTCTTGCTCTCATGGCGTGCGTTGTAGAAATCCACTAAAGAAAAAAAACAACAACAGATATTTTGGATATCAGGAATTTAAAAATAGGGAAGTGAGATTTTCTTCTTAAAATAATGCATGGTTTCTTCGCCAATGGGCGTAAATTTACACTTTTTTTTTTTTTTTTTGTCGATATCTCTATTTCTAAGAGTCTGATTTGAAAAATTCCTTCTTTGTTGGATAGTTTCCGGTGTGAAATGGTTTTCATATAATTTGCAAAATTTTCAAGTAACTCATAGACTTTCCGCTAGAGGGCGTTAAGGTAAATTGCGTTTATCCGATATTTCTGCTTCTGAAACTCCGATTTGAAAAATTCTTCCTGTATCGCATACAGCTCCTGGTGGGAAATGCTTTACATTTCTAATATTTGGAAGAGGATGGCTTGGCCACCAGGGGAAGAATAAGTGTTAATTTCTGCTCCTGATGTATTTGCAACATAATCTGAGCTCCTCGACTGACAAACTTCTTTCCTAGACCGATACCGCTCATGTCGAAAAAACTTTTGAGAGTACTTCTTCTTAAAATAAGGCAGGTTTTTTTTACTTTCTGTGATATTTTTCACTTTTCCTGGCCAAATATGGTCTCAAAAAAGATTTACAAATGCATTTTTTTCGTCAATCGAGTTCAAAACTTTTGCTTAAATGCTAATGAATTTTCACTACGCCGGGAAATATACTAAGACATTTTTACAATAAATAAAAGGGCCCCTTCCGCCCTTTAAACTGATCACCATTGTACAGATATATTTTTCATGGATGCTAAAAAATAGCAATGCTAAAAATTTGCATGTTCTTCATGCATCATACGCAAAACTAATAGGCCAAAAACAATCAAAATTTCGATCTGAAGATTTAAGGTACCTGTTCGTTTGTCACGCTACGACTCAGTTGCTCTTTGAATCGACAGAAACATGGCTTGCCGCCCCGGTGGCGCAATGGTCTAAGCGATGACTTGTGACCGTTCTTCCGAGATGGGTCCGGGGTTGGAACTCCGGTGAGGCATGGCTGTTGTGTTCGTCATACGGCACTGACTCTCGCCCTTCCCTGCAGTCAGTGGCTCTAAATTAGGGACGGGCGATTGCTTATAGCCCATTGAGTTGCTCGGTGGTCGTTAAAACCCCCCCCCCAAAAAAAACAAAAAAACATGGCTATTCCTCACATAAAAGCCAGGTGGCCTCCGCTTTGCCCGAGAGTTCCAAGGCGCTGGTCTTTTTTCGTTAGTTAGAGATGAGTACTGGTTCGATTCCCAGATGAGTCATGAATGGGTGATGCGCCTGTTCGATGATTCTGGTCTGCCGTTTCTATTGAATTAGTGGCCCTGAATTATGGACGAGACTATTCTTATAGCCCTATGAGTTACTCATTACCCTTCACACTCAAAAGAAGCCAGATGCATATTTAGAAATCTGTTTTTATCAGACCGCGTCTGTTCACCGAGGTAAGCACGACGCTGCGTTCAAAATTATCAGAAGGAAAGAAAAAGTAGATTGGAGCCTGGTGTCAGTATTCCGTAATGAATTATGTTTTTCGAGAAATGCAGTAGGCTTTTTTTAACTGCTTTAACCTATCAGCCAAACAATGCATCGTACAGCAGTTTGAACTTCGCTAAAAGTGAAGCGTGCGTAGAATTATTGGTGTTCTTCAGATATTAGAATCACTTCATAAGTTAAAAACGTAGACGACGTTTATTCCTGACTAGACATTTATTGTAAAATAGATTTTTGGCACGAAGAGTAAGGCATACATGCGCTGAAGCCAGTGATTTAGTTCTAAATAAAAAAGTGCCTTAGCGGTGAATGCACTATAGGGAAAAATACCCTTTGTGACGTACCTGCCAGCAGGACGCACACGACATATAGGCAGATTGCAGTCAGAATAAACGTCTGCGTAGCTCAGTTGGTAGAGCGACTTGTTCCGGAATAAGCGGACTCGGGTTCGAATCCCGGCGTAGACCAAAAAATGACGGAGAAGTTTACTTCTTTATACCTTAAAATTTTCAAAATCTGATTCGTCGTTTTTACTATTTATTATTATTTTTAATTACTAATTATCAATATCAATTTATATTAAAACTGCTTAAAATTGTGTAACCTGAGCAATTTTAAATAACAGGAAGAATGTAACGTGAGAGATTTTCATTTAAATTGGGCTCTGTGTCGTTTTATAGGATTTTAAAAATGCATTGGAAATATCTACGAACTAACAGAGTAACAAATTCAATATGACCAATGCGCCGTTAAGGTTATATGGTACATGTGGAAGATTTTTATGTTGCCCGTAAGGTTTCACAGTGAGCTCAGGGGATTACTTTTATTGGAGCCGATACCAGTGGCGAGTTGTTTAATACAAATGTCCATCACTACCGTTTTCTCTCTGAGCGCTGCAATCTAAATCCTACGGAGTAGCTATCTCCTACACATTCATTTTGACTGTCTAGACAAAGGAGTTCACATTCTCTGTGTGATAGAATCTTATGATACGTGAAACACCCTATTGCGTTATCCAACTATGTAGATCAGTCTACCCAGTATTTCTTATTTGTTACTGGGTTTAACAAATACCATGGGCAACTCGTATGGATATAAAGCAGTCGCTGGTCCCTAACTTCGGGTCACTTGTTCCAGGGAAGAGACAGATCCAGGTACCTTTGGCCATGCACACCACCCATGACTCATCCGGATTTGGGGCTCAGTTTTAGCTCACCTCAGAGCACTGTACCACCGGCACAGTTTTCCCTATTTTTGCATACATGATCATTTAAAAAAATTCCTTTGCCTAGATTCTCTTACCATGTACCCACGAAAAGTGCTTTAGTGCCGCTAAGCCTAGAATAATAGTGCCTTAGCGCCGCTAAGCCCCTTCTACATCACTGGCTAAAACATTTTAGGTACTGACATTTGATATCACTGTTTTTACACAGCTAAACTAGCTAAACGTCGAATTTCCAGTCAGAAGTAACGTGTGAGTGCGAGGGAAAATCGGAAGTGATTTTCGAACTGAAATCTTAAAAAACTATGAGACTCACAAGTTCCACTACGGTGGAAAAAATAAAGTAAACCGACTCTGATCAATTCTAATAATGATAAAAAAGAGTAAGTTCATTGCCATGCTGTCGAATGATTGCAGTAAGTTTTTCTTGAGAGGTGAATGAAACATATTTGCATTCTAGGGAATCTTTGTTAGTGCGATCTGCATTTGCTTGAAATCGAGCCCTGATTCTTGTTGGAAAAGAGGGTTTCCTTCAAACAGGGAAAGCGGTATGTCCGAAGCCAGCACGTAGCCCACTGAGCCACAGATGCGGTCAAGGTACAACTGGAATAGTTTATCATGCAAGTTCAAGGGAAAAACTGATCTACAAACTGAATTATTGTGCCTTTAACGAGCTTCTGTTGTAATGTTCTTTTAAGTGTAGCTGTCTGAACACTACATAGATCAGTCTCACAAACTTCACCTACAGTGAAACAGGAGTCATTCAAGAAACTTCAGAGAAGGTTACTTACTCATTAGTCTTTATTCTGCCACTAATCTTTTGGCACTTCGACAAGGTATAATCAAACGAACGTGAGTTAATAATAATAATAACACTTGGTTAGGAGAACAACACCAACACTACAGTAGAGCACGCAGCTTTCAAATAACTCAAACTTCAATTTAACAAACGTCTCGTCCACAATTAGTATGATAACTTCCATCATCTCCACATGCTGCTGCTTTTCAAACATTATACATCGTTCTGTTCTCATAGGACACACCCACACGTCACGCGTTCTGACCTCAAGGTTTTGCCAACCATACTCTTGCGAGAGAGAAGATGTCACGTTGAGCTTGAAAAACGCTAAAGAGAATGAACTCAAATTTACATAGAGAAAGAAACTAAAAAGGGGAGTTTGATTAGAGTATTCGTTACACTGTAGATGCGTTTCAGTGATTTAAAACAACTAATTTCCATACTCATGGCGCTACGAACAAGATCTTGAATTAGCTGACGTACGTGCTTTTCCCCTCAGTCAGATTGATTCATAGAACTTTTAGTCTAATATTCAATTTTCTTTCATTTTTTTTTTCAAAAATGGGATATGTAAACTATTACTATGTTCCTTGGGTGTTCTCCTGTCGGCCCGCAAGCTACGGATATGTTTGGCCGTCTCGAGAGAACCATCGGAATTTGTGTCCTTTCAATCTTGATTACTTCGGAACCTATGCTACGTGCTGCCATCTGTCGTTTTCTTTCAGTTTTAAAATATTTTATGATTGTGTTGCCTTTTACTACGGCACATTTCGCCCATTTCCCAAAACACTCCTTGGTGTACACTAGAGCCTGCTCGGGTTATGGTGTGTGCAGTAAAATTTGTGATTTGTTTCATAGTATGGACTTGCTGATATGCGAATGTCCTACACTATACAAGTTCTTAACTTTTCCGGGTTTATGTAACTGTTTCATTACAGATTTTTGTTGTTGCAATTTTTTTTTTTGAGCTTTTCTTTTCGTGCTTAAGGTGAACTCTCGTATATTTGTTTTTTGGGTTTTGCGAAGGTTATGTAGTGAATAAGGTTACTACATAACCTTGCAGACTTTAATAAAAGTATAATAAACCGGAACCTTACGCTAATATGGGATGTCGATTAAAGAAGTTGTTAGAAGATTCATTTTAAGTTTGAAGGCGTTTAGAAGTAATCCAGGTTTCTACCTGTACCGCACCCAGGATTTCTTTATTGGGGTGGTCATAAATAATGAATATGCAAGTAAAAACATCCCGGAAAAGCATCTCCAAAAATAAGGAGAAGCGGCAAAAAATAACTCCGCCATAATAAAATGTGTTTTCAATGAAACGTAAAAAATGTACAAGGTGTCCATAAAGTCTTTCCCACATTACAAATAATAATATAAAAATGTATTGTAAGTACAAGAAAGAGATTGCGCTACAATGATGGTGCACAAGTAAAGGTTTTTTTGCAGTGTTAGTACACCACCACATGGACGCCATTTGTGCCCCGGAGAACATCTAAGCGATATTCGATTTCACGCCATGTTTTGTTTAATATCTCAGCAGAGACAGAACCAATGACGTCCGCTATTTTGCTGTTCAACGTCTCGTCATCCGGAACACTGCTAGAGTAAACTTGGTCTTTCACATAACCCCACAGGAAGAGTCTAGAGGGGTTATGTCGGGCAATCGAGGTGGCCATGTTATGGGTCCGCCGCGGCCAATCCATTGTTCCGGAAATGTGACTTTCAGGAACTCACGAACCATTGACCAATGTGGTGGGACACCGTCTTGTTGGAAAATAACCGAAGGTTGGAGTGCATGCAACTGAGGTGCTACAAAAAGTTCCAGCATGTCCAATCACACGTTACCATGGGCTCTGTAAAAAATAAGGGTCCGATGATTCTGTCGTGCAGCAGGCCGCACCATACGTTCACTTTCGGGCTAGCCCTCCATTGTTCGATGACATAATGGAGATTTTGTGATCCCCAGATTCGCCCATTGTGCCTATTTACTGTACCAGAGACGTGGAATGTGGCTTCATCGGAGAAATAGACACGGTACAGATTATCACTACCATGAGCTATGCGCTGCAACAACTCCGTCGCAAATACAGCACGGCAAGGCCGGTCATCAGGCTGAAGAGCTTGAACGATCTGTACCTTATAAGCATACAGATGAAGACATTTGTGTAAAATTTTGTGAACTGTGGCACGGGGAATCAGAGTTTCCAGTGAAGCACGACGAATGGATTTTCTGGGGCTTCGCAGAAATGTCTCCTGAACAGCTGCAACTGTCTCTTGTGCAAACTAGTGGTCGGCCAGCTCGGGGGAGATCGCCAACACTGCCCGTCGCTTTAAACTTTTCATACCAAGCTTTTATGCTTTTTTCGCCCGGTGGTGTTCGTCTGTACTTTTTCTGAAATGACGCTAGACGGTAACCACCGATTTGGTTTCATGGAAGTACAACACGCACGCCGCGTTTTCTTGCATGGAAGCCATTATCGATGAAATGCTCCTCTTATTCAGCAGTAGTGCTCACTTAAAGAACAGAAAACAAAACTTTATGAGTGCTGCTATAATAAGTTGCTAACCATTTTATTTTAACTTATAGATTTTGTTATATTAATTTTTGTAATGTGGGAAAGACTTTATGGGCACCCTGTATATCTATATTTAAAAATAAGCAGCAAGTACCTTATTTTTAAATGAAAATAAAGGTCGAAGGACCAAGTGATATCTGTCTTTGGATGCCATACAGCACCTGAGAGTCGTTTCTTAGCAATGTTTATACACTGAGTTAGCTTTGCATTAGGAACACCCCCGTTTCACATATTCCGAGAAATAATGAAGTACCACGTGATATCAACATCTCGTGCGGCTACTATATATTGTGATGACCTATTCCCTGTACGTAATCAGTAAACGTTTGCTAGTAATGTGGAAACGTGGCGACGTAAGCCAATTTGACCGCGGTCAGATAGTGCTCGGCGGTCAGCTGTCAGTATTTCGGAAACAGCCGCACTTGCTGGCTGCTTCTGTACTACTATATCAAGAGCGTAGCAGGACTGGATTAACCATGCACAGACATCCAGCAAAAGAAGTCACATTGGTTAGCTATGCGGAGTTGACTCTAAAGGTGATCGTCGGGTGTCACGACTGGTATCTCAGTGACGACGTGCGATAGACATCCAGCTTACCCTCCAGTAAAGCAGCTGTACAGTTCGACCTATTTCCACGTGAACCCTGCGCCGTACCTTGCTTCGCCTTGGGTTATACAGCCAGAGACGAACGAGGGTACCCCTGATGAAGCCTAGAAAACAATGTTCCGCATGTGCCAAGGAGCGTCGGCAATGGACCCTCGACAGATAGAAGAAAGTCGTCTGGAGTGATGAGTTCTGTTTTCTGCTGCAGCATGCTGATGGGCGGATTCGCATTTGGGGTAAACAGGATGAATCCCTATCCTCTGGTTGCACAGTTGGGTTTTAACAGGCAGGTGGATTTGGTGTTCTAGTCTGGGGAGCTTGCTCCTGGCAAGGCAAGCCCTAGGTACGTTGGTTGTGATCCCACAAAGACTGAATGGTGAATGCTACAGCGTCCTGTTAGCCCACCATTTCCATCCATATCTGCAGGAGGTGTACCCGGACCACAGTGCCATCTTTCAACAGCAGGACGCACCGTGTCATTGGGCTCGTATAACTACTGAATGGTTGGAGAAGGAACTCGACAACGAATTCACTACATTGCCTTGGCCTAAAACTCTTCTAACTGTAACCCAATTGAACATTTATGGGATATGCTAGAACGGAGTCTGAGAACTGCTGATCCTCCTCCACGAAATGAGCGTGAATTGACTTAACAGCTATTGAGCGAAATGAGGTTGAACTATTAAATGAGAGAAATGAGCGTGAATTGACTTAGCTGTTCGACATCTTGTAGAACCTGTTCCTAGGCGCCTGCGAACTGTGATTGCACAGAAAGGTGAACCAACGCGTTATTGGGTTGGTTGTCTTAGAGCAAAGCTAATTTAGTGCATATGCAGATTTAGCGAATAAAACACCTGCCTTTTTTGTGAGAAATGTTTGCATAAACAGACTTTGCAGCTTCAGTAAACCAGGTGACCGAGCTTCTGGCGTGATGCTTTTCTACAACGTTGATGAGAAAGTTCGAAGTATTTTATTTACGTGTTTGGGGATCAAGGCTACCTTGTTTATACTTATATGTGGGATAGGAAATGAATTTACGTTTGTAATAGAAGCAGGTAGTCGAGTCTAAACTTCATATGTGGGAGTAATTCCTAAGAGAAATAGCAGGTCTCTCAGCGTTACCTGCCGTTTACTACTGGAATATAACATTTCGTTTCCCCAGAAGAAGCTTTGCGCTGTTTGTAATAAGTGTCTGGGAACGCGGGATCAAATTCTAAAACTAGTCTGGCGGCAAACTGGAAAGTCTGAGCTGAAAAAGATTTCCTAGATTTCAAATCCGGGCTGGATTCACAAATTAAGGCCTATGTAGACCTCTACGGTACTTTCCATTGCATCCCTGTATCATTCGATGGGATCAAGGGTGATTGGCGGCCAGGGGAGCATAAAAAATGTTTGACCATGATCTTTGAAAAATTCTTGTACGATGCAGGCTTTGTGACTCGGGGCGTTGTCCTTCTGATAGAGTCTTGTGCCATCCTAATACACTTCGTCCAAAATAATGCTTAGCTAAGATTTGGAGGTGAAGGTGTGCTCAAAAAGAATTAGGAGACCAAGTGATTTTCATGAGAACACTCTTCGTACCACTACCGCCGGTGCCCGACCAGGTGAATCTTTTCCAGTCTCTAAGCATCCAGTCACTGTGCTCTCGTGTAGGTCACCTTTGTCCAAAATAATGCCTAGCTAAGATTTGAAGGTAAAGAAAGGTATGTTCAAAGAGAATTAGGAGGCCAAGAGATGCCCTTGAGAACATACTCAGTAACATTACCTCCGGTGCCCAACCAGGAGAATCTTTTCCAGTCGCTGTGCTCTCGTGTAAGTTAACATGGGCACACGAACGGGCCATGGACATTTTAGTTGTACATTATGTTCAGAAAAGTTTCTTTATGCAGCCTGGCATATAGTGTGCCGTTAACTAAGATATCGTGAGCTGTCTGTTCTCCCGGACAGCACCGTGCCAAGCGGAGTTTTTTCTCCACTATCAACCAGTGGTGGTCTCTTTCTGGCACGTTGCGTGTATGTGTGTGTTCCTCTTTGGACCATTCCCAACACACCTGCACCACGGCGTCCATCGAATAGACAAAAAGTGCCTGTATTTGTTGATATGCTGGCCCCCGCCTTTCTCGTGCAGCAAATTATTCTGTATTAATATCAATTCTTCGCTTTCCCCGGGCTTCCTTCTGGCAAACTGACACGCTCTGCCCATGCCGTGCATCTTCTATGTGCTTTGGGACACGCCCACTCATGGAGACAAGGGTGGTCATAGTGATATGACCCGTGGATGAATACACTGAAGTGTAATTGAATTGGAGGTAGCAAAAGTTATGCAAATACTTGATTGCTACTCCTGCATTATAGCGCATGCCCGGCCCAAACTGGGGTTAAATACAGCTATTGCTCACAGCTTCCCCAATGGTGATCGATTACAGGCGTGGTGACGCGTGATTTTGGATGCTCTTGACACAGGGAAGATTGTAAGTGACTGCAGGATGGGTCATTCCATCTGTCATCAACACACTGGTCACGTCTAGTCGTCAACACACTGGAGTGTTTCCGTGCTACAGTGCCCAGAGTGTTCGGGAATACAAAAATTCTGGCTAAAGAACAAGCTCCCGATTGAACTGCAGAGGTGTACCAGTCATGAAAAGTTACAATGAATTGTCATGAAATTTAAGGCAGAGAAAATCTGCTGCGTATTATACTGCAACGGAGGAACAGAAATAGTGGCATACAGGACGAAATTGCAACAGCACAGAGGAATCCTTGTGTGCTAGTGGAAGAATGTTGATAGAAAAGCAATGGGAAAGAAATACATCAAATGTTCAAGAAGCGAGTTGGGCAAGAAACGTTCTCCGCCACCTACTCCAAAAGGTTACGCATTGTGTTTATGCTTCAGAAGAGTAGAGAACAGTCATCTACTCCTAGGCAAAGAGAGGATGGGTTGGGCTTAAAACCATGCAAGTGAATTTCTGGGCGACAATGGCAGGGAGAGATGGAGAGTAATAGAATGGGGATGTCGCCCGAGGGGAAACACCTTACAATTCCTGGAATTGTGTCCATTTCCCCTTTCACTCTCCAAGTGAGCGTTGCACTGGGAGGATCAGCGTTACTTTTGCTTCATGTGTGGTGCGTATATAAACAGCAGTCAGTCTCACGTGGATACAAAGTTGAATATGCTTGAAAGATTTTATTCATTTAACCATGGTACTAATGTACACTGCTGGCCACCCAAAATGCAACACCAAGAAGGACACGAGATAGCAAAGCCAGATTTACTGGGCACATAACAACAGATACAAAGATGAAACGATTGAGCTTACAGGCCCGTGCGACTTGCGGAACACGCAGGCATCAATAATTCGGGTGGCCCCTATGGCTGGGAATAACGGCCGCTACACGCCGCGGCATCGAACGAAAGAGGCTTTGGATGTGGGCTTGGGGTATATCGGCCCAGGCTGCTTCCATACATTGCCAAAGTTCATCAGGCGTAGCCACGGGTGGTAATTGCTGGGCCACTCGGTTGGCGATCAGCGACCAGACGTGTTCGATGGGCGACATATCGGGAGAACAGGCGGGCCATGGCAGCAGTGACACCTGGTGGACAGTGAAGAATTATTGCACGATGCGTGCCACGTGCAGGTGCGCATTGTCCGGTTGAAACGTGGCCGCTGGCAGGTCCTGCAGGTAAGGGAGGACTACAGGCTCCAAAACGTCGGAGATGTAGCGGTGGCTGTTGAGTGTACCGGCGATGCGTACCAGAGGGGAGCGAGTGTCATATTCAATTGCGCCCCAAACCATAACGCCAGGCGACGTACCGGTATGGCGATGCATAATGCAGGCGTCATACAGTCTCTCGCCGCGGTGCCCCCACACGCGGATCCGACCATCGTGGTGTTGCAGGCAGAAGCGGGATTCGTCGGAGAAGACAATGTCGTGCCTTTTCGTAGTGCAGGTGCGGCGTTCAACGGCCCACTGCCGCCGCACTCGCCGGTGGTGTAACGTCAGTGGTAACCGGAGCAATGGGCGCCGTGCGACAAGTCTCCGCTTCTGCAGACGACGTCAAACGGTACTTGCTGACACAGGTTGTTGCGCAACACACCCTAATTTCTGCGCTAACGTTCGTGATGTGGCGGTGCTAGCCGTCAATGCCCGCCACACAACATGCCGGTCCTCCCGTTCGGTGGTGTGCCGCGGCTGCGGCAATCGCTCACGTCGGTCCGTGCCTTCCTCCTGCACCCACCGAATCCATACTCGCCTCACTGTGGCTGGATGTCGTCCCACACGGGCACCGATGTCTTGGTACGATAAACCGCTGTCGCGATAAGCCACTATTCGTCCTCTGTCGAACTCCGAAACGTTCTGGAATGACTGCCGTATTCTGCGACGAGGCATCCGGAAGCTTCCCACGCACAGGTCCGGCAGCACAACACGCTTCCACTAATTACACCCCGCCTTCTGTGCACCCTTCTTAAAGTGCTTCTCGGCGGCGTGCCGGGCGCACATGATTTGGATATGCCCTGCAATGCTAATCGTTTGCATATCCTCTCGCGGGCGACATATGCTGCGAATTTCAGGCCAATCGGATGCTCCCTTCTTGGTGTTGCATTTTGGGTGGCCAGCAGTGTAGTTTATAAATTCAATCTTTCAAGTATATCCAGTTGTTGTGGATGTATAATATGAACGTATATGAAAATTATGACGTATACATATTTTTACATAGTGGGAATATTCACCCAAAAGCGGATTAGCGAGAGCCCGTATTTAACGAAAGTTACCGTCTGTCCTAAGCTCCACGTTATAATCCATTTCAACTGTAGATTGAAATAAAGCATGATGTAACTAAAAATCAGACTCGTTTTTGATGCAGAAAAAAGGCGGTAACTTTTGCACTTACTAATAGATGAAAAACAGGTTCGAAACCTTTTCCAATTAAAAAATTTCCTGCAATAGCGTTTTTTTCTTTTTTGATTGGAGGTTTAACGACCACCGTGAGCAACTCAATGGGCTATAAGCAGTCGCCCGTCCCCAATTTAGGGTAACTGGTTCCAGGAAAGGGACAGAGCCAGTGCCGTAAGACAAACACAACTCCATGCCTCACCGGGATTCGAACCCGAACCATTTTCGGACGAATGATCAGAGGCCATCAATAGCGTTTTATCAATCAATTTGCATTTAAAGCTATTTACTTGTTTTATTATGCAAACGCAGAAAGCTTCACGTTGGTCAAATTACGAATGCTTTCAGCATTCTGCACTTACCTAATTATGTATCCTGCCAAAGCTACGGATTTACTATGTTATTTACCTCTGTAAATAGTTCCCTGATCCTGCATGATATTAAAAAGCCGAAATTAACTGATCGCGTATGAATTCAAAGTTACTCACCTATCTTACTTATCCCGCAAGCTTACAAACCTTACTACAGTGCTGGCCACCCAAAATGCAACACCAAGAAGGAAGCATCCGATTGGCCTGAAATTCGCAGCATGCGTCGCCCGCGATAGGACATGCAAACGATTAGCATTGCAGGGCATATGCAAATCATGTGCGCCCGGCACGCCACCGAGAAGCACTATACGAAGGGTGCACAGAAGGCGAGGTGTAAGTAGTGGAAGTGTGTTGTGCTGCTGGACCTGTGCGTGGAAAGCTTCCTGATGCCTCGTCGCAGAATACAGCAGTCATTCCAGCACGTTTCGGAGTTCGACAGAGGACGAATAGTGGCTTATCGCGACAGCGGTTTATCGTACCGAGACATCGGCGCCCGTGTGGGACGACATCCAGCCACAGTGAGGCGAGTATGGATTCGGTGGGTGCAGGAGGGACGGAAGGACCGGCGTAAGCGATTGCCGCAGCCGCGGCACACCACCGGCATGTTGTGTGGCGGGCATTGACGGCTCGCACTGCCACATCACGAACGTTAGCACAGGAATTAGGGTGTGTTGCGCAACAACCTGTGTCAGCACGTACCGCTCGCCGTCGTCTGCAGGAGCGGGGACTTGTTGCACTGCGCCCATTGCTCCGATTACCATTGACGTTACACCACCGGCGAGTGCGGAGGCAGTGGGCCGTTTAACTCCGCACCTGGACTACGGAATGGCATGACATTGTCTTCTCCGACGAATCCCGCTTCTGCCTGCAACACCACGATGGTCGGATCCGAGCTTGGCGGCACCGCGGCGAGAGACTGTATAACGCGTGCATTATGCATCGTCATACCGGTCCGTCGCCTGGCGTTATGGTTTGGGGCGCAATTGGATATGACACCCGCACCGGTCTGGTACGCACCGCCGGTACATTCAACAGCCACCGCTACATCTCCGACGTTTTGGAGCCTGTAGTCCTCCGTTACCTGCAGGACCTGCCAGCGGCCACGTTTCAACAGGACAATGAGCGCCCGCACGTGGCACGCATCGTGCAACAATTCTTCACGGCCCACCAGGTGTTACTGCTGCAGTGGCCCGCATGTTCTCCCGATATGTCGCTTATCGAACACGTCTGGTCGCTTATCGGCAACCGAGTGGTCCATCAAGCACCACCCGCGGCTACGCCTGATGAACTGTGGCAACGTGTGGAAGCAGCCTGCACCGACATACCCCAAGCCCACATCCAAAGCTTCTTTCGTTCGATGCCACGGCGTGTAGCGGCCGTTATTGCGAGCCATGGGGGCCACACGAACTATTGATGTCTGCGTGTTCCGCAAGTCGCACGGGCCTGTTAGCTCAATCGTTTCATCTTTGTATCTGTTGTTATGTGTCCAGTAAATCTCATTTTGCTATCTCGTGTCCTTCTTGGTGTTGTATTTTGGGTGGCCAGCTGTGTATTTACCTGCCTGATCCCACATGCTTTCAAGATTTGCGTTCTACTAAACTGATCCTACCTGTTTTAAATATTTGCACTGACCTGATCAGGCATTCTTTCAAGTCTTCTAACTTACGTTATCATTCATAACGTCAAGCATTCGTACCACTTCGTTGATCCCACATGCTTTCAAAGTTCCGAACTTGGTAAGCATACAGGCTTGCCAAGTGATAGTCATCTGATTATACTGTATGTGCTTTTAAATAGTCCCACTTACTTTCTTGTTCATGCATTAAAATAGTTGCCCTTACTCGATCGTGCATTATTTCAAAGATTTACACTTACCTGATCACATATGCTTTGAGAGATTCGAACTTACCTAATCATGTATATTGTAAAGCTTCGTACAACTTATCTAACCCTACCTGTTTTCAGAGCTTTTCATTTTCCTCATCATCTATGACATGCAAATAACAGCGCTGATCATATATACTTTCAAATAGTTACCCTCACCTGATCGTATATGCTTTCAAAAAGTTATCCTTACCTGACAGCATGCGGTTTTAAATAGTCGCACTTACCCGATCACGCATGCTTTCAAAGCTTTGGATCTACCTTATAATATATATCATCAACGTTTCGCACCATTTGCTTGAACTTACATGCTTTCAAAGCTTCGCATTTACCAGATCTCCAAGGCTTCAAAAGGTCGGAACTTAACTGATCATGCATGCTTACAAACAATAGTAGTCTCGTCATGTACGCTTTCAAAGAGTCGTCCTTTCTCGATCGATCATATCTTTGATAGCTCCGCACTTACCTGATCGAGCATACTTAGAATTCCTAACTTATCGAATAAAATGCATGATTTCAAATTGGAGAAACCCTGAAAAGGGCCCTTTCTTTGAGTAATTACGATGCGTCTTATTATTGGGACATAGCAAAATGACACTTTGTCGGTCAGGTACGCCAAATTAATAGTTATGCATTCCTACGATTGGAACATGAGTAAATAATCACCCAAACTTAGGAACTTTCGTTTTTCTTGGATTGGGGGAGGGGGAGCAGTGATCAGGTGGCACCCTTTCGTATATTTCCTGGGCTTTTGCTGCTTAACTCCTGTGATCGGCCGCGAAATCAATTCGGAATTTTTTCCTGTAAAAGTACCAAAATGTTTTCGGGAGTAGTGGCAGAAGGAATACTTTTCCTCTTTTTTGGAATCTTTACACGAAATAGAGGTAGCTAACGAGAATCAGGATCGTAAGAGATTTAACAGGGGCAGCAAACATACACTAAACAGTATATGGAGAAGAAAGGAAATGGAGAATAGAGTGAAAGGCATTGCGTATCACTTATAATGTTTAAGTGTAGTTCTTTGTTTTTGCTTTCTTGGGAATTGAGCAGCTGGAAAAACACGCGCCCCCTCCCCCTATACCACGCTGAATGCTCTTGGTTAATGATTTCCAAATAATGAAGTCTGAGTAAAATTTCTGGATTAAATACTATTTACATTTTTGTGCAAAATGTAGTGTTTATAGATAGATATAATAGAACAGCTAGAAATAGAAGACTGCAGATACAAAACTTTAGCGGGTATCAACTGTAATGCCTTGAGTTATGTATAAGCACACCATGGATTCGAGGATTCGAACCCTGACCAATCTAGGACGAAGGATTAGTATTTAAAGCTACTGAGTAATAGATTAGTTTGCGAAAGATTTAAGAAATTTGGCATACAATTATATACACGATGTTTCTTCTTGTTTCGAGATTTAACGACCACAGCAGTCTCCAGTCCCTGATTTGGGGTTACTGGTAGAGAGTGGACCAGTATCGTAATATAAAAACCACAACCCTTTTTTTTCTAATCCGGGACTCGAATCCAGGCCCACTCGGATGAACGGTCACAAGCCAACGCTCAGACCACTGCTTCACCTGAGTTGTACTCCGGACCCTACGTATAGCTGCAAAAAAAAGCTTCTTTTAAAAACTTACCACATAGTAGGGCCCCATTTTTCTTATTACGAGCAGCAGGCCTTTTGGGCATATTTTCTATTAAATCCGGTAAGATTGCCAGAATAGTCTTCCATTCTTCTTGAACAGCTGCTACCAAAGCTGATTTGGAGAAGGTCACTGTGAGCAAGATCTAATTCGGCATTTCAATACGTCCCAAAGGTATTCTAGGTTGAGATCAGGCCAGTCCAACCTTTTTAATGTTCTCCACAAACCAGTATTTTGTCCACATCGTGAAGTCCGTTATGGAGCATAGTTGTGCTAAAGCTAACAATGGTACATGCCGAAGTATTACGACAGGGTAGTGAGCGCAGAAGTTTTCAATATATAGAGGTTGGATTTCAGGTTCTGGGTACAACATAGACCAAGTCCTACCCAGATGAAACAGTCCCAAACCTCTTCAGAGCCGTATCTAAACTTCACAATTGGAACTGTGTATTCTTAAGAAAACGGTTCTAACTACAATCTCCAGAGCCAAACTTGTTCATCGGTAAAAAAATTTGCCTCTGAAAAGAAAATACGAGCTTTAAAGCAAAAGAACCAGTGAAAATGGGGTGTAAAAGCGGAAAAGAAAATTTACGGAAGATATGCTCAAAAATTATGTTGTCTCTAACAGCTATTTAGTTAATAGTTAGTTGATTTAATGTGATATTTTTTTTGACATATCAAGTCTTTTGGTTAAATTTTACTTCATCACTGCGTTTGTTTTTCATGTTTAAAGACTGCCTTCTTAGCCTTGTTAACCGCTGCTTTAAAGATTTAACGAGAAGTGCGAATTTTACTTTTCGAAAATGTTTACAAGAGAAGAGTGCATTCAGTTTATCTCTCTCTCCCATCATTAGTAACCATGAAACTTGGTGTATAAGTTAATTGGAGAGGGGGATTATGCGCTCTATTCCTAGCTCTGATTCTTTCTTGCGAGAATTAATGAAGTCTTTGGGTACTTTACCTTCTATAAAAGAGATTTAATTTGTTAACAGCTTAGTGTACCTATTTGCTTATTTTCAAAATTCTTCTTAATCTCAACAACTGTGGCTTTAGGCTACTAACTACTTCGATAATATGTTAATTCCAACTTGTACATAGTTGGAATTAACAAATTATCAAAGTAGTTAGTAGCTGTTGTCTCACAGATTGTGAGACAACAGCTTATCTGGCCCGCTAGTTCTTGGGGAGGTTTACAAACGCTTCAAATAACCCGTTTTTTACTTTTATTTCCCGCCTTCTTTTTTAGTATTGTAAAAATGCACGTACGTTTTTGTTTAGATGTTTTCCGATATAGCCATAACAGCTGAATAGCACCAGATCATCTAGGTCATGCTTCAACTTACAATCTTCGGAAAAGTGAACGAGAGATACGAAACCGAATTCTGAGATGTAATGAGGAAGTTTCTTGACAAAGATACCGTGCGATTTTTAGGGAAATCGTTTCAAACATTGCAGCAAGTAGAATTCTATGAAAAATCGGTTTGTAAAACTGTAAAATGCATAAGTAAAACTGGAAAAAATCATCATCACAGAAATTCAATACACGAAGATTTTTTTAAATTAGAGTTTCGTAAGTGCAGGTCATATGGATATTTATTGTATGGTGATACAGGGGTTTATCAAAATAATGGAAACACCGACTGCAACTATAGTACACGCAAAGCGCGTATGCAAATCACAGGGACGACGTCACCTTCGACGTGAGATTATAAAGGGGTGCAGTACAATGACGGCTATCATGTAGAAGTGCCACAGCTGTTGTGGAATAATTGGCGACAATGTCAGGTCTCAGTGACTTCAAAAAAGGCATGATCATTGGTGAGCGTCTTGCAGGAGCTTCAGTAACTACAACGGCAGAAATAGGAGGTGTAACACGAGGAACTGTATTGAAGATTACAATTACCTATCAAACTGGACACTCCAAACGTGCAAATTGTGGACGCCATACGAGGATGTCAGATAGGGATAGGCGAACGTCGGGACAGACTGCACAACGGAACCACAAGACCACGGCAAGGGAAATAGCAGCAGTGCTGAACACCATGATCTAGTTTCCGTCATAACAGTTCGTCGGGAACTCTATTTCATGGTATGGCCGAGCTGTAATTCCCAAATTTCTGATTACCAACATCAATGCAACAAAACGTGTAAGGTGGTGCAAAGCATATAAAAACTGGGATGCTAAAAACTAGCAGCGTGTCACCTGGTCTGATAAATCGTGCTTCACATTGTTTCCCCACCACTGGTAGAGTGCACGTCTAGCCGCGATTGTTTAGTTCCAACTGTGAAGCATGGAGGTGGATCCTTGATGATGTGGGATTCCATATCAGGGCATTCCTTAGAACCATTGGTTGTTCTGCAGGGTCTTGCCACATCTGCAACGTACGAATCCATTCTTGGGGACCATCTGTACCCAATTTTACAAGAATCGTTCCCTAATGACTGTTCTGGTTTCAAGCAAATAATGCACTCCTGCATTAAGCGAAACATGTCAAGTTGTGACTTGCAGAGCATGAGGAACAGCAGCTACCTTTGCGACCTCAATCTTCAGACTTCAGTATTACTGAACATTTGTGGGAATATTTGGAGCGAAAGGTCAGATCCCACTTTTCACTTCCAGCATCACTGGCACAGCTGGGACATATTGTACAGGAAGAATGGTTCCAAATTCCATTATCGTATGAACATGACTTGTATAAGGCTAATCACAGTCGAAGTCGTTGTGGTTTGCAGAGGATGTGGTACAGCAGCCATCTTAAGCTTTTTTTTTTTTTTTTTGGTTTAACGACCACCGTGAGCAACTCAATGGGCTATAAGCAGTTGCCCGTCCCTAATTTAGAGTCACTGGTTCCAGAGAAGGGAGAGAGCCAGTGCAGTAAGACAAACACAACATCCATGCCTCACCGGGATTCGAACCCGGACCCCTTCCGACGAATGATCAGAGGCCAACGCCTTAGACCACTGCCATCTTAAGCTTACTGAGCATTTGTGGGAATATCTGGAGCGAAAGGTCAGATCACACTTTCCACCTCCGACATCACTGGCATAGTTGGGACATATTCTACAGGAAGAATGGTCCCAAATTCAATTATTGTATGAGCATGACTTGTATAAGGCTATTCACAGTCAAACTGCTTCTGTTCTGAAAGCTCGAGGTGGGCCTATAGCTTATTAATAAAGAAATTGGGATGCTAAAGACTGGTAACGTGTCTCAAGTTCTCCAAAAATAGTAGGTGTTTCCATTATTTTGATAAACCCTGTATGCACAGTGACGGAACAATTTATTATTCATTCACCTAATAACGTATGGGTTCACAACAGCACCACGTCGTGACATGCACTCTACCAGTTTCTGTAAACTGTGAAAACACACGTTTGTCCACGCCGGTCATTGAATCCGGATCACTTCACTCCGGAGTAAGTCGCTTTCCTAACTGAGCTACGCAGACATGAGCTCTCATTGCTATCTGCCTTTATCTCATGTGCGTCCTGTGGAGCAGGCATGTCACATCTCCGCCTTCCCCCCGAAAGAAGGCCGGGGGCATGGCCCACGGGTCAGCCGGGACCACGTGTTGCTGCAGGCAGTCACCCGCTGAAGAACGTGCATTTGAGAAATCCCAGACAATTTAGTGTGTGGAACGTAATATCGCACACATTTATTTTTCGAAGCACTGAAAAAGGGATTCTCATTTTTCCTGTCTCGCGGTGTGGAAAGAACATCACACCATTGCGAGAAACTTAAAAGCCAGGCCGTCCTTGAAGTTCGGGTGCCAATGTGAAAACACAGGTGTGTCCACGCCGGGCATCGAAACCGGGTCACCTCACTCCGGAGTAAGTCACTCTCTCTCCCAACTGAGCTACTCAGATATGTGTTCTCACTGCTATCTGCCTTTATCTCATGTGCGTCCTGCGGGGCAGGCACGTCACAAAACGTTCAAGTGGCATTGAGAGACATGATTACAGGACAGCCGTCCGTAGAGCGCCGAAAGTCGCTGGTGGTGTGTTTGGGGCTTAAATGCGTCGCTCCACTTTCTACCATGGATGCTCAATTTGGTTCAGATCCGGAGAGTAAGTGTGCCATTCGAAAGTTGCAGCCTCACTGGAATGCTTCTCCAACCAGTACTAGCGATAGATGGGACGTTCTCATGCTGAAAGAAGGAATCCTGCTATATGAAATGGATAGCCGTGTACGGGTCTAGATAGTGGACGACAGTATAGCCTTGTGTGGTGGTCACAGTAGGTACAAGGAGCCTCAAGGACACTCACGTAAATAACCCCAGAACATTACACTGGCCTATAACACCTGATGTTACAATTTGGTTCAACGGCCTTGTGTGGTTTACTCCAAACATTTTCCCTTCCGTCGGCGTGCTATAATTGGAATCTTAGTTCGTGGGATCAAGCTGTCCATTTCCAGTCTTCCATGATCTAATTGGGATGTTGTTTTGCCCACTACAACATCATAGCCCGAGAATGTGCCGTTAAGAATGGTATTCGATGTGGGCTGCTACAGCCTAGACATGCCATGCACGTCGAAAGGTCTTTGTAGACACCTCCGTAAGTGTCCAGTCTTTGAATGAGGACGTTATCCTCTCCTTCGTGTGCCACTGTTCCTAAGTATTCCTCGAACACCAAACGGCCACATTTTCCCCGACAGCTGGTTGTTTTGTTGTAGTCCCGGTAGACACGTGCAACAACTTCACGAGAGAACCGTAAACGTTATGCATTCGCGGAGATGGATCACTCTATCTTCCTCACACTGACAATCTGCTCACGATCGAACTCGCTCAGGTGGCTGTGGTTACCCATAGTCCAGGGAGCACTACACAGCAATTAAGTACCTGAATTATTTATAACCCGCATGAGATTTCAACTCTCTCATTATTATGACGTG
Organism: Macrothele yani; assembly: GCA_039090855.1. Classification (NCBI taxonomy): domain Eukaryota; kingdom Metazoa; phylum Arthropoda; class Arachnida; order Araneae; family Macrothelidae; genus Macrothele; species Macrothele yani. Next base: position 103,055,373 of record CM076996.1, on the reverse strand, counting down.
TTAGGGTAGGAGTGTGGATGATAATGAGTTGTAAAATCAATTGTGCTTCTTATGTATTGTACTAGGGGTGAGAAAAATGTTTTTCCCGTTTTGAGCTACACATAATGTGAGCATTCATTCCTGTATGAAGCGCGCGCCAGCGTCGACTGGGATTCGCGATGACATACACGGCTGGTGACGTTCATTTGGCACGCAGCTAAGCTGCGTTATCAGACGAGGAGATGAAGAAGGTCGATAAACGTGCTGTACGAGTACTCCTACGCCATCATTGGAAAAAAAGGTTGGAAGGGGCAGCAGCAAGAGAAATGTGTGTAACCGAAGGCCAGGAAACACAGTGGATAGCAGCACTCCTCGAAAATGGTTTCGGCGCTTCAATGCTGGGGACATCAGTCTCGAAGATAAGCTAAGGTTAGGACTTCTACCAACACTGTCTGTAACCCTGGTTGAAGCTGGTACAGTGAACATCGGTACCAGTACAGAGGTGAGATCATTCGTTACCTACACCAACTTGGTTTCACCTCCAGGAACCATAGAATGGTTTCCAATCAGTTGGTACCCCGTCAGGCGAAACAAGGTGTCACTCTCTGTTGCAGATCCATAGGACGATAGGTTTTCTTTGTAAAATCCACAGCACGATAGGTTTTGGCGTTGTATCGTCACAGGTGATGAAAAGTGAATAATCCTACATTATCCAATCACTGGGAACCAGGGGGTGAGGCCACGTCCGAAAACATACCCTGTGATGCAAAAGGAGCTGTTAGAGAGGAAAAGTCATGCTGTTCATTTTGTGGAATTGCGAGAGCTCTCTGCACTGGGAACTCATGCCAGATGTTCAGGGTATTGACTGATACCTCTATGCCGGACAAGTGTGGCTAATGCTCGAGTGCTGCGTAGCGCCAACGCTACGCAGCACTCGTCTATGGAATGGGGAGTTACTGCAAGTGGATAATGCGCCAAATAACACCCACAGAGTGGTCCGCGGAAATACAGGAATTAGAAGGGTTGAGATCCTAGCCAATCCACCATACAGTCCGGATCTTACCCCATGTGACCAGCACCTGTTTCGCTCCATGGCTCCTTTCCCACAAGGATTCGCTACAGTGGAGGACGTGGAATATGGCATCAGAGTTTTTGTCCACGAAACTTGCCGACTGATACCACCGTGGGATCGTGGCTCTGGTGGAAAGTTGGCAAAAGACCACAGAAAAAATTGGCCTGTACTTTGCAGAATGAGGTAAACGTGTATGGCTTTCTTGCATTATTAAACCTGTTGAGTGGTATCGTGTCTCTGGTGGAACGTTGGCAAAAGACTTTAGGAAACAACGGCCTATACTTTGCAGAATGAAGTGATTGTGTACGGCTTTCTTGCATCATTATACTTTACAACTGCAAACGGGACGAACTTTTGACTCGCCACGGTAAAATGATACGATTTGTGCCATCTCGAACCAACTACAATGTATCTGGAATATCAGAGCAATGTATATCTGTTATCGTTAAAGTATGAAATCCGTTATTTCATAGAATATAAATGGACGATGTCATCGCTCTTTTCACGTTATTTTTTAAACAACGCATAGCGACTGAAAAATTGTATTCCTGCACCGCTGGGATCGAACCCCAGAACTCTCGATAACTAGTCGAGTGCGTTCGAATTTACGCTACGGCGCCAACAATTCTCAGCCCCATGCGTGGTTTATCAGTCAGCATCTGACTACACGAATACGTATTGATGGTCTCAGCAACTGAGATGGCGTCATCTGGTGGCATTTAACGCAACAGTTATTTAATTGTAGCTGATAAATTCAAAGGGCGATAGAAATGTTTAATATATATCAAATACGTGGAGATAATGTAAATGGACGATGTCATCGCTCTTTCCACGTTATTTTTTAAACAACGCATAGCGACTGAAACGGTGCCGGAATACAATTTTTCAGTCGCTATGCGTTGTTTAAAAAATAACGTGGAAAGAGCGATGACATCGTCCATTTACATTATCTCCACGTATTTGATATATATTAACCATTTCATAGAATACCTAGTTATTTCATGAAATAACTGATCAAGTCAGTTAAAGCATAAAACTCACTTGTATTCTATGGTTTAACTAGTTATTTCATAGAATAACGATCTACACCTCGTTAAAGTGTAAAATAACCGAGTAAATAAATCCCAAATTCACAAGGCTGTAAAGTGAGAACCACTGGACAGAAATAGCACACCATTTTCAACCCACTATAAAGTGTTATATAATAATAATGATATTGACTTTTATGTTTCGTTTTGTTATTTATAAATTTTTCGTAAATAGCTTGTACAGAAGATCTGCAAATTGTGTTTTAATGAACTGAATGTTCAGAGGAAAGAGAAAACTCTAAAGAATGTTTGGAAATTCAAGCTAAAAAGATGAAATTAATGTCAGATAAATCTCATTCTGAAGCCTCTGTGGGGCTTACAGTCCGTATCCCAGTACCTGAAGTTGACAGAGGAAGGGGTGACGCCAGATCTATTTTAGCTGTTATCATGAAAATAACCGAAAAATAATTTTTTCAATTGGGAACAAGAAACGGCCGCATAAAACAGCTATATTCTCGATCCCAATTCAGCGTCTGTGAACAAAAACTAATTCAGATCGAAGAAGTGCCGGATATAGAGAAATCGCTCCGGTCGGTTGCTACAGCTCAAAGCTTAGGTACCGGTCGGAGATTTAAAAAATGTTCATGCAAAACGCAGTGTGTCAACAAAAAATGTATTTGTTTCAGAAATAATGTTCTATGCAATTCCAAATGCCATTTTAGTAATCCCTGTTGTAACAAATGATTTTATTGTGTCTTTATATAAATAACATTTTGTATGCTGTATAATTCAGTCAAATTGTTTATTTTACTCTTAAACATAGTTATCATTTATCTCATAGTTATCATTAGTTAATTTATAGAATACATAGTTATTTAATAGAATAACTAGTTAAAATGTGGAATTATTAATTTATTACACGCTTTAACTAACTTGATCAGTTATTTCATGAAATAACTAGGAATTCTATGAAATAACTGAATTATACACTTTAACGGTAACATATCGATGTTAAAAGTAGCTAGTGCTAAAAATAGATTTCCAATTCGACCTGCAAAGCCTTTGAAGAAATTGAAATTTACGTTCCCTTGCAAATAACTGCTGTAACTGCAGGATATGGAGCTCACGGCTTATATATATATATATATACACAATAGTCAAAATTAAAAACCAAGATGATATATACAGGGTGGTTCAAAACTATATGTCAAAAATGTAAAGGCAGGTAAAGGGGATCTAATTAAGCAGATTTCGTATAGGAATGTGTGTGCGGTAATGCCGCATTAAAGCGCTAGCACGCAAAGCAGTATGAATCACAGGAAACTGAAAAGACAAGTAAAGACAAAAGAAAACAAAAAATTATTAACAGTTTACAGAAGGTGCTCGAAAGAGCGGCCACCAACAGCGATACAAGATTCACAGCGGCGGCGCATGGATCGGCGTACATTAGAAAAGACGTCAGGCATGTCGAGCACATGTCCAGCAGCAACAGACAAGCGGGCAACAAGATCTTCTGCAGATGTGACGGGACTCTCGTACACGAGGCTTTTAATATGACCCCAAAAGAAGAAATCCAAGCAGGTTAAATCAGGAGAACGCGGTGGCCAGGGAACTGGTCCGCCCCGTCTTATCCAATGTTGACCGTAGACAGCGTCCAGGTGATTCCTGACGTTTCGGCTGAAGTGAGCTGGGGCTCCATCGTGCTGGAACCACATTCGTTTGCGAACATCTGAAGGAACATCGACCAGAAGTTCAGGTAAGACCACCTGTAGGATGATGCCGTATGTGTGGCCAGTTAAACGACTAGGTAGAATGTACGGTCCTACTAAATTATTGTGCACAATGCCTGCCCAAACATTAATGGAAAACCTTTCTTGGTAGGCGTGTGTTATTGTGCCATGTGGGTTATCATGAGCCCACAGGTGAGAATTATGGATGTTAAACATACCCGACCGCGTAAAGGTAGCCTCATCAGTGAATAAAACATCTGCAGGGAAGGTTGGATTGGCTGCAGTCTGCTGTAGGTATCAACGGGCAAAGTTGAGACGTGGAAGATAATCGTCAGGGGTCATTGCTTGCGGTTCTACGTCAATTCGTCGAGTGCGTCAATTCGTCGCGTGCGTCAATTCGTCGACTGCGACGATTCGTCGCGCGTCAATTCGTCGCCTACGTCAATTCGTCGCGCGTCAATTCGTCGACTGCGTCAATTCGTCGCGCGTCAATTCGTTGACCACGACGATTCGTCGCGCGTCAATTCGTCGACCACGACGATTCGTCGCGCGTCAATTCGTCGCGCGTCAATTCGTCGCGGACAAATTCGTCGACTACGTCAATTCGTCGACTACGTCAATTCGTCGCGTTCACAGATTTTGGTTACATACAAAACGAATGCAGGAAAACGTACGATTTCGAACGTCTTGCTCCCTGATAAAATTTATAAAGTTTGGACACGCAGACAGGATAGGAATGTTACGTTTTTCTTTGGCACTAAAAATATTAGACGGTAAACGGTTTTTGGAACGGGGCAGGGCCCGGTTGGTCAGAGCCCCCCATATACAAAATTTTCGTAAAATCTACAGTTTTCAATTCAGAACCACCAAATCTGGTATACTATCTCGTGGTATTCTAACTTAGACTGTAGACGGTTTTGGGAAGCGGTTGGAGAGAAGGGGAGGGGGTCAGAGCCCCCCTCCTACAGAATTTCCGTAACATATAGTTTTCAATTTAGAACTACCAAATTTGGTATATTATCTCATGGTACTCTAACTTAGACGGTAGACGGTTTTTGGAACGGTTCAGGGGCCCGGTTGGTCAGAGCCCCCCATACACAAAATATTCGTAAGATCTACAGTTTTCAATTCAGAACCACCAAATCTGGTATACTATCTCATGGTACTATAACTTAGACGCTAAACGGTTTTTTGAAGGGGTTGCAGCCCGGGGGTAAGGCCCCTCCTCATATAAAAATTCGCAAAATCTACAGTTTTCAATTTAGAACCACCAAATTTGGTATACTATCTCATGGTACTCTAACTTAGACGACAGACCGTTTTTGGAACAGGTAAAGGCCCGGGGGTCAGAGCCCCCCTCATACAAATTCTCTTAAAAACTACAGTTTTCAATTCAGAACCACCAAATCTGGTATACCATCTCATGGTACTCTAACTTAGACGCTAGACGGGTTTTGGAAGGGGTTGGAGCCCGGGGGTCAGACCCCCCCCGAATAATTTTTTTTTGTAAAATCTACAGTTTTCAATTTAGAACCACCAAATTTGGTATACTATCTCATGGTACTCTAACTTAGACGACAGACCGTTTTTGGAACAGGTAAAGGCCCGGGGGTCAGAGCCCCCCCCCACATACAAAATTCTCTTAAAAACTACAGTTTTCAATTAAGAACCACCAAATCTGGTATACTATCTCATGGTACTCTAACTTAGACGCTATACGGTTTTTGGAAGGGGTTGGAGCCCGGGGGTAAGAGCCCCCCTCCATAAAAATGCCGCGTAAAATCTACAGTTTTCAATTTAGAACCACCAAATTTGGTATACTATCTCATGGTACTTTAACTTAGACGGTAGACCGTTTTTGGAACAGGTCAAGGTCCGGGGGTCAGAGCCCCCCTCCCTCTTAATTTTTTTTGTAAAATCTACAGTTTTCAATTAAGAACCATTAAGTATGGTATCATGAAACTCAAACTTAGACGCTAGACGGTTTTTGGAAGGGGTAGGAGCCCGGGGGTGAGATCCCCCCCCGTCACAAAAATTTCGTAAAATCTACAGTTTTCAATTTAGAACCACCAAATCTGGTATACTATCTCATGGTATTCTAACTTAGACGGTAGACCGTTTTTGGATTGGGTCAAGTCCAGGGGTCAGAGACCCCCCATAACTTTTTTTCGTAAAATCTACAGTTTTCAATTCAGAACCATCAAATGTGATATCATAAAACTGTAACTTAGACGCTAGACGGTTTTTGGAAGGGGTTGGAGCCTCCACCCCCCATAAAAATTTCGTAAAATCTACAGTTTTCAATTTAGAACTACCAGATTTGGTATACTATCTCATGGTATTCTAACTTCGACGGTAGACCGCTTTTGGAACGGGTCAAGGCCCGGGGGTCAGAGCCCCCTACATACAAAATTTTCTGAAAAACTACAGTTTTCAATTCAGAACCACCAGATCTGGTATACTATCTCATGGTACTCTAACTTATACGCTAAACGATTTTGGAAGGGGTTGCAGATTTTTTTGTGAAGGGGGTAAGGACCTTTTTCATAAAAAAATCGCAATATCTAGTTTTCAATTTAGAACCACCAAATTTGGTATACTACCTCATGGTACTTTAACTTAGACGGTCGACGGTTTTGGGGACTGGTCAAGTACCTGGGGGTCGGAGCCCCCCCGCCCCGACACACACAGACATACAACATTTTCTTAAAAACTACAGTTTTCAATTCAGAACCACCAAATTTGGTATCATGAAACTCTAACTTAGACGCTAGACGGTTTTTGGAAGGGGTTGGAACCCCGGAGTGAGAGCCCTTCCCCCTCCTCATAAAAATTTCGTAAAATCTGCAGTTTTCAATTTAGGACAACCAGATTTTGTATACTACTTATGGTTATCTAACTTAGACGGTAGACGGTTTTTGGAAGCGGTCGGGGCCAGCTTCAAGGTAGCCCCATTCAAAATTTTCGTAAAAAGTTCCGTTTTTTACTCTTAAGAATACCCTATCTACGTTCTAAGGCGCTCTTTGGCCCTTTGAGGGCCTTGCACCATAAACCATCAACCAACCAACTAACCAACCTACGGTCTAAGTTAGGGACTGTAGATAACAATAAAGTGCAAAAATATGCGTTTAATGGTGTATTAAAAACACAAATCTATATAGTTTAGCTTTCACTACCAACGAGCGGCTTATCAGAAAGAAATATAATGTAATGTAAACAGAGAGTTCCAGATATTCAAAATTCAAAACTGTAAGAAAAAGATGATCAATGCCAATGTGAAGTCGTAGTCGTATGCATGCGACATCACATAGGTACATTGCATTTCTGTGTCGCGGGATTCACAGAAGCACACGCCAGATGTACGGCAGTTCTATAGATGTCTCCCAGAAGGTAAGTATTCCCATTCCTTTTTCTTTCTTTTTTGTTTCGCAAAATTAAATTAACTAAATCAAAAAATTTAAAATAAGTTTACTGGAAAATTGCAGGAATATCTTTTTCATTCATTAACTTTCACCAGATGAACTTGGTGATTCCACAAATAGTAATATGTACCTGGCAAATAACTGGTATCCCTGCTAGTACAAATTATATTAATGATTTATTTGCGTCCAGTTCAATCTTGTATGTCCATAAGAGCGTTTGGGGCCGTATGAAAAATACATTTCAACGTGTGCCGCTACGGCGGCGGAGTGATCTAGGCGCTGGCTTCTGACCACTTGTCGAGAAGGATCCTGGTTCAAATCCCGGTGAATCATGGACGTTGTGCTTGACTTCTGGCACTGGCTGTACCCCTTCCCAGGAACCAGTGGCCCAAAATTGGGAACGTCCGACTGCTTATAGCCCACTGAATTGTTGATCACGGTGGTCGTTAACCCCCCCCCCCCCCCAAAAAAAAAGATTGCGACGTGTCCATTGCTATTTGTTGCGGACCGTACAAAAAGTATGTTTTTGATATCAACGTGTCCACTTCCATGTAGGCTGGCCATAAAATGTTAGGGGACCGTACAAAATTGCACTTTTGTTTTCACCTTGTCAGCGCTTCGGTATATGGTTGAAGTATACGTATATATAGTTGGGCCATTTCAGCACGTAGTTTGGTTTATATAGAAAATCAAGATAATGTTACATTTTTACTCAGCTACAACACATTAATCCCAAAGGCTATTTGTTGAAATCTTTAATCCGCCGTGCTCATATTCACAACGTTAACATAACATGTCAAGTTATTAATGTTGCAGTTTTACCCTGTCACAAAACTTTAGTTACAAGACCTTAGGCGTTAACTTTTTTTAGGAATTTTTAGTCCGACGTATTCATAAGGTTTCGATAACATGCCAAGGTTATGGTACGGCGTTTTGACTGAGGCACAAAAATTAATAAACAGGCCTTAAGCCTTTTTATCAGTTTTCAATCAACCGTGCTCATATACATAAAATTTTCAGAGAAAGTCAAGTTTACTGTGCTGCGCATTTACTCGAGTACAAAACTATAAACAGCCATTAACTTTCACCCGCTGAACTTGGTGATTCCTCAATTCATCCATTAACAAGTCTTTTAAGTGATTGTATGCTATGGTCATATTGATAATGTTTGATGACAAGTCAGGTTAATGATGTTGCACTTATTAAAGACTTAAAAAGGTGTAGAGGCTAGTAATTATTATTTGAAGTCTAAGTAAAAGCTCATTTTTAACTTGACTCGTCATGAAAACCTTATGAATATGGCATTTATTTTATTTTGTACATTTTACAAAGCGTATGCATTTTTTTTTTGGCATTTGTTTTATTTTGTGTTGTACTTGTTACATAGCGTTTCGCATTTTTGTAATGCTTGTGACTTGTGATTGCATTTTGAATTTTTATTTGTTTCACATTTTGGATTGCATTTTGAATTTTTATTTGTTTCACATTTTGGATTACTTTTTGACATTTTATGTTTTTGGCATGCTATTTTGAAAATTTTGTCTTTTTTAATTTTGCGTTGTGTTTTACATTCTTGCATCTTCGGCGGAATTACATTCTTGAAAAATTCAAACACAAGTTTAGTAAAAGGTATAATTCAATTTGTGAGAAATACCAGCACATTTTAGTAAAGGGTAGAATTATATGAAATTCCTCTTAAAAAGTCCAGCATGTTAACATTGTCTCTGTGCACCAAAGAAGTTCGAATTCCTTTTTATCTTGCCAGCGTTTCTCTTCTGGGTGGATTTGTTGGAATCTGTGCTATCACTCTTTCGATTTTAGCCATAGTTGTTCTCTGCTCTTTCGCAATTTCACTGATTATTTCGTACAGTCACAGTTTTTTCTCTCCCAGAATTGCATTCCAGCGTCTGTCTAATCTTTCAAGTTCGTTTTGTGTTCTGGGAAAGCCAAATAAATTGTTTTCACTTACTGACCAAATTGTTGGCGGGAACAGCGGAGGGCTTCTGCTCGGATTGTTTCTTCTGCTTCCACGAAATTTTCCAAGAACATAATTTTCCTCAAACCACTGAACTACAGAATCTGCATATTCCAGTAAAATTGATTTCACTTCTTCAAAAGCAGCTGGAATTTCATCAGATGAAAAAAATGCGAGTGCTTGCAAATGTCTGACTTTGAGAGCAAACTCACTGTTTTCCCCATATTCCGAGGCTATGCCAGAGGATGGATATTCCTCAGCACATTTTTTCCGAGATGAAACCAACAACATCTGTGTGTTCTGCTTCCAAATTCCTTTTTAGCAGCGCATTATAACGGTAGCTATTTCAAAATCTATTATTATGCGTATATTGTGGTGCGAGCTGAATATCATAGTCTGATGCATAGTCTTGTAAATCCTGCAAAAATACTGTATAATAGTATTATATTCCTTATACTTGCTGGAAAGTAACCCATGAACTAGTGAGACAAGTCTGTGCATCTCTGGATTCGTTTCAACCATAGCATGAATGGAACATAATTGCCTAAAAAGGGTTGGACAAGTTTCAAATGTCCCATCCATAATCCAGAGGGGTGCTTCTTTAAGCTTTCGTAAATTATTCTCTGTTAAAAATAAAATAATTCTTTGATGTCCAAATGCGCTGTCTCTGCCAAGAAATTTTGCACCATCTTCTCCTGTAAATTTATTGGGGCATCGATCCGTTCTGAAGTCGTAGGCTCCGCAGGCATGTCTTGGCATGTCTTCTTTTTTACAACGTGCCTTAGTGCATCCATATTAGGCATGTAAGCTGCATTTACTGTAGCCATTGACGTTGTCACGGTTTGAATAATTTGTGCAGGGGCTTCGTCCGTATTTTTCGCTCGTTCTTTTATTTGCGCTCTTGCAACAGCAACATCACTTTTCTCCGGTCTTGGAGCATGATTATGTGGTTTCTCATTGCGCATCCTGTGTTCATCTCCAATAAGAATAGTACTAGCAAAGCCAGTACAATTTCCATAATTTCTTTCAATACAGTGACAATACCGTAAATCACCTCGCACTCTGTTATGGCAAAATAAATACCCTTTCCATTTCAGCAAATCATTTTCTTTTTGTGAGTTAACTATTTATGTTGCATTCTTCATCTGCATAGTGCCTTCGGAAAACAATGCACTTTCTCTTTCCAAAATATTTAGAATGATATATTTCCACTATTATCATTTGACAACGCACAACAAAGGTTTCAACAAGCACGTTCTCTGTTCTCCAGTCAACTACAAACTGATGAGCAACCATTCAATAAAACACTCAGAATACAGAAAATCACGTGAAGCTTGTTCTTCCAGTTAGGGTTTAAGCGAAGTTCAAGATTTTCGTACCTGCCGTCACAAGAAGTGGTTAATTTTAATGATCGGCATCTTATCTTTTGTTTTTCCGAAGCGCAGAGGTACATGTATTTTACAGCTGGGACGCTCTAGGCGGGGGATCAACAGATGCGAAGAACCCGGAAGCCAGGTTCCGGAGGCGGCAGTAGACGCGGACTGAGCAGCTGTACTCTGGGCCAGTAGGCGTCATGCTAATTCTCAAAAATAAATTCAAATTTTTTGTGTTGCACCATGCGTATGAAAGAAAATTGTTATACTGAAAAGACAATTTGTTTACCCCGTAACATATTAAACGAAAACTACGTCCCTATGTGCCAAATGATCTGTAAGCCAAACACAGTTTTTCATGCAACACCTTCCCCCGACTTTCTAAGTTCAGATCTGTCTCGTTCGACTTATTTGCCGTGAAATTGGTGTTTTACGTTGGGGTGTATTGCCGTCTGTCCTGAAGACTATAGTGAAAGCGGTGAGCCCCAGGGGAAAAGTATTCCATCAAAAGCAACAGAAATCCAATGCGAGAGCAAAACTTTGTTCGTTGGCATTACATCCAAGCAAATTTAGGCGAAATAGGAAGTGTGTTTTTCTACTACGACACCAGAAGATTGTCGCGAATGCTCAGGCAACTACGATACAGATGTGTCCTTAAGACTTCTCTTTCAAGACGTCCAAAGGCCGGCACTAGGGGATGGGGAGGGATACAGTGCGGATGCTCTTTTTTGTTGCAGTTAGAAATTCTTAAGCTCATTCTTCCTTAAAACTTTGCCTGGTTACCAGTAAGTACTGTCTCATGCCTCAACCATTGCACAGATTTGTTGTTTTTGTTTTCATTCTTTGAGTTAACAGCGGGAAAATATCTGAACTGCGTTGTTTCAGTTGGAAATATTTTTTTTTACTTCAGCAACAGGGCTTCACGTATAATTGCAAAATACTTCGATAGAATAAACATACCTTACATAAAGAGTTTGCATAAGAAAATAGATTAATAATAAGGAAAATATTCTAAAAACCAAAAAAAGAAATTGCGGAGCCGAAAAAGCTAGGTAGAGGAAACAAAAAGGCTCTAAGAAAAAGTTCATATTTAAAGAAACCTGTAGTCGCTTAATGAGTAAGTAGTATAACTCAATACAAAATCATGTGCAGTATTTGAAAAAAAAATTATAAGCAAGTAGGCATCGTGACTGCCACAGTTTCCCCTTTTCATCCTGTCGACATTACAACCACCACAGAAAAGAAAAGAACAAAAACATAACAAAAACACCCATACAAAGTAAAATGCCCAAAACATAAAAAGAAGTAACCACACAAAATGAAATGCCCAAAATATTAAAAAAACTGCAACCACACGAAACAAAATACCCAAAACATGGTAAGAAATTCTGTTGAAAGCACAATGAAGGTATACGATAGGAGAAATATATGTTTTTAAAACTTAATACAAGTGTCAAAACTGAAATAAAAAGGAAGAAAAAAGAAATATTCCAAATTTCATTGTTACTTTAGATATTTTGACCTGTTGACATTTCGTAAATTTTACTTGCACTCGGACAAAAAATATTACTTACAAGGACTCTTTAGTAACTTTTTATCGCTGTGGTCGTATTTATAAGGTTTGCATAACAAATCAAGTTAATAATGTTGCGCTTTCACTTAGGCACCAAATGCTAATTATTGGCCGCTAGGCCTAGGCCTTTTAAATAATTTTTGATAAGCGTAACACTCTTAAATTGATTTGTCATGCAAACCTCATATAATCACAGCATTATAAAAATTACTATAAATTCATATGCATAGGTCTCGGGCGTATCTATTAATGCTTTGTGCTCGAGTAACATTTAAACAGAATTCATTTTATTTTCTATGAAAACTACATAAATATCAGCTCGGAGGACTGAAAACTATCAAAAATCTCTTGGCCTAGGGTCTGCTTAATAGTTCCAACCTCAGAAAAGCGCATTGCTAAAATCTTGGACTTCTATGAAAACATTATGAAAATTAGCACGGCACGCTGAAAATTGCTAAACAGGCCCAGTCCTAATGCTTTCTAATTATTGTTTTGTACCTGACTAAAAGTGTAACATTATCTTTAGTTCTTACTAGCAGGGGTACCCGGTATTTCCCAGGTAAATATTACTATTTCTAAAATCACCAAGTTCAGCGGGTGAAAGTTAATGAATGAAAAAGCTATTTCCGTAAATTTCCAGGAAACTTATTTTAAATATTTTGATTTAGTTAATTTAATTATACGAAGCAAAAAAGAATTTACATTATTTACATTACATTGTATTTCTGCCTGATAAGGCAACCGTTGGTGGTGAAAGTTAACGTTTATTAATTTGTGATTTTTAATACATCATGAACCGGATATTTTTTCACTTTATAGTTATCTACGGCCTCTAACCTAGACCGTAGGTGGGGTAATGGAGTGCTGTATTGGGATGCAGTTCTTAAGAGTAAAAATTGTAATTTTTACGAAAATTTTGAATGGGCCCCCTTCACACCGGGCACCGACCCTTTCCGTCTGCGGTCTAAGTTACAATGAGGTAGTGTACTAAATTCGGTCGTTCTAAATTCGAAACTGTAGGTTTTACAAAAATTGGCATTAGGGGAGGGGGGGGGCTCTGAACCACCCCTTGCTCCAACCGTTTCCAAAAACCGCCTGCATTCTCAGTTAGAGTACCATGACATAGTATACCAAATTTTGTGGTTTTAAATTGAAAACTGTCGATTTTACGAAAAAATTTTATGGGGAGGGCTCGGACCCCGTGCCTGACCCGTTCCCAAAACCGTCTACCATCTAAGTTAGAGTACCATGAGATAGTATACCAAATTTGGTTGTTCCAAATTGAAAACTGTAGATTTTACGAAAATTTTGTATGGGGGGAAGGATCTAACCTCCGGGCCCCGACCCGTTCCGAAAATCGTCTACGGTATAAGTTAGAGTACCATGATATGGTATACCAAATTTGGTGGTTCTAAATTGAAAACTGTGGATTTCAAGAAATTCTTTATGGGGGGGGGCTCTGAACCCCGGGCTCCGACCCTTTCCAAAAAACCATCTACCGTCTAAGTTAGAGTACCATGAGATAATATACCAAATTTGGTGGTTCTAAATTGAAAACTCTAGTTTTTACGAAAAAATTTTATGGGGGGGGGCTGTTACCCCGTGCCCGACCCGTTCCAAAAACCGTCTACCGTCTACGTTAGAGTACCATAAGATAGTATACCAGATTAGGTGGTTCTGAATTGAAAACTGTAGTTTTTAAGAAAGAACGGGTCAAGGCCGTTTTTGGAACGGCCTTGACCCGTTCCAAAAACGGTCTGCCGTCTAAGTTAGAGTACCATAAGATAGCATACCAAATTTGGTGGTTCTAAGATGAAAACTGTAGATTTTACGAAATTTTTATGAGGGGGGCCCGACCCCGCGGGCTCCAACCCCTTCCAAAAACCGTCTAGCGCCTAAGTTAGAGTACCATGAGATAGTATACCAAATTTGGTGGTTCTAAATTGAAAACTAGATTTTAAGAAATTTCGTATGAGGGGGGGGCTCTGAACCCCGGGCTCCGACCCTTTCCAAAAACTGTCTACAGTCTAAGTTAGAATACCATGAGATAGTATTCCAAATTTGGCGGTTCTAAATTGAAAACTGTAGATTTTACGAAAATTTAAAATTTTGTACGGTGGGGGAGTAGGGTTGCTCCGACCCCCGAGCCTTGACCCGTTCCAAAAACCGTCTCCCGCTAAGTTAGAGTTTCATGACACAAAATTTGGTAGTTCTGAATTGAAAAATAAAGATTTTAAGAAAACTTTGTATGTGGTGGGGGTCTTACCCCCGGGCCTTGATCCGTTCCAAAAACCTTCTACCGTCTAAGTTAGAGTACCATAAGATAGTATACAAAATTTGGTGGTTCTAAATTGAAAACTATAGATTCTACGAAAGTTTGTGTGTAGAGGGGGGGGGACCACCCTTGCCCGACCCGTTCTGAAAACCGTCTACCGTTTAATTTAGAACACCATTATATAGTATACCAAATTTGGTAGCTCTAAATTGAAAACTTTAGTTTTCACGAAAAAATTTATGGGCGGGGGGACTCTGACCCCGTGCCCGACCCGTTTCAAAAACCGTCTACCGTCTAAGTTAGAGTACCATGAGAGAGTATGCCAAATTTGGTGGTTCTAAATTGAAAACTGTAGATTGTACGCGGCATTTTTATGGGGGGGGGCTCACTCCCGGGCTCCAACCCCTTCCAAAAACGGTCTACTGTCTAAGTTAGATACCATGAGATAGTATACAAAATTTGGTGGTTCTAAATTGAAAACTGTAGATTTTACGAAAGTTTGTGTGTAGGGTGGGGGTAACCACCCTTGCCCCGACCCGTTCTGAAAACCGTCTACCGTTTAATTTAGAACACCATTATATAGTATACCAAATTTGGTAGCTCTAAACTGAAAACTTTAGTTTTTACGAAAAAAATTTATGGGCGGGGGGACTCTGACCCCGTGCCCGACCCGTTTCAAAAACCGTCTACCGTCTAAGTTAGAGTACCATGAGAGAGTATGCCAAATTTGGTGGTTCTAAATTGAAAACTGTAGAAATGTTATTTTACTGAAGAATAAAGGCAATTTTAAAATGTAGATTTTACGAAAAAGTTTTTATTCGGGGGGGTCTGATCCCCCGGGCTCCAACCCCTTCCAAAACCCGTCTACTAGCTTCTAAGTTAGAGTACCATGAGATAGTATACCAAATTTGGTGGTTCTAAATTGAAAACTGTAGATTTTACGAAAAAGTTTTTTTTCGGGAGGGGGGAGGGGTCTGACCCTCCGGGCTCCAACCCCTTCCAAAAACCGTCTAGCGTCTAAGTTAGAGTACCATGAGATAGTATACTAGATTAGGTGGTTCTGAATTGAAAACTGTAGTTTTTAAGAAAATTTTGTATGTGGGGGGCTCTGACCCCCGGGCCTTGACCCGTTCCAAAAACGGTCTGCCGTCTAAGTTAGAGTACCATAAGATAGTATACCAAATTTGGTGGTTCTAAGATGAAAACTGTAGATTTTACGAAATTTTTTATGAGGGGGGGCTCCGAACCGCGGGCTCCAACCCCTACCAAAAACCGTCTAGCGTCTAAGTTAGAGTTTCATGATACCAAATTTGATGGTTCTGAAATGAAAACTAGATTTTACGAAAATTTTGTATGTATGGGGGGAAGGGGGGGGGGGCTCTGACTCCCCGGACCTTGACCCGTTCCAAAAACCGACAACCGTCTAAGTTAGAGTACTATGAGATAGGATACCTGATTTGGTGGTTCTGAATTGAAAACTGTATTCGTTTTGTATGTAACCAAAATCTGTAAACGCGACGAATTGACGTAGTCGACGAATTTGTCCGCGACGAATTGACGCGCGACGAATTGACGCATGCGGCGAATTGACGCATGCGGCGAATTGTCGTAGTCGACGAATTGACGCAGGCGACGAATTGACGTAGTCGACGAATTGACGCACGCGACGAATTGACGTGACACCATTGCTTGCACTCTCTGTAAATGATGCGGATGCATTCCGTCTTCATGTAAAGTCCTCAAAACAGTTGGATGGCTCACACCCAACGCACGTCCTACAGCTCTCGAGCTCGTCGACGGATTATTCTCTCCTGTATTTAGTATTCTTTCTTCCACTGCAGGAGTTCTGCGATATCTTCCAATGCCAGTATCACGCCTGGAAGCATAAAACGATCCACTCGTGCTTAACTCCCGATGAAGCCGATCGAATGTTCGACGATCCGGCTGATTCCTATCCGGGAACCGCTCCCTGTACATCCGTTGAGCAGCTAATCCTTTTCCTTGTGCAGCCCCATATATGAAATGCATGTCGGCCAGCTCCGCATTGGTTTAACGATGCATGCTGCTCGAGATCCGTGCGGGAAATGAAGAATCGGGGGGGGTCAGCGTCATTTTCTTGTAGGACTTCCGTCCACAGGTAGTAGAGTTTAGGTCCCAGCCACCTACAGCGAGATCGCCTTTTGGGCAGAACACAGAAACGGAAGGAATGAGAGCAAGTCTAGCGACTTTGACAGAACAGTTTGTAGTGAGATTAGAGTACAGTAGATGTCACCACCGTACAAGTACGATATTGCACATAGAGGGGTGAGAGAATTTCAGGTGGGGAATAGGAAAGGATACCCATTTAACCAGTGGCTCCAGCCTGGGGGCCGTCACTTAACGTGCTCTTCCGATGCACGGCGGATATTCAGCGATTGTTAGTAAATCACACCATCTCTGAAAGATCAGCCCAGGCTAGAACCTGGGGACCCAGCATCGATAGTCTGAAACACTAACCACTAAGCCATCCGCGGCTCTATGCTGGCGAAGCGCTTTTATATGCCGCACTCATCAGCGCTCTCTACCGGCTCAACGCGGCATTACCGCACACACATTCCTATACGAAATCTGCTTATTTAGGTCCCCTCTACCTGCCTTTACATTTTTGACATATAGTTTTGAACCACATTGTGTATTTCATCTTGAATGTATATTTTTTAAATGTTCAAAATAAAATAAACTATACTCAAAATAGTATAACCATATGTTTGAGTATACTTATGTATAACCATATTTTTGAGTATAGTTATTGTAAAAATAGTATAAAATAAACACCAACTATACTCAAAATAGCATAACCATACTTCGACCTGCAAAGCCTTTGAAGAAATTGAAATTTACGTTCCCTTGCGAAAAACTGATGTAACTGCACGATATGGAGCTTACGGCTTGTAACCAGGGTGCATAGGAAAGTCCCTTTAGCCTATAATAACTTGCAAACGGAGAGAGGTACAGTTATGCAAGTGAGATAACGGTATAGTAAAGGGACTATGCCCAATCGAATGCAACCAATAGCAGCGCCCTTAGTGGTGAAATGCGGAAGTTAGCCATTGCAAATCGAAAACGAAAGGAGATAGAGCAAAATTTCCAATTATAAAGTTGTAGAGCATCAATTAATTAGTACAAAACGACAGTTTTTTTCACACGGATAAGATAAATTGTCGCCTGAATACCCTACAATGTCCGAAATCGATGCGCGACCTTTTGTGTGAACGTTTGAAGGGAACAGGCACAGGTATGAGCAAATACACATAATTTATTGCATAAATGCGTACTTATGCCAATACAGTTTGATGACGTCAGGCAAAACAAAAACAAAAAAAGGCAAACTGGTGCACAGTGATAAAAAGTTAATGTCGAGTATGTTCGAAGAGTTCGCCATTGCCCACGATACACATTTGTATTCGTGAAAGTAACTCTGCATGCACATTCCTCAGCATGGAAGGTGTCACATTATTGCAAACATCTGTAACACGACGAGGTAGATCCAGTAGACGCGTAGGCGGTGTTGCATACACCTGATTTTTTACGTAACCCCAGAAATTCAAGCTCGCCATTCTCACACAGCCTACGTAGACCTAAACTTCTGATCAGGGTACATCCTGCTACTGGTTTTTATATTGTAGGTACGGTACAACGTGACAATTTGCATTTGCATATGGCTACATTTGCGAAATGTGAATATGCAGATTCGAATCGTAGCGCATCGATTTCGAACATTGTAGGGTATTCAGGCAACAATTTATCTTATCCGTGTGAAACAAATGTCGTGTTGTACTAATTAATTGATGCTCTACAACTTTGTAATTGGAAATTTTGCTCTCTCTCTTTTCGTTTTTGATTAGCAATGACTAACTTCCACATTTCGCCACTAGGGGCGCTAATATTTATTGCATTCGATCGGGCGTAGTCACTTTACTATACCGTTATCTCACTTGCATAACTGTACATCTCTCCGTACGCAAGTTATTCCAGGCTAAAGGGACTTTCCTATGCACCCTGTATGTATATATGTATATTCACAATAGTCAAAATTTAAAAACCAAGATGATATATATATATATATATATATATATATATATATATATATATATATATATATATATATATATATATATATATATTTAATCTTGGTTTTTAAATTATCGAGTTGCTCACGGTGGTCCTGAACCACCACCACCCCATACTTTGATTTGGAACAATATTAATAAACAGGAACTGTGCACCAATTATACTCAAAATAGTATAACCATAGTAACAATCCGAAATTCTATTGGCCCTCAGTTTGCTTCCTACCTTTCTTGAAAAAGCCGTCTCGTTGATGTGCGAAAGCTTGGAAACTTTCATTTCTATTCTACGCCAATAAATTTGGATTATTAGTATAGTTATATTTTGGAAGAATATATATATATATATATATATATATATATATATATACACTGCTGGCAACCCAAAAGTCAACACCAAGAAGGAAACATCCGATTGGCCTGAAATTCGCAGCATGCGTCGCTCGCGAGAGCACATGCAAACGATTAGCATTGCAGGGCATATGCAAATCATGTGCACCCGGCACGCCACCGAGAAGCACTATAAAAAGGGTGCACAGAAGGCGGGGTGTAAGTAGTGGAAATGTGTTGTGCTGCAGGACCTGTGCATGGGAAGCTTCCTGATGATGCCTCGTCGCAGAATACGGCAGTCATTCCAGCCCGTTTCGGAGTTCGACAGAGGACGAATAGTGACTTATGGCGACAGCGGTTTCTCGTACAGAGACATCGGCGCCCGTGTGGGACGATATCCAGCCACAGTGAGGCGAGTATGGATTCGGTGGGTGCAGGAGGGACGGACGGATCGACGTGAGCGATTGCCGCAGCCGCGGCACCCCACCGAACGAGAGGACCGGCATGTTGTGCGGCGGGCATTGACGGCTCCCACCGCCACATCACGAACGTTAGCGTAGGAATTAGGGTATGTTGCGCAACAACCTGTGTCACCACGTACCGTTCGACGTCGTCTGCAGGAGCGGGGACTTGTCGCACGGCGCCCATTGCTCCGATTACCATTGAAGTTACACCACCGGCGAGTGTGGCGGCAGTGGGCCGTTGAACGCTGCACCTGGACTACGGAATGGCAAGACATTGTCTTCTCCGACGAATCCCGCTTCTGCCTGCAACGCCACGATGGTCAGATCCGCATGTGGAGGCACCGCGGCAAGAGACTGTATGACGCCTGCATTATGCATCGCCATACCTGTCCGTCGCCTGGCGTTATGGTTTGGGGTGCAATTGGATATGACACACGCACCCCTCTGGTACGCATCGCCGGTACACTCAACAGCCACCGCTACATCTCCGACGTTTTGGAGCCTGTAGTCCTCCCTTACCTGCAGGACCTGCCAACGGCCACGTTTTAACAGCACAATGCGCACCCGCACGTGGCACGCATCGTGCAACAATTCTTCACGGCCCACCAGGTGTCACTGCTGGCGTGGCCCGCCTGTTGTCCCGATATGTCGCCCATCGAACACGTCTGGTCGCTGATCGGCCGCAGAGTGGCCCGGCAAGCACCACCCGCGGCTACGCCTGATGAACTGTGGCAACGTGTGGAAGCAGCCTGGACCGACATACCCCGAGTCCACATCCAAAGCCTCTTTCGTTCGATGTCGCGGCGTGTAGCGGCCGTTATTGTCAGCCATGGGGGCCACACGAACTATTGATGTCTGCGTGTTCCGCAAGTCGCACGGGCCTGTAAGCTCAATCGTTTCATCTTTGTATCTGTTGTTATGTGTCCAGTAAATCTGGCTTTGCTATCTCGTGTCCTTCTTGGTGTTGCATTTTGGGTGGCCAGCAGTGTAGAATACGAATATTTCTCTTCGTAAAGAGCAAAATTATAACCTTCTATCCACAACTTGTTTACTGCGTCATTTTCTTAGCAAACGCTATTTAACTGCAGCAGATGATTCATTCGGATTCGTCTAACAGGCTGTTGCCAGTTTCAATTTTTGAGCTTCTTTTATTTTTTTGTAATTTCTTATCATAAACGTTGTAAAAATGCATGAACATCCTCTGTACAACAGGCTTATTTTTTAAAATTTGCCTTTGTGCAGATCAGGGAAGAATGAAAAAGATATGTTGCGATTTCAAATTATCTTGTTTTATTATCTGTTCGTAGGTGCTTGCAATCATAGTGTCAGATGTAAAAAGAAAAAAAAGAAAGTAAAAAAACAAACTTCATAACGTGATTAATAGAGAAAAGAAAGCTTCAATATGAAAATTGTAATGACCCAGGAAATTTCAAATGCATTTCTTTACGACACTTTAGCTATAGCATTTTGACCTAAATGAAACAGTTTTTCCGTTCAAATTGAGCTATTTTGTTGAGAATGAAGTTTCCTGATGCTTATTTAAAAAAAAAGTAGAAGCATTACAGTGTAACAAAAAACTCATCGTGAAGGTAAAAACATATTTTTTTCATCTAACTCATTATGAATTTACGCTAGGAAAAAAAAAAAGAAACAACTAAAGTATATCCGAAAGATCTGACCACAAATAAAAGTTCTTGGCAATAATTAAAAGTGGGAGTGTTTTGTTACAACGCGTGTAGGAAGATAATCAATAAGCTACGATTTTTGTTTTCAATTTTTGTGTTCAAAGTTCAGGTTGAATTTACTGTTTAATAGGTAGTCACTTAAAAACGTGTAAAAGAAATCTGCACTATACTATCACGAATGAAAAATTATAGGAATTAAAACTTGACGGGCGAGTGGCTTAAGTACTTACCTTTTTTGGCAGTGCTTTGAATAGGACTAAGTCCATAGATACCTCGTTCTACAAGACACTTCTACCTAAAGAAGACATGTGACTTTACTTCAAGCCAAAGCGTAGTTTTTATACGCTGCCCTAACGTTATTATCCGGACAGGTCTCTGTTGATGATTAATTAGGTCTAACGCAAGAACCACGTTATACACCCAACTATAAATCTGCTCGAAGCGCTATGATAAGACAATAGCGCGGTTGCTAACGCAAGATGCCCTGATTGACAGAGTTAACTGATTTTCCACATGAATTGATAATAGGGTTCCACATAAGCAATTGCTCCGTACATGGTACTGTATTTCAACAGCACTGAATATTCATAAGTCAACGTTTGGTGATGTGGTATGTAAATGTGAGCGGCCTTGGGGTAAATCTTTCAAGAAACGACCCTGTGACGTTCCTACCCGGCAGGACGCACATGAGATAAAGGCAGATAGCAATGAGAGCACATGTCCGCGTAGCTCAGTTGGGAGAGCGACTTACTCCGCAGTGAGGGGACCCAGGTTCGATGCCCGGCGTGGACAAAACTGTGTTTTCACAACCCACTAAATCTCCGAGGCGAACAGAACGTTAAAGGAAATTTCTGCAAATGTCCGCTCATAACCCAAATTAAACCTTCTATAACCCGCTAATCACTTCGACAAATTACAGGCCGATTTGTCTGGTGTAAGGAGCGTCGCGATCCTGGACTCTAGAGCAATAGAACAGTCTACCAGCTTCATAGTCGTTCTTGGGTGCGGTGGATGCTGCAATAAATGTACCTTCCGAACTGTACCGGCCCGACATTGAAATTTGGTGAGGGCAGCATGATGTATGGACTTATTTTTCGTGGTTCGGGCTGGGCTCATTAGCCCGTTTTTTTTTTTTTGCTTGGAGATTTAATGACCACAGTAAGCAACTCGGTGGGATATAAGCAGTCGCCCGTCCCTAATTTAGGGTCACTGGTTCCAGGGAAGGGAGAGAGCAAGTGCCGTAAGACAAACACAACATCCATGCCTCACCGGGACACCAACCCACACCCATATCGGGCGAATGGTCAGAAGCCAGTGCTTAGACCACTACGCACAGAGGCGGCTTAGCCGTTCTGAACAAAACTATAAAGACTGAGCTCTATCAGTACGTTCTGGACAATACTGCACTGTTATGGCAGTACTTTGGGAAAGGCCCATACCTATATCAGCAACACCACGCACCTCGTCATACTTATCGCGTTTTTACTGATTGGTTTATTTTTTCTTTTCTTTTTGTTCGGGGATCAAGCGACCACCGTGAGCAACTTAATGGGCTGTAAACGTACCGAATTTGGGGTCACTGGCCCCAAGGAAAGGAAAGATCCAGTGCCGTAAGGCAAACACACCACACATGCCTCATCCGGGACTGGAACCCTGGCCCATTAAGAACGAAAAGTCAGAAGCCAGCGCTTAGACCATTACGCTACTGAGGCGGCAATGATCGGTTTGAAGATATATATATATATATATATATATATATATATATATATATATATATATATATATATATATATATATATATATATATATATATATATACTTAAGAGCAAAACTGAAGACTAAGGAAAAACTTTAGAATTTAAAACGAAGGTTGCAAAATAACCTGAAAATCAAAACGCGCAACGCAGCAGTTTTGAAAATTCAGAATTCACATTCTATAAAGAAGATACCTAAGCAAAAAAATACAAATATAAATTTGACTCACACCTAGTACAACATAGAAAAGGTTATGTATCTACCTGTGTGAGTAAAAGGAGAAAAGATAAAAAAATAAAACAACTGAATGTAGAAGGTGTCGAGAATACTGAGCCTTGGCTTTATCAAGGACCAGCAAAAACTCTGCATTTTCTCACTTCCACAAAGACCTAGTTGGAAATGGGTTTCTTCAAGGCCATAGATGCAAGTAACATTCCCACCTAAAATAGTTTAAAAAATATATATATGTCATGTCCTCCGTAGAGTTGCATGACCTAGCACTAGTTAACAATTTCGCTTGCATCCATTAACCTTCCTGGCCCAACCCATGCTCTTCATCTGTTACTATTAAACAGAGAGAAGAAGATTAAAGAGAACTCAAGCTGTGAGAGTGACATAATAATTAGAAATGATTTTCAGCCATAACGAAATTCCAAGTTCGTTTGAGAGAGAATTTAAACCTGAAAATCAATGCAAAAGAAATCCAAATTTTTACATTGCAATTAAAAAAGGAAATATTAATTTTTAACGAACAGAATTTTGAAAGAAAACTTGAGTCTAAAACCCCCTACTCTACAACTTATGACAGCACGAAAACGAGAATAAGTTAAAGATAATAATTAACTAAAGAAAACTTTGTGAAAGTTATATACCTTAAACAGTTAGTTGCAATATGTACAAAGTATTTCAGCAGTGCTTTAAGTGCATAATTAATTAGTTATTAAGAACTTAACTACTTTGAAAAAACAGCGCATAGAAAAGGAACAAGCTTAGCCATCTTCTGTTCCTAGGTACCCCAAAAGACGCTCAAAGTTACAAAGAAAAGAAAGAGTTAAAACCCGCAAAAATGTTAACAGACAAACCAATGCCTAAAAGCTGAAAAGCTAAAAAACGACAGAGAAAAAGTACATGAAGTACAAACATTGAACTTATAAAACCTAGAACCCAAAAACAAGGAAGAGAGCTTACCTCTTGTGTGACAAAAACTTTTCTCCTCACAAGAGAAGAACATGGCTGACCTCTTCCGCCACTCCCTAGACGCTGGGGGGCAGTGAGGGTGGGGCTGATGGCCTCCTCATACAGCAAGAAACCAACGCGCGGAGATTTTAACCAGAGAAAAAATATATAAACTTAAGACTGTGGATCTGTATGATCAGAAAGAGCAGAATTAACTCTCCAGAATACATGAGAAATATTATAAAATATACGAGCAGTGTATTTAATAATCTTTGCATGTATTAAATCACCTTAGTGAGCTTCTATAGATTAATCAGAATCTTATTAATTTTAATGTTGGTTTTACTATTTTTAGTATAGCTATCCTAGTGATGAATAACTAGTTTTCTTTTTATTTGTTTTTATTTTCTTTTATAAACAGATTTTTAAGCTTTTTTGTGATTTTGTTTATATTATTTAATTTTTTGTTTTAATAGGACCGTCATATCCATAGCACTAAGGTTCCTTTAGGTAGTTAATAGGCATCCTCTAGCCAACTTCCTTACGGCTTTGATTGGTCAGAATCATATTATTAACTGTGTAGAAAATTAAAGCAGATCTGCCAACCTTACTCTATTATTCAGAATAATTTTTCTTAAAGTTCTTTTGATGAAAGAAGAAGGAATTTCGTTCTCCAGAAAACTTTCTAATAGTATATTAATGTGGTAATTGAAGTCCAAATTGTTGCTGCAAATTCTTGAAATTCTTAGGACCTGAGAAATTAGTACATTCTCAATTACTTTGGTTGAAATGTTATTATTCCAGTGTAGATATTTAATTACTTTGAAAAACTTAACCAATTTGTTGATGTAGGAACTTGGAACTCTTATCTCAATTGCTGCATAAAAAATAACCATATCTTATATAATAATACTCTCTATAAGCAAGTGAACGGTATTCCCATGGGAACATCAACGTCCACGAATATCGCTAATCTATTCCTGTTCTTTAAGGAATATAAATTCATTAAAAATCACCCCACCTGCTCAGATAACTACCTTTACACTTTTAGATATATTGATGATCTGCTGTGTATCAATAATTCAGAAGTTATAGAGAGTGATTTTGATAATATCTATCCTAGCTCTCTTAACTTATGTAAAACCAACCACAGTAATCAGGAACTTGAGTTCCTAGACTTAAACATTAAGCTCAACAGAGGTAACCCATCTATTAGCCTCTTTGATAAAAGAGTTAATTTTCCTTTCAAAGTAATTAAATATCTACACTGGAATAATAACATTTCAACCAAAGTAATTGAGAATGTACTAATTTCTCAGGTCCTAAGAATTTCAAGAATTTGCAGCAACAATTTGGACTTCAATTACCACATTAATATACTATTAGAAAGTTTTCTGGAGAACGAAATTCCTTCTTCTTTCATCAAAAGAACTTTAAGAAAAATTATTCTGAATAATAGAGTAAGGTTGGCAGATCTGCTTTAATTTTCTACACAGTTAATAATATGATTCTGACCAATCAAAGCCGTAAGGAAGTTGGCTAGAGGATGCCTATTAACTACCTAAAGGAACCTTAGTGCTATGGATATGACGGTCCTATTAAAACAAAAAATTAAATAATATAAACAAAATCACAAAAAAAGCTTAAAAATCTGTTTATAAAAGAAAATAAAAACAAATAAAAAAGAAAACTAGTTATTCATCACTAGGATAGCTATACTAAAAATAGTAAAACCAACATTAAAATTAATAAGATTCTGATTAATCTATAGAAGCTCACTAAGGTGATTTAATACATGCAAAGATTATTAAATACACTGCTCGTGTATTTTATAATATTTCTCATGTATTCTGGAGAGTTAATTCTGCTCTTTCTGATCATACAGATCCACAGTCTTAAGTTTATATATTTTTTCTCTGGTTAAAATCTCCGCGCGTTGGTTTCTTGCTGTATGAGGAGGCCATCAGCCCCACCCTCACTGCCCCCCAGCGTCTAGGGAGTGGCGGAAGAGGTCAGCCATGTTCTTCTCTTGTGAGGAGAAAAGTTTTTGTCACACAAGAGGTAAGCTCTCTTCCTTGTTTTTGGGTTCTAGGTTTTATAAGTTCAATGTTTGTACTTCATGTACTTTTTCTCTGTCGTTTTTTAGCTTTTCAGCTTTTAGGCATTGGTTTGTCTGTTAACATTTTTGCGGGTTTTAACTCTTTCTTTTCTTTGTAACTTTGAGCGTCTTTTGGGGTACCTAGGAACAGAAGATGGCTAAGCTTGTTCCTTTTCTATGCGCTGTTTTTTCAAAGTAGTTAAGTTCTTAATAACTAATTAATTATGCACTTAAAGCACTGCTGAAATACTTTGTACATATTGCAACTAACTGTTTAAGGTATATAACTTTCACAAAGTTTTCTTTAGTTAATTATTATCTTTAACTTATTCTCGTTTTCGTGCTGTCATAAGTTGTAGAGTAGGGGGTTTTAGACTCAAGTTTTCTTTCAAAATTCTGTTCGTTAAAAATTAATATTTCCTTTTTTAATTGCAATGTAAAAATTTGGATTTCTTTTGCATTGATTTTCAGGTTTAAATTCTCTCTCAAACGAACTTGGAATTTCGTTATGGCTGAAAATCATTTCTAATTATTATGTCACTCTCACAGCTTGAGTTCTCTTTAATCTTCTTCTCTCTGTTTAATAGTAACAGATGAAGAGCATGGGTTGGGCCAGGAAGGTTAATGGATGTAAGCGAAATTGTTAACTAGTGCTAGGTCATGCAACTCTACGGAGGACATGACATATATATATTTTTTAAACTATTTTAGGTGGGAATGTTACTTGCATCTATGGCCTTGAAGAAACCCATTTCCAACTAGGTCTTTGTGGAAGTGAGAAAATGCAGAGTTTTTGCTGGTCCTTGATAAAGCCAAGGCTCAGTATTCTCGACACCTTCTACATTCAGTTGTTTTATTTTTTTATCTTTTCTCCTTTTACTCACACAGGTAGATACATAACCTTTTCTATGTTGTACTAGGTGTGAGTCAAATTTATATTTGTATTTTTTTGCTTAGGTATCTTCTTTATAGAATATATATATATATATATATATATATATATATATATATATATATATATACACTATTGGACAATAGGCGTCTGTCCAGGATCCATGGATCTGAAGTTCCCCTCCACGGCATCGAAGAGAGCTTCAACAAAGTTTAAATCCGGGGACCTTGGATGGCCACTGGATGGTTCCAAACTCAGATGAGTGTCTCTCGAGCCATGCCTGGGTGGTTGCGGTGAGGTGGGGCTGTGCATTGTCATGCTGAAGCAGACCACTAGCCGTAGGATGCGCGAAGGCCATGAAAGGTGAAAAGCAAGCACATGCTGGTAGTGCGCAGCGGTTAAGAACCCCTCCAGATACACTAAGGGACTTAATGTATCCCATGAGAAGACCTCCAAACCATCACAAAGCTACCATCGCCTTGAACAGAGCCGACCTGGCACGACGGGGCCATGGCTTCATGCTGTCGACGCCACACCCTCCCGTTAGCTTGGTACAGCTGAAAACGGGATTCAACTGACCACTATGCAAAGGTCCAATTTCGATCTTCCCGGCAGCAAGTGAGGTGTAATGTCCGATGACGATCAGTAAACAGTGGCACACGAGTAGGGCGTCGGCTCCTGTAGCCCAAGGTATGGAGCGTGCGCCGTAACGTTCACTCGCTGGTGATGCTTGGGCTTCCGACATTTATCCTGGATGTGATTTGCGCCGCCGTTGCCAAGCAGTCAGTCTGTACGAGCCTGGATAGTCTACATCGACCCTTGTCATCAATGGCGTGTGGTTGGCCAACACTTACTTTCTTAACACTTGGGCGATAGAATGACCCATCTGTCTTGTGTCGACAATGCATTCACAATCAAAGTCGCTCAGATCGCATCGTTTACCCATGCTCGTCGAGTGCGATATACTTTGGGGATACATGTTTACCCATGTTCGTCGATTCCATACATCGCAGATGATCTTCGGCACACCACTGTTGCATTCTGCAGCGATCTGCCATGTAATGAACCTTCGGTTAGCTTGCACGATTCTCGCCAGACTCCACTGAATCCTTAGATCCACCAGATGTCTTCGCCCACAGGATCGCTAATCACGGGAGATATTTTGCATGTCGCACCAGTCACTGTACACCCTTGCGACGGTTGTGCGTGAAAAACCCAGAAGGACTGTAGTTTGTGAGATAACCAAATCGGCATGCCTGGCGCCAAGTATCATGCTGCTTTCAAAGTCGATCAGATCCCTCGTTTTACCCATTCCGACCTTCAACTTAAGGATAAATGGTACTCGACGAGCTGATCAGTTTGATTTATACGCCGTCTTACGTATTGGATTGAACCATTTATGCGGCGAGGACAACTGTACCTAATAAACTGGCATATTACTGAATCGCATGCTCAATTATACGTATGCCAGTTATTAGGCACAGTTGTCCTAATAACTGGCATATTATTTTATTAGGAGAGCATGCGACTTTATTATTTGAGTCGCATGCTTTCTCCTAATTATATTGAACAGTGTATGTACACTGCTCAATGTAAATAGGAGAGCATGCGACTTTGGTGACATTATGCAAGCCAATCGTGCGATATTTTACAGAAACGCTGAAAACGCAAGACAGCCAAATCGTGCATATTCTTACGCTAGTCAGCGTCTGTGACGTCAGACTGCGTTAATTACAGATTGGGATAAAAACGAAGGGCTTCCGGGAGATACCATTCTTCCGCGTTTATCGTGACATTTCTTTTCTGGAAGTCTTCCGTTCGAACGATGTCTCAGCAGCATGATTTACCGAAATAAACAGCATGGAGAGTTATTAGCAGGCTGGAAACAGGTCAGACACAGCGATTGGTAGCAGAAGCCATCGGAGTGGTGTCACGAAGTGTCATTTCCTGACTGTGTATAGGATTCCAAGATATGGGAAGTGTCCGAAAAATGCAAAGTCGAGGATGTCCGCGAGCAATTACAGCCAGGGACGATTATCTATTGTTAACAGCCCTCGAAACAGACGACAAAATGCTACGCAGCTCCAGAAAGAACTTCTCGTGTCAACAGGATGCAGGTTGTGAACTCGAACTATCAGCAATTGTCTTCACCAAAGGATCTTTATGAACGTAGACCAATGGTGTGTGCCCCTGTAAACCACGAGCGACGGCCGTCAATGTAACCGCGAGCGACGGCCGTCAAAGTGTCGGAAAGCTCATGGTTTTCAATGCTATTACAATGCATTTTGTGCTGGCCGAATCGCCTTCTTTCGTTGCAAATATTTCACATTTCGCATCGTAACTTGTTGCCAATGTGTGAGAAAATGTTGAATTTATAAAATTCTTAATTATTTTGAGGCTCCTTTCTATTTTTAATTGAAGTACACGAACATTGGTGCGAATTCTAAACAAAACATAACGTTAAAATTGTAAACTTCACTCGTCTAAGAAGTATAAGGCATCCCGATTTGATATTAACACGGTTTCTGCAACTCAAAACCACGCAATTCCAAATTACAAACAGAAGAAATTACATAGGCATCATGTAAACAATGTCAAATTCCCACACCTAGCGGCTTCACGGTTAAGAGACCAGGGCATCTCCAGAAATATTATTTTAACCTCCTTAGTTGAAACTGGGTTGAGGAACGTCGTGGTGCGTCGAGTGGAGTCTTTTTTTTTTTTTTTTTTTTTTTTTTTGATTCGAGGTTTAACGACCACCGTGAGCAACTCAATGGGCTATAAGCAGTCGCCCGTCCCTAATTTAGGGTCACTGGTTCCAGGGAAGGGAGAGAGCCAGTGCCGTAAGACAAACACAACATCCATGCCTCACCGGGATTCGAACCCGGACCCCTTACGGACGAATGATCAGAGGCCAACGCCTTAGACCACTGCGCCACCGGGGCGGCAATCGAGTGGAGTCAAGTTCTCTTCTCTGACGAGTCGAGATACAGTCTGGAGTCTGACAATCGATGAGTTCTTATCTGCAGGGAACCCGGCACACAAAATAACTCAGCTTTTGTGCAGAAAACGTCACATTACGGTGGACATGGATTGATGGTCTGAGTAAGCATGAGTATCGGTGGACGTACGGACCTGTACGTCATCCGAAATGGCAGGCTGACTGCCCAGAGATATAGAGATACTCAGACCGATTATCATGTCGTATGCTGCAGCAGTCAGTGATTCGTTCCTTTTCAGGGGCAATAACACTCGACTCATAGATTTCTGCTAGTGGACAACATGCTGCAAGAAGAGGGAATCGAGCGTATGAAGTGGCCAGCATGCTCCCCTGACTTAAATCCAATTGAACATGCCTGGGACGCATTTGGCAGACTGATTGCATATTGACCTGAACCTCCGTTTATTCTTCGTAAACTGGAGAGTGCTCTGATTGAGGGGTGTTGAAGATACCCCACAAAACCTCCTCTATCATCACATCAGTTTCATGACACACAGGTGCGCAGCGGTCTTAGCCGTTCGAGGGACACTAGAGGTCAGTTACCACTACTTTCAATAAGTCATTTTTTCTTGTTGTACAGATATGCATATTGTTGTATGGCAGCATATCGCATCATGTGCATTAAATGATATTGCATAAAAAATCGCTACTGTGTTTTGTGTTTTTTCTTATCCACACACATATTACCGAATATTCTACTGTATCTTACATAAAAATAATCCACGTTCAACAACATGAATAACGTTCAACAACGTGAATAACGTTCAACAACGTCAGTCGCACGTAATTTTCCGTACAATATCTTTTGCTCCCCTAATTCTTTTGAGCAGTGTATAACACTAAATGTTTATTAAATGTGTAAAAATCGCCAAATGCAAAACCATGTCTGCCCCACCTGTGTGAGTGAGGTGTAGGCGGGATCCCCTTATATCAAAATTACCCATAATACCCGCACGATTTCCTTTTCAGACAGGCCTTTTTTTGATGGATGATTTAACTACCACCGTGAGCAACTCAGTTGGCTATGAGCAGTCGCCCGTCCCTAATTTAGAAAAACTGGTACCAACGAAGAGAGAGAGAGAGAGCCAGAGCCGTAAGACAAACACAACATCCATGCCTCACGGGATTCGAACCCGGACTCATCTCGGACGAATGATCAGAAGCCATCGCTAAGACCATTGACGCACTGGTTAAAGACCAACAACTAGGACATTTATTAGTCTCTTTGTAGTAAAGTTCAGAGCCTGAAGGATCTAATGATTGGGTAAGAACCAAATCCTTTCCGCTACACAGGCTTACCAGAACGCTACTGAGAAAGAATAATAGCATTTGAGTGGTATGCATTCAGTTTTTCAACAGTGCCAATTTTATTAATAAGATCCTCATTTAGCTCATAACAAGATGTGTGCAAAAGTCTGAGGTACACTCACGGACAATGAAATTTGCACACCAAGAAGGAAGCATCGGATTGAACTGAAATTTTATGGACGTAATGATACAGATTAATGATACACATGATGGAAAAAACCGAGTTGCAGGACAATTACAGAGAGATCTGTGGAACGCAGTCCGGTCATCTTCAATAGCGCGTCGCCTAGTGCGGCGATACATGCTACAATACGGTCAGGCATGGAGGCGAACAAACGTCTGATGTTGTCCTGCTGCACACTGGCCTACCCGTGTGGGATGGTGTGCTCCAAATCCGTGGATAGTGCGGCACGGCGGCAGCCGGCGTTTCAACTGGTCCCACACATGCTTGATAGGGGACATGTCCGGGGAGCGGGCAGGCCATGGAAGTGTCTGGACATGACGTAGGAAGTGCTGGGCAACCCGAACCGTGTGCGGGCGGGCATTATCCTGCTGGAATAGCGCACCTGGAATCCCGGCCAGGAATGGGAGCACATGGGGCCGTAGGATCTCATCCACATACCGCTGGCCCGTCAATGATCCACGTACCACTACTAGAGCTGATCGGCTATCGTAGGCAATGGCTCCCCAGACCATAATGCCTGTAGTGGGGGAGGTGTGGCGCTGGAAAGCGAGGTTGCGATTGTGCCGTTGACCCGGGACCTCCACACCCGGACACGATGATCATCTGCCCCCTCATCGCTAAACACCACGCGTCTTCAGTCTGTGGCGTTCCGCATCGCTCTGACCTATTACCACTGCACAAGGAGCCGGCGACTTTCTGGTGTTAATGGCAGCACTCGTAAAGGGATATGGGATCGCAGATTTGCTTCCACGAGGCGTCGGGAATCGGTTCGTGGGCGCATAGGAGCCGCTACATTTGGCTGTATAGTGGACCGGGTCCTCGTGGGATCCGTTCGTCCCTGGCGCACGATCCGTCGATCCTTTCTACCGGTGGTCCTCCTGGTCCGTCCGGAGCCTCTCCTCCGTGTGGCAGTGCCGTCACGTGTCCAATGCTCCCAACACAGTCGGACGGTATGGTCAGAATTATCCACGTGGTGGGCTGTATGGCGCGCCCACCACCTTGCGGTTTTGAGCCCGATGATCAGGCCTCTGTCAAAGTCCGTAAGTTCCGTAAATCGACGTCTCTGGCGTCTACCCGGCATTCTTCTCACTCTGTACTGATGTCTGCGTCGGGCGGTGTTTTTCGCTTTCATGGGGCATCCACTACATGCCGGTTTATAAGGCTGTCGGTTCCTGTTTGCAGCGCCACCACAAGATGTGCGGTCATGCGCACTCGGTAGATCAATTGCATACCAGCACGCACTCTAGCTATTTGCAAAGTTTCGCAGTTGCAGCATGTTTTCTTCTAGGTGCGTAAATTTCATCGTCCGTGAGTGTATTTGAAACCAAATAAGGCAATGATTCACTGTCACTATTCTTCAATTTATTTTGGAGCAGGTATGAAAAAGTGAAACGAGATTATTTTCAAAAAACGGTTTTATAATTACACATAGAAATCGCAGTGAAATCATACTTGAAAAAACGGCACATCTAAAAATATGTACAGAACTGTCCACTGAATGTGTAGATTATACAATATCTGCCTTGACTTTAACAAGTGTGCACCGTTGCAACAGGAACGGTCGAAAGTCAGAGTACTAAACTGCTGAAATTCTTTTCTCATTGACTTTTCCATGACACTTAACTCCTGCCATATCTGTCCCTCCCATGTTTTGCGGTTATTACGTTACTTAAATTAAATAATTATTCGATAACTCAAAACGAAACATTTTGTGTTAAAAAAGTTGCGCTCTAGAGGTCTATTTTAGGGATAGGTTTTCTAAACTACTTTCGTAATACTGGGTTTTGGGAATTTCCTTCATTTTCGTAGGTTTACACCTGCAATATCATACTAAAATATTTTGCAAATAATTGTAACTTTTTTTAAGTTTCGTTTTGGAATTTTTGGTGGTATGTTCTTTTTCACGTCGGGTGGAGCCTGTGTATCACATCTAAACGACATCTTTCGCGCTCTTTTTGGTAAACACTTTGGATAAGTTCATCAGTCGCCACGGATCGCCGACCTTAACCCTCTTCATCGAGTACGTCTGCTCGCCCATCTCTAAATTGTATACACCACCCTCTCACATCCTTTACTCGTAAAGTTTGGACCGTACACTCTACTTATTCTCTGATGAATGAGTGCGGCACTTTTCCCTTCAGCGTAGGAGAAAAACGGATGATAGCGCGAACTTCATAGCTGGCGGGAGCATCGATTGCAGCGGACATGTTTACTCGTCCGTATGACACTGAGAACTAACGCCAGATAGACAATCGAGTGGCGCGTGGAGAAAGCACGTAATGCTATGGCGTATGTGTGAGCTGGCTACTGTGCTTACCTCCCGCTGTACATTGCAACGGATTTTGAAATCCGAATAGCCCTCGTAAAAATTTTAGAAGGCAAAATGGGGGAGTATTCCGGACTGTATGGAGCATGGGGTAAGATTTCAACCATTTCTAATTCCCGTAGTTTATGGTGGACCACTCTGAAGGTGTGACTTGGAGCATTATCAGCTTGCAGCAACACGGCACGAGTTACTAGTTCTCAGGACCCTCACAATTCCACCAAATGCACAGCATGACTCCTCTCGAATCGCCGTTTTGCACCACTGACTGTGCCTTCCTGGCGGGGCCCCAGCCACTGGTTCCCAGTTGTTGGATAACTTGGAAATGTCAACTTTTCATCACCTGTGACCATATCAAGTCAAAACTTATCGTGGACTTAACAGCAATCTGCGACAGAGAGCAGTATGTTGTTCAGTTCGCTGGGGTGTCAATTCATGGGTAACCATTCGATGGTGCCTCGATGATAAACAGAGATGGTTGGAGGTGACGAACGATGATGGATTGTGAAGAACCCAAAGTCATCTTCCAATTGTTGTGCATTGATACTAGGGTTCGGTGTTGCATCTTCGACCAGGTTCTCAGTGTCGGCGGGCATCCTAAATCGGCTTGTCTTCGAGACTAATGTCCTCAGCACTGAAATTCTGGAACCGTTTTCGTGCAGTGCTGATGTCCACTCTTTCCTCGCTTCAACTGCACACATTTCTCTCACTGCTGCTGCTTGTAACCCTTTTTTCAATAATAGAGTAGAAGCACCTAAACAGCACGTTTTATGACCTCCATTCTTTTCTCACCTGAAAATGCAATGTGGCTCCGTGCCAAATGCACGTCTTCTGCCTCGTGTGTTTCAAGTTATTGCGGTACCCAGTTGAAGCTGGCGTGCCTTTCCCACAGAAATGGAGGCCCAACGTTATGAGTAGCTCAAAACGGGTCGAACTTTTGTCTCTCCTTGGTATAGGTATACGTAATGCGAATCCTCCAAAACCCGAAAAAATCTAACATCCGGTAGCAAGTATTTCGGTTAAGAGATCCTTAATCTATTCTTTCCCTGCTAATACGTCTGCGTACATTAACCCGTGGTTAGCCGCGTTTCTCATATAAAGAGTGCTATTTATTTGGAAGTGACTCTGGCGGCAATACCCTCGCTCTAGCTTACTTTTAGAAGCTTTTCAACAATCTGTTATCAGTTCCAATAAGGATTGACCATCACTGACCTTCAAACAGTCTGCCGTTTGCTCCCGTGTGTTTCGTGTGAACATTTCTCTCAGCAAGCGACCACTGGCGTTTCTGTTTTGTATTCTTATGATACGAGTGAGTTTTTAGCCTAATCTGATTTGTTAGCCACGCATTTCGTACACCTGTGCTTTTGTTCACTTTTGAGCAAAAATATCGGAAAAAGGTAATGTGAGAAAAACTACCGTTGGCGTTTCACATGTAGTGACCGTATGTTGTAGAAGCAGCCACGGCGAAGATTTCTCATTTAGCCTTTCTGTCTGCGTGTATATTCGATATAGATACAAGGTGTCCCACTCGCTATTTTACCCAAGTTTGTATTAATAACATCGTGAATAATTACAGTAATTCAATTATATTTGGTAAGAACATACCTTAATCCATGGAAAACAGAACCATATACGAGGGTTGTACCGAAAGTAATGCAAAAGTGGACATAACGTTTTTATTAACTGACAGAGGTCGTTCAAATTGCACATGTTGGTAGAGTAACTCTTTCTCTATACAAAGGTACTACTCAACACAGTGTTCATCACAAGCGATGCATTTGCGCCATCGTTGAACCCAACTCTAGAATCCCATTTGAAAAAATTCAGGTGTGGACTGTTGTACCCACTTCTTCACAGCCACTTTCACCTCGTCTGTGTCATCAAATCGTTGTCCCCGGAGACTGTCCTTCATTGGACCGAACAGCCGGAAGTCAGATATTGCCAGATCTGGGCTGTACGGTGGATGGGGAACCACCGACCAACCTAATTTGCTGATAGCCTGATTTGTTGGCTTCTTGAGACCTCTCTGACTTCCGACTGTTCGGTCCAATCATGGTCACGGTAAGGCCACGTTCCAGAAAATCAAGGAGAATGAAACCCCTGTCATCCCAAAAAACAGTCACCCTGACTTTTTGTGCTGATTGCTGACTCTTGAACTTCTTAGGCCTTGGTGAAGAGGTGTGACGTCATTCCATGGATTGATTCTTCGCTTCCGGATCGTAAAGATACGCCCACGTTTAATCCCCTCTCACCAGATCGGAGAAAAACGTGTCTTCCTTGGCTTCAAACGGTTCCAGCAAATCACAGCAGACTTCCACCCTTCTCTCCTTCAAATCGAGTGTCAACTGCCGAAGTACCCACTTTACACACACAGCTTCCGATACCTTAAGTCTTCCACAATCTTCTGTATGGCATTGTAACCACAGTCCAGTTGGGCACAAAGCTCACGGATTGTGACTCGTCTCTCCGCGCGAATCAATTTATCCACTCGCTGACGATTCGTATCAGTGTTCGCAGATGATGGTCTTCAATGCTGGTTTCCCCTTCTTCAAACTTCATCCATCTGTGCACATTGCTCTTGACAATGGTGTTACCTCCGTAAACATTCTGTAGACTTCTGTGGATGTCAGACAGCCTGCACCCCTCCTTCGTCAAGAACTCAAAGACGGCACGTTGCTTCTGCTTGGAATCAATTATTTTCCTGCAATGAAGAAGGGTTACTATAGAGGAAGAGTTACTCTACCAACATGTGCAATTTGAACGACCTCTGTCAGTTAATAAAAGGTTATGCCCACTTTTGCAGTACTTTCGGTACAACCCTTTTATATATTCATAAAAGATGTTGAAAGTGTAAACCCTGTGCATCGAGGTAGGCTGGAAGACGAGACCATATTTCAGAGAGTTCGCGTACTGTCAGTGGTTTCAGGCATTTGTTGCAGAACGACCGGACATCTTGGGTTTCACCTTTTTTTCCGACGAAGCGTGGATTCAGTTATAGGGATACATAAATGCACAAAACACGCGTATGTGGACAGAGGAAATCCTCACTCATTTATCGAAAAAAACCATTTCACGCACAAAAAATTGGAGTGTGGTGCACACTGTCATGTCGGCGGATCTTTGGGCCAATTTTCTTTCAGGATACGGTCAAAACAGTCGTCTACATGGACATTTATCAGGCATTCGTTGACCAACTGCACCCTGAAGAGCTCACCACTGGATTTATTCAACAAGTTGGAGCAGCCTGGAGTATCTCATGGGAGTATGGCTGAAAGTCAGTCATTCTTTGGAGATCGCGTGATTTCTATAGGAATGTGGATCTCCTGACCTAACACCTTCTGATTTCTTTCTCTGGGGGTATCTCAAATTAGTGGTGTTTCAAAACAAGCCGATAACCCTTGAGGCATTGAAAAATAACATCTGCGCGGCAGTGGCAGAGATTACGCCAGACTCCCTGTGAATGCAATATTTCCGTTATGGAAGTTGTTTAGAAAAAATATTTTTAGTTTCTGATGGGCGACAGCAGATATTATTACGCAGGAGAAGTTAAGAAAACCTGCAGTAAAAAAATGCCTCTCACACACAACACGCGCGAAATGCACAGTGTCCTCTGATAATGATGGCATCTCCTCGCTTTGAAAACAAGCCCAGCAAATGCGATAAAAATAAATTCTCACTTCGCCTGGTGGAAGTGAGAGGAATACGAATGATGGGGGGAAGAACGCGGTCATCATCGCAGTTCAAAAGGTGAAGCACGAAGTAGCGAAAAGGAGCCGTATTCCTTCAAGCAGGTGGCTTTGTTTTGGGTTACGTAACGCAGTTTCGTAAGAGATATCAAGTTCGAATGTTCTGTTCGGCGCTGTAATAAAATAGCCTCGAATCACTTGCAAATAGTTTCAAATAGCTTTTTAAAAGAAGAAATTAAATCAATGAATTCAATTGTGATGTTGTCTAGTTATGCACACTATGCTTTCCCTGAGAGGCGTAGCTATAAATTTTCGTTGCTTAAGCAAAACTATTAAAAAACCTCCGTTCCTGAGGTGTTTGGAAACTTAACAAAGAAAAAAAAATAAAGATGCATATACTGTATATCCCTAATTTAAACTTGCTTTTGAGTTTCGATTCAAATGGAAATTTTATTTTTCCATTCGATTTTCATTCTCAGTTCCTCGAATTTCCTTACATGTTTTGGCAACACTGACAGCGGCTCAAACGTAAATAATGTTGAGAGTATATAGTGTGTGGTGAGAGAAAAGCCGTAGCCAGGGGAGGGTCACGCCGAGCGGTGGTGAACCTACGTTTCCTAGCTTATAATGTACTTTGTACAAGTATACCGTCCATAAAACGTGGCCGTCCCGGTGGCACAGTGGTCGAAGCGCTGGCTTCGGACTATTCATCCGAAATGGGTCTGGGTTCGAATTCCGTTGAGGCATGTATGTTGTGTTTGTCTTACAGTACTGGTTCTCTCCCTTCCCTGGAACCCGTGACCCTAAATTAGGGACGGACGACTGCTTGTAGCCCATCGAGTTGCTTACAATGATCGTTAAATCCCCCGAACAAAAGAAATGCACATTTTAAAATAACAACAGCAGTTTCATATATCGCGTTACAGTTCTTAATATAAAATTCCAGGTGGAAAATTAAAATCGTATAGTGAATATCATTAGATAAATATCGATATCAGAAACAAGCAGTTTAGGCTAAATTATAACGTAACGTTAGGACTAATACCAAAGGAACCTGTCGGCCACTCGGGCAAAATATTGTAGAACTGCAACAAAGAAACTTCTTGCGGCTTTATATTTGACATTTTTAATAGCCACATCATTCAGTTTGTATCTAAACTCCAAAGCATAAATTTATGCCAATTAGTTTTGCCACTGTGGAGTTTTAACTCTTGGTAGTTGTATTTTGAATGACTAACTACGTATCTAGCGCGCATGTAACTTTGTTGAACATGCACTCTTTGCCTCCCCCCCCAAAAAATAAAAAACACCCCGAGAAAATCGTTCCGTTCCTGATGAAGCTCCTCATACACGTACCTCAAGGCAGAATACGCAAATGACTAGAAAATAACAACCAAAGACTAAATAGTATTCCGTCACAGCGCATGGGAACCGCGCATCGAGAACGGTATATCAAGAACAAAGCTCACACGCAGGGAGAATTGTGACAGCGGATTGCTGTTGTATTAACCTCCACAGACTGCGAGGATGCCCTGTCGTCGGATCCGTGCACACTACGCGCAGCTGAGCGAGGACGTATTATTGGGCTGAGAGAGACTGGTTGGTTAAGTCGCCGTATCGCTAGACATTTGGATCAGGACGCGTCAATTGGACGATGCTGACGCCAATGCGTCGAGGATGGCATAACCCTCAAATACGAAGACAGTGGACGTCTGAGGGCGACGACAGAATGCGAGAATAGAGTGATAGTTTTTTGTTTGTTTTTTTGATTGAAGGTTTAACGACCACCGAGAGCAACTTAATGGGCTATAAGCAGTTGCCCATCCCTAATTAGGGTCACTGGTTCCAGGTAAGGGAGAGAGCCGGTACCGTAAGACCACAACATTCATACTTCACCGGGATTCGAACCTGGGTCCATGTCGGATGAATGATCAGAGCCATCGTTTAGACCACTGCGCCACTGGGGCGGCGTAGAGCGATTGTGAGATCCGCAAGAACAGAATTAATTTCGTCGCTCTCAACCATCTGTGGCCATGTTGCGTCGTCTACAGGCCGGAAGTGGCCATCCGGACAGTTGTCAGACGACTTGTGGCACGAGGATTACATTTGAAGAGGCCACTCACCGCCTACCACTGGCCAGCGAGCATCGCCGGTACCGGTTGTCGTGGTGTCGGGTGCCATCAACGTGGGATAGTGTCCAGTGGGATCGTGTTGTCTTCATTGATGAGTTGCGGTTTGCTCTTGCCACCGATGACCAGCGCGTACGCGTCTGGAGACGAGCTGGCCAGCGCACGGAATGTGACTTTACCGTGGAATGGTACACGGCTCGCACACCGGGAGTGACGGTCTGGTGAGCCATTTCCTACGATAGTCGGACACCCTTAGTAGTCCTGTGTATCACTCTCGCAGCTCAATAGTATGTCAACGAGATTTTATGCCCTGTTGTGTTTCTATTGCTGTCGAAGAACCACCGAGCAATTTTTCAACAGGATAATGCCCGGCCACACACGGCACGGTTCTCCCAGGTCTGCCTCCGTAATGTCGACACCCTTCCATGGCCAGCCCGATCGAACACGTTGTGGACACCTACTACGCCCATCCTGGCCCACTATTTGGACACCTACTACGCCCATCCTGGCCCACTATTTGGACACCATATGGCATGCTATACCTTGAGATAGTATCCGTGAACTGTATTCGTCTATGCCATGCGGGTAACCGCTTGTATCCGAACCAGAGGTGGCGCTACAAGGTACTGACGTTTTCCAATCATTTAGCTGTTTTATCCGAATAAATAGCCCAACTGCTTTGGAATTGCAATCATTTTCTTTCCTGTACATGTACATTGCATATACCAATTTTCATCTCTATTGGATGATTCCACCTGTGTGCTTCGTGTTTCTTTTCTGGCAAATAGTGTACGTTAAAACTCACTGAATAAAATTAACTATTAACGGCCAGTGAATCAACAAAGAGACTTCTTTATTTGTTCCACTCACGGGAAATTCAAAGGGGCATCAATATAATCCGCTGACACAATATACATCGATGAGCCATTACATTATGAAGACATACCTAATAAGCTGTTGGATCCCCTTTATCCCGCCAAACAGCGGCTACTTGGCGAGGCATTGATTCGACGTGGTGGTGATAGGTATCCTGGGGTATCGGGTACCATAATGTCAGCAGCAGGTCCTCCAGTTCCCGTACATTTCGGGGTGGTGGTGATTTAGCAAGATCACGGTATTCCAAATCGAACCACAAATGTTCGATTGGGTTCATGTCAGGTGAATTTGGAAACCAGGACATTAACAAAAAGTCACCAGTATGTTCCCCGAACCACTTCTTGACGATTCTGGCAATTTGACATGGGGCATTATCCTGTTGGTAATTAATGGCCATCACCAGCAAGGAACACAGTTGCCATGAATGGGTGAACTTGGTCCGCAACGATGTTCAGATACCTGACAGGTGTCAGGGATTGTGCTATTGGGATAATGGGGCCTAAAGTGTCCCAAGAAAACATTGCCCACAGCATAACAACGCCGGCATGTTTCCACCCAATAGTGCATCCAGGTGCCATAGCCTTCGTTGGTAATCGGCGTATTTGAGCTCGGCCGTCTACGTAATGCACCAGGAATCTTGATTCGTCAGACCAGGCCACTTTCTTCCAATCATCCACGGTCCAATCAGAAGACCCAGCCGGATCCCCACGCTCACTGCACGTCATCGCGTTGATGGCGATGACGTGCAGTGAGCGTGAGGATCCGGCTGGTTCTTCTGCCACACAGGCCTATGCGCATGAATGGTGCGATGAGCTGTGTGCTGTGACATATTGCCCT
Source organism: Macrothele yani (assembly GCA_039090855.1). Classification (NCBI taxonomy): domain Eukaryota; kingdom Metazoa; phylum Arthropoda; class Arachnida; order Araneae; family Macrothelidae; genus Macrothele; species Macrothele yani. Next base: position 103,014,096 of record CM076996.1, on the reverse strand, counting down.
GATCACCATTATTGTAGCAGTGGGTGGTTTGTCGCACTGTGGCCCTGCGGTTGCTGTGAACAATGCGCGACAGTCTTCGCTTCCCTGTGGCATCAGTGAGCTGCGGACGACACACGGCTGAACAACGGTTCGTCGTTTTGCCGTCTGTGTACCACTTTTGACACGTTCTCACTACAGCGGCACTTGAACAACCCACAAGACGCGCTGTTTCCGAGATCGTAGTTCCGAGGCGCCTCGCCATCGCAATTTGTCTTTTATCAAACTGCGATAAATCTGCAGCTTTTCCCATTCTGAGTCCAAACACTCTACTAACCGAAAGCCTATCCTCGGGTTGTATATATACTGCTCCACCGTTCGGTCTCCAGGCGCGCTCATATCTCTAGGCTGTGGGTTGTAATAATGGGATGGCTCATATGTGTATCTTGCTTGTCTCTACACAGCTTTCAATCGGATGTGGTCAATAGTTATTCGTTGATCACATACTTGGTGGTCATAACAGAAGTACCCTATTTCTCGGATGTCTAGAGAAGCGAGAAATTTTGATATCACGACGAAACTTGGTAGGTAGGTAGGTCGCTTGTTGAGGGTATGGAAAAACGATTTAGGAGAAAAATTAGTTCACAATTGTGCCGCTAAGAAGAAAATAGCGCTGAAGACTCCAGAAAAGTACGGACACGTGCGTGAATTTACTGGTTATTGTCAGCACACACGTTTCAGGACAAAATCTGCTGAATATGCTGGCCATAACGAGAGATCACTTGTGACGCACAGAAGAAGCGGCACTACTGAAACCAAATAAATTACAGGTCATTCACGTGGAAAGTTTCGTATGCAAACGCTCACAAGCAATTTCGGCATACACCAAGGACAAGGACGAGGGCCTGACCACTGGAAAGGTGATTAGATTCCTGGGCTTTTGCCCCCGCAATTTTTAAAGGTCCCCACGAATAACTTTCATATTAACTTTCCTAAATATTACCAGTTCGGAGATGCACCTCAAAGGTCACTCACGATTCATATAACGATATTCGTTCGCTATTTACAGTGTACTTATATTATTCTGGTAGTATCTGCATCTCTCCAATGCAGTTTTGATTTGACAGCTTTATTTTCTCTTGTATACTCCGCATAATGAACGCCTGAAGTGATTGAGGATTTTGAAATCCCGTTCAGCGAATCTCTACTTAAAATACGACAGTGTAGTCAATTATTTGAAAAAAATTTGCCCTAATTTTAATTCTTTTTATATAACACGAAAGCAGTAAATTCCAAGCTAAAAGATCGAAAAACCCTAGATAAGCCTCTAGCTTTACTATGGTATTTTAAATGGAGTTTTGTTCAATACAGATTTAAAAAATTGTAAAAAAAGACAATTTGATTCTACTGGTGGCTATACGTTTTGCACACTGTCAGGGATTTCTTCAAGATCTTCAAAAGAAAGTCAATATTTTTTATATACCTGTTTTCTATAGCTTTTGGATACGGATTAATATTACACCTAAGAACAAATTTTATTGATTTTATGTAATTTTATGCGAGCACAGCGGATCAATTATTAAAGAAGGCAAAGGCAAATTCAAATTTTTCAAAATGTCCCATAAACAAGGGTTATACGTCAAACAAAAAAGGATAACAAATAACAACAAACGTTCAAACCATGATTCAAGATGCTAGTTATTTTGTCACTATGACCCATTTGCCGTTTCGAGGGGCAAACGTATATGTGTGTCTCTCCTCTCAGCTGGAGATATGTGTATTTCGGAATCTTTTTATATAAAGTCCACATCCGTCCACCGAGGTGGCAGGATGCTGCTTTTAAAATATTAATGTAGAAAAAAATAGAAGAAAGCATGACCTGCTCTCCGCGATTTGCTTAATGTAATTCATTTTTTCACGAATGAAGTGTAGACGATGCATTCGTTTTTCAGGAATGAAGCGTGGACGGCGCAGAAACGCATTCTTATGTAAATTTCATGTCTCCTCGTTACACGTTGGTAACTTAATGACACGTTATTATTATTATTTTTTTTTTTTATTAGAGGTTTAACGACTACCGGGAGCAACTCAATGGGCTATAAGCAGAGAAAATATTTTTAGAGAAAATATTTTTAGAGAAAATATTTTTAGTTTCTGATGGGCGACAGCAGATATTATTACGCAGGAGAAGTTAAGAAAACCTGCAGTAACAAAATGCCTCTCACACACAACACGCGCGAAATGCACAGTGTCCTCTGATAATGATGGCATCACCTCGCTTTGAAAACAAGCCCAGCAAATGCGATAAAAATAAATTCTCACTTCGCCTGGTGGAAGTGAGAGGAATACGAATGATGGGGGAAGAACGCGGTCATCATCGCAGTTCAAAAGGTGAAGCACGAAGTAGCGAAAAGGAGCCGTATTCCTTCAAGCAGGTGGCTTTGTTTTGGGTTACGTAACGCAGTTTCGTAAGAGATATCAAGTTCGAATGTTCTGTTCGGCGCTGTAATAAAATAGCCTCGAATCACTTGCAAATAGTTTCAAATAGCTTTTTAAAAGAAGAAATTAAATCAATGAATTCAATTGTGATGTTGTCTAGTTATGCACACTATGCTTTCCCTGAGAGGCGTAGCTATAAATTTTCGTTGCTTAAGCAAAACTAGTAAAAAACCTCCGTTTCTGAGGAGTTTGGAAACTTAAAAAAAAAAAAAATAAAGATGCATATACTGTATATCCCTAATTTAAACTTGCTTTTGAGTTTCAATTCAAATGGAAATTTTATTTTTCCATTCGATTTTCATTCTCAGTTCCTCGAATTTCCTTACATGTTTTGGCAACACTGACAGCGGCTCAAACGTAAATAATGTTGAGAGTATATAGTGTGTGGTGAGAGAAAAGCCGTAGCCAGGGGAGGGTCACGCCGAGCGGTGGTGAACCTACGTTTCCTAGCTTTTAATGTACTTTGTACAAGTATACCGTCCATAAAACGTGGCCGTCCCGGTGGCACAGTGGTCGAAACGCTGGCTTCGGACTATTCATCCGAAATGGGTCTGGGTTCGAATTCCGTTGAGGCATGTATGTTGTGTTTGTCTTACAGTACTGGTTCTCTCCCTTCCCTGGAACCCGTGACCCTAAATTAGGGACGGACGACTGCTTGTAGCCCATCGAGTTGCTTACAATGATCGTTAAATCCCCCGAACAAAAGAAATGCACATTTTAAAATAACAACAGCAGTTTCATGTATCGCGTTACAGTTCTTAATATAAAATTCCAGGTGGAAAATTAAAATTGTATAGTGAATATCATTAGATAAATATCGATATCAGAAACAAGCAGTTTAGGCTAAATTATAACGTAACGTTAGGACTAATACCAAAGGAACCTGTCGGCCACTCGGTCAAAATATTGTAGAACTGCAACAAAGAAACTTCTTGCGGCTTTATATTTGACATTTTTAATAGCCACATCATTCAGTTTGTATCTAAACTCCAAAGCATAAATTTATGCCAATTAGTTTTGCCACTGTGGAGTTTTAACTCTTGGTAGTTGTATTTTGAATGACTAACTACGTATCTAGCGCGCATGTAACTTTGTTGAACATGCACTCTTTGCCTCCCCCCCCAAAAAAAAAAATAAAAAACACCCCGAGAAAATCGTTCCGTTCCTGATGAAGCTCCTCATGCAAGTACCTCAGGGCATAATACGCAAATGACTAGAAAATAACAACCAAAGACTAAATAGTGGTCCGTCACAGCGCATGGGAACCGCGCATCGAGAACGGTATATCAAGAACAAAGCTCACACGCAGGGAGAATTGTGACAGCGGATTGCTGTTGCATTAACCTCCACAGACTGCGAGGATGCCCTGTCGTCGGATCCGTGCACACTACGCGCAGCTGAGCGAGGACGTATTATTGGGCTGAGAGAGACTGGTTGGTTAAGTCGCCGTATCGCTAGACATTTGGATCAGGACGCGTCAATTGGACGATGCTGACGCCAATGCGTCGAGGATGGCATAACCCTCAAATACGAAGACAGTGGACGTCTGAGGGCGACGACAGAATGCGAGAATAGAGTGATAGTTTTTTGTTTGTTTTTTTGATTGAAGGTTTAACGACCACCGAGAGCAACTTAATGGGCTATAAGCAGTTGCCCATCCCTAATTAGGGTCACTGGTTCCAGGTAAGGGAGAGAGCCGGTACCGTAAGACCACAACATTCATACTTCACCGGGATTCGAACCTGGGTCCATGTCGGATGAATGATAAGAGCCATCGCTTAGACCACTGCGCCACCGGGGCGGCGTAGAGCGATTGTGAGATCCGCAAGAACAGAACCAATTTCGTCGCTCTCAACCATCTGTGGCCATGTTGCGTCGTCTACAGGCCGGCAGTGGCCATCCGGACCGTTGTCAGACGACTTGTGGCACGAGGACTACATTTGAAGAGGCCACTCACCGCCTACCACTGGCCAGCGAGCATCGCCGGTACCGGTTGTCGTGGTGTCGGGTGCCATCAACGTGGGATAGTGTCCAGTGGAGTCGTGTTGTCTTCATTGATGAGTTGCGGTTTGCTCTTGCCACCGATGACCAGCGCGTACGCGTCTGGAGACGAGCTGGCCAGCGCACGGAATGTGACTTTACCGTGGAATGGTACACGGCTCGCACACCGGGAGTGACGGTCTGGTGAGCCATTTCCTACGATAGTCGGACACCCTTGGTAGTCCTGTGTATCACTCTCGCAGCTCAATAGTATGTCAACGAGATTTTATGCCCTGTTGTGTTTCTATTCCTGTCGAAGAACCACCGAGCAATTTTTCGACAGGATAATGCCCGGCCACACACGGCACGGTTCTCCCAGGTCTGCCTCCGTAATGTCGACACCCTTCCATGGCCAGCCCGATCGAACACGTTGTGGACACCTACTACGCCCATCCTGGCCCACTATTTGGACACCTACTACGCCCATCCTGGCCCACTATTTGGACACCATATGGCATGCTATACCTTGGGATAGTATCCGTGAACTGTATTCGTCTATGCCATGCGGGTAACCGCTTGTATCCGAGCCAGAGGTGGCGCTACAAGGTACTGACGTTTTCCAATCATTTAGCTGTTTTATCCGAATAAATGGCCCAACTGCTTTGGAATTGCAATCATTTTCTTTCCTGTACATGTACATTGCATATACCAATTTTCATCTCTATTGGATGATTCCACCTGTGTGCTTCGTGTTTCTTTTCTGGCAAATAGTGTACGTTAAAACTCACTGAATAAAATTAACTATTAACGGCCAGTGAATCAACAAAGAGACTTCTTTATTTGTTCCACTCACGGGAAATTCAAAGGGGCATCAATATAATCCGCTGACACAATATACATCGATGAGCCATTACATTATGAAGACATACCTAATAAGCTGTTGGATCCCCTTTATCCCGCCAAACAGCGGCCACTTGGCGAGGCATTGATTCGACGTGGTGGTGATAGGTATCCTGGGGTATCGGGTACCATAATGTCAGCAGCAGGTCCTCCAGTTCCCGTACATTTCGGGGTGGTGGTGATTTAGCAAGATCACGGTATTCCAAATCGAACCACAAATGTTCGATTGGGTTCATGTCAGGTGAATTTGGAAACCAGGACATTAACAAAAAGTCACCAGTATGTTCCCCGAACCACTTCTTGACGATTCTGGCAATTTGACATGGGGCATTATCCTGTTGGTAATTAATGGCCATCACCAGCAAGGAACACAGTTGCCATGAATGGGTGAACTTGGTCCGCAACGATGTTCAGATACCTGACAGGTGTCAGGGATTGTGCTATTGGGATAATGGGGCCTAAAGTGTACCAAGAAAACATTGCCCACAGCATAACAACGCCGGCATGTTTCCACCCAATAGTGCATCCAGGTGCCATAGCCTTCGTTGGTAATCGGCGTATTTGAGCTCGGCCGTCTACGTAATGCACCAGGAATCTTGATTCGTCAGACCAGGCCACTTTCTTCCAATCATCCACGGTCCAATCAGAAGACCCAGCCGGATCCCCACGCTCACTGCACGTCATCGCGTTGATGGCGATGACGTGCAGTGAGCGTGAGGATCCGGCTGGTTCTTCTGCCACACAGGCCTATGCGCATGAATGGTGCGATGAGCTGTGTGCTGTGACATATTGCCCTGATCACCATTATTGTAGCAGTGGGTGGTTTGTCGCACTGTGGCCCTGCGGTTGCTGTGAACAATGCGCGACAGTCGCCGCTTCCCTGTGGCATCAGTGAGCTGCGGACGACACACGGCTGAACAACGGTTCGTCGTTTTGCCGTCTGTGTACCACTTTTGACACGTTCTCACTACAGCGGCACTTGAACAACCCACAAGACGCGCTGTTTCCGAGATCGTAGTTCCGAGGCGCCTCGCCATCGCAATTTGTCCTTTATCAAACTGCGATAAATCTGCAGCTTTTCCCATTCTGAGTCCAAACACTCTACTAACCGAAAGCCTATCCTCGGGTTGTATATATACTGCTCCACCGTTCGGTCTCCAGGCGCGCTCATATCTCTAGGCTGTGGGTTGTAATAATGGGATGGCTCATATGTGTATCTTGCTTGTCTCTACACAGCTTTCAATCGGATGTGGTCAATAGTTATTCGTTGATCACATACTTGGTGGTCATAACAGAAGTACCCTATTTCTCGGATGTCTAGAGAAGCGAGAAATTTTGATATCGCGACGAAACTTGGTAGGTAGGTAGGTCGCTTGTTGAGGGTATGGAAAAACGATTTAGGAGAAAAATTAGTTCACAATTGTGCCGCTAAGAAGAAAATGGCGCTGAAGACTCCAGAAAAGTACGGACACGTGCGTGAATTTACTGGTTATTGTCAGCACACACGTTTCAGGACAAAATCTGCTGAATATGCTGGCCATAACGAGAGATCACTTGTGACGCACAGAAGAAGCGGCACTACTGAAACCAAATAAATTACAGGTCATTCACGTGGAAAGTTTCGTATGCAAACGCTCACAAGCAATTTCGGCATACACCAAGGACAAGGACGAGGGCCTGACCACTGGAAAGGTGATTAGATTCCTGGGCTTTTGCCCCCGCAATTTTTAAAGGTCCCCACGAATAACTTTCATATTAGCTTTCCTAAATATTACCAGTTCGGAGATGCACCTCAAAGGTCACTCACGATTCATATAACGATATTCGTTCGCTATTTACAGTGTACTTATATTATTCTGGTAGTATCTGCATCTCTCCAATGCAGTTTTGATTTGACAGCTTTATTTTCTCTTGTATACTCCGCATAATGAACGCCTGAAGTGATTGAGGATTTTGAAATCCCGTTCAGCGAATCTCTACTTAAAATACGACAGTGTAGTCAATTATTTGAAAAAAATTTGCCCTAATTTTAATTCTTTTTATATAACACGAAAGCAGTAAATTCCAAGCTAAAAGATCGAAAAACCCTAGATAAGCCTCTAGCTTTACTATGGTATTTTAAATGGAGTTTTGTTCAATACAGATTTAAAATATTGTAAAAAAAGACAATTTGATTCTACTGGTGGCTATACGTTTTGCACACTGTCAGGGATTTCTTCAAGATCTTCAAAAGAAAGTCAATATTTTTTATATATCTGTTTTCTATAGCTTTTGGATACGGATTAATATTACACCTAAGAACAAATTTTATTGATTTTATGTAATTTTATGCGAGCACAGCGGATCAATTATTAAAGAAGGCAAAGGCAAATTCAAATTTTTCAAAATGTCCCATAAACAAGGGTTATACGTCAAACAAAAAAGGATAACAAATAACAACAAACGTTCAAACCATGATTCAAGATGCTAGTTATTTTGTCACTATGACCCATTTGCCGTTTCGAGAAGCAAACGTATATGTGTGTCTCTCCTCTCAGCTGGAGATATGTGTATTTCGGAATCTTTTTATATAAAGTCCACATCCGTCCACCGAGGTGGCAGGATGCTGCTTTTAAAATATTAATGTAGAAAAAAATAGAAGAAAGCATGACCTGCTCTCCGCGATTTGCTTAATGTAATTCATTTTTTCACGAATGAAGTGTAGACGATGCATTCGTTTTTCAGGAATGAAGCGTGGACGGCGCAGAAACGCATTCTTATGTAAATTTTATGTCTCCTCGCTACACGTTGGTAATTTAATGACACGTTATTTTTTTTTATTTTTTTTTTGATTGGAGGTTTAACGACTACCGTGAGCAACTCAATGGGCTATAAGCAGTCACCAGTCCCTAATTTAGGGTCACAGGTTCCAGGGAAGGGAGAGAGCCAGTGCCTTAAGACAAACACAACATCCATGCCTCACCGGGATTCGAACCCGGACCCCTTACGGACGAATGATCAGAGGCCATCGCTTAGACCACTGCGCCACCGGGACGGCGACACGTTATTTTCAAAGAGGAGCGTTCTAAGTTAGGGTATAACTGGCAGTGCGTTAGAGTTTCATAAACGTACAGACTGATTGTAGGGTGTGTGCAGTTTGCGATAATTTGTTTAGAGAGAGATTTGTGATAAGAATTTACGAGGTAATAATTTGTTTAGAGAGAGATTTGTGATAAGAATTTACGAGGTAAGATCCAAAAGTTCTGGGACTTAGCGTATAGTTCCTTACCTTGAATACTTTGAAGCACCGATGCACAACCACCTTCAAAATAATTCCCTTGGGCGACGATGCACTTTTGCCAGCGTCGTAAAGCATTTGGAAGCATTGCTGAAAGTCATACTTTGCAACCCCTCGTAATGTCTCCTGCGTTGCTGTTTTTACCTCATTTGCTGACACAAAACGACGTCACTGCAGATTTTATTTCAACAGTGGAAAGAGGTAAAAATCGTAGGTGGCTAAGTCAGGTAAATAGTCGGGATGTGGAAGCACATTAGTACGATTTCTGGCGGAAACCTCCGTGACCAGTAGGGACCGACGTGCTGGCGCGTTGCCATAGAGAAGGTACCATCGTCCACTACGCCACATCTCCGGCCGTTTACCTCGGATTGACTCCCGAAAGTGACGTAAAATGTCCAGATAACGTTCCTTGTTAACTGTTGTGCCCCCAGGAATTAATTCAGAACGGACAATGCCGTGAGAATAAAAAAAAACACCTCCAGCATGACTTTCTCTTTGCTGCGTTGCTGCCTGAATTTCTTTGATCGCGGTAAGACTTATTTCCATGTTGAAGAAGCACACTTTGGCTAATTATCAAACAAGTAGCACCACGTTTCATCACCTATGATGATATTATCCAAAAACGTAGGATCGCTATCTGCTTTGTCGATTAAATCGCCCGATATCCGCATTGGTTCATCCTTTTGTTCGGAGGTCAAAAGGCGAGGGACAATGTGCTGACACACGCGGTGCATGTTAAGATCCTCAGTCGAAACGCGCTGTCATATGGTCTCAGATAAGTTAGTTGCGTTAGCGAATTCCTCAATGGTTCGGCGACGATCCAGACGAAAACACTGCACCACCATCATAATGTTTTCCTCGATCCGTGTAGTCACAGGTTGACCACATCGCTCATTATCTTCGATGAATTCTCGGCCCTCTTTGAAACGCCGATACCACTCGTACACCTTCGATCTCGCCATCGTAGAGTGACTTTACACCTTCGAAAGCATTTCTAAGGTCTCTAGAGCTGTTACCCAAACGATGACAAAATTTAATATTACAACGTTGCTCTTCAAAAGCCATGTTTCTCACATCGCAGAAGACACAAGACTAACCACAGCAGCAGCAAATGTCTGCGCGCGCATTCCACTCACTTTCCATGGGCCAAACCATTCTGACTACGGAGGGGAGGTATGGCGGGATGTACTTCAGACGCCGTAACTTTAACTACAGGCTTGCGTTGTCACGGGTCGGCGCTGTCCACGAACTTTTGGATCCTACTCCGTATTTGGTAGGTGTGTATTGTTGAGATAAAGTCCTGTTAACGATTAGTGTATTTGACATAGCGATGTAATAAAAACATATTACGAAGTATTTTAACTAATAGATGATCTGAAGCCAGCAATTTGTTTTCCAGCTACAAGTGTTCTGTTGTGATGTGTGCAAGACAAGAAATAACAAACCTGGACTCTGTATTAATACGTTCCGTTCGTTTGGCAGCTAGTGTTTTCTACATTAAGAAGTACTTGATATTATGTTCCCACAGCTCCTAGGCTAAGCAGTTAGCATTTAAGCACATTAACATTACAACTTTCACAACAGCTTTAAGCTTACAACCTTTCAACATGACCATTAAAACTTCAAAAGTTACTTAAATCTTCACAACTACTGTGACTAATAAAAACGGGCTGAATTATACCAAAAATAATTATCTCGCAATGATATGATACACGTTATAGCACTGGTGTTTGCACAAGGTAACCCAGAAACTATAGTGACTTGCATCATGGCGCAAAAAACTAGTTTCTTTATATGAGATTTTTTCAAAACGAACTCCACCAAAAGCTCTGGGCAAGAAAATTTGTAAGAGACTGGACTGTAATTTCCAAGAATATCGCATTAGAGGCTTGGCTTACGCTTTGGAAGAGTGCACTTTAGAGTTAGGTGGATGTTCAAGACTATTGTTTTCGATGTGTAGACCGATTGATAACGGTTTCTAGTCTTACTATAATATTTCAGGTGGATTTTTTGTTCAACGAATATACAAAATGTTGTTAAAACGACTGAATTTGATTCCATTGGTCACTAAACATTGTGCCCACTATGTCAGAGATCTCTTCAAGACCTTTAAAGGAATATCCATTTTTAATACAGATCTAACTTCTACAGCTTTCAAATATGCGTTAATATTATATTTAACAACAAATGTTTTCGTTTTCTTTTACCTTTTTCGCGTGTATGGCAGAGAAATCATTAAGGCGAAAGCAAATTAAAATGTTTTGCATGTACCGTAAAGCAAGGATTATGCTCCAAATGAAAGCAAGAAAGATGACATCGAATTTTTGGTTGCAATGAGCACGTTTTTTGAATCCTTTCTGATACGAATTAAGTTTAACCAAGGCTAACTTACTTAGATATGACCTGCCCATTCAGAGGCTCCCTTCCTGAAACTGCGCCGCCCCTGTAGCATTTATTTGTCACCAGATGGCGGTACCTTTCGTCCTATCATATTGTGTACTTGTACGTTACTGAAGCTAGCGGTTGATCTATGTCCGAGGCGATAAAAAATAAATACATAAACAAAAATTGAACCTAACTAGACCAACTTATCAATTGTAATATTTGTGCTTTCGGCAAAGGCAGGTACGTTTCAAATTTACTACGAGACGAGTTTTCTAATCGAGTTACGGCAGAACGCTGGTAGTGTTTACTGGTCTTGTGTTTACAACTTTGTCGTGAAGCAATAAGTTTTTTTTTTTTCCTCAGTTCTGTTTCTATTTTTGAAAGTAGGGTGTGTTATTTAAAAATTATTGTAACAAAAACTTCAAGTCAACGCTGACTTCAGAACACTTTCCGAGGAAATTCCTTGGGACATACATCACATTGGTAAGACGTAAATGTGTAGATTAGAGTGCTAAATTATTTCGTCGGAAAAATGTCAGTACCTGGAAAAAGTGCGACGTACAGATTTTAGAGTACGGAAACTGATGGCAAATGGTGCAGAAATTTCATGTTTTAAATGTCTTTTAAAGATTTTTATCGTAATATTTGCCTGTAAGTGCGATGCTGTGAAGAGACGCTGCTTTAACGATGTCTAGATGTGCTACGTTAAAAGGAAGATTCGTCGCGGCGTGTAATTCACGCGCGGATGACTACAAGTGCAGCCGCGCTTACGTTCTTGCCAGGAGAGCGAAGCGTCATGTACTCTTACGCTATAGAATATAGTTTGTTCATGTTTTGTCATTGTTTTTAAAGCAGATGTTGAGAAATGTTTCGTTCTTTCACACCTGATTCCAAATAGAAAGTACGAATATGCCTTTCTACGTTGTACAGGAAACTGGGGAAGTATGGTTCTGCTTTGAACGACTTACATTCGTAGCGGATTTGGTCTGACACTGTACTTTTGGTTCTGCTGTCAATACTTTCTCCGCAGGTCACTTTCTAACTCACTGATACGCATGTTTTGCATATCAAAGAGGTTTTTTTCGGTTTTCCCTGCCAACAACGTACAAGATATAAAGGGTGTATAATCTGGACCTCTTTATTGTAGCGTATCACTACAACATTTATCGCTCTCCTACCAACAACGTAACCGCTTTATCTTGTACTCTTCCACCCGTCATTTCGGTACAGCAACGAACTTTCCTTTTAACGGAGCAAAGCGTTAGGCCTACCGCAGTGTCTGTTCACAGCATCGCACTTACAGGTAAATATTACGATAAAAATATTTAAAACACATTTAAAACATGAAATTTCTGCACCATTTGCCATTATTTTGCATACTCTAAAATATGTATGTTGCACTTTTTTCCGACGAAATAATTTAGGTCGCTAATCCACACATTTACGGTTAACGTGAAGATTATGGTGCAAAATTCAGGGACGAAAAATAAAAAAAAAACTGTGACGTGCATCCTTTTTGAAATCAAAAATGATGTAAAATAACAAAAAACATTCATTGATAGAGTCATTTACCTGTCTTTGTAAAATTTACCTGTCTATGCGATACGCCAAAGCCTAGACAGCGGCAACGATGACGCTTGAGTGCCCGGGGTGAGCCATGTCGTTCGGTTCGGGCAGAAGTACCGGTGATAGATGCAGGAAGTCGCCGTGAGATATTAGTGTTTTGGTGTAAGCAAGGCCTCGCCTGAGTCAGACGCCACTGCTACTCCCTGTTGTCGCTGGCGGAAACAGCTACCTCAGCTACAAAAAGTAGTCCTTGGTATTAAGAGCAAAAGTAACACAAGTACTGTTCAGAATCCCTTTTTCTTTGGGCAACAGTTTTTTTTGGAAAAAATTGCTATGTAAAACACGTTTTTCAAGACGACAGAACATTTTCAGAAATAAGTTTGATATGGGAAATTACTCAGTCAAGAGCCTGGCACTTTCAGCTCATGCTGTCTAGCTTGGAGAGGAAGGAAGTGGTAGAAAACTTCTAACACAGCGACAATAAATTGGTAATCGGGCAAACTCGAAGGGGATGTGTTACTTAAGGAGGCAGTAGGGGATAGAATTCGGACTCCACCACACTGCCATCCACAATCCCCACTACTTCTCTTGAAACTGATCTCTATCTTTAGTTTGTTGCAGAAAAACGGACTTCACAAAAAAATTCCGAATTGGGGTGGGGGCGGGGGGCGGGGGGAGCGTGAAGTGATCGTACGTGGGAGAAACACGTCTCTTCCATTGCCAGGTGGAACATTTAAAAAGTCGGGGGAGCCAAAAATGTAAACAACGAGATTTTGACGCGTATTTTAAAACGCAGTTGTAATTGCTCATCAGCAAATGAACAAGGTAAACGGAAATATTCTTTTAGTGAATATTAATATATTTTTAAATAACAATAATCACCAAAAAAATACGTGCACAGCTCAAAAACTGTGAAATGCTGTATTATGGACACTTTTTGATATTTCTTCAAATTAGGGGCCGTCCAGCGAGAAGTAACGAAAGGCATACCGAAGTTCGTGGTACGAATTTTCCTTTTGGGAGAAATAAATTAGATGTTTTACTCTATAAATACTATTTATGGAGTTTTGTTACACGTTCAGTATGTGTACTATTTATGGACTTCTGTTCTGTTTAGTATGTGTGTGCGCGAATTGTGTGAGAAATAATCATCAAATAGTTAGAAAGGACTGGGAGAATCCTTTCTAAACGATTGGGAAGAAAAAGTAAAATCACCGTGATGTTTACAAAATTAACGGCCAAACGTTATGTAAAAGTTGGACTTAATCTGTTAGTGAGCAAAATTCTTTCGGGCACACTGCGACATCCATCAGATACGATACGAACATTTCATAAAACGTGTCACCGGTGAACTGTTCATTCACCCATTAGATGGCGCCACGTTCGCAAGAAGGACCGTCCCGTAATCGAAAATTTCCTAGGTCGGCATTACCATCCCCCCTCCCCCAACTTTCAGATGTTTCATAAGTATTTCGACTTTTTTTAGTAACAAGCGATCTTACAAGTGGCAGGCTGACAAGGTGAGAAAAATATCTGAGTTGGCATTTTTTATTCCCTCGTGCTCATATTAATCCACCCGGCTGCCACGTGATTTTCTTCTGGGTCGTTTTATGACGTTTCCAGACAATACAATGCACCGGCCGAAAATGCCAATATGCGGCGCCTCCGTCACCTTCCCTCCCGCCTGCTCGGGAAAGCGAAACTACGAGCCCGGTTCGAAAAAAAGGGGGCAGAAGAACATCCGACTCTCTCATAGGCATAACTACTGGAGGGGCAGAACCCTCCCCGACTTTCAAGCATTTGTTTTAAGGCATTTTTTTCTAATGTAAGTTGACGCATTTTTATTAAATTAAAGCATTTTTTTAATGAAAGTCAGATTTTAACCAAAACCTTTGGCCCGCCGTGGCCTATTGGGCAACGTTCGTGACTGCCACGGAAAGGACCTCAGGTTCGATCCCAGGCAGGTACGAACGCTCGGTCCACTAAATATCCGCCGTGCGTCGGATGGGCACGTTAAGCCGTCGGACCCCGGGTGCTGTCCCCCGGAAATAAATAAGGGCGTCTTCCTCCCCTATCTACTTTGCTTCCGTGTCACTTTCCTATCGGGCACTCTAGCCCAAATCTCCTAGCTTCCTATTTCTAAGGGTTGCTTAAGACCTGGGGTCAGACACTCCCTTCCTAAAATCCTCTACAAATGATCATTTTTGATGATCAACCAAAACCTTTAAAAAATTACTTCCGGGAGGGGGACACAATCCAACGAAATTGTTTCATATTGGCCCCTTGGTATGTTCATATTTTGAACATATTATTGTATTCTTAATTTACAGATTTTTACTGGAAGAACTGGAATTTCTCGTCCTGACTGTTCTGGTTATGTACTGCTTTATTTTTTACCTCCAAACTTAGAAATAAATAAATAAACTTTGCTATCATTTTGGGGCCCTTGTTTGTGTCGGGAGCCTGGTGGCCCATCCTTTCACACACCATCGAAGACAGAAAATATAGAAACATCGATGTTTTCTGCGTTTACAAATTCCTACAATAAACCACTGAAGAATAGGAAATATTATAAAGTAAAAAAAGGAGGCCCTTTCATTGCTTGTGTAAGCGGAGCCATCCTGTACTTCTGCATGTGTGTAGTATCTTTCAGCGCTCACCACAGTTAGTCAAGCTGGTGGTTGCCCGGCACGTCTGGGACGGTTAGGCCTAACCTGTTTTGCGGGGATTCTTCCGCTGAGACCACGGGCTTTAGCGGTAGTCACAGCGTCAAACACATATATAAATGGGAAATTAAGCTGGTCATGATTGCAGGGGAACTTGTGAAAAGAAATTTGAATGTCGTCAACATTCTTTTTTTATTATTATTTGATTTACCGAATGCTACTGAACAGTATGACATTTTGTTGTGCTAACAGTGGGAAAATTTTTAATAGAAATTGATAGAAACTAACGTTTACCGCACATGCCAGCTTCGTAGAACCGCCGAAATTCAGCGCCATCTAGGGGCAAATTTCTTCGCAAGGACGGTCATAGAGCTGCGTGAAATGGGCAGGTCATATCTATATAAGCTGTGACTGCCACGGGAAGGGCCTCAGGTTCGATCCCAGCAGGTGCGAACGCTCGATCCAATAAATACCCGCGGTGCGTCGGATGGGCACGTTAAGCCGTCGGACCCCGGGTACTGGCCCCCGGTAATAAATAAGGGCGTCTTCCTCCCCCTTTCTACTTCGCTTCCATGTCACTTTCTTAACAAGCGCTCTAGCCCAAATCTCCTAGTTTCCTATTTCTAAGGGTTGTTTAAGACCAGGGGTCAGACACTCCCTTCCTAAAATCCTCTACATATGATCATGATCATATGTAGAGATGATCATATGATCATGATCACACCCTAGAGCTAAGACCTACTGAACGCACCAAGGAAATTGCGGACGTGCTGCCATCTATCGGTCAATGTGTAATCAGAATAAATAAACATAATTAACGAAGAGGGGGCCGCAGTTGGAAGTTTACCCTTATTTTCTATATTTCGGAAATCCCTCTGTATCTGTTCAGGATAGGGAATGAATTCATAATTTCCTTTATTCTTTAAATTTTGCGTTCTCCGTGTAATTATTATACATGAAACTTTCATTGTAAAACTGTTGATTCCACACTTTTCAACTTGTCTATATGGGTCTTTTTCGCCAATTTTTCCTTTAAGATATTATTGATTTCCTTTTAAAACTGAGTGAGTTTGATTTTCGTGATTTCTAAAAGTTTTACGATTTCTTTTCAGCATAGTTAAATTGCGTTTCGTGTGCAACTATAATTACAGTATTCTAGATCCATTTATCTTCCAGTAAAGCTACGTGAAAGAGTGGGATTCTGAATTTCGTCATGTAGGTGTTTCATGCTACAGTGCACAGAAACAAAAGTATTTTTAACACGTCCAATGCAATTGTAGCTTTTACGTCTCTACATTTCTTCGCAGTCTTGCTTTTTACGAAGTAAAGTAATGACACGTGGTGTTTCATTTATTACTAGTCATAATAAAAAACAATAGAAATAAAAATCAGTAAAAATAGAAGAAAAAATGAAACCGTTTTATTCCAGTGTAAATTAGTACATTTTTATTAGCCCTTTAGGTAGTAGGAGCTTTGGAAGAGGTAATGCGGAATTTTGTCACATGTGTAAGAGGAGACTCCCGTAAAAGCGTCCTGTCTTTTTGTAGAATTCGTCGGACTCATCTCAGAGGAATATATTCTTCTGGGCTCACCTTAGAGGAATATATGTGTTCTCGCCACTATCAGCCTGAAAAATTTTTCGCCGCAATAAAGTGATCTCGCGGCTTTTGAACAGTTTGTTGATGAACGTATTACTAGGTCGTCGCCGCTTTGTGCACAGATATCTCCGAACGTACATATGCATGCTAGCCACCTGAAATGTTAAATTAAAACATTTTTTTTTCAATGTAAGTCACATTTAAATCAAAAATATAAAAAATGAAACAGTTTCGGAAAGGGCTGTGGTCCCTTGGCTTTCCCCTCTGAACACCGCCCTTGATCTAAGGCAATAAATCACTTTTTGCGATATGCAGCTGTTTCTTCCCGGCGTATATGACATCTCCAGTAACTGATACGAACTGTGCAACAATGCTCATTTCTTTTCTGTTAAGACTCGCACATTTATGTGCTGTGGAGGCAATACTTACTGATGCATCTACTTGAAAAGCATTGTCTTTGCTGTATTTTGCGAACACCAATATAAAAACAAAGAACTTTGGCTTTTAAAAGCAGTCGTCAGTTTAATAATTGAAAAAATATTGATTAAGAAAATATCTTCAGCAGGCGGTATCATTTCTTCGGTAAATCTCCTATTTCGGAAATGCCTCTTCAGGCATCCTTAGGATATCTTAGGGAATCGTCCGTTACGCAGTGAGTACAGGATGAGACATTTCAGCTTGTATAAAGTCCACGCGTACATACTATTTTCATAAAATGCACCGATAAGCCATTCCATTATGACCACCTACCTAATAAGCTGTTGGACCCCCTTTAGCCCGCAAAACAGCGCCCACTCGGCAACGCATCGACTCCATGAGGTGGCGATAGGTATCCTCGGGTATCTGGTACCATAATGTTAACAGCAGGTCCTACAGTTCCCGTACATTTCGGGAGGGGGGAGGATTTAGCGCGAACCCGCATTTCTAAGTCGAACCACAAATGTTCGATTAGGTTCATGTCAGGAGTATTTGGAGGCCAGGGCATTGACAGAAAGTCACCAGCATGTTCCTCGAACCATTTTTTGACGATTCTGGCATTGTGGCATGCCGCATTATCCTGTTAGTAATGACCGTGAATGGGTGAACTTGGTCCGCAACGATGTTCTGATAGCTGTCAGGGAATGTGATACTGGGGTAACGGGGCCCAAAGTGTCGCAAGAAAACATCACCCACAGCATAACACCACCGCCGCCCTGTTTCCGCGCAACAGTGCGTTCAGGTGCCATAGCCTCCGTTGGTAATCTAAGTATCCGCGCTCGGCCGTCTACGTGATGCACCAGAAATCTTGATTCGTCAGACCAGGTCAGTTTCTTCCAATCAACCACGGTCCAATCTCGATTTTCTTGAGTCCATTTCATGCGTTTTTGGCGATGACGTGCAGTGAGCATGGGAACCCGGCTGGATTTTCTGGCTACGCAGGCCCATGCGCAGAAGGCTGCGAAGAACTGTGTGCTGTGACACATTGCCCCGATCACTACTGTTGTAATTGCGGGTGATTTGTCGCACTGTGGCCCTGAGGACGCTGTGAACAATGTGCGACAATCTCCGCTCCCCTCTGGGATCAATGAGCTGCGGACGACACACTGCTAGACGACGGTTTGTCGTTTGGCCATCTGTGCACCACTTTTGATACGTACTCACTACAGCGGCACGTGAACAACCCACAAGCAGCGCCGTTTCCGAGATCGTAGTTCCGAGGTGCCGTGCCATCACAATTTGTACTTTATTATCAAACTTCGATAAATCGGCAACTTTTCCCATTCTGACTCCGAACACTCAACTGACAGAAAGCCGGTCCTCGGGTTGTATATATAATGCTGTGTGAACTTCACCTGCACCACCGATCGGTTTCTAGGTGCGCTCATTTCTCTATGCTGAAGTGGTCATAATATAATGGCTCATCGGTATATATTTGTTAAGAATTCATTTCGAACTAGACATTTTTCTTTTCTTTAGCAATTGCGTGACGAAATGAAAGAATTTAAGTGGAGAAAAATTTTAGTTTTTGCTCATATAAACTTGAAGTTCTCCTCTTTGTCTTCAGTTAGGTATGAACGCTGTGTTTTGCTTCAGCTCCGTGCCGCCACAATGACGTCAAATGAAAGAGCCAACGAGAGCGTGGATCGCTAATGAATCCAACCTAAGAGATATCTAAGAACCTTGATGCTTCATTTATCCGAAATTGCTCCGAAAGAAGGATCGTATTTCTGTGGATCAGGGACGTCGCTAGACTTCAAAATCAGGATGTGCGGCGTCTGAGTAAGCGTTAGTTTTGGTGGGGCAAGCTTGGGAGCAACGTTTTTTACGGAACACTGGAAGAACGAATGTTTAATGCTATTTACTACCGGCTGCAAAGAAAGTCGGGCAATCCCAACCCCTCCACCTGGACACACATACACAGTGGCGTAGCAAGAAATTTCTTAAAGGGGGTGAGGTCCATGGATATGTTTCATTGGTGAAAGTCTCATATATACATATACATCGCTTTAAATGCGTGCTCAATCCTCCCTCAAGGAGGGGGCCGGACCCGAGGACCCTTCCCTTGGTTATCCTCTGCACATATACACACGGTTCTGACTAGTTACTTCACTGTTGTAAGATACAAGTGTTACTAGAATGACGCCTTTAACTTTTGCTAGTTCTGAATGCACTGTCTTAAATTGATTTTCAAAATTTTTCGTTTTTGCTTACGAAAAATAGTACTCTACTTGAACAATTAATTTAAAGGAACATGACGTTTTTGTTTATCTAAATCAAATTTTAACGTCATGTCACACAGCTACTATATATCTTCCTCTCACTCCTCTCCAACAAATTAGTAGTCAGCCGCTTCCTGCTCTCTCACTGTCCCTGGGCAGTTTTGAGAGCGCAAGTGTAGCTTTAGACTCCTTTCCGTGTCGAAATAAGTATCAATGAGATAGAAACTGACCTGCAAACAAAGTATTAACAGAAGAAGAAAAACTGCAGTGGCATAGCAAATCATTTACGAATGGAAATTGTTCTGAGCAGAACCGAAAGTTATACTTCTAGTTTCCTGTACAACAGAGAAAGCCATATCCGTACTTTCTATTTGGAATCAGGGATTCATGTGTAAAAGAACAAAACATTTCTCGACATCTACTTTAAAAACAATGACAAAACATGAACGAACTATATTCTGTAAAAACATGAACGAACTATGTTCTGTAAAAACATGAACGAACTATATTCTGTAAAAACATGAACGAACTATGTTCTGTAAAAACATGAACGAACTATATTCTGTAAAAACATGAACGAACTATATTCTGTAAAAACATGAACGAACTATATTCTGTAGCGGGCGAAGCATCGTGAGTACATAATGCTTCGCTCCCCTGGCAAAAACATACGCGGCTGTACTTTACTTGTAGTCATCCGCGCGTGAATTACATGCCACAGCGAATCTTCCTTTCAACGGAGAAAAGCTTGACATCATCGCGGTAACGATACGTTAAGCCTTCCGCAGCGTCTCTCCACAGCATCGCACTTACCGGTAAATATTACGATAAAAATCTTTAAAAGACATTTAAAACATGAAATTTCTGCACCATTTGCCCTTAATTTCCATACTCTAAAAATCTGTACGTCGCACCTTCCCCAGGTACTAATATTTTTCCGACGAAATAATTTAGGACGCTAATCTACACATTTACCCATTCTACATTTCACATCGTTACCTAAGATATGAAATAACCGTTACAGAATTTAAAAATGGCACGTACGAAGGCAGCAAGTCCTTCAAATCATCAATTCGTGGTCAGAGACCTATGCATTTTCACTGGATGATAGGAGCAACAAAGAAAAAAAGGAAAAGAGAAAAGTTGAGTAATATTGACAAAGACTGGGTCGCCTAATGGGTGTCAGAGTCCATGGGTTCCTCTGGGAGATCTTCAGTGACCAGACGTGGAGGTGATTTGTTTGGTGGGTATATGGGACGGTGTTTGGTACCCTGGGTCTTGGGCCTAGATGTTTAGTTCCAGATGTCGGAGAGGAAGAGGGTGGTTTTTGCTTCTCTGGTGTCTTCTTTACAGTTCCCGCAGCTTGAGTGCCAATGGTAGTTGTTGATCTTTTTGGCGACGAGGTGCTTGTCGCTTTGGGAGCTTTACAGCGAGATTTTAGGGCCTCTAGTCCAGCAGCAACGATGTCCTTGAAATCGTAGGGATACTGCGTTGGGATGCGTACCTCAGTCTGCACAGCAGCAGTAGCCTTCTGCACCACAACGGAAACATATGATTGCTGACCCGTCTGGCCTCTGGATAAGAGAGATGTTCAGTGCTCTTCAGGCGTTGAATAGCCTGCTCCTCCATCCACCTTAGACATTGATTAGAAGCAGAAGAGTCGAAAACTTCACAGTATATTGCGTAACAAAAGGTATGTGTGCCTCCTGTCGATTTTTCACACTTCCGACACAATGGAACATGTGAGTTGAAACGGGTTAGGAGCCATAAAGAAACCTACTCTGTAGCTACGGATTACAATCTTACAATGGGAGGGGTGGATCGCGTTGACCAGCAACTTTCGGACTACCCAGTTATCAGAAGACGTGGCAAACGTTATTACAAAAAAATTTCTTCCACCTTGTGGACTTCGCATTATGGAACGGATATGTGTTGTATTGCAAGTGTGGAGGCAAACTCTCATATTTGGAGTATCGTATGGAAGTTGTAGACAAAATTATTGGAACGTATGGAACGGAACATCCAACTTTGAAAGGTCGACGACGGTCAGTACCAAATCCTCTTCGTGTGGTGAAACGTCATTTCCCTGATTAAGTACCATTAACATCTAAAAAATCAAATGTTACTCGTGTTTGTGTAGCTTGTGCGAAGAAAACATATGGCAAAAGGGAAAAGGTCAGACGAGAGTCCGGATACCAATGCCCGGATTGCGATGATGGACTTTGTGTGGCGCCATGTTTTCGCATATATCACACAAATTTCGACTTTTGAAATAATTGTCTTTTTATTTCTTTCCACACGATGTGTCATAAAACTTTCGTTTTTTGTTTTATAACTACCAGAACGATGCCCGTAATATTATGGATCTGGATTTCGTCGTGTTTGTTTTTCACAGTGTACTGTTGCTCACTATTAATTTTTTGAAAACATGTTTCACGTACGTTTATTGTCTGGAATCAAGCTACTTACACCTTGCAAAAAACAATTACGTTCCTTATAACCGATGTTTTAAATTTTCCTTGGGATCGTAAGTGTTTAAGAAGACTTCTTTTTCTTATGATCTGTCTAATGTGTCAAAATTACACTAGTCACAAAAAGTTAGAGATACTGCGGTTTCAAAGGGAAATTGTCGCATTATATAAATTTAGTGATTACTAAAGATCAATTATCAGCGTGTGTAGTTACTTCATATGTAAATCAGCAACATGACAACACAGAACGTGACGTGCGAGCTCTGATAAAAGTATCCTAGGAGAACAAGAAAACGGGGCGTTTCTCTTTTTGTTCTAGAAGTTTACTGAATGTATTGACTTCAGTGTGGAATTAACCTGAAATGATATCAAGACGAAATTTAAGCACTGACAACAGAAATAGGACTGTTAGCATGTTACAGGCAGGTGTACGGCAGACCGATGTGTCTGCTGCTTTAGGAGTTTCGCAAAGTGTAGTAAATCGGCTATATATACCCACAAGATTTCTATGGCATGGAATAACTACCAGGAGAATAACCGAGAATAACTACCAGGAGGCAAGATTTCTACCTGAGAGCAAAGTCCCGGAGAAGGCTTAGTATCACCAGTAATCAACTCCGGGAATCACTTCGAGCTGGTTCTGGTGTAACAATATGTACTCAAACTGTATGAAACTGTCTTCGTGAGTACGTATTCAGAGCAAAGAGGCCGCGGAGACGTATAGAATTGACATCAGCTCAACGTTTTCAAAAAGTACCTGGGTCCAACAACACATGTCAAGAAATACTGAGTAGCACCATGTACTTTTCACAGACGAATCTCGTTACGCACTTTATTCTGCTACTCAACGAGGACACGCGTGGGTGAGATCCGGAAATGCAAGGCAAAGATTTTAGGTGGATGCACCTTAAGTCTCCCAAACTCACTCCCTTTCACAGGAAAGGGTGAAATGTTCATGACATTAAGAAATAGTTTCAGGAGAAGGAAAGACTTAACAGACATTTGTTCATGATCACAAATCGACTCCGTAAGAAATTTTAAACAGGCAAAATGCAACTATAAACGAGTGCAGGAGTTTTCGGGTAATGTATTCGATTTCACACCCATTACACAGATGACATCGAAGTCAAATGCACTCTGTGATGTATACCTTTAATTTGACCTTGCTTTTGCGTTTCTGCGTTATGTAAACTTTTTGTCTTCTCGTTACCCATTTCTCACTTAACGACACGTTATTGTCCCCGACGAACGTTCTAAGTTTGGCATAACTCGCAGTGCGTTAGAGGTTCATAAAGCTTATTGACTGATTGTAGCATGTGTGAGTTTGCGATAATGTTTTGTTTAGAGAGAAATTTGTGATAATAATTTGCTAGGTGTGCATTGTTGAGACAGGGTCTGGTTAGCGATTGTAGCTTTGTTGAAATAACTTCCTGTTAACGATAAGTGATGGTTATAAACGCATATTACAAAGTATTGTGACTAGAGTACATAGATGATTTGAAGTCAGCAATTTGTATTCTAACTACAAATGTTCTATTGTGATGAGTGCAAGTGAAGAAAAAATAAACATGGTATAATTGTTTCGCGGGGATATGATACAAGTTATTGCACTTTGTTTTAAAAGCACAAGTTATCCCAGAAACTATATACTAACTTACATCATGGCGCAACATATTGGTTTGATTTTATGAGCTATCTTCTAAAACGAACTGCGAGCGCTGGGTAAGAAAATTTGCAAGAGACTAAACTGTAATTTCCAAGAATATCGTATTTGGTGAATGACATGCGTGGTATGGAGTCATGCACTTCACAGTTGCGTAAATGTTTAAGATTTAATTGTTTCCTACTTATCTGGCGAAAATTGATGCAATTCTCGTTCAGCATGTAGCAGCACCAATGTATGTCGTGTGGCGTTTCAGAAACAACTTCAAAACATGCAGCCTGCGACAAATATTCAAACGGGAATTGAATATCAGTTAAGCATTTGCGGAAATATATTTTCTAAGCTACTGCACGTACGGACAATGAAATTTCACTTTTACCATGCATTCTGGATGGGGAAAAGCTGACATATATTTCAAGGCATCTGTGGAATTTGAATAACATGATGTAATTATCAACTTCCCTAAGGTGCGTAAGGATACATGAGAAAAATGAGTTTAGTGAGCAGTTACAATGCCATTCAATGGAAATGATCAATGAATCAGTAGCTTGTGGGAAGACTGGTAGACTCAAGGCAAGAAACGACGCGAGGGTTCAGAAACTTTTAAAAATTGTGTACATAAACATATTTTATATTACGCGATTTAAAGTTTTTTCAGTGTGATTAAACTTTCTTCACGCAGAAAAAAATAAAAAAGTTTTAAATTTTGTTAATGGCGATTCAACGATAAAACATTCTTTTCCCATTTGCAGTGTATCCATATTATTTTAGTTGCATCTGTATCTCTCCAATGCAGGTTTGATTTTCGTCTTTTGGTTGCTTTACTTTCAAATGGTATGTGCTCAAGCTAATGATCGTTTTAAGTGATTGCAGATAATTAACTACCATTTATTTATCAGTATTTAAAATATGACAGTTCAAGTAATTATTTGAAAAATGGACCCAAATTTCTATAATTTGTATAGAATCTGAAGGCAGTAGATACCATATTATGACAATGAAAAAAAAAACCGAAATAGCACTTCTTAATTATACTATAATATTTTAAATGGATTTTTTGTTCAATAAAGATTCAGAATATTTTTGATTTTTGCACAAGAGAAACTTCAGTTGCTCACAACAGATCATATTTAGGAAGGGAGTGTCTGACCCCAGGTCTTAAACAACCCTTAGAAATAGGAAGCTAGGAGATTTGGGCTAGCGTGCCCGATAGGAAAGTGACACGGAAGCAAAGTAGAAAGGGGAAGAAGACGCCCTTATTTATTACCGGGGGGCCAGTACCCAGGGTCCGGCGGCTTAACGTGCCCATCCGACGCACGGCGGGTATTTAGTGGATCAAACCTGAGGTTATCTGCATGGCAGTCACGAACGCTACCCATTAGGCCACCCGCGGCCCAGATTCAGAATATTACACATAGAAAACTAACTTTATTGTTTTATTTTACTTTTATACTGGCTGGCATAGCAGATCTATCATTAAAAAGTGAAAAGAAAATTCAGATTTTTCCAACATGTCCCATAAGCAAGTGTTGTACGTTAAATAAAAAGAAAAAGATAACAAATAAATAAAAACAAACATCCAAGTCATGATCCAAACTGCTATAGTTCTTCTATAGCTGCTAAATATGTGTTAAAATTATACAGAGAAACAAAATTTATTGTTTTTCTGTACTTCTGTACAGGCACAAGATAAGAACCACTGACAAATGGTAAACAAATTCATATTTTCTCTATGTTGCTCAAGCAATGCTAGGATGCCAGAAAAATATTTAAATAAAACAAAATATCGAAGTCATGACCGAAGGTGCTAATTTAATTGACGTGCGTTGACCTAGCAGCATTTCCCATGGGCATACGCCTGTGAGCCTTTTATAGAAACCAGACGTATACTTTGAAATATCTTTTAAAAAACCCACGTACATCCACCGAGGCACCAGGATGACAAGAAGATGAACTGCTGACCCCGAAATCCTTAATGTATTTCATTTCTCTACGAATTTTATACTAATGTAAAACCTCAGTGAATTATACGGATTCCGAAGTAATTGTAGCTCAGGTATCTGAATAATCATATTTATTCAGATACCTGAGCTACAAGTGACGATTGTTCTAATCTGGGAAACTGATCTTGGCAAGTAATTAAGAGTTATTCAGTAACATAATGGAAATTAACGAAAAACAAATAATCTCAGACAGGTAGGAGTCACACAGGCCAAATAAATTGCTTCGTGGTAGTGCTATATATTAATAAACATAACTGCTTCGTGGCAGTGCTATATTTTAATAACCATGAAGGAGCATATCTTTGGATCCTTAAGAATTTAATCACTCTTGGGATTGAGTTTTATAATGAAACGGCAATTAGTTTCGCTATTTTTTGATTTGCGCATGGTTAACAACCCAACTTGTTACATTTTGTAGCAGCACGACATTAAAATTAGGATTTTTGTCTTACTTTACTTTGCAAAACTTGTGGGAACAGAATTTAAATTTTATGGCCTTTCACTACATCATATCATGTACCAGGAAATTTTCTTAAAAAGCTACAAACATCATCATAATAAACTTCGTCCAGCAACGTGTTTGTAGATTAAACTTTTGACTCCAAAGTGACAGTACAGTGTTTCCCATGGCCGCCCCGGTGGCGCAGTGGTCTAAGCGATGGCCTCTGATCATTCGTCCGAAAGGGGTCCGAGTTCGAATCCCGGTGAGGCATGGATGTTGTGTTTGTCTTACGGCACTGGCTCTCTCCCTTCCCTGATACCAGTGACCCTAAATTAGGGACGGGCGACTGCTTATAGCCCATTGAGTTGCTCACGGTGGTCGTTAAACCCCCAATCAAAAAAAAAAAAAGTGTTCCCATGGAGGCAAACTAACTTAAATTTTTCAGGAAAAAAAAACAACTTCATACGAACTCAACAGGTAACGAAATTTGATTGTTTGGAGGTTTAACCATCATCGTGAGCAACTATGGCTATAAGCAGTTGTTCATACCTAATTTTGTGTCATTTGTTCTAGGTATGGGAGATAGAGAGTGCCGTAAGACAAATACAACATCCATGCCTCTCCGTGATTCGAACCCGGACCCATTTCGTACAAATGCGCTTTGACCAATGAGCCACAGGGGCGGCAACGAAATTCGAAGAACACAGATTGCTTGTGAATAACATACCAGTTCGAACATGCTATGGAAAAATCATTGAGGATTTAAGGTGGACGTCAAGTAATTTTGCTTCCTATACTTCCAATGGAAAAACTTTTGTACACATTTCCTTCACAATTAATGTGTTCCCAAGGATGAAAATTTCCACATCGATTAAAATAACTTCATGTTATACCTTGGAATACTTCATATTTTTTAAAACATAACCATAATTATATTAAAAACCAATAACTTTTCCTTTTGTGGTGTTGAGACCAGAAAACAGATGGCGCGACCTGTGCTTTGATGACGTCAGTAAACAAACAAATGTTGGATTGCCTAATTATGGTTATGTTTTAGAAAATATTAAGTATTCCAAGTTATAAAATGAAGCTATTTTAATCGATGTTCAAATTTTCATCCTTGGGAACGCATTAATTGTGCAGAAAATGTGTACAGAAGTTTTTCCATTGGAAGTATAGGAAGAAAAATTACTTGACATCCACCTTAATGCACGACAACTTTTGTTTCGGTTTCTGGGTACCCAGGTTATTTTAGTCCATTTTTATGTCTGTAATACAGGTTGGATTTTCATTTTCCAAGATTTTTTTTATCGTAGATAGTTATTTCACATAATGTTCGGGCGCCTTGAGAATTATAAATTACCAAGCGGCGTATCTCCATTTAAAATCTGGCAGTGGGGTTAATTAGTTAACTGGACGGTAATTTGTATGTAACATTGCATATTTGACTCACACTGTTTTGAGTCTTGCATTTCACAGTAACGCAGCTGTTAAAGTAGTTACCACACAGATGAGCCATTACATTATGACAACCCACAGCCTAGAGAAATGAGCGCGCCTGGAGACCGAACGGTGGCGCAGGTGAAGTTCACAGAGCAGTATATATACAACCCGAGGACCGGCTTTCGGTTAGTAGAGTGTTTGGAGTCAGAATGGGAAAAGCTGCCGATTTATAGGAGTTTGATAAAGGACAAATTGGGATTGCACGGCGCCTCGGAACAACGATCTGGGAAACAGCGCGGCTTGGGGGTTGTTCAAGTGCCGCTGTAGTGAGTACGTATAAAATGTCGTGCACAGATGGCCAAACGACGAACCTTCGTCCAGGCGTGTGTTGTCCACAGCTCATTGATGCCAGAGGGGAGCGGAGAATGTCTCGCGTTGTTCAAAGCGACCACAGGGTAACAAATTACCCAAAACTATAACAGTGGGGATCAGGGCAAAGTGCCACAGCACACAGTTCATCGCAGCCTTCTGCGCATGTGCCTTGCGTAGCCGAAGACCAAGCCGGGTCCCCATGCTCACTGCACGTCATCGCTAACAACGCATGAAACAGGCCCAAGATCATCGAGATTGAACCGTGGATGATTGGAAGAAAGTGGCCTGGTCTGACGAATCAAGATTCCTGGTGCATTACGTAGAAGGCCGATCGCGGATCAGCCGATTACCAATGGAGGCTATGGCACCTGGATGCACCGTTGGGAGGAAACAGGCCGGAGGAGGCGGTGTATGCAGTGGGCGATGTTTTCTTGGGACGCTTTAGGCCCCATTATCTCAATAGCAGGATCCCTGACACCTGACAGGTATCTAAACATCGTTGCGGAACAAGTTCACCCATTCATGGCGACTGTGTTCCCTGCTGGTGATAGCCATTACTAACAGGATAATGCGCCATGCCACACTGCCAGAATCGTCAAGGAGTGGTTCGAGGAACATGCTGATGAATTTCTTTTAATGTCCTGGCCTCCACATTTATGGTTCGACTTGGAAATGCGGGTTCGCGCTAAATCACCACCACCCCGAAATGCACGGATACTGGAGGACCTGCTGTTGACATTATGGTACCAGATACCCCAGGATATCTATCGCCACAGTTTCCCAATAGGTAACATACGCCTTTCACAGTTTCCCAATAGGTAACATACGCCTTTCACAGTTTCCCAATAGGTAACATACGCCTTTCACAGTTTCCCAATAGGTAACATACGCCTAACAAGCAGTAGGTTTGAAAACAAAAGTTCTGGTTCAAGCACGCACTAGGGTTTAAACAAAAGTCTACTATTTCGAACATTGGTGACCATACCTTTTGCACACTGTGTTAAAACTGTCTTCTAGACCTTTAACCACTTAGCATCCAGGTACGTAATTTGACGTTAACGAATGATAGTGCAAGAAAACGAGATTCGTAATATTACGGGCCCACTGATGTGAGGTAGTCCAATGTGAATTTAGGCCGACAGATGTCGTAGCGTGTCTAACAGCAATTCGCAGCGTAGAGTGGTGGCGTGAAGACCATAAAGCACGCAATGCTAATCAAGGTAAAGACATCAACGTTGCTGGGCACTGCAGTTGGAAATAATTGAAGACCCGAGCTACTTCGCGGTTCACATTGTTTTGTGTGTGATATCGGTACAAATGAGTACCGATTACTCAGAGGCGGAATATACGAAAGAGTCAGAAGTGGAATGTGAGGACAATACAGATGTCGATGATGAAGTTTGTAGCACATTGTAGGACACAGTAATTGTCCCTCTCAGTGCAGGAAGAGATTGGTTTGCCATAAGCACAAGCAATCCGCCTCCAAAGCCTCAGAGATATCAGTTTACTGCTGCAAGTTCGTTAAATCTTGAGGTAGATAAAACTGTGTGCAAAGATGTACTGAAATTTATGAGACTTTATAGACGACGAGTTTTTGCGAAATCGTTGTACGGAAAACAAACAAGAAAGCAAGCGAAACGGCAGTTCAGAACTGGGAACCCAGCAATCACTACGAAATTTTAGTTTTCATAGCTCTGAATATTTTGATGTCACTAGTGAAGAAAGCAAAGCTGCAACAATACTGAACTAAGCGTCATATTATCGAAACACCTGTTTTCAGCAAAATTATGGGAAGAAACGATTCATGCAACTGAAAAGGAATTTGCATTTAAACGATCACAATGATTTTGACTCTGACACACATCCTGCGACAAAACTGTCTAAAATTTGGCCGATTGTCGACTTTCTACAGTGAAGATTCCAAGACGTATGTATACACAATACAGCGAGATGTAACCATTGATGAAAGCTTGCTCGTCTTCAAAGGGCGCCTCGGATAGAAGCAGTATATTCCACGGAAACGTGCCAGATCCAGCATAAATTCCTTTTTACTATGTGAATCTACATCAGGTTACATATGGGCGATGATAGTCTACACTGGGAAAGGAACTGCTTTTGATCCGGAATATACTGGCCACCCAATTTCCACACAAATCGTTATGACATTAATGAAACCGTTGCTGAATAAAGGCTACAGCCTCACAACAGACAACTTTTATACCAGTCCGCTGTTAGCAGATATGTTAATACAACATCAAACAGATACATACGGAACTGTAAAACTAAGCAGAAAAGAAATGCCAGCAGACTTGAAAAAACACAAATTGAAAAATGGTGAAATTGCAGCGTATCAGCGAGGTAAGGTAATGGCTTTGAGATGGCGGGACAAAAGGGATGTATGCCTCCTGTTGACTGTTCACACATCCGACACAATGGAACATGCGAGTCGAAATGGGTTAGGAGCCAAAAAACCCCACTGTAGTTACGGATTACAAGCTTACAATGGGAGGGGTGGATCGCGTAGACCAGCATCTTTCGGACTACCCAGTTATCAGGAAACGTGGCAAACGTTATTACAAAAAACCTTTCTTCCACCTTGTGGACTTCGCATTATTTTTTTTTGTTTTGTTTGGAGGTTTAACGACCACCGTGAGCAACTCAATGGGCTATAAGCAGTCGCCCGTCCCTAATTTAGGGTCACTGGTTCCAGAGAAGGGAGAGAACCAGTGCCGTAAGACAAACACAACATCCATGCCTCACCGGGATTCGAACCCGGACCCCGTTCGGACGAATGATCAGAGGCCATCGCTTAGACCACTGCGCCACCGGGGCGGCATTCGCATTATGGAACGCATATCTGTTGTATGGCAAGTGTGGAGGCACACTCTCACATTTGGAGTATCGTGTGGAAGTTGTAGACAAAAATATTGAAACGTACGGAACGGAACATCCAACTTTAATAGGTCGACGACGGTCAGTCCCAAATCCTGTTCGTGTGGTGGAACGTCATTTCCCCGATTATGTACCATTAATCTCTAAAAAATCAAATACTACTCGTGTTTGTGTAGTTTGTGCAAAATAAAGAGACGGCAAAGGGGAAAAGGTCGTCCCGATACCAATGCCCGGATTGCGATGTTGGACTCTGTGTAGCGTCATGTTTTCGCATATATCACGCAAATATCGACTTTTGAAATAATTGTCCTTTTATTTCTTTTCCCACAATGTGTACAGGAACTTTCGTTTTTTGTTTTATAACACCCAGAACGATGCCCGTAATATTACGGATCTGGATTTCGTCGTTTGTTTTTCAGTGTACTATTGCTCATTATTAATTTTTTGTAAACATATTTCACGTAAGTTTATTGTCTGGAATCGACCTACATACACCTTGCAAAAAACAATTGCGTTTTTTTCACCGGTTTTTTTAATTTTCCTTGGGATCGTGAGTGGTTAAGAAGACTTCCTTTTCTTATGATCTGTCTCATGTGTCAAAATTACACTGGCCACAAAAAATAGAGATATTGCGGTTTGAAAGAGAATTTGTCGCGATATATAAATTTAGTGATTACTAAAGATCAATTATCAGCGTGTGTAGCTACGTCATATGTAAATTCGCAACATGACAACACAGAATGTGACGTGCGAGCTCTGATAAAAGTATCCTAGAAGAACAAGAAAACGGGTCGTTTCACTTTTTGTTCTAGAAGTTTGCTGAATGTATTGACTTCAGTGTGAAATTAACCTGTAATGATATCAAGACGAAATTTAAGCTCTGACAACAGAAATAGAACTGTTAGCATGTTACAAGAAGGTGTACGGCAGACCGATGTGTCTGTTGCTTTAAGAGTTTCGCTAAGTGCAGTAAATCAGCTATATATACCCTCAAGATTTCTACGGCATGGAAATGTGGCAGAACGACCCAGGAGTGGTCCGCTGAGAATATCTACCAGGAGGCAAGATTTCTACCGGAGAGCAAAGTCCCGGAGAAGGCTTAGTATCACCAGTAACCAACTCCGGGAATCACTTCGAGCTGGTTCTGGTGTAACAATATGTATTCAAACTGTACGAAACTGTCTTCACGAGTACGTACTCAGAGAAAGGAGGCCGCTGAGACGTATAGCACTGACATCAGCTCAACGTCTTCAAAGAAGTACCTGGGTCCAATAACACATGTCAAGAAATACTGAGTGGCACCATGTACTTTTCACAGACGAATCCCGTTTCGCCCTTTATTGGGATACTCGACGAGGACACGCGTGGGTGCGATCCGGCAGACGAATGAGACCACACTATGTGCAGTCCATCCTCCTTTACCAGCGTCAGGCAGTTGTGGTCTGGGCAGGAGTGTGTGTGTTAATGGCAGTACACCCTTGTATGTTTGTAATGGTAACATGAATGCCTCAGTGTATCGAAACGATATCCTTGTGTCCACGAAGACATTGCTTCACGCTGCCGTTGGATATACATTATTTTCTCGATGACAATGCCATCACTCACCGTTCCTGGAACATGCTTCAGGTGCTGGAAAATCATTGGATTGAATCATTACAACTGCTTTTGAGGTCTCCTGTTTTTAATCCTATTGATAATATTTAGAACACTACAGCGATGTCTGGATAACCACGCTCCACACTCCAGTACACTGGCAGACCTCCGTAGCGTGTTGCCTGTGATACGGGACGAACTGCCCTGCCACTCATCAATGTCATTTCTTGTATTCCTCATACATGTAAAGACGCTCTTCGACACAGATGTCGCGAAGGGAGAATGTCTATCGGGTACTGAAATCCTGAGTTACGAACATTCTCCGAATTTACCATTTCGTCTATACTGTGGTGCTACTTCGTTGTGTGCAAAAAATGCACAATAAATAACTTTTGTAAGAGCAGTTCTTATCGTTTGTGTTATGTAGCCTCACTTTCAATGGGTGTTGCTTGGGTCAGATATTCACATCTTTCATTTCATGCAACATCCCCAACTTTTTATGACGAGTGTATGTGCTTCAAAACGCGTGGTTCATGGTGCTTCATTTTGACACACTACGGCTCAACTGCCTCTTTCATGGGCAAACTCGTATCTGTCTCATCGATATACAGTATATTACTGTTGGTGAAAACGAAACGCCAAGAAGAGCTGCTGGTATTAGTTGAAACTTGAAGGATACCTCCATGTTGCGACATGCAAATGATTAAGATGTCAATGAAAATGAGCATTTGGTTTGGGAGAAGTGTCCTCTGAAATGTACGGTCCTGGGTATCTTTTTTGTTTGATTAGAGGTTTAACGACCACCGTGGCTATAAGCAGTCGCCCGTCCCTAATTTAAGGCCACTGGTTCCAGAGAAGGGAGAGAGCCAGTGAAATAAGTCAAACACAACTTCCATGCTTTACTGGGATTCGAACCCGGACCCATATCGGCCGAATGATCAGAAGCATCGCTTAGACCACTGCGCCACTGGGGCGGCGGTCGTGTGTATACAAAGCTGGCTCAAACAATATGTTGCAATCAGCGAAGAGTCGACATTGATTCAAAAGGTTGTTTCTTGTGTTTATATGCCCCGTCGCTGAGAAAATCACTGTAAGAACACCTGACTGCCTTTAATGGAGGAAATATTGTTGGGATAAGAGTAGCTAGATTTTACTAGAGAACGAAATTGCCCCTCGTACGGGACGAAATACGCCAGTACAGTGATAGGAGCGTAGCGTCAGTAGACAGATTATGCTCCGACGCACAGATATTCGGGAAATGGACAGCAAAATCACATGACTGTACGAGATGACAGACATCACTACCGCAAGACAGTGACCGATCACACAGCCACATCCACAGTGTTAGCGCACCAGTAGAGCACGGTCCCAAGTCAGGCTTTGCCCTACAGCGCAGTTCGACGTCGTCTGCTTAACAGAGGATTGGTCGTTAGCAGCCCATTGGTACACACTCCTTTGACCATCAACCGCAGATGCCTCAGACTGCAATGGGTTCTCAAACACAGACTCTCGGGCCAGAGGCGACTTTAGATATTTTGGGGCCCTAGGCGCTAAACGTTTCTGGGTCCCCCTCCCCCTTCTTACCCCCTCAAAAAGTTTCATCATTCATATTAACCAAAAAAATGGGGGAGGGAGTCAAGAAATAGGTTTTTACGCTTTTTAAAATGCCATTATATCTTCAAATTATTAGAACATTCTGTAAGAAACAGTGCTAGTGTAATAATTTTGTCTGTCCGTGCTCATCGAACTTTTTCATTTTACGATATTTCAAATATTATTTTTGGGGCTAATAGGAAATCAATGGATATTAAAGTTTGGCACTTTTAATAACCCATATACTTCATGCACTGCAGTTATCAGAAACAGAATTTTGAGGCTAATAGGAAATCAATGAAGCACGATTAAACCTGAAGCACCATGATCGTCGCATCCGTTTTTTGTGACATCGTGGTGAACGGCATTTTGCAGCGTCATGTCGGCCAAACGCCAAGATTAATGGGTTTGAGTACCATGGAGTACATTCGCGATCTAGCCTGTTAGCAACTGAGGAAAACCAAAACAGTCGGCGATACATCAGGGGTGTTTTAGAGGCAGAGGTGATATCCTTCCTTCTTAGGTGTGCTGGCGCTATATTCCAACAAGACAATGCTCGACGGCCTGTGTCCCGGAATTTTCTAGAGCTCTTCCATTCACTGGAAAAACCGCTTCTTCCGCGACTGCACGTTCACTGGATATGTCGTCAATCGCAGGTAGTATGTTGTCTCTTCCGCGTCGGAAAGTATCACCCCATGTGGCAGTGGTACGGTAGGTTTATATGACAGATCGAAAGGAGATTAACATTATTGGAACTTTTCACAGAAAAGAACGTCTGGCCACCGAGGTAGCAGACGCTTTTTTAATATATAAGAAATGAGTTGAAATCAATAACAGGTGAATTCTTGTTTGCGAATTTTATTAATGAATTTAATGTTTCGAAGAACGGAACGGTGACTAAGGCATACCTTGAGCCATTTCTTTATAAATTATTGTCCCGGTATCATTTAAATTGCATCGTTTTCTTCGCTGTTATTAAATTACAAGGAAATTTTCAGATCTGTTGCTGACATATGTGTATTCCCATTTGGCAATCTCGTGTAAAATTACAATTCACTCATACATAAATAATAATTGTTGTTTATGAATGCTTAGTGCCATTGCCGATATTATTACAGTTACTCGTTCCTTTTTTATTCTCATAGTTAAATATTTCGCAATATTTTAGGTAGGTACATCGTTTTTTTTCCAAAATTCAGTTATATTTTTCTTGAGGAAGATTTGGCAAGGGTGATTTGCTCAGCGGCGAATCTTCCTGAGTAAACGAGCTGTTGTGTTTATCTTTAAATGCACTTTCGAGTAGTGAACTGAGAAAAGCTTATCTACATCTGCTATCTTGCTTCTTAACTCAAACGTCTTCCGTCTCACGAAATGCACTTTATAGCATTGAAACTTTAACACCCTGAAACAGTGATCGGAAATGCATGCAGATCGATTGGTGGCTAAGTTTCACAGAAATACGATGAAATCTATTTTAAAGCGATGGGGTAGAATAAGATATGTAGAGTAATTGTTTAATAACCAGGTATTCTTTTCGTTTGTGATGCCCAAATGCGAAAGTATATTTCATACACATTGCAATAATGAGCATTACAACAATAAAAAAAGTATTAGTTGAGGCAGTAGTTCGCCAATTAACGCAGGCAAGCACTCTTTCCACTAAAGTGGAAGAAACGTTTAGACAAAGGAAAGTATATTCTTTGTGATGTAGGTGCTATAATTATGATTGCAGAATTTTACAATATAAACGAGAATACTTCTGCCGTAACGTCACAACTAAAACAGCATACCTGGTGTAATGAGTATTGCGGCCTCAACCATAATTAGGAAGAAGCAAACTTTATACAGGGTGTTCGTAAACTGTTTTGACAAAAGAAGAGGGGTGATGTACCCATCAAGACGAGCAATATTTACAATGGAACCTAGGGTCGCATTCCACTCTGATGGTCAGAAAATAGTAACTTTTAAATACGCCTAACAAGCACACATCGTCACCTCAGACGTCATTTCTTTCGTGCCGGAGAAGTAGCACATCACCAGAACATCACCGTCAAGCATTTACCGTATGCAAATTGCCAGAGAAAAGACGCAGCATCGACAGTTGCAGCTGATTGGCTTATCAAGGTGCATTAGACACTTCCTGAATGCCACATATCCCGCACGATGGATTGGACGTGGCGGACCTGTGGCATGGCCTCCACGTTCACCGTACTTAAACCCACTGGACTTATTCTTCTGGGGGCACATGAAATCCATGCCTGTGGACTCCGTGGAAAATTTCGTCGCGAGAACCGTTGTTGCAGCGGGCAGGATAAACACGACACCAGTAGTCTTCGAGAGGGTGTGCCAGTCTTTCATTCGCCATTGTGAATTGTGCAACGGCTCCCGTGGCCGCTACTTTGATCATCTACTTTGAATCTGTCCCTGATCTCCTTAAATGGGATTGTGCAACTTATGATGTCGTTAATTCTCTTTCTTTGCACTGTTGAAAGTTCAGCTTGGACATTTAACTTTACTCTTTTCTGACACTCAGAGCGGAATGCGGCCCTAGGTTCCATTGTAAATATCGTTCGTTTTGATGGGTACTATCACCCCTCTTCTTTTGTCAAAACAGTTTACAAACACCCTGTATAGAAAGCCACAACATTAAAATCTCTGAACAAATCGCCAACTGTGTTCATTTTAGAGGGTCTGATTTGTTGTTTACTGACAGGGCGGATGGTCAATTAGCGGTTTCAGGCCAGTTTTAAGCGGTGATAACTCAACAGTGCATTGATTCTGGCAACAGATTTAAAGCAGGTATGAACTTTGGAAAATACCTGGAATACGAAGGACAGAAGACCGTTTAATCCGGCAACAATATTTCAGCGCCTCTGCAGGTATTGTCTTTACCACCAAAATAACAGTAAATTTTGCTTTAAATAGTCCTGTCAAAAAACTGATACATTCTGGAAAACTGGGGGACACAGGATGTCGCATACGGCGTCAATCTCGTTACGTCATATTAACCAATGATCATCGCCGCCAGTGTGTACACTGTTTCTCAATGCTGGAGTGAACTTGCAGACCGAGTGGAGTCAAGTGAACTTCAGCGAAGAATTTTGTATTTGTTTGGTGCACAATGATCGATTGGTTCACGCATAGAGACTACGGGGATAACGAGACATATCAAGAGTAACTTTTCAGCGTCATAAGCCGCAAACGACAGGAGTCACATGGTCTGAGGCAAGCAGCTGGTTTTGCTTTCCGGGTTTAACAACCACCGCAAGCAACTATGAGGGCTATATTGGATCACTTGTCTCTCATTTAGAAATACTAGTTCAAGGAAACTGACAGTATCAGCGTCCTGTGAAAACACAGGCTACACATGCCTCATCAGGGACTCGAACCAGTGCTGCTGGAACGAAGAAGGATAATGTCTGCTGCTGGACACTGGAAAAAGTTCTGTGCCAAGACAGTCAGCAATACCCTGAGCATCAGCAACTGTTCGTCCGTCACTCTCGAGAATGGAGATCTCCCCAGATGGGTACTTTCCCTGAACCTTGCGAATCCTGTCCGAAACGATCTTAGAGCTGGTAGAGGTGTTGATCTCGGAAATATACTGGATCCAGGACTTCCGTTTATGACGACGGCGGATCAGGCGCACATAAGCATTGGCTTTCTTGAAAGCAAGGTTAGCGTCGGTGGGAAAATGACGAAACCGACCCAAAACCTTACGCTGAGCCTGACGTGTTGCCTTGCAGTCGGAATTCTACCAAGGCTTCGGACAACGTGGGAGATTAGTCGATGTCTGCGTAATGGAGAGTTCTACCGCTTGCACGATACAATCCGTTACCGCTGCAACAGCAGCATTGATCGTACCTGAGATCACCATTGTAGGAGTAATGGTCGCCGAAGTAGTGAATACGACCCACTTGGCTCGATTGGCATCCCATCTAGCGGGACGGGTAGGATGGCGGTATCAGTCACCTGCCAGTCGAAGGAAGTTTGGAAAATGATTATTGCCAAGGAATCAGCAGACACGCTCCAGGACCAGTCAGGAGATAAGGATGGCGAACTCAGCGACAGATAAATGGCTGAGTACGAACGTGTAGGTTCATGGAAGCAGGTTGTTGTCCCCGTGTTATGGAGCCAGAGTGACGTGTTGGACAAGCGGGCCTCGACGACACGACCCCTTGAGTCTCGCCTAAGTCACGTCACAACGGATTGTGTGCATTAAAGTCACCTAACAGGGAAAAAGGAGACGGCAGCTGGTCAACTAAATCCTCCAAGGCGAAAAGGCTTACAGCTTCATCTGGTGGTAAGTAGATGGAACAGACTATTATCTAAACGCTCACAGAAAGTTTCGCTGCCACCGCTTGCAGGGGCGTACTCAGAGGGACTGCAGTGACAGGAATACCGTTAGGAACACGAATAGCCACACCACAACACGCGATAAACCCGTCCTCATGGTCTTAGCGGAAGAGTGCCCGCTGTGCGGAGTTTTGCCTCTTGGAAACACACGCATACTGACGCGTGCGAAGGCAGCAAGCCCTTCAAATTATCAATTCGTGGTCAGAGACATGGGCATTTTCACTGGATGATAGAAGCAATAACGAGGAAAAGAGAAAAGATGAGTAAAAGTGACAAATACTGGGACGCCTAATAGATGTCAGAGTCCATTATTTCCACTAGGAAATCTTCAGTGACCAGACGTGGAGGTGATTTGCCTGGTGGGTTTTTGTGCAACGATGTTTAGTTCCAGATGTCGGAGAGGAAGAGGGTGGTTTTTGCTTCTCTGGTGTCTTATTTACAGTTCCCGCAGCTTGAGTGCCAATGGTAGTTGTTGATCTTTTCGGCGACGAGGTACTTGTCGCTTTGGGAGCTTTACAGCGAAGATTTGAGGGCCCCTAGTTCAGCAGCAACGATGTCCTCGAAATCGTAGGGACACTGCGCTGGGATGCGTACCTCAGTCTGTACAGCAGCAGTAGCCTTCTGCACCACAACGGAAACATATGATCGCTGACCTGGTGGGCAAAGAGTGATCCGCCGTCTGGCCTCTGGATAAGAGAGATGTTCAGTGCTCTTCGGGCGTTTTATAGATTGCTCCTCCATCCACTTTAGACATTGATTAGAAGCAGCAGAGTCGGAAACTTCACAGTATATTGCGGAACAAAAGGGATGTGTACCTCCTGTTGATCTTTCCCACTTTCGACACAATGGAACATGTGAGTCGAAACGGGTTAGGAGCCATAAAGAAACCTACTCTGTAGCTACGGATTACAATCTTACAATGGGAGGGGTGGATCGCGTTGACCAGCAACTTTCGGACTACCCAGTTATCAGGAGACCTGGCAAACGTTATAACAAAAAAAATTTCTTCCACCTTGTGGACTTCGTATTATAGAACGGATATGTGTTGTATTGCAAGTGTGGAGGCAAACTCTCATATTTGGAGTATCGTATGGAAGTTGTAGACAAAATTATTGGAACGTATGGAACGGAACTTCCAACTTTGAAAGGTCGACGACGGTCAGTACCAAATCCTCTTCGTGGGGTGAAACGTCATTTCCCTGATTAAGTACCATTAACATCTAAAAAATCAAATGCTACTCGTGTTTGTGTAGCTTGTGCGGAGAAAACATACGGCAAAAGGGAAAAGGTCAGGCGAGAGTCCGGATACCAATGCCCGGATTGCGATGATGGACTTTGTGTGGCGCCATGTTTTCGCATATATCACACAAATTTCGACTTTTGAAATAATTGTCCTTTTATTTATTTCCACACGATGTGTCCCGGAACTTTCGTTTTTTGCTTTATAACTACCAGAACGATGCCCGTAATATTACGGATCTCGATTTCGTCGTGTTTGTTTTTCACAGTGTACTGTTGCTCACTATTAATTTTTTGAAAACATGTTTCCCGTACGTTTATTGTCTGGAATCGAGCTACTTACACCTTGCAAAAAACAATTGCGTTCTTTTTAACCTGTTTGTTTAATTTTCCTGTGGATCGTAAGTGGTTAAGAAGACTTCCTTTTGTTATGATCTGTCTAATGAGTCAAAATTACACTAGTCACAAAAAGTTAGAGATACTGCGGTTTCGAAGGGAAATTGTTGCGTTATATAAATTTAGTGATTACCAAAGATCAATTATCAGCGTGTGTAATTACTTCATATGTAAATGAGCAACATGACAACACTGAACGTGACGTGCGAGCTCTGATAAAAGTATCCTAGGAGAACAAGAAAACGGGTCGTTTCACTTTTTGTTCTAGAAGTTTGCTGAATGTTTTGACTTCAGTGTGAAATTAACCTGTAATGATATCAAGACGAAATTTAAGCACTGACAACAGAAATAGGACTGTTAGCATGTTACAGGCATGTGTACGGCAAACCGATGTGTCTGCTGCTTTAGGAGTTTCGCAAAGTGCGGTAAATCGATTATATATACCCACAAGATTTGTACGGCATGAAAATGTGGCAGATCGATCGAGGAGTGGTCCCCCGAGAATAACTACCCGGAGGCAAGATTTCTACCTGAGAGCAAAGTCCCGGAGAAGGCTTAGTATCACCAGTAACCAACACCGGGAATCACTTCGAGCTGGTTCTGGTGTAACAATATGTATTCAAACTGTACGAAACTGTCTTCACGAGTACGTACTCAGAGCAAGGAGGCCGCTGAGACGTATAGCATTGACATCAGCTCAACGTCTTCAAAGAAGTACCTGGGTCCAACAACACATGTCAAGGTATACTGAGTGGCACCATGTACTTTTCACAGACGAATCCCGTTTCGCACTCATTCTGCTACTCAACGAGGACACGCGTGGTTGAGATCCGGCACACGAATGAAACCCCACTATGTGCAGTCCATCCTTCCTTACCAGCGTCAGTCAGTTCTGGTCCGGGCAGGAGTATGTTTTAATGACAGTACTCCCTTCTATGTTTGTAATGGCAACATGAATGCCTCAGTGTATCGAAACGATATCATTGTGTCCATGAAGACATTGCTTCACGCTGCCATTGGATATGCATTATATTCTCGATGACAATGTAACCAGTCACCGTTCCTGTAGCATGCTTCAGGAGCTAAAAAATCATTGGATTGAATCATTACACCTGTTTTTGAGGTCTCCTGTTTTTAATCCTATTGATAATATTTAGAACACTACAGCGACGTCTGGATAACCACGCTCTACACTCCAGTACACTGGAATACCTCTGTAGCGTGTTGCCTGTGATACGGGACGAATTGCCTTGACACTCATCAATGTCATTTCTTGTATTCCTCCCACATGTAAAGACGCTCTTCGACACAGATGTCGCGAAGGGAGAATGTCTATCGGGTACTGAAATCCCAAGTTACGAACATTCTCCGAATTTACCATTTCGTCTATACTGTGGTGCTACTTCGTTG
This sequence comes from Macrothele yani, assembly GCA_039090855.1. NCBI lineage: Eukaryota > Metazoa > Arthropoda > Arachnida > Araneae > Macrothelidae > Macrothele > Macrothele yani. The sequence continues at coordinate 102,972,680 of CM076996.1, read as the reverse complement.
TGTGCAAAAAATGCACAATAAATAACTTTTGTAAGAGCAGTCCTTATCGTTTGTGTTATGTAGCCTCACTTTCAATGGGTGTTGCTTGGGTCAGATATTCACATCCTTCATTTCATGCAACATCCCCAACTTTTTATGACGAGTGTATGTGCTTCAAAACGCGTGGTTCATGGTGCTTCATTTTGACACACTACGGCCCAACTGCCTCATTCATGGGCAAACTCGTATCTGTCTCATCGATATACAGTATATTACTGTTGGTGAAAACGAAGCGCCAAGAAGAGCTGCTGGTATTAGTTGAAACTTGAAGGATACCTACATGTTGCGACCTGCAAATGATTAAGATGTCAATGAAAATGAGAATTTGGTTTGGGAGAAGTGTCCTTTGAAATGTACGGTCCTGGGTATCTTTTTTGTTTGATTGGAGGTTTAACGACCACCGTGGCTATAAGCAGTCGCCCGTCCCTAATTTAAGGCCACTGGTTCCAGAGAAGGGAGAGAGCCAGTGCAATAAGTCAAACACAACTTCAATGCTTTACTGGGATTCGAACCCGGACCCATCTCGGACGAATGATAAGAAGCATCGCTTAGACCACTGCGCCGGTGGTCCTGGGTATAAAAAGCTGGTTTAAACAAGATGTTGCAATTAGCGAAGAGCCGACATTGAGTCGAAAGTTTGTTTCTTGTGTTTATATGCCCCGTCGCCGAAGCAAATGACTGTAAGAACACCTGACTGCCTTTAATGGAGGAAATATTGTTGAGATAAGAGAAGCTAGATTTTACTAGACAGCAAAATTAACCCTTGTACGGGACGAAATACGCCGGTACAGTGATAGGAGCGTGGCGTCAGTAGACAGATTATGCTCCGACGCACAGATATTCGGGAAATGGACAGCAAAATCACATGACTGCACGAGATGACAGACATCACTACCGCAAGACAGTGACCGATCACACAGCCACATCCACAGTGTTAGCGCACCAGTAGAGCACGGTCCCAAGTCAGGCTTTGTCCTACAGCGCAGTTCGACGTCGTCTGCTTAACAGAGGATTGGTCGTTAGCAGCCCATTGGTACACACTCCTTTGACCATCAACCGCAGATGCCTCAGACTGCAATGGGTTCTCAAACACAGACTCTCGGGCCAGAGGCGACTTTAGATATTTTGGGGCCCTAGGCGCTAAACGTTTCTGGGTCCCCCTCCCCCTTCTTACCGACTTAAAAAGTTTCATCATTCAGATTACCCAACAAATGGGGGAGGGAGTCATGAAATAGGTTTTCACGCTTTTTAAAATACCATTATATCTTCCTATTATTAGTACCTTCTGTAAGAAACAGTGCTAGTGTAATAATTTTATTTTTCCGTTCACATCGAACTTTTTGATTTTACAGATATTTCAAATATTATTTTTGAGTCTAATAGGAAATCAATGAATATTAAGTTTGGCACTTTTAATATTCCATATACTCCATGCACTGCAGTAATCAGAAACAGGATTTCGAAGCTAATAGAAAATAAATGGATATTAAGTTTGGCACTTATAATATCCCATATACTTCATGCACTGCAGTTATCAGAAACAAAATTTCGAAGCTAATAGGAAATCAATGGATATTAAGTTTGGTACTTTAAATACCCGTATCCCATTTAAACTTGCACTGCAGTCATCAAAAACAGAAGCATACGCAAAAGATCCGGTTTGAAAATGGAAAAGTAGGTACTGCAGGTTTTTGAGGAAGAGTATCATTGAAACTCTTTTTTGCTTTTTCAAAAGCTAGTTTTAAGCCGATTTAAGGAACAGAAAAGGTGAGAATACTTGAAAATCATCAGTATTAAACCAGGGGAGGAAAGAGTATTGAGAAAATGTTGTTGCAATACAGCATAATTACTTTTATCACTATAAAATATCAAAAAGATAGTAAGATATTCTCGAATTTCCTTACTTTTTTAGCCTAAGTATTATTAACTCTTTTGGTTTTGGATAGTTTAGAAGGATTAGGGCAGAGAAAGAACTTGATTATCCTAAAAAGAATTATCATATGAAGAATATTTCTTTATTCATTGGTTATCCTTCCACGACGGAAAAAAATAATTAACAGCAAACACCCCGGATCATCAGGAAAGTTTTTACAAGAACTCTTCATCGCAATTCGGGGGAAAGTGAGAAGGTTCCAACACAGATGTGTTCCCTTGGTTGGAAGTAGCATGAAAGCAATTTATAGCACATCAGGCCAGTTAAGAATTCGCCTTAAACAATTAAAAGTGTGGGAAGCGTGAATACCTCCTTTACCTACCTTTAAAAGGGAGTCAACATTATTTTAACAGTTCCTTTTAAAACAAGTACATCAATAAGAACTGGAAAATTCAGAATGTCAGCATCAGCAAAAAAATATGTTATTATTTTAAGAGAAAGTCAAATATCAATTGACAATACAAAGTAGTCGCTTTAAGGATTGTTTTGCTTCAGTCCGTGAAAACCAAAACAAAATTGAAAATCCAGTTACATGTTTTTGGGGCCCCTCAAAGAGGGAGGCCCTAGGCGCGCGCCTGGTCGGAAATCCTCCCCTGTCTAGGGAACTGATTGGCAACAGGTCGTGTTTTCGGGTAAGTCACGATTCAACCTGAAGCACCATGATCGTCGCATCCGTTTTCTGAGACATCGTGGTGAACGGCATTTTGCAGCGTCATACCGGCCCAACGCCAAGATTCATATGTTTGAGTACCATTGGATTACATTCGCGATCTAGCCTGTTAGCAACTGAAGAAATCCAAAAGAGTCGGCGATACATCAGGGGTGTTTTAGAGGCAGAGGTGATATCCTTCCTTCTTAGGTGTGCTTGTGCTATATTCCAATAAGACAATGCCCGACGACCTGTGTCCCGGAATTTCCTAAAGCTCTTCCATGCACGGGAAATACCGCTTATTCCGCGGCCTGCACGTTCGCCGGATATGTCGTCAATCACAAGTTGCATGCTGTCTCTTTCGCGTCGAAAAGTATCACCTCATGTGGCAGCGGTACGGTAGGTTTATATGACATATCGAAAGCAGATTAACATTATTGGAACTTTTCACAGAAAAGAACGTCTGGCCACCGAGGTAGCAGACGCTTTTTTAATATATAACAAAATAGTTGAAATCAATAACAGGTGAATTCTCGTTTGCGAATTTTATTAATGAACTTAATTTTTCGAAGAACGGAAAGGTGACTAAGGCATACCTTGAACCATTTCTTTTATAAATTATTGGCCCGATATCATTTAAATTGCATCGGTTTTTTCGCTGTTATTAAACTACAAGGAAAATTGCAGATCTGTTGCTCACATATTCCCATTTGGCAATCTCTTGTGAAATTACAATTCACTGATACATAAATAATAAATGTTGCTTATGAATGCTTAGTGCCATTGCCGATATTATTACAGTTACTCGTTCCTTTTTTATTCTCATAGTTAAATATTTCGCAATATTTTAAGTAGGTACATTATTTTTTTTCCAAAAATCAGTTATATTTTTCTTGAGGAAGATTTGGCAATGGTGATTTGCTCAGCGGCGAACCTTCGTGAGTAAACGAGCTGTTGTGTTTTAGCTTTAAATGTACTTTCGATTAGTGAATAGAGAAAAGCTTATCTACATCTGAAATCTTGCTTCTTAACTCAAACGTCTTCTCGTCTCACGAAATGCACTTTATAGCATTGAAACTTTCACACCCTGAAGCAATGATCAGAAATGCATGCAGATTGGTTGGTGGTTAAGTTTCACAGAAATACGATGAAAACTATGTGAAAGCCCGTCAATAATGATGGGGTTGAATAAGATATGTAGAGTAATTTTTTTTAATAACCAGGTATTCTTTTCGTTTGTGATGTCCAAATGTGAAAGTATATTTCATGCGCATTGCAATAATGAGCATTACAACAATAAAAAAAGTAGTTGAGCAGTGGTTCGCCAATTAACGCAGGCAAACACTCTTTCCACTGTGTAACGTATACTCTAGATTCAGTTTCCTTTTGATTTTACTATCTCTTGTTATTTTATTTTCCTATGTAAATTATCTTCTTACTTAACGAGATGTTATTTCTCCCGCTGAATGATATGTGGCAACGAGTGTAGTCATGACGTGGTGGTAGGCAGTATAAATAGGCGCGTTCAACGATACCTAGGAGAGCTTCTGTTTATATGGAGAGAGCTTTTGTTTATATGCGGAGAGCTTTTGTTATATGTGGAGAGGTTTTGTTCGATGTGAAAGGAGCTACGTTTTTTTGTGCCGAGAGCTTCGTTCTATGTGATTAGGTTCTTCTTCATTATTGTGATACGATTAGTGTGACTAGTAGAGTGTGTGTTGGATGATACCAGGAGTTTTCAAATAAAAGGTTTTCAAGTGAGTACCTTTTTCTCTGTTCAATTATTGTCAGACCTCTGTCTGGCAGTTAGGTCTCTTTTCATTAAGTGTCTTCATTAAGTCCAGCATAAAACTTTATTCATGATATAATAATTACTACAACAACATAACTAGCAGTAAAGCATATTCATTATAATTGGCGCCCGAACTTTTCCTGAACACGAGGTCTTTATAATTATTACCCATGTCTTCATTACCTGAGACAACTTCAATATTTCACCCTAAGGCAAGTTTCGGTGGTGATGGGATTAATTTCGACCATCTGCAAGAAGCCTGTGGGGCTCACTTTGATATTAATGATTCACAAGTACCCAGGCATTCTTCACAATTTCGTAATTCACCAGCTTCCTATCACTCTGAGTCGCGGGTCGTACCTGAAGGATTTCAATCCTCTCACAGAAGCAAAATGCTTGCCCATTTCGTGCCGCATGCAGCAACAATTATTTTCAATGGTTTGGAGGGGTCTTTAAAATTTCTCGAGGATTTGAAAGGTCATTTCGATCTATACAATATTCCTCAAGACTGCAAAGTGCAAATAGCAGGCACTTGCTTGAAGGATACCGCTAAGACCTGGTATCGGCAGTGGAGAGTGTCGAACCCGGATTCTCATTATGAGAATTTCCGAGCAGAATTTTTGGAAGTTTTTCCTTTCGGCCTCAGTCGAGCTAGCCTTGCACAACAACTTTTTTCTCGTCAGCAAGGACCCAACGAAAGCCCTGTTGCGTTTGCCTTAGAAACAACACGTTTGTGTAACTTATGGGATCCACATGCCAGTCATGTCGACATGTTGAACACCCTATTGCAACAGCTCGATCCATTTCTACAGGATTTTCTTGAGGTCCGACACCCTGCTACAATTCATGAATGCCTTCGCCTCATACGAACGTATGAAGAGCGACACAGCAAACATGGTCCAACTCACCATGCTCGGGCACCCCGCGAGGCTTATTACGAAAATCCTCAGCGGCATAATAGGCCTAATGACTTTCAACGCGAGCGTACACAGGTGCAAGTCCAAGCATCATACGTTCCACCGCATAGAAGAGTGGTGCACCAACCGCGAGTTTCTAATCAATTTTCTGGGTACCGTACAAATGCACAGTATGCTCGACCCCGTTCCAATCCGCAGCATTCGGAACGTTTTCATGCTCAGGGCAATGATGATTTTTCTGCCCGTGCTGAGGGAAGAAGTAATAGAAATGAAAATTTCAACAGACATGCGGAGTTCCCGCAACAGTTTTCACGCAGTTTTCCTCATCGTGAAAACTTTCCCGATACCCGGCAGGGCCGAGGTTTTAGACCGCATGATAATACAACCAGGAATCCTTTAAACTTCCAAAGGAAGTAGACCAAGGGTCGGTACTGCTTCCTGATACCAAGCATTCTGACACTAAAACAGTATTCGTGACTGTCCAAACTCCTCAGTTGCCTGATGTGTTCTTGACAATTGAAGATATTATTGTCGAGACAAAGTTCGACACTGGTTCTGAAATATCAGCCCTAAATACGAAGTTTTGCACTGAAAATTTTCCTGCAATACACGTTCAGCCTGCGACGCAGTATTTGAGAGGTGCAAATAACGAAATATTCAGTATCACAGGAACTGTCACATTTTCTCTAGGGCTGGGAAAAGCTCGTTTTACGCATTCTTTTCTGCTCATAGACGAACTACCTGTTAAATGTCTAATGGGCATGGACTTTATCAATACTTTTCAAGTTACCCTGAATTTCGTACAACATGTTATTTCCTTTCCGGAACCTGTCGAAGTGATTCCTACGGATCCTATAGACATAACGAGTTTGTTACTGAGTAACCAACTGAATGAGAGGCAACGAAACCAGCTTTCTCTACTTTTGCAGGAAAGCCCTGGTTTATTTTCTGATCAACCTGGTTTCACACAAGTGGTTTATCACGTCATTGACACTGATGGTTCGAAACCGATAGCGACGAAACCTTACCCTTGTGCTCCCCATAAAAAAACAGGAAATGCAACGTCAAATTTCCGAGATGATTAAACAGGGCATAATAAGGGAATCAACAAGCGCCTGGGCCGCACCTGCTTTTCTGGTTCCAAAGAAACAACCCAATGAATTTCGTTTCGTGACAGATTTCCGCAAGCTCAACCAAGTCACGAAAGCGATAAATTATCCACTACCTGTCATGTCGCATATTTTGCATGACCTGTCGTCAACTAAATGGATGTCAACCTTGGATTTGGCGAATGGATATTGGCAGGTGGCGGTACATCCAGACTCCGTCGATAAAACAGACTTTGTGACTCCTTTTGGGGCTTATGAATACCTGCGTATGCCCTTTGGACTAGCTTCTGCACCTGCTACTTTCCAAAAGCTTATGGATACGGTTCTCAGACCTGTTCTAGGTCCCCACGTGCATGTATATTTGGATGACATTATTATTACATCCGAGACCTTCGATGAGCACCTTTCTCTGCTCAAACAGGTGTTCCAACTCATATACAATGCTGGCTTGACGTTAAAACCTAGTAAATGCCAGATAGCGAGGGACGAGATTGTATATCTGGGGTTGAAAATCACTCCCCACGGCTTATTTACGGATAATGAAAAAATTAGGCCTATTGTTGACTTTCCTCGGCCTAAAACAGCAAAAGAACTATCACGCTTTCTGGGAATGACCGGATGGTATCAGCAGTTCGTCTCCGCTTATGCTACAATCTGTGAGCCATTGTATGCCTTGAAACGTAAATACAAGAAGTTTTTTTGGACACCTGAGGCTAACGCTGCATTTGAAGCACTGAAGTCTGCGTTGACTCAGCCTCCTGTGTTGGCTTTTCCGGATCATACTAAGGAATTTGATATTTATACTGACGCATCCGGAGTTGGTCTTGGTTGCGTTTTGTCACAAGCTGGGCATCCAATAGCTTTTGCGTCCCGTACTTTAGCCAAAGCTGAACGCAATTATTCAGCTACGGAACGTGAATGTCTTGCTGTAGTGTATGCTCTTGACAAATTTCAATGTTATCTTAACGAATTGACAGTTAACATAATTACGGATCATTCTGCCCTTCAGTATTTGAATTCTGCTAAGCACCTCTCTCAAAGACTTATGAAGTGGGCTCTTAAGTTACAAGAGAGCAATATCAAAATTTCGTACCAACCAGGTCATAAGAATCAATTACCGGACGCATTGTCTCGCGTCCCGATTAGTGGGGTTCCCACAGAAACTACTCCTGGATGTCAGCCTTTACTTCTAATAGCTGATATAACATCCAGAGAGCAGATAATGGCAGAATTAATAAATGATCCAGATTTTGGGGATATCTATAGTTTTTTGCTTGCGGGTTCACCACAGCAAAGTGATCCTTCTCTGGCTGGGAGGTCACAGCGTTTTGAAGTCATAGAGGGTCTTCTTTACTATACGAAATCTAGGACTACTAGGGCAGAGTTTCGCCCATGTATTCCGCGAACCCTTAGAATGGCTTTTTTAAACGAATTTCATGACAAACCTATTGCAGGCCATTTAAGTATTCGCAAGACCCGTTGTAAATTGCGGGATGTTGCCTATTGGCCTGGCATGTACCAAAGTGTGCTCGCATACATTCAATCATGTCACTTGTGTCAGATTCATAATTACCGTAATGTAAGACCGGCCGGTCACTTGAAATCTAGTTCAAGTTCTCATGTTTTTGATATTATTTCAATAGATTTATTGGGACCTTATCCTTTATCTGTTAAAAACAAAGCTCGTTACGTTTTAGTATTAACTGATAATTTTTCTAAATGGGTTGAAGTTTTTCCCATTAAAGCCGCTACGGCGGAAGTTATTTGTAATGTATTAATTAATGAAGTATTCTCTAGATATGGTGCACCTAATAAAGTAGTTTCGGATAATGGTGCCCAATTTATTTCTGACATTTTTGAAAGAATGTGTGCGAGACTACACATTAAGCATAAATTCATTTCCCCATATCATCCCCAGAGTAATCCCGCGGAACGAGTAAACCGCACGCTAGTTAAAATGATTGCTACATTTGTCATGGATCATCACGAGCGGTGGGATGAACATCTTGAGCTTTTTTCGTTCGCCCTCCGCTCGTCTATTCACGAATCTACTAAATTTACTCCTGCAGAACTTTTTTTGGGTCAAAAATTTAAGACCCCTTTTGAAAATTTAACGGGGATTATCGACGAACTAAACCAGCGACCAACTCCGCAATCAGTACGAATAATGGCAGAAAAAGCTCGTGTTGCAATGATAGGAGCACAAGCGGCTCAAGCAAGATACTATAATACTAGGCGTAGGGAACCCGATCTTGTCGTTGGATATCTCACTCTCGTGGAAACGCACTTCCAGTCTTCTGTTTCTCATACTTTAGTCATACTTAAGAAATTTGCACCCAGCTACGAAGGTCCATATCGGGTGGCAAATGTGTTTGAAAATAACATTATTCTTGAATAACCTGACAATCAATTTCAATACGTACACGTTGCTCAGTGTCGCAAATATCATGAACGAAATATAGATTTTATCATTAACCCTACTCAACCTTCTGTTCCACAGACTCAAGAGTCTATATCTCACAATCAACCTCCAGAAATTTTGGACGAACCGACAAACATTTTTGAAGAATCCCCAGTGATTTTTTCTTCACCCTCCCCTCCACAAGACGGGCTTCCAAAAATGCAACCTGATTCAACCATAAGACGAAGGCTCGAATCAAGTTCTTCAAATGCTAGTATCGTTCCTTTCCCTCCAACCATTGCCAAGACTATTGCTGCACCATTCCCTAATAACTCTACACCGACACAAGCTCCTACTTCCTTGAATACCTCGTCAGAAAGTATTCCTATAGGCAGAAATAAACATCGCCCTGCACGACCACTAACTTACAGCAGCGACTCAGAGTCATCAGATATTTCTGATGTATCAGATATAGACAATAGTTTGACGATTCCTAAACGTCAGACACAAATTTCAAACCGTCCAGCAACACCAAAAGCTGGTCGAAAACGCAACTTGTCTCCCCAATCTGCTTCGCCGCAACAGCGCCGAAGGCAGAGATCCTTGCATCCGCCCGGGTTTCGCCCCTGGAACCAACGCTCAGGGCAAACAGGGCCGATGCCAGCTTCTACTCTCATGCCCAGAGGTAGAAAGCGAAAACAAGCGATGTGGCCGGAGCCACGTCCATTCAAAAGAATGCTGGAAGGACAACACTGGCCCCAGCACAAAGGGACTACATATCAAAAGCCTGCGGGAGCCCGTTCCTGTCAGCCGCAGGGATTTCCTGACCGACGGACTTCAGCCATTCCTGACCGTTCCTGTCAGCCGCAGGGATTTCCTGACCGACGGACTTCAGCCGTTCCTGACCGTTCCTGTCAGACGCAGGGATTTCGTGACCGACAGACTTCAGCCGTTCCTGACCGACAGACTTCAGCCGTTCCTGACCGACGGACTTCAGCCGTTCCTGACCGTTCCTGTCAGACGCAGGGATTTCCTGACCGACAGACTTCAGCCGTTCCTGACCGTTCCTGTCAGCCGCAGGGATTTCTTGACCGACAGACTACAGATGTTCCAGATCCATTCAAGTATCTGAACAGACCGACGCCACCTGAATTTACCAGTCCGATTAGGCCTGGAAAACGTTATCGTACTAGAGTTTTTTATGCGTCCTCGAGATAAGTAGGTTCTCGTGGACAGGCTCTTTTCTCGTTCTGTTGTTTTTCCTGCACGACCAGTTGGCGTGTCAGATTTTTTTTTTCGTGTGGGCCTATGCATTCTTTTTGTGTATCTGTGTTTTTTTTTTGTATATATCTTCTATGTCCGTCTACTAATCCAATTTTTTTTATATATATATGCGCTTAGGGGTAAAGTAATGAAAATTGTTACTGTGAGGCAGCTACAGGCAATCCTCGCTGCTGATACAGTTGGTTTGTAATCAACGCTAATATGAAGACGTAATTTGAAATCAAAAAAGTGATTCCTGCTAGGCAGAATAAAAAAAGGTATGCCGATGCAGGTTTGTTTTGTTCAAGTATAAAAAGTGTTTCACAGACGAATACAGATTTCCTGATTTTGTCATGCCAAGTTTGATATTGTACATACTGCTGCCACCAAAACAAACAAAAAAGAGGACGATAAACGTCAGTCAGCAAGTGTAAGACTACACTCCAAAATTTGATAGGTTTTTCGACAACAAAAGAAAATGAATTAAGGGGTAGATGATGTAACGTATACTCTAGATTCAGTTTCCTTTTGATTTTACTATCTCTTGTTATTTTATTTTCCTATGTAAATTATCTTCTTACTTAACGAGATGTTATTTCTCCCGCTGAATGACATGTGGCAACGAGTGTAGTCATGACGTGGTGGTAGGCAGTATAAATAGGCGCGTTCAACGATACCTAGGAGAGCTTTTGTTTATATGGAGAGAGCTTTTGTTTATATGCGGAGAGCTTTTGTTATATGTGGAGAGGTTTTGTTCGATGTGAAAAGAGCTACGTTATTTTGTGCCGAGAGCTTCGTTCTATGTGATTAGGTTCTTCTTCATTATTGTGATACGATTAGTGTGACTAGTAGAGTGTGTGTTGGATGATACCAGGAGTTTTCAAATAAAAGGTTTTCAAGTGAGTACCTTTTTCTCTGCTAAATTATTGTCAGACCTCTGTCTGGCAGTTAGGTCTCTTTTCATTAAGTGTCTTCATTAAGTCCAGCATAAAACTTTATTCATGATATAATAATTACTACAACAACATAACTAGCAGTAAAGCATATTCATTATAACTGAGCCAAGTGGAAGAAACGTTTAGGCAAATGAAATTATATTCTTTCTGATGTAGATGCCATGTGATTGCAGAATTTTATAATATAAACGAGAATGCTTTTGCCGTAATGTCACAACTAAAACAGGACACTTTGTGAAATGAGTATTGCGGCCTGAACCATAATTAGGAAGAAGCAAACTTTACATAGGAAGCCACAACATTAAGATCTCTGAACAAATCGCCAACTGCGTTCATTTTAGAGGGTCTGATTTGTTGTGCACTGACAGGACGGATGGTCAATCGCCGGTTTCAGGTCAGTTTTAAGCGGTGATAACTCAGCATTGCATTGATTCTGGCAACAGATTTAAAGCAGGTATGAACTTTGGAAAGTACCTGGAATACGAAGGACAGAAGACCGTATAATCCGGCAACAATATTTCAGCACCTCTCCAGGTATTGTCTTTACCACCAAAAGAACAGTAAATGTTGCTTTAAATAGTCCTGTCACAAAACTGACATATTCTGGAAACCTGGGGGACACAGGACGTCGCATTCGGCGTCAATCTCGTTATGGGATATTAACCAATGATCATCGCCGCCAGTGTATACGCTTTTTCAGCATGCTGGAGTGAACTTGCAGACAGAGTGGAGTCCAGTAATCTTCAGCGAATAATTTCGTATTTGTTTGGTGCACAATGATCGATTGGTTCACGTATAGAGACTACGGGTATAACGAGACAATCAAGAGTAATTTTCCAGCGTCATAAGGCGCAAACGACAGGAGATATATGGTCTGAGGCAAGCAGCTGGTTTTTCTTTTCGGGTTTAACAACCACCGCAAGCAACTATGAGGGCTATATTAAGTCATTTGTCTCTGATTTAGGAATACTAGTTCAAGGAAACTGACAGTATCAGCGTCATGTGAAAAACAGGCTACACATGCCTCATCAGGGACTCGAACCATTGCCATTTTGAACGAAGCCACCAGGTTCCACAGCGGGACAAAAACGAGGGTGCCAATGTAGACGCCCGTTATCGGAAACAACACGTCGAATGTACCAAGGAATGTCGTTAATGCAACCTCGACAGATAGAAGGCCGTCTGGAGTGACGAGTCCCCATTTCCTGCTGTACCACGTTGATGACCGGGTTCGTTTATGGCGTAAACAGTATAAAGCCGTATTTCCTGGCTGCTCGATTTAGTTTTCTAGTCAGGTAAGCTTTCTCCTGGAAAACTACAGGTCCGTTGGTTGCCATCCCTTGTCGTAGTACTGGTATTTTACACACGATTGTATTTCATCATTTCTTTGCTATTTTGTATTAGTCATTATGTCATCATGTTAATTCACTTTCCCGTAGGATGTATTTAACCTGTTTTTCTTGTGCTTTGTTCGTACCTTTTGCCTGCTGGATTTGCTGCAATAACATTGAATGAGCCAAGGTTCGTTTTGGCTCACACTTATAATTAGTATGATTTTCCTGTTGCATATAATTTTGGCATGTGTCTCCTTATTTATATTATGACAAATAATATAGATTCTCCTGTTCTGAGGGTCAAGTGACCTTTTTTTCGTTGCAAACTACACGCGTCATAGATTGTACTAGCCCTCGTGTGTTTGTTGTTGCGGGCATCTTTACTTTTATTGTCTTTTTGTGCTGTCTGTATAGTATATTTCTTGCTAATAAACTAGGTGTCAGACAGACCCATTTTATCCATGAAGCCATATCCCATGGCTGCTCGAGTTGGTTTTCTAGTCAAGAAAACTTTCTCCTTGCAAGCTCTTTGTCTGTTAGTTGTCATATCACTAACGCTGAATGGTGGACGTTCCAGGAAGAACTGTTAGCCGACCATCTATATCCATATCTGCAGAAAGTTTACAAGGATTACAGTGCCATCGTTCAAAATTACAACGTACTGTGTTGTCGGGCACACACAACTACTGAGTGGTTGGTTGGGGGATTTTTATGGCACAAGGGCCATAAAAACTTGGATTACAGACGGGGAGTCCGTGCAAAGCATAGCGCGACGATTAGAGCAAGACTGGATGTGACGCAAGGGGAGGTGAACTGCATGCAATTCCGCCGATAAGACGGTCAGTACCGGCGGAATTCACTCAGCATACGTTTCATCAATACGTTGTGACGTGCCTGCCAGCAGGACGCACACGACATAAAGGCAGATAGTAGTCAGAACAAACGTCCGCGTAGCTCAATTGGTAGAGCAACTTATTCCGGAATGAGGGGATCCGGGTTCGAATCCTGGCGTGGACAAAAATGACGGAGAAAGTTACTTCGTTATAATGGCGCCCGAACTATCCGGATGACCCGACCGTTCAAAATCTCGCAATGGTGTGATGTTATTTCCACACCGCGAGATAGGAAAAATCAGAGAATCCCTTCTCCAGCGCTTCGCAAAATAAATGTGTGTGACGTTGCATTCCACACACCAGATTAACTGGGAGTTCTCAAGTGCACGTTCTACAGTGGATGGCTGCCTGCAACGATTGATGGTCACGGCTGACCCGTGGGCCATGCCCCCGGCCCTCTTTCGGGGGAGATGTGACGCACCTGCCAGCAGGACGCACACGACATAAAGGCAGATAGTAGTCAGAACAAACGTCCGCGTAGCTCAATTGGTAGAGCAACTTATTCCGGAATGAGGGGATCCGGGTTCGAATCCTGGCGTGGACAAAAATGACGGAGAAATTTACTTCGTTATAACGTACAAAAAGCAGATCCCTCAACATCACCGGATTTCGAGCCATCGGTGAAGACAGGCATGGAATCGGGACGGAGCGAGAGATGCTCGGCAAAAAGCTGCTGGTAAACGAGCGTAGGTGTGGAGGTCTTAGATCACACAGAAAGAGATTGATCGGCCATCACCTGAGCCGACTGCCATGGAGGTTCATGAAAAGCTTTGGTCACACTAATCGTCGATAAGTCGAGGCCAGCATCGCGTACCATGTCTGACATCCAAATCCCGAAAGTTGGAACACAAGGAGGGCGGTTTGAAAACAAGCGGACACATTACGGGTTGAAGACGGAATAATGCAGTGGATACGATCAGGTAGATATTTCAGCTTCGTATAAAACTGGAGAAGTTGTTGCTGACGGCGGAGGAACAACGGCGGTTCATGCGACTCTGCATACAGGCTATGCACCGGAGAAGTACGAAAAGCGCCGGTGCACAGACGTAAAAAGCCTGGTGACGAACCAGATCAAGGAGTCTTAAAACAGAAGGACGTGCAGAACCGTACGTAACACATCCGTAACCCACCCTTGACCGCACAAGAGAGTGATGAATGCGAAGCACTGAGCACCTGCCAGCTCCCGAAAATGTTCGGGAGAGGACCTTAAGCATACTCAAAGATTTCGTGCACTGCACTTTCAAGGGCAGAATGTAAGGACGGAAGGTGAGTGCGCGGTGAAGGGTCAATCTTAGGAGCTTTGCTTCTGACACCACAGAGATGGTAGAGGTCTCCAGACGGAGATGAGGATCTGGAGTGAAGCTAAAACCATTACGTAAATCCTAGGATGATATCTTAGTAATGGCCGACTGCAACTGCCTCTCAATTGTGCGCATGTTGATGGAAGCACACGAAATCTGAAGATCATCCACATACATCGATCCACGAACCGTCGGAGGAAGTAATGTGAAGATGTGATTTACACGAAGAATGAAAAATGTGACTGATAAAATGGAGCTTTGAGGGATACCCTGCTCCTGGGGACACAATGCAGAAAGGGTCGACACGACGCGCACATGGAACATCTGGTTCTGGAGAAAGCCGGCAAAAAGAGTTGGTAAGTTTCCCCGCAATCCGCAGTCGTGCACATCACGGGGAATGCAGTATCTACACGTCCGATTGTAAGCATTTTCCATGTCGAAGAGCATGGATAGCATGTGCTGATGCTGGACAAACGCCTCCCTGATTTATGTTTCAAGGCAAAGATGATGATCAGTGGTGGAGCGAAATCGACGGAAACTACTCTGATGAGGTGATAAAATGTGATGAGTTGCCAAATAAAATATCAAACGAAAATTGATGATGCGTTCTAGCACTTTGCAAAGGCAGCTCGTCTTAGCGATGGGACGGTAGTTCAACTGGTTTGTGAGATCTTTACCAGGTTTGAGAACAGGTATATAACAATAGCTGTCCGCCAAGAATCGGGAAAGGCGTGCTCTTGACAAATCCTGTTAAACAGAATTAGCAGACAGTCCAGAGATGACGGAAAGAGGTTCTTGAGCATGTCGTAATGGATGTTATCTGGTCCGAGATGTTCGGCCAGACCGCTTCAAAGCAATCTTCAGTTCCACTGCAGTCAGCGGACTGTTATAGACGTTCGAGGCAAACTGTCCGAAGGATATTCTTTTCCTCTCAAGCCGCGTCTGAAGCTGCTGGAACGGAGAAGAAGACCTGCTGCTGCTGGACACTGAAAAAAATGTAGTGCCAAGACAGTCAGCAATACCTTAAAGGATCAGCAACTGTTCGTCCGTCACTCTCGAGAATGGAGATCTCCCCAGATGTGTACTTTCCCTGAACCTTGCGAATCCTGTCCCAAATGATCTTAGAGCTGGTAGAGATGTTGATCCCGGAAACATACTGGATCCAGGACTTCGGTTTATGACGACGGCGGACCAGGCGCGCATAAGCCTTGGCTTTCTTGAAAGCAAGGTTAGCGTCGGTGGGAAAACGACGAAACCGACCCCAAGCTTTATGCTGAGCCTGACGTGTTGCCTTGCAGTCGGAATTCTACCAAGGCTTCGGACAACGTGGAAGATTAGTCGATGTCTGCGTAATGGAGAGTTCTACTGCTTGCACAATACAATCCGTTACCGCTGCAACAGCAACATTGATCGTACCTGAGGTCCCCATTGTAGGAATATTAGTCGCCGAAGAAGTGAATACGTCCCACTTGGCTCGATTGACATCCCATCTAGCGGGATGGGTAGGATGGTGGTATCAGAGTCCACGAGTTCCTCTGGGAGATTTTCAGCGACCAGACGTGGAGGTGATTTGCCTGGTGGATATATGGAACGGTGTTTGCTACCCGGGTTCTTGGGAGGAGTCTCCCGACCCCGAGGTTTAGTTCCAGATCTCGGAGAGGAAGAGGGTGGTTTTTGCTTCTCTGGTGTCTTCTTTACAGTTCCCGCAGCTTGAGTGCCAGTGGTAGTTGTTGATCTTTACTGCGACGTGGTGCTTGTCGCTTTGGGAGCTTTACGGCGAGATTTGAGGGTCTCTAGTCCAGCAGCAACGATGTCCTCGAAATCGTAGGGACTGTGCGCAGGGATGTGAACCTCAGTCTGGACCGCAACAGCAGCCTTCTGCACCAAAACTGAAGCATATGATCGCTGACCTGGTGGGCCAGGGGTGATCATCCGTCTGGCCTCTGGATAAGAGAGATGTTCAGTGCTCTTCAGGCGTTGAATAGGCTACTCCTCCATTCACTTTGGACATTGCTTAGAAGCAGCCGAGTCGGAAACTTCCAAGTAGATTGCGGGAAAAAAGGGATGTGTGCCTCCTGTTGACTATTCACATCTCCGACACAATGGAACATGTGAGTCGAAATGGGTTAGGGGCCAAAAAAAAACCCCGACTGTAGTTACGGATTACAATAATACAACGGGAGGGGTGGATCGCGTTGACCAGCATCTTTCGTACTACCCAGTTATCAGGAAACGTGGCAAGCATTATTACAAACAACTTTTCTTCCACCTTGTGAACTTCGCATTATGGAACGGATATGTGCTGTATGGCAAGTGTGGAGGCAAACTCATATTTGGTGTATCGTATGGAAGTTGTAGACAAAATTATTGAATCTTATTGAACGGAACATCCAACTTTGAAAGGTTGATGACGGTCAGTCCCAAATCCTCTTCGTGTGGTGAAACGTCATTTCCCTGATTAAGTACCATCAACCTCTAAAAAATCAAATGCTACTCATGTTTGGGTAGTTTGTGCGAAGAAAACAGACGGCAAAAGGAGAAAGATCAGGCGAGTCCGGATACCAATGCCCGGATTGCGATGTTGGACTTTGTGTGGCGCCATGTTTTCGCATATATCACACAAATTTCGACTTTTGAAATAATTGTCCTTTTATTTATTTCCACACGATGTGTCCTGGAACTTTCGTTTTTTGCTTTATAACTACCAGAACGATGCCCGTAATATTACGGATCTCAATTTCGTCGTGTTTGTTTTTCACAGTGTACCGTTGCTCACTATTAATTTTTTGAAAACATGTTTCACGTACGTTTATTGTCTGGAATCGAGCTACTTACATACTGCAAAAACAATTGCGTTCTTTTTAACTGTTTTTTTAATTCCTTGGGATTGTAAGTGGTTAAGAAGATTTCCTTTTCTTATGATCTGTCTTATGTGTCAAAATTACACTGGCCACAAAAAAGATATTGCGGTTTGAAAGAGAATTTGTCGCGATATATAAATTCAGTGATTACTAAAGATCAATTATCAGCGTGTGTAGCTACTTCATATGTAAATCAGCAACATGACAACACAGAACGTAGCGTGCGAGCCCCGATAAATGTATTCTAGGAGAACAAGAAAACGGGTCGTTCCTCTTTTTGTTCTAGAAGTTTGCTGAATGTATTGACTTCAGTAAAGAATTAACCTGAAATGATGTCAAGACGGCATTTAAGCATTGACAACAGAAATAGGACTGTTAGCATGTTACAGGCAGGTGTACGGCAGACCGATGTGTCTGCTGCTTTAGGAGTTTCGCAAAGTGTAGTAAATCGGGTATATATACCCACAACATCGGCGGCATTGAAATGTGGCAGATCGACCCAGGAGTGGTCCCCCGAGAATAACCACCAGGTGGCAAGATTTCTACCTGAGAGCAAAGTCCCGGAGAAGGCTTAGTATCACCAGTAACCAACTCCGCGAATCACTTCAAGCTGGTTCTGGTGTAACAGTATGTACTCAAACTGTACGAAACTGTCTTCACGATTACGTACGCAGAGCAAGGAAGCCGCTGGGAGGTATAGCATTGATATCAGCTCAACGTCTTCAAAGAAGTACCTGGGTCCAACAACACATGTCAAGAAATACTGAGTGGCACCATGTGCTTTTCACAGACGAATCCCGTTTTGCACTTTATTCTGCTACTCAACGAGGACGCGCGTGGGAGAGATCCTGCACACGAATGAAACCACACTACGTGCAGTACACGCTCCCTTACCATCGTCAGTCAGTTCTGGCCTGGATAGGAGTATGTTTTAATGGCTGTACTTCCTTGTATGCTTGTAATGGCAACATGAATGCCTCATTGTATCGAAACGAGATCATTGTGCCCATGAAGACATTGCTTCACGCTGCCATTGGATATGCATTATTTTCTCGATGACAATGCAACCAGTCACAGTGCCTAGTGCGTGTTTCAGGTGCTAGAAAATCATAGGATGGAATCGTTAGAGCTGCATCTGAGGTCTCGTGATCTTAATCCTATTGAGAATATTTAGAACACTACCGCGACGTCTGGATAACTACGCTCCACACCAATGTACACTAGCAGAACTCCGTTCGGTGTTGCCTGTAATATGGGACAAACTGCCCTGACATTCATCAAAGTCCTTTCTTGTATTCCTCCCACATGTAAAGACGCTCTTCGACACAGATGTCGTGAAGGGAGAACATCCATCGGGCATTGAAATCCTGAGAACATTCTCTGAATTTACCATTTCGTCTATACTGTAGTGCTACTTCGTTGTGGGCAAAAATGCACAATAAATAACTTTTGTAAGAGCAGTCCTTATCGTTTGTGTTACGTATCCTCACTGATGTTATTTCAAAGGGTGTTGCTTGGGTCAGATATATACATCCTTCATTTCATGCAACATACCCAACTTTTTGTGACGAGTGTATATGCTTCAAACGCGTGGCTCAAGGTGCTTCCTTTTGACACACTACGGCCCAACTGCTTCTTTCATGGGCAAACTCGTATATGTCTCATCGATTATACTACTGCTGTTGAAAATCGAAACGCCATGAAGAGCTGCTGATATTAGTTGAAACTTAAAGGATACGTACATGTTAGGACATGCAAATTATTAAGATGTCAATGAAAATGAGCATACGGTTTCGGAGAAGTGTCCTCTGAAATGTACTGTTCCAGGTATTTTTTTTCGATTGGAGATTTAACGACCACCGTGAGCAACGCAGTGGGCTATAAGCAGTAGCCCGCCCCTTATTTAAGGCCACTGGTTACAGGGAAGGGAGAGAGCCGCCAGTACAGTAAGATAAACACAACATCCATGGCTTACTGGGATTCGGACCCATCTCGGACGAATGATCAGAAGCCATCGCTTAGACCACTGAGCCACTGGGGCGGCGGTCCTGGGTATAAAATGCTGGCTCAAACGAGATTTTGCAATCAGCGAAGAGTCGACATTGAGTCGAAAGGTTGTTTCTTGTGTCTATATGTCCCGTCGCCGAAGAAAATCACTGTAAGAACACCTGAGTACCTTTGATCGAGGAAATATTGGTGGGATAAGAGAAGCTAGATTTTACTAGAGAGCGAAATAGACCCCCGTACGGGACGAAACACGCCAGTACAGTGATACGAACGTGGCGTCAGTGGACAGATTATGCTCCGATGCACAGAAATTTGGGAAGTGGACCGCAAAATCACATAACTGCACGGGATGACAAACATCACTACCGCAAGACAGTGACCGATCACACAGCCACATCCACAGCGTTAGCGCAACAGTAGAGCACGGTTCCAAGTCAGGCTTTGTCCTACAGCGCAGTTTGACGTCATCTGCTTAACAAAGGATTGGTCGTTAGCAGCCCATTGCTACACACTCCTTTGACCATCAACCGCAGATGCCTCAGACTGCAATGGGTTCTCAAACACAGACTCTCGGGCCAGAGGCGACTTTAGATCTCTTGGAGCCCTAGGCGCTAAAAGGTTCAGGGGTCCCTTACCCCTTCTTACCCCCTCAGAAATTTTCATCCGTCATATTAACAACAAGTTAGTAAAATCATGCAATGCATTGATTATGATACGCTTCCCAACATACCAGAAATCATTACTCAAGTTATTACTCAAGTTATGAGGATAACGGCTGTAGAACGAAGCTCGCTCCTATGACCTGACCTTTGACCCCATTTCGATGATGTTCAACAGAACCGGTAAAGTATACTTTCGGAACAACATGATAAAGCTTTGTCTCAATCGAAGCATTTTTACCTACGTTATAACGCAATGTCAGGAACACCGAGCATCGCTCGGTTAAAGGGGGATGAAAGCACACATTTTTTTTGTTTTGATATGTTACAATATTTCCAAGTATTGTAATGCTAAGTCGTACAGTTGCACGTTGTCCCAAGTATTCCAGTCGCTGGTTACGTTCTTCGGATGATTCATCTGCGATTCGCTGTCTATTTATTCGCCGCATTTGTTCGAGGTTTTCTTCCGATATAGATTCATTGAGGGTTATAATAACGTTGGACACTATTTCCTTGCTCCTCGCCTTAGCTGCTCGGAACGGTCTTTTTGTAGGCTGATCTTCTTCCATTGGAAGGTCATATGTTTCGAGACTGGAATGAGATCGGAAACCATCGGCCTTGAATGTTCAAGCTGTTGCAGATTTAATTCTTCCGCTTGTTCTTGTTCCAACAGTGCCGTATTCTACTTATTCTTCTTATTAAAGTTGAAACGTCAAAGTTTCGTAGGGGATCGACCAGCCATATTTGTTTTATATTGTTTTGCCATCCACGTGACACACTGTTAATAGTAATTAATAAAAATGAACTAATCATATTTTAGCACAGCGATATGCTTGTCATCAAGTGACTATTCAAAAATGTAAGAAAAAATGCTGTATTAACAGTTTACCTTTTGAAGGGAAAAACACATCAGCGTTCCCCTGCTTATACTGTACTACGCATCAACTCCAAGCAGCTGGCACAACTCCCTTTTTATTCTAGAAGAAAACAGAAGAAATGCGTAATACGCACACAACGCGTGACGTAATGAGGCAGATAGGACTCGCGACCATCTGCTCGCGAGAGTGTGACGTCATAAAACGTTAATAGAATCCACACACAACGCGTGACCAAATGAGACAGGTGGAGTGACCGCGCGCCAACATCTCAGTCGCGAGAGTGTGACGTCAAAAGATTTCTAAGCATGGGTAACATTAATGGGATGACGCCATGACACTAAAAACGTGGCAATTCTCGGTGGTTATTTAACCCACTAAACGAATTTTCCTAAAGTCGAGATCAAGCTAAATCGATTTCTAGTACCAGAACACGGTAGGTTAAAGGCTTTCATCAATATCCTTAGAGCCGTTTTCAAAATAAAATTTACATTCATACAAGAATTGTTCCTTTTATAGTATAGGATAAGGGCGATACAATGGATCTCTATCCTATGTCCTTACCTTTGACCCCATTTTGCCCATTTTCAATAGGATTTGTCCCCAGGTGGTCCCCTACCACATATTAAAATTTAATCGAAATCGAACCATTTTTACGTACGTTATGACGCATAAAGACAATGGAATACATCCCGTTCGTATGTCCTGACCTTTGACCCCACTTCTCCCATTTTCAACATGGTTCGCCCCCGGGTGGTCCCCTACCACATACTAAAATTTCATCGAAATCGAACCATTTTTACGCATTATGACGCATAAGGGAAATGGAATGGATCCCGCTCCTATGTCGTGACCTTTGACCCCATTTATCCCATTTTCAATAGAGTTCGTCCCCAGGTGGTCCCCTACCACATACTAAAATTTCATCGAAATCGAACCATTTTTACGCGAGTTATCGTGGGTACAGACAGACAGACTAACGGACAAATTTGGAGTACATACGCTTCTTCAACCTACGGCTGGAAAGCGTAAAAAAAGGGGGGGGGGGTCAAGAAAAAGCTTTTTACGCTTTTTAAAATGCCATTATATATATATATATATATATATATTTTTTTTTTATTGGAGGTTTAACGACCACCGTGAGCAACTCAATGGGCTATAAGCAGTCGCCCGTCCCTAATTTAAGGCCACTGGTTCCAGGGAAGGGAGAGAGCCAGTGCCGTAAGACAAACACAACATCCATGCCTCACCGGGATTCGAACCCGGACCACTTTCGGGCGAATGATCAGAGGCCATCGCTGAGACCACTACGCCACCGAGGCGGCCCATTTTATCTTCCTATTATTAGAACGTTCTGTAAGAAACAGTGCTAGTGTAATCATTTTGTCTGCCCGTGCCTATCGAACTTTTTGATTTTACAGATATTTCAAATATTATTTTTGCGGCTAATAGGAAGTCAATGGATATCAAGCTTGGCACTTTTAATATCTCATATACTTCATGCACTGCAGTTATCAGAAACAGAATTTTGAGGCTAATACGAAATCAATGGATATTAAGTTTGGTACTTCAAGTACCCGTATCCCATTTAAACCTGCACTGCAGTTATCAAAAACAGAAGCATACGAATTAAATGCAAAAGATCCGGTTTGAAAATGGAAAAGTAGAAAATGGAAGAGTATCATTGAAACTTTTTATTGTTTTTCAAAACCTAATTTTAAGTCGATTTAAGGAATAGAAATGGTGAGAATACTTGATAAAAACCAGGGAAGCAAAGAGTAATGAGAAAATGTTCTTGCAATACAACATAAATTACTTTTAACACTATTAAATAAGAAAAAGATACTGTGATATTCTCGAATTTCTTCACCTTTTTGGCCTAAATATTAATAACTCTTTTAGTTTAGGATGGTTTAGAAGGATTAAAGCCGAGAAAGAACTTGATTATCCTATGAAGAATATTTCTTTCATTATTGATTATCCTAATACGACGAAAAAAAAACAATTAACAGCAAACACCCCTGATCATCAGGAAAGTTTTTACAAGCACTCTTCATCGCAAAGCGGGGTGAAGGTGGGAAGGTTCCAACACAGATGTGTTCCCTTGGTTGGAAGTAGCATGAAAGCAATTTATAGCACAGCAGGCCAGTTAAGAATTCACCTTAAACAATTAAAAGTGTGGGAAGCGTGAATACCTCCTTTACCTACCACTAAAAGGGAGTCAAAATTATTTTAACCATTCCTTTTAAAATAAGTACATCGATAAGAACTCGAAAATTAAGAATGTCAGCAACAGCAAGAAAAAATATGTTATTAATATGAGAAAGTCAAATATCAAATGATAATACAAAGTGGTCGCTTTAAGGATTGATTTGCTTCGGTCCGTGAAAAACAAAACAAAATTGAAAATCCAATTACATGTTTTTATGGCCCCTCAAACAGTGAACAGTGAGGCCCTAGGTGCGCGCCTAGTCGGAAATCCTCCCTTGTCTGGGGCGCTGATTGGCAACAGGTCGTGTTTTCGGACGGGTCACGATTCACCATAATCGTCACATACGTTTTCTGAGACACCGTGGTGAACAGCATTTTGCGGGGTACATTTTGCAGCGTCATACCGGCCCAACGCCAAGATTCATGGGTCTGAGTGCCATTGGATTCCATTCGCGATCTAGCCTGTTAGCAACTGAGGAAAACCAAAACAGCCGGCGATACATCAGGGGTGTTTTACGGGCAAAGGTGATGTCCTTCCTTCTTAGGTGTCCTGGCGCTATATTCCAACAAGACAATGCTCGGCTACCTGTGACCCGGAATTTCCTAGACCTCTTTCATGCAAGGGAAATATCGCTTCATCCTCGGCCTGCACGTTCGCCGTATATGTCGTCAATCGCAAGTTGTATGTTGTCTGTTCCACGTCGGAAAGTATCAACTCATGTGGCAGTGGTTCGGTAGGTTTATATGACAGATCGAAAGCAGATTAACATTATTGGAACTTTTTCACAGAAAACCACGTCTGGCTACCGAGGTAGCAGACGCTTTTTTAATATATAACAAAAAAGTTGAAATCAATTGGAGGTGAACTCTCGTTTGCGAATTTCATTAATGAATTTAATTTTTGAAGAACGGAACGATGACAAAAGCATGCCTTGAGCCATTTCTGTTATAAATTATTGGCCCAATATCATTTCAGTTGCATTGGTTTTTTCGCTGTTATTAAACTATAACGAAATTGCAGATCTGTTGCTGATATATTTCCATTTAGCAATCTCGTGTGATTTTACAATTCACTGATGCATAAATTATAATTGTTGCTTATGAATGCTTAGTGCCATTGCCGATATTATTACAATTGCTCGTTCCTTTTTTATTCTCATTGTTAAATATTTCGCAATATTTTAAGTAGGTACGTTATTTTTTCTAAAAAACAGTTATATTTTTCTTTAGGAAGATTTGGCAAGGGTGATTTGCTCAGCGGCGAATCTACGCGAGTAAACGAGCTGCTGTGTTTTAGCTGTAAATGCACTTTCGATTAGTGAATAGAGAAAAGCTTATCTACATCTGAAATCTTGCTTTTTAACTCAAACGTCTTCTCGTCTCACGAAATGCACTTTATAGCATTGAAACTTTCACACCCTGAAGCAATGATCAGAAATGCATGCAGATTGGTTGGTGGTTAAGTTTCACAGAAATACGATGAAAACTATGTGAAAGCCCGTCAATAATGATGGGGTAGAATAAGATACGTAGAGTAATTTTTTTATAACCAGGTATTCTTTTCGTTTGTGATGTACAAATGTGAAAGTATATTTCATGCACATTGCAATAATGAGCATTACAACAGTAAAAAAAGTATTAGTTGAGGGAGTGGTTCGCCAATTAACGTAGGCAAGCACTCTTTCCACTGAGCCACCAAAGTGAAAGAAATGTTTAGACAAAGGAAATTATATTCTTTGTGATGTAGGTGCTATATGATTGCAGAATTTTACAATACAAACGAGAATGCTTCTGCCGTAACGTCACAACTAAGACAGGATACCTGCTAAAATGAGTATTGCGGCCTCAAATATAATTAGGAGGAAGCAAACTTTATATGCACTGGTGTGAAAAAATTAAGGACGTAGAGGAGAAATTAGCATAACAGCGGCACGAGCAGGCAGAACGGACCGAAAGACCACTCAGGAGATAGACTAGGGTCCGGTACTGTAGGGCATGCGCATATATGCAGCATGACGTGGGGGGGGGAGTGTCGGAAGGGTATAAAGCACACGGGCGGTGTACGCTCAGCAATTCGGTGAAAGCTATTGAACGGTGTACATCGGTTTGAACGACGTCGAGTTGCTGCCACCGTGTGATATGGCCAACAGGCAATCCAGTAGATAACATCTGGACGACTTTACCCAAGGTCGCGTCATTGGGAAGTTGGAAGAAGGTCGAAGTGTGACTAGTGTGGCCGAGGAGTTCGGGATCGCTCACATCACCGTTTCACGAGCTTGGAGAGCATTTCAAACGACAGGAACAGTTGTCCGAGAGTTTAGCAGTGGTCTTCCACGAGCAACCACGGCGGCGGACGACAGGTATATTGTCCTACAGGCGAGAAGAGACAGCGGGAGAAATCGCAAGGCACATGCAACAGACAACTGGACGTCCGTTATCGCGTTTTACCGTGGCCAAGAGGCTGCACAAAGGTGGTCTGTTTGCACGACGACCAGTACGGTGTGTGCCATTAACGACTACTCATCGGAGACGGCGGTTTATGTGGTGTCAGGAACAAAAGAACTGGACACATAAGCAATGGGGTCAAGTTCTCTTTACGGATGAGAGCCGATTTAGTGTGACGAGCAATTCTGGACGTATACACATCTGGAGAGAGCAGGGAACACGCAATCACACCTCCAACATCATCGAAAGGCACCGGTTTGGAGGTGGCGGAGTTCTCGTTTGGGGCGGCATCATGCTTGGTAGCCGTACTGAAATCAACATTTTCCAAGGAGGTTTAGTCGCTGATGTCCGCTATTGTACCGAGGTTCTCCTGTCTCACGTGCGTCTGTTTAGAGGTGCTGTGGGTCCTGAATTCCTCTTTATGGACGACAACGCTACACTTCATCGTACAGTGGCTGTCGCAGAGCTGTTGGAGAGTGAAGATATTCAACGCATGGATAGTCTCGCAAGGTTATCGGACCTAAATTCAATCGAACACGCGCGGGACCTTCTCGGGAGACGCTTGGCAGCACGTCACCAGCCGCCAGCAACGATTGGCGCTACAAGAGGAATGGGTCGTGATGCCTCAACAGCTCCTTGATAACCTCGTCCTCAACATGGACAGACGTTGTAAATCCTGCAACGCATTCAGGGGTGATCATATCCCCTACTAAAGACTGGATTTTTCTTGGCAGCCGCCTGTCACATGGACGTTTCTGTCTTCTGTCCAGTTGTGCTCGAAGCTACCTTTTCAATAAAGTGCCTTTGTATCCTTTGGATTCCTTGTTTGGACGGTTTTGCTCACTGGTCCCATATTCTTACATCTTGGGGATCTTATGGTATGATCTGAGTCGATGTGGAGCACTTCTGCACGACGTTAAGTTCGAAAAACCGTCTCGTCCTTAATTTTTGCACGCCAGTGTAGAAAGCCACAGCATTAAAATCTCTGAACAAATCGCCAACTGCGTTCATTTTATAAGGTCTGATTTGTTGTGCACTGACAGGACGAATGGTCAATTAGCGGTTTCAGGCCAGTTTTAAGCGGTGATAACTCAACGGTGCATTGATTCTGGCAACAGATTTAAAGCAGGTATGAACTTTGGAAAATACCTGGAATAAGATGGACAGATGACCGTTGAATCCGGCAACAATGTTTCATCCCTCTGCAGGTTTTGTCTTTACCACAAAAAGAACAGTAAATGTTGCTTTAAATAGTCCTGTCACAAAACTGACAAATTCTAGAAAACTGGAGGACACAGGACGTCGCATACGGCGTCAATCTCTCGTTATGTAATTAACCAATGACCATCGCCGCCAGTGTGTACACTTTTTCTCCATGCTGGAGTGAACGTGCAGACAGAGTGTAGTCAAGTGATCTTCAGCGAATAATTTTGTATTTGTTTGGTGCACAATGATCGATTGGTTCACGTTGTAACGTACCAGGAGATGTGACGTACCTGCCAGAAGGACGCACACGACATAAAGGCAGATAGGAATCAGAATAAAACGTCCGCGTAGCTCAATTGGTAGAGCAACTTATTCCGGAATGAGGGGACCCGGGTTTGAATCCCGGCGTAGACCAAAAGTGACGGAGAAATTATATTCGTTATAATGGCGCCCGGACTATCCGGATGACCCGACCGTTCAAAATCTCGCAATGGTGTGATGTTATTTCCACACCGCGAGATAGGAAAAATAAGAGAATCCCTTCTCCAGCACTTCGAAAAATAAATAAATAAGGGGGAGATGATGTAACGTACCAGGAGATGTAACGTAACTGCCAGAAGGACGCACGCGACATAAAGGCAGATAGGAATCAGAATAAAACGTCCGCGTAGCTCAATTGGTAGAGCAACTTATTCCGGAATGAGGGGACCCGGGTTCGAATCCCGGCGTAGACTAAAAATGACGGAGAAATTTACTTCGTTATAACGTATAGAAACTACGGGGATAACGAGACATATCAAGAGTAATTTTCCAGCGTCATAAGGCGCAAACGACAGGAGCCACATGGTCTGAGGCAAGCAGCTGCTTATGCTTTCCGGGTTTAACATCCTCCGCAAGCAACTCTGAGGGCTATATTGGGTGACTTGTCTCTGATTTAGGAATACTAGTTCAAGAAAACCGACAGTATCAGCGTCATGTAAAAAACAGGCTACATATGCTTCATCAGGGAATCGAACCAGTGCCATTTTGAACGAAGCCAACAGGGTGGCGCAGTGGTCTAAGGGCTGGCTTGTAACCATTCGTCCAAGATGGGTACGGTTCGAATCTCGGTGAGGCATACATGTTATGTTTGTCGTACGGCTCGGCTCTCCTCGTTCCCTGTAACCAATAGCCCTAAATTTCGGAATGGCCACTGCTTATATCCCGTGGAGTTTCTAACGGTGGTTTTTACACACCAGAACTACAAAAGAAAATCTTTGACCGATGTTGATAAGCCAACGCCTCAGACCACTCTGCCATCGCAGGGGCCTAGCGAAGATTTGTGGCCCCCAGCACACCTTATACATAGCCAGCATAACATCTCTAGTATTTTTCACCTGCAGTTTGAGATTTCGGCGGTCTTGGAAAATATCCGGGATGCCGTTGGTATCCCTTTCGTAAGAGATAGTTGGCAGCATGTTTGACCAAGATTATATGTATAATGCTGAAAACATTCTCAACGAACGCGTACGCGTCGGCGAAATCAACGAATGGCCTGCAAGATTCATTGATCTGTCTGAATTGAAAGTGTGCCGGACATGGTTGAAAGGCATCGCAACACATGGCATGGCGTTTAGTTTTAACTCACAAGAATTTTTGGTAAACCCTGTATCTCCAAGTAGCTTTGAAATCTTGTGTGGATTATTATTCATACATTTGAATGCTCATTTAAGGATTTTGTCTGACATAATTGGTATTGTGGGCTTAAAGAAAATAAAAGAAAATACGCGGCCCGTCACTGATATTAAGCATTTCTTTTTATAACATATAGGTTAATTAAAGTCATGAAAAATTGGAAGAATTATCGAATCACACGGATAAGCTGGAGGAAAGTCTTCCCCAAGAAAACCGAAAACCCCCTCGAGTGTTTCGATTCCTCACTCTTAGATAAATATGACCTTTATCTCCCCATCAGACTGTCCTAATGCCCTTCTGGAATAACACTCCCTCATCGGAAATGCCTGTGCTGTATTCAACACCGTTTAGGAAATGCAGGTAGCAACTGTAGTACTGTACTAAATATCATATGAGACAAAAAGGAAATTGTTGCGCCATGACTGGAAATAAAACGGATGACAAACAGAGTTACTGAGGGTGGTACAATTCCCAAATCCACCCCTGCTTATGACTAATTGAAGCTGGTTCAATAAAACCTCAACGAGTTTTCTCTCATTGACTTGATAGAAATGTTATGCCTCACGTTGGTTTGATAGAAATGTATGCCTCACGTTGACATGATACAAAAGTAAACTCACGTCAAGGACTTGATATTTAATGTTCTGTTTTCTATAGTGCGTGTGTGAACATCCCTCTACCATGGTTTTACAGTTCGTTTAAACTTTCATACCTCATAAATACATTTTCCTTTAACTTCAGAGCTATATTTTTCGAAATTCTTGGAAAGACAGGTTAAGAACGACACGGGACCCGTAACATGGCTGTTTTCCGGGGCTCCCCAGACCTATGGGTCTAGTTCTGAGCCGCCGAAGCACACTATTCCTTAGAGGAATCATGGGCAAATAGGGTAGCGATCCCTGCCTACGAATAAATGGACACAGATTCACGCCTTACGTCATCAGAAGCGGCATATCCATCATCAGGACGGTAGGCAATACAACATGCGGAAACGCAGGACACGATACCAGCGCGAGATAAGGTAACGGTTCGTAGCAATAACAGATATACGCTCGAGTACTACGATTAGACAGCCATCTGTCCAGTCAGAATAGAGAAAGCTTGAGATCCAGCCCATGATTACGTGCACATAAACGTTTGTGAACGCTCATTGGTGGGAGGGACTAACGGCTGATACCCCGAACGGCATCATCCGCCATAACCAAAGGAACACAATAGAAATAAACAAACGAATCACAGCACGAAAACAGTACAGTGCCTGTCATCTTTCGGGGAAAACAACGCTAAAGACCTGCACAGCTTAAAAACTATCTTAAAATGAATAAATACATCTAAACAGCGTATAAAATCCTCAGATCTCCTGAAAAAAGCCAAACATATCCCATTGCATCGAGAGGATAGAGGATAGACAGTGTGTGCGAGGAGAAGGGCGTTAGGGAAACATGATACGAGATACTTTGATTCCATGGTTACAGGTAGAAGGCAGGTGTGTAATCATCTGGGTGATGTTTATCTGGGACAACCTTGTTCCCCTGATTACGCTGGATGGCCCACTGACGCCATGTCGTGTCATTAGATCATTACACACCGCGTTAATCCGTTTATGCAGACTGTTTCTAAACCAAGGGGGAGTGTTTCAACAGCACAACGCGCCATAGCATAAAACCCGTTTCATTCAGGAATGTTACGAGGAACACTAAAATGACTTTCACGCTCTTCCGTGTAGACTGAAATATACCGAATGAAAGGCATTTTGAACCATAGGAATCGGCAGCTCGTGTGTATGGGAACCCAACACGGACACTGGGAATACATACCAGCGAAAATATTCTGTACACTTGTGGAGTACAAGCCTCTTTACATGGCCTTTTATTTCACTCCCACACTGTTTCATGTAGCTCCCGGAAATCTACGTGCAAAGTCTACTTTTCGTGCAACAAATATTGCGAGAAAAAATAGCGAGAAGTTCTAAATCAAATGTCCAAGTTTGTACACGATTGGTGGATGGATACATCCATCCATCAGTCGTGTATACGAGTAAACCTCACGAGAAGATTTCGCCCAAGTTAAACCGTACCAATAAGAGCTCGAATATTTGTAGATCGATAATACGCAAGTTCTATGCTCGCTATGCACTTTTTTTAAAAAATACAGCAGACGAACGTAGCTTATAGTCAAACCCGTCATTTTTATAACTAATGGAAAATACGTTTCAAACAATAAATTACTTGAGATATTTTCTCAGAGTTTAATGCTATTACATATTGCATGCTAACCCGAAATGTTTTAGCCAGTCAGCCACCGTTACTTGTAAAAAAATCATTTTATCAGATAATCTCGAAAAGAAACCTTGAAGTCTTGGGATCTTTGAATGTATTGAAAGAAGCGTCCAGCCACTTCGGTAGGTTGACGTGTTTTGATGAGTGAGGAGGATAACATCCCTTATATGCCGAGTGAAGCAAGAACGTCATATCACAAAACTGCGGAACCTACTGTCATCCATCCATCCATCCATCGTGCAGGAATTTCAAGAGAACTTGCAGATCTCTGACGGATATCTGAAGTATTACGGCAAAAACACACGCCCATGTTCAAAGGCGAACTGCATTTTTGTGCGTTTAATAAAACACCTTGAAACGTGATCTCTACATGACTTTTAGCACATCATTTTGAATGTGTGAGAAATATAGGGGAAAAATGGCTGCCAATGCTAGGCGATTGCTTCCCTGTGAAGGAATCTTAAACAGTGTCTCTGACACTTTTGTAATGTTTCATTTTGTGATACTATTTTGGTCTCTCAAAACATTTAAGAGAATCAATGTTTTGAGAGACCGAAATAAAATCAACGGCGGAGCGCCCGCAGTGCGCCGAACAGATAGATTTGTTACTTAAGCATCGCAAAAAGAACCGTGCTCAAAGAACTAAATAATTCAAGGTAAAGTTACACCAAACTAAGAAAAGTACAAAATCGGTATATATATATATATATATATATATATATATATATATATATCGGTATATATATATATATATATATATATATATATTTCCAACTCTCGAAAAGATACCAGGCTCAGATTATTCAAACTTATGCACCCACCACAAGTCATCCTGAAGAAGAAATTGAAGAATTTTATGAGGAAATTTGTCATCTAAATAATAAAGGTAAGCAGCACTTGAAAATAATTATGGGAGATTTCAATGCAAAAATAGGGCAACGGCAACAGAATGAAACTTCAGTAGGTAAATTCGGTCACGGCAACAGAAACCAGCGTGGAAATACTCTCGTTGAGTTTGCAGAGGCAGAAGGGTTTTTCATCTTGAACTCCTTCTTCAAGAAAAAGCCACACAGGAAATGGACATGGAGACATCCAAATGGGACGACAAGTGAAATTGATTTTATTATGTGTAACAAAAAATTCGTCATAGAAGACTGCAGTGTGCTGAACAAGTTCAACACAGGTAGTGACCATAGATTGGTGAGATGTAAGATGCACCTCAACACTAAACTTGAACGTGGCAAGCTCATAAGACAAACAAAATCTATTGACATAACCAACCTTAAAAAACACCATAATACCTTCAAGTTGGAACTGAAGAACAGGTTCTCTGCTTTAGAAGGCCTAACATCGGAAGAAGTGGACATCTCTGAAGTTAACAGAAAAGTAACCAAAGCTCTTATGGAAACAGCAACAAAATTAGCTGGGTCTAAGAACAAGTTGCATGTGAACAAATTATCAGGAAAAACCAAAATGTTGATGCAAAAAAGAAGAGAGATGAGGACAACTAAAGAAGATGTGACTTCCAAAGTGGAATATATAGAGCTATGCAAGACAGTAAGAAAAAGTATCACTGAAGACATAAGAAAATTCAACTGTGAACTAGTGAGGAAAGCAATTGAAAACAACCAAAGCCTAAAGATAGCAAAGGGACATCTCAGTAAGGGAAGAAAACAGATTATGGCACTGAGAAAAGAAGATGGTTCTGTAACA
This sequence comes from Macrothele yani, assembly GCA_039090855.1. Taxonomy (NCBI): domain Eukaryota; kingdom Metazoa; phylum Arthropoda; class Arachnida; order Araneae; family Macrothelidae; genus Macrothele; species Macrothele yani. The sequence goes on along the minus strand of CM076996.1, from coordinate 102,940,163 downwards.
AGAAATAGAGGTGAAATTTTGACAAGAGTGAAAGATTTCTACTCCAAATTATATGAAAGGGATGATATATGCACTCCAGACATCATGAAAGATACCAGTACCAGAGTTCCTCCAGTCCTTCCAGCAGAAGTTGCACATGCAATCAAGAACATGAAGCGAGGAAAAGCTCCAGGAGAAGATGGAATTACTGTAGACATCATACAAGAAGCAAGTGGAGAAATCGAAACAGTACTCGCCCAAATTTTCACTCGATGCCTTAATGAAGGAAAGATTCCTGAGGATTGGAACACCGCTACAATGATCCTGCTACATAAGAAAGGTGACATTGAGGATCTCGGAAACTACAGACCTATCAGCCTCCTATCAGTAATTTATAAAATCTTCACTAAAGTTCTTTCACACCGCTTGAAGGTAACACTGGACATGGCTCAACCGAGAGAACAAGCTGGATTCAGGAGTGGCTATAGCACAATAGATCATATCCACGTGCTGAGAGAACTAATTGAAAGAGCGAGGGAATATGAACTTCCATTGTGCATGGCTTTTATCGATTATGAAAAAGCCTTTGATTCGGTGAAACCATCAGCAGTTACAATGGCTCTGAAAACCTGCGGTATTGAAGATGCATACATTAATATTATTAATAACATCTATGAAAATGCAAGTGCAAAGATTAGGCTGTTTGAAAATACAACACACGTAAAAATTGGAAAGGGAGTGAGACAAGGTGACACCATATCTCCGAAGCTCTTTAATGCCACATTGGAGGGTGTTTTTCAGTTGCTGAGCTGGGAAAACAAGGGGATAAAGATTAATGGAGATTATCTAACCCACCTTCGTTTTGCTGATGACATAGTCATTTTTGCAACTACCCCATCAGAGCTGCAGAGTATGATCCAGGAACTTGCTGACAAGAGTAAAGAAGTGGGATTAAAAATGAACTTTCAGAAGACAAAAGTGATGTTCAATGCTTTTACAAGAAATGAAGATTTATCGATTGATGGAGAAAAGCTGGAGATAACAGACACGTACGTTTATCTTGGACAGCAGATATCAAGTGAGGGTCACATTGATGAAGAAATTAATCGGCGTACAAAACTTGCCTGGAGAGCTTTTGGAAGAAACAGCATAATTTTCAAGAGCAATATGCCATTATGTCTTAAAAGAAAAGTGTTTGATCAATGCATCCTTCCAGTGCTTACGTATGGTGCAGAGACGTGGACCTTAACTAAAAGAGACATACAAAGGCTGCAGACAACTCAAAGAAGCATGGAGAGGTGCATACTTGGTGTAACCAGGAGAGATAAGAAGAGGAACTCGTGGATCCGAAAAATGACAAGAGTGGAAGACATCATGATCAGAGTTAAATCCCTGAAATGGCAATGGGCTGGACATACTGCCAGAAGGACAGATCATCGATGGACAGCCGAAATTTTAGATTGGATTCCAAGGGACAGGAAAAGACCCAGAAGAAGACCACATGGGAGATGGGTGGATGAAATTCGAAAGTATGCAGGGGTGACATGGAGGAGACTGGCACAAGACAGACCGTTGTGGAGGAAACTTGGGGAGACCTTCGTCCAGCAGTGGATTGATAATGGTTGACAATGATGATGATGATGATGATATATATATACACACACTAAAAAGAAGAACATAATCGGAGCAAAGAGTATCCTATTTAAAATTAATCTAAAAATAATATTTGAGGTAGGATGGTCATATTTACATCAAGAAGGTTTTTTTAATGAGCACAACGCAAAAGTAGAGAGCAACACATTCAAACTATTATTTCAAACCGAAAGGAAACACAGATGGCAGCACACAGCAGACAACAAAAGTTTGAAAATCAACGAGGTAGAAAAGACCCCAATTACAATAGCGATGTCGTGACCGCCAAGAGCTGCTGTTCAAAGAAGATCAGGGAACGATAGATGGTGTTAAATCTTTCCACTTTCTTCATAAATTCATCGGAAATATTTAAGACGTTAATTAGAGAACAGCATATTCGAAACAGAGAGAGAGAGAGAGGCCATAACAGCAGTACAGAAATGATTCCTTTACTTGGGTCTGCCTAACAGGACACCAGATATCGCCCCGTTCGTGAGGTTCAAAACACTGCCTGAGACGCTCAGTTTCTTGAATTTTCTTTCTTGAAATGGCTGTTAAAAAGACATCTTTGTGTTGATGGGCAAAAGAGCATTTCTTGTGAAGGAAATGCGTCATTTGGTATTTTACGAAAGATACAAAACATAATGAAGAGGATTCTCGCTGTCCTGGGAAATGTAGGGCCAACGTCATAACGCTTGACTGAGTTCAGTCTTCATGGCTTGTGGGCATAGAAGAACGAAGAACCGCCATGAAGATATGTGGCCGGGAATCTCTTTGTGTACTGCCACCATCAAATTCTACTGTGTAGCTTTGCGGGGATACAAAAATTCTGTTATTGTTCAGCATTTATTATTTTTGCTGAACTTAAATTATACTCAAAGAACGGATTTATTGCATTGTGGAGATGGTGAGGGAGCAGCCAGTCCACCTATTCTCGACAACGAATGCAGTCTCAGATGTTGAATCAGGCTCTATTGCATGCATTTTTCAGGGTGGCTAAAGCCTGCTGAGAAGTTTTGAGGTGACTGTTTTCCCCACGCATCAGGATTTAGGTTCGCCGTGAAGCAGGGAGAGAATCGCTCCAGCATCCTTACACATCGTCGAGCTTGCAGGAGATTTAATGGTAAAAACCTATAGGTACCAATTTTTGGGTGTAACAGTTACGTTATTTCATAAGAATTTATATGTTATTTGGGCGAAAATTTCATCAATGAGTTTAAAATAATAAATTTCATCCTTTGCATTGCATACCAGATGGCTCATCACGATGCTTTCCTGAGAAACTTAATGTGGTTTTTCTTCGGAACAAATGCCGTTTTGCTTCATCACATGTTTTATTAAAAACCATTTCGAAAAAGTAAACTTAAAAATCCATTTCGGAATTTAGAGCCCCTGTGTGCGCATCTTTATTCTTACGGCCATGAGCGCGCATCTCCTTTTTTGTGACCTTGCGCGCGCATCTGCATTTTTGTGACTAAATACGCACATTTCAAGTTTTGTTTAATTGTGTTCATACATATACCGCATTTGCTCATCGGTGCGTTTGTTGGTCTGAAAGTAGGTGAATATTTAGGATTTATATACATAATACGTCTTAAGATTTTAAACGTTCAGGTGATCTGCAAGTTCAGCAAATTCCAATTTAGTTTCTAACGTTTTGCCCAGATAATTTCCACTCATGAAAACTTGTTAAGCGCTGCTGTGTTTATCTGCCCCCATCCTCTCTCAGGCCAATTGGAGCACATGCTTCCTGAATAATCGAAGCTGGTGATTCTGTGTATATTACGAATTATATTCTATCCAACCTATCTAGGGTTAATATGATCTGTGTGTTGATGTTCAGTGGGCAGGTTTCCCGTGGACCTTTGTGCAACTATTCTGGGAGTAATAACAGAAAACTCCGACACATTGAAAAAACTCTGCAACATCAACACCAATTTGCTACTACCACGAGTCGTGTATATAAAAATGAAATGGAGTAAAAAATGGAAAAGATGACCCCGGAAATCTCCCACATAGCTTCCTGTCATTAGTAAGACTGCACCCCACTTTATATTGATATTAAAATTGAAATCGTGACATAGGACGTTTTCCCCTCACATATGACATATTTTGAAAATATAATTTGTGCACGGTCACTTTTTTTATCAGAAATAAATTCTATCTTTATTAACCAATGGCTTCCATCTCAAATTTTCAAAATGTATGGGAATTATTAAAATGAACTAGGATCAATTTGTTTTCTAAAATAATATAATTGTGCTGCCAGATTTTAAATAGGAATATGCTACATGGTAGTTTGTAATCCTCAAACCACCGGAAAGATATACTGGGAATAATACTTTGATAAAAAAAAAAGTGAAAAATGAAAAGTCAACTAGAGTAATAGGGCTTAAATGCAAATACAAATTCTTTTCCAGCTATAAATCTTGAGTGATCTTTGCGTTTTGTTTTCGAAGTGGTAGAAGTTTTGGGACAATCAATGATTTCTCGCGCCTTCGTTACATATTGGAAATCGGTGAATTTTTTTCTGAAACCTAGTGGTGTGAAACACGTTTTAACGGTTGCTCCAATTAATATCTCAAAGTTAGATTGCATGCATGTCATTTAGCACGTGAACATTACAATATTCCTTTCAATGTAAACATTTCAAGAATAATTTTGTTCTACAATGCTTATTCTGATGACAAGCTAGCTCCCCCTTCCCGTAAGAAATGTTTCTGATACAACAAGCTGCAAAGCAGGGGATAAATGATTTTGTCTTTCTGTACTTTGCTAAGCTTGGCAAACTACAGAAAGACAAAAATCCGAAGTTTAATATGATAGTACTACGTAATGTAACAAATTCGGAAGTTAGATTTGCATGAAGAAAAAATACAGTGATAAGGATAATTACCTTTTCATTCTAAAACTGAATCACCAGAGCCATGCAATTTTCAAGTTTAAAGAAGAGACGCTTCACATAATTGTTAAAATACTGTCTATCAACGCCGAAAATTACATGACTGTGCGTCTGCCACGTATTTTGAGTTATTTATTTTATGTTTTCTGAACAACTGATGATTACTGGCTGTGCTCTGTTTCCTGTATTAAAACGGTCCTCGCTACGAAAAGTTTTCCTATACTTCGACTAGTATAAATTTGATCGTTATTAAAATTCTTCAGTTTCAAATTGCTTCAGAATTCTTTGTTCTAGACAGAGCCTCTTCATCACCTATGTCACTCAAGAGATGGTATTTCTTGTGTGGTGTTCAAAATCAAACTATTTTCATTATATGATATATTTGACTGCAGAAAAGTCATTGAAGGCTCAATGTAAAAGCTTATATTTCGATACAAAAGAATAATTTCCCAAAATACCTCTTGGTGGCGCAGTGGTCAAAGCGATGGCTTCTGATCATTCGCCCGAGATGGATCCTGGTTCGGATCCTAGTGAGGCATGGATGTTGTGTTTTTCCTGCAGCCCTGGCTCTCAGTTTTCCCTGGAATCAGTGCCCCTAAATTAGGGTCGGGCGACTGCTTATAGCCCACTGAGTTGCTCACGGTGGTCGTTAAGGTGCTTCCACCTAAAATCTCTGTCTTATGTTAACAATGGTAAAACTTCTTTACATATTTTCTTCACAATTAATGTATTCCCAAGGATGAAAATTTGCACATTGATAAAACTGACACTAAGTTATAGCATGGTATACTTAATACTTGCTAACATAACCATAATTATTTTAAAAAACAATCATTTTCATTTGAGTAATGTTCAGACCTGTTAATAGATGGGTATATTGATGACGTCAGTAGGGAAACAAATGTTGGATTGCTTAATTGTAGTTATGTTTTCGCAAGAATTAAGTATCCCATGCTATAACTTACAGTTACTTATATCGATGTGCAAATTTTCATCCTTAGGAATACGTTAACTGCGAAGAAAATAGGTACAGAAGTTTTACCATTGGAAACATAAGGCAGAGATTTTTGGTGGAACCACCTTAAACCTCCAATAAAAAAAAGTACCTCCTGATTTGAAAATAAACATTTTTACTGTTTTAGTCACCCATGAGCAAATTCCTTAATGAGATATGGTTTAACTGATGCACAGATTTGAAAATTTATTACTCCACACCACAGCTAATAGTGCTGAAGTCCCATGTATGTTGCACAGATATGATAGATAAATTTTAGGCGGGTCTTTACTATTTATGTCAGATTACCTCAGTCCGTGCAAACTGGAATAACTTCTATTTACGTCAGTTTTACCTCAATCAGTACAAACGTCTTAGCTCCTGTTATGAACATTTCGTTACCTTTCGGTATATATATTTGTTTTACTGCTGGGGATTGTGTACTGAAATTTCTGTAATCGTTTAAAGAGTATTGCTGTTGGTATGTAATGAAAAATGTGAGTTTTACCCATAATTTCATTCAGAAAAAACTAAGTGCTGAAAGAAATATTTCAAGACTCAAATAAAAGAAATTAAATTTAAAAGCCCGTTTTCTATTGTCAATAAATCAGACTTTACAGGTGTCCGGGCTTATGCATTTCATAAACGCTTATTTTTGTTTGTTCTTACTTGTTTGACTCACAAAAAAGTTTTGCATGCGCAGTTTCGGGAAGGGAAGTTTTCTTAATTTTGTAAAATGTTTGGTGGTGTAAAGTTAGGAGTGCAATATTGAAATCCTTCTTGGTGGGCTCCTTAAAAATGCAAATGCTGAAGGCCTGGTGGACATGAATGCTTATCCAGGGAACAGTTCTTCTTCCGGTGTGCAACGAAAGCATGCGCAAATTGAAATACAATCCTGTGGGTTTGGTCTTTCGTTCAATGGGGAAATAATTCACAACTCTTCTAAAGTGAGTCCAGCCCCACGACTGGAAGTAAAGGGGCGGCAAACTAAGAGGTTCCCAGGACGACACAATATCCAAATCAGCTACTGCCTGCTATTAATAAAAGTAAGATTAACAAAAAACTTAGTGCAATAATTTTTATGTCATGTCATCACGATGACGCTTTAACAAGTTTTTTTCTTTTATCATGGTGATAAATACAGAGTTGTTTTATGCATTGTCTTGCAAAATAAACCACGACAAAAGCTCTAAATATGAGACTGGGCTGTAATTTCCGAGAATCTCGCGTTAGGTACTTGATGTTTGAGTCTCTTTCTTTTTGCCGTCCGTGGGTGGTCGTTGTCAATTCCACTCTCGTTCACCAGGTGGCAACACGCGTATGTATCATGTGATGTTTCACAAATCAGTACAAACAAACAAAACCTGTAAAGTGTATTCAAACTGACAAAGGGTATTGAATGGGACTGCTGAATATCATTGCAGTAGTTCTAGAAATATATTTACAAACTCTTAAATACATCAGTGATGTCCGGAAGAAATTCGAACCGCCTATCATAAATACTGTTTGGCAAACGCTTACCAGACAATTTATGCAGAAATCTGTGGGATTTAAAAAGCATATGATGTATTTATCAGCTTCACTGGGGCATGACGGAATCTTGCTGAAAATTATTTTAATCAGAAGTTAAATGTCATGCAACGGAAACGGTTAGTGAATCAGTGGTTTTGATGAAAGTCTTCAGGCCCCCATAAGAAAGCTCCATGAACTTATTTAAATGTTATAACTGCATTTTATATATTAAACCGAGTTATTACTTTATGAGTGTTTAAGAAACCTCCCAGAAACTATTAAATAACATTTTAACTGCGAAATATTCCATTGAGATTCAACGATACAACACCTGCTTAAATTTCATAGCAGTGAAGTTTTTGCATTAAGGTAAGATAAGGAATGCAGTTTTTTTAAGGCTTTGTGCTCTGATGGCAGTTTTGCTACTCACAGATTGTGCCAGAACTTACATTCCTGCAGCATAATTTTTCGATGTTAAGGGAGTTGAGACACTCGTTCTGAATGATACTTTGGATAAATTTTATCTCTTTTTTCATGACTCACGTTTCAGGTTTACCTTGCTATCAAAACATAGCGTTTATACGCTGTAAATAGCAGATTTGTTCAACCAGTTAACGGAACTACTTGATACGCTGATAAAAAAAATTTTAATTGGTGAAGTATGTTTGGAGTGGATCATTCTGAAACGTTTAACATGTTTCAGCGTGCTTTACGTCATTTATCTTCGCGATACAACGAAATTAATCGTTAACTATCAAACGAGATATGTTTGGACATTTCCGATGGAGCGTTGTAGAAGGAAACAGTGACTAGAAGATGGCGCAAGTGCTGGTGACGAGATGTGCACTTCTAGTATCCAGTCCTCACATTAGTTCATTTTTCGAACAATGGGTCTTGTATTCCTATTTTTTCAGAACTTCAGCACCGCGAACGACTCTGAAAACTATAAATATTCGTCGATTGATAATTTAGGTGTATTGGTTTTAGGAAAGGGATTGCGTCACTTCCATGAGAAAAATACGCCACACATGCCTCATCAATGATTCGAACCAGGGCCCTCTCGCATGAACTGTGAGAAGTCAGCGCTTAGGACACTGCCCCAACGGATCTGGACGATCTGTCTTCTTACATACCACTATGAGATCGGATGTACGAGCAACATTTCCAACATCAACAGATCGATGAGTCTGACCCAAGGGGGCGCCGTTTCAATGCGCAGTTGTAATCCCCGTTTTCTCGGATTTGCGCCTGACGTCACACAGGATGCAAAACGCCAATACAGAATTATGTCAGACACAACGGAACTGCAAGCTCGTTCACATGCTTAGAAAAACGTTTCATTTCGGTGAATAGTCCTGTATTGATGTTTATTTAGTAACTACTGTCCCTTAATAACTTGTTGCTTTTGTTCATAATTTATTACTGCCTTATATCGGTGTACCTCAATATGCCCGGACGTGCAGTGGCAGGTTGTTTATCCTACAACCAGAAGACTAAAAGGTTCGGTCGGCTATTATTTACCATTACTTTTCTGCAGATCCTGATTTGGAAATCTGGGTAGTAAAACGTGAACGACATGATTGCTTTAAAGTGAAAGATGCATGAATTTGCTCTAAAATTTTACTGTTGATAGTCATATTCGTGACTTAGAAATCACAATTTGATTTGTTTTGTAGAAATAAAATGTTAAAAATGAATAACATTATCTACTTGTTTGTTCAATCCGTTAACGGAACTACTTGATGAGCTGATAATTGAAAAGCTAGCCTTTAAATAGCTTGGATTTTTAAGAACTTTACCTTCGCACTTTGGCATTACTGTTACAATGGAACGTAGATTAAGTGAAAATCTTGATGAGTTTTGTAAATATGACTTCCTGTGGAAGACGAAGTGAATCAACATGATTGTTTACGGTAATGACTTTATATTTCTTCATTCGAAAGCTGTCAATTTATTCAGTTTTGGTTGGGTGGGTGGGTGATATATTTTTATGGCGCAAGAGCCATATTTGGCCAAAGAGCGCCAGACACAAGATCTTAAAATAAAGATAGGTTAAAAGCGTTGTACAATTATTAAAAACAGGTAGATTTGGTAAAAGTGCGAAACAAGAATGAGGAAAACTTTAAAAGCTAGATGAAGGCTTAAAAACTTTAAAAACTAAATTACGCCAGGCAATTGTTTTGAAGTAGACTGGATAGTACCCGATTCCCACAGCCCCGGATCCCTGATGTACTTTTTATATTAATTTATGTCCATATTTCAGTAATACTTTAAGAATTTTTATTGACAATTCCGGTTACTATTGCCTCAGAAGAGCAAAGTTTATCTGCACTGAAATTAATAAGAAAATATCTTACAACTTCAATGACTCAAGAAAGGTTACCCAATTTGGCCTTACTGTTACAATAGAACATAGTTTAAGTGAAAATCTTGATTACAACTAATGATTTAACTGAAATTAATAAAAAAAAAATTAGAATAAACATGTGGTAATTTTGGAATTTTTACGCCATTTTATATCTTATGTCCAATGGTCAGTGAATAAGACATCCAAGCATACGCAATCTTGTATCGAAAAGAAAGGCTCTGTTTTGTAATCCGGACTTCAGCCTAACCTCCTGCATATTTCATATCATTGCGCTCATCTCAATGTGATGATACAGTGCAATAAAACTTGCTGCCAATGAAATCCACAGGTTTTCTGTTAGGATTCTGGATAACAAGTGGAAAAGCCCTCCTTTTCGAAATTTGTTCAATTGTACTGCCCTGTGGAAGATCCTCGTGGTCATGGGTTCTATATAAATCCTTAGAAAGACCATGGTCAACACTGAAAGAGATCACATTCTAGGAATGCAGCGATTGGCCTAAATAGTTCAAGAGAGCACTGATTGGACAATAAACAAATATGTAAGTAACCCTTCTCTACCCATTATTATAAATCGTCATCCATAGATCAGTATACTCACTTGGGCCCATGAAACCTGCAATACATTTTTTAATCAAATGTTTTATATAAACGGAGCCCCACACACCCTAAGGGTGGTTCTGACCCTAGAAACCTACATTTATTAACCGGAATCAATGAAATGGCTGTTCCGTCTTTCGTCGCCAACTCCACTCCTCTCTGAAGCTGTAACTAGCCACAACGCAATGAGGCTACTCTTCAATGATAAGTTATTTGAGATACGTAATTGCTAACCAATAACAGAATCACTTCATCACCGTGAAGCTACGTAGTTGCATCCAAAAAGAGGCAATACACTGTGAGATTCCTGGGCAAATATCCACATGGAAGTTCTTCATTCCTCTTCCGCCATGGCCTTCGAATACTGAGTTCAATGGAGATCCTCGACCTGCCTTACCTGGGAGGTAACAATCCCCTTCATTATGTTATGTAGCTTTCGAAAGAAACGAAATATCGATGTTTCTTCTCAAGAAGTGCCTCTCTGCTCCTGTAACACAAAATATGCCCTTTTAACAGCCATTTCGAAAAGCGGAACTACAAAACCGTGCGTCTGAGGCATGGTTTAAAACCCAACGATGGCGGCTCTATCTAGTGTAGCCCCTAGAAGGTTCACGTAATGGGGTAGTTTCTATACCTCCGTTTTTTGGCCATTCCCTCAGTTTCTGTACTTTCTGTTCTCTGCTGTACGCCCTTAAATGTTTCTCATATACACACATTCCCGACGACTTTATGAAGAGAGCGTAAAGCCTTAGCAGTTACTATCGCTTCCTGATCGTCTTTGCGCAGCTGCTGACCGTCCCAAGAGCACTACTGGAGTTTCTGCCACGTTACTTTTCAAAATTTTGTCTGTTGTGTGCTGCCATCTGTTTTTTTTTTCAGTTTGAAATAATATTTTGGTTGTGTCGTTTTCCACATCGACATTTTCTCATTCCCAAATAAGCTTCATGTACATCAAACTCTCCTTGGATCATGGATTTCGCAAAGTATCGCTTCAAATAAAATACTCTTCTCTGCGAATATGTCCTTCTGTATAATGGGTGCCCCGAATTTTGCATTTTCCCTATTCGGTGTTATTTTACTTTGGTTCTATGAGAGTAAACCTTCCTCATTCGGCAATGAGCTAGTTTTGCAAAGCGACGATAGATGGTAACACGTTATCGCTGCACAGTTTAGCGTTTCGTTACGTTTTGAAAATGCCAAAGGAAGGGAATAATGTGGATTTTTGGTGGTCCATCACCGCCAAGCCTTCCTTCCTCACATTGCAAGGCTATCATTAACTCTGAGACATAGTTCTCTGCAATACTGATACCAGTCGCAAACTGTTTCAGTGGCTGTGGTAACATCGTCATGTCAGGTTTCTTCAATCGCCTCATCGAAGTACAATCCTTTGGCGAAAGAATACGTCAGAGTCATGACGCTATCAATAGGAATCGGAGCATAATAAATCCACGTTCCAAGTGTACGGGAATAGTACCCAGCATTCCCTGAAGCTTGCTGCTTTGGACACCTGCCTAAACGATGAGACGCAAAATCACGGAGTCATGGAATGGGCCTCAGAACATCTTCTTGAAGTGGGAAACAAGTTCTGTCGTTCACACCAGGAAATACACGCTTCTTCATCCTTAGCAACTTTATTCAAAAACCTCTTCCAATTCCACATATTAAGAGACGTTGCAAGAAACACTCATGAAAAGCTCAGAAAACACTCGCAAATAACTTACGAGTTAACACCAAAAGCTGCGAACTCAGAGGAGTACAACTCGTTACGCAACAAACCGAAGCTATACGATAATAAAATCTGTAGATTTGGAGTGAGCGCTAACGTGGCGCCATCTATCATCGCTTTAAAAAACTAGCTGGGGGCAGAATGCTGAAGTTTAGCCTCTATAAACGCAGATCTGTTGCGATGCTTATGTAACAAATGTTTAATTTTTGGTGCAATGCAATCGGCGCATTCTTGATTCTTTTGAACTCCTTCAGAGACTGAAATAGTAGCATTACAAAATAAAACCATACAGATATCTATGACGAGACAATGCTAGTGGAATCCTTTTCAGCGAATCCATCGCCTAGCATTGGCTAACTACATCGCGGCGCCGAAGATGAAAGTAAAAAATGTTTCTGATTTTCAAGAGACCAAAAGAATTGTTTTGATGGAATAATACCAACACGAATAGTGGTAACTACGTCAAATGTTATAAAGCAGAACGAGAAAAGATGCTTGTCCTTTTGGGAGAGATATAAAAAAGTTATTTTGAAAAATGTTGCAGAAATTTCACTGAATGTTTTCCCCAAATCTATTCTTAAATGAGAGAAATTTTGCTTTCGTCCGTTACCCAGGAATAGTTTTCTTTCCTATAACAAAAAGCTTAGATTTCCTTGTGCTGTATACATACAAAAGAGTGTGCTAAAAGTGCTGCAGATATCGCATTACAAGATGTTTAATTTAGCATATAAAAATGGACTTGGTCTTTTCACGCGTGGGGATCTTTGTCAGAATAAAAGTAGCGGTGGCTCTCACTGACTAAAGAGTTTCGGGTTACCAGGCAATAAGCAATATATCTTAACTCTGAGAAAATATTTCAACCAATTAATTGTTTGGAACGTATTTCCCATTTGTTCAGAAAATGGAGAGTTTAACTACAAGCTACACCCCGTGCTATTTGTTTTGCAAAAATGTGAATAGTGAACGTCGAACTTGCGTATTATCGATCTGTATATCTTGAAACTCTCAGCGAGTACTATATACACTGACGGAAAAAAAATCCTAACACCAAGAAGGGGTTGTGTTAGATAAACGACAGTTGGTAGGCGGTGAGAGTACATCTGTAAGATGACGTCTATGCAAATTTCGCGCTCGGCGCATACGTGTGGCGCTAGTAGCGCCCCTCAGAACATGCAAAGAAAGTTTGCTGTAAATACGCGCTGTAACGTCGTGAGCGTTAGTTATCGTTGAGATTCGACGTAGTGTGTTGATGTTAGTCAAGAATGCCTTTAAGAAGACGAAGAAGCCATTATCAACAGCTCACGGAGTTTGAACGAGGTCGTGTAATAGGGCTACGAGAAGGTGGATTTTCGTTCCGCAATATTGCAGAACGACTTGGCAGGAATGTAGCCACTGTGCATGATTGTTGGCAGCGGTGGTTAAGGGAAGGTACTGCCTCAAGAAGACCGAGTTCCAGCCGTCCACGTGGCACTACTGAAAGTGAAGACCGCCGTGTAGGGCGTATGGCCGTGGCGCATCGTACCGCGTATGCGGCAGCAATTCTAGCTGCAGTTGCCACCACAGTGACACCACGAACTGTTACAAATCGGTTACTTGAAGGACAGCTCCGATCCAGACGCCTTGTAGCGTGCATTCCACTTACTCCAAACCACTGCCGTTTGCAACGTCAGTGGTGTCAAGCTAGAGCTCATTGGAGGACGGAGTGGAGATCTGTTCTGATTTCTGATGAAAGCCGGTTCTGCCTGGTTGCCAGTGATAGCCGTGTGTTGGTTAGAAGGAGGCCAGTTGAGCGCCTGCAACCAACCTGTCTGCGGCCGAGACACACTGGACCTACACCTGGAGTTATGGTCTGGGGAGCAAGTTCCTACGACAGCAGGAGCACTCTCGTGGTTATCCCACGCACCCTGACGGCACAGTTGTACGTCGGTCTGGTGATTCAACCTGTTGTGCTGCCATTCATGAACAGCATTTCAGGGGTGTTTTCCAACAGGATAACGCTCGCCCGCATACCGCTGTTGTAACCCAACATGCTCTACGGAGTGTCGACATGTTACCGTGGCCTGTTAGATCACCAGATCTTTCACCAATCGAGCACGCATGGGACATCATTGGACGACAACTCCAGTGTCACCCCAACCAGCATTAACCGTCCCTGTATTGACCGACCAAGTGCAACAGGCATGGAACTCCATCCCACAAACTGACATCCAGCACCTGTACGACACAATGCATGAACGTTTGCGTGCTTGCATTCAACATTCTGGCGGTTACACCAGTTATTAATGTACCAGCATTTCACATTTAAAATGGCTCTTCTGGCGCTTACAATAAGCTGTGATCTTGAAACCTTAATCGATTAAATATGTTACCTATACAAATGTATTGCCGCCATTTCATTCCTCTACAACTATTTTTTCTTGGTGTTGGGATTTTTTTCCGTCAGTGTAATTTGGGCGAAATCTTCTCTTGAAGTTTATACGCGATGGATGTATGGATGCATCCATCTACCAATGGTGTACAAACTTGTATACATTAGTGGCCATAATTGTGGAAACCTTTTGGAAAAAGCGTATTTTTGAGGTTTGATGGCTCATAACACCACATTGTTTTGGAGTAATACCATAAAATTATATATCAATGGAAAGATAATTTCATCAAAAATGTAATGCAACAGAGTTTGTTCAATTATCTGGATTCTATGAAAAGTCATAGCCAAATAACCAGAAAAAGGAAGCACAACCTGCTTAGGTGGATATGAAGTAGCTTTCCTTCATCTGAATGTAACCAATGAGCATGAGTGTTTAGAGAGCTAATTAGGTGTCATCTTGTTTTGGCAATGAGCCAATCAGATGTCATATTGTTTTGGCAATGAGCCAATCAGGTCACAGTAGGATTCAGCTATTGATGTCATGTATTGGAGCTGAGAGGAGGACATTTGTCAGTGTGCTATGTGATTGCTTGTTGGTTTTTTTTTGTGTGTGTGTTCTTTCATTTAGTGAGCTTGTAAAACGTAATAAAATTAAAGAAATGGAGCAAAGAGTTGACTGGTCATCCAGAAAGCGATGTAAAATAGTACTATTAAATGAACAAAGCTTCAGTTATGAAGAAATTAGAAGAAAAATTGGTGGAAACTTAACCAAAGGTGACATTTCTAAATTTTTGAAGAGGTATAGGGAGACTCAGTCACTACAAAACCAGACTGGTAAAGGCAGGAAAAGGTGCACAACAGCAAGTGATGATAGAAGAATTAAGAGACTGTGCCTAGGTGACAGAAGAAAATCATCTGGGTGTATACAAGATGAAATGGCGCAATGCAATGTGAGGTTGAGGGCAAGGACTGTTCGGCGCAGACTGCAGGAATATGATCTTAAAGCTAGAATTCCACGAAAAAAGCCATTTTTATCTCTCAAACAAAGGTTGAAAGATTAAACTGGGCTAAAATCCATGTTAACTGAACAGCGGAACAAATATACAGTGTTATTTGGAGTGATGAGACCAAAATCTCCCTGTTTGGTATTGATGGCATAAAATAAGTAAGAAGAAGATTTGCATCCTGATTGCATTACATGAACCGTGAAACACCCAGTTAGTGTTATGATCTGGGGTTGTATGACATCAAAAGGTGTGGACAGAATTTGCGTGATTAATGGAAATATAAATGGACAAAAATACATTCATGAAATACTTGAGCCTAAACTGAAGCCTTCCCGCACGTGATCTTTTCAAAGATAATGAAATATTTATATTTCAGCAGGATTAATCTCCATGTCATGTTGCTGCTGTGTGCAAAATGTGGTTTCAAGATAATCATATTCCCCTGCTGGAATGGCCTGGGAATAGCCCAGACCTTAACCCCATCAAAAATCTATGAAACCGACTAAAGAAACTTGTTAGCCAGAAGCAACCCAGCAATAAAACCCAATTAACAGAAGCAATAATTCAATCTTGGTTTCACCTTATAACAGCTGCAGAACTAAAAAACCTGGTTCACTCCACGGGAAGGCGTTGTAAGGCCGTAATTAACGCTAAAGTTTACCCAACTAAGTATTAACTGACATTGTGAGAATTTTTGTATATCTCATTTTTTCTATGTGTTTCAATTTTCTTCTTTATAACTGCTGTTCTAATACAAAATCCTTCATAACGTTATTGCATTACATTCTTGATGAAATTATCTTTCCATTGATATATAATTTTATGGTATTACTCCAAAAACAAGTGGTGTTATGAGCCACCACACCTCAAAAATACACTATTTCCAAAAGGTTTCCACAATTTTCGCCACTACTGTAGTATGCTTCGAACTTTTGCCAAACGACGGATAGCAAGTTTGGGACTTTTGTCAGAAGATGTACTTAACTGCACCTGGCAATTCAGTGTTACCCTTCTCGCTCTTCTCTAACGTAGAATTACTTGAACGAAAAGCAAACTTTTTGTGTAGATTTTCGGAAGCTGTATGACATACAGTGTGAGAGCAAATCAGTTTGGGCACCAATCTAGCACTGTGTAAAATTTACACTGAGGCCACGTAAAAAGGCTTAGACTCTAGAAGATGCTCACTGGTATGTCTTACCATTGCCCGTGTTGGAGCTTCCATAAACCCGAGCTGAAGATTCCCATGGCTCAAAATGCCTTCCATCAGGTATATTTCATTCGAGATGGAAGGCCATGAGTAAACATGCAAGTCACCTTAGTAATCATCAAAACGGACCTGAATTTACGGGCTTTGGGCCATGGCGCGCTGGCCTGTTGGAACATTCCTGTCTTTGTGTTGAAACACTCTGCATAAATGAGTCTAGCTGGTCTGTAATGATCGAATGGTATGAGGTTGTGTTCAGGGAACAAAATATCGCTATCAGGCGAATGAGATTGCCTCAGTAAAATATCACCCAGAGCATTACCCCCTGTCACTTACCTGTTGGGGTATTTTTGGATTTTCCTTCAAAAAATTAGTTCTCAAGCTGTAATTCGTTTTATTTATTATATTTATATTGTGTTCCTTTGGTCATCGGGAAAGACGCGATAGCTGCTTCAAGCCATTAGTCTCTTGCACCAATGAGCTTTTGCCAAAGCGTACCTGCACTTTAGCAAGCTTTCTCCCCTCCAACTGAACACGTGGTTCACATAAGCGTAGTGCTTGAATTGATGTAAGAAATCATTGCGGCAAAGAGGGCTCCGTCGTCGAAGAGTGCTGTTTCTCCTTCCGTGCGAACCTTGTCACCTCGAAATCGGTTGTGTCCTGCCACTCCGCATGTCGTCAGGCTTAAACAAGACGATACGCAGAAGGTTGTTGGCTGTACATACGTCAGCAGAAGGACGTAAGGACGGTCAACAGTAAACAGAAACTGTAGGTCCTGATGATGGACCTACCGTTTCTATTGATGTAAGGCGTGAACCTACGTCCACTTATGCTCATGCTGTGACTCCTATTCCATTTGTCCAGGATTCCTCTACGCAATTATCTACTTTGACCCGCAGAAATCGTGCGAACCTCACTGGCTGAATCTGCTGGATCACATCATTGGGGCCGTGAACGTTCAGTGGTTTTTCAGAATCTGATCGAAATAGCTCTCACGACATATTTGAATGGGTTGGGTCAGACTCCTCGACCGAATCCTGTTGGAAAATTTTCTCGTTCATCCGATAGCACAGTGGTATATCTGAAGACCCATTTGTTCCAGCCCTCTGGTGCAGTGCCCTAACCGATGGCTTCTCACAGTTCGTTCGATGGGGCCAGGGTTCGAGACAGGGATAAAGAATGTATTGTGTGTGTCTCGTCCCCTTCACTGGAACCAGAACTCCTAAATTAGGAACTGACGACTGCTTGTAGTAGCTAGAGCTGCTCACTGTGGTGAAACCCCCCAAAAAACTGAAAATACAAAACTCATCGTGCGAAAGATGAAATGATGATGCGAAGACTAGGTACCCAGGGTGCTCATCTTACCACCCAGCATTTGCATTACCTCCTAGTTACCGTTTTATTTTCCAAGGTAGCACCGGAAATATCCAAACATATTCTTATTGATAGTTGGCTATGGAATTCGTCTCATCGCGAAAACAATGACGTTAAGCACGGTGAAACGAGTTAAAACTTTTAGAATTATCAACTTCAAATGTACTTGACCAACTCAAAATTTCTGGCCTGCTATTTATAGCTCACTAATGCGGTGTTCCGATATCAGGACAAAACCGTAGCATGTGTTTAAAGAAAGAGATAAAATTTTACCATAGAGTCATTCAGGCCGAACGTCTTAACTAACTTGAGCGTTTCAGAATTATTGTATAAGAACCTAAAAAGCTTCTTGGAACATATATGAATAGCAAAACTGCAATGAGAACAAGAAGCCTATAAAACCTGCGTTTCTTTTCCCCTTAAGGCTTACTACCATAAAATTTAGGCAAGCGTTTCATCGTTGAATCTCAATTAAATTTTCTGGAAGTTGAAATACTATTTCATAGTTTCTAAAACACTCAAACTTATATCAGTTCAGCATATAAAATGTAGTTACAAAAATGTAATAAATTTATGTACCTTTCACATGTATTTTTTTTATATACGCCTCTAGACGTTCCTCAAAGATACTGGTTAACTGATCATTTCCGATGCATGGCATTGTAACTTCTGACTAAAAACATTTTCTGCAACATTCCTTTACGTCTAGAGTGTGTATCTGAAGTTGATAATTATGCCATTCTCTTCAAATCCATCAGAATATTGCTTACGATGTATGGTACGCATTTGCCACACATAATTCATGATGAATGACTCAAATTCTCGCCCGGCATCATGGATGTATTTCAGAACTTCGTAAATATATTTTTAGAACTAATACAAGGATATACAGTAGTAGCTATTGCCTATCTGAATATACACCGCCAGTTGTATTTTGGGAATTTATTTGTGAAACATGATACATACGAGTGTTGCCACTTGGTGAACGAGAATGGAATTACAAATCCGTCACACTCGCACCATGCACGATAGAAAATGAAATTTAAACATCATATACCTAACGTATTACCAGAAATCACAGTCCACTGTCATATATTAGCAATCGTGCATTTTCTTGCAAAATAAGCCACCCCATTTTCCACCATGCTGCGAAGGATAACCTTATTATTACACTCCTAGTTTTGCACTAGCAAAACATTTTTCAAAACTAATGAAACATCCCTTCCGGGAAAAGCATATGCAAAACTTTCGCTTTGTGAAAAAAACAACAACAAAAAAACTATAAGGGTTTTACAAAGACAAAAGCATGGATACCTGAAAATGAAGCCCTGATCATGGACAATGGGAAATATGCTTTTAAATTTAGTTTTTGTCTTGAATTATTTCTCTCTGAACTAACAGCAATTACACATTGTATTATATTTCGGATTTTTATCTTTCTGTAGTTTTCAAAGCTTAGCACCCCCCCCCCCCCTGCTTTGAATGCTGTCGTATCGAAAAAATTACTAAAAGAGATACACTTGTCATCAGACTAGACTTCGTAGAAAAAGGTTTTCGTGAGATGAATCTTTGTATTTAAAACAACATTACAATATTCACGAAGCAAAGTGGCATGCAGGCAAACTAACTTTCAGATATTAAATGAAATAAACGTTAAGGAGTTTCACACCATTTAGTTTCAAAAGAAGAAAATAAACAGATTTCCAAAACATAACAAAAGTGCGAGAAATCATTGTCTGAACTAAGACTTCTACCAGTTTGAAAACAGAACGCAAAGGTCACTGAAAATGGATTGCTCGAAATGATTTTTAGCACGTCTTTTGTGAAAAAAGATCGTGCTTATGTTATCACATTGTCCGTCCATCTGTGGACATCATATTTGCGAATTTAGTCCGATTTGAAAAATTCTTTTCGCATTGGGAAGCTTGAAATGTGAGAATAATGTCCCTTGCATTCCAGGTTTTCTTTCGATGCACAACTTCGCCGGTAGAGCGCGTAAATGCAGATGATATCGAACTCAAAATGTATTGTATACCATCTATCTGCTTCTAAAAATCAGATTCATATTTTCCCTTTCGATGCCATTTATATCGAAGAATATTTTAGGTACAGTTACTTTTTCAAGTAATGCACAGCTTTTCCGTTAGGCGAGTAAAAGTAAATTGAGTTTTTCCGATATCTCTGCTTCTAAAACTCCGATATGAAAACTTCTTCCTGCATCGGATCTCTTGATAGGAAATGTTTAGCATATAATTTCTAATATTTGCTAAAGAATGGTTTGGGCACCAGGTGCGTAAGTGTTTATATCTGTTTCTGATGCATTTGGAGCAAAATCTAAGCTTCTGAAAACTCAAATGAAAAACTTTTTCGTGGGCCCATACCGCTCGCTTCGGAAAACCTTTTGAGAACATCTTTAGCTTAACATAATGCATATTTTTTCCTCCAAGAGGCGTAGACGTATATTTTATTTCTGTCGATATCTCTGCTTCTCAGAATCCGATTTTAAAAATTCTTTGTTGAAGAGCATTTCCGGTGCGGGAGAATGTTTCTCATATAATTCCAAGATTTTCTTAACGCACAAGTTTGCCAGTCGAGGGCTTAAGCTCACGTTTTTGTTTACAGCTATATCTGTCGGACGAAAACGTCTACTGAAACAATTATTTTTCGGTTAGATAGTACTCACTATGAAAATTCTTTGTATGTTTTCTCCAAAAATAATGCACAATTTTGCCGCCAGGTGGCGCAAACGTTTAATTTGTTATCAATATCTCCTCTTCTACACGTGCGATTTAAATAATTCTTTCAACACTGAATGTCATTTACCTTGTGGAACACTTCAGATTCGTATTTGAGGAGTTTTATAGTTCATAGTTCTGTCGCTAGATGGTGTTTGTGTACTTCTGTTTGCAGCTGTATCTCCCGTTCTAAAAGTGCGATTGAGAAATTTATTTTTTACTCAATGCCATTAGCTACAATAGAGATGTCGAACATTCTTCTCTTTAAATAATGAACAGATTTCCTGGTAGGGTAATAAAGGTAGGGTATAAACCTTTTTGTCGTTATCTCTGCTTCTGGGAGACGTATTTCAAAAGTTTATTTTTTCCTTAGCATAGCTTTTTCCATGAAGAATATTTTTCTCTTACTTTCAACTTTTCTATTATACAAAATTCTTCCGCTAGAAAGCGTAGAGTTATATCATGTTTCCATCTATATTTCTCCTTTTAACTGTTCGAGTTGAATATCTCAGTCTCCATTACCTTCCTTCTGCTATGAGAAATTTTATGTGCGCCATATGTGAATTTTCGTAGCATACTTTTTAGCCGCTGGCAAGTAGTTGTTTCTATTTCTGGATGTTTTATCGATTGTAGAAATACGGTTGTTTCTTTTCCTAACCGATTCCATTGACTTTGAATAACTTTGTTATATTTTATTCGCGTCGAAAAAAATTCAAAAGACGTGCTCATAACAACCAAACATTTGATGTCATTCTTTTTTTTTTTAATTTCTTTGAATGCCCTTTTTGTTGTGTGTGTGTGTGTGTGTGTGTGTGTGTGTGTGTGTGTGTGTGTGTGTGTGTTTTTACATTTTTCTTTGCTTTTATCAATGGATTTTTTATCCACATATATAATGTTTGATGTAATTAGTGTGTTAAAACTGCCGTGTAACATGCCTATGTTTGAGATCTGGCAGTGGAGTTTTATTATTTTAGAAAAAATTGATCCTAACTGATTTTAATAATTCCCATAAAATTTGAAGCTTTTAAAAAATAGAGATAATACTCTTGGGGTAAATCTTGAATTATTTTGAAGCAAATAATGGCGAAGGAGGCTTCGGCTAATAAAGATTCAAAAGGTTTTTTTGTACAGTCACCAGAAGAATAACACTTAAGTTTTTTTCCTCTGGTAATAAATATACCTCTTGCGCACAGAGCTAACGCACTCTTTAAGGCTTTTTAATGTGATCTGTTTACTGTACGTTCCTTTCATGGCTGTATAACAGCAGGGTTCAAATTACTGCCAGAAAAAAAATTAGTTATTTGACTTTACTCCTGTGCGAGCATAAAAGAGGAATAAATAGTTTACCAAAGGGACAACAAATTCATATATATTATTCTGTTTGTGCCTTACGGAAGGCAAGTATACCAATAAATCAATAGGTAAATATAAATAAATCTAGACTCGAAGTCCTGATTGAAGGGCTTTTTTTTTATTTTACGCGCTGTAAGCCAATACCGTTTACAACAATCGCGTGGGTGTGTTTCACAGCGAAGCTGGATGTACATATCAGAATCTTCTCATAGGAATCGCACGCCTGCCCACCAAGGTAGCAGGATGCTGTGTCAAATATATTGGAGTTATGGTAATCAACGAGCATATGAGTTGCTGCTTTTGAAATCTATATTGAAATTAATTTTTCACCAATAGGCTTACTTGAAAAACTAATTTAAAGAATGCCTGACAATTATGTAACAAGTAATTTGCCCATTATGTCTCAGGTCGCATTACGTGTTTATCTCCTTCCAAGAGTTTCACGAAACTTATACGACTAAAGATATCGTTTGTGTATAAATTTGGATTTGGTAAAGTAATTGAAAACGTGTCCACTAATCAAATTGCACCGAGTGATCACTGAATTATGACCACCCCTATCAAAAGTTACGTTGACTACGTGATTTCCGAGAAGGTACGATTAGTCGTCCGATGTAGCATATACAAGGTGTGAGTGAAGCAGTAGGTAGTAAAATTGGGAACGTGATGGGCAAAGGGAAAGATTTATAGGGCTTTGAAAGAGGACAGATTGTGGGAACTCGGAGAGCGGGCGCATCGATTTTCCAAACCACTGAACTGGTGGGTTGTTCGCGAGCTGCCGTAGTTAAAGTGTATCAGGACTGGCGTGAAAATAGTCAAGCAACGATCCAGAGGCAAAACTGCACAAGACAGCAAAAGGTTGATGTGAGAAGTGAGCGCCGGGTCCGGCGACTCGTACAGGCCAACAAACACAGCACTGTTGAACTGTTGACTACCCAATATAACAGAGGTCAACCCGGAACAGTATCTGTCATGACCATGGTCGCACGCTCGCACGTATGGGCTATAAGAGCAGACGACCCCCTAAGCACGGTTCATCGGCGTGAAAGAGTCACCACCTGGTGCAAAAATCATGCAAGTTGTACGTCGGATGACTGGAAAAAAAGTGTGCTTGTCTGACCAGTAGCGTTTTTTATTCCACTCCGTGGATGGTCGTGCACGTATTTGGCGCAAAAAACATCAGGCACTCAATCAATTCTGCATGGTCTCCACAGTGAAAGCCGGTGGAGGCTATTGTATGGTGTGGGGCGTGTTTACCTCGCATAAAATTGGACCCTGGTGCATGTGGAACAACGTATGACTGGTGCCCACTATCGTTAATTGCTTGCTGACTCTGTACACCCAGCAATGTTGCACTTTTCCCCAAATATCAACGGTCTTCCAAGATGAAAATGCGCCGAGCCATGGGAATGGTTTGAAGAACACAGATCAGAGTTCCAGCATATCGACTAGCCACCGATTTCCGCCGATATCAATCCCATAGAGCACTTGTGGGACACTATGGAAGGTCATATCAGGCGTTTGGACACACCGATCACCTCCACACCTGAATTGAAGGCTGCATTACACACAATTTGGTAGGCCATACCTCCCAAATGCTTTCGGCATCTTATTGAATCGATGCCACATCAGATATCTGCTGTACTGAGGGTGAAAGGAGGACCTACAAAGTATTGGATCGATGCATAAGTTCATGCCGTTTTATTTCACGAGTGTTTCCCAGGTCAGTAGTGACGGTGCAGATAGCCAGTTGTATATCAAAATGTAGCCAGTAATATCGCGTATCTAAATCATATTGCGTTGTGTGATTGTGGCTAATGGTGTTTTGATTTTCAGGTCCAGAAGTATGGAGTGTTAAGTAGAGGGGAATGAACATTTCCGACATCTGCTCCTCTACGAGTTTAACAAGGGATCCACAGCAGCCGAGGCTACTCGACAAATTTGTGCTGTGTATGGGGAGGATGCTATTGTTCCGAGGACAGCCCGCAAATGGTTTGAGCGGTTCCGAGGTGGACAATTTGACCTCAACGACCCTCCTCGCCCAGGTCGTCCATCTCACTTTGATGAGGATCGTTTGAACCATCTCATCCACTTGGATCCGCGTCAAACCACACGCGAATCGGCCACTGAGATGGACTGTGATCAGGCCACAGTGGTGCGACACTTCAAACGTATGGGAAAGGTCCAGAAATTGGGGACTTGGGTGCCTCACATTCTCACCGAGAACAACAAGAATCAGCGTGTTGCCATACGTGGTTCCTTGCTCTCCCGTTATCGCGAATTTTCTCAGCAACACAAACCCTTTCTGTCACGAATTGTTACTGGAGATGAAAAATGGTGCCTGTACGGGAATTTCAGGGATCTGAGGGAATGGTTAAACCCAAACGAGGCACCCACACCACGCCCAAAACATGACCCTTCATCCTGAGAAGATCATGTGTGTCTGGTGGGACATGGAAGTCATTCACTGGGAAATGCTGCCGAGGAATCGGACCATCAACGCTGCACTCTATTTGTGAGCAAATCCGCAGTGTGGAGGGAGCAATTCAGCAAAAATGGCCACATCGGCGCCAATGTGTCCTTCTCCAACATGATAACACACGCCCTCAAGGAGCAAACATGACTAAAACGGCCATTCAGGTCATGAAATGGAAGATCCTTCCACATCCGGCCTATTCCCCAGATTTCGCTCGCTTCAGACTATCACCTGTTCCAATCTCTGTCAAATGCACTCCGTGGCAGAACGTTCAACAATGATGTTGATCTCCAGAATTTTTTCGATGATTTCTTTACAGCAAAACCTGCACGTTTTTTCAAGAATGGCATTGCAGACCTATCCAGGCCTTGGGACACCATCGTAAACAATGGGGGTATACATAGTTGACTGATTCAGTTTTCCCTTCTGATGTAATACATTCCTGTAGTGTGGTGAAAAAAATGACATGAACTTATGCATGAACCCAATATTAGGTAGGTGGTCATAAATCAGTGATCACTCAGCTTATTACTAGAAGGACCAACCACCCTTGTACAACTTAAATACTGGACTGGATTCCAAGGGGCAGGAAAACGTCCTGATGGCGACGTCGTGGGAGATGAGTGGATGCAATTCGGAAATATGTCGGAGTGACATGGAGGATACAGGCTTCCGATAGAAAGTTGAGAAAGAAACTTGAGGAGCGAGCATTACCCAGCAGGGGATAGGTGTTATTGATATTTACGTTAATAAATGGAAATACAGATTTTCTACATCTATCGCGGAAAAATCAATTACTTTATCTCAGCTTTTATATAACTAACATTAATTCCTCTTACACGTAAAATTTTTAATTCTTCTGTATTTTCACTCACTTTTTGATTCACTGCTAATCGCGATATAATACAAATTTATTGAAAAACCAAGTCCGTTTGTTTTATTTCTTTTTCACAGTTTTGAACAGAAATTTTGAATCGCTTATGATTTAATTAAAGCTTTCAGCAAGAAAACATATTGCAGCATACTCCAGAAATGAAAGCTCTTAAGTATTTTTTTTTATCTTCCTAAAAACCTACGTCTTCGGTACTTAAGTATCAATTGGTTAAAACGTCATGAAATTTAATTTTTATGTGTGTGTTTTTTTTTACTGTGGTTTAGAGCCCAGCTGTTTCTGCAAAAAGAAACTGAAATACTTTGGCTTTGAACTTCTTTTGAAGAACTAATTAGGAAAATAAATAAGATATATAAATGTAGGTGTTAATTTTTTTGAGATGAATAATATGAAATAAAGTTATCTCGATTTGCTTAAAGTATAATGAGTAGACGTTGACTAAAATTGTAAAATATGAAATCAAAATAATTCGGAGTTAATCTAGAAATATTAATTACTTATTACTAAAATTACTTTCTCCTAGTTCCTATCTTTGAAAATGTTGCTGAAATGAGTCAAAATAAAATAGCTACTGTTTAACACTGTGCTGTTATTCATATCGACACATTACTGAAAACAGAAAAACCTTTAAAACCGATGATAATTCAATTTAAATGTTGTAAAAAGTAATACGTTAGATAAGAGGTTTTCAACACGTGTCATGAGAGACCATTTCCTCATAAGAAATTGTAAACTGAAAAAAAAAGGAAATTGAAACAAAAATTGTTACTTTTTTAATTTTATTTTCTAGTGGTTTTTCGTTTTACACTACTTTCGATTGAACTTTGATTAATAAATCGCATATTTTGAATGTCATTTCACCTGTATGATTGACAGTGGATGAAACAAGTACATTCATGCATATTTAATGATCCATTTATTCGCTTCGTCATGCGGATCTCAAAGTGAACTGGGCTACATTGACGCCACATGGGCTTCAAAAGAAGCAGCTTCTCCAAAGGCAAGATGTTCTTGCAATATTTCATAGCAGAACTGAGTGCATACTACATCCGGTACACTCGCTGGATGTTGTATCGATTGATTGATGAAAGAACAATGCGAGAGAAGAATTTCTGTCATGAAGTTTCAGGTTATGTCAAAAACAACGAATAGGACGTAGCCGAACCACAAGAAATAGCAGCTCCATACCATTCTTCTGCCTCCACCAAATTCCATTATCGGGTAGACACAGTCCGGAGAGAAAAGGTGCCTTTCTCAGGGAAACAGCCTGGTAGAGTGTGTACCGTGACTTGTCAGTCTAAACCACAGTTTTCCATTGGTGTACATTACACTGAAGTGCCAAAAGTCGTGGGATAGCAATAAGCTAATGTTGAACTGGCGCTGTCGTCGTATAAAGGCTTCGACCCAAGCCACGATTTTTATCAGTTGCGAGGTGTAATCTCGTGAGTAAGGTTGAACACAACCGCCAGTAGGATTATGGCAAGCCAAAGTGAATTATCGGAGTTTGAACGAGGCATGGTAGCGGGAGCCAGACGGATGGGACATTCAATTTCTGAGGTTGTGCGAACATTCAACATTCGTTGATCCACGGTGTCACGTGTGTACCGAGAATACCTCATGGAAGGCATTACCATCCACCGTGGACGGCGCAGTGGCTGACCACGGGTACTAAATGCCCGTGACCAGCGGCGTCTGACCATGATTGTCCATGCTAAGAGACAAGCGACACTGGCTCAAATAACACCCACATTCAATGCAGGAGGCACCAGAAACATATCCATCAGGTCAGTGCAGCGTAATTTAGCGTTCATGGGGTATGAGAGCAGAAGACCCACCAGAGTGCTTTTGTTAACACCACGACATCGGACACAGAGCCTCATGAACACGGTAATTTGACCCTGAAAGACTGGCAACATGTAGCTTGGTCCGATGAGTCACGCTGCAGACCCTAGAAGGTCATGGACCTAAGTTGTCAGCAAGGCACACTGTGCAAGCTGGTGGTGGTTTCATACATGTGAGGAGTGTCTTTACGCGGTTTGATTTGGGTCATCTGCTCCTCATAAACATGTCATTAAACGGTAATCGCTTTGTTGTTCTACTGGGTGACCATTTGCAGCCCTTCATGTACCCCAACAACGATGGGATTTTCCAGGCGGACAATGCACCATGCCATCGGGTTCAAGTGGTCCAAACTTTGTTCGAGGAGCATTCTGGACAGTTCCGACGGATGGTGTGGCCACCACGTTCGACCGACATGAACCCAATAGAGCACTTATGGGACGTGGCGCAAAGGCCCATTCGCACCGAAGATCTTGCATCTACAATTACCAGGAGCTATGGGCGGCTGTTCAGACGGCATGGCTCAACATCTCTCCATAAGTCTCCCGGCCGCTTGTGGAATCGATGCCACGTCGAGTTGCTGCACTTCTCCGGGCTAGAGGAGGTGCTACACGAAACTAGGTACGTATCTCATGACTTTTGGTACTTCAATGTATAAGATTGACGTACCCACGCTAATCAGCAAGTGGCATCAGTCGAAGTGATTGGCGGCTTGTACATGGATGGCTGATACACCGTGGTAATCTGTGTCGTGAAACGCGCCCTGCGAACTGTACTGCTGCTAACATCAGAGACGTACCTACGCTAATCGGCAAGTGGCATCAGTCTCACAAAGGATTTGCATGGTTTGAGAGAATGTAGATTTTCGTTCGGAGCGGATAGTCCTTCTTGAAGATGTATCACGTTCTGTTAGCTTCGGAGGTTTACCAGGTCATTTCTGGGCAGATACAACCCGCTTTCATTTGCATACCGCATCACCAACCGTCAACCAAGGAATCTCCAATACTGCTCAAAAATTCATGTATGGTGCGATTGCTTATGTAGCACCCTGTTATCAATCCAAACTGAAAACAGGGCGTCGGAACTATGTTTTGACAACGGGGGCAAGATATTAGGATATAACGTTTTTTTGTCAGATCATATAACCTACTGTGCTGTTCTAAAACAGGATGTGATGACCTCATTTGAACATGCACCTGATAAAACGCTTATATCAATAAAATTTAAATTAATATAAAACTTGATTATATTTTTATTATAGGGTTTGGACACAAAATATTTTACTAATATTATCATTATCATCATCATCGTCAACCATTGTCAATCCACTGCTGGACGAAGGTCTCTCCAAGCCTCTTCCACAACGGTCTGTCTTGTGCCAGTCTCCTCCATGTTACTCCCGCTTACTTTCGAATTTCATCCACCCATCTCCCATGTGGTCTTCTTCTGGGTCTTTTCCTTTCCCTTGGAATCCAACCTAAAATTTCGGCTGTCCATCGATGGTCTGTCCTTCTAGCAGTATGTCCAGCCCATTGCCATTTCAGGGATTTAACTCTGATCATGATGTCTTCCACTCTTGTCATTTTTTGGATCCACGAGTTCCTCTTCTCATTTCTCCTGGTTAAACAAAGCATGCACCTCTCCATGCTTCTTTGAGTTGTTTGCAGCCTTTGTATGTCTCTTTTAGTTAAGGTCCAAGTCTCTGTTAAATTGTTTTTTGATTTAGACAACTGCACATTAGTATGAATTGCACCAGAGCCGTAGCCCTTAGGTTATAAATCCAACAACATGTGTATAAAGATTTATCTTATTCCCCCCCCCCTTTTTCTATTATCTCTCCGTAAAAAAAAGAGGTATTTTTAATTTATTGTTTTTGTACTTTGATGAAATAGAAACGTTTCTGCTCTTCTTATCAAAACATAATACATTTTAAGAAAAAAAAATCAGGATAACTATTACGAGGATTGTACCGAAGTTAATTCAAAAGTGGGCATAACTTATTAACTGACAGAGGTCGTTCAAATTGCACATGTTTGTAGATTAACTCTTCCTATATAATAACCCTTCTTCTTTATTTCAGGTAAATACTGAATTCCAAGCAGAAGCAACTTGCCGTCATTGAGTTCAGGAAGGGTGCAGGCTGTCCGACATCCACAAAAGGCTACAGAGTGTTTACGGAGATGACACTATTGACAAGAGCAATGTGCACAGATGGAGGAAGAAGTTTAAAGAAGGGGAAACCAGCATTGAAGACAAACCACACAGTGTGAGACCATCATATGGGACCACTAACACGAATCGTCAGCGAATGGACGAATTGATTCGCGCGGAGAGACGAGTCACAATTCTTGAGCTTGCTGCACAACTGGACAGTGGTAACAATTCCATATAGCAGATGGTGGAAGGCTTGGGGTATTGGAAAGTGTGTACAAAGTGGGTACCTCGGCAGTTGACATTCGATTTGAAGGATAGAAGGGTGGAAGTCTGCTCTGATCTGCTGGAAGCGTTTGAATCCAATGAAGACACGTTTTCTCCCGATTTGGGGACAGGGCATGCAACGTGGGCGTATCATTACGATCCGGAAACAAAAAATCAATCCATGGAATGGTGTCACACCTATTCACTGAGGCCTAAGAAGTTCAAGAGCCAACGATCAGCACAGAAAGCCATGGTGACTATTTTTTGGGATGACAGGGGTGTCGTTCTCCTTGATTTTCTGGAACGTGGCCGTACCGTGACCAGCGAGCGGTACAATGAGACACTCAAGAAGCTTAGAGAAGCCATAAGGAGGAAGATACCGAAAAAGAATCTGAAAAGTATCCACATTCACCATGACAATGCGAGACCACATACATCTTTGGCAACAAATCAGGCTATCAGCAAATTAGGCTGGTCGGTAGTTTCCCACCTACTGCACAGCCCAGATTTGGCGCCCTCCGACTTCCACATGTTCGGTCCAATGAAGGACAGTCTCTGGGGACAACGATTTGATGACACAGACTATGTGAAAGTGACTGTGAAGAAGTGGGTACAACAGTCCACACTTGAATTTTTTCAAAGAGGATCCGAGAGTTGGATTCAAGGATTGCGCAAATGCATCGCTTGTGATGGAGACTATGTTGAATAGTACTTTTGTATAGAGAAAGGGTTACTCTACCAACATCTGCAACTAAAACGAACTCTGTCAGTTAATAAAAAAAATGTACCCACTTTTGCATTACTTTCGGTACAACCCTCGTATTTAATAAGACTGTTAGTTCATGAGACGGCTGGCCCGGTGGCTCAGTGTTCTAAGCGACTTTCGGCGGCGTGGGCCATGGCTGGAGTCCCGGAGGAGGCATGATCCCTTCCTCTCCCTGTAACCAGTTAGTCCCAAATTAGGAAGGCACGACAGCCCATAGCCCTTAGAGTTGCTTACGATGTGTCCTTAACCCCCAAAATAAAAAAAAATGTTAATGAGACGGGTTTTTTTCTCATACTGATAACTGTTAGGCCGGTACTTCGTGAAACTTGTTTTCCTCAAACTTGGAAAGCGAAAGGAGTTTAACCAGCTTCTCAGGAATGGCATTGACAATTCAAATGGCTGATAATTAAAATAGAAAATAATGTTTAGTTTTGTCAGAAAGAATTTTAAATGGTATGAAATAAAAAAATCCAAAGATTTATCCGTTTTCCGATAACAGACATAACTGAAAAGGAAGAGACGTGAGGGGGCAAATGTGATGTTTTTCCCCTGCACGCAAATGAGCACGGGGGTAGCTGCTCCCCGCGGTTCTGACGCCACTGACTGGAAGTAAGTTAACTATCAACCGGGGCATCTTGCATTTACAGTCGTGCTCTTGTTCTAAGAGAATATTAATAGCTGGGTCTGTGATGCGATGCTGGCGTAGAATCGAGCTCACTGTCAATATAAGGATGTCCCTCTATAAATGGTTGGGTACCCCACGGGATTTTTCATGCTCCCTATGGTTCCACAGATCTCTAAGCGGCTCGGGTATACGGGGGTCCTAACAAAAGTTCTGCACACAGTCCATTTCTGAGAAAAGCGTGAAGTAGCGAAGAAAACTTACCTTATTGCCGCTCAATGTACTCCCATCCGCTGCTAATGACAGCTTGGTATCGGTGATGTAGGTCTTGGATGCCCCGTAGTACGCCATCTTTGTTCAGCTGCCGTATTACTCGGGTCACGTCCAATGACAGTTGGTCCAGCTATTCGTAGCGGATGCCACGAAGCCGATTTTTTAACTTTGGGAAAAGATCAAAGTCGATTGGACTGAGATCAGGGCTGTATGGTGGGTGGGATAAAGTTTCCCAGCCATATTTCGACAAAAGTCCCCGTGCCGACGCTGCACCATGACACGATACGTTGTCATGCAGCAAGATCGCTTTTGTCGGTCTCAAGTTTGTCTTCAGAATGTCACGACAATATTGAGCGACGACATTTTGCCCTACCGACACTTAATCAGAGACCACAACACCCTGGGCATCGTACGCAAAAATCATCATTTGCTTCACTTTGGATTGTTGCCGACGACACTTTGAGGGGCGTGGGGAGCATGGATGCCTCCAATCCGCTGATTCACTGGTCCAAGTCTCATCAATTGAGACAATTCTGTTCAGGAAGGTGTCGCCCTAACTTTCGAACCTGTGGAGGTGATCCTGTGCGATGCTCACTCTGGCTGCCTTCTGCTCGGGGGTGAAATGATGGGGGCACACAGCGCGTGGCTATTTTTCGATTTTCCAGCGAGTCCCTTAAAATCCGGTGATCAGACATGGTGGACAAATTTTCCTGATGAGCAATCTCCTCGTCTGTCAAAAGGCGATTCTCTTCGAGAAGCGTTGCAACAATGGTGACAGATGTTTTGCCTGTCGTCGTTTGAGGTCTGCCTGAGCGGTGATCATCTTTGATGTTGCTTCGGTCCTCCCGAAAGCTCGATGCACAGCGAGAAATTGTGCTTTGATCAAGAGTTCTTTCCCCACAAACTTCTTACAAGGCAGTGTTCATCTGTGTCGGTGTTTCCCCCCGCAGAGTTTCCATTTTCACGTACGAGCGCTAGTCTAACGCCGTGACTAAATCTGAGGAGCTGCACGCTTCCATTTCCATACCTTCCGTCCACACAGCAAATGATAGCGCGTCGTTCGGACACCACTGCGTTGCTAAGAGTCTGACCTTGACATGAGGCAATCATTTTCCCGATTGCATCATCCGTTTCCGTTTTAGATTAACGTCTGCAGAACATTATTGTTATAATCCTCGTACAATAGAGGTGCAGAGTTTTGTCAAAGCGGCCTAGGAAATGTAAGACCCTCTATACTTTCAAACTTTTGGGGGGGGGGGGATTGAGGGTTTAACGACCACCGTGAGCAACTCAGTGGGCTATAAGCAGTCGCCCGTCCTTAATTTAGGGCCACTGGCTCCAGATAAGGGAGATAGTCAGTGCTTTGAGACAAACACAACGTTCATACGAACTGGGATCCGAACCCAGACCCACTTGGACGATCCGTCATAAGCCAGCGCTTAGGCTACTGCGCCACTGGAGCGGCAATTCCAAATATTCATCTAGTTCCCGCTCCAGGGAACTTCAAAGGAGATCTCGTAAGAGATCTCTGTTCAGATAGCTTGTCTCTAGAACAATCCGTAAACTTAAAGGAGGATTCTTAGCTCCACCTCAAGGAGATATTAGTGCTCTCTTAGCCACAGCTTCGGTGCTTTCCCGTCGAGGATGACCCGTTCTCCTGTTTTGAAAATTACATTCCCCTCACTCTTTTCTGGCTTTAAATCCTCCCCGGTCAAAATTGGTTAGGCGGACTTCACGTTTTTTTAGGCTATCTCACCGTATTTATTTAAAGAACATTTTTCGTAGCTCACCTCTAAATTTTCTACTTCTTTTGCAGAAAGCTAACGCAGTCGTGGCCCGCTTAATCAAAATTTATTCATTTATGGAGCGGGGAAGGGAGCGTTTAGTATTATTTTATTTAAAAAAAAATTATTTTATTTCCTCATTTTAATAATTTAAGTTTTTACCAATGATATCGAATCGAATGGTTGAGCAGGATAGATATCTAGGATATTCATAACAGTCTGAATAATAACAAACGTGTCCCTTCACGTGCCAAATTTTGAATTTAAAGAATTATGTTAACTCAACACTAGCATATTTTCAAATGTTAACGTTTGAGTTTTCTCCGCATAGGTTAGTATCAGTTTCCCTCGACAAAGCCACTTGTTGGTGCGCTAGAGCTTGACAAAATCAGAGCAATAAAAAATAGATTTTTGTAATAGCGAGTAAGAGAGTATTAATGCAAATTTTTGCAGTAACTTTTAGCATCTCGATAACAATGCATTCTGTAAATTTTCCAAAAATTATGGAATTAGCGACGGAATTTTTTTTTCTGTCATGCCTGTGTTTCACAAGGGCGAGTCAAATGGAAACCTTAAATAACTTTTCGCTCGCAATTTATTGAACAAAAGTGGTACACACCTGAATCATTTTCAATGTAATCTCCATTTTGTGCAATGAAAATCCTCCAGCGCTTACAAAGTACATAGATTCCTTTAGAAAAAAATTATTTCTGTCGTGTGCACCTCCTATTCATCGGACCTGAAAGTCTTTCCTTGCATCGAATATTTGAGTGGTCCAAAGATGTTATAATCACTTAAGCCCAAAGTCTGGTGAATATGGCGGATGTGGAGACACTTTAAGTGCAGGTCTTGTATTGCAACCGTTTCACGGTGTAACGTATACTCTAGATTCAGTTTCTTTTTTGATTTTACTATCTCTTGTTATTTTATTTTCCTATGCAAATTATCTTCTCACTTAACGAGATATTGTTTCTCCCGCTGAATTATATGTGGCAACGAGTGTAAGTCATGACGTGGTGGTATATATATATATATATATATATAGGCGCGCTCAAGATACCAGAGAGCTTCGTTTTATATGTGATAGGTTCTTCCTGATTATTGATATGCGATTTACCTACTTTTCTACGATATTACGACAGTACGAAAGTTCGGGCTATCAGTAGTTGTGTTATTTTGGAGTGTGTATTTGAGTAATACCAGGAGCTCCCCAATAAAAGGTTAAAAGTGAGTACGTTTACTTAGTTCATTTTATTGTCCGACCTCTGTCTGGCCGTTAAGTCTATTTCATTGAGTGTTTACGTTAAGTTCAGGGAATATTGTGTTTACCGCTCTAATAAGGAGCCTTCAAGGCACTAATGTACTAAAACCGAAGTTATATTACTGATATTCAAGATAATGAGGAACGCTGAGTAAAAATAAATTCCATATTCTTGGAATTTATTGCACGTGCGTGCCTTACCTAAACAAACTCTAGCACTTTGAAGATTAAGCACACTTTAGCTACGTCAAGTAACCTTTCAATAACCCTAAAGTGACTTAACGTAAGCTTTCCTGCACTACACGTCCAGCCGGAGAATTCTCTTCATTATAAGGGGCAGTATGGGGCTAAGCGTTTTCATGTTGCAACAACACACCAGTACTCAGAAGTCCACGTCACGTCGTTTGGATTTATTCGAATGTCGAAGATGATTCCCGATAAGATCTGCATTACGTATCACTGGTTACAGTATTCTCCCTGGGCATGTAAGTGCTCCAAAATTACGATCTCGTTCATCCCAAAAGAGTCAGAATAATCTTCCCTGCAGTTGGCTGCGTGCGAAACTTCTTCGGTTTTGGTGAGGATAGATGGTGCCATTCCTTGCTCGCTCTCTTGGTTTCTGGCAGATGATAGTGAACCCGGGTTTCATCTCCAGTAACAATTCTCTCTAGAAAGCCATAGTCTTCTGCTTCAAAGCGCCGCAAACGTTCTTGACAGGCATATCAACACGTCGTTGTTTCAATTCTGGAGTCAGCTGGCGTAGCAACCACCTTGCAGACACTGTTGAAGTGGAGCACATCATGGATTATGTGGTGCGCTGAATCCATGACTGATGTTCAAAAGTGTGGATCTTTCATCCACCCTCACTCGGCGATTTTCCACCACAGTGCCTTCAACTTCTGTAGTGGACTCTGGTTTCAATACCCTGCGTGCCTGTCCCGGTAGAGGAGAATCTGTTGCAGGACTCACGCCGGTTCGGAACTTTCTAGTCCATTCGTATACTTGCTCGAGTGACAGACCTGCATCACCCCGGGTACTGGCCCCCGGTAATAAATAAGGGCGTCTTCCTCCCACTTTCTACTTCGCTTCCGTGTCACTTTCCTATCGCGCAATCTAGCCCAAATCTCCTAGTTTCCTATTTCTAAGGGTTGTTTAAGACCTGGGGTCAGACACTAACTTCCTAAAAATCCTCTACATATGAAAAATATGAAAGACCTGCATCACCATACTGTAGCTTCGTTCTCTGAAAACATGCTACAATGAAGGAGTCCATGTGGACTGCTCCCACTTTCGTAGGGTGGCACAGGAGTACAAAAAATGGTAATGAGTCACAGAGTTTTATTTGGGTCTCATTAGGGCCTGTATTTATTGCTATTTTTGTGTGTTCATCAATTTATCTATTAGGACTTAGTGGATGAGTCACGATCCTTTACCCCTTTAAAAAAGTCCTTCATTTGCGTGCACACTAGCATCAGCGAAGAGTGCCTGCGGTGGGCCTGGTTACTTTTGACTCGAGCGGCTGTCCTCTGAGTTGTCTTCTTCTCATTCCCGTCCTGCCGTCTTTGGCAGAAGACCAGTGCTTGCGCTCTTTATCCTCCACCAACTATCAATTAATATATATATATATATATATATATATATATATATATATATATATTTTTTTTTATTTTTTCCTGTTTGGAAAAAAATATCGAAAAGAACAGTCTTTACCATAAAGCAGAAGATTGATTTCCAAATATCGAAATGAAAACATTGAAATCCAACACAAATTAATATAGACGATTTTTTAAAAAGAAACTAAGGTATGTAAAACGATTTTGTGTAATACTATTAATTTTTATTTGATAAAGTTTTAGTAACGTGATTTTTTATTCATTGCCTTATAATTGAAATGTCAATTTTGTCTTTCTACTATGCAAAGTAAATTTTCGCATTTAATGAGTAAAAAAGTACACTTAGAACTGCAATGCGCAGTAAGTACACAACATGTAACTGAATTTTTTCTAATTAACATGTTTCTAATTTAATGCTACTTATAATTTTCGAGGAATCATAATAAAATTTGGGTTATTTAAAAGTAATTAGCAAATTTGATACAACTCCACAATGAAATGGACTAAACGGTGGCGGTACATCAAGGCCCGGTGGCGCAGCGTTTTAAGCAATGGCTTCTCACCATTCGTCCGAGATGGGTCCGGGTTCGAATCCCAGTGAGGCATGGATGTCGTGTTTGTCTTATGGCACTGGCTCTCTCCCTTCCCTAGAACCAGTGGCCCTAAATTAGGGACGGGCGACTGCTTATGGTCGTTAAACCCCAAATAAAAAAAATGCCAAGGGTTGACTGTACATCCAAATGGTCGAAAATTATTTTTGTTGAATTCCTTTGGCAGTGTTATGCAGGGAGCAAAACGTTCAGTCGGCGCTGAGGTACGCAACAGATTTCTTATAAATTCTAGGGCTCATTTACCAGCTATAAGATAAATACTTGTAATGTTTTATTTCACTTTAAAATGAAATTTAAAGAATCAGACGTACTTTTATTCTGTGACGATTTCAAAAAAAAAAAAAAAAAAAAAAGGAAATGGAAAAATGTCATTGTGGTCTACGTAATTCCCATTGTTCCTTCTTGTTCGTATTCTATTACATACATAATAGCTACAACCTAAGAACACTTATGTAACCCTTGAACGATTGTTATTAATGTTATCTGTACGACCTTTGAGAGATAGTCAGCTGGAGAGAGCACAGTACAGACCAAACATTGTAACCAAAAAAATATTTCGCGTACGCTAGATACCAGAATTTTTTTTTTTTTTTTTTTTGAATTTGGTGTTATTTGGGGAGGCGTTTTTCTTTGCTTAGAATAATTTGGCACAAAACAAAAACGTTTAATTAAGGGGTGTACCCAAGACTCCCTCTGTTTGCTGCAAAATACACTAGACCAAATCGCCCTTCCTCACCATAATGTTTTTAAAGTTTTGAATTCGCCACTGAGACACTTGTTAACTTTTAGAAAAGGTTTGCGTAGTTTGGGGGGGTTTGGTTACAGGTTTAACGACCACCGTGAGCACCTCAGTTGGCTATAAGGAGTCGCTCGATCCTAATTTAGGGCCACTGATTTCAGGGCAGAGAGAACGAGTGCAGTGAGAGAAACGCAGCATCCGTGCCTCATCGGGATTCAAACTCTGACCTATCTCGAACGAATGGTCAGAAGCCAGAGCGTAGACAACTGTGCCACCGGGGCGAAGAAACTTAATCGATATTTATTTTCGTAATATTTTCTCTAAACATGAAGTTTATACGTTGACCAGAGCAGCAAATAAGCCACTCTCTAAAATGACAGCATTTATTATCCATCGAGTAATCGTAAGTGAGAGAAGAAATAGTATGAAGAAATTATCATCCATTGAGAGAGCTTGCTATTAAATTCGTTTTCTGTTTCTCCACGAGAAGAATCGATATGTATGCACGCCCACAAAGCTCCACCGACGGTGATCCGAAGACACTGTTTCCAGGCTGTCTGGTATTTCACACACTTGACTCGAATAACAAGGCAGGTGGGAAACTGTGTCGCAGAATCGGGGGCATTACTGTGTAATCCCCTGTGACGGTGCCTCTGACGCCAAAAGAAGAATAGAAGGCCATTAATGCACAAATCTCCAAGGAGAGAGATCGCGCCGAAGTCAAAAAGCACTACTTGCCTGTAAGTGTTAACTCCGAAGATTCCGAAACAAGATTATTTCACATGAAGAAAGAACTGCACGATTTAATGATTATTACAAGAGTAAATTAGAGCAGATGAGTAAAAGTAATCGGCGCTACAGGCCAATCTTCTTACACGTACACTTTAAGATTTTCGCTGTAGCTTAATGAACTGAGGTTGAGTTCCGTTTTGCCGGGTAGAATTTCCTGGCAACACACGCACACCTGGGAAATCGTACTGGATTGTGAATTAAACTAGAGAAACAAAGAAGGCGTAAATACAACAATATTTGGGATTTCGAAATTTTCAAAATAACTAAACAAGAAAGACGACACCGAATTCTCGGGGGAAATATGAGGTCTTCTGAATCCTCCCCGACACGAAAAAAAAATATTTCGAAGCCGATTTTTAGAAGGAAACATTCAGCGAAAAACAGAATGCCTCCTAGAGAAAATCTGCACATATTTTAAAATGCACAATACATTACGTTCTT
Source organism: Macrothele yani (assembly GCA_039090855.1). Lineage (NCBI taxonomy): Eukaryota > Metazoa > Arthropoda > Arachnida > Araneae > Macrothelidae > Macrothele > Macrothele yani. Next base: position 102,901,885 of record CM076996.1, on the reverse strand, counting down.
CATATTGTATTGAGCCGGTTACCAAAATAAAAAAAAAAATCAACCGGATTTCTACACAATCAGTAAAACATCCAAATAAAAAGTTAATTTTTCGGCTACTAGCGGCTGAAATGTGTGCTACAAAAAAAAAGTGTGCAGAAAGCGTTTCTTGTAACGGAAGATACGTAAGGCAAAGATGTTTTCAAATCGGGTTCTTACAAACTGAGATGTGGTTCCAAGTACGCTACTAACAGAAATAAACACTTCCAAGCCCTACTGGCAACACTGTGTGGTACACAAATTAGCAATTATTAAAAACAATTTCACGCCACAAAAGCTGTTTAATCAGAAAGTCCAGACTGGATTTATTAAAAAAAAGTGTACGACATACAGATTTGAAACTCGCCTTCAAAGTCCACTTCCGAAGCCGCAAACTTAGCCCAGCGCTTTTTCCGCTGCTAGAAGCATTTTTGGAAGATGTCTCCTGAAATAGCGAATAGCTGCTTCGTCGCATTCTGTTGTACCTCATCAATATCTCGAAATGTTTTCCCTTTCAACTGGTATTTGATTGAGGGGAAGTGAAACACTCGCAGGAAGCGAGGACTGGTAAACAGGGTAAGTGTCGGACCTGTGCAACATGGTGTTTAGTAAGAAACTGCTGTACAAGTTGCGAATTATGGGCAGGTGCGTTGTCACGGTGGAGTTGCCATTCGCATGCAAAACCGGCCTTTAGCGACGAACTGCGTCCCTCCTCAAACGCCGTAAAACTTGACAATACCACTCCGTGTTGATTATCTGGTCTGACGGAGCGTATTCGTGATGAAAGATTCCCTCATGATTGAAAAAAAACCCAGTAAGCATCGTCTTAACACTGCTGCGGCTCTATCATGCTTTTTTGGGGTCTGGGAGAGTTTGAGGTCTTACCTTTCCAGGTTTCGGGGTCATACCCATAAACCCACGACTCATCACCAGTTGTGATAGTTTTTAAAAAGTTTTCGTCGTTATCGACGCAACTGAAGCAGGTCATTAGCAGCTGAAACACGGGCCTGTTTTTGCACGGCTGAGAGCGATTTCGGCACACATTTGACTGAGACGCGTCTCATATCCAAATCGTCCGTAAGAATCTAATGAACTGAAATGAAAGTAATGTTTAAGTCTTCTGATAGCTCACGAATAGTGATTCGGCGGTTTTCCCGCACAGCTGTGAGCACAAGTTCGACATTGTTTTCACTTTTGCTGGTTGTGGGCCTCCCAGACCATTCATCACTCTCTACACCGATTGCAGTCCATTTTAAAACATTTATACAACTCATAAACCTGTGCACGACTCATGCATTTCTTCCCGTAGACTTTCTGTAACTTTAAGTATGTGTCTTTGCAAGTTTCGCCAAGCTTTCGACAAAATCTGATGCTAATTACACTGCTGGCCACCCAAAATGCAACACCAAGAAGGAAGCATCCGATTGGCCTGAAATTCGCAGCATGCGTCGCCCGCGAGAGGACATGCAAACGATTAGCATTGCAGGGTATATGCAAATCATGTGCGCCCGGCACGCCACCGAGAAGCAATGTAAGAAGAGTGCACAGAAGGCGGGGTGTAAGTAGTGGAAGTGTGTTTTGCTGCCGGACCTGTGCGTGGGAAGCTTTCTGATGCCTCGTCGCAGAATACGGCAGTCATTCCAGTACGTTTCGGAGTTCGACAGAGGACGAATAGTGGCTTATCGCGACAGCAGTTTATCGTACCGAGACATCGGCGCCAGTGTGGGACGACATCCAGCCACAGTGAGGCGAGTATGGATTCGGTGAGTGCAGGAGGGACGGACGAACCAACGTGAGAGATTGCCGCAGCCGCGGCACACCACCGAACGAGAGGAACAGCATGTTGTGCTGCGGGTATTGACGGCACGCACCGCCACATCACGAACGTTAGCGCAAGAATTAGGGTGTGTTACGCAACAACCTGTGTCACCACGTACCGTTCGACGTCGTCTGCAGGAGCGGGGACTGGTCGCACGGCGCCCATTGCTCCGATTACCATTGACGTTACACCACCGGCGAGTGTGGTGGCAGTCGGCCGTTGAAAGCCACACCTGGACTACGGAATGGCACGACATTGTCTTCTCCGACGAATCCCGCTTCTGCCTGCAACACCACGATGATCGAATCCACGTGCGGTGGCACCGGGGCGAGAGACTGTATGATGCCTGCATTATGCATCGCCATACCAGTCCTTCGCCTGGCGTTATGGTTTGGGGCGCAATTGGATATGACACCCGCACCCCTCTGATACGCATCGCCGGTACACTCAACAACCATCGCACCATCTCCGACGTTTTGGAGCCTGTAGTCCTGCAGAACCTGCCAGCGGCCACGTTTCAACAGGAAAATGCGGGCACGCATCGTGCAGCAATTCTTCACGGCCCACCAGGTGTCACTGCTGCCGTGGCCCGCCTGTTCTCCCGATATGTCGCCCATCGAACACGTCTGGTCGCTGATCAGCAAGCGAGTGGCCCGGCAAGCACCACCCGCGGCTACGCCTGATGAACTGTGGCAACGTGTGGAAGCAGCCTGGACCGACATACCCCAAGCCCACATCCAAAGCCTCTTTCGTTCGATGCCGCGGCGTGTAGCGGCCGTTATTGCCAGCCATGGGGACCAAACGAACTATTGATGTCTGCGTGTTCCGCAAGTCGCACGGACCTGTAAGCTCAATCGTTTCATCTTTGTATCTGTTGTTATGTGTCCAGTAAATCTGGCTTTGCTATCTCGTGTCCTTCTTGTTGTTGCATTTTGGGTGGTCAGCAGTGTAGTTGATCATTTTTTTCCGACATGACAAATGCGACGAACAGCTTCACGCACGTAATAACAAAGCACTACACAGAAAAAAACAACAACAAAAAAACGGACGAACAGGGGAGAGGTGATTCACGACACATGCGTAGTAAGTTGCAAGGTCAATCTGCGCTAAACCGCCTCCTGCTGTGTCGCGTGATTCAGAACTTACGCAGTCTGGATTTTTTTAATCACACCTTGAAGAGACGAAGTTTTTAAATCGGGCTTTCAGCAGCTGAGATACTATTAAAGTGATTTACGTTAACGACCCCTAGCGGAAAACTAAACACTATTTAAATACAAAAAAAGTACACAAATATTTTCCGTAGCTGGTATATCTATTCGTTTCTGGTAATCGTCTCACAAGCCTGTACCCGCATAGGTCGTCGAATCTAAACATTCTATGTGGGTGTAAATCCTACAAGAATGAATGTTGGGTCAGTCATTTTACTTTCGGCGAAGTGACGAAAAAAAGAGAAAGAAACGACTCTAAAGTGTCAGACGTTATACTTTTTTTCTATGTAGGCACAGTGATGACAAGTGGATATTCCTATATTATCCTACCATTGGTAACCAATGGCTGAGGCCAAGCCAGGAAGCACAGCCAGTAGTGCAAGAACGGTAATTCGAGAGGAACATCATGCTGAGCTTTTGGTTATATTGGTAGGTTCCTGTGCAATGGGAACTCGTGCCACACTGACAAGCTGTGGACAGGATCGCTTGTGCTGAAAAATGGTAGTGAGTCCATACTACTGTGTGCCAACGCTTCTCAGCACTCACCAATGAGAAGCCGGCGTTGCTGCAATTGCATAATGCTCCAAGTCACACCTAAAAAATGGTTATTCGAAAACAACAGAAATGGAAGGGGTTGAAATCCTACCCTATCCTCCATACAGTGCAGACCATTCTCCATACAGTCCAGACCTTATCCCATCCGACAACCTCCTGTTTCGCTCCAAACCCATGCCCTACAAGGACGGCACTTAGCTTCAGGAAAGACGGCACTCAACTTCACTTAGCTTGGAATCTAGCAAGAGAATTTCCGTCCTAGAAACCTCCCGAGTGGTACCGCCGTGCGATCGTGTTTCTGGTGGAACGTTGATAAAGAACTGTGAAAAAAAACGGCCTGTATTTCGGAATGACGTGAGTGTGTACGGGTTTCTTGCATCATGGAACTTTTTAGATGCAAACGGGACAAACTTTTGACTCATCCTGTTGCCCCCCCTTTTTTTTCTTTGAAAATATCAAAACATTCTCACTCACCGTAAAAGTTTGGAGTCCTAAGGACACTCTGGTCATGATACCATCATCATCATCATCATTGTCGACCATTCTCAATCCACTGCTGGACGAAGGTCTCCCCAAGTTTTCTCCACAACGGTCTGTCTTGTGCCAGTGTCCTCCATGTCATTCCCGCATACTTTCGAATTTCATCCACCCATCTCCCATGTGGTCTTCTTCTGGGTCTTTTCCTGTCCCTTGGAATCCAATCTAAAATTTCGGTTGTCCATCGATGTTCTGTCCTTCTGGCAGTATGTCCAGCCCATTGCCATTTCAGGGATTTAACTCTGATCATGATGTCTTCCACTCTCGTCATTTTTCGGATCCACGAGTTCCTCTTCTTATCTCTCCTGGTTACACCAAGCATGCACCTCTCCATGCTGCTTTGAGTTGTCTACAGCCTTTGTATGTCTCTTTTAGTTAAGGTCCACGTCCCTGCACCATACGTAAGCACTGGAAGATGCATTGATCAAACACTTTTCTTTTAAGAAATAATGGCATATTGCTCTTTAAAATCTGTTTCTTCCAAGAGCTCTCCAGGCAAGTTTTGTACGCCGATTAATTTATTCATCAATGTGACTCTCACTTGATATCTTCTGTCCAAGATAAACGTTCGTGTCTGTTATCTCCAGCTTTTCTCCATCAATCGATAAGTCTTCATTTCTTGTAAAAGCATTGAACATCACTTTTGTCTTCTGAAAGTTCATTTTTAATCCCACTTCTTTACTCTTGTCAGCAAGTTCCTGGATCATACTCTGCAGCTCTGATGGGGTAGTTGCAAAAATGACTACATCATCAGCAAAACGAAGGTGGGTTAGATAATCCCCATTAATCTTTATGCCTTTGTTTTCCCAGTTCAGTGATTGAAAGACATTTTCCAATGTCGCATTAAAGAGCTTCGGAGATATGGTGTCACCTTGTCTCACTCCTTTTCCAATTTTTATGTGTGTTGTATTTTCAAACAGCCGAATCTTTGCACTTGCATTTTCATAGATGTTATTAATAATATTAATGTACGCATCTTCAATACCGCAGGATTTCAGAGCCATTGTAACTGCTGATGGTTTCACCGAATCAAAGGCTTTTTCATAATCGATAAAAGCCATGCACAATGGAAGTTCATATTCCCTCGCTCTTTCAGTTAGTTCTCTCAGTACGTGGATATGATCTATTGTGCTGTAGCCACTCCTGAATCCAGCTTGTTCTCTCGGTTGAGCCATGTCCAGTGTTACCTTCAATCGGTGTGAAAGAACTTTAGTGAAGATTTTATAAACCACTGATAGGAGGCTGATAGGTCTGTAGTTCCTGAGATCCTCAATGTCACCTTTTTTATGTAGCAGGATCATTGTAGCATTGTTCCACAATGCTACAATGATGATTGGCGCTACAAGAGGAATGGGCCGCGATGCCTCAACAGCTACTTGACAACCACGTCCTCAGCATGGACAGACGTTGTAAATCCTGCAACGGAGTCAGGGGGATCATATCCCCTACTAAAGACTGGATTTGTCTTGGCAGCCGCCTGTCACATGGACGTTTCTGTCTTCTGTCCAGTTTTGCTCGAAGCTACCTTTTCAATAAAGTGCCTTTGTATCCTTTGGATTCCTTGTTTGGACGGTTTTGCTCACTTGTCCCATATTCTTACATCTTGGGGATCTTATGGTATGATTTGAGTCGATGTGGAGCACTTCTGCACGACGTTACATTCGAAAAACCGTCTCGTCCTTAATTTTTGCACGCCAGTGTATATATATTCAGGGATTTATGAAAATAATGAAACTGTTTGTGGAGAACTTTTTATTAATAAGCTGTACGTCCACTTCGAGCTTTCAAACGCAGAAACAATTAAACTCGGAATAAACTTTTACAAATGCAGATACGATAATGGAATTTGGAACCATTGTTTCTGTCCAGTGATGTTGGAGGTGGAAAGTGTGATCTGACCTTTCGCTCCATATACCCCCACAAATGTTCAATAATATTGAAGATTGAGGTGACTTGGGTAGAAGCTGTACCCCATGTTCTGCAAATCGAAACTTCATATGCTGCGCACAAATACATGGGTGGATTATCTACTTGAAACCAGGAACGGTCATTAGGTGACAATGCTCGCAACATTGGGTGCAAGTGGTCCCCAAGAATGGATTCGTACTTTGCAAATGTGACGCGACCCTGCAGAATAACCAACGTCCCTAAGGAATTATATGACGGCATCCCACAGCATCAGTATTTCACCTCCATGCTTAGCGGTCGGAACCAAACAGTCGCGTTTGTACGCTTTTGCAGGTTTTCTTCAGTCATGGGAAACAATGTAAAGCACGATTCATCAGACCATATGACACGCTGCCAGCCTTTAGCATCTCAGTTTTCGTGCACTTTGCACCACCTTACATATTTTGTTGCATTGATGTTCGCAATCTGAGATTTGTGGATCGCAGCATGGCCGTTCGTAATCTGAGGTTTGTGGATCACAGTGGAGTTCCTGACCAATTGTTAAGACGGAAAGGGGACCATTCCAATCGGTGTTGCTATTTTTGGCGGCGTGGTTTGTTCTTTTCTTGCACAATCCCTGCCAACATTCGCCTATCTGATATCTTCGTATGCCGTCCACAATTTGCACGTTTGGAGGCAATGCAGTGCCTTTTTTGATAGTCATAATCTTCGATAAGGTTCCTCGTGTTATGCCTACTATGTGTGTCGTCTAATTACTGGAGCTCCAGCAAGACCTGCTACATGATAGACGACATCGTACTGCGCTCTTTTATGTACCTCACATCGCGGGCGACGTCGTTCATGTGTTTAGCATATCACTCTCATTGCGTGTACTCCAGTCACAGTTGGTGTTGCTATTATTTTGATAAACCCATACGTATATATATACACTCAGAGAAAACAGACAGGGGGTGATAGGTAGTTAACATGGGAATGCCCCGCGCAGAGTAGAACAGACGCAACCCAACGCACGCGATAAATATGCGGACAGCAAGGATTCTCAACAGTGTACCGCAATCGTCGAACATGGGTAAACGCGATGATCTGAGAGACTTTGATCGTAGACGCTTTGTCGGCGCAAGACAGATGAGTCATTCTAACGCCCAAGTTGTAAGAACCTTATAGTTCATGAGGGCAAGCGTATTAAGGGTATACCGCGAGTATACCATCGAGGAACGTACCAGCGCCCAGAGCAGATGGTAGCCGACCACTCGCTATTGATGATCGGGGTCGACGTAGAGTATCCAGGCTCCTACATACCGTCCGCTTGACAAAGGAGGCACAAATAACATCCCAGGTTAAATGTCGGATGCTCACGCAGCATTAGCGAATGAACGGTTCGACGCATGCTGCATGCTTTGGGCTGCGGGAGCTAACACCCTGCCTACTCGTGTGCCACAATTGACTGCTCGTCATCGGACATTACGCCTCGCCTGGTGCGGGGAATATCAGAACTGGATCGTACTACTGTCGAGAAAGATGCACAGCCTCAAAATGACTCACAACCTAAGAACACGCGGTGTAACCACATACGGCAGTTGTGACAGCGATCCTATTCTCTGTGGTGCAGATAGACTAAGAGCTGAGTAATTTTCAGTTTCGCACAAGCGCATTTCACAAAACTCTAAGTGTTTCGTAACCACAATTGAAAGTGGGAGCAGATGGCTTTGCACCACAATACAAACAGTCGCGCGATATTTTCTACTGCCAATATCGTCTGAACAACTTCATACGTAAAGCATTGCAGTTTCCAATTTCAATAAATTCTTATTTAAATCTTTTTCCACTTGAAAAACTGGACACTAGCACTCTTAGCCGCTAGGTTGTAATAATACTTATGACAGAAAAGTGTGCAGACACATTGGTGTTTTTGATATCCTGTAAAGTTATTCAAGCGAATTTTCTCTGACATCTGTTGTTCTCAAAGAATTACTGAAAGACTATCCGTTGATTTCAGTTTGTACTGAAGGTAATAACCTCGTGATTGTTTTAGTGAGACGAAGTGTTTCCTTTATTTCGAGAGAACTGATATAATATTTTGTTTGTACTTGGCCATATGTATGTTCTGAGAACAGTCTGAAAGCGAAGTAAAGTAGGGGCCTAACTTAAGAGTATAATAATGATGATCCTCCAGATCCCTTGAGAGATTCCGGCGAGAGGAAGTGGTCCCTGGATCAATAAGACCGACGACTTTAAAGACAGAATGCTCTCGTGAATATCCCTACGTTCGTATGCGCAACATACCATGTAATGTGTTTGCTTACTATTCCTTGAAAGACCATTTGCTGAATAGAGAGGCATCCAGCTCCCCGAGAACATTCTGCTTTGAAAAGCACGTCTAAAATAAGTCATAAAATACGTTTAGAACTCTTGCTGAATGGTGTAAATTTTTTTAGATAACATTAACTGAAAAGAAATGCCATATAAATAGGAGGTTGCGTAGCTGAAGCCAGAGTTTCATTTGACGGTTTCGTGAAAAATGCTGCCAGCGAGAGAATTTAGATAATACTAGGTGAAAGCTCGCCAATAATGACTGGGGAAAATAAGATATTTAGAGTATCTTTTAATAACAAGATATTCTAAACTACAACACTTCCTTTAATGGCGTAAAACTAATACATTGTTTAAGCCCAGCTTTCGAGCTCCATCGGGAGGCTTCGTCTGGCTAGGTTATATGGTGCTATTCTTTTTATGTTCCAAAGCGGGGTTGCTTTTTTTTTAATTTGGAGTTTAACGACCACAGTGAGCAACTCAATGGGGTATAAGCAGTCGCCAGTCCCTAATTTAGGCCCACTGGTTCCAGGGAAGGGAGAGAACCATGGCCGTGAGACAAACACAACATCCATGCCTCACCGGGATTCGAACCCGGACCCAGCTCGGACGAATGGATCAGAAGCCATCGCTTAGACCACGGGGCCACCGGGGGCGGCTTGTTTATTTTTGGGTGACTTTCTGCCATAGAGCGGTTTTCGTCTTTCCATCTTTTACGTCCCTTTTATATTCCTTGTTCCTTACCAGGAGTGATAACGACATTGTGCGTTACTATCTCTAAGAATGCTTTGATAACCAACCCTAGGCGAAGCCTCCCGATAGAGCGCGAAAGTTCTGCTTAAACTGTGTAATAAGTTTTACACCATTAAAGGAAGTGTTGTAGTTTATAAATAGCGTAGAGTCTTTGGTAATTAACCAGGTATTCTTTTTGTTTGTGATGTACAAGCGTGAAAGTATGTTTCATGAACATTACAATAAAAAAAAGTGCTACGTCATACAGTTGTTACGTCACACGCTGACATAATTCGCAGTTTCCATTCACGGAACACCTGCCCGTAAACACGAAAAGCTAAGTGGGACGTTACAAACATTTCTTTCTCAGTTGGTGCAATGGTGATGACGGCACATAATTATATCCGGAAAGCAGCTTTCATTCACTGAACACCTGAACGAAAAACACTATACTAAGACTTCATAACCTTAGCAAACAGCGTCAAATATTCATTTCTCAGCTGTTGCTAAGGTGATGAAGTCTCATAATTTAATCCAGAAAGCAGTTTCCATTCACTAAACACCTGCACTAAAACACGAAAGAGCTAAGCGTGACGTCACAAATATTTCTTTCTCGGTTGTTGCTATGGTGGTGAATCTTCCCACATGCGTCACCAAAGTGGTTCAAACGTTCAGACAAAGCAAATTATATTTTGACTACGTGAAAGACTGCCATTAATGACGGGGGAAAATATGATATATAGAATAATTTTTAATAACCAGGAATTCTTTTCCTTTGTGATGCCTTATTAACCTACAATGACAACAAGTCAATCTTCGATAAATCGGGCATATATTGTATACAGATAATAACGAACCCCAATCAAAAAGATTCTATGTACATAGGTAGTACTAAGAGACGGCTTATTACTCGATTAAAAGAACATGTATACGAATAGGAAACGAAAAGGCCCAAAACAGCACTTACTCAATATTGCATCAAACACAATGCTGTACCCGATTGGGAAAATGTCAAAATTCTAACATCACTTCGATCTCTCAAACAAATTCTCACTTCAGAGGCTCTAATTATTGAAAAACATAAAGGGAAGTGTTGAAACAGTAATTCACCTATCGATATTCCACACGCATGGAGATACCTGTTACATTCTGAAAATCAACATATGATTAAACAGAAGTCAGATAAACTCTGCTTGCTTGGCTTGGTCGATCAGTAGGACGAATATGTCGGCAAAGTCCCCACAGATGGCGCTATACAAGAACTGCGCGATAGGGTATAGGTGTTCATAGCTTATGCGATGAAATTAACATACTGTCTTTCATTCAGGCATGTCATATTACATCTGAGTTAATTGCGGAGGACTAGACACTTGTGAACTCTTCCACTGTTGAAGACATATTATTTGCTGAAACATGTATGGATGCTGGTAGCATGGGTAGAATGTAGATAGGTTCCGTGGTTTTGCCATTTTCAACTTTTAACTTTGTTGGTTTTAAACTTCTCAATAGATTTTAATGTTCTCATTTCATTCGAATTACACCATTTTATACTTGGTTTTATACCGTTGAATTCACGTTTTACTCAATTGGTCGTTTTTACCGTTCGTAGGGATATATGTCTTGTCGACCGCTGATATTCGGTTACTAGCAGAAGAAGCCGGACGACAATGGATGCAGGCCTACTTTTCAAACTTGAGGTAAGTCCTTTTGATTGTGCTGCTAGTAGTTTGCTTTTTTTAATATTACCAGGAACCTGTTGACTTCTGCTTAAAGTTGCTAGTATAAACACGTGAAGAACAGTATTTTGCTACTGTAAGTAGTAGTTATAGATTTATTTTCTTTAGCCACGTATTATTCACTATGTGGATTTATGCACTTAGGCATTTCTAGTTCTTCAGTTGCATGTTGAGTTCTTAGTTCACACTGTACCTCGAAGTGTGTTTCCATTTTGGTAGCGCCTGGTATGCATTAAATGCGAAAATTTACATTCTTAGCATGAAGACAATTAACATTTTTATTATATATACGGAAATGAATAAAAAGATCGTTAACGTTACTGAAACTTTATCAAGGAAAATTAAAAGCATTACGCAAAATCATTTTAGATTGCTTAATTTGTGTTAAAAACCTCGTCTATTTTCATTTGTGTTTTAGATATCAGTACTATTATTTTCAAAAGACAATCAAATTTAAAAAAGTGTTTAATTTAACAAATAAACAATCGACAGAAAAAATAATGGGTGATATGTGGAACCAAATGTAATTTTGAGCTAAACTAAAGGAAAAAATGTTCCACAGAACTCTGCATACATTAAAAAGAATTCAAGAGGAATTACAGGTCAGCCGTTTATCCGCTTTCTAACGTATACAGATATAAACAAAACTGCTCAAATATGCCTGTAAGATACAAATCTGTACATATCTACACAGACAGATTTACTTAATTGGCAGGAAGAAAATTTGGTGAATTACATCACAATTAAGTTGACGTTAATTTCATATAATTTATGTCAGCATTTAGACATTGTCAATAATGACAGTTGAACATTAACAGTAATTCATTAATAGCACCAAATGTAGCACAGTTTCATCACATCTATTGCTGAATGAACACAAATCAGTAGGATTACCCTTCAAAGAAAATTTACCAAGCAGTCAAAGAAAAGTTCATCCATGGCTAACTCCAATAGGTGCTATTGTTAAGCACATGGGAAATAGAAAAATGGCAACACAGATACCCAGACAACATGCACACCTAAAACTTTCCAATCACGCAAGTACAGGCTGTTTTACTACTAGGTTGACCTAGTAAATTAATTATTAAAAAAATTCTATTTATTGTAGGAAGATTAAAACGCTGTACATCGAATTAATAGCAAAGCGAATGCTACTAGGCGCCGTGTTGTCGCATTCTCCAGACGGATGACGTAACGTCTGGCGCTCAGCCAATTCCAAGCATACATTGGCGCTGACGCAGCTGTCACTCGTCAGTTGAGACAATGCTGACGACAGAGCAACGTGTTTTTCTTCGGCGCTCCTACTGGGAAACAGGGTTGTTTAAGTCGTGTCGGAAAGCGTTTCAAGAAAAGTATGGCGAAATTGCATCTTCAAAAGAGCCGAACCACAATATGGTAAAAAAGTAGGACAACACGGATACGTTAGTGCTGATTCGTACAGGAGGTCAACCGAAAATGTTAGTGGGTACGGTGAGGGAAGTGCAGGCCCAGTTGGAACAGTCGCCGACACCGACGAAATCTCTACGGCGTTTATAACAGGGATGGGAATTTCAACGTCATCATGCCACCGCGCAGCAAAGCAAGCGAAAATGCACCCCTATCGCGTCACCGTGCTGCAGAAATTGCGTCTGCCTAATTTGGAAAAAAGGCATCGTTACTGTTAATACACTCACGGACAATGAAATTTGCACACCAAAAAGGAAGCATCGGATTGAACTGAAATTTTATGGACGTAATGATACAGATGAATGATACACATGATGGCAAAGACAGAGCTGCAGAACAATTACAGAGGGATCTGTGGCACGCAATCCGGTCATCTTCATTAGCGCGTCGCACCGCCTCGTGCGGCGATACATGCTGCAATACGGTTCGGCATGGAGGCCAACAGACGCATGATGTTGTCTTGCAGCAAACTGGCCCACACGTGTTGGAGGGTGTGCTCCAAATCCCGGATAGTGCGGCACGGTGGCAGCCGGCGTTTCAACTGGTCCCACACAGGCTCGATGTCCGGGGAGCGGGCAGATCATGGAAGTGTCTGGACATGACGTAGGCAGTCCTAGGCAACCTGAGCCGTGTGCGAGCGGGCATTATCCTGCTGGTATAGAGCACCTGGAATCCAGGCCACGAATGGGAGCACACGGGGCCGTAGGATCTCATCCACATACCGCTGGTCCGTCAATGATCCACGTACCACTACTAGAGCTGATCGGCTATCGTAGGCAATGGCTCACCAGACCATAATGCCTGCAGTGGGGGAGGTGTAGCGCTCGATAGCGAGGCTGGGATTGTGCTGTTGACCCGGGGACCTCCACACGCGGACACGATGATCATCTGTTCCCAAAACGAAGCGGCACTCATCGCTAAAGATCACACGTCACCAGTCTGTGGGGTTCCACGTTGCTTTGGCCTGGCACCACTGCACACGGGGCCGGCGATGTTCCGGTGTTAATGGCAGCAAACGTAAGGGGGCTCTCGTATCGCAGATTCGCTTCCGCGAGGCGTCGGGAAATGGTTCGTGGGCACACAGGAGCCGCTACATTTGCCTGTATAGTGGACCGGGTTCCCGTGCGATCCGTTCGTACCTGGTGCACGATCCGTCGATCCTCTCTACCGGTGGTCCTCCTGGTCCTTCCGGAGCCGCTCCGCCACGTGGCAGTGTAATCACGTGTCCACTGCGCCCAACACAGTCCGACAGGCTGATCAGAACGATCCACGTGGCGGGCTATAAGGCACATCGACCACCCTGCGGTTTTAGCCCGATGATCAGGCCTGTCTCAAAGTCCGTAAGTTGCGTACATTGACGCCTGTGGCGTCTCCCTGGCATTCTTGTCACTCTGTGCTGCTGCTTGCAGCCGCCGGTGCTTTTCTCCGGTTTATAAGGCTGTCGGGTCGTGCCTGCAGAGCCACCGCAAAGTCAAGGTCATGCGTACTCGCACCAAACGTGGATTATTTGCATACCAGCACGCACTCTAGCTATTTGCAGAGTTTCGCAGTTGTATCACGTTTTCTTCTAGGTGCGCAAATTTCATTGCCCGTGAGTGTAGTTTAAAAGCTTCATTTGAAGGTAATGAGGACATTTTGGACTTAACACGGTTTTCCGACTAGCCCTGGTTCCACCTTTCGGGCTATGTAAATTCCCGGAATACGCGCATCTGGACTGCACAGCATCCGCATGCCATCCACAGAAAATAGGAGTATGGTGCGCGTTGTCTCGTACACGCATAGTAGGCCCAATTTTCTTCAACAGAAATGTGAACAGCTATGTGTACGTGGCAATTTTAGAGGAGTTCGTCAATCTGTTGAACGATCGTGAGCTGTCTCTTCGTTATTTATAGCAAGACGGGGCAACCTATCATACTTCAGAAAAATCCACTCGTTCATCAGCTCCTTCTTCGAGAACAGAATAATTTCTGAAGGACTCTGGCTGCCTCGCTCACCAAATCTGACACCCCTGGACTATTTCTTTTGGGGAATGCTAAAAGAGAGTGTGTACAGAAACAATTCTCACCTGTTGGACGAATTAGAGCGTAACATTTCCACCGAAACGGCCCTCATTACACCTGCTATGCTTGCTTCAACCTTTGCCAGTAGGGAAAGACATGTCCCCCTGTGTTTGCAAACAGAAAGGCGGCCACTTCCAGCATTTGCTGTAATGACACTTATTCAGGTACATTTTAATCTTCCTACAATACATATTTGTGTAATAATTAATTTACCGGGTCAACCTAGTTAATATTCCTACAACAAATAGCATTTGTGTAATAATTAATTTACTTGATCAACCAAGCAGTGAACACCCTCTACAATATTACACGTAGCATAATTTTTGGAATAAGGATAACATGTGCGTAACAGCCACAGAAAGAGAAACTTCACAGTTCAAAAGTATATCTGTTTATAAAGGTTACACCAGCACGTAAGATCCACACCCCAAAATTCTGTGATATGCTCTGCTGTGCAAAACTTAAGGACGAAGTGGAAATAGTAAAATAACGCCGTAAATAGCAGCAGCACCCAAACATAAATCAACTCAGGACCGCGTCTGGAAACAGGAGGAACAACACATACGTAATAATAAAGCATGACGTGTGGTTTTTTGACGTGAGAACAAAATGCCCTCATGCAGTCCAATAACATCAGTTGAACGGAAATCACCGCACGGTGTGCATAAGTGTTACAGACGTTCGATTGTGTTTGCTGCGTACTGGAGACGACGAAATGACTCGTCGAGAGCATCTTTATTTTCCCCATGGTAGAATAATTGGTACGCATGATGAGGGGGAACTGTGATGAGTGTAGCGCAAAAGTTCAGTAACGCCCTTAGCATCGTATCGCGCGCGTGGTTGGCCTTCAGGATTACAGGTACAGCTGTGCAAAATACCGGTGGTGGTCATCCGCCAAAAACCACCCCCAGTGAGGACCGCTATCTGCTCCGACACGCCAAGGGGTATCGACATCAGACAGCAAGTAACCGTGCAAAACAACTGAACATGAGCACAGGAAGCACAATATCCCGTTTTACAGTTGCCAGGCGTCTACACAAAAGTGGACTGTTTGCCCGACGACCAATACGCTGTGTTCCATTAACAACTGCTCACCGGAGACACCGTTTACAGTAGTCCAGAGAATATAAGGACTGGACAGCAAAATAGTGGTGTATGGTACTCTTTACTGATGAGCAGATTTAGTGTTTCTAGCGATTCTGAACATCAGCTAATCTGGCGTGAAGTAGGCACTCGGTATCTGCCTGAAAACATCAATGAAAGGGAAAGATATGGCGGGTACGGTTTTCTCGTATGGAGGCATTCTGATCGATGGACGTATCTCTACATACCGGAAGGAGGTACTGTAATGAGGCAATTCTTTCCCATGTTCGTCTGTTCCGAGGGGCCATTGGCCCACAGTTCGTTTTAATCGACGATAACGTCACATCCCATCGTACGGCGGCTGTTGATGAGCTGTTGGAAAATTAAGACATTCAGCGGATGGAATGCCCAGCACGTGCCCCGACCTAAATCCCATATAACACGTGTGGTACTCTCCGGGCAATCGCGTTGCGGCACGTCAACACACCGGAAACCGTCAACAACTAGAGACTGCGCTGGCGGAAGAATAGGAAATGTTATTAATATTACCACAAGAACTCGTCAACAACCTGGTGCGAAGTATGGACAGAATGTGTAAATCATGCATCTACTTTAGGGTTGACGATATCCACTACTGAGGACTTTCTCTTCCCTTTGTACCGTCTCGGGCAGTGATAGTACCCAGTGCTATATGTAGCTAAATCTGATTAAAGCTCCATTATAATCTTTGGTATCTGAAGCTGTATCAGTGTTGTTTCCGTCATCATTTCGGTAAGTAATGGATTGCTATGGTTTCAGTTTCACATATCCAGGCCGCTTCTGTGCGTCGCTGGCTCGTCAAAACCTGGCTCGTCCTTAAGTTTTGCACAGCAGTGGTAAGTCATCTACATCATGTTACGTAGCACGTTATAAAGTGAATGCAGTCGGATCTCTAAGGACGTTTTTATCCACCCCAAAAAAACGATAGTTAATTCGATGTCGGATTTACAAGTTAAGATCCTAATCTTTTGTAGAAGCCCAGATAATCGAAATGAAAAAAAACAAATTTTTCAACATTTATTCAATGGATATTTGTATGTATAGTGTTTTACATAGATCAGGTATAGATCGAAATAAAAGAACACTGGATAACTAATATTTAAAGCACAGTGGATTAAAATATCCTCTTTCTATAAGAACCTCTGGTGGTTCTAGGATGGCAGAAGTTAAAGACAATGCAGAAGAGGTGGTGAAGAGTGCCGACTCCAACAGAGGTTTCTTTTTTGTTTAAACGGTCCATAGTTATACAATTACGAGTCTTCTTCCTTATTCTCATTTCAAACGGTTGCTGAAGTATGACAGCCCCTTGTCTTCAAAGTAGCGGACTATCAATTCTATTGTTCTATAGGTGGACGACTTTTCATTAGCAACACATAAGGTTATCGTTACATAATTGCCTCTATACTGATTAATGAAATGCGTCACATAATGCAAACAGACCCCCTGATGCGTTAGCTTATTCTTTTTTATGAATTCCAAACAAGAAAAAAAAGCTGTTTACTCTGTCATAGCATCCCAAACTACAACTTGTACATTCCCAAAAAGAAACAGTCGGTGATTGGCTCAGTGCCGCTCAGACCATTTTCAAGCTCTCAGATTGGTCAATGTTGGCGCCGGCGTGTGAGCATACAGAAATCTTAAATGGGTTCATCGTCAGCAGTTGTCAATCGTTAAAGGTCAGACTGTGGAACATTATGACAACAGCTCATGAATGTAGACGGGCAATATGACTAGTGGCACATAACAAAACTCTAGAATAATGGACAAAAGTGCCCCATGTCATACACAAATACAGTGGTGCTCAAAATTAAAGTAAGAATCACATAAACCTAGTTAACAGACATTAACTGAAAAATTAATGAAATCAAAAGTGAAATAAGGTATGAAACTGTATCAATTAAATCAGCAAGAAAATTATACCAAAGTCTTCAACGCGGAATATGATGACCACGAACAGTAACACACGGTTCACAGCTCCGAACCATGCTTTGAATGAGGGTGTCCACAAGAGACTTTAGGATTAAGTCCTATTCTTCCGGAAGAGTACACCGTAAGTCCCGTAGAGATACAGAAGGGGAGCGAGCGGCAGTTCTCTGACCTAGTGTGTCTCAAACATGTTTAATAGGATAAAGATCTGGTGATCGTGCTATGCCAATCCATTGTGCAATATCTTTGCTTTCGAGTTATTCATTGGCCAGTCAAGCCCTGAGAGTTCGGGCGTTATTGTCCATTAACAGAGAAATTCCTATTCCACTGCATCTCTAAAAAGACGAACACGAGAATCTAGAATCTCGTCATCATATCGGGCGGCTGTTATATCTTGACGGTTTTATGTTGTTATCACGTGGAGAGACGAACGACTGTTGATACAGATTCGAGCCCAAATCATTATTCTACCACCTCAAAAATGATCCTGTTCCAAACGTTCAGCAGAAGTTATGTCTCTTGTTCTCGCCATATTAATTTCTGAGAATCTGGATGCAAACGGAATCTGGTCTCAGCAGTAAAGAGTACGCGCGCCGTTCTTGGTCGGATCAACGAACATGTTGACTCCATTCGAAATGTGTTCTTCCCTGAAATACGGTAAAGGGAACACAAAAAACAGGCAGTCTAGCATACAGACCACTGTTATGCAATCTTCGGTGTACCGTATGTAGGAATACAGTATTCTCAGTTTCCATAGTGAGTGTCTGGTTCAATTGACGGGCAGTGTTTCTTGGATTGCGCCTAGTGTTTCTACCAATAAGCGGTCTTGTCGAGCAGAACTAACTCTGAAGTTCTTAGCCTGGTTTTCTCGTGATGTTTTCAATGCCCTAAAATTGCCTCCAGAAGCATCAGACAACGGATCGATCCACTTTTAACCATCTGGCCACTTCAGCTTGAGACTGTCTTCGCTTCTAATCTCTCTATAGCTTTCCACCTCACTGTATCAACTAAGCTAATTCTAAGACATAACGGCGTCTTACCACTGCACCTGACAGTGCAAACATCAAGGCTTCCTGCGTATTCAACTCCAGTCGCTTACATACGGAATCCACTTAGGTGTGGCTACTACAAAGTTTGCTGTTCCATGGCTTCTTAAAGCGACGTTGTTCGCTTATTGCCCAAAGGAATCACGTGTGACCGGCTTCTTGTGAAACATTTATGTGGGATTTCGAGCCAGGGTTTCTCTGTTAATTAGGTTTTTGTGTTTGTTGCTTTAATTTTTATATATAGCACCAGTGTATATTCACGTTAAAATGACACCTTAAACTAGAATGGCATTCCACTGGTACTTGAAGTAGTTCATATTGGTCATTCAGACAAAAGTTAAAATACAGGGTGTTTCACTAGGTATTCTCCCCCCCCCGCCCTCCTCCAAAGAATCAGTCATATTTTGGCAATACACACTACTTAGAAGCATGACGTGGTTTAAAAAGTACCTTAGTTCATGGGAATGTAACACTATTCAGAGCAAATGCTGGAAATGTCCTCCACTGTCATCCAGACATACTCCAACGCGACGTTGCATGTCTTCATCAATAGTCCGATTTGCTGCACCGATGCTTTCTAAGTCTTCAAACGTGCAAGGTTTATTGTTGTAAGCATGACACTTCAAATATCGCCATTAGAAAAATATCGGAAGGAATCAAATCGGGTGAACTAGGTGGCCACAGTCCTTTGGAGATCCCTCGGTCACTGAAGAAAGAGAACATTTCCCTCATGCTCACAGCGGACGCGAGGCATGTCGCTCCATCCTGATGAAAGTACCCCGTTGTTAAATCGATGTCGGTTTATTGGCCCACAAGTTGTCTGAAAATGTTCACATATGATCCCGAGTTTACTACGCTCCTGAGGAAAATGGGTCCAATTATTCTGGTTCGGGACACAGCACACCGACTTTCGCAGGATGTAATAGGGTTTCGTGTAATTCATGTGGTTTAACTGTAGTCCAGATGCGGTAGTTTTGGGAATTGACATACCCGTCCAAATGAAACCATTCTTAGTCAGTGAACCATGTGAAATAAAAATGTTCAGAATTGTGAGTAAAAGTATCAAGAACCAGTGACAATAAGACAAGCTTTTCAAGATCCGGTTCTTGCAACTCTTCCACAGCTGCCACACGGTAATTATTGGGAGAGGGAAAATCCCGGAAAAACAAATTACGATACGGGATTAATCTTTGTTCCACCAGCTTCCGTTTTCGAAAAATCTTACTCCGTTTTGAAGCTCAAATACAAATATTTATGGAATAAAACATTTAACAATACTGAGCCAAGGGGTCATCCCGAAAAAACAGAATTTAAGATTACATCTCTCCGTCTAACTTTCATTTCGGAAATTGTTGCCTCCATTTTCAAGCTGCTACACAAACATTTATGCTATAAAATGATATTTAACAATAACATGTGTAGCGTTCTTTACTATTTCAAACGTGTATTACCGAACACTACATACAATCAATTCTCCGTATCCACTCATTTTAAGGGAAACAGGAGTCACTCAAATAAAGTCTAAGAAATAGTTACAGTTCTTCCTCTTATTCTGTCAATATCTCATGAGCATTACTCGTACAGAACTTGATTCATAACAGCACTAATATTTTGAAGCTAATTAATGTAAGTTAGTAAGCAGAAAACTTGATTAACAAACTCCAACACTAAATATACACCGATGAGCTATTGCATTATGACCACCTACCTAATACATTGTAGGACCCCCTTTAGCCCGCAAAACAGCGGCCACTCGGCAAGGCATCGATTCGATGAGGTAGCGATAGGTATCCTGGGGTATCTGGTACTATAATGTGAACAGCAGGTCTTTCAGTTCCCGTACATTTCGGGATGGTAGTGATTTAGCGCGAACCTACTTTTCCAAGTCGAACCACAAATGTTCTATTGGGTTCATGTCAGGTGAATTTGGAGGCCAGAGCATTAACAGAAAATAACCAGCAGGTTTCTCGAACCACTTATTGACAATTCGGGCAGTGTGGCTTGGCGCATTGTCCTGTTGGTAATGGCCATCACCAGCAGGGAACACAGTTGCCATGAATGGGGGAACTTGGTCCGCAACGATGTTTAGATACCTGACAGCTGTCAGGGATTGTGCTATTGGGGTAATGGGGACTAAAACGTCCCAAGAGAACATCGCCCACAGCATAACACCCCCGCCGGCGTGTTTCCGCCCAACAGTGCTTCCAGATGCCAAAGCCTTTGTTGGTAATCGGGATATCCGCTCTCGGCCGTCTATATGATGCACCAGGAATCTTGATTCGTCAGACCAGGTCATTTTCTTCCAATCATCCACGCCCCAATCTCGATTATCTTGGGCCCATTTTATAAGTTGTTGGCGATGACGTGCAATGAACATGGGGACCCGGCTGGGTCTTCGGCTACGCTGGCCCATGCGCGGAAGGCTGCGATGAACTGTGTGCTGTGACACATTTCCCTGATCACCACTGTTGTAGCTGCGGGTGATTTGTCGCACTGTGGCCCTGCGTTCGCTGTGAACAATGCGAGACATTCTCCGCTCCTTTCTGGCATCAATTAGCTGTGGACGGCACACTGCTGGACGATTGTTGGTTATTTGACCATCTGTGCCCCACTTTTGATACGTACGCGCTACTGTGGCATGTGGACAACATACAAGCCGCGCTGTTTCCGAGGCGCCATGCCATCACAATTTGTCTTTTATCAAACTCCGATAAATTGGCAGCTTTCCCTATTCGACTCCGAACACTGTACTAACCGAAAGTCTGTCCTCGGTTTGAATATATATTGTTCTGTAAACTTCACCCGCGCCTCCGTTCGGTTTCCAGGCGCACTCATTTCTCTGAACTGGAGGTGGTCAAAATGTAATGGCTCGTCGGTGTATAACACAATAACTCGAACGCGCAGGCGTCAAAGTAAACACCGCTTCAGCGTAATTCTGCTTCCACTATTATGACACACCACACACCCTTTTTCGCTACTTGCTCCAGCATTATAGCTCGTTCTTATCTGTCAACACCCACTCTGACCTCAAGACTGTTGCCAACATACATTCAGCTAGTGAGAAAATAAAACGTTAAGGTAGAAAACGCTTAAATAAAATGAACTCCAAATTTTCATAGAGAAAGAAGCTATAAACGGAATTTAAATCACAGTATACGTCATACATGGACAGAGCGAACATCGTGAGAGGAAGGCGATTACGAGGGAAATCTTTACTTCCTGTAACTTCTTTTTTCGGAAAGTTCTGAAAGATGGAATTCCGTTCCCTGATGGAAAAGGTTGCGGTCATGATCGCAAGACTGCAAAAGAGGATTAAAAAGTATTTAGGGAATTTTGTTTACTGCAGGACCGGAATAAAGGTTCTGCGGATATCGTTTTTGTCTTCAGAACCAAAATAATATCTGCGTCGTACGTCGCTGCAATTCTGCTACGTGTTCCGTCGTTTAGAACAAAAGAATATTGGAGTAAGAGCTTAGTTTGCCGCCGCAGTGGCCGAATGGTCTCATAAGCAGGGTTTCTATCAATCGTCCGAGATGGGCTCGGGTAGGAGTACAACGTGGGGCATGGGTGGTGCATTCGACCCACGGCGTTGTATTTCTCCCTCCCCGGAACAACTGGCCCCTAAATACGAACGGACGACAACTTATTCAAATTGTTTATGATTGTTGCTAAGCAAATAAAAATAAGCCTAGTTTCCGGCTTTTGTGTCTTTTCGTAGAACTATGCACTACATAGGTCCAAGTTTTAATATGGAGAAGGATTGGCGGTTTCCGTGCAACAGGAAAGCGATATGGGGAAAAGCAATTCCATTTTCTCCCCTTTAAGTGGTATTTTTTAAGAGCATGAAATAAGAGATCCCGGTTGTTGCAAGTGTTTTGTTAATCTTCTGGGGTTTGAAGGGTTGGTTTTTTTTTCCATTTTTCTTAGTTCGATACCTATTTTTTTCTCTTCTAAAAATTTCTTATTGTCTCCTTAGAACTTAGTTTAATAAAATCTTGAAATACTTTTTCGTAACGGAGTTGTTTAAGATGGGATCACCATAGAAACGACTTCCGAAGCGAAGTTTTGTATCCCACTTGTTCACGAACCTTGCTGGATCAGTCCTTTTCATGAAGGGAATAAACAAAAATGCGAATTCTGCTTAACCGCTTTGTAAGTACAAGAAGCCGTTTTGTATAGTTCTAAATCGAATGAAAAAAAAAGGTGCATTCAAGAATACCAAAATGTCTTAAGAAAATATCTTTTTTCAGCGTAGCAAGCATTATCCTTTAGAACGAATAAATTTGAAAACTGGTTTCTTTTTGGATTGACTCTCCGTAAACATTTATTTTCTTTTTGAATCCGTAGGGGTCACTGCAGTCTTCTAAAAGTTCAGGTACATTTTTATGTAAGCGGCTTTCGCGACGACGGTGAGAGAAGTGAAATAAAATATTAAATTACTTTTTACGTCCGTTATGTGGCAACCTTGCCTTATCCAGTAAAATGTGCCTTAACTAAGCACCTAGTAGGATGAAATGCCTCAACGTTTGTTCAAAAACGCATATATTGGCAAATCCGCGGTGACGTAATCACGCGATAAGTCTGTGGTGTTACGAAGGGTGGGAATACAGTGAAACCTGTCTAAGACTGAATCCACGGGACGAACAATTTTCCATTTTGTACAGGTACATCAGTGGAAGCCATTGGAATGTAAACATAGGAATTTTTGTCACGCTAATAACAGATTCTACATCATTACATAATACTTAAGAGAATGTATAGTTCGCACGTACCTTAACCTAAAAAACCACAAATCTTTATATTTTTAAATACTCTAACATCGACTTTTATATAATAACACTTACAATATGACGTTCAGTGACAGCACGTGCGCAGCTGGTTAAATGCTAATCAGGCAATACCATAGAAATGATTTGCATTTCGGCGTCATAGGTGCATGCGTACCGCATCTAAGTTAATCAGATCGCGCAACATTGCAGACAGCAACACAGGCCGTTTTTCTGTTATGAGCGCCCCGTGACTCGGTCGGCATGTCAGTGCTTGTTCGGCAGTGAGTAAGGACGCCTCGTCGTCGTGTAAGACAGTCGTACAGTCACATCAGCAAGTTCGACAGAGGTCGCATCTTCGGCATGAGAAATTGCAATGCTTCACTCCGGAAGACTGCCTGTCTTGTGGGGCGCAGTGTATCCGTCGTGGCAAGAGTGTGCAAGGAATAGTACGAAGTAGGGCGTAGGCCACGAATAGAAGGTAAGGGATATCGTACACAGACAACGCCGAGGGACAACCGTCATCTCATGAGGATGTCTTTGAGTGACCGTTCTTCATCATCAGCGGCGTTGGCGCAGCAGTGGTGAACTATGAAGAATTCTTCCATATCAGCTGTAACAGTACGTCGCCGGTTATTACAATTCGGACTGCAATCTCGTCGGCCCCTCCTCAGCCTATATTTGACACCACCGCAACGCACTGGCAGGCTGCAATAGTGTGTCGAACGGAGGGAGCGGCGTGACAAATGGCAAAATATCGTGTACTCGGACGAAACGCGCTTCAGTGTAGGCAAAAATGATGACCGGATTTGTGTTCATCGACGACAGGGAGAAAGGCATCGGAGAGAATATTAGCACCAGACATACCGCACCAACACGAGGCATTATGGCCTGGGGTGCTTTTCAGGTACGAAAGCAGATCACCTCTCTTAAGAATCTGTACCACCATAACGTGTGCTTGTTACGCCAAATGACATTCTACGGCCGGTCGCACTTCCATACCTGCAGGACATTGCCGGAGCCATATTTCAGCTGGACAAGGCCCCTTCGCATGTTGCAGCGACAGCACGTCCTTTCTTCAAGAATAACAACGTTCCACTTCCATCGTGGCAGGCTAGATCGCCGGATTTATCACCCATAGAAAATCGCTGGGAAATGCTCAAAATACAGGTGCAGCGGTACCACCGTCCGCTAGCAATTCTTGATGATGAACTTTGGGCGCAGGTCAATAAAGCCTGGATGGCTATTCCACTGGGCACAACTCACACATTATTTTATTCGATGTCTCAGCGAGTACAGCAGGTGGTTACAAGGTAGAGGTGGCCACAATGATTATGAGCTACATCGACGCACCTGGTACGTATGACACCGAGATGCTAATCATTTGTTCTGTACTGCCTAATGAAAATACTCTGTAAAAATCAAAGTCGTAGCTCGACTTCTTTCGGGTGTTCTGTTTTTTTATGAACATGAGGGTAATTCGGTCACCTCGGAGTAGTGCAAAATCTTAAATATCCTGAATAATTTGCCTATGCTTGATGATATGCATTTCATTCCAGATTTCGTTTCTACTACATTCACCTATATTTCACTATCCTCTCTGTTTTTATCTTCAGATTGATGCCGCACAATTCGGTCCAGATCTTAATTACAAAGCTCGTTTGCAACGTTTGCTGTCGATATTTAAGTAATCTTTTGCACTGACGGCCATAAAAGTGGCTCTCTTCCGTGCTGCCTGCAGATCATCGGTGCTTTCACCACACACGTCTGGTAAGTCTTCCAAAGGAAATTTTGCTTTCTTGAAACACAAGGGTTAGACAGAATAATAGGAACACCTTGGAAAAGAAGGTTTTACGGACCGAATAGGATGTGGGACCGCCTTTGGCATTTAAAACCGCCTGAATCCTCTTTAGAATGGAAGCATATAAATCTTGCCTAGGTGGTGGTTAGTGGGATGTTACACCCTTCTTCAGGCAGAAACTGCTCCAGGTTCTTAAGAAATGCAGGAGGAGGATGTAACGGGATCTTACTTTGTTTTCCAACACAGACCACAGTGGTTCAATGGTGTTTAAGTCTGGTGATTGAGGAGGCCAAGGAAGGTGTGAAAGTTCGTCCTCATGTTTCTCAAACCATGATTGGACATTCCAAGCTGTGTGGATTGGGGCGTTATGATCTTGATAGATGGCATCTCCTGTAGGAAACAATGCCTGAGCTATTGGATGGACTTTGTCGGCCAAAATGATTTCATACGCCCTGCCAGTCATCCGTCCTTTCAAAGTGATCAGGGGACCTGCTGAAAACCACGATATGACTGCCCAGAGCATGACAGAACCGCCAACATGCTGCATTGTTGGGAGCAGACAGTCTGAATCGTACGCTTCTGACCGTGTTATCTACGCGTAAAGACGTCCTGCGGTGGGGAATAGTGTGAATGTGGATTCATCCGACCACATTACACTCTTCCATGCATCGGCAGTCCACGTTGTATGCTCCTGGTACCACTGCCGTTGCCGTTGTGTATTCACCCGGGGCACCAGAGCTTTTGCAATAGCAGTTCTGCCATGAATATCTTGTTTAAGCAGTTCCTTGCGCATTGTTTTTGTTGATACTGGTGTCTGGAGATATAGATTGAGCTCCGCATTAATTTTCGGCGCCGTGGTCTTATTACGGGAAACTTTAATGCTCTCCTGTCTATCAGTCAGGTCGGTTTTCCGGCCGCTCTTATGTTTGAAAGACGAGGTTTTGCTTCGAGCATGGTATACTGTCATGACGCTAGACACAGTAGCTCTCGATACCCCCACTACCCTGATGACTGTTGTCACGGATGCACCAACTAGCCGGCCACATCTTTCGAAGTCCGTTAGGTAACTCATTTCGTCGTCACCCTGAAAGAAATTTTGCAACAAGACACTTTAAATGCACTTAAACAGGACCTTGAGGTTCTAAATAAAGCTACAATCATTTGCAAAAGTTTAAGACCACCGGTTGTTATTTGGAGATTTCTGTCGATTGCGTCAGCTACTGTCTGTATTACTAACCTTCCTATCGGTGTTGCATCATCCTACAGCGGCAGCTGTTGATAGAGTTGGAGGAAGCGTGCGAGCGTCAGTTTGCTTCTGGTTTTCATGCTGAGAGGTTTTGTACGTATTTTCTATATAGCGAAAAATAGGCAAAAATCATCATTAAGTGTTACTCAGAGTGCACAGGCAGTGACTTTATATCATGAAGGATACTCCGAACGTGACATAAGCAGAAAGGGGAATGTGAGTAAGAATGCTACTCATAATACGATCATGAAATATCGAGATACAGGTGAAGTTAGCGACCGAAAGAGAAGTGAACGTCCAAGAAAACAACCCCACAAGATGACAATACCATAAGGCGAATAGTTATGCGTTCTCCGAGGAGTTCGTGCAAGAGAATTAAGGCCTTTATACATTCAGAATGGCCTGATATTAGTATCAGCACTGTTTCCCGACGTCGTAGCAAAGATTTTTGAGTAAAGTCTTATAAACCTGCACTTAAACCTAGACTAACCTCCGTCCTGAAAAAGAAGAGACTCTAGTTTGCGAAGTGTCATCAATCGTGGACTGCTGAAAATTAGAGCCAAGTTCTTTTTCCAACGAATCAACTGTGAGTCAATTTGAATCGCCTGAGGCACATTTTCGACGATCAAAAGGCAAAAGGTTTGATGAAAAATGTATCGTTAGCACCGTGAGGCATCCGCCTAGTCAGATGATATGGGGTGCTATGAGAGCATCTGGTACTACTTCATTATCCTTTTTGCCGACAGGCATTACCATGACAGGTCCTTTTTATGTGAAAATGTTACGTGAGAAGCTGTTAGCTCATATGCAAATACACAAATGCACAATCTTCATGTATGATGGTGTTCCATGCCACAGATCAAAGACAGTAAAGGGCTACCTGCAGAGGAAAAGCATAACTGTGCTTGACTGGCCCGGTAATATTCCCGACCTTAACCACTTCGAAAATTTGCGGACCTCTTTAAAAGACAAGGTAGCAGAAAAACAACCATCAAATTCCCAAACTCTGACGCGTTAAGGTACGTTTGGTGCACAGACATTTCAAGTGACTACTGCAAATCCCTCACTGAGAGTATTACACATCGTATTCTGTCAGTTATAAAAAAAAAAAAACAAAGGTGGCCACACAGAGTACTAATTTCGGTCTTTCTGTGTTCTAAAGAATGTAAGTATTTATCTGAGGTGTCATTGTTTTTAAATATCTCTGACTAGTACTTAGTTGATTCTTTGAAAACCTTAATTTTCAATAAATTGGCAGGAGGTCTTAAACTTTTGCAAATAACTGTATTGTAAGTGGTGGATACCTTTGCGTGGTGTTCATATTATTTTGTCCAACCCCTGCTAAGTCGTTTGGGGTGACACCTCGTGTTATGCTTTTGTAACCACCCAATAGCATCAAGAACAGTTATGGATTTCGTTAGTTCGCTAGAAGAGGATGAGAATTTGATAGTCAACCACTCGCAGACTATTAATCAACTCTTCATTTCTAGTTTTTTTGCGTTTTTCTCTTCGTTGAGTTGTTACCTTTGCGCCACAGCTCCGTTGTCTCATCTTTTTTCTAAAATGCCATAAATTTGTGTTTCTCCATTACTGGAATTTTCGTCCAAGTGTTTGACTCTCACAGTTTCTTTTTCAAGCATTTCAATAACTAATTTTTTAGTACAAATCGAGAACGTTTTTTTTTTCTGTCATGGGCAGAGAGATAAACGAACGAACGCAACTCAAAACAAGCAAAGGTTATGGATGATTATCTCAATGAATAAATGTTCGAGGAATAAATCGAAGTGGCTCGTTGAAATTCGTACGAAACAGCCAGCTGTAAATACTGGACTTTGCATCCAACAAAGAGAGCAACGCTGGCCACATGACCTGAACTTGAGTCACGCAACGTGCTCAAGGGGAAGCCAAACAGTAAATGTGCTGCAGTGTGCGTTTGTGTAAACAACCCAAGAGCAATTCCCTTTGCTTCATTCTGTTATCTTCAGACAAAGTCATCGCGCTTTCTACGGTTTTCTTTAATTAACACACAGCAACCGAAAAATTGTGTTTCGACACTGCTGGGAGCGTCTCCACCTATTCGGAAGTTTTTCACCATTTCTCTCGCCCTTTGAATTTATTAGCTATAATTAAATAGCTTGTGCCGTTAAGCCCCACCACAGATGGAGACGTCTCAGTTGCTGAGCCATCCCTACGGATTTGTGGTCAGATGCTGACAGATAAACACACATAGCGACGTGGATTGTTGGCACCGTAGCGTAAGATGAATATACTCAGCTAGCTATCGAGATAGATCTGGAGTTCGATCCCAGGGTGTCGCGACACAATTTGTCGGTTGCTGTGTGTTAAAGAAAACCGTGGAAAGAGCGATTATTTTGTCTATTTACATTGTCTCCACGTATTTGGAAGTTTTTCACCATGCTATCTTCAACCTCAAGCAAGTTTTTTTCCATGTAAATTGTATCATTACCATTTATCGTGTGATGTTTTGTATTCAATTAAAATACTTGACGGCACGGAAACATCTGGGAACTTCCCGTTGTTATAAGGTCCATTTACTCTCTTGCCATTTCAGTTTCCGCTTTAGGCAGGTTCTGTTTTACACGGGTTATATAGTACGTAATTTTCTGTCTTAGATTTAGAAACTAAAAAAAAGTTCCGTTTTGGGCAAGTTTGAATTTCATGTAGGTTCTTTCTAAAACAAGTTTTACTGTGTCAGGATAGCAAAATGTGACAGAACTTAAAATGTAGTCAGAGAGATTTCAGTAGTTGATACTTCAGAAGTATCTTTCAGATGTGCTCATGACAAAATTGAAAAATATATAAAACGTACTAGAGAAATAATCCAATGAGATATTTAACTGATATAAACTGTAGGAGCAAAAAATTACGACAACGTATCTAATATTGTGTAGGTCCTTCGTGAGCCGCTTGCACTCCACGAGTCCCCAGAAGTTGTCCGCTGGTATGCCTTACTATATCCATCAAACAGAAGTCATCGCTCTTTCCACGTTTATAAGTGAGTCACGGAAAAATTCTCACTGGCCGCCACCGGGAATCAAACCCAGGGTCTTCCAGTTACGCGCCGGACATGTTTTCACTGGTGCAGTGAAAACATGTCCGGCGCGTAACTGGAAGACCCTGGGTTTGATTCCCGGTGGCGGCCAGTGAGAATTTTTCCGTGACTCACTTATAAACGTGGAAAGAGCGATGACTTCTGTTTGACGTTCCTAGCATACGTCAAGTGTCTGTATTGATCTTACTATATCCGTATAAGCGCTGCCTGTAGCATCTCCTGTGTCAGTGTGGAAGGCTCCGTAGGCCGCAGATGCCGTTCCGTATGATCCCAAAATGTGTTCAAGTGGGTTCAAATCGGACGACATAGGTGGAAATGCTGGTTCGGACTCGATTTTAAGAGCCCGAGCAAGCCTGAAGTATGTCAGTCCGAGAACAAATTTCATATTGTAAAATAAACCCGGGGCTCGAACGAGCCCCGAAACTATAACCAGCCTGTTTAAGCATTAATGAAAAAAATCCTTCCCAGATATCCCCCTCGCTCCTCCCCTGCAACTAACCGATGTCTTTTTCACCTAGGGAGTGGTAACGTGAAGTTTACCTGTTTCTATGGTATAGCACTAAATTTTCTTTCACCATTTATAGCGAACGGGCCTTTTTTGACGGTGGGAGGATTCGATTCCGCATCATACTTAAGAGCAGCTGTTCTACTGATTGAACTACGTCGGCGAGATATATCGTTGCAACTTGCCGTGTTGACTTATTATGTGTCACTTAAGTAGTACGCCATAGATATCCCCCTCTTGAGAAAGGCGGAGCACGAAATCGCAGGTTTCGTGTCCCCTGACAAACGGTGCTTGAAGGAACTCTTGTGAAAAAAGGAATCCTTACTAATTCCGGATGATGTGGGGAAGAATCACACAATTTTCTTCGAAGCTCACGGCTAAGAGATTCATGTTTACGTTAGGGCGCCAATATAGCGAACGAGCCCTTTTTGCCGGTGATGGAATTCGAAACCATATCTTCCTACTCCGGAGCGGCTGTTCTACCCAGACAAAGGCTTATATCGCTGCATCTTGCCATCTTGACTCGTGCAGCACCAAAGTAGTAAGTCACACATTCGGTTCCCTCTGAAATGCTTCGTGGGATTAGACATCTGGAAAGACCGGGAGGCACTGCATTCTACGTACGTTGCTCAATAGAAATCAACAGGGAGCTGCTGTCTGGAGAAAGGGGAACAAAATTTCACCGGCGTACAATCTATAATTCTTGAAGCTTTTTCTTCTCCGCAGAAATCCAACAATACGTGGTCTATGGCATTTGCTACCGAAGCCCGAAACAAATAGCCCTCCCGAGCCCAAACTCCCAGCTTCCCCATCAATACTTTGGCTGTATGTATTAAATCCTGATGATGGGTTGGTAGCCAACCAGAAAGATCTCCTGGTATTTTTAACTTTTAATTTGTGTGGTATTTTAATTGTAAATAAATCATTTTTTTAACTTTGTGCAATTGGTGTTTAGCAAGTTTCATCATCGTGCAATGACAGCAGTTTTTCACTTCATTTTCTATGTATTTTTGGCACGACTTATTGTTTTGCTCTGGATCTTTGGATCCCCACCTAGATTTAGTTACAGACGAATTCTGTTTTCCAACTAGAAACTAAAAAGGGTAAGAAAAGTCTTGTATGATAAATATACAAAACCACATTTAAAAAGAAACTCTCTCTCTCTCTCTCTCCGAGAGACACCCGGAGCCGCAGAATGCAGCACGGTTCGGACCCGGGCTCGGCAAGCCTTGATAATACGGGGCTTATGACACTGCGCATTGTTCTGTTGAAACACTCCCATCACGTTCTGGAAACATGATGAGCTTGGTTTGCAATTATGGGCAGGTACGCAGTGACGTTGAGGAGGTCTTCCAGATCTATCATGAGACCTAGAGTCTCCCAGAAAAACATCTCTTAGAGCATTACACTCCCGCCACCTCCCTAAACTCGTGGAGTCAAGGCATCTTGTACCGCTACATATAGCAGGTCGTCCCTAATTTAGGGCCACTAGTTTCAGGGAAGGGACTGAGCCAGGGTCACCAGAGAAGCACACGCAATTAAGCTTCTTCCGCAAACCCGAGTCCATCTCGGACGAATGGTCAAAAGCAGACGTCTCAGACCGCTTGGCCAGCAGGGGAGATTGTACTTTTGAAGTTCATGTACAGAGTGCTCAGTGTGACGTATAGCTTTTTGTTTTGTTATGCTATATTTTAAACGATTAACTTAGTAGATAGCTGATTGGCCAACGTTCTTAGATAGCTTCGTAGTACATAAATTACATATTACTAATAAGTAACCATACGGCCAGGTCGAAAGAATCAACTTAATGACTTAGGCAATTCCAACAGTTTATTTTTCAAGCACTTGTACTTTACGGCATCAATATAATCCACCGCGAGAATTAATCTCGCTGGTATAAAAGCAGACATCAATCTTATAACAATAGCACTTATTTGTCAATCACACACACACACACACACAACGTTTAGCAATCTATTCTCAATCTCTCAACTCCACACATTCAATATAATCAACTTATGTTGCTCTGATTCAGTGTCTCCAAAACGTAAAAGCTGTTCGAAGAAGTAATGATTCGTTCAGTCGGAAAATGTTTAACCAACTAAATTTGAATAAGAAAACGAAAATTCAAAGAGGAAGTCATTTAAAGGTATACGTCACAGAAGTATATGTCTAATTTAACCTTCCTTTTGAGTTTCTATTATGTAAATTTTGTTACTTCAGATTTTTGTTTCTACTGAACGGCTCATCGCTTCCCCGAATATCCTTGTACATTTTGCCAACTCTGAAAATGAGTCAATGTAAATAAACATCGTAAAGAGCAAAAGGTGGAGTGGAATATGGTAGATATTGTTGCAACAACTTAGAGATTGCAAAGAGTAATAATATTATCTGATGATTAATTGATTGCTACTGTTTACTACGAAAGTAATCGCTGCTGTATACCATTGATGTTATACCAAGTTCCATAACAGTGTAACTGCTACGACTTTGGTAGGATAAATAGATTTGTTACGCGAGTTGATCATTTCCATGACCCTGACCGTTATTTCAATTCGTTACTTAGATGTTCAAAAAATGTTTTTTCGGATAAAGGCATACAAGAAACACAGCAGGTACTCCCCGTTTAGCGCTGGGGCTGCATTCCTGAAAATATGTGCACGCTAATTGAATCAGCTTTTTAAACGGGGTCATTAAAGTTATAGTCTTCAAGAAGATGCGTTCACGAAATAGTAATTTATCACCCGCGACCAACATAAAATGTCTGTTTCATTATGTAGACATTAAGGCACAAGAAACATGATTTCATAAATATCTTCACTATTTTCAAATGAACAGTCCTGAAAAAATGTAATAAAGCAAGTAAGCATGCACTGCACTGTGCAGTGCATCTTTAATTTGGCGGTGTTGGGTGGCAAGATGATAGTTACCGACAGGAAGATGTGTCCTCAGAGGGCAGCTGCTCCAGCTGTACCAGCTCTTTAATAATAATACTGGAGACGAGTTACTGTACTGTATAACATAGATATGAAATTTTTCCAATGCTTGGGGATCATCAAGCTAAATAATACCACTGGTAATCGCAGTTTCGATTTCTCCAACACGCATGAAGCTGTGACATGCCTCCGGCCGTAGTTTCGTCCAAATGATGTCCGTACAATTACTGATAACTTCCTCCCTGTCTGCGGTGATGTTTATGATGCCATGCACAATGTCAAAAGACTTCTACCAATCCCAAACTGACTGCCGATATTTACCATCTGTTTCCTCAACCAGTTACTTGAAGACTATCTCAGGTAGTTAGCTGAGCTTCAAAGTTTGTTATGACGTTCTAATCAACTGGCAATAAGTACTGTGTTTGACGGAAGGACGATCACATCTGAAGTTATGCAATTTTCTTCAAATGTAAACATACACCAAAGAGCCAAAACATTATGACCATCTGTCAAATATGGTGTTGGTCCTCAAGTGCCACCAAAAAAGCTCTTACCCAGTAAGGCATAGATGCTAAAAGACTTCTAAAGGTGTCTTGTGGTATCTGGAACCAACACGTTACCAGCAGATCCTTTAACTCTTAAGTTACGTAGCTGAGCTGCCGCAGATCGGATTTCCTGTTCCAGCATAAAACACAGATGCTCGATTGGATTAATGTCCGGGGAATCTGGCGACCAGGGCAATACCTGGAAGTCTTCCTCATGGAATCTCATTCTCAAACAAATCCAGTCTTGCGCATTATCCTTCTGAAAGAAAGAACTACTAGACGGCAATACTGTCGCCATGAAAGGGTGTACCTGGTCTGCAACGATGTTTAGGTAGGTGTGGTATACTTCACAGTTTTTTGCACATGGATGACTAGACCGAGGGTTTCTCAGCAGAATATTGTCAAAAGCCTTACAAATTCGTCCACTGACTTCTTTTCGTCCCACAGCGCATCCTTGTGCCAAAACTTCTCCAGGAAAATGACACAACCAGGCCGTCCACATGGTGCAACAGGAAACCAGAGTCATCGGACCACACGATCTTCTTCCAATCATTCAAGGTTTAGTTTTGATGCTCGCTTGTCCATCTTAGGCGCTTTCGACGTTGCACCGAGGTCAGCATGGGCACTCGGAGCTGCCTGCGGCTACGCAGCTCCATTTTCCGCAGAGTTCGATGTACTCTATGTTGTTAAACATTACTCCCGTCATCAGCATTCAAATTACCGTCGAGCTGTGCTACTGTATCCCCTCTGTTAGCTCGTACCACACAGGATAGCCTTCTCTCACCACTAGCATCAATGAGCCGTGGTCGGCCCGTATCTTGCCGGCGGTTCGTTATTTTTTCCTAGCCATGTCTGATCGTGAGCACCCTACAAGCCTTGCCGCCTTGGAAATGCTGTTACCCAGTCATTTGGCCATTACAATTTGGAGTTTGTCAAACTCGCTAAGTCAGCTGCCTTTCCCATCTCAAGAATAACACTGATTAACAGAATTCAGTATCACGTGTTATTTACACAGTTTCATATACTTAACATGCGCCGTCGTTTACCTATATAGTTGCTTCAATTTGCATAAAGACGTGCTGCTCATAATGTTTTAGCTCTTCTGTGTATTTCTCAGGCAAATAACGCTGTAACGAATCAGAGCTAAACGAGGTATTAATTGAGCGACGCGAAGGCTAAGCGGAACTCTCTTTACGAGACTCGAGATAATTAGTTGTTCGGGCATAGGTACGATATGATACATTCGATCACCGTGATTTTTTGCATGTGATTGGAAATCGTCCATGGTCAGGTTTTGACGCCTTCCGATTCCCGAAATTCAGTGTCATTGAGGAATAATCGTCCAAAAACTTGCATTTTTAGCGGGTTGTCCGGATTTTGAGAAGGGGTTGTTTGTTACCTATCTCCTCCAAAGATCTTCAGCTGATCGCGGTGACACTTGCCACAGAGAAAGGGAAAGACATGGTGAGTGCATGGGGTTGGTATCATGGTGATTGGTTGTGTCGTATAAAAACAATGACCATTAAAAACTGACCAATTTGAATAATTATTGAAAAACCCCGCTCTGTATACGAGACTCGGGACAAATTAGTTGTTCGAGCATGGCTACGACATGACACATCCGATCACAGTGATTTTTGGCATGCGATTGGACATCGTTCATAGTCAGGTTTTGACGCCTTCCTATTCCCGAAATTCTGTGTCATTGAGTAATTTCAATTAAAACTAAATGGCTTTTTACTTGAACCGTTTCACGAAAGTCGGCTCACTAACATTAATTTTAAAAAATCGTTTGAATTGAAAGACAAAGAAATAGAAGGACTCCATCTGTTAGCTCAACACTTTCTTAATCTATAATAACAAAGGGAAGTTTGTGTATACGTGTGTGTGTCTTTCGCGATACAAAATGAAAAACGTGGTCCCCGATCTGAGTGTGTCTTTCCGATATGTTTACATGCAACCTGATCACAACCAACGTGAAGGCGTGAAGGAAAGTAGTTCACGATGAATTTTAGGCATTTCTCTTTTAGAATGTTTCGTACTTTTGTTTTGGAATTGATAAATTTTACGCTTTGGTTTTTTAGAATTTGTTATAATAGACGCCTTAATAAGCTTAGATTTCGCAATAGGTTCGCTCAAAATTTGCCAACTGTACCCGAGTTATCGGTTACCGTTGGCGGCTTGTCCTAGTATATTTATTTAAAACAGTAAGAGGACTAAACTTTTTATTGTCTCATATAACTTTTAAGTCAACTTTTTATTGTTTCACGATACCATAATATGTGGAAGATGCGTTTGTGTTCTTTCATAATGTGTGAAACATTTTTTTCTATCTTTATCGTTAAGAGTGGGAATATATGTGAGAGGTCTTGTTTCGAACCTAACTATACGCTTTGCGTAGATAATTGAAACCATCCTCTTTTGGATTGCGTCATTGACACACATGCACACTCACGGAGCCAGAGTTTGGACCTGTTGCCGGAACTGTGATTCTCACTGACTGGCAGTCCCAGCACGTTTTATTGATGGAACTAGAGCAAGGATGGGAAAACTACTGCCCGCGGGCCGAATTCGGCCAGTCGGTGTGTCCAATCTGTCCGGCGGGATAAATAATTTGGAAGTGTTACTTCTCTTAGCATGGCATCATTTAACCTGGAAAACATTGCATGTTCTGTTCTGAAATGTTCTTCATAATTTCAGGGTACAGCTTCAAGATAGGATAAATTTTACCTTTCAAAAGTTCCCTTTCCAATTTGCTTACGACACTTGCTGCAACCTGTCTTTATTTAATCTTGAATAAGACACCAACCACGGTGAATGAGATGTCCACTGATGCCTGGAGGGATGCGGGTGTTGGGACTCCGACATGGCGACCGACTGACCGCGGTGAGGATGTATGCACGTGTAAAACATTTGTTCCGTGTCATCGGCATTCGGATGCAGAGGTAGATAGATGGTTTGGTGGTAGTTAGGGAGGGACGTTGTTCGGTTTTCACTAGGTAGAAACAATGATAAAGGTGTAGTTTTCTGCTGTGTGGCTTTTAGTTTCCATATAATCAACGGCATCTAGTTAGTGAGCTTCCATGTGAGCGCCGTCGTAAAATGATGCATTTATCATTTTTAAAAATGTATTTTGAAAAATTAATGAAAGTCTATCCCACTAAAAAATTTTGCTTTTTTCATTTGGCCCTCCTCTAAATACGTTTACCCATCCCTGAACTAGAGCATTTGAGATTCTATCGAAGATAATATCGTGAAATTTCCGCTTACTGAAAGTTAAGCTGCATCAGAATATATTTTGAGAAATATTTC
Organism: Macrothele yani; assembly: GCA_039090855.1. Lineage (NCBI taxonomy): Eukaryota > Metazoa > Arthropoda > Arachnida > Araneae > Macrothelidae > Macrothele > Macrothele yani. The sequence goes on along the minus strand of CM076996.1, from coordinate 102,865,278 downwards.
TTTCTGCGAACACGAATGCTGCATTCTTTCTGTTAGAAACTTTACTATCGTTTTTACTGAACAGAGATACTACGTGAAGGGAATAAATATTCTTACCTGAAATAAATGAATATCAGTAAGGACATGGATAAAGTGACGAGTGATATACTGAGGCCAGCCATTTCTATGAATCTGGTGCCTTTGGCGATCCGCAATTTCATCTGTGTAAGACAGACATCAAAGTTATTAAATTTGATATTAATCATGATCATATTTAAAGCTTAATCATAACTCCAAAAAGGTGAACATCACTCTGAAAGGTGAAAATTATATCAGGTAACTCACACTTTCTTCCTTACTAGATGAGTAATACTAGACATTTACAGAGAAAGTTAAGCAAATTGCAAGCGGTAAATATACACTGTGGTGCCAAAAACACTGAGAAGGGCGGCATTAACATTCCACCACATCCATGCGGTAAATGGTATCGTTCCCAAACGATGTATATAGAGAGGCAGATATCACCGAAAGCTCAAGTTGTAGCATTCGCAGTTTATAAGGATTTAAGCGATTTAGAACTTTGTACGGTAGTCGGCAACCGGAAGATGGGTCACACCATCTCGGAAATTACCACGAAATTTCGATTCACACGGTTAACAATTTTAAGGGTGTACCTGGACTACACAAACTCAGGGGGAAATCTAGAGTTCGAAACCGGTGTGGCAGTAGAAAAGCCCTGAACGATCGTGGACAGCGGCGTCTGTCACACATGGTAACATCCGCCTGGCATGCAACATTGCCGCAAATCACAGCGCAATTGAGTGCTGGGTCCAGTAGTAGCATCAGCGTTCGGACAGCGCAACGTTTCCTGTGTTCTATGGTGTTCCGGTGCCGATGCCATGGCTGACCCGACGACACAAGGCTGTGCGGCTCGAGAACATCGTCATCGGAAGCAGGATTACTTGAAACATGGTACCGGGATTTGGCGGACCAGGCTACAAATGTTTCGGGCAGATGGCTGACTCCGGGTGTGGCGACAACCCCACGTGGCAATGGATCCCGCATGCCTACAAGGGACAGCGCAGGCAGGCGGTGGCTCTGTTATGGTGCGAGGTGTTTTCATCCGGCACGCATTTGGACCCCCTCATAAGTCTGCAGACCGCTCTGACCGATGAAGGGTACGTAATCATCCTTGGGGATCTTTTGCACCCGTTCCTGTCATGCAAGCACTTCGACGGATGCGACCTCTTTCAACATGTATAACGAAGTAAATTTCTCCGTCATTTCTGTCCACGCCAGGATTCGAACCCGGATCCCCTCATTCCGGAATAAGTCACTCTACCAATTGAGCTACGCGGACGTTTTATTCTGATTCCTATCTGCCTTTATGTCGTGTGCGTCCTTCTGGCAGGTACGTCACATCTCCTGGTACGTTACATCATCTCCCCCTTATTTTTATTTTTTTTGTCGAAGTGATGGAGAAGAGATTCTCTTATTTTTCCTATCTCGCGGTGTGGAAATAACATCACACCATTGCGAGATTTTGAACGGTCGGGTCATCCGGATAGTTCGGGCGCCATTATAACGAAGTAAATTTCTCCGTCATTTCTGTCCACGCCAGGATTCAAACCCTGATCCCCTTATTCCGGAATAAGTCACTCTACCAATTGAGCTACGCGGACGTTTTATCTGATTCCTATCTGCCTTTATGTCGTGTGCGTCCTTCTGGCAGGTACGTCACATCTCCTGGTACGTTACACATGACAATGCGCCATCGCACACATCCACAAGTGCCCGATTTTGGCTGAAGGAACTTTCCACGGAGTTTGAAATACTGACTTGGCCCCTTGGTTCGCCGGATTTAAACGCCACCGAACACATTTATGATGCTGTTCAACGTGCGGTCAATCCTAGGAATCCGCCACCGACTAATATTATGAAATTGTGGGAGCTCTACAGGAAGCATGGTATGCACTGTCTCCACAGAGCTCGTGGGGTCCCCCGTCATCCGATTGGCAGGAGGACCAACGCGGTGTTAAAGGTATCCCAGTTTTCTTGGCACCTCAGTGCATACGTTCTGCAACATCGAAATTGCAACATACAGAAGTTGTAGGAACATATGCAACTTATACTCACGGATGGATCAATATGAGAGACCAGAAAGACACGAGTCTTCAAAATTAATGAACGATTTTGTTACCTGAAAAATAAGGCACGTCAATATGAGTTACAACCAGCTGTGATGGCAATGCATTCAGCAATGTCTTGTTGAGACGTCAAACGGCTTCCTTCAAAGTGGTCGTTGTTTGTGCCGGTTGCAGGTCGGAAATTTCGTTTAAAAGCTGACACTAACTGGCAACTTTTCTGCAAGTTATTTTCAGAAATTTTCCGTGAGTTCACCCCACCATTAGCAACTTTTTGGTATAATAGCGGTCACATGTACCTAATTTTTGACGGGGATATGGATGGCCTAGTGGTTAACGTTCATGACTGCCACGGCAACGTCTCATGGTCGCTCGAACCACCAAATATCTGCCGTGCGTCGGATGGATACGTTAAGCCGACGGACCCCAGGGGCTGACCCTAGCGTTATAAATAAGGGCGGCTTCCTCTCCTTTCTACCGCGCTTCCGTGTGACTTCGGGTGTTCTTCCGACGCTCGAAACACCGCGAATCCCACCTATAACATTGCCTATGACGTTATTGTCGCCGTAAGGGATGAAGCGCCTGTATGTTGAGTTAACATAGTGCACTGGAATTTTTTCAGGTTGTGTACGGAAGTTGTCAAAACACAGGCAAACATTTATTAGGTGGTGTGAGAACGAAGGTTTAATCAGCGTGACATGTTCAGAAGGACACGACATGAAATTGCATTTCGAAGAGCATGGACTTGGAATGTTCAGATGTTCGAAGTATCACATTGACGGCAGTTCTGGAGAATCTGCCTCTAGGGCACAGGTAACCTGGTTTGCTAAAACAGTATTTTCTCCTCGAAGGGCATTGTTAACAATGTACAGCTATGCTAATAATTTAGACTATATGATTCGGATATAAGGGAGATTTCATTTAATTCAGAAAACAGCGTTTATGAATGCAATTTTCATAATTTAAAGTCTACTATAGTTTCGTTGAAAGCTATGGTTCAGCTTTGTCAGGACTACGCGTTTTCATTTCTTGCTTCTGACGATGTTACCAGTTTCACGTGTTAAACGCCTCATGCGGCCTTCAGGTTGCAGATTGATGAGTGTTTCTCATGTGCTTGATAGGTATGGAGATGACCATAAATTATTTAATAGGTTATTACGGTTTTGAAATACACTGCTGGCCACCCAAAATACAACACCAAGAAGGTCACGAGATAGCAAAGCCAGATTTACTGGACACATAACAACAGATACAAAGATGAAACGATTGAGCTTACAGGTCCGTGCGACTTGCGGAACACGCAGACATCAATAGTTCGTGTGGCCCCCATGGCTGGCAATAACGGCCGCTACACGCCGCGGCATCGAACGAAAGAGGCTTTGGATGTGGGTTTGGGGTATGTCGGTCCAGGCTGCTTCCACACATTGCCACAGTTCATCAGGCGTAGCCACGGGTGGTGCTTGATGGGCCACTCGGTTGCTGATCAGCGACTAGACATGTTCGATGGGCGACATATCGGGAGAACAAGCGGACCACGGCAGCAGTGACACCTGGTGGGCCGTGAAGAATTGCTGCTCGATGCGTTCCACGTGCGGGCGCGCATTGTCCTGTTGAAACGTGGCCGCTGGCAGGTCCTGCAGGTAAAGGAGGACTACAGGCTCCAAAACGTCGCAGATGTAGCGGTGCCTGTTGAGTGTACCGGCGATGCGTACCAGAGGGGTGCGGGTGTCATATCCAATTGCTCCCAAAACCATAACGCCAGGCGAAGGACCGGCATGGCGATGCATAATGCAGGCGTCATACAGTCTCTCGCCGCGATGCCGCCACACGCAAGTCCGACCATCGTGGTGTTGCAGGCAGAAGCGAGATTCGTCGGAGAAGACAATGCCGTGCCATTCCGTAGTCCAGGTGGGACGTTCCAACGGCCCAGTGCCGCCGCACTCGCAAGTGGTTTAACGTCAATGGTAATCCGAGCAATGGGCACCGTGCGATAAGTCCCCGCTCCTGCAGACGACGTCGAACGGTACGTACTGACACAGGTTGTTGCGCAACACACCCTAATTCCTACGCTAACGTTCGTGTTGTGGTGGTGCGAGCCGTCAATGCCCGCCGCACAACATACTGGTCCTCTCGTTCGGTGGTGTGTCGTGGCTGCGGCAATCGCTCACGTCGGTCCGTCCGTCCCTCCTGCACCCACCGAATCCATACTCGTCTCACTGTGGCTGGATGTTGTCCCACACGGGCGCCGATGTCTCGGTACGATAAACCGCTGTCGCGATAAGCCACTATTCGTCCTCTGTCGAACTCCGAAACGTGCTGGAATGACTGCCGTATTCTGCAACGAGGCATCCGGAAGCTTCCCACGCACAGGTCCGGCAGCACAACACACTTCCACTACTTACACCCCACCTTTTGTGCACCTTTCTTATAGTGCTTCTCGGTGGCGTGCCGGGCGCACATGATTTGCATATGCTCCGCAATGCTAATCGTTTGCATGTCCTCCCGCGGGCGATACATGCTGCGAATTTCAGGCCAATCGGATGCTTCCTTCTTCGTGTTGCATTTTGGGTGGCCAACAATGTACATGAAAGGCTTTTAAAAAGTCTAGGTCGAATATTGGTTTAGGTCTATTTAACAGTTTGGCGTCATTAAATATAAATTGGTGGTTATTTTCCCAACAGTACTGGGCTATGGAAGATATTTTGATTTCACACTTTTTAATATATTGTAACAACCGTGGCCGAGCAATTATTAATATTTTATCCACAGTTATACGACGTTGTCCATGGCGCGAAGACCGAATTTTTAAGACAAACACTTAACGAATTGAGCTGACAACACACTCCCTAAAAGAGGGCCAGAGATTACAATTACAGCACAACACATAAATAATTTAATCAGTAAAAAAAGAAGGCACAAAAGTTTTCAGGGGTACTTTTGACCATCATCAAATTTCTAATGTATAGTTCAGCTATTGGCATTGATAGTCTATTTAATTGCCGCATGCAATAGTTCTGTGTATTTTTTGGAACCAGTTCATCATCAATTATCTATGGTACTCGAAATACAGTACTACAAAAATCTTTTACTTAAAAGTTCCTCCATTTGGTGAATTAATCCAATTCAAGTGGGTACGTCCCAGCGTGTAATATTCCTCAGCGGGACTTTCGCTGAAGAATTGCTCTCCGAACTCAAACACACGCACAAGAGATCGGCCTTGGGAGGTTAGCGTTGAGCACTCACAACTGCACTGTTTGCACACACTATAGGCGCATTCCTCTCTTTCGCTGGCGCTGTGGTCCTCTTCGGTACATGAACTCGTCTCCGTTGTTCTCTTTATGTTTCCGTGCAGCGGTCATTTGAGTTCCGAGCGTGAGTTTCGCTTTCCTTGTTCTCAGGTAGCCCCCAGCTCCTTCTTACAGCAGATTTCTTAATTCCTTCATTTCGCGAATTGCAATGCTTTATCACAATGTCATGGAATCTTTTCCCTTCTATCCTGAGTGTAGGACTCCGACTTTTTTTTAAGTCTCTTCTCGTCAGACTCAATACAGCAGCTAACTTTTTTGTTTCTTTGTCGTAAAACGCCGAAGCGGACCGCGGCATCACACACAGAGCACAAAGGCACAATGGTGTTTTTAAACATTCACCAACACAATGGACGAATTCCGGATTATTTACCAACCTCTTCATAAGTTATGCCTAACCCCTTTTTATCACCGATCTGCTTCACAATGGAACTTCTAAAATGGTTTAGTTTTCGCCAAGCATTAGCGTCTTTTTATGATCGAAATGCACTTACCAACTAAATTGCCAACCAACCAATTAACCTAATGGTGAAACATTCGCAGGTGCAAATACATTCGACTCGATCTTCTCATGACAAGACTATCGCCTACTCATGGCTTCTATTCTTTCTTTCTATTTTTTGTAAGCTCCTAACAAAGCTCCTGCAAAAATCCAAAATTAATGAATTCGTAATTAATTTACTACTTCCACCACGCCCATTAATTCCATAATTAATGGCGGCGGGTGGGTCGTGAGAATATGATTGGTGTTCTTTTGATCTGAATTCAAGCGATCTCAGTGTTTGACCTACTGTATGCATGACAGACCTCTGAATACGATAGATTCCCCAAGAATTCATGTCAGGAATTAGGTCCTTTTTGCAGAGTAAATCATCTAGGATAACAGGAGTGAAGATCACTTTGAAATTTGATGACTTAAGGATTTTTGAAATTTGGAAACAAATTTTAGGAATGAATGGAAGAACCGCCAAGTTTCGTTGAGAATTTTGAGAGATCGGGTTCAAAGTGGATTTGTACTGAGGTTTAACATTTTTTTTGATAGCTAAGTCCACTAATGAATGTTTGAAGCCTCTGTTGATAGCAATATGGCAAATGTCTCAACAGAGCTTATAGCTGTATGATTATAAGGTACAGATCGTTTAAGCTATTCAGCCTGACGACCCGCCTCGCCGCCCTGCATTTGCGACGGAGATGTTGCACCACACAACTCATGATAGTGGTTATCTGTACCGTGACCGTTTCTCAGATGAAGCCACATTCCATGTCTCTGGTACAGTAAATAAGCACAATGTGCGAATCTGGGGGAGGGGGGCAGAAAATCCCCATTATGTCATCGAACAACAGAGGACTAGCCCGAAAGTTAAAGTATAGCGCGGCCTGATGCATGGCACAATCATCGGACCTTCTTTTCTACAGAGCCCAAGGTAACATGTAACGTGTACCTGGATATTGCAACTTTTTGTAGCACCTCAGTTGCATGCGCTCCAACCTTCTGTTATTTTCCAACAAGACGGCGCTCCACCCCATTGGTCAGTAATGGTTCGTGATTTCCTGAATGCAACATTTCCGGACGGATGAGTTGGCCGCAACGGTCCTATGACATGGCCACCTCGATCGCCCGACATAACATCCCTCTAGACTTATTCCTGTATGGTTATGTGAAAGACCAAGTTTACTCTAGCAGTGTTCCGGATTTCGAGACGTTGAAGAGCAGATTAACGGACGTTATTGGTTTTGTCTCTGCTGAGATGTTAAACAAAACATGGCGTAAAATCGAATATCGCTTAGATGTCCTCCAGGCCACAAATGGCGCTCATGTGAAGGTGCACTGACACTGGGAAAAAAGCTTTACTTGTGCACCATCATTGTAGTGCTATCCATTTCTTGTACATGTAATACATTTTTTTATATTAATTTTTGTAATGTGGGAAAGACTTTACAAACACCCTGTGTATGTGTGTGTGCACACACACACACGCACTATATATATATATATATATATATATGAATTCCTTTTTCAAGAAAAAGCCACACAGGAAATGGACATGGAGACATCCAATTGGGACGACAAGTGAAATTGATTTTATTATGTGTAACAAAAAATTCGTCATCGAAGACTGCAGTGTGCTGAACAAGTTCAACACAGGTAGTGACCATAGATTGGTGAGATGTAAGATGCACCTCAACACTAAACTGGAACGTGGCAAGCTCATAAGACAAACAAAATGTATTGACATAACCAACCTTAAAAAACACCATAATACTTTCAAGTTGGAACTGAAGAACAGATTCTCTGCTTTAGAAGGCCTAACATCGGAAGAAGTGGATATTTCGGAAGTTAACAGAAAAGTAACCAAAGCTCTTATGGAAACAGCAACAAAATTAGCTGGGTCTAAGAACAAGTTGCATGTAAACAAATTATCAGGAAAAACCAAAATGTTGATGCAAAAAAGAAGAGAGATGAGGACAACTAAAGAAGATGTGACTTCCAAAGTAGAATATATAGAGCTATGCAAGACAGCACGAAAAAGTATCACTGAAGACGTAAGGAAATTCAACTGTGAGCTAGTGAGGAAAGCAATTGAAAACAACCAAAGCCTAAAGATAGCAAAGGGACATCTCAGTAAGGGAAGAAAACAGATTATGGCTCTGAGAAAAGAAGATGGTTCTATAACAAGAAATAGAGGCGAAATTTTGACAAGAGTGAAAGATTTCTACTCCAAATTATATGAAAGGGATGATACATGTACTCCAGACATCATGAAAGGTACCAGAGTTCTTCCAGTCCTCCCAGCAGAAGTTGCTCATGCAATCAAGAACATGAAGCGGGGGAAAGCTCCAGGAGAAGATGGAATTACTATAGACATCATACAAGAAGCAAGTGGAGAAATTGAAACAGTACTCGCCCAAATTTTCACTCGATGCCTTAATGAAGGGAAGATTCCTGAGGATTGGAACAATGCTACAATGATCCTGCTACATAAAAAAGGTGACATTGAGGATCTCAGGAACTACAGACCTATCAGCCTCCTATCAGTGGTTTATAAAATCTTCACTAAAGTTCTTTCACACCGCTTGAAGGTAACACTGGACATGGCTCAACCGAGAGAACAAGCTGGATTCAAGAGTGGCTACAGCACAATAGATCATATCCACGTACTGAGAGAACTAATTGAAAGAGCGAGGGAATATGAACTTCCATTGTGCATGGCTTTTATCGATTATGAAAAAGCCTTTGATTCGGTGAAACCATCAGCAGTTACCACGGCTCTGAAATCCTGCGGTATTGAAGATGCATACATTAATATTATTAATAACATCTATGAAAATGCAAGTGCAAAGATTCGGCTGTTTGAAAATACAACACACATAAAAATTGGAAAGGGAGTGAGACAAGGTGACACCATATCTCCGAAGCTCTTTAATGCCACATTGGAAAATGTCTTTCAATCACTGAACTGGGAAAACAAAGGGATAAAGATTAATGGAGATTATCTAACCCACCTTCGTTTTGCTGATGACGTAGTCATTTTTGCAACTACCCCATCAGAGCTGCAGAGTATGATCCAGGAACTTGCTGACAAGAGTAAAGAAGTGGGATTAAAAATGAACTTTCAGAAGACAAAAGTGATGTTCAATGCTTTTACAAGAAATGAAGATTTATCGATTGATGGAGAAAAACTGGAGATAACAGATACGTATGTTTATCTTGGACAGCAGATATCAAGTGAGGGTCACATTGATGAAGAAATTAATCGGCGTACAAAACTTGCCTGGAGAGCTTTTGGAAGAAACAGCATAATTTTCAAGAGCAATATGCCATTATGTCTTAAAAGAAAAGTGTTTGATCAATGCATCCTTCCAGTGCTTACGTATGGTGCAGAGACGTGGACCTTAACTAAAAGAGACATACAAAGGCTGCAGACAACTCAAAGAAGCATGGAGAGGTGCATGCTTGGTATAACCAGGAGAGATAAGAAGAGGAACTCGTGGATCCGAAAAATGACGAGAGTGGAAGACATCATGATCAGAGTTAAATCCCTGAAATGGCAATGGGCTGGACATACTGCCAGAAGGACAGACCATAGATGGACAGCCGAAATTTTAGATTGGATTCCAAGGGACAGGAAAAGATCCAGAAAAAGACCACATGGGAGATGGGTGGATGAAATTCGTAAATATGCGGGAGTGACATGGAGGAGACTGGCACAAGACAGACCGTTGTGGAGGAAACTTGGGGAGACCTTCGTCCAGCAGTGGATTGATAATGGTTGACAATGATGATGATGATGATGATGATATATATAAATGTATATATATATACACATTTTTACATATATATAAATATATATATATACACACATTTTTACATATATATAAACACACAATATATACACAGTCGAGTCACATTATTGTGACCACTTTCTACTTTTGACGTAAAGAGTGCGTGTCGTGAGCTGGCTTGGAGGGTACATAAAGTGTGCTATAGACATTCTGAAAACAGATCACTCGTTGCTGTCACTGATAAAAGAAGCGATTTATTAGATTTTTGCAAAAAGGGATGATTATCGGCTTTTAAGCCAAGGATGGCAATATTTCTGAAACACCGCAGTTTGTGAACTGTTCGCGTGCTGCTGTGGTTAAAGTGCATCGTGATTGAAGAAATGGCACCATTGCGAATAAGCGACGTGGAAACTGCGGAGCACCACGTGTCATTAATGTGACAGGTGAACGCCGGCTACAAAGGTGCGTGAGGGCCGATCGACAGGCTTCAGTGGAGCAACTCACTGACCGAATGAACCAGGGGGCTACAGGAAGTGTGTCTAAAACCAAAGTCCAGATAATCTTTCTGCGTATGGGGCTCCGATGTAGACGGATGGTCACTGCACCTATGCTAACGAAGGTGCACCGGCACAAAAGGCTTACATTTGCACGGCAGTATCGGAATCGGACCTCCTCTGATTGGCAAAGTATTGACTTCTCTTATGAGTCACGCTTTCTGCTTCATCGAACGGATGGATGTTGGCGTATAAGGCGAGAAACATCGGAGGACAAACACTCTTCAACCAGTGCTGGAAGAACAGAAGCTGGTGGGAGCAGCGTTATGGTCCGTGGAATGCATTCGTGGCATTCCCTCCACTCATACCTGTGGAAGAATGGCCTTCCCTCCACTCATACCTGTGGACTACGTACACCCAGATTGTCTTCCCTGGGGCGGATGTGATCTTCCAGCGCGACAATGCGACGTGTCACACAGCTAGAAATGTCCGACAGTGGTTAGAGGAGCACGATGAAGACTTCAAAGTACTTCTCTTCCCCCTCCCTCCCTTATTCCCCAGACTTAAACCCAATTGAGTATCTGTGGGACCACCTCGATCGTGTTGTTCGCATCTATGGATCCTCCATCACGCACCCTCCAGCAGCTGTCAGATGCACTGCAGTCAGCATGGCTCCGCACACCTGTGAACACCTTCCAGCACCTTACTGAGTCACTCCCAGCCTGTCTAGCTGCTATCCGTGCTGCATATGGTGGTTACTCGGGATATTGGCTGGTAGTCATAATAATGTGACTCTACCGCGCGCGCGCACACACATTTTTTAGGTTTCTTTCCTTGGTGTTTTGTGTGTTCGTGGGTGTTGTGATTTGGAGTGGACATGATTTTTTTAATATATAATTATATTACATATATATACACACGGCGTTCAAAAAGTCTCATCGCAGTGGGTGTCGTAGGTTATATAGAATCAAAAACAAATGTATAAGAGGAACGTATAATTTACTCACTTACAGGAGGTGTTGAGACTAACTGTTTCACACATGTTTTCAGACACTTCTGAGAGAGTCTAAACGTCCCTCCTCTTTAGTGTTAGGGCTGTTCCAATTAATTCTGATGGCACTACAGTCAAAAAGTTTTGGATTAAGTAACTTGTATGTTTAATTTAATTTTTTGCTGTTTTCTTGGTAACATATCAAGCTTCAGAATGTTTCACAACAACACCAATTTTCGCAAGCTTGTGATGAGTTGAAAGTTTCCAAAATGTGGATGTTGATTTAATCATCGCCCCTCAGAAGGAAGGGACACTCACATTAAATAACATTCACATTTTGGAAACTTTCAACTCATCACAAGCTCGTGAAAATTGTTGTTGCCGTGAAACATTCTGGATTCTTAATGAGACGAAACAACTTCCAGCATTCACTCTTGCCTTTTTGTTTTCCACAAGTATTTCTTGGCCCTAGACGCCTTTTTCAATCTCCATAATATCAAATTCACCCATATTAACAAATAAAGCATTAATTTCGACACGACATGCAATGGAACGGGATGTTAGCACGTCAAACGAAAACCTCTGAATGCTCAATAGTGGAGGTGCTACACAACAGAAATCATAAAAAAACTGCAAATTTTGATAAGAATATCCCCATTCCATTGGTAAGAATGTAGTTTATGGTTATACAATGAAAATAAGATGGGGAGGCATCGCCCGAAGTCATGGGAATCCAAGATGGTGGCTATATTTCAAAATGGCTACACGTGTTCAAATTTTGTCAACTTTTTTTCGCATCATACAAAGGAGTGTTTGGTATCGATTTATATGTTTTTCAGGTCAATGATTTTATTTTTCATTTTAAAAATAGGCTAAGAATCAATATAGGTGTTTTTTGTCGCATATACTGGGTAAAGTAAAAGAAAGGAGAACTCAATATTTCCTTTTACTGACAAAAATTGAGTATTTATTAATGCCTGAAGGATACTGAATATTATCAAATTTGAACATTGCTGTTTGAAAACATAGTTTTATAAGAACATCGGCCAGCACCACACCATTCTTCACATTCGTTCTTACAGTTGCACATTAGTGTGTAAGACAAGCCACCACTTCTGAGCCACTCTTGTTCTTGCAGATTTTTCACATACACTTGATTTGCTCTTTACATGAATCAGAAATTTCTGGCAACTCCGACCATTTCATCTGCCGTGATACATCATCTAATCACCATCCCTATTCGGTTGGAGATGATACACATATTGTGCATCTGTTTGCTTGTCCCCCAATGTCTTCAGCTTGGAAAACACTACGTAATACCTGTTGTTGTAGTGCACCTTTTGTCGGCGGCAGACTTTCAAGCGGACGATTTTTGGTCATGAACAACACTTGTCTTGCATCATTTACACTTGTATTGTTACTGTTTGAACAGTACAGTAGTACTATGTATCTTTCAGTAATGTGTAAACTTTCCGTAGAAATGGAAATGTGCGGTTGTTAAATGAATGAAAATGCAGTAATAGCTTCGTTAAAGAGCATCTATGCCTTCCAAGTTGATTTTTTTCTGTGAAACCAGGATTGCTACCATAGCCTGTAAAAGCACGAAATCCTGAAATTTGAGTAACATGAACGCCACCCTCAAATTCTTGTATTAACCGACAGATTTTTGGTCCTGCAACCATCCAATGTCTTAGTGCCGATGTATCCTGTGTCAACCCTACTGCGCCGCCATCCGCTTTCACTATTGCGTTACTTTGTTCATGTGCTTGGTCTACGCTGATTTCTGAGAGGGTTCTGTTTGATTTTCTTATCACAAATTGTCCTAAAGAAAATGAGCTATGTATGACTTGTAGTTGAATCTCTGCATCAAAAAGGTCTTTCAAATGGATTGGTAGCCGACGTGCATAGTTATGATTATCAAGAAAACAAATCCAAGGAATAAGTTTTAGACAGTCACGATACAAAGAGTAGTTTCCTTCTCCGATTTAGTAAACAAAGAGAAGCAATAGGATTTCCATATTAGGACAAGTCAGCCAATATTTGAACATGACACTCTTTTGCTCGTTTTTCACGCCAAATCTTAAATTCAATCTCGGTATTATTTTCTTGATAAGCATCATGCAACAAATATTTATAGTGCTGCAGCAGTTACTTAGTGAATTACTCTGGCTTTTGTCGGTTACTTTTAGATAACTTTCAGCAGCACGAAGAGATGCAATATAAGGCAATTGCACCATTCCAACCGCTTCCTGATATCCACTGACCCAAAACCCGGAGGAAAGCTTGTTCCATGTGAAATGCACCGAATATCACCAGGCACTTTTCCCCCACATGTGTCTGGATAACTCCACTGAATCAGTTTTGCTAACGCAAACAATGGTTGGTCCACTGCCATGACAGGAATGTGATTCCCTTTAAGAAATTGTGTGACTTGTTTCATCATGTTCATCGCAAGCTTAATCACAGCAATTGATGACGAGTCTTCGTAAAATAGTGGTAAAAGTGTTGATATTCCAGGAATAATATCAGTTGGAGCTTTTTGATCATTTGCATGGTAGACAGCCCACGTTGCATCGAGTCCAATATTGCTATCTTGGCTGATAACGTGCTTTACACACAACCATGCAATCTCTTCTTTCTTCAGATTCGTATCAGTGGCTGACAACATCAGTTTTGATGTAACATCAGAACAAACTGGAATAGTAGATCCTTTTGACTGAAGGAATGCTGGTTGCATTGAAGCAAATTCTTCTCGAAGACTTGGTGCACTTTGCTTTTTGAAGGCACTTATGTCATACTGCATAACTTGTGTAGACCTTACTGTTCCTAAACATTCAGGTGTTGGATGTTGAAATACATATATACTTGTTGAACTGGATTCACACCTAAATACAATAAACAAATCTATACAAACTCCGTTTATTGTTGTGAAACTATATTTAAAGAAGAAATACAAGGAAAATTTGTATCTCCCGAGCTTTCGCTCTCCAACCGGGAGGCTTTCTCAAGGGTTGCAGACGTTACTAACAAGTCTGGCGAGTATAAACAAATATTTTTCAAAACACTGGTGGTCGGGAACGTCGTATTTTGAAACTTGATGCTCGAGGCAAGAGTTTCTTTTATGCGGAGAATCATCTCAGCATGTTCCTCCACGCGGACGGAATATCAACAGATTGGGTATCGTTGCATGCGTAGCGATGTGTGGAGATCTCAATAAGTTCTCTGATCAGTGTACCTTTGTAGCCAGTAAACGGCGCAATTATTTTTACTTTATCCCATAACGGGACTGCGTTTTTTTTTCGTGCTACTTCTTTAGACAAGGCTGTTCAGGTCTTTCCCAATCGGATGTCTCTCATGTGTTCCTTAGACCTTACAGCAATCGACCTTTTCATCATTCCGATGTAAATTTTCGACGAACCGTTCGGGTACATCAGAGGTATCATGTACACTCCTGCTTCCATTTTCCTGTCTGGGTTTCTGCACGTGTTCGCCACTGCTTTGTGTATGTTGTTCGGTGATCTGATGTCGATGTGAAGGCCATGGCGTCTCATTAGAATTTTGAATGAGTAAGAGAATTTTGGGATATACGGCACAGATCCAGGCGTAACGTAAATTATCTCGTTTCACCTTGGGAGTTGTGTGATACACCTTGATTGGACTTTTTGTAGGACTCTTCTTAAATCATGCTCGGGGAAACCAGCTGCAACGCCTTTATTAATGATATCTGATATCTCTTTGTTCCTTGTTTCTATGCTGGAACAGACGTTGAAAGCTCTTTCTGCCATTTTATATGAATTTGGAGATACAGATTTAGGTGCGATAAAGTTGGGAACTGTTATTGGTTTGTAGTATACCACCGTGTCAAGTTGGCCATTCTGGTTTCTATGCAACATAACATCTAGGAATGGTAGTCTTCCTTCAGTTTCCCTTTCTAGGGTGAATTTGACTGTTGGATGCAAGGTATTGACTTGTCTCCAGAATTCTTCAAGGTCCGCGTCGGAATGCTGCCATATGAAAAATATGTTGTCGACATATCGGAACCATATACGTGGCTTTTTGATGGTGCAGGAGAAAATTCTCTCTTCTAGCGGGCGTAATATTGCTTCTGCTAAAATGCTTGACAGCGGTGAACCCATAGGGGCCCCTCTAGTCTGTTTGTATATAGTTCCTTGGTAACGGAAGAAATTGTTGTTTACAGTCACGTTTAGGGCTCTTCTTATATCTTGCACCACTTCTGGGAGAAATTCATCATCCCGGGATAATTGTATCTCGAGAATGTCACAGGGCTCATCTACCGGTATTGACGGGTATAACGACGTTATGTCGAGGCTTGCTAATATATCGTGCTCGTTCAAGACTACGCCTCTAATCCTATTTATAAAGTCTCGTGTTGAACTAAGGGCGTGTTGAGAAGGTGGAAGGTATTTCTTGAGGAAAACTGATAACTCTTTCTCAACATAATATGTGGGGGCTCTAATTTTAGAGACAATGGGTCTCACTTTGTGCCCAGGTTTGTGGTGTTTAAGCCGACCAAACAGTGGTGGTGTCGATGGTCCCGGTGGGGTGACTGCTGCTTTCTGTCAAGCTAGCCCACTTTTTCATCCTTTGTACTTTGGATACCAGGGTATTCGTCGGGTCATTAGCAACTTTGATCGATGCCGACTCGGTGATAAAGGTCTTCAGCTCGTCATCATAATCTTTCCTATTCATTATGGCAATCTGGTTCAATTTATCAGTGACTGTTATTGCCAGATCTTCCCTCTTTCATCCCGTTCAACAAGTGTGTACAGGAGTGTACATGATACCTCTGATGTACCCGAACGGTTCGTCGAAAATTTACATCGAAATGACGAAGAGGTCAATTGCTGTAAGGTCTAAGGAGCACATGAGAGACATCCGATTGGGAAAGACCTGAACAGCCTTGTCTAAAGAAGTAGCACAAAAAAACGCAGTCCCGTTATGGGATAAAGTAAAGATAATTGCGCCGTTTACTGGCTACAAAGGAACACTGATCAGAGAAAGTATTAAGATTTTCACACATCCCTACGCATGCAACGATACCCAATCTGTTGATATTCCGTCCGCGTGGAGGAACATGCTGAGATGATTCTCCGCATGAAAGAAACCCGTGTATCACCTCGTGCCTCGAGCATCAAGTTTCAAAATACGACGTTCCCGACCATCAGTGTTTCGAAAATGTTTTGTTTACACTCACCAGACTTGTTAGTAACGTCTGCAACCCTTGAGAAAGTTGGAGAGCGAAAGCTCGGGAGATACAATTTTTCCTTGTATTTCTTCTTTAAACATACTTTCACACCAATAAACGGAGTTTGTATAGATTTGTTTACAAATATACTTGTCCCATGAAAGGAAGTCTCTGAGGCTGAAGTGCTTGTATTGTGTTCTATGTTATGGTACCCACCAGTTGTGAAGATCCCTTCACGTAATTTTGATAGACACACTAACCTTTCTTCTTGGAACTTAACATTTACAAGTTCCACATCGCAGATGAGAGTTCCAGCACACGAGTACATAAGATTGAAAGTCCAAATGAATGTAGATTTTCCACGATTTCTTTTTTTAGCGTTTTTCCTAATGTCAAAAGACCCATTTAAACTTGCTGGGTGATTTCTCTATGAGTTTGATGCCTCAACATATTTCTAATTTGCTTATATGAGACTGTATATTAAAACACAGCAATTGCGATATTGTGAGAGATAGTTGGGTAACAACTTATTGGCTTCAATATCGGCTCCATATAACAGCACATTCACGATAGCCAGTAGGGAGCGAGAAACATATTTACGTTGGTATTCATCGTCGAACGAAATCACCATTGAACGTGCTCTTGTGTTGAAGCATTTCTTTTCTTACCATTTCCACAACACTCAATAAAGCAAGTGTGTCTTCATCTTAATCTTTACAAGCTTGCAACATGACGTCACCAACAGTTTGTCATATGTCAAAATATATTTACTGCCAGACATGTTTGCCGTCATATACGGGAAATATGCAAGAATCCTCTGTCGTGATCTTGAAATGTGTACATCAGGCATGTGTAATTGCTCATCCACTCCTATTCGTGGCATTAGTCGCACCTTGTACGTTTTTTCCAAAGCACTCACCTTGAAAACTGGTTGTGTTTCATTTGAATCTTTCATACTTTTCTCCATGAAATCGACTTATTCTGCAAACACTTCTCCCTTGCATATATGAACACTGCTGCTTGTTGCTGGAATTTGACTACTCCGAGACTTGTACAATCCTGCCAAGCACTTTGCATGGTATTTTGCATCCAGAGCAATCATATCGCCACCACTATGTTTTTCTAGTAGAACACTATTTCCTTGTTCAATGGCACACTCCCTCACCTTTTGATCTACATGCAATGTTGTAACATTGAACAATTGGTCCTTAGTGATCGTAGAACCATCACAAAAGAAGCACACATCTTTAGAAATAGATGATCGGTGTTTACATTCATGCAATGATGATGTCGTCTCTTCTTTCTCACCTTCAGAAAGTTTTCGTTTCTTTGCTCTGTCGAACATTTTGGAATTGTTATTTAAAGCACATTTTTGTGCCACTTAGCTTGTCTTTTTAAAACGGTTTGTTCCATCCCACTGTGGTCTTCATCAAACATCTTTATATTAATATCCGTGGGTAAGGCATTAATACCTTCAAAGTTCTGTAGGTTTTTTGCAAGTGTTGCATATCCAGCGTTACGTGAAAACATTATTATTATTCGTAGGACACACCAAATTATTAGCACATGTGTTTTGCCACAGTATAAAAATTGTCCAATCAACAGATTTCAAATTTTCCTCACCCAGGTTACTGGCAGAAACTAATCGGAGCCACTTTGTCATTTTTAGAATGCCACCTTCACATATTCAAATTTGAAAAAAATGGATAATAGGGATTAGTGACATATTAAGTAATAGTGAAATCTTTCTACAAGTTATATTGAATTATTTTTACAACGATCTTATTAATTTAAACAGGAGCCACGAATATAAAATCCTGAAATTGCGATAAGAACGTACCCTTGTGCAAAGAAAGACCACCTATGTCCTCCATATTTATTCCTAGCCTATTTTTAACATGAAAAATTATATCCTTGACCTCAAAAACATATAAATCGATATCAAACATTATTTTGTGTGATATGTAAAAAAACGTTGTAACAAAATCTGAACACGTGTAGCCATTTTGAAAAATAGCCGCCACCTTGGATTTCCATGATTTGGGCGATACCTCCTCATCTTATTTTCATTGTATAACCATTAACTACATTCTTACCAATGGGGATATTCTTATCACAATTTGCAACATTTATACATCTAGCACCTCCACTAGAATGCGATGTAAAAAGTAACTTTCAGTCTTACAGGGTGGCACGCGTGGTGTGAGAGTGAATCAGCAGAGAAGCAGGCCTGTACCTTGCTTCCGGCATGATACTAAAAACAAAACGCAAATGAAGTATTGTTTTACGATATGGTGTCGGTGTGTCTAGCGTCAACGCCGTATCGTCGATCGGTGGAAATCTTCGTTGCTTTAAGAAACAATATTATTGCATGACAAATCATTTTTCGCTCCGCTGGCACCAGTATCGAACACAATATTCCACAGTACGTATTTTTCTTTGAAATATTTTTTTTCAAACATAAAACGGAAATAAAACCGGGTCGAAATGGGGTCAGGAACAACTTGACCCTACCCGTTTGACCCGCAATAAATTGTCGACCCATTGCCCCTTTTTCCATCTCTGATGCCAGCCCAGCATATTACAACGAACCTAAGATTTACCGCCGAATCTCCGAGAGGGAGTAAGAGAGAGAGCACCCCTTACTGTGTCTGATTTATTCCCCTTTATCTTCGCCTGGCTGTCCGGTGGAGGAGTTCGGGTAACTGTAAGTGGCCTACGGTATAAAAGCATTGTTTGTGCTCTTCGGTGTTAACGAAAATAAATGTGCGCGCGAAAGTGCTACTTCGATCACGCAAATAAGGTGTGAGTTTTGCATTCTCTTTTCGATAAAACACCGGTTATAACTCCTAAGTACTTTTTAGTCTGTTCAGAATACACCAGAAAGCTGGTATTCTCTTTCGCTGATAAGCACTGGAAACAAACATGCGGTCCGTTACGACGACGTCATAAACAGGTTGATTTTTTTTATTGTAGGTTTAACGACCACCGTGAGCAACTCAATCGGCTATAAGCAGTCGCCCGTCCCTAATTTAGGGTCACTGGTTCTAGGGCAGGGAGAGAGCCAGTGCCGTAAGACAAACACAACATCCATGCCTCACCAGGATTCGAACCCGGACCCCGTTCGGACGAATGATCAGAGGCCATCGCTTAGACCACTGCGCCACCGGGGCGGCCCATAAACAGGTTGTTATGCCTTCTGTCACAGGGGGTGTTGATCCAACACTGTTTGAAAAATTATCTTCTTGTGTGTGAATCTGTTGTTAATTGAAAACAAACGTTACTCTGTTAAATACTGCGCACTGGAGTTTTTATCTTGTACCTGGGCTCTCCTTGCTTTTAGGTACCTGAGGGTTTAGAGTACGAATCCATATTCCGGAAATCGTGCCCCGGTGGTCACAGACCCAACGGGCTCAAGTTTACGTCAAGTTTGGTTTTCACAAGAGGGATTAACATGCCTACTGGCGCCTGCTACAATACTGAACATGTGTTGTGGGAAGTTATATTTCCGAAAATACTTTACTAAATACAAAAGTAATGGGATAAGTTGTAAATGTTTTGCTAACCTGCACTTCAGACTCGGTGCTTGCGTACAGACGATCCATTAGAAGCCGTATCTCTTTGGTAAAGCACTCCGTGTAGTTGCTCCAGCCAGAAGTTTCTGGAAACTTTCCTTCCCATCTTCCGTCACGATCGCATTTCCGGGTGGCAAATTCTTCAGCAAAGGAGAAACAATATCATCCATAATTAACTGCTGATCAAGTGATCAAGCACATACATTAATTTAAACTATACACATGATATGAAAAAAGATACGCGGTATGCTAAATATATTTTTTTAATTTTGAACTTTACGATAATGTGGGTCAAAAAATCATTTTTCTATTTTTCGATTCTAATAGCAATAAATGGGTGCTAAATAATGTCGTAAAATCACATATGAAATTTTGTAACAATTGCATACATCTTCTGTCTCCGGATTGACCTTGAAATTCAGAATTGGATCAGAACGACGTGTGTAAAATATTGTTACGACATTTCCGAAGAATGAGGCGGTCCAATTTATTCCAAAAGAATAATTTAGTTATAGATAGAAACAATCTTTAAAACAAAAGATTGAAACAAAAACAATTCAGCTCTCACAAAAAAAAATAACAGTCTCCAATGACTGACCAGAAGCGAAGATAAAACGAAAATATAAACTAATAAAAACTAATAAAATAAAATAAATTACTAATAATAAATATATAATTAATAAAATATTATATTTGGAAGACAAAACTTTCAAATATAAACCTTGATGCATCAGCTTACTATGATCGTATTAATTTGTCAGCAAAATGCAACCCAACCCCCAATACTGAAGAATGTATCTGATGAAGTTCTTCAATCAATTGTTGCAGCACAAGGAGGGAAAGTCAGTTGCCTCTTCTACGTCTGCCATGTCATACTCAAGTAGTTCAGAGAGCTGTAAAGACTGACAGAAGCCTCCAGTTCTTTATGCACAAAATCAGAAAGAGAAGGCTTTATTAAGAAGATAGAGTCGCGCAAAGTAATGCCGGAATTTGACAGTAAGAAGGATTTTGCTACTAATTAAATATGATATGTTGAAAATATTTTATGTTTTCAGTGCACATTAGCTTTATTGTATTATTAGTGCATTTCAAATGGTTTTTGAAACTCCCTTTTAGGTTTTAACAACATACGATGTTTCTCAATTTTATGAAATTTCATGGCCAATCCGGAGGCAGAAGATGATATGCAATCGTTACAAAATTTTATACATGATTTTAAGACATCATTTAGCACCCTTTTATCATTATTACAAACAGATATTGGACAAAAAAATTCCCATGCGTTCGTAACCAACCCTACGTAACCTGTAGTATTTTTAAAGAGTTCGTCCTACCACATTGTTTCTCAACGTTAAAATGGCTGAAAAGTTCATGGAAAATATTTGTCGTGTTTATCGCAATCGGTAGTGAAAAAGATGTTTAAACATTATACCTTTGGAAGTGCAGATATGCTGATAAATGCAAATATATTGCTACGTCCGCAAGTGAGAATGCACAAAACCACAAGTCATAAGATAATACTGTTGGTCGCAGTTAGAATTTCTTACTGTTGAAAGAACACTTGCAGTGACATGTATCAGGTAACCACAAAAGTATTTACCGTTTTTCGAGGGAGCAAAAGAAACACCTTGTAATGATTGAGTTTCAGGAGATATCGCGTTCCGCACGCGGCATATCGTTAGCTGAAATACCAAGATGCCGTGCGCATATGAATCAGATTAGTAAGCAGTTTGGTAATGGAAAGACATGGTATTACAATGGCGATATCAGAGGAGATTATTCGTGGGTGTTTATTTTAGGAATTTAAACTCCGTTCATCTGGTGCAGAAGCAACTCGTCGCATTTGCTTAGTATTCGGACCAGATGCTGCAAAGGAACGTACAACTCACTCAGAATTTATTTCGAAAGTTCAGAGACTGAGATGAATCTCTTCAAGAAAAGTCCCGGAGTGGTTGTCCTGTCAGTCTTGACACAGAAGCCCTGACAGTTGTTATTGAGTAGAACAGCAGCCAAACATGCCAGGAACTAGCCCAGCCATTTGTTTTTTTTTATTGAAGGTTTAACGACCGCCGTGAGCAACTCAATGGGCTCTAAGCAGTCGCCCGTCCCTAATTTAGGGTCACTGGTTTCAGGGAAGGGAGAGAGCCTGTTCCGTAAGACACACAACATCCATGCCTCACCGGGATTCGAACCCGGACCCCGACGAATGATCAGAGGCCATCGCTTAGACCACTGCGCCACCTGGGCGGCCCAGTCATTTGGTGTCGGTGATGAAACCATCCGAAGACATCTGCATGTAATAGGTAAGGCATACGAAATTGCCTAAGTGGATCCCCCACGAATGGTCTGCAGTGAACAAACAGCAACGTGTCTCAGCTTGTCTTGCATTGCTCTCTCGCTATGACAAGGGACCATTTTTGGATAGAGTACTCACATGTGATGAGAAGTGGGTCCAGTACAGCACTTCAAAACGTTCCAGACATTGGTTGTCCACCAGTGACACAATTTCTCACACATCAAAGCCTGCACTGCATCCACGTAAAGTTATGCTGCATGTATGGTGGACAACATGTGGTGGCGATGTTAATTATGAATTCTCGCAACGCAGCTAAACGACCACCGCTGCAGTGTACCGTGAACAACTGAAACATGTGCATGAAGACTTGAAATTAAGGAAGCTGCGCTGGTCAACAGAAAGAGAGATCTGCTCCTCCAAGATAACGCTCGTGCTCACTCCGTTTCATTGACCAGAAACACTGTCAAAGAACTTGGGTGGGAGCTTTTATGTCATCCAGCTTACTCACCAGATATCTCTCCTTCATATTATAATCTGAAACAAGAGATAATTATCACTTGTTTCTTTCACTCGATAATCATTTGCGTGGACACGACTTTTCCAACTTGGATGAGTTGCACCCTGCCCTCCAAAACTTTTTCTCTTCCCATGACCCGGCATTTTATCGCAAGGGTATATACACTGAAGAGCAATTGATTTAGAGATACCTGTCTAGTAATGTGTAGCATCACCTTTCGCCCTGAAGACGGCGGCGATTCGTCTCGGCATGGACTCCACAAGGCACCGGAAACGTTGGGAAGCCATACGGATCCACGACCCCTGAACAAGCTCCCACAGTTCACGAAGATTTGACTCTAGGGAGGTCAGTGCCTCGAACACCTCTCTCGATGGCATCCCAGATGTGCTCGATGGGATTGAGGTCAGGTGACCTAGCTGGCCAAGGAAGCGAGGTCACGTCAGTGGAGTGTTCATCCAACCATTCGTATACAATTCGGGAGCGATGGCACGGTGCATTGTCTTGTTGAAGAATGAGGTCCCCAGTGGGATGTTGAAGACGCACAAACGGGAGCAAATGGTTGTCCAGGATATCCCGGTAACGTTGACCTGTGAGGGACGATTTCCCACGTACCAGGGGTCCCATTTCAGTCTACGTAACAGTCCCCAGACGAGAATGCCACCCCTACCAGCTTGAAGAGTACCCTGCTGGCAAAAAGGATCCATCGCTTCATGTGGTTTGCTCCGCACTCGTATCCTGCCATCCGCATGTACCAACGTGAATCTCGACTCATCCGTCCAGCAACATATTTCCACATGTCTAGGGTCTAGTGGCGATGTTCCCGCGCCCATGCTAATCTTTGCACCTTGTGACGTGCGGTCAGCAGCGATACCCTCGTGGGACGATGGCTTCTGTACTCCATAGCGAGATGGTTCTGGATGGTGTAGCTGCTTACACGTTTTTGTGCACCAGCGTAAAATTTCCGAGTGATGTCTTGCACTGTGGCCCGTTTATCGGCTGTTACAATGCGAGCTAGCAGTCGATGACCCCGCTCATCTACACGCTGTTGTCCACGGCAGTTGACCCTTGTAGGGATGGTTTTACAGGATTCGATGTACTCACTGTGCACCAGTGATACAGTGGCTCGTGCAAATCCCAGTGCCTGCACGAGTTCCGAGATGGAGTGACCCATTCGTCTGGCCCCGACAATTTGCCCACGATCAAATGCGCTTAGATCCCTCGTCTTACCCATACTACGTCCGACTCTTACTGATTACCGTCGCATCACTCCTTATATTGTCGGATCGCTGCATACGTCATGTCGTTTCCGTTTACAGGGCCGCCCACAGCGCCACATTTGCATAACGCCAGCTGTCTCTGATTCAATTGCTCTTCAGTGTATAAGTTGTAACATGCTGGCAGAATGTTGTCGATGCCTATGGTAGTTATTTTGATGAATAAATTGCTTTTCAACTATGTATGTGCTATAGTTTGCCTCAGTCTCCGAAAACGGCGAATACTTTTGTGGTGACTTGATAGAATCTGAAATATCATCGAATGAAAAACCAAATGTTATGCCAATTTAGGTGGCATAAATTTTGGAACAATTTAGCAAGAGAAGCTGCTACAATAGGCACAGTAATTGAAAATTCCTGCTTAATATAATCTAAGGATAGTTAATCTGATTTTTCGAAACTGCCAGGAGAACTGATCACTGTTTGACAACTGTAATATTAGACTGGATACCAAGGGACGAGGAAAGATCAAAAAGAAAACCACGTAGGACTCTGATGGATGAAATTCGAAAGCCAGGCCGAGTAACATGGAAGAGAATAGTTGAAGGCAGAGTTATGGAAGAGATTTGGAGAGACAGTCATCCAGAAATGAATCGATAATGGTAGATCATGATTTCGTAAGGTTCTGTAAATGCAAGGATTCATTGAGACAAGTTTAGAAAGGATTAAAATGACAGCTAACCCAAATAGCACTTGTAAAATAGCGGACTGAAAGATTGAGAATTCTCTCTTGGAGGAAGACGATAAATTAGAAATATTATAAACTAATCACTACGGTAATTTTTATGAATCCATTTAATAACTCGTGAAAATATTAGAGAAACACTTACTTGTCACATCCAGTCCCTTTTCAGGTGGACACGCCAAACGAATTGCTGTACTCGCCTGGGTAGGAGGCCAGCAAAGAAAACCATCCCAGGTGGAGTTGCAGAATTTACCAGACGCTATGGAGAAAATGATCAGTTTAATTAATCTTTTAATTCCATTACTATGAAATTAAAAAATCTAAATGTAAAACAAATCAAACAGAGAGTTATTAGTTGTAACTGTTAAACCTCCAGGTATATACACTGAGTTAGTTTTGCATTAGGAACGCCTACCTAACAACGCGTTTGTCCACCTTTCTGTGCAATCACGGCTCGCAGAAGTCTAGTAACAGATTCTACAGGGTGTTTAACATTCTCCATGCGTAACTTAACCCATGTTCGCTGCAGCAACTCCTTTAGTTCATGCTCATCAGCAATTCTCACATCCTGTTTTAGCATATCCCACAAATGTTTCATTGGGTTACAGTCAGGGATGTTTGGGAGCCAAGGCAATGTGACGAATTCACGGTCGTGTTCCTCGAACCACTCAGTAGTTATACGAACCCAATGCCATGGTGCACTTTTCTGTTGAAAGATGGCACTGAGGTCTGTGCAAACCTCCTGTAGATATGGATGGAGACTGTCGGATAACAGGTTCCTGTAGCTTCCGCCATCCAGTATCTGTGGGATGAAAACCAACGGACCTAGGGTTTGCCAGGGAAAAGCTTCCCAGATCAAAACATCACCTTTTTTTTTTTTTTTTTTTTTTTTTTTGATTGGAGGTTTAACGACCACCGTGAGCAACTCAATGGGCTATAAGCAGTCGCCCGTCCCTAATTTAGGGTCACTGGTTCCAGGGAAGGGAGAGAGCCAGTGCCGTAAGACAAACACAACATCCATGCCTGACCGGGATTCGAACCCGGACCCCTTACGGACGAATGATCAGAGGCCAACGCCTTAGACCACTGCGCCACCGGGGCGGCCAAAACATCACCTTCACCAGCCTGTTGAATCCTAACTGTACAACCAGAGGATAGGAATTCATGCTGTCTACGCCATATGCGAACCCGACCAACAGCATGGTGCAGCAGGAAACGGGCCTCAGACGACTTTGTTCCATCTGTCGAGTGCCCACTGCCGGAGTTCTCTCAGATGACTGGGTGTCGTCACGGGTATCCTCGTTGGTCTCCGGTGTGGAACCCCAGGCGGAGCAAGGCACGGCGCAAGTGGAAATTGGTCGAACTGCACGGCTGTTGAACTCGTGGACGAGCTGGAAGATTGTTGCATGTCGTTGCTGAGATACCATTAGTTTCTCCCGAAGCTCACCTCTAGGATCAACTGCGCGTGGCTGACCAATGTGAGCTCTTCTGCTAGATTCTGTGCATGGTTAATCTAGTCCTGGTACACCTTTGATACAGTAGTACGGGCGCAGCCAATAAGTGCGGCTGTTTCCGACACTCGCACCAGCCCTTCGGGCACCAACTTTCTGGTCGGGTCAAATTGCCTTATCACGCAAAGTTTCCCCATTACTCGCAGACGTTTACTGATTACGTACAAAGTATAGATGTGCACAATTTATAGTAGCCGCATATGACATTGATATCCCGTGGTACTTTGTTATAGCTGCGAATATGCTAAACGGCGGGTGTATGCACAGATAATTCAGTGTACATTAAGGAATTTAATGGCTATCTTTTTTAATTTTTATTGCAGTATACAAAGGAAAATAAAATCAGTGTTAAAGTGACCTTTCTGGCAGTTAATATTTCTAGATATCTACGTTGCGCAGCGTGAATATTGCAGTACCACGAAAGAAAGGAGCAACTAAAATCCTCTTTACCTGAACCTGGAATATTGTTAACTTAAATTATGTTGCTTTGCTCGAATTTAACGATCCTCGTGAGCTTCTCTTAGCGCTCTCCTTATCTAGCAGCCATCCAAACTTAATTTAGGGAAATTGTTCATAAGGACAAGGTCGAAGGCAGTACCTTGAGAAAAACAAAGCTGGATTTTTTTTCCTTTTCATTGAAGGTTTAACGACCACCGTGAGCAACTTTGCGTGATAAGGCAATTTAACGACTACCGTGAGCAACACAATAGGCTATAAGCAGTCGCCCGTTCCTAATTGAGGGCCACTGACTCCAGGGAAGTGAGAGAGCCACTGCCGTAAGACAAACACAACATACATGCCACACGGGATTCGTACCCGGACCCTTCTCGGACGAATGGTCTGAAGCCAGCGCTTAGACCACTGCGCCACCAGGGCGGCTAAAAGCAGGAATTACACCATGCTCGGAGCACAACTGACAAGAGAAACAACTTCGAGGAACTGCTCCCGGAGAACACTAGGGAGGCCACGAACGTACTGTTCAAAGGAATGCAATGTGTATCTCCTGACCATCTGTATAATGGCAAGCGCTTGATGGTGAAGAGGCATCACAAAGATTAATGAAGAACGAAGGTTCCTGCGTATACTGCTCAACATATAACATGCTGCACTAGGAAGTATTTGTAAGAGCGCTTGAAAATTAGTTCGTATGTGTCGACACTTCGGTACGTAAATTATTGTAGTTGCGAACCTGTCATATGAAAGGTGAAAGAGATAAAAGTAAGAAAGGAACGGGTCGGAGTAGCCAAGCTTGGTCGACCTCACCTAGGCGTGTGGACCCCAAATCAGTGATCTCAGGGGTGAAATCACGTGTGAGGAGTGAGAATACGTGGGCGTCGTTATCGGGAATCTTACCATCATACGGACACCAGATGTTTCTTCATAGAGCTACGTACTGCTAGTTGGTCCCTGCGGAAATGTATCGTGTAGCAACAAGTGTCTGCGGAATAGGGCGGTATCGGGCAGTTTGCATTAGTTTAGATTGGGCATAAAAGGTATCAATGCAGTGTGCATTAGTTTTGCCAAGAAATAAATATGCAGAACAAATCAAAATAAGTACATTGCTCCAAAGAATTAGGGGAGCAAGAGATATTTGTAAGGAAAATCTTGTGTGACTGACGTTGTTCAACTTAAAATATTTTATTGCAAGATACATTAGAGTATTCAGTAATGGGATGTAAGGTCAGGTGATGCGTAACATCACAGCCTCTCCTTGACAAATGTCAACCCCGCCTTCTCGTGGTACATCCTGTTCCCACTAAAAGGGCTCTGACGACCGCCAATAGCGGTATAACTATACCATCGGGATTAGAGGAAATGCTATCCCACCAACCCGCTTGGCCAGCGTAGTGAGTTATGGCCAAACCCCTCCAAAATGACTCCACAACTTAAATATTGGCCCTCAGTCTCCGGCAGCTGGAATGTACCTGGCCAAGGCAGCGGCCAGTGCGACATTAAGGCAGAGGGTGCTAAGAATCCCCGGAGGACCGGATTAGGCTGCCATCTGATGCTGACCTTGGCTACGTATAATGGACGCTCCCTATCTTAATATTCAAGGCTTCTTGAATTGGAAGAGGAACTACAAAGGATCAAGTGGGACATCGTTGGGCTAAGTGAGAAAAGGAGAAGATCTCATTGAACTGAAAAGTGGACATCTCTTCTACTATCGTGGGACTGATACTGGCAGAACTAGTGGTGTTGGATTTATAATAAACAAGAAACTGAAGGATAAAGTTGTAGAAGTTGACAGTTCCTCTGACAGAGCTGCACGACTCGTTATCCAATTCTCGAGAAGATACCAGGCTCAGATTATTCAAACTTATGCACCCACCACAAGTCATCCTGGAAAAGAAATTGAAGAATTTTATGAGGAAATTCGTCATCCAAATAATAAAGGTAAGCAGCACTTGACGATAATTATGGGAGATTTCAATGCAAAAATAGGGCAAGAGCAACAGAATGAAACTTCAGTAGGTAAATTCGGTTACGGCAACAGAAACCAGCGTGGAAATACTCTCTTTGAGTTTGCAGAGGCAGAAGGGTTTTTCATCTTGAACTCCTTTTTCAAGAACAAGCCACACAGGAAATGGACATATCCAAATGGGACGACAAGGGAAATTGATTTTATTATGTGTAACAAAAGATTCGTCATAGAAGACTGCAGTGTGCTAAACAAGTTCAACACAGGTAGTGACCATAGATTGGTGAGATGTAAGATGCACCTCAACACTAAACTCGAACGTGGCAAGCTCATAAGACAAACAAAATGTATTGACATAACCAACCTTAAAAACACCATAATACCTTCAAGTTGGAACTGAAGAACAGATTCTCTGCTTTAGAAAGCCTAACATCGGAAGAAGTGGATATTTCTGAAGTTAACAGAAAAGTAACCAAAGCTCTTATGGAAACAGCAACAAAATTAGCTGGGTCTAAGAACAAGCTGCATGTGAACAAATCATCAGGAAAAACCAAAATGTTGATGCAAAAAAGAAGAGAGATGAGGACAACTAAAGAAGATGTGACTTCCAAAGTGGAATATATAGAGCTATGCAAGACAGTACGAAAAAGTATCACTGAAGACGTAAGGAAATTCAACTGTGAACTAGTAAGGAAAGCAATTGAAAACAACCAAAGCCTAAAGATAGCAAAGGGACATCTCAGTAAGGGAAGAAAACAGATTATGACACTGAGAAAAGAAGATGGTTCTGTAACAAGAAATAGAGTCGAAATTTTGACAAGAGTGAAAGATTTTTACTCCAAATTATATGAAAGGGATGATACATGTACTCCAGACATCATGAAAGGTACCAGTACCAGAGTTCTTCCAGTCCTCCCAGCAGAAGTTGCACATGCAATCAAGAACATGAAGCGAGGATAAGCTCCAGGAGAAGATGGAATTACTGTAGACATCATACAAGAAGCAAGTGGAGAAATCGAAACAGTACTCGCCCAAATTTTAACTTGATGCCTTAATGAAGGGAAGATTCCTGAGGATTAGAACAACGCTACAATGATCTTGCTACATAATAAAGGTGACATTGAGGATCTCAGGAACTACAGATCTATCAGCCTCCTATCAGTGGTTTTTAAAATCTTCACTAAAGTTCTTTCACACCGCTTGAAGGTGACACTGGACATGGCTCAACCGAGAGAACAAGCTGGATTCAGGAGTGGCTACAGCACAATAGATCATATCCACGTACTGAGAGAACTAATTGAAAGAGCGAGGGAATATGAACTTCCATTGTGCATAGCTTTTATCGATTATGAAAAAGCCTTTGATTCGGTGAAAACATCAGCAGTTACAATGGCTCTGAAATCCTGCGGTATTGAAGATGCATACATTAATATTATTAATAACATCTATGAAAATGCAAGTGCAAAGATTCGGCTGTTTGAAACTACAACACACATAAAAATTGGAAAAGGAGTGAGACAAGGTGACACCATATCTCCGAAGCTCTTTAATGCCACATTGGAAAATGTCTTTCAATCACTGAACTGGGAAAACAAAGGGAAAACGATTAATGGAGATTATTTATCTAACCCACCTTCATTTTGCTGATGACATAGTCATTTTTGCAACTACCCCATCAGAGCTGCAGAGTATGATCCAGGAACTTGCTGACAAGAGTAAAGAAGTGGGATTAAAAATGAACTTTCAGAAGACAAAAGTGATGTTCAATGCTTTTACAAGAGATGAGGTTTATCGATTGATGGAGAAAAGCTGGAGATAACAGATACGTACATTTATCTTGGACAACAGATATCAAGTGAGGGTCACATTGATGAAGAAATTAATCAGCGTACAAAACTTGCCTGGAGAGCTTTTGGAAGAAACAGCATAATTTTCAAGAGCAATATGCCATTATGTCTTAAAAGAAAAGTGTTTGATCAATGCATCCTTCCAGCGCTTACGTATTATGCAGAGACGTGAACCTTAACTAAAAGAGACATACAAAGGCTGCAGACAACTCAAAGCAGCATGGAGAGGTGCATGCTTGATATAACCAAGAGAGATAAGAAGAGGAACTCGTGGATCCGAAAAATGACGAGAGTGGAAGACATCATGAACAGAGTTAAATCCCTGAAATGGCAATATGCTGGACATACTGCCAGAAGGACAGACCATCGATGGACAGCCGAAATTTTAGATTGGATTCCAAGGGACAGGAAAAGACCCAGAAGAAGACCACATGGAAGATGGGTGGACGAAATTCGAAAGTATGCGGGAGTGACATGGAGGAGACTGGCACAAGACAGACCGTTGTGGAGGTAACTTGGGGAGACCTTCGTCCAGCAGTGGAGTGATAATGGTTGACAATGATGATAATGATTCAGTAATATGCGCAAGAAAAAACCTAATTGGCTAATTTTTATGCAAAATTATTTAATGCACATGATGCGATGTGCTATACAACAATATGTACATCTGTACAATAAGAAAAAACGAGTTTTTGAAGGTGGTAACTGACCTCTATTAGGGAGTGTGGTCCCCTTGAACGGTTAAGACCCATGCACACCTGTGTGGCATGGAATTATTGAGGTTACCAAGGTGGTTTTGGGGGATATCTTCGCCACTTCTTAATGCGGGCAGTCTCCATTTCAAGAAAAGTCAACGGAGGTGCCGGCCGAGCTGAATGCGTCTTCCAAGTGCGTCCAAGGCATGCCCAAAAGGATTTACGTCAGGAAAGCATGCTGGCCACCCCACACACTCTATTCCCTCCTTTTGAAGCATGTTGTCCATTAGCCGAGCTCTATGAGGTCGAGCGTTATCGTCTGTGGAAAGAAACGAATCACCGACTGCAGTAGCATACTGCATGACAATAGGTCTGCGAAACTCATCTCTATATCTGAGACGTCAGACTGCAGTTTCGATTAACGTACTGGTCCGTAAGTCCACAATTACTTATGCCTGTCCCATTCCATGTCCGTAGTAATATGATGGTTCTTGCATAAAAGCTGAGTTATTTCGTGCGCCGGGCTCCCTCCAGATAATAACTCGTCGATTGTTACAGACTGAATCTCGTCTCGTCAGAAATGAGAACTTTACTCCACTCATCGTGTTCCCAATCATGATGTTCCTCAACCCAGTTTCTAATGGTCGCACTGTTAAAGTGAGACACATCAGTGATCTATGTACATGAAGGACACCTTCGTGAAGGCAGTTGCGGATGGTTTGAGTTAAAAACCTGCGTCCTGTTGATAAGATAAGTTGGAGCTGAGCAGCATTTTGCCACCTGTTCCAACTGGCTGTTAACTATAGATAACGGTCGTCTCTTGCTGTATTTGCTCGTGGACAGCCTTGACATTGCCTTCTTCGATCACTTCCCGTATCCTAAAATAGCGTCAACAGTTGGGAAATGACGCTTCATGACACTCCAATGGCTTTTGCTACCACCCGCTGAGACTGACCTACTTCCAGCCTGCCAATAGGTCTCCACGCCGTTGATTCCGGTAAATCATGATGTTGAGACATCGTTCGAACCGAAGACTTTAAGAAACGAAATGTCACGATGAGCGTGAATATCCCAGTCTGTAATTAACGCATTCTGACCTGACAGACCCTAATTTGCATAAGAATATGCATCATTTGGCTGTCTACGTCTCACTCTACTTGCGCTTTCACGTTTTGGTAAAATATCACACGATTGGCTTGCATAATGTCGCCAAAGCTACATGCTCCCTTAATTATTTTGAGCAGTGTATTTGCAGAAAGTTTTCAGCTTCTGCCTGTACGCATTCTGTTCATCACGTTCTTTAATTATATGTTGGGTAATTATTCATGGACATACACCTTCCACCAATATTATATCCAAGATTATGTCAGAAAATATAGTATCAAAAGATTTCGTATAGTAATTGCTTACCATTGGTTGTAACTTCACTTTTTAAAATAATCCAATGCTACGTCATGTAGAGGTTGTTCGCGAACAGATGGCTACCGGAGTTTAAATGAAAGTGAAATTCAAAATAAAAACCATTTTTTGTTGACTGGTTAAAAATCGGTAGCAGATGAAAATAATAAAAACGTTCAAGTTTTAAATTTTTTACTTCCTGTTGGGGCAATGTAGAAATATGTACTTAAGAGTGAACCATGGGAAAGTAAAGAAATATGCAAAAATATTTTTCATATTGGAAGTTATTCAATGGAAAAACTTTCAAATACGACTTCAGAAGTTCAAAAAGCAAAACAGTTTACACATATACGCTCAAGAGGAGAATACTGTTTTTTACGCTTTCCAACCATAGGTTGAAGAAGCGTATATGCTCCAGCTTTGTCCGTCCGTCCGTCCGTACGATAACTGGCGTAAAAATGGGTCGATTTCGATGAAATTTCAGTATGTGGTAGGGGACCACCCAGGGACGAACCCTATTGAAAATGGGACAAATGGGGTCAAAGGTCACGACGTAGGAGCGGGATCATTCCATTACAATTATGCGTCATAACTTGCGTAAATATGGTTCGATTTCAATGAAAGTTTACTATGTGGCAGGAGACCACCTGGGGACGAACCCTATTCAAAATGGGTGTAGTGGAGTCAAAGGTCAGGACATAAGATCGGGATGCATTCCATTGCCCTTATGCGTCATAACGTGCGTAAAAATGGTTCGATTTCGATGAAATTTTAGTATGTAGTAGGGGACCACCTGGGGACGAACCCTATTGAAAATGGACGAAATGTGGTCAAAGGTCAGGACATAGGATTGCGATCCATTCCATTGTCCTTATCCCATATTATTAAGGTGGACGTCAAGTAATTTTGCTTCCTATACTTCCAATGGAAAAACTTTTTTTACATTTCCTTCACAACTAATGTGTTCCCAAGAATGAAAATTTGAACATCGATTAAAATAACTTCATATTATAACTTGGAAAACTTAATATTTTCTAAAACATAACCATAATTATATTAAAAATCAATACCTTTTCCTTTGGTGGTGTTGAAACCAGAGAAAAGATGGCGCGACCTGTACTTTGATGACGTCAGTAGACAAACAAATGTTGAATTGCATAATTATGGTTATGTTTTAGAAAATATTAAGTATTGCAAGTTATAAAATGAAGATATTTTAATCGATGTTCAAATTTTCATCCTTGGGAACGCATTAATTGTGAAGAAAATGTGTACAAAAATTTTTCCATTGGAAGTATAGGAAGCAAAGTTACTTGACGTCCACCTTAAAGCAGCAATTCTTGT
This sequence comes from Macrothele yani, assembly GCA_039090855.1. Lineage (NCBI taxonomy): Eukaryota > Metazoa > Arthropoda > Arachnida > Araneae > Macrothelidae > Macrothele > Macrothele yani. The sequence continues at coordinate 102,831,314 of CM076996.1, read as the reverse complement.
ATGTATGTATGTACATTTTATTTTGAAAACGGCTCTAAGAATTTTGATGAAAGTCGTTTACCTACCGTTTTCTGGTACTGGAAATCGATTTAGCTTAATCTCGACTTTAGAAGAATTCGTTTAGTGGGTTAAATAACCACCCCGAATTATAACGTTTTTAGTGATGGCGTTGTTCCATTAATCTTGCCAATGCTTAGAAATCTTATGACGTCACAACTCGCGTTTGAGAATGTTGGCGCGGTTCCGCCATCTGTCTCTTTACATCACGCGTTGTGTGTGGATCCTATTAAAGATTTATGACGTCACACTTTTGCCGCGGGCAGATGGTCGCGATTCCCATCTGTTTCATTACGTCACGCGTTGTGTGTGTATGTCCGTCAGCACGATAACTCGCGTAACAACCGTTGGATTTCGATGAAATTTTAGAACCCTATTTAAAGTGAACGAAATGGGGTCAAAGGTCAGTACATAGGAGAGGGATCCATTCCACTGGTGTTATGCGCCATAACTAACGTAAAAAAGGTTCGATTTCGATGAAATTTTAGTATGTGGTAGGGGACCACCTGGCGACAAACCTTATTGAAAATGGGCGAAATGGGGTCAAAGGTTAGGACACAGGAGCAGGATCTATTCTATAGCCCTTATGCATCATAACTTACGTAAAAATGCTTCGATTGCGACAAAACTTTATCATGTTATTTCGGAGGTATACCAAGCCGGTTCTGTTGAATATCATCGAAATGGGATCAAAGGTCAGGGCACAGGACCGAGATTTATTCCACAGACATTATTCTCATAACTTGAGTGATAACTTGAGTAATGATTTCTGTAATGTTGGAAAGCGTATTATAATCAATGCATTGCATGATTTTACTAACTTGTTTGATTGAGGATTTAACGACCACCGTGAGCAACTCAGTGGGCTATAAGCAGTCGCAGGTCCATAGTATTAGAAGAATTGCCATCAGGGAAACCGTCGAAATCCTATCCAACAAACTAGCGTGCAATGATATAGTTTCTGCTGAACTACCACGAGCTTGGCATGCGTTATTAAAAGATGGAAACTCATCGCGACGCACCATATATAATTGCGTGATAAAAATTCGTGTAATATGCTCGTGATGTCACTCGCGTTATTTTCAAAAATCACCTTTGTTCCATACGTGTTCCAATTCCCTGCATTTTTATGTCTACAGTTGCCTTGAGAAAGCCTCCCAGTGGAGTGCGAAAGCTTGGCGAATCTTTGTACTTACTACGTCACAAAAATAAACGGATTTAATACGCAATATGCGTCTTTGGATTGTTCACGGTGTGGTGTATTTATAATTACGTTAGGTTATCGTAAGTTTGACTTCTGTATATGTTTCGTCTGGCCGTAAAACCTTAAACTTGAGCTATCACGTGCAATTATTGCATCGTATTCTCATTTAATTCAACATTTCCTTAGTCATGGTTTTAGACATTGCGTAACACCAGTCTCGCACACGAAAAAGGGTTACGTTATAATACTTTGTTTTGTTCTGCAGCATTGCATATATACAACGGCCGTTTCATAAAATCAGAGTAATATCACACAAACGGAAGAAATGTAGGCACAGCAAAATACACAATATTGACAAAAGTCACCGGGCACTCCTTCAAAAGCAAATGAACGGATCCGCTGCTTTTTTAAAATGCGCGGTTCAGCAGCAAACGGTATAAAAACAAGCCTACAGCTGACCGCGATCATATCGCACTGTGAGGTTGAGTAAAAATGTCCCGGCGGGAGAGAACTAACTCTGAGAAAGGAAAGATTGTTGGGTGTTATATTAGTAGATTGTCCATAAGAGAAACCGAGAGGTGTTTAAACATACCCAAGTCAACTGCTTTGGATGTACTGAATAAGTTGAAGACACATGGCGTGCCTGAAGCAGTAAAACGTACCGGCAGACCAAAGAAAATCAGTGATCGTTACAGCTAATCGACGGAGTACTGCACAAGACCTCGGTGTACAGGCGAGTAAAAATGCTGGAACCACGGTATGTACACGTACTATTCGCAGAGAACTTCGTTGCATGAGTTACCGTGGTCGTGCAGCTACTCATAAGCTTTTCATCTCCATTGGGAATGCTACTCGTCGTTTAGCATGGTGTAAAGAGCATTTATCGTGGACCTTAGATTAATGAAAACGGATCCTATGGACTGATGAATCCAGATACACGATCCATCAGTCTGATGGCTGTGTGTGGATATGGCGGCAGCCGAAAGAACGCTATTTACTATGGTGTACTGTTCCTACGGTCAAGTTTAGAGCTGGCAGTGTACTCGTGTGGGGGTGTTTTTCGTGGTATGGTCCCGACCCATTGGTTATCGTGGACAAACCTGTTAACCAGCACGTCTACCTCGATATTCTGGACAATTATGCCCTACCAATTTTGTGGCAATACTGTGGAACCGAGCCTTGTTGGCACCAGCAGAATAATGCACCGAGCCATAAAGCAAGGACTGTTACGGAGTGGTTTGACGATAATTCCGTATCGTGTGTAGACTGGCCAGCACAGAGCCCTTATCTTAATAACACAGAGCACCTATGGGATGAATTAGAGCGCCGCATAAGAAGTTTGGAACCAAGGCCTACGACTAAGCAACAGTTAGCGGCAGTATTATGTACTGAATGGAACCGCATACCTATCACTGTGTTCCAAAACTTTGTCGATAGCATGTCTCGAAATGTCAGTGCATGCATTAAAGCAAAAGGTGAGCAGACATCGTACTAATGTATGTCAATAAATTCTATGTTGTGTTTCTCTTCTAGGTGTCCGGTGAATTTTGTCAATAGCGTATATGTCATTCTTCTTCAAAGTATGTTCCTTCGGATGATATGCAACGGGTCCATCGTTCAATCCACTTTTCAAAGCATGTAGCGATGGCATTTTGTGGAAGCTGCTTTAGCGATCCCAGTACAGCTTGAATAATGTCAGCATCTGTGTTAAATGTTGCGCCACGAAACTTCTTCATTGTTGAAAACAACCAGAAATCGCACTGGGCGAGGTCAGGACTGTAAGCAGGCTATGGCATGATTTCAATACTGCATTTCGTAAGAAACTGTTGAACACATGCAGCCACATGTGGCCGGGCGTTATCATGGTGTAGGGTCCACTTGCCCACCAGTTTCTGTCGTTTAGTCGATGTGTGTCGTCGCATACGCTTTAATACTGAAATGCAATACTCAGCATTGACAGTAATTTGTGTAGGAACGATATGAAGGTAAACTAAACCTTTATGATCAAAGAAAATTATCATCACCTTCTCAGCTGATATGGTTTGGCGGACTTTTTTCGGAGGAGGTGAGCTTGTGTGTTTCCAGACTTACGTTTCACGCTTCGTGAATGGGGTCAAAATAGTAGACCCATGTTTTATCGACAATTATTACTGTGTTAAGAAAGTTTGGATCCTTTGGAACTATTTGTTTCCACTCGTGACACACCTGAACTCTGGCTAACAATTGTTCTCTCGTCAAGTAATGAGAAACCCAGCTGGAACACACACGATGCAGTAGTAATTTGTCGCGTAGAATGCGGAATGCCAACGTTTTTGAAATATTAGTTGACGCCGCTGTGTCTTTACACGTCATTCGTCGATCTTCTTCCAGGATTGACCAAACAGTATTAACAATACCCTCCGTAACAACACTTTCAAGTCGACCACAGGCCTAGGAGCGAGCTCTGCCGATAACCGCCCCTTTTTTTTGAAATCATGGTGCCATCTAAAAATCGTTGACTTACCGAAACATTTATCTTTGTAAGCTTTTTTTATTAAATGAACTGTTTCTGGAGCCGTTTTACCCAAACGATAACGAAATTTTATCGCACAACGCATTTCACTTCTTAACTCTGAATCACTAACCTCCATAGCCGTATTGGGAAATACAGAAGTACCATAAACAACTGCGCAATAACAAAACCAGAATCGTCTGCCACGGCTAATAACTGTTGCCAACTCAAGAAAATTATTCTGTTTTATGAAGTTTCCTTAATTCAGTTAGTCGTCTGTGTGGTTATTTTCCCCTTCGCACTGTTGCCAACTCAAAACAATTACTTTGTTTTTATAGAACGGCCTTTGTACATATAAATAAAATTTTTACTTCATTCTGTGTGGTTACGTATGATTTCAGCAGATGACGTTTGGAAACCTCACAATCTACTGAAATTATATTTCACAGTACGGAAGAAGGTTGAGAGCAATTTCAAAAATATTTAGCCCCGGATAAATTTTAGGCCACCGTATGCCACAGCTTCTTAGGCAACGAATACATTCGTTCGAGCTGAATTCAACCCATTTTGCTAGCCCTCATTTAAATTGCTCCATTCTTGGTTAGAACGTTAATACCACTTCTTCGCTCTTGCCAGAACGTTCTTGGTGCATAGTCTGCAAATCTAATGATTGGTTTAAAGTATATCACGTTTCGTGCGATTTCGATAAAGGTTAGGGTTATTAAAAGCTAACTTGCATTGATTCCTGCAGGAAACATGAATTGATCCCTATTATTGATAATTCAGTAAACAGACAGCTCATCACCTAATTGTGAGTGCAGGACGCACCACGGAGTGAAAAGAAGTTCAACTGGTGTTAATATGATTTAGCGTCTCGAAGTTTATTAAATCCATAGAGTCTTTTGAAGCGTACTAGGTTGTCCTTGACAGTGCCGAGTCTCTAATGCGATTTCAAGGTCGTACTGGAATGTTGTCAGTTGTCGATTGAATGCAACTCCGAAGCCACAAGAAACTTTTAAAATTTTACGGCTTTCGCTAAATTCGTAGGCTGCGATTTCTATGAACGTGTTAAACTGGTATAATGAAATTACGAAATGGGAGTTAAGATGGAAGGCATAAACATATAAGGACAGACGAAATGTTGGAAAGCACAACATCAAGCATTGCATCCGACACTTTCATTTAAAATTAGTTGATTATCATCCAGCCTCTATTCATTATTCACGGCTTCGAACGTATGAAGCTAATTTCGCTCGAGGTACTGCCATCAAAATTTATTTTAAGTGGCATGGAAACTCGCTGCCATTGTCAAATGCTGATTCTCTATCGTGTTCTGAAATTAAACATGAAAAGCAAATGAGGTAACTGATGAATGAATAATACTGGGGAACAAAGTTTTTGTAGCATTGATACCAGCACTAGTTCTTACCTAATTTAAGTGTGCTGAATTCAAATCTGAAGTTAGTTTTTCTCTGTAAGCTCCAGATTTTTTACAATTCAACATTTTCAATTTTCGCGAAATTTTGACGCTTCTCGCATGATGACATGGTTTATCTGAGGAATGTATGGTCACGAACGCAGTCTTAAAATTAGGCTTAAACAACCATCTTGGCAAATATATTCTTTATGTATTCACAGAAACGTGCAGGTGCATCACAATATGCATTAAAGTTTGAAAAAAGGCAAACAAATCCCTTGCGTGGAGAAAAATATGTATCGCCACTCGTCAGATCTGAAACATGTATCCATTATAGACAAATATGAATATGCACTAATGCTTTTTACTTTAAATTAACATATATTTCGACATAAAGATGAGAGGGGATTCATAACAACTGATAAGGATGCGATGCACAGTTCACATATGTCCTATTCAGACAAGAATTTGCGCTTGTAGCTGTGACGTTTGTTGACGTTCTCAGGGCAATCTCGTTTGATGCTCCAGCAGTCGTCTGCCATCATATTTTTGTCCCATCGCCATTGATAGCGCTGTTCCATCGTCATGAGATCTCGATGGAAGCGCTCTCCCTGTTCATCACTAACAGCTCCAAGGTTCTAGGGGAATTGATCAAGGTGACTATTCAGGAAATGGAGCTTGACACTCATGTTGCACCCAAGATCGCAAAAAGCCAACATCATTCTAGTAACGAGGCATTCATAGTTATCTGCCTTTTTATTTTTACCAAGAAAGTTTTCTATAACTGCCACGAAAGACAGCCATGCTGTCTTCTTTTCATTTTCTTCCTGACAAATTCCTCATCACGTACAAGGGCACGATTTTGAGGTCCACCGAACACACCTCCTTTGATCTTTTTGAAAGACAAAGCAAGAAAAGCAGAAACTATATGTTGAAAATATTCACCATCATTACTTAATGCCTTCACGAACTGATTCATCAAGCCGAACTTGATATGTAGTGGGTGGGGGGAATAATCTCTCTGCTGACGATTGGGTCATTCGCAATGTTTGGCATGCCTGATTCTAGAGTTTCACGGATGGGCCACTCCTTCTGGGTAAAGTGTTTATCTCGAGCTCGGCTGTCCCACTTGCAGAGATAGCATGGAAACTTCCTGAAGACTTTATGTTGACCAAGGAGGAAGTTGACCATTTTCAGGTCCATACAAATGATCCAATTGTGCTCGTGATATTTGAGTAAGTCAAAGACTATTTTTATGTCATTATGTTCTTCCCGAAAATGCACTGAGTGACCAACTTGAACCGCTCCATAAACATTGCCATTGCGTGCAAGAGACCACACTTGAGGCTGCGCTTTGAGCTGCCCAGAAATAATCGTCATTCTGTTGGACTATACGAGGTAATACATAACTGTTGGTTGGTGGATTTGTATGGCTCAAAGACATTGTTTATGGAGCGGTTAGACACAACACAATCAAGACAATAATCAGAATCGGACCAGGAAACCACCACCAGTCAAAGTCCGCTAACATCTCTGGTGACTGGAGAATCAATGCCCTCAGGAGAAGATAAAACTTGGATGACAGACTGGGAGTCAATGCAAAGCATGGCACTACGATGGGGTCAAGACTGGATGTGACGCAAGGCGAAGAGCACTGCATACATCTCCACCGAGAAGACTCGCTTCCCGAGGAAGCCCCTCAGCACAGATGTTATCATCACACACAAAAGCAAAGCTTACAACATTACCGGATTTCGAGCTATTGCTGAAGACAGGAACAAATCGGGAGGGAGCGAAACGTGCTCGGCAAAAAGCTGCTAACGCGCCTGTGCAGTCGTGGAAGACTTGGGCCACACAGAAAGAGAAAGATCAGCAACTGCCTGAACTGGTTGCCAAGAGGGAGCAATAAGAGCCTTGGTCACACCAAGGCCTGCATCGCGCACCATGTTGGACAGACGACTCCCAAAAGTGGGATCACAAGAAGGGCGGTTGGAAAACAAGAGAACACATTGTGGATTGAAAACGGGAGTATGCAGTGGATGATCAGGAAGAGATTTCAGCTTGGTGAAGAACTGGAGAGACAGTTGCTGACGGCGTAGGCATAACGGCGGTTCGTTAGACTCGGCATAAGGACTATGCACGGGAGACGTAAGGAAATCTCCTAGGCAAAGACGCAGAGCCTGGTAATGCACTGGATCGAGAAGCTTGAAGACAGAAGGCCGGGCTGATCCGTACGTCACGCAGCCATAGTCCAACCTTGATCGGACAAGAGAGTGTTAAATGCGGAGCATTGGACACTTGTCAGCCCCCACGATGTACCGAAGAGGATATTCAGGATGCTCAAAGAACGCATGCACTTCATCTTCAAGGATAGAATGTGAGGCCGGAAGGTGAGTGCGCGGTCGAAAGTTAATCCCAGAAACTTAACCTCTGGAACCACAGGAATAGTAGTGCTCCCCAGATGGAGGTGAGGGTCCAGGTGAAGACCTCGTTGCGGCAAAAATGCACACAAACAGTTTTCTGGGACAAGAAGCCGAAACCATTGCGAGAAGCCCAAGAAGAGATCTTATTAATCACAGACTGCAACTTCCTTTCAATAGTGCGCATGTTGACGGAGGCACAGGAAATATGTAGATCATCCACGTACATCGTCCCACGAACCATCGGAGAAGGTAATGTGAAAATGTGATTGACACGAAGGATGAAGAGGATGACCAATAAAATGGAGCCCTGAGGGACACCCTGCTCTTGAGAGTAAAGCGTATAGAGGGTAGACCCGACCCGCATACGGAACGTCCGGTTCTGGAGAAAATCAGCAATAAAAGTTAGTAAGTTAGCCAGCAATCCGCACTCGTGCCGATCACGGGAAATGCCGTAGCTCCAAGTGCGACCATATGCCTTTTCCATGTCAAAGAACACGGAGACCATGTGTTGGCGTCGTACAAACGTTTCCCTGATAGATGTCTCAAGGCGGTGATCAGTGGTAGAGCAAAGAAGTCTGTATCCGCTCTGGTGAAGTGACAAAAGTTGATGGAATTCAAGAAAAAAGATGAGACGAAAATTGACGATACGTTCGAGCACTTTGAAGAAGCAGCTCGTCAGAGAGATCGGTCCATTGTTGTACCAGTTCGTCGGATCTTTACCAGGCTTGAAAACCGGGATCACAATAGCCGTACGCCAAGACTCGGGAAAAACGTGCTCCTGCCAAATCCTGTTAAACAGGATAAGCAGACAATCAAGAGATGAGGGAAAAGGTGCTTCAGCATTTCATAGTGGGTGTTATCCGGTCCGACTGATGTGCGGCCAGTCCGATTCAAAGCGATCATCAGTTCCATCGCTGTTAAAATCATCCAAGGAAAACGGGCGGAAAGATATGCGTTTCCTCTCAAGCCGCGTCTGAAGCTTTTGGAAAGAAGGAGGATAATTGCTGTTGCTGGACACAGAAGTAAACGCTGCCCCAAGACAGTCAGCAATACCCTGAGCGTCAGCAACCGTTCCTCCACCACTCTCGAGAATGGAGATCTCTCCAGATGGGTACTTTCCCCGAATCTTGCGTATCCGATCCCAAACGATTTTGGAGCTGGTAGAAGAGTTGAGCCTCGATACATAATGGACCCAAGATTCTCGCTTTTTGTAACGACGAACTAATCGTGCGTAGGCCTTCGTTTTCTTAAAAGCCAGTAATTTGGCGTATGTGGGGTTGTAACGTACCAGGAGATGTGACGTACCTGCCAGAAGGACGCACACGACATAAAGGCAGATAGGAATCAGAATAAAATGTCCGCGTAGCTCAACTGGTAGAGTGACTTATTCCGGAATGAGGGGACCCGGGTTCGAATCCTGGCGCGGATAAAAATGACGGAGAAATTTACTTCGTTATAATGGCGCCCGAACTATCCGGATGACCCGACCGTTCAAAATCTCGCAATGGTGTGATGTTATTTCCACACCGCGAGATAGGAAAAATAAGAGCAGCACTTCGAAAAAAAAAAAGTAAGGGGGAGATGATGTAACGTACCAGGAGATGTGACGTACCTGCCAGAAGGACGCACACGACATAAAGGCAGATAGGAATCAGAATAAAATGTCCGCGTAGCTCAATTGGTAGAGCAACTTATTCCGGAATGAGGGGACCCGGGTTCGAATCCTGGCGCGGATAAAAATGACGGAGAAATTTACTTCGTTATAGGGTATTGACGAAACCAACCCCAAGCCTCATGCTGTGCTTGACGAGCTGCTTTGCACTTGGAATGCCACCAAGGTTTCAGACAACCTGGATGTTTAGTTGACATCTTCGGCATGGAAAGCTCTGTCGCATGCACAATACAATCCGTAACCGCGTCATTGACTGTACCTGTGGACACCATACCAAAAGTGATGATCGCAGAAGACGTAAATGCATCCCACTCCGCCCGATCAATGTTCCCTCTAGCGGGACGGGTAGGAGGGCAATATCAGTCACCCGCGAGGCGAAGAAAAATCGGAAAATGATCGCTGCCAAGGACATCATCAGACACGCTCCAGGACCAGTCAGGATATATGGATGGCGAACACAACGACAGATCAATGGCTGAGTACGAGCTGCGGGGTTCATGAAAGTAGGTGATTGTCCCCGAGTTATAGAGACAGAGGGACGTGTGGGACAGGAAGGATTCAACAACGCGGCCCCGAGAGACCCGACTGATGATGTGCATTTAATCGGATGATTTGCATTAAAATCCCCAAGAAGGAAAAAAGGAGGCAGCTGGTCAACTAGGTACTCCAAGTCGGAAAGGCTTACTCCTTCTCATCAGGCGGTAAGTATATCGAGCAGACGACGAACAGAATGTGCACAGAAAGCTTCACCTCCACTGCTTGCAGATTCATACGCAGAGCGACGGCTGTGAGACGAACACCATGAGGCACAAGAACGGCCACTTCACCACATGCGATAGCGCCGTATACAAGATCCTCACGGAGAACGCTATGTCAGCGTACCGAAAGAGCATCCGCAGGGCGGATTTTAGTCTTTTGGAGACACATGCACACTGGTGAATGTGAAGACAGCAAGCCCTTTAAATCGTCGTTACATGGTCGGAGGCCTCGGCAATTCCACTGGATGATAGAAAAAATGGTGAAAAAAGGAAAACTTGATGAAAACAACAAAAAATGGTACGCCTAAAAGATCTCTGAGTTCATCAGTTCTTCAGGAAGTTCTACACGGCCCATCGGCCGCGTGCCATCCGGGGGAAGGACTGGTGGATGTTTGGGTGGAGTCGTCCCGGCTTCTTTCTGGATATCAGACTGTGTGTCCGTTTCTTTCTTTGGCTTTCCTCTGCGTTTACAAGCAGGAGAAGCAGAAGAAGCAAATGCAGAACTCCGATCATTGGACCGTGGCGGCGAAGACAAAGCACCAGTGGTGGAAACTCGAAGTCCCTTCAGCCCAGCAGCATAGATCTTCCGGAAAAAAGAAGGGCAGTCGTTTGGAACAGAGATATCCGTCTGACTAGCAATAGATGTTTCAAAAGTCAAGACGATACGCAAGTGCGTTCACTTGAGGCAGCGGGAATGATCTTTCGTCGAGCTTCAGGGTAAGACAAGTGTTCGAGCGTCTTTACCTCCTGAATTATCCGTTCCTCAACCGATATAGTCAGTTGGTAGTGCAGGCATATACTCAGCGTATACAGTGATGCTCCGGTGTTTCAGTAACACCCTTTTGACGTGACCACACTATCCCCAGGCTCACCCTGTCGTACGCAACAACAAGCCGTTAGAAGACAGGACTCCACTCGGCCACTGACTTCATTGACTAGGAGTAGGTTAGTTCCCAGCCACCCGTTTAGGATGAAGCAGGGGGCAAAGAGGAGTGTCGGTAACTAGTGACAACAACACTCCGGCCTCCAGAAACCTCAGCCTCCAGCATCCCCTTTTCCAAACTGAAATAAATACTGGGCCAGGAGATCTTATGCCGGTTTTCTTGCAGACGCCCTTCGTGTTTACCAGGCAAAAATAGCAGTCAGTTATGTGGTCCTTGAATCCTCGCCAAACCATGGGAACTCCAAAAGGCAGACCGTTTCGTTTTCCTTTTGTCCAGTCCCGAAGCATTTCCTCATAATTATGACACACAATATAAGGAGCCTATTTCTTGTCTTGGTCGCCAAGAGGAATTTCAAGGTAGGCTTTACAAGCACTCTACACAAACGAAGTTAAATTGAGCCTTTGTCGAAGAAGTGTGTAGCCGCCACATACATAACAGAATGCATCAGGATTATTTACACATTTATGTCTACTTGAAGAAGCAATGATCAGATCTGAAATAAAGAAAAACAGGTGTTATTTTTGTGTAAATCAGATAAATCTCTAGAATCCAAAATTAAGAAGAAAGATAAAGAATATTGCTGTTTGTAAAAAAATCAGCTTAGTTAGTCTAAGGTTAGGGTAGAGGTAAGCCTAGTTCTCAAGCTATCCCTAGTGTAAATAGCAATGGGTGTCCTTTTTTTACGAAAATCACAAGTTTCAAATTGCATGAAAACTAGAGCATGTAGAGGAAACCCGATTTCAGATTTGAAATCAACGTTGGAAAAATACTTAGAATCAGTTGAAAAATCTCATGCAACAGAAAATAAGAAAACAATTTTTCCCCAATGTAATGCATATCAGACAAAACATGTTTTTAATATTCTACAAAACGCTCCGTCGTGTGAACAGGGTGTTTCACTAGGTAGTCCCTTTCCCCTAAAAACAACCACTGTTTTCTTCCCACTCTACATAGAAACACGACGTTTGGTTTACAAGTGACCTTGATACTTCAGAAATGCGCGGGAGAAATTTTTCTGATAAGGCCATGACTCATTGTGAAGTCACCCCACCAGATGGCCGGGCACCTTAATTCCGTCCGGAGGCAATCTCTATGTTTCACTGTGTCGTTGAACGCCGTTCAAGATAGCTTTGTATACTGTTGTGCAGCGGGTGTTTATTGTGAAATGTTATGGGATAACTAAGTTTATAAAAGGTAACACAGCGTAAATTCCTGGAGAAGTTTGGGGAAGAAAAGCATCAGACAAACGTTATATCGCCAGGTTAGCGAAGAAATTTGAAACCGAGGGCAGTATTTGAATCAATAGAGTGGCGACGTCCTCTTTTAGCGGAAAAAAATATCGAAGAAGAAGTACAGGCTGATGGCATCGCCAAATAAGTCACTATGACGTTTGTCACAAGAGACTGGGTATTCTGTTTCTACCTGCCAAAGAGCCGCGAAGAAAGCGTTGTTTCATCCGTGCCGTGTGACAACCGTGCACGACTTGCAAAAACCGGATCTTCAAAAACGTGTGTCTTATTGTCACTGGTTACTGACATTTTTACTCACAATTCCGAACATTAACACATTTCCCATGGTTCGCTGACGAAACACGAATCCATTTGGACGGGTATGTCAATTCCCAAAACTCCCGCATCTGGGCTACAGATAATCCATATGAATTACACGAAATCTCGTTACATCCTGCAAAAGTCGGTATTTGGTGTGCTGTGTCCCGAACCAGAAAAATTGATCATTTTCTTCAGGAGCGTAGTAAACTCGGCGTCCCATGTGAACCAACTAACCGACATTGTTTCGGCAACACGGTATTTTCAACAGGATGGAGCGACATGCCACTTCGTCCCGTGTGAGCAGGGGTGAAATTTTCCTTTTCTTCGGTGATCGAGTGGTCTTTAAAGGAATGTGGCGACCTAGTTCAACAGATTTGACTCCTACCGAGTTTTTCTTATGGGGATATTTGAAATGTCGTGCTTACAACAATAAGTTTTGCACATTAGAAGACAACATCAGTGCATCAATACGGACTATTAATGAGAACATGCTGCGGATGACCTTCGATGATAGCGACCCGTTCGAGTGTGTTTGGATGTAGGTGGAGGACATTTCCAGCATTTATTGTGAATGGTGCTATATTCCCATGAACTAACGTACGTTGTAAACCATATGTCATATTTCTAAGTAGAGTGTGTTGTAAAATATAACCGATTCCTTGGGGCGGACTACCTAGTGAAACACCCTGTATAACCCGGGTTCTTTTTTCTGGCTGAACGGCTTTCCGGCAACTTTATCACACAATTATTCATTCTGAGTTTTGGAATAAACATTTAATAAAAATGCCATAATAACTGCATCATGTAATTACCTTAACATGTGAGGGAGAGAGATTGCAGTAGTTAACTCCTTGTGTGTGTTTTTTTCCAAGTTGTACACGAAGAAGTTTCTTCCCTGTACATAATGTATCGCTGTACAACGATACATTTTATATATTATATAAAAAGAAATATACTGTATTGTAAACAAAAAATCAGAAAGTTATCTGACAGGTTTCAGCTTAATGAAACAGACACGATTCGTAGTTTTAGAGAATACCTACAACTTCAAGGGAAAGAAAAACCTAAGCAACTTTTACAGCTGAAGTGAACTTTACAAACCATTGTTGTAAATTCTAGCAAATGCTAAAGACGAATTCGATAATCACCCCAATTAAAGTCTTCTCTAACAGTCACGGAAATAACCTCATTGTTATTCATGAAAATTGTTGGTCCTCAGCTAACCCAGTTTGCTTTTACAAAATACGTCCCATTGTGGCTCCTTCGAGGACGCAATTCGGCAGTGGAAACTTAAGCAAGGGGCGGACGAAAACGGTAGAAATATTTCAAGCGTTGAAAAAACTAGGACTGTACTCTAGGATCAGAATACAGTTCCCTTGTATTCCTCTCTGCGATTTAATTCTTAATGCAAATGTAACCCATTTGCGTTTGAGATTGACAAAGATTTTCATTTTAGCATTTGCTATGTAAGCTTTTTGATATCTATATATGATATCGAGCGTGATGACTAGCTAAATACCCGTTCTTCGGACGTGATAATATTAAAAATATTTCTATAATACAGGATTTAATACCATACCATAATATAATATGTACCATAAATTAGTATACTAATAATACACTTGATGGTTTGTTCTATAATTTTATTATATCATTATACATAAAACCAGAGTTCATTTTCTGTAACCACGGTTTTTTCTTTCTTTGCAATCGTTTTTCGTTAGAAGGATCGTAGTGAGCAACAGCGGTTCGATTCACTTCAAGGAGTTTTTTTTTTTTTTTTTTATATTTCTCAGCAGAGGCCCGATGCAGTTCTGGATTGATTTTCGTGTATTTTTCAACAGCTGCCTGATTAACTTGTGGATTGCTTTTCCTGTATTTTTCAGCAGCAGCCTGTTTCACTTCTGGATTTTTTTTTTGTGTGTACTTTTCAGCATCGGCCCGGTGTGCATTAGGATTTTTTAGCATATATTGCGGATGCTTTCCTCAGTTTTTTCTGAAAAGCGAGCAAGTCGTTTAGAACCTCTTCTGCTTCCAGAATTACTATTTGACTGCTGAAATGGGCTCAACTGAATTTACAAAATGGGTGGTTTGCGAGAAGGCGATTCCTTAATAGATAGAAGATTTGAAGGATAGTCTATTCTGGATACATTCAAGACAGTTATTTGTGCTACCTCAAATTATTGTGAATCAAATTCTCTTGACAAAGAAAAAACGTTGCTTGAGCTTCTTCCACTGTAATGCATTTAAACAATCGTTCCACACCCCGTTCTTGCCGTCCTCCCTTATATCATTAACTGGATGGGAATTGAAAAGGTTGAAGCCATCATCAACTTTCCAGAAGGATACAGTTTGACTGTGACCAGTAAAGTGAAATCCTGTATTACCTTCTATCTGTAATTTAATCTGCTAACCAAAGGTTTCACGGTATTTTTGAAAGAGATTTCGTTTGAAGGAAATAGTCCAGAAAACGGATACACAATTTCTATATGTAATACTGCACATTTCGAATTAACAGTAGGCATAATATTTTCAATAGAAAGAAAAGGATGTCTTACTTGAATAATAGTTTTGCACTCCGTGTAAAACTGGTCATCTCTCCTTAAAATAAAATCTATTTGGTCCACTGAAAAGAAATATGTTGATAAACCTACACCATAACAAATTGCGACAGTTGAAATGGCCATATACTGCATATTTCTTCGCTCTTTTGGGAAATACATGTCTGCCTGACTTATTCTACCAGATGGCACATAAGCAATTTCGTTCATAACTGTAAATTTAAAACTTCAAGCCTACACGAAACAAATCAAAATACAATACGTCGTTACTCTTCACTTTCATCGTTAAAATATTAATAGACAACAGAACAAAATAATAATAGAAAACAGAACAAAATAATAGAAAACAGAAAAAAATAATAATAGAAAGCAGAACAAAATACGTTGTTACTTTCAGCATAAATGTAAAAAGAACCTTGCTTATAAACAATCTCGTAAACAATTTCGTTCGAAACTGTACATTTAAAAGCTAGCAAGTCAGATGTTTTCGGAAGCGTGAGTAAAATTGTGTTGCCATCGCTAATATCTCAAGGGGGAAACGTTTTTGTTTTTTCAAATTTCAATTAATATAAAAATGCGAGTTTTTCTACTCGCATTTTTATATTTATTGCAGTCACCTTACCACTATATGACGTCACCGTTGCTTCGGTAAAAACGAATGTTGGTAATTTGATTTTGACTCAAAAAACCTTGACATTCGATATGTCAAACGATAATATAAATGTTTAAATGCAAAGCATGTTGACATAGCGCTTTTCACGTGATATTTTTAAAAGTTTTGTTTCGTTAAATAAATTTAGAACAAATCAAAAAACATTGACATTCGATATGTCAAACGATAAATGTTTAAATGCAAAGCATATTATGATATAGCGTTTCTTACGTGATTTTTAAGGTTTTTTGTTAAATAAATTCAGGACAAATAGATTTAGAACAAAATATATACTGAGCAGGTCAACTCAAGTCATTCAAAACTATGAAGTCATTCCTACGATAACTTCAGTTGCTGGACAACAAGGTTCGATCATTGCAAAACGTCCTAGCGTTATCAAAGCTGAGTTATTTAAAACCCCATTTTGACCCACTTAAAGTTATCGTAGGAAAAACTCCTTTCTTAGTGCACCTCTATGTTGTAAAAGGAACATTCCTGGCAAATATGAAAGTTCTAAGTTCAGTAGTTTCTGAGATACGGTGACGAGTCAGTGAGTGAGACAGTGATGGCTTTCAGTTTTATATGTACAGATAAAGCGAAGTGAGAAAATGGGAACATGGGAGTGTTTCCGTCCGCGAATTGTTCGACCATTTCTAAATGACCTAGAGATCTGAAAATTGGCATGCTGATAGGTCTTAAGGTCCGGGTACCTAGAAATATCCGAAAACCGAAAAAATCAAAATGGCGGTTTTGGAATATCTTCTGCTTAAACGTTTCTACACCGACGAAGAATAGTATGAAAACCAAAAAATTCAAAATAGAGGCTTAGCTCTACTATTCAAAATGATGATAGGTTTAAAGATAATTATGCCAGAAACGCTGAAATGCTGTAAAAATTCCATGAAATTTTGATTTAAAATTAAGGGGCGCCAAAGCCTGCTATCGTTTTTGTCAAACCGTATGCATTAACGTCACGACTCTGTTCTAAATCATAAAACAGTTACGGATGTTAAATTACTTTTCTTTCCCTTAATTACGTTTCCCTTTCTTTAATTTTATGTTCAAAAACTGTATTTATGGATTCACCGTTCGGAGAACGGGCATGACTGCTAGTAAAATTTAATGTACTAGGACTATACGGAAATTAATGAGCAACAATGTCTTATAAATTGCGAGTTGAAATGATTGAAGAACTAAATACACCTTAATCTATTTTTCTACAAAATCCTTTTCTTTGGACACATTTTCCCCATAGTTCTGGCAGTTTAAAGTTACCCTTGAAGAAGAACTCCGTTCCAGTTGCGCAAAGACACCAACGTACAGTTTGCTGTATTGCTTCCATGCTCTCTTTTTTTTTATTGGAGATTTAACGCCCACCGAGAGCAACTCAATGGGCTATAAGCAGTTGCCCGTCCCTAATTTAGGGCCACTGGCTCCAGGGAAGGTAGAGAGCCAGTACCGTAAGGCAAACACAACATCCATGCCTCACCGGGATTTGAACCCGGACCCCTTACAGACGAATGATCAGAAGCCATCGCTTAGACCACTGTGCCACCGGGGCGGCCTTCCATGCCCTGGCAGTGTTGACCGCGCATCTGGTTCTCTAGGAATCCAAAAAGATGATAGTCGGAAAGTACCAGATGGGGACTATAAGCACGGTGAGATAAAAGTTCCTATCAGAAATACTGGATATTTTCTTAATTCAAACGGGTAGGGTGGGGCCTAGCGTTTTCGTGCTGGAGGATGAATTTCTTTCCCGGCCGTTTTTCGCGCAATGCACGGGGGAGTTTTTATTATGTTTGGACATAACGAGCTGCATTTACGGTTTGTTCAGGCTCTAAAAAACATCAAACAGAATGCACTCATGTGCGTCCGTAAAGACAGTTTCCATAACGTTTGCCGCTGACGGAGCTGTCTTAGGCTTCTTCCTGCTTGGAAATGAATATTATGTCATTCCATGCTCTGGCGTTTTGTTTGAGGTTCGAAATGCTGGAACCAACATTCGTCACCTGTCCAAATACTGTGCAAAAAATCTGCCCCTTAATTTCGATACTTCTCCAGCAGTTGTGACGAGATGTTTTTGCGCTTGCATTTGCGGTCTTCTGTCAGTAAACGTGGGACCCAGTGGGCATAAATTTCCCGATAACCCCAGTTGCTAACCATTTCCTGAACTTCACTATGTCCAAGTTCGCCGCAGTGTCTTTCATCCTCACACGTCTGTCATCAATAATTAAGGCATCAACTCATTTCTTGTTGTGTTTCGTAGAGGCTGTTCGACGGCGACTGCTACGAGGCTCATCTCAAATGTCTGTGAGACAGTCTTTAAAATGTTTCACCTACTTTCTCACACTGCTGGCACCCATACCACGCTGAAGCCTACGGTAAATCGGCAGCCGAAATTTCCATTTTCGCAGGGAACTGAATCACTGCACGGTAACGGAACGTTGTATTACTGCCGGCCATCTTTTCTCACGTCTGTTTGGTTACATGACGGGCGCTAATGATGTCATTTGGCATTCATGGCCACAACGAGAGACGGCATTACCTGTCAACGAACTATCATTCTCCCAATGCACAATCCTGCCTGTGATAATTATATTCAGCATGAACTACGTAAGGTCTTTTCTAGGTACATAACTTCTCCAATGGAAGCATAAATGCAGATGCTATTGAATTGAAAATATATTATATTCCATATCATTACTTCTAAAAATTAAATTGGAACTTTAAAAAATTGCATAATCTATGCATTGAGCAGGGGAAATTCCTAAGTATCTTAAAAGCAAGCAGCCACAGTTTACAAATTTGGCAGGCAACCAAACGCGTTGTTGATAAGAATCTCTTGCACCGTGGGAATATTACGAGGAGAGTACGGTAACTCTCATTTCGGCGCAAGGAATCTTGGGAAGAGATGCGCTTTGCGCGTGTTGCAAAGGCAAACTGGGAAGCGCCAGTTCAAAGTGGAAACTCTGGTTACTTTTGCGTTGGTGAATTTTTTTTTTATTGGAGGTTTAACGACCACCGTGAGCAACTCAATGGGCTATAAGCAGTCGCCCGTCCCTAATTTAGGGTCACTGGTTCCAGGGAAGGGAGAGAGCCAGTGCCGTAAGACAAACACAACATCCATGCCTGACGGGATTCGAACCCGGACCCCTTACGGACGAATGATCAGAGGCCAGCGCCTTAGACCACTGCGCCACCGGGGCGGCACGTTGGTGAATGGTAATTATACTCTGTTAGCATGTGGTGTCAAGGCATCGGTTCTGAAAAACGAAATAAAAAAACGGAAGCATGTGAATCCAAAGTATCAGAGAAAGAAAATATGATTCGAACCTACATCTCCCTACGCCGGAGCGGCTGTTCTACCGATTAAACTACACCCGCAAGGCTTATCTCTAAAACTTTCCGTCTTGACATGTGCATCACCACTGTGGTAGGTACGTCACAATGGCAATATAACTGCCCGGGATTATATTAAAATTTTGTATTGTAATTTTACATGACGTAGCCAACAAGTCAGCTATTGGAGATATATTTCTTTTTAATATACTGTGAAAGGTACTCTGGAATGGCTTCTGCACAATAGAAAAAGATTCATTGCACGTTATCAGTTTCCTGAGACTAATGTAATGGAAAATTTGTTTCACATGTGGATTGAAAGATCGGAAAACACATTTCCAGCAAAGCAGAGTTATAAACCGTGGTGGTCGAAAATTAGTGCAATAATTGCTCAAAACCTTGTCTGTTCCATGAATAAGAAACTTCAAGCTACAATCTATAAAGATGCTTCGACAAAGATGCCGGAGACCTTATGCAGACACCGAAGTTCATCCTCCTGAGGGCGTTCTTGAGTTAATAGGAAATCCTTGGTATGTAGGCCAGGTAGCTCAGTTGCGGCACAGAAGGATTAACTCGGCTGGATCTGGATTTTTGGACAAAATTTTGCACCTGGTTCGAGGGGGTATCCAGCCTCATTTGCTAATTCCATTATGTTTTTAGTTCGCATTTTCTAGAGTAAACATAGGAGAAGACGGCGAAGGCTCTTTTAATTCGAAAACGGAAGAAAGCTGCCTTGTAAGAATCTGAGCAGAATTAACTGCGGGGCATCAAGTTGGGAACGGAGGTGGGTTTATATTAGTGCTGTTCATGGAATTCGGATAACCGGATATATATTTTTTGGATAACCGAAAACCGGAATTTTAGCATTCGAATAGTTCGAACTCCGGATATCCGGATTTTGAACTGCGGTTATCCGGATTTCGAACTTCGGAAGTGCTGTTCACGGATTTTGGATTTCCGAATATTTTACTATCCGAAAACCGAATTTCAGCTTTCGAATAATTCGAACTCCGGGTATCCGGATTATGAGCTGCGGATATCCAGATTTCGAACTTCGGATATTCGGATGTATAACGAAGTAAATTTCTCCGTCATTTTTGTCCACGCCAGGCATCGAACCCGGGCCCCCTCATTCCGGAATAAGTCGCTCTCCCAACTGAGCTACGCGGACGTATGCTCTCGCTGCTATCTGCCTTTATCTCATGTGCGTCGTGCGTGGCAGGCACGTCACAGTTGGTTCTTCATTCTGGCAGCTGATGAATCACACCAAACAGTATTATTGAATAAAACAACATATCAGGATGAGATGCTTGAAGCCATTTCATCCACTCCGCACATGTGGTAGAGCGGGATCCCACAAAAGCAACATGTTCAGCACTTACCAGATTAAAAAAAGCTCACTCATTCCCAGAACCAGATAATTTCTCAAAGGCCTTCACTCCCCCTCCCTTCCGGCTGTCTTGTGCCTGATATCTTTGGGCGTCTAAAACTACATAAGGAGGGGCATCTCCTATTAGGCCATTAGTCGCGGGTTATGTTAACCCGACTAGACCCCTTAAAAAAGCTCTTGCTCGGTACTTAGCAAATTTTGCTGTGAACTCCTCTTATTCTGTGAAAAGTTCTACTGTAGCAATTCAAAAAGTTAGAATGTTTCATCCGCATTCTAAACCTTTCACCCTTGCCTCCCTACATGTTGTTTCACTGTACCCTAATATACCAGTGGACGCCACTCACCTCATTATAGAGGCCAAACTTGTTGAGTCCCAAGTCTCCACATATGAAATTTCAGCCGTTATGAACGCTCCTAGATTTGTTAAACAGCGTTCATACTTTAAATTCGATAATCGAATCTACAAGCAAGAGGAGGGCTCACTCATGGGTTCTGCACTTTCAGCCGTACTCGCAGAAATTCGGCTTCAACACATTGAGAACAAAGTTCTCAATGAGTTTCCCCTTCCCCCTAGTATGTACATCAGGTACGTCGACGACATCCTTGTATTTTGGCCTCATACACAGGATGATTAAGCCAAGTTTGCCGACGCGCTTTCATCTGTTTTTCCCACTATCGGGCTCACGATAGAAACAGAATCAAACTATTCTCTACCATTCTTGGACTTTCAAATCACCCGTAACCCAGTAACATGCAACCTTTCTTACTCAGTATATCGAAAACCCACTGCCGGCAGTAGTTTAATTCCTTTTAACTCTTCACATCCATTACCACATAAGCTATCAACTTTTTAATCAAAAGAGCCTTCTCGCACTCATCTGCTAACAGCTTGCTTAAACTTCAAATAGATTTCATTTTTGATTTAGCCGCCAAACATGGATATCCCAAATATATGATTAACCGAATCTATCGAAGAATCTTAAACGATAGATCTACATGTTTGGCCAAAGAACAAAAACCAGCAAATCTTTTTGTTGGTACAATGGAGCAGTACCCAAGCATTATTAATGTACTGACACGCGCATGTATGAAAAATGATACTCATTTTGGCATTAAATCCAGAAATTTATTTTCACTTATCAAAAAAGATAGAGAACCACCTGATATTTTGTGTAAATGGGGTGTATATAATATACCAATAATAGATGTCTCCAATGGTGAACAAGTATGCAACTATGTGGGATCTACAAAACGTTGCCTTGAAACTCGAATGCAGGAACATAAATATGACATTAGCGTTAATCATAATAACACAGCGCTTTTTAAGTTGCTACATACACCCGCTTCTGTATACTCGTTGCATATAACTAAAAGTTAATACATCGAGGCCTTCGGGGACGGTTGCTGTAACGATAATTCCCCAACTGAATTACACAAGATTTGGAAAAGACCCATTACAGCTATGAACTTACATAACATTTCTTGTTAAATATGTCAGTTATAACAAATAAATTTATTTCGTATATTTTGCACCCTGTTTATCATATTCTCACATGGACCTCATCTGATTTGTGATTTAGCAATGAAATGATGGAAACAGAGTGACAATCTTGCGACGCTAGTCCATGCCTTGTACGTCATCATACTCGGACATATATATGGGAGCACACGTGCAGCAGCGGCTCTCCTCCATCTGAAGACGGGTCCGATTGTCGACCCGAAAGTACTAATGAATTTTTTAATCTTTTAAATATGTAAATATCTGTCGTTTTTTAAATTAAATATATCGTGCAAAGACGGTGTAAGCTCTTTAATGTATTGTATATGCATGACATCTTCATTAATACTATTTTATTTCTTTTTTTTGAGCGGTGTAATTATGTCTTTTCTCAACACGCTTTAGAAGTAGAGTATAAATTCTGGTGCTTCTGATGTTGACACTACCTGTTTCTCAGAGTTGAACTAGAATTTACGACAATTTCTAAGGAAATTGTTAAGCAATTCCTTTAACCAATTCCTGTATTATTGCTTTTCCTTTGTCTAAGCAAATAACTGTTATGAAATTAATTTCTATGTTTACAAAAATCTGTTCTAAAACTAATTTCTGAAATCTGACTTTCATTGTATAAGCAAGCAATCTTCAAAACTTTATACGACATATTGTACTATTGTTCATTTCTGGGAAGCCTGAGGTTTGAAGAAAAAAACGTAAAATACAAATTTTCCACCCCAAAAGTGGTGCATAATTTAAAAAGAAAATCACATTAGTCTTTCACTGCTGTCCGTTTAAAGTTCAGGAGCTTATTAAAATAGCTTACCAAATCCATAAAAGTACTACTTCAGGTGTGAAAGGCTTTACCTTTTACAACAATATTTTCAGTCTTGAGGAAAAGTAATTTAATACCCAGCATAAGTTATTTGCAACAAAGCCAGTGTTCAAGTAATGAAACGATTGCATTATGTTTAATTAAAAGGAAAGAGCTATAAAGGGAAGCAATCGAGATTTTAATTAAATCTTACAGTATGTCTGTAATGATGACACCTCCGCAGTTTGTTTGTTTTTTCATATTGGTATTGAGTTTCTGAAACTAAGAGGTTATTTGACGCATCCAGGTTTACAAAAAAGTACCTTATTTTCTATCACTTCACTTTTCTTACCAGATATTAAATTTAATGAAAAGAAGGAACATTTTTAGCACACCCCCATATTTCATTAGTTTCACAGCTCCTTTGCTTTCTTTTGGGTCTTAACTCCCACCATGAGAAACTTCGAGGATTACAAAGCAAGCGCCCGTCTCTAATTTAGGGCCACTTGTTCCAAGAATTTAGTTTTTCTTTTGGAGGGAAGCGGTTTATCGATCACCGTGAAAAAATCAGTGGGATACATAAGCAGTCGGCAGTCGTTAATTCAGGGCCACTGATCTCAGGAAAGGGAACGACTCAATGCCATAAGGCAAACACACCATCCATGCCTCATCCTGGACTCCAGCCTGAGCCCCATCCCGGACAACTTCAGAAAGCACCGCCTCACTCTCGCATCGGGGCGGGAGCTTTCACAACTTCTTTGCCGAACATTGCCCTTAGGTTTTCAGTAGAGCACGTTTCTCTTACTCAGTCGAACCAAGGCCGTCTGCACGATACAAGGCGGTGCCATAAGACAGATTAGTTCCCTCCGCTTGAGACGACACTTACACCGCCTGATAAGTCGGTGTCGTGTTTGAAGTCATTCACGACAGCGTTGGAAACCACTCTGAAACCTTGGTTTCCGCGCGCCATCACTAAAAGAGAGAACTCATCTCTCTAATGTCATGGAGATGGCCTCCATGTACATTTGAGACTCATCTCTCTAATGTCATGGAGATGGCCTCCATGTACATTTGAGACTCATCTTTCCTTGTACATTTGTGACTGCCTTGGTCGAACCCACATACATGTATATGGACCTCGCATAATACGAAGTTCCATATTCTGTAAATCGAAATTTTGTATTGAACCCTTAAACTTCGTACTGTTTGTTCTCCTTTGTTATTTTAACCGCATATTACGAACACTTAGTTTTGGATAAACCGCACATATCGAAGTTTACGGTTATCAGCAAACAAAGAAGCGGCATTCTCATTCAGTTTTTAAACCTTCCACTGGAAAACAAGGAATTACCTGCTGTTGAAAGCATCCCTGTTATTCTCCTTACATATGGGTCAGTTTGCATGGAAACCATATTTCAGTTGTTTTTTAAATATCGCCCGCTCTCCACCCCACGCTTGACAAATATACATGTCCCCACGCCACCTTTCTATCACTTAATCACCGTTTCGGAAATCTTAATAACCACGGCGTCACAGTTTAAAAACATCTGAAACAGCTATCACGATAAGTACAAAACACAAGCAAGAATTGGCGCATATCCGACGTAACATGTAAATAGTGAAATTTATAATATTTTTGGCAGTTACTTTAAACTTTCACATTCATTAGCTGTTTTACTTATTGCGAATCTCAATTTTGCTAGGTATAGTTTTCAGTTAAATATTATTTACCTTCGATTAATTGATAAACAATTTACGATTGACTTGTTTTATCTCGCATAATGTAACCTGCCAAAAACAGCCCCTTCCCACTTTTTTTATCGGGTTATGAAGAATTCCACATATATTGAATGTTTTTGGCTCTCCCTTCAATTTCGTTATATAGGGGTTCGACAGTGTAATCAAGGTCACATAGGAAGTGTAGTAGTGTGGATGACTCGCATTTGCGCAGGAGCTCCAAATCCATAAAAATTTTGACAGCACACGGAATATGGAGCACAAATACACCGAGTGATCACGGAATTATGACCACATACCTAATACTTCATAGGTCCTCCTTGCGCCCTCAGTACAACACTTATCCGATGTGCAATCGATTCAATAAGGAGCAGGAAGCAGTTGGAAAGTGTAGCCAACCCAGCTGTGTGTAATGCGGCCTTCAGTGTCTGTACTGTGTTCCTCAAACCATTCCTGCACAATGTGGCTTGGCACATTGTCATCTTGGAAGACACCTTCACCACTCGGGGAAAAAATGCAACATTGATGGGTGTGCAGAGTCAGCAAGCAATTCACGATAGTGGGCACTAGTCATACGTTGTTCCAAGTGCATCAGGGGTCCCCGTTCCTGCCAGATAAACACGCCCTACCCCCCTACACCGCCCCTCGCTGTCTTGTACTGTGCAGACCATGCAGGATGGATCGCGTGCCTCATGTTTACGCCAAATGCGTACACAACCATCAAAGGAGTGGTGTAAAAACCGCGACTCGTCAGACAAGCACACTTTACCAGTCATCCGACGTCCAACTTGCATGATCTGTGCACCAGGCGAATCTTTCGCGCCGATGAACCGTACCCCTGTTGTGTGCTTAACAGTGTTGCATCTGTTGGTCTGAACTACTCTTCGAACCCGGCGCTCACCTCTCACATCAGTCTTTCGCTGTCCTGTGCAGTTTAACCTCCGGGCCTTTTTTTGACCATTTTCATGCCAGTCCTGATACACTTTAACGACGGCGGCTCGCGAACAACGCACCAGTTCAGCAGTTTGGGAAATAGAAATCACCTACTCTATGAGCTCCCGCAGTCTGTCTTTTCTCGAAGTCCGAAAAATCCTGCCGTTCACCCATCATGCTCTGAATTTTATTACCTACCGCTCCACTCACACCTTATATGTATATGCTACGTCTGTTGAGCAACCGCGCCCTCTCGGAAATAACGTGGTCAACGGGACGCATCCACGTTTGATAGGGGTGGGCATAATTCAGGGATCATTCGGTGTATGTTAAGTACCGGGTGATCTAAAAGTTCCCGAACCCTAATTTGAACAATTTTTATTCGCATCATACAGATACATCAAAGGTTTACTTACAGCTGAGATACATCTTCCATCAACTTTTGAGCAACTGATGTTGACCTAAAAAAGGTGATGAAAATGACCCCCGTGTTGCTGGAGGCAAATATCCACGCGACGGCACATGTTTTACATAACGCGTTTTAGTATAGATGGCGGGATTTTCGCTATAGCCTGAATAATGTTTGTTTCCAAGGACTGCAGATCATGCGGGTTGTTTACATAAACAAGGTACTTCAGATATCCCCACAGGAAAAAACAACATTATTCCGAAAAGAAAACATTGTTCAATAAGCCCTTGTTGTATCTAGTAAATTTACGAAACCAACGGCAATACAGCAAGCGCTTATGCGTATCAGGTGCCTTCAGTTCTTGGACAACTTTCACTTTGTATGCGTGAAGCTGCAGTCTTTTAGTCGCTTTCTGTACTGAGCCGTAAGAAAATTCCCCTTGCTAAGATAAGCGTCGAAGCGATTTTGTAGGTGAATGTTGCAAACGTTTTTTTTTTTTTTTTTTGATTGGAGGTTTAACGACCACCGTGAGCAACTCAATGGGCTATAAGCAGTCGCCCGTCCTTAATTTAGGGTCACTGGTTCCAGGGAAGGGAGAGAGCCAGTGCCGTAAGACAAACACAACATCCATGCCTGACAGGGATTCGAACCCGGACCCCTTACGGACGAATTATCAGAGGCCAGCGCCTTAGACCACTGCGCCACCGGGGCGGGGCGGCTTGCAAACGTTTTTCAACATCGTTTATCACTTCTGGCGTTAACACACTTGGTCGGCCATTTCTAGTCATATCATCAACACTTTCAGTTTTCCGAAACCGTACGAGTAAACTGTGTATCGTTGATTTACGTACCACAGTATGCTGCGGAAATATTTTCCTGAACTCTTCTATACATTGTAAAACTGCGTTTGCAAATAAGCTTCAAGTAAACAAATTCTCTGATCCCTCGTCAAACCCATGCCTCTGTGCAAATGGCGACGAAAAAGTGGAAAAACTGCGTAGCACACATGGAACCGGTTATTCATT
This sequence comes from Macrothele yani, assembly GCA_039090855.1. NCBI lineage: Eukaryota > Metazoa > Arthropoda > Arachnida > Araneae > Macrothelidae > Macrothele > Macrothele yani. The sequence goes on along the minus strand of CM076996.1, from coordinate 102,804,446 downwards.
TCTGGCACGCCGCCCCGGTGGCACAGTGGTCTAAGCGATGGCTTCTGATCATTCGTCCGAGATGGGTTCGGGTTCGAATCCCGGTGAAGCATGGATGTTGCTTGTCCTACGGCGCTGGTTCTCTCCCTTCCCTGAATTCAGTGGCCCTAAATTAGGGACGGGCGACTGGTTATTGTCCACTGAGTAGCTCACGGTGGTCTTTAAACTTCCAATCAAATAAATAAATTTCTGGCACTCTGCCTATTTCCTTTAGGCATTTGACAAGCGCTCGACGAGTTGCTGATTCGTGTTGCCACATCAATTGGTTGAACTTTTGTTCACAGCATACGCAATATTTTTTTAAATTCAGGATTCGGGAACTTTATGATCACTCTGTACTTGGTTTGGTTAGTTTGAGAAAACGTCAAGTTCAGAGACTACACCATAAGGTTTGCTCATTAATTTTTATTCAAAAGGAAAATTAAAAAAAAATCCTGAACAGTGTAAAGCAGAAAGGAGTAATTAGTTCGTAGCCATTTATTTACAATTTTCACTACGCAATCCTCCGCCTCCCCTTCCTTAAATGCGCATCGAAGACTAGAAGTATTCGCTCGTTTCTAATCTAGAGCTTTTTTTTTGTCCACGTACAGGAGAAAACGCCACCCATGCAGTATCCAGGATTTGAAACCAGTCCTAAGTCTGATGATTCGCCCAAATGCCCCGGCTCTGGAAACTCTTCCAACTGGGGCGGCTTATGTTGTTTTACACTAAAACGGGATCGGGAAAGGTCTCATTTATTATACACTACTGCTTGACAGGTGTTGTCTCGAGTGGTCGAATGTTCATGCCTCAGTAGAAACGCATACGATACAAATAAATGAAGATTATGCAAATGGCATTTCAGGAAGCTACGTGCATTAGGAAGTTGTCAATAAGCACATTGTTTATCCTCAATTTAAAATATCCCAAGGAGGGGAACTCAATTTCGGAAATGTAAAGATTTTCGAAAATTCTTTTGTAGGGCTCAACACATGACGAATTTCAGACGCGTGAAACCTCTCTCAAACAAAAGCGTGGAACGTTATTGGAAAATGCACATTGAATGTGAATTCCCGAGTGTAACCTAGGCTTCCGTGTTTTCACAGAAAAGGTCTGAAACTACAGTGACACCTCTGAGCAATGGCAAGTTTTGGTTTGTACAGAACAGCTGCCGTAGGAATATATAACATTACATTAAGGATAACCTCCGAACAACGGAGCCACTTAACAGGGGTCAATGGACACTGCAGTTAGTGCTGAAGATCAAACGGACTCTTTGTTCATTAGGAGTTTACGTAGTTCCTTCGGTATTCAGGGAAGGGGGATAAGATTGGGGCAAATAATATTGCATAAGGAACTGTACCTCGAGCAGAATGAGTTGGATTACGGCTGGTAGAATGGTGTGCTCAAGTGAAAAGAAAGGAGTTAAAGTTTAATTCTACGTGAGGCGAGCTCCCGTTGATGTTTCAGTTGCCTTCCGTGGGCGGCGATAGAGGTTGCTGGTTCCTGGAGTGTTGCCTGTTGGCGGAGGTATTTCTTAGTTTGGTCCATGTTAGTTCCATTCCTAACTGTGCAGTTACACTTGCACAGTCTAGTTTTTTTTCCTGTACTATAGCGTAATCTCTCACAATAATCTACTTTTCTATTTATAAGGGCTGTTTAGGACCCGACGTTAGACACTGCTTTCCTGAAATACTATGAATCCCGTTCTCAGATGTACAGAGCTGACGGAAAAGTACGGGCGTGGCGTCGAAAACATGAGGCTATCGCTCCGTCATGCCAAGTCGGCTCTGTTCAAGACGATGATGGCTCTGTGATGGTTTGAGGTGCCTTCTTATGGGACACATTAGGTCTCTCAGTGTGTCTGGAGAGGTCCGTAACCGCTGAGCGCTACCAGCATGTGCTGGCTCATCACCTACGCACATCCTGTGGCCGATGGTCTTCTTGAGTAGGACAATGCACCGCCCCACCGGGCCAACCACTCAGGAACGGCTCAGGGAACACACATCGGTGTTCGGAATCATCCAGCGGCCCCTTAGATTCCCGAATTAAAACACTGTTGAAGCTTTCTAGGATGCCGTTGAGCGGAACATCAGATCCACGTCTGGAGCGGAGTTGTAGACAATGCTGCAACAGGCATGGCTGGCATTTCCTTCGGAAACCGTCCTGCGTTGGGTGAATCTATGCCTCAACGTATTCAGTCTGTTATTCGCGCTAGAGGATAACGCCAACACGCAGTAAGTATCTCTAATGTTTTGTCCATTGAGTAAAATAAGAATAGCATTTCAAATTATTTTTACAGTGTCCCTGCACCAAAGGAAGGAAGATGACGTCGTCGTTCTTACATGTATGGTACGTCACGTGAAAGCCAAACAAATTGTCTCACTTCCGCAGCTAAGAAAGCAGAGGTTGAGTAGGGATGCAGGTGAAATTTTGCGGGAGGGTCCCGACCGCATTCCGAAAGTTTTTACCTGCAGTATGCTTTGTATGTTTTCATACAGTTGTCTCAAAATACGTACCTTTTTACGACATAATTTCCCTGATGTACAAAATTAAGATCCCGAAGACAATATCAGGCAAATAATCCAAACCGCTCAATGAAATGTTACAATGTTCACAGGAAATATGCAAATTGACACGAGAAACAAATGCTCGCAGTGAAATTTGCATATCAGTAAGCAAAATGCTATCAATATGTATATTGAGTTACATATCTAAAAAGCCAGTGGGCAATGGCAGTTACATTTCTCATTGACACGGCACAAGAAGCGTTCCAGTGGTTGCAAATGCTTTCCTTATGTCTCACACTCTTGTATCAGACCCTGTGCAACTAGAAGTAGGCCGCCAAGCCACTAGGAATTTGAATATGCACTTCGGAGTGCTTTCACGGTTATGGCAGCAATTCAACAACTCCGGTGGGTGCCACGAAGGCCTGACCAAGGTCGTCCAAGGCATCCGACACCTTGTGAGGAGAGTTATATAGCTTCAACCGCACGGCGTCATAGGACCTATACAACCAAGCAATTGTCTTCGGAGCTCTCTGCTGCCACTGGGACTATGGTATCAAAGCAAACGATGTATCGAAGGCTTCATGCAATTAGCATTTATGCCAGAAGACGCATGGTTTGTATCTCGCTAACCGCTTATCACAGGAGAGTTCGCTTGAACTGGTGCAGGAGATTCCTTATCATTTTGTTCGTGTTCATTTTGTTCACCACTCACTTCTACCACTGCTTATTTAGTCCTGAGAAAGGATAGAATACCGTTTGGAATTTTCCGTTTTCGGGGAATTTGTTACTAGGCAGAAACAGGGAAGATGACGCCGAATTTTCGGGTGTAATGAGCATGTCTTTTGAATCCGTTCTGACGCGAATTAAATTTATCAAAACTATTCAAAGTCAATGGAACCGGTATGGGAAAAAGTACTGTCTGACCGAAGAAAGAAGTTAATAAATCGGGTTTTTAATCCTGCAGATATTGATGTAAACAGAATCGTGAACTTACGCTCTCTGGTTGCAGACTTGTGCGTTAAGAAAAATTCGAAATTATATAAGAAACATTTCACAGTGGAAGCGCTCTCCAACAAAGAAAGAATTTTTCAAATCGGACTCGTAGAAGCGGAGATATCGACAAATATAGGATATGCATCTACGCTCCCTGGCTGGGAAAACATTCATTATTTTAAGAAGATGGTATTCTCAAAAAGTTTTACAATGTGAGCCGTACCGGTCCAGGAAAGAAGTTTTTCATTCTAGTTTTCAGGAGCTCAGATTTTGCTGCAAATATATTAGAAGCAGAAATTAATACTTATGCCCCTGATGGCCAAACCATTATTTACCAAATATTAGAAATTATATGAAAATCATTTCTCATCAGGAGCTGTATGCGATACCGGAAAAAGTTTTCAAATCGGAATTTTAGAAGCAGAGATATCGGGAGAAACTCAATTTACCTTTACGCCCCGTAGCGAAAAGTCTGAATTACTCGCAAATTTTGAAATTATACAAAAAACATGTCGCATCGGAAACTATCCAATACAGAAGATATTTTTTAAATCGGACTGTTAGAAGCAGAGATATTGACAAAAAATAAGATATACATCTACGCCCCTAGTGGAGAAACCATGCAATATTTTAAGAAAATATTCCGAGAAGGTTTACGACGTGATGGCATCGGTCCGCGAACGAATTTTTTAAATCGAGATTTTAGAAGCTCAGATTTTATGGCACATAAATCAGAAGCAGGAATTAACACTTACGCCCCCTGGTGGCCAAACCATTCTTTACCAAAAATTAGAAGTTATATGCAAAAGATTTCCCATAAGGTGGTGTATCCGCTGAAGAAAACAAAATCCAAATCGGAGTTTTAGAAGTAGAGATATCGGGGAAAACGCGATTTATTTTTACTCTCCCTAGCGGAAAATCTATGCGTTACTTAAAAATGTGACTATACCTAAAATACTGTTCGGCATAAATGGAATCGAAGGGTAAAAGACTTTTTTTTCAATCGGATGTTTAGAAGCAAATCTACGGAATAAAATGTATTTTGAATTCCATATCATATGCATTTACGTATTCTAGCGGCGAAATTGTACATCGTAAAAAAACAACGAGATAAAGGATCATCATTCGCTTATTTCAAGCTTCCCAATGAAAAAAAATTCAAATCGGACTGATAGTTGCAGATATATGGTTTCCACAGACGGACGAACCGACAAACCGATAAAATACGCACGATTGTTTTTAATAAAAGACGTGGTAAAAAAGTCAGTGGACATTGCTCACATGCGATTTTTTTCCTGTTTAAGTTTTTCGATTAAAATATAACGATTTTAAATGTTATTTAAAGTAAAACAAGGAACTGAACTTTGTACCACACAAGAGTTGAAAAGCTGTTCAATGTCAATCGCTATGACATAAACCAATATTTTACAAAAATCCGTTAATGTTTTGAAATACATCTCATATATTGCTTTCATAGAGTTCTTAGCTTTTCAATATTTTTTTTTATTTTGATTGTTTATAATTTCCGTATTTGACCCACCCCCTTTCTTCTTTATGTAAAAAAGTCAATTTTCCTTCTCACTTCCAGGAAAAAAGCAATCTAAACTTTTTTTCACCATTATACTTTTATGGATTTTTTTTCACGTTAAATAGCTTGACACATAGTGAGCATTACTGTTCTTTCGAATGAAAATTAGTAATATGTAAATTATAAACCATTGATAATCAATAAAAAGTAAATACACCGAAAACCTAAGAACTACATAAAAACAATATACAAGATGTAGACTATTTATTTCAAAACATTAAAAGATTTTTGTAAAACTTTGATTTGTGTCAGTGATTGAAATCGTACCACACAAAAGAGTTGAAAATCTCTTCGAAGTTCAGTTCCTTATTTCACTTTAACATTTAAAATATTGGGTGTGTGCATAAGGTCTACCTGTTTTTGTAGGCTACAAAGAAAGGAGGAGAACACAACAAAAAAAGTACCTAGGATTTCACATAATTGACATCATTCTGTATGACCTCTTGCCATCTGTCTATGAGTAGGTGAATCCCAAGCCGAAAAAACTGTGTTTTAGGGTAAAAAAGTCATGTAATGCCGTTTTCACATCGTCCACATCATCAAGGGTTTGGAGAGCGAAGGCGTTCTGTAATGATCGAAAAAGGTGGTAGTCCGTAGGTGCCAGATCAGAAGAATACGCCGGGTGAGGTAACACTTCCCAACCAGAGTCCAGAAATTTCAGCCGAGTGATTATAGCAGCATGAGGTCTGGCGTTATCATGATGAAGGATCACGCTTTTGCGATTGACGAGTGCTGGCCGCTTTGATGTCAGCTGTTCTCGCAATATGTCCAACTGTTGGCAATAGAGGTCAGCATTTATCGTTAGGTTAGGTAACAACACCTCCCAGTGGATTATTCCCTGGACATCCCACAAAACATTCAACAAAACCACTTTTGCATCCAGTCCTTTTGAGGTCGATGGAGCAGGCTCCGCACTTTGGCACACAGTTCGTCGACGCTTTAAATTACGGTACCGTGCCCATTTCTAATCACCCGTTCCAATTCGTCCCAAAAACGGTTCATTTCTGCGATGAGAAAGTCAAGAAACACAGGTACGGATTCTCTCCTCTTTTTGCTTTGCAGAAAGCTGGTGCTGAACCCAGTTATCGAACTTGGTGATGAACCCAAGCGCATGCATCTGTCTTTCGACTGTTGTTCTGTGTACCGAAAACGTTTCCGCTAATTCTTAAACGGTTAGATGTGGGTCATTTGTTATGGATTGGTCCACATCCTCGTCAGAAGCCAGGGATGCACGTCCAAAACGTGGTTGAACTTTACAGCTTCTGTCTCCGTCCCGGAATTTCTGAAACAAACGGCGACATGTGCTATCATCAACTGCATCCTCCCCCATACACTTGACAGATGCTGCCGCAAGCAGCGGCTGCAGTACTGGCTTTATCGAACTGGTACAGTAAACAGTGTCGAATGTGATCTTTATCGCATGCCATGTTACACCGTCCGTGATTTCCGTTACGAATGACTTACTCGGACAAACCTAGTGTCTCTATATGCTCCACGCTTTATTGGCCGAAAATTCGGCATCGCAGCGTCATCCGTGACGTCACTCCCCCGATAGCAATTTGCATCTATTACAAAAACGGGTAGAACTTTTGCACACAGCCAATAGTTTTATTTTAATCGAAAAACAAAAAAGGAAAAAATCGCATGTAAGCAATGTCCGCTGACTTTCTTTCCTGTCTAGTAACAAATTCCATAAAAACAGAAAATTTCCACCGACATTCCATCCATTCTGAGAACAAAATGAATGTGGACAAAGTGAGCAGTCACCGGCGCAGGAAAATTTGTGCCTGCAACCCAGACGAGTATAGGCCGGTGTTCTTTTTACAGACGAATAGTCTTGATTCAGTCTATAAACGAATTGCCATCGGCATTTGATCTGGAGACATCAGGGAACCAGTAATGATCTTGCAAACGTCCGCGAACTAGACTGTTTAGGAAGCGGTGGTTTGCTCGTTCGGGGTGTCATTATGTTTGAGGCCATGGTCCCAAACTGTTTAATCGGAGCAATGCCTGCAACTCTATGCAATGTGATGTTCTGTGATTTGTTTACGTCCTCCAGCTTGGCGCCAATTTCACCTACTGAGATCGATATCACTGCACAACGCTATGCTGAGTTGTCCCAATGGGAAAAAACGCTGGGTTCTAATCATTCCTACGAGAATGATCAGGGTTCGAATTTCTGGTGAAGCACCAATTATGCGTTCGATTTGTGGCACTAGCTTTCTCCTTTTTCTAGAACCAGTGGCTCCAATTAGTCACGGGAAACCTAACAATCCACTGAGTTGTGCACGGTGGTCTTTAAACCCTCAAAAAAAATATATTGGCTATGTTCAATTACCGCCAGATCACCTACAGTCGTTAATGGTTATCCATTGCCCACAACGTCATACCTTATTTCAATAAGACAACGACCAGTCTCATAGACCCCGTTCGTCAAAGAAGTATTCCATGTGTTTGAATCTCTCGAATGGTCCTCTCATAATCCAGATCTGAACACAGTTGAGCATCTGTGGGAAGAAACGTGAAGAGATGCATTCCACACTGAAACCCTAACACCTACAACTGCTCTTCATCTGGAATTATGAGCGGGAATACCACGCGAGCGTTTTTTTACACCTGGTAGAACCCACCCACGATGTTTTACTGATGTTGTGAGGACGAAAGATCGGGTTGTAGGTCATTAGGTAACTATGCAAATCATGGTGTGCGTAATGCCAAAAGTCATGGGATAGTAGTGTTCAAATTTTTAATTGGCGCTGCGGTCGTATAAAGGCTTTGATGCACACCACGATTTTTATCAGTTGCGTCAGGCAGAACAACCGCCAGTAGGATTAGGGCAAGCCGACGTGAATTGGAACGAGGCATGATTGTGGGAGCCAGACGGATGGGACTTTCAATTTCCGAAGTTGTGCGAACATTCAACATTCCTTGATCCACGGTGTCACGTGTGTACCCAGAATACCTCATTGAAGGCATTACGACCCACCATGGACAGCGCAGTGACCGACCACGGCAGCAGAATGACCAGGATTGGCCGTGCTAACAGGCAAGCGACACTGACTCAAATAACATCCACATTCAATACAGGAGGTACCAGAGACATAACCATCAGGCCGGTGCAGCGTAATTTAGAGTCCATGGGGTATGGAAGCAGAAGACTCACCAGAGTGCCTTTTGTTAACACCACGACATCGGACACAGCGCATCACGAACACGGTAATTTGACGCTGGAAGATTGGCAACATGTGGCGTGGTCCGATGAGTCACGCTACCAGTTGTTACGAGCTGATGGTAGGGTTCGGGTGTACCTTAGATCCCATGAGGACATGGGCCCAAGCTGTCAACAAGGCGCTGTGCAAGCTGGTGGTGGTTCAATACATGTGTAAGGTGTCTTTACGTGGCAAGGTTTGGGCCCTCTGGTCCTCGTAAGCACGTCATTAATCACTTTGTTCTTCTGCCGGGTGACCATTTATAGCCCTTCGTGGACTTCATGTACCTCAAAAACGATGGGATTTTTCAGGCGGACAATGCACCATATCATCGGGCTCAAGTTGTTCAAAATTGGATCGAGGAGCATTCTGGACAGTTCCGATGGATGGTGTGGCGACCACTTTCGCCCGACATGAACCCAATAAAGCACTTATGGGACGTGGTGGAAAGATTCATTCGCACCCAAGATCCTGCACCTACAAATACCAGGGAGCTGTGGGCAGCTGTTCAGACGCCATGGCTCAACATCTCTCCAGAAGTCTACCGGCTACTTGTGAAATCGATGCCATGTCGAGTTGCTGCACTTCGCTGAGCTATGACTGTTGGCACTTCAGTGTATAGTAAGTTGTCCTTTCACTGTATGATTGTGGCTATATTTCAGAGTGTATTATCCAAGAATCATGAAAAATAACTTAGTCACGGTTATTAACGGTACTGTTTAATACTAACACACTGCTTTCTTCATCTTAGGGGTTAATAACATTTATTTCCCGCTCATGCTGTTTCACATCCATGGGTTCTTTTCGGAAGAGTGTTACATACACTGACGGAAAAAAATCCCAACACCAAGAAGGGGTTGTGTTAGATAAACGACAGTTGGTAGGCGGTGAGAGTACATCTGTAAGATGACGTCTATGCAAATTTCGCGCTCGGCGCATACGTGTGGCGCTAGTAGTGCCCCTCGGAGCATGCAAAGCAGATTTCCTGTAAATACGCGCTGTAACGTTCGTGAGCGTTAGTTATCGTTGAGATTCGACGTAGTGTGTTGATGTTAGTCAAGAATGCCTTTAAGAAAACGAAGAAGCCATATCAACAGCTCACGGAGTTTGAACGAGGTCGTGTAATAAGGCTACGAGAAAGTGGATTTTCTTTCCGCAATATTACAGAACGACTTGGCAGGAATGTAGCCACTGTGCATGATTGTTGGCAGCGGTGGTCAAGGGAAGGTACTGCCTCAAGAAGACCGGGTTCCGGCCGGCCACGTGGCACTACTGAGAGGGAAGACCGCCGTGTACGGCGTATGGCGTCTGCGGCAGCAATTCGAGCTGCAGTTTCAACCACAGTGACACAACGAACTGTTACAAATCGGTTACTCGAAGGACAGCTCCGAGCCAAACGCCCTGTAGCGTGCATTCCACTTACTCCAAACCACTGCCGTTTGCGACGTCAGTGGTGTTTAGCTAGAGCTCATTGAAGAACTGAGTGGATATCTGTTGTGTTTTCTGATGAAAGCCGGTTCTGCCTGGGTGCCAGTGATGGCCGTGTGTTGGTTAGAAGGAGGCCAGGTGAGCGCCTGCAACCAACCTGTCTGCGGCCGAGACACACTGGACCTACACCTGGAGTTATGGTCTGGGGAGCAATTTCCTATGACAGCAGGAGCACTCTCGTGGTTATCCCACGCACCCTGACGGCACAGTTGTACGTCGGTCTGGTGATTCAATCTGTTGTGCTGCCATTCATGAACAGCATTCCAGGGGGTGTTTTCCAACAGAATAACGCTCGCCCGCATACCGCTGTTGTAACCCAACATGCTCTACAGAGTGTCGACATGTTGCCGTGGCCTGCTAGATCACCAGATCTTTCACCAATCAAGCACGTATGGGACATCATTAGACGACAACTCCATCGTCACCCCCAACCATCATTAACCGTCCCTGTATTGACCGACCAAGTGCAACAGGCATGGAACTCCATCCCACAAACTGACATCCAGCACCTGTACGACACAATGCATGAGCGTTTGTGTGCTTGCATTCAACATTCTGGCGGTTACACCGGTTATTAATGTACCAGCATTTCACATTTAAAATGGCTCTTCTCGCGCTTACAATAAGCTGTGATCTTTAAACCTTAATCTATTAAATATGTTACCTATACAAATGTATTGCCGCCATTTCATTCTTCTACAACTATTTTTTCGTGGTGTTGGGAATTTTTTTTCCGTCAGTGTATATCTCAAGTGTTCTCCACTCTTTCAATAGCTAATTTTTCTATCTTGTCTCATTTATGAAAGTCATGCTCTGATGAAATGAAGGGGAGGTATAATTTTATCCGTGCTCTTATCTTATATTTATCTCCGGTTCAGTTAGCAGATAGCGGAAGGCACCGTGCTGTGTATTTGAAGCAAGGTCAGTCGCGAGAATTTTTGAGTTTACGCGAAATAGTACACTTGATTAATTTACTGTCACCGGCTAATTAATTACTGCAAGCCTTTTAAGGGCGATCTGTTTGAAAACACACATTTTTCGTCAGAATTTTGCAACTGTTCCTGTTACAAAGTTTAATAATTGAAAGTACGTTCACACAGAGTGACGTAATTATGGTTACCGGTATTTTTTCTGGTCTTACAAAATATTATGCACCTTCATTCTTTGAGTTTCATGAAAATCCTTTTGGGAAAAGAAATTTTGCCTCGTTTGACGGGCCAGCTTAAGGAAGCTTCGTGTGTCATGCCTCAGGAATCCGTTCAATGCATGTACACTCAGTATACAAAACATTAGAGATAAGGGTGGTGGGCAGTTGGACATGGACATCCCCCTCGCAGTGAGGAACAGTCCCAAAACGAACGCAGGTAATAAATAGGCCGACAGCAGGGCTTCCCAACAGTGTATCGCAATCGACGAACATGGGTAAACGTGCTGATCTGAGCAACTTTGATCGTGGGCGCTTTGTCGGCGCAAGACAGATGGGTCACTATCGTTCGGGTTGTACGAAGTTACAGACATGTCTTGAGATGTCTGTAACTGCTGCGCGCTACCAGCATGTGCTGACTCATCACCTAACCACTTTCATGGCCTTCACAAATCCTGCGGCCGGTGGTCTGTTTCACAGCACAATGCGCCGCCCCACCGGGCCGCAACCACCCAGGCATGACTTGAACGCTTCTCTGTGTTTGGAACTGTGTCTCCCCCAATGTCTCCGGATTTAAGCCCTGTGGAAGCTATCTATGATACCATGGAGTGAAACATCAGATCCACGAATCCTGGGACGACATCTCAGGCAGATTTGTGGACAATGCTGCAACAGGCATGGCTGGCATTATCTCCGGAAATCATCCGGCATCTGATGGAGTCGAACCCTTGGCATGTGCTAGTCGCGCTAGAGGAGGACTCTCACGCTATTAGGTAGGTATCTGTAATGTTTTGTCCATTGAGTGTATAATGCCGAGTCACAACTTGCATTTGGGTGAGTTTCGGTCCATTAGGGGGTTTAAATGGGACTTACTACCACAGGAAATCCATCTCCGAGTGAAATAAGTTTGTGCCTTTACTCTGAAATTTTAAATCATATCTTACTCATCTGTGATCTTGGGTTCTCTGCGATTTTCATTTGATTCTTACCGTTCAGGGTTCCAAAACCCTATGTCAAAAAGAGTAGGTATCATTTCTCTTAATGAATCTTTTATGAACTGAAATACACTGCTGGACAATTGCTAAGGACGGATCATAAACGGCCATATAGCGCATAAAAAAGGTAGGGTGGTTGGATGCCAAGTGAAATAAAATAATGTCAGAATGCCAGGACATTACAAGAAAGACAATTTATTGTGCTCTGAAATCCAGAAGGCTTTGGAACGTGTTCAAGGGACAAACAGGCCATTTTGTGCAGAATACGTAAACGTGAAAAAAATGCAATTACCGTCCGCAGGCGTTCCGGCGTAAGAAGTCAATACGGGATGTGGCCACCATGGAGGGCGCTGCAAGATTCCACACGTCGTGTCATGCTTTGCACAACATTATCAAGCAGCTGTTGGGGTAATTTATCCCATTCCTCTGTCAGTGAACGGATGAGGGTGTCCTTGTTTATTGGAGGGCGTTGGCGACCAGCAAGACTCCTACCCAAAGCATCCCACACATTTTCAATGGTATTCAGATCTGGAGAACATGCTGGCCATACGAGGCGTTGAATATCCTCGCTCTCAAGACACTCCTGGATAGCGACTGTTCGATGACATGTTGCGTTGTCGTCCATGAAAATGAATCTATCACCAACAGCACCACGGAACATGCGAACATGAGGTAGCTGAACATCATTAATGTATCGTTGGCCAGTCATAGTCCCAGTTGGAAGCACATAGAGGGGCGTACGACCATTGATCATGATGCCACCCCACACCATGACCCTACATGTCGGATATCGGTCCCTTTCCTGTATGTTTGCTGGACAATATGCAGTACCATTATCACGCCAGATCAGTTGTCGTCGACAATCAGACGATAGACTGTATCTACTCTCACCTGAGAAGAGGACAGCAGACCAGTCGTTATCAGTCCAATTGCGATGTTAAAGGCACCATTGCAAACGGGCGGTACGGTGACGTCTGGATAATGGGATGCACACAACAGGACGGCGGGCATATAGTCCTCCTCCATTCAAACGTCTGGCGACAGTTTTTCGGGAGATCCGCTTGCCATTAGCAGCCATAAACTGATTTGCTACCTCACTAGCTGTGCAGCGCAGGTGTCTTTTTGTTGATAGCACTATGTACCGATCTTCTGCAGGTGCCGTACTGCGAACACGACCTTCCCCGTGACGTTTGCTACACACTCCATTTGTTTGAAATGATTTCCAAAGCCTTGAAACAACATTGTGGCTGACGTCGAACTCCCTGGCAACATCTGTTATTTTTCGCCCTTCTTCAATCTTGCCAATAATACGGCCACGCGTAAAATCATCATGGTGATGTCGGGAAGACATACTGAAAATTGCAAGTTCGTCAATTGATTCTTTCCCTGTTTGAACAACAACGGTCAATACGCGTCAAATCCTTTATATCTCTTATCAGCGCTATGACGTCACGAACAAGTTCAGCAATCCAAAATTTGCATACGCACAACACGTCTTACTGTATCCTGCACTTATGCTAATTTCTACATTTTCCTGCCTTCCATTTTATGGTTGCTATCGTTGCTATTGTCATCCGTCCTTAGCAATTGTCCGGCAGTGTATAAAATCCAAGCTTTGTAATATCAGATTACTCAAGTTTTTTACAACCTAAACAGTTATGTTATTCTGTCATCTAAAGCTTCTTGTAACTAATTAACCAAACTATGCTGGCTCAAACAGAAAAGTTTTAACAAAGTAAAACTAAACTTTTGAAATCACATTGCATTTAAGAGAAAAGATTTCTCTTCGTGAAGTTCTTCGTTTAAACGCAAAATCGCACTATTTGGAATATATTCTTGGTAAGTTATTTATAACTCACAAATATAAGAGATTTACTGAAAGGCACGTTGCGATAAATTTTGTTTACTACAGAACCAGAGCTGTGAAATGAAGGGAAATAATGTCATAACTCATTAGTATGTACAATAAATATGCAAATTCAGCGAACGAAAAACGTAGGCATTCATTAAAACAAGAGGATCTCATACTTAACGTCGATGAGTAACATGTACCTGCTTTCAACAGCTTCCTCCGAACAGTAGTGCTTCATGTTTTTTACATTGTTTGTCTGAGAAACTCAATTTTCAATGCGGTAAATATCAAATCAGCAAAACGATATTATTTTTTCCACAGGAAAAATTAGTTTCCATTCCGACGTAGAGTGACATCTTTAATACTCAGATTTGAAAAATTCAGCGAAGGATGATAGCATTCATGATCAAAAATGCTTTGCGTGTAATTTCTAATTTTTTCATAACCCACAATTTTGCCACTAGAAGGCGTAAGTAAGGGCACATTTCTGTTTACAGCATTTTTGAAGTCTTACCAACACAAATATGAACACGGTTGAGAAAGTCTTTTAGCCACATACCGTTACTACGGAAAAGCTCTATGTAATTCCTGCTTGCTCAAAATAATACACGCCGGTATAGCGTAAATACACATTTTATTTTTCTCCCACTTTTGAGCTAAAAAAGTCCAATTTGAAAAATTCTTTTTACATGGAATCTCTGCAGTGACATTTTGCATATGGATATTTTGTAATACACTAGCAGGTATTCTTGTTATCCGAACGGTGAATCTATCAGATTTTTTGAACATAAAACTAGAGGGAAAATTAATTAAGGGAAAGAAAAGTAATTTAAGATCCGTAACTGTTTTTACGATTCGAAATAGGGTCGTGACATTTAGTGCATGCGGCTTGACGTAAAATTGTAGCAGACTTTGGCGCCCTTAATTTTAAAATCAAAATTTCACGGAATTTTTACAGCATTTTGTCGTTTCTGGCATAATTATTTTTCAACCTAATAGCATTTTGAACAGTCAAGCTAAACCACCCTTTTGAATTTTTTGGTTTTCAGACTTTTCTAGGTACAGAAGTGGTAGAAACATTCAAGCAGACAATATTCAAAGCCGCCATTTTTATCTTTTTTTGGTTTTCGGACTTTTGTAGCTACCGTATATGGACCTTAATGCCTATACCTGGAGCGAACCATTCACGGTGAATTCGTTGGGAACAAATCGTCCAGGAATGGTCCATCTAAAAGGAAGTCCAACCAACATTGAACAAGTCCTAATAAGTATCTCTTCACCGAGTCAGACTCCGGCACGTTGTGCTTCAACCCGTCGTTGGTCGGGGGCGAGTTTTTCTCACCCTATCTTTTTCCGCAATGTTAAATATTTTACTCAATAATGCTAAATTATTCTTTCTTTGCAATAAATATAGTTAATACATATAGTTACTAATCAAATTAAGCGAAAAATGCACTCACATCATCGCATTATCTATAAAAAATACAAAACACAAACTCCAGGAGTCGCTTGATGAGAGAACTGTTCACACGAAGCACACGAAAGCAAAGCGCAGAATGTTTGAAGGTCAAAGACGCGTCAATCTTCATCGAAACTGTTAACAGATTGTTAAGATCCGAAAACTTAGAGCGAGGGAGGGGCCCCCAGGGTCACTTCCAAATAAATGGCGTTTTCATATGCAAAGCGCGAGAGAAACGTTCACAGCGCGACGAACGATGGTTTTCTTTTTTTCTTTTTCGGAGGTTTAACGACCACCGTGAGGAACTCTGGGCTATAAGCAGTTGCCAGTCCCTAATTTAGGGTCATTGGTTTTAGGGAAAGGAGAGAACCAGTACTGTAAGACAAAAGTCCATGCATCACTGCGATTCTAACTCAAACCCACCTCGGACGAATGATCAGAAGCCACACAACGGCTCTTATTTTTATTGGGGGTTTAACGATCGCCGTGAGCATTTCAATGGGCTATTAGCAGTCACCCGTCCTTATTTTTTTTTTTTGATTGGAGGTTTAACGACCACCGTGAGCAACTCAATGAGCTATAAGCAGTCACCCGTCCCTAATTTAGGGTCACTGGTTCCAGGGAAGGGAGAGAGCCAGTGCCGTAAGACAAACACAACATCCATGCCTCACCGGGATTCGAACCCGGACCCCGTTCGGACGAATGATCAGAGGCCATCGCTTAGACCACTGCGCCACCGAGGCGGCCACCCGTCCTTAATTTAGGGCCATTGACTCCAGTGAAGGGAGAGAGTCAGTGCCGTAAGACAAACACAACATCCATGCCTGACGGGATTCGAACCCGGACCCATCTTAAACGATTGATCAGAATCCATTGCTGCGCCACCTGGGCGGCAATGACTGATTAAAACAGTTACGTTAGAGTATGTGACACTAACGTAAACCCATTTAGGTGGTTTTACGAAAGCATTTATTTATACAGAAATATTATTTCCAGATTAAAAAGATATCCTCAGCGAGAGACTGAATACAGCTGTGAGTCTAGGATGGGGAATCTTAGTAATTTGAAAACGAACTGCTGTTAAACTTTGTTTTACACACACCGGCTTTGTAAGCTTTGAATTTTATTCGGCGAAACTCTTCAGTGGAAAAAAGAATTTCAAATATCATTGATCTTTCACTGGGTCTTTATGTACGCAAGATTTAAGAGAGAAGCTTAGTTCCGTCCTATAGTGTACGTTCAGGGAAGTCAGATAAGCTATTGATTTTTTGACTTCAATTCATTGGAGTGAGTTTTTTCGTGGAGTTATATACGGGGACGTAGGATATCGAAATGCAGTTGAACTCCTAGCACAACTATGAGCGTTCTCTAAACTTTCGTAAATAGCTTTTGCCCAAACGTTGAAAAAAAAGGGCGTTTAATCTTGAGAGCAAGAACGAGACAGCATTTTCAACATACCACCTAAAAACGCGTCTGCCTTAGATCTTTTATGGGTGTTATACTTCAGCACACCTTTATTCATGCAAAATGAGTTTGTTATACACTGAATGTTATTTTATAAATAAGCGACACGTTGCGCTAAGGAATCTACATTCGCAAAACATTTTTTACAAAATGTAGTGAAACAACGTAGCTCTAAGGTGCATTAATATACAAGGTGTTTCTAAAATGTTTAGCCAAACTTTGATAACTTGTTGTACTGCAAGATTCTAAAGCAAATGGTGCGTGACCTTACTGTACACCCTACACAAAAGTATTCTGACACTATCAAATATTTGTATAAGTGCAAAGAACTGTTGCACAGGAAGCTGGTCTGTGAGTGGGGAAGTACCTACACAAAGCTGAGGTGTTCTGTCGTGCTAGCAGTAATTTTGAAGCGGATATGCTGCATGGACGTGAGCTTTCAGAGTTCCGGCGTGGACTGGTCATAGGATGTCGTCTGAGTAACGTTTTCATACGTGAGTTAGGTTGAACAACCGTCAGTAGGATTATGGCATGCAGCGTGAATTATCGAAGTTTAAACGAGGCATGTTATTGGGAGCCAGACGGATGGGACATTCAATTTCCGAAGTTGTGCGAACATTTAACATTCCTCTATCCATGGTGTCACATGCGTACCGAGAATAACTCACGGGAACTTCAAATCCTTGAGAGCGAATCAATAGAGCGCAGTGGGTGACCACGGGTGCTGAATGCCCGCGACCAGCGGCGTCTGACCGGGATAGTCCATGCTAACAGACAAGCAACACTGGCTCAAATAGCACCCACATTCAATGCAGGAAGTATCAGAGACATATCCATTAGGTCAGTGCAACGTAATTTAGCATCCACCAGAGTGCCTTGTTAACACCACGACAACAGACACAGAGCCTCACCTGGGCTCGGGAACATGGTAATTGGACCCTGGAAAACTGGAAACATGTGGCGTTATCCGATGAGTCACGCTACCAGTTGTTCCGAGCTGATGGTAGGGTTCGGGTGTGGCGCAGACCCCATGAGGCCATGCACCCAAGCTGTCAGCAGGGCACTGTGCAAGCTGGTGGTGGTTTCATACATGTGTGGGGTGTCTTTACGTGGCACGGTTTGGGTCCTCTGGTCCTCTTAAACACGTCATTAAGCTGTAATTGCTTTGTTCCTCTGCTAGGTGACCATTTGCAGCCCTTCATGGACTTCATGTACCCATACAACGATGATATTTTCCAGGCGGACAATGCACCATGTCATGGGGCTCATGTTTTCCAAACTGGTTCGAGGAACATTCTGGACAGTTCCGACGGATGATGTGACCACCACGTTCTTTCGACATGAACCCAATAGAACACTTATGGGACGTGATGGAAAGGTCCAATCGCACCCAAGATCCTGCACCTACAAATACCAGGGAACTGTGGGCGGCTGCTCAGACGGCATGACTCAACATCTCTCTAGAAGTCTTCCGGCCACGTCGAGTTGCTGCACCTAGCCAGGCTGGAGTAATCCTACACGATACTAGATACGTATCACATGACTTTTGGCACTGCAGTGTATGAATTAATGATAGTTATAGATTACTTAGCTGTAATTAATGACAATTGGATAAATTAATTGTTTAGGATTTTTTTAAGCAACGTAACATCATGATTTTTTTATTTTTTTTTTGGTTTACTTAGGTAAACTCACTTTCATGGGAGGGGGTATGTCACGTTTTAGGGATATGATATAAAAATATAGTTACTATCAGAGGATTACATTTTCAATACCTGAGATGATGGCAGAGGTGTCCACTCATTGATATGAAGTGACGTCTGACTGGTGCGAAACTATCGTCCTCAGCTCTGTTTCTTGCTTGTGTTGCTGTCGTCCGAGGAGCGGAATATATGCTCGGATTCTGATCTATGATTGCGACCAAGCGTGACCTACTGCCAGGTGTGATGATGAAGTGACGTCTTACTAGTGCGAAACTGGCGTCTTCAGCTATTTTCTGTTGGTATTGACTGCTGTTTTCAAAATTCTTTTGTTGATGTTTTGTTATACCTGGAGTGGAAGTACGTTAATGTAATGGTTGAAACTACAGGACTTTCCGGATGTGGAAGTGGTTTAAACAGTGCAAGGCCTAGTTTTACGAATGACAGACCTTTTGACAAGGTAAATGTTGTCCTCTGTATAAGCACTAATATAATGAATATAAATTAAACAGTTGAATCCAAATATGTTGTAAAGATTTTTGTGCACTGCCTGTGATGTAATGTACATGTCAACTTAAAACGGTCCTTCCTGCGGGAGTGAGGCAGGCTTGGACCGTCGGAAGACCCATTGCAAACTAAATCAGAAAAGATAGTTCCGAATGTTGAAATTTGCACACAGCAAGTTTCCTGCGCAACCAATTTTTGCATTTAGTTCGTCACTGATCACCTACCGCACAATAGTATTATTGGTATCTCCTTCTTGAGTAGACGCCTTTAAGTTTCCCCCAATAGTTTGATCCATGCGAAGCAGTACTGGTAAATCGTTGTTTAAGATAAATGTGGGTGGGAGAGGATTTCGGAATATCTCTGGAGGAGAATCGCTTTATGCCCTGTGTCAAAATGTGAATAAGAGTGTGGGGATAATACGCCATCACAATGGATACTAGTGTCTCCAAGATTACTAAAGGAAGGTAGAGTATACCAATAACCCTGGGCTCCAACAGCTTATGTCTAACTGTATTTAACTTTAATTTATAACAGCGTGCTCGATCGGGCAGCATTTTTCTCACACGAGTACTAGGGGATGTTGAAAAGTTCTCGGTCTAACCCACTTCCTGTAATTGTAGTTTTGTCAATGCAGCTCGAAAGAGTTCTTTTGTATTGTAAAGTGTCAATTTTCAGACTAATAGCTCTTTTCTTTGCAGATGTCTGACGTCCTGAACCGGATCATGTCAATGCAAAGTGTTGAATTTTCGAATGTGGAGCTCCGGGCTGTCATGAAATTTCTGTTACTGCAAAAGAAAACTGCATGGGAAATCTATGAGTGTATGACGCAAACATTAAGTGATAAGTAAGTGCCTTTTATATTCCACTGTGAAGAAATGGTGTGCCACCTTTCAGTATGGAGACTTTGAGACCAAAGGTACAGCAAGATCTGGGCTGGGAGGCCTTCAACAGTGACAACACCGAAAATTGTTGATCGTGTTCATGACCTGATTTTGTCAGATCGGAGAATCTCGATTAAAACAATAGCTCATACACTGGAGATATCCAGAGAACGTGTTGGGTTCATAATTTAGAAGCACTTGGATATGCAGATGCCAGCGAAGTGGGAGCCCAAATGTTTGAACGCCGATGAGAAATGAAAACGAATGGACACTTCCAAATCGGTTTTGCAGCATTTTGAACGATCTGCTGATAATATTTTGCAGAGACTTGTCACTTTTGATTAAACGTGGTTAAATCACTATGATCCAGAGACAAAAAAACAGACCCTGCAGTGGTGGCACTCGGGTTTCACTTTGGTTCCACGACCAAAGAAATTCAAGACTCAAAGCTCTGCAGGAAAGGTCATGGCAACGGTTTTTTTGGGATTGGGAAGGCGTTTTACTGGCTGACTATCTCCCGAAGGACCAAACAATAAATGCTGAATACTATTCCAACTTGCTGTGCCGATTAAAGGACGCTTTGAAGGGGAAAAGGCAAGTAAAACTGCGGAAAGATGTTCTCTTTTTGCAGAACAATGCGCCGGCTCACAAGGCTGGCAAGACAATGGATGTCAAATAGAAATCATCGCTCTTTCCACGTTTATAAATGAGTCACGGAAAAATTCTCATTGGCCGCACCGGGAAACGAACTCAGGGTCTTTCAGTTATGCGCCGGACATGCTTCCACTGCACATGAGAAGCGATGATGCCGATGAGAATTTTTCCGTGACTCACTTATAAACGTGGAAAGAGCGATGACTTCTATTTGATGTTCCTAATCCACGTCAATTGTGTATTTATTTAAGACAATGGATGTTTTGGGGGATCTGGGGTTTACGTGCATAGACCATCTACCCTACTCACCAGACCTTGGTCAATCGGACTATTTCCTATTCTCAAACCTTAAAAAAGTTTGAAAGGGAAGAATTTTTCGAATGATTCGTAGGTGGTATCAGCAGCAGAGCAGTATTTGAGTGATCAATCAGACCAGAATTTTTTTTGAAAGGGTTAAAGAAACTCCAGAAACGCTATGCCAAGTGTGTTGAACTTCGGGGTGAATATGTGGAATAGTCTGCAAGTTTCATGGCTCTTGTTCATTTCCTTCTCGGTGAGGCCGATAACTGCTCAGCATCCCCTCGTACAGAGAAATGTGCTGGCATTCACTGCGTTTTTTATCTTCATTATTTTATAAGTAATTAATAACATTTGATATTTTAAATGCTTAGGGGAGGGGGGGGATAATAATCTTATGAGTTTATTTCCAGGAATTATATTTGATTATGTTAAGCGTTCTGAGAAAATGAAATATTTGATCATGTGTCAAGCTTTCGACGAACTACTCGTCGATTCTTGCACAAAGGGAAGATGTTTTCGTTTCCGTTGGGTATTTTTGTACTTGGAAAGAAAAAAGCCCATTAGGGAAAGATTTCTTTGAAAGGCTGGATTTTTCTACATTTTGATGACTTTATTCTTCTTGGAATGAAGCTCCAGATGCTGCAATAGTTGAATTAAATTTTGAATAGCTCGTAATGAGATGGAAACAAACTGATTCTTCTTTTAGTTAATCCTTCTGTGATTTCCGGCCATTTCGGCGGTAAGCAAGGCTACAATCCCTAACGCCTAATTATACGAGAAAATTTGGGTGTAAGCTAAATACAGTAAGAAGAGATTTGTCATCATTACCTGCGATTTAAAGAGCTTCCTAGAAAACGATGCTGCGCCGTTTTAGTTGGTTTCTACTCGAACGTCTTTTCACAAGGACTTTGACACGTACTACTTAAAAACAGATTAAAGCACAATTCAGAGTTTAATGCATGAGAAAGAGGAAACCACACGATGAAGTTTTTAAGTAACAGCTTAATGAAATAATGACTAAGAAAAGCGGAAGATGCTCCTACAAAACGTACACTACGTTGCCAAAAGTCTTAAGAGATACAATTCATGGAATGTTTATTGGTAGCTTAAGAAATGTTGAGGCCCACCTTTAAATCGAATACTAGCTTTTACAGTTTTAAGGGTACTTAACAAAAGCTTTTGACAGCAGATAGCAATGTAAAAACAGGATCAGTAAAACTAAGTAAGCGAGGACCGATGGCGTAATTATGAAGTATTTTTTTATTCTTTGGTCGTTTAACTGCACGGTGAGAAATTAACGAACTACAAGCAGTCGTCCGACCCTAATTTAGGGCAACTGGTTCCAGAAAAAGGAGAAGGCAAGTTCTGTAAGACAAATATTACATTCACGCCTCACCGAAATTCGAACCCGGATCCACTTGGGCTGCTGATATGAAGTTTTATTCCAGTCCAGCGTCACCTGGACGATTGATATGAAGCTCTAGTCCATCCCAGAGATGCTATAGAGAATGCATCTGTGATTTTTGCAATTTCAAGCAATCGTTTTACTTCAGCAATGAGGATTCAAACAAAGCTCTACTCCATTCATTCAGCTGCAGCAACGCGGACGAAGCACCGCTTTTTCCATTCATCTTTAACAAGGTGGACCAAACCGTGCTTTATTATTTCAGCTTAAACGATGCGGATAAAATGTGCACTTTTTTCATGCACTTTAAATGAAGCGGATAAAACTCGTGATTTGTTCTCTTCTTTTTTTTATATTCCTTTTGAATTTTTTTTTATTAAGGGGTTTAACGCCCACTGTGAGCAACTCAATGGGATATAAGCAGTCGCCCGTCCCTAATTGAGGGCCAGTGGTTCCAGGGAAGGAAGTGAGCCAGGGGCAGTAATACAAAATCCATGCCTCACTGGTATTCGAACCCGAACCCACTTGGACGAAAGGTCATAAGCCAGAGCTTAGACCACTGCGCCACCGGGGCGGCCGTTTGGTTGTCTAACGACCACTGTGAGCAACTCTACGGGCTGTAAGCGGTCGCCCGTTCCTAATTTACACTCACTGGTTCTAGGTAAGGCGAGAGCCAATGCCGTAAGACATTACAACATCCATGCCTCACGGGATTCGTACCCTTACCCATTTCGCACGAATAGTCCACAAGCCAGAGCTTACACCACTGCGCCACCAGAGCGGCTGTGCTTTGTTTATGCAGCTTATAAATGATGCGGATAAAATTTGTGCTTTCTTTATGCAGTTTAAATGATGCGGATACAAACTGCACGTGATTCATTTAGTTTAAATGATGCAGATATCAATCATTATCCATTCAGCTGAAACAACACGAATACAAAGTGTGCTTTGTTTACTCACTTACCTAATGGGGATATAAAACCATGCTTTGTGGTATGTGACCTTAGTATTGTGGAATTGCGGACGAATGGTATTGATGGTGACCAGCACCCGGAGGAGGAGGGGGCAAGATATCTGATTTGCGTTCCTTGGGAAACAGCAGCACAACAGATATTTTGTTTTGGGGTTATAATGAACCCCTACTGCGTCGAAAGCAATAATCAGTAGCTTGTACCTAATTAATAACCGCAGGTTTCAGGAAAGGTAGAAAAGCAGTGGCCGCCGCCGTATTGGCAAATACAAATCCGGGTCACTCTCTAGATTCTAGGCAAGGCTGTGCAGTACAAGAAGTCAGAATGCACACTCAAGGTCCCTAGACGAAAAGGCAACACACAGACAATAGAGAGAACTATTTCGGGAAGACACTTGAGTATCGGTAACTACCTACCTAAACAGCGCGATTACTCAAGAAGCGCTAATGTCAAGTCGACACAAAACTGGCGGGACCTCTTCCTGGGATACATTCCAGAAATTTAATGTCAGCTGGAATGAAAAGTTGTTTCCAAGCTGTTAAAATTTCCTGCTGCGAGGGTTTTTTTTAACTTGTGTTTTTAGTTTTTGCAGAAGTAGTTTGAATACATAACAGATGTTCTTAGCTAACTCTAAAATAACATACATGTATGTCACACTTCTGGAATATCTAAGTAAACAAAACTAACGCCCAGGTTGAAAGAATCAGATAAAGAATGTATCTGATTCTTGTTATCAAGTTTGAAAGGATCTTAAAGAATACCTGAAGTTTCGAAATCGTTACAGAAAAGCTTCAGTACCGCAAAGTATGTGCACGTTGGGTGCCAAAGATGTTGACGGAAGAGCACAAAAACAAAGCACATGGGACCTGCTTTGGAATTTTTGGGGCGGCACGCGGAAGAAGGCGATTTAAGCCGTATAGTGACGGAAGATTAGATTTGGATCTCTCACATCACACCTGAATCGAAACAGCAGTCCCTGCAATGGAAACATGTCCAAGCGGTTCGATAACGACCTGAAGACGGCGCACGGTTGAACGAGCGGTGACTCAAAACTCAGGCGGCAGACTTCTATGAGAAGAGTATCCATAAACTTGTGCCACGATATGACAAATGCCTTTACATCCACAGGAAATATGTTGAAATGTAGATTACGGTATGTAGAATTCATCGCACATTAAAAATTAGTTATTGGTTTTATCTTCAAACGGTACTAAACTTTCTGGATGGCTCTAGTAATAAGCGCATTTATGCTGACTTCGTTAGATATACGAAAGGATGCCAAGTTGCTGTTGGAGGCACATCGAGGTTACCCAATGAAAAAGTACTGTATTCTGAAATCTCAGTTGTTACTGATCCTGACGCATACATAGTTGATCTTTACGATTCTCAGAGTTTAGTGATCCAATTTTCTATATTGTTCTGTAAATTTGGCACAGAAAATTCTGTGAAACAAAAATTCCATCATTAGTCTTCAGAAATTTTTAGCACGTCTTTTGTAAAAAAAAGGTCATGCTGAGGTTACCGGTTTTTCCTTCCGTCCGTCTGTACCCACGATATCTCTGCAACTATTAGTCCGATTTGAAAACTTCTTTTTGCATTGGGAAGCTTGAAATATGCGAATGATGATCCTTAATTTCGTTGTTGTTATTTTTTTTTTCGTTGTTGTTATTTTTTTTTCGTTGTTGTTATTTTCATATAATTTCAGAGTTTTCAAGTAATTCGTAGACTTTGCGCTAGGGGGCGAAAAGGTAAATTGCTTTCCCCCTATATCTCTGCTTCTAAATCTCCGATTTGAAAAATTCTTTCTGCACCGGATACAGCTCCTGATGGGAAATCCTTTGCCCATAATTTCTAATTTTTGTAAAAAATGGTTTGGCCACCAGGTGGCGTAGTCTTAATTGCCGCTTCTGATGTATTTGCAGCAAAATATGAGCTTCTAAAATCTCGATTGAAAAAAAAGTCGTTTGTTGACCGATACTACTCATGTCGACAAACCTTTTAGGAACATTTTCTTCTTAAAATATTGCATATTTTCTATGCCAGGGGGCGTAGATGTATATCTTATTTTTGTCAATATCTCTACTTCTAG
Organism: Macrothele yani; assembly: GCA_039090855.1. Taxonomy (NCBI): domain Eukaryota; kingdom Metazoa; phylum Arthropoda; class Arachnida; order Araneae; family Macrothelidae; genus Macrothele; species Macrothele yani. The sequence continues at coordinate 102,779,219 of CM076996.1, read as the reverse complement.
GAGTCCGATTTGAAAAATTCCTCCTTTGTTTGATAGTGTTTCGGATGCGAAATGTTTTTCTATAAATTCAAAATTTTAAGTAAATCATAGACTTTCCGCTAGGGGGCACATAGGTGAATTGTTTTTTTTTTTTTTTTTGCGTTATTTCTGTTTCTAAAAGTCCGATTTGAAAACTTCTTCCTGTATCACATACAAGACCTGATGGAAAATATTTTTCACATAATTTCTAATGTTTGGTAAAGAATGGTTTAGCCACCAGGGGCCATAAGTTTTAATTTATGCTTCTAATGTATTTGTAGCAAAATCTGGGCTCCTGAAAACTCGACAAAAATATTTTTTTCTTGGACCGATACCGCTCATATGGAAAAACCTTTTGAGAATACTTTCTTCCTAAAATAATGCATGGTTTTCCCACCCAGAGACGTAAAGTCACATCTTATTTTTGTCGATATCTCTGTTTCTAAGAGTCCGATTTGAAAAATTCTTTCCGTGTTGGAGAACGTTTCCGGTGCGAAATGTTTCTCATATAAATTCATGTTATTCTTAACGCACAAGTCTGCAACCAGAAGGCGTAAGCTCACGATTCCGTTTACAGCAATATCTGAGGGATTAAAAACCCGATTAAAAACTTCTTTCTTCCGTCAGATACTATTGTTTTCCATACCGGTTCCATTGACTTTGAATAGCTTTGATAAATTTAATTTGCGTCAGAACGGATTCAAAAGACGTGCTTATTACTCCCGAAAATTCGGTGTCATCTTTCTTGTTGTACGTATAATGGAATTAGGTAAATGTTTTCCTTTGGCTGAATGTAAATATTTCAGATTCATGTTAAGAAACAATGCGCAAGTTATTACGAGTTTATTGAAAGAAAAAGTATGCACGTTCGATGCATGTCATCTTGCGCGGCTTATTTGTCTATATATATATATTTATTTTCTTCTCAGTTCAAAATACCTCTCTACTATCGAAATCTAATTTAATTCTTCCTGTTTTTAATCGCATTAAGTCTAAAAGTACAAGATTAACTTTCTTGCATCTCTTAAAATATGCCGAGGGGAACAAAGCAATAAATATTTCAACCCATCATATGTCAGAAATGAATTTTCTGAGCTTTGAGGAAATTATATTAATTCGTTAGTTGCATATATTTTAATTATTAGTATCTTGAAACGTTTTAGCTTTGAGCAAAACACAAACTACTTACCATGAAAAATGAAAGACTGATTCCTAGAAAGGTTTCTTCTCAATGCTCTTTCATTATCAAAATAAAATAGAGATTTATTTATTACTGAACTTATTTCCCACCATTAAGTAAGAAGCTTCTCCCAAATTTTTTTTATCACTTTAATTTTACTTCAAATAACAAATATTTATTTTTCCTCTGTGCGTGAGACAATGTAACAACCCCTTCAGTTCATCTGCGCACGTTGTACTTCCTTTTTTGCAGGGCTGTCAAAATACGAATTCAAAAATTAATTAACGAGACTGATTTTTTTAATATCGGTAAAACACACACGGATCGGGAAGGCGTCGTTATTTGATAAGTCATTTATCAGCTATGCGGTGGCAACAGCGTTTGCATGAGAATTCCGCAGATGATTATTTACGCTATGCATGACGTCATTTGGTGAAAGAACACTGTCACACTGTCATGGAGCGGAGAGCAAATATCCGGTTCTCTTTGAAAATTGGTAAAACTGCAGCTGACACAGTTAAATTGTTCGGTGATTGCTTATCTCGTACACAAATATTACGATGGTATGCACGTTTCAAGGATAGGCGGGAAGATTTGGAAAATGACGAAAGGCCCGGACACCTGATTTCAGTGCGCATGTCTAAACTGATTGAGAACGTTTGAGAAAATATAAAGTGCTCGTTTTGTTCCGCGTGCTTTGTCAGACGACCAGAAACATGCAGTAGTGGAGTAAGCAAAAGACATCCTGGGGACATCAGAAACAATGCAAAATTTTCTCAAAAAGCATTGCGGCATGTGACGAAACATGGCGCTTTCGTTATTATTATGAAACGAAGCGTCAGAGTGTTCAGTGGAAGTCGCCACAGTCACCCGAAGGAAAGAAGATCAGGTTACAGAAGTCCAAAATCAAGATAACGCTTGTGTGCTTTTACTACAACAAGAGAATTCCTCAACGCAACTTCATTCTTGAAGGTACAACTAACACTGACAATGTTTACACATCCATTTTCGAATGATTGTGGAAGGATTGTTCGTGTCAGGCCTGAGTACAAAAACGGGCAATGGTTCTTTCTTTCCGATAACGCACCCACACACAGAGCAGTCAGTGTTCAGCAGTTTCTGGCTGGAAAACAAGTGTGTGTGTGTGTGTGTGTACTCAACTATCCCCCTATTCTCCAGACCTGTCACCGTGTGACTACTTTCTATTCCCTAAATTAAAGCTGCCTTTAAAAGGAAACGTTTTTCAAGACATTGAAGACATACAATAGCAAAGTTTGCATGCTCATCAATTTCCGGCGCATTTTACATACATCGGCAGCTATATACATTTTTGCCTTAAATTCTGAGCTCCAGTGCAGATACACCTATTAGTCGGTTTTTGAAAAATTTCTTTCTGTTGGGTTACATGAGCAATGAGAATCACGATTTTTTTGCTCTTTTTCCGATGCATAGTGTTGCTGCTAAGCGGACGTTAATGCACCTAACTATTTATCTTGATATCTACAGGGTGTTAGAAAAAGCATGAATAAATTTCGGATGCTTTATGAAGAAATAAAAAAATTTAGAGAATGCAAGTTTTCACCGTATGTATTGGGTTGATGCATAAGTTCATGCCATTTTATTTCACTAGTGTTTCCCAGATCAGTAGTGACGGTGAAGATATCCAGTTGTATATCAAAATGTAGCCAGTAATATCGCGTATCTAAATCATATTGCGTTGTGTGATTGTGGCTAATGGTGTTTTGATTTTCAGGTCCAGAAGTATGGAGTGTTAAGTAGAGGGGAATGAACATTTCCGACATCTGCTCCTCTACGAGTTTAACAAGGGATCCACAGCAGCCGAGGCTACTCGACAAATTTGTGCTGTGTATGGGGAGGATGCTATTGTTCCGAGGACAGCCCGCAAATGGTTTGAGAGGTTCCGAGGTGGACAATTTGACCTCAACGACCCTCCACGCCCAGGTAGTCCATCTCACTTTGATGAGGATCGTTTGAACCATCTCATCCACTTGGATCCGCGTCAAACCACACGCGAATCGGCCACTGAGATGGACTGTGATCAGGCCACAGTGGTGCGACACCTGAAACGTATGGGAAAGGTCCAGAAATTGGGGACTTGGGTGCCTCACACTCTCACCGAGAACAACAAGAATCAGCGTGTTGCCATACGTGGTTCCTTGCTCGCCCGTTATCACGACTTTTCTCAGCAACACAAACCCTTTCTGTCACGTATTGTTACTGGAGATGAAAAATGGTGCCTGTACATGAATTTCAGGCATCGGAGGGAATGGTTAAACCCAAACAAAACACCCACACCACGTCCAAAACATGACCTTCATCCTGAGAAGATCATGTGTGTCTGGTGGGACATGTAAGGCATTCACTGGACAATGCTGCGGAGGAATCGAACTATAAACGCTGCACTCTATTTGTAAGCAACTCCGCCGTGTGGAGGGAGAAATTCAGCAGAAACGGCAACATCGGCGCCATGGTGTCCTTCTCTAACATGTTAACGCACGCCATCACGGAGCAAACATGACCAAAATGGCCATTCAGGGCATGAAATGGGAGATCCTTCCACGTCCGGCCTATTCCTCAGATGTCGCTCCCTTCAGACTATCACCTGTTCCGATCTCTGTGGAATGCACTCTGTGGCAGAACGTTCAACAATGATGTTTTATCTCCAGAATTTCCTTGATGATTTCTTCGCAGCAACACCTGCACCTTTTTTCAAGAAAGGGGTTGCATAGCTATCCAGACGCAGGGACACCATCGTAAACAATAAGGGGTGCCGGATACATATTTGATTCATTCCGTTTTCCCTTCTGATGTAATACATTCCTGTAGTACGGTGAAAAAACTTCATGAACTTATGCATCAAGCCAATACAAGCAACTCAAAAGTTAATAGCACTTCAACCTGAGCACCATTTTCCGCTCTTAAAATGTCCATACGGTATTCAAATACCTGTAAAGCTTTGACATACACACACAGGCCACTGCATTAGAAGTCTTGGTTCAATATTGGGTTGGACATCCTTTAAGCCGAATTTTAGCACGTATGCTGTTTGGCAAAGATTCTACGTACTGGACTGCATGTACCTCTACAGCATACCAGGAGTTCACCAGACAGTCCTTTAACTGGCTCGGATTTGACAGAAAATGACTTTGTTACCAGATCTATCTTTCCAACATGTTCCATACATTCCCAATGGGGTTCAGATCCGGGTTCTGTGGTGGCCAGGGTAAACTGACGAAGTCGCCGTAATGCTCGCTAAACCACTGTTGAACACATCTTGCGCGATGGACACTTGAATCATTGTCGTCCATGAAACAGCAGTCATCCACTGGATAAAAGGTCAACACTGCAGGATAGACTTGATCGGCAACGGTGTTCAGATAATTCTTGGAGAACACCCAAACTTTCAAAAATATCAGGACCCTTTCCGTACCAACAGAACGTGCCCCACAATATGACACCACTTCCAGAACCTTGAGTTGTGTGTACAAGTCAAGCTGGGTCCATTGTTTGATGGGGCTCCAGTCAAACTGCCTACCGTCGGTACAGGACCATGTGTACTGCGACTCGTCGGACCACATGACTTTCCAGTGTCCAGTTACGGCGTTGCTGACAACACTTTAGACGAACTTCCCGGTTCTTTACAGAAATCAGTGGTTTCCCTATAGGCATACGACTGGCAATACAAATCCTCTGTAATTCCCTGTGCATATACCTATGTGTGAGATGTGGGTCGGGAACAGTCCTCATCGAATGTTTCAGTCAATTGTTGCACACAGGAAGCCCTGTTTCTCCGCACAAGCCTTCACAGACGATGGCGATCTAGTTCCTGGCTGATTGTCGTAGAGCCACAATTACGCCCTTTAGACAAGTAATGTATGTTATTTTTCCACCGATTAAAGACACGGCATATCTGACCTTTTGAGAAACCAGTCAGTTTTCAAAATCGTCACTCCAGTCAGACGGGAACCCGCAATAAGTTCTTTATCGAATTCCGAAATATCCTTTGTTTTTTTTTTTATTGTGATCAACACTACTGACTATTACTGACGAGATGAATACTCTCAGCGAGCAGTACCTAAAATTTCCCTTCCATTCCAAACGGAAAATTCGGTTCAATTTCTATGTAACACCTTTACGCCCTCTAATGGAGAATTGTTAATTATTTACTTCCGGTAAATAATTAACAATTCTCCATTAGAGGGCGTAAAAGTGTATTCCTCTCTACGAACATACTTCCACTTCCTGATTATTATTTTTTTTATCATGATCCACCCTTTATGATAAACAATTTGTGAACATTTTCCAATTTGCTTTGCTAAGTGCAAAGTTTTGGTGCCAGGTGAGGAAAGGTATATTTCTGTGAGATGGCGTAAATTAGTATTTGAACTTAACATTACATTGAGTGGTACATTTGTTAAGACTACCTACCTAATAGTGCGTTACATTACATTCGGTCTCCACAGCATAGACGAAGCAATATAGAAACGAAATTGCCAAACTTTTGGTAAAGTTCTAGTGAAATAATGACCCCTCCAGATGTCAAACAGCATGTTCTATGCACCCAAATTAAATGGCAGTGGCGCCTGAACTTACTTTTTCTCATAAATGCTCCATAATACTAGGGTGCCCACACATATGCACAGTAAACCAGAAAAAATCCCCATTCTTTGTTTGGGGATTTAACGACCACAGGGAGCAATTCAATTGGCTATAAACAATCGTCCGTTCCTAATTCAGAACTACTGGTTCCATTGAAGGGACAGAGCCAGCGCTGTTTAACAAAACACTACCCATGCTTCCCCTGAGACTCGAACCAGGGCCCATCTCGGAAGAATTAAGGGCCTTAGACCATTCTGCCACCTGAACGGCTTGATAAACTTGATCGCAAACAAGCTTGGCCATTCTGCCGTGAGTACACTCGATTCAAGGATCCTAACATGTCCCATGAATACATGGCCCACACCACTGTAAGGCCGCCGCTAGACCGAGTCAGGAGTAAGCTAGATGGATTCATCTTGTCTCTACATTTCCGCCCGTCCATTGGTAGGGCGCTATCGTAATTCATCAGAACAAATGACCATTTTTCCAATCATTTGCGGTTCACCTCAGCTTCTGCGCCTTCAGGAGACTGTCCTGTTAACTGCATGCACAGGTTTTCTTCTTCAACCATGCTCTGAGATGCTGTTTGGCTTTATCCCAGTTCCGAAGAAAATACCATTGTTAGAGTATGTGGCTCCTCCACACACCCACATCTGGCTATCCTCTGTTCACTCCCGGGGACTACTGCCAGTTTCAATCCACAAATCATGCACTCACAATCGGGGTTTTCTTGCGTCAACTAATTCTGCATACTGTAACTACTCTTCCACATTCCAGGAGCGTAGCATTTTTGCTGATCCTCGCAGCACTCTGGGGACCATCATTCCACGCACAAAATCCTTTGGATCATGTAGTTTTTTCTATTAGACATTCAGTAACGTATTCCGAAATACTGCAGAGAGGGGTTTATTTTAATTAGAGTTTAACGACTAACATAAGTAACCCCAAGAGCTTTAAGCAGTCGTCTGTCACTAAATTTGGGCTACTGATTCCAGAGAAATGACAGAGCCAGCTTCTTAGAACAAACACGTCACCCATATGTCTCATCCAGGCCCATTTCGAACATCTAGCCAGAAATTAGCGCCTCTGGCCATTCGGCCAACGAAGCTCCCTACTACTAGGAATGTTCAGTTTATTGCCTAGTGGTAGTGTGGTGAAACGGATGATTCTACCAGCTTATTGGTTAAAATGGTCTACCGGTTCTAATAAATTCGCCACCAAACGTACATTCCTTCTTCAAGGAATCCTATTTTTGAGAATTCCTTTTGAATCCTATAGGTAAAATTCCAGGTGCTGTCCTGGCCAGTGTGATACACTAACTTCTCATCAACAGAGAATGTTTTTTTTTTTTTTTTTTTGGATTGAAGGTTTAACGACCACCGTGAGCAAGTCCTTGCACTATAAGCAGTCGCCCGTCCCTTATTTATGGTCACTGGTTCCAGGGAAGGGAAAGAACTAGCGCCGTAAGACAAATACAACATTCATGCGTCATCGGGGTTCGAACCCGGGCGCATCTCGAACGAAGGATCAGAAGCCATCGCTTAGACCACTGCGCCAATGGGAAACAGAGAATGGGTGCGACATCATTGGTAGAAGACTTAACGCCTGGGAAAACCCCTCGCAGTGTCAATTGGGAACACATCAAAGATGCATAGTCAGCAATACTTCAGGACATCATCCTGAGAGATTTTTCCACTTTATGCTGCGCTGTGTTGCCGAATGCATAGCCTAGCATGGTGGTCATACGACCTACTAGCTCTGGAATCACAGTACCATCTCCTTGCCCATCCCATACGTGTAATCTCTCAGAAATTAAAAATCACTTCTTTTCTATCCACTTGTCTACACGCGTGGTGAGTTCAGTGATTTCGTCCATTCCTTCACGGTGTGCAGTTTTCTATGTCCAGCAGTGTATTTCAAATGGAGCAAATTCCTCCTAATTCCAAATTTGAAAAATCAATCTTAACTATGTTTCTACAGTTGGATTATGTAAATTATAACAATTCCGAACCATCACGTGATAAGTGTGGGACATTAAAAGGGGAAAACGGCTCGGGGCTTTGCCCTTTTTATTATTTTTACTCAGTTTAAGCTGTACATTTAGTAACAAAACATGAGATATAAGGGTGACGGGCAGTTGACATAAGTATCTCCCGTGCAAGTGGAACAAACCCGAATCGAACGCAGGCAAAAAATAGGCGGACAGCAGAGCTTCCCAACGGTGTATCATAAACGGCGAACATGAACAAACTTGATCTATGCTATTTTGATCGTGGACGCATTATTGGCGCAAGAAAGATGGGTCATTCTATCGCGCAAGTGATAAGAAGACTAAACTTTCAGAGAGCAGCCGTATTAAGGGTCTACGGGGAGTATACCATCGACGGACGGCCACCGCTTGCACCCAGAGGGCAAGCAGTGGCCGACCACACAGCATTGATGACCGGGGTCGACGTAGACTACCAATTTCGTACAGACCGACCGGTTGGCAACGGCGAAGCAAATTATATACAGGGTAAAGGTCGGAGGCCCAAGCAGCGTCAGAGATCGAACGGTATGGCGCACGCTGCGTACGCTGGGCTACAGGAGCCGACGCCCTACTCTTCTTGACTGCTCGTCATAGAAACTTACGCCTCGCATGGCACCGAAAACATCAAAACTGAACCTCTGCAGAATGGCACCGCGTCGTGTGGTCAGATGAATCCCGTTTTCAGCTTTATCGAGCTGAAGGGAGGGTGCGGGAGTGGCGTCGACAGCAGGAAGCCATGGCCCCGTTGTGCCAGATCGGCTCTATTCAAGGCGGGGGTGGCTCTTTGGTGAACCTTTGATGGGGCACATTAGGTCCCTTAGTGTGTATGAAGACATCCTTAACCGCTGCGCGCTACCGGCATATTCTGGATCATCACCTAAACACTTTCATTGCTTTTGCGCATTCTCCCCAATAGTCTGTTTAAGAAAGACAATGCGTGACCCAACCTAGCCGCAACCACCCAAGCATGGCTCGAGGAACACTAGTCTTAGTTTGGAACCATCCAGTGGCCCCTAAGTCCCCGGATTCAAACCTTGTGGAAGCTCTCTGTGGAACATCTGATCCATGGATCCTGAACAATGCTGCAACATGTATGGCAGACATTACCTACGGAAACTTGTGGAGTCGATTCCTTGGTGGGTGCAGGCAGTTATTTGCGCCAGAGGAGGACCAACACGCTATTAGGTAGGTATCACTAATGTTTTGTCCATTGAGTGTATAAACGTATACTCTGGTGTGTATAGGTAAAGAAAACTGGTCTGTTAATCCTGGGAACGTGGCTTGGGAGAGAATGAATGTTATAAAAAAGACCTGATACACTTTTGAGAAGAAGAAAAGAGTCAAACAGCTGCAAAGAAAGAGTCACCTGAAAAGAAATAAAGAAAACGAATGAGTAAAAAAATGAAACAGACATTAAAAAAGGAAGAAAATGACAGTAAATGGAAAAGGAAGGAGAAAGGAAAGACTGGGGAGGGGGAGCAAGAAATAACGATAGAAAGAAAATACGTTTGGAAAGTAATCGATGAAGGAATAAGAGAACTGGAGAAAAATTCTAGAGGAAAACTAAAGAAGAGAAAGACAAAGGGCGAGAGTAGAAGAAAATGGGACAATACGAAAAATACAGGAGATAAAATACGAGAATGGGAGAAAAAAATTAGAGAGAAAAGTTAGAAACCTAAAATACAGGAGAGAATAAAAAAGCGAGAGTAACAAAAAAAACAGATTGAATAAAAAAGCGAGAGTAACACAAGGAGACAGGAAAAAGAAAGAAAGGTAGCAACAATTTTGAAAATGGGATATCTCACCGAATAAAGAATTGTGTACCAAAAGAATATTTTCAAATATTTCAGTGAAGCGGTAAAACACTGCTAGATTTTAAAGTAAAAAAGGAAAATGCAGTCAAATTTCAAATACAGAAAGAAATGCAAGCAACATTTGGTCGCAATGGAAATTTAAAAACGTGAATGTTCTATTCAAAGTAAGAACTGCCCTAAAAAGTTTCCTATTGCCCTATGGTGGGAAAGCTTTACGGCTACAGCAGATATACGCTGGAAACGACAGTGCTGGAGATATTTCTAGAGATGCACATTCAGATGACTTGAATGGTATTATGGTTCCGGAGGGCAAGACGTTGCTCGTTTTACCCGGTAGCCCGTAAAAGCAGCAATTTCAAGTCATCTTCAATAGCAGCTTATTCCTGGAGAAGTTTTATGTACTTTACCCTTTTTTTTTTTTTTTTTACAGATCAGAAGTTTCTTCAGATGCCGTTAGCAATTTAAAAAGAAAAACGCAATATATTAGCTTTTGCCGTACTACGGTTAACGAGTTTTTCCAAATTGTGCGAGTTCATATCAACAAAGGACTGTTCAGATCTGTTCTAGCATATTTGAGAAGTATTTGATTACAATAATTCTCCGAAGAATGACAACCAGGAAAGTAAAAAAGTCACCTTTGCGTTCATAAGGCATTTTGCGTAGAACTGAAAATATTTTATTCCAGTTATTCTCCGAAAAATGTCAGCCAAACAGAAAGAAATAGGTCACCTTCGTGCTTATATAAGCATTATTTTATATCTCAAGAACAATATAGGTATGTAACGGAAATAACAAGTGAAGGTATTATGGAATTTCGATCAATTCACTTAAACAGCAAATGCCATGATCGGTGTGTCGGTTCCAAATTCCTAAGGCGTCGAATGCTGTGAATTCCAGTACAAATATTTATGTGGAAGGTTAAAGCGTATGGGACAAGTATTATCAGAACATTCTTTCATCGGAGCAAACATTCACTCTCTGGGTCAAAGGAAGCAAATTATATATATATCTATGAATTGAAGTTTCACATTCTTGAAAGTAGCACAGAAATTTTAACATAGTTATGCGCCATAAGATTACGATGACCTAATAAACAGCGTGTGATCCTTATTTATTAATCTTTACTCCACGTAAACATTACCTTCGTACTATAGGTCGTAATTTTTTAGTGTTAAGCACCGGATAGCTAGTACACAGAATCCTTTACTATACACGAAACTAAATTAGGCGACCTAAACGGATAGAAAAAAAATCGCATTTAACTTATGAAAATAACTGTTTTTATTTTTTTATTTATTATCCAGGTACTTCAGTTCGATAAGGAATCGAAGATAATAATCAGAAGCAGCATATAACATAGTTAGCAGCTCTACTTTACACTTAAACAATTGAACCTCTATATCTTGAGGCTTCAAAATCACAGAACTACAACTACTTTACATATATCTGGTCATGAAAATACCACATGACGCTGCGTTAATCTATGTATCTACACCACACTTTTCTCTGCAATACATTATATAGCTCGTTCTTATGTCAACACACACGTCATTCACCCTGAACTCAAGACTGATGCCACAAAAACATCCCCTGAGTGAGAAAAATATAACGTTAGGGTTGAAACGCTTAAAGAGAAACGAACAAGATTTACACTGAAGAGCAATTGAATTAGAGATACCTGTCTAGTAACGTGTAGCACCACCTTTCGGCCTGATGACGGCGGCGATTCGTCTCGACATGTACTAGACAAAACACCGGAAGCGTTGCGAAGCCATACGGATCCACGACCACTGAACAAGCTCCCACAGTTCACGAAGATTTGATCGAGGGGGTCAGAGCCTCGAACATCTCTCTCGATGGCATCCCAGCTGTGCTCGATGGGATTGAGATCAGGTGACCAAGCTGGCCAAAGAAGCGAGGTCACGTCAGTGGAGTGTTCATCCAACCATTCATATACAATTCAGGAGCGATGGCACGGTGCATTGTCTTGTTGCAGAATGAGGTCCCCAGTGGTATGTTCAAGACGCACAAACGGGAGCAAATAGTTGTCTAGGATATCCCGGTAACGTTGACCTGTGAGGGACGATGTCACTCATACCAGGGGTCCCATTTCAGTCCACGTAAACAGTCCCCAGACGAGAATGCCACCCCGACCAGCTTGAAGAGTACCCTGCTGGCAAGAAGGATCCATCACTTCATGTGGTCTACGCCGTACTCGTATCCTGCCATCTGCATGTACCAACGTGAATCTCGACTCACCAGTCCAGGCAACATTTTCCCACATGTCTAGGGTCCAGTGGCGATGTTCCCGCGCCCATGCTAATCTTTGCACCCTGTGCTGTGCGGTTAGCAGCGGTACCCTCGTGGGACGATGGCTTCTGTACCCCATAGTGAGGAGATGGTTCTGAATGGTGTGGCTGCTTACACGTTTTTGTGCACCAGCGTTAAATTGCAGACTGATTTCTTGCACTGTGGCCCGTCTATCCGCTGTTATAATGCGAGCTAGCCGACGATGACCCCTCTCATCCACACGCTGTTGTCGACGGCAGTTGGTCCGTGCAGTGATGGTTTTACCGGATTCGATGTACTCACGGTGCACCCGTGACACGGTGACTCGTGAAAATCCCAGTTCCTGCACGACTTCCGAGATGGAGTGACCCATTCGTCGGGCCCCGACCATTTTCCCACGATTAAATGCGCTTAGATCCTTAGTCTTACTCATACTGCGTCAGACTCTTACTGATTCCCGTCGTATCACTCCTTATATTGTCGGATCGCTGCATAAGTCATGTCGTTTCCGTTTACAGGGCAGCCCACAGCGCCACATTTGCATAACGCCAGCTGTCTCTAATTCAATTGCTCCTCAGTGGATATAGAGAAAGAAACCAAAAATGAAAGTTAAATCAAAGTATACATAACAAGTGTTTTAGAAAAGACTTTCGCTGCAAAAAAATTGTTCACACTTGGCGGGGCATACTCATCCAGACGGCAGAAAGTGTAGCCTTACAGTATTTTCTACTAGCTGAAGCCCAGAAGTTCTGCGACGGAAAAGGACACTGGCGTGGACCGATGAATGCAGCGTTCCACATAGGGATTCAAGTAGAAGAACTTTCACGGCCAGGAGAGCACACGAAATGTTGGGTTTGATTTTCGAAGCATTTATGCACAATGCGGACACAATCCAGCAATATCTCGTGAGGTGTTTACACCTACATTGAGGGTTAGACACAACTACCTATGTCCCACGGGACTTTTGTGCAACGTATCAGAAACGAAGTTTCAGTAGATTGAAGCTAGAATCTTAGACACGACGATCAGAGAAGTAGCAGTACCAGACTGAAAGTGAGTTAAGGAATTGTTGGTAGTGTCAGACTATGAAGTCACTACGAACACTTCCAGAAAGAGATAACAAGAGCAGGGAACAGATTACCTTAATCATAACGGGAGTCCAATACCCTGGCACAGACAGCTTAACGTGCTCAAGCGACAAACGGTCTGTATTAAGCGATTCAGAGCAACTCAGCCTACTTGTGATCGATTTTGCGACAATCTAGCCGGAAGGCGGTTGCCGTAAGCACCAGGCCACTCGAGGCGCCACGCAATGCTGGCCTGGAGGTACGGATCTTCAATATCTTTTCTGAAGATCCTAGGGCCATCCCGATAGACAGTTACCATACTGATCAACAGTCGGTCCGAAACAACGCTGAGATAGGATTTGCCCGAAAATATACAAAATCGACTAACCACGGGCCATTGGCTAGGGTCTGTACAACGGGAATGAGGGTTCGTCTTATCTCCATGAACACAATCCCCATGCTATGAAACCCCTGCAAATCGCCTATATCTGCCAACCGTGCAGTCAGGTTTTAGCTGTTCGCTCAAGTGACGTCGAGTGCGAATCCTACCATCGGCATGCTAGAATAGGAACCAGAGTTCATCGTACCAGACAAAGAGTTTCCAGTTCTCCACTTTTAAGTCGCTGCTCCGGTACCCACTGCGTGCGATTATTAGTCTGTTACTTGACATTAGCAATTTTTCCTGCCATTACTTATTGATCTAACAAATCAGCTTGGTGAACTCCAACAGTCGATGTTCAGCGGCTGTATCAGGACCAGTTACAAGGTGTGATCAAAAAGTATCCAAACTGGATTTATTAAAACAAAGTAAAGACTTACAGATTTGAAACTGAATCACCTTCGAAGTAGTCCCCTTCCGATGCCACACACCTTCCCCAGCGCTGTTTCCACTACTCGAAGCATTTTTTGAAGACATCTTTTGAAAAACCCAAACAGCTGCTTCAGTAGTATATAGGGGGTACTATGGCACACCCCAAAATCACATAAAAACATCAAAATCAGGCATTTTTTGATTTTTCAGACCTCAATAATCACGAACATTTTAAGGCTTTTTATGATCAAAAACACCATATTTTCATTAAAAATCATTGATTTTTGGGCATAAAATAGTCAAAAACATCAGATTTTTGAAAATTGAAGTTTTTACTCTGTTTTTTCATAAAAACAGACATCATAAAAACACGCATTTTTGATGATATTTGACGACTTTTTTGAACAATTGCAATCATTTTGAGCTTTGAATAGCTTTGAAAGTGATGAAATGATGGATTTAGTGATCAATAGAAAAGTTGTAAAACAAACTACTTTGCAAAGTCCTTTTTAAAAATGCATTAAAAAAAGGGGCACCCAAAATGGATACCCCTTATAGAAGATTAAAAATTTAGGAATGATAAAAAATGTAGGAAGATTAAAGTTCTAATTCAAATGGATTTAAAAGTATGTTATTTTTTCAATTTCTAAGTAAGGTTTAAAAATGTTTAATTCTAAATAAGACATGACTTGTATGCTTAATTCATCATTCTTTTTTCCTGATGCAAAGAGTATTAAAGGTTTATCTGTGTAGGCATCACTATTAAATAATATATTCTCCCCAAGTGTAATTAAAACTTCTGATTTCCCATTAGTATAATTAGGACGTAAATAAAATGTAATTTTCATATCCATATTTTCACTCAGTTTCATATTTCTGTCAAGGAGATTGCTACTAAATTTCATAAAAACGACTGTTTCCCAGTAACGCATAGCACCAAGAGTATTATATGCTTTTTTATCTTCTTGAATTGTTGCATAACATTTTTGATTATCCACGTAATTTTTATTAACTGCGTCATACATATCCTGAGGAGATGGAATATTCACTAGTCTTTTATTTTGAACATCAAACTTTTCATCTTTTAAAATTAAAACATTGTTTTCTAAATACCTCTTATTCACTGCATTCTTATCTGCTGTAGGATCAGCAACATTTCCTATTCTTTTACCTTTTGCATTAATTACATTCCCATCTTGAATATGTAAATATTTTTGATCCAAATTACTTAATTCACCTTTAAGTACAGCATCTAAATCTCTTATTCTTACAGCAGTTTCTTGAACAAAATCTGAAAAACTACCATTAATATTTTTTTCTATTTCACTTTTAACTTCCAGATTATTCTCTCTCATTTGTTTTAAAACATATTCTCTTGTAGTAACATCATGTTCATCTATAGGTTCTTTACAATTTTTTAAATTTTTTTCTTCCATATCATAATTACCATCATCTGTTAATTTAAATCCATTTCCAGGAGGTCCAGATGGTCCAATTCCAAATTCTTCATAAGACGAACCAAAAGGGTACCAATTCATTTATTTAATCTAAAGTTTTCAAAGTTTTAAATTCCTTATTAGCCATATTAAGTGATCCTCTTTTTGTTTCATTCACGATGAAATAAAATCTATATGGTTTACCTGGATTTGATCCTACTCTCCAGTTAAATTCTAGTCTTAAATTCGAAATATTAGTATACTCTGGATGATTAGATAAATTAAAATAAAAGATTGGATACAATCTCGCATAATTTACATAACTTATAAGACATCCACTTTCAGTATTATGAGTATTTAATCCAGCTGCTAATAATTCAGAATAACATCTATTATAATCTAACTGCCCATCTTTAAAATTCGTTTTATAAATTTCTTCTGGAACTTTTTTATTATTACATAATATCCAGCATTCAAGGAGATCTAAATTATCAAAAACCATATTGTTCTGATTTTGATTGCTTTCTTTTTCTACATACTGTGGAATGACAAGAACACTTAACACCTCATCAGATGTAGTTCTTATATGACATGCACCACTTGATGTTGTTTGCTGATTACTTTTCTCAATTGAAGCAGAACACCAAGTAATTTCAATAGGTGTAGAATTCAAAGCTATACTTTTAAATTCAGCCTCAATGGATGGGTACAACTCTACATAAGGTAACCATAATTGAAAATCAGATATAATAACTTTATAATTGGGATTTGCAACATCTGTGTATAACATATCATTATGACTATTTCTTTAAAATTCAAATGTAACTTTTATATCAGAAATTAATCTTCTAAAATCGTTGAGGAACCCAAAAAGTTGTCTTAAAGGAATCCAAAATTTTATTACATTACTGTTTTTTGTTAAAAGCCATCTCTGTCTAAATCCTTTATTATAAGAGGCATTTTCTTTTAATTTGATATCTGATCCTTTCTTTACATCTTTATTAGGATCATCTATTACTATTTTATCTTTATCAGCTGATTCTGATGTATCAACATAATACATCATATTTGTAGCCTCTGAAGTGGAATAATCTTTTGTGAAATTTATAAGTCCATTAATTTGATGAATTAATGAAGCACATTCAATATTAGAATCAGTTTGTTCTTTTCCTATAGTTAATGAAGCGGATCTAAACAGATTCCCACCATTTACAAATGTAACATTATCAGTTCCTATAGTATCATTATTATTTTTTACTATTTTACTTTCTAAGCATATATAACCGTTACTATATAATATAGGTGAATTTGTATCTTTAATAGTAAACTTATATTGATCAGATTCTTTTACATTAGTACTATCTTCATTATGTTTTATGTATTCATACTTAGCAATTTTATTACTATAATAATCTGGAATAGCTTTTAAGTCCCAAAGTTTTTCCATTTATTAGGATAAAAAACTCATTTATACCATTTCAAACCAGATCCATATCGATCCTGAATTTTCGTTTTAGCTAATATATCATTAACAGTTACAGGAGGTTTAGATAATATATTTTCAAGTTTATTTTGAATAACATTTTTAGCTTTATCTTCAATTGCTGTTTTTGCTGATTTACCTAAAACTTCTAATATTTTTTTTCCAAAAGTTTTAATTCCTTCAGTGAAGATATTACCACCATATCGTTTTGCATATAATCTATGTTTGTTATAATTCATTTATTAAGCTAAAATTAATCTATATAAAACTCTCATATTATTCAAGTCTATCAGTTCATTATCTTGATTCGTGATATACATTCGAATTCTATGAATATAATTTCGTCTATTAATGGGTAAAAATAAAGGATTTATTTCATCAATTTTTATTAAACTACCAGGAGGATTAGATGGCGTAAAGGAATACAAAATATCTGAATTAATATTATTATATAGAGCTCCTGTAATTACATCACAATGAATGTGTATGTCATCAACTCCTCTAGAAATGTTTGCCATATATTTTCCTTCTTGATGATTATCTTCATATATTTCTGATTCAAATCCTAAAATTTCATGTAATTTACTCTCTCTAAGATCAATTTTATATTCATCTTTTAATTCAATTATAAAGCGCTGTGTAGCGAAATTAGCTTTAAATTTAATTGGTGGTTCATCTCCAAATCGTTTTATTAAAAAGTTATTTAATTCCCTTAATGTGTAATTTCCATTATCTAAAGTTATTTCATGCCATAAACTACCATCAAAATACTTAAATGTATTATTTTCTTCATCAATATTGTTCCATGAAACCCACATAGACATAGATTTTAAAGCTATTTTTGAATTTTCATTAACAGGAATAGGTAGGACATATTCAATTGTAAAATCTTCTGATTTCTCAAAATTTTTGAATCTAAAATTAACATTTATTAAGCACAAAATCTTCATTATAACCACTTGGTTCTTGGGTAAAAGAATATAAAACTTCAACAGGTGATTTACCTTTATTCCTTTGAGTTATGTATTTCATACAATAAAAACCACATTTAACAGATGTTGGTTCTTGTAAAAAACTCGAATTATATCTAATTCCTTTATTAGATGTTTCAAGATATTTTACAATATTTTTAGGTATGAAAATGTTATTCAATTTAATGTCTTTATATTTATATTCTCCAAATGGATCAAAATATTCCACAAAATTATATTTAGGATCATTATAATAACAGACCCAATGAGTCCCAGGTCCTGTAGATATATCTAAATTAATAATTCCACTTTCAAATTTCTTAATCTTTTTAGGTAATAAATCTGATGTAAATATACCTCTGAATCCTTTTACATCTTTCATATTTTGTTCTATCGTTTTATTGGATATACCTCGTAATTCTGAAGAACTCCCTTTCCAGAATGTTTTTTTTTAAGGTGTGAACCTTTCGGTTTACAACCTGATCCAGTTACTTTACTTAAAGCTTTATTCACACCAAAACTAGCAGCACCAGATAAAGCACCAGTACCAAGAGCAGCTAAGATAGGGATCAAAAAGGGTAAAATACCTCCGTTTTTTCTTTAATTGTGTCTTACTTATAGTTATTCGTTTACCATTTTTAATTTGATTAATTTGAGTTTTTGTTAAATACATATCATGATTAGAACTTTTAGTTTTATCAATTTGCAATGTAATTTCTTCACCTTTCTTAACTGCTGATTTTAATTTGTTTTTCTGACCTTCACTCAAATAAATTCTTGATACAATATAATTACTCATTTATTAAGATAGAAACTTTGAATAATATTGTTTTACTTGCTCATTAGTCATTTTACCCTCTTTCAATAATAAATCTAGTATTTGAACTACTTGGTTATATACTTTCTTATTTTTAGTTCCCTTACATATTTTATCTGTTAATTTATCTAAAATATTAAGACCCTCACCCATATAGTAATTCCCCATTTTGAGAGCTTCTAATGCTCTAATATATTTTCGCACCTCAGCCATTTTATAATCGAAACGATCAATTTTTTTCTGTAATTTTTTCTTTTTTTCTTCATCTTTAGCATTATTAAGTGCTTTTACTTGAGGACCTTTTAGACGTCCGATTTCACTGTTTTTTTCATTTGCTTGATTTATTATTTCATCAATCTCTTCATCAGATTTATTAACTAATTCTGAAGATAAATCAAATCCTAACTTTTTTTAATAACTGATACATTCAAGTTTTTGTTTAAGTTAATTTTATGAATTCCTGCTTCTCTCTCATACATTTCTTTAGCATCTGAAATAGGTTCTTCAACATCTTCTAAGGCAGGAAATCTTGAAGATTCTGCAATTGGTTGAAATGAAAGTTCTTCAATTGCATTTTGAATAGCTTTTAAATTTTCTTTTCTAGATACATCTTGATATTCTAATTTTTCAACTATAGGTTTATGAAATTTTGTGATTGCCTCTTCATATCCTAAATCTTCTAATTGCTTTTCCTTATTTCGTTTTCTTAGTTCAGCATTTACTTTTGCTAATTTTAATAAATCTTGTATCACTTTACTCATTTATTTAACTGAAAATTTGCTTCCAAGCAAATTATTTTACTTCCAAGCAAATTATTTTACTTCCAAGCAAATTATTTTACTACCAAGCAAATTATTTTACTACCAAGTAAATTATTTTACTTCCAAGCAAATTATTTTACTTATATAAATGGAAGATTTTGAACAAATTGAAGAATATTTATCTTTTGCTGAAATGGCATTATATCTAGCTGAATGTTATTTATCTCAAGGAATACCAGCTGAAGACTTATTATTTGAAGCTGAAATGTTTATTGAAGATGCTGAATTTCTATTAAATAAATATGATTAAGCCTTGCAGCATTAAACTAAAAGATTATTCAGAACCAGAAGAATTTATAGATCCAAATCAAAATCCAATATTACCTATTCATCCTTTTAAACTTTTAATAACAGGATCTTCAGGATGTGGAAAAACAAATTTACTATTAAATTTAATATATGATCATTTAAATTTTGATGCATTATTCATATGTGCAAAAGATATTAACGAACCTAAATACTCTAAATTAAAAGAAAATTACTCAATGTTTGATGATATAGAAGAGGAAGACATTTTAAAAATAAAGGAAAAGAATAAAAATAAGTTATTAAAATTATTTAAAAAGTTTAAGAAAGAAACATTATTTAGTTCAGACATAAATGAATTTATTACTGTAGATGACTTAGATCCTTCATTAAAAAATCTAGTTATTTTTGATGACTGTGTAAAAGAAAAAGATCAAAACGAAATTGAAAAATTTTTTATAAGAGGAAGGAAGAAAAATGCATCCATTATTTATTTATCACAGACCTATTATTCAACACCTATTGATATAAGAAAAAACTGTGATTACTTTATATTTTTTAAACTTCAGCACAGAGAAATTAAACAAATTATTAGAGAAATTGATGGTGATTTTAATATAGATCCTTATCAAAAAAGTATTAAAAAACCTTATGATTTCTTCATGTTAGATTTGAAAAATCCTCATATGAGATACAGACATAACTATGATCCTATATAAATGGAAGAATATTTAGAAAAGAAAATGTATGTATACAGAAAAAGTTTTAATTACTATAATAAAATTAGTATATCATTATCAGTAGGCAAATTTATATTTAGTGCTTCAGGTTTATCAGCTTTTGCATTTATTCCTTTAGCAGCACTTTCTTTAGGAGCAGGAGTCATTGAAGTTGTTGATAAAACTCTAAATATTTCAGAAAGAAAAGAAGAATATAAACAAGCTTACAAATTTTATAAACAGATATTAAATTTAATAAACGCTAATTCAATTTCAGAACAGGATGCTTACGTTAGAGAAGAGGATTTTATAAAAAATATGAAGTATTTTCCTTTAGAGAAATATGTAAAACAAACGCAACTAAATGGTTATAGATATGTAAAATAGATTTACAGATAAATAAATGATTCATATATTCAAAGAAATTAAAGGTACTGGTTATATAATAACAGGAGGTGATATAGTAGGATGGTTACAAGATAAATTAAATCCACCTGAAATGCATATACCAGGGTACCAGTATTGTGGCCCATTTACAAAATTGGAAAAGAGATTAAAAAGAGGTGATCCAGGAATTAACAGAGTTGATAAAGCTTGTAAAAAACATGACGTAGCTTATAGTAAAACTAAAGATACTAAACAGAGACATATTGCTGATCAAGAACTCTTAAACGATTTAGATTCAATTGAAAATACTACAAGTGGATTCTATCCATTAGGAGAGAAACAAGCTAGAGCTGTTATAAAACCAATTATAAAAGCAAAGAAAACATTTGGTTTAGGAATTTCATCCTATATGTATTGCTTAAAGTGCAAACAGAAAACTGAAACTAAAGATATTCAAGAAACAGTAGCTAAAAATGGTAGACCCATGGCAAAAGGAAAGTGTAAAGTTTGTGGATCTAAAAAGAGTGTTTTTTAAAGACGTAGACCTTAAAAATATTTATTATACACCAGAAACTGGTTATTGTGGTATTAATGAATTACAAAGAAAAACTAAATTACCCAGGAAAGATATAGAAGAGTTTTTACATGAACAAGATGTATATACAAAACATAAACCACTTATTCATAGATTTAAAAGAAGAAGAATTTATGTTTCTCATGTCAATGACCAATTTCAAGCTGACCTTATAGATATGCAAGAATTTAAATCCTTTAATAATGACACAAATTATATTTTATCAGTGATTGATATATTCAGTAAATATGCTTGGACAATTCCGATTAAAAGAAAAACAGGTGAAGAGGTAACTAGAGCATTTAAAAAAATATTTAAAGAAAGAAAACCAGAAAAACTTCAAACAGATAAGGGTACAGAGTTTATAAATAAACAAACTCAAAAGTTATTCAAGGATGAAAATATTCACTGGTTTACAACTGAGAATATTGAGATTAAATGTGCTGTTATTGAAAGATTCAATAGAACTTTAAAGACTAAAATGTGGAAGTATTTCACAGCAAATAATACTAGAAAGTGGTTAAATGTACTAGATAAATTAATTAAGAATTATAATAATTCTTATCATAGATCCATTAAAATGACACCTATAGAAGCAAGTAAGGAAGAAAATGAATTAAAAGTTTATAATAATTTGTATAAAGAAAAAGAGAAAAATAAACCAAAATATCAAAAAGGAGATAAAATAAGAATTTCAAAATATAAAAGAGAATTTAAGAAAGGTTATCTTCCAACATTTACAGAAGAAATATTTATAATTTCCGATATATTGAACACAGATCCTCCGACATATAAAATAAAAGATTTAAATAATGAAGAAATTACAGGAACATTTTATGAAAAGGAACTGGTTAAATATGATAAGAAAGATGAGGTTTATAAGATTGAAAAAATTATTAGAAAGAAAGGAAATAAATACTTAGTTAAATGGTTGGGATATCCTGATGAATTTAACAGTTGGGTTGACGCTGTAATTTGAAATTTTTTTGCAAAACGCCCCTTCGGAGGAGGGTCTATGCTTTATTTTTTTTTATTTTATTTGTACCTGGCCAGCCAGGTACGTATGGGCGTTTTAGACCCTCCACCGGTTGTTATTCACACTCTACCATCAGATGTTATTCACGCACACGCTCTACCGTGAACCCAAACTCTGATTTCAAAGTTTAGGACAGGGAGCCATTCTACCGTACCGAGATTCGAACCTGAGACCTTTTGCATGCATGCCTGACTCGCTACCAATCGGCCAACACAGGCCGATGAATTCTTGCTTGAAACATATATTTACGTTTCAAGCAAGAGAAACTTGGCGATGATCCAAAGTTGTTACGTAACGCAGAACTGCTTCTTTCCGAGGACATAACCGCGCGCCGTGGAGAGTATTTTGGCAGCTGTTCAACTCTGGTTATGTAAACATTTTCGCTCGCAGCTTATCAGTAATGACTACATCTAAGCAAGAAAGAGATTTAATTGCTTGTGCTACCATCTATATGTGAAAGAAAAAACTGTATTTCAGTATTTAAAGATATAATTTCTTAGGTAGGAATTATTAACGATTTAAAATAAGATATACGTGAAAAAGTATTTAATAACATGATATCTAATAAATGGCTTCATTAAAAGATGTATGTTATGAACAAATCAAAGATAATTACTGGTATGGTCTATTTGGAGATTTTAAAATTATAATAGATAAAAATACTGGATACTTTAATGCTACAAAATTATGCAAACAAGGTGGTAAAAAATTTAAAAAATGGTTAGAGAATAAACAATCTCAAGAATTAATAAAATATTATAAAAATTGTGGTGGCCCGAATTCGGGCCGCCATAAAAATGATCAAATGTATGAAATAAGAGAAGGAACAGGTAAGAATATTATTAATGGAACATATGTTAAGCAGGAATTAATTTTAAATATATCTTGTTGGGTTTCAAACGATTTTTATGATAAAGTTAACAAGATTGTTAAAGACTATTACATTAAAAAATTCAATGATAAATACAAGAATGATAATGAAAAATTAAATAAGAAACTAAATAAGATAAAAAAGAAAATGGAAAAATTAAAACTTGAAAATGAAAAATATAAAGAAGTAGAAGAGGATATAACACCTAAAACTGCTAATTCTAAAAAGCTTCATATGTTTACTATCATACAGAAAAATAAAGAAAACTCTGATTATCCTTATTATGTAATCAGATGTCAAAGAGATAAAATGAATAAAACTATTGGTAATTTAAAAATAAAGTATCCAGATTTAAATACAGTATATGAAATAAAATATAATCCTAATTCTATTAATTTATTTAACAGAGTTAAAGAAAATATATCATACATAGAAACTAAATTTAATCATCTTAATATTGTTAATGATCATACTATTGATAATTTAAAAGAGGCTATTAAAAGAATAACTAAGTTCTAAAAAGTTTTTAATAAAATGATATCTAATAAATGGATAATGATATTGAAGAAGCGAATTAATTACTTTTCTTATTCATCTTCAGAAGAAGAACAAATTGAAATTCCTGAAAATTTTAAAAAAGTAATGAAACAAATAAAAAGAATGAAATATGATGAAGAGGAAGACTGTTATTATATAGATTATAATAAATATTTAAAAAGTAGATATGTTAGTAGAATAAGATATTTTAATCAGTTTAAAAGAAAAAGTAACCTTAAATTTAATAAGGAAGCAGAAGATTTATTTTTAAAATTATTGGATTTTATGTACTATGAGAAAAATTTAAAATATGTATATTTTATTAAAAAAATTTGTGACTATTATAATATATCAAATGATATTAAAATTAATATAAATCCAAAAAATGAAAAGATCTGGGAAGACTTTAAAGCAGCAAGCTTTTCAGCTTAAAGCAAAGTATTTATAAAATTTGTTTCCTAATAAATGGAGAACAAAACATGCAAAAGTTGTAAACAAACAAAATCTATTGATGAATTTTATGTTCTACATCGTTATGGTAAAGTTGATAGACAGCATTTTTGCAAATCTTGTCAGTGTATAATTTTGAATAGAAAAATAAATTGTGATTGTGGTAAACAATATACTTATACTCATAAACAAAGACATTTAAGAAGTGAATTGCACAAACGTCGTTTAGCTTTTATCACTTTTTGATTTCGAAAATCCCTTTATAAATTTACTCCCTAATAAATGGATAAAGCTTTGAAGCCTGTTATTGTGCATCTTAAAAGTGCTCTGAATGCTATTAGTGTTCAGAAACTTAGAAATGCTTTAAAAAGATTAAATATCAAAAAACGAAATGTAAAAAAAGATGATTTAATTAAATCGTTGATAAAATATATTAGAAATACAGGTGATTATAAGTCTGTTTTAGTAGATATCCTTGGATTAGATACATCAGAATATTTAGATCGAAAAAGAAAAATATTTATTAATCATCCAGAGAGAAGAAATAGAATTAAAAAATTATTTGATTCTTTTAATTTAAAATTCAAAGATAACAAATTGAAACCAAGAAAAGAAAAGAAAATTAAAACAGCTGTAAATCTTGAAAAATTATTTAAACCTGATTATGAAATTATTGAAACAAAAGGAAAATATATTAAAAAATATATGGTACATAGAAAGAATTATAGAGTAGCTGGAGTAAACATTAAACCTGAACAATATTTCAATATTTTACAATATATATTTAGAAAAGCAATTGGTAAAATTCAAGGTAAAGTAGATATAATTGTATATAATCCTAAACTGAATAAACCATTTCATGATAAAATGATGTATACTAAGGATGCCTATGAGCTATATATTTATAAATTATCTGATCAAATTGAATATAAGGAATTAGAAATAACTGATTGTATATTTGATTTTAATGTAATTGAATTACCTTCAGGAGGTAAACATATAAAGATAATTAATGATGAAACAATAGAAAATAAAAGAAGTATCTGTCAGATAAAAAATGATGATAACATATGTTTAGCTAGATCAATTGTAACTGCTCTATCTATTCAAAATCCTAAGCTATTATGTGATAAATTGAATCATAATGAATTATCAAAAAATGATATTAGATACATCAAAATGGGTAGAGTTTTACAAAAATCATTAGCTGTAAAATTACATGAACTATGCAATATTCCATTAGAAATATGTTGCTTAGAAGAGGTTAAAATATTTGAAGAATTCTTAGATATTCAGATAAATATATTTTGCAGAGAGAATTTTAATGAACGTATATATAGTGGTAAATATAAATCTACATGTATTTACATATTGAAAAATAGAAATCATTTTGATGTAATTACTTCTGTTAAAGGATTTTTAGGAAAAGAGAATTACTGTGATTATTGTCAAATAAGCTATAAAAGATCAGATCAACACAGATGTCCTCTCAAATGTGATAGATGTTTTAAAACAGATAGTAACTGTAATGGTGAAGAGATATTTTGTAAAAAATGTAATCGATTATTTAAAGGTGAGGAGTGTTTTGATAACCACAAAAGAAAAAATAAGAAAGGTGTTAGTGTATGTAAATGTCTATGGAAATGTTTAAAATGTAAAAGAATTATTAATCGATATGAGAGAAAACCCAAAGAGCATGTATGTGGTGAAAAGAGATGTAAAAATTGTTGGAAATATGTATTACATGATCATAAATGCTATATGAAACGTAAAGATGCTAAAGGTGGTAAATGTGAAAATGATTGTCCTAAGTTAACAAGAAATCGAAAAGATTGGTGTGAAAAATGTAGATATGAATATACTGAGAAATATATATTCTTTGATGTTGAAACTAAACAAGAAACAGGAACTCATGAAGTTAATCTAGTTGTATGTCAAATGTATGATGGTAGTGAAAAGATATTTGAAAATGAAAATGATTTTTGTAATTGGTTATTTCAACAAAAACATTTTGGATATACTGTACTAGCTCATTATGGTAAAGGCTTTGATTTTCAATTCTTAGCTAAATACTGTTTTAAAAACAAAATAGAAGTGTTTACTATATATAATGGAAATAAACTCAATTATATGCAGGCATCTGGATATAATATAAGATTCATAGATTCAATCAATTTTACTATGATTCCATTAAGAGATTTTCCAAAAACATTTGGGTTAGAAGAGATGGCAAAAGGTTATTTTCCTCATTATTTTAATAAAGAATGTAATCAAAATTATATAGGTAAATACCCTGAAAAACATTACTATGGATGTGATTCTATGAAATCTGAAGAGAGAAATGAATTCTTAAAATGGTATGAAACTGTTAAAAACGATACGTTTGATTTTCAAAAAGAATTTGTTAAATACTGTAGATCAGATGTAGATATTTTAAGAAGAGGATGTTTAGAATTGAGAAGATTATTCTTAGAAATCGCAAATATCGATCCATTTAAATATGTAACTCTAGCAGGTGTATGCATGAGTATTTATAGAGATAAATTCTTAAAAAAGGTACAATTGCCATAGATGATGATACAATTCAAAAAGACAAATATAGTAAAAAATCAATTGCTTGGTTAGATTATCTGTCTAAAAAGAATAATATCAATATTCAACATGCATTAAATGGTGGAGAGAAAAAATTAAAATTAGGTAAGAAAATTTATAAAGTAGATGGATTTTATGAAAACACAGTGTTTCAATTTCATGGATGTCACTGGCATGGATGTAATAGATGTTATAGAGAATCAACTATAAATGAACAGAATCAGATATGTATGAAAGACTTATATAAAAGAACTAAGAGGATTCAAAAGAAGATTTTAAAAGCTGGATATGAATTAATTGTTATATGGGAATGTGATTTTAATAATAATAAAGAAATTAAAAAATATATAAAAAATGAATGGAATAGAGATTTCGTGGAACCTTTAAATCCTAGAGATGCATTTTATGGGGGTAGGTGTGAGCCTACTAAATTGAAATATGAATTTAAAAATAATGAAAAAGGTAGATATATTGATGTATGTTCACTGTATCCAACTGTAAATTACTTTGATAATTATCCAATTGGTCATCCTGTTAAGATATTTAATCCTGAAAAATTTGATAAAGAATGGTATGGTTTCATCAAATGTAAGGTCTTACCACCTAGAAATTTATATCATCCAGTGTTGCCAATTAAAGATGAAAAATTGATGTTTGCTCTTTGTAAATCATGTTCTAAAACTATCAAATGTAATCACTTTAAAACTGTTGTAGATAAAAAGAAATGTAAAGAATGCTTTGAAATTAGAAATAAGGAGTGTAATCATAAAAGAGACGAAAGATGTTTCACTAGTACATGGACTACTGATGAAATGAATTTAGCAATTAAAAAAAGATATAAAATTTTAAGAATATATGAGGTTTGGAATTTTGAAAATAAAACTGATGAACTATTTAGAGATTACGTTAAAATGTTTTTGAAAATCAAATTAGAAACAGATGATAAATGGTCTGAAAACTTTAAAAGTGAAAAAGAATATAAGAAGACAGTTTACAAGAAATTAGATATAAAATTAGAAAAAATAGAAAAAAATCCAGGAATGAGATTTATAAGTAAGATATGTTTGAACTCATTATGGGGTAAGTTTGGACAGAGAAAAAATATGAAACAGACTAAATACGTAATGGATTTAGATGAATTTTATAAAATTATATTAGATGATAATCTCAAAGAATTAAATATGATATTTATGAATGATGACTGTGTAGAAATGACTTATAAAATGAAAGATGAATATGTTAAAAATAACTTCAATACTAACGTTTATATAGCAGCTTTCACCACTAGTTCTGCTAGAATTAGATTATATAAAATGCTTGATAAATTACGTGAAAAAGTGATTTATAAAGACACAGATAGTGTTGTGTATATAGATGATGGAACTAATAAAATCAAAACAGGATGCATGTTAGGAGAATGGACAGATGAATTGGGAGAGGACAAATATATGAAATCCTGGATAGCTGGTGCACCAAAAGACTACGGATACATACTAAATGATGGAACTGTAAAAGGTAAAGTTAAAGGATTTAAAATGAGCTATGAGAATGAAAATATTTTGAATTTCAATGATAGAATGAAAGTAATAACAGGTGAAACAGATTACTTAGAAATATCAAATAATCAGTTTAAGATACAAAAAGATAGAAATATAGCTGTAGATACACTGAACAAGAAATACATGTTTGGATTTGATAAAAGAAGAATTCTAGATGATTTGAATACTGTACCTTTTGGATATGTATTTAAAAAAAGTGAGTAAATATAAACAATGAATGATATAATTGTGATTATAAATATTCAAGGATTTGTGCTCCCAAATCGTAAGATAGCAAGAGAGATAAGTTGGGTACACTCAAAACTGAATATTGGTGAAACAATATCAGTGTTCACACCTGACTGCAAATTAGATGAACAAGAATTGAATATCGTACGTAAGTGTGTTTTAGATGTGCATGGACTGAGATTTAAAAGATATCCAAATAGCAAAGAACTATGGATTAATAATTGTGAGGTAAAGAACTATATTAAAAACCTGTACCATATTTATGGTGGTACATTTGCATATAAAGGAGGAGTAATGGAAAAAGAGATGCTTGAAGATATTCCATCTGTTGATTTAGATATACCTAAATGTCCAAGAGTTTTAGGCCCCGGATGCTCTATGTATAGATGTATGCATTATAAGAATTATATTTCAAAAAATGAAAACTTATAAATGGATTTAATGGGTGACCTTAGAGCTCTATACTGTTCTTCAGATAAAAAATATAGTAACGAAATATCTCAATTCGCTCATTTTTGTGATGACTTGATTCATATGTATAGAGATAATTACAAGTTTTCAGATATTCTAACTATAGTTTATAAATATTTAAAAAAGATAAAAAGAATAATTGAAAAAAAGAAAAAAACGAGGAAATTAAAAACAAAGGATTAGAAATTTTAAATGAGTTTGTAAGTTATTGTAATTTACAGTTCTCATCACATGTATTCAAAAGCCTTTAAAAAAATAAAACCTTATAAATGGATGAGTTCAATAGCATCAGATTATTTACAGAAACACAGAAATTAAAAGATTTGAATCCTGGAGATTATAAATTGATGTCACTGAAAAAAATCCAAACGAAATTCGGAGATACAACTATTGCAAAAATAGAAGTCAATGATGAAGAAAAAGAATATTATCTTAGAAAATGTCACGGAAAACTATCTGACAGTGCAATTAAAAAAATTAATAAAGGTAATTATATATTCAGATTCAGAGGTAAAATTGATGATCTATATTATGATTATGAATTAGTAAAAACTTAAAAAAACGAATTCTATTAAAATGAAAGTTCACTTCGATCCTAATGTCATATATGTAGGAAATGAAAAGGTATATGGGAAACATATGCAGTTGATCGAGAGAGGTTCAAAAGAAGAATTACCGAAACAGAAAATAAAATTATCTTTAAAGAGAAATGAAGTACTACATAACAAAACCTTATATTATTGAATTCGTTTAAATCTTTGTAATATTTTTAATTAAATCTTGAATTTGTTTAATCTTCCTAAATTTTTAATCTTCCTATAAGGGGTATCCATTTTGGGTACCCCTTTTTTTAATGCATTTTTAAAAAGTAGTTTGTTTTACAACTTTTCTATTGATCACTAAATCCATCATTTCATCACTTTCAAAGCTATTCAAAGCTCAAAATGATTGCAATTGTTCAAAAAAGTCGTCAAATATCATCAAAAATGCGTGTTTTTATGATGTCTGTTTTTATGAAAAAACAGAGTAAAAACTTCAATTTTCAAAAATCTGATGTTTTTGACTATTTTATGCCCAAAAATCAATGCTTTTTAATGAAAATAAGGTGTTTTTGATCATAAAAAGCCTTAAAATGTTCGTGATTATTGAGGTCTGAAAAATCAAAAAATGCCTAATTTTGAGGTTTTTATGTGATTTTGGTGTGTGCCATAGTAGCCCCTATATACTACTTGCTTCGTCGCATTCTCTCTAATATATCTCCTCAATATCTTGAAATATTTTTCCTTTCAAATAGTATTTAGAAAAGAAGTCGCAGGAAGCGAGTTTTGGCGAATACGGTGGCTGTCAGAACTGTGCAATGCGGTGCTACGCAAGAAACTTCTGCACAGTTTGCGCTGCATGGGCAGACGCGTTGTCATGGCGGAATTGCCAATCTCATGCAATGCAGGCCTTTTGCGACGAGCTGTGTCCCTCAAACATCGCAAAACTTGACAGTAGTACCCATTGATTGTCTGGCCTGATGGAGCGTATTCATCCGGTACAATTCCCTCATGATTTAAAAAACATTCAACATAGTCTTGATATTGCTGCTGCTCTGTCGTGCTTTCTTTGGGTCTGGGAGAGTTTGTGGTCTTTCTAAACTCTTCCAGGTATGAATAAAGGGTCAAAATGAAATAGACAAAATACCTCAACAGGGAGTGTGGTCATCCCTCACAGCGATGCAGGCCTCACAGCAATGTTTCATCCTGTTGATTGATTCTACAAGCTCAGTAGGTAGCAATGACCAATGCTCGAGCAAAACTTGTCAAAGCCGCTCTAGGACTTACAGATGGGGTTGAGGGAAGCAACACATTTTCCTAGAGAATCCCAAACATGTTTGATTAGATTAAGATCGGGAGAACTGGCTGTTCAATCCATACGGACAATTGTCTCCTCCTGAAGACATTGTTCTACTAGTCTTGCTCGGTGGAGACGACCGTTATCGTCTCGTAGGGGAATGTATCTCCTGTGGCACCTGCATAAGAGCAAACATATGGGTCCAGGAGAATATCCCAATAGCGTCGCGTATTCATGGTTCCTCTTGGAAGCACAGATGTCTGTGCGTTGGCATAACGAGATGCCAACTCAAACCAGCACGATACCACCGGCATAAGTGACCCTTACACGGGTCGTAGAGAGATGACAGATCCTTTCGCTCCAGATCAGAGCCCGCCAGATATTACTCTACAAAGCTAATATGGACTCATCTGTGAATACCACTGAGCTCCATTGATTTTCATTCTAATTGAAGTCTCCCTGTTCAAACGTTCTTCCTTTTAATTGAGTGGGGGATAGGAGGCACACAAAGTGCTGGTCTCCTAGAATAAACACCTCGTTCATGAAGTCTTCTGCACACAGTGGAATTAGATACCACCGTTCCTGTAGCCGTAGCAAGGGCAGATAGAAGCTGCATAGGAGTAGCACACTGTTCCTCCCCGCAGTTAATAGGAGATATTGGTCATCTACAAATGTTGTAGCCCCAGGCCTTCCTGTACCTTCGGGAATCTGATTGCGTATTTTGAAATTGGTTGCAGTCTGTGTGTGGACCACAAGAGGACTCGCATGCAGCCATTCTACAATTTCCATCTGACTTTGGCCTGCCTCTAGTTTTTCGATTGCTCTCCATCACTTCATCTCTTAAATGTCTTGCAGCTATTACAACAAATCTGCTGTCTGAAAATTCTTTCTCTACACTCTGCATACAATGTGACGCACACCTCCGCAAAAGCCCCTTATATGCTGCTGCTCAGATACAGGTAATGTACAAAAAACGTCACTCATAAGGTGTTGGACCGCAACGAGAAGCAAGAATGTTATTCGGTGTGGCATAGAGTTAGCGACAGTCTGACTCTCTGTAGGCGTGATTTTGTACCATTCGTGCATAAAATACGGTTGGATTCCCCAGATTTCGTAGGAGAGGGAAAAAGCTGACAAACGTCGTACCAAAATGGCCCATGCATACTAAATTGGATTCAGGTCAGGAGACTGGCACGGCCATTGTCACCACAAGGCACTTCAGTGGCATGTTCGTCGAACTATTTCACGACATATACCGAAGTTTCGCGCATTTCCAACACTTTCACAAAAAATCGAGATTTTTCTGATTTATCCTTAATATATGAAAACCAATGTACATGATAAATTGTTAAGCTTTGTTACCCGTATTAGCATTTTTGTTATTGAATTTATTGGTTTAATTTCTTTTATAAAAAAGGTATTTAAAACTATTTGCAAAATTTAAATGGGAAAATTTTCACTTACATCTTTAACGTTATATTTTTGCAAGTTCCTTCATATTTTAAAATATCCTTTTCCGTTAGAGTAGGCAAGCTCTAAGGCTCCAAAGATGGGAAATTATTCAGTTTCTTGTACACTGATAAACCTCTCTAATTTGTGTCACACGAGGAGCGTTCGAAAAGTCACAAGGTTGACCTTGAACATGTTGGTTGGCGGCTGACTCGAGCATTGAATCATCCTTCAGTTATATTACACTCACGCCACGTCTCTGTTTCAGCATTTGAGATGGCGCCACAGTGCATTGAAGTCCATAAGGTGACAATGGGTGAGTGGCAGATGAAATGGCGGAACCGAGCGGTGATTGAAGTTTTGATGAAGGAAGGTGGAACGCCATGCAGTATTCATGAACGGATGGTCCGTGTGTACGTCGATGGTGCACCTTCATATGCCATAGTCGAAAGATGGGCTGCTCTCTTTAAACGGGGAAGAGACTCATGGAAAGAAGACCCTCGCAAGGGATCCTCAGTGGAGGTGACCACAGATGAAATGTACTTGTCGGAAGAACAACTCCCGAAGAGAAAAAATAAATAAAATCCGAGCAGCTGTGGAGACGATTCTATCAGAGGGCGCTGTCACTCCGTGAGAAGCGAGAGGAGAAAAAAATCGCGTGATTTGAACTCGGAAAAGGAGAGGTCATGTGTTTTGAACAAGGTGGAACTCAAGATGAAAAATAACGCTGGTGTTTTATGTTACGTGTCTTTAGTATGTGTACGGTCGGTCATCTGTTTGTGTTAATTATATGTTAGATGTTTATTTGAGTCTCGTGTGAATTCCTTGTGTCAACAGCGGAAACACGAATTTCCTTTGGATTAATGTGCTATTCATCATCATCATCATTGTCAACCATTATCAATCCACTGCTGGACGAAGGTCTCCCCAAGTTTCCTCCACAACGGTCTGTCTTGTGCCAGTCTCCTCCATGTCACCCCTGCATACTTTCGAATTTCATCCACCCATCTCCCATGTGGTCTTCTTCTGGGTCTTTTCCTGTCCCTTGGGATCCAATCTAAAATTTCGGCTGTCCATCGATGATCTGTACTTCTGGCAGTATGTCCAGCCCATTGCCATTTCAGGGATTTAACTCTGATCATGATGTCTTCCACTCTTGTCATTTTTCGGATCCACGAGTTCCTCTTCTTATCTCTCCTGGTTACACCAAGTATGCACCTCTCCATGCTTCTTTGAGTTGTCTGCAGCCTTTGTATGTCTCTTTTAGTTAAGGTCCACGTCTCTGCACCATACGTAAGCACTGGAAGGATGCATTGATCAAACACTTTTCTTTTAAGACATAATGGCATATTGCTCTTGAAAATTATGCTGTTTCTTCCAAAAGCTCTCCAGGCAAGTTTTGTACGCCGATTAATTTCTTCATCAATGTGACCCTCACTTGATATCTGCTGTCCAAGATAAACGTACGTATCTGTTATCTCAAGCTTTTCTCCATCAATCGATAAATCTTCATTTCTTGTAAAAGCATTGAACATCACTTTTGTCTTCTGAAAGTTCATTTTTAATCCCACTTCTTTACTCTTGTCAGCAAGTTCCTGGATCATACTCTGCAGCTCTGATGGGGTAGTTGCAAAAATGACTACGTCATCAGCAAAACGAAGGTGGGTTAGATAATCTCCATTAATCTTTATCCCCTTGTTTTCCCAGCTCAG
Source organism: Macrothele yani (assembly GCA_039090855.1). Lineage (NCBI taxonomy): Eukaryota > Metazoa > Arthropoda > Arachnida > Araneae > Macrothelidae > Macrothele > Macrothele yani. The sequence goes on along the minus strand of CM076996.1, from coordinate 102,745,196 downwards.
TGACTGAAAAACACCCTCCAATGTGGCATTAAAGAGCTTCGGAGATATGGTGTCACCTTGTCTCACTCCCTTTCCAATTTTTATGTGTGTTGTATTTTCAAACAGTCTAATCTTTGCACTTGCATTTTCATAGATGTTATTAATAATATTAATGTATGCATCTTCAATACCGCAGGTTTTCAGAGCCATTGTAACTGCTGATGGTTTCACCGAATCAAAGGCTTTTTCATAATCGATAAAAGCCATGCACAATGGAAGTTCATATTCCCTCGCTCTTTCAATTAGTTCTCTCAGCACATGGATATGATCTATTGTGCTGTAGCCACTCCTGAATCCAGCTTGTTCTCTCGGTTGAGCCATGTCCAGTGTTACCTTCAAGCGGTGCGAAAGAACTTTAGTGAAGATTTTATAAACTACTGATAGGAGGCTGATAGGTCTGTAGTTTCCGAGATCCTCAATGTCACCTTTCTTATGTAGCAGGATCATTGTAGCGGTGTTCCAATCCTCAGGAATCTTTCCTTCATTAAGGCATCGAGTGAAAATTTGGGCGAGTACTGTTTCGATTTCTCCACTTGCTTCTTGTATTATCAACTGATATATAACGACCTCAACACCCGCGATTCCAGAGCCGTCGTCCAAAAACGAATGGCAGGTAAGAAGTCTTTTTTTTTCAATATTGTTCATTCCTGATTGATTTGAACGGCGACACGTTACATATGGCATCCCTGCCGGGATTTTGGAGTTGAGGTATTTTGAACATATAGCACAGAATTCGTAACCGAGAGAATTCTTCCGTTTGTTGATATTCTGATATATTGTTTCGAACGAAAAGATGGCCGAAGAAATTAGAGCTAGATTGAGACAGAAACGCGGCGTGATGAGAACTTCCGTTACCAAAATTGTTAAGCGATTGGAAGCGGAACTTCAACTAACTGATGTGGATATAGATAATCTTAAAGAATTCTTAGAACATCTGAATGAAAAATCAACAGAACTAAAATTGATTCCGAACTGGAAAAGGTTTTAGACCCAGAGGAATTGGAGTCTGAGTTAGAAAGTGCTGAAGAATATCGTGAAAAAAATAACTACATGGAGATATGGAGCGTCCAAACGAGTTCATATATAAAGCAAAATGTTGTGAATAACTGCGTGTCTCATGGTCAGAGCCCCGAGCTAGATGAATCGAAAATAGAACAACGAGTGGGGGACTTTGTGACTATAAAATTGCCGAAGCTATCTATTTCCAAGTTTTATTAGGATAAGAGTCAATAGCTTACATTTTGGAATTCTTTTGAATCGGCGATTCATGAGAACGATTCTTTGAACAAAGTAGATAAATTTAATTATCTTAAAGCTCACTTAGGAGGAACGGCTATAAACTCTGTACAAGGATTTGCGATCACCCCGGGAAATTACGACATTGCTGTAAACATGTTAGAAAAGCGATTTGGGAGAAAGGATTGGTTAATAAATGCACATATGAGTAACTTGCTTGATCGTTCCCCTCTCAGGAATTCCAGTGATATCGGAACATTTCGAAAGTTGTTTGATAATGTTCAAACGCAAATAAAAAGTTTAGAGTCGCTGGGAGTTTTGTCAGACACGTATGGAAATTTTATGTGTCCGATGCTGTTGAAAGTGCTTCCCCCTGATCTGATCTTAGAATTCAACAAACAAAGTACCAATGCCAGTTATGACATCAAAGATCTGATTGAATTTTTGAGGAAGAAACTGGCCTCTAGGGAGCGTACCAGTGCTAGTGTTTCGGTCACCAGAGACTGGCACTACAGTTTTCCAGCCACCCTTGCTCCTCGGTCAGGTGACTGTGACCGGAAACTCTCACGTGACTCGAGAGAAAAGGGAAAGACACCGACAGCAGCTGAGCTATTCAACACTGAACTGAAAGAAAAGAAAAAACTCGTTTGTGTTTTTTGTGACAAGCCGCATTCAAACTCTGAGTGCAAAGAAACTCGAAATCTGTCTCTAGAGGAAAACAATCTATTCTATTAAAAAGGGGGTGCTGTTTTAGGTGCCTTAAACCAGGATACGTTTCACGTTCTTGTAAGGTAAAAGTTACCTGCTCACACTGTGGTAATAGACATCTATCTGTTATGTGTTTTCATAAACACGAAGAGAAAGATAATAAACCAGAAAATAATAAAGAAAATGATAAAGCTCTGGAAGCCAGTGTTTTGACTAACAATTCCTGTTCCAAGGCGGTGTATTTGCAGACTTTAATTGTTTGTATTAAGGAGAATGATATCAGTCGTTATGTACGAGGGATTATTGATACAGGTAGCTCGAGATCATATGTAAGTGAATTTGTCGCTAAAGCACTGAAGTTAAAATGCAAAGGGGAAGAAAAAGTCGTTCATAGACGTTTTGGAGGAATAGAAAAAAGTGAAAAGCACAAAAGATATTCGATTCAATTAAGCAATATTGACGGCGATTATATTTGCAAACTAGAGGTGATGGATCAAAAAATAATCTGTGATTTCATTCCGAAGTTAGAGGACTCTAAATGCATAAAAGAACTGACAAATCGTGGAGTTTTCATTGGCGATATTTCCATAAATTAACATGACTGTCTGTATGTGATAGATCCGAAGGAAATTCATATTCTGATAGGAGCTGACTTAGCAGGGAAGTTATTTACAGGTGAATTGAGCACATTTCCAATGGATTGGTGGCAGTAAACACGCGTCTGGGATGGACGTTTATGGGAAAAACAGAAGAAAAGGAAGCCAGTAAACCCAATGTCCTTATATCTCTCCACGTTGGCGAATTAAACCTTTCTGATTTGTGGAGACTTGATATTTTGGGGATTCTCGATCCAGGTGAAAAGATCGTGAGAGAGAAGCTCGAAGACGCTGCTAAAGATCATTTTATTCGTAATGTTTTAAGAGACGAAGAAGGAAAATGTATGGTTTGTTTGCCATGGATTCAAGATCACCCTCCTCTGTCGGACTGCAGGGAGATAGCAGTTAAAAGATTGAAGGGCCGTGTTAAATCCTTAGAACGGACTGAGAAGTTAGATGCTTATGAAGATGTTTTCCGGTAGTGGCTGAAGGAGGGCATTATAGAAGTTAAATCTCCTGAGGAGAATGTAAAAACTGAGCATTTTTTACCTCATCATCCTGTTTTCAAGGAGATCTCAACGACCAAAGTGAGACCCGTCTTTGATGGCTCGGAGAGAGGGAATAATTCTCCTTCCATTAACGATTGTCTGGAAAAGTGACCGAATGTTATAGAACTTATACCCTCGATTATAAACAGATTTGGGATGGGAAAATTGGTTTAACTGCTGACATAAAGAAAGCTTTCTTACAGATTGGACTTCAGGAGCATGATAAACCATTTTTGAGGTTCCTGTGGTGGGAGAACGGTAAGGAAGATAATCTTAAAACCTTCCAGCACCGAAGAGTTGTTTTCGGAATTTCTTCGAGCCCTTTTCTGCTGGGAGCAACAATGGAATTTCACCTAAAGAACGCGCCGGATCATCTGCAGGAAACGACAAAAAGCTCCTGAGGTCGTTTTATGTTGACAACTGTGTTTCTAGTGTGAATAGCCGAGAGGAGCTTGAAAAGTTCATTTTTGAGTCACGAAGTATCCTCAGTGCAGCCAAGTTCGATTTGCGAGGGTGGGAGCATGCGTCAGAAGTGGAGGATGAAGATGGAGATGCAAGGAAGGTCCCAGTGCTGGGATTAAGTTGGAAACTGAGTTCAGATGAGCTGTCTATTGACATGAACGGGCTCTCTAGAGGTCCATTGACAAAACGAGATATCCTCTCAGTCGTCCATCGAGTATTCGACCCCATTGGATTCGCGTGCCTGGCCACACTGGGGCCAAGGATTTTGCTGCAAGAATGTTGGTAGAACGGGATCACTTGGGACTCTAAGCTGCCTCTGACTATATCTAGAAAATTTGAACGTTGGAAGACGCCACTGGAAGGCTTGAGTTGTGTGTTGATTCCACGATGCATACTAAAGGATGCTTCAACCAATTCGGAGGTATCGCTTCATGTGTTCTGTGATGCAAGCAAGATAGCATTTGCTACTTGTATTTTTGTCCGATGTCAAAATGATCGGTCCACGACGTGTCAGCTAATACAAGTACGTTGTAGAGTCGCCCCTTTGAAATTACCTTCCATACCCGGGATGGAACTCTTAGCCTGCACTATCGGAGCTAGGTTAGCAGACACAACGAAATCAGACTTGGGGCTCGAGAACGTGCCTACGTACTATTAGTCTGATTCTGTAAATGTGTTACACTGGGTAAAAAGAAATGAAAATTGTTCAGGAAATTCGGCGGCTAACAGACCCAGAAGATTGGAGGCACATTGCCGGGACTATGAATCCTGCGGATCTCCCTTCGAGAGGATGTACATTGAAAGAGTTGAAAAATTATCGTTGGTGGGAAGGTCCGGAGTGGCTAAGATTACTGTGTGATGAATGGCCAGCCTCAGAAGAGCTTCCAAATTTGGAGGTTGTGAATTCAGAAAGGCAAAAAACTATTGTGTCTGCTACTAACATAGAAATTGAGAAGGTTTTCGAATATTCTACAAAGATCTTCTCGTATAGCAGAATAATCAGAGTCATGGCGTGGATTTTTCGTTTTTACAGGAATTCAAAGGACAAAGGAATGAAGGATGTTTCGGTGAGTTAAGTGTAGAGCAAGTCGAAATGGTAATGTTGAAAGAAGTCCAAAGACAGCGTTTTGGCGAAAATAGAGAAACTTCTCTGAAAACCTTTATCGACGTAGAAGGGCTGCTTCGAGTCAATACGAGAATCACCATGAGAAAGGAATCTGAGGCATTTCGTCATCCAGTAGTACTGCCTTCTAAACATCACATAGTGAAAAAATTAATTTGGGAGAAACATGTTGAACTAGGCCATGCTGGTCTGCAGGTCTTAATCTCGACTCTGCGTGAACGTTATTGGATAATAAAGTGTAGAAATACGATACGGCAAGTTATTAAACAATGTGTCAGAAAAGCAAGAAGAAGCGACGGGTGGTGGAGACGTGCGATCCCATTATGGACGAATCTCAAAGCCAATGCGGCGAATGGACTTATGACGTTTTACGTGTTTGAGTTTCATGACTTGATCCCGAAGCTCAAAGGTGGGAGGATGTTGGAAGAACAACAACTCCCGAAGAGAAAAAATAAATAAAATCCGGGCAGCTGTAGAGACGATTCTAATAGAGGGCGCTGTCACTCCGTGAGAAGCGAGAGAAGAACAAAATCGTGTGATTTGAACTCGGAAAAGGAGAGGTCGTGTGTTTTGAACAAGGTGGAACTCAAGATGAAAAATAACGCTGGTGTTTTATGTTACGTGTCTTTACTATGTGTGCGGTCGGTCATCTGTTTGTGTTAATTATATGTTAGATGTTTATTTGAGTCTCGTGTGAATTCCTTGTGTCAACAGCGAAAACACGAATTTCCTTAGGATTAATGTACTATTGTCAACTGATACATAACGACCTCAACAACATGCCAATATTGAGCCGTCGTCCAAAAATGAATGGCAGGTAAGAAGTCGTTTTTCTTCAATACTGTTAATTCCTGATTGATTTGAATGGCGACACGTTACAGTACTAAAACGTGGAGGACATGGTGTCAAACCGGCGAATCCGTGTACAGTTTGCTGAGGAACTGAAGTTAAGAACTGGTAGTGTTTGGACCCTTTTGCATGGGAATTTAGGGATGTCAAAGATCTGTGCCGGATGGGTTCCTCGAATGTTGACACCTCAGATGAAGAATGATAGCGTTGACGCAAGTTGGGTTCAACTTTACCGCATTAACTGTGATCAAGATGACTTCTGCTCCTGCATTGTGACTGGTGATGAGATATGGTTTCATCATTGCGGTCCTGATACTAAACAAGAGAGCATGCTCTGGAAACATCAAGGATCACCACCACCAAAAACAGTTCAAAACACAATCATCTGCAATGAAGATAATGGCCTACATCTTTTGGGACTCGGAAGAGTTGCTGTTAGTTGATTACTTCCCTCATAAAGGGACTGTAAATGTTGCCTATTATGCCGCACTATTGCGACAATAGCATTAAGCGATGAAGAGTAAACAGCGAGGAAGATTGCAACGGGTGTTGTGCTTCTCTAGGACAATGTTCCAATCCACACCGCCTGTGTTTCCATGCATGTTGTGACAGAATGTGGCTTCCAACTACTTCCCCACCCACCGTACTCACCTGACCTCGTCCCCCTGGTGACTTCAGAAATCCGAAAAAGATCTGCGGGGTAGGTGTTTTGCGGATGCTTCTGAACTGAAGGAGGCAACGAAGTGTTGGTTTGAGGAGAAAGAAAACTTTTTCGTAGCGGGGATTCGCCAGCTCTGATCGGTACAACGAGTGCATCGAAGTAAGGGGACACTATGTGGAAGAAAGGAATTGCGTTTCAAAAAAATGTTCGTATGTCTAGAGGTCAGTAAACCACCGTTACCCGAATGGGTCTACAGCTGTTTATACAATGTTTGGCCTCTTGCCAGTGACGTCTCCTGCACTGTTGACAGCATAGCAGATGAGCGAACTGAAGAGATCCCTCGTCTCTACAGCTTGATGTATGCAAAAATGTTTCTTTTCCGCCGTAATCTTTTGGCTCCCCTATCGGTCTTAATCATCGTTTGGCCCCTTAATGTCACTAGTGAGCGCCGAATATAAGGTTTAACCAGAAAAGTGATGAAAATTAAACATAAATAGAAAATAGCAGGTATAAGACTAATGCAGACTCCAAAAGCACGGGAAACTGACTGTTTTAGGGTTAACCTCCTCTTTTATTTAAGATATGTCGATGATATTCTTATATTTTGGCCTTCTACGACCACTGATCTCGCTAGTTTTGCTTCTTATCTTTCATCTTTTTACCCGTCCCTCCAGTTCACAATTGAACTGGAAGATAATTTTTCCTTACCGTTCTTGATTTTAGGTTACAAAGAAATACTATCTCTAATTCCATCGGTTATTCAGTTTACAGGAAACCTTCTCTTACCCGAACTTGATTCCGTTTTCTTCAACCCCCCTCATTATAAACTTGCTTCTATCAATTATCTAGTTAACAGAGCTTTTTCTCACTCTTCAGATAAGCATAGTCGTTCTTGTGAATTGGATAGGATTTACGAACTGGCTATGACATACGACTACTCGAGGTACCATGTTGATTGCATTCTATTGAAGTTTCAAAAGAAGACCCTCACGACTTTGACTCCTGAGAGTAATCAACTTAAGTTTCTGGGTTCTATGGAGTTCATTCCTGGATGTGTTAACATTCTAAAAAACATATGCCGGCGACACCATTTGGATATTGGCATTAAAACCAGAAACGTTCTGGCTATGTTTAAAAATGACCGTGACTCAGTACACTGACAGACATGGTGTTTATTGTGTTCCCCTCAAAGCCATAGAAGAAGAAACTATTAACTTGGTTTACAATGGATCAACATCAAAGAGGCTTAAAAACAAGACTTTCTGAACATGTGTATAACGTTAAAGTTGGTTCACAATCTACCGCCATGTCTCACCTTGTTAATAATGTCTCACACTCCCCTCCTGGACCGAGGCAACCATCCTTGCTTGCCCTCCCAAAAAGGCATCTCTACTATTCACCGAGAGTTTGTACATTTGTCATTTTTCAAATGCCTGTTGTAATGAGGACCTACCTGCTTTTGTTCCTCAAGCATGGAAACTTTTGTTAAATGATATTTGTCACTAACTGTCATTACTCACCAGTCTACCGACCTCAGATTTTATTTCATTTCACCATTGTACCTAGGCGTCATGACCAAACTTTTTTTTTATTATTACCTTTGTGTCTCCTTGAGTGGAAACTGCTCTAATTTACTCCTGCATATATATGTGCCCATGAGTGTTTCACGACGTAGTTTCTTCCATCTGAAGATGAGGCTGATGTAGCCTTGAAAGGTCTAATGGTATTTTAACTTATGTGTATGTGTTTTTATCTTATTAAAGTTTTTAACTCATCACTAAGTTTTATTGTGTCATCGTGCAACTACGGCTAAAGTCTACATTCACCGTGCTCAATAGAAGTCGCCACAGTCACCCAAAGGAAAGATCACCTTACAGAACTCCAGAATCAAGACAATGCGTGTGTGCTTTTACGACAGTAAGGGAATTCTGCATCGCGAGTTTATTCCTGAAGGTGCAACTGTTATTGGCAATGCTTACACATCCATTTTGGACTGATCGTGGAAGAGGATTGCTTGTGACAGGCCCGAGTACAAAACATGGCGATGGTTTCTTCTTCTTGATAACGCACCCGCACACAGAGCAGCAGACAGTTCACAGCAATTTCTTTCACGAAACCAAGTGTACTCAACTATCCCCCTTATTCTCCAGATTGATCACCGTGTGACTACTTTCTATTCTCTAATATTTTTTTTATTATTCGAGGTTTAACGACCACCGTGAGCAATTCAATGGGCTATAAGCAGTCGCTCATCCCTACTTTAGGGCCACTGGTTCCAGGGAAAGGAGAGAGCCAGTCGCTGTAAGATAAACAACATCCATGCCTTATAGGGATTCGAACCCGGACCTCTTTCGGGCGAATGATCAGAAGCCATCGCTTAGACCACTGCGCCACCGGGGCTGCATTCCGCAAATTAAAGCTGCCTTTAAAAGGAAAACAATTTCAAGACAATGAAGAGGTACAAAGAACTGTGACACCAGTTCATCACTCCATAGGAAAAAATTACTTCTGCAAATCCTTCCTTCCGTTGGCTGATCGTGTCACTTGTATTAACGCAGGCGGCATGTACTTCGAATAAAATATATTCACGTAAGTTTTCCTGCTTTTCCATTGTTTGTTTTTTTATTCAGTCATTACTTAATTGCCGCACTGTATATAGCACTCATAACCGAAACTGCTTGCAGCAACAAAAGCATTTATATTGGATATTTATTTATCTATGCCAAAATGCACTAATCTTTCAATGGCATGATGGGCCACGTACAGAATTGCATTAAGTCAGTTGCATGTAGAAATTGCGCAGAAGGAGATTTGAGAGAATTAAACTCCAATAAAAAAATATACCGTGAAGAAAAATTAAAGTTCACGAAAATGTTTCATAGAGAAAATGCGATTTCGCTAACAGTTTAGCTACACGTGAACATTCGCAGACATACATGCGAAAGAACTTTCAATTAAGGTAAAATACACTCATGGTTCATCAAAAACAAATAAGCTAATGGGAAAAACTGAAGTTTAACTCTTAAAATCCTTTAATGTTATGGGAAAATCCCAATTTCGTGGAAAAACGCACTTAAGAAAATTATTATTCCTTAATAAAATTAAACTTCGTAAGAAAGTGCTATATAAATATATAAATAAAAAAAGATTTATTTTAAGTTACTGTTTTTTTTTCCAGTGCACTTTTTCTTTTGAGTTTAGCCTTAAATGCACTATACTTTTTGTTTTAAAAGACTTCAGAAACAATCTATTAAGTGGAGAGCTCATTTAGTAACTTTAAACAAACTCTTCAAATTTCATGAAACTCTGTCGTATATAACTGAGCGACCAATACATTTGGAGCAGTAGACCATTTTGTAAAAATGGGCTTAGGGGTGATTCGCTATAATTACGTACTGCAGCTATATAACCAAATGAACAGAAATACCGGGTGTCCATGATAGAAAATTTATATTTCCAAGGGTGCTACAGAGAATGTTTAAGCATTTTTAAAACTATTTTCCAGCAATATAAAGCTTAAAATAAAATTATTCCTTTCTTAAATGTTCTATCTGATAGCCCTTTCTGTGTGCACCCACATCTAGATTTTTAAGATAACAGGGCATTTCTTGAAATTTGTAGTGGTATTTTTATTCCACTAGTCTTCCACTACTTTCCATAGCCCAATCATTGTTTTTATGTCTGCGTTTAGAAAGTGCTGTTTTTAGCATTCTGAAGAGCTTAACAGTCCATTGGTGACATATCAGGATACTTTGAAGGAATATGAGCAAAAGGTTAAAACGTTAAGAATGTCATTGACATTGCCTAAACTAATGTTCAGCTTACCTACTATGGTTCTCCCAGTTATACATCGATTTTTCCCTCATGAGCTCATAGACTTTTTGCCTGTACAAATCGCAAGTTGCGATTACGGGCCTCCCACTCCGCAGCTGATCTTTTACGGCCAACATTCCTCCACCGTCCTTTGACTGTTTTTATTAAACGACGAACAGTATGTATGTCCAAATTTCCAGAACCATAAACTGCCACTAATGTAGGGTATATTTCTTTGGCATGTACATTTTCATGAGTTAAAGACTATACAGGATGTATAGAAAAGTCCTTAAATAGGGAAATAAGTTTTTAACGCAAAATGCTAGAGTTGTGGAAGTAGTGTGTACATATAGTAAAATGACTGTTCTATCAGATAAGACCGATTGCAGCACCCCTAGCGGCGAATGTTGGAAGTTAGCGATCCTATCGCGATAACCAAGAGAGATAGCGAAAAAAGTCAACAGCAAACGTGTAGAGCGTCACCGATTTAGTACGAAATGACACCCTATGTTCACCAAAAGCTTCAATAGAAGTCCGGAAATGCAGATCTCTCTGTATCTGATCACCGGCATAAATACGTCACTCATCGCGTGCAGAAGTGTGACACTATAAAGTGATGCAAATTTAATAATAAAACTAATACATGTACGTATCAGCAAGGTACAATTTATTATGTACTGTACAGTAAAGTAGTAGGAAATTCATACAGCAGTAGGACATTATGAAGAAGAAAAACAAAAAAATGTTCTAGTAATACAAAATGTCAGTACTAATACTTAAGCATTCGCGATGTGTCCACCATCGGCAGCAATACACATCTGTATTCGAGCTAAAACTTCTTTCTCGTTGGACGTTCTGTAGCATTTCAGGTGTTACGTTACTGCATGCTTGGATAATACGGGGTTGTAAAAATTTACCGTACACGACCAAATGTAAGGTCATAAGTCGCACTGATGTCTCTCGTACTGCAGTGTGGGTGGGCTAATGCATAAGCCAGGACGTCCACTGGCTGCACGTGCACACCTGCAAGTGTCGGCCTACCTGAACGGGAACGACTTGTGATTCTCCCGGTTTCTCTCAGCCGGCGAACGACATTGATGATAGTAGCCGCAGTAGGATGAGAACGATTAAGGAAACGTAATGAATATTGCCGTGTTGCCTCTCTTGCCCGACGACCGCATTCCTCGTATAACATAAACATCTCGCAGTACTCCTCGTTGGAATAACTAACTAGTCAGGTGTAGACTCGAAGATCCAGTCCACGCACTGTCTGTCAAACCTTCCCTGACCGCCAATGTATGCTTCCCGATGAGGTATGACGCAGCGTTTCCATTTGCATACTTTCATCCATCCTTCGCTGTTTTGCAGGCAAAACTCGTTTACAGATTTTACACTTTGCGATGTCATTCGTGACGTATTTATGCCGGTGATCGGATACCGAGAGATCTGCATTTCCGGATTTCTATTGGAGCTTTTGGTGAATATAGGGTGTCATTTCATACTAAATCGGTAACGCTCTACAAGTTTGCTATTGACTTTTTTTTGCTATCTCTCTTGGTTATCGCGATAGGATCGCTAACTTCCAACATTCGCCGCTAGGGGTGCTGCAATTGGTCTCATCTGATAGAACATAGTCACTTTACTATATGTACACACTACTTTCACAACTCTAGCATTTTGCGTTCAAAAGTTATTTCTCTATTCAAGGACTTTCCTATACACCCTGTATAAATGATCGTTGTTTGAAACCCGTTGACACAGTTGAAGAATCATCCATTTCAAACACAAATACGAACAAATAGATGTGCGGAATTATGTTTATTTTATTTCTCATGCCCGATTTTATTGAAAGCTGACAATGAGTGTTTGATAAAGAATTGGTAAGAATTTATTTTCCCTAACTTTTCATTAATTTCAATCATTAATTTTAACATTATTTACTTAATTTTATTTTTAGTTTAGCATGTATCTCAGTAAAAATTAACATATTGTATGTTACTACTTTTATAAATTTCAGAATAAGTAGTACAAATAGTTTTTTGGATCTAAAGTAGTTGTAATTAAAAGTTTGTAAATATTCATTCGTTTCTTTTACACAGAACTTTCCCTTCCACTTTCCGGGTAGCAGCTTAACCAGGTAGAATCACCTGGATCATGTTATATACAGTTTTTTCAGAAGCAATACTTTAGAGAACACTAGAGAGGTTCGTATGAAGTGTTACTTAAAATGTAGGAAAAAGTACATAAAAATAAAATCTTTTTTTAAAACTTTAAAGGTTAATGACATGATGGTACAAGGAAAGATTTTCAACACGCAAAAATTTATTTTTGGATCCTTAATATGAAAGTTAAGAATTCCATTATTCTTTATTTTAAATCTAATATTAATGTTTAATATACTGGAATTTATCACTTTTTAAATTAAATTTTAATGTTTTAAATATTTTACTAAAATTTACATTTTTTAAATATTTTTTTTCAATCCAATATTTTATTGAGAACATTACCTTTTTTTCTGGTTTTAATGAAATCCATTTTTAAAAACTTTACTCCAAATTTTAAGTCTGCGAAAATCACATTTCATAGCTAATTTAATTTGTTCCATATTCTTATACTTTTGATTATGACATTAGAATACTATTTTCCCATAGATTATATTTTGTTATAGCTATTAAATAATGAATTGCATTATTTTTTAAATAGTTAAATTTTAGTGGAACATGATATAAAATTTGATTATGAGTGAAATCTTAAGTTTAAATACGTTTTTAACAAATTCCAAGTATGTTTCCCAAAATTACATTCGTCAAAGATATTTTCAGTTGTCTCAAGGAGTCCACAGGGCTTACAATTTGGATCATTTGACAAGCGAATTTTATGTAACCACTAGCCTGTTGTACCCGTTCTTTGACGGGCTAGTGACAGTATAAAGTAAAAGCTATATCGGCAATTAAATTAAGACTGGTAAATCAAGGTTTATACAACTTTGTAGTACAACTTCCCGGAATAGAATATTAGGATAAAAAAATGTATTTGAATTATTTAGTAGTTGTCACGTCCAATGTAAATAATTCAAAAAGTTTGAAAACAGAAGGCTTATGCAGTGAAATTGATTGAGATGAAAAGTACCTTATTTTTGTAGAGCCTCGGGATAAACAATATTAACAGTCCTTTAGTTCACGATAAATTTGAGCCATTTCTTTTTGGAATTTCGTTAAAACAACGTTCTATTTTCTAGCTCACAAAGTCGTCACAGTATGATGACCTTCTGACGTATGACACTTCTGAATTAATAACGCAGATTGAAAAACAACGTTCTATTTTCTTTTGTTTTTTCTTCTCCGTCCTCAAGGTCATAGTACAATCGGCAAACAACGCTTACAAAAAAAGGGCGTAATAAATGTATTTACGAATGAAAATAGTCGTACCGGAATTCTAAAAAAGAAACGCCTGAAATTTATGGTGAACTACTTTTCTGCTTGCCTTAGCGTTCGGTGTGATCAGGTTGATGTCAACAAGCGGAAAGACACACTCAGATCGGGTAGAAACGCGTAACATTAAATAACTAAAACTCAAATTCAAATTTTAAAAAAATCGCTTCGAGGTGCACCAGAAGATGTCTACAGGTACCGACAGACACAGTCTGTTTCATATTTATAGAGATTTACGGTTTGGGACTATATTATGTGATATTTTAAAATTTAGATCACGAGTATGAGTTCCTAATTTTATTTGTGCTTGTTGATGCCAAATGGGTTGTACAAATGATGTATTTAATAGAGTTTCTAGTTTGTTTTGTTACGCAGTAAAATGAAGCTAATGGCAAAGAAGAATCATTTGCCGTTTGCTAGGCAACAAGTCATACGAGATACACTTGCGCGGAGGCATTACTTATTGAGCAGAGCACCCCTCGTACAAAGTACGATTGCGTTCCTTAATGTTTTTTTTTTCTTTGATTGGAGGTTTAATGACCACCGTCAACAACTGAACGGGCTATAAGCAGTCGCCGGTCCCTAATTTAGGGCAACTGGTTCCAGGGAAGGGAGAGAGCCATGGCTGTAAGACAAACACAACATCCATGCCTTACCGGGATTCGAACCTGGACCCTTTCGGACGAATGATCAGAAGCCATCGCTTAGACCACTTCGCCTCCGGGGCAGCCAAATATTTTACCAGAACACAGCTGTTAAAACGGTCGGGCCTGTAGACCATTGACCTTTCATTGCTGAATATCTCTAATTCTAACTTGAGCGTCTGATAAACTTAACACTTTAGACCAAATTCATCTGGCAACCGCTACAAGGCTCACGAAATGCGGAGGGCGTTATTTCCTCCCACCTCGCGACTGATAAAACCATTCTAATAGAATGGCCACAAACAAATATTATCTGATACGTTCACGCTGTGAAAGGGACTTGGTTGACAAGCATATATTTAGGATTACGTTCAAATACAATTAGATTATATTTAATTCGCACTTGAGAATCAATCCAGATTAGTACCATGATTAGAACGGCAGAGAGAATGTAACTGAAAGGAATTTAATTTGTTTGAAAGCTCGATGAAATAGATTTTTGTTTTCCTTTCGGCTTGTCAGACATTTTAGTTTGCAGAGCTGCTTTATATTTATAATACAACAGAACTTAATTAAAATCACTGAACAAACTAATGTTCCAATTTCATAAAAGTTTCGGTTCCAATTTGCAGTCACATGAATGTAATTAATTCAGTTGGAAAAAACTAAGAAAACCGATGGCAATGAAACGATTACTTCACATGTACCACCACCGCTTGCAATACGATGACATGCCAAATGTAAAGGTATTTCAAGAAAATACAGAATATAAACTAAAATAAAGTCACCTTAACTATTACTCATTCCAGTTCAAATAGTCTTAATTTTTCCCAAGAGCTTTCCTTCATATCGAAACACTTCTTTAAAAATCTAACTCCTGAGACCACAAATAGAAACGGAAAAGTTCAGTCAAGAACTCATTAATTTTTCAGTGTTGCCGTACTGAAACACAGTAACACTGATACATTTTGAGCCGTCACTAGTTATAGGAACGGTATTTATACTGACGACTTTATGACGCTGCATTTTAAGTGTTCTGATACTAGTGCTATGCGGATAGCCTAACTGATGGAGAGAATTCTACTTTTCATTAGTGCTATATTTTTTTTATTTTGGTCACGATTTACATACAGGGTGGAAGTGGTCGGTAATAATAATTAATAACGGTAATTGATCCTCTAATTTGTTCATCACTGCCGTTGTTAAAATTTTCTAGTATCTGCAAAAGTGTACAATTCGTGGCCTTCTGGCAAATGAGAATTGAGAACGGCCACATGGATGCTACAGGACAGACCATATCTATTTAGGATTTATAGCAATCTGCATGTGCATTTCGCTTCGAAAAGCCTTCATACCCACACAAACATCACCTCTTGAAGCTCGAAAATCATTCTGGCGGTAGCGTTCTGAACTGGAAAAAGAAGCGCTATCCACAGTTAAAGTAACAAATCCCTCTTCAAGTGGCGAAAGGAAGGAGATTCGACCGGACAAAAAAGGGAAGAGAGAGAGAGAGAGATGACAGAAGGGAGAAACAAGCGTTCAGGCATTCGACGTACGCACTTAATTGTTCAAGCACGAGAGAATGAGTAGCTATTTGGACGAAAAAAGCCTGCGAGTGAGTGACTGACTGAACAGCCTAAAATACAACGTGGACCTCACTCCGGAGTGAAGAAGTATCGAATCTACAGAGTGTAATGAGGGCTATGATTAATTTCTTCAAAAGTGAATAAAATCTTACAGTCCCTCGGACATGGATCTCCTCGACCGATATTTTATCGAAAACAGTGCACGAGTGCGATGTGCTGTCTGCAGATTAAAGGCACGAGCTCCCCTGCTACTTCCCTTCAAAAAGTAGAACCTAAATCCTAAGAAGGTATGTGGTGGTGCTCGAACGTTTCTCAGTCAGTGATAAGCAACAGGTGCCATTGGATGATGAAAGTGCACTTAGAACTTTATCCCCTGTGAAAGAGGGCATGCACTGAGAGGCCTTGAACACACGTCCATTCACGTTTTGCTTTTTTACTGTGTTTATGGCCACTTTCATTAAGAACGTTTATAGATGTACGTATGTATGTATATACATATATATAGTAGGTATAATTAAAGTATCGGCAGTCAGTTAAAATCTACATGTAAACAGCAATGGTACCTACGATCGTACAACATCAGTATTTTTGCTGTGCAGTTTGATGTTTAAGTATCCTCTCATGTGTTTTTTAGTGTTTTTATTGTGTATGTGCAGTATAAAGTACAAGAGAATCTTAACATCGAACACAGAGCACGTGTAAGTTGTTGAAATCGGTGTCCATAAATATGCTGCCGATAGAGCAGCCTGCCAAATTCTTATCTGAGCGGATTTTTGCCTCACTCCACGGATAAAAATGTCAGTGTATCCAAGTGTATGTTAAATGTCCAGCGTGCGTTTAAGTGAGCTTTAGGTATTTTTTTTTTGCTTGTGTGTGGACGTTGCTGTGACTTTTGGGTACATTGAAACGTCCTGGGGTTGAATCCAGGCATACACGCCCAATCGCGGTACTGGTTTGCGGAAAGTCTTCATCAAGTATCTTATTTTTTCTTGTTTTGTTACACAGTTTTGGTTGCCGGAGGAAGTAAGAAAACTCCTTGTTAGAAACGAGCAGCGGAGCAAAATTCCTACAAAATTTTCTTTAATTTTTTTTTCTCCTTTTTTTTGGTATGGATATCGGGTGCCTTATTGTACGCGATATATCAAACTATAAAGTTCATATCAACCGATATGTCAACCTGTAACTGCCATATTAATCTGTAAAGGTAAGATCCAACACTAGTTATATGCAGCAGATCAAAGTCCTGTTATTGAATGATCTTGAAAGAGCTTAATGACTCCTTTCCAAGCTTTGTGTCGTATTCTTCACTTTAACCTTCCTTCTGAGTTTGTTTTCTTACGTAAATTTAGTTACTTCTTTGCGTTAACGATTTTCTTACTGATCAGCACATCACTTCCACGAACAGCCTTCCTTCACAATTTGACAACACTGATAGTGAATCCGAGTAACATAAAATGACTACATTGAACAGCGTGTAGTTTGTGGAGTTGCAGCGATTGCAAGCAGATGGTTAAATGTTGATATTCAAAAAGAGTAAAGCCTGCTGATATACATTGCAACTTGTCTAATTCGAACGTTTTTGATTCGAATTCTTGGTTAATTTGAATTTTTCATTTGGTCCCTTGGATTTTCTATATAAATAATGTTAAAAAACCCTTTAATTCGAACCTTTTTTTGTTTTGTTTAATTCGAAGAAACACCCATTATCGTATTCTCAACAATTACCGTTTAATATGGGTACGTACTGTTCTGGATGAAGCAACAAGTTAAACCTGAAACTATAGACAACGGCTTCGGAAAAGCAGGCTCCCAGCACCCCGATGATGAGTCTCAACTACATCAAGGTATTGGTGGCGAGGAGATCATAACCACTGTGGAGTACTGGGAAGACGTAGGCCGCGATGTACCGTATGAAGCTTTTGTGAGAGTTGATGACAATTTAGCTGTTTGTGGTGAGCTCACAGATAAGATCTTTGCTGATGTTATGAAAACGAAGACCTGCTTGTGTATCTTCAGATGAAAAACTGGAACTGCCAGAATTTCCTGAAGAGTGCCTTCGAAATTCAGTAGAGGATTTGGTTCACCTCCAACAGTTAAAGAAGTTTGTTGAGGAACAGCAGAATGTAAGTGACTCTCTATTTCATTCACTCGATAAACTTGAAGAATTTACACTTACCCATAACATAAATGCTAAGAAGTATGCCAAAATTAAGTTTTTGTTTTACAATAAATTTGTAAATTTACCGTACTGTACTTTATTTTGTATGTTATGAAAAAAAAATGTTTTTTACAGTACTTGAATGTGCCCATATTCAAACTTGCCTAATTCGAATTTGTCGATAATTCGAAATATTTTTGTGGTCCCTTCAGCTTCGAATTATCCAAGTTAGACTATATATAGAATCGACGAATAAGTGTCATGTCATACAATTGATATCTGTGTTGATACCAGCCGGATTATATTCTGGAATCGGGTTATACCGATGTTATAAAGTGTAAGTACTTGGAAAATAAACTGTTAGAATTTCGTAAGACAATAATAGATTCTTTCTACCTAGCCGTTTGGTTATTTGTTTCTAAACTGATTTATGTGCTAAGAACATTAGCCAAACATCTAATCGGTTAAATTAAAATACAGCATTGAGTCAAAACAATAATTCTTTCCATAATCATGTTCTCATTTTTCTTTTCATTTTTCATGGTCTCACTCGGAGTTACGCGCGGTTATTAGGTTGATGACCCGTACCGAAAGAAGCATTTGCAGCACTCTGACGCCAAGTTACCCCTCTGTTTTCTTGAACCAGATCCGCCACACACCCTACGTCTGTTATTGAAGTCCTGCTACTGCATATCTCATTCGTCAACGCATGCCTGATGTTTAATTACCTTAAGTGATAGTGAGAAGCCCATGGAGGAATTAATCCCAACAAACCTAGCCTTCTCACATAACGGCCGTACTGTTTGAAAAGGATTGTTGGTCCGCTGTATGTGGCAAACGAACTCATCGCAGACTTGAAGGAAGGTGGAAGCGTCTTGAAAAGTTCAACGGCAGAAAGGTTTATCAACCTTGCAACCGCAGTATTGCTGCTACTGTGTTCTACGTCTACTTATCTTTTTAACATTTCTTGGAAAAGGTAAAAAAAAAAAAAAAAAAAAGCCACGGATTTTAGTCGACAATTGCGCATATAAACATCGCGCGGAAGCGGCGGGCAGGTGTTGCATGTCATGGAGAGATCTTCATAACGTCAAATCTCCCGTGATCTCATTTTACATGAAACTTTTATCGCACGCAAGCTGACAGCTGCCACAGTTCTAAGTGGTCATAAATGAATTTCCAAATATGAATTTCCAAAAAAATCGCAGTCATGAAGTTACTGCATCGTATGTAAAAATTATGCGTAGGGTAGTTATTTAAATCCTGACCACTGCCGCGGACATAGAGTTAAAGGAAATTAAAACCAACGAAATTTGATTTCACCCTTTAACTGGCCAATTCGAAACAGCACATGGTGCCCAAAGTTTTCTGCGCTCCCCAAACAAATATTCACCACATAGCGGTTGGGTTTCACGAAGGCTACGGCAAAACAATCCATTTCTCACCTCCATCTCAGAGGTACCGACCATAAAGCTGTTACGAGTGATAAGCGCTCTTTTAGTCCTTTATTCTCTGCTACATGACTCAAGGTATGGTGGTGAAGCTAGTTTCCCTGACACAGACATGCCGCTGGGTAGAAAAAAGCGACTCAAACGTCTCTCCTTCTTAGGCTCTTCGCCATTGTTATAGCCCTTTTAGCAGCAGGTGATCAGTCTGAAAGGATTAGTGTCAGTCATTACCCTAAATAACCACTTTGAATAACACTCTCCGGTGAGTGTTATTCAAGTAACTCTCTCCGGTGAGCAGGTTTACTGGTTCTAGCCGCATTCGTTCCACTTCTTAGACAGCGAATATATTCGTTCCAGCTGATTTCATCCCATTTTGCTTGCGCCGAGTTAATTCGTTCCAGTTGATTTCATCCCATTTTGCTAGCGCCGAGTTAGTTCGTTCCAGCTGGTTACAGGGTACAAGAAATAAACCGGCCCATTTCAAATTCTCATTTTACAGCCCGGTTTATCGATTTCAGCTGCAATAAATACTGAGTGTCAGCCACGCGTCTAGCGCATGCAAACGTTCCTCCAACACAGTGTCATGGAAAACGTTTGGACGCGCTAGACGCGTCGCTGACACTCAAAGACTTAAACAACGCATCCGGTTGAGGAAGTGCTTCCAGGTGTTTCGTTTCGCATATTGATCTTCGCCATCTGATTATTTAACAAGTCAATCTTCGTTTTTTGAGCCGAAACGTTTTTCTTCAACCGAGAAGCAAAATGTTAAACCTCTTAAAGGACAGGCTCGTCCTTAGCCCCTGAATTTTTAACCTCTACTTCACAGCTAGAGTCCCCCACTTCAGAAATTATGAGTAGGGATATTCTCTAGCATTTTTTTTTTTTTTTTGATTGAAGGTTTAAATTTTAAGTTACTTATTGGGCTTGTTTGACAAATACATTGGCATATACAGGCAGACATATACAGTATAGCCATTTTATGTTTCGACGTCAGCAATGTACATATGTAGTGAACATTGAATTGTGAATGTCGGGTGATAAAGGAATATAGCGAATAAACCTCCGAAAGACAAGCACAAACATCTATGCCTTACCCAAGATTCGAACCCAGACCCCTCCGTTGGGCGAATGATCAGAAGCCATCGCTTAGAACGCTACGCCACCGGGGCGGTCTCTAGGATTTATCGGCTCCTCAGTATCACCATAGGGCATTTTTTTTTATTAGAGGTTTAACGACCACCGTGAGCAACTCAATGGGCTATAAGCAGTCGCCCGTCCCTAATTTAGGGTCACTGGTTCCAGGGAAGGGAGAGAGCCAGTGGCGTAAGACAAACACAACATCCATGCCTGACCGGGATTCGAACCCGGACCCCTTACGGACGAATGATCAGAGGCCAGCGCCTTAGATCACTGCGCCACCAGGGCGGCCCATAGGGCATTAAAAGCATTGCCTATCACAGTCATCCACTTCCACAACATGAACTTAAGCAGTCTTCAAGGTGCCCTCGTAATGGAGGAACCTCAACGCTAAACCCGAAAATAAGCCTGCAGCAGTATTTCAACACATTTCTCATGCACGAAAGTCCGGTCAGAATTTTAATTTCCGCGTTGTGTTAAATACATGGTATTTTTTCTGTTTGGGGGCTTTACGATACCGTGAGCAATTGAATGGGCTACAAACAGTTGCAGTCCCTAATTTAAGGTCTTTGGTTCCATGGAAGGGAGAAAGCCAGTATCGTAAGACAAACAACATCAATGCCTCACACGGGATTCGAACTCGAACTTCTCATACGACTGGTCAAAAGCAAGCGATTAGACTACTGCAGGAAACTCGTGATTATTATTATTGTCAAAACCAAATTTTTTCGAATGAAAATTATCTGGTGCGGCATAACATTTCGAGCGTGGTTTGATGCTTCATTCAATCTTGAGCGGATTTTTGAAATTCTTTCACTGTTCAATTTTTGTGTTATAGTTTGTTCAAAACTGCATTAATTTTGCGTTGCGAACCAGTTCTCTTCACACGGCAGTTAACAGAATTTTTTTTTTTTCATGAGGGAATTTCTTCACCTGTAGAAACGTGTGTTTTGTTAGTGGACCGCAAGACTAAAATTCCCTGCCAGTTTTGTCTTTCCAATCCGCCCCTGCCCGGGATTTAATAATTTAATATCAGGTAGAATCTGATTGCAGTGTTGGTCATTAAATCCCCCCCCGGTTTTCGGGGGGGCACCACCGAGAGCAACTATGGGCTATAAGTAGTTACTCGTCCCTAATTTAGGGCAATTGCTTCCAGGGAACGAATAGACCCAGTTCCGTAAGACATGCATCCATGCCTCACAGGAATTCGAACCCAGATACATCTCGAACGTATGGCCAGCGCTTAGACCACTCAACCACCGGGATGGTTTTCCGGGTTTAACGATGTCAGAAAACGTTTCAAGCCATAAGAAGGCGCAGGCTCTAAATTAGAGCCCTTGGTGACAGGAAACTGACAGGACCGGCGCTGTTTGACAAGAACATCACATCCACGATTTGTTCAGCACTCTGCAAAAAGTTAGAAGACCGCTCCTCTGACCAGTCTGCCACCTGAGCGGGAGGTATCTGCTGCTCAACCTTCCCTGGAGCCAAAGTTCCTAAACTCTTCGGGGGAGGGGTGCGGGAAAACCACCGTGAGCAACTCAATTGTCAGCAGTCGCTACTTTAATTTAAGGACACTGGTTTCATGGAAGGGACAGAGCAATCGTCATAAGACAAGCACTATTCACCCCTCACCCGGACTCGTCTCGGACGAATAATTTGAAGCCAGCACATCGAGCACTCGGCTATTGGCGCGCCTGAGTTGGTAACTTTATTTCGTTTTACTGGTGCAAAGACATCAGCAAGACAAAGAGCGCCAAGCGCCACGTTATGCAAATAAAGCAGGAAGTAAAACATCAAAACATGTATGTCGTAAAGTCATAAATCGAAGTTAAAAGGCAAGCAAAAATAGAAAACCGCCGATACGACACAGAAAATAGAGAACAGAAGAAGTCACATTGATGCTTTAAAAAGCAACTCAAAAGGTTGTGGGTCGTCTTGTATAGTAGACCACATCAGCAGAAAGTTCCTGATCAGTCTGACGCGTATCATGGTGCCACAAAACAATCAGCGGGTGATTACTGAGTAAGGTAACTACTAGATGCCAAAGAAAAAAACGTTTGCACAGGTAGAAATTATAAAGCGTAACCTAGGTACTAACACGAGGCCGGATTGAGACATCTGATTGTGTCCCGAAGTAACTTATGAGGGAGAATCGTTTTGAAGTCCGTTAAAACGCGTAACTGTAGCAATGTACTTGTGATAATTAATACGTACTGCATTCTTCAAACTCATAAATTACCTGCAGAATTTTAATAAGAAGTCACCGAATTTTCCACTACTTCCAAGATCATGAGTTAAAAGCTAAAGATTCCTAGATTTCATCTTGGATTTTTTAATAATTCAGCATTCTATATTTTTATGGTGTACCGTTTTTTGTTATGCAATGTGAAAGCTACAGTGGACTTCGAATATTAACGCTTTCAAGTGCAAGCAGGGAGGTGTGGGCGGACGGTAGTGAAAAAGCTGATACTAAGCTGTCACCGACACCGTTGTACACAGTGGCATGGAAACTTTACCCTTAGTGAGGAACTGCCTTGAAATTTGCTCATCTTCTAGCCGCTTTTTTTGATAGAGTGGAAGTTATACGAGTGTCAAAAGCTATTTTCTAAACCTCTGCGTCTCTATAAATACATAAGCTGCGATTCACTATGGGTGAAGGTTCCATGTGGTGTAGCGGCATACCTCCTGGGTCCTTGGGTAATGGTGGACCCTTAGGCTATGGCCCCATTAGACCCCTTAATCCCGCCCAGGTGCTACAGCAATTTTGTTTGTGTGGAGGTTTAACGACCACCGAGAGCAACTCGATCGGCTATAAGCAGTCACCCATCCCTAATTTAGGGTCACTGGTTCCAGGGAGGGGAGAGGAGAGAGAGAGAGACCGTGCAGTAAGACAAACGCAACATCCATTCCTGACTGGGATTTGAACCCAGACCCTCTTGAACGAAGATCAGAAGCCAGCGCTTAGACCACTGCGCCACCGAAGAGCACTACAGCAATTGCAATGATAACTAGAATCAAAAACATTGCCGTCTGTACTAGTTTTTTTTTTGATTGGAGGTTTAACACCCACCGTGAGCGACTCAGTGGGCTATAAGCAGTCTCCCGTCCCTAATTTAGGGTTACTGGTTCCAGGGAAGGCAGAGATCCATTCCTCACCGGGATTCGAATCCGGACCCCTTTCGGACGAACGATCAGAAACCATCGCTTAGACCACTGCGCCACCGGTGCGGCATTTTCAATTTGAAATACATTTATGAAATAAAATGACATTTAACAACAATACTGGACATCACGGAAGAAAAAAAATTACGATAGAAATCTTTACTCCATCTAACTTCCGTTTACGGAAAGTTTTGAAAGACAGAATTCCGTCCTAAGAAGCACTTGCATCCATGAACGTGAGTCTGCGTGAGAGGATTTAATAGGGATCTGGAGATATAATTTTTGTCTGCAGGACCAATATAAAATCTGCGGCGTACGACGCCCACCAGGTAGCACAGCCTTGCAATTGAACGTAGTCCCAACACTGAACCAGTCTTTTTTGGAATAGAAGACGGTGGCTCAGTGTTGGGCTTACGTTAAATTACATTGCTGTGCTATTTGGGCCATCGCTGAGCTTCTGCCATAAGGATAATAGGTAGAGGAAAATAATAACGTTCACGAAAGGGAACAACACACAGACAAAACATAACCAACATTTAGAAGTGAATTACGCGTCTCGCGCATAAGGAGGGTGACGCCACACAGTAAATAGCGATAAATAAAGTATAATGCCCAGGAACTTCTCTATATAATGCAGTTTTCTCACTATCTGTTAGCCCCATAAAGCCTGCAATTGTTAACCGCTCGACTAGTAAAACCAGAGTTCCGCTGGTGTGATTGTAGCCTACAAAGGGAAACAGACCTGGCATCAACAGATATTTTTTCCTGGATCCCAAAACATCTGGAAATCTAGCGGAATCGGACCTGAAAACCGTCAAACGTTAGCAACAGTCGACTCCTCTCTGCTTTAGATGCTACGAAGCTTCAGATTTATTTTGCATATACGCCCAAAAACATGGTTCGTACTTCTGGGTTGGGTTGATTAACTGAAAATAGTTATTTTGAGAAAATTATCCACTCAGCAACACTTCCACTACCTATCTCTCCTGGTTACACTCGACCCATGTACTCCGAATCGAATTTGGTGCTCAAAGTATCAAGGGGTGATTACATTACGTCGCTTGTTAAAATTTTTATTTGTAAATATATAACGTTTCTAAAACCATAACGTACGTATTACTCGGTAAACACTCGAATGTTTCAAAAATAATTTTACTGAACAAAAATTATCCCTTGTCTTTAAAAAATTCTCGTTCTTTAACAACGTTCTGAACAGACAGTCTCTCGATTATTCGTAGTTAAATAAACACTACTTTTTTATAACTACCCTTTTGCCAAATTCCAGGATTGCAGGTTGTCGACTTCTTCCGACGAAACTCCTGAATCGCTTTCTTGGGTATCGGAATCTTCCTGCACCTTCTCAAGCATACGGAAGTAGTCCTTAGTTTCATTACATTTCCTTCAATCGAATCAGTAACGGGCTTTTTCGAGTCCGAATCATTATTCTTCTATGTTGGTTTGCAATTTCAACGTCAGTAATAAAAAAGCTTTCTTTCATTTTCAAGATCAAACACCGAGTTTATTTTCTTTCATGTGCAAAACAGAAAAGCACACTTGCGGCACGCATACACACAAAACAACGCCTTCCACACGGCGAGTCAAAGATATGCAAATGGCTAAGTCAGCAGAGACACAAATCGAAGGTACCTAATGGCAGTCGCATTCAAGTATTATATTCAAGATATTTTGTTATTTTTTTCCGGGGTTGTTTGACAAATTAAATTCACTAAATGCACAATTAGGCAAAACAACTAAATAGGAACGGGTAACAACATTCTCGTCCTTTTTATTTGTTGGGAAAAACAAATTGCTCAAAACGTAGGTACTAGATACAGTTACCCTCGTTCGGAGAGAGACAGGGGTCAAAGCAGCCGTCTCTAGGGAGGATTAGGCTGGTGAGAACCACCCCGATGGTGCAGTGGGATAAGCGCTGGCTTCTGGCCAATCGTCTGATGTGTACGGGTTCGAATCCTGGTGAAGCGTGGATGTTTTATTTGTCTTGCGGCACTGGTTTCCTCCCTTCCATGGTACCAGCGACCCTAAATTAAGGGCGGGCGATTTCTTATAGCCCATCGAGTTGTTCACAGTTGTCGTTAAACCCCGAAAAGGGGTAGGGGGACTCGTGAGCCACCCCGTCGCTTGAGTGGTCAAAGGCACGGGCTAGTGGCTGATTGTACGACCTCTGTATGAGATATGAGTGATGCCAAGTTCATATTTCTACTTGCAAGCTGTTTTACCGATTCTAGAAATCCTACTTTCCCAAACCAGCTACGCAAATCAGGAATGGTCATGACTCCCTATAGCCTCCAATACTCGTTGAGGTCGCCGTACCGGTGACGCAGTGGTCTAAGCG
Organism: Macrothele yani; assembly: GCA_039090855.1. Classification (NCBI taxonomy): domain Eukaryota; kingdom Metazoa; phylum Arthropoda; class Arachnida; order Araneae; family Macrothelidae; genus Macrothele; species Macrothele yani. The sequence goes on along the minus strand of CM076996.1, from coordinate 102,719,242 downwards.
CTGGCTTCTGATCATTCGTCCAAGTTGGCTCCGGGTTCAAATCCCGGGAAGGCTATTGTGTTTGTTTTACGGCACTGGCTATCTCCCTTTCCTGGAAGTAGTGGCCCTAAATTAGGTAAATTAGGGACGGGCGACTCTATAGCCCGTTGAGTTGCTCCCGGTGGTCGTTAAACCTCCAATTTAAAAAAAAATATATCGTTAAGGTCGTTAGCCCACACATCAAAAAATAGCCAAATGAATATCCTTTGAAAAAGATTTAGATCACCGCATACTTTCGTTCCAAACAATAATACAGAGATTGGTACGAGACTATACCTTTAATCCTACTGATTTTTATGGGGGTGGGGATTAACGACCACCGTGGGCTAATCTAGGGACTATAAGCAAGCGCCCGTCTTTAATTTGGGTGTATTGATTCTGGAGAAGAGACAGAGCCAGCGGTATCAGAAAAACACTACCCATGCCTCATCCGGTAAGTGAACCCTGTCCCACTCCTTTTTTTTTTTTTATTGGAAGTTTAACGACTACCGTGAGCAACTCAATGGGCAGTCGCCTGTCCCTAATTTATAGTCACTAGTTCCATGGAAGGGAGAGAGCCAGTGCCGTAAAAAACAAAATCCATGCCTCACCGGGATTCAAACCCGGACCCTTTTCGGACGAATGCTCATAGGCCATCGCTTAGACCACTGCGCCACCGGGGCGGCACAGACGAATGGTCAGAAGCCAGCGCCTGAAACCACTTGTCGCGCGGATCGGCGCGCTGGTTCTGTCCCTGACCTGGAACCAGTTTCAGTTGCCCCGGTGGCGCAGGGATTTAATACCTTGCTTCTGACCGTTTATATGAAATGGCACCGGGTTCAAATCCCGTCTGAGGAATGGTTGGTGTGCTTGTCTTACGGCACTGGCTCTCTTCCTTCCCTGGAACCAGTGGCCCTAAATTACGGACGGGTGACTGCTTATTGCTCACTGAGTTGTTTATGGTGGTCATTTTTCTAGTTGGATGTTTAACGACCACCGTAAACAACACAATGAACTATAAGCAGTCGCCCGTCCCTAATTTAGGGCTACTTGTTCCAGAGAAGAGAGAGAGCCAGTGCTGTAAGACAACAACGGAATTCGAACCCGGACTCATCTCGGTCGAACAGTCACAAGCCACCTCTTAGACAAATGTGCTACTGGGGTGGCACCGTGGTCATTAAACCCACAAACAGGCAAACTCTTCGTGCCATTCGACAGCCTGGGCGATGCCCAGGTCTTTCTCAGATGGCTACTCGGATGCTTGCGGCTCTGACCACTAGAACACCTGGCCGGCTTACTTAATTTATCGAAAGCCAGTTGTTTCGAAAATTTACTGGACTTAAGTGACAGATGTGTTCCTCAGAAAAGTCTACTTCCTTCAGATTGAGACGAATTTTTCATAGGGCTGGCCCGGAAACGCAGTGGTCGAAGTGCTGGGTCCTGATCATTCGTCCGAAATGGGTCCCAGTTCAAATCCCGGTGAGGCATGGATGTTGTGTTTGTCTTACGCCATTTAACTCTCTCCCTTTCCTGGAACCAGTGGCCCTAAATTAGGGACGAGAGACTTGAGCCCATGGAGTTGCTCACAGTAGTCGTTAAACCCCCAGTTAAAAAAACATCCAGGCACGAGGCTGGAGATAAGACAACTGCGCCACTCAAATGGTAGGCAAATTTCACAAACTACAAGTTTCGGGGAGGGGGCTTACTACAATTCTTCTTCTTTTTTTTTTTTTTTTTTTTTTTTTTGGATAGCGAAAACTAAAAAACGACAGATTTCCGCAGATTTTCATTTTGTGGGTGTCAAAGACAAAGAAATTCTACAGAAAGATGACAAGTTCTTAAATCTTTGCCAACCTGTGAAGGTTTTAACAAAGGTAAATAAAAATTAGTCCTTGACTATAGGCGATTAAATAACACCTTTTCACCGCACATTTAACAAAGTCGAGATAGATTTCTTTTTAAATACATTATTTGGAAGCAATAAAAATCTGATTATTTGCAAAGTGAAAAATATTTAGAGAAAATGATCCTTAAGATTATTTTCACTTTTACAAATTCTTCTCTCATACTGCATATAAAACTAACGTTTAGAGTTGGCTTAAAAAAAGAAAAGAAAAAATTGAAAATCTACATTACATTCTAGTGTGCCTAATGCAACAGCATAAACAAACAAAGCGACGATTGCAAACTCATTAGACTATAACGGTGAAAACACTGCAACAAAAATTATTTCTTCCAACAGTCGAATATGAAAAACAATTAGTATAAAACACACAAAAAAAAACATTTTAAGCAATAACAAAATATTCGAAATTCAACAACAGCGGAGCTGCTTGCTGCCAGAGGGTCTTAGAATTTGTACACAGCTGCTACCAATTACAGTAAGTAAATATTTTGCTCCGGATAGAAATTATTTTTTATTTAGCTCTTATAAACAGAGTAGAAGGCGCGAAATCAAAAGACAAAATAGACACAAAAAAAAAAAACAGGGAATCAACTAAATATTAATAAGTATCGAGCTAGTAAACATGCATGATTATATTTGCTGTTCAAAGATCGAACGCAAATGTACTTTACCGAAATTTGGGCAAGAGTTCTCGGCTATTAAGTTTACCTTAGATCAAAATCCGTTCTATCTTTATCGATTCATTACGTGCGATACCAGATCAGAGTAATTAATGAGAACGTAAACCCCCATCTCTACAAATAAGAACGAACAATTCCTTCTCCATTGTTGAGAAACTATACCACTCCGAGATCTGCTTCATCGCCCACTTTTAAGTCAAACGCAGTAGGTGTCATGGTAATACCTCTTAATCGGATATGTTTTCAATTAACGCTTGTAAATGCATCGATCTTCTGAATGTCAAAAATTTTAATTTCAAAAGATGGAAGACTTCCTGCTACACAACTTCTACCTAGGAAACAAGTCAGTTCAATCACGGGTTTTCGGGAACCTTGACTCGGATTGTATCTTCTTTCCAGAGGTCAAAAATCGATTTTTTTCAAAGATGGAAGACTTCCTGCTATACAGCTTCTACATGGGAAACAGTTCAGTTCAATCACGGGTTTGGAAAAACCTTGACTCGGATTGTATCTTCTTTCCGGATGTCAAAAATTGAAATTTTGAAAGATGGAAGACTTCTTGTTATTGAGCTTCTACCTGAGGAAACAGTTCAGTTCAATCACGGATTTGGGGGAACCTTTAACTCGAATTGTATCTTCTTTTCGGGTGTCAAAAATTAAAATTTCGAAAGATGCAAGACTTCTTGTTATTGAGCTTCTACCTGAGGAAACAGTTCAGTTCAATCACGGGTTTGGGGGAACCTTTACTCAGATTGTATCTTCTTTCTGGGTGTCAAAAATTGAAATTTCAAAAGATGGAAGACTTCTGGCTGTACAGCTTCTACCTGGGTAAACAGCTAAGTTAACTTCATCAGCTCAGTTGGCGAATTTAGCTTGTGAACACACACACACACACACACACACACACACACACAAACTGCAATTTCTCGTAGAAATTAATCCGAAGATTAGATTTAGACATAACCACCGTAACCTCAAGATGTCTTTCTTGCGTCAGAGTGGTGAGTGACGTAGTGGCGGATTAGATGACCTATATAGTAACGTCGTCAGACAGAGAAAGCACAGAAAACAGGGAGAGAGGAAACGATTATCTTATTTTGGAGTCCTTAACCCCCCCCCCCCCGTTACAAATTACCTACCTGGGGTTGACGGATATTTTGCAGTTCGGTAGCTGCTGAGATCGAGCCCGCGACTAACTAGGGGGGGGCAGACAGCTGCTATAACCATTGGCCTGAATGTTCTTCAGCTTGTGTGCTCCCTTTATCTTCCGCGCACTGCTGATCTTCAAGACGGGTTCTTAACTGCGCATGGCCGCCCCCGGTGGCGCAGTGGTCTAAGAGATGGCTTCTGATCATTCGTCCGAGAGGGGTCCGGGTTCGAATCCCGGTGAGGCATGGATGTTGTGTTTGTTTTACCGTGCTGGCTCTCTCCCTTCCTTAGAACCAGTGGCCCTAAATTAGGGACGGGCGACTGCTTATAGCTCACTGTGTTGCTCACGGTGGTCGTTAAACCTCTAATAAAAAAAACAAAAAAACTGCCCATGCTCAGAGTCACACCTGTTTTTAGCTCTCAGTGGCATGTGAAAATGATTTTCATACTGTGGACTAACCTTGATTTCTAAAAACGCACCGCAGCGTTTCCTCTCCAGGAAAAGCCAATGCTTTTATCGCACACCTGATATTGGTGAAATTCTGTGAAAATTAAAAAACGATTCGTTTTAATCTTCAAATAATTTTTCTACGAGGGCTAAACAATAAGTAACTCCCGATGACCTTTGGTAGCGGATTAGGGATAAGTAAATCGGCGTCTCTCAACCTCATTACACTTTCGTGGATAGATTGCGTTATTTGGCACTGGAGTTTGAATGAAAAAAAAAAAAAAAGCAACGTGCTGGAGAGCAGATTCAACTGGAAATGACGTGCTGCATGGAAAAGGCCTCACTCGGAAGTAAGCTCGGTGATTAAGTTGAACGATGGGATGCGCGGTACCGAAAGAATCAAAATAATTTGCATTTGCAGCAATCAGCCGCAAAGTCAAACCTCTGTCTTTTCGGACCAGATGCGACACTTTACTGCCTGTTGTTGAAGGTCTGCCATTGACTTTCTCATCAATCACTTTATGGAGCCCATGTACGAATTTTTAACTCCATTCAGGCACGCTTCGAACGCTCATGATTTGAGGACTTCTTTCACATGGTGATGAATCTCCGCTGCGGTAGTTTCTTGTGCCCAGAGAAATCTAATCACCTCTCGTATCCACAAGTGAACCCATGATTCCTAGCCGGTCGCTATTTTCGCTTGAATCATTTCTCCAGTCCCTAGAAAATACAGTTGGTGTATACAATGTGTATTTCTTCTAACCAAGACCGTTTTGTTCAAACCCCTGTGCGGAACAACGCCCTATAGCCAAGACAGGGTAATGACGTTGGGAGATGCCGATTTACATATCCCGTACCTTCCCCGCAAAGGTCATCCGAAGTTACTTATTGGCCAGTCTACGAAATATATGTTTAGTTTTCGTTAGTCTAATAAAGTGCCTTCAAATATACCAGTTAGAACACAGTCCCACGTACTCATTCAAACAAACCGCTTTTGCTTGCCATATTGCTGGCACATGGTACATCCATACTGGGAATGTTGAACAGACAACTGATATGCAGTTTAATTTCAGTATCCTGGTGGTTGAGTAGTCAAAGGCATGGGCTTCTAGCTAATCGTCGAAGTTGGGCTAGGGATTGGGTCTCTGGTGACAAGTGGGTGGCGTGACTGCCTTATAGCGATGGTTCTGTCTCTGTCGTGGAGCCAGTGGCTCAGAATTAAGGACGAGTACCCTCCTTATAACCTGGCCTTAGTTGCTGACAGAGATCATTAAACTCCGTTCTCTCAAAAACGGAAAGCATCAGCAATTTTATTATTCCTAACTTTTCATGAAAGGCGAATGCTATAGCGCACAGTACCACTTCTATAAATTTCGTCCAACATAAATTTTTGACCTTATTGTTTGTTAAATATCTTTGTGGATTATCAAAATAATGAGATCACAGACTGCGACTGGAGTAGACGCAATGCGCATTATGTAGATCACAGGGACAACGACTCCTAAAATGTGCGGTATATAAAGTGATGCAGTACAGTGTCGGCTGTCTTGGGTCAAGGGTGGCCTAGTGAGCAACGTTCGTGACTGCCGCGCCGCAAAGGACCTCAGGTTCGATCCCAGGAAGGTACGAACGCTCGATCCACTAAATATCCACCGTGCGTCGGATGGGCACGTTAAGCCGTCGGACCCCGGGTACTGGCCCCCGGTAGTAAATAAGGGCGTCTTCTACCTCGCTTCCGTGTCACTTTCCTATTGGGCACTCTAGCCCAAATCTCCTAGCTCCCTATTTCTAAGGGTTGTTTAAGACCTGAGGTCAGACACTCCCTTCCTAAAATCCTCTACATATGATCTGATCTGTCGGCTGTCTTGTAGAAGAGCCACAGTCGCAGGTGAAATAGCTGTTGTGCAGTAATTGTCGACAATGTCAGATCTCAATGACCTCAAAAAAGGCATGATCATTGGTGCGCGTCTTGCAGGAACTTCACTAACTAGAAGGACAGAGATAGTAGGCGTAACACGAGGAATTGTATCGAAAATTATGACTACCTATCAAACAGCTCACGACCTTGCCTCCAAACGTGCAAATTGCGTACGCCATACGAATATATCAGATAAAGATATCGAACGTTGGCACACACAGTGAAACCACAAGACCACGGCACCGGAAACAGTAGACTTGAACTCCATGGTCTCGTTTCTGTCACAACATTTCGTCAGGAACTCCATAGTGTCTGTATTCATGGCCGTGCTGTAATCCACAAACCTCTGATTACCAACATCAATGCAACAAAACGTCTAAGGTGGTGCAAAGCACATAAAAACTGGGGTGCTAAACACTGACAACGTGTCATTTGGTCCAACAAATCGTGTTTCATATTGTATCTCACCACTGATAGAGTGTAAATCTGGTTAAAACCTGCAAAAACGTACCACCCCGACTGTTTGGTTCCGACTGTGAAGCATGGAGGTGGATTCCTGATGCTGTGAAGTGCCATATCATGGCATTCCTTAGGGACATTGGTTATTCTGCAGGAACGTGTCATATCTGCAACGTAAGAATCCATTCTTGGGAATTATCTGCACCCAGTGTTGCAGGCACTGTTCCCTAATAACCATCCCTGGTTTCAAGCAGATAATGCACCCGTGCATTGTGCGAAACGTGTCAAGTTGTGGTTTGCAAAACATAAGGATGAGGTGCAGCAGTTACCCTGGCCACCTAAGTAATATTGAACAGTGATGTTGGAGGTGGAAAGTAATGTTCAATAATATTGAACATTACTTTCCACCTCCAACATCACTGGCACAGTTGGGACATGGTTTACAGGAAGAATTCTCCCAAATTCCATTATTGTATGATCATGACTTGTATAAGTCAATTCCAAGTTGAGTTGCATCTATTCTGAAAGTCCGAGGTGGGCCAACAGTTTATTAAGGAAATGTTCTCCACAAACAGTAAGTGTTTCCATTATTTTGATAAACCCTGTTCCTAATGAAAACTTTCTATGTGTTGTAGGTCTAAAGTTATAGAATCTGAAGTAAGCACCAAAATCTGACAACGGTCAGTCATCGAGTTCCTTTGCAAGACTAATGAAACTTCACCTACTGCAATTCACGAAAAACTGAAAACTATCTATGATAAGAAACTATTGACAGAAGTACTGCCTAGAGATGGATTCGGTGCTTCAAAAGCAATGGTTTTTATATCAGTGACATGGTTTTGTCGGGTAGACCAACAACACTAAAAACGGACAAAACTGCGGCCCTTGTTAAACAAATGATCCACGCTGAGAGAGCAATAATAACCAATCAGATAATGGAAAGCTTTCAATGTCTAAAGGAAGTTTTCTGTAGTTGCTTTGAACCGAAAACTTCGCTCAAGGTAAGCACCAAAGGTTCTTACACGTGAGATTAATCAACAAAAAAATCTATGCCTACCTTTTGGAGAATCTCTCCGTCCAGGCATCTGAGGCTTTCAAGGAAGTTATAACATGCAACGAGACCTTGATTTATCATTGCTGTAAATGTCAGTCGATGCAATGGACCCACAAAACTTTCCTAGCTGAAAAATATGAAAGAACAGGCTTTCTCTATCAAAGAACAAAATCATGGATAAGGTCTTTTGGCATTATCTTCTTTGACACACTTGAAACGAATGCCGATATTAATAAGGAAAGTTATTGTAAATCCTGAAGAAAATTTCAGAGAGTCATTGAAATCAAGAGGGTTCACCTAAATGACCTACAGATTAAGTTTCATCTAGATAATGCAAAACCCCACATGTCGCATCTGACTCTTCCGACAATTGCAAGATTTGATTGTACTTTAACGTCTCACCCTGCGTAAAGTCCTGAGCTGAGGTCCTCGGATTGTTTTTTTTTTTGTCGATTAAAGAGAAAACATTTGATTCGGAGTAATATTTGATAAAGTAGATCAAACACCTGTTTTAAGATCGGAAACCAGCATTTTACCATTGGTTTTTTTTTTTTTTTTTAATATTTTTTTTTTTTTTTTTTTTTTTTACTCGAGAAAACACTGGACAAAATATGTAGAATGCGAAGGTGGATGTATTGAATGACACCTATACATAGATATAAACGATGGATTATTATCTCAACAAAGTTTTTTTGTAACTTCTATAGAAACCTTTTTCTGACGTATTGTACATTAGTTTTTGACCTACCCTTCTGTCGCATGGAACTTCTTAAAAGTAATTCTCTTACCTTAGTTTTAACTACGTGAAGGTTACAACCCTGGGACAGAAATGTAACCAGGAATTCTTAAGCTTTATTTTTTTTATTAGCCATGTTATATGCAGTTAATTCCATAGCAACATAGCAGGGAACCAGGTAAAGGTAAAAAGGCTAATGATAGCCTAACTAACCCCTGGCCCCTAAAATAAGAAAAATGTCAAGTAATTACATATTATTCAACTGATATACACATATTTGCAATAGGGTATAACTAAAGTTAATCAAATTTAACTAGTATTAATATAATATTCCTTTAGTGCTTTGTTAAACGATACAAAACTGGCAAGTGATTTTCTATGAACCGGCAACTCGTTCCAGAGCTGGGGGTAATGAGCATTAATATTGAAATACAGCGCATTAGTACGAGCCATTGGAATTGAAAAGTTATCATACCCACGAGTTTGATAACTATGTGCAGGATAACAAATTTATTAGATTAAGATATTTGTTGGCATAAACAACATGCTCATGCATTAACAACATCAGTCGATAAATGTATAATATCTCCAAGATCAATAATTTATGAAGACTGAACAGGATTTCCACATTTACCAGTGGATTCAACAAACGAACGAACTTTTGTTTTTGTAGAGAAGAAATTCTATTAATGTTACAATTAGTTGTCCTACCCCAAGCAAGCAGATAATAAGACAGGTAGGGATAAATAAAATAATAATAGAGTGTTAATTTAATATTTCATGGCAATATACTGGACACTCTAGATAAAACTCCTATTCGAGACCTCAAGTCTCGTTAAATAACTTCAGCATGGGCATCCCACTTTAAATTATCCTGAAACAAAACACCTAAAAATTTAACCTTGTCTTGAAAAATCAAAGGATAATCATGCAAGATCACTTCCGGTAAAACCTCAACTCGAGCTTTCCGGCCAGAAAAAACATACATTTAATTTTTGTGATATTCAGAATTAACAAATTGCAACGAAACTAAGTCTAATATTTCTGCAAGACGTGGTTAACACGGGGTATTAAGTCAGCAGTGGTAGAAATGTCTGCTTCGCAGCCGATGAAAAGACTTAGTGGCATTTAGATTTCGGGTTATTTCTGCCTTATTTTCTGAGGGAAGCCTCTCTAATGCTTCCTTCGTAATAATAATACACCATACCTGAGAAATGAGAGTCACGCGATTCTCGACGAAACATTTTCTTTCACAAGAAAATACATGTATTTACTTATGGGAAACACTGAGCAATTGCAAAGCGAAGATAATTTAAAAACTAATAATATGTCATCTCTCTTAAAAGAAGCAAAAATTTGTATGCGTGCTGCCATCGCAGCTTGCTTTTGTCTGCAAACAATAAACGAAAGCATATCTAGGAAGACTTCGAGTTCTCTTCATTTGTATTAGAGCGCAGATGCGTCTTCTTGATGTAAATAACTGATATTAAATTTTAATCATCGCAGACAGAACAATGAGATAGTGCTGTCCTGGATGTCGTACAGGAATATACGGTCGACTTATAAACTTTTTGATACATATCGCTTCACCACTCAATAGCCTTTATGCCTCCAGCGCTTCCATCATTATTAGAAATGCCATCTGAGGTTTTTCACCAGAACTTTTATTTTGGTTGCGAATCGACTTGATTTTTCGGTTAAAATAAAACTACCTTGGTCCCTGAAAGATACAACTGGTGTACATACACAATATGCGTTCTTTTCTAATCTATGCATTTCATGCATAAATTTTCCAAAGGAAAATCTTGTACGTCTTAGAATCCGGCACATCATATGCAGCCTCCCTGTTTGATACACTGCTGACTAAAACTTAAAAGTACGAACATGAAATCTGACTAACGAGACAATAAAATCACATAAATCCGTGAATTGGTGTATTTCAAAAAGTATTTTAATCTGCCGACGAGCTTTCGCCCGCCAACTGAATTCTTTGTCAAGGCAACTTACACTAGACGAACAACAATCCCCTTGGAGAACAACAATCCGTTTAAACTCCAAACGGATTGTTGTTCGTCTAGTGTAAGTTGCTTTCACAAACGCTCTCGTTAGTAGGCGAACAACAATCTGTACACACTCCAAACGTTCGTCTAGTGTAAGTTGTCTTGACAAAGTCTTCCGTCTGCAGGCGAAATCTCGGCAGATTAAAATGCTTTTTAGAAATACACCAATTCACGGATTTATGTGAATTTATCGTCTCCTTAGTTATTAGTGGTGTATTTTGTATCTTTTGCACATATCTTTAAGACCACTTTTATGAAATCTAACGTTTACAGTGCGTCATTGGAGCTAAAAGAGCTAGTTGACGTATGCACGCGAGTGTGGTATGACGCCGATTCGTGTCTCATATCAGTCCGTTGTGTTTTTCATGTGTTTCAGCGACGGATACAGAAACGACGTGTTGGAAGTAATAAAAGGTCGTCTCGATGATTTTATCCAAGGACAAACTATCGGGAAGCTTGAAGAAGACCGGAGTGTTACCCATGTCCCCAGAAAGTTTGGAGTAGCACAAGCATAGTGCCGCGACTTTGGTCAGCATTCAGGAGACATAGAACCGCTACCCGATGTTTTGCTAGATGCAGGCCTTGCTGTAAGAGCCATCAGGATGACTGTTACCTGGTTACCTGGCAATAATGTCAAAACAGAATCGAAAAAGTACTGCGGACCAGTGAGCTAATCCTTAAGCTAGAACAGGAGGACGAATTTTGCGCCAAACCGCGTTCAGACGTCTTAAATGTAGCAGGACTGTATTTATTTCCAGAAACCGGTACGCTGTCTACCATTATCCAGGGCGTATGGTGCAGCCCTCCGTCAGTAGTTTATGTCTCACGTTGACTAGTCTTTAGATAAATGGGCCAAGGTAATCTACACGGGTGAAAGCCGCTGTAGCTTTACTTCGGATTCCAAGCAGCAATTGTTCTGGAAGTAATGTGGGACTACATATGATATCAGAAACATCGTTGAACTAAACATATGTGGCACTGCGGATGGTGTGGGCCAGTATCATGGTCAGTTGACGTATCGGTCCCTGGCAGAAGTACTGCAACGATATTATTCCTCGCCACGTTCGTCTGTTCCGTGGTGCTGCGGGTGCAGACTGCGGTTTTTTGTAGACGATAACGCCTGTTCTCATCGCACAGCTACTGTAGATAAAGTATTGGGTAGTGAAGATATCCGTCTGAAGGAGAGGCCAGCGCGTTCACCTGATTTCAATCCAATCGAACATATATAGAATGGTTTCTGGTGTACAAATTAATTCCCCACCCGAAACCATTCCATCACTTATTCTGGCTTTCCAGTAGGAGGGGAACAATTTATCTCAAGAGTTCCTAGCCCACTATGTGATAAGTTCGACACACCGGTGATAAACACGCATTACGATACAGGTTGGACGTATCATCACCTACTAAGGACTTCTCCTTGTAATCTGTTTATGTAGTGCTGATGGCAGAGTGTCACTGGACGGCAGGTGAGCTTGTAACACTTTCATTTTGTTCTTTTTCAAAACACCAATTTCTTTTTCTATTTCGATCTCTATTGCATATTGCTCGACGTCGTGAGTTTCATATTTCTGGTGCTATTACCATCAATACCACTTAGAGTTGCAAAACTGTTTTTTTTTATTTTTCAGGTTTCGTGACGTACTACAAAGTTGACGCACATGTCAAGACGGCAAGCAGCAATTAAAAGCCCTTGCCGGTGTAGCTTAACTGGATAAGCATTCGGCTCCGAAGCAGAAGGACGTGGATTTGAGAACGTGACCGGCAGAGAGAGAGACACAGAGAGAGAGAGAGAGGGTTTGGGTTTCACATTGGCTTTCGAATGTAAAAAGGGATCTACTAGCCGTTAGGTTCTTCGAAAGACGTGTGAATTTCCTTCTACACATCGTCTGGAATGAATAAGAATTCCTTCTTCAACGCTTCGAAAACCTTTGATGCTTCTTCCGCACATCGTCTGGAATAAGTGAGAAGCCTTTCTTGTACACAGAGTTACTTCAAGCATGGTTTGCCGGCTGACCCTGAAAACTACGATTTCGTCCTAACCCTTTCCCAAGGAGGGATATATGCGACATACCTACTTCAGAGGTGGCGCACATGGCAAAACGGCGAGTAGTAGTGACAAGCCTCTGCTGACGGAGCTTAATTGGGAAAGCACTCGGCTCCGTAGCAGAAAGATGTCGGTTCAGTTTACGCCACGGGGAAGGTTTGGGTTTCACAGGGGGTTTGGGGGGGGGGTTCGATTTCGACAGGCCGAAATGTATATATTCCGTAAGTTCAGACGTCAGTGTAATAAACATTCCTTAATGCTAAGAACACGTACATATGAAATTTTCTGAAATCTATTTTTTCCACACACTACGGAAAAAAAAATATTCTTAGTCAGTCGGACAATACAAATTATTTTTATACCTGAGAAAAGATATCAAACAGACAAAAAAACGGATAGAAGAGGCGCATTTTTTTACGTAAAGACACATTTTCCCTACAAGATGGTGATTCAGCGCTCTTTAGAAGCAGTGTCAGAGAATGATCGTGCTCTCATCTTCTAACATCTGGATTGCAGTTACCATCCCATTCGATCTACGCAGTAACCTCAAAGCACACGACAAAAAAGATTTTAACCAGTGGCATAACTACAAATTTCTGGCATTTAAGCGAAATTATAAAAAGCGCCGCGGTGGTGTAACGTCTCTCGTGTAGCTGTTTTATCCGATTAGTTGGTCCATTTAATCAGATAAAACAGCTACACGAGAGGAACAAGTCAGTACGTTGTAGAGCCACCTCTAGCTCGAATACAAATGGTTATCCGACGTGGCATAGACGCATACAGTTCACGGATACTGTCCTGAAGTACAGAATGCCAGATGGTGTCCAAATTGTGAGATAGTTCGCCGGCATTCTGGGATGGGCCTAGGTGGGATCCCATCATGTCACAAACACGTTCGATCGATGAGAGGTCAGGCGATCGGTTTCGCCATGTAAGGTTGTCTACATTACGGAGACAGGTCTTGGAGAGTCGTGCCGTTTGTGGCCGGGCATTATCCTGTTGTAAAATTGCTCGGTGATGTTGTGAAAGGAATGGCAACACAACAGACTGTAGAATGTTGTCGACGTACGGTTCAGCTGTGAGGGTAGTACGGAGATGTACCAAGGGTGTCCGGTTGTCATAAAAAATGGCTCCATAGACAGTCACTCACGGCATGCGAGCAGTGTGCCGTTTTATGGCAAAGGTAGAATTCGTGCGCTGGCCGGCTGGTCTCCAGACTCGCAAGCGCTGATCATCGGCGCCAAATGCAAACCGTGACTCATCACTGAAGAAAACACGACACCACTGGACACTACCACACGTTGATCGGGCCCGACATCACTGTAATAGGTGCTGGCGATTTTGCTGGCCAGTAGTAGTCGACGGAGTGGCCTCCTCGAATGTAGTCCCAGTGCCATAAGTCGTCTCGAAACAGTTCGGATGGTTACTTCTGTACCTGTAGACGACGCAAGATGGCCACGGATGGTTGAGAACGACGAATTCGGTTTTGTTCGTGAAGCTCTCACAATCGTTCGATCCTCGCGTTCAGTCGTTGCCCTCAGCCGTCCAATGCCCGTGTGCCGCTGGGTTGTGTCTTCCTCAACTGACTGGAGCCAACATCGTCTGATTTCCGCGTCGCTCCGACCCAAATGCCTGGCGATACGGCGACTTGACCAACCAGCCTCTTTCAGAGCCCACTTATACGTCCTCTCTCAAACTCTCTCAACTGCTCGTATTTCGCCCGGATCCGACGTCAGGACATCCTCACAGTCCGTGGAGGTTAATGCAACCGCAATCCGCTGTCACAATTCTCCTTTGCGTGCAAGCTTTGATTTTGATATACCTTCCTCGATGCGCGGTTCCCATGCGCTTTGGCGACCCAATATTTAGTCATTGGTAGCTTTTTTGTAATCATTTGCATATTCTTGTCATATTCGTGTATTTTCGCATATTCAATCATTTGCATATTCCATGCGGAGTTTCATCAGGATCGAACGAATTTCTCGGATTACGGTTGTTTTTTTTTTTTTTTTTGGTAAAGGGTATATCTTTATGGAAAGACAGTCTATAGATATCGAAAAAATAAAAACCTTTCTTTCTACTTTTTGCATTCGCAAAGTTTCTAATTAAATCTTTGGTACTTAATTTATCAGCCCCTTTGGTTTCATTGGCATTTAATGAAGTATGCTTCAGTCGTTCCTGACGTAGTATTTTGCATATAATTTTTGACTATTTTCAGCTTTCTGAATGATCTTTCAGAAGTAGCTATATTTAGGTTATACTGTATATAAAATGAGTGCTGCAGATGCATCCGGGTTAAACTACAGGAAAAATTGTTAAACTATATTTTTAATAATTCTGCGAGTTGTTTCACTGAATGTTATGGCTTAATTACGGGGTAGGCCCATATTACTTTCAGGACGACAATGCCACCTCTCATGTTGAGAGGTCCACCATGGCTTGGTATGGTGACAATGGGGTTAATCGAATGGACTGGCCTGCGCAGAGCCCGGACCTTAACCCTATCTAGCACCTCTGGGACGAATCTGTGTGTCGACTTAAGGGGTGCCCCCACCGTCCGAAATCGGTGAAAGAACTGACCTGTCTTCTCCAATCCGTGTGGAAGAAAATACCGCTAGCCGTCGTACAAAGCCTGGTTGAGAGTACGCCCCGGAGGGTCGCAGCTGTAATTGCCGCTCGTGGAGGCTCCACCAACTATTGAAGGTGAATAAACTTCGTTTTCCTTTGCTATCACAGGTGTCCAATTACTTGTTGGTAGATAGTGTATATATATATATAACCATAACCATAAGCAACACCTCTCCAACATGTACTTGACAACAAATGAACTCCAAACCACAGCAAAAGTTAAAGCAGAACAAGAACGATAAACGGTACCTAAAAATTTCACAGCAGAAATTTATAACCTCCAAGATCCTTGAACATCATCTTTTTGCGACGGTAGGATTGTAATGTGGGGCGGAATAATGTTGGATTCACACACACGTACACCCCTCTATATGTTCGACAGAGGGACCGTGACAGGCCAGACGTACCACGATATCATTCTGCAACCAGAAGTCCCAGAAATGCCCGGCTATTCTGTGGTGCAATGGGACCTGAGTTCGTGTTTATGGATGACAACGTACGTCCTCATCGAGCCGCCGTAGTAGAGGAATACCTAGAAAGTGAGGATATCACTCGCTTACAATGGTCGTTTCGCTCTCTCGATTTAAACCTCAACGAGCATGCATTGGACACACTCGGGAGATGTATTGCATCCACCTCCTAGGGCTCTTCTGGGACTTCTGACAGTATTGGTGCAAGAATGGGACTCCGTACCTCAAACATACACTGCTGGCCACCCAAAATGAAACACCAAGAAAGCAGCATCCTATTGGCCTGAAATTCGCAGCATGCGTCGCCCGCGAGAAGACATGCAAACGATTAGCATTGCAGGGCATATGCAAATCATGTGCGCCCGGCACGCCACCGAAAAGCACTATAAGAAGGGTGCACAGAAGGCGGGATGTAAGTAGTGGAAGTGTGTTGTGCTGTCGGACCTGTGCTTTGGAAGCTTTTTGATGCCTCGTCGCAGAATACGGCAGTCATTCCAGCACGTTTCGGAGTTCGACAGAAGACGAATAGTGGCTTATCGCGACAGCGGTTTATCGTATTGAGACATCGGCGCCCGTGTGGGATGATATCCAGCTACAGTAAGGTGAGTATGGATTCGGTGGGTGCAGGAGGGACGGACGGACCGACGTCAGTGATTGCCGCAGCCGTGGCACACCACCGAACGAGAGGACCGGCATGTTGTGTGGCGGGCATTGATGGCTCGCACCGCGACATCACGAACGTTAGCGCAGTAATTAAGATATGTTGCGCAACAACCTGTACCAGCACGTACCGTTCGACGTCGTCTGCAGGAGCGGGGACTTGTCGCACGGCGCCCATTGCTCCGATTACCATTGACGTTACACCACCGGCGAATGCGGCGCCAGTGGGCCGTTAAACGCCGCACCTGGACCACGGAATGGCACGACATTGTCTTCTCCGACGAATCCAGCTTCTACCTGCAACACCACGATGGTCGGATCCGCGTGTGGCGGCACCACGGCGAGAGACTATGAAGCCTGCATTATGCATCGCCATACCGGTCCGTCGCCTGGCGTTAGGGTTTCAGGCGCAATTGGATATGACATCCGCACCCCTCTGATACGCATCGCCGGTACACTCAACAGCCACCGCTACATCTCCGAAGTTTTGGAGCCTGTAGTCCTCTCTTACCTGCAGGACCTGCCAGCGGCCACGTTTCAACAGGACAAAGCGCGCCCGCACGTGGCGCGCATCGTGCAACAATTCTTCACGGCCCACCAGGTGTCACTGCTGCCGTGGCCTGCCTGTTCTCCTGATATGTCGCCCATCGAACACGTCTGGTCGCTGATCAGCAACCGAGTGGCCTTGCAAGCATCACCCGCGGCTACGCCTAATGAACTGTGGCAACGTGTGGAAGCAGCCTGGACCGACATACCCCAAGCCCACATCCAAAGCCTCTTTCATTCGATGCCGCGGCGTGTAGTGGCCGTTATTGCCAGCCATGGACGCCACACGAACTATTGATGTCTGCGTGTTCCGCGAGTCGCACGGGCCTGTAAGCTCAGTCGTTTCATCTTTGTATCTGTTGTTATGTGTCCAATAAATCTGGCTTTGCTGTCTCGTGTCTCCTTCTTGGTGTTTCATTTTGGATGGCCAGCAGTATAGTTTGATAATCTGGTGCTGAGTATGCCCAGGTCGCTGTACTGCATGTGTTGCTGTGGCATTCCAACATACAACATATTAAGCACTTTTTTCAGCATTAAAAATTTGTGTTCTGCGTGAAATGTTCATTGCAAATCAACTCCAGGGAGATGTTTTTCTTTACTTTGACCACAATGGCGGATCCTCTAGTGTTTTTTTTCGTTCTGAATTTTCGTTTAGTTCAATACGCTCCATATCTAGAACATTTTGGTTGCAGTCATTAGAGAAGAAGAGTTGAAACTGACATTATCCTTAAGTTTTGAGCATGAATGTATAAGTTCGTCAGACGACGATGCCATAAATGTTTCAGTTATGGAGGGCTCTAGGTATGAAAATAACGGGATAGCTGTATAGTTAAATATTATTTGTTTAACAGAACTGGAAAATTATTTATTGGCCAACCCTAGCGATATATGATTATCTCTTGAACGAAGCCTTTAAAGAGCGCATTAAATATTTTGCAGATCATAAAGTTTCTTAATTAAAAAAATGGATAAATAAGGAGATGTAAAATGGGCGAAATTTTGCGGTGAACCACATTAAAAGTATTCAGTTTGCTCTAAGTATTGAGTTTGTCGTTTTGGATAGAGAAAGCAGAGGTTTCATTGCATGCCTGTTCATATATTTGGAATTATTGAACAAAATCCTGAAAGATATGGTTTCAAGGAACAATCCGTGTGCAAATAAATACCCAGTGTTTATGCCTGAGGCAACCTTTGCATTTACACAGAAACAATAATTACATAGATACCTTCACATAGGAAATCCGACGTGATTGCGTAACGACCTCTGGAAGCAAACGATCGAGAAAGATAGAAATGCCATTGACAACAAATGAAATAACCTAGCTCCTTGAATATCTCTCGAAACGGATGATGTTGCCTGAAGCAACGCCGTTCACATTCTGTGGGAGCTAAAATATTTTAATATATTGAAAGAACAATAACGTTTCGCCAATAATTCTGTTCATAATCACACAAAAGAGCTTGAAGAAATTAACAGAACGCAGAAGAAACTTTATAAAAAAATGTTTTCGTGGCGCAAAAGGCCAGAAAGTACAGAACACGCCTGAGAAATATTTTAGCCTTTGCGATAAAGAATTTATGATGATTCATATGCTAACGTAACATACACTAAATCATTTCATTTATAACCAAATCCTCACAGTAAGGGGTTAATGCGTTAGCTAGGATGCAAGTAAAATACCACTACTAACAGAGCCGTAACAGCATGTAATAGCACGCTGCTACCAAAGTCGTGACAGCATCGACTATACAGTGAAACCTCTATTAATGGACACCTTCGAACAACGATAACCTCCAAACAACGGCAAGTTTTGATTGGTACAGAACAGTAGCTGTAAGATTAACATTCGCGATTATCTCCAAACAACGGAACCTCTTAACAGCGGTCAACGGACACACCAGTCAGTTCGGGAGGATGTCAAACTGACACCTTGCCTTTAAAACTTTACTTAGTTCCTTCGGTGCTCCTGTGAGTGAGTACAAAAGGGGACAAAAATATCGCTAAATGAGCTGTGCCTCGGGAAGGATGGGTTGCATCGCGATGGGCACAATGGTGTGCTCAAGTGAAAAGAAAGAAGTTAAAGTTTAGTTTGACATGTAACGGTAATTATTTGAGGCGAGAATCTCCAGCTTCCATGTATGTCTCAGCACCCTACCTAGGCCAACGAGCGTTGGCTGCTAGTGCCCGGATAATTTCGTAAGAGTGTTTCTTGGTTTGGTCCCTGTGGGTTCTGTTCTTCGTCATCCGCGCCCTACCGCCTATCTGAGCATTTACATCATTTTGCAGCTGTTTCAGTGTACATTGACGGATTATTTTACTCTTGAAAGTCAGAAAGCAGACAGAAAAAAACACAAAACGTAGCTTCAGACAAAACGCCATGGAAGAACATTTCCCGCTGCTAAGAATGTACTGCAGTCAAAAAGCATGGGATGGAGTAGCAGCGTAACACCATAGAAGTTTCTTTCTCAGCGTGGAAGAGCAGGCACAAAACACAGAATGCAGCTGCACACGCGAAAAACCGAAAGAATCTTTTCTCTGTTAATATGGAAGAGCACACACAAAATACAGAATGCCGCTGCACGCGAGACAAAGAGAAAGGTGTTTTTCTCTGTTAATAGAGAAAAGTAGGCAAAGAAAAGAACGAAACGCAGCTTCCCATGTGGAAAATGGAAGGAGTCTTTTCTTTGTTAATAGGGAAGGGCAGGCACAAATTCAGAATGCAGCTACACACGTGATAATGGAAGAATTATTTTTTTTGTTGTTGACCCGGAAGAGCAAGAACAAAACATAGAATGCTGCTGCGCACGTGATAAATGAGAGGAATTCAATGTCGCCCTCTTACACGTGGCTTGCTCAGTGTTGCCAAATTGTAAAAACTCTTCGGGGAAACAATTTGTCATCCAGTGTGTAAAGATAAGTCCATTTCTGCCGGTGATGAACTTTGAATCCATATCATTCTTCTTCGGTGTCGACTGTTTGACCGATTGAGCTACACCGATTAATCTCATGGCTGCAACTTTGCCGTCTTGATATGTGCGTTATCTCTGAGGTAAGGACGTCACACGTAACCCTCTTCACTCTTGAGAAAGGTGGGTGCTCCAAAGCGTAAGTTTTTTCGGGTCAGCCGACAAGCCATGCTTCAAGCAACTGGAGTAGAAGAAGGAGAATTCTCATTCATTCCAGACGATGTGTGGAAGAAGCATCACACATTTTTTGAAGCGTTGAAGAAGGAATTCTCATTCATTCCAGACGATGTGTGGAAGAAGCATCACACATTTTTTGAAGCGTTGAAGAAGGAATTCTCATTCATTCCAGACGATGTGTGGAAGAAGCATCACACATTTTTGAAGCGTTGAAGAAGGAATTCTCATTCATTCCAGACGATGTGTGGAAGAAGCATCACACATTTTTTGAAGCGTTGAAGAAGGAATTCTCATTCATTCCAGACGATGTGTGGAAGAAGCGTCACACATTTTTTGAAGCGTTGAAGGAGGAATTCTCATTCATTCCAGACGATGTGTGGAAGAAGCATCACACATTTTTTGAAGCGTTGAAGAAGGAATTCTCATTCATTCCAGACGATGTGTGGAAGAAGCATCACACATTTTTTGAAGCGTTGAAGAAGGAATTCTCATTCATTCCAGACGATGTGTGGAAGAAGCATCACACATTTTTTGAAGCGTTGAAGGAGGAATTCTCATTCATTCCAGACGATGTGTGGAAGAAGCATCACACATTTTTTGAAGCGTTGAAGGAGGAATTCTCATTCATTCCAGACGATGTGTGGAAGAAGCATCACACATTTTTTGAAGCGTTGAAGAAGGAATTCTCATTCATTCCAGACGATGTGTGGAAGAAGCATCACACATTTTTTGAAGCGTTGAAGAAGGAATTCTCATTCATTCCAGGCGATGTGTGGAAGAAGCATCACACATTTTTTGAAGCGTTGAAGGAGGAATTCTCATTCCTTCCAGACGATGTGTGGAAGAAGCATCACACATTTTTTGAAGCGTTGAAGAAGGAATTCTCATTCATTCCAGACGATGTGTGGAAGAAGCATCACACATTTTTTGAAGCGTTGAAGAAGGAATTCTCATTCATTCCAGACGATGTGTGGAAGAAGCATCACACATTTTTTGAAGCGTTGAAGGAGGAATTCTCATTCATTCCAGACGATGTGTGGAAGAAGCATCACACATTTTTTGAAGCGTTGAAGGAGGAATTCTCATTCATTCCAGACGATGTGTGGAAGAAGCATCACACATTTTTTGAAGCGTTGAAGAAGGAATTCTCATTCATCCCAGATGATGTGTGGAAGAAGCATCACACATTTTTTGAAGCGTCGAAGACGGAATTCTCGTTAATTCCAGATGATGTTTGACAGAAACATCACACATTTTTCTCGAACCTCACCGCCTGGACATTCATTTGTACTTTCCAGAACATTCATTTTACGTTGTTTTTTGGTTAGGGGCTAACGACCAATGTAAGCAACTCCATTGGGCTATAAGCAGTCGCCCGATCCCAATTTAGGGTCATTGGTTCCAGGGAAGATGTGAAAACACAAGTTTGTCCGTGATAAAGATTGAACTCGTGCCCCGTTACTCCGGAGTAAGTTATTCTTCCAACTAAGCTGCACGGACAGAATGTATTGCTGCAGATTTGTTGTCTTGACACATGTCTTACCTCTGCAGTACGTCTCATCATCTCGCTCTTATGGTTTTTTTTTTCTTTGTAAACGAAAATCGAACTTTCATTATGTTCTAGGCGATGTGTGGAACAAACATCACACATTTTTCGAAGAACTCAACGGCAAGTAGATTCATTTTTATGCTCGGGCGCCAATGTGAAAACACAAGTTTGTCTGTGACGATAGATCGAAATCCCGCCCCCTCACTCCGGAGTAAGTTGCTCTCCCAACTAAACCCCACAGACGGAAGGTATCGCTGCAGATTTGTCGTCTTATACCTCTGTAGCACGTCACAAAGGAGAGAGCAAGTGCTGTAAGACAAGCACAACATCCATGCCTCACAGGGACTCGAACCCGGACCCATCTCGGATGAATGATCAGATGACAGTGCTTATACCACTGCGCCACCGGGCCGGCCATTTTCACGTTCGAGTGCCAAAGTGGGGAAAATATGCTCTTTTTGCGGGTATTCGAACCTACACCTTCCTTTTCCGGAGTCGGCTGTTCTACCGATTGAACTGCACCGACAAAGTTAATCGCTGCAACTTTGACGTCTTGATATGTGCGTCATCACAAGTGCGAAAACGTTTAACCAAGAAGTACCTAAATTTACGTAAGAAAACAAAAACCCGAAAGAAAGGTTTTTCTTTCTGTTGTTATTGTTTGGAGATTTAATGGCCACAGCGTGCAATTCAATAGACTATAAGCAGTCCTCCGTCCCTAACTTGGGGCCATTGGTTCCGGGGAGGGAAGAGAGCCGTAAGAAAAGCACCCCATCTATGCCTCACCCGGAATTCGAAGCCGGACCCATCTTCGACGAATGATGATAAGCCAGAACTTAGATAACTGCGCCACTGGGAGTTGTTTACAGGTAACATCACATAGCATACCCTTTACATTCAACGAAATATATTAAAAATATAAAAAAAAATTATTTTTGTATATAATTTCATCATGATCTTTATTACGAAACGTTATTGAAAAAGCGAGATCATATTGATTATTTAGTACGTCAGGGCATATTTTGTAAGCAAGATGATTCCTGACTTACGGATTAAATAATACACTTTTCTGTTAAGTTAAAAATTCGAAGAAGCATTAAATCCGTTTAATGCTTCTTCGAATTTTAGTTAATTACAAACATAATTCGAATATTCATGTAGCCACTTTTAAAGGTTAGTCTCCAAAAATTAGCATTTAATACGTACATGCCAATTGCGTAATAGAGTTAAAGAATATATGTGAAGGTTAACGTAACAGTAGTACAAATCTTCCACCTAATTGGAGTTTTCAAATTCAGAGGGGTGACAGATGTTTCAGATTACATCATGCTGTTTTCATTACTGTGAAGTCTCAGCTGTGTGTAAAGGGGTGTATAGGACGAAATATAATTTAGATGTTTCCTTTTGTTAAGACCCATGCAGAATAACTTCCCTGCCTGGCGAGGCTAATATGTTACTGGCGTCTTAATAGAACGTGTCTTTATTTTTAGAAAAGCTCATTTCCGCTTGCCCAACTAGACCAGAAATTACTTACTTCGTCGATAGAAACGCAGAAACGACGAAGCAGCGAAGAAAGTAGTAAATCCGTTTAATGCCACCCATCATATAGATTCACACAACTCAAAACTCTCTCTCAAATGAGGTTGAACTTCTCAGACATTTCTTCGCTGAGATTACAAAAGCAATATAAATCTAAAAATAAACTGTTCAACATGAAAACGAAATTACCTAATCTGTGAAAACACAATGTGTCCGTGACGCAGATCGAAGTCGCGCCCTCTCACTCCAGAGTAAGTTGCTCTCCCAACTAAGTTAGACGGACGGAATGTACCGCTGCAGATTTGTCGCCTTGACACGTGATTCACCTCTGTAGTACGTCACAAATCTTAACTACGTTTTGAGTGTTCAACAAGGAAGTGACACTAAAAATTCTGAATTGGCTCTTGTTTTCAATCTACAGAAGGTATATTATATCAGCTAGTTAGTCCTGAACAAGTGGTTAGAGCTCCCAGAGGTGAGAGAAGCCACCTCGGTGACCAAGTGGTACGAGGTGCTTGCATCTAACCATTCGTTTGAGATATGTCCGGATTCGAATCCCGGTTGGGCACGGATGGTGTGCTTGTCTTAGGGCGCGCTCCGTTCCATGGAACCAGTTACCCTAAATTCGGGACGGAAGACTGCTACTAGTCCATTGAGTAGCTTACGGTAGTCGCTAATCCTCGAAAAAAATGAGTTCAGATGTGGCAGCCCCACATTTCACCAGTGATCAGCTACTTATGTTGCAGATGCTCCTGTCTTGCAGCGTTGCATTGGTATTCTGGAAACCCGGTCAAATGTTCCATGATTTTCTGTTAGCTATTGTTCTAGACGCGTTACTCTCGGTGAGCCTTTGTTTTAGGCGAGTTAATATGTCCCGTAAGTGTGTGAACAGTGCGGGTAACTACTGCTACATATGTGGAGAAGTCACATTTGCTTCAAGGAAGAGTGCTTTAACCATCGGTGATAAAAGAAGCCTATTTCCTGTACTCTCCCAGGTAGCACAGCCTTGCAATTTAACGTTGCAAGGCTGTGCTACCTGGGCTGGCTGTAAAGTAGGCGACAGTAACAAGAACTGGACTCGGCACATCCCGTTCTTCGAAGCGCAACGGATAGGTGAGTGGAAAAGAATGTTCCATGCCTTTTTGCAATGGTGATGATATTGTGGGAGCCGACAGATCACTTCACAGACTTTTCCTTCTGTATGTTTCCTTTTCAGAAAGAGATTACAAATAAGAAGTGGAGTACCAAGATATACCATCTGCCCTGCACCCAGTGATCCACGCTGAAGAACTCTCCATTCCCGAACCTCGACAGTTTTTCAATAGAATGTGATGAGGAACAACATAATATACAGGCAGTCACCGGATTACGAACAAGTTCCGTTCCTAAGTCTGTCTTTAAGTCAAATTTGTAAGTAAGTCGGAACAGTTAAGTACGATCTGAATCTAACATCGGTTAGTGAAATGCTTGTGTTGAGCAAGCTTTTCCATGCATAAAAAACACCAGGCCTAGGAGCGAGTTCTGCCGACAAACGCCCTTTTTTGAAATCATGGTTTTTTGAAAACAGAAGGGATACTGTGGCACTACTCGCTGGTAATTTGAATGCTAGTGACGGGAGCAATGTCTCACAACACACAGTACATCGAACTCTGATGAAAACGGAGCTGTGTAGTCGCAGGCCGCTTCGAATGTTCATGTGTGACGTACCTGCCAGCAGGACGCACACGACATAAAGGCAGATAGTAGTCAGAACAAACGTCCGCGTAGCTCAATTGGTAGAGCGACTTATTCCGGAATGAGGGGATCCGGGTTCGAATCCTGGCGGGGACAGAAATGATGGAGAAATTGTTTCGTTATAATGGCGCCCGTACCTGCCAGCAGGACGTACACGACATAAAGGCAGATAGTAGTCAGAACAAACGTCCGCGTAGCTCAATTGGTAGAGCGACTTATTCCGGAATGAGGGGATCCGGGTTCGAATCCTGGCGTGGACAGAAATGACGGAGAAATTTACTTCGTTATAATGGCGCCCGTACCTGCTAGCAGGACGTACACGACATAAAGGCAGATAGTAGTCAGAACAAACGTCCGCGTAGCTCAATTGGTAGAGCGATTTATTCCGGAATGAGGGGATCCGGGTTCGAATCCTGGCGTAGACCAAAAATGACGGAGAAATTTACTTCGTTATATACTACACAGGTGAAGCATCTGTCAAGACGACGAATCTGCAGCGATACATTCGGTCGGTGCAGTTTAGTAGGTTAGAACAGCTGGCTCCGGAACGAGGAGGCGTGGTTTCGATCTTCGTCACCGACAAATTTGTGTTGTCCCATTGGCGCCCGATTGTGGAAAGTGGATGCACTGGTCGTTGGGTTCTTTGAAAAATGTGTGAAGTTTGTTCCACACATCGTCTGGAATTAATGAAAATTCCTTCTTCGCTTCAAAAAAAAGAGAAAATTAAAAAGGGAGATGATGTGATGTATTATAGAGGTGAAGCACGTGTCAAGACGACAAATCTGCAGCGATACATTCCGTCGGTGTAGTTTAGTCGGTTAGAACAACTGGCTCCGTAACGAGGGGGCGAGAGTTCGATCTTCGTCACCGAAAAATTTGTGTTTTCTCACAAGCGCGTATGTATGTGACTGTGGTTCTCCGAAGTTACGAAACAAATCGAAAAACGCCAGAATCCGCGATTAAATCATCGTCAACCATTTTCAAGCCACTACTAGATGAAGGTTTTCCTAAGGATCTCTTACAACTCTCAGCCTTAAGCATAACTGTGGCTGCTGTGGCTGAGAGCTACAGGATGAAGGTCTGAGCCTTGAGCATCTCAAAGAACACTCTGACATGCTTTCAAATTTAATCCACCACAACTCTAAAGTGGTCTTCTTCGGCGCCCCAGTGACACAGTGGTGCAAGCGTGAGCTTCTTTCCTGTTGTCCGAGTGGGCCCGGGTTCCAGTGCTGGATGAGGCATGGGTGGTTTTGTGGTGGTGTCTAATTCATCCCATGGGTGCTCTATGGGATTATTAGCAGAGCTCTGTGTTGGCCAGTCAACACACGATACTGCTGGTACCAACAAGGCTCGGTTCCATAGTATTGCCACAGAGTTGGTAGGGCATAATTGTCCAGAATATCGCGGTAGACGTACTGGTTAACAAGTTTGTCCAAGTTAACCAATGAGCTACCACGAAAAACGCCCCCATATGAGTACACTACCAGCTCCAAACTTGACCGTAGGAAGAGTACAGTGCGGTAAATAGTGTTCCCCGGCTGCCGCCATACCCACACACAGCCATCAAATGGATGGATCGTGTATTTGGATTCATCAGTCCATAGGACCGGTTTCCATTGATCTGCGGTCCACGATAAATGTTCTTTACACCATGCTAAACGACGAGTAGCATTCTGAGTGGAGACGAAAGGCTTATGAGCAGCCGCACGACTACGGTAACCCATGTAATGAAATTCTCTGCGAATGGTACATGCACATGCCGAGGTTCCAGCATTTTTATTCGCCTGTACACGGAGGTCTTGTGCAGTACTCCGTCGATTAGCTGTGACGATTCTCCTGAGGCTTCGTCGTCCTCTATCACTGATTTTCTTTGGTCTGCAGGTACGTTTTGCTGCTTCAAGCACTCCATGTGTCTTTCACTTATTCAGTACATCCATAAGAGTTGACTTGGGTATGTTTAAACGCCTCTCGGTTTCTCTTATGGACAACCCACTAACGTAACACCCAATAATCTTTCCTTTCTCAAAGTCAGTTCTCTCCCACCGCGACATTTTCACTCAACCTCACAGCGCGTTATAATCGCGGTCAGCTTCAGGCGTGTTTTTATACGGTTTGCAGCTGTACCGCACATCTTAACAACGCAGGGGATCCGTTCATTTGCTTTTGAAGGGGTGTCCGGTGACTTTTGTCAATATAGTGTATCTGTCTCAAGTAACACTCATCGAAATAACATCAGTGTGGCTAGGTAATACAAAGGATAAAAAGTGCGTTTGCGAAAACATTTTATTGTGCAATTTCTGCTTCAAAGTAGCACTGCAATATAGACACAATGGTAAATTCGGGGAATGTCCATACCTCTGGATCTCAGTACCCTGTCACACCACCTCTGCGTGGAAGGGCGTCTTGACACCTACGATGCACACTTGCAATGACATTATTGATGAGTGCCTGGGGAAACTCGTCCCACATTACAGGCAACACGTTACGGAGGTCTGCCACTGTACTGGGTATGGAACATGGTTGTCCAGAGGTCGCTGTACAGTGTCTCAAATATTCTCAATAGGAGTAAGGGCAGTAGACCTCGGAGGCAGATGTAACAATTGAATCCCATGATTTTCCAGCTCCAGAAGCACGCTCCAGACACGGTGAGTGGTTGTACTGCCATCGAGAAAACGGAATGCATGGTCAATAGCAGCATGAAACAGTGTCACAATGGGCCCAATGATCTCGTTTCGCTACACTGATACATTCATATTTTCTTGACAAACATACAACAAGGAAGTACGGCCATATTGAATTTTTATCCAGCAGGTGATGGCTGTTTCGTGGACGAAAATGCTACTGACCGTCGGCCAAGATGTGTTCAGCAGTGGTACAGCGGGCAGGACATCGACTTCCATTATCTCGGATCTGAACCGCCATTGAGAATGTATGGGACATGTCAGAAAAATGTATCCGGAAGCATGGTCTAGAGTTGGAAACGAGTCAAAAATTTGGACCCAGGCCTGACCCGGACAAATCTGCTTTAACCTATAAACTCGAATGTGCCCTCATCATCATCATCATAATCCTTCTGGCAATATGCCAGCCCATTGCCATTTTAGGGATTTTACTCTGATTGTGATGTCTTCCACTCTTGTCATTTTCTTTATCAACGAGATCCTCTGTTTATCTTTCTTAGTTACACCAAGCATACATGCTTCTTTCAGTTGTCTGCAGTCATTGTATGTCTTTTTTAGTTAAAGTCCACGTCTCTGCTGCATATGCAAGCACTGGAAAGATGCATTGATTAAACACTTTTCTTTTAAGCCATAATGGCATATTGCTCTTAAACCCGCACGGACATTTTCACTCAACCTCACAGTGCAAAATGATCGCGGTCAGCTGCAGGCTTGTTTTTATACCGTTTGCATCTGTACCGCGCATCTTAACAACGCAGCGGATCCGTTCATTTGCTTTTGAAGGGATGTCCGGTGACTTTTGTCAATATAGTGCATATTGTCAGATAATAATCATTGGAAATAATTTTTGAAGAGTTTTACTATTTTTTTTATAACGCTCAAAAGTTTATTTAGCAAAACTTTTTGCATCTAACTTGTCTTTAATGATCTTGGTAATTTAAATACCCTGAAAAAAATATTAACGCTTGCCTGACAGTAACTTTTATTTCATCCAAAGAGTCGCTAACATGCAATAAACTTTTAAAAGAAAAAGTCCTTTAGAAAAGTGGGCTGTTACACATTTCACTTGAAAGCAAATTGAGCTTCAGTGATTTTTTTTTCACTTTGTTCTTCGGTTGTTGTTTTTTTCACTTTGTTCTCCGGAAAACGATTACTTTTTCGATTCTACTTACACAGCGCGGAAATTATCTTGATTACGAATTACGGAAGTATGAAGAAAGACTACGGTTGCTGACTAAATGAGGTTCATATAAAGAAGTGAATGCGTCAGACAAAAAAGCACAACATCGTCAACACGACGAAATTCAGGTTTGTGTACTTTTCAAACATACAAAAAAAATTGAAACCTCAAACATTTCTCTATTACATCCAAGAACATTGCAGCTGAAACCACTTCCATGCAAAACAGATCCAATTATGCTTGAGTGGATTAATAAATGAAATGTTTTTTGCTTTTTTTATGTGCAGTATACGCGTAACGAGAAGCCATACACTCGTGTTCATAAAAAGCAAAACACCTGAAAGGAGTTGAGTTGCGACCTTGATTTTTACAGCATATACTAATCAAGGAATATCGTAGAAATGATTTGCATTTCGGCGTCATAAGTGCATGCTTACCGCGTCTAGCAAATCAGATCGCGCAAGGTCACGGACCGGAAACCGGCCGTTTTTCTGAAATAAGCGCCGCGTGGCTCGGTCGGCATGTTAGTGCTTGTTCAGCAGTAGGTAAGGATTCCTCGTCGTCGTGTAAGACAGTCGTACAGTTACTCAGCGAGTTCGCCTGAGGTCGCGTTATCGGCATGAAAAACTCCAATGCTTCCTTTCGGGAGGTTGCCGGTCGTGTGGGGGGCAGTGTGACCATCGTGGCAAGAGTGTGCAGAGAATGGTGCGAAAAAAGGAATAAGACACGAAGAGAAGATTCTGGATGTCTTTGAGCGACTGTTCTGCGTCATCAACAACGTTGGCGCAGCAGTGGCGAACAGTGAAGCATTCTCCCATGTCAGCTGTAACAGAACGTCGCCGGTTATCACATTTCAGATTGCAGGCTCGCCGGCTCCTCCTCAGGATACTTTGATACCGCAGCAATGGACTGCCAGATTGCAATGGTGCATAGAACGAAGGGAGTGGAAAAGAAAAGGCGTTTGCGTCAGGAAGAAAAGGGCGTTTGCGTCAGGAATGCTTCAAAAAAGGGCGTTTGCGTCAGGAATGGTGCATTTGCATCAGGCGTACCGCACCACACAAATGGCCTGCGGTGCTATCGGATACGAAAGCATATCCCCTCTCGAATACGAAAGCATATCCCCACCATAACGAGTGTCCGTTACGTCAATGACATTCTACTGCCGGTAGCCCTTCGTACCAGCAGGACGTCCCCGGGGCCATATTTCAGCAGAACAATGCCACACCGCATGTTGCAGCGGCAACACGTACCTTCTTCAGGAATAAGAACGTTCCATATCTGCCGAGGCCAGTTAGATCTCCGGATTTATCACCCATAGTAAATCCTTGGGACGTGCTGAAACGACAGGTACAGCGGTATCACGTTCGCCAGCAACTATTGATAAACTTTGAACACGGGTTATAACGAAGTAAATTTCTCCGTCATTTCTATCCGCGCCAGGATTCGAACCCGGGTCCCCTCATTCCGGAATAAGTTGTAACGTATACTCTAGATTCACTTTCCTTTTGATTTTTACTATCTCTGGTTATTTTATTTTACTATGTAAATTATCTTCTTACTGAACGAGATGTTATTTCACCCGCTGAATGAGATCTGGCAATGAGTGTAAGTCATGACGTGGTGGTAGCCAGTATAAATAGGCGCGTTCAACGATAGAGAGAGAGAGCGTTTGTTGTTGTAGAGAGAGAGAGCGTTTGTTGTTGTAGAGAGAGAGCGTTTGTTGTTGTAGAGAGAGAGCGTTTGTTTATGTGAAAGAGAGCTTTTTGTTGATGTGCGTAGAGTGAGCTGTTGTTGTACGAAGTGAGCTGTGGTTTATGTGTCAGAAAGCTGTTGTTGTATAAAGAGATCTTCGTTTATGTGAGAGCCAGAAGTTTCACTAATAAAGAATTTGTTGTAAGTACGTTTTTCTCAGTTCATAGTTTTGTCAGATCTCTGTCTGGCTGTTAGGTTTATTTCATTAGGTGATTATTATTAACAACCAGCATAAGACTTTATTCATCTTAATTACTACTACAACATTACTAGCAGTTAAAAGCTTGTTCATTATTATTACTACACTACTAACAGGAAAGTTTATTCATGATATAATTAACAAACAACAACCATTACTAGAAGAAACTAGTAGCAGAAGCATTATATTCATTATAAAGCATTAGAAGAAGCTGAATTCATTATAATTAGCTTAGTAGTTAAAAGCTATATTCATTATAAAGTCACTCTACCAATTGAGCTACGCGGACGTTTTATTCTGATTCCTATCTGCCTTTATGTCGTGTGCGTCCTTCGGGCAGGTACGTCACATCTCCTGGTACGTTACAGGGTCAATACAGCCTATATGGCTGTCCCACAGGACACTATTCACACATTATTTGATTAGGTGCCTCAGCGCACACAGCAGCAGAGGTAGCTTTACAGATTATTCGCTACATCAATGCATCTGGTACGTATGACACCGAATGCTAATCAATTGTTCTGTATTGCCTAATGAACATATCCTGTAAAAATCAAAGTCCTCTCCTTTCGGGTGTTCTGTTTTTATGAACATGAATGTATGTTAATAGGTTCATATGCACCACAACAGCATCAAAAGAATCTCAAGAAACAAGATACCAAAAAGAAAATCCGCGATTGGACGCTAAGTCCTATTAGTCATGTTCTTTCAAAGCAAGCTCAGATGCGCCACAAAAACGAATACAGTTTTTAAGATGTGACAACGTAAGTGGATTTTGTCTTTACTTTTTCCTTTTACTGTTGAATCTATCCCCTATATTTAGAATCTAGGGGTGGCCTTATGTCTACCCTACCAAGTACAGCTAAAATCAGGACATGCCCTGCTTCTGAATTTTTGTCGGCAAAACGTTATAAAAATGGGGAGCAAAGTAAAACATTTTCATGTCACTGTCACATATTTATTCATTCTTATTATATATTTCGGAACTGAACTTCCTCATTCGCTCAGCATTTTTATCTTAAAAAATTTCGCTGTAATTTAAGGTCTGACATAGGTCTACCCAGTCGTTAATTTTTTTGCTTCTCACATTCCATTATTTATATAAGGTTATTAAGCTATCACTGACACTGTTCCACCAATGAAATACACTGCTGGCCACCCAAAATGCAACACCAAGAAGGACACGAGATAGCAAAGCCAGATTTACTGGACACATAACAACACATACCAAGATGAAACGATTGAGCTTACAGGCCCGTGCGACTTGCTGAACACGCAGACATCAATAGTTCGTGTGGTCCCCATGGCTGGCAATGACGGCCGCTACACGCCGTGGCATCGAACGAAAGAGGCTTTGGACATGGGCTTGGGGTATGTCGGTCCAGGCTGCTTAAACACGTTGCCACAGTTCATCAGGCGTAGCCGCAGTTGGTTCTTGCCCGGCCACTCGGTTGCCGATCAGCGACCAGACGTGTTCGATGAGCGACATATCGGGAGAACAGGCGCGCCACGGCAGCAGTGACACCTGGTGGGCCGTAAAGAATTGTTGCGCGATGCGTGCCACGTGCGAGGGCACATTGTTCTGTTGAAAAGTGGCCGCTGGCAGGTCCTGCAGGTAAGGAAGGACCACAAGCTCCAAAACGTCGGAGATGTAGCGGTGGCTGTTGGGTGTACCGGCAATGCGTACCAGAGAAGGGCGGGTATCATATCCAATTACGCCCCAAACCATAACGCCTGGCAACGGACCGGCATGGCGATGCATAATGCAGGAGTCATACAGTCTCCCGCCGCGGTGCCGGCACACGGGGATCAGACCATCGTGGTGTTGCAGGCAGAAGCGGGATTCGTCGGAGAAGACAATGTCGTGCCATTCCGTAGTCCAAGTACGGTGTTCAATGGCCCACTGCCGCCGCACTCGCCGGTGGTGTAACGTCAATGGTAATCAGAGCAATGGGCGCCGTGCGACAAGTCCCCGCTTCTGCAGACGACGTCGCACGGTACGTGCTGACACAGGTTGTTGCGCAACACACCCTAATTCCTGCGCTAATGTTTGTGATGTGGCGGTGCGAGCCGTCAATGCCCGCCGTACAACATGCCGATCCTCTCGTTCGGTGGTGTGCCGCGGATGCGGCAATCGCTCACGTCGGTCCGTCCGTTCCTCCTGCACCCACCGAATCCATACTCGCCTCACGTGGCTGAATGTCGTCCCACACGGGCACTGATGTCTGGGTACGATAAACTGCTGTTGCGATAAGCCACTTTTCGTCGTCTGTCGAACTCCGAAACGTGCTGGAATGACTGCCGTATTCTGCGACGAGGCATCAGGAAGCTTCCCACGCACAGGTCCGGCAGCAAAACACATTTCCACTACTTACACCCCGCCTTCTGTGCACTCTTCTTACATTGCTTCTCGGTGGCGTGCCGGACGCACATGATTTGCATATGTCCTGCAATGCTAATCGTTTGCATGTCCTCTCGCGGGCGACGCATGCTGCGAATTTCAGGCCAATCGGATGCTTCCTTCTTGGTGTTGCATTTTGGGTGGCCAGCGGTGTAGAAGAATTGCGCAGAAAATGATCCATTGACTAACGCGAGAACGAGCAGAGAGAACGATTGCATTTTTTGCCGGTGACAAAACGTGAATGAGCATAGTGGATGTGCGCTCCGATGCTTTTTTTATACTTTCTACCGTAGGTTGAGAAAGCGTATATGCTCCAGCTTTGTCCGCCTCTCTATCTGTCTGTCTGTCCGTCCGTCCGCACGATAAATCGCGTAATAATGGTTCCATTTTAATGAAATTTTAGTATGTGGTAGGGGATCACCTAGGGACGAACCCTATTGAAAATGGACGAAATAGGATCAAAGGTCAGGACCTAGGAGCTGAACCCATTCCATTGCCCTTATGCGTTATGACTTACGTAAAAATGCTTCGATTGCAACAAAACTTTAACATGTTGTTCCGGAGGTATACTGAACCGGTTCTGTTGAATATCATCGAAATGGTGTCAAAGGTCAGGGTACAGGAGCGAGATTTATTCCACAGCCATTATCCTCATAACTTGACTAAAAATGCTTCTATTTCAACGAAACTTTAGTATGTTGTCCCAGAGGTATGCTGAACCGTTTCTCTTGAATATTATTGAAATGGGGTGAAAGATCAGGGCACATGAACGAGATTTATTCCACAGCCATTATCCTCATAACTTCAGTAATAACTTGAGTAATGATTTCTGGTATGTTGGAAAGCGTATCATTATCAATGCATTGCATGATTTTACTAACTTGTCTACCATACGCCGGCTAGCTTTCAGCAGAATGCTTAACTGCGAGAGCTTCAGGGTCTGAACTGTCCGGTTTTGGGTATAAAGAGCTGGCTCAAACGAGATGTTGCAATCAGTGAAGAGTCGACATTGAGTCGAAAGGGTCTTTCTTGTGTCTCACTATACCCCGTCGCCGAAGAAGGGCGCATTATGAACAACTGACGGACTTTGAGCGAGGGAGGATTCTTGGGATGAGAGAAGCTGGATTTTCCTACGGCGAAGCTGCCAGTCGTACGGGACGAACGTGGCGTCAATGGACAGATGAGGTTTGAACGCACAGAGATCTGGAAAATGGATCTCAAAATCGCAACACTGCGCGGGATGACAGAACCCTCTACTGCATGGCACTGACCGATCGGACATCAACATCCACGGTGTTAGTAATGGAGCACTGTCACAGGCAAGGCTTTGTCCTCTAATACAGTTCGACATCGTCTGCTTAACAGAGGGAGGACTGGTCGCTAGCAGCCCATTGCTGCGTATCCCTCTTACCCTCAACCACAAACGCCTCAGGCTACAATGGGGTCTCGAACCCAGACAGTGGCGAGCTGATTGGCAACAGGTAGTGTTTTCTGACGAGTCACGGTTCAACTTGATGCACCATGATTGTCGCATACGTGTTCGAAGAAATCGTGGTGAGCGAAACCTTGCAGCGGGCATTTTGTAGGGTCATACCGGCCCAACGCTAAGAGTCATGGTTCGGGGCGCCATTGGGATCAATTTGCGATCTAGCTTGATACGCATTGAGTGAACCCTCAACAGCCAGCGATACATCAGGGGTGCTTTAGACGCAGAGATTATGCACTTCCTTCAAAAAGGCCGTGGATGGCCTAGGCGTCAACGTTTGTGAATGCTACGGAAAGGTCTCAGGATCGATACCAGGCAGGTACGAAGGCTCGAACCACTAAATATCCGCCGTGCGTTGGATGGGCACATTACACCGTCGGATCCTGGCCCCCAGTTATAGATAAGGGCGTCTTCCTTCCCG
The DNA here is from genome assembly GCA_039090855.1 of Macrothele yani. NCBI lineage: Eukaryota > Metazoa > Arthropoda > Arachnida > Araneae > Macrothelidae > Macrothele > Macrothele yani. The sequence goes on along the minus strand of CM076996.1, from coordinate 102,684,380 downwards.
TATCTACCTCGCTTCCATGTGACTTTCATGTTGGGCACTCTAGCCCAAATTTCCTGGGTTCCTACTTCTACGGGTTGTTTAAGACCTGGGATCAGACGCTCTCTTCCAAAAATCCCCCACACATGGTCTGATCTGAACCATCCTTCAGAGTTCTCCTGGCCCTATGTTTCAGCAACACAATGTTCGGCCTCGTGTGGCCCGTAATGTCCAAAACCTCTTCCATGCACGGCAGATACCGCTTCTTTCCTGGCCTCCACGTTCGCCGGGTATGTCCCATCTCGAACATAACTGGGATATGGTAGCTAAGCGACTGACCCGTCAAGCGATTCCGCCAATCACCACACATGAAATCTGGTCTCGTATAAAAGCACCCTGATTATTCGCAGGCCTATATAAAAAAAGCTCTTCCATTCAATACCACGCCGTGTAGAAACTGCTATTGTTGCTCGATGTGACCTCACGAGACACTAAGTTTTGAAGCGAAAAATGCTTGCATAGTTCAACGAATGCAATAAGTAATCTCCTGTAGCATTAGGAATTTGTGATATAAATTTCATTTGAATCGCGCGGTTCTTTCTTGGTGTTGAAATTTTCACAAACAGTAGTAACAATATATTAATTCAATGTTTCGATGTAATCATCACACTCACAGAAATTTTCAATCGTAAATTTTTTCGTCAGTCTAATACAATTTCTGGAGAAATGGTGGGATGAACACATGCTCATACACTGAAGAGCAATTGAATTAGAGATACCTGTCTAGTAATGTGCAGCACCACCTTTCGTCCTGATGACGGCGGCGATTCGTCTCGGCATGCACTCGACAAGACACCGGAAGCGTTGGGAAGCCATACGGATCCACGACCCCTGAACAAGCTCCCACAGTTCACGAAGATTTGATGGAGGGGTCATCTCTCTCGATGGCATCACAGATGTGCTCGATGGGATTGAGGTCAAGTGACCTAGCTGGCCAAAGAAGCGAGGTCACGTCGGTGGAGTGTTCATCCAACCATTCGGATACAATTCAAGAGCGATGGCACGGTGCATTGTCTTGTTGCAGGATGAGGTCCCCAGTGGGATGTTGAAGACGCACAAATGGGAGCAAATGGTCGTCCAGGATATCCCGGTAACGTTTACCTGTGAGGGACGATGTCACGCGTACCAGGGGTCCCATTTCAGTCCACGTAAACAGTCCCCAGACGGAAATGACACCCCCACCAGCTTGAAGAGTACCCTGCTGGCAAGAAGATCCATCGCTTCATGTGGTTTGCGCCGTACTCGTATGCTGCCATCCGCATGTACTAACGTGAATCTCGACTCATCAGTCCAGGCAACATTTTCCCACATGTCTAGGGCCCAGTGGCGATGTTCCCGCGCCCATGCTAATCTTTGCACCCTGTGATGTGAGGTCAGCATCGGTAACCTCGTGGGACGATGGCTTCTGTACCCCACAGCGAGGAGATGGTTCTGGATGGTGTGGCTGCTTACACGTTTTTGTGCACCAGCGTTAAATTGCCGAGTGATTTCTTGCACTGTGGCCCGTCTATCAGCTGTTACAATACGAGCTAGCCAACGATGACCCAGCTCATCCACACGCTCTTGTCCACGGCAGTTGGCCCTTGCAGGGATGGTTTTACCGGATTCGATGTACTCGCGGTGCACCCGTGACACAGTGGCTCGTGAAAATCCCAGTCCCTGCACGACTTCCGAGATGGTGTGACCCATTCGTCGGGCCCCGACAATTTGCTCACGATCAAATGCGCTTAGATCCTTCGTCTTACCCATACTGCGTCCGACTCTTACTGATTCCCGTCGCATCACTCCTTATGTTGTCGGATCGCTGCACACGTCATGTCGTTTCCGTTTACAGGGCCGCCCACAGCGCCACATTTGCATAACGCCAGCTGTCTCTAATTCAATTGCTCTTCAGTATATGCTCCAGTATATGACCCGCCACTGTTGGTTTGATATCTAGTTATAGAGAAAATGGGTATGTACAAAATCGCAGTAACTACAGGGACACAAGTTTAAATTCACGTACCATGAAAATATGCGAGAAAATACTGAGAAGATTGAAAAAGGCTGTTTGTCTGAGGCGCTGGTTTCTGGCAGTTCGTTCAAGATGGACTCGGGCTCAAGCCACGAAACAAACAAACAAAAAATATCTAAGAGTCGTTGAACAGCAGTTTGGATTTATACTACGAAGAAGTGCAACAGATTCAATATTTGCCTACAGAAAAATCTTACAGAGGTACAATGAAATCTATTTTCAACCGACGACCGTTTATCCGAAACTCTGTGTTGCTCAGCGTCTTCCGTGTTTTATGTTCCATTGTATTTCAATTTTGGCGATTTTCCGCCCACGTTCCGCGTGTGATGGTGTGTCAAGGTCTCATATCATTTTGAGTGCCTTATCTCCTTCTTTAATTCCATTGACGTCAACCAATCAGAAGCCAGAAAGATAAGAAGCATCATCCAGTGCCGGGAAGCAGCCGACAAACCCTCAGCTCACTAGTGGTGTGCAGATTTGGTCGTTTACGCAATCCGGATCTTTCAGATCGGGTCAACAAAGTGATCTGTTTCAAAGAACAGGAAGTAGTGTGAGGTCTCTTCCTGTTGGTGTATGTTCATAAAGTTAGCAGTTGTCCATAAATTAAACGTTTTAGACTGATGCGTGACGATTTTTATAAATAATTGATTCATTCTGCAGCAGTACAAATACTGCCTTTCATATTTATTAATACATTTCCGAGTTAAATATTAACGAATACGAGCTACATATTACAGAACAGCAAGTGCGGTGAGAATTTTAAGCTCGTGCCCCAATCTTGTGAGTGCAACCGTAATGAAAAAATCAAAATATGAAAAAAAAAAAAAAAAAACAGAATTTAAAAAATGCGATATATCTTCATTTCACTGCAAACTATTAGATAAAACTGAAGATAAAATAGTTAGCCGTGGCGCAGGGGTCTAAGCGATGGCCTCTGATCATTCGTCCGAACGGGGTCCGGGTTCGAATCCCGGTGAGGCATGGATGTTGTGTTTGTTTTACGGCACTGGCTCTCTCCCTTTCCTGGAACCAGTGACCCTAAATTAGGGACGGGCGACTGCTTATAGCCCATTGAGTTGCTTACGGTGGTCGTTAAACTTCCAATCAAAAAAAAAAATAGTTATAAGATTAACACACGCAATTGACGTGGATTAGGAACATCAAACAGAAGTCATCGCTCTTTTCACGTTTATAAGTGAGTCACGGAAATATTCTCATTGGCCGCCACCGGGAATCGAACCCAGAGTCTTCCAGTTGCGCGCTGGATATGCTACCACCGCACCACAGCGGCCTCGAATTCTCCAGACTCCCATACGATTAACTGCCAAACCACATGGAAGGTTGCTTCTTGGAGCCCCGTACAATGCTTCGGATTCACCATATATGGTAAGCAGCAACTGAACAAATAACTAGGTGGCGAATGAATAATTAACACACAAAAGTGATAAGATTAAAACTAGTGATAAGATAAGTTATAAGATGCATCTAATAACACGAAAAAATTTGATACAGTAACTTATCAATGGACAATGAAATACGAACTCCGACCTAGGAACGAAGGGAATGTGTAACACCTTCGGATCCACGGATCTTTTGGATCTTTCTGATCCTCGGCTCGAGAACCGAAGCAAACGGCCAGCGACTGGGTCAAGCGAACGGCGAACGAGATCTGCTGGAACTACTGAACGGATCGTTTCGTTCACTTTGTCGACCGGGTCACTTGGAACGGATCAGTCGCGAACGTCTTATCTCTACAGCTCACTGTGTCACTGCTCCGTTCTTGCTGATAGTTTTACTTCAGATCGAACCATTACGTTTTGGTCCGTAAGATGGCATCCACCAAACGAAAGCATATTTTTTTAAGGTGGGAGGGGTTTAACTACCACTGTGAGCAACTCTAAGGGATATAGGGAGGCGCTAGTCCCTCATTTGGGGACACTGGTTTCAGGGAAGGTAGAAACCCTGTGCCATAAGACAACCACGCTACCCATGCCACATAAGGGACTCGAAACCGGGCCCTTTCAGAGAAATAATCAGAGGCCAGGGCTTAGACTACAGCTCAACTGGGACGGCCACGTGTTATTTCGAAGTCTGAGCAAAAGAATCTGATTTGAATAGACGTCAACCTGTTAATACCTACCGTCCACTTTTGTATCTTTGTTGATGGTAAAATTTCCTTACCGCCAACCGGTGCCGCAGTGACTCAATTTAGCGCAACTGCGAATTAATGTTTAGAGGGGAGGGTTTGTAACAAATATGTACTTAAATTCGTCTTTTTTACGCTTTCTAACCGTAGGTTGAAGAAGCGTATATGCTCCAGCTTTGTCCGTCTATCTGTTCGTCTGCCCACTAGATATCTCGCGTAAAAATGGTTCGATTTCGATGAAATTTTACTATGTGGTAAGGGACTACCTGGGGACAAACCCTGTAGAAAATGGGCGAAATGGGGTCAAAGGTCACGACATAGGAGCGGGATCCATTCCATTCCCTTATGCGTCATAACTTGCGTAAAAATAGTTCGATTTCGATGAAATTTTAGTATGTGGTAGGGGACTACCCAGGAATGAACCTTATTGAAAATGGGGGAAATGGGGTCAAAGTTCACGACATAGGAGCGGGATTCATTCCATTGCCTTTATAGTTTATAACTTGCGTAAAAATGCTTCGATTGCGACAAAACTTTATCATGTAGTTCCAGAAGTACACTGAATTGGTTCTGTTGAATATCATCGAAAATGGGTCAAAGGTCAGGACACAGGAGCGAGATTTATTCCACAGCCATTTTCCTAATAACTTGACTAAAAATGCTTCTATTGCGACAAAACTTTAGTAGCCGGTCCTATTGAATATCATTGAAATGGGGTCAAAGGTCAGGACACAGGAGCGAGATTTATTCCACAGCCATTATTAAATAACTTGAGTAATGATTTCTGGTATGTTGGAAAGCGTATCATAATCAATGCATTGCATAATTTTACTAACTTGTTATTTATGCTTTATGTATGTTTATACATAGATGATTTCAATTTAATGAACTTCTGCATCTCCATCGATACAGAGCCTACTAGTGCAGGAGCTGCTTAAATGGAAGAAAATGAAAGTTAAATGTGAAAATGATAAAGTTTATTGAAATTACCTTTAATTAAAGATTTATGAGATCCTTAAGGCTGATGGAGCGAGACTAAATATTTGATATATAGTTCGATTTTCGTAAGCAACAAACGAAGGTCTCCTCTTTCGGTGATATTCAGACGGTTTCTATGTTTGGTGATGATATGATTAACAGCACTAAAGCCTGATTCTATTATACAAGATATGAGGTAGGGAAAGGTATCAATAAATTAAATAACATTTTCCACATATTTGGATATAACTCAAGCATCTTTTCATTTTCCCAGAGTTTTTGGTATCTACCACTATCAAAATTACATTTGCTCTCTTCATCATATTTAAGTTCTAATAGTTCTTCTTGGCAAGTTATATCAACTTCAGCATAATTTGCAGTAAAAGGATTTATATAGAATATCTTTAAATCGTTTTTCCATATCCAATTTAAGTTCGTTGAGGTGGCTACTGAACCTTTCAATCTCCTCTAGAGTTACATCATCTTTTATAGATGACAATTCGAGAAACTTATGAAATTCCGTCTTCCAAAGATTATGACGGAGAAGATCAAGTTTTTCGATAAATAATGGCACAATATTTTTGCAACTGAAATATATAATTTAATTTCTTCTTATATTATTTTGTGCGTGATCAACATCATTAATGAAACATGTTTTGTGCTATCCTCAACACACTGTATTTACGGATTATCTTGTTTCAATTATTATCTATATTCAAAGTTTAGAGATGGAATCCAGAAGTAAATTGCAAAAGCATATTTTAAAAAGTCAAACTCGCGAAGTTATTAGCAATGTTTTCGATATATGGCGGAAGAACAAAATTTGTAACAACGGAGAAAAACCCTCACCGCCCATCACGAAAGCTTGAATCGCCCATTAGTGGGTGGTAGTGCCCAGGTTGACGATCACTGGAATGGACTCAAAGCCGGTGGAAAAATCACAGGAGAACGACTTTCAAGAGAAGCTTGGCTCATCACGCCTGGCGCCAACTAGGCAAAAGTTCTACCCATTCTTTTAGTAGAAAACAAAAAAAAAATTAAATAACATCTTTACACTTTTACATAGCTGCCATATTTATCTGGAATCTCTTACCATCTTTCTGATAGTAATTCAATTCTCCTTCTATAGAACTCCTCCGTTTTGGAGTCAAAAACTATTGTAATGCAGTTTCGACATCTTAAACTTAATCGAAGGGTTTTCCAGGGAAGTTGTTTTGAAGAGATCGAAAACGGTGGTTGTCCGTTGGTGCAAGGTTTGTGGAATACGGGGTGGGAGATAACACTTACCATCCAATATCCAGTAATATTCTCTCAGTGGTTACAGCTGTATGGGGTCTAGCGTTGCCATGTTGCAAGATGACGCCTTTGCGATTGCCCAGTGCTGAACGCTTAGATTTAAATTTTTCTTTCAGCCTTTCCAACAGTTGGCAGTACAGGTGTGTCATTAAATGCTCAACACTTCAGATGTTAAGTGAAAATCCTCCAAATACGTGGCGTCAGTGAATAAACAAAGACATCGCTCTTTCCACGTTTTTAGCACCACACAGCAACCAAAACTTTTTATTCGGTTAACGCGCTTGGCTAGATATCGAGAGATCCGGGATTCAATTCCCCGGCGGTGACCGAATAAAAAATTTTTGGTTGGTGTGTGGTGCTAAAACATGGAAAGAGCGATGTCTTTGTTTATTCTCTGACGCCACGTATTTGGAAGATTGTCACTTTGGATTTAACTGCTGTAATTAATTTATAGCCAGTGCCGTTAATGCCCACGAGATGGAGACGTCTCAGTACCTGAACTCATCTTACGGATTTAAGATGTCAGAATCTGGCAAAAAACAAAAATAGCGCCGTGGATTATTGGCCACCGTGGTTTATGGTAACGCGCTCGGCTAGATATCGAGAGATCCGGGGTGCAATTCCCCGAAGGTGACCGAATAACAATTTTTCGGTTGCTGTGTGGTGCTAAAAAAGGGGAAAGAGCGATGTCTTTGTTTATTCACTTCAGATGTTAACACAAAAAGCTAAAAGGTTTGCATAATGGTTTTAACAAAGCAACTAAGCTCTGAAGTAACTGGAAGCAAAAGTCAAGGTAAACTGGTCATGTGACTAAATATGGTGCCAATCTATTGCATACATTTTGAAATTATTGCCAAAACATTATCTCTCTCATAAATGCATATCTTCTAACTTTGTTCAAATAAGTACTACTTATGTTATAACATCCTGCCGTGATAGAAAAAAAATGGAATATATTTCTGGAATCAGAAGGAAGAATCGGCCTAGAAGCGCTATTTAAATTGTTAACATCAAAATTCGTGCAGACCATTGTTATTTAACATGTCGTCATTCTTCGTTTTGTGAGACGAAAAGATTTTTTGATGCAGAAGCAAAATGCTAAACCTTCCAGTAAAGGCCCGACCCGAGCCCGGAAATTTTCACTTTAACCGGGCTCGAGCTTTCAGGGAGACCCAGGCCCGCGCAGACCTCTATGATACACCCCTTGAGGTGGGTAGCAAAGATAGTCTCTTGCAAAACTCGCTTGTTGAGCATTTGATGTACTCCCTCCTAATTACTTTTTCATCGACATTATTCCACTAGCACGCAAGGATTTGACTATTGGTGAAGCATGGATCTACCTAAACGACTGTAGCAAAAAAATGGTGAATTTACTATCGCAAAAGAGCAAAATAGACACAAACTTGGTTCGAAGAATCCAAAGAAAGTTTCAGTAAAGGATTCATGGTTATTGCTGGTTTCTCGTACAATGGGAAATTAAAGTTAAGAAAAGTTGAAAAAAATGTTTAAATCAATTCTATATATAGCCAAAATAAAATTTTAACTCTTATATTTAAAGAGGAAATACTATTCCTTTATCCACAGAGCGTTGAAAGAGCTGTAACGTATACTCTCGATTCACTTTCCTTTTGATTTTACTATCTCTGGTTATTTTATTTTTCTATGTAAATTATCTTCTTACTGAACGAGATGTTATTTCACCCGCTGAATGAGATCTGGCAATGAGTGTAAGTCATGACGTGGTGGTAGCCAGTATAAATAGGCGCGTTCAACGATGCAAAAGGAGAGCGTTTGTTGTTGTACGGAGGAGAGCGTTTGTTGTTGTACGGAGGAGAGCGTTTGTTGTTGTACGGAGGAGAGCATTTGTTGTTGTACGGAGGAGAGCGTTTGTTGTATAGAGAGAGCGTTTGTTTATGTGGAGAGCTATTGTTTATGTGAATAGAGCCTCGTTCATGTGCAAGGAGCTACGTGTTATTTGAGTAGCTGTGTGTGTGATGATACCAGTAGAAGTTCATAATAAAAGGTTTTACGTAAGTACGTCTTTCTCAGTTCATAGTACTGTCAGACCTCTGTCTGGCTGTTAGGTTTATTTCATTTAGTGTTATTAGTAACAACCAGCATAAGACTTTATTCATCTTAATTACTACTACAACATTACTACCAGTTATACGTTTGTTCATTACTATTACTGCACTACTAGCAGGAGACTTTATTCATGATCTTAGCCGCCCCGGTGGCGCAGTGGTCTAAGGCGCTGGCCTCTGATCATTCGTCCGTCTGGGGTCCGGGTTCGAATCCCGGTGAGGCATGGATGTTGTGTTTGTCTTACGGCACTGGCTCTCTCCCTTCCCTGGAACCAGTGACCCTAAATTGGGGACGGACGACTGCTTATAGCCCATTGAGTTGCTCACGGTGGTCGTTAAACCTCCAATCAAAAAAAAAAAAATTCATCATCTTAATTAACTAGTAACAACAACCATTTGAATTCACTATTAGAAGCTTAGTACAAGCATTGAATTCATTATAGTATTAGTGAAAGCTATATTCACTACGATTAGCTTGGTAGCAAATGCCATATTCATTATAATTGGCGCCCGAACTTTTCTCGAACACGAGGTCTTGACAATTATTACCCATGTCTTCACTACCTGAGACAACTTCAATATTTCACCCTAAGACAAGTTTCGGTGGTGATGGGATTAATCTCGACCATCTGCAAGAAGCCTGTGGGGCTCAGTTTGATATGAATGATCTACATGTACCCAGGCATTCTTCACCATTTCGTAATGCACCAACTTCCTATTACTCTGAGTCGCGGGTCGTACCTGAGGGAGTTCAATCCTCTCAGCGAAGCAGAATGCTTGCCCATTTCGTGCCGCATGCAGGAACAATTAATTTCAATGGTTTGGAGGGATCTTTAAAATTCCTCGAAGATTTGGAAGATCATTTTGATCTCTACAATATTCCTGAAGACTGCAAAGTACAAATCGCAGGCACTTGCTTGAAGGATACCGCTAAGACCTGGTATCGGCAGTGGAGAGTGTCGAACCTGGATTCTCATTATGAGAATTTCCGTGCAGAATTTTTGGAGGTCTTTCCTTTCGGCCTCAGTCGAGCTAGCCTTGCACAACAACTTTTTCTCGTCAGCAAGGACCCAACGATAGCCCTGTTGCATTTGCGTTGGAAACAACACGCTTATATAACTTATGGGATCCACATGCCAGTCATGTTGACATGTTGGATACCTTATTGCAGCAGCTCGACCCATTTTTACAAGATTTTCTTGAGCTTCGACACCCTGCTACAATTCATGAATGCCTTCGCCTCATACGAACGTATGAAGAGCGACATGGCAAACATGGTTCAACTCACCATGCTCGGGCACCCCGCGAGGCTTATTACGAAAACCCTCAACGGCATAATAAGCCTAATAACTTTCAGCGCGAGCATACGCAAGTGCACACCCAAGCTTCATACGTTCCACCACACAGAAGAGTGGCAAACCAACAGCGAGTTTCTGAACAATCTTCGGGATATCGTACAAATGCACAGTATGCTCGACCCCGTTCCAATCCGCAGCATTCGGAACGTTTTCATGCTCAGGACAAGGATGATTTTTCTGCCCGTGCTGAGGGAAGAAGTAATAGATATGACAATGTAAACAGACACGCGGAGTTCCCGACGCAGGTTTCACGCAGTTTTCCTCATCGTGAAAATTTTCCCGATACCCGGCAGGGTCGAGGTTTCAGACCGCATGATAATCCAACCAGGAATCCTTTAAACTTCCAAAGAAAGTAGACCAAGGGTCGGTCCTGTTTCCTGATACCAAGCATTCTGACCCTAAAACAGTATTAGTGACTGTCCAAACTCCTTAGTTGCCTGATGTATTCTTGACAATTTAAGATATTATTGTCGAGACAAAGTTCGACACTAGTTCTGAAATATCAGCCCTAAATACGAAGTTTTGCACTGACAATTTTCCTGCAATACACGTTCAGCCTGCGACGCAGTATTTGCGAGGTGCAAATAACGAAATCTTCAGTATCACAGGAACTGTCACATTATCTCTAGGGCTGGGAAAAGCTCGTTTTACGCATTCTTTCCTGCTTATAGACGAACTACCTGTGAAATGTCTAATGGGAATGGACTTTATTCATACGTTTCAAATAACTTTGAATTTCGTACAACATGTGATTTCCTTTCCGGAACCTGTCGAAATGATTCCTACGGTTCCTATAGATATAACGAGTTTGTTATTGAGTAACCAATTGAATGAGAGGCAACGAAACCAGCTTTCTCTACATTTGCAGGAAAGCCCTAGTTTATTTTCTGATCAACCTGGTTTCACACAGGTGGTTTATCATGTCATTGACACTGATGGTTCGAAACCGATAGCGACGAAACCTTACCCTTGTGCTCCACATAAGAAACAGGAAATGCAACGTCAAATTTCTGAAATGATTAAACAGGGCATAATAAGGGAATCAACAAGCGCCTGGGCTGCTCCTGCCTTTTTGGTTCCAAAGAAACAACCCAATGAATTTCGTTTTGTGACAGATTTTCGCAAGCTCAACCAAGTCACAAAAACGATCAATTATCCACTACCTGTCATGTCACATATTTTGCATGACCTGTTGTCAACCAAATGGATGTCAACCTTGGATTTGGCGAGTGGATATTGGCAGGTAGCAGTACATCCGGACTCTGTTGATAAAACAGGCTTTGTGACTCCTTTTGGGGCTTATGAATACCTGCGTATGCCCTTTGGATTAGCTTCTGCACCTGCTACTTTCCAAAAGCTTATGGATACGGTTCTCAGACCTGTTCTCGGTCACCATGTGCATGTATATTTGGATGACATTATTATTACATCAGAGACTTTTGACGAGCACCTTTCTCTTCTCAAACAGGTGTTCCAACTCATATACAATGCTGGCTTGACGTTAAAACCTAGTAAATGCCAGATAGCGAGGGACGAGATTGTATATCTGGGGTTGAAAATCACTCCCCACGGCTTATTTACGGATAATGAAAAAATTAGGCCTATTGTTGACTTTCCTCGGCCTAAAACAGCAAACGAACTATCACGCTTTCTGGGAATGACCGGATGGTATCAGCAGTTCGTCCCCGCTTATGCTACAATCTGTGAGCCATTGTATGCTTTGAAACGTAAATACAAGAAGTTTGTTTGGACACCTGAGGCTAACGCTGCGTTTGAAACACTGAAGTCTGCGTTGACACAGCCTCCGGTGTTGGCTTTCCCGGATCATACTAAGGAATTTGATATTTATACTGACGCATCCGGAGTTGGTCTTGGTTGCGTTTTGTCACAAGCTGGGCATCCAATAGCTTTTGCGTCTCGTACTTTAGCCAAAGCTGAACGCAATTATTCAGCTACGGAACGTGAATGTCTTGCTGTTGTGTATGCTCTTGATAAATTTCAATGTTATCTTAACGAATTGACAGTTAACATAATTACGGATCATTCTGCCCTTCAGTACTTGAATTCTGCTAAGCACCTATCTCAAAGACTTATGAAGTGGGCTCTGAAGTTTCAAGAGAGCAATATCAAAATTTCGTATCAGCCAGGTCATAAGAATCAATTACCGGACGCATTGTCTCGCGTTCCGATTAGTGGGGTCCCCACAGAAACTACTCCTGGATGTCAGCCTTTACTTCTAATAGCTGATATAACATCCAGAGAGCAGATAATGGCAGAATTAATAAATGATCCAGATTTCGGGGATATATATAATTTTTTGCTTGCGGGTTCGCCCCTACAAAGTGATCCTTCTCTGGCTGGAAGGTCACAACATTTTGAAGTCATAGAGGGTCTTCTTTACTATACGAAATCTAGGACTACTAGGGCAGGGGTTCGCTTATGTATTCCGCGAACCCTTAGAATGGCCCTTTTAAACGAATTTCATGACAAACCTCTTGCAGGCCATTTAGGTATTCGCAAGACCCGTTGTAAATTGTGGGATGTTGCCTATTGCCCTGGCATGTACCAAAGTGTGCTCGCATACGTTCAATCATGTCACTTGTGTCAGATTAATAATTACCGTAATGTAAGACCGGCCGGTCACTTGAAATCTAGTTCAAGTTCTCATGTTTTTGACATTATTTCAATAGATTTATTGGGACCTTATCCTTTATCTGGTAAAAACAAAGCTCGTTACGTATTAGTATTAACTGATAATTTTTCTAAATGGGTTGAAATTTTTCCCATTAAAGCCGCTACGGCAGACGTTATTTGTAATGTATTAGTTAATGAAGTATTCTCTAGATATGGTGCACCTAATAAAGTAGTTTCGGATAATGGTCCCCAATTTATTTCTGACATTTTTGAAAGAATGTGTGCGAGACTACACATTAAGCATAAATTCTTTTCCCCATATCATCCCCAGAGTAATCCTGCGGAACGCGTAAACCGCACGCTAGTGAAAATGATTGCTACATTTGTCATGGATCATCATGAACGATTGGATGACCATCTTGAGCTTTTTTCGTTCGCCCTCCACTCGTCTGTTCACGAATCTACTAAAATTACTCTTGCAGAACTTTTTCTGGGTCGCAAAATTAAAACCCCTTTTGAAAATTTAACGGGGATTATCGACGAACTAAACCAGCGACCAACTCCGCAATCAGTACGAATTATGGCTGAAAAAGCTCGTGTTGCAATGCTAGGATCACAAGCGACTCAAGCAAGATATTATAATACTAGGCGTAGGGAACCAGATCTTGTCGTTGGAGATCTCACTCTCGTGGAAACGCACTTCCAGTCTTCTGTTTCTCATACTTTAGTGAAGAAATTTGCACCCAGCTACGAAGGTCCATATCGGGTGGCAAATGTGTTTGAAAATAACATTGTTCTTGAAAAACCTGGCAATCAATTTCAATACGTACACGTTGCTCAGTGTCGCAAGTATCATGAACGAAATATCGATTTTATAATCAACCCTACTCAACCTTCTGTTCCACAGACTCAAGAGTCTATATCTCACGATCAACCTCCAGAAATTTTGGACGAACCAACAAACATTTTTGAAGAATCTCCCGTGATTTTTTCTTCACCCTCCTCCTCAAGACGGGTTTCCAAACACGCAACCTGATTCTCCCATGAGACCAAGGCTCGAATCAAGTTCTTCAAATACTAGTATCGTTCCTTTCCCTCCAACCATTGCCAAGACTATTGCTGCACCATTTCCTAATAACTCTGCACCAACACAAGCTCCTGCTTCCTTGAATACCTCATCAGAGAGTATTCCTATAGGCAGGAATAAACATCGCCCTGCACGACCACTAAATTACAGCAGCGACTCAGAGGCTTCGGATATTTCTGATTTATCAGTGATGAACAATAATTTGACTATTCCTAAACGTCAAACACCAATTCCAAACCGTCCAGCACCACCAAAAGCTGGTCAAAAACGTAACTTGTCTCCCCAATCTGCTTCGCCGCAACAGCGACGAAGGCAGAGATCCTTGCATCCGCCCGGGTTTCGCCCCTGGAACCTACGCTCAGGGAAAACAGGGCCGATGCCTGCTGCTACTCTTATGCCACGAGGGCGTAAGCGAAAGCAAACGATGTGGCGGAGCCACGTCCGTCCAAAAGAATGCTGGAAGGACATCACGGGCCCCAGCACAAAGGGACTACATATCAAAAGCCTGGGGGAGCCCGTTCCTGTCAGCCGCAAGAATTTCCGGACCACCAGACTTCAGCCGTTCCTGACCGACGGATTTCAGCCGTTCCTGACTGTTCCTATTAGCCGCAGGGATTTCCGGACCGCCAGACTTCAGCCGTTCCTGACCGACGGATTTCAGCCGTTCCTGACCGTTCCTGTCAGCCGCCGGGATTTCTTGACCGACCGCATATCGATGTTCCAGATCCATTCAAGTCCTTGAAAAGATCTAAGCCACCTGAATTTACCAGTCCGATTAGGCCTGTAAAACGTTATCGTACTAGAGTTTTTTATGCGTCCACGAGATAAGTAAGTTCTCGTGGACAGGTTCTTTTCTCCGTTTGTTGTTTTTCCTGCACGACCAGTTGGCGTGTCAGAATTTCTTTTTTTCGTGTGGGCCTATGCATTCTTTTTTGTGTATATATGTGTTTTTTTTATATTTCTTCTATGTTCATCTACTAATCCAAATTTTTTTATATATATCTATGTGCTTAGGGGTAAAATAATAAAATTGTTACTGTTAGGCAGCTCCAGGCAATCTTCGCTGCTGATACAGTTGGAGTGTATTCAACAAATAATGAGAACGTAATTTGAAATTAAAAAAGTGATTCCTGCTAGGCAGAATAAAAGGAAGGTATGCCGATGCAGGTTTGTTTTGTTCAAAAATACAAGTGTTTCACAGACGAATACAGATTTCTTGATTTTGTCATGCCAAGTTTGATATTGTAAATACTGCTGCCACCAAAAAACAAAACAAAAAAGAGGTCGAGAAACGTCAATCAACGAAGTGTAAGACTCACACTCCAAAATTGATAGGTTTTTAGGGAAAAAAAAAAAGAAAAGAAAAAAAAATTAAGGGGGAGATGATGTAACGTATACTCTCGATTCACTTTCCTTTTGATTTTACTATCTCTGGTTATTTTATTTTTCTATGTAAATTATCTTCTTACTGAACGAGATGTTATTTCACCCGCTGAATGAGATCTGGCAATGAGTATAAGCATGACGTGGTGGTAGCCAGTATAAATAGGCGCGTTCAACGATGCAAAAGGAGAGCGTTTGTTGTTGTACGGAGGAGAGCGTTTGTTGTTGTACGGAGGAGAGCGTTTGTTGTTGTACGGAGGAGAGCGTTTGTTGTTGTACGGAGGAGAGCGTTTGTTGTATAGAGAGAGCGTTTGTTTATGTGGAGAGCTATTGTTTATGTGAATAGAGCCTCGTTCATGTGCAAGGAGCTACGTGTTATTTGAGTAGCTGTGTGTGTGATGATACCAGTAGAAGTTCATAATAAAAGGTTTTACGTAAGTACGTCTTTCTCAGTTCATAGTACTGTCAGACCTCTGTCTGGCTGTTAGGTTTATTTCATTTAGTGTTATTAGTAACAACCAGCATAAGACTTTATTCATCTTAATTACTACTACAACATTACTACCAGTTATAAGTTTGTTCATTACTATTACTACACTACTAGCAGGAGACTTTATTCATGATCTTAATTAACTAGTAACAACAACCATTTGAATTCACTATTAGAAGCTTAGTACAAGCATTGAATTCATTATAGTATTAGTGAAAGCTATATTCACTACGATTAGCTTGGTAGCAAAAGCCATATTCATTATAGAGCAGAACTCCATCAAGATAAGGCTACCAGTCGTACATCCAAATCTGCCACTCTATTTCTTGAAAAAATGAAACACGAGATGCGTATCAAGTCTGTACCACTTGCTCATATTCCTTCAAAGTCCCCTGATCTGTCGTCCCCAATGGACCATTGGGCCTTCAGACTGCTAAAAAGACCGCTTTCTAAAAGCAAATGTAAAACAGTGATTGTACTATGGAAAGCAGTGGAAGAGAAGTAGAATAAAATTCCAATTTTAAGAAATACCCTGTTATCTTGGAAATCTGGACTTGGGTTCATAGTATAGACAAAGGGTTATCAGATAGATCATTTAAGAAAGAAATTATTTTATTTTAAACATTAATTATATTGCCAGGAAATCGTTCTAAAAATGTGTGACCATCCTCTGTTGAGTTTATGCTCTGTTGTGGAAAAATTGTGTGTTGCGAAAAATTATCCCAAAACATTAATAGGTGTATCTAATAATTTGCTACTGCAGTGTATTTGATACTGCAGTGCATGAATGTAATAAAAGATGTGCAGGAAAAAAAATTGCATTCTAAGTGTTCTTAAAAGACCAGAGCACCAAACTTTCTCCGATGCCCTCACTTTCAAAGCTTCAATGGGCCTACAAATAATTTTCCTTGAATACAGAAGCTTAATTAGTTTTTCTGCGGTCGATGTTTTTTTTGTACGTTCCCCTTTCAGGTTAATGAAACAAAACAAATTACAAAAATCCCACAGATATGAAAACCGGCGATAAAAAATCATCAATTAAAATAAGTCATTTAAGAGTATGTTTCTCATGCTCTGTAGCGCGTAGCTTTCCAATTAAATTATCAACATGTAAACTCATCCAAAAGAATAGCTGGAAAAATAATGCCTGGATAATTAAAGTTAATCATTTTCTGAGCACTCACTGTCTCTGAAATCCCTTGTAGCAGAACTATGAAATTTAAGTAACATCATGATAAGTCTTCCCTGTTAGGTCCTTAATTAAAAAAGACACTTTTAGTTGTTAAGGTATTTATGTTCAATTTTTATTTTTATCATCAAGTTGCTCATTTTATGTATACGTCCTTATTGAAAAAGCAGACGTAAGTCCGTTGTTTTGATAAGATGAAAAAAAAACCCAATCGAATCTCATTTTTTTAATTAATCAACTGCACATTTTCAAGTTGACTAGAATGCAGTTTGTGAAGAGATTTTAGAACGAAGAAAAAGTACTACCAGTATAATGAATGCTGTTCAACCTCACAGATCATCGATTTCAAATCAATTCAATTAGGCATATATAGGAGTTGGACAAAATAATATGAGCACCTGGGAAATAGACGATATGTCTTGTAACGTATGTTCTAGATTAACTTTCCTTTTTTAGTTTCTTTTCCTATGTAAATCATGAGTTTATTCTCAGTATTCTTCACTCTTAACTAAATATCCTTTCTCTCAAACGAATACGTTTGGCAACACAATTGAGGTTGAATGCACGTGACGTATGTCTGAATTTTGATAAGAACAAGAGATAAAAACGACGATTGGTCTATTGCTTGAGAGCGTTGTAAGAGAGAGCGTTGGATTGTAAACTGATTATTATTAATAGGAGTGTTGTGATAATGTGTGGTGTGTGGAGTACATTGTGATGTTATCGTTCAGTTATGGAAGTGCTACTACAGCCTGAACAAAGCTACTTTTTCCGTAAGTTGACTTCTGTTATTTACATGTTTCGTCTGGCCGTTAAGGTTTCTTTCATTTAGGAACTATTTCTTAGTATGTTGATGTGTTAAAACAGCGTAGAAGTAGAAAAGACTTTTACGCTACAGTCTTTATTAATAAAGTATTGGAACACCATTTGCCTTTAATACAGCTTTCAACATTCTTGGAATAGATTCATACAGCTTTTGAATAATCTCCAGTGGAATGTTGTATCATTCGTTGATCAAAACATCAGCCAATTGCCTCAAATATGTTGGAGAAGGGAATCTGCTTCTCACTCTGCTCTCCGAGGCTACTTACGATGATATTCAAGTCAGGTGTTTGAGCCGGCCAGGGCAGATGTTGAAGTTCATCTTGGTGCTCCTCAAGCCAAGACTGAACTGTTTTGGCTGTGTGTATTAGCATCTTGAAAAATGTCATCCCTGTTGGGAAACAGCATTTGGACCGTAGGATGCACCTGATTATCCAAGTACTTGCTGGCAGTAACTCGACCATGTAGGGTAATCATGAGGTCTGTCAAATACCAAGATACTGCAGCCCAAGTCATCATAGATCCACCGCAATGTTTGAGAGTTGGAACCAGACATTCCAAATTGTACGCTTCCTTGGAGGTATTCTATACATAAACCCGACCTAATGTTGGGAATAATGTAAACGAGGTCTCATCGGACCATATCATATGTTTCCAGCTATCAGTTGTCCAGGTTAAAAGCACATGATACCATCTTTTCCGCATTGTAGCGTTGGTTTCTGTGATTAAAGGTTTAGCAATTGCATCTCTTCCATGGATGTTGGCTTTGTGAAGTTCTCTGCACTGTTTTTTTTGTGGAAACAGGGTCTTCCAGGTGGATATTTAGTTCTGCTGTCACTTTTGCTGCAGTAGTTCTGTGTTGTTTAGACACAATCCTTGTTAGTGGTCGACGGTCCCTCTTATTCGATCTTGGTTTTCGCTTACTATTCTTCTTCTCCGATGAAGTTTTGCCATGCTTTGTGTACGCAGTCATAACAGTTGAGACTGTAGTTTGTAAACACCAAACAATTTGTGTGTTGTGGTTACGGACGCTCCTTCTAAACGGGCTCCCATGATTTGTCCTCTTTGGAAGTCTGACAGGTCACCAACTTTACCGACCACTCGTATGAATCGCCTCTGAACACAATTTGTAGTACATTGGCATACAACCTAGAGAGTATACACAAAAGATAATCACGACGGTTTTTTTTTTCAGTGTAGCCTATACACATAACATTAACCCCAATAATCATGGTGTTCACATTATTTTGTCCTACCCCTGTATTTCTCGTAAGATTTGACCTAAGGAAGGTTTCGACGCAGCTACCTTGGCCCTGGGGATTATACGCCACGTGCAAGAATCGGACGTGAGAGAGGGCGGGTCTAGAGGCTCTGATAAGAAAGTGGGTAGACAGGTGGAAATGGTTAGGACTGCCAGAAAGAGAAAAGCGAACTGACGTCGTGGCAGCATGCCACACAATGCCAGATCAGCATGTGTACTTCGAGTGGAAAAAAAGATGACCTTACTTTTAACGGGGAGTTCAATACCCCGGGATATCAGGATAAACGTGCTCTTCGAAGCACAGTGAGTCTTTAGTGGTTGGAGCCGTCAAGCTGGGGTCGAACCTTCGACCAACGCTAATCATCGGGATT
The DNA here is from genome assembly GCA_039090855.1 of Macrothele yani. NCBI lineage: Eukaryota > Metazoa > Arthropoda > Arachnida > Araneae > Macrothelidae > Macrothele > Macrothele yani. The sequence goes on along the minus strand of CM076996.1, from coordinate 102,665,231 downwards.
TCTTGAAACTCATTTAATCACTCATAACAAACAATTTGAGCTAATGTTTTAGAAGTTATTTCAGCATGCGAAATACGTGCGCAAGAAATTGCACTATTAATTTGGATTTGCGCGTTTGTGGGTACCATATCTCTACACTTGTTGAACCGATTTAAAAACATCTTCCTCCCTTGGGTAGCTTGAACTATGAGATTGCTGACCCATAGCTTGTAAAACTGTAACTATGTACTAGGATTCTAAGCTAGATACCAATAATAATAGCAAGAACGACTTACAAGAATGTTCAACGTAACTGTTTATTGGCGTACAGATGACTTGTACACCAGCAAAAGGAAAATAGTATTCACTCACAAACACGACGAACAGACAATCTAAATTGCAAAACAACTTGAAGCAGCTTATTAGGCTATTAAGGATAAAACTTTAACAAATACATCATCGCTAACTTAAACGCTTTTGGTATAACATACAATCAAGTAGCAAATTATTAGACACACCTACCTAATTCAGGCTGGGCGACGCTTGGCTTTCAAAAGAGCCTCGATTCAATGTGGCATGAATTCAACGAGGTGGTGATATCGTTTTACAGACATCTATGCACACTCAGTTATCAAATTATTAAAAAAATCTACCTAATAACGTGTTGGGTTGCCCTAGGCCTTCAAAACAGCCTCGATTCGATGTGGCATGACGGATTCAACAATGTGCTCATATCGTTCTACAGATATGTTCATGCAAGTGGAGGTGATGGGGTCTGTCAACTGGCGAACGTTCGCTGGATCCCTATTACGAATGGCTCTCTCAATCTCATCCCACGGGTGTTCCACTGGGTTAATTTCTGGTGACTGTGGGGGACATTTCAGCACCGCCGTACTTCTGGAACCCCTGCGTAACTGTCCGAGCCTTGTGGCATGGCGCATTATCTTGCTGAAAGTAGCTCTCCCCAGCAGGAGGCACATTGCAACCAGAGTGGTTGTAATGAGCCGTCAGTCGTGGTCCCGGACAGAGCATGGCAACTGGCCTTCATCTCGACTTTTCGGCACGTTGGATGAATGTACTTTCCTCTTGGGAACATTCCAGTGACACCTTCATTACGGCAGCCCTCGAATAGCCAACAATGTCTGCGGTAGCTTAGATGCTGGCTCGATGCCTTTCTTACGCTAAGAATCCTTCCCGAGAAGTACTTCCCTTTCCACTATTCACGTGTTTTGTACTGGAGAACTGACACGTCCTGCGCTTTCCATATTATCAGTGACATCGCTGCTACGTATTGCGGGATGCGTCTATTTGTGTAGACAGATGGGATCATAATGGTATGGCTCTCAGGTGTATCAGTGGGAGTTTGTCAAGTGATTTGTTACGTTAGTCAACAAAAATGTTGGGAAATAGCTTAATTGTGAGAACCTGCGCAGTATCTGGATTTCTGAAGAAAGAACAAATAACGCAGGTCAATGTTTAAGAGCGTATCGTCAGATAGTATGGAGATTCTGGACCATCCTATGACATCCTTGAGGCTTTCATCTTAGTCCCAAAACTGCTGAACACCTTTAAGAGATCAAACGTGAAGAAAACTCCAGAAAGCCAAAAAGAGAGACGATGATGAGGCGAAAGTATTGTTATAGGCTATGGAGATTGGACATCATCATCTTATGCCACACTGGGCCTTTTCATCGTAGTGTCCGAAACCGTGGAACACATTTTAGAGACAATAAAAAACCTTAGTTCTAGAAAGCACAGACAGAGATTTTATTACTCCCAGCTGATGCCTTTCGACGACGGCTCTTCAATCGATGCTTCGAGAGCGTCGCATCCACATATCCATTCATTGATTATCCCCTCCTTGGCAGAAGCTGAATTCATTGCTTTAAACCCCACGACGCCATTCTGTATCACAACTGGCTCATGAGCAGCACCACTCTAGATAATGGCGACGATGTTCAGGTGTCGCAATGGACAACGCGCAAACAATACGATGAGGTAGCTGCCGTTCTGCGTCACTGCTCTGTTGATGAAAGCGAGCATGTCTGTAGGTGCATTGTAGGAATGTATAGAGCTGCTCTAATTGTAAGAAACTAAGTGTTAATGTCTGTTTCAGAAGAGAAGATAGGTAGCGACTACCTTGCTCCTACCTCCATTCGAAGTTCAAATGTCGAATATCTCTATTCTAGTTGTAGAAATAAGAAGAATAGACTGTCGTCCGATCAGTCTATTCTTCTTTCGCTTAGAACGTCCGGAGTGATAAAACCTATCCGACGCGTGCGCTTACCTTCTTAGAACCATAGAATTGATGGACTGTGGTACTGTCGCGGTGGCCTTTCGAGGTGTAACGACCACCATGAACAACTCTACGGGATATAAGCAGTGTCCGTCCCTAATTTAGGGCCACTGCTTTCAGGTAAGGGATAGAGCCATCGCTGTAAGACAGATACATCGCCCATGCCTCACCTGGGTATCGAACCCGGGCCTATCTCGGTCGATAAGCCAGCGCTTAGACCATTGCTCCAGCGAGACGGCTGTCCTCTTTTAGATTTGATTAGTTGTTAATATGACTGACGAAAGTGTCATCTCAGCATTTTGCTTAAGTTCGTGTCCCAGTGAGAATCACTTAGTTGAGAGTATAACTGGCTACAAAGTTTCACCGAAGAATCGGGGACCCCGCTATTTCTTACACCCATCAACCAATTTGCAAAAAATACTGCTAACCGTTTCTAAATATTGTAATTTCACTGCCAGGTTGTGTAACGTACTGCGTGATACGACGTAGATGACGTACTACTGCAATGACGTATCAGTCAAATCGACAATGAAGCAGCGATAAGCTTGCCGGCATAATTCAGTTGAGAGAACAGCCACTCCTGAGTAGGTAGACGTGGGTTGAATCCATTACCGACAAAATGCTATAGGTGAATTGTAACGACTGCAAATATGCACATATCCAACCAAGCCGCAAACCAGGGAGCAAAAGTATAGAAATAACCTTGATCAGATTTGGATCTATCCGACGCAGAAAAATGTTTCCTTTTTCGTCCAGGGAAATATCAGGTCCACTGGTGGGTAAAACAATATTGTTTTGTTAGTCGGAAGAGCAGTTCTTAGAAATGCTTTTGATATCCACATGTGCTTCAAACAACGCATATAGGAATGTCAGTGTAAGCCGGAAAAGCATGAGAACGATTTTTCCTTATGTTTGTCCAAAAGAATTCTGAAAACTGGTCCGACAGGGAAAACGAAACCTATGCAAACGTATGTAGAAAGATGAGTTTTAATAAACAATACCGGTTACAATGAGCTTTAAAAAGAAAAGATCAAAAGAAAAAAAAACAATGAGCTTTTTAAAAAAAGGAAGATCACCTATGTGTTTCTTCAAGAAAGTATTAAAAAAGTATGCATTGAGGCAAAGTAAATGCCTGACACGCTTGTTTCCATTTGAAAATACATTGTGACGTCTATCTCTCTAATTTAACCTTTCTTTTGAGTTTCTGTTCTTATGTAAATACATTTTTCTACTTCTCCGTTTGATGTTTCCTTCTGAGAGACACATTCCTTTCCCGAAATTCCTTGTACGTTTTGGCAAAACTAACAGGTGATTAAAGGCAAACGTCGAGAGCATAAAGTTTATGGAGAGTGTAGAGATTGCATTGAACTTGATGGTACGATTATTTCAGAGGATTTACTGATTGTCATTTCTAATTCGATACTACGAAAGTTCGCAGATTATACGTTACAGCTATAGCAGAAGATTGATATACTGTATTTGTCAGCTACTACGAAAGTGTAACTTCGCCAAGTGGATTATATTAAATCATTTGGACATTTTACGCAATTTACTCGTTCCGATGAGCCCTGGCTGTTTTCTGTTTTGTTAGACTTAAGCGACTATATAATATATTCAACGAGCAATTTGCTAAAGACATCAACCAACTTCAAAACATCAAAACGCCATAACCTCGAGGCCCATCGAGTGCAACGATTTTTAAATATGTGAAAAAAGGAATGCCAGAGAAATCTGCCCCTTTATGATAAAATAGGATTCAGAGACGAATGAAGTACGAGAATAAAAGGCTTGTACAGAAGTTTGTTCAACAAACTTCCCAACTAAATTTCCCTGTAACTAGGCATGTTATTAGTAACACAACAGAGTCGAAATTGCGACCAGCGATGCGTACGAAAATTTCAAATGAGCCTAAAGAGACCGCAAAATAGAGGAGTTATTAAATATGACTCGAATAAAATGAATACCCAGAAAAGAGGTCCATCCCAAGAAATAAAGTAGGTGATCCGTATAATGGATTTATTTTCGTTTCAGGGTATTTAGCAGTTAGCAGCAGAGTATAAACTGCTCCAATATAATGATGAGTGGCATTGCTTTTCAAGTAGTTTGTAGGAGTCACTTATTACCGGTTGTTTATTGAACGCTGAATCTCCTTTAGAAAGCTTCCACAGCTTTCGCAAAGTAATATTTCCCTAATAGAAACGCTGTAGATTGCCAGATTTGATAAAAAAATTCAGGCAACATTTATTCTGATTTTACTTAGGATTACCCACGATAAAAGTGCTACGAAGATTTTGATAACCGAACAAGCTCCATGTTTGTTTCGAGAAGTACTATCTGCAAAATGTGGAATGTAAGGTCAAGGGAATCAGTAACATTAGTCGAACAATGGCTAGCTGCAGCGCTTTAGCTTTAAAGACATACTTTGACGACATTCTTGCTAGCTACCCGGTCAGGATGGCTGGTAGAGCACGTATTCCTGATGATTCCATCACGTCCTACCGGGGTTCCGATCTTCTATTTGCACAAGAAAAGAAAGAATGATCACTTATATTTTTCTTTATTGTCCTTGCCGATCCGAGGTTGTTCACTGAAAGTTGAAGACACAACAAGCTTCGCGTTGAATAATTCAAGAATTATTAACAATTAAGTCAGGACAAAGAGCTAGTAACAAACTCATTTGGTAATACCAGCAACTCAGCTTTGAAGAAATCACAATATGTTGACAAAACAGCAACCAGTTGCAAGCTCGATGGCTGGATCACATATGCCACACCGATTGCTCAAGCAATGAACTTTTACAATACAAATTTGGAAGATGTGAATCCGTTTATTGGTGTTAATATGGCATGGATGTTAAGTCAGATAATATCCGACAACTTGCAAATTTCGTCGTCCTGGAGCGGTAATCGAATCCGCGTCTCCCGGATAGCGCCCGAGTATGCTAACAACTACACCACGACGAAGTTTCAAGTTTCCGATTAATTTCAATATAACCATCAATTAGTCTTCCTGGGTGGTGTAATGGTTAGCATACTCGAGGGCTATCCGGGAGACGCGGATTCCATTCCCAGTCCAGGATAACGAAATTTTATAAAGTTTTCGGATATTATCTGACTTAACATCCATGTCATATTTACATCAATAAACGATTCACATCTTTCAAATTTGTATTGTACAATGGTGTAATCCCGTATTTCATTCATTAATGAACTTTTATATACATCTTACTGATTTGATATTGTCAAAAAAGTATTAAAAAAACTATGAATGTTATTGTAGCAAAACCAATGAAAGAAGATATGTGAGTCGTCATACACGTAAAAGGAAATATTTACTAAAATATGGCGACGGCAATAGTTAATAATTTCGATCGACTGTTTAGTCTTTCAAAAAAAAATATTTTATTATTATTGTTATATATTATTCAGATTTTCAGATTTAGACGAACGTAAGAAACGACCCGCACACCGATTAAATGTAAAGTAAGTGCGAAATTACATCTGCGCATGCGCAAGCTAACATCTGACCTCAAGATAGAAAGAAAAGCTGAATCGTAAGTGTGTTAGTGAGGAGTGTTGGTAACTTTTGTTCTAGTATGTCTACAAGTTACACCCCATTGTGTCATACATCATTTTAAAGCTCTCGTCAATAGCAGGTAATACCCCTCCCCTTGGGTGGTCAAGAGAATGCCAAATTTAGCTACGACGCACCGTTTTAATAACAACAAAAATGCGTTTTTGGTAATGGCTTTTATCACATTTAGCATGAGGTTCGTGTAATTTACGCAGATTGCAATGAGAGTCGGAAGAGCAGTTAATACTAATTAAATAAAAAGGAACAATACACCAACTGTACTTAAATAGTACATATAACTATACCAGATGTCAGATATTTCTTGGTGTAGAATAGAAATCACAATTTCTAAGCTTTCGCACATCAACCAGATGTTTTTTCAAGGAAGGTAAACTGCAAACTGAATAATAGAACGCTTCAACAATTTGAACGGGGTAACTTGACTTGACAATAACGAAGAGATGCGAACGTAATCAGGTATTTAAAGACACGAGGCGTCATCCTCGTTTAGCACTCGGAATCATAGAAGGAAAATAAAGAGATAATCACTATTAGAAGAAATGGTTCCAAAATCGTGGTAACTACAGCGAGACGCTATCATTGCACGACTCGCTGTTTGTTATGATCTCAAAAGTTTCGCAAATGGCAGTAGATTTTGGGATGGAGTAGGAAGCTAATTTTTTTACGTCATCCCACATAGGAGCCGCGAACTTGAACTTGGCTTCTCCGTATAGGGCCGTGGTTTCTTTGCCGCTCTTTATGTCCCTTTTATGTTCGTTGACTCTAATTTTAAATGAACGTTTAGTCATTCCAATGTAGCATCGCTTGGAGCCGTCCGGATATAGTAGAGGAATGGCATAAGCACTTGCTCCATTAGAAAGTGGGTTCTTTCACATAAGCAGTGAAAGTACATGGAAAATGATTCCGCGTGCTAAACGAGCATAACGCCTCGTGTCTATGAATACCTGATTACGTTCGCATCTCTTCGTTATTGTCAAGTTAAATCACCGTGTTCAAATTGTTGAAACGTTCTATGATTCAGTTTGCAGTTTGCTGTCTACCTTAATTGAAAAAACTATCTGGCTGATGTGCGAAAGCTTGGAAATTTTGATTTCTATTCTACACCAAGAAATTTCGGATATCTAGTATAGTTATACTATTTAAGCAGTTAATATTTTAGCAGATAATGTTCGGTAAGCCGCCCCGGTGGCGCAGTGGCCTAAGGCGCTGGCCTATGATCATTCGTCCGTAAGGGGTCCGGGTTCGAATCTCGGTCAGGCATGGATGTTGTGTTTGTCTTATGGCACTGGCTCTTTCCCTTCCCTGGAACCAGTGACCCTAAATTAGGGACGGGCGACTGCTTATAGCCCATTGAGTTGCTCACGGTGGTCGTTAAACCTCCAATCAAAAAAAAAAAATGTTCGGTAATGGTTTAGTAAAATATACTGCTGAGTAACAATGAAGTTAACTATTGTTGCGTCACTTTATGGAACAGAATCAAAAATTAGATTTCAACAATGGTTTTGACTGCTTCGGATAATCATTTTTGTTACAGCGAAATTTTTAACTTCGAATTTTTTACTTCGGAAAAATACCTGATGTAATGAGAGTCTTGATCATCAGCATGGTTAAGAAGCTCAGGCTGTAGATTCTCTCACTACTGATCCTGAGTTTCTGTCTGAAGCGATGAAAGATAAACTACAAAACGGAATTACCTCGTACCGACGACCATCGTAGAAACAGTAAAATTAACATATAACGGAAAAAGTGCCTCTCTGTTATACTGGGGGCCTTGGTCATAAAAATAATGAGGGGACTACTACAATAAATTATCGTAGTGAATATACACTGCAGTGAATATACACTATATTGACAAAAGTCACCTCACACCTAGAAGAAAAACACATCATAGCATTTATTGTTGACATACATTAGTACGGTGTCGGCCCACCTTTGGCCTTAATGCAGGCACTGACCCTTCGAGACATGATTTCGACAAGGTTTTGGAACACGGCGATAGGTATGCGCTTCCATTCAGTAAATGATGCTGCCGCTAACTGTTGCTTAGTAGTAGGCCTTGGTTTCAAATTTCTTATGCGGTGATCTAATTCATCTCATCTGTGTTCTATGGGATTAAGATCAGAGATCTGTGCTGGCCAGTCCACACACGATAAGGAATTATCGTCAAACCACGCCGTAACAGTCCTTGCTTTATGGCTCGGTGCATTATGCTGCTGGTATCAACAAGGCTCGGTTCCATAGTATTCCCACAGAGTTGGTAGAGCATAATTGTCCAGAATATCGAAGTAGACGTGCTAGTTAACAGGTTTGTCCACGATAACCAATGTGCCAGGATCATACCACAAAAAACACCCCCACACGAGTACACTGCCAGCTACAAACTTGACCGTAGGAACAGTACCCTGTGGTAAATAGCGTTCCCCCGGCTGCCGCAATACCCACACACGGCCATCAGACTGATAAATCGTGTATCTGGATTCATCAGTCCATAGGACTCGTTTCCATTAATCTACGGTCCACAATAAATGTTTTTTACACCATGCTAAACGACGAGTAGCATTTCGAGTGGAGATGGAAGTCTTATGAGCAGCCGCACGACCACAGTAACCCATGGAATGAAGTTCTCTGCAAATGGTACGTGTACATACCGAGGTTCCAGCATTTTTACTCACCCGTACACTGAGGTCTTGTGCAGTACTCCGTCGATAAGCTGTAACGACTTTCCTGAGGCTTCGGCGTCCTCTATCACTGATTTTCTTTGATTTGCCACTACGTTTTGCTGCTTCAGGTACGCCATGTGTCTTCCACTAAAACAGTTAACTTGGGTATGTTTAAACGCCTCTCGGTTTCTCTTATGGACAACCCACTAATATAACACCCAACAATCTTTCCTTTCTCCAAGTCAGATTTCTCTCGCCGCGACATTTTCACTCAACATCACAGTGCGATATGATCGCGATCAGCTGCAGGCTTGTTTTTATACCATTTGCAGCTGTACCACGCATCTTAACAACGCAGTGGATCTGTTCATTTGCTTTTGAAGGGTGTCCGGTGACTTCTGTCAATATAGTGTATATCAAATACGTGGAGGTAATGTAAATGGACGATGTCATCGCTCTGTCCACGTTTTTATTTTTAAACAACGCATAGCAACTGAACAATTGTGTTCCGACACCGCTGGGATCGTGGACAGAGCGATGACATCGTCCATTTAAATTCTCGTAGTATTAGGCTTGCCTGAAGCCAGTGAAACGGAGTTATAGAATAAAACTTCGCCCAGCTTACGACGATCACATAAGCAGTGAAAGTACGGGGGAAATACTTCTTATCGTAGAGGCTTTGATTATCAAGATACTCAGGAGGAACATTCTCGTACGAATGTGCCTATACTTGTGTCTCTCCTTTACCTCAAAAGCTTTGTAATGCTCCTACAAAAGCCATCCGTTTAGATGCCACGAGGTCACCCTTTCTGCAGATGGATGGAACTAAGACCACAGTTAGAGCTTGAAACAGTCCTCAAAGACCGGTATAAAGCGAAATGAAGAGGAATATCTGTTCTAGATGCGCATGAAGGCCACCATGAAGCAAATATTAAATTTCAGAAAACTATATTATTTCTTAGGTGGTCCTTTGAGTTTTGTAGCATAAAAGCTACAGTGGTCCAAGAAGTTTTGAACTTTGTTGAGCTTCAAACTTACTAAACTTACTTACGACAGATGTACCAATATTCTCTCTTTTTTTCACGTAAAACCACCAAAACCATCATGCTACCAGTCATCCCCTTACCGAAGAGAATTTCGGATATCTTCGTCTAATTTGATGGACGGCAAATTTTCATAGCTCCCACAACCAAGACAGATGATTTCCTTAATTAAAAAATCGTCTTTCTTCACTATTTATTTTTTATGTTCTGTTCTAAAGCACCGTTTAAAAGGTTTTGAAGCTAAGCGTTTCGCAGGTATCAAAAACTTTCATAAACTTCTCTGAAAGGTCCACTGGACTTCAATCACATGAGAAACCTTAGCAAAATCAAAATTTTATGTGCATAGACCTCACGTGTGCTCATTGCATCAGATGTTAAACCTAGCATATAAAGAGAAAACATTAATTAAATTCTGTAAAATTAGTTCTGAAAATAGAAAGTGGCAAACAATGTGATATTAAATTAATATTATGTTAAGGAAATGCTACTCTCTAAAAGCTTTTCTGCTTATGAGGCTTTAAATGGCATTTAAGCGAGAATATGTTCGCTTAAGCTGATGCAGCGTGAATATTGGTGTTTGCTTTAGTTCGTTCGTATTAAAACACGCTCAGAGGGGGAAATAATCACTTTAAAAATGCAACACAGTTGCTTGACTTACAGCCATTTAAAAGATTATGAGCAGTAGATACCATTAGTGAAGACAGCTGAAATTTAAATACCATTAGCATCTCAATTTCAGCTGGAAGTAAGACCATTAGAGAAAACAAGTGACATTACATTGGGATTGCCTTAATTCGACCACAAAGAGAAATTTTACTACGAACGAAAGAACTCTTCACTGAAATACGTTTTAAAGGAACATCAACTGGAACAGAAAATTTAAGAGAAGATATTTCAAGTAAATGATAAATAAATGTGTACGCGGAGTAGCAACGCATGCATGCGCAAAAGCAAAAATTGTTAATGTTTGAATCGAAGTGACGTAAACAAAATCTAGTATGATAATGAATTGCTAAATGTTGCCTTCAGTGTAATCATTTAAAAACTGTAATCTGTTTATCTGTTTACCAAATAAATATGAGTTTCAGTGGATGAACTAATTGACCAATGTCAAAACCATTACGCATAACTAAATTACGCCACCTATTTCCTTTTCTTTTTCGACATTTAGCGACCATCTAAGTCTATAAGAAGTTTCATAAGAGACACTGATTCCGGAGAGGATGTATTCCCGTCCATGTCTTATCCGGGATCGGAACCCTGGACCAGCTCGGGCCACTCTTTCAACAACTGCTGTTCAAGTGTCAACATGTTGGACGTCGCTACTCAGATGTTCAAAATCACGTGTTTTCGTTACTTTAATATCAGTCGGTCTTAAAACAAATGTCTGTTACTGAGCTTAACATCTTCCTTTTTTTCAGTTTCCGGTAAGTCGTCAAAATTTCTGAAATTCCACTTATCCGGGATTTCTTTTTTCGTGTGGTGTGGTAACAACCATCACAAGCAACTCTTGGAAATATATGCAGTTTCTCGTCTTTTGTTTAATAAAAGTCGCCGTCGATGCACGATATAACACACAACTTCCAAATTAAAGTGATTGATGATAATGACTTTAATTAAAATTAAAAATGAAAGTTAAAGTTTCACAACACAAGATCCTTCGTGGCGGCCTCCAGCACAGCATCAGGTGGCAGTTAAAATATATTACATTAAAATGTGAAAAAAGGGTTTTACAAGGAATGCTACTTATATTTATACATACTACAGTACAGCCACGCATGACCCAGAAGTAGACGTCATCTCAACCCAGCCAACGGTTACAGAATCTTCAATGTCGAAAGTCCGGTCCCTGTAAATTATGTCTTACACATAATAGTTTATTGCTTCACTATGGTTTGCAAATTATTCATATCCAAGGAGGAGGGATAAATTTTGGAACAACATTACAACATTTAGACAAATTACAACATTACAACATTTAGACAAATTACAACATTACAACATTTAGACAAATTACAACATTACAACATTTAGACTTATTGTTAAAAAATATGAAGACTCTCTGCTAACAAGGTTGCACCTTTGATTTTTTGGCAAGAAACAACAAGGGCTTCTTCCCAAATAGGGGATGTTTGTTCCACAGTTAACTAGTCGTGCCAGAGCTTGTTAATTCTTACCAAAAAACCAAAGGTGCAACCTCGTTAGCAGAGGGTCTTCATATTTTCAACAATAAGTCTAAATGTTGTAATGATAATGTTCCAAAATTTATCCCTCCTCCTTGGATACCAATAATTTGCAAACCATAGTGAAGCAATAAACTATTATGTGTAAGACATAATTTACAGGGACCGGGATTTCGACCATTGAAGACTCTGTGACCATTGGCTGGGTTGACATGACGTCTACTTCAGGGTCATGCGTGGCTGTACTGTAGTATGTATAAATATAAGTAGCATTCCTTGTAAAACCCTTTTTTCACATTTTAATGTATTATATTTTAACTGCCACCAGATGCTATGCTGGAGGCCGCCACGAAGGATCTTGTGTTGTGAAATTTTAACTTTCATTTTTAATTTTAATTAAAGTCATTATCATCAATCACTTTAATTTGGAAGTTGTTTGTTATATCGTGCAGTGACGGCGACCCTTATTAAACTAGGTTAATAGCACGAAGTGTTTTACAACAAATTCTGTTCTCGTCTTTAATTTTGGACCACTGGTTCTAGGAGGGAGACAGAGCTAACATCATCAGACAAAAGCACCACCCAGGCCTTATCTGGGATTAGAACCTTGGTTATCTCGGACAAATGGTCAAAAAAAAGGCAGTGACTTAGACCACTCGGCCACCAATAAGCGATATCCTTTTATTTAAATTATACTGCTACTTTGATCCTAAGCTTCCGTTGTTGATTTTTCTCACATAAGCACTGGAGCGAATCATCTCGTTCATGTCCAAACCACGTTCTTCAAAAGATGTTTCATAAGAGAAAGAACTCACATCCTTATTTTGGGTCGTTCGGTTAGCCGCCACGGTGGCGCAGTGGTCTAAACGCTGGCTTCTGACCGTTCGTCTTACAGGGCTCGGGTTCGAGTACCGAATGAGGCATGGGTGGTGAACTTGTTCTACGTCACTGGTGTTTTCCCAGACACCGGTGGCCATACATTTGGCACAGGCGCCTGGTTATAGCCCTTGGAATGGTTCACGTGGTCGACAGAAATGTTCGATCCCAGCCTAGGGTCTGTACACTGTAAAATATTTTATGAAATTGACGAGCCACTTTCCGTGATTCCTTTCGTGAATTAACAAAGCATATTTCTGATACAACCTTTTCCGTTAAATGACGGAAAAAAAACCTGAATTTCACGGATTTTTCGTACCACGGAAAAATTCTGAATTTTCAGAAACCTTCTTGCAATACCTTTCTTACATTGACGGTAAATTATCCTTTTTAAGAAGTGTTAACGGAAAACGGAATTTTCAGAAACCTTTCCGCAATTCCTTTCTCATATTAACGGAAGATCTCCGTTCTCACTTCTTCCTTATTCATATATCGAAAAATTTCCAGTAATAGGAGATATTCACGGTAATACCTGAAAATTTGATTAACTGTTAAATTTCAATCATCTGTCGAAGTATTTGGTTTTGAAGTTCTGTAACGAGATAGGATATTGTGGATAGCATATCTCATGAATTTTGTTTATTGTGGCACAAAATATTTTTTTCTCCTTTCCCCCATTTTGTGTACTAGCCATTTATTATATATTGTGTTACTGTAAGAAATCGAGCACTTAACTTATTGTACAGATGATTATATGATGTCGATGTATCAGTCTTTGGACCCCGTAAAACAAAAGCTATTATAGCTAACAAAAATAAATTTTATACTGAAGAGTTTTGTGAAATAACACTATAAAGAAGTACATTTTACCTTTTTCAAAGATAATGGAAAGTCAGTGTCAGTTTAAAAAGATCAAGTTGCAAAGCATTTTGTTGTTTCGAAAAATCACGATGAAAAATGCTTAATTTGTGAAAAGTCCTCCTAAAAAAATATATATTACAAACCTATTCAGAAAAATAATGAGCTCCAACAGAAAATAAAATGACTAAATCACTTGCATTATTAACATTTTTTCATCGTTGTGCAATTTATTTTACGATAAACGTCAGTTCAATCACCGAGTGTTTACGGCTGAGTGGTTAAAGGCGCGCATTATATGCTGACTCCACCTAAAAGACAGGGGTTCGATCTAGACTCTGCGAAAGGATTATCCGCGTTAAGTGCTGAAAAGTGCGAAATTTCAGTTTAAATACGGAAAAACTTGAAACGGAGTTTCTGACTACGAAAAATCTGTAAAAATACGGGTTAAAATAAACGGGCACTTTTAAAAACAGAAATTTTTGAAAAAGACGGACACCTAGCGGCAACTTTCGTGCACATTATTTTCAGGAATTTTCCGTGAATTCACGCCACTTATTTTTTACAGTGTACATTTCATTGCTTCACAATGGCCATCGTAAGGCTTGAAAAATAGTAAGTGATCGAATCCACTTTTTAATGAGAAGAATACCTAGTTATGAATTTGGGCCTAAGAACTGAAAATGTTTAAAAACACTGTTTTCCTGACGAAAGTGTGCGTTTTTGCTTTTGATCACTTATATTCAATCCACCTTCTTTGAATAATACTCCATAACAGAAGGGCACATACACTCACCAACCCTCCGTTAAAACTTAATGACGAAAACCAGAAAATGAAAGTCTTCCAAAAAGTTATTAATCACTGTGTCAAGTTTTATAGCATGGTATAATGATCTACATATAGGATATATGCCTCACCAGTCTAAGGCAACACAGACGTATGTGAACCAACAAACACATACCACAAAAATACAACCCCAGGAGTTTCGTGGGCTTTTGTGTGAAAAATGTAGCCAGAATTGAATGTGGCCCACGCTGGAAGTACAACCAACTTTCAATAAGTTCCAGGAGTAACTGCATAACTCACGTAACAGTAGCGGGATAAAATTATCACGTGTATGCCAGAAGACAGCAGTCCCTGGCCAATCAAAAAGCGGCTGGAAACCACACCGGTACCGACAGGTGGCAGATGGGCATTAAAGGAGTCGTAGCAAGCGTTCTCGTCCCATTTCATTTAAGCAATGGAAGAGCAGAGAATAAAGATCCGTTTTAGTTGGAAACTTTGTAAATCAGCTTCTGAAACTTACAGGATGTTAAACGAAGCGTATGGAGACACAGCATTATCCCACATCAGGGTTTTCGAATGGTATACACGGTTTCGTGACGGGAGGGAGTCCTTTGATGATGATCCAAGATCTGCGAGTCCCTCCAATGTGCGGACAGCGAAAAAAGTCGAAGAGGTGCGTAATCAGTTGGGCACTTCTCCATTCACCGCTTTGTTGCTTGGTTTGTGGATCATACTGCAGGCACCATGTTTCATCTCCTGCAATAATTCTGGAGCAAAAATCAGGATCCTCAGCTGCAGTACCCAGCAGATCGGAACAGATCGATGAACGAACCTGTGTTTGGTCATCATTCAGAATGTGGGGTACCGATCCGGCATTAAGTTTTCGTTTTCCTAGATCCTCGTGTTGAATCTCGTGCCAGATAGACTCACTGATGACCACCGACTCAGCCAAAAGTCTTACTGTAATTCAGCGATCTTTCTTTAACTGATTCCGCGCATCTTCGATTTTTTTCTCTGTCTGCACACTGGAGGGAAGCTCAGATCACGGATCATCATCAACGGATTCCTGCCCGGCACGAAACCGTGCATACCGTTCTAAAACTCTACAGCGGGATAATTCTGTGTCTCTATGCGCTTCGTTTAACACTATGTAAGTTTCAGAAGCTGAGATACCACGTTTCCAACAAAAACGGATGTTTAGTCTCTGCTCTTCCATGGCTAAAATGAAATGGGACGAGAACGCTTGCTATGATTCCCTTAATGGCCGTCTGCCACCTATCGTACCGGTATAAACCGGTTTCCAGCTGTTCGCTGATTGGCTAAGGACTGCCATTTTCTGGCGTACACGTAATATTGTTATCTCCCTACTGTTACGTCAGTTATTCAGTCAGTCTTGGAACTTTTAGGACGTAGGTTGTTATAAAGATTTGGCTACGACGGGTATTACCCTCAATAACGAGATTCAGCAGTAATTCTCACTGGCGAATGATAGCCACCTTGACGTCTTGGAGATGGTCGGGAATTGGCTGAACGGCAGCAATACTCTTTCCTAGGTCATTCCACAGGCGTTTAATGGAATAGTGATCTGAAGAAAATGCAGACCACTCCATTCGTTATGTACGTTATTGTTCAAGATATTAATCGACAATTGCAGGTCCTTCATCCCAATGACAATGTGGTCACACACTCTTTGGGGCGTCAGACCCGGCGGAGGACGGACCCGGTCCACTAGCAGACCGTGGACAAAGAAGCATTGCAGGAAGACAGGATATCAAATGTCGTGGGAAGCAGTAGCGCACTGCCTATTGCTCAGTCTCTAGGCAAGCCCTCAAGCACAGTCCACAAAGTTCTAAACGCTATACTGCGCTGTATCCTTACAATAAATAGTTCTCATGTTGTGATTTTGCTTTCCTCTTACCGGGGTGCACTAGAAGCATTATCGATGTGGTTTCTTGTTTGAGTTGAACTGGACAACGAGTGGTCATGGAACATTAAGTGGACAGATGAAACCCATTTCCATCTGCATAGTGTTGTCAATACGCACAGTATCAGAATTTTAGCAATAGACAATCCACCCAACGTGCGCAAGATTCCACATCATTTTTCTAAAGTCACCATTTCGCGTGGTTTTTCAGAGGAATTCATCGTTGGATCCTTCTTTTTCGAAGAACTGCGTCCTACAGGTCTCGTTACATGCTCTGTCAATGGCCAGTGATATGCATCTCTTTTGGCGAACCAGCTGCTTCCAACACTTCAACAGTGTCAGTACCTTGATTCAACAGTTTTTTGCAGGATGGTTTTTTGCCTTAGCCGCCTGTTTAATACAATTTGGCCAGCTCGCTCACCTGATCTGAACCCGTGGACATCTACAAACCATCGTTATCGTAGTCACATAGCATACTTTGTGGACTTCGAAGCAAGCGTTACGCGCCATATCCGTAATATCTTCAATGAAACACTCCGATCCGTGGTAGAGCATGCAATTTTCTGATTGCAGCAGGTGGCAGAAAACGAAAGACAGTTTATTGAGCATGTTGTGATGTAACCACAAAATGTGTCTTCTACACTGTAAGTCTTTTACACATTTGTATTTTTCTTTACTGGTATAAAGCGTCACTTATTCCCCTGGAAGCTAGTTTCGGAAGTAATTTTTGCTTTTCCGTCGAACAAAATTACATGGCCTCAAGATTCCTGTTATCAAATTTGAAGCCATTACGATTAATACTTCCAACTGTAGCATTTTTGGAAGTGTGAACTTTACTTACGGACAGCCTGTATCATTATAAACCAGTATTCTTGTTTCCACCCACATTATACTCATAGTGCATACTACACTGCTGGCCACCCAAAATTCAACACCAAGAATGACACGAGAAAGCAAAGCCAGATTTACTGGTCACATAACAACACATACCAAGATGAAACGATTGAGCTTACAGGCCCGTACGACTTGCGGAACACGCAGACATCAATAGTTCGTGTGGCCCCCATGGCTGGCAATAACGGCCGCTACACGCCACGACATCGAACGAAAGAGGTTTTGGATGTGGGCTTGGGGTATGTCGGTCCAGGCTGCTTCCACACGTTGCCAAAGTTCATCAGGCGTAGCCGCGGGTGGTGCTTTCCGGGACACACGGTTGCTGATCAACGACCAGACGTGTTCGATGGGCGACATATCGGAAGAACAGGCCGGCCACGGCAGCAGTAACACCGGGTGGGCCGTGAAGAATTGTTGCACGATGCGTGCCACGTGCGGGTGCGCATTGTCCTGTTGAAACGTGGCCGCTGGCAGGTCCTGCAGGTAAGGGAGGACTATAGGCTCCAAAACTTCGGAGATGTAGCGGTGACTGTTGAGTGTACCGGCGATGCGTACCAGAGGGGTGCGGGTGTCATATCCAATTGCGCCCCAAACCATAACGCCAGGCGACGGAACGGTATGTCGATGCATAATGCAGGCGTCATACAGTCTCTCGCCGTGGTGCCGCCACACGCGGATCCGACCGTCGTTGTGTTGCAGGCAGAAGCGGAATTCGTCGTAGAATACAAGGTCGTGCCATTCCGTAGTCCAGGTGCAGCGTTCAACGGTCCACTGCCGCCGCACTCGCCGGTGGTGTAACGTCAATGGTAATCGGAGCAATGGGCACCTTGCGACAAGTCCCCGCTCCTGCAGATGACGTCGAACCGTACGTGGTGACACAGGTTGTTGCGCAACACACCCTAATTCCTGCGCTAACGTTTATGATGTGGCGGTGCGAGCCGTCAATGCCCGCCGCACAACATGCCGGTCCTCTCGTTCGGTGGTGTGCCGCGGCTGCGGCAATCGCTCACGTCGGTCCGTCCGACCCTCCTGCACCCACCGAATCGATACTTGCCTCACTGTAGCTGGATGTCGTCCCACACGGGCGCCGATGTCTCCGTACGAGAAACCGCTGTCGCGATAAGCCACTATTCGTCTTCTGTCGAACTCCGAAACGTGCTGGAATGATTGCCGTATTCTGCGACGAGGCATCAGGAAGCTTCCCACGCACAGGTCTGGCAGTACAACACTCTTTCACTACTTACACCCCGCCTTCTGTGCACCGTTCTTATAGTGCTTCTCGGTGGCGTGCCGGGCGCACATGATTTGCATATGCCCTGCAATGCTAATCGTTTGCATGTCCTCTCGCGGGCGACGTATGCTGCGAATTTCAGGCCAATCGGATGCTTCCTTCTTGGTGTTGCATTTTGGGTGGCCAGCAGTGTAATTTATAAAAAAGACACTACTGCTTTTGAAAATTGTAACACCGTAAAGGACTGCCTTGAAACTTGCATGATATGTACAACAGGTGAAGGCATGCAAATCATTCAAATGTCAGTGAAAATGGCCATGCGGTTTAGGAGCAGCGCCCTCCGAACTGTACGGTCTTGGGTACAAAGAGCTGCCTCAAAAGAGATGTTGCAATCAGGGAAGAGCGACATTGAATCGAAAGGGTGTCTCTTGTGTCTGATTATGCCCCGTCACCGAAGAAGGTCGCATTATGTGTACCTGACGGCCCTTGAGTGAGGAAGGATTGCTGGGATGAGAGAAGCTGGGATTTCCTACCACGAAATTGCCCCTCTCACGTAAAGAAAGGCCAGTACGGTGTTGCAAACGTGGGGTCAGTGGACAGGCTCTGTCACACAGAAATCCGCAAAATGGACCGCAAAATCGCATGACTGCACAGGATGCAGATACCTCTACCGCATGGCAGTTACCGATCGCACAGTGACATCCGCGGTGTTTTGGAGTAGAGAACTGTCACAGATCAGGCTTTGCCCTTCACAGTTCGACGTCGTCTGCTTAACAGAGGACAGGTTGCTAGCAGCCCATTGCAGCGCATTACTTTGAGCCTCAACCACAGAACCTCAGGATGCAGTGGGGTCTCGAACACAGACATTCAAGCGCTGATTGGAAACAAGTCATGTTTTCTGACGAGTCACGATTCAACTTGATGCACCATGTTGGTTGCATACGTGTTCGGAGGTATCGTGGTGAACGGCACTTTGCAGCGTCGTACGGGCCCAACATCAAGCGTCATGGTTTGGAGCGCCATTGGGTTCAATTCACCATTTCGTCCAATACGAATTGAGGGAATCCTCAAAGGCCAGCGATACATAAGGGATGTTTTAGGAGAAGAGGTGATATCCTTCATTCAGAGTTTTCCTGGAGCTATATTCCAGCAGGCCAATGCTCGGCCACATGTGGCGCGAAATGTCCAAGACCTCTTCCACGCACGGCTGATACCGCTTCTTCCCTGGCTTGCACATTCACTTGATATGTCCCCGATCGAACATGTCTGAGACGTGGTAGCTGAGTGACTGACACGTCAAGCGCCTCCGCCAGTCCCCACAAATGAAGTCTGGTCTCGCATAGAAGCAGCTTGGCAGGCTATTCCACAGGAGGATATATAAAACCTCTTCCATTCAAATGCCACGCCGTGTGGAGGCTGTTATTGTTGCTTGTGATGGCTTTACATGATACTGAGTTTTGAAGCAAAAACATTTTGTATATCTCTACAAATGTAAGCAGTTATCTCTTGTAACACGAGCAATCTGTGATATAAATTTCATTTGAATAGCTCGATTCCTTCTTGGTGTTGCAATTTTCACAAACAATAGTGCAATTAATGTCGAAATGCGTGATTAAGATATTAATACCTAACGGAATTTAACCCTGAAGTGTGTATTTTGAAAATTCTCCGATCAATAAACTCCATTTGTAAAGAATGCTTTGCTTCTTATGAGCTTTATTTTATCATGGAATGCCATTATTTTATCCTGTAAGGAAAATATATAGGTCATAACATCTTTCCCCTCGAACTAATGCTGAGATGTCAGTTGTTGTGCTTGTCGGTTTAGGTTTTCGAGAAAGAACGTGAATGCAACGGAAAAGTATTAAATCGATGGAATAATCCATAATCCCAAATCCCATGGGAAATAGTTTGT
This sequence comes from Macrothele yani, assembly GCA_039090855.1. Lineage (NCBI taxonomy): Eukaryota > Metazoa > Arthropoda > Arachnida > Araneae > Macrothelidae > Macrothele > Macrothele yani. The sequence continues at coordinate 102,644,991 of CM076996.1, read as the reverse complement.
TGCTTTTTCATACAATAGCATCTTCTCCCGTTGTGTATGATATCCTGTGCTTTATCAAAAAGACTACACAAGTAATCTCTTCAACTTGGTTCCAACGTTTTTCACACTATTTTAAAGTCGTCGCATCAGTCACCAGAAAAATCCTCATAAAATGACAAGAGAGGCTTCTTCAGTTCTTTCACTTGTAAGGCAGAGTACAAAACAACCTTTGGTTTATAAGTAAAATCTGTTTTAAACCTCGGGTAAAATAAGGCTCTTTAAGCTCTACAGCTTTTATTTTCATTCACGTTTTATTCACGTGATATCCCATGGGAATTTCTAGTGTTGTGAATGATGTCTATTAACACTATCATAAACAATCTCAGCTTTCAGTTTATCTGAGAAAAGTAAGAGAAGAAGTATCATAGCCGATTCCAGTTCCCACCTATGCACCCATGGGCCAGATCATCACGACCCCGCCTGTCTCCACACCACGAGTAGATGCGTACCACAGCACGTAGCAGTGACGTCACGGGAAGGGTGTGTCAATTAGTCAGTACGTACCCCGTTCAACGATGAAAGGAAATGGCATGTCAGATCTTGAAAGAAGAATGATTATCGGCGTGAAAAATGAGGAGGCCAGCCAATCAGCAATGGCAGGCATTGTCAGCTGTTTGGGAGCAACCTTAGTGAAGGAATGGTTCGAGAAGGGACACATAATACGTAATTTACCGGAAAGGGGAGACCAGTACTGCTTAACAGTCGAGGTAAATGACATTTTATTCTTCGATTATCGTCAGATGACAACCAGGACGCACAAAGAAACGTTTCCGATTACACAACTCAGAGGACACTCTTGTTAATGGGACAAAGGCGTCGAGGGCCAGGTCAGGGGCGCATGTTGACTGACCGCCATTAACACCTCCGCCTGCATTGGACACTAGATGATTGGAAAACAGTCCCCTGCAGACCCGGTGGCGCAGTGGTCTAAGCGCTGTCTTCTGATCATTCGTCCGAGACGGGTCCGGGTTTGAATCCCGCGAGGCATGGATGTTGTGTTTGTCTTACGGCGCTGGCTCTCTCCCTTCCCTGGATCCAGTCGCCCTGAATTAGGGACGGTAAACTTCTTATAGCCCATTGAGTTGCTCGCCGTGGTCGTTAAACTCCCAATTAAAAAAAGAAAAGAAAAAGTCACCTTGTCACATGAATCCAGTTTTTTGCTCCAACATGTCATGGACTTGTTCGTATTCGACGTCGCGCGGATAGACAGTTGCAAATAGACAGCAAGGTTGGATGCGAAAAGGCAAGTAGAGGGGGTGTCATGGCAAGAGCATCGCTCTCATGGACATCTGATCCTCGTTTAACACACCCTCATCGCCATATCCTACCTAGGCACTGTTTTGGACCACGTGTTTGTTGCCCTACAACATGATGACCTTGTATATGTATGTCACTGGAGTCTTTTAGAAATACAACGCTGGTGTCAGAAGGGCATTATGCAACAATTGCTCCAGGTTCATATCTAAATATTTCGTGCGGCCGCCAAATTCCCTGACTTGAATCCCATTGAGGAACACGGCATTCTCTGGTCCACGCCACTGACTCGCTTCGTCGCCGAACACTAGGACGTCCTACTCTCTCTAGCTAGTACAAAATACCTGACGGCAACTTCCGAGATCTAGTGAGTCAATGGTACATGTGCAAGTGGATTTCGTAGCTAAATGCAGCCCATGAAGCTATGAGATAGACGGTTATAATGTTATCGTTCATGTGAGCGTAGTACTTTTCCCTTTTTCTCCTATCTTTTGTTCCCAGTTTAATTTTTAAAGTATTATCATTTGGGAACTCTCTCCATGGAAATATCAGAGATGATACTGTTTACAGAATACTAATAAAATATCATATGAGCACTTTTCGATATCTTATACTAAGTTATCAAGAGTGACAGGACATATGAAACAGAAAAGGCTTGAGCTTAGTTAGCACGTCTTTGAACAAAAATATTTTATAAGTTGATCCTTAAACGGGCTGGAACAAATTAACTCGGGTTCGCAAAATGGACTGAAATTAGCTCGAAAGTATATATTCGCTGTCTAAAAAATGGGCCTAACGTTGCTGGAAGGCACTCGAAAAACAGTTGAGACGTATCGCACAAGTAGCGCAAGATTCAGCGTGAGTGACTCAAATCAAAGTTAGTACAAATAAACTCTCACCAATCCCATCGATACAGTTCAAAACAGCATTATTATTATCGTCGTTCGCGTACGTCATTCTCTTGACTCGTCTTTAGATTGCCACAACACAAATTCGGCGAGACATTAAATGTAGCGTTAAGACTAGAAAATGCTTAAACAGAATAAACCGAAATTCAAAAACATTATGGTTAAATTAAGGTATACGTTACATAGTAAAAAAAATAATTTCATATATAAGAATACTTCGTAACTACGCCATTACAGTACTGAGATGACAGTTTATTAAGAACACCTGCTTTCGTCACATCAGTGGTTCACTCCAACACGTAATACGACAAATGAGCATGGTGTGCAGTATACATTAGGCAGTCTAGCTCGTTGAGCATCAGTTAGCGTTCAACTGAGGGTCGTTATGGGTAAAAGAAGGGATCTGAGCGACTTCAAACGTAGCATGGTAGTTGGCGCCAGGAATGATGGTTCGAGAACTTAACATACGGCCGTCCTCCTGCGATTTTCGCGCACAACTGTAGCAATGTTTTACTGTGAAGGGTTCGAAACGCAAAATAATTTCGGCAGTCGGCCGTCCTCTGGACGAAAACAGCTGGGAGAACAGAGGGGTAAACGGCAACAGGAAAGTATCGTGCAGGTAACCCAGCAAAACACTGAATAATTCAAAACTGTTGTTCTAAAGGCCATCTCCGAGCGCGCCACATATCCGACCACGTCGCCAGTTTCCCTTTGATCCCTCTGATAGACCAGCTGTTTTCGTCCACAGGATCACCGAAAATTTTTTGCGTGTTGTACCATTCACGATAAGCCTTTGCTAAAGTTGTGCGTGGCGGCTATTTGAGAAATCCTCAAACCTTCACGCCAGACTTCAACTATCATGCCACTTTCAAAGTTGCTCTGTTTATTAGTTTTCCCTTTCCGATCCTCAGTCTAACGCTAACTGATACTTGATGAGCTGGTCTTTCTGATTTATACCGCACACCTTTCTCACGTGCCGTCTTATCTGTTGGAGTGAGCCATTTATGTGACGAGGGATGCTGTATCTAATAAATTGGAATCTCAGAATATACAAGGGAGCGTCAATTGAAAACATTAAACATTTTTCTGGCAATTTATTAAACAAATGTGGTACACACCTGTATCATTTTTCAACGTAATCTCCATTTTGTGCAATACAAGTCCTCCAGCGCTTACAATCCCTGCAGAAAAAATTCTTTATGTCGCGCGTGTAGCAACTCATGCACCACCTGCTGCACCTATTCATCAGACCTGAACGTCTTGCATCTTTGCATGCGGTAATCACTTAGGGGCAAGGTCTGGTGAATACGGCGGATGTGGAAGACACTCTACGTGCAGGTCTTGTATGCTTGCAACTGTTCCACGGGCAGTATGGGGCCGAGCGTTGTCATGGCACAACAAGATACTAGTACTCAGAAGTTCACGCCGTTTGGATTTGATGGCAGCTCGAAGATTATTCCTGATAAGATCTGCATACGTGTCACTGATTACAATGTTTCCCATGGGCATGAAGTGCTCCAAAATTACGCCTCGTTCATCTCAAAATAGAGTCAGTGTAACATTCCCTGCAGTTGGCTGCGTTCAGAACTTCTTCGGTTTTGGTGAGGAGGGATGGCGCCATTCCTTGTTCGCTCTCTTGGTTTCTAGCTGATGATAGTGAACCCAGGTTTCATCTCCAGTAACAGTCCTCTGTAGAGGGCATCACCTTCTGCTTCAAAGCACCGCAAAAGTTCTTGACAGGCATCAACATGTCATTGTTTCAATTCTGGAGTCAGCTGACGTTGCACCCACCTTGCAGACACTTTGTTGAACTGAAGGACATCATGGATGATGTGATGCACTAAATTATGACTGTTGTTCAAAGGTGCAGCTATTTCATCCACCGTCACTCGGCGATTTCCTATCACAGTGCCTTCAACTGCTGTAATGGACTCTGGTGTCACTACTCTGTGTGCCTGACCCGACGAGGAGAATCTGTCACAGAACTCACGCCGTTTCAGAACTTTCTAGTCCATTCGTACACTTGTTGGAGTGACAGACATGCATCACCATACTGCAACTTCATTTGACGATGGATTTTAATAGGTTTCACGCGTTCACCACTCAAAAAATGGAAGACAGAACGTTGTTCATCTTTGGTGCATGCCTCAAGTGCGGCAGCCATCTTTACACTGCTACTATGACGTCACTAAGCTTGCCTGCAACATGCTGCTACCTGTAAGAAAGTCTTTTAGTCATTGGTAATAATACTGCCAAGTTACAAGACACAATGACACTGTATTTTGAATTTTTTTGTGATTGAATTATACCGTATGTATAACACGCAATGCATCACATGAAAATAACAGGGACGACATCACCGACGATGTGAGGTACCTAAAGGGGTGTAGTATGATGTCGGATATCACGTAGAAGTGTCACAGTCGCAGGTGAGACAGCTCCTGTGGAGTAATTGTCGACAATTTCAGATCTCAGGGATCTCAAAAAAGGCATGATCATTGGTGCTCGTCTTGCAGGAGCTTCATTAACTAGAACGGCAGAGATAGTAGGTGTAACACGAGTAACTGTATCGAAGATTATGATTACCTATCAAAAAGGTCACGGCCTTGCCTCCAAACGTGCAGATTGTGGACACCATATGGAGATGTCAGATAGAGATATACGAACGTTGGCACAGATTGCACAATGGAATCACAAGACCAGGGCACCACAAATAGCAGAAGAGTTGAACAGCGTGATCCCGTTTCCATTACATTTCGTTGGGAACTCCATCGTGCCGGTATTTATAGCATTGCTGCAATCCACAAACTTCTCATTACAACATCAATGCAATAAAGCGTGTAAGGTGGTGCAAAGCATAGAAAAACTGTAAAGCTAAACACTGGCAAAGGTCTGATGAACCGTGCTTTACATTGTTTTCCACCAATGGTAGAGTGTACTTCTAGCAGAAACCTACAGAAGCGTACCATCCCGATTGTTTGGTTCCAATTTTGAAGCATGGAAATGGATCTCTGATGCAATGGGGTGCCATATCATGGCATTCCTTAGGGACATTCATTATTCTGCAAAGGTCGTGTCATATCTGTAACGTACGAATCCGTTCTTGTAGACCACCTGCACTCAATTTTGCATGGATTGTTCCCTAAAAACCGTCCTAGGTTTCAAAAATAATAACGCACCCCTTTCACTGTGCGAAACGTGTCCAGTTGTAGTTTGCAGAGCATGAAAGGATATGAAACAGCAGCTACCCTGTCCACCTCAATATTATTGAATATTTGTGAGAATATCTGGAGCGAAAGATCAGATCACACTTCCCACCTCCAAAAACACTGGCATAGTTGGGACATATTTTACAGGAAGAATGGTCCTAAATTCTATTATCGCATGTGTAGGACTAGTATAAGTCTGGTTTACGTCGAATTACTTCTGTTCTGGAAGTCCGAGGTGGGCCTACAGATTATAAATAAAGTTCCCCATAAACAGTATGAGTTTACATTATTTTGATAAACCCGTGTATCACAATTTAAAGCTTTTGTTTGAAGTAATTCAATTATGAATAACCATGAAGTTTTCTTTCTTCGTTACTTCCTCGAAAATTTCAAATTATTCATTTACAAGATTATTCAAAGCAATCAGAACTGTGCACTGAACTGCCTGTAGTTTACTAATCCCCATGTAACGACTCTTCAGAAAATTTGAAAATTGCATCACCCTGGAGTAGGAATCGAACCCGCATCTCCTGATTTCCGTTCGAGCAGGCTAGCCATTACACCACCAAGGAAAATAAAGTTCCAAGCAACTAACGGGAGATGCGGCTTCGATTTATTTTATTTATTTATTTATGTTGTTACATAACATAAGAATATTACAATAAGTTATGCATTCAATGGCTATTAAACAGCAAAGGGAACAAGAGAAAAGTCCTCTTAGGAGTTGTGACGTAACCCTTAGTTCCCTCAAAAGTATGAGACAAGTGAGCTTGGCCTTATCATGAATTTGTTTTAGTAAATAATTTGTATTATTATTTGGATTTGATTAAAGAAGATATCTTTTACTTTTTAACTCAGTAGGTATTTTAAGTGCTTTTTAAAGAGATTTTGGTCATTAATATTTTTTAATCCAAAGGCAATGAATTCCAATAATTTGGGCAAGCATAGTTTAAACTTTGTTTTAATAGCTCTGTATTGGGCGAAACGGTAATCTATTTCTTGTTTGGTAGTTGTGTCTATTGCAATTAATGTCAGTTAAATCTATATGCAAATTGTTCTTAAGTCTCTGAAATATGATTTTGCCAAGATTATAATAGAAAATTTGATGTATTGTTAGTATTCGGAAATCATTCGGGTGAACTGGAGGATGTAGATGTGGATGAATGTGTGTAGTCATAATAGTACTTCGTTTTGAATGTAGGTCTATTAATCTAATATATTTATTTTGTAATACCTGTAATTTATTTAAATTTATTTTAGTTATTTGACCCCAAGATATAAAGCAGTAGTCTAAATTAATGAGAAATACAAGGGAAGTGTTTTAACTGAAAGAGTAGTTAATATTGAACAAAGGCCGTTCCATAAAAACTGTGAGTTATTATTTCTGAGTTGGTAACAGTGCGAAGGGGAAAAATAACCAAGTAGAAAACTAACTGAATTAGGGAAGTATCTATAGCAACAGTTATTAGCCGTGGCAAACGATTCTGGTTTTGTTATTGCGCAGTTGCTTAAGGTACGTCTGCATTTCGCCATACAGCTATGGAGGTGAGTTAAGAACTGAAATACGTTGTGCGATAAAATTTTGCTTTCGTTTGGGTAAAACCGCTCCAGAAACAATTGATTTAATGAAAAATCTTACAAAGATAAATGTTTGGGTCAGTCAACATTTTTTAGATAGCACCATAATTTCAAGAAAGGGTGTTTGTCGGCAGAACTCGCTCTTAGGCCTGGTCGACCTGAAAGTGTTGTTACTGAGCTTGTTTTTGACACTGTTTGGGCAATCCTGCAAGAAGATCGACTATGGCGTGTGAAGACGTAGCGGCGTCAACTAAAATTTCAAAAACGTCGGCATTCCGCATTCTATGCGACAAATTACTGCTGTATCGTGTGTGTTCCAGATGGGTACCTCCTCACCTGACAGAAGAGCAGTTGTTAGCCAGAGTTCAGGAGTGTCATGAGTGGAAACTAATTATTGCAAAGGATCCAGACTTTCTAAACACAGTAATAACTGCCGATGAAACATGGGTCCACTATTTCGACCACCTCACGAAGCGCGCAACGAGTGTCTAGAAACACACAGGCTCGCCTCCTCCGAAAAGGGTCCTCCAAACCAAATCAGCTGGGAAGGTGATGATGATAATTTTCTTTGATCATAAAGGTGAAGTCTATCAGCATGCCGTTCCTCCACAAATTACTGTCAGTGCTGAGTATTACATTTCAGTCTTGAAGCGTCTGCGACGACACATATCGATTAAGTAACGAGAACTGGTGGGCAAGTAGACCATACACCATGACAACGCCCGTCCACATGTGGCTGCTTGTGTTCAACAGTTTCTTACGAAATTCAGTATTTAAATTATGCCACAGCCTGCCTAGAGTCCTGATCTCGCCCTGTGCGATTTCTGGTTGTTTCCAACAATGAAGGAGAAGTTCCGTGGCGCAACATTCAACACAGATGCTGACGTTATTCAAGCTGTACAGGGGTCGCTAAAGCAGCTTCCACAAAATGCCTTCGCCACAGGCTTTAAAAAGTGGACTGAACGATGGGACCGTTGCATATCATCCGAGGGAAGATACTTTAGGAAAGAATAACATATATTTTGCTGTATCTATATTTTTTTCATTTTGTGGGATTTCACTCTGTTTTTATGGAACAGCCGTTGCACTAATGAGGCCAATAGTTTTCCCTCTCCAGGACGATGTAATTTTCAGGTTTTCTGAGGCGATGTTACATGGAGACCAGTAAACTACAGGCAGTTTACAGTTGCACAGTTCTGATTGGTACTGCACAGTTCTGATTGCTTTGAATAATCTTGTGAATTACTCTCGTATTTCTGAGGAATATTTCTGCCTTAATGTTTTTTCATTTACTTTAGCATTCTCTTTCATACTATAACTGCTGTATTCAAATTCTTGATTACGTCGTAGGAGATTTTTGAGTAACCGTTAAATTTACGTTTCCATTTTTGTGCTTGGAACTGAGGCCTATCTCTTGGCTTTATTTGTACAAACATTCTAGTTACCCTTCAGCATTGCGCGCTGTGTTCTTAGGGGCCCAGCACGCATCCGTGGTCATAATTCTCCTTATAGTTTTCTTAATCCATTCGATGTGTTTGAGAAAGAAACTGACGTTGGCATTTCTTCCCGATAATTAAAACCCACTATTCTTCAGTACTGGTTCAACATTCCTAAAACAGTCATTTTCGCAACTGAATGTGAAATCGTCTCCCTTTTCTTTAGTTACATTTTCCCTATTAGAAGACACGGTTCTTTGATTCTTTTATACGTAACCCAGTATGTTATAACTTTGAAAGAATTGAGACAGCGTAGTTGTGTTCCCCTTGGTGCAGCCAAAGTAGAACTTTGATTCCATCAGAGAAGGGTATGTCGTTTACTTTCAGTTTGGATGAACAATTGGTTTCGTATTTCATGACTCACACCTATATGCGGTGTTTAAAAAGTGATAAATCTCTGGAACATAACATCGTGGCTCCATTATTTCTTGGCGTAATGGAATCCTAGATATATCATCAATATTCAACGTTCTGGTTTCAAATGGATGCACTCAGGATCCGCAGAAAGAGAAAGCAGTTAATTCACGAGTTCCATACTGAAGCATTGGTCTCGGATTCCAAGGATTTCACTTAATCTAGAATCAGGATTTTTATAGCCAGAGTCGTCAAAAGAGAAGTTTGATTTTCTTAGGCTTTATGACTTTTGCAATACGATAAAATATATTATAATTTGTCACGCTTTTTTTTTCTTTCGCCGCCGATTCGACCGTAACTATATCATTACTAGGGAACATCTTATACGCAGGTGGTTCAAAACGTTTCTGGATATGCATAAATGAAATTTCCAAACCACTAACTCTTTGTGGCATTGTAAAGATTATACCTTTATTGGGCATCTCCAGGTGGTGTAACAATACCGAGTCACCCGTCTTTATTTAACCCTCCGCCAGAGGAGTAAAGGCCGCAACCATTCCAACATTCGCTATGGAGCTCCACGGACATGCTTGGTGGGCGATGATTTTCTACTTCAAAAAAGATTTAACAGCAGAGAAATGCTTTCAGAATTTGTCCACAACTTTCCCTGATATGGTCCTTTCACGTACCACCGTGTTTAATCGGTATGGTGAGTTTGAACGTGCAAAGAGAACCCTTCAAGATGCCCCACGAATTAGAAGACGGAGGACGTCCACTACTGATTTCAATGTTGAAAAACTTAAAGCCCTCCTAAAAGGAGATCCACGAATCACGTATAAGATATTGCCAACATTCTAAATCTTAGTTCAAGGAGCGTGTATTCCATTCTTCGTGCAAAACTTCGACTGAGCAAGCAGTGTACTCGATGGATTCCTCATCAGTTGACAGAAGAACAAAAGAAGACCCGTGTGGAATTGTGCCATTTCATGAAACAAAAATTCATTGATAGCAAAGGAAGGAGCATCTGGGATGTTATAACTGATGATGAATCGTGGATTTACTAGTTTGAACCGTAAACGAAGCGCTAATCCATGACGTGGACGTTCTCAAATGAACACCCCTACCACCACCAAAGTTCGTCGAACAAGAAATGTGGGAAAAAGAATGGTGACATCTTTTTTTGCCTGTTCCGGTCATGTTGCCTCAGGTGTCTTGGAGGACCGAAAAACAGTCACTGGAAACTGGTACGTTGAGGTTTGGTCTCCCGAAAGCGCTGGAGAAGTGGCGAGAGAAGCGGGGTCGAAGAAAGGCAGTCGAAGGACGATTATCCCTCACAAAAACGCATCAGCCCTGTAACGTATACTCTCGATTCACTTTCCTTTTGATTTTTACTATCTCTGGTTATTTTATTTTACTATGTAACTTATCTTCTTACTGAACGAGATGTTATTTCTCCCGTTGAATGAGATCTGGCAATGAGTGTAAGTCATGACGTGGTGGTAGCCAGTATAAATAGGCGCGTTCAACGATACCTAAGGAGAGCTTTTGTTTATATGGAGAGAGATTTTCGTTTATGTGAGTAGAGCTTCGTTCATGTGCAAGGAGCTACGTTTTATTGAGTAGCTGTGTGACCTATGAAGTGTATGTTGGACCATATCAAGAGTTTCCCTAATAAAAAATTGTTCTAGTAAGTACGTTTTTCTCAGTTCATAGTCTTGTCAGACCTCTGTCTGGCTGTTAGGTTTATTTCATTAAGTGTTATTAGTAACAACCAGCATAAGACTTTATTCATCTTAATTACTACTACAACATTACTACCAGTTAAAAGCTTGTTCATTATTATTACTACACTACTAGCAGGAAAGTTTATTCATGAAATAATTAATAACACAACAACCATTAGAAGAAGCTTAGAAGAAGCTTTATTCATTATAGCCCACAGTGCTGTGAAAGCAACGGACTTTCTGGAAAGTCATCGAATCCAAGTGTTCACCTAATTTAGCCCCATGCAACTTCTTTCTGTTCCCAAAGGTGAAAAATTTCATTCGTGGAACCAGGCTTTCAAGTCCTGACGAAGTTGTGGTGACATTCACAGAGAAACTTGAGATACTCGTTAAAGGCTAGAGGCGTACTGCATTCCAAAATTGGTTTACGAGGGTGGGCAAGTGTATACAAGCTCATGGAGATTACTTTCGAAAAATATAAAAAAATAGACTATTTTGATTGACTAGAATTTTTCTATCCCGAAACTTCTTGAACCACCCTCGTACTCCTTCAAAGCATAAATAACCACCGTGAGCAACTCGATGAGCTATAAAAACATAAAGGCTTTACCACCGTGAGCAACCCGATGAGCTATTAGCAGCCGCCCGTATTTAATTTAAAGAAACCGGTTCCAGGGAAACGAGAAAGCCAGTAAACCAAACACAGCATCCATGCCTCACCGGGATTCGAACCCGGACCCATCTCGGACGAAGGACCATAAGCCGCCGCTTAGACCACTGCGCCACCGGGTCGCAGCATAAATGTTACAATAATATTTAACATTATGAAATTTCGTTCATACGTTTTTTTACATGTATACGTTTGTGACGTATATTCTAAACTAACTTTCCTTTTTAGTTTCTTTCCCTATGTAAATCTTGAGTTTATTCTCAGTTATATTTCACACTTAACGTGATATCTTTTCTCTCAAACGAATACTGTTGGCAACATAATTGAGGTTGAATGAACGTGACGTATGCCTGTTTTGATAAGAACGATAGATATAAACTACGAGTAAACTATTGCTTGGGGATCGTTGTGTTGAGGAGCTGTGTGGTGTGTGGAGCGTTTAATGCGAAGTGCTATGTTATGTTAGGATGTGTTGGAGAAAACCTTGAAAAAAGCATCTTTTCCGTAAGTTTGACTTCTGTTGTTTACATGTTTCGTCTGGCCGTTAAGGTTTAATTTAGGAACTATTTCTTCTTATGGTTATGTTTTTAAAATAACGTAGAAGTACGAAAAGACTTCTACGTTATGCGTTTCAAGGCTATCACTTAGAAAAACGTATAACCGAGGTTTCACACACACACACACACACACACACACACACATACACTGTATTATTAATACCATCCTTGATCTTTGTTGCTGGCAAACCATGTTCTTTTTTTTCCTCCACTTTTTTTCAGCATGGTATCTATTCCTCTTTCCAACGTTTTCAAATTATAAAAGTTTTCTTCAGCCAAAGAAAAATTTTTGCTTTTTCAGTTTTCCTCCGTACCCATCCCTTTGTGTTTCCCTCCAGATAACGAAAACGTGTGGTGCTTTTCTGATCCGTTATCGCATATCAAATGCAACGACTCCCGTCTTATCGATTTCTTTCAGGTTCCAACCTTTGCAAAGGTAAATATGCGAGAGCTGACAAAATACTTTAAACTGTTTTCTCTTGATGCGATTTCCACGATTTATCTCAATCAAACAACAAATTGTTTCTTATTTACGTTATTGAAGCAGCCACCAGTCTTACAAATATTTAATCCAACGCATATTTTTCAATGTTTCCGCTAATTTGCTCTTATTTTGCCAGAATCTACAACTTTTCCAGTTAGAAAAATTCCGGTTTTACTGAGTTAGAAAAAGTATTCTTTTCATATACACTACTGTTTGTGAAAATTGCAACACTAAGAAAAAATCGTGCTATTCAAATTAAATTTATGTCACACATTCCTCGTGTTACAGGAGTTCACTGATCACATTTGTAGAGCTATGCAAGATTTTTTCGCTTCAAAACTCAGTATCGTGTGAAACCACCTTGAGCAAAACAACCAGTCTGTACACGGCGTGGCTCGTTTTTGGATATCATCCCGGGAAATAGCCTGAAAGGCTGCTTCTATGCGAGACCAGAGTTCATTTGTGATGACTGGCGAAGGTGCTTGACGCGCCAGTCGCTTAGCTAACATGTCCCAGAAATGTTCGATCGGGGACATATCCGGCGAATGTGCAATCCAGGGAAGAAGCGATATCTGCCATGTATGGAAGGAAGAGGTCTTGGATGTTCCAGGCCACATATCGCCGAGCATTGTCCTGCTGGAATATAGCGCCAGGACAACTCTGAAGAAAGGGTATCACTTCTGTCTCTAAAACATTTCTTATGTATCGCTGGCTGTTGAGGGTACCCTCAATTCGTATCAGGTGAGCTCGCGAATTGAACCCGATGGCGACCAAACCGTGACGCTTGACGTTGGGCCGGTATGACGCTGCATGTTCACCATAATATCTTCGAACACGTCATGGTACTTGAAACTGAATCGTGAGTCGTCAGAAAACACGACCTGTTTCCAATCAGCGCGCCAATGTCTATGTTCTAGACCCCATTGCAGCCGGAGGAGCCTGTGGTGAAAGTCAAAGGAATGCGTAGCAATTAGCTCCTAGCGAACAGTCTTCTGTTAAGCAGATGACGTTGAACTGTACTGGAGGACAAAGCTTGAGGTGTGACAGTGCTCTACTACTTCGCTAAAATCGTGTATGTCGCTGTGCGATCGATCACTGTCATGAGGCAAAAGTGTCTGTCATCCTTTGCAGTCGTGCCATTTTGAGATCCATTTCCCGGATTCCTGTGCGTCCGAGCCTCATCTGCCCACTAACGTCACGATCGCACCACTGTGCTTGCGTTTCGTCCCGTACGAGTGCGGATTTCGCAGTAGGAAAATCCAGCTTCTCTCATCCCAACAATTCTTCCTCGTCGCATCATGAACTGCCTGGTGTTCATAATGCAACCTTCTTCGGAGACGGGGCAAAGTGAGACACAAGGAACAGCACCCTTTCGACTCAATGTCGGTTCTACACTGATTGCAACATCTCGTTTGAAACAGCTCCTTATACTTAAGACCGGACAGTTTAGAGGGCGCTACTTCAAAACCGCATGCGCAGTTTCACCGAAATTTTAATCATTTGCATGTCCCATCCTGTTGTACATAACCTGTGAGTTTCAAGCTAATACCGACAGTCCTTCATGGTGCTGCAATTTTCTCTAACAGTTGTGTATGATGTATGATAATGCCCAACATAAGAAATGCCGCTCCAAGAAATATTTATTGGAGAGACCTGAAAATTAGTGACAGTGTGTCGACAGTTTTGTTATGTAAATGATTGCGGTTGCAAAGCAATCACGTGATATGGTAGGGAGATAAAAGCGCAAAATGGCTCAGTCTAGCTAGGTTTTGTCGTCCTCACTTGGGCGTATGGACAACTGCATCGGAGTGATCTCGGTGGTGAAAGCACGTGTAAGGAGTGTAAATAATCAGCGTAGCTAAGTTTGGTCGTCCTCACCTGGACGTGTGGAGCATTGCATCGGAGGGATCTCGGTGGCGAAAGCACGTTTAAGGAGTGTAAATAACCAGCGTGGCTAAGTTTGTTCGTTCTCACCTGGGTGTGTGAACCACTGCATCGGAGTTATCTCGGTGGCGAAAGCACGTGTAAGGAGTGTAAATAATCAGCGTAGCTAAGTTTGGTCGTCCTCACCTTAGCGCGTGGAACACTGCATCGGAGTGATCTCGGTGGTGAAAGCACGTGTAAGGAGTGTAAATAATCAGCGTAGCTAAGTTTGGTCGTCCTCACCTGGACGTGTGGAGCATTGCATCGGAGTGATCTCGGTGGCGAAAGCACGTTTAAGGAGTGTAAATAACCAGCGTGGCTAAGTTTGTTCATTCTCACCTGGGTGTGTGAACCACTGCATCGGAGTTATCTCGGTGGCGAAAGCACGTGCAAGGAGTGTAAATAATCAGCTTAGCTAAGTTTTGTCGTCCTCACCTTAGCGCGTGGAACACTGCATCGGAGTGATCTCGGTGGTGAAAGCACGTGTAAGGAGTGTAAATAATCAGCGTAGCTAAGTTTGGTCGTCCTCACCTGGACGTGTGGAGCATTGCATCGGAGTGATCTCGGTGGCGAAAGCACGTTTAAGGAGTGTAAATAACCAGCGTGGCTAAGTTTGTTCGTTCTCACCTGGGTGTGTGAACCACTGCATCGGAGTTATCTCGGTGGCGAAAGCACGTGCAAGGAGTGTAAATAATCAGCTTAGCTAAGTTTGGTCGTCCTCACCTTAGCGCGTGGAACACTGCATCGGAGTGATCTCAGTAGCGAAAGTACGTGTAAGGAGTCAGAATGCCTGGGGGACGTTATCGAGAATCCTACCATGATACGGACATCTTTCTTAGAGGCTTCATCATAGGATTACGAGCGGCTGGTTTGTCTCTTTACCGGATAGGGGTTGAAATTCTTTGGGATGTAAGAACTATCCGGAGAATGTGGCAACCGTGATTGGGGAAGGTAATGTGCGTCGCCGTAGTGAGATTGGTGCACGTAGGAGGGCGTCTGAATGCCTCATTCGCAGCATTCGACATCGTGTAGTAGCAGCAGCTCCACTATTCGCAGTGGACGACATTCGACGAGGTGTACGGGCAGCTATGAGTATCCTCGTTGCGCCACTGAGTGTAAATTGCTGATCTGCTGCGGCAGGTTTGCGCTCTCACCGGCCATTGTAAAGAGTGACACTCACAGCAGCACATCGTCGCGCAAGGTTGCAGTGATGACGTACCAGACCTGCGTGGCGGGAAAAATAGAGCAATATCATATTCAGTGACCAGTCTCGCTTCTGCCTCGGCGTAAACGGTTGCTGAGTGAGAGTCTGGAGACGACATAGTAACCGGGCAAGTCTTGTTGCCATCCTTGAGCGTCATACAGCTCTTCAGCTAGGTGCCATAATTTGGTGCGCTATTAGTTTTAAGAACCGTATACCCCACGTACGCATAGAAAACACAATGACAGCACGACTGTATGTCAATAATGGGCTGCAGCTGTTTCGTTGCCGTATCTTCGTGTTATACTTGATGCCTAGTTCCAACAAGGTAATGTCCGTCCGTACACTGCCAACATCAGCAGACAGTGCCTCAAATGTGTTCTCTTGTCAACGCAATCCCCAGACTTCTCCGCAATACAGAGCATGTGGGACGTCACTCGCTGACGACTAAACACTTCTACACGACTCTCTCACAATGTCTATAAGAATTTTGGATAAATGTCAACGACGCATGGTGAGCGAAACCTCAAGACACCATCTGGGATATTTTCCTCTTAATGCCAAGCCATGTTGTTTGATGCCACCCCATGATAGCCCAGCATGGAGGCCATGCGACTTACGGACTCAGGACATATTATGCTGTCTCCTCGCAAATCGCATTCATGTAGTCCCCAGGAATTAAATTACTTCTTTTCCAACTACTTGTCTACATGCGTGGTAAGTTTCGTTTCATTTCGTGCATTCCTTCATGGTGTGGCATTTTCTGTGTCGATCACTGTGTACTTGAACATCTAAATGCTTAAATCTAATACTTCAGTTGCTAACCGAACGATCCAAAAGTTCAAAAGTACAAAGACAATGAAAATTTACTTATCACTGATTCGTAGAATATCTTCTTTTGTTAGTCGTTTGCTTTGCTTATGACACAATATGAGAGGAGTTCTGATTGCTCTCACGATAATTAGCACTTACAAGCTGTTAGTGCATTTACAACTACTTGGGTAGCATAACAATTAACACACGGAACGTAGCACGTGAGGTTTATAACTCGAAGTATGTCTCCTCATCTCTCAGTCACTACACACAGAGCTGTCTCATTTGATTTCTGTTGTTTACCTTTGACCTGCTGTCAGAGTTGCCACATAAGTAGAAACTATCTGGAGTTCAGACATAACGTTAAGGTAAGAACAACTAACGAGAAGTAAAATAATTTAAGTAAGAACAGACAACCAATATTGAAAATTAAAGTATACGCCGCATTTACTGGTGTGACTAGAAAATACCATTGTACAAAGCAACACCGTCGCTCTGGGGGCGCAGTGGTCTAAGCCAGTGTTCCGCAACCGGTGTGCTGCAGCACACCAGTGTGCCCCCACAAGGTGAAAGGTGTGACGCGAACGTTTACCTATTATCCTATTGTAAGAAATTAATTGCAGAGTTTTATTTTTTAATTTTATCCCAGTTACTGTGTTTCATATGCTTGTATTTCATTCTCTGCCGCTGCACTGACTAAAAAAGATGCTTGTTTATTCTTTATGTATTCTAAGAAATTAAATGTAAATTTACTCACAGTTGTTGTATCGTAGTTTTGCTTATTGAATTTATTTGTATTTCTCGCCTCTACTGCTGCGCTATGCGGCTTCTTTGTTACACTTGCCGCATGAGGTCAGTGTACGCTTTTCCCTAAAAGTGCGCAGATTAGCAAAACTTTCCCTGTCTTTTATTACGTTGTTTTGGTATTTGTACCTGTTTGTTAGTGCTTCTACAACTTTATTACTTTTTTTCCTGTACCGATGCACCCACCCATTGTTACACTTTATTTTAAATAAGTGGGTATATGTGTCCCTTCTTCCCTTTGAAGAGTATAGGTCCCGATGCTTACAATTATTATTTCAGTTCTATCACAGCTGTGCTCTGAAGTAATCCAAAAATTGCGATTGCTAGCCAGTTTTGCCATTTTCTATTACTATTAAACTATTTTAATTTTTCAAGATCGACAAGTTCCTTGTACGGAGTGTTCCGTTCACGAGTGCAAATAGTGAAAGCACTGAGCCTGAAAAAAGAAACAAAAATTAGTGCACCGGCAGTACAGTGATAACTATTTATCTCACATGTTTTTGGGTGTGTGGTGATAAAATATGCCCAATCCCCGAGTGTATCGTTTGTAGTGAAAAACTCAGTAATGCTGCTATGGCTTCCAGTAAATTGAAACGACATTTGTCAACAAAACATTCTTCTCTATCAAGCAAAGATATCAATTATTTTCGTCCGTTTTTGGAACAAAACGAAAACCAAGCAACTTTCATGAATGCGACAGTACGTGTTTCGGAAAAAGTACAGGAAGCTGGCTATAAGATAGCCGAACTTATCGCCAAGGCCAAAAGACCACACACAATAGCTGAAACGTTAATGACTGCTTGCAAAGAGATGGTAAAAATAGTCCTGGGTTCAGAAGCTGCTAGTGAAATTTCAAAAATTCCTCTCTCTGCTGACACAATCAGTCGCCGAGTTAATGACTTGTCCAGTGACATTGAATACATTATGAAGGAGAAAATCAACAGCAGTCAACGTTTACCTATTATCGTTTACCTATAGTCAGAAGTTCTCACTTCAGATCGACGAGTCCACCGATATTAGCGGTCACGCACACCTTCTTGCCTGCATTCGGTACATCGATGGAGATGTAATTGCAACTAATTTCTTTGTTTGCAAAGAACTTCCCGATCTAGCCACCGGTAAAGAAATATTTCGTGTGACTAATGAATATGAGCTCCATAATGAATTAAAATAGAAGGGCTGAGTTAGTGTTTGTACAATCGGAGCCGCTTCTTGACAGGCCGAGTGAAAGGATTTGTAGCTACAGTACGCGAAGTAAATCCTAACATACGATGCGATCATTGTCTCATTCACCGCGAAGCCACTGTTGCTAAGTCTTTGCCATCTTTTCTGAAAGTTCTGCTGGACAAAGTAGTAAAAGTCGTGAAGCTCATCAAATCACGGCCCCTAAATTCTCGGCTTTTTTCAGTGTTGTGTCAGTAAATGGGGTCAGAACACCCTACACTCCAGCTACATATAGAAGTACGGTGGTTATCACGAGGGAAAGTGTTAACGCGAATATTTGAACTTAAAGAGGAGGTACATGCATTTTTGACTGTTGAGGTGCGGATTTTATGAGTACGTGGATTTATTTGCAGATTATGAATGGGCATGTAAGTTGGCATATCTTTCCGATATTTTCGTACACTTGAATGAGCTGGACAGAAAAATGCAAGGTAGGAACGAAAATTTTCTGACTAATATGGATAAGTTTCAAGGATTTGTGAATAAGCTGAATTTGTGGATACAGTGAATTGAAAATGGGTCGTTTGAGATGCTCCCGACTGTGTGGCCACTTGCTGACAGTAATAAAGTTGTGATGGACTTAATTACAGAACATTTAGAAATATTGCAGCAGAAGTTTAAGAAATATTTTAGAGAGAGTGTTCACGATTTCGACAGGTTTCATCATCCATTAGTTGCGAATTCAAAACCTCTTCCGATTAATATACAAGAGGAACTCTCAGATTTAAAAGCAGACAGAATATTGAAATAAAAACTTCACGAAGTGCCTTTTGACACATTTTGGTTGGCAATAAGGAGTGAATACATGGCTATCACCGAGATGGCAGTTAATATGTTATTGCCATTTTCAATTACATATTTGTGTGTATAACGAAGTAAATTTCTCCGTCATCTCTATCCGCGCCAGGATACGAACCCGGGTCCACTCATTCTGGAATAAGTTGCTCTACCAATTGAGCTACGCGGACGTTTTATTCTGATTCCTATCTGCCTTTATGTCGTGTGCGTCCTTCTGGCAGGTACGTCACATCTCCTGGTACGTTACATCATCTCCCCCTTATTTTTTTTTTTTCGAAGTGCTGGAGAAAGGATTCTCTTATTTTTCCTATCTCGCGGTGTGGAAATAACATTACACCATTGCGAGATTCTGAACGGTCGGGTCATCCGGATTGTTCGGGCGCCATTATAACGAAGTGAATTTCTCCGTCATTTTTATCCGCGCCAGGATTCGAACCCGGGTCCACTCACTCCGGAATAAGTTGCTCTACCAATTGAGCTACGCGGACATTTTATTCTGATTCCTATCTGCCTTTATGTCGTGTGCGTCCTTCTGGCAGGTACGTCACATCTCCTGGTACGTTACATGTGAACTGGGCTTCTCGACGTTGACTTAAATTAAAACATCAAAGACGGAGATACTCAAATCCATCGATGAAGAAATGAGACTCGCATTGTCAACGATTTCGCCACGGATCAGCCGCCTGTGTGCAGCTAAGCAGGCGCAAGTATCACATTGAAGGTGTGAGTAGAATTATTTACTTTAATAGTAATAGAAAAGTTTATTTTCTTGTATTTTCTACAGCGAATTAAAGTTCATAAATTGTTAATAAATGCACGAGTCTATTTCTGTTTAGTAATAATATAACAAAATAATATAATATAATAATAATAGTAGGTTGATTACATTACGCATTTATATTAGTAGTGTCATATACGTTTTTGAGGGGATTAACATTTTGGTGTGCCTTGTTGAGTAATGGATAATTTATGGTGTGCCGCGAGTAGAAAAAAGTTGCGGAACACTCGTCTAAGCGATAGCTTCTGATCCTTCGTCCAACGGAGGGATCCTGAGCAAGACATGAATGTTTGTGTTTGTCTTTCGGCACTGGCTCTCTCTGTTATTTGCAAATCTGGCATGCTGTATCACATGTTCGATCTGTACTTTGATGATTTCAATGTATTGCATAATATTCGTACCCTATGGCGCACAATACTGTATTTCTCTGAATTCGAGATGTATGTGTTAACCATGACCGATGTATGAATTCAAGTTGTATGTGTTACCTGGGACCAATAAATAATATAAACCTCCAATCAAAATGAAAAAAAATCCCACCTCGTTAAGGGGAAATTTCGAGAGTTGCAAACATTTTTGTTTTTTCGGTTAGGGGTTTAGACCTTTAACCGGCTGGAATGAATTAACTTGGTGTTCAAAATGTACTGAAATCGGCTCGAGCGAATAAATTCGCTGTGGAAGAAGTGCATTGAGCTCTTCTGGAACAAATGAACCTGTGCATCAGAAAGCATTGCTCTCTCACTTAGCTTTATTTTTCAACTTGGTCATTTAAGGTGGACGTCCAGCGATTTTTCTCCCTATACTTCCGGTGGAAAATATCTCGACTCTATTTCCTCAGCGAAGAAAGATTTCCCATAGATCAAAATTGGCCCACTGATAAAAAAAAAAAACATCCTAACTTAGATTGTACAATAGGTGTTTGTCGCGAAAAACTGTCCTGAAACATACACTGGCGGAAAGTGAAACAAGAACACCAAGAAGGAGACGTCTGATACCAACGACATTTTTACACCATAATAACGGAATACAGAGGATAACGTTATCAAGACATTATGGCAAAATACCGCTGTATTTGCTGGTAAACTGAAAAATAACATTTCCATGTAACATGGTTAGTACGAGGTTGAACCGCCATGAACTGCGTCACACTGTGCAATTCTGGTATGGAGTCTGTCGTACAGATGTTGGATGTAAGTTTGGGGTATTGAGTTCCAAGCATCCTCAACCTGGACGCGTAAATAGGGGATGGTCGTGGCTGGCCGTGGAGACCGGATAAGTCGTTGTCCCATAAAATCCTACACCTGCTCAATGGGGGACAAATCCGGTGAACGTGCAGGCCATGGAAGTTGTCTCACACCCTGAAGTGCATGTTGCGTTGCACGTGCCGTGTGTGGGCGTGCGTTATCTTGCTGGAAAACACCACGATGGACCGACCTTACAAATGGCACAACAACGGGCTCAATGATGTTGTTGATGTAGGAGGTGCTTTTTAACTTACCCGGTACAAACAGTAGTTGTGCACGGAAGTGATAGCTGATCTCTCCCCACACCAGGAGACCAGGTGTAGGCCCTGTGTGTCGCTGGCGGATGCAAGAAGGGTGGAGACGCTCCACTGTGCGTCTGCGAACACGCATACGGCCATCGGAGGCTCCCAAGCAGAATCTGCTTTCATCGCTGAACACGACAGATCGCCATTGCGTTCTCCAGTGCAGACGTTGGCGACACCACTGCAGCCGTTCCTGACAGTGGGCTGGAGTCAGAGGTACACATGTCAGAGGCACACGTGCACGTAGTCCTGCATCCAGTAGACGGTTGCGGATTGTTCGCACAGTCACCTCAGGTGCAACGGCAGCTCGGATTTGCGTCGCAGTGGATGTTCTGCTTGACAACGCCGCTCTTCTTATGCGTCGATCGGTCCGCTCATCAGTCCGTCTGTGACTCCCGGTTCCACGTCTTCTCGTGTGGGAATGTTCCTCGGACCCTCTACGCCACCATCGTACCACCGCCGATACTTCCCGTCCAATTCGCTCCGCAATACGACGATACGACCGCCCGGCCTCGCGTAGTCCGACTAGACGACCTCGCTCAAAGTCCGATAACTGCTGAAATCTTACACGCCTTCCATGTCCAGGCATTGCAGCTTCTTCAGGGTCTTCGCACGTGTCCGTACACCGACGACTGATTACATTCACTTCGCCGTACTCCTTAAATATCACCGACGATAATTTGCATATTATGCCGTGCTGTGGCGTAAGCGCTCACCGGTTGGTCCCGAAATTAACATCACACCTACGTAAACCCGACCCTATTAACATATGTAAAGTTCATGATCGTCCGCCAATTCTTTCTTGGTGTTCTTTTTTCACTTTCCGCCAGTGTATTAAAAATCAATAACTTTACTTCGATGAAGTGTTAAGGAAGAATGGCGCCACCTGTAAGCAAATATCATAACTACATGGAACTAAAGTGATCGATTTTTAATACAGTTCAGGACATAGGGGCCGATTTGTGCAAATTATTGGTGTGGCCAAATGGATGCGTTTTTGCAGAACATGCAATTTTTTTTTTTTATTTTTATAGATTATAGAGGCAACAGTTAATACATAATAAAGTAATATTGTTTATTTGATGTTAACTTATTATTATTATAATTAGGGTGACTACAGCAATTTTGAAATTCTTAACTATTTAACATTGAAACTTTAACACACAAAAAACCAAAATACTCGTACCTGAAGTATCAAAACTGAAACAAATTTTCAAAAAACAAAATGTTTATAATGCCATTTCAAAACCTAACGTAATACTATATTATAAATTGAAAAACAGTGTATGAAATTTATCTACTTCCACCTCATGAAAGTTCTTATTTCTTTATGAATTCAAATGTTTCGCGGCTTATGTCCACTCTTGAGAAGAGCTCGTTGGCTATTATATCATCCAGATCTAGTGAAGCTGTGAGATTTCGATGACAGTTCAAAATAGCAGTAGAATTTAGTCGTCTTTGACTCATTGGTGATCTCAAGTATGTCTGGAGCCTCCTAAGACTTGAGAAAGATCTTTCAGCTGTGCAAGTTGATACCGGAATCGTCAGCAACAGTCGAACCAACGTCACCATTTCTGGGAATATATCCTTCATGTTAAGTGTCTTTTTTAAAAATCTATAGAACAGACGCCAAACTATCCAATTTATAATTGCTTTTGCGAGCTGTTGTTATATCTATCATCATATCTCTGTGCAAAAGCAATCTTTCTGAATCAATGCCATCCTCATAAAACGCAGCAATCTCATCAAAGTAGGACGGACGGTAAGAACTAGTTTGTGGTTTCGGCAAAAGCAACTTCTGCCTGGTTAACTTTTGGCCGCTGGCATGAGAACATCAAGGACGCAGTCTCCAGCGTGAATAAGTGAGTGAGGTGAGAATCGGTCCTCCGTACTATTAAAGCCACAAACATCTGGTGAGTTGGCTAGTCGAGTCACGTGACATGAGTTCTCCGTAAAAGATCACCACTTCTCCTAGCAAGAACAGACACGGAGGAAAACCCGTTTTAAGCAAATAAAGAAATTATAAGAAAAATATACGTCCTCCTGGATCTGTGAAAATTGCAGTACAGTTTTATTATTAACCAATAATTGTAAGGATGGGGCCCGGCCCCCTCCTTACAGTTATTGGGGGCCCAAATCTCTCCGGCCCATAGAGTCGGCGCCTATGGTTCAGGATTTTTTTTTTTTTTTTTTTTTTTTTGCAAAAAAAAAAAAAACAAACGCCGATTGTACAATCTAAGTTAGGATGTTTTTTTATCATTGGGCCAATTTTGATGTATGAGAAATCTTTCTTCGCTGAAGAAATAGGGTCGAAACTTTTTCCATTGAAGTATAGGGAACAAAACCACTAGACGCCCACCTTAAGGAGGTAATTGGCACTAATCCTTTCTGACTGATCACCTGGTAAAAGGGCTACAACAATGCCGTAGAACCTAAAAAAAAGGAAGAGATGTTTGAATAATTTGTTTCGACCCAGTGGCATGATGTACATGTCAGAGACACTAGTTCTTCCCTATCATTCCTTTGGTCATGAAGCACAGAATAGAGAAATACAAGTGAGCTCCTATTACCACTGACAGACAAGTGAGCTCCTATTACCACTACATGGTCGGTACTACAAAGATGAGCGGGGGGAAATAATTGCTTTGCCGTAGTTTTCAAAAAGCCCAGCCAATATGTGAACATTTCAGTTTGGGCAGTGTAGAAAATCATCAACACCACTTAGTTCAAGTAATTCGCCAGCTTACAGGGTTAAAAACCACCGGGAAGAAACATACGCTATTATTTTTATGTAAAGTCCTGTACTCTAAATACATTCGCAAAGATACACCTTATGCTCATTACAGCTTGAAAATCTAATATGACTTGGAGATTTGCATTATGATCCCCTCTGATAGGATAAAGGTGGAGTAACAATCTTTCATGACTAAGAATGCCTCTTGAAAAAAGGAAGCCCACCCTTTAAGATTCACAGTTCTAAATAGCAGTTAGGCTCTGTGCTGACGGGAACAAATACATGTTTGTACATCACCACAAATATTTTCAGTAGGATTTCAGTGTAAAGGTCTGCCTGGCCACTCCATTTGTTGAAAGTGTTTCACTTCGCACGAAGTCAACAACCATATTCGCTTGTTGTACACGTGAATAGCTCATACTGTAATTTAACTTTCCTTTTTGGTTCCTGTATTCTTATGCAAATTTTGGTTTATTCGCATTAAGCATTTTCTAACCTTAACGCTGCGTTTTCTCTCTCGCCGAATTGTGTTTTGGCAACCTAAAGACAGGTCAAGAGAATGACGTGAGCGAAAAACGAATGATAAGAATGTTGTTTGAATGGTATCAACGAGAGGTTAGAGATTGTTTTGTGGGAATTGTCAGATTGAGATTGGTGAGAGTTGATGTTGTACGGAAAGAGTTGTTTTGAACAAGCTTTGATTTGAATCTCTCACATTGAATGTTTCGCTTTCTTGTTCGGCGAGTCTTGATTATTTTTTTGTTTGGGGATTTAACGACCACCGTGAGTAACTCTAGGCTATAAGCAGTCTCCCGTCCCTAATTTAGTGCCACCAATTCCAGAAAAGGGAGCGAGTCAGCGCCGTAAGACACACACAACATCCATGTCTCACCTTGATTGAGCCCGGACCCATCTCGGAAGAATGGTCAGAAGCCGTCGCTTAAACCACTGCACCATCGGGGCGGCTTAATTATTTGTCGAGAGTTGTTAGACTTGATGGTTATTTATGTATTACGAGCATCTGTTGCAGTCTTCTATTGCCGAAATAGTTGATTGGTTGCAAATTGGAGTTAAGTTCTACATTTGACGTTTTGATGAACTGTGTGCCAACTGAGGACAAAATAAACAGCATTAGATTCGTAAGTAAATACTTTTCCTTGCAACTGGCCGTTTATTTCTGTTCATTGGCGAATTAGTTCTCTAATTAAGTTATTCGGAACACGACTTTAATCTATCCAGAATCTTTAAGTAAACTTTACAGGGAAGCCAATTACTGCAGAAGGTTACGGTTAAGTAAGAGGTGTGCTTTGGAGTGAAGTTATGCAGGGGTTTAGTTGTAACGTAAACAATTAAAATATATATCTTCAAACAACTTACACTAAAGCCCTACAGCTCTTCATAAAACACAAGCGAAGGGCCCACGGTTCTTTGAAAAACATTGCTACAGGATGCAATGCTCTCATCTCTATACATCTGGAATCTCGTTATCCTGAAAGATGTGGCGTAACCTGGGCTTGTACAACACGATGCACCAGAGAATGAGGACACTATCGCAGTATTGATGTTTGTGATAATTTGTCTCATGTTATAACGAAGTAAATTTCTCCGTCATTTTTATCCGCGCCAGGATTCGAACCCGGGTCCCCTCATTCCGGAATAAGTTGCTCTACCAATTGAGTGTGCGTCCTTCTGGCAGGTACGTCACATCTCCTGGTACGTTACATCATCTCCCCCTTACTATTTTTTTTCGAAGTGCTGGAGAAGGGATTCTCTGGTTTTTCCTATCTCGTGGTGTGGAAATAACATCACACCATTGCGAGATTTTGAACGGTCGGGTCATCCGGATAGTTCGGGCGCCATTACAACGAAGTAAATTTCTCCGTAATTTTTATCCGCGCCAGGATTCGAACCCGGTTCCCCTCATTCCGGAATAAGTTGCTCTACCAATTGAGCTACGAGGACGTTTTATTCTGATTCCTATCTGCCTTTATGTCGTGTGCGTCCTTCTGGCAGGTACGTCACATCTCCTGGTACGTTACAATGTCCTCCCAGATGATCGCACGTGGAGAATCAATGTCTGACAAAAGTTCTCAACGCATCGCAGTAGAGAAAACAGGTCATTATTATGTTATGGGTCTGTTCATTGGATTTCTTTTAGTGACCTGTACAGTAGGTTCGTCTTGCCATCGCTTGTAAAGAAATGAAGCAATCCCGGCGTTTTAGCTATATTTTTTTATTATTATTGGAGGTTTAACGACCACCGTGAGCAACTCAATGGGCTATAAGCAGTCGCCCGTCCCTAATTTAGGGTCACTGGTTCCAGGGAAGGGAGAGAGCCAGTGCCGTAAGACAAACACAACATCCATGCCTCACCGGGATTCGAACCCGGACCCCGTTCGGACGAATGATCAGAGGCCATCGCTTAGACCACTGCGCCACCGGGGCGACACTGTATTTTCCACCGATGATGAAATGAAAGAATTACTAGCTAAATGAAAACTTGATCTTCTGCAATTGCGCTCTTTATTCTGTGAAGTGTGTGGGGAAAGTCACACATTAGCCAGTCCCGATTTTTATATTTTGTGTTACTGTTTTTTTGTTTACACAATGATCTGTTCCTGCTTATACTTTACGGGGCTTTTCTCTGTTGTCTCGCTGTCAAGTTCCGATTTCCAACTTAATTTCTAGCTCTCCATTCCATCTCGGCATCAAAGAAATCTCCCCTCTTTTCTCGGGGAGCCGAAAACACTCCTCGTCCCTCGGAGAATCGCCAAACCTCCTTCCTACCACCTTAAAGTGTCAGATCAAATCCTCATTTTGTGCTTTGTTTCCTTGTCTTAGAAAACGGTGGGCTTGTTTCCTAGTCCACCCTCGTGCGACCATTAGGCCAACTCCACGTCACATTTACCTCTCTCATACCCCTTCATTAGCAACTTGCTTTGTACGTGTGAGCTATGGTTCCTTCCACATCTTTGTAAAAAAAGAGATGAATCCTGAGAACTCCAAACATGCTGCAAAACTATTCAATAAAGTGATTCGAAACTGAACTTCGTGTACATCCAACGCAAGGAGAAGACTAATAATAGTATTTTCTCCAAACATCGGAAGCATCGCAAGTAGTGGATCCTCTCTCATTAACGGCTGGATGAAAACCCGTGAAGGGACCATCTTAATGCCTTCCCAAAGACATTAACGGAAAGGGAAATGATTTTAACGTATGAGATAACATTAAAGGGAATATTATTAATGCTAACTTTTGATAAAATTAATGAGCTTAGAGTAACAATTATTCTGTCCAGGAGTAGTGTTGCTTGCACCGTGTTAGATTAGTCCTGTGGGATAGGGCTAAGTTGGATGAAAAGAACTGGCGGTCTTGATGAAATCCGATGACGCTGTACGATTACTGTCTGTAGAGTGATCATACAGCGTCATGGGATTTTATGTGGCTGCTGAAAGCTTATGAGACAATTGCGTAGCTGTGATTTCCTTATGACAGCGACAAGGTACAGCAACAAAGCGATTGTCCTGTGCAGTAGTTTACGTTCAGCCATCTGTGACGTATACTTCTATTCAATCTTCAATCTTCCTTTTGAGTTCCTGTTTTCTTACAAGAATTGCGTTACTTTTTGGTCAAACATTTTCTCACTGAGCTGCACATTACTTCCTCGAACAGCTCGTACATTTTGACAACGCTGACGGTGAGTCAGAGAAAAATTAATAAATAAATGACGACGTTTAGTGTGAGTATAGTGGTGGTGTATAGAGAGAGACAATGCAAATAGATTGGGAACAACTGATATAGCGAAAGAGATTGAAACTTGTTGAATATCTATGTGAATCGACGAATACATATTGTTGTTATATAACTGATTTCTGTGTTGATACAAGAGATATTTTTGCCAGTGAATAAATTACAACGTGAAGATTACACCGATCAGCCAAACATTAAACTACCTCTGCGTTATGCAAATAAGCACGCGTGCTGCCAATCAGCGTCACGTGCCAAGGTCGCGAATGATATATATAATACCTGGGTCGGAGCTCTCTCAGTCAGTATTTCGTTTCGTCTGAACATGGGAAAAGCAAAGGATTTATCTGATTTCGATAAATGCCAGATTGTTGTGGCAAGACCATCTCCGAAACAGCTACACTAGTAGGTTGCTCATGCCATGCGGTAGTTAGTACCTATCAGAGATGGTCCAAAACAGGTGATACTTCAAGGCGTCGACAAAGTGTGGGCAGGCCACGCCTCATGGATGCCGGAGGTCAGCGCAGGTTCTCTCGTCTTGTACGTAGCAACACGAGGGCTACTGTTGCTGACATTACTCGTAATTTCAACTGTGGTGAAGGGCCCAATGTGTCCGAACACGCAGTTCATCGTAAGCTCTTGGACATAAGTCTCCGCAGCTACAGACCCATTCGTGTTCCTATGTTCACAGCCGTTCACCGTCGTCAACGCTTGCAGTGGACACGTACTCATCGACATTAGACCATAGAAAACTGAAAGAGGGTCTCATGGTCAGACGAATCCCGTTTTCTATTATACCATGTCGACGGACGAGCTCGTGTGCGACGTTTACCCCAGGAAGCCTCACCTGGATGCACTGTGTGACGGATCCAGGTGGCTGGAGAGAGTGTGATGGTCTGGACAATATTTTCTTGGTGGAACACTTGGACCCATTAGCCCTGCAGAGCGAACTCTGGCAGCTGTCACGTACCCGAACGTCGTGGCTAACCAAGTACATCCCTTTATGGCGACTGTATTTCCTAGCGGAGATGGCGTCTTTCAACAAGATAATGCTCCATGCCACACTGCGAAGAAGGTTCAGGAATGGTTCCAAGGACATGAAAAGAAATTCCATTCATTGCCTTGGCCCCCAAATTTGCTAAACATGAAACCTATCCAACATTTGTGATTTGAGTTGGAGAAACGGGTACGAACAACTTCACCCCAACCACGTAATTTACGGAAACTGCGAGATCTTCAGTTGCAGTCACGGTACCAAATATCAAGAGACACCTACCAACATCTCGTTGAATCTATTCCTCATCGGGTGAGAGCTCCTTTGGCAGCGAGAGGAGGACCTGCATCATATTCGGAAGGTGGTTTCAATGTTTTGGCTGATCGGTGTATGTTGTATTGATGACCTGAACTTCCGGTGAGTGGAAAAATAAAAAAACGAGTTATCGTTAAACTTTAACGCTGATTCTTTCAACCTCGCTGTTGTTATTATTCACTTAGTTATTTTAGAAGTGTAACATATGTGTTCAACAAATTCAGAGGTAGCTAGGAATATTATTAGTAAGAAACTTAAACTACTTCTTCAAAACAAAAAAAAACTCTACACATCATTTGATCTTCTCTAGGACTGTCCAATGTCCGCTCTGCGTACAACTCCCCTCCGTAGTTCTTCCTCAAACGCAGATGAGTTATATTTGGTGACAAAAATAAAACTGCTTAGAGATTGACGGCACAGTGATATCCGCCTCCAATGAAATGATCTGGCTGCTCGCGAGATCCAATTATCGTAACATGCTTGTTACGAAAGATATGCTTGGATCGTCATCTGCCTGACCTTCCAGATAAATATATTGTATTTTCATTTTTTAGATCTAAAGATGCAAGAGAATTACACCGGAGAGCCGAAAGATTATGACCACCTGCCTAATACAACGTTGATCCTCCACGTGCCGCCAAAACAGCTCTACCGGGAGAGGAACGGACGCTACAAGATTTCTAAAGGTGTCTTGTGGTATCTGGTACAAACACAATACCAGCAGGTCCTTTAGCTCTTGTAATTTGCGTTGTTGAGCAGTCGCAGAACGGGTTTGCTGTTCCAAATCAAAACATAGATGCTCGGTTGGATTGATGGCTGTGGAATTTGGAGTCCAGCGCAGTATCTGCAAGTCTTCCTCATGTTCTGCGAACAATTCAGGCAGTGTTGTATGGCGCATTATCCTGCTGAAAGAAGGCACTACTAGAAGGGAATATCGTTGCCATGAAAAGATGGACCTGGTCTGCAAGTATGTTTCGGTAGGTGGTAGACGTCATAGTTTCTTGTATGTGAATGACTGGACCCAAGGTTTCTAGCAGAACATTGCCCGAAACATTACACTTCCTCTACCGGCTTGTTTCATTCCACGGCACATCCTGTTAAACACCGCACACCACGTGCCCCGTAGTCCACACTGAGAAACAGGAAACGAGATACATCGGACCAAATGACCTTCTTCTAATTGTTTAAAGTTCAGTTTTGAGTATCGCGTTCCAATTATTGGCGCTTTTGACGGTGAAACGAGGTTAGCATGGACATTCGAAGCAGTTTGAGGTTACACAGTCCCGTTTTCGGGAGGGTTGCCTTATAGTAACCTTTCTGCTGACTCGTACCATACGGGATAGCCTTCTCTCCTATCTAGCATCGACGAGCCGCGGTCGGCTCACACCTTGCCGGTGGTTTGTGGTTTTTCCCTCCTCAGACTACTTTTTGACGGTACTGATCACGGACTGACCGTGAGCACCCCACAAGCCTTGCCGTCTCGAAATGCTCTGACCTAGTCCTATAGCCATTACAATTTGGCCTTTTTGAAACCCGCCTAAGTCCGGTGCCTTTCTCATCTGAAGAACAAGAGTAACACTGATTACAGAGCTCAGTATCGGGCGTGATTTATTCATGACCTTCTTACGTGCCGACGTTTACCTGCGGTTGCTTCAATTTTCATACAGACGCTCTGGTCATAATACACTGGCGTGCAAAAATTAAGGACGAGACGGTTTTTCGAATGTAACGTCGTGCAGAAGTGCTCCACGTCGACTCAAATCATACCATAAGATCCCCAAGTTGTAAAAATATGGGACAAGTGAGCAAAACCGTCCAAACAAGAAATCCAAAGGACACAAAGGCACATTATTGAAAAGGTAGCTTTGAGCACAACTGGACAGAAGACAGAAACATCCATATGACAGGCGGCTACCAAGAAAAATCCAGTCTTTAGTAGGGGATATGATCACCCCTGACTGCGTTGCAGGATTTACAACGTCTGTCCATGCTGAGGACGAGGTTGTCAAGGAGCTGTTGAGGAATCGCGGCCCATCCTCTTGTAGCGCTAATCATAGCTGCGGAATCGTTGCTGGCGGCTGGTGACGTGCTGCCAAGGGTCTCCCGAGAAGGTCCCACACGTGTTCGATTGGATTTAGGTCCGGAGACCTTGCAAGCCAATCCATGCGTTGAATATCTTCACTCTCCAACAGCTTTGCGACAGCCACTGTACGATGATGGTGTAGCGTTGTTGTCCATAAAGAGGAACTCAGGACCCACAGCACCTCTAAACAGACGCACGTGAGGCAGGAGAACCTCGGTACATTAGCGGACACCAGTGACTAAACCTCCTTGGAAGATGTGGAGGTCAGTATGGCTATCAAGCATGATACCGCCCTAAACGAGAACTCCGCCACCTCCGAACCGGTCCCTTTCGATGATGTTGGAAGTGTGATTGCGTGTTCACTGCTCTCTCCAGATGTGTATACGTCCAAAATCGCTCGTCATACTAAATCGGCTCTCATCCGTAAAGAGAACTCGACCCCATTGCTGATGTGTCCAGTTCTTGTGTTCCTGGCACCACAGAAACCGCCGTCTCCGATGAGCAGGCGTTAATGGCACACACCGTACTGGTCGTCGTGTAAATAGACCACTTTTGTGCAGCCTCCAGGCCACGGTAAAACGCGACAACGGACGTCCAGTTATCTGTTGCATGTGCTTTGCGATTTCTCCCGCTGTCTGACGTCTGTCTCTTCTCGCCTGTAGGACAATATACCGGTCGTTCGCCTCCGTGGTTGCTCGTGGACGTCTACTACTAAACTCTCGGACAACTGTTCCTTTCGTTTGAAATGCTCTCCTAGCTCGTGAAACGATGCTGTGAGTGATCCCGAACTCCTCGGCCGCACTAGTCACACTTCGACCTTCTTCCAACTTCCCAATGATGCGACCTCGGGTAAAGTCATCCAGATGTCGTCTACTGGATTGCCTGTTGGCCATGCGCATGCCCTACCGTACCGGACCGTAATCTATCGGCTGAGTGGTCTTTCGGTCCGTTCTGCCTGCTCGTTCGGCTGTTA
This sequence comes from Macrothele yani, assembly GCA_039090855.1. Classification (NCBI taxonomy): domain Eukaryota; kingdom Metazoa; phylum Arthropoda; class Arachnida; order Araneae; family Macrothelidae; genus Macrothele; species Macrothele yani. The sequence goes on along the minus strand of CM076996.1, from coordinate 102,612,784 downwards.
TGCTAATTTCTCCTCTTCGTCCTTAATTTTTGCACACCAGTGTATTTTGGCTCTTCGGCGCATATCTAAGAGCTATAATGAGACTAGAAAGAATGTTATTTTTTTGTATCTTTAAGTAGTTACTTATTACAAATTTCGCTTCGGGAAACGCTAGATTACTTATTATGAATTTGTGGTTATTGATATTGTTACGTAGTTAGTGGCGCATTGTCCGTATTCAATTTCGTTAGGCCACTCACACACAGGATAAAACCGGAACGTACCCTGGATCAGAGAGCTATTAAGAAGGCAGTGCTTACACTGATATTTGCAAAAGAGTATTAAACTCTGAATATGTAGATAACTTAATCTTGTTAGTACTACTTAAAAAGAAACGAACACAATATGATTTCGCTTAACATAGCAAGTAGTGTAAGCATATGTAAGCTCAATTGCTGCTCAGGTGGCGCAGTGGTCTAAGCGTTAGGTACCGGCCGTTCATCCAAGATGGGGTTCGAATCATGGTGAGAAATGGATGTTGTCTATGTTTTACTACACTACCTTTCTCTGGAACCAGTGGCAATAACTTAAGGAAAGGTGACTGCTTACAGCCCATCGAGTTGCTCGTAATGTTCGTTAAACCCCCTAATGAAAAAAGCAATCATGTCGAATGCCGCAGGGATCCAAAAAGATGTAGTATCCCGTCCGTCCAGAGCATCTAATTTTACTACAGCAGGCATTAACCCGAATAAAGGGCTTCTGTTTCCAACATAAACAATCAGGTTACCTTTTCATAGCTCTCGTATCCTTTTTTTTATGCTATGCATCTTTCCCGACAGTAGCGAAGTATATCCTAAGTAAGCAATTTCGATGTAACGAAAATGGGTAACGGAAGTAGTTAAAACAATAGTTGAAATCTTTGAATGCTGTTCCATGAAGTGAAGCAATAATAGTTAATTTTACTGTTAGGATACGAGAGCTATGAAAAGGTAACCCGATATTATATGTTGGAAACAGAAGCCGTTTATTTGGGTTAATGCCTGCTGTAGTAAAATTAGATGCTCGGGACGGAAGGGATACTTCATCTTTTTGGATCTCTGCGGCATTCGACATGATTGCTTTTTTTCATTTGGGGGTTTCATGAGCATCACGAACAACTTGATGTGCTGTAAGCAGTCACCTGTCCTTAACTTAATGCCACTGGTTCCAGAGAAAGGTAGTGTCGTAAAACATTCAACATAATATTTTTCTAAATTATCGCCGAACATTAATTCATAACGTTTTACATAAACCTAACAATATCTCACTGAAATCTGCGTAAGTTACGAGAACTTGATGTTAAACGTGATAAAAGCCATTACAAAAATGCATTTTTGATGCTTACAAAACGGTGCGTCATAGCGAAATCGGGGTTTCTCTCGACCCACCGCCTTAGGGGTTACCTGCTGTTGACAAGAGCTTTAAAATTAGGTATGAGACGATGGGGTGTATCCTGTACATATCCTAGGCCAAACGTTACCAATCCGCCTCACTAAGACATTTGCAGTTTAGCTTTTCTTTCTATCTTGATGTCACATTTTAGTTTTATATGGACTTTCGTAGCTACATCACATTTCATTGGCGTCAAGGTCGTTTCTTTGTCTAAATCGGAATATATGATACATTTGTCTAAATCGGAATATATGATAATACAAATATTTTTTTTGAAAAACTAAATAGTCAAAATACTATTGCCGCGGCCATAGTTTAGTAAATATTTACTTTTATGACTCACATACAGGGGTTGGAAAGAATAACGTGAGCACCAAGGAAAAGAAGGTTTTACGTACATAATAGAGTGTGGGGCCACCTTGGGCATTAAAAACCACCTGAATCCTCCTTGGAATAGACGCATACAATTTTTTGATGATGGTTGGTGGGATGTTACACCATTCTTCATGAAGAAACTGCTCCACGTCCCTGCGAGATGTAGGAGGAGGATAACAGGATCTTACTTTGTTTTCCAACACAGACCACAGTGGCTCGATGATGTTTAAGTCTGGTGATTGGGGAGGCCAAGGAAGGTGTGAAAGTTCGTCCTCATGTTCCTCAAACCCTGATTGGACATTCCGAGCTCTATGAATTGGGGCGTTATCATCTTGATAGATGGCAACCCCTGCAGGACACAATGCCTGAGCCATTTGATGAACTTGGTCGGCCAAAATGGTTTCATACGCCCTGCCAGTCATCCGTCCTCTCAAGGTGATCAACTGACCTGCTGAAAACCACGATATGACAGCGCAGAACATGACAGAACTACATGTACTACTATGCTTGCACTGTTGGGAGCAGACAGTCTGGGTTGTACGCTTCTGACGGGGTTCTCTACACGTAAACACGTTCGTCTGTGAGAAACAGTAGGAATGTGGATTCATTCGACCACATTACACGCTTCCATGCATCGGCAGCCCACGTTGTATGCTCCTGGCATCGTCGCCGTTGTGCATTCATCCGGGTCACCAGAGGTTTTGCAATAGCAGCTCTGTCATGAATATCTTGTTTATGCAGTTCCCTGCGTATTGTTTTCGCTGATACTGGGGTCTTAAGATGCAGGTTGGGCTCCTCACTGGTTTTCGGCGCCGTGGTCTTCTCATTACGGGCAACAATCTTCTTTAATGCTCTGCTGTATCTATCAGTCAGGGTCGTTTTTCGGCCGCTATTTTGCTTTGCAGACGAGGTTTTGTCACGAACACGTTATGCTGTCATGACGCTAGACACAGTAGCTCTCTATACTCCCACTACCCAGGTGACTGCTGTCACGGAGGCACCAACAAGCCGGCCACCAACAATTAGCCCTCTTTTGAAGTCCCTTAGATCGCTCATTTCGTCGTCACCCTGGAAGAAATTTTGCTACAAGACATTTTAAATGCACTTAAACAGGACTTTGAGGTTCTAAACAAAGCTATTACAACCAAAACGTGGTGGATACCTTTGCATATTGCGTCGTATGCAGATGCATTAAAAATCACGTCTCTGAACGAGGTGTTCACATTATTCTGTCCAACCTCTGTATCTTCTTTCATTGGTTTTACAACAATAGCATTCATTAATCCACCTACATAAGTATTGCTTAATGTTGGGAATTAATAAACGTTATTATTCGTAGTTATGATTTAATTCCACTTATTACGCACCTAACTCTGGCTCGTATGGTTGTGAGGCGAACAAATCGAGTGTGTTGTACGGCAATAAATGTATACTCTCGAATCACACGTTTTATTTCACACCCACAAAGTTCTTGGCATGAGAAAAATGCATAGTATAAATTATCTACGAAGAGTAACACGGTACTATCTCGATTTTTTTAAATCCCGTTGAACTCCTGTAACGTACCAGGAGATGTGACGTACCTGCCAGAAGGACGCACACGACATAAAGGCAGATAGGAATCAGAATAAAACGTCCGCGTAGCTCAATTGGTAGAGTGACTTGTTCCGGAATGATGGGATCCGGGTTCGAATCCTGGCGTGGACAGAAATGACGGAGAAATTTACTTCGTTATAATGGCGCCCGAACTATCCGGATGACCCGACCGTTCTAAATCTCGCATTGGTGTGATGTTATTTCCACACCGCGAGATAGGAAAAATAAGAGAATTCCTTCTCCAGCGCTTCGAAAAATAAAAATGTGTGACGTTGCATTCCACACACCACATTGACTGGTAGTTCTCAAGTGCGCGTTCTACAGTGGATGGCTACCTGCAACGATTCATGGTCACGGCTGACCCGTGGGCCATGCCCCCGGCCCTCTTTCGGGGGGGAGATGTGACGTACCTGCCAGCAGGACGCACACGACACAAAGGCAGATAAGAGGCAGAATGAACGTCTGCGTAGCTCAGTTGGTAGAGCGACTTGTTCCGGAATAAGCGGACTCGGGTTCGAATCCCGGCGTAGACCAAAAATGACGGAGAAATTTACTTCGTTATAATGGCGCCCGAACTATCCGGATGACCCGACCGTTCAAAATCTCGCATTGGTGTGATGTTCTTTCCACACCGCGAGATAGGAAAAATAAGAGAATCCCTTCTCCGGCACTTCGAAAAAAAAAAAGGGGGGGGGGGGAGATGATGTAACGTACCAGGAGATGTGACGTACCTGCCAGAAGGACGCACACGACATAAAGGCAGATAGGAATCAGAATAAAACGTCTGCGTAGCTCAATTGGTAGAGTGACTTATTCCGGAATGAGGGGATCCGGGTTCGAATCCTGGTGTGGACAGAAATGACGGAGAAATTTACTTCGTTATACTCCATGAAATGAAAATTTGCGTAACCTATTTTCCGAGACTTATTACAGCGGATTCATATTTGGAAACAATGTGAGTCATCTCAAATATAGGTCTCGGTGTAGCGGAACTTGTGACGTACTACATAGGTAAAACACGTGTTAAGACGACAAATCTGCAGCGATACATTCCGTCTGTGTAGCTTATTTGGGACAGTAACTTACTCCGGAGTGAGGGAGGGAGGCGCGGATTCGATCGACGTCACGGACAAATTTGTATTTTTACACACTTTATTCAGAAAAGAAAACAATTTGAGACCGAAACTTTTTAACAAGCTGGCTTTAAAGTAATTCGTTTTTAACGTCACAGAACAAAATTCTTCGTTTCCTGAGAAGTGTGACAGTTAGTTGTAATCACATGTGATGTCTTTTTTTTTTTTTTTCATGCTTAATGGATTACAATGTTGCGCCGCTTTCCTGTTTTAAAGGACTCCAATAGGGAACGCGGAACACCATTAAAGTAAGTACTTCCCCCGGAGTCTTCCAGAACAAAATGACGTATTTAAGAGCTATTTATAAAATCATTCCTAGGAGAAAGCCGAATTCACATAATCTCAAGGGGGGCAGCTCTGCACTTTCAAAGACGTGGAATGCCGCCCCGGTGGCGCAGTGGTCCAAGGCGTTGGCCTCTGATCATTCGCCCGAAGGGGTCCGGGTTCGAATCCCGGTGAGGCATGGATGTTGTGTTTGTCTTACGGCACTGGCTCTCTCCCTTCCCTGGAACCAGTGACCCTAAATTAGGGACGGGCGACTGCTTATAGCCCATTGAGTTGCTCACGGTGGTCGTTAAACCTCCAATCAAAAAAAAAAAAAAAAAAGACGTGGAATCTCAATATAAGCAGAGCCGAAGCTCTCACTCAAAAAACGATTTTCTTTATTCTTTCATTATCGGCAAAAAATAATAACAAAGGGCTAAAATTGTGAAGATTTGTTTTTCTCTCTAGTGTCTATCATTCTCTGCGGCTTACAGATAGAAACTAGGGAGTGCATCGTGTCTATCGGAGTCATTTTCTCATTTCTCCAAATACACCGAAGAGCCAAAACATTATGACCACCTGCAATATGAAATTGGTCCTCCACGTGCCTCCAAAACTGCTCTTACCCGGCGAGGATTGGACGTTTCAAGATTTCTAAAGGTGTCTTGTAATATCTGGTACCAACACGCTACCAGCAGGTCCTTTAACTCTTGTAAGTTACGTAGTTGAGCCGCCGCAGATTGGATTTGTTATTCCAACAGAAACCACAGATGTTCGATTGGATTGTTTTCTGGGGAGTTTGGAAACCATGGCAATTTCTAGAAGTTTTCCTCGTTTTCTTTTTTTCTTTTCTTCTTTCTTTCTTCCTTTTTTTTTTCTTTTATAGGTTTAAAAATATTATTAATTGGACTTGGTTGACAGGTACATGCAGACATATACAGTATAGACATATTTTGTGTTTCGACGTCAGCAATGTACATAGTGAATATTGAATACAGGGTGAACAAGGAACACAGCGAATAAACCCCCGAAAGACAAACACAAACAACCATGCCTTACCCAGGATTCGAACCCATACCCCTCCGTTGGGCGAAGGATCAGAAGCCATCGCTTAGACCACTGCGCCACCGTGACGGCTTCCTTATCTTCCGCGAACCATTCTCGAAAAAACCGAGCAGTATGACATGGAGCATTATTCTGCTGGAAGAACGCACTACTACAGGGAAATATCGTTGTCACGAAAGGATGTACCTGGTCTGCAATGATGCCTATATAGGTGGTAGACGTTATAGTTTTCTGAACATGAATGACTGGACCCACGGCTTCCCAGCAGAACTTCTCCCAAGGCATTACATTTCGTCCACCGGCTTGTTTTCGCCCCACTGTGCATCCTGGTACCAACACTTCCCCAGGTAAAAAACGCGCACGTACACTGCCGCCCAGATGGTGCTACAGGAAACGAGATTCGTCGGACCAAACCTCGTTCTTCCACTCTTTTCAATCATTCAAGGTCCAGTTTCGATGCTCACGTGTCCATCGTAGGCACTTTCGATGGTGAACCGAGGTTAACATGTATAACGAAGTAAATTTCTCCGTCATTTCTGTCCACACCAGGATTCGAACCTGGATCCCCTCATTCTGGAATAAGTCACTCTACTAATTGAGCTACGCGGACGTTTGTTCTGACTACTATCTGCCTTTATGTCGTGTGCGTCCTGCTGGCAGGTACGTCCCCCCGAAAGAGGGCCGGGGGCATGGCCCACGGGTTAGCCGTGACCATGAATCGTTGCAGGCAGCCATCCACTGTAGAACGTGCACTTGAGAACTCCCAGTCAATCTGGTGTGTGGAATGCAACGTCACACACCTTGATTTTTCGAAGCGCTGGAGAAGGGGTTCTCTGAATTTTCCCATCTCGCGGTGTGGAAAGAACATCACACCAATGCGAGATTTTGAACGGCCGGGTCATCCGGAAAGTTCGGGCGCCATTATAACGAAGTAAATTTCTCCGTCATTTCTGTCCACGCCAGGATTCGAACCCGGATCCCCTCATTCCGGAATAAGTCGCTCTACCAATTGAGCTACGCGGACGTTTGTTCTGACTATGCGTCCTGCTGGCCGGTACGTCACACATGGACATTCGAAGCGGCCTGCGACTACACAGCTCCGTTTTCATCGGAATTCTATGTACTGTGTGTTGTGAGACATTGCTCCCGTCACTAGCATTCAAATTACCAGCGAGTTGTGCCACAGTATCCCTTCTGTTTTCAAAAACCATGATTTCAAAAAAGAGCGTTTGTCGGCAGAACTCGCTCCTAGGCCTGGTCGACCTGAAAGTGTTGTTACGGAGCGTATTGTTAGCACTGTTTTGGGTAATCCTGCAAGAAGATCCACGATGACGTGTGAAGACATAGCAGCGTCAACTAAAATTTCAAAAACGTCGGCATTCCGCATTCTACGCGACAAATTACTTCTGCATCGTGTGTGTTGTAGAAGGGTCCCTCACCACCTGACGAGAAAACAATTGTTAGCCAGAGTTCAGGTGTGTCATGAGTGAAAACAAATGTTTGCAAAGGATCCAAACTTTCTAAACACAGTAATAATTGCCGATGAAACATGGGCTCATTATTTCGACCCCCTCACGAAACGCACACTGAGTGTCTGGAAGCACACAGGCTCGCCTCCTCCGAAAACAGTCCGCCAAACCAAATCAGCTGGGAAGGTGATGTTGATAATTTTCTTTGATCATAAAGGTGTAGTCTACCAGCATGCCGTTCCTCCACAAATTACTGTCAATCCTGAGTATTAGATTTCACTATTGAAACGTCTGCGACTACACATATCAATTAAGCGACCGGAACTGGTGGGCAAGTGGACCCTACACCATAATAACGCCCGCCTATATGTGGCTGCTTTTGTTCAATAGTTTCTTACCAAATGCAGTATTGAAATAATACTACAGCCTGCCTACAGCCCTGACCTCGCCCCATGTGATTTCTGGTTGTTCCCAACAATGAAGGAGAAGTTCCGTGGCGCAACATTCAGCACAGATGCCGACGTTATTTAAGCTGTACAGGGGTCGTTAAAGCAGCTTCCACAAAAAGCTTTCGCCACATGCTTTGAAAAGTGAACTGAACGATGGGACCATTGCATATCATCCGAGGGAAGATACTTTGAGAAAGAACAACACATATTTTGCTGCACCTATATTTCTTCATTTTGTGTGATTTTATTCCCAGTTTTTATAAAACGGACGTGGTATTTAGCATAGTTCCAAACTAAAACCGTCATGAAATCATATTATTAATGATTTATTCCTTATAAGACTTCATAGAATCGTAATGTTAATGACTTTTTATTTATGAGTCTTCATAAAATCATGATGTTAACGTTTTGTTATTTATAACGCTTCTTAAACTCGGGGTTTTAATGACTTTCGGTTCCTAAGGCGACGGTTTACGAGAATGGCTTAGATCAAAGCGTTGTTTACCGAAGCGTGACGGAAATGTAAGACTAAATAATCTCACGTCAAGTTTTTCTTTCATGCAATTCTTCAGTTGGTTGTTAGGTTTTTCTTCAAGGAGCTGAAAGTCGTCTACTTAAAAGAATAAAGAGAGTCACATACTTTTCCGAGACTTCTATTTTTTTTAGTTATCATTATGTTCTCTGGGACTTCGAATTGTCTCATTTCAGTTGGGAATTAAATCCAGTGGGTGTTATTCAAACAACTAAAAGTCAAATGGACTAACACGGAAAGTACAAAAAAGAGCAGCTAGCTGATCAAAAGTAGGGAGAATTGTGAAAGACTAATTAAGTTTTTCTCTGAAGAAAATACTTAGCTCTCAAAAGTATTTGCGTATTCACTTCGTAAGTGCAGCTATCAGGAAAGACAACCAGCTCGTACTTTCGGTAGAATTTATCAGGATAGATGTATCAGCAGGTGAATACAAAGTACTTCCAATGCTCATTATGGTTTTCGCTGAATTCATTCATCGAAACTACATATTTGCACTTGATTTTACTGCAAAAATAAATTCTAAATTCATTAAAAAGGATTAAGTGTATGGCCCAAAAAAATGGGAAGGCCCCAAAAAAGGGGGGATACCTCTCTAATATCTAATTGGTCCTCCTTGCGATAAGATAACGGCACCAAAGCGAAGGGGCATGAACCCCACGAGCTCTCTGTAGTACTGTGGAGAGATTGCCCAGCATGTTTCCTGAAGAGTCCCACAAATCTATAATATTCGCCGGTGGAGGAATCCTGGCATTGACGACACGTTGAACAGCATCCCAAATGTGTTCGATGGCGTTTAAAATCCGGCGAACAAGGGGTCCAAGTCAGGATGCCACACTCCGTGGAATGTTCCTCTCGCCATAATCGGGTGACTGTGGACGTGTGACTGTAGCATTGTCGTGTTGAAAGAGTTCGCACCCGTTGGAGTTGTTGCATGACCTGAACGAATGCAAATGATTCCCCAATGATGGTTGCGTAGCCTCTACTGGTCAGATCGGTCAGCAGACATATGAAGCGGCCTAATGCGTACCAGCTGAAAACACCCCACGCCATAACAGAGCTACCCCCAGCCTGCACTGTCCCTTGTAGGCATGAGAGATTAGGGTGCTCCAAAAAAAACTTTTTTTTTTCAAAACCGTGCTCCCTGGCCATTTTCCCATTTCTACAGCGTATATGAGATCTTCCCAAAAATTTGAATGGAATCAGAGCATTTTAAGCCTTGCCGCCAGTATGTCACTAATTTCCCAAAATGTTTGCACTCCGTGAATGGCTTTGATAGGTAGAAATGAAACAAAAATGCAAATTAGTATATTATAATTGTTTAATTAATTGAATAATCGATACAACACAAACCAAACTAAAGCTTCTTAAATCTTTTTCAAAGTCTTTTTAAAATCAGGGATACTCCGACGGTAATTTTCAACCACCTGAAGAAGAAACTGTCGTTGTTCTTCATCTTTTGTATTGCTTTTGGCAAAATCTTGGATCAGCTGTACTGATCTTTCTACCAGATCATTCACGACTTTAACGTGACGTACGAATGCTTCGGCTTCTAAATAATCAGGATCCAGACTCCACTGACTTGGTGGCTTATTCAACCAATGAGAATTCAAACCAAGCGCTGGGAAAATGAACCACGACTTCGGGCCGATTAAGGACACCAACCTAGTAGATGAGTTGAGTGTTGGGAAAACAGGAACTCCTCTTTCCAACAGATGATCTGGCTTTACTTTGCGAAGTTCACAAGAAATTTGAAGCTTTTCAGCTTGAGGCAGGCTATTTGTAAATAATGAGAATGGAACTATCTCTTCAGTCAAATACCAAAAATATCTTTCCAAAGCCGTGATAAGCAGCAGCAGCAACGTCTGGATCAACCTCGCGGTAATCATTCAGATCATGCCACAGATGAAGATCGTTAACTGGAGCATCTACCCCAATAACAGCTGACAAACATGCTTTTACATAAAAAAAGCGCATTGAAGAGACATATGCGTTTCAGCAATTACATTTTGACTGCATCATACTTCAGCTGATGTCCAAATGCATACATCTTTGCTGAATAGAGGACAGTGGACATCCAACAAGCATGGTAAAAGGCTCCTGGCTTTAACCAATGTATTCCTCTCGGTGAAGATTCTCCTAACGGAATCATCATCAATTTGGCACATTCTCTATAGTCGTCTCGAGGCAGGTTGTTTTTGGAATCAGGATTGGTAACTTACCAATGAAGAACAACGACAGTTTCTTCTTCAGGTGGTTGAAAATCACCGTCGGAATATCCCTGATTTTAAAAAGAAGACTTCGAAAAATATTTAAGAAGCTTTAGTTTGATTTGTGTTGCATCGATTATTCAATTAATCAAACAATTATAATTTACTAATTTGCATTTTTGTTCCATTTCTACCTATCAAAGCCATTCACGGAGTGCGAATATTTTGGGAAATTAGTGACATACTGGCGGCAAGGCTTAAAATTATCCGATTCCATTCAAATTTTTTGTGAGATCTCATATACGCCATAGAAATAGGAAAATGTCCAGGGAGCACGGTTTTGAAAAAAAAAAAGGTTTTTTTGGAGCACTCTAATGAGAGATATATTGTCTCGTAGGTTTGCCACCACACCCGGAGACAGCTATCTGCCCGAAACAGTTGGTACAGCGATTCGTCGGACCAGGCTACATGCTTCCTGTCATTTCGCGTCCAATGATGGTGGTCCTGAGCACAGGCAAGGTGCACAGCTTTGTGTCGTCGTGTCAACAATAGCACCCGGGTGGGCCGCGGGCTCCGATATTCCCATAGAACACATTGAACGTTGCACTGCTGAAACATTGATGCTATTACTGACCCCAGCATTGAATTGCGCTGTGATTTACTGCAGTGTTGCACACCGGGCGGATGTTACAATGCGTGTCAGACGCCACCGTCAACGATCGTCCAGAGCTTTGTTACAGCCACATCGGTCTTGCACTCTGTATGTTTTCCCTGATTTTATGTAGTCCAGGTACACCCTTGAAATTTTTGATCGTCTAAATTCAAATTTCGTGGTGATTTCCGAGATGGAATGACCCATCTCCCGTGGACCGACTATCACACCACGTTCGAAATCGCTTAAATCCTGATAAGCTGCCATCTGAACTGGAAATACTACAACTTGAGCTTGAGGAGATATCTGCCTCTATGTACACCGATAAGCCATAACATTGTGACCACCTACCTAATAAGCTGTAGAACCCCCTTTAGCTCACGAAATAGCTGCCACTCGGCAAGGCATTTATTCGATGAGGTGGCGATGGGTATCCTGGGGTATCTGGTACCATAATGTGAACAGAAAGTCCTCCAGTTCCCGTACATTTCGTGGTGGTGGTAATTTAGCGCGAACCCGCTTTTCCAAGTTGAACCACCAATGTTCGGTTGGGTTCATATCAGGTGAATTTGGATCAACAGAAAGTCACCAGCATGTTCTTCGAACCACTCCTTGACGATTCTGGCAGTGTGGCATGACACATTATCTTGTTTGTAATGTCCATCACCTGCAGGGAACACAGTTGCCATGAATGGGTGAACTTGGTCCGCAACGATGCGCAGATACCTGAAAGTTGTCAGGGATTGAGCTATTGGGATAATGGGGCATAAAGTGTCCCAAGGAAACATCGCCCATAGCATAACACCGCCACCGCCGGCCGGTTTCCGCCCAATAGTGCATCCAAGTGCCATAGTCTCCGTTGGTAATCGGCGTATCCGCGCTCGGCCGTCTACGTGATGCACCAGCGATCTTGATTCGTCCAACCAGGCCTTTCTCCCAATCATCTACGGTCCAATCTCAATGATCTTGGGCCCATTTGATGCGTTGTTTGCGATGACATGCAGTGTGCATGGGGACCCGTCTGGGTCTTCGGCTACACAGGCCCATGCGCAGGAGGCTGCGATGAACTGCGTTCTGTGACACATTGCCATGATCACTACTGTTGTAGCTGCGGGAGATTTGTCACACTGCTGCCTTGCGGTCGCTGTGAACAATGCGCGACATTCTCCGCTCCCCTCTGGCATCAATGAGCTGTGGACAGCACACGGCTGGATGACAGTGCGTCGTTTGGCCATCTGTGCACGACTTTTGATACGTACTCACTACAGCGGCACGTGAACAACTCACAAGTCGTGTCGTTTCCGAGATCGTAGTTCCAAGGCGCCGTGCCTACGCAATTTTTCCTTTATCAAACTCCGGGAAAATCGGCAGCTGTCCCCATTCTGACTCCGAACACTCTACTAATAGAAAGCCGATCCTCAGGTTGTATATATACTGCTCTGTGAACTTCACCTGCGCCTCCGTTCGGTCTCCATGCGCGCTCAATTCTCTAGGCTGGGCGTGGTTATAATTGAATAGCTCATCGGTGTGCACATACATCGTTTACGGATGATACCGTTTACCGCATGAGTGTGGTGACATGTAATGGAAATGGTAACGCCTTTCCCAATTTCTTTGGCACCTTAATTTTGGGTTGTTTCATTAAGCTTGTTAAAGACGGTTCTCCCCATGGGCGTCCGCAACATGGATCAAGTGACCCCACTCTGGAAATTCAATAACAACTGAAAAGGTTCCGCTGACATTTCAGTAACGTACGGCGTGTATCTTAATAATTTAGAAGCAGAATCAAGGTCGTGGTACCACTTTTGGAAAGACAAGTTGGTAGCGGAAACAAAAAAGATTTCCCTTTTAGAAAGCCCGCAGGAAGCGGATAAATTTTACCCGGTAGTTGCAAGGCCACTACAGATTGCAGCCACACTCCCCGCAACAACGTATATAACTAAAAGATCTTTCTGTTCCCTGCGTGGGTTGAAGTCTGGAGTAAAAACAACCGCTAGACTAGATGGTATCTGGGTATAATGAGTGTCCATCGAAATTGGGTATACCGAAACGCAAATTTTATAAGAAAGATTTAGGCTCTTTTTTTTTTTTTTTTTTTTTTGATTGGAGGTTTAACGACCACCGTGAGCAACTCACTGGGCTATAAGCAGTCGCCCGTCCCTAATCTAGGGTCACTGGTTCTAGGGAAGGGAGAGAGCCAGTGCCGTAAGACAAACACAACATCCATGCCTCACCGGGATTCGAACACGGACCCCTTACGGACGAATGATCAGAGGCCAGCGCCTTAAACCACTGCGCCACAGGGGCGGCGATTTAGGCTCTTGACCAGAGAAGCAGGTGAAGTGTTACAAAATGAGAATCCATGAAGGAAATGCATGTGTTTCTTATAAAAAAGGTCAGATCTTTTATCTTTCAAGGAAGCATAGCGGTCAGTGATGTATCGTAATACGCCTGTTTAACTACAAGTTCGGAGAAAAATTCTTTTTATATCTCGATATTTGGTAACGATTATATTCTTTCCTGTGAAATAGTGTTCCTTAAGTAATTTTCTATTCATTTCAAAAAGAAAAAAACTTCTTTCTGCTGGCACAGTGGTTGAGGGTAAAGTAAGAACTAGAGAAAGCAATTTATACCCTTCTTGGAATACATCCTTATGCAAATTATATGTCTGCAACAACGAGTACACTATCATTTTCCGGGCTCACTTTTTCTTAACAAAAGAGTGAATCCAGAACACAGGGAGAATAATAAAGAAACAGCACTGAAACTGAAGTTCACACTCGCAGTTACTACATAAACACAGCGGACAAAAACAGAATCGTCTAAACTCGAAATCGCGCTTCTTTCGATCGAAGTGAAGTGACAACCAGTGGCATGGGCTGTCACTTCACCTCGATCATTGACCTCATTGGTTGCCCATAGTAACTTCCTTATTCAGTGAAGTTCAGTTTTCTACGTCGGCGCTCTTCATGGTGCCGGAGTGAAGTGATTTGGAGCTCCGACTAGTATCTCTTCACATGGCCTACGCGCAGTTGCAAGGTCATCAATTCGTAGTATCATTTAAAACGGCGTGCTCATACTTCTAGTTTGCTTTTAGAAAAGGCAGAGCTTTCGTTTCAAAGCCACAAGATTTCCCAGAGATCATTCTTGTAAACGAAAAAATTAGTAATTTTAAGAATCCGCTAAATCATTCAAATTTTTTTTTTCATAAATTTTAGGTGAAGAGACACTTAACTCACTTGACCTGACGAGCCGCCACTAGAAAGATTGTCGACCGATTCGGGCTAACCAATAGAAGACTGCAACTTTTATTTTACTTTAACCAGAAGTAACACAATCATCTCCCAGCTTAATTATCGTAAGAAGTTGATCTTTGCTAGCAAACTAGATTTCCCACCATTTATTCAACTACTTTTTACTTAAATTGTCATTAAATACTCAGTTGCAATTTTTTTCTCTTTGTGTTAAGAAATAAGTATTTCTCTTTAGGCTTCTTCAAGGAATGGAACTTAAGATTTATCTTTTTTATCGTGATTCAACATTGTGCTTGATTTCATTTATTGTAAATACGTATCATTTCTACATAAAAATATTTTGATCAGTTTAAAAAGACATTTGCGACTTAGTTTTTGATATTGGGCAATGACTTATTTCTACATGATACGAATGGGTTCGTTTTCAACCAACGTTTACTGCTCACCACCAATGTATACTCTAATTTAACTTTCCTTTTTGGTTCCTGTTATTTTATGTAAATTTTAGTCGGTCCTCCTTAAGCATGTTCCGAACTTAACGCTACATTTTCACCAGTGGCGTACCGGAAAAACTCGAGGCCCCCCGCAAGAAATGTTTTCGAGGCCCTTTTACGAAAATCCATTAGCCTTCAATTACTCAAAATTTTAACTTCCATATTGGTAACTAGCTTTACGGGTGTTTTAATAAATCGAATTCTTTGGAAGAGTATTTTTCGTAAAATCAAAATTATTTCACTTTATTGCGTGAAACAGAAATGTGTACGTTATAATTAAAATGATTTCGCTGGTTACCGATACAAATTACGACAAAATACTTACCTCAAAGTTAATCATATCATGCAAATTTTATTATTTTAAAGAACTAAGACCTGCTTTTTGAATTGCCTCACGGTTGCACACACAAAGCATGCAACTGCCTTGTGACAGTGTCTAATGACTTTTCCGACTTATACGAAATGTCACAACATAAGTAAGCAAATAAGTAAGTAACGATTAAGAACTTTAGCACAAAAAACGTAAAATTACTTAAATTATTTACTCTGGAATATAAAAAACACACTTAAACGCCACGATGTTTTGCACATGAAAAAATAAATCTTTTGAGTCTGTTATAAAAAAATGACACAGGTCTCTGATTTTTCGCTCCAGTGAAAAATACCTTTTAGTTCATTATATTCGTATGGATGCATAGTTAAGTACAAACAACTGCAACATATAACACCTTATCCTCATTGGTATAAAAATTCCGCTCATTAAACTGATATTTTTTTCACATTCTCTTGTTAACATACCTGCATAGAAACAATTGCAAGGGCCGTGAATTTGAGGCCCCTTGTAACAACAAGGGCTATTACAAGGGACCTCAAGTTCTTTTGAATAGCTGCTTTCTCGTCATCAGTTTTTATGAACTAAAGCAACGAAAATTATTTCTAATTATATTACTTATTTACAGAGAAAAAAATGCTTTTGTTCTTAATACTTTATTCAAAGCTGCCTTAATTCTTGGCTATTACTTTAACCAGTTTTATACGACGTTTCCACAAAATCAATTGTAAAATCTTTTTGCTCAGGCTAGAGGCCTAAAACCATGAGCCCCCCCCCTTCTCTCTCTCACACACACACACACACACA
Source organism: Macrothele yani (assembly GCA_039090855.1). Classification (NCBI taxonomy): domain Eukaryota; kingdom Metazoa; phylum Arthropoda; class Arachnida; order Araneae; family Macrothelidae; genus Macrothele; species Macrothele yani. The sequence goes on along the minus strand of CM076996.1, from coordinate 102,596,746 downwards.
CACACTGCGGGGGTTATCAGTATGTCCCCGATTTTCACTCTCGGCTACTGTGTTTTGGCAACCTAGCGACAGGTCAAGAGAATGACGTATGCAAACGAGTATCAGAGTGCTGTTTTGAATTGCATCAATGGGATTGAGAGATTTGAGGTCTGGTTACAGCTGAAGTTGCACTGAGAGAATTGTTTCGGAACGAGCTGTGATTTGAATCTCTCGCATTGAATGTTGCGCTTCCTTGTTTTAGAAGTTGTAACGTACCAGGAGATGTGACGTACCTGCCAGAAGGACGCACACGACATAAAGGCAGATAGGAATCAGAATAAAATGTCCGCGTAGCTCAATTGGTAGAGCAACTTATTCCGGAATGAGTGGACCCGGGTTCGAATCCTGGCGCGGATAAAAATGACGGAGAAAACCACTTCGTTATAAAGTCTTTGTTACAATCCTTGCAAAAAAAAAAAAAACACCCCTAGAAGGTCGTTCAATCCTGATGACACTCCGCCGCGTGCAAGTACTCAGGGCTGAATGCGTAGACGATTAAAAAATAACGACCAATGACTAAATAGCGGCCAGCCACAGTGCATGGGAACCGTTCATCGGGAAGCGTATATCAAGAGCAAACCTCGCACGCAGCGTTAATTGTGACAGCGAATTGTGATTGCATTAACTTCCACGGACCGTGAGGCTGCCTCGAAGTCGGATCCGTGCACAATACGAGCACATGACCGAGTTTGAGAGAAAACGTATAATTGGGCTGAGAGAAGCCGGTTGGACAAGTCGCCGTATCGCCAGGCCTTTGGATCGTAGCAACACGGCAGTCGGACGATGTTGGCGCAAATAGGTCGAGGAGGGCACAACCTAGCGGCAGGCGGGCAGTGGACGGCTGAGGGAAACGACAGAACACGAAAATCTAGCGATTGTGAGAGACGCACGAACAGAACCTAATCTGTCGCTCTCAACCATCCGTAGGCATGTTGCGTCCTCTACAGGTACGTAAGTAGCCATCCGGACCGTTGTCAGAAGACTTGCGGCAGGGGGACTACATTCGAGAAGGCCACTCCACCGCCTACTACTGACCAGCAAGCATCGCCGGCACCTGTTGCAGTGGTATCAGGCCTGATCAACATGGGATTAATGTCCAGTGGCGTGGTGTTGTCTTCAGTGATGAGTCACGGTTTACACTTGGTGCTGATGACCAGCGCATACGTGTCCGGAGACCAGTCAGCCAGCACACGGATCTTGCCTTTACTGTGGAATGGTACATGGCTCGCACACCGGAAGTGACTCTCTGGGGAACTATTTCCTACGACAGCCAGACATTCTTGGCAGTCCTGCGTACCACCCTCACGACTCAACGGTACGTCGACGACATTCTACGACCTGTTGTGTTGTCATTCCTGTCGCAATAGCACTGAGCAATTTTTGATCAAGATAATGCCCGGCCACACACATGGCACGGCCCACCCAAGCCTGCCTCCGTGATGTTGACACCCTTCCACGGACATTCCTATCGCCCGACCTCTCACCGATTGAACATGTTTGGTACATGATGGGACGCCACATACGCACATCCCTGAATGTCGACGAACTGGCAAGCAATTTGCACACCATCTGGAGTGCTGTATCTTCGCACAGTATCCGTGAACTGAGACGTACTACGGAGGTAAAGCACGTGTCAAGACGACAAATCTGCAGCGATACATTCCGTCCGTGTGGCTTACTTGTGGGAGTAATTTACTCCGGAGTGAGGGGGAGCGATTCGATCTCCGTCACGGACAAATTTATTTTCACAGAATTGTATGAGTCTATGCCACGCCGGGTAACTGCTTGTATCCGAGTACAACGTACTGACTTGTTCAACTCGTGTAGAGGTTTTACCCAAATAAATGGCCCAACTGCTCTGGAACTGCAATCATTTCGTTGCCCAAAAATGTACATTTCATATACCAATTTTCATCGCGATTAGATGATTCCTTCTGGGTGTTTTTTTTATAGAGTGTATTTGTTAAGTTTAACGAGGCTTGGTAATTATTTTGTGTAGAGCTTTTACTGTATGCCGATATGGACGAGACAGTCGGTTAAGTGCGAAGGAACTGTATTCTGCATTTTTTATATGTGTACCTGTGTGCCGGCTAAGGACCAAATAAATAGTATTGGACATCGTAAGTAAGACTTTTACTTTTCACTGGCCAGTTAAGTTTATTCAGTGCTTAATTATATAGCTCTGTGTATTCAAGCTATCCTGAACCAGTAGCATATCCGTCGGGGGGCGACGGGGCGATCGCCTCCCTTAAAGCAGACTTTTCCTTTTTAAGTGGTCGATATTTGAAATAATCAACGCATTTATTTTTGTAAAATTATAGTAATAAATGCTCAGATTTTCGTAAAAGTTTTTATAACAATTAAAATTTGCTGTGAATTTGGATATTAAATGTTCTATTCTAGCTTCAGGGGGAGAAACTAGAGTTTCGGAAACAGAGGAAACTTAGAGCGGAAGGAAAAGAATGTTTGACTGATCATGAAAAAAGCAGTATCTGTGTTGCGTTTGATGCAATATTTCCACAAACTTCCGAGAGAAGATCGTAAATAAGACAATGAATGGAGCAGGAATTACTCGATGAAGTGAAGTAAGTAGAAGTTGACTGTAACAGAAGTGAGAATCGCGCGTTGTCAAAGAATGAACGAGTATTTTAACGAAGAATTGCCGGTCATGTTGCTTAGGCGCGATTCGATAATTCAAGCTGGAAATGTTTCTACTAAATTAAGCCGTCCGAATAGAAGGGTTCACATTTATTTTCAAAGATCTATCCAAAATTAACATCTCAAAAGCACGGAACTCGTTTCCTCTCAAAGCAGGCAACAGAACGGCATGGAAATAGTACTGATTTTCTATTTGTGTTGCCCATTTTATGATTTAAAAATTTAGAAAACATTTTCGACGGAAATGTTTTTTAAAATAGAAGTGCAATGCCGTGTGTGTGTGTGTGTGTGTGTGTGTGTGCGAGCGCGCGGAAGAGTGCATGTGTGTGCGTGTATCCCTTCCGATAGATCACTCTATCAATCGTTTTTCCTTTTAATACCAGAGCAATCAACCCCCCCCCCCCCACACACACACACCCTAAGACAGTGGATCTCAATAGATGGCCCGCGGTAAAAAATTTAACCGAGGAGAAATGTATAAAATCCACAGGCAAAAAAAAAAAGAATGTTTATCAATATTTAAAATATAAAACATTTTAAATTTTTTTGTTTGATTTAGTTCTGTGACTGTGTTTAAAGGTTTCAGAATGTGTATTCACACGTAACAAATGATAAACGTCATTCGGTATGCTTTATGGGGAATTCTCTGGCTCTCCTATGCAACCCTCTGCTAGACATCACAGGAGAGAGGAAGAGGACTAGCATATCCTTGTGTTCGGTTCTCCACTCGACGCGATGTCTATGAATTCTCGCTGGCAGCGTTTGGAGCTGACTCTTCCCGCGGTTTATTCCGTGTCGTGCTTCGTGCGGCGCCGAGAACGACAACTCTAATTATTGTGATCGTTCAAAATGTCGTTCTCAACGCTAAAGAAGGGAAAAGTTGAAAATCGTGAGTTTGACAGTGACTGGACATGCAATTATTTCTTTATTTTACCACGGAGAAAAGGGGTTATTTCTTTAGGCCTAGCGTGCAATGGAACTGTTTGTATGCAAAGAATACAGTATGAGGCGACACTTCGGTACTAAACATCAGAGTTTTAATCAGAAGTTTCCTCCTGGATCGGACAACCGGAAAACTGAAATATCTTCTTTAAGTGCAAGTTATTCGAAATCATCTCTTGTAATTTGACGTTAATACAAGTAACCAATTTTTGAAATTAGTTCTATTTTTTTCATTTGCCCGCTATGTAAAGTTTATTTTATAACTTTCACATTACCTTTAATAAATCTTAAAATAAAAATAATGTTTATATGAGTATCAGTATGATATGTAACCAACATTTACCAAATTAAGTGTTCACACCTTCTTCCCAGCTTTTCACCTAACGTGAACAAGGACAACCTTCACGTAGTGTTTTCTTAGGTTGAATTGACTTAGCACACATATTGACACCTCTTTTAAACCTAGGAACATCACATGCTATAATTTTTCATGCTGGATACCATATTTACTGAAACACACGTTCGGAGAAAGAGCTTCCATATCGGAATTTTTAGATCGGAAACTTGAAACTTGGTCGTTCTGGGTGGTGTAGTGGTTAGCATACCTAGGCGTTTTCTGGGAGACGCGGATTCGAGTCCCGCTCCAGGACGATGAAAATTTTCAAGTTTTCGGATATTATCTGACTTACCATCCTAGTCACATTTACGCCACAAATCGGATTGTCATCTTCAAAATTTGTATTATATGGCGTAATCCCGTATTTCTTTCATGATTTATCTGCTTTTCCGGGCAATCACGGGATAGGATTGTTAACCTCCAGATTCGCTAAACATGAATGCCGGTTGCTTCGACTAGCGAATCCTGTGATGGTTAAATTCAAATTGATCGGAAACTTGAAACTTGGTCGTTCTGGGTGGTTTAGTGGTTAGCATACCTAGGCGTTTTCTGGGAGACGCGGGTTCGAGTCCCGCTCCAGGATTATGAAAATTTTCAAGTTTTCGGATATTATCTGACTTACCATCCTAGTCACATTTACGCCACAAATCGGATTGTCATCTTCAAAATTTGTATTATATGGCGTAATCCCGTATTTCTTTCAAGATTTTATCGTGTTTGCAATCTGAATCGTAATGTCTCGTTATCGAAGCTATCTACATTCTTCCATTTTTCCTGTTTAATGATTTGTACCTGCATTTTTCACGAAAAACAACACGTGATGTCTTCTTTTATCCACCGCATTTTGAGAACGGAGGACAAGTCTTGTAATTCCCAAGATAGAATCAAATATGCTAATAATTTTGAAAATACTTTAGTACGTTTCTTTTGTTAATTTATGTATGTTTGTAGATGAAATTGCATTTTAAATTTCAATAATACCCACAGTGTTTTTGAAATCGTTTCCACCTGACACTCGAACTTTTATTTCCTGTCATGTTCATGAAACATCAATATGCAAAGAGATTAAACTAAGAATGATTTATTTCATTTCGGATGATATGCAATTTCCTGGTTTGTACATATTGGGACATAGATATGTTAATTTCTGATGGATGTAATGCCATATTTCCTAAAAACATTTTATTTGTTTGCTAAGCAACGTGTATGGGATTCAATCGTCTCATTTTTGTGATCCGTAAAGAGATACATAAGAGGAAATAAAAACTTCTGGATTTTTTATTGTATTCACCCGAAGTTCAATTTTGTCTTTGAAAAGCTTGCTCATAATAGATATTTCTTCATATTTCAAACGGAGCTGCTCTTCCACTTTACCCCTAATTACGATGCTACCACTTTCCTGAAGGACGGATGTGTTGTAAACCGAGGTCGTCGTAAATTTAAACACATATTTTCATGAGTAATAATAAAAGGAAAAAAGCTTTTCGTCGGTTTCGGCACCCAAAAACTTTTTCCACTCAATTGAATAAATCATACATGCATACATACATACATACATACATATCATTAAGCTGTTCCCTGATATTCAGAGGTTAGCTCCACAAAGAAATACAAACTACCAGATAATTTTTACTTACTGTTGCTGTATCAAATTTCTCCATTTACAGCGATCTTGAAAATACAACTCGGGCTTCACTGACATCCATCCCATGCCATACACAAGATCTTCTATACTTCATACTCATAATTTTTTTCTCATGCATCATCATCATCATCATCATCATTGTCAACCATTATCAATCCACTGCTGGACGAAGGTCTCCCCAAGTTTCCTCCACAACGGTCTGTCTTGTGCCAGTCTCCTCCATGTCACTCCCGCATATTTACGAATTTCATCCACCCATCTCCCATGTGGTCTTTTTCTGGGTCTTTTCCTGTCCCTTGGAATCCAATCTAAAATTTCGGCTGTCCATCTATGGTCTGTCCTTCTGGCAGTATGTCCAGCCCATTGCCATTTCAGGGATTTAACCCTGATCATGATGTCTTCCACTCTCGTCATTTTTCGGATCCACGAGTTTCTCTTCTTATCTCTCCTGGTTATACCAAGCATGCACCTCTCCATGCTTCTTTGAGTTGTCTGCAGCCTTTGTATGTCTCTTTTAGTTAAGGTCCACGTCTCTGCACCATACGTAAGCACTGGAAGGATGCATTGATCAAACACTTTTCTTTTAAGACATAATGGCATATTGCTCTTGAAAATTATGCTGTTTCTTCCAAAAGCTCTCCAGGCAAGTTTTGTACGCCGATTAATTTCTTCATCAATGTGACCCTCACTTGATATCTGCTGTCCAAGATAAACATACGTATCTGTTATCTCCAGTTTTTCTCCATCAATCGATAAATCTTCATTTCTTGTAAAAGCATTGAACATCACTTTTGTCTTCTGAAAGTTCATTTTTAATCCCACTTCTTTACTCTTGTCAGCAAGTTCCTGGATCATACTCTGCAGCTCTGATGGGGTAGTTGCAAAAATGACTACGTCATCAGCAAAACGAAGGTGGGTTAGATAATCTCCATTAATCTTTATCCCTTTGTTTTCCCAGTTCAGTGATTGAAAGACATTTTCCAATGTGGCATTAAAGAGCTTCGGAGATATGGTGTCACCTTGTCTCACTCCCTTTCCGATTTTTATGTGTGTTGTATTTTCAAACAGCCGAATCTTTGCACTTGCATTTTCATAGATGTTATTAATAATATTAATGTATGCATCTTCAATACCGCAGGATTTCAGAGCCGTGGTAACTGCTGATGGTTTCACCGAATCAAAGGCTTTTTCATAGTCGATAAAAGCCATGCACAATGGAAGTTCATATTCCCTCGCTCTTTCAATTAGTTCTCTCAGTACGTGGATATGATCTATTGTGCTGTAGCCACTCCTGAATCCAGCTTGTTCTCTCGGTTGAGCCGTGTCCAGTGTTACCTTCAAGCGGTGTGAAAGAACTTTAGTGAAGATTTTATAAACCACTGATAGGAGGCTGATAGGTCTGTAGTTCCTGAGATCCTCAATGTCACCTTTTTTATGTAGCAGGATCATTGTAGCATTGTTCCAATCCTCAGGAATCTTCCCTTCATTAAGGCATCGAGTGAAAATTTGGGCGAGTACTGTTTCGATTTCTCCACTTGCTTCTTGTATGATGTCTATAGTAATTCCATCTTCTCCTGGAGCTTTCCCCCGCTTCATGTTCTTGATTGCATGAGCAACTTCTGCTGGGAGGACTGGAAGAACTCTGGTACCTTTCATGATGTCTGGAGAACATGTATCATCCCTTTCATATAATTTGGAGTAGAAATCTTTCACTCTTGTCAAAATTTCGCCTCTATTTCTTGTTATAGAACCATCTTCTTTTCTCAGAGCCATAATCTGTTTTCTTCCCTTACTGAGATGTCCCTTTGCTATCTTAAGGCTTTGGTTGTTTTCAATTGCTTTCCTCACTAGCTCACAGTTGAATTTCCTTACGTCTTCAGTGATACTTTTTCGTGTTGTCTTGCATAGCTCTATATATTCCACTTTGGAAGTCACATCTTCTTTAGTTGTCCTCATCTCTCTTCTTTTTTGCATCAACATTTTGGTTTTTCCTGATAATTTGTTCACATGCAACTTGTTCTTAGACCCAGCTAATTTTGTTGCTGTTTCCATTAGAGCTTTGGTTACTTTTCTGTTAACTTCCGAAATATCCACTTCTTCCGATGTTAGGCCTTCTAAAGCAGAGAATCTGTTCTTCAGTTCTAACTTGAAAGTATTATGGTGTTTTTTAAGGTTGGTTATGTCAATACATTTTGTTTGTCTTATGAGCTTGCCACGTTCCAGTTTAGTGTTGAGGTGCATCTTACATCTCACCAATCTATGGTCACTACCTGTGTTGAACTTGTTCAGCACACTGCAGTCTTCGATGACGAATTTTTTGTTACACATAATAAAATCAATTTCACTTGTCGTTCCAATTGGATGTCTCCATGTCCATTTCCTGTGTGGCTTTTTCTTGAAAAAGGAGTTCAAGATGAAAAATCCTTCTGACTCTGCAAACTCAACGAGAGTATTTCCACGCTGGTTTCTGTTGCCGTGACCGAATTTACCTACTGAAGTTTCATTCTGTTGCCGTTGCCCTATTTTTGCATTGAAATCTCCCATAATTATCTTCAAGTGCTGCTTACCTTTATTATTTAGATGACGAATTTCCTCATAAAATTCTTCAATTTCTTCTTCAGGATGACTTGTGGTGGGTGCATAAGTTTGAATAATCTGAGCCTGGTATCTTCTCGAGAGTTGGATAACGAGTCGTGCAGCTCTGTCAGAGGAACTTTCAACTTCTACAACTTTATCCTTCAGTTTCTTGTTTATTATAAATCCAACACCACTAGTTCTGCCAGTATCTGTCCCACGATAATAGAAGAGATGTCCACTTTTCAGTTCAATGAGATCTTCTCCTTTTCTCCTTACCTCACTTAGCCCGACGATGTCCCACTTGATCCTTTGTAGTTCCTCTTCCAATTCAAGAAGCCTTGAATCAGAAGATAGGGAGCGTCCGTTATAGGTAGCCAAGGTCAGCATCAAATGGCAGCCTAGTCCGGTCCTCCGGGGATTCTTAGCACCCTCTGCCTTCATGTCGCACTGGCCGCTGCCTTGGCCAGGTACATTCCAGCTGCCGGAGACTGAGGGCCAAGATTTAAGTTGTAGAGTCATTTTGGAGGTGTTTGGCCATAACTCACCACGCTGGCCAAGCGGGTTGGTGAGTGTGGGATAGCATTTCCTCTGATCCCGATGGTATAGTTATACCGCTATTGGCGGTCTTCTCATGCATACACTCCTGAATCTGATCCTCCCATGACTTCCTTGGCCTTCCTCTACCTTTCTTTCCTGCCACTTGGGATAAAACGATTTTCTTAGTAAGCATCTCATCACTCATTCTGTTAGCATGGCCAAACCAATGAAGCATATTAGCCTCCACCTTGCTAACAACATTTTGCTTCACATTACACAACTGCAACACATCTTCATTCCTCACACAATCAGAACGTGTCTTACCACAAACCCCCCGTAAGTAACGCATTTCTCCAGCACACAAACTTTCAAAATGTTTTATTTTGAGGGAAATTTACAGGGAACGAAAGCGGTAGGCGGCATGTGCCTTTACAATGCCTGAAATCGTAATAACAGGAGTCAGATATATACAACGTGTGTGCAATTCACATTGTGCAAGGGGTATATACAATGCAAGTGAAATAGATGAGCGGACTACAAAACATAATTACCGTAGTATGTATCCAAGAAGTGCGCTATTTACAGTATGAGAGGTGTATATATACAGCGAATGCGCAAGTTACAGTATGAGAGGTGTATATATAATGCAGTGCTAGTGAGATAGATGAGCGATAATACAACATAAGTGCAACAGTTCAGGGTGTGATAATGGAAAAGATGTACGTGAGACTGAATAAATGTACATTTTAGGCGAAGTATATACAGATGTGCGTGAAGCCATATAGGAACAGGGAACGAACTATGTGCAGCAACTGAGATATACATACAATGCAATAAGAATATAAATACAAATGACGCAGAACATAATGATGCAATTAAAAATCTGTACTATATACAAGATGTGTACAAAAAGTGCGTGACTGAGATACGCATGATGCAGACAGTAAAGAATGAGCTTGTATAACGGCTTCGAAACGGAGCATACACAGTACCAAGGAATATGTATATGTACAGAATGAACAGCGAAATATACAGGATGTGTATGTACAATTTATATGAGCAATATGACGAACGAATGAGCAGAAGATATATGACGAAATAAAAACATTGAATATACAGATACCATGTGAGGCACACAGAAGAAATTACTAAAAATATCACTTATTCAGAAAAGGGCACCACAAAGTAAGCGCACGTGAATACACTGCAAACACTAACAGTAAAAAGATAAACTGGAGGTGGGAATATGAAGAATGTACAGAAGAACTAAGTCTGACAAGCTTAGGGAGATACTCTCCGGATCCGGTGAGCCAGTCCAGGGTTCATCACAAAGATCAAAGCGGCGAAGGTCCCGACGTAGAGGATGGAAGTCAAATCAGAAGATGTAGGTCTGCAGAAGACCCGGAAAACCAGCGGTGTGATGCTGACCATACACTCAGGAACTGCAGGCTCTGGTCAGTGGCCCGGGCTGCGGTAAACGCCAATCGGGGCCTCGTGGTCAGCCGGTTGCGTAATTGCGCACAGAGGGTATCTCCTGCTTGAAGGAGCGTATAGGCGCATTAGAGGTATGGCGGAGTTGCAGATAGAAGCAATAAATCACATGCTTTGCGAGTACAAAAATGTATGCGCATGGCTCAGATAAAGGCGCCGGTGGCGAACAAGAAATCAGCAACGTGCTGTACGAAGATAAAGGCAGCTCCTCTTTGCCACAGAGACACTTGGCAACGGTAAAGGCTAGGTGTAGTAAAGGAAGGATCGCCGGGCAGTACTGGTAGATGTGTAGAACATCAGCATGCTCAGAACAGAAGATGCAGGTGGGTGCGGCTGCCAGCGGCAGCCGAAATAACGTGGCCGGCACTGGCAGGCGGCGGTGAAGGAAGAGGCAGTGAATATTCCTTTCATCTGGTGTCGAGATGGGTAAAGCTGTTGCCGACCACACACTCGGAAGAGCGGCGGGTGGCACTCCTGAAATGAGCCGGGGTGCGTGCGGCGATGGATCCTTAAGGAGAAAACGATAGAGAGTACGGACAGTGAAACTGGAGATCGGAAGAAATGAGCCACTAACAGGAAGAAAAAATGGAAGGGGAAGAGAAGCAGAAGAAACGAGAAAGAGGACAGCCGGAGAAGCGAGAGCAGGAAAAGGAGTAATGATCGAGGAGCGGAGATAATCGTAGAGTGCAAGAGAGGCTGAGGTGTGTGGAAGGAAAGGAGAGAGGTCGGAGAAGGGTTTCCATTTTAGGTCGGAGAAAACTAAGTCTCGGACGGATACGATCCCAGCGGGGAGCCAGGAAAGGTCAGTGAAATACGGTGCGTTGGAGGATGGAGGATGGAGGAGTTGAAGAGGGGTTCGGTTAGAAGTTCTGAGGTGGAAGCGGGTGGGGCACGGAGTAGTGGCAGAGAGCGAAGAAAGGAAAGCGCCTCCGAATGAACGGGGGAAAGACGAGAGCGGAGGAAAGAAAAGCGATCCATCAGTAGAAAAGTTGTTAATTTGAAACGGGGGTTCCGGGTAGAAATCATCACGTCTCGGAGAAGAGAGGTTGTGGATCTTGGTTCGCAGAGTAGACGCAGAAGGGATACTATCCGGTGTGTTTTGTAGAACTGGCGAACATCCAGGAGCGCAATACCACCAGTGGAGACCGGACGACTTAGAGTTGAGACTTGTATCCAATGATGAGCTGACCAGATCATAGAAGAAATGATTCGTGTGACTTCAGCAAGATAGTAAGCTGGTATGCGAGCAGCTGTCCACACATGAAGACAAGGAGACAGAAGATATGTACGAGCAAGGCGTGCCCGGGTGACGTAAGAGGTGCTGAACTGAGCTTTCCGCCAGAAGGCAGCCGATCGAGCAAGGCGATTACAAAGAGCAGCCCACGTGTTGTTTCGGGCAGCTATGGGAGCTCCCAGGTGTACACCAAGAAATTTCTGAGAAGAGGCAGTCCAGGAGGCGCCCCATGGGGAGTACGTCCTGGACTCCCAGGCACCACACCACAGGCCGGCACTCTTGGTAGTGTTGAGCATCGCTGAGGAGCAAGAAGAGTAGAGTGCATATACATGAGCGAGGGCATTAAATTTCGATTCCATCCGGACGCAGAAAGTCGCGTCGTCGGCGTAGGCGGAGTAGGTTATAGAGAAGTGCTTGGTGCATGCTGGGGGGAGGAAGAGCCGCAAGAAATGCACGATGTACTGTGCGTAGGAAAGGCTCGAACGCCAGAGCTAATAATTGGCTAGAAAGTGGACACCCCTGTCGTATTCCACGACAGAAAGAAATGGGTGCTGTCAGAAAGGCGGCTGTCTTGTCCTGAAAGACGGCGTCGCGATAGAGAGCAAGAATAGTTTTAACGAAGACAGAAGGAAAGCCAAAAGCGTGTAAAGTAGTTGAGAGAAATGAATGGGAGATATTATCAAAAGCTGCACGTTGGTCTAAATTTAGAAGGGGAAGAGATTCAAAATAAGCCCGGGCAAGATACAGAAGATCACGAAGGAGGTGAAGGTTAGTAGCGATAGAACGACCAGGTACCTTGTAGGACTGGTCGGAAGAGAGAAGATACGGAAGAACTTGATTTAGGCGGCGAGAGAGAATTTTAGTGAACAGTTTGTAATCAAGATTTATTAGTGAAATCGGACGGCAGTTCCCCAGGTCAAGGAGGTCACCCTTCTTAGGGAAAAGTACCATGTGAGCAAGAGTGAAGCCCCTCGGAAGGGAGATAGATGCAAAGGCAGAAGAGTAAGCAGCGAGAAGGAAAGGAAGGAGAGAAGGTAAAAAGATAAGATAAAATGATAGAGGGAGGCCGTCAGGACCAGGGACGGCTCGGGGATTGAGAGAGCAAAGTGCAGCCCTGAGTTCAGATGGAGAGATAGGCTACAGAAGAGAAGCGGAGAGGTGAGAGGGGACTTGAGGGAGAGAAGAAAGTAAAGTATTAGACGCAGAAGCAGAAGGTGGAGGGGTACCATTGTACTTGACGGAGAAGTATTGACGAACATGGGAGCAAAGCACATCTGGGTCCGAAGCCACATGACCGTCAGGCAGACGCAGCACACGGAGTCGATGAGAAGAACGGCGCTGATCCTTTAACGAAGACAAGAACTCAAAAGAGCAGTCTTCGGGAGACAAGTGCTGGCGACGAAGTCGTAAAATGGCCTGCCGGGCTCGAGGTTCCAGAATAGCACGTAGGTCTACCAAATATGCTGGACAGAGGGGGTGAGGGGCTCCAAGCTGGGCGAGAACTTGTCGGAGATTGCGTTCTTCCATGGTACGCAGATTGGCAACTGTGAACGAGTGGCTCTTGAGAAAGTGGAGCAGGTGTGACTTGACATCCAACCATTAACTTAATGCACATGATGCAGTGGACAGTCCAGGGTGATAAGAGTGAAGGAGTATCCGGACGTTAGAACACAAAGCCTGGTCTTCCAGGAGAGAGGTATCTAATGTCCAGGAGTGAAACTCGGAGCGTTGACGGAAAGAAGAGGTGAAGGTGGCCACAACGGCACAATGGTCAGAAGAGGCGGTGGGTAGATGCTGACAGTCCGTGACCACGGGCAGAAGGGCAGTGGTTGCGTAGAAACGGTCAAGTCTAGCGGAAGATGACGAGGTGGCAGCTGAGGACCTCCACGTATAGGAGACCGTTGTAGGATAAATTTGACGAAAGACGTCCCGAAGATCAAACTCCGTGATGAGGGAGTGTAATTGCTCCACAAGACGTAAGCGAATTTCCTTATGAATTGGAGCACGATCAAGATCAGGGTCAAGCGTGCAATTAAAATCGCCGCCGATCAACACGTGATCCGACGGCAACGTTGACTGAAAAGCTGAACGGGGCGCCATGAAAAGGAGGGTGTGATGTTGAGGTGTACACGGGACGTAGAGGTTGAAAACGAGATAACGACGCTCGTCCAGAACAAAGGTAAGGCGCTGTAGCAAGTCACAGCAGAGATGCTGCACCGTCACTGAAGATAGAACTTGACGGAACTGAGTGCGGATTCTGATGGTCAGACCGCCGATTGTAGAGTGTCGGAAAGCGTGGTGGAACTGATAGTTCCACGTACGCCATCGATTGAAAGGCGTCGTAGACAGGCAATTCGTCTCTTGGAACAGAAGAATGTCTGCTGTGAGGTGATGGAGATCCTCCCGAGCAAGCGAGTTCGCCAGAGGGGACCCAAACCCCCTACAGTTCAGTGTCGTTATCTTGAACGAAAATGTCCGACGGCGGTTCAAGGAGCTTATCAGCGGCTCGTTGAAGCCGAGAGAGACGATCTCCGACTTTCTTGAGACATCCGATTTCGCCGAACGATGTGGATGGTAAAGCTTGAAGGTGATATCGAACAATCGACACTTGCGTCATAGTTGCTGCAAGCTCCGTGAGATAGGATTGGAGAAAATCATGAGACATGGTTTTACTACGAGGACCGATGAGATAGGAGTATAACTCCGCACCAGAAATTGGTGTCTGTGGTAGTGAGGAATCCTTCAGTTGCTGTATGAAATCCTCTAGAGTAAGTGGGACCAGTGTGCTGTCGTCAGAGTCGGAGATGGAGATGCTAGAAGCGTCAGATGCGAGGAAACGACTTTCCGAGCGATCACGTCCTCCTTGAAAGGTGGGAGATGTGCCTGTCTTCTTATTGCGACGTCGAGTAGCCCGACGACGCTTCGAGCGTACCCTCTGTTGCTCGGGACTAAAGGCAGGATTGTCTGACACTGTGAAGGCATCAGGCGCAGCGACCCCATTATCGGGCTCTGAAGAGTGCTGTGGAGTAATTGTAGAAAGCAGAGGAGAGTTCAACTGGTCTCCGGTCGAAGAATTCTCCTGCTGTGGGCATGTTTGGAGTGTAGAAGCTGAGTTGGAAGTGGAAGGTTGCGACGAGGTCACGCGTTGGCCAATGGCTTTATGCATACTTTCGGAATAACTCGACTGTCGCTGGTGAGAGGCGCCAGAAGACGATGCCGAGGGTCCAGTTGACCGTTGAGTAGGCTGTACTGAAGATTTGGAGGCAGTAGCTGCCCGATGAGGGCATAGCGCACTAGGGTGACCAGTGCTCTTACATACCGAACAAAAGGTGTCCACAGTGACGTCAATGCGCCTAATATGAGTGTCACAGCGTACATTGAGTACCAATGGAACACGTAACATGGCTTCCTCCGAGGGAAATATCACTCGTACGTTACGGCGATATCCTAAGAGATAACGGTCCTCAGGGACTCCCGGAAAGGAAGAGTACGTGATGACCGATCCGACAGTACGTCCGTAATTCTGAGCGACGGAGAGCAATAGGTCGTCGGATACTTCCGGAGGAACAGGGGCAAAACTGATTGTAGTAGGTGCTTATGTGAGTGGGGTCGCAAGGAGATGGCGATCGCCGATGAAAATGCCTTCGGTCGGAACTCGAAGAGCGAAGGCAGGAGTCGCAAGATAAGCAATTACTTGACTGGTTCTTCTACCCACGTGAGTAACAGCCCCTTTTGGAACAATTTGTCGAAGGGCAGCGCTGTACGCCGTCAGCTTTGTGTTTGGAGGGGGGCTGCGGAAAAATACACCCAGCCCGATTTTGTCAAGAAAAAGCTGACCTTGAGGGCAAGTAGGCAGAAGCCATCGCTTAGACCACTGCGCCACCGGGGCGGCTCACCACTCTTCGTCAGATGGGAAGGATATGGCTCCATTGGCAAGGCAACTTTTTCACGCTGCAGAGAGGAGGGGCTTATCAAAGGAAGCCCTCCATTGGCGGATTGCTGCTGAGCAGATGATAGGGATAAAGAGTCACTTCCGGAAGTGAGGATGGAAGCTCCGCTACCTCCGGAAGTCGCCATTAGCAATGGCGATAAGATTACGAGCTTTGGCCAACTTGACCAAAGCAGGAAAATGAGGAATACAACACAGAAATGGCACTTACCGACCTGGTAAATGAATCAGAAGTAGGACGGCACCTTCACACACGCTGCACACACAAAATTAGGAGCTGTAGACTCGGAAATTATCACAAACGGAACAAAATACGAGCACAAAGTAAACAACGACTGTCGTCCAGCACACAAACGACTTCTATATCTCTTTATATTTCTTCTGTAGTACCCAGGTTTCACTGCCATACATCAGAGTAGGAACAATTACACTTTCATATACAGCCATGCGGAACTCTCTTGAGAACCTATCATTCCTGTGAAACCCTCCCAAAGCAGCCATGATTTTCAATGAAGCATTCCCTCGCCTACTAATTTCACCATCCAATTTGTTCTGTCTGTCAAACACGCTTCCTAAATACACAAACTCGTTCACCTGGTCAATCACTGTGCCCTTTAGACATATATTTCATTCAGTACTATCAGTTCCTCTCCCCAAAACCATAACTTTGGTTTTTCCCTTATTTATACTCAGTTTCAATTCCATGCAAACTTCGTACATCCGAGACAAAATACCCTGCAACTCACTTTTGCTCTCTGCCAACAGCACAGTGTCATCAGCATACAGCAATCTGCACACACGGATTTCACCAAGACATAAACCACTATTATCTATTTTGGCATCACGCATGCACACATCCATAAATATATTAAACAGCCATGGTGACACTACACAACCTTGTCTGACTCCTGCACCAATAGAAACCCATTTTGATTAAACACCATTTACTCGTACACAAGCTCTACACTGCTAAGTAGATTCCCGGTAACACCATTCATTCAATACCTTTCACAAAAGTGTCCTATTTACTCGGTCATAAGCTTTCTCTAAATCTACGAAGGAAACAAAAACTTTCTTACCAACAGCCAGATACTTTTCAATCATTATGCGTAATGCAAAGATTTGGTTACTGCAGCCTTTACCAGGCAAAAAAACCACTCTGAACATCCCACACTTTCTCTGTTGTAAGACCTCGTACTTTTTCAATAAAGACCTTACCAAAGACTTTCCCTGGCGCACTCAGTAGGCTAATACCCCGATAGTTCTTGCAGTCAGTCTGATTGTCTTTTCCCTTATACAAGGGAACAATGATAGCATGCTTCCAATACCGAGGAACCATTCCTAACTCCCAGAACAACTGGCAAATTTCAGTTAACCAGTCAGTTACAGAGTCACCACCATATTTCAATATCTCAGCAGTTATGCCATCAACTCCTGGAGCCTTACCATTCTGAAGATAATTTAGAGCTTTACACACCTCTTCTCTTGATATCTCATCTGTGCTTTCACCCTTAACTGTGACATCATCTGCTTCTGCCTCTGAATCACCTTTGTTTTCCTGATCTAATAACTCACAGAAGTATTCACCCCATCTTTCACTTAACTCATTGGGCTCCCATATCATTTCCCTGATTCTATTTTTTACACAGCTTACAACTTTGTTTCCCCTATTTTTCTTAATTCTCATGTACTTCCACAAAGTCTTTCTATCTTTCCAAAAAGCCAATTCATGCTTTTTCACCTTCTCCTTCCTATCTTTTGCCTTACTCTGGGGAACAATCTTAGCAACTTCACGCTTCTTACAGCTATATTAATCCGCAGAAACTCTACCTTGCAGCATCCCCAAATACGGTTCCTTCTTTCACTTTACTGCCTCTTCAAACTCACTTTTCTACCAAACATCACCTCTATTGTTACTCACTATTGTGGTGCCACAGACCTCTTCAGCAGCAGTGACAACACAGTTTTTAAAACATTCCCACTTCTTTTCTACATCCCTCTCACAAGACTTCAGCTCCTTCAGTCGTCCTCTGAGAAAGTCGGAATAACGCCGAAGATCTTCAAGGAGCCTTTCAACCTTTATTCTTTCCATCCTGGGCCTCTTCCTACTCCTTTTCCTCCAACAAACATTCAGTTTCACTCGTGACACTACCAAGTAATGATCAGAACCAACATCCGCACCTCTCATCACACGAGTGTCAACAACTAAGTGTTTCAGACGTTGATCATAGACAACAATATCTATCACACTCTTTTGACCAAGAGTATGATTTTCCCTAGTATATGTGTAGATATATTTGTGGTTGAAAAACGTATTAGATACACACAAACCATTCTCAATGCAGAGTTCAATTAATCTTTCAGCATTATCATTCACACAAGGATCATTAAACTTTCCCAGAACATTGTCAGAAATCGCATCCTGCACACCTACTCCAGAATTGAAATCCCCTGCTATTATAACTTTCTCTTTGGCACCAAACTGGCTCAAAACAGCTTTTAGATCATTCCAGAAATCTTCCTTCCTATCAAAAGGTTCCGAGTCACAAGGAGCCTACATACACTACAACAATTACTATTATCTGAAGTTTCACTTTCAAACTAATCCGAAGAATTCCCTCACTTACGCAGCTATGGTGAATCAAGTTGTTCTTCATCTTTTCACTTAAAATCACACCTACACCAGCCTGTTCTCTCGCATTATCCAATACACCAGACTGCACACTCACCGTTCCATTCACTCCTTTTATTCCAATTTTCCTCTTTTTGGTTTCACTTACACACAGCACATCCAGTCTACACTTATTCATCTTGCCATTTATACCTCTAGTATTCCATACACCAATCTTACACTCACTCAGCCGAGATGTCTTTCTCATACGCCGTTTAGAAAGTCCAGGTGGATTCCGTGGTGGACCGTCCTTCTCAAGTGTAGTAGGTCCACCATATCCCACACTTGAGTCTGGATATTGATTTTTTTTTGTCTTTTTAATCAGGTAAGTACATCAGTGTGGGGGATTAGACCACAGCCGACGGTTCCAGTTGGTCATTCAACCTAAGGATTCTGGAACAAAACCCAGTGAGTTGGGGTCTTTTCGCCAATGTAACACAGAACCAGCGGGCACCTCTCCAAGATTCACAGAGACACTTGTTGCTCTTATATGTGCCATTGTTCCCACGGAGCGCCCTTAGGAGGCAAACCCATCTCTCACTAAGATCGCCCGCAATGGAATAAATCGTATAACAAATAAATCATAAATCATATACAGCAGACAGACTTTGGTTAATTGGGATACATCAGGGCCAGAACACTTTGGCCCAGTTTACCGGGTGCCCCGATTATGCGAATCTTTTCCGAAAGAGTTAATTTGGGACGTTCTTCAAGAATTGCCCCAAATCAATGGCTGCCCCAATTGTGCGAAGCTTTTTCCAATGAGTTAATTGGGAATGTTCCTTAACAATTACCCCAAATAAATGGCTGTTCCAATTCTGCGAAGCTTTTCCCAAAGAGTTCATTTGGGATGTTCTTCAACAGTTGCCGCAATTATGCGAAGCTTTTCCCAAAAAGTAAATATGCCACGTTCTTCAAGAATTGTTCTAATTAGTCGACCGACGTAGCAATGTATAACGTATGAGTGGAGCAGTAAGTAGTAAAATTCGGAGCATGATGGGTGAACGGAAAGATTTATCAGACTTTGATTGTGGGAGCTCGGCGAGCGGATACCTCGATTTCTGAAGCGGCTGGACTGATGGGTTGTTCGGGAGCCGCCGTAGTTAAAATGTATCAGGACTGGCGTGAAAATGGTCAAATAACGACCCTGGGGCAAAGCTGCACAGTGCAGTGAAAGATTGATGTGAGGAGTGAGCTCTTGGTCCTATGACTCGTACAGGCCAACAGACTCACCAATGTACAACAGTTCACTATCCAGTACAACAGAGTTCAAGCAGGAACAGTATATGTCGTGACCATGTGTCGCACGCATGCGCTACAATAGCAGACGACATCCTCTCCTAACCACGGTTCATCGGCGCAAAAGACTCGCCTGGTGCAAGGAACATGCAAGTTGTACGTCGGATTACTAGAAAAAAGGGTCATGCTCTGACGAGTCGCGTCTTTTATTGCACCCTGCGGAACTGGCTGAGTCGCACAATTACTGCAGATTGAAGAGCGGCACAGTCTGACGGCAAAACATTTCATTTCACCTCTTTCTCGAAATCCTCGATGGGGTTTAAATCCGGGGAACGTGCAGGCCACTGAAGCACAAAAAGATCCTTCTAAATGTTCCTGGGCCCATTCGGTGACAATGCGAGCCTTGTGCGCGGAAGCGTTACTCTTCTGGAATGTCCAACTGCTGGAGAACAAATTGTATCCATAAATGGACAAATTTCTGTTCGGATATGCTGTTGTGTTCAGATGTCCTTCGATGCGTATCATGGGACCTAACGCATGGCAGGAAAACGTTTCGTACACCCGCACCCACACACCGCCTCCTGCTTTGACACCTGACAGGATGGTACCATGGACTCATGTTGCTTTCGCCAAATTTGGATCCTGCCATTCATATGATGCAGAAGGAACCTCGATTCGTCCATCCAAGCCACCCTTTCTAGTCCATAGTGGTCGAGTGTCGATATTCCTGCGCCGACTGGAGGCGCGCTTTCGTGTTCTGCTCTAACAAAGTCGGCACTCGATATGGTCGTCGGCTGTTGCAGCCTGTTCGCGACACCTTCCGATACGAGGTGCATTCGGAGATAACCCTCTAATGTTGCTTCCGCAGAAATTGGCCAGATTGCGGCCAATGTGTTCGCTTGCACGATTCACGCTAGTCTCCTTTGAACCATCTTAACCAGAAGCTGCTCTAGTCCACAGAATCGCCCATTTGCTGGAAGGTTTTCGCGTAATGCACTGTTCACGGTGAACTGTTGCTACGTTTGTGGACGAAAACCCCAGGAGGACGTCTATTCCGAAGATGCTCGAACCGTCACGTCTGGCAACAACTGTCATTCACGTTTCACATTCAAAGCCCCTCGGATCACTGGTTTTGCCCATTACGAACCTCAACTGAACGTGACTGACTTATCTTTTGCTATCTTAAGCCGCCCATCACGCTCGTTGGAGCATATTTATGTAAACAGGGCGGATGTGTATTCAATAAACTGGCATCTCAGTGTATGTCGAAATCCTTCCAGGAGCGTAAATATAATGAGATCAGGTATAGAACAAAAAAATCCCGAACCCTCTTCCCTAACCCTATCCTAAATAGGAAGTTATCCATTGGAATTTTATAACCACCCAAATAACAATCGCATTCTAAAATAGGCGTAAAATTACTGGAATGTAAATACCATCCGTTGTAATAACCCCATTCTAAACGTGAGAGGAGTCATTGGAATTAACCATCATCGAAATGATAAATGCATTCTAAATAGACTCATGTTCATAAAAAACAGGACACCTGAAATGAGTCCATCTACGATCTTGATTTTTAAGAAATGGGAAATATTATATATCATTCTCTGCAGCAGCTATTGAAGAAGGTATCTCGAAATGTTTACTAGAAATCTGTCTTGATTGTATTTTTTCATTCTTCATGACGAATTATGTAGTCTCTGGGGTTTTGTAGCGTATGAGACACAAGGGGTTAAAATGATCAAAAGAACGACAAGCAAATTTTCTTATTGTTGTAATGTGCTGTCTAATTTCATTCATCCACCCTTTTTTTATGTAGTTTTTGGGTCTTCTGGTTTCCAATTAAATGATTGTGGTGAAAAAGAGGTAAAAACGGTTAGATGACAAGAAGGCACAGGATAATTTGCATATGGTGTTTGAAACATGTAGCATCAGGTTCTCGTAATTTACGCTGGGTGATGTTTGCCATGCGCATCCTCAGTCAGTGTGATGATGATGATAGTTGACATCGATTAATTTCTTGGTTGTTGGAGGGTTTTTTGGATCTTTCCGATTATATCCCGAAATAGCTTGTTTCCAAGGTAATAGAATATGGAGTGGAGTTTCATCGTCGCAGCATATATTTTCGTATTTGTGAATATATAGGCTTTCAGTGAGTAAGGAAGAAAATTTGGAACGTGGGGTGGCTAGTAGAGTAGATTCGTGCCAGTATGGGTAATGTGTGCCTTCATTCGTTAACGGTGACAAAGCCGTCGCCTGGGATCCTATTTTACATTGTATTTGTGTTCAGCCAGTCTGATCTGTAACGAACGAAGAGTGGAGCCTATGTATACGCGATCCAGGTTAAAAGCGTCAACTGACTTTAATGGGACACTGTAGACCCCATGCTTACTAGATCTCTCAGTACGATCTCGGTCATTTTTAACAAGAGATATTACGTTGCTGGTTTGAATTCCAAAGCCTATATTAACTTGATGACCTGCATTTTTTAAGATATTAATCAAACTAGGTATATAAGGCATAGAACCTAGTATCTCTTATCACGACGCTCACTATGTAGAGTGGTGAGTGTCGATCTCGTAACACCATGCAGCACCTTGTTTATTGTAGATTCAGGATAATCATGGGCTTTAGCTATTTGATAAATCCTTGAAATTTCAACTTGTCGTAATCTTCGTGTGGATGAATGGGTGAATACTCGTCGTACCAAGAAATAAAGAGATGAAAGTTTATAATTGAGCGGATGGGCTGAGTCCATAGGTATTAAGGCAGCGGAAGCAGTCGGTTTGCGATATACTGAGAAGTTGAATTTCTGCGTTACGGGTTTCTGATAATCTTAAAGTCGAGGAAAGGTAGTTCAAAATTACTTTCCATTTCTATGGTGAATTTAAAAGTAGGAGAATGTGAAGATAAGAGTTCAGCAAAATGGAAAGTAATTATTAGATTTCAACTCAAATAAATATTATCAGATTTCAATTCAAATAAATATTATCAGATTTCAATTCAAATAAATATTATCAGACTTCAACTCAAATAAAGTATTGTTGTGTCACTTCATGGGACAGCATTCCAAAATCAGATTTCAACAATGGATTTGACTACTTCCATTACCCATTTTCAACAATGGATTTGACTACTTCCATTACCCATTTTCAACAATGGATTTGACTACTTCCATTACCCATTTTCAACAATGGATTTGACTACTTCCATTACCCATTTTCAACAATGGATTTGACTACTTCCATTACCCATTTTCAACAATGGATTTGACTACTTCCATTACCCATTTTCAACAATGAATTTGACTACTTCCATTACCCATTTTCAACAATGGATTTGACTACTTCCATTACCCATTTTCAACAATGGATTTGACTACTTCCATTACCCATTTTCAGCAATGGATTTGACTACTTCCATTACCCAATTTCAACAATGGATTTGACTACTTCCATTACCCATTTTCAACAATGGATTTGACTACTTCCATTACCCATTTTCAACAATGGATTTGACTACTTCCATTACCCGTTTTCAACAATGGATTTGACTACTTCCATTACCCATTTTTGTTACACAGTCTCAAGATGTGCGGGATGATTTGGAAAATGAGGAAAGGCCCGGACACCGAATTGCACTGCGCACGTCTGAATTCATTGAGAAAGTTCGTGAAAGGACAAAAACGTGATCGTTGTGTGATTTTGACGATGCTACAATGTGAGCTTGGTGTTAATAAGGAGACAATTCGTCAAATTTCAGTGCAAGGTTGAGGGGGGCAAGATTGTGCTCGTTTTGTTCCGCATGCTTTGTCAGACAACTAGAAACATGCACGAGTAGAATCGTCCCCAATTTAGGGTTGCGGTTCCAGGAAAGGGAAAGAGCCAGTGCCGTAAGACAAACACAACATCCATAGCTCACCGCGGTCCGAACCCGGACCCATCTCGGACGAATGGTCAAGAGCTATCGCTTAGACCACTGCGGCACCAGGACGGCGGCACAAAAGACATCCTGGAGACTGCAGAAGCAATGCAACATTTTCTCCAAAGCATTGTGGCACGTGAGGAGACATGGTGTTTTCGTTTTAACCTTGAAACGAAGCGTTAGAGTGCTCAGTGGAAGTCGCCACAGTCACCCAAAGAAACGGTTATGTTACAAATGTCCAAAATCAAGACAATGCTTGGGGGATTTTACGACATTAAGGGAATTCTGCATCACTAGTTCATTCCTGAAGGTACAACTGTCACTGGCAATGTTTACACATCCACTTTGGAATGATTGTGGAAGAGGATTGTTCATCTCAGGCCTAAGTACAAAACCAGGCAACAGTTCCTTCTTCACAGTAATGCAACCGCACACAAGGCAGTCACTGTACAGACATTTCTGGCACGAAAACAAGTGTGTGTATACTCAACCATGGCCCCTATTCTCCAGATTTGTCACCGTACGACTACTTTCTGTTCCCTAAATCAAAGCTGCCTTTAAATGGAAACGTTTTTCAAAGCATTGAAGACATACAAAGAATTGTGACATCAGCTCTTCACTCCATTCCAAAAGATGACCTCTGCAAGTCCTTCCTTTCGTTGGCTTATCGCGCCACTTCTTGTATTAAACCATTTGCTTCGAATAAAATATATTCACATAATTTTTCCTGCTTTTCCATTTTTTTAATTCAGTCTCATCACTTAATTGCCGCACTGTGTAAAATAAGTTATCCTCTTTTTCGAATTTCGAACATAATGGAAGAAGAGTAGTATGTACACAGGTTTGCTGCTTGGAAGTACAAGATTTTTACTGGGTAGTTTGGATGAATATTTAAACCACAAAACTTGAAAAAGTCGGCTTTAATCGGAATATGTTGTGTGCACAAAATGCTTTCCAAATTGTTTCTCCACTTAAGTAATATACATGTTACATGTGAATAAGTTTTATCTTTCTCGGTAGAGTTAATTTTTAGGTTCTCGGCCAATTATCACCAAGAGATTTTTCAAGAACAGCGCTGTCACGTTCAGAAATCCTCTTACATAGTTTTTCTTCCACGATTCCTTTTATAAACATTTTCTTCAACAGCTTCATTTAAACCAAGCTTTGGTTACTAATTACGAAGGTAAGGGGAAAAAACAAAACTCTTTACGAAGATAAGGGAAAGAAAACAAAAATCCTTACGTCTGTTTTGTATAACTGAAACCAAAATCTTCTTGGCACGAGATAAAAAAACTAGCGTTTCCAGAATTGCATTATTTATGTAGAAGCGAGTGTAAGGCTTTGCTGGTCTTAATTTACATGTTTTTTCAACTACATACCACAACGACATTTTGTAAGGCAAACAACTTGTTGGAAGGCTATTTATTTTTTCCTCATCCGAGGGGTATGCGCATTACATTTTAATGATACCGCTTGCTCCCGCCAGAGTTATGACACACACAGTTTTTAACATGATTAAAATACCAGGAATAAATTTTTTCAAACAAAATGCCGCCGTTCTGTGTAATGCTCTTCTTGTGATCGTTTTCTTCTTAAGCGGAATTACAGGTAAAAATATTATTTTTGCCTGTAATTCCGCTTAAGAAGAAATTAATGTCAAATTGTCAAATTGCGTTGCTGTGGTTATACTCTTCGTTTTTTTCTCTTGTGATTCCTGCTGCTTAAAGGCCATTCTAAAGTCGACCGAATAAGATGCACAGATTGCTACTCATTCCGCTATCTTGATTTCAGAAGGACAGAAACTTATTGCATATGTTACATTTGAAGACATTGTGGTATAAGGACTCATTGTAAAGAGAAGAGCGAAACATTCAGAAGCTTGACGTGCTACTCAGCTGACTAATCCTTCGGTCAATGACCAATCAGGAATGACATCGGCTGCCGAGATTACATGCGAATGACTTTTGGGAGATTATGTAATGTGTAGATCCTTTTCATGGGTAAGGAAATTAGTTTCCTTTTAACAAAGACTTTTCCTCTCTAATGCTCAACCATTCTCTCTCTCCCCTTCCGTCTCTTGTCCTCTCACTTTCTCCCGCTCTCATGCTTCGCGAATTCTTTCCTTAAATATATAATAATAAAATTTACTTGTCTGTCTGTCTGTCAGTCGCCTAGAGATATCTTCCTAGTAACGCGTTGGGCCACTTCTTGTCCTAATGAAGGCGACCACACGACGAGGCATGAACTCCTCGAGCTTACGAAAATGTGCTGCGTGTATCGTCATCCATACCCCTCCAAAGCTGTCCATATTCGCTCAGGTTCGTAGCCAATGGGACACTTGCCCGAACGACCGTATCCCAAAGATGTTCCATGAGGTGTAAATCAAGACTTCTATGTGGTCACTGAAGCGTTTCTCATTCACTACAATGCTCTTGTAACCGAGCCGTAGAGAAGTGGTGAGACGTACTACGGAGGTAAAGCACATATCAAGACGACAAATCTGCAGCGATACATTCCGTCCGTGTAGCTTAGTTGGGAGAGCAACTTACTCCGGAGAGAGGAGGGTGCAGATCTCCATCACAGATAAACTTGTGTTTTCACAGTGGGACCAGTGGAGTGGACAATTATCTTGCTGGAATATGCCATATTCGCAGGCCTTACTGAAAACATTGTGAAATTCTTGGAACTTGTCTTTGAGACACTGGGATGATAAACGCACCTGATTTAAATTACATCACTGCGAGTCAATTTCAATTGTTTCCTTTTTCAAACTGCCTTTTCCGCTAACTGAAAGCATTGTTATACATGCTCCTGATGAAGACATAACTGTGGTTATGTCGTGTACAGAGCCTTATTGTTTTGCAAGTTTCTTAGCTTACTTATGCCTTTCTGTGTGTAAAATAACAAATCGACGTTTCCAATCAACATTCTTATTGTAAGTTCTGTTTGCTGATTAACTGATTCTGTGGGCCTCTTAATAATGCTCTATATTTAAAAGTGTTTAGTTCATGACAATTATAGAAGTACATAGGGTAGCTTGTAATCTTACAACTTACAGCTTCTACCAGCTAGAGTTAAATTAAACCTTTAACTTTCAACAAGTAACTTAAATCTTCACATTTTCACAGGGACCAAAACAATATTTAAACGACTTTGAAAGAGGCATGGTAGTGAGCAACGGTGGGAAGATGGAAGCATACAGTGCCCACGACACAAGACCAGATGAGGTTCCCCCACCCGTCCACAGTCTTCAGTAAGTACATTTGTCACCACTAAATATTGTCAAATTAATTTAAAAGTTAATTTAATAAATGGGACACTGCGGAGAAAAATAGGAAATTACATCTACTTTTATTGAATCTTAATATCACGAAGGAAATTCGCGCTTAAAAATATAGATGGGTAAGTAAAACACTATTTAATACACTGGCGTGCAAAAATTAAGGACCAGACGGTTTTTCAAATGTAACGTCGTGCAAAAGTGCTCCACATCGACTCAAATCATACCATAAGATCCCCAAGATGTAAGAACATGGGACAAGTGAGCAAAACCGTCCAAACAAGGAATCCAAAGGATACAAAGGCACTTTATTGAAAAGGTAGCTTTGAGCTCAACTGGACAGAAGACAGAAACGTCTATGTGACAGGCGGCTGCCAAGAAAAATCCAATCTTTAGTAAGGGATATGATCACCCCTGACTGCGTTGCAGGATTTACAACGTCTGTCCATGCTGAAGACGAGGTTGTCAAGGAGCTGTTGAGGCGTCGCGGCCCATTCCTCTTGTAGCGCCAATCGCAGCTGCAAAATCGTTGCTGGCGGCAGGTGCCGTGCTGCCAAGCGTCTCCCGAGAAGGTCTCACACGCGTTCGATTGGATTTAGGTCCGGGGACCTTGCGGGCCAATCCATGCGTTGAATATCTTCACTCTCCGACAGCTCTGTGACAGCCACTGTACGATTATGTGTAGCGTTGTCGTCCATGAAGAGGAACTCAGGACCCACAGCACCTCTAAACAGACGCACGTGAGGCAGGAGAACCTCGGTACAATAGCGGACACCAATGACTGAACCTCCTTGGAAGATGTGGAGGTCAGTACGGCTACCAAGCATGATACTTCCCCAAACGAGAACTCCTCCACCTCCAAACCGGTCCCTTTCGATGATGTTGGAGGTCTGATTGCGTGTTCCCTGCTCTCTCCAGATGTATATACGTCAAGAATCGCTCGTCAGACTAAATCGGCTCTCATCCATAAAGAGAACTCGACCCCATTGCTGATCTGTCCAGTTCTTGTGTTCCTGGCACCACAGAAACCGCCGTCTCCGATGAGCAGGCGTTAATGGCACACACCGTACTGGTCGTCGTGCAAATAGACCACCTTTGTGCAGCCTCCTGGCCACGGTAAAACGCGATAACTGACGTCCAGTTGTCTGTTGCATGTGCCTTGCGATTACTCCCGCTGTTTTCCGTCTGTCTCTTCTCGGCTGTATGACAATATACCGGTCGTAAGCCGCCGTGGTTGCTCGTGGACGACCACTGCTAAACTCTCGGACAGCGATTCCTGTCGTTTGAAATGCTCTCCAAGCTCGTGAAACGATGCTGTGAGCGATCCCGAACTCCTCGGCCACACTAGTCACACTTCGACATTCTTCCAACTTCCCAATGAATGACGCGACCTCGGGTAAAGTCATCCAGATGTCGTCTACTGGATTGCCTGTTGGCCATATCACACGATGGCAGCAACTCGACGTCGTTCAAACCGATGTACACCGTGCAATAACTTTAACCGAATTGCTGAGCGTACACCGCCCGTGTGCTTTATACCCTTCCGACACCCCCCCCTTACGTCATGCTGCATATATGCGCATGCCCTACCATACAGGACCCTAGTCTATCTCCTGAGTGGTGGTCTTTCGGTCCGTTCTGCCTGCTCGTTCCGCTGTTATGCTAATTTCTCCTCTTTGTCCTTAATTTTTGCACACCAGTGTAGTTTCGTATTGCCAGTGCTTTTTTTCTGGAAGAAAAGGTGCCGGTACTCACCATGAAGATGTTATTACCCCAACTTCCACACTTTTAACATATCCTCCGATATACCCTCGTCGTCTCTAGATCGCTTCTTGCTTTTGGTATCAACTGCAGAATGACGACCTCGGAACAGCCATGAGTCCACATATTTGCTAGGGTTGAACTGAGTGAGAGAAGGTCCTACTATCCTAATGAACATCAGTGCAGAAGTTGTCCGTACAAGCAGAGATGACCTAGATGAAGTTACTATAAGATTCATCTGAGAGAAACCCCTTTCACATTCACTGGAAGATATTGCAATTGTGCTCAAAGTGTGCTTTAGATGAAATAGTATGCCCGGGACTTTATTTACTTGAAGATACTCACGGAAATCTCGAACTGCTTCTCTTTCATTTAAACAGAATTTGCGTGCTAACTTTCTAATTTCAGCTTCACCAAATGCCAGATGCTTACTAGGATTTTCTGGCCAATACTTAGAATCTAAAATCTTGGCGCATTCAGGCAAATCAGCATCGTCTTCTTCAAGCAAACGCTTTCCAACAGCCTCTTTCAGACTTTTATATGGTGTCACGTCAATTCGTCGCGTGCGTCAATTCGTCGACTACGACAATTCGTCTCGCGTCAATTCGTCGCGCGTCAATTCGTCGACCACGACGATTCGTCGCGCGTCAATTCGTCGCGGACAAATTCGTCGACTACCTCAATTCGTCGATTACGTCAATTCGTCGCGTTTACAGATTTTGGTTACATACAAAACGAATCCAGGAAAACGTACGATTTCGAACGTCTTGCTCCCTGATCAAATTTATAAAGTTTGGACACGCAGACAGGATAGGAATATTACGTTTTTCTTTGGCACTAAAAATATTAGACGGTAGACGGTTTTTGGAACGGGGCAGGGCCCGGTTGGACAGAGCCCCCCATATACAAAATTTTCGTAAAATCTACAGTTTTCAATTCAGAACCACCAAATCTGGTATACTATCTCGTGGTATTCTAACTTAGACTGTAGACGGTTTTGGGAAGTGGTTGGAGAAGGGGGGGGTTTAGCCCCCGCCCCTTCCCTACAGAAATGCCGTAAAATATAGTTTTCAATTTAGAACTACCAAATTTGGTATATTATCTCATGGTACTCTAACTTAGACGGTAGACGGTTTTGGGAACGGGTCAGGGGCCCGGTTGGTCAGAGCCCCCATACACAAAATATTCGTAAGATCTAGAGTTTTCAATTCAGAACCACCAAATCAGGTATCCTATCTCATGGTACTCTAACTTACACGGTTGCCAGTTTTTGGAACGGGTCAAGGCGCGGGGAGGCAGCCCCCCCCCTACATACAAAATTTTCGTAAAATCTCGTTTTCATTTCAGAACCATCAAATTTGCTATCATGAAACTCTAACTTAGAAGCTAAACGGTTTTTGGTAGGGGTTGGTGCCCGCGGGTTCGGAGCCCCCCCCCCTCATAAAAAATTTCTTAAAATCTACAGTTTTCATCTTAGAACCACCAAATTTCGTATACTATCTCATGGTACTCTAACTTTGACGCTAGACGGTTTTTGGAAGGGGTTGGAGCCCGCGGAGTCGGGCCCCCCCCTCATAAAAATTTCGTAAAATCTACAGTTTTTATCTTAGAACCACCAAATTTGGTATACTATCTTATGGTACTCTAACTTAGTCGGCAGACCGTTTTTGGAACGGGTCAAGGCCCGGGGGTCAGAGCCCCCACATACAAAATTTTCTTAAAAACTACAGTTTTCAATTCAGAACCACCTAATCTGGTATACTATCTCATGGTACTCTAACTTAGACGCTAGACGGTTTTGGAAGGGGTTGGAGCCCGGGGGTCAGACCCCCGAATAAAAACTTTTTCGTAAATACTACAGTTTTCAATTTAGAACCACCAAATTTGGTATATTATCTCATGGTACTCTATCTTAGACGCTAGAAGGTTTTTTGAAGGGGTTGCAGCCCGGGGGTCGGCCCCCCTCATAAAATTTTGTAAAATCTACAGTTTTCATATTAGAACCACCAAATTTGGTATACTATCTTATGGTACTCTAACTTAGACGCTAGACGGTTTTTGGAAGGGGTTGGAGCCCGCGGGGTCGCCCCCCCCCTCATAAAAATTTCGTAAAATCTACAGTTTTTATCTTAGAACCACCAAATTTGGTATACTATCTTATGGTACTCTAACTTAGTCGGCAGACCGTTTTTGGAACGGGTCAAGGCCCGGGGGTCAGAGCCCCCCACATACAAAATTTTCTTAAAAACTACAGTTTTCAATTCAGAACCACCTAATCTGGTATACTATCTCATGGTACTCTAACTTAGACGCTAGACGGTTTTTGGAAGGGGTTGGAGCCCGGGGGTCAGACCCCCCGAATAAAAACTTTTTCGTAAATACTACAGTTTTCAATTTAGAACCACCAAATTTGGTATATTATCTCATGGTACTCTATCTTAGACGCTAGAAGGTTTTTTGAAGGGGTTGCAGCCCGGGGGTCGGCCCCCCTCATAAAATTTTGTAAAATCTACAGTTTTCATATTAGAACCACCAAATTTGGTATACTATCTTATGGTACTCTAACTTAGACGCTAGACGGTTTTTGGAAGGGGTTGGAGCCCGCGGGGTCGGGCCCCCCTCATAAAAAATTTCGTAAAATCTACAGTTTTTATCTTAGAACCACCAAATTTGGTATACTATCTTATGGTACTCTAACTTAGTCGGCAGACCGTTTTTGGAACGGGTCATGGCCCGGGGGTCAGAGCCCCCAACATACGAAATTTTCTTAAAAACTACAGTTTTCAATTCAGAACCACCTAATCTGGTATACTATCTCATGGTACTCTAACTTAGACGCTAGACGGTTTTGGAAGGGGTTGGAGCCAGAGGGTCAGACCCCCCCCGAATAAAAACTTTTTCGTAAATACTACAGTTTTCAGTTTAGAACTTCCAAATTTGGTATACTATCTCATGGTACTCTAACTTAGACGCTAGACGGTTTTTTGAAGGGGTTGCAAACCGGGGGTCACCCCCTCATAAAAATTTCGTAAAATCTACAGTTTTCATCTTAGAACCACCAAATTTGGTATACTATCTTATGGTACTCAAACTTAGACGGCAGACCGTTTTTGGAACGGGTCAAGGCCCGGGGGGTCAGAGCCCCCCACATACAAAATTTTCTTAAAAACTACAGTTTTCAATTCAGAACCACCTAATCTGGTATACTATCTCATGGTACTCTAACTTAGACGCTAGACGGTTTTTTGGAAGGGGTTGGAGCCCGGGGGTCAGACCCTTCTCCGAATAGATTTTTTTTTGTAAAATCTACAGTTTTCAATTTAGAACCACCAAATTTGGTATACTATCTCATGGTAATCTAACTTAGACAGTAGACCGTTTTTGGGACGGATGAAGGCCCGGGGGTCAGAGCCCCCACATACAAAATTTTCTTAAAAACTACAGTTTTCAATTCAGAACCACATAATCTGGTATACTATCTCATGGTACTCTAACTTAGATGCTAGACGGTTTTGGGAAGGGGTTGGAGCCCGGGGGTCCGACCCCCGAATAAAAACTTTTTCGTAAAATCTATAGTTTTCAATTTAGAACCACCAAATTTTGTATATTATCTCATGGTACTCTAACTTAGACGGTAGAAGGTTTTTGGAACGGATCAAGGCCCGGGGGTAAGACACCCCACATACAAAATTTTCTTAAAATCTTTATTTTTCAATTCAGAACCGCCAAATTTTGTGTCATCAAACTCTAACTTAGCGGGAGACGGTAAGTGAAAGCGCAACATTATTAACTTGATTTGTTATGCAAACCTTATAAATACGACCACAGCGATTAAAAGTTACTAAAGAGTCCTTGTAAGTAATATTTTTTGACCGAGTGCAAGTACAGTTTACGAAATGTCAACAGGTCAAAATATCTAAAGTAACAATGAAATTTGGGATATTTCTTTTTCTTTCTTTTTATTTCAGTTTTGACACTTGTATTAAGTTTTAAAAACATATATTTCTGCTATCGTATACCTAGATTGTGCTTTAAACAGAATTTCTTACCATGTTTTGGGTATTTTGTTTCGTTTGGTTGCAGTTTTTTTAATGTTTTTGGCATTTCATTTTAAGGCAATTTTGAAATGTAGATTTTACAAAATTTTATGAGGGGGGCCGACCTCCCGGGCTGCAACCCCTTCAAAAAACCTTCTAGCGTCTAAGATAGAGTACCATAAGATAGTATACCAAATTTGGTGGTTCTAAATTGAAAACTGTAGTATTTACGAAAAAGTTTTTATTCGGGGGGTCTGACCCCCGGGCTCCAACCCCTTCCAAAAACCGTCTAGCGTCCAAGTTAGAGTACCATGAGATAGTATACCAGATTAGGTGGTTCTGAATTGAAAACTGTAGTTTTTAAGAAAATTTTGTGTGTGGGGGCTCTGACCCCCGGGCCTTGACCCGTTCCAAAACGGTCTGCCGTCTAAGTTAGAGTACCATAAGATAGTATACCAAATTTGGTGGTTCTAAGATGAAAACTGTAGATTTTACAAAATTTTATGAGGGGGGCCGACCCCCGGGCTGCAACCCCTTCAAAAAATCTTCCAGCGTCTAAGATAGAGTACCATGAGATAGTATACCAAATTTGGTGGTTCTAAATTGAAAACTGTAGATTTTTCGAAAAAGTGTTTATTCGGGGGGTCTGACCCCCCGGGCTCCAACCCCTTCCAAAAACCGTCTAGCGTCTAAGTTAGAGTACCATGAGATAGTATACCAGATTAGGTGGTTCTGAATTGAAAACTGTAGTTTTTAAGAAAATTTTGTATGTGGGGGGCTTCACCCCCGGGCCTTGACCCGTTCCAAAAACGGTCTGCCGTCTAAGTTAGAGTACCATAAGATAGTATACCAAATTTGGTGGTTCTAAGATGAAAACTGTCTATTTTACGAAATTTTTTATGAGGGAAGGGGGGGCCTCCAACCCCTTCCAAAAACCGTCTAGCGTCTAAGTTAGAGTTTCATGTTACCAAATTTGATGGTTCTGAAACGAAAACTAGATTTTACGAAAATTTTGTATGTAGGGGGAGGAGCTCTGACTCCCCGTGTCTTGACCCGTTCCAAAAACCGACAACCGTCTAAGTTAGAGTACTATGAGATAGGATACCAGATTTGGTGGTTCTGAATTGAAAACTGTGTGTGGGGGCTCTGACCAACCGGGCCCCTGACCCGTTCCAAAAACCGTCTAAGTTAGAGTACTATGAGATAATATACCAAATTTGGTAGTTCTATATTGAAAACTATATCTTACGGCAATTCTGTAGGAGGGGCTCACCCCCCCCTCTGCAACCTAATCCCAAAACCGTCTGCAGTCTAAGTTAGAATACCACGAGATAGTATACCAGATTTGGTGGTTCTGAATTGAAAACTGTAGATTTTACGAAAATTTTGTATATGGGGGGCTCTGACCAACCGGGCCCTGCCCCGTTCCAAAAACCGTTTACCGTCTAATATTTTTAGTGCCAAAGAAAAACGTAATATTCCTATCCTGTCTGCGTGTCCAAATATTATAAATTTGATCAGGGAGCAAGACGTTCGAAATCGTACGTTTTCCTGTATTCGTTTTGTATGTAACCAAAATCTGTAAAAGCGACGAATTGACGTAGTCGACGAATTGACGTAGTCGACGAATTTGTCCGCGACGAATTGACGCAGTCGACGAATTGACGCGCGACGAATTAACGCGCGACGAATTGACGCAGTCGACGAATTGACGCGCGACGAATCGTCGCAGTCGACGAATTGACGCAGTCGACGAATTGACGCACGCGACGAATTGACGTAGAACCCTTTTATATAAAGCAGATGAACTTATTGCATGACTGTGTCTTTCATTTGTGTGGAGCTCAATCCCTTTGAACTTCATGTTCTTCTGACTTTGAAGAGACATACTGTAGTCTCTTCAAAGTCAGAAGAACATGAAGTTCAAAGGGATTGAGGACTGCTGGGTCCACATGGTGGAGCCTTTCCTGGGGAAGTGTTGGTACCAGTTAGCACTGTGGAACGAAAACAAGCCAGTGGAGGAAGTGTAATGCTTTGGGCAATGTTCTGCTGGAAACCCTGGGTCTAGCCGTTCATGTGCAGGTAAGTATGACGTCTACCACCTACCTATACATCATTGCAAACCAGGTATATCCTTTAATGGCAACGGTATTTCCTCCTAGCAGTGCCTTTTTTCAGCAATGTAATGCGAAATGCAACTCTGCCCGGATTGTTAGAGAATGGTTCGTGGAACATGAGGATGACTTCCAGATATTCCAAATTCCCCAGAGAACAATCCAATCGAGCATGTGTGGTTTGTGTTGGAAAAGCAAATACGATCTGCCGCGGCTCAACCACGTAACTGACAAGAGTTAATGGATCTGCTGGTAACGTGTTGGTACCCGATATAGAAATCTTGTAGCGTTTATGTTTCTCCGGGTAAGATGTATTTTGGCGGTAGGTAGGTGGTCATAATGGTTTGGCTCTTCGGTGTATATAAGAGGTGGGTGGTTTAGTTGAGGGGAAAGTTTCGGAAAGGCCAGATTGTGAGCATAAGTAAGAGCGGCCCGTGTGTTTCGTAAATGGCGACACCAGTGGGTTATTGGAGGGCCTCCACGGTTAAAGTGCACCAAGACTGGTGCTAATGTGAGGAAACAACCAACTGGCGACATGATTAAAGGTGGATTCTATAGGTGAACAACGGATTCGCCTTGTGCAGGAAAATCATGCAGCACAGTTTCGCTGTTGATGGCCCAATACGATTTGGGTCAACCATAAACAGTATCCCTCACAATTATGCGCCACATGCTGGCACAGATGGGCTACAAGAGAAGAATGCCTTTACGCCACTCTCTCCTAACAACAGTCGATCAACTTAAATGAATATTCTGGTGCCAATAGCATACGGATTGGACAATGGATTAGAAGCAGGTGTGCTGGTCCGATGTATCACGACATGTACTTCCTTCTGTCGATGGTCGAGTCTACATTTTACATCAGTAGCATGAGAACATGAATCTTTAATGCATAGCATCGGCTACCCAGGCTGGTTGTGAGGTTGTATGATACGCGGTATGTATAGTTGACATGAACTATACATCCCTGGTGCTTGTTGATCAATGTGTGGACACTGGCTACTACCAGAGACTGCTTGCGGAGTATGTACACACCACAGTGTTGCACCTCCTCTCAGAGAGGGATGGGTTCTTTCAGAACACAATGACGCTTCATGTCGTCGAACCCGCCTCATGCAGGAATGGTTTTTTTTAATGCTTTTTACGAACACACTGCTGATATGTGACATTTCGAATGGTCCTCAAACTCGCCTGAACTCTACCCAGCTGAATATCTGAGGGAGGCATACTGGACATGAATGGGTGCAAATGGTCGGCTAGGATGTCCACATATTTGGAAGCACTCAAAGTCAAATGTGTACGTACCAAACGTCCCAAAGCATGACTGCTGAAGACACGACAGACCATCACTGAGCTACCATCAACCTGCACTTTTCGAACTGGACGCAAAATGTATATGGCGTCATGAGTTTGACGCCAAATCTGCACTCTCCCGTCGGCCCGATTTAGTTTAAATCTGGATTCATCACTCCAGAAGCTCTTTAGAGAGAACGACTTGTTAAACGCGTTTCCAGTCCTGCGTGGTCCAGTGTCCCTGTGGTTTTGCCCAGACCATTGAGCCCGGTGTCGTACCGTTAACAGTGGGACTCTTGTGCGCCAGCGGCTCCCGAACCCTAGATGTATAAAGATTGCGTTGCACCGCTCTTGCACTGACATGGCGATTTGATCCACTGTTCAAATCGGTAGTGATTTGTGATATTGTCTTGCGCGCACCAGTTCGAATAATGCAGCCCAAACTGCGAACACCTCAAGCTATCAATGCTGGCACAGCTCTACAATTAAATCGAGAGTTTTTTCTTCTGCCATAATTTTCGTATTCCTGAAACACTCTGGACACTGTCGCATAGAAAAACCCCAGTGTGTTTATGACTTTCGAGATGGTGTGACCCATCCTGCACAATCTTCCCTTTTCAAAAGCATCCCATCCAAATCTTACGCCCTACCCATCACGCCTGTTATCGATCACTATTAAGGGGACTGTGGGAGATGGCTGTAATTCACTTAAGATACTGCGTTTAACAAGTCGTTCTCCCGAAAGAACTGCTTTTTGGGTGATCATATCAACTCTGCTCTTATCGTTAAAAAGAAAGCTCTGCCCTCCGGAAAATTCATGCGCGCAATAATGCGGGAGTACCAGACAAGCATTTTTATAACTTCTGCTATCTCTAATTCAATGGCACTTCAGTTTACACCAATGCGCTATTACATTATGATCACCCCTAGCCTAAAGATGTGAGCGCGCCTGAAGACCGAACGGCGGCGCAGGTGAAGTTCACATAGCAGTATATATACAACCCGGGAACAAGCTTTCGGTTAGTAGAGTGTTCGGAGTCAGAATGGAAAAAACTTCCGATTTATCAGAGTTTGATAAAGGACAAATCGAGATGGCACGGTACCTCGGAACTACGATCTCGGAAAGGCGTGGCTTGTGGGTTTTTCACCTGGCGCTGTAGTGAGTACGTATCAAAAGTGGTGCACAGATGGTCAAACTACGAACCTTCGTCCAGCCGTGTATTGTCCGCAGCTCATTGATGTCAGAGGGGAGCGGATATCGTCGAGAATGGTTCACAGCGACCGCAGAGCCTCAGGGCGACAAATCACCCACAGCTACAATAGTGGCGATCAGGGTAATGTGTCACACCACACAGTTCATCTCAGCTTTCTGCGCATGGGCCTGCGTAGCCGAAGACCCAGCCTGGTCCCCATGCTCATTGCATGTCATTGCCATCAACGCATGAAATGGACCCAAGATCATCGAGATTGGACCATGGATGATTAAAAGAAAGCGGCCTAGTCTGACGAATAAAGATTTCTTGTGCATCACGTAGACGGCCGAGGGCGGATACGCCGATTAACAACGCAGAGTGTGGCACTTGGATGCACTGTTGGGCAGGAAAAGGTCGGAGGCAGCGGTGTTATGCCGTGGTAGATGTTTTATTGGGACACTTTCGACCCCATTATCCCAATAGCGCAATCCCTGACAGCTATCAGGTATCTGAACATCGTTGCGGACCAAGTTCACCCATTGATGGCAACTGTGTTCTCTGCATGTGATGACCATTACAACAGGATAATATCATAAAATAGTGGATCAAGGTACATGCTGGTGACTTTGTGTTAATGTCTTGGCCTTCAAATTCACCTGACATGAACCCAATGGAAAATTTGTGGTTCGACATGGAAAAGCGGGTTCGCACTAAATCACCACCAGGCCGGAATGTACCGGAACTGGAAAACCTTATGTTGACATTATGGTACTAGGTACCCCAAGATACCTTTTGCCACCTCATCGAATGAGAGCCTCGCCGAGTGGCCGCTGTTTTGCGAGCTAAAGGGGGTCCTACAGCTTATTAGGTAGGTGGTCATAATGTAATGGCTTATTGGTGTGTATGTGGTCGTAATTCGTTGAACTTTCCATGAATATTATAAGGTGTCCTAAAGAGCAGAGAGAAGTGCTCACGTTATAAGTGAATACTCAATCAAAATCGGCATATGCAAGTGCTTAGAAAAAGTTGTGCTCGGTACTTTACTGATTTCGTTCTACCTACGAATGTATATTTAGAATATATTTTCGTCATAAAAGTGCAGGCATTCTTTGCAAGGAAGAGCCAAACGCTCCGCCAAATGATATATGGCTCAAGATCGAATTCTTTCGAACACAATGCACTCCAAAGAAAAAATATCGCCCGTTGCTCTCCAGGCTTCACGCCGAGACTTCATACGAAGCTTGTGAATGAGCAAATCTTCATTGATTCTCTGGATTTCATTCATTTAGTTCTGAGATGCTTCTGCATTTTCTGCCGTCTCGGCATCCTTAAGATACTAGTCATCAGTGCCAGAACAGATTAGAAGATTAAACAACTTTCTCCTACTCTCGCTTGTATATATATTTTTGTCTTCCCCCGCTTTTCGTTTGTCACGGCACAGGAATAAATTTATATACCTGAATTTTTGTTGCCTTTACCCGTGACTGCATATTCTTGCTGTGGGAAGTACCTCGCAAAATAACAACAGTTTTACCTATCAGGAAGGGAAAAGAAAATTTACGCAGTACTACCTAGTAGCTCTAAACAAACATAAACTAGCATTTAAAGAAGCACAATACTTCAACAGTCTTAATGAAGATTTTACTTTGTGTTAATTTCTACATAATCTATCTGGTTTTTGCGTATCATTGTAAACATTTAAAATACACTGAAGTAGCAAATTATTGGGAACATGTACATAGTAACGTATTGGGCCGCCCTTGGTCTTCAAATAGCCTCGACTCGATGGGGCATGGATTCAACGAGAGGATAATATCGTTTAATAAGTCCTTATGTTTTTCTGTTTAATTGTCACTATTTAAACAGCATTTTCGTACCATCAGATGTCTCCCTGGAACGTCGTACTGCTAACACCCAGACAGTTAGTTCATAAACAATTCTTAATTACACACTGAGCTAAATTATGTGACCTAACGGGCAGAAGATAGAAGTCTTAGAAACATTTACGAGCAAAGGGTTTTTATTGTCAACCTTGCACTGCACTTCAGGAACACAACGTATGCAGAAAAGGTCTCATCAACACCATTCAGAATAGTGATCCTATAGCAATTTAGATTCAGTATACAATATACCAATTACAATAATTTGCTATAGTACTTTATCAATAGCACGCCACAACATGACACCACATGAGACGTTTCACTACTTGCTTCAACATT
Organism: Macrothele yani; assembly: GCA_039090855.1. Lineage (NCBI taxonomy): Eukaryota > Metazoa > Arthropoda > Arachnida > Araneae > Macrothelidae > Macrothele > Macrothele yani. The sequence goes on along the minus strand of CM076996.1, from coordinate 102,557,546 downwards.
ATATAGCTCGTTCTTACCATGTCCACACACACACGTCACGCATCCTGACCTGAAGACTGTTGTCAACAAATATTCCGTGATCAAGAAAAATATAACGTTAGGCTTAAAGAGAATCATGCCAGTATCTGGTGCAACTCACTTCGTACACTATCTACCAACAAGTAATTGGACACACCTGCCATCGACGATATCTGCGGTCCTGATAAACGTCACGGCCACCGCCGTTAAATATCGTGTGGGAAACAACAACGCAACCAGTCGCATGCAAGATGCCACGCAGTTCGGAGCTCTCTGATTTCGAGAAAGGTGTAATCGTCGGGTATCACAGAAATGGCTGATCCATACGTGACATATCCAGCTAGTTGAAGTACCCAAAATCGACAGTGGCTTACGTGATTGCCAAGTGAAAGATGAGAGGTGACTGTCGGAATGTGCCCCGACCCGGCAGACCAACAAAACTGGGAGTTAGAGACCGACGGGTGCTGGCCAGAGAAATTCCGAAGAACCGCACCAAATCGATGGGCCACATCCGCGAGGAGTTTCAACAGGCATCCGAGAGTGTTCTTTCGATGAATACCATCTGTAAGGAAGCCCATCTGCTCGGTTATCATGGACGTGCTGTCGCCCACAAGCCTTTGATCACCAAGTCCAATAGCGCTGCTCGGCTAACGTGGTGGAAAGAACGTCAACAGTGGACCGTTGAACAGTGGAAACAGGTTCTCTGGAGCGACGAATCAAGGTTCACCTTCTACCGTTCGGGTGGCAGGGTCTGGTTTTGACGTCTGCCTGGAGAACGCCTCCTGCCGGAATGTATTGTGCCAACTGTGAAGTTCGGCGGCGGTGGAATTATGCTATGAGGGCGTTTCTCCTGGTATGGCACGGGACCTTTGGTCGCAATTCCTGGTAGACTCAACGCCGAGAGCTACTGCACCATTTTGGATGACCATGCGCTTCCTACGTTGTGGCAGTTTTACGGGGTGGACCCATGTTACCTTCAGGATGACAATGCCACCTGTCATGTTGCGAGGTCCACCATGGATTGGTATGGTGACGATGGGGTTAATCGAATGGACTGGCCTGCGCAGAGCGGACCTTAACCCTATCGAGCACCTCTGGGACGAGTTGGAGCGTCGTATTAAGGGGTGCCTCGACCGTCCGAAATCGGTGAAGGAACTGACCTGTCTTCTCCAAGCCGAGTGGAAGAAAATACCGCTAGCCGTCGTACAATGCCTGGTTGAGAGTATGCCCCGGAGGGTCGAAGCTGTAATCGCCGCTCGTGGGGGCTCCACCAACTATTGAAGGTGAATAAACTTCGTTTTCCTTTGCTATCACAGGTGTCCAATTACTTGTCGTAGATAGTGTATATGGGTGGTCGTAATTCAGTTAGCGCTCAATGTGTGTATACACTGAAGAGCAATTGAATTAGAGATACCTGTCTAGTAACGTGTAGCACCACCTTTCGTCCTGATGACGGCAGCGATTCGTCTCAGCATGGACTCTACAAGACACCGGAAGCGTTGGGAAGCCATACGGATCCACGACCCGTGAACAAGCAGCTCCCACAGTTCACGAAGATTTGATCGAGGGGTCATCTCTCTCGATGGCATCACAGATGTGCTCGATGGGATTGAGGTCAGGTGACCTAGCTGGCCAAGGAAGCGACGTCACGTCGGTGGAGTGTTCATCCAACCATTCCGATACAATTCGGGAGCTGCATTTTCTTGCTACAGGATGAGGTCCCCAGTGGGATGTTGAAGACGCACAAACGAGAGCAAATGGTCGTCCAGGATATCCCGGTAACGTTGACCTCTAAGGGACGATATCACACGTACCAGGGGTCCTGTTTCAGTCCACGTGAACAGTCCCCAGACGAGAATGCCACCACCACCAGCTTGAAGAGTACCCTGCTGGCAAGAAGGATCCATTGCTTCATGTGATTTACGCCGTACTCGTATCCTACCATACGCATGTACCAACGTGAATCTCGACTCATCAGTCCATGCAACATTTTCCTACATGTCTAGGGTCGAGTGGCGATGTTCCCGCAACCATGCTAATCTTTGCACCCTGTGATGTGCGGTCAGCAGCGGTACCTTCGTGAGACGATGGCTTCTGTACTCCATAGCGAGGAGATGGTTCTGGGTGGTGTGGCTGCTTACACGTTTTTTTGCACCAGCGTTAAATTGCCGAGTGATTTCCTGCACTGTGGCCCGTCTATCCGCTGTTACAATGCGAGCTAGCCGACGAAGACCCCGCTCATCCACACGCTGTTGTCCACGGCAGTTGGCACTTTCAGGGATGGTTTTACCGGATTCGATGTACTCACGGTGCACCCGTGACACAGTGGCTCGTGAAATACCCAGTTCCTGCACGACTTCCGAGATGGAGTGACGCTTTCGTCGGGCCCCGACAATTTGCTCACGATCAAATGCGCTTAGATCCTTCGTCTTACCCATACTGCGTCCGACTCTTACTGGTTACCGTCGCATCACTCCTTTTATTGTCGGATCGCTGCATACGTCATGTGGTTTCCGTTTACAGTGCAGCCCACAGCGCCACATTTGCATAACGTCAGCTGCCTCTAATTCAATTGCTCTTCAGTGTATATGTATGTCAAAACTGAAGTCTTTATTTTATCATTTTGCCAAATTTTCTTTGTCATCGTAACTCTCTCTCTCTCTCTCTCTCTCTCTCTCTCTCTCTCTCTGCATATTGGACCTATGCTTTCTCTCGCCATACCTTCCTCATGCTGGATTTCCGTCTCTCTCCCTCTCTCTACATTCTAGTTCTACCTGTTTCCCTATACACTGCTCGATATTTAAACTGCCCCCCCAGAAAGAGTAGGCGTATCTGCATGTAAATTTAGTTGTATGCAGGCATGTGGAATACACTATCATTCGAGTATGCGACCAATAGCGTGAGATGTGCGAGAGGTAAAAGGGGCAAGCATGGGCAGCCAAGACCATGTCGAATTCCCGTGCGCCAGATCGTGCTGAACAAAGCACGTGAGAGTTGAGGGGTGCTACAGAATACCTAAGGAACCATTCGTCAGAGATGGGTGTGGGTTCGAACTCCGGTGAGGCATGGGTGTTGTGTTTGTCTTACGGCAGTGGCTCTCTCCCCTGCCTGGAACCAGTGGCCTTAAATTAGGGACAGACGACTGCTTATGGTCCATCAAGTTGCTCACGGTCATCGTTAAACGCCCAACCCAAACAATATACACCGAATGATCACTGAATTATGATCACCTACCTAATACTTCGTAGGTCCTCCTTTTGCCCACAGTACAGCAGCTATCCGATGTGGCATCAATTCAATAAGATACCAGAAGCAGTTGGGAGGTATGGCCTAACCAAGATGTGTGTAATGCGGCCTTCAATGCATGAATGGAGGTAATTGGTGTACCCAGACTCCTGATATGCCGTTCCATAGTGTACCACAAGTTCTTTATGGGATTGATATCGGAGGCCAGTTGATATGCTAGAAGTCTGAACTGTGTTTCTCAAACCATTCCTGTACAACATATGACCAGTAGCTCGGCGCATTGTCATTTTGGAAGGAACCGTCGCCATTCGGGGAAAAGTGCAACACTACTGGGTATACGGAGTCAGCAAACAGTTCACGATAATGGGCACCCGTCATATGTTGTTCCACATGCACCAGGAAACAACGTCTGACTTGTGCAACATGCACCTAGTTATGACGTTATTGCACATGCACCAAGTTCCTGCAATATAAACATGATCCACACCATACAACCACCTCCCCAGGCTTGCACTGTGAAGACTATGTAGGATGGATAGAGTGCCTCATGTTGTTTGCGCCAAATACGTACACGACCATCCACGGAGTGGTAAAAGACGCGATTCGTCAGACCAGCACACGTTTTCCCCGTCATCCGACGTCCAATTTGCTTGATCTTTACAGCAGGCGGGTCTTTTGCGCCAATGAATCATGGTTAGGAGAGGATGTAGTCAGGGTCGTCTGTTGTTACGTCGGGGTCGTCTTGTGCAATCGGGGTTGTCTTACAATACGTGCGAGCGTGCGACGTATGATCATGAAAGATACTGTTCCGGGTTGTCCTCTGTTGTATTGGGTAGTCAATTATTGAACAGTGCTGCATCTATTAGCCTGTACGAGTCGTCTGACCCGGAGCTCACATCAATCTTTCATTGTCCTGCGCAGTTTTGCCTCGGGGTCATTGTTTGGCTATTTTCACGCTGGTCCTGATACCATTTAACTACAGCAACCCGCGAGCAAACCACCAGTTCAGCCGTTTTGAACCAGAGTACCAGTGTACTCAGTTCTATTCATGGAACCAGTGTACTCAAGTTAAGGGTCAGAGCCTCTCTTCGGGTGAGATATTCACGATGAAAGTTGAACTCCGAAAAGCCGCCCCAGTGGCGTAGTGGTCTAAGCGATAGCTTCTGATTATTCGTCGGAGATGGGTCCATCCGTGTTCGAATCCCAGTGAGGCATGAATGTTGTGTTTGTCTTACGGCACTGGCTCTCTCCCTTCCCTGTAGTCAGTGACCCTAAATTAGGGAAGGGTGATTGCTTATAGCCCATTGAGTTGCTCAAGGTGGTCATTAAACTCCCAATCAAAAAAAAAAAAAAAACTCCCGGAAAAAAAATCAATGACTTTGTGTGTAAGCGAATAAGACTGCAAGCAGTGTTCCTCCTCTTCAGGAAGCGACGAGCATGTTTATCCTTTAGCGAGAGCGGCAACGCGGACCTGAACGAATCAGTTCCGTACGATGTAGGTTGTTCCACTTTCTAGGTATGATTAAAGATCAAAGCTTGGATGCCAGTCTGCGCTTCTGCATTGATATATCCGTTTCTCGGACGAAGAATGGTTTATCATAAAGCAACTGCATACAGCGAGATGTTTCCTCCATTCTGATCGATTCACCATCCCATTTCCTCCTTTAGGTTTCAAATTAAGCCTCTTTCCTCTTTGGATTACGAAGTACTAGTGACCGACAGTTACGAAACATTACCCAAGATGCTCCTGACTTAATATGCAGGTTCAGATTAAGACTGGACTAGATACCACTGCTTTATCACAGAAGTGGGAGACGGCTTTTAAGCAGAGCTGCCGAATGATTCCTTCATGACACATTAGATATATGCAGTGTTGTTTTCTTCTGGCGAAAAAGGAGCCGGAGCTCTTGAATGTAATTGCTTGTGGTGGTTTGACCCCCCCCCAGGTGAAAGTTCCTGATTCGTCTGCGATAGATATCAGGTTGCTACAAAATAATCTGCGAGTGGTCAATGAGCAAGATAATTACTAAATGCGAAAAACAAAACAAAAATGCACGGTAGAAATTTGAAAAAGAAAGAGAGAGAAGAACTGACTGCTTTATATTCCTTCTACCTGCAAAAACACGCCTAACTCAGATATTACAGCAATCGCAATAATAAGTAGGATGATGTCCTCTGTACCTAGAAGTGTTTCTTCATTTTCGTGCTGAAACACAAAGATTTATGAAACAAAATTATGTTTAACAACAATATAGGACAGAGGGAACATCGCAAGAAAACAAATAACGATTACCAGAGAAATGTTCGCTCCGTCATACTTGTTTTTTGGAAAATTGTACCCCGTTTACGATCTTACAAACATTTATGTACAGTGACGGAAAAAAATCCCAACACCACGAAAAAATAGTTGCAGAGGAGTGAAATTGCGGCAATACATTTGTATAGGTAACATATTTAATTGATTAAGGTTTCAAGGTCACAGCTTAATGTAAGCGCGAGAAGAGCCATTTTAAATGTGAAATGTTGGTACATTAATAACCGGTGTAACCGCCAGAATGTTGAATTCAAGCACGCAAACGTTCATGCATTGTGTCGTACAGGTGCTGGATGTCAGTTTGTGGGATGGACTTCCATGCCTGTTGCACTTGGTCGGTCAATACATGGACGGTTAATGCTGGTTGGGGTGACGCTGGAGTTGTCGTCCAATGATGTCCCATACGTGCTCGATTGGTGAAAGATCTGGTGATCTAGCAGGCCACGGCAACATGTCGACACTCTGTAGAGCATGTTGGGTTACAACAAGGGTATGCGAGCGAGCGTTATCCTGTTGGAAAACACCCCCTGGAATGCTGTTCATGAATGGCAGCACAACAGGTTGAATCACCAGACCGACGTACAACTGTTCCGTCAGGGTGCGTGGGATAACCACGAGAGTGCTCCAGCTGTCATAAGAAATTGCTCCCCAGACCATAACTCCAGGTGTAGGTCCAGTGTGTCTCGGCTGCAGACAGGTTGGTTGCAGGCGCTCACCTGGCCTCCTTCTAACCAACACACGGCCATCACTGGCACCCAGGCAGAACCGGCTTTCATCAGAAAACACAACAGATCTCTACCGCGTCCTCCAATGAGCTCTAGCTTGACACCACTGACGTCGCAAACGGCAGTGGTTTGGAGTAAGTGGAATGCACGCTACAGGGAGTCTGGCTCGGAGCTGTCCTTCAAGTAACCGATTTGTAACAGTTCGTTGTGTCACTGTGGTGGCAACTGCAGCTCGAATTGCTGCCGCAGACGCTGTACGATGCGCCACGGCCATACGCCGTACACGGCGGTCTTCCCTCTCAGTAGTGCCACGTGGCCGGCCGGAACCCAGTCTTCTTGAGGCAGTACCTTCCCTTGACCACCGCTGCCAACAATCATGCACAGTAGCTACATTCCTGCCAAGTCGTTCTGCAATATTGCGGAAAGAAATTCCACCTTCTCGTAGCCCTATTACACGACCTCGTTCAAACTCCGTCAGCTGTTGATAATGGCTTCTTCGTCTTCTTAAAGACATTCTTGACTAACATCAACACACTACGTCGAATCTCAACGATAACTAACGCTCACGAACGTTACAGCGCGTATTTACAGCAGACCTGCTTTTCATGTTCCGAGGGGCGCTACTAGCGCCACACGTATGCTCCGAGTGCGAAATTTGCATAGACGTCATCTTACAGATGTACTCTCACCGCCTACCAACTGTCGTTTATTTAACACAACCCCTTCTTGGTGTTGGGATTTTTTTCCGCCAGTGTAATTAAATGATGTTCAAAACACCTAAAAAGAATATTACGGGAGAATACTACGGGATTAGGGATTATTTGTCGAAAATGTTTGCCTCCATTTTACGATTACGGGAGAAATTTTCAATCGACCAAACTTTCATTTTCGAAAAATCACACAAAGATTCTAAATCACAAATAACTGGAATGCCGACTATGAGCTAGGGAAACCTCCCGACGTCGGTGACTGACTTGTCTAATGCTCTTGGGACAGAATGGGAGACAGTTCCCGCAGAAGTGTACCAAAATCTGATTGAAAACCCTCCCAGCGGAGTGGAGGCTATGATAACACCAAAAGGCGGACCAACTCTATATTAATTCATTTCCTATTACAGGGAGTTTGTGGATAGGCAAGTTTTCGGATACTTTTGTTCCAGTGTACATCTTATCCGAAGAACAACCAGAATATATTTTACTAAATTTCCTGATTACGTCTTTGACTAGATTATTAATTTTTTTGATTTCTGGACACAAGTCTTGCACAAAAGAACACCAGAATCCCCCTTCTCCCCCTTAATTGATTAGATTCCTGAAAAAAGCTGATATTACTGCCGATCTCAAATTTTGCATGCCGCCAAAGGACCAAAGGCTTCTGACAAATCATCTGAGTCGGGTCTGGGTTGTATACCGGCTAAGTCATGCGTTAGTGCGTTTGTCCTGTGTCGGTAGTTCTGTTCACTTCGCTGTAGCTAGTAGCTCCATATTACATAGGCCGGCTACCTACACAGATGAGCAATCACATTATGACTACCCCCAGCCTAGAGAAATGAGCGCGCCTGGAGACCGAATGGTGGCGCTTGTGAAGTTCACAGAGCATTATATATACAACCCGAGGACCAGCTGTCTGTTAGTAGAGTGTTCGGAGTCAGAATGGGAAAAGCTGCCGATTTATCGTAGTTTGATAAAGGACAAATTGGGATGGCACAGCGCATCGGGGCTACGACCTCGGAAAGGCGTGGCTTGTGGGTTGTCCACGTGCCGCTGTAGTGAGTACGTATCAAAAGTGGTGCACAGATGGCCAAACGACAAACCGTCGTCCAGCCGTGTGTCGTCCGCAGCTCATTGATGCCAGAGGGGAGCGGATGAAGTCGCGCATCGCAGGGTTACAGTGCGACAAATCACCAGCAGTTACAACAGTGGTGATCTGGGCAATGTGTCACAGCACACAGTTCGTCGCAGCCTTCTGTTCATGGGCCTTCGTAGCCGAAGACACAGCCGGGTCCCCACCACGCTCACTGCACGTCATCGCCAACAACGCATCAAATGGGCCCAAGATCCTCGAGATTGGACCGTGGATGATTGGAAGAAAGTGGCCTGGTCTGACGAATCAAGATTCCTGGTGCATCACGTAGACGGCCGAGCGAGGGTACGCCGATTACAAACGGAGGCTATGGCACCTGGATGCACTGTTGTCCGGAAAAAAGCCGGCGGCGGCGGCGATGTTATGCTATGGGCGATGTCTTCTTGGGACACTTTAGGCCCCATTATTCGAATAGCACAATCCCTGACACCTGTCAGGTATTTGAACATCGTTGCGGACCAAGTTCACCTATTCATGGCAACTGTGTTCCCTGCTGGTGATGGCTATTGCCAGAAGGATAATGCGCCATGCCACACTGCCAAAATCAGTGGTTCGAAGAACATACTGGTGACTTTCTGTTAATGTCCTGGCCTCCAAATTCCCCTGACGTGAACCCAATCAAACATTTGTGTGATTCAACTTGGAAAAACGGGTTCGCGCTAAATCACTACCACCCCAAAATGTACGGGAGCTGGAGGACCTGCTGTTGACATTATGATACCAGATACCTTGTAACGTACCAGGAGATGTGACGTACCTGCCAGAAGGACGCACACGACATAAAGGCAGATAGGAATCAGAATAAAATGTCCGCGTAGCTCAATTGGTAGAGCAACTTATTCCGGAATGAGGGGACCCGGGTTCGAATCCTGGCGCGGATAAAAATGACGGAGAAATTCACTTCGTTATAATGGCGCCCGAACTATCCGTATGACCCGACCGTTCACAATCTCGCAATGGTGTGATGTTATTTCCACACCGCGAGATAGGAAAAATAAGAGCAGCACTTCGAAAAAAAAAAAAAAAATAAGGGGGAGATGATGTGACGTACCTGCCAGAAGGACGCACACGACATAAAGGCAGATAGGAATCAGAATAAAATGTCCGCGTAGCTCAATTGGTAGAGCAACTTATTCCGGAATGAGGGGACCCGGGTTCGAATCCTGGCGCGGATAAAAATGACGGAGAAATTCACTTCGTTATAATGGCGCCCGAACTATCCGTATGACCCGACCGTTCACAATCTCGCAATGGTGTGATGTTATTTCCACACCGCGAGATAGGAAAAATAAGAGCAGCACTTCGAAAAAAAAAAAAATGAGGGGGAGATGATGTAACGTACCAGGAGATGTGACGTACCTGCCAGAAGGACGCACACGACATAAAGGCAGATAGGAATCAGAATAAAACGTCCGCGTAGCTCAATTGGTAGAGCAACTTATTCCGGAATGAGGGGACCCGGGTTCGAGTCCTGGCGCGGATAAAAATTACGGAGAAATTCACTTCGTTATAATGGCGCCCGAACTATCCGGATGACCCGACCGTTCACAATCTCGCAATGGTGTGATGTTATTTCCACACCGCGAGATAGGAAAAATAAGAGCAGCACTTCGAAAAAAAAAAAAAATAAATAAAATAAGGGGGAGATGATGTAACGTACCAGGAGATGTGACGTACCTGCCAGAAGGACGCACACGACATAAAGGCAGATAGGAATCAGAAAAAAACGTCCGCGTAGCTCAATTGGTAGAGCAACTTATTCCGGAATGAGGGGACCCGGGTTCGAATCCTGGCGCGGATAAAAATGACGGAGAAATTCACTTCGTTATAACCTCAAGATACCTATTGCCACCTCATTGAATCGATGCTTCTCCGAGAGGCCGTTGTTTTGCGGGCTAAAGGGGGTCCTACAGTTTATTAGGTAAGTGGTCATAATGTAATGGATCATCGGTGTATAGCCTTAAAGCTCACAGCGGTAGTTCAACACCGAAGCAAAAAAAAAATGCTTGTACCACGGACTGCCCAGCATTTCTTTCCTGAATTCAGAGACTGGTCTTGAACAACGTTGTTACTGCTGCTGAGCTTTGAACAACAATGCTTGGACTACAACCGATCCGAGTTTCATTTGTACCTTGAATTCAGGGAACAAAGTTATTACCACTACTGATTTCTGGACAATTCCTGAGCTAAGACTGTCAGAGTTTCAGTGCATCACGCATTACATAACTCTAGTTTCACAAACAACGTTATTACAACTTTTGATCTCTGGATAACAATTTCTGAACTAATGATTGTCCGAGTTCCAGTTGAATCCTGAATTAAATAACTCGAGTTCTAAAAGTCTTTATTTACCACTGCTGATCTCTGCACAATAATTCCTGAAATAAGGGACTGTCAGAGACTCAGTTGTACCTTTAATAAAGTAAATAGGATGATAACAACGAAGTTATCATTTCTGATTCATGGACAAGAAATCTTGAACAAAGGACTATCAGAGTTTCAGTTTTATCTTGAATTTAGTAACTATAATTGTAAATGGCATTGTTTTTTGGGGATTATTTTTCGCTTGGGAGTCTAACGACCACCGGGAGAAATTTAGTGGTCTGTAAGCAATCGCCCGTCCCTAATTTAGGACCACTGGTTCCAGGGCAGGGAGAGAGCCAGTGCCTTAAGACAAACACAACAGCTATGCCTCCCCGGGATTCGAACCCGAACCCATCGCGGACGAATGGTCATAAGCCAGCGTTTAGACCACTGCACCACCGGTTTGGCAAATGGCATCGTTACCACTGCTGATCCTGGGCAACAATTCGTGAACTGAGGACTATCCGATTTCCAGTTGTATCCTGAATGTACTGTAGTAACTGGAGCTCCAAACAACTTTATTGCACTGCTGATCTCTGGACAATCTCCCTGTTTCAGTCGTATTCTACATAACTCGAGTTTTAAACAACATTATTACACTGCCGATCTCTGGGCAACAATTCCTGAAAGAAGGACTGTCCGACTTTCAGCTTTATCCTGCATAAATTAACTGGATTTCTAAAAAACGCAATTGCCACTGCTGATCTCCACACTCTAGTATTGCACTACCAAGGGCTACCAGCGTTTCACTTTGTTTCTGTATGAAGAGGCGTCTTCAAAACAACGCTATTCGTGCTGCTGATCCCCCGACAATTCTCAAAAACTTCCCTTCTAAAACGAAATTAGGTAACTGAAATCCTAGGAAATTATTTAATTGGCTTAAAGACAACGGTAGCCGTGGACCCCAGATTTCGGAATTCACTGTTAAAACTTTTGTAGTAGATTGCACCAAAAAGTGGTGCTACACTACTGCAGCACTTTTGGGGGAAAGATGAACCGATGTGTGATGCATGAAGTACACAAAAACGCGATATGCACTATGGTATGGTATTCATCCTCAATGGTGCAAAGTTGCACCTATTGCACTATGTTTATGCATGTTTCATGCATGGTTTACGAGAAGAGGGCTTGGCTGAGAGCTTTCTCATGTATAAAATCTCGTGAATATGTTTTCGAGATATCGCCACGGTCTCTGCTATCTTTGTAGTGGACATTCATTGATCATTCAGGACCATGGAATGAAAGCCAGTTGCGTTTTCTGGAATTGTCACTTGAGTTGGTCTTCCAGAACGTTCTTCGTCTTCGGTGCTCAAATGTCCTGTTCTAAACCTAGCAACCCAGTTCTTGACTGTGGTGTAGGAATGGCACTTATCTCCTAATGTCACCGACATTTCATCCAAAATTTGTTTAGCCGAGTTCCCTTTTAGGAAAAGATATTTCATCACTACTCTGGGCACTTTTGCGATGAAATCTGTTCTGTTTTGTATCATTATCGTTTCACACCTGCCAAAACAAATGAAATAATCAGGCTACGATTATGATATTTGGTCAGACATATAGATAAAAATCAATTCGGATATGACAAAATTATGTGTTTCATTTTATCTAAACTTTTTTCTTTCCGTTTTTTTTTTTTTATGGAACGAACGTGGAAACACTTGGAAGCATTCACTCAGGAAATAAGTGAAAACTGCAGTTCATATTCTTTTTCGTGTGATTTTCAAACGATCATGCGAGTGTGTCTCTTATTATTTTTATTTTAAGGGTCAGTTCAGAATAACGTAAAGCGGTTGAACATATTGCTTGAATAGGAGACCGTTCACGTCTAGATTTAGTGTGTCTTATATGAAATTAATAATGGGGATCGCATTTTACTTATTTCTCCAGTAAGGTTCGTTTTAGGTTTCGAAAAGGCACTACATTTCAGTGCCTTTTCCGAGAAGAGACTGCCCTTATATGCAATGCGAAAAAGCGGGCGTTTTTCGATTTAATTATCCATATCTTTTTCTCATTAGGGCACACTAGTAGGTTCCTCGACTGAAACTTCCGCAGTTATAATGATCTCACATTTCCTTTCTTCAAGACTTGCTTAAAAGAGTTTCGAAAGAAGTTCATGCTGTCATTTGCTGCTTTTATTACTCTGGTACATGGGTTGAATAAAAGGCAAGGAATGTTATGCTGTAATATGAACTTCAGTTTTCTTTATTCTTGATAACTGTCGTGAATAAGTTGTTTTTTTTTTTTGTTTTTTTGTTACCGGAGGTTTAATGACTACCGTGAGCAACTCAATAGGCTATAAGCAGTCGCCCATCCCTGTTCCATGCAGAGTTGGAAACGGGTCAAAACTTTCGGACCCGAACCCGGACGTCCCATAACTGGACCCCACCCGGACCCTTAACTGATCCAGACAAATCTGCTTTGAACTATAAATTCGAAACTCAATTTATATATATATAAACGTAATATATATATTCATCCCAATAACTGCTTGATATTTAATAACTGAAACCCTTTTTTAATAATAAAATTTGGTTACTTGCTAAATTTTAGTGCTATTTTTAGTGCCACTATTTTGCGTAATCCAGAAGTAATGGCTGACTATGACCGTGACCATGGAGTATATTGCAAATGCAATCATTATTTACGATTACACAAATGTATTTTGTCCGCAAAAAATCAATATTTAAAACAAAAATACAATCCCAAAGCTATTTTTAAGAATATCAAAAATTTAATTGTAAGAGCTGTAACGTACCAGGAGATGTGACGTACCTGCCAGAAGGACGCACACGACATAAAGGCAGATAGGAATCAGAAAAAAACGTCCGCGTAGCTCAATTGGTAGAGCAACTTATTCCGGAATGAGGGGACCCGGGTTCGAGTCCTGGCGCGGATAAAAATTACGGAGAAATTCACTTCGTTATAATGGCGCCCGAACTATCCGGATGACCCGACCGTTCACAATCTCGCAATGGTGTGATGTTATTTCCACACCGCGAGATAGGAAAAATAAGAGCAGCACTTCGAAAAAAAAAAATAAATAAAATAAGGGGAGATGATGTAACGTACCAGGAGATGTGACGTACCTGCCAGAAGGACGCACACGACATAAAGGCAGATAGGAATCAGAATAAAATGTCCGCGTAGCTCAATTGGTAGAGCAACTTATTCCGGAATGAGTGGACCCGGGTTCGAATCCTGGCGCGGATAAAAATGACGGAGAAATTCACTTCGTTATAGAGCAGACAAAATTGAATGCTTCATTATCACTAAAGTGTAATATGCACTTTCCACATTTTGAACAACAAGCAAGACCAAACAACACTGAATTATTCACCGGTTCCTTAATGAGACGAAACAATTTCCAGTATTCGCTCTTCCCCTTGTGGTTTTCAACAAGCTCGTATTTGTTGGCCTCGAAGCCATTCACAACCTCCTTAATAATAAATCCATCCATATTAACAAATAAGGAGTTAATTTCGACATGACATATCACGGGAACGGGATGTTAGCACATCAATCGAAAACCTCTGAATGCTCAATGTAAAAGATGCGATGTAAAAAGTAACTCTTAGTCCTACAGTGAACTTCGCACGGAGAGAGTGAATCAGCAGAGAAGTAGGCAAATGGCGTTTGCCTGTACCATGCCCTGGACAATCGCACTTTAAAAGAAAGCAAATGAAGTATATTTTTACGATATGGTGTCGGTGTGTGTCTGACGTCGGTCGGTGGAAATCTTCTTTGCTTTAATAAAAAGACGACAATATTTTTGCATGGCAAATCATTATTCACTCCGTGAGCACCAGTATTGACTACAGAATTCCACAACGCGCATTTTTCTTTGGAATATATTTTTCTCTTTTCAAAAATAAAACCGGGTCAAAATCATCTTGACCCGACCCGTTGACCGTGACCCGTTTCCACCCCTGGTTCCATGGAAGGAAGAGAGCCAGTGCCGTAAGACAAACACAACATACCTGCCTCACTGGGATTCGAACCTGCACCCATCTTGGATGAATTAACATTAGCCAGCGCTTAGACCACTGCGCCACCGGGTTCGGCGAATAAGTTTTCACAGGTAACATAACGTATAGCAAAATCACTTGACGACCAAAAGGTATTGTTCAATGCTATCTTCTGTTACTGCTTTCGTCAAGTGTTAAATGTATAAGTGTTTAACGCACCATTAACTTAAATTATCAGTTTAGGATATGACCCTGCAACTAACTGTCAATTTGTAACAAAATTTAAATCATACGTAAAGTTTTAATATAAAATCTACACCCCCTTTTCTTTTAAATTTCAGGATTTCGCGACTGAATGAATGTGAAGACGTGCACGTTAGTTTCTATTATTTTCTTTAAAAAAATAATTTTCCTTACTTTCCTGAAAAATTCCGCTTTCAAAAACGAAAACAAAAAGGAAAACCACGTTTCCCACAATTAAAAAAAAATTGTTTACCTTGTTGATTTGAGCTTCACTGCCATTAGTTTCGACAAGATGAAATGAAATTTAATGGTACTGCAAAAATGAATGAGCTAAAAGGAATTAAAATTCCTTAGTACTAAATAAAACTTTCATTCTTTGTAGAACTGCCTTTGGAAAAATAATTCGCACGAATTTAAGTCCAAGAAATTATTTTAACTCAACCAAAAATTGTCGACAGACAAATAGGGAGAAAATTAAAATATGACGGTAGTATATTGGGATCTATAACGTAACCTCTTTTCGAGACTGAACTTTTATCGCTCTTCTTACGTTATTTTAAAATACACTATCTACCAACAAGTAATTGGACACCTGTGATAGCAAAGGAAAACGAAGTTTATTCACCTTCAATAGTTGGTGGAGCCTCCACGAGCGGCGATTACATATGTGACTCTCCGGGGCATACTCTCAACCAGGCGTTGTACAACAGCTAGCGGTATTTTCTTCCACTCGGCTTGGAGAAGACAGGGCTGTTCCTTCACCGCTTTCGGACGGTGGGGGCATCCCTTAAGTCGACGCTCCAGCTCGCTCCAGCTCGTCCCAGAGGTTCTAGATAGGGTTAAGGTCCGGACTCTGCTCAGGCCAGTTCATTTGATTAACCCCATAGTCACCATACCAAGCCATGGTGGACCTCGCAACATGACAGGAGGCATTGTCATCCTGAAAGTAACATGGCTCCACCCCGTAAAACTGCCACAACGTAGGTAGCGCATGGTCATCCAAAATGGTGCAGTAGGTTACGTCGTTGAGTCTACCAGGAATTGCGACCAAGGGTCCCGTGCCATACCAGGAGAAACACCCCCATAGCATAATTCCACCGCCGCCGAACTTCACAGTTGGCACAATACATTCCGGCAGGAGGCGTTCTCCAGGCAGACGCCAAAACCAGACCCTGCCACCCGAACGGTAAAAGGTGAAACTTGATTCGTCGCTCCAGAGAACCTGTTTCCACGGTTCAACGGTCCACTGTCGACGTTCTTTGCACCACGTTAGCCGGGCAGCGCTATTGGACTTGGTGATCAAAGGCTTGTGGGCGGCGACACGTCCATGATAACCGAGCAGATGGGCTTCCTTACGGATGGTATTCATCGAAAGAACACTCCCGGATGCCTGTTGAAACTAATCGCGGATGTGGCCTATCGATTTGGTGCGGTTCTTCCGAATTTCTCTGTTTTGTGGGTCTGCCGGGTCAGGGCACATTCCGACAGTCACCTCTCATCTTCCACTTGCCAATCACGTAGGCCACTGTCGATTTTGGGTACTTCAACTTGCTGGATATGTCACGTATGGATCGGCCATTTCTGTGATACCCGACGATTACACCTTTCTCGAAATCACAGAGCTCCGAACTGCGTGACATCTTGCGTGCGACTGGTTGCGTTGTTGTTTCCCACAAGATATTTAACGGCGGCGGCCGTGAAGTGTATCAGGACCGCAGATATTGTCGATTGCAGGTGTGTCCAATTACTTGTTGGTAGATAGTGTATAACCATACGATGAAAGAGTTCCTAAATTTAAACCTTAACGGCCAGACGAAACATTTAAACAGAAGTCAACTTACTGTAAGTCATGCTTTATTTCTCCAGCACAGATAATAGCACTTCACATGATAGTATAGAAATCACAAAACACATCCCTAACGCAAATCAACACCCCACATTCAACAACCCACACTAGCAACTGTTGTATCCTAGTTTTTATCTATGGTTCTTATCTTATACAGTTACACGTCACGTTCATTCTGACCTCAATTGTTTTGCCAACAGTATTCGTTTGAGAGAGAAGATATCACGTTAAGTGTGAAGTATACCTGAGAACAAACTCAAAGTTTACATAGGGAAAGAAACCAAAAAGGAAAGTTAATTTAGAATATACGTCACAAATCTTACGATAGGCACAAAGCTCGAGAGAGTACCCTGGTACTCTGTAGATAACTTATGCTATGCATCTTTCGCACGCCAAGATCTTTGTTGGTGCGAAATAAAACGAGTGATTCCAGAGTATACATTTATTTACGTATAATACAGTGCATTTATTCGCGTTACTCACGCCTACACTGAGCAACAGTGCGGTGCATACTAAGTTGAATTAAATCACAACAACGAACAATAAGGTTTACTGATTCTTGATATTCAGCGGCGCTGAGTGGCGTATCGGAATGCCCCCTCCCCCACCGAGAAAAATATTTTCGTATTTTCGAGGCCCTTTTGCGAAAATCTGTTATGAAAACACAAATTTGTCCGTGACAAGGATCGAACCCGCGGCGCACCCTCACTCCAGAGTAAGTTGCTCTCCGAACTAAGCCACACGGGCAAGATGTATAGCTGCAGATTTGTCATCTTGACACGTGCTTGACCTCCGTAGTACGTCACATCATCTCCCTCCTTTAATTTTTTCTTTTTTTATTTGAAGCGTAGTAAAATTTTTTTTATTATTTCCAGACGATGTGTGGAACAAACATCACACATTTTTCGAAGAACCCAACGGCCAATAGATCCATTTTTCCGTTCGGGCGCCAATGTGAAAACACAAGTTTGTCTGTGACGGAGATCGGATCCGCGCGCGCCCTCACTCCGGAGTAAGTTGCTCTCCCAACTAACCTACACGGACAGAATATATCACTGTAGATTTGTCGTCTTGACACGTGCTTTACCTCCGTAGTACGTCATATTGTTACCTTTGAATTACTGAATTTTTTAAATTCCGCATTATTTACTAGGTTCTATCGGCAGTTTAATTATTCAAATTCTTTAGAACCTAAATGTATTTTTCGTAAAAACAAAATTATTTCACTTTATTGCGTGTAACACAAATGTGCACGTCGTAATTAAAATGATGAACCTCGTTTTAGGCCGTGTGACAGAGGCTAATGACCTTTTTCCGATTTATATGAAAATTAACGAAAATTAAACCTATATAACAGGCTGTCCCTAACGCTCTGACATCATTCAGTACTTGCAGCGCCATCTGCTTTCATCCGGTGTCCGAAGTCGGAATTAAGCTCACAGCTATCGCACGATACGTAAAATCAAGGAGAAATACCGGAAAATAAAATAAGGTTAATAAGACAAACGACTGTATTTGTGGCAACACGCACGTGCTCGAACAACTGTCTGGAACGTTTGTTCTATTACGAAGGAGTTATGTCGTGTTTTATTTCATTTTCTTCGCATTGTAGAGTAATTTCATGAAAAGAAATCAACGCTATTTTGTTTCATAAAATGGAACAAGTAAAATTGTAAGAAAGTAATTACAGGCGTAGTTTTGATTCACTGTGATGGAAATTTTAAAAAAATATATTGGTTCGGTGGAGTTTTTTCTTTGCAGTACAAGATGGAAGAAGATAAAGCTAAAAGAAAACTTCGTTTAAATAGAGAACGACAACGGCGATGGCGTGCAAACCAATCTTCTAATAATTTGCATAACTTGAACAAAGGTAGAGCTAATCGCAGACGAAATGAAACTTTTGAAGAAACACAAGCCAGACATATTACTGATGCTCTTGAGCATGCTAAACGGCGACAGCAAGAAACTTCTGAACAACTACAAGCTCGACGTAAAGCAGCTGCTCTCTCAGATGTATATGTGTTATAAAAATTTCAGTCACACCTGGCACGGACTATGAGCTAGCATGAACATAAGCATGCAAATAACTAAGATATTATATTATTTATCTTGAATATGAAATACATACTTAGTATAAGCCACAATGTTTTGCGCATAGTAAAAAAAATATTTTCATTCTGTTATAAAAAATGGAACGGGTCTCTGTTTCTTCGTCCCCGCGAGGAACACCTTTTAGTTCATCATATTCTGAAGGACACGTAGTTACAAACAATTTAAAACACAGCACCTTATGCTCATTGTTATAAAAAATTAATTCATTGAACTGACATTTCTTTCACCTTCTCATGTTAATATACAAGTACAGAAACTGTTGCTATT
Source organism: Macrothele yani (assembly GCA_039090855.1). NCBI lineage: Eukaryota > Metazoa > Arthropoda > Arachnida > Araneae > Macrothelidae > Macrothele > Macrothele yani. Next base: position 102,538,583 of record CM076996.1, on the reverse strand, counting down.
ACTATGAAAAGAGGCATCAAGACCTCTCGAATAGACGCTTTCCCGTCATCCATTTTTATAACCTAAAATTGCAAAAAAAATTGATTTTCTTTTTAATATTTCATTCACAGCTGGAGTCAAAAATTCCTGGCTATTTCTTTGAGCAGTTTCATGTGAAGTTTCCGCAAAAGATTTTGTAAAAACGTTTCGCTGAGGCAAGGGGCTGGCTTTGCCGTGAGGCCCACCCGCAATGCGAGGTTTCCGGGGGCTATATCAATACCTCCTCCCCTGGCAGTACTTAAGTAAGTGGATTAATGAATTTTATTTTCATAAAACCAATGGAAGAAGATATGTGAGTCACAAAAGTAAATATTTATTAAACCATAGCGGCGGCAATAGTAAGTATTTCGACTATTAAGTTTCCAAAAACAATATTTATTTTTATTATACACTGACGGAAAAAAATTCCAACACCAAGAAGGGGTTGTGTTAGATAAACGACAGTTGGTAGGCGGTGAGAGTACATCTGTAAGATGACGTCTATGCAAATTTCGCGCTCGGCGCATACGTGTGGCGCTAGTAGCGCCCCTCGGAATATGAAAAGCAGGTTTGCTGTAAATACGCGCTGTAACGTTCGTGAGCGTTAGTTATCGTTGAGATTCGACGTAGGGTGTTGATGTTAGTCAAGAATGCCTTTAAGAAGACGAAGAAGCCATTATCAACAGCTCATAGAGTTTGAACGAGGTCGTGTAATAGGGCTACGAGAAGGTGGATTTTCTTTCCGCAATATTGCAGAACGACTTGGCAGAAATGTAGCTACTGTGCATGATTGTTGGCAGCGGTGGTCAAGGGAAGGTACTGCCTCAAGAAGACCGGGTTCCGGCCGGCCACGTGGCACTACTGAGAAGGAAGACCGCCGTGTACGACGTATAGCCGTGGTGCATCGTACCGCGTCTGCGTCAGCAATTCGAGCTGCAGTTGCCACCACAGTGACACAACGAACTGTTACAAATCGGTTACTTGAAGGACAGCTCCGAGCCAGACGCCCTGTAGCGTGCATTCCACTTACTCCAAACCACTGCCGTTTGCGACGTCAGTGGTGTCAAGCTCGAGCTCATTGGAGGACGGAGTGGAGATCTGTTGTGTTTTCTGATGAAAGCCGGTTCTGCCTGGGTGTCAGTGATGGCCGTGTGTTGGTTAGAAGGAGGCCAGGTGAGCGCTTGCAACCAACCTGTCTGCGGCCGAGACACACTGGACCTACACCTGTAGTTATTGTCTGGGGAGCAATTTCCTATGACAGCAGGAGCACTCTCGTGGTTATCCCACGCACCCTGACGGCACAGTTGTACGTCGGTCTGGTGATTCAACCTGTTGTGCTGCCATTCATGAACAGCATTCCAGGGGGTGTTTTCCAACAGGATGACGCTCGCCCGCATACCGCTGTTTTTACCCAACATGCTCTACAGAGTGTCGACATGTTGGCGTGGCCTACTAGATCACCAGATCTTTCACCAATCGAGCACGTATGGAACATCATTGGACGACAACTCCAGCGTCACCCCCAACCAGCATTAACCGTCCCTGTATTGACCGACCTAGTGCAACAGGCATGGAACTCCATCCCACAAACTGACATCCAGCACCTGTACGACACAATGCATGAACGTTTGCGTGCTTGCATTCAACATTCTGGCGGTTACACCGGTTATTAATGTACCAGCATTTCACATTTAAAATGGCTCTTTTCGCGCTTACAATAAGCTGTGATCTTGAAACCTTAATCGATTAAATATGTTACCTATACAAATGTATTGCCGCCATTTCATTCCTCTACAACTATTTTTTCGTGGTGTTGGGATTTTTTTCCGTCAGTGTATATGATTAAGATTTAGAGGAACGTAAGAAACGACCCTAGTACCGATTAAATGTGATAGATCTAGGAAAGTCCAACAAGATAAAATCTGACCTCAAGATAAAAAGAAAAGCTGAATCGCAAGTGTGTTAGTGACGGGGATTAGTAAGTTTTGGTGGACATGTACAGGTTACACTCCATCGTCTTATACGTACTCCATTTTAAAGCTCTCATCAATAGTAGGTAAACCCGGGTTGATAAGAAACTGAATTTCGCTGCTACACATACTTTTCTACTGTCGGGAAAGATGCATAGCATCAAAAAGCATTTTTGTAATGGCTTTTATCACATTTAGCATAAGGTTCTCGTAATTTACGCAAACTGCAATGAGATATTGTTACGTTCATGTAAAACGTGATGAAATAATTTTCGTCGATATTTTAGTAAAATATATTGTTGAGTAACAATGAAATTAACAATTGCTGAGACACTTCATGGGAACATGCAGCTCGGTCAAATTAAATTTCAACATTGGTTTTGACAATGACGCACCACTACTCACTTTCGTTACATCGAAATATTTTATTTGGGATTTGCTTCACAACTGCCGGGAAAGATGCATGGTATCCAAAACTACGCATGTACTCTTCTCTATAAGTTTTTTGAGCGAATTTTTATAATTTTAGAAGTTTGGAATGTTCTAGAAGATTCCCATGAAACTTATGAGAAGGGCGTGGAAATGGGATGAACTGGAACGCCTGGAATTATATGCGAGGAATCGCCTCTGAAGGCTAATGTCACTGTCAGAAACAGCCCTGCATGAAGAATGGAATAAATTTGTAAGGATTACATGGACAAGAGATTAACAGGAATGATTGCGACTACGCGTTTGAAGAATCTTCTCTCAAGACAAATATTTCTGGTAAAATTCAAGACAGTCCTGCATAAAAAATGAGGTATAGTTTTCCACGAACTCATGAAAAGTTCAGGGAAATGGGACAAATTGGAGCCATCGGCGTACGTTTGAGGAATCTTCTTTTGAGGTAAATATCACCAGCAGAATTCAAGACAGTCCTGCATGAGTAATGAAGGATAACTTCCCATGAATCTCGCATAAAGAATTGCTGAGTCAATTTCTTAAAAGGTGACACTTCTAGGTTTTTCAGGGCATCTGTGGTTCAAGTGTCTCAGGATTTGTGTCCAACAGGCAAAAGAACTAACTGGCGCCACAAATGTAATGGGGTGACAATAGGTTAATTCTAGAGATGAACAACGGGTGCGTAGCCTTGTACAGAGCAATTAGCGCAGCACATCTTTGCAGTTGACTGCCCAATACAATTTGGGTCAACCAGAAACAATATCCCGCGCAACTATACCTTGCGCGCTGGCACGGATAAGCCCCAGAGCAATCGTCTTATACGCCACCCTCTCCTAAAAACAGTCCGTTTACGTAAACGACTACCACAACAGCGTGCGAATTGGAAGGTAGAAGATTGGAAGCAGGTGCGCTGTCTGTCCATTGTCGAATCTGTTTTTCGCATCAGCAGCATGAGGCTCTGGATCCCTCATGCATGGCATTGACAATCCAGGCCACTGAAGGCGGTTTATGGTATCGGGCATGTTCAGCAGGAATGAACTGGAACCCCTAGTTCTTGTGAAACAACATATGGATGCCGGCTTCTACCATGGACTGCATGTGGACCATGTACGTAGGTGAATCAAAAAGTAAGTTACAGTTAGCGCCACCTGGAGAGGGATTGCAGCCAGATCGTGTGTGCTTGGGAGCAAAGTAGACAGCACGTCCGAGCTGCCAACGGGAGGTGTTTTAGTTCAGTAACTGCGTAAAACGTGTGCAGGAGGCAGTTTGTATTGGCGCCTGAACTGGATTCTTACTCCAAACTGGAAGTGCGAGGAACCATTCGATTTTTGTGGGCTAAGGGCCTAAATTGCACTGACATCCAAATCTGTGTTGTATACGAGGGAAATGCCATGTCTCGCCCAACCACTGTAAAATGGTGCCAACAATTTGAGAAGGGTCGCACAAATTTGACGGACGAAAACTGCGAAGACAGACCATCAATATCCAGCACTCTGGAGCATTTTGCCGCCGTTGACGGCACGATACGGGATAATAGGAACACAAAATAAAAGAAATAGCCAGTACGTTAGACATTTCGTACAGAACTGTGCATTCCATCATTCACGAGTGGCTGGGATTTCGGAAATTGTGTGCCAGACGGGTGCCGCGTTTACTCACCGACCAGCACAAAAACCAACGTTTCCTGTGGTCTTTGGCTCTTCTGCAACGGTATTCTGCTGAGAGTCACAATTTTTTGCGTCGAATCGTCACAGGTGACGTAACGTGGTTACACCATTTCCCCCTGAAACCAAACGAGCCTCCATGGAATGGAAGCATGTCACCTCTCCAACAAGGAAAACGTGCAAAGCCCAACCGTCTGCGGGAGAAGTCATGGCGACTGTTTTCTTTGACTGTGAAGGTGTTGTTTGTACAGAATTTCTGCCAAAAGGGACGACTATCAATGCTGACTCATATTGCTAAACGCTATGAAATTTACGAGAGGCAATTAAGGACCGACGCCGCGGTAAGTTGAACGAAGGTATCATTCTGCTGCACGACAACGCCACACCCCACACAGCACGGAAAACAAACGAATTGCTGCACTCATTCAAGTGGAAGGTGTGACAACATCCACCGTACAGCCCCGACTTATCCCCGTGCGACTACCATTTTTGGTAAAATGAAACAGGATCTTAGTGGACAACGATTCCAAACCAATTTGGCTGTGAAAACTGTGGTTCTTAACTTGTTGCACCAAACTGGAAGAGACTGGTTCTGTACAATTACGGAAAAGTTAATCACGCGTTCCGATAAATGCGATATTTCCGAATTTTCAACCCTGCCGAAACCAATGGCAAACTTTTACTCTTTCCAATTGTCATGACGTGTTTTCTATTTTCATACTTTCTGAACTGGTATAAATCGAAGAGCCAAAATATCATATTCAGCACGTCTTCATGTAAATCGAAGCAACTGTAAGTAAACGACAGCGCGTGTGAAAGTCATGAAATGGCATAAATCACAATTGATACTTAGCTCTGTTAATCAGTGTTATTCTTTTTCTACAGATGGGGAAAGACAGCGAGTTTGACAAAGGCTAAATTGTAATGGCCAGAGTAGAGGGTCAGGCTATTTCGGAGACGGCAAGGTTTGTGCGTCGCACACGGTCAACTGTGGTTAGTTCCTTTAAAAAGTGGTTTCAGGAGGGAAAAAACATGATCCACCGGCAAGGTTTTGGCTGACCACGGATCATCGATTCTAGCGAAGCCTATCCTCGTATGGTACGAGCCAACATAAGGGACACTGTGGTGCAACTCGTGGGACATTTGAGTGCTGGTGACGAGAATAATGTGTCACAACACACAGTACATCGACACCTGCTGGAAATGGGGCTGCGTTGTCGCAGGCCGCTTCGAGTGTCCATGCTAAGCTCAGTTCACCGTTGAAAGCGCCTACAACGGATGCGCAAACATCAAAACCTGACCTTAAATCATTGGAAGAAGGTCGTGTGATCCGATGAATCTCGTTTCTTGTTGCATCATGAGGACGGACAGGTGTGCGTCGTTTACCTGGAGAAGTGTTGGCATCAGGATGCACCGTGGGACGAACACAAGCCGGTGGAGGAAGTGCAATTCTTTAGGCAATGTACTGCTTGGAAACCCTGGGTCCAGTCATTCATGTGCAGGAAACTATGATGTTTACCACCTATCTACACATCATTGCAGACCAGGTACATCCTTTCACGGCAACGGTATTCCTCTCTAGTGGTGCTTCCCTTCATCAGAATAATGCACCATGCCACACTGCCCGGATTGTTCGAGATGGTTCGCGGAACATGAGGAAGACGTCCAGGTATTCCAAATTCTCCGGATATCAATCCAATCGAGCATCTGTGGTTTGTGTTGGAACAACAAATCCGATCTGCGACGGTTAAACCACGTAACTTACAAGAGTTAAAGGATCTGCTGGTAACGTGTTGGTACCTGATACCACAAGAGACCTTCAGAAATCTTGTAGCATCAACGTCTCGCCGGTAAGAGGAGTTTCGGTGGCACGTGGAAGGCCAACATCATATTAGGAAGGTGGACATAATGTTTTGACTCCTCGGTATATTAGTATTTGTGTAATACAATATTTTAAAAAATGAGCAATATGATTTACTTCTCAAACACCTTTCGCCAAATTGACTGTCGAAACATCTCCGTCTTTGCTGAAGCATGCAACGCGCACTTTAGGAATTCAAACAAGCATCTGTAATTGCTTAAATTCTAAATTTCGGTGTCGTGACCAGTACATGAACAAGAATGTTTACAATTTATTAAAAGATACATTTTTGAAGAAGAAAATTGCCCCCTATGAAAGAAAGAAGAAAATAATGCTGAACAATTATTTTGCAGAAAACATTTTAGTTAGCACACTACAGATTTATTGTTGTGTTCATTTGAGTTCTTGCGATGATTTTCGTAACGGCACTTATCGTTTGAAGTCGGAATGAAAGTGAAATCTTAGAATTTAAAATAGAAGAAAAAGAAACCTAATTTTCTCGTTTTCTTCTTTGCATAACGTTTGGCACATCGAGGAATAACTCCATCTAGCACAAGTACATAGCTCGGCGTGTATTGAAAATTCCAATTCCAGTAATTAAATTACGCTTGAAAGTATCACCTGGTGCAGTTTTGTTTATTTCACTTGAATTACAATGTGTTGCAGTTTTGGAATGGAAAATAACTCCCTGTCTCTCAAATAACGAGAGATGGAGAAAGTGGTACAACGTTGCTCAAAAGCATTTCCTTCATAGTCGAAAATTATTTTCTTCAACTGAACACTGATAAACAAAGAAGGAATAACATCATTAAGTTTCAATTTGAATGATAAACAAAACACACATTAATTTAGAAGCGAAAAGGAAATTAAATGGAAAGCAAAATAACTATCTGTTTTTCTGAATCTTTCTTTCTAAATACAGTTTCTATGCGCTCTCTACGAAGCAAGATTTTCTAAAATTCTACTGGAAGTTTCTCTAGTTCGTGAAAACAAAATGTCTCAAATGGGCACACTGACCGGCAGGGAGAATGGATTGCTAAACTGATTATGCAAAATTTATTTCCGTAAAAAGCCCATGCACATATGCACTGAAGTAGCATTTTATTAGGAACACCCAATAGCAATAAATGCTATCTTCACTTACGTATACAACTTTAACGTTGAGGTGGCTTTATGAAGAGCTCCCTACAAAGACTTCATACATGTGCGAAGCTTAGATATCGTCATTATGGGAAAGACTCGTGATTTAAGCGAGGCATGATGGTATTATGTGTGGGCAAAGGTTCTATCTGTTTTTCATTACGCAAATTCCTAGTAAAAAATTTAAGCAACAAGTGCAAAAACAGATGGCGCGTACGATAGTGAATGCTTAGAGAAGTAGGCTAAAAACTGGCACCATACATGCAGGTGCATTTCTTTCGTAAACAAATCACACAAGGGTTAATATTAGGTGCGCAACTTAATTCTCGGCCCCTAACCGCAAGCGATCATAGAACGTCGGCAAATTCAAATAGCTGTGTGCGATAATGGCTAATTGCAGGGCCATCCAACAGCTTTCCAGGCAACTGTAACCGCTCACCAGCTGTAGTGACAGAAAGGACAAAAGTTGACGGTGAAAGCAATGTCGTTCGAGAAGCAACATTTGAGGCACTGCCTCCTGTTCGCGTTTCAGCTGAAAACAAGTACCGCGGAAGCCCAGCAAATTATCTGTGCTGCTTTGGGTGAGGCTGCTGAGTCCTACAGTACGTGTAAGAAGTGGTTCCAGCTGTTTAACAGGGAAATTTCTATCTCCGTGATGCAGAACGTCCGGAACAGCCACAGAAAGTTGACGATGAGGGACTAGAAAAACTGTTGGACGCGGATCACTGTCGCACACAGTCAGAGCTCGCCCAGGAACTCAGAGTAACACGGCAAGCCATTGCAAAGCGCCTGCACAAGCTTGGACGGATTCACAAGGAGAGCAGTTGGGTGCCCCACCAATTCATAGCTGTGAACAAGTCTAGGCGCTACGATGTTGCTGTGTCCTTGCTCTCCAGATTCAAGAAGGATTTCTTCCACAAGATTTTGACATGTGATGAGAAGTGGATCATCTACGATAACCCTAAGCGGCTCAAATCGTGGGTTTATCAAGATCAGCCTACCACCAGTACCGCCAAACCGAATATCCATGCCAGGAAGTTGTTGCTGTGCATATGGTGGGATCAGCGCGGTGTCGTACATTATGAGTTGCTCAAACCTGGTGAAACGGTCAATGCTGAGCGTTATTGTCAGCAACTCATTCGTGTGAGTGACGCAATGGAGGCGAAAAGGCCATACACAGGCAAGGGCAGAAGGTCGGTCCTTTTGCTTCAGGATCACGCGCGTCCTCACACCACGAAAACGACTTTAAACACGATCACCGACCTGGGATGAGAGATATTGTCTCACCCGGCGTATTCTCCAGACTTCGCCCCGTCGGATTATCATCTCTTTAGCTCCCTGCAACATCTCCTGAGTAATACGCACTTCACTTCTGTCAAGGAGGTCCACACAAGTATTGATGACTTTATCAACTCGAAACGGCCCTCTGTTTTTCGCAGTGGCATTCGGCAGCTCCCTGGCCGATGGCTCAAATGTATCCAACACGACGGATATTATTTCCCTTATTATGTACGTATTCGATTTGCTATAATTTGCTGTCAACGTGTCGTGCCTGTGGCCGAGAATTAAGTTGCACACCTAATATGTCAAACAATAAGAATCACGTTAGGCATTGTTTGCTTTATGAGTTCGACAAAGGCAAAAATGCAGCTGAAGCCTGCCGCAGCATTTGTGAGGTGTATGGAGAGGATTCTGTACACTGAAGAGCAATTGAATTAGAGACAGCTGTCGTTATGCAAATGTGGCGCTGTGGGCGGCCCTGTAAACGGAAACGACATCACGTATGCAGCGATCCGACAATATAAGGAGTGATGCGACGGGAATCAGTAAGAGTCGGACGCAGTATGGATAAGACAAAGGATCTAAGCGCATTTGATCGTGGGCAAATTATCGGGGCCCGACGAATGGGTCACTCCATCTTGGAAGTCGTGCAGGCACTGGGATTTTCACGAGTCACGGGTGCACCGTGAGTACATCGAATCCGGTAAAACTATCCCTGCTAGGGCCAACTGCTGTGGACAACAGCGTGTGGATGAGCGGGGTCATCGTCGGCTAGCTCGCATTGTAACAGCGGACAGACGGGCCACAGAGCAAGAAATCCCTCGGCAATTTAACGCTGGTGCACAAAAACATGTAAGCAGCCACACCATCCAGAACCATTTCCTCGCTATGGGGTACAGAAGCCATCGTCCAACGAGGGTACCGCTGCTGACCGCACATCACAGGGTGCAAAGATTAGCATGGGCGCGGGAACATCGCCACTGGACCCTAGACATGTGGGAAAATGTTGACTGGACTGATGAGTCGAGATTCACGTTGGTACATGCGGATGGCAGGATACGAGTACGGCGCAAACCACATGAAGCGATGGATCCTTCTTGCCAGCAGGGTACTCTTTAGGCTGGTGGGAGTGGCATTCTCGTTTGGGGACTGTTTACGTGGACTGCAATGGGACCCCTGGTACGTGTGACATCGTCTCTCACAGGTCAATGTTACCGGGATATCCTGGACGAGCATTTGCTCCCGTTTGTGCGTCTTCAACATCCCACTGAGGACCTCATCCTGCAACAAGACAATACATCGTGCCATCGCTTCCGTATTGTATCCGAATGGTTGGATGAACACTCCACCGACGTGACCTCGCTTCCTTGGCCAGCTAGGTCACCTGACCTCAATCTCATCGAGCACATGTGGGATGCTATCGAGAGAGATGTTCGAGGCTCTGACCTCCCTCCGTCAAATTTTCGAGAACTGTGGGAGCTTGTTCAGGGGTCGTGGATCCGTATGGCTTCCCAACGCTTCCGGTGTCTTGTCGAGTCCATGCCGAGACGAATCGCCGCCGTCATCAGGGCGAAAGGTGGTGCTGCACGTTACTAGACAGGTATCTCTAATTCAATTGCTCTTCAGTGTATACGAAAACATTTGTCCCGTTGGTTCCGCAAATTTTGTGAAGGAGACAGAAGCTGCAGCGGTCATCCACGTTCTGGACATCCATCAGAGGTTTCTGAAGAGGATGTCATATCAAATGACCAACATCTAACATATCAAATGATCAACATCTAACATATCAAATGACCAACATCTAACATATCAAATCAAATAATCAACATCTAACATATTAAATGACCAACATCTAACCGTTGAAGAATTATCAGAAAGGTTTTCTGTACACATAAATACAGTAGAAAGAAGGATGCGTGCGCTTAGGTTTATCACAAAGTTCGACCAGTGTGTACCACATGAGCTATACGCAAGAAATCGATTGGACAGAATTACCACCTGTCTTTCATTACTTGTGCGTCAGAAAAATGAACCTTTCTTGGAACAATTAGTTACGGGTGATGAAAAGCGGGTCCTTTACAGAAAGGCGAAGCATCAAAGCACCGTATGACGAGTTGGAAAGCCTGCTACATCGACTTCACGAGGAGGACTGCATCCGAAAAAGGTCTGGTTAAATGCATGGCGGGATGTCATGGGGATAACCCACTGGGAGCCGCTTGTACTTAACCAAACGATAAATGCTGACCTGTACTGCCAACAGTTGAAAAGGCTGAAAGAAAAACTGAAATCTAAGAGTACAGCACTGGTTAACCGCAAAAGAGCCATCTTGCAACACGACAACGCTTGACCCCATACATCTTTAGCCACACAGGGAAAATTACTGGACATTGGATGGAAAGTGTTACCTCACACATCGCATTCCCCAGACCTTGCACCTATGGACTACCACCTTTTTACGTGGTAGTCCGTAGGTGCAAGTTCCGCACGGATTCTTTCGAGTCTTTTCCGACCCAAAAGGATTTTTCAAAGTCTATTTTTAAAACAATGAGAAATCAGGTTTGAGGCAATGCATTAATGCCTCCAGCGAAAATACTTCTCATTATTTAAAATACACAGTGTGTGCCATTAATTCTAGAATAGGTAAAACATTTACTCTCACTGGCAGCAGAAATGTACATTATTGAAACCGCACGTTGTACACAAAATGCTCCTCATAGAGAAACATATTTGAAACAAAAGGAGTTTTTTACATAGAGCAATTAGAACACGGAATATAAAAGAAAACGTAATTTAATTTTAAGCCCCTAGCTTAAAATATGCATCATTTGAAGGAGAAGATGGACCAAAATGTTTTATAAGATCAATGGTAGCAGCCCTAGAAACGGTCTTCCCTTTATAAATAGAAATATACACTGCCGCCCCGGACGGCAGAACTCTATGTTATGAAAAAGTGGAAAATATCCGTGGAATATCTTTCACTGAGGGAGCTATGCGATGAATTTTTTTTTTTTTTGTTCATATATATCATTCCGAAGTAGAGATTCCGAGGAAACAGTTTATTCATATGTGCTCCTAGAGGTAAAACTGTGAATGATTTAAAGTGTCTGACGCTCGCAATCTTTACCGCAGCAAATGACATGCAGTAGAAAAAGATGTTTTTCAATCAGAGTTTTAGAAATTAAGATACACAGACATGACATAACTAAATAGACACCTCTCGTAATGTCATTTTTGCTATGTAGTGGAGGGGTCTGGTACGATTCGTCCAACGACGATTGGTCCAATGCCGATTCGTCCATAGATACGATTCGTCCAATGGACAATTGGTCCAAAGGTACGATTCGTCCAATGGTACGATTAATTCAATGCCGATTCGTCCAATGGGACGACTGGTCCAATGCCGATTCGTCCAATGGACGATTGGTCCAATTCCTTCCTATCTGTCCGAAGTGCTACTCGTGCTATAAAAGTCTCATCTGTTCTGATTCTATCTCCGATGTTATACGAAAGTACCGGTAGTCCAAAGAATGTAAAATAATGTTACATTTCATACGTAATATTGTGGTTACAGATTTCTTTTCTTTTTTTTTTTTTTTTTTTTTTGAATCGCGTTTTTTTTTTTTGTTATACTCTCCTTGCTGCCGTATGAAGTTACTGGTGTACCAGCCGTTCAATCCACTTCAATGTTTCTCTTTTTCATGAAATAATAAAAAATACTAGTTTTCCGTTTCTGTTTGTAGAATGCACTGGGGTTCCGCCAACTGCCCAATGGAAACAACTGGTCGGGGTTTGGACAGAGGCCTTTTCAACAGTTTTTATTCCAGCGATGTCATATTCATAACGTTTACATATCAAATCAAGTTAATAATATTGCGTTTTTACTTAAACACGAAATATTAATTCATAGGCCATAGGCCTAGGCCTTTTTAACAGTTTATATTCTACCGATGTCATATTCATAACATTTACATATTAAATCAAGTTAATAATATTGCGCTTTTACTTAAGCACGAAATATTAATTCATAGACCCTAGGCCTAGGCCTTTTCAACAGTTTTTATTCCAGCGATGTCATATTCATAACGTTTACATATCAAATCAAGTTAATGATATTGAGCTTTTACTTAGGCACGAAATATTAATTCATAGGCTCTAGGCCTAGGCCTTTTTAGGACTTTTTTATTCTACCGATGTCATATTCATAACGTTTACATATTAAATCAAGTTAATAATATTGCGCTTTCACTTAAGCACGAAATATTAATTCATAGGCCTGCGGCCTAGGTACCTTGCAAAGACCTCAGAAATGATACGATGAGTGCCTTTTATAAAGTTTTATAAAATGTTTACAAATGCCAAATATTTAGGTTGTAACTTAAAATCTTCTAAAAAGGCCCGCGACCTAGGTGCCTGTTAGATAGCTGAGAAATGATACGATGAGTGTCTTCTATTAGGTTTTATAAAATATTTACAAATATCAAATATCTCGGTTGTAACTTAAAATCTTCTAGAAAGGTCCGCGGCCTATGTGCCTTGTAAAGACCTGGGAAACGATTCGATGAGTGCCTTTTATAAGGTTTTATAGAATGTTTACAAATACCAAATATCTAGGTTGTAAATTAAAATCTTCAAAAACTGCCCGCGGCCTAGGTACTTTGCAAACAGCCGAGAAATGCTCCATTGAGTGCCTTTTACCAGGTTTATGTAAAATGTTTACAATTACCAAATATACAGAAATTATCTTTCAAAAGGATATAAAGAGGAGAATAATTTAAATTATTATTCCTTTCTGGAAAATAAAAAAGTTTACCGTTGGTAAGATGATACCATTGGACGAATCGGCGTTGGACCGATCGTACCATTGGACGAATCGGCATTGGACCAATCGTACCATTGGACGTATCGGCATTGGACGAATCGGACATTGGACCAATCGGCATTGGACCAATAGGCATTGGTCCAATCGTCCGAGACCGGTAGTGGAGTCTATATTGCATTGCATGCTCGAATTCTCTTTAATATATTTTGGTGGACAACGTCAGTGAGTAGGTGACACCAAACAAACATGATTCGACCCAAGGGAGCCAAGGAACTAAGCGACTTTCAGAGAGGATGAATCGTGGGTTAATCGGATCTCGGAGTCAGCCAGCGTTAGATTGCTGCCAACCTACAAATTCCTCTTCCCACCGTTAATCGAGAGCTAGTGGAATTCAAGAAGGCAGACAACGAACCATCAGTACCACGTACGGTTCGCCCTGGGTCATCGCAGCAGTGTCTTCGAGCTGCCAAGCTTTCTGTGGAAATCAATCCTCGTATCAAGGTAACTGAGATTGCAGAACAGCTCCAAATGAGTTCCAGAATTGCTGAGCGGTATCTTCACCGACATGGATATCATAGAAGAGCGAATATTTGCTTCTCTTTTGCGAGAAGCAAATATTCGTCGCAGGTTGGCATGGGCGGCAGACATGATTGAGAGACCCTTAGCATTTTGCCACACTGTCATGTTCTCTGATAAATCCCGATTTGCACAATCTTCTGACAGTGGCAGGACGTGGATGTGGCAATTGCCCAGCCAGGAATTCAACCTGAAGCACCTACAACCAACTGTGAAACACCGCGGTTTCTCAGTCATGATATGGGGAGCCATATGAATGACTGGACTTTCAGTCCTCAAAGAATGTGAAGACATCAATGCACAAAAATACATGACCATCCATGAGAGGGGTCTACTACTAATATTCTCCAGCGGTCAGATTTCAAAGGCTGCCTCCTTGTTCATGAAGGATGGAGCTCCATGTCATATGGCAAAACGTACCCAAACATGGCACGAACAAAAAGCCATCCAGAAATTGTGGTCGCCAAGCCAGAGCCCTGATATGAACCCAGCTGAACACCTGTGTGCCTAATTGGATGGAAAATTACGATGGATGCCACAGAAACTAACCAAGGCACACTTGTTGGCCTTGTTACGTGATTCGTGGGCTCAAATTCCACAGAGCACCATTGCTGATCTCATTTCCACAATGCCTGACAAAGTGAAAGTCCTACGAACTGCAAAGGGTATAGCTACCAGATACTAAATCCAACTACAACTACAGATCCTTCCATTCAATGCGGACAGAAAATAATATTATTAACAATTCATGTGTCATTTGCGAACAGAAATACGCACGTACGACAGCTAGCAGCAGAACTGTGCATTACCGAAATTGTAACTCTATCCGCGTACTTTTCTCAATTTAATCAAACTCTCTCTCTCTCTCTCTCTCTCTCTTCCTCCCTCTCGGCTTTTGTTCCTCCTCTTCTTAAGACGTTTTAATTTTGTAATTATGCACGCAACAGATCATGAAATATCAGAGCTTCAGAGTTATAGGAACTGAAAGGAAACGAAAAGTTCAATACCTTGGCTCCACCAGCATTCTCAGGACGGCTGAAAGGAAATTAATTTTACCGGAAGACATAGGTTTACAATTTCATAAAGCTCTTATATTCCATTTTTGAAATGGTGCGTAGGAAACTTATAATTGTCTTTGACCTCTTCTCATACTCCCATACTAAAAACACATTTCACGAGACATCAGTGATGCCACTGAAGATCCGAAGCGACGGATTTCATTTCCGGCAGACTTTATAAAATAACTCAAGTTAAGTTTGCCGCTAAGAATAAATTTTTAAAACAGCTTACAAATTATCATTCATTTTTTCCACTCTGGTATCACCCTCTCTCTCTCTCTCTCTCTCTCTCTCTCGCAACATGGTGTACATACACTAACTAACATGACAATTTACTACGTACACCTTCCCTCGATACATCAATGGCGGCCACTCCAACATGTACGATGGTCATTCAGAAAGTAAAGAAAGTTTGGTATAGTAGCGATATACTCTTAAATTTTTCAAATACACTACTGTTTGGGAAAATTGCAACACCAAGAAAGAATTATGCGATTCTAATGGAATTTATACCACACATTACTGATATGACTGTACATAAGTGATTTAATTTTCAGAGAAATACAGCAATTTTTACCTGAAAAAATCAGTATCTTGTGAAACCATCGCGAGCTGCAATAAGAGCTTCTTTGCGTGGCATTGAATCTAAAAGGCGTTCCATGGTGTCCTGAGTGATTGCTTCCTAGGCGGCATGTGTGCGAGTCCACAGATCATTGGTACTGACAGCTGGAGGTCTTTTATGAGCCAGTTGCCGAGTGACCATATCCCAGACATGTTCAATAGGCGACATGTGTGGCGAACATGCAGGCCAGGGAAGAAGCAGTACATGCTGTGCTGCGAGGAGGGCTTAAACATTCCTGGAAACATGTGGTAGGGCATTGTCCTGCTGGAATATAGCACCAAGAGTGTTCTGAAAGAAGGATATGTCTTCTACCTGTACAACTTCCCTGATGTAGTGGTCTCTGTTGAGATTGCCCTCGGCTGCTACAGCCGAGATCGCGAATGGTTCCCAATGGCACCCCACACCATCACACTTGACGTTCGGCCTGCATGACGCTTGACAATGCATGCTGGAAGTAGACGCTCACCACAATATCCTCTAATGCGTGTGCAGCCATCGAGGTAGTCCACGTTGAATTGAGACTCGTCCGAAAACACGACATGTTGCCAATCAGCACGCCATTGTCTGTATCGAAAACCCTATTCCAGCCTGAAGCGTCCATGGTTCAAGGTCAAAGAAACCCGCCGCAAAGGGATGCGTGCAACCAGTCCTCTGTGTAGTAGACGGCATCGAACTGTGAAGGCAGACAATGCCACACCTGTTGCAGTTCTCCACTGTTGTGCTAACACTTGCGAAGATGCGGAACGGTTCGTCAATGTCATGCGGATGAGATGTCGGTCATCCATCCCGCGGTGTCATCACATTTCTCGGTCCACTGCCGGATTATCGATGCACTTGGCTCTCCTCGGTGCACTGCCACACGATCATCACTGTCGTGGCGTTATGTCCCGTTCCAGCCGCAATGTCGTGGTACGAAAATGCACCTTCACGCAGACCAATTATTCGTCCCTGTTCAAACTCTGTCGTATGGTGATATTGCGCACTTCGTCGACGTCGAGGGGTTATTGAATCCTGGAGACCCTTTTACAACTCGCTATCCGCGATACACTACCAGTGTGTATCCTAAACAGCCCTCCCTTTATGCCCCTCGCTCGACTATCGAGAGGGCGCTGTAGGGCCCAGACATGCGCAATGACTCTGCACTTCTAATCATTTGCATGTCCTACCCTGCTTGGCATATCATGTTCCTTTCACGTGATTGCCATCATTCATCCATGGTGTTGCAATTTTCACAAACAGTAGTTTGTTTTATTTACAATTTTTGACTCATATCTTAGCCTATTTTTTCTACATAGTCGCCTGAACTTTGAGACACTTGTCATATCTTGGGACAAGCTTAAGTATCCCCTCCTCATAGAACTCTGCCGCCTGTCCTTTCAGCCAGTTAATTACAGCCTCCTTTAGCAGATCATCAAAACGTTGTCCACCAAGGAACTGCTTAAAGTTGTGGAACAGTTTTGACTCGCACTTCGTAGACGTTTCAGAGTTCCACAGCAGGCATTTATGGTTGCATCTCTTTCCATGAAATCGACGAGCAAGACACCTTTCTGGTCCCAGAATACGCCCATGATTTTCTTTGCAAACAAATTTCGTTTGAACTTTTCGCGGTGTTTTCGGTGATTGAGGGTGATGCCACAGAAGGGATTGTCTTTTGTTCTCGGGGGTGCAGTGCGAAATCCACGTTTAATAACCTGTAACAATTTGGTCAACAAATTCGTTACCATCTTGGTGGTAACGCTCCAAGAACGTCAATGCAGCTCCCAGTTGATGAGTTCTGTGCTCATCTGTGAGCATCCGTGGGACACATCTTGCACAAATTTTGTTCAAGTTCATATATTAAGTCACAATTTGGTACACAAGTGTACGAAAAATTCCAGAGCATTTTTCGTGCACTTCGCTATTCGTAAATTTCTTTATTGATGTCATCAACCTTTTGTTTGAGTTCGTACGTGATGAGAGAGGAGGAGACCCCTCCCCGACCGCTCCTCGTTATAAACGTTTGCTCTTCTGTTTTTAAACATTATGCATCACTTTCTGACGCTGGATTCATTCATAATACACTGCTGGGCACCCAAAATGCAACACCAAGAAGGACACGAGATAGCAAAGCCAGATTTACTGGACACATAACAACAGATACAAAGATGAAACGATTGAGCTTAAAAGCCCGTGCGACTTGCGGAACACGCAGACATCAATAGTTCATGTGGCCCCCATGGCTGGCAATAACGACCGCTACACGCCGCGGCATCGAACGAAAGAGGCTTTGGATGTGGGCTTGGGGTATGTCGGTCCAGGCTGCTTCCACACGTTGCCACAGTTCATCAAGCGTAGTCGCAGGTGGTGCTTGCCGGGCCACTCGCTTGCCGATCAGCGACCAGACGTGTTCGACGGGAGACATATCGGGAGAACAGGCTGGCCACGGCAGCAGTGACACCTGGTGGGCCGTGAAGAATTGTTGCACGATGCGTGCCACGTGCGGGCGCGCATTGTCCGGTTGAAGCGTGGCCACTGGCAGGTCCTGCAGGTAAGGGATGTCTACAGGCTCCAAAACGTCGGAGATGTAGCGGTGGCTGTTGAGTGTACCGGCGATGCGTACCAGAAGGGTACCGGTGTCATATTCAATTGCACCCTAAACCATAACGCCAGGCGACGGACTGGTATGGCGATGCATAATGCAGGCGTCATACAATCTCTCGCCGCGGTGCCGCAACACGCGGATTTGACCATCGTGGTGTTGCAGTCAGAAGCTGGATTCGTCGGAGAAAACAATGATGTGCCATTCCGTAGTCCAGGTGCCGCGTTCAACGTCTCATTGCCACCGCACTCGTCGTTGGTGCAACGTCAATGGTAATCGGAGCAATGGGCTCCGTGCGACAAGTCCCCGCTCCTGTAGACGACGTCGAACGGTACGTGGTGGCACAGGTTGTTGCGCAACACACCCTAATTCCTGCGCTGACGTTCGTGATGTGGCGGTGCGAGCCGTCAATGCCCGCTGTACAAAATGCCGGACCTCTCGTTCGGTGGTGTGCCGCGGCTGCGGCAATCGCTCACGTCAGTCCGTCCCTCCTGCACCCACCGAATCCATGCTCGCCTCACTGTGACTGGATGTCGTCCCACACGGGCGCCGATGTCTCGGTACGATAAACCGCTGTCGCGATAAGCCACTATTCGTCCTCTGTCAAACTCCGAAACGTGCTGGAATGATTGCCGTATTCTGCGACGAGGCATCAGAAAGCTTCCCACGCACAGGTCCGGCAGCACCACACACTTCCACTACTTACACCCGCCTTCTGTGCACCCTTCTTATAGTGCTTCTCGGTAGCGTGCCGGGCGCACATAATTTGCATATGCCCTGCAATGCTAATCGTTTGCATGTCCTCTCGCGGGCGACGCATGCTGCGAATTTCAGGCCAACAGGATGCTTCCTTCTTGGTGTTGCATTTTGGGTGGCCAGCAGTGTATAACATTTCAAAATAGTGCTTAATGTTATAATGTGTTAAAAGGCAACTGAATGTCAAATCTCAGAACCTTACACATTTTCTTACATTAATAGCAATTTTTTTTTTTTTGATTGGAGGTTTAACGACCACCGTGAGCAACTCAATGGGCTATAAGCAGTCGCCCGTCCCTAATTTAGGGTCACTGGTTCCAGGGAAGGGAGAGAGCCAGTGCCGTAAGACAAACACAACATCCATGCCTCACCGGGATTCGAACCCGGACCCCGTTCGGACGAATGATCAGAGGCCATCGCTTAGACCACTGCGCCACCGGGGTGGCCTAAATAGCAATTTCTTTAACATGAAGTAACAACTAAATGTAAACATTTGACATGAGTATTGATTTCTAATTTAATGAAAATGGAACAGAAAATATTCATTACCAGTTTTTCTTCACTAATTCAATCCTCTATTTCGAAGCCCTTTGAGCATGTAATATTTATAAGTGTTCGAAACAATACATGCGCACAAACAGACACGCAATGTCATCTTACATCGGATCTGTAACTAATCTGCACTGATGAGTCATTACATTACACATGTATGACCACCTACCTAATAAGCTGTAGGACCTTCTTTAGCCCGCAAAACAGCGGCCACTCGGCAAGGCATCGATTCGATGAGGTGGCGATAGGTATCCTACGGTTTCTGGTGCCATAATGTCAACAGCAGGTCCTCCAGTTCCCGTACATTTCGTGATCGTGTGATTTAGTGCGAAACCGCTTTTCCAAGTCGAAACACAAATGTTCGCTTGGGTTCATGTCAGATGAATCTGGAGGCCAGGGCATTAACAGAAAGTCGCAAGTATGTTCCTCGAACCACTCCTTGATGATTCTGGCAGTGTGGCATGGCGCATTATCCTGTTGGTAATGGCCATCACCAGCAGGGAACACAGTTGCCATGAATGAGTAAACTTGGTCCGCAACGATGTTCAGATACCTGACACCTGTCAGGGATTGTGCTATTGGGATAATGGAGCCTAAAGTGTCCCAAGAAAACATCGCTCACAGCATAACACCGCCGCTGCGGCCTGTTTCCGATCAACAGTGCATCCAGATACCATAGCCTCCGTTTGTAATCGGCGTATCCGCGCTCCGCCATCTACGTACTGCACCAGGAATCTTGATCCGTCAGACCAGACCTCTTACTTCCAATCATACATGGTCTAATCTCGATGATCTTGGGCCCATTTCATGTATTGTTGGCGATGACGTGCAGTGAGCATGGGGACCCGGCTGTGTCTTCGGCTACGCAGGCCCATGAGCATAGGGCTGCGATGAACTGTATACTGAGACACATTTCCCTGATCACCCCTGTTGTAGCTGCGGGGGATTTGTCGCACTGTGGCCCTGCGGTCGCTGTGGACCATGCGCGACAGCCTCCGCTCCCCTCTGGCATCAATGAGCTGCGGACAATACACGGCTGGACGACGGTTCGTCGTTTGGCCATATGTGCACCACTTTTGATACGTACTCACTACAGCGGCACGTGAACAGCCCACAAGCCGCGCCGTTTCCGAGATTGTAGTTCCGAGGCGTCGTACCATCACAATTTGTCCTTTATCAAACTCTCATAAATCGGCAGCTTTTCCCATTCTGACTCCGAACACTCTACTAACCTAAAGCCGGTCCTCGGGTTGTATATATATTGTTCTGTGGACTTCGCTTGCGCCACCGTTCGGTCTCCAGGTGCGCTCATTTCTCTAGGCTGGGGCTGGTCGTAATGTAATGGCCCATCGGGGTATCTGCACATTGTGATCCTTTCTTCCATAGCGTTGAATCGAACTTTGCAAGCATCGGCAAATCTTCAGTCAGTAGGGATTACGACTGTGAAGTTGCCAGGGTTTTTTTACATTGTAATTTGGTGAAGGATGGTTTGTAGATCCGTAACTATTTTACGATTTAGAACAGGCTCGTGACGTCAATGCATATGGGTTGATGTGAAACTGTAGCAGGCTTTGGTCCCCCTTAATTTTAAGTCAAAATTTCACTGAAGTTTTACAGCATTTCAACGTTTGTGGCATAATTATCTTTAAACTTACCAGCATTTGGAACAATAAAGCTCGGCCATCCTTTTGAATTCTTTGGTTTTCCGACTTTTTTACGTGTATAAAGTGGTAGAAAAATTCAACCAGACAATATTTCGAAGCCGCCATTCTGATTTTTTTTTCTTTTGGTTTTCGGACTTTTCTAGGTATCCGGACCTTAGGAACTACCAGTATTTTGAACAGTAAAGCTAAGCCACTCTTTTGAATTATTCGATTTTCAGACTTTTCTATGTATGGAAGGGGTAGAAAAATTCAAGTAGACAATATCATAAAGCCTCCATTTTGACTTTTTCGGTTTTCGAACTTGTGTAGGTATCTGGACTTTAAGACTTATCAGCATGCTGATCTTCAGAAGTATAGGTCATTTAGAAGTGGTCGAATAATTCGCTGACTGATAGACACGCATTTTCCCACTTTGCTTTATATATACAGTATGTACTGTATATATAATACTGGGCTCCTCAGTCGTGAGTTGAGATAAATTTAGAAATAAAATGGAAAAAATAAGATTATCATATCCCAGAACAGTAGCATTAGGTGTGATAATAAATGGCGATGTCTCTTGTCGGTAGACATCAGTTCTTGAATTCCAAGAGGCGAAGACATGCACCAATATGACAGTACGGTCAATCCTTGATGTACCGCCACCGTTTGTCCCATTCCATTGTGGCGTTATATCAAATTTGCCACTTGTTTTTCATAATTAGCATTAAATTAAAAATATGTTAATTAGAAAACTGCAGTTATGCGTTGTATACCTGATGAGCACTGTAGTTCGGGGAGTCCGTTTAGATCTCGAAAGCTTCTAGTATGCATTAAATGCGGAAATTTACTTTGCACAGCAGAATGACAAAATTAACATTTTAATTGTAAGGATATTAAATAAAAGTCATGCTACGTTACTGAAACTTTATCAAGTGAAAATTAATAGCATTACACAAAAACGTTTTACATACCTTGTGACGTACTACAGAGGTGAAAACATGTGTCAAGACGAAAAATCTTCAGCGAGACATTCTGTCCGCGTAGCTCAGTTGGGAGAGCAATTTACTCCGGAGTGAAGGGACACGGACAGACTTGTGTTTTCACAACCTCCATTTCTTTAAAAAAAATCATCTATTTTCATTTGTGTTTTAGATTTCAATATTTTCATTTCGGTATTGTCAAATTTCAGTTTCCTGCTTTATGGTAAGGACTGCTTTTTTAGACATCTTTTTCCAAACAGCAAAACGAAAAAAAAATCGTTTCTGCTTTTGATGCTTGTAAACAGTTGCAGACTGTTTTTCAGAGCCAAGAAGATAAACTAAAGACAGCAAGCATCGTGTGGAGTAAAAGAGTCATGATGTACCTAAAAAACAAGGTATCGACTTATTTGTCATCTTAATTTACAGTTGGTAGAGGGTAAAGAACGTAAGCATTGCTCTTCCGCCAAAGACGACAGGACGAAGCTGGAAAGAGCACCCCAACTCACAAGACAGCCACTTGAATCGAAGGCAACCAGTCCCGTCGCAGGTACTCTTCTCTGATGTTTCTCTGTACGCAAATGGAGGATATGGTTATGGGGTAAAGGGTCGTAAGACAACCATTAAGTCCTAATAAATAAAAATGAAATGCTTCCCAGTCCCAAAATCGCAATAAATCCAGGCCATAATGATATCCCAAACTGATCAAACTATGTGACTTATTCCTCTTCTTTTGACTCCTGAGACACTACGAAAGCAGTAGTAGTCCAGTTGGACTCCCTCACTATGGCATGTTTTCGGAAGGAGCAGCTGACTTCTTCCCCAGGCACCGTCTGCCATTTTCTCCCCCACAATGTTCGCTACAATTGAATTACGGTCCGAAAAAACGGGAAAGCAATTTACACACGGCTTGCAAGTGGCTGTGTCCGTTTTGTGTTGGAAAAGGCAGGTTGGTGCAGTAATGTATATCGGCGGTTGGTGGATTCCAAGGATGCGACAGTATATGAAGGGATCAAGGGATGTTTCACATGTAGCACGTTTGTTCAGACCAAACGGGGGGCGTCATGCAAGGTTGGTGGCAAATCGAAGGGCGGTACATCGAGGGTTGAAAGTATCTTGATTTCTCTTGGGAAGGGATCCTCGTACTCTTAAAAGCGGTATATCTTCATAAGCACGCTAGCCCAAAACTTCGAACCTTTTGTGACGTATTTACCTCAGAGGTGACGCATATGTCAAGGCGGCAATGTTGCAGCGATAAGCTTTTTTGGTGCAGTTTAGTTGAAAGAACATCTGGCTCCGGAGTGAGAAGGTGTGGCTTCGAATTCCACCAACGGAAAAAAGGGGCACTTCTTCACATTGACGCCCGAACGTAAATTGAACCTCCAGGCCGTGAGGTTCAAAAAAATGTGTGATGTATTTCCACAGATCGTCTGGAATTAATCAGAATTCCTTCTTCTACAGAGAGGTACTTCGAGCTAGAAGTTTGCACGGGCCTTATTTGGTGAGACCGGCCCGGCTCAAACCCGTGCGTAAATATATCAAGCCCTTCTCGGCCAAGGCCGCGATGTGTCATTTTGAATTATTTTGTCTTTCTATTGTATTGGGTTGTCGGAAAAGTCATGACGTATTTTTGCCATGTTTTGCAAAGGTCATTTATCGATAGAAAGAACAAAGATCAATCAATCCTGTTTTGTTCGATAACCTTTTGCCATCTTTCAGTGAGCTGCAGAATGCCTCGTTCATAGAAGGACCCGTCTTTCGTGACGAAAAACAATACAAGGTGCTGAATTACAGCCTCATCTGAATTGAACGTTACACCAGGCAAGGACTGTTGAAGAGAGCGAAACAAGTGGAAGTCTGACGGCGCAAGCTCAGGCGAGTATGCTGGGTGTGGCAACACATCTCACCCAAGCTCCAATAATTTTTGGCGGGTGATCAAACTTGTGTGTTGTCTCGCGTTGTCGTGATGGAACACAACACCTTTACGATGAACGAGCTCTGGACGTTCCTGGATGATGGATTCGTTCAAACTGTCCAATTGCCGGCAGTACACATTCGAATTGATTGTTTGGTTCTGTGGTAGGAGCTCGAAAAACACGACACCTTTAAAATCCCACCACACTGAGACCAGAGCCTTCCGCTGATGAATGTCTGCTTTGTATGTCGTTTGAGGCGAAGCTGCACGTCGGGACCAAGACCGTTTGCGCAGTACATTGCTGTACATAGTCCACTTTTCGTCACCAGTTATCAGTCGTTTCAAAAAAGGATCGTTTTTCTCGCGTTTAATGAGCATATCGCAGGTGTTTATACGCGCCATCAATTGAGCTTCTTTGAGTTCATGAGGAACCCACACATCGAGCTTGCTTACGTATCCCAGCTTCTTCAGGTGGTCGTGAACGCTTGAATGATGGATGTGCAATGTGTCTGCAATCTCTCGTGTTGTGTAACGTGGGTTTGACTCGATCAATGCCTTGATTTGGTCGTCATCAACCTCAGTTGGTCTCCCGGACCGAGGAGCATCGTTGAGGTCAAAATCACCAGCACATAATTTTGCGAACCACCGCTGGCACTGACGTTCTTGTAGAGTATTATCACCGTAAACTTTACGCAACTTTTCACTAGCTTGACGCGCGTTCTTCCCTTTACGGAAGTAAAACAGTAAAATATGGCGAAAATTAACAGTTTGGTCTTCCATCTTCAACTTGACGTCAAATCTCCGCACATCAACGAAATCGCTCACTATTCCTTTTAGACTACAGCTAGAACTAGCACCTGTCGAATGTCATAGCGATAAACAGAGCTGCGCATGCCTCTAGTACTTCCAAAACCGCCCAACCGCCATCGGGTGCCAAAATACGTCATGACTTTTCCGACAACCCAATTTTTTTTAAATTGTGAAAATTAAATAATGAAATCGGATATTATTTTGAAAATATTTAATTGAATATAAGCCTTAAAATATTAACTCGTAAACTTTGGCAATTATCAAGAAATATAACCTTTAAAGAGAGAAAAAATATGCTCAGCGTGTTCAAAATCTTCCTTTCTCTGAACTATAGCAAGCGGTAACACTGCAAAAGTCAATCCCCACACAGATTAGGGATAGGAGAAACAATCGATCTCGTCCCATTCTCTCTCTCTCTCTCTCCCTCTCTCTCTCTCTCTCTCTCTCACACACACACACACACACACACCACCCCACCCCACTGCAGACATCCCCATCCCCCACTCCACACAACAGACACACTTGCTCGGGGTCGAGTAATTTTGTTCTCAACAAGCCCCAAAGCGGTTTTACTATCTTTATACCTACAGATGCTAAAAATAGTATAAATGCCTCCCTTCGCCTCTGTGATTATGACCTGGGATATGTCATGGAAGTACGTAAAACCACTGAAACTGTTAAATGGACCAAGAAACCGGGAAGCACGACTTTTTCTTGCTTTACCATTGCTGTAAAAAGAATGGGTCGACTTGGCCCGGTCGTAAGTGTATGGGAAAAACTCCGGCCCGGCCTGTTGCTTTGTTCTCTAAACTAATAAAAGCCCGACCTGGCTTGTGCAGACCTCTACTTCAAGCATGCTTTTCTGGATGACCCGGGAATCTACGATTTCGTCCCGGTCCTTTCTCAGGGGTGAGGAACAACATATGTGACGTACTTACCTCAGTGGTGACGCACATGCCAACATGGCAAAGTTGCAGCGATAAGCTTCGTCGATGTAGTTTAGTTGGGAGAACAACTTGATCCGGAGCAAGGAATCGTAGTTTTGAATCTCACCACCGGCAAAAAGTGGTTTTCTTCATACTTTACGATAAAACACTCACAGAAAATAAACGCCAATACGTGCAAATGTAACTGTCACTTGGGCTGATGACGTCTTGCCTTGCCGTTTATTAACAGTGCACAAATTATTCGGCAGCAGTAACTCATGTACTCTATAAGGCAATAGTTGGTGTTAATTGTTAAAAGTTAGATGTCTTATTAACCTTTTCGCCGGTGGTAGGGTTCGAACTCGCGTAAACCAGTACGAGAGTCAACAGCACGAATCAATGGATTCCTGCTACCCAGCGTTAACTGTACAAGCTGATGGAGGCGGTGTAATGGTCTGGGATTTATTTTCATAGAGAGCATTGGGTTCCTTAAATACGTCTGGATCAACATTTGGATGCCCCGGCGTATCTTAACATTACTGCGGAGCAGGCACACCTGTATATGTGTATGGTGTTTCCTGATGGAGAGTGAGTACTTTCAGAAGGGTAATGCAACAATCCAACAAGATCTGAATCATCACACTGTGGTTCCACGATCTCTAAAGTGTTTAAAAGTGCTTAAATGGTCCCCACAGTCACCAAATCTCAACACAATTGACCATCTGGGTGATGGCATTGAGAGAGCCATTTGCAACAGAGACCCTCCTCTAGCGAATATTCTGCAAGTGAGGGAAGCCATCACATCTCCTTGGCTGTACATACCACAGTTGGAAACGGGCCAGAAATTTTGGACCCGAACCCCACCCGTACCCGGACGCCACATAATTGGATCTTACCCGAATCTGAACTGACCCGGACCCGACCCGGACGAATCTACTTTGACCTAAAATATACACTGAGTGGCCACTTTATTATATCCACCCCCTCAGTACTTCGTTGGGCCACCTTTTGTCTTCAATACTGCGTCGATTCTTCGTGGCATGGACTCCACGAGATGTTGATAAGTGGTTTGTGGAATCTGAGACCATGCTTGATGAATAGCACTTTCCAGGAGTGTGAGATTGCAGGGTTGTGGATCCAGCTGTCTGATGGCTCGTTCAACTTCATCCCACAAATTCTCAATGGGGTTGAGATCTGGAGATTGTGGGGTCAAGCTAAACAAGTAAACTCACCGGCATGTTCCTGAAACCAATCCTGTACAATACGAGCACTATGGCAGGACGCATTATCTTGTTGAAAGTAGCCATCGCCATTGGGATAAACCATCCATATGACAGTGTTTAGATATGATGTGCCAGTCAGACATTGATAAACGCGAATTAAAGGGCCGAAAACATGCCAGGAAAACATTCCCCGAACTATAGCGTTGCCTCCACCAGCTTGAAGGGTTGTAGCAATGCATTTGGGGTCCATGCTTTCGTGCTGTTTCCGCCAACTTCTCACTCGGCCATCTGCATGGTGCAACTGAAAACGTGATTCATCGGACCACATAATTTGTTTCCAATTATCGACTGTCCAATGCTTGTGCTCCTGTGCGAACTGGAGACGTTTTCTCTTGTTAACTGCAAACAGCAAAGGTGTTCGAACAGGCCTTCGGCTGCCATATCCCATCCGATGCAGTGTACTGCGAACAGTGAGTGCAGAGATCATTTGACGGGATGCTTGATTAAGATGGTCTGTAATTTGCTGCACTGTTGCCTTTCTGTTGTCTGTTACCAGTCTGGACACTCTCCGTTCCACCCGAGCAGTCACTAGTCGATGACGACTACACGTTGCACGTAGAGACCAAGTTTTTTGGCTGACAGTCCAGTCTTTAAACACTTTAACAATAGCTGCTCTGGAACATTTCACGAATGCGGCGGTTTCGGTGATACTCGCTCCATGGCTCCGAGCTCCTACAATCATTCCATGTTGAAAGTCCGTCAAATCGCATTTCTTACCCATCTCGTCTCCCAAAAATCACTTCTACTACTGTCGCAAGCACTAAGCTTTCCCTTTTTATACTAGCCTCGCCCTCTGTCGGCAACAGCGTGCAGCCATAGCTCATTTGCTTAAAACTGTCAGGTGGTCATAATAAAGTGGCCACTCAGTGTATATACAAAGCGTTCAAAAAGTCTCTCCGCTGTCGGTATCTTATGTCATATGGAAATCAAACAAATGTATTATAGGAACATATAATTTACTCACTCACTTACAGGAAGTATTGAAACGGTCCTTCTTCATTTGAATGACATAACCTAACTGTTTTACACATGTTTTCAAACGCATCTGCGAGAGTCAAAAAGTCCCTCCGCAGTAATTTTAAGGCTGTCTCACCTAATTTAGATGGCGCTACAGTCAACATTTTTGAATTAAGCAACTTGTATGCTTAGTTTTCATTTCTGCTGTTTTCTTGATAACATGTCAAGCTTCAGAATATGTTTCACAGCAACACCAATTTTCTCAAGTTTATGATGAGTTGAAAGATTCCAAAATGGGGATGTTGTTTCCGTCATTGCCCTTTAGAAGCTAAGGACACTTTTCCTTCTGAGGACACTCCTCCTTCATATTGGATGACAAACCATATTTCAGTCCGCGACCACCAGTATCAAGCACAAAATTCCACAGTGCGCATTTTTCTTTAAAAAAGATTTTTTTTTAATTTTTTTTCTTTTTCTTTTTTTGCTTTTCAAAAATAAGACGGAAATAAAACCAGGTCGAAATCAGATCAGGAACGCCTCGACTCCACCCGTTTGACCCGCTAGAAATTGTCGACCCATTGACCTGTGACCCGTATCCATCTCTGGTACATACCAGCACAACTTTATCAGCATCGCTATGAGTCCAAGCCACATCGAATAGAGGTTGTTTTTACGGTCAAGGGTGGCCCTGCGCGTTATTACGTAGGTTTTCCTAATAATTTGCTAGTTTAGTGTGTATCATATTCCCTTTCCTTAGTTCTTTTTAGAGGTTTTAAGTTACTGTGAATGATTGAGAAATTTTGTAAATTTAACTTTTTGTCAAAAATGGAGCTTGCTTCACTCATTACTTTGGAAAAAACCGCTATTGTTTGATTTTTTGTTTCTGGCATTCAGGGCAAATTTTTACGCCGCCCCGGTGGCGCAGTGGTCTAAGCGATGGCCTCTGATCATTCGTCCGAACGGGGTCCGGGTTCGAATCCCGGTGAGGCATGGATGTTGTGTTTGTCTTACGGCACTGGCTCTCTCTCCCTTCCCTGGAACCAGTGACCCTAAATTAGGGACGGGCGACTGCTTATAGCCCATTGAGTTGCTCACGGTGGTCGTTAAACCTCCAATCAAAAAAAAAAATTTTTTACGGCAATTCACTCAAAATCCATTTGTTGAGTTATGAATAGTTTCAAATAAAGACATCAGAAAGGAAAAGGAAAAACTCTCCACATTGTATGAATGAAAACTGAAAAATTGATAATATTGGTGTGGCGTCGTTTTGTGTGTAGACGATCATTTTTCCGCTTGAAAGCCCTGGCATCCTATACGGACTTAATTTTCTGACGTTGCAGAGTTTACCAGTGCCGTTATTTTGAGATCGCGGTGGAATACATTTTGAAGAGATTGCTTATCGATTTTCGCTTCGCTCGATGTGTATCTTTTAAAAAGGATTCATCTTTTGAGTTTTATGCTCTAGTACATTTAAAACATGATGAGATCTTTTGTCCACCTTAATGGACGCCGGAGCAGGAAATAAATAAAAAAAAACAATCCCGTTTTTCATAGATGGGACTGACTAACACTGCCAGGTATGCCCTTCAAAATGTTTGAGGAATACTTTTGAAACTTAAACTTTCTCCTTTCTCACAGATAGACAAAAAAGTTGTTTCAAGGCATTCATTGAAATCTTACATGAAATAGCAATTCCTTCATTTGAGTACAACTAAATTTTACATGCAATTTTAAAACACGAAGAGAGTTCGATTAGATCCAAATAAAAATATGATTTCTTGTTTAGTGGGGATTTAACGACCACCCTGAGCAACTCGATGGGTTATACTCAGTCTTCCGCCCCTAATTTAGGAGGACACTGGTTCCAGGGAAAGGAACCAGTGCCCTCCATGGCCCATTACGGATTCGAACCCGAACCCATGTCAGAATAATAGTCAGAAGCCAGCGCTTAAACCACTGCGCCACCGGACAATGAAATTTGCGCGCCAAGAAAGAAGCATCGGATTGAACTGAAATTTTATGGATGTAATGATATAGATGAATGATACACATGATGGCAAAAACAGAGCTACAGGACAATTACAGAAGGATTTGTGGCACACAGTCCAGTCATCTCCAATAGCGTGTCGCACCGCCTCGTGCGGCGATACATGCTGCAATACGGTCCGGCATGGAGGCGAACAGACGCCTGATGTTGTCCTGTGGCAGACTGGCCCACACGTGTTCTACGGCGTGCTCCGAATTCCGGATTGTGCGGCGCAGCGGTAGCTGACGTTTCAATTGGTTCTGCACATGCTTGATAGGGGACATGTCCGGGAAGTGAGCAGGCCATGGGAGTGTCTTGACATGACGTAGGCAGTGCTGGGTAACCTGAGCCGTGTGCGGGCGGGCATTATCCTGCTCGTACAGCGCACCTGGAATCCCAGCCAGGAATGGGAGCACATTTGGCCGTAGGATCTCATCCACATACCGCTGGCCCGTCAATGATCCACGTACCACTGCTAGAGCTGATCGGCTATCGTAGGCAGTGGCTCCCCAGACCATAATGCCTGCAGTGGGGAAGGTGTGGCACTCGATAACGAGGTTGGGATTGTGCCGTTGACCCGCAGACCTCCACACCTGGACACGATTATCATCTGTCCCCAAATCGAAGCGGCACTCATCGCTAAACACCACACGTCGCCAGTCTGTGGCGTTCCACCTATGCCATGAAAGGATTTACCGGGTCTGTAATGATGTTTACTTCGGCGAGTTTTAACTGAACACGTGATTCATCGGGCCAGGTGACCTCTGTGACTGGATACCAAGGAACGGAAAAATACCCAGAAGAAGACCACAAGGGAGATGGATGGGTGAGATTCGAAAGCATGCTGGAGTAACATGGCGGAGACGGCTCAAGACATACATCTGTGGAGGAAACTTGAGGAGACCTTCATCCAGCAGTGGATTGATAATAGTTGATAGTGATGGCGATGTAAGTTAAAAAATAAATCTTTAAACCTCTACTAAGGAATGTTACTATTTATTTTAAATGAATCATCAACAAATAAATGAAGAAAGAAGATATTGCTTAAGGACGCGGCCCGAAGATCTTGAGGGGTGTAATTTAGTATTTTTTTTTTTTTTACTTTTTAGTCTCAGGGGGTTTTTAAGAGTTGGTAACACTGCATGCGCCTCGTTGACGTGGACATCATCGAACTCTCAGAAATTCGGTCCTTGTACGATGAATTTGGTGTTACATGGCTAGAAGATTTCTTACCCTGCGGTAGATATCCCTCTTTATTGCTCTTAATTGCCCTTAACTTAGGATGCTCTGCCTGTTTCCGATGTCTGGCATCCCGTGGCGTCGCCACCCCAATAAACCAGACCATTCAGGTAACACGCAGAATCCACTGTTCACTCTGCCGCTTATTCAAATTGGGCTGTAATTTTGGCTTAAAAAAACCTAAAGGTTTGGCCCCCACAGTCTGCATACAGAAACTGTTGCTCGTCTTAACAAAGGCCACAAATAAAAATCCTGCTACAAAGAAGGAAGGCGATCCCACTGCAGCATTACTCGGTACCCCTCACCGCAGCAAAACAGATGGAAGCCATTTAAATATTCTCACAAACCCATCGATGATGGGGAGATCAGCATTTAAATACACTCTTTGCCAAAACAACAACCGAAGCACCCCAAGAAAGTCGTTCGATCCTGAAGAAATTTCGCTACAAGTACCTAAGGGCCAAATATGCAAATGATTAAAAAAAAAAAACGACCAAATGCAAAATAGTGGCCTGCCACAGCGCATGGTAACGGCGCATCGAGGAGAGTATTATATATGTATATCAAGAGCAAAACTCGCACGCAGGGTCAATTGTGACAGCAGATTGCGGTTGCATTAACCTCCACAGAGTGTTAGGTTGCCTCGACGTAGGATTCTTGCACACTACGCGTAGGTGAGAGAGTTTGAAAGAGCACGTATAATTTGGCTGAAAGAGGCCGGTTGGTCAAGCCACCGTATCGCCAGGCATTTGGGTCGGAGCGATGCGGCAATCGGACAATGGCGGTGCCAATGGGTCAGGGATGACACAACCCAGCAGAACGCGGGCAGTAGATGGTCGAGCGCAACGACAGAATGCGAGGATCGAGCGACTGTAGGAGACGCAACAACAGAACCGAATTCGTCACTCTCAACCATCCTTGGCAATGTTGCGTCGTTCACAGGTACGGAAGTGGCCATCCGGACCGTTGCCAGACGAATTGCGGCACGGGAAGTACATTCGAGGCGGCCACTCCGCCGCCTACGACTGACCAACGAGCATCGCCGGCACCGGTCGTAGTGGTGTCGGGCTTGATCAATGTGGGATAATGTCCAGTTGTGTCGGGCTTGATCAATGTGGGATAATGTGCAGTGGCGTCGTGTTGCGTTTACTGACGAGTCACGGTCTGCACTTCGCGCCGCTAACCGACGCATACGTGTCTGGAGATGAGCCGGCCAGCGCACGGAACCTTCCATTACGGCAGAACGTCACACGGCTCGCTTACGGCTCAACGATATATCTTCGACATTCTACGGCCTATTGTGTTGCCATTCCTGTTGCAACATCAGCGAGCAATGTTTCAACATGATAGTGACCGACCACACACAGCACGGCTCTCTTAAGCCTGCCTCCGTAATGTCGACATGGCATCATCCCTGAATACCTAGGCAGATTTGCCATCAGGAACTGCACTTGTCCCTGTGGAAATAGAACGGCAAGCATAGAACACTGCGTGCTTGAATGCAGTGGCTTCGCCGAATGGAGAAACACACTGATCCCAGGTGTGCAAAGAACGCGAAGATTGGATCTGCTCATCCAATCCTCCGTTAACAGGAGGGGGATAATAGCCTTGGTTGAGAGGCTAACCCTCCAGCAAAATACCATCTTCCCCAATCAAACGGGGACCGAAACGCAGGAGGTGAACGTGCACACCGAAAGCGATTCGGAAGATGAATGAGGGCAGAAATCTGTGGGAAAGCAGACAAAAATCCCTCCAGTGTAAATACTATGTAAATACTCTTTAAATCTCTTAATGTTGTAAGTCCTAAGCATGAGGACAGTGTAATAGATGTGTGTAAGTCTTGTTGAAAAATAATAAAGGGAAATTATTCCCCCAAAAAAGTTCGAGGGCAAGGAATCTCCCAGTCAATGGTAAATAAATGAACGACCTATCCCGCCAGACAGAGCGGGAACCCAGACAAGGTATGCTAGGTCGCCTGCCAGCACGTCACCACGGGCTGGTCTCTGGGCCACGAGGGTGGCCAGGGTCCGAACCGGCGTCTCAAGGCAGGATAATTGTCGCAACATGTCAAAATAAAATCCAAGGTGCTCAATCATTCCCCGTGGAGCCAAGACATATTGGCGGAACGGGACAATGAAATCAGTATTTTTACCCTTCCATGGCCAGCCCAATCGCCTCACCTCTCAGCGATCGAATATGTTTGGGACATGATGGGATGCCACCTACTCCAGTCCCGGAATGCCAGTGAATTGTCCGTAATATGGATATCCACTGGCATGCTATACCTCAGGACAGTATCCGTAAACTGTATGTGTCTATGCCACGCCGGGTAACGGCTTGTATCCGAACCGGAGGTGGTGGCGCTACAACGTACTGACTTGTTCCACTCGTGTAGCTGTTTTATCCCAATAAATGGACCAACGTCTCTGGACTTGCAATCACTTCCTTTCCTATACATGTACATTGCACATACCAATTTTCATCTTGATTGGATGATTCCTCCTGGATGCTTTGTTTTGTTTTTGTTTTTTGGCAAAGAATGTAATATTAATGCTGCTCTACAACTGTTGTACTAAAATCGAAAATCGCGGGTTTACATTGGTTGCACGTGAAATTAAATTAATAAATTTAAATATTTTAAATTTAAAACGAAATTAACTTAGAGGTGACAACTATCAATAATAAAATTCCGCAAGATTGGAAGTGGTGGGTACGAGGTAGTGAAAAATATTAAGCCCTGTTCGCCCCCCACCTCAATGTTCTTAGTCTAGCGACGCCCCTGACTATACGCCCCCTAACGGGGAAATTGTACATTATTTAAAGAGAATAATAGTATTCACAGTCTGTACTGTAGCGAACGGTGTACTGTATAGGGAAGAAAGAATCTGTCCAATAGGTTGTTTAGAAATGAGGATGCAGTTGCTAACAGAAATACACTCAGTAGACAAAATATTAGAGATAGAGGTGGTGGGCAGTTGATATGGGCATCACCTGCGCAGAATGGAACAGACCCAATCTGAACGCAAGCGACAAATAAACGGATAGCAAGGCTTCCTAACAGTGTATTGCAATCGAAAATCATAGGTAAACATGGTGAACTGAGCGACTTTGATCGTGGACGCATTGTCGGCGCAAGACAGATAGGTCCAACCCTAGGGTTCCTGAGGGCAATGGTATCAAGGGTGAACCGCGAGTATAACATCGACGAACGTACCTGCTCCTATAAGAGAGCAAGCGGTGGCCGACCGCACGCCATTGATGACAAGGGTCGACGTAGACTATCCAGGCTCGTACAGACCATGGAGGTCGACGTAGACTATCCTGGCTCGTACAGACCATGGAGGTCGACGTAGACTGCCCAGGCTCGTACAGAACGACCGCTTGGCAACGGTGGCGCAAATCACATCCATGTTGAATGTCAGAGGTCCAAGCAGCATTAGCAAGCAAACGGCACGGCACAAGCTTGCATACCCTGGGTTGTTGATTGCTGCCATCGGAAATTGCGCCTCGCCTGGTGCTTGGAACGTCAAAACTGGACATCTGGATGGAGAGTGGGGCTGCCTTGTGTGGTCAGATGAATCACGTTTTCAGCTGTACAGAGCTGACGGGAGGGTCAGGATTTGGCGTTGACAGCATGAGGCCATGGCCCCGTCTTGTCAGGTCGGCACTGTTCAAGGTGGTAGTGGCTCAGTAATGGTTTGAGCGCCTTCCCATAGGACACATGAGGTCCCTTAGTGTGTCTAGAGAGGTCCTTAACCGGTGCGCGCTGCCAGCATGTGCTGGCTGATCACCTACACGCTTTCATAGCCTTCGCGCATCCTGCGGCCGGTGGTCTGTTTCAGTAGGACACTTGCGGCCGGTGGTCTGTTTTCAGTAGGACAGGATGGATCTTTGAGCCATGACCACCCAGGCCAGTCATGGCTCGAAGATCCATCCTCAAGGACACGTTTGGAACCATCCAGTGGCCCTCAAGGTCCCCGGATTTAAACACTGCGGAAGCTTTCTGGGATGCCGTAGAGTGGAACGTCAGATCCATGAGTCCTGGATCGACGTCTCTAGCGAAGCTCTGGGCAATGCTGCAACAATCATGGCTGGCACTATCTCTGAAAACCCTCCAGCATCTGGTGCAGTCGATACCTCGGTGTGTACAGGCTGTTATTCGCACTAGAGGAGGGCCAACACGCTGTTTGGTAGATGTCTCTAATGTTTTGTCCATTGAGTGTGGTTTCTTTTCGTGTCAGAAAAGATTTGCGTTCATTGCACCTTAGAATTGGGTATGATCTTCCTTATTTAGGTTAATTTAGTTACTCTTTGAATCCTGACAAAAACCTATTCAAATGATAAGGGACAAAAATTACTTATTTGGATAAAAATTATTACAACACTGTCATTGCTTTCATACCTGTACAACTTTCAAATACTAATACAAATAGTGACAAGTGATAAACAGAGATAAATTTTTCGATCAATATTTACCAGAAGGCTGCTGCTCCTCGTGCACCTGCTCCAGTAAGGACTATCGTGCCTTTGAGTTTTTTATGAATCATCGTGTTTTGTATAATATATTTCGGATATAATAAACTCTGGAGGTGTAAACGTTAAGCCGAGGAGATGAGTGAATGTGTCCGTGGATTTTAAAAAACAAGTACAACCAGTTAAATGTCGATATCTATCGATTTATTTCAGTTTTCTCTCGAATTCCTGAAAAGCGATTCGGATCCTTCTTATTTAACACTCAATTGTTTGAAAAGCTTAAATGAATACGAAATACAGCGGCTGACTTTCATCTATTTCTAATTACGTCTCCTAAATATTTCGTAAACCAGCACTGCGCCACCCCGGTGGCGCAATGGTTTGAGCGATTGCTTCTGATCATTTGTCCGAGATGGGTCCTGGTTCGAATCTCGGTGGGGCATGGATGTTGTGTATGTCTTACGGCGCTGGTGGCTCTCCGTGTGTTCCTTGTTCAACACCGTCTCTATCTGCACATTGATCATTTGACATACAGAGCACTATGGTTGATATGTACTAGTTCTTCGTGTATTACTTGATCAACACTGGCTCTCTATGGGTAAATTGATCATTTTACATACTGTGTACCATGTTTGAAAATGTCTATGTTGAATCTGTCTGCCTGTATATGTCAATGTATCTGTCAACCAAGTCCAACAAAAAAAATTATAGCCCGCTGAGATGCTCATGGTAGTCGTTATACCTCCAATCAAAAAAAAAAAAAAAAAAGAACCAGTATTTCACGGTGTTGGGACCAAAACGTAGCTAAATCCGGATGGCACGTAACGATGGCAGGTCACGTCTGCCGTCCGCTTCACATTCCACAAACGTGAACTGCTATGCTTCGAGTGTTCCGTACAGTATATCCTAAAACCGTCGAAATTTCCTAAGGTTTCCATAGGAGAAAAGTCTACTCTAAAAGGAAATATCGGTCTTTCCAAATGCAGTGAGGAAACGAAAAAATAAAAAAAGATCTCGATTCACAATAGGTCGATTTTTTATACTGATTCAATATCACTATTACCTTTACACGTTGGTTCGTAGATGCCCAAGTTCGTGAGCAGATCTAAAAATTCCACCTAAATCACCTCACAACTCCTATTTAAGAGCACCAAGAAACTATACTCCGGTTCATTAAGTCGTATTTCAAGCTTTAACACATCCACACGCTAAAATCATGTCTTGTTATCATGTCTTGCAAGGAGATTGAATTCTATGTTCTTCACGATAACGATTTTTCAATCGCATACTAACGCTACAAGTAAAACTTTTCATGTAAGACAATTCACAAACTTAACAAACCTAAAACTGAAATTCCGCTTTAGACAATCAGTTTCACTGATTTTCGCACATCAGTGCGCTATCCGTAGACTACAAGTTTAAAAAGTCCAGGCAAACAAACAGCTCAAAGAATTCCACTGACTGTTTTTTTCTTTTCCTTGCCTTTCCGTTATAAAATTGTAGTAAAGTATGCTGGGCACACATGAACCGGCCATTTTATTAGGTGCACTCTCAAATTACGTCGATGGAAAGGAATATCGACAAGGGGTGTCATTATTTATATCACCCTTGCAAAAAAGAACGGTGATTAAGAATTATTAAACTTGTTTCACTTATTTCATTCCAGTTCAAAGCCACTGGCATATTATTTCAGCTACATAGTCGTTATTGCGAGGGAGAAGAAGGTATTGATATTCGAAATAATAGTAATATTTCTTT
Source organism: Macrothele yani (assembly GCA_039090855.1). Classification (NCBI taxonomy): domain Eukaryota; kingdom Metazoa; phylum Arthropoda; class Arachnida; order Araneae; family Macrothelidae; genus Macrothele; species Macrothele yani. The sequence goes on along the minus strand of CM076996.1, from coordinate 102,501,237 downwards.
AAAAAAAACATTACTATTATTTCGAATATCATTTATTAAAAATAAAATAATGTTATTATTAATAAATATTAATATTTATTAGTGGGAGAAGAAGGTATTGATATTCGAATAATTTCAAGCTCTGCTGTGGGAAGTCCTTCAAGAAAAGTAGAAATAAAGAAACTAAAACCCATGCAAATATTTACCCTGTAAAAGTATCTAAATCTAGAGTAGTATATTGATATCATAGAATGCACAAGCCTAAGTAAATACGTGGAGGGGGAAAAGGTTATTCATATTATATTTTTCTGTGATGCATACGTAAACAATTCTTCAAGTCTAACACTACGCCTGTTTACAGAATCTCTTACGTGAGTTCGCTCCTCCAAGCACTTGACGTTGTTTCGGCGATAGTGTCCTAAATCCGCGTAAAAAGCCGAAATACGAGGGAGCACCATAACAAACTTCTGTTGAGAGCCTAACGATAAGTCTTGACGAAAGGTTCGTAAACGTGGAGCATAGAAGAATTAGTTTTTCGTATTACTGCGATGTCTGTTCATTCCACTTTTTTAAAGCTCACGAACTATTCCATGTGTATGATAGAAAAAGAGAGTAAGAGAGAAATAGCGTGAAAGTTGGAATGATTTCCAAAACAGCTCTCGCTCTTTTTTAAAAGTTTCGCCCGGTGCTTTGATTCTGTCATGGATATTTTAGAATTTGCTGTTTCCGAATTGAGTTTATGTGCTGCTCCTTTTCATTTAATAGAATATAAAAAAGAAGTAGAGAAATCTATTAATTCGCCGCCCCGGTGGCGCAGTGGTCTAAGGCGCTGGCCTCTGATCATTCGTCCGTAAGGGGTCTGGGTTCGAATCCCGGTCAGGCATGGATGTTGTGTTTGTCTTACGGCACTGGCTCTCTCCCTTCCCTGGAACCAGTGACCCTAAATTAGGGACGGGCGACTGCTTATAGCCCATTGAGTTGCTCACGGTGGTCGTTAAACCTCCAATCAAAAAAAAAAAAAAAATATTAATTCTATAAGGTTTTTTACTGTATGGCCAGTTGTGAGAGAACGGCTGAACGTAAAGATATGGTTGAGGTATCAAAACAAAAGTCTTACCATGTAGATGTGCCAGTCGAAGAGAAAAATAAGATTGGGACAACGGTTCGGGCGTTGTGGGGTGGCAAAGTTCCCATGCAAAGTCAATGAGAGAAGCGTGCGGTTGGCATCCGATCGCCTGCGGTTGACGCACGCGCTGTTGAAGGCGAAAGTATGGAGGACTCAGATAGTCCAAAGTCCGAAGTCTCTCTTCTCAGCGAACCGTGGTGCAAAACAACGCTAGCAGGAAGTTATTTGAAAGTTCTTATCGGAACAGCGAACACCCGAAAACCTGATTGCCCTGTGCCATCGGACTGTGTGATGTACATATACAATTTAACATTCATTCGACCCAGTTTATTCACGTAGGTAAGACGTTTACCATTATGTAAAGAGATAAATAAACGTTTCACATGAGTTTATTCTTTTCAAAAAAAAAAAAAAAAAAAAAAAAAAAAAAAGAAAAACGTATCGTCGATTCCGACGTGTTTCGTCCACCGGGTTCGAATCCCGGTGAGGCATAATTCGATTCAGTTTATTCACGTAGGTAAGACGTTTCCTATTATGTAAAGATGTAAATAAACATTTCATATCAGTTTACTCTTTTCAAAAAAAAAAAAAAAAAAAAAAAAAGACTTTTCGTCGATTCCGACGGCTTTCTTCTACCGGGGGAGAAAAATATTCGTCGATTCCGACGGGTTTCGTCTACCGGGTTTGAATCCCTGTGAGGCATGGATGTTGTGTTTGTCTTACGCCTTACTGGCTCTCTCCCTTCCCTGGAACCACTGAATCTAAATTAGGGACGGGCGACTGCTTATAATAACCCATTGAGTTGCTCACGGTGGTCGTTAAATCTTCAGTCACAAAAAAAAATCACGAACCTGGACTATAGTCTTTACTGAAGTGGTTGAATCAATTTGTCAATTAAATAAAGTTTACGTTTGTTGTTTCATATGAGTTTATTATTTTCAAAAAAAAAAACAAATTACCGCAGATTTCGACGGGTTTTGTCTATAGTTATGTTATTACACATAGAGAGAAATAACGTGAAAGTTGGAATAATTTCCAAAACAGCCATCGCTCTTTTCTAAAAGTTTCGCCCGATACTTTGATTTTATTATGGGTATTTTCAAATTTGTTGTTTCCCAACTGAGTTTACCTGCTGCTTCTTTTTATTTAATAACATAATCAGGATGACCAACATACAGAATAGGTTATAGCCAATCAGAAGCTAGGCATTGCCTCCCTGATTTCTCTGCTTCTTTTTCTTATCCAATTGAATTTAACAAGAGAGGGTCCATTTCAACGCGCAGTAGTGAAGGCATTTTGGGGCTATTCACGCATGACGTGCCTGTGGAGACAGATCATTTGCTTGGATGGTTTGTTTAATGAGATTACTATTAGTCTTGCGTTTATTTAGTGGTATTTGATCAGTTTTTTGTGATCGAGAGTCATATGTTTATTGTGATTGGATGAAGATAACTATTGTGGTAACAAAACGTAAGCGTTGTAAGATAACTATTGTGGTAACAAAAGTAAGCGTTATTAGATAACTATTGTGGTAACAAAACGTAAGCGTTAGTAGATAACTATTGTGGTAACAAGAAAGATATCATTCTATTTCTGTGTGTTTGTTTGCTAGAAAACTTCGCGACCCCACCATTCTGTGCTATCTTTCGTAAGAACGATACCTAATTGTGCTAGGGCCCTGTGCCCATCGCAGGATAAGAAAACAAAGGAACTGGGATTATTAATCACGCATTCCCAAAACATCAGATGTTGACGTGGCTAACTCAAATGTAAATGAAAAGATGTTGTCAATATGAAACATGCCAGAATTTGCTCTAAATATTTTACTTTTTAAACATGATTATGAACGTGATTTAAAAAAAAAACTTTGAGAATCTTCGGAATGAATTTGTTTAGAAAAAAAAACTGTTCAGTGTTGTAAACAAAAATGTTCATCCACTGCAGTAAAAGTCGAAATATACAGGTTGCATCCCGGAAATATTAGTGAATTTTTAAGTGAATTTTAAGCATAATTTTTATCCGATTTTTTGAAAACTCCGTGGATAATTTTTATTCGATTTTTTGAAAATGCCATTTCGAGGTCGAAACATAAAAAAGAGATTAAAAAAGTAACAATGCCGTGTGTAAAAGAAAGTAGACTACATTTCCGTAGCGAAAAGAAACAGATTAATTTCTGGTATAATTCAATACAAACCTTCAATTTGTTATCTACATTTTATGCCCCATGAGCTATCTATGAGAATAGTTTTGACGCTAATTATTAAAACTGCGCAAATTAGAAAGATCGCGGATGAATGTTTTTATTTATTTATTTAATTATTTATTTTTTATCGATACGAATTCCTTATTTATTTTGGTTACAAATCTGAGGTCCCCACCGTGTTGTTTCACAAACGTACACTGTATATGACAAACGTTGAACGTAACACTGTTATGTTAGTTACTCGACACTTTTCTTTAGTGATTGCGTGACGAAGTGAAAAATTTTAAAGGGAGAAAAATTTTAGCTTTTGCTCATATAAACTTTAAGTTCTCCTCTTTGCCTTGAGTTAAACACGAACGCTGTGTTTTGCTTCCGCTCCGTGCCTTCGAAGTGACGTAAAATGAAGAGCCAATGAAAGCACAGATCGCTAATGGACCCAACCTAAGAGATATCTAAGAACCTTGAATTTAACGAAATCTTAGTTCCAACGGAAAATAAGAGTCTGAAGTATAAACATGCTATACGATTTGCTGTGTTCAGGAACAGGCGACACGCTTCATTTCAGATTTGACTGGCAACCGAGTTTTTAATCTCTCCGTTGTAATAAGAGTAAATCCTGCCGTTTTTCAATCTCCCATTTGGGAATAAGTTCTACCTTGTTTTGAACCTCCTCGTTGTTATAAATCCTCTTGTGTTTTTAATCTTCCCGTCTGTAATAAAACCTACCCTGTTTTGAATCTCCGTGTTGTGATAAATCCTACCGAGTTTACACCACTCCGTTAAAAAATTCCTACGATTTTTGAATTTCCCCTATGTTATAAATCCTATCAAGTCTAGATCTCCCCGTTTAAAGAATTCCTACAGTGTTTTGAATCTCCCTGCTGTAAAAAATTCCAGAAGAGTAAAATTTGAACAGATGAGATGAGTGAATGTGTTGACTGATTAAAAAAATTGTATGAAGTTATGTGCCAATATCAATGAATTTATTTCAATTTTGTCGAAATTTTGCGAAAAACAGGCGCAAAATTTTGTAAAGCAATTCTAATGTTTCTTGTTTAACACTTATTTGTTTGGAAAGTTTTATAAGAATAGGAAATACAGCATATCATTTTCATATGTTCTGTTTGACTTGATGAAATTTATCGTAAACCAGCACTTCAGTGTGTTGGAACCACAAAGTAGCTAACACTTGACATTTCACCTGACAATGGGACGTCACAGGTCGACTAGGGTGCACCATCGACACGCAACGCGGCTTGTCGGTGGAACCATCTACACCGACGTGACATGTGATCTCATTCTTTTAAATTTGGATTCTAGAATGCTGTGTAGCTTAATCTGTCGAAACGATATTTAATTAATAATTGCTTATATTCGCAATTTTCGTTAATTCGAGCATTCATTATCTTCCTTTTGACGTAGAACTACGTCTCATGGTACGATGCAGATTAGCGGCGGACGCGACATAACTGTGTGGACGATTTCAACTAGCAATAACTCCGGAGTTATCGGATGCGTGGCAACGGCGATACTATCGTTTTATAGCTCACAGATTACATTAAGTGACATTTCTAAGTGGTGGGGCTCGCGGATCAATGGCAGTGGGCCGCGGGTGGCCTAGTAGGCAACGTTCGTGACTGCCACGGAAAGGACCTCAGGTTCGATCCCACGCAGGTACGAACGCTCGATCCACTAAATATCCGCCGTGCGACGGATGGGCACGTTAAGCCGTTGGACTCCGGGTACTGGCCCCCAGGTAATAAATAAGGGCGTCTTCCTCCCTCTTTCTACTTCGCTTCCGTGTCATTTTCCTATCGGGCACTCTAGCCCAAATCTCCAAACTTCCTATTTCTAAGGTTTGTTAAAGACCTGGGGTCAGACACTCCCTTCCTGAAAATCCTCTACATATGATCTGGATAAATGGCAGTTCGTGACAGCGCGCCGAAGTGGATGGTCATGTTTGTGCTCTGTGTCGCGAGTATACTTTTGTTTTTGTTTTCAATACTTCTGAACTAAAGGTGATTGAGCATTGGTTCTGGTATGTAATTAATGTGGACCTCAGTCGTGTGAATTGAAAAAAATGACAATTGCAACTGTTAACAATAAGAGTAGATGGTAATGTAACTGTACTTTATTATTATTATTTTCGCAGATTGGTAGAATTAGAGGGGAAAAACAACAAAATGCCACGAAAATGCGAAGTTCAGCGTAGAAAGGAGCTGCAGAAACTGAAAAGACTGGCAGAACAGGAAATTTATGGACCCAATAAACCCCGAACTACCAATGCCGAGCGCTGCAAACGCTATCGCGATGCCAAACGAGCGCGTTCAAGTGAGCACCTCAAGCGCACCGATCGACGCCGCGGAGCCAATGGACGTTCAATGTGGACTCTGATATTGACTGGTGTCAAATAAAGGAGCCGGATTACGTAAAACCAACGACTTATAAAAATATTTATGAAAAAGCAACAGAGGAATTCCAGAAAAGATTCATCAACAACGAGTTTGGTCGAGTATGCGACGTCTGCGGCTTCCACTGTGTATGTTATTCACGATGTTATCATAGACACAAGACAGGGCATACGTAGTTCTGCTTTTAAACACAGCGGGCGAATCCACTTCGGCCCCATCGGTTTTTTAATCAAGTTACATCTTGCACTTGGTTGAAGGAGTTTTAGGAAGATAGTGTCTGTCCGCAGATCCAAAACTCTCAAGTTACTTCCACGGTAAGAAACAATATTTATCATGGGATTCCGTATTCTTCACATCTATCCGTAGTCGTTTGAGATTAACATCGTTTCGTGATGGTTAAAATTAATCACAACAATAAAATTAATAAATTCCTCAATATTCGCTCCATATTGCAAAGTTTTACTCTAGAAAATTGTAACAAATGTATCGTACCAACATCGGGCCTCGTCACGGACGGAGAATTTTTTTCGTCATGACTACACCACGTTTTGCTTTAGAGGCCGCCACCTTTTATGCACGCACATCATTTTGCAGCCGCAATTGGGAGTCCATATGAATTTAAGTTCGGTACTTATTACTATAATAAACACCCAGATCCCTATGTCCCTCTAGAACGCTTGACGTCACAGCAATGTCTGCATTGTTGCGCCATTATTTATTGATCAATTCGTGTGTGCTCTCGCGGTGTCAAAATGATTAGCTGGTATGTAGTAACACGAAATCACTTTTAGATGTCAAAGTGATCGCGTGCTAATTTAAAAACACTGGATTATTAATGACTGTAGTTTTATTTTTCCGATCTACAAAATTCGAATTAAATTCTTAATATCACAGCAAGTTGAGTTTGCACGCCGCGATCACATTGCGATGTCATGCTAATTTAAAAACACTGGATTATCAATGACTCTAGTTCTATTTATCCGATGTACAAAATTCGAATTAAAATCTTAATATCACGGCAAGTTGAGTTTGTGTATTAATTTAATTTAGCACAATTCGAATATCAATTTGTACGCTTTGATTTTTTTATTTTTTTTATTTAACTAACTTTCCGAGTTTGGTGCTGATTAAATTGTACATTTTGCAAAATATCGGTCTATCTAAACGCTCTGACTTACAATAAAAACTTAAATCTTGAGATGTCAAAGTGAGCAAATTTGCATCTAAAAACAGATGTCGTCCCAGCAGGACATTGTCGATAATTTAGATAGTTCCGATTTGTAATGTCAGATGCCGCATTATTTTGTAGAAAAAGCTTCGGTATGAAGTTTCAAACTAACCGTGGAATAGGACAGTCTAAAGCAAGTCGTAAACGGAATAACAAATGTGCCGGAGAAAAAGTCTAAGTTTTTATTATATTTCCGTACAAAAAGCCGGCGTCTATTTGATTTGTTTTCAATCTGCTTCAATTAAAAATTCACCCCGTCTTAGGATGGGGAAACATTCCCTATATATTAATATTTATTTAAAGCTTAAAAACAACCGTCCTAGGACGGGCTATACGCTAGAGTTACTGTATAGTTACTTAGCGTCAGGGATCACGTCTGGCCAGTATCATTGTCAACGTGACATGTGATCGCCTGGCCACCTGATTTTTGTAGACAAGTTGTATCTCGCGAAGCTCTGCGGGTGCATTTTCATTTGCAAATTCTTTTCTTGGTGGCGCAGGTGACCTGCTATGCTGCAAGTATTCAGTACGATATTTCCCAAATTTCTCAAAACCTCCGAAGAATCCTATTGAAGAAACGTTTCCTGCTAAAAAGTATCTCATTCTATTCAAACACTGGGAGGACACGGAAAATGATAAGTGTTGTCGATTCTCAAACGGTAGTTTTCTTTTAATACTATTTCAATTTCAGTATAAACCTGCACATTAATTCTTAAGTGTGCTGCTTCATGAGCAGATCTAAAAATTGTTCCTGGATCTCCTCATTTTTCCCGTAGAAAAGCACCTTGTAACTATACCAGTTCTTTAAGTCGTATTTCTAGCTATAGCGTAAAACGTTTTCGCCGTTGGTGGTCTTTCTAGCCAGATACGGCTATTCACCCAAGCGAACTACGCCGGTAAGGCTTATTGTTGCAGCTTTCCCGATTTGACTCATATTACTTCGCAGTAGTACGTCATCTACGTCGCGTTACGTAGTACATTACATTGTCCACCCCTTAAGAAAGGTTGTGGCACGAAATCGCGGATTTTCGGGTTCGCCGACAACCATGCTTGAAGCACCAGCTCACTGTAGAAGAAGGAATTCTTATTAATTCCATACGATATGTGAAAGAATCATTAAAGATATTTTTCTGCCCTAACGTCCAGGAGATTCATTTATGTTAGGGCGCCAATATAGCGTAAAACCTTTTTGCCGGTGGTGAGATTCGAAATCACGTCTTTCTACTCCGGAGGCAGCTGTTCTCCCAACTGAACTACGCCAGGCAATGTTGACGCTGCAATTTTGCCGATTTGATTCATAAGTCATCACAGTTCATATATCATCATGTTACGCAGTGGGTTACAGAGCTTTAACATACCTACAACCTGAATACATGCCTTGTAGCAGAAAGTCATTTGCATTCTATGCTCTTCACGCTGATAATTCTTTTATCGCAAAAAGTTAATGCTGCAAGCAAAACATTTACATGAAAAGCAATTTACAAATCTGAAACCCAAATGCAGTTTTACATCATATCACTGCTTTGAAATAATCTAAAACTGCATTTTGGTAGTTTACATCATTTCACATATCATTTTCACTGCTTTTTACACGTATATAGATAGATAGATAGATAGATAAATTGATTGATTATTTAACTCACCTTTGTTTTGCTGATGATGTAGTAATTTTTGCAACTGCCCCTTAAGAGCTGCATATTATGATCCAGGAAATAATAGTATGATCCAGGAACTGGATTAAAAATGAACTTTCAGTAGACTAGAGTAAAGAAGTGGGATTAAAAATTAACTTTCAGAAGACAAAACTGATGTACAATGCTTTTCGTGTAAGAAAAAAATAAAGATTAAGCGATTGATGCGAAAAAACTGGAGATAACCGATACCTACATTTACCTTGGACAGCAGATATCAAGTGAGGGAGGGTCACACTAATGAAGAAATTAATCGCCGTATTAAACTTGGATGGAGAGCTTTTGGAAGAAACAGCACAATTTTTAAGAGCAATATGCCATTATGTCTCAAAAGAAAGTGTTTAATCAATACATCCTTCCAGTGCTTACGTGCGGAACAGAGACATGGACCTTAACTAAAAAAGACGTACAAGACTGAAGACATATATATATAAACAAAAAAACAGGGATGCAGAAAGTGTTGAAAATGCTGAGCCTTAGCTTTATCAAGCAACAGCAAAACTCTGCATTTACTAACTTCCACAAAGACCAAGTTGAATATGGGTTTCTGCTATGTCACAGATGCAAAAAGAATAAGTCCCCAAAAATCACCAAATTAACATATATACACTGCTGGCCAACAAAAATGCAACACCAAGAAGGACACGAGATAGCAAAGCCAGATTTACTGGACACATAACAACCGATACAAAGATGAAACGATTGAGCTCACAGGCCCGTGCGACTTGCGGAACACGCAGACATCAATAGTTCGTGTGGCCCCCAAGGCTGGCAATAACGGACGCTACACGCCGCGGCATCGAACGAAAGAGGCTTTGGATATGGGCTTGGGGCATGTCGGTCCAGGCTGCTTCAACATGTTGCCACAGTTCATCAAGTGTAGCCGCAGGTGATGCTTGCCGGGCCACTCGGTTGCCGATCAGCGACCAGACGTGTTCGATGGGAGACATATCGGGAGAACAGGCGGGCCACGGCAGCAGTGACACCTGGTGGGCAGTGAAGAATTGTTGCTCAATGCGTGCCACGTGCGGACGCGCATTGTCCTGTTGAAACGTGGCCTCTGGTAGGTCCTGCAGGTAAGGGAGGACTACAGGCTCCAAAACGTCGGAGATGTAGCGGTGGCTGTTGAGTGTACCGGCGATGCGTACCAGAGGGGTGCGAGTGTCATATCCAATTGCGCTCCAAACCATAACGCCAGGCGACGGACCGGTATGGCGATGCATAATGCACGCGTCATACAGTCTCTCGCCGCGGTGCCGCCACACGCGGATCCGACCATCGTGGTTATGCAGGCAGAAACGGGATTCGTCGGAGAAGACAATGTCTTGCCATTCCGTAGTCCAGGTGCGGAGTTCAACGGCCCACTGCCGCCGCACTCGTCGGTGGTGTAACGTCAATGGTAATCGGAGCAATGGGCGCCGTGCGACAAGTCCCCGCTCCTGCAGACGACGTCGAACGGCACGTGCTGACACAGGTTGTTGCGCAACACACCCTAATTCCTGCGCTAACGTTCGTGATGTGGCGGTGCGAGCTGTCAATGCCCGCCGCACAACATGCCTGTCCTCTCGTTCGGTGGTGTGCCGCGGCTGCGGCAATTCCTCCAGTCAGTTCGTCATGCTGCGAATTTCAGGCCAATCGGATGCTTCCTTCTTGGTGTTGCATTTTGGGTGGCCAGCAGTGTATATATATATATATATATATATATATATATATATATCAGGGGAGTATATTCGGGGTGTGCTAGGTGTCGGCGCACACCCACACGAAGTCGCAATTCAACCTATATTATCGATATTATTTTTTCGGATTTGTTTCTAATAAAACTCACCAGAGTTCGTCCTAAGGCTTTTAGCGGTGATTTAAATTCATTTTCCCACATAATGTTTTCATTAATAAGAGAAGGTTCGTTCAATAAGCATATCGCATTCGCGCTAGAATCCCGGATTGTACTGTTTTGCGTGCGTACATCCGACGACCTTAAAGCAGCTGTGGTACAAGCGCTCCCCAGACGGCGCTGCAGGTCCCGTTCTTATTTCTCCGAGTTCTCAAACGTACCAGCGGAACTCTCAAGGTGTGCTACCCAAAATCAGCACCGCTTGAGTCTCGCGGAGCAGCCAGTTTCTGTTATATTTTTCGTTTTTTTCTTTATATGTATTTCCAGTAAGACTCGCTGAAGTTTGTCAGCTAAACTCAATTCCCTTGTGCAATATTTTCGTGAAGAGGAGAAGTTCGTTGCTTCGTGCAGTAAACAAAACGCATTAAATAATTTTTGCAGCTGCAGGACTGCTATTTTAACAGCGGACACCCTAACAAATAATATACAGCTTCGCGTGAAGAACGCCAACTCTCGTAGAGATAACGTAAAACATGCGACAACAGCACCACAACCTAAGAGGTAATATGCTCTGCCGGAAAGCAAACATTTCAGGGGAAAACCACGTTAGGGGGCGACTACGGCAGTGAAGCTTTTCTTTGATCCACGGTGGTTTCCTTCGATAGGATGACTATTTGCTTAGAGCAGTTGTTGTTGTTGTTGTTGTTGTTGTTGTTTTTTTTGTTGCTGCTGTTTTCTGATATTCCGCCCGTCCCTTATTTTGGTGAGTAAAATATGCAATAACATTAGTATTACTATTTAAACTAAATTTTAGCAGATATTATAATTATGCCTAAGGATCCGTACAAAACGCAGACAATCCCTAGTATTGGGCATTACTGAAAATGTTTCTGAAAAACTGAAGAACAAACAAAAGCCTTAACTAGCCCGATTGGCGTAACAAAACTAACATATCCAATTTGCGAAGTGATTATGCTAGATTGCTACCGAGAAGGTAACAAGCACGTGCTGTGAGTAGCTCGGCTGACTGTTCTTTACCAGAACTGAAGTCAACAGAAATACGCATGCGCAGTCTGCTCCGGCATTAGCCTGTATGTTGGTTTCTGTGCACTGCGTTTTGTATCATAACGGCTGAGGGCTGACTGTTTGCCGGAATTGAAGTCTACAGAAATACGCATGCGCAGTTTGCTCCGGCATCATCCTGTATGCTGGCTCAAGATATGGCGGCGCGAGTTGCGTCTTGCCGAGCCTTAACTTCTTCTCAGTTAGATATTCTTTGACCCTAAGTCGTTAAAGCAACCGTAATTCAAAGCTCTCCAGATGGCGCTACAGGTCATGTTTTTATTTCCTCGTGGGTGCGCGCGCTTAAAAAAACACCGCTGGTTATACACTGACGGAAAAAAATCCCAACACCACGAAAAAATAGTTGTAGAGGAATGAAATGGCGGCAATACATTTGTATAGGTAACATATTTAATCGATTAAGGTTTCAAGATCACAGCTTAATGTAAGCGCGAGAAGAGCCATTTTAAATGTGAAATGCTGGTACATTAATAACCGGTGTAACCGCCAGAATGTTGAATGCAAGCACGCAAACTTTCATGCATTGTGTCGTACAGGTGCTGGATGTCAGTTTGTGGGATGGAGTTCCATGCCTGTTGCACTTGGTCGGTCAATACAGGGACGGTTAATGCTGGTTGGGGGTGACGCTGGAGTTGTCGTCCAATGATGTCCCATACGTGCTCGATTGGTGAAAGATCTGTTGATCTAGCAGGCCACGGCAACATGTCGACACTATGTAGAGTATGTTGGGTTACAACAGCGGTATGCGGGTGCGCGTTATCCTGTTGGAAAACACCCCCTGGAATGCTGTTCATGAATGGCAGCACAACAGGTTGAATCACCAGACCGACGTACAACTGTGCCGTCAGGGTGCGTGGGATAACCACGAGAGTGCTCCTGCTGTCGTAGGAAATTGCTCCCCAGACCACAACTCCAGGTGTAGGTCCAGTGTGTCTCGGCCGCAGACAGGTTGGTTGCAGGCGCTCACCTGGCCTTCTTCTAACCAACACACGGCCATCACTGGCACCCAGGCAGAACCGGCTTTTATCAGAAAACATAACAGATCTCCACTCCGTCCTCCAATGAGCTCTAGCTTGACACCACTGACGTCGCAAACGGCAGTGGTTTGGAGTAAGTGGAATGCACGCTACAGGGCGTCTGGCTCGGAGCTGTCCTTCAAGTAACCGATTTGTAACAGTTCGTTGTGTCACTGTGGTGGCAACTGCAGCTCGAATTGCTGCCGCAGACGCGGTACGATGCGCCACGGCCATACGCCATACACGGCGGTCTTCCCTCTCAGTAGTGCCACGTGGCCGGCTGGAACCCTGTCTTCTTGAGGCAGTGCCTTCCCTTGACCACCGCTGCCAACAATCATGCATAGTGGCTACATTCCTGCCAAGTCGTTCTGCAATATTGCGGAAAGAAAATCCACCTTCTCGTAGCCCTATTAGACGACCTCGTTCAAACTCCGTGAGCTGTTGATAATGGCTTCTTCGTCTTCTTAAAGGCATTCTTGACTAACATCAACACACTACGTCAAATCTTAACGATAACTAACGCTCACGAACGTTACAGCGCGTATTTACAGCAAACCTGCTTTGCATGTTCCGAGGGGCGCTACTAGCGACACGCGTATGCGCCGAGCGCGAAATTTGCATAGACGTCATCTTACAGATGTACTCTCACCGCCTACCAACTGTCGTTTATCTAACACAACCCCTTCTTGGTGTTGGGATTTTTTTCCGTCAGTGTATTTATTTGCGTTTGGAATAGCATAAAGTCATAAACACACTTCATCGTTGTGGTAGGAGTTTTCTATCTTTTCGTCGCTGTGTGAATCGGTGTGTTTTATAATCCTCCTCATCAGACACTACGCCTTGCCTAGTGCCGTGAACATCAAAACTGGACCTCTGTAGAGTGAGGCCGCGTTGTGTGGTCACATGAATCACGTTTTCAGCTGTACAGAGCTGACGGGAGGGTGAGGATTTGGCGTCGACAGCATGAGGCCATGGCGCCCGGTCTTCCCAGGTTGGCTCTGTTCAAGGCGGTGGGGGCTCTATGACAGTTTGGGGAGCCTTCTCATGAGACACATTAGGTCCCTTGGTGTGTCTGGAGAAGTCCTGAGCCGCTTCGCGCTATCAGCATGTGCTGGTTGATCATCTACAAGCTTTCATGACCTTCGCGCGGTCTGTGGCTGATGGTCTGTTCCAGAAGGACAATGCGTCACCCCACCGGGCCACAACCACCCAGGCATTGTTCGAGGAACACTCATCTGAGTTTGGAACCATCAAGTGGCCTCCAAGGTCACCGGATTTAAACTCTTTGGAAGCTCTCTGAGATGCCATGAAGAGGAACATCAGATCCATATATCCTGGACCGACATCTCAGGTGGAGTCGCGGTAAATGCTGCAAAAGGCATTGCTAGGGCATACCTCCGGAAATCCTCCAGCACCTGATGGAGTCGATGCCTCGGCGTATGCCAGCTGTCATTCGTCCTAGAGGATGACCAAGACCCTATTAGGCAGATATCTTTAATGTTTTGTCCGTTGAGTTTATGCACTCATCGTCAAAAAAATAGTTGGAACCAAAAGGAAGCAACCCACAGGAATTAAACTTGGTGAGTAGGTTTGACATCGTGAAACAAGCAAATAATTCAAGTACCACACTCGACCGCGCATGAGACGCAAGCAAGAAGATATCGTAACGCTGTGCCTGACCGGCTACATAAGGTCATCCCGTTGCGCGTGTTTGCCATTCTAACACGTGCTGTTATGTTGGTTGTATCCTTTGCAAGTGAAGTATGCCTCGTAGAAACGTTCGGAAGCAATTCCAGCAGTTGGAGAAGTTTGAGAGGGGCCGCATCGTCGGACTCCGGGTAGCGGAATGGTCTTATCGCCGTATTGCGCGTCATACCGGTCGTGCGGATATCACCATAGCACACTGTTGGCGGCAGTGGATTCAAAAAGGCACGCAGCAGCGACAGGAATGGTCTGAGAGACCTAGAGAAACCACGGAGAGAGAGAGAGAGCCGACGGGTTGTCTGACATGCGCAGAGTGACTCAACAGATTGCGGATATTCAGCGAGCAGTGGGGCCCTCCATGCAACGTCCGATAAGTGTTAGCACCATTGGCAGACGGCTACACGACGTAGGACTACACGCACGCAGACCGTTACGACGACTGCCCTTAACGCCATTTCATCGTCATCAAAGACTGCAATGGTGTCGTGCCAGACTGTCATGGAGCCACGCAGAATGGCAGCGGGTGATGTTCAGTGACGAGTCCCGCTTTTGTCTTGGAGGAGATGACCACCGAATCCGTGTGTTGAAGCACCGTGGTCAGTTAAACTGTTCAAAACAATACTCCAATAAAGTAATTTAAAAAATTAAGTACAGCTACTAAGTAATTCCAGGGGGAAGAACAGCAGCAGCTTGTTGTTGTTTCGCTTTGTTGTTTTGTGTGAGCCAAGGTCAAACATGAGACCTTTGCAGCAAGAAGAAGCAGAGCTCTCCGCAACAACAACCAATCACACCCCGTTTTATTTGTAATGTGCGATGCCATTGGCTGCTTGATGTGGTGTCTCCATCTACGCAGCTTCGTGAGGTATGACTGTCCCAGTACTCCGCCGATTTAAAAAAATCAAACTGAGTCATTTTTTTCATATTTTTCACTTCAGTTTAAATTGAGTTGCGTTCGTGAAAGTTTGTGTGAACTTTGTATTTACGCCAAACAGCAAAACTTTTGAAATTTAAATTTCATTTTTTTTATGAACACTCGTTTTTTTAATAAAAACGCCGAGTTGTAGAACAATTGGGGGGGGGGCCTCTGATCCCACTATCCCTTATGTGGATACGCCCCTGCCCAGTGGTACGTCCAGCTGGGCAACTCATGGTGGCTGAAATTAGCACAGCATGGGAAGGCCAGCAAATTTGGGACAGGCACCATACATAGCATAGGGCTTCCAATAGTTTCAGGTGGTGAGAAGCGATCAGTGTTAGCTGTGGAACGCCGGTAGTATTTAAGCTACCCAGTCAGGTTTATACAATCAGAGTTTTCTGGGGACTTCTGGCGGAAGAAACAAGGTCAGATCTCGCCTTAGCATCCAATTCTAAAAGGCGAAGAAAGTTCGCAGAAAAATACAAGACAGCAGGAAGGTTAAATTAGGGGAGGTACAAAAATTACGAGTCTCACGAATTCCTGAGAGAATTTAGCGGAAGATTCCTGAGGCGATACAGGCAGTACGTAATGACGAATGGACGCTGAGACATATTCGAAAAAACAAGACGGGGGGCGAAAATAATAGCGCAGGTTTAAAATTGCGTTAGAAAAGAATGAATAAGTAGGGAAAAAACAAGAAAAGGAGATAAAGACGGTAAAGCGAATTACACAGAATAAGGAAATAAAAGTAAAGTTTAACAATAATCACCGGAAGGGGATATAAGTTTCAGAGAGAGAAAGGCAATTGGGATTATACGTACTCACCCATAGATGAAGTAGAGTTGAGTAATCCACAGAGGGCCCCGAAGCCCAGAGGAGATGAGCACATAAGGCAGACGAAGAAAACGAAAAATATATTCTGGTTGGTAGGCAAGATGCAATTCTTGAATATGGGCGAAAAAATGTTTTCGCTATAGACTATTCGGTAAGGGAATGCTTGGGGAAGTAATTTAGAAACGGGGCACGGGAGTACAAGTTAACTGCTTACATTTTATTTAGTTTTTTCGATTTTCGACAGACATTCAAAATTTTTGTAAGTAAATGTAGTTTTTCTCAGTTACCAGTTTTTGTTTTAAAAAGTATTTAAGAATAGAAATTTTCTACTGAACTGTTTCTATCTTGTTTGGCAAACAAAGTATCTCTCTAGAGAACCCGTCACCCCTTGGTGCTGGGAATATACCAGTGGTGCACTCAGTAGGGATGGACCAGGGTCCCGGGCCCTGCACATAAGCTGTCACTTGGTCCTTTTTTATTTGTAAGGCGCTGATTATTCTCTATTACATTTCCATATGTTTTTAAGTTTATATTTTACGAATAATTGTAATCGCACTGTAATGTGGAGATGTTTTTATCGCTTTCTAATACATAGGGAGGTGGTTTTTTTTCGCTTCCCAATATATAGAGACATGTTTTTATCGCTTCCCAATATATAGGGAGATGTTTTCTCTGGGGTATTTTTATTTGTATCTTCAATATTTTAGGCCACCCCCATAAAGAAAGCATGGGTGCACACCACTGGATTTTACAATACATACATCTTCACAAAATTGTGCTGCCCCTGTGGCGCAGTGGTCTGAGCACCATTCGTTCGAGATGGGTCTGGGTTCGATTCCCCGTGAGGCATGGATATTATTGTGTTTGTCTTACGGCACTCGCTCTCTCCCTTTCCTGGAACCAATGGCCTTAAATTAGGGACGAGAGATTGCTATAGCCCATCGAGTTGCTTACGGTGGTCGTTAAACCTCCGAACAAAAAAAAGTTATGTAACAAGTGGAAACTCTCGTGGGCAACCATTGCAACCGCTCAATAGAAAATGTCGACCTCATCAACTTCAAACGAAACGGTTGTCCCGAAAATGTTTCTGCGTTAGCGAGGAGCCCCAGTCGAGTAAATCGTCCACCTTGCTTACCAGACTGATCAAAAGATGATTAGAAATTATTGATAGGGAAACATTTGCCTGCACAGAGCTAGTATTAAGGAGCTCGTTAACTGTATTGAAGACTAATATTAATGAATTTATCATTATTAAGAGGATTTTAATTTCAATTGCCAATGATTAACTCAGAACGGCTACAAAATACCTCGGTACATGTCTTTTCTTTATTGTCGAAGTAATGGAACTCTGCAGAAAAACAATAAATACTTAAATTAAAGAAAATTATTAACATCAAGAAAACTGGATGGAAATTCGTGTTTGACAGATTCAAGAACAAAGTACTGAAAAGCAAATGGAAGCCGATCAGAGATCACCTTGGCTCCACGGGCTGAGCACGCTGGGCTATACGACGAGCTGGGCGTCGTGCTACTTCATTTGTAGAGCGATTTTGCGCTCTAGTCGATTCGTTACGTCAAAGTTTCATCGGAGGTAATAAATACCCCCCCCTCCCCCGTGTATATTAGTGTATAGTCATTATCGGTCACCTCTGACCCAAGTATTGTAGCAATACCTCTTGAGGATTGGAACACCGCTACAATGATCCTGTTACATAAGAAAGGTGACATTGAGGATCTCGGAAACTACAGACCTATCAGCCTCCTATCAGTAGTTTATAAAATCTTCACTAAAGTTCTTTCACACCGCTTGAAGGTAACACTGGACATGGCTCAACCGAGAGAACAAGCTGGATTCAGGAGTTGCTACAGCACAATAGATCATATCCATGTGCTGAGAGAACTAATTGAAAGAGCGAGGGAATATGAACTTCCATTGTGCATGGCTTTTATCGATTATGAAAAAGCCTTTGATTCGGTGAAACCATCAGCAGTTACAATGGCTCTGAAAACCTGCGGTATTGAAGATGCATACATTAATATTATTAATAACATCTATGAAGATGCAAGTGCAAAGATTAGGCTGTTTGAAAATACAACACACATAAAAATTGGAAAGGGAGTGAGACAAGGTGACACCATATCTCCGAAGCTCTTTAATGCCACATTGGAGGGAGTTTTTCAGTCACTGAGCTGGGAAAACAAGGGGATAAAGATTAATGGAGATTATCTTACCCACCTTCGTTTTGCTGATGACGTAGTCATTTTTGCAACTAGCCCATCAGAGCTGCAGAGTATGATCCAGGAACTTGCTGACAAAAGTAAAGAAGTGGGATTAAAAATGAACTTTCGGAAGACAAAAGTGATGTTCAATGCTTTTACAAGAAATGAAGATTTATCGATTGATGGAGAAAAGCTGGAGATAACAGACACATACGTTTATCTTGGACAGCAGATATCAAGTGAGGGTCACACTGATGAAGAAATTAATCGGCGTACAAAACTTGCCTGGAGAGCTTTTGGAAGAAACAGCATAATTTTCAAGAGCAATATGCCATTATGTCTTAAAAGAAAAGTGTTTGATCAATGCATCCTTCCAGTGCTTACGTATGGTGCAGAGACGTGGACCTTAACTAAAAGAGACATACAAAGGCTGCAGACAACTCAAAGCAGCATGGAGAGGTGCATACTTGGTGTAACCAGGAGAGATAAGAAGAGGAACTCGTGGATCCGAAAAATGACAAGAGTGAAAGACATCATGATCAGAGTTAAATCCCTGAAATGGCAATGGGCTGGACATACTGCCAGAAGGACAGATCATCGATGGACAGCCGAAATTTTAGATTGGATTCCAAGGGACAGGAAAAGACCCAGAAGAAGACCACATGGGAGATGGGTGGATGAAATTCGAAAGTACGCAGGGGTGACATGGAGGAGACTGGCACAAGACAGACCGTTGTGGAGGAAACTTGGGGAGACCTTCGTCCAGCAGTGGATTGATAATGGTTGACAATGATGATGATGATGATATGTTGTGCATACGAGGCTTTCACCAATGAACCAAACCCTTGCCCCCCCCCCTCTCCTTAAGAAATTTCTGGCTACGCCAATGAACGTGAAGCACAGAAAAAAAGTAGTTACTCATATTACAGCGATGTCTGTTCCTCCCACCTTTTTTGAAGTTCTCGAACCATTTGTTGTATATGATAGAAAAAGGAATGGGAAAGAAATAACTTGAAAGTTGGAACGATTTCCAACAGCCCGATACTTTGATTTTGTCGGGGATATCTTCGATTGTACTCTTTCTGAATTGAGTTCACCTGCTGCTTCTTTTCATTCAATGACAAAATCAGGATGGCCAACATGTAGAATGGGTTTCAGCCAATCAGAAGCGAGGTATTGTCTCTCTTATTTCTCTGCTTCCATTCCTTAACCAACTGAATTTAACGAAATCTTAGTTCCCACGGAAAAAACGTCTGAAAAACAACGTGTCATACGATTTGCTTTGTACAAGCAAGGCTAATCTGGATGAAAAACCGGCTATAACATTAACCTTAGCGGCCATAGGCTTTTGATGATTGGCCAGTGAGCGTGAAAGACGATTTCTACTGTTAGATGGCACTGCGTCCCAAGGTATGGACAAGGCAGTTTCCGCGTTGTTTGCAAGGCTGGAATGTGTTTGTTAAAAAATTCCACCACAGTTTTAGAAAAAATTCGTTATTTTTACAGCAAAATATAATCCATGTTCATTACGGTTTACTGCTGTTTGCCGATGTGTGCGTCTTCTAAAGTTAAAAATTGTAGAAATATCATTCCATGAGTTCCCATCAAATGAGAACCTGAAAAAATTACGGTTGGAAGCAATATCTCGGCAGAATTCTCAACCGAATGACAAGTCACCATCACGTGTTGTGTGAGGAAAGCATTTTCGCCGCCCCGGTGGCGCAGTGGTCTAAGGCGTTGGCCTATGATCATTCGTCCGAAGGGGTCCGGGTTCGAATCCCGGTGAGGCATGGATGTTGTGTTTGTCTTACGGCACTGGCTCTCTCCCTTCCCTGGAACCAGTGACCCTAAATTAGGGACGGGTGACTGCTTATAGCCCATTGAGTTGCTCACGGTGGTCGTTAAACCTCCAATAAAAAAAAAAAAAAAAGAAAGCATTTTCAGTCTGATAATTACGTACCTAACGTGAGGTACAAGTGACTGAAGGAAGATGCTGTACCATCTATATATTTCCAGGTTATCTCCATTATACAGAGCCTCCTACAAAAAATAGCAAACGCGTTCTTAAGCGATGAAATTATGCTGCAGACTAACTATACTAATACAGAAAAGGAAAGAACGAGTATAACATATCTCGATAATGCACAATTATCAGTTCATGTTGTAAATATTTTCAGAAATGACTACTGATAAATTTTAAGCCGCCCCGGTGGCGCAGTGGTCTAAGGCGCTGGCCTCTGATCATTCGTCAGTAAGGGGTCCGGGTTCGAATCCCGGTGAGGCATGGATGCTTAACTAGTTTGTCTTACGGCACTGGCTCTCTCCCTTCCCTGGAACCAGTGACCCTAAATTAGAGACGGGCGACTGCTTATAGCCCATTGAGTTGCTCACGGTGGTCGTTAAACCTCCAATCAAAAAAAAAAAATCAAAAAAAAATTTTAACACGTATCATTTCATCATTAGCCATGTTAGGCTTAATTAGCCATGTTAGGCTTAACTAGCCATGATAATGCGTTTTGTAGAAAAAGTAGCTAGTTCGCGTATTTCAGTCTGCAAATTATGTAATAGTTTTATGCCATATTACACGAGGACTGCGATTTATGAATAAATTAAATCATTTCCTATAGAAAAATTCCCTCGGTCAAATGATACGACTTCAGAATGTAAATAAAATCCATTTGTTCGGACGATGTAAATAATGATAGAAACACACGTGCTTATTTCTGCATCGCATGTCAATAGATGGCGCTGCGTCCCGCTTCCTAAGTTTTGTCCTCGGCGATTTCGCTTTATGTTACAGCCTGGTATGTGATCTAGTTCAGCCTTGGTACAAGAACAAGCAACACATTTCATATCAGATATGACTGGCTACCTAGTTTTGAATCTCACATTTGTAATATAAATTCTATTTATTTTCAATCTCCCGGTTGGAATAAATCCGACCATGGTGTGAATCTCTCCGTTGTTATAAGTTCTCCTCTTGTGTTTTTAATCTTTCCGTTGTAATAAAACCTACTGTGTTTTGAATGTTCCTATTGAGATGAACCATATACCATGTTTGGGTTTCTCCATCGTAAAAACTCCTACGTGAAAATCCTCCAAATACGTTTTGAATCTTCCGGATGTAGTTGAGGGGTATACCTAGAACCAACAAGATGAGTGAATGTGTTATTCGATTTTAAAAAGCAAGGTTAGGGATGTAAGGTCAGGTGATGCATAACATCACAGCCTCTCCTTGACAAATGTCAACCCCGCCTTCTCGTGGTGCATCCTGTTCCTACTAAAGGGGCTCTGACGACCGCCAATAGCGGTATAACTATACCATCGGGATTAGAGGAAATTCTATCCCACACTCACCAACCCGCTTGGCCAGCGTGGTGAGTTATGGCCAAACCCTCCAAAATGACTCCACAACTTAAATCTTGGCCCTCAGTCTCCCGGCTGGAATGTACCTGGCCAAGGCAGCGGCCAGTGCGACATGAAGGCAGAGGGTGCTAAGAATCCCCGGAGGACCGGACTAGGCTGCCATCTGATGCTGACCTTGGCAACGTACAATGGACGCTCCCTATCTTCTGATTCAAGGCTTCTTGAATTGGAAGAGGAACTACAAAGGATCAAGTGGGACATCGTGGGGCTAAGTGAGGTAAGGAGAAAAGGAGAAGATCTCATTGAACTGAAAAGTGGACATCTCTTCTACTATCGTGGGACAGATACTGGCAGAACTAGTGGTGTTGGATTTATAATAAACAAGAAACTGAAGGATAAAGTTGTAGAAGTTGACAGTTCCTCTGACAGAGCTGCACGACTCGTTATCCAATTCTCGAGAAGATACCAGGCTCAGATTATTCAAACTTATGCACCCACCACAAGTCATCCTGAAGAAGAAATTGAAGAATTTTATGAGGAAATTTGTCATCTAAATAATAAAGGTAAGCAGCACTTGAAAATAATTATGGGAGATTTCAATGCAAAAATAGGGCAACGGCAACAGAATGAAACTTCAGTAGGTAAATTCGGTCACGGCAACAGAAACCAGCGTGGAAATACTCTCGTTGAGTTTGCAGAGGCAGAAGGGTTTTTCATCTTGAACTCCTTCTTCAAGAAAAAGCCACACAGGAAATGGACATGGAGACATCCCAATGGGACGACAAGTGAAATTGATTTTATTATGTGTAACAAAAAATTCGTCATAGAAGACTGCAGTGTGCTAAACAAGTTCAACACAGGTAGTGACCATAGATTGGTGAGATGTAAGATGCACCTCAACACTAAACTTGAACGTGGCAAGCTCATAAGACAAACAAAATCTATTGACATAACCAACCTTAAAAAACACCATAATACCTTCAAGTTGGAACTGAAGAACAGGTTCTCTGCTTTAGACGGCCTAACATCGGAAGAAGTGGACATCTCTGAAGTTAACAGAAAAGTAACCAAAGCTCTTATGGAAACAGCAACAAAATTAGCTGGGTCTAAGAACAAGTTGCATGTAAATAAATTATCAGGAAAAACGAAAATGTTGATGCAAAAAAAGAAGAGAGATGAGGACAACTAAAGAAGATGTGACTTCCAAAGTGGAATATATAGAGCTATGCAAGACAGTACGAAAAAGTATCACTGAAGACGTAAGAAAATTCAACTGTGAACTAGTGAGGAAAGCAATTGAAAACAACCAAAGCCTAAAGATAGCAAAGGGACATCTCAGTAAGGGAAGAAAACAGATTATAGCACTGAGAAAAGAAGATGGTTCTGTAACAAGAAATAGAGGCGAAATTTTGACAAGAGTGAAAGATTTCTACTCCAAATTATATGAAAGGGATGATACATGCACTCCAGACATCATGAAAGATACCAGTACCAGAGTTCCTCCAGTCCTTCCAGCAGAAGTTGCACATGCAATCAAGAACATGAAGCAGGGAAAAGCTCCAGGAGAAGATGGAATTACTGTAGACATTATACAAGAAGCAAGTGGAGAAATCGAAACAGTACTCGCCCAAATTTTCACTCGATGCCTTAATGAAGGAAAGATTCCTGAGGATTGGAACACCGCTACAATGATCCTGCTACATAAGAAAGGTGACATTGAGGATCTCGGAAACTACAGACCTATCAGCCTCCTATCAGTAGTTTATAAAATCTTGACTAAAGTTCTTTCACACCGCTTGAAGGTAACACTGGACATGGCTCAACCGAGAGAACAAGCTGGATTCAGGAGTGGCTACAGCACAATAGATCATATCCATGTGCTGAGAGAACTAATTGAAAGAGCGAGGGAATATGAACTTCCATTGTGCATGGCTTTTATCGATTATGAAAAAAGCCTTTGATTCGGTGAAACCATCAGCAGTTACAATGGCTCTGAAAACCTGCGGTATTGAAGATGCATACATTAATATTATTAATAACATCTATGAAAATGCAAGTGCAAAGATTAGGCTGTTTGAAAATACAACACACATAAAAATTGGAAAGGGGAGTGAGACAAGGTGACACCATATCTCCGAAGCTCTTTAATGCCACATTGGAGGGTGTTTTTCAGTCACTGAGCTGGGAAAACAAGGGGATAAAGATTAATGGAGATTATCTAACCCACCTTCGTTTTGCTGATGACATAGTCATTTTTGCAACTAGCCCATCGGAGCTGCAGAGTATGCTCCAGGAACTTGCTGACAAGAGTAAAGAAGTGGGATTAAAAATGAACTTTCATAAGACAAAAGTGATGTTCAGTGCTTTTACAAGAAATGAAGATTTATCGATTGATGGAGAAAAGCTGGAGATAACAGACACGTACGTTTATCTTGGACAGCAGATATCAAGTGAGGGTCACATTGATGAAGAAATGAATCTGCGTACAAAACTTGCCTGGAGAGCTTTGGAAGAAACAGCATAATTTTCAAGAGCAATATGCCATTATGTCTTAAAAGAAAAGTGTTTGATCAATGCATCCTTCCAGTGCTTACGTATGGTGCAGAGACGTGTACCTGCAATATGCCATTATGTCTTAAAAGAAAAGTGTTTGATCAATGCATCCTTCCAGTGCTTACGTATGGTGCAGAGACGTGGACCTTAACTAAAAGAGACATACAAAGGCTGCAGACAACTCAAAGCAGCATGGAGAGGTGCATACTTGGTGTAACCAGGAGAGATAAGAAGAGGAACTCGTGGATCCGAAAAATGACAAGAGTGAAAGACATCATGATCAGAGTTAAATCCCTGAAATGGCAATGGGCTGGACATACTGCCAGAAGGACAGATCATCGATGGACAGCCGAAATTTTAGATTGGATTCCAAGGGACAGGAAAAGACCCAGAAGAAGACCACATGGGAGATGGGTGGATGAAATTCGAAAGTATGCAGAGGTGACATGGAGGAGACTGGCACAAGACAGACCGTTGTGGAGGAAACTTGGGGAGACCTTCGTCCAGCAGTGGATTGATAATGGTTGACAATGATGATGATGATGATGATATGCAGTTAAATTTCGATATCTATCGATTTATTTGAATTTCCTCGAGAATTCTTGCTGAGGTATTCGTATCGCTCTAATTTAACATTTATTTGTTTGAAAATTTTACATGAATTGGAATTACACAGTGGGTCCCTTTAATAGTTGTTGTTTGTTTTTTTTTCACTTCTTTCAAAATATTTCGCCAACCAGTACTGCATGGTGTTGGAACCAAATGTAGCTAAATCCAGATGGAACAGTTAAGACTTCGTATAAAACTATGGCATCAGATTAGAGGACACCACGTGCGTTACATTGGAAAGACCAGACTTGGTCAAAATTCCCAGTTGGCGGCCCGGCCTGCTTTTCAGACTTTCAACTAGCGTTCTCCGCCACTTATTGCAAATAACGCAAGGCTTCTTCTGAAGCAAGGGTCTTTAATCCATGGTCCGCGGAGCAATTTTCAATGTCATGCGAGAATTTTAAACAAAGAAAATTCTGAAATAGAAAAAATACATTTTCGAAATGGGAAAACGAATGTCCAGGTACTTGGGTACATGGCCTTTAAATTCCCAAATCTGCTTTGAGCCATACCGCAATAAATTATATTACCGAATGTAAGCACATCAGTTACTTACTACGGACTTTTTTGCAACATAGATACCATTTTAACTGCACAGTTTCTTTTTCCAAAAAATAAGTTTTAGGATTCAAAACCTCACTGAAATGATCGATATTTGTGACAAACACGTGAATTTTTAACCTTCTTTATCATATGGCCCACGAGATTTATTTCATATTGTCATGTGGTCTGCGATTCAGAAAAGGTTGAACACCCGGTACTCTAGAGCAGGAGTTGGCAACCTTTTGGCACATGCGAGCAACATTTGACTTTTAAGTTATAGTAAGGGGTCGAAAGTGCAGTATATAATAAACATTTATTATATATTTATAATATGTATTATATTATAAATTTATTATATATTTTATATTATATATTAGTATATTATATTTATATCGAGTGGAGCCTACTTCCGATTTTTAGCTATTTTTATAGCATAGATTGATAATTTTTGAATAAAAAATAAGGTGATTGGTAAAGCGTCCGCGGGCCGCATAAAAAGACAGGGTGGGCCGCCGATTTCTGCTTATAACGAAGTAAATTTCTCCGTCATTTCTATCCGCGCCAGCATTCGAACCCGGGTCCCCTCATTCCGGAATAAGTTGCTCTACCAATTGAGCTACGCGGACATTTCATTCTGATTCCTATCTGCCTTTATGTCGTGTGCGTCCTTCTGGCAGGTACGTCACATCTCCTAGTACGTTACATGCTCTATAGAGAACCCGAGGAGCTGTACTGAACTGAACTACCTTACTAATAAAGGGAATGTAACGCAGAGAGATGTGCCATTTCTCTTAGGAATTCCTCCCACAGTTGAGTTTTAGACCTGATTACATTGGTACTTCTGCTACAAATGTAAACGCTTTTCCTCTTCTACACTTAAGTATAAACAAGGTAACTCTCTACTCCCAAATATGTAAACAAATACTTTGAACTTCTCCTTTGTAGCAACGAACATGGGTGCCCATAGCTTAGTTTTCAGAAAGAGGCAAACCGATAATGTAGGTATGAATGACATATACAAACATCATACTCAACTTTCGACTGTGCATTCTTGTTGTTTAACCGTTTTTACCACTTTCAATGTATAAATTTAATCGGAAAACAGAAGACCCAAAATCTATGTAAAAAAGATGGATAAATGAAATTTGACAGCATGTCAGGACAATAGGAAAAATTATTTGTCGTTCTTTTCATCCTTTTGTCCACTTTTGTCACATACGCCACAGAACGCCAGAAAACAATTATTTGGTCATCAGAAAGGTAAAGAAACCCTCAAGACAAATTTCTGGGGAAAACTTTCGAGAGATCTTTGCACGGCAGTAAATAGCTGTTGAGGAGGATGATATATTTTCATTTATTCGCCTTTCATAATTTTCCATACCGTACTTATATATATACGATGTTTTCCAACATGCATTGGGAAATTTCAGGGGCCGGTCCGAGGGGAAGGACAGATAGGCAGCTGCCGAGGGCGCCACCAAAGTGAAGGGGCGCCAAATTAGCTCATGGATTTACAAATTTTCTTTCATAGTGAAATTATCCGCTACCTTTTTTTTTATGAGTTAGTCTGTACTTGCCACAAAAATGAAAGCTGAATACTCCACACAAAAAAAAGCTTTAAAAAATGAGAGCTGAATACTTGCACAAAAAATTGATTTTTCCAAAGCAGTGAAGAGGTTTTTGCAAAGTAAAGCCAGACGTGAACTCTTCATGCAAATAACGCAGACAACTATGTATGATTTCGTCATTTTTTGAGTATTATTATTATTATTGGGATGTAAGGTCAGGTGATGCGTAACATCACAGCCTCTCCTTGACAAATGTCAACCCCGCCTTCTCGTGGTGCATCCTGTTCCCACTAAAGGGGCTCTGACGACCGCCAATAGCGGTATAACTATACCATCGGGATTAGAGGAAATTCTATCCCACACTCACCAACCCGCTTGGCCAGCGTGGTGAGTTATGGCCAAACCCCTCCAAAATGATTCCACAACTTAAATCTTGGCCCTCAGTCTCCGGCAGCTGGAATGTACCTGGCCAAGGCAGCGGCCAGTGCGACATGAAGGCAGAGGGTGCTAAGAATCCCCGGAGGACCGGACTAGGCTGCCATCTGATGCTGACCTTGGCAACGTACAATGGACGCTCCCTATCTTCTGATTCAAGGCTTCTTGAATTGGAAGAGGAACTACAAAGGATCAAGTGGGACATCGTGGGGCTAAGTGAGGTAAGGAGAAAAGGAGAAGATCTCATCGAACTGAAAAGTGGACATCTCTTCTACTATCGTGGGACAGATACTGGCAGAACTAGTGGTGTTGGATTTATAATAAACAAGAAACTGAAGGATAAAGTTGTAGAAGTTGAAAGTTCCTCTGACAGAGCTGCACGACTTGTTATCCAACTCTCGAAAAGATACCAGGCTCAGATTATTCAAACTTATGCACCCACCACAAGTCATCCTGAAGAAGAAATTGAAGAATTTTATGAGGAAATTCGTGATCTAAATAATAAAGGTAAGCAGCACTTGAAAATAATTATGGGAGATTTCAATGCAAAAATAGGGCAACGGCAACAGAATGAAACTTCAGTAGGTAAATTCGGTCACGGCAACAGAAACCAACGTGGAAATACTCTCGTTGAGTTTGCAGAGGCAGAAGGGTTTTTCATCTTGAACTCCTTCTTCAAGAAAAAGCCACACAGGAAATGGACTTGGAGACATCCAAATGGGACGACAAGTGAAATTGATTTTATTATGTGTAACAAAAAATTCGTCATAGAAGACTGCAGTGTGCTAAACAAGTTCAACACAGGTAGTGACCATAGATTGGTGAGATGTAAGATGCACCTCAACACTAAACTTGAACGTGGCAAGCTCATAAGACAAACAAAATGTATCGACATAACCAACCTTAAAAAACACCATAATACCTTCAAGTTGGAACTGAAGAACAGGTTCTCTGCTTTAGAAGGCCTAACATCAGAAGAAGTGGACATCTCTGAAGTTAACAGAAAAGTAACCAAAGCTCTTATGGAAACAGCAACAAAATTAGCTGGGTCTAAGAACAAGTTGCATGTAAACAAATTATCAGGAAAAACGAAAATGTTGATGCAAAAGAAGAGAGATGAGGACAACTAAAGAAGATGTGACTTCCAAAGTGGAATATATAGAGCTATGCAAGACAGTAAGAAAAAGTATCACTGAAGACGTAAGAAAATTCAACTGTGAACTAGTGAGGAAAGCAATTGAAAACAACCAAAGCCTAAAGATAGCAAAGGGACATCTCAGTAAGGGAAGAAAACAGATTATGGCACTGAGAAAAGAAGATGGTTCTGTAACAAGAAATAGAGGCGAAATTTTGACAAGAGTGAAAGATTTCTACTCCAAATTATATGAAAGGGATGATACATGCACTCCAGACATCATGAAAGATACCAGTACCAGAGTTCCTCCAGTCCTTCCAGCAGAAGTTGCACATGCAATCAAGAACATGAAGCGGGGAAAAGCTCCAGGAGAAGATGGAATTACTGTAGACATCATACAAGAAGCAAGTGGAGAAATCGAAACAGTACTCGCCCAAATTTTCACTCGATGCCTTAATGAAGGAAAGATTCCTGAGGATTGGAACACCGCTACAATGATCCTGCTACATAAGAAAGGTGACATTGAGGATCTAGGAAACTACAGACCTATCAGCCTCCTATCAGTAGTTTATAAAATCTTCACTAAAGTTCTTTCACACCGTTTGAAGGTAACACTGGACATGGCTCAACCGAGAGAACAAGCTGGATTCAGGAGTGGCTACAGCACAATAGATCATATCCACGTGCTGAGAGAACTAATTGAAAGAGCGAGGGAATATGAACTTCCATTGTGCATGGCTTTTATCGATTATGAAAAAGCCTTTGATTCGGTGAAACCATCAGCAGTTACAATGGCTCTGAAAACCTGCGGTATTGAAGATGCATACATTAATATTATTAATAACATCTATGAAAATGCAAGTGCAAAGATTAGGCTGTTTGAAAATACAACACACATAAAAATTGGAAAGGGAGTGAGACAAGGTGACACCATATCTCCGAAGCTCTTTAATGCCACATTGGAGGGTGTTTTTCAGTCGCTGAGCTGGGAAAACAAGGGGATAAAGATTAATGGAGATTATCTAACCCACCTTCGTTTTGCTGATGATGTAGTCATTTTTGCAACTACCCCATCAGAGCTGCAGAGTATGATCCAGGAACTTGCTGACAAGAGTAAAGAAGTGGGATTAAAAATGAACTTTCAGAAGACAAAAGTGATGTTCAATGCTTTTACAAGAAATGAAGATTTATCGATTGATGGAGAAAAGCTGGAGATAACAGACACGTACGTTTATCTTGGACAGCAGATATCAAGTGAGGGTCACATTGATGAAGAAATTAATCGGCGTACAAAACTTGCCTGGGGAGCTTTTGGAAGAAACAGCATAATTTTCAAGAGCAATATGCCATTATGTCTTAAAAGAAAAGTGTTAGATCAATGCATCCTTCCAGTGCTTACGTATGGTGCAGAGACGTGGACCTTAACTAAAAGAGACATACAAAGGCTGCAGACAACTCAAAGAAGCATGGAGAGGTGTATGCTTGGTGTAACCAGGAGAGATAAGAAGAGGAACTCGTGGATCCGAAAAATGACAAGAGTGGAAGACATCATGATCAGAGTTAAATCCCTGAAATGGCAATGGGCTGGACATACTGCCAGAAGGACAGATCATCGATGGACAGCCGAAATTTTAGATTGGATTCCAAGGGACAGGAAAAGACCCAGAAGAAGACCACGTGGGAGATGGGTGGATGAAATTCGAAAGTATGCAGGGATGACATGGAGGAGACTGGCACAAGACAGACCGTTGTGGAGGAAACTTGGGAGACCTTCGTCCAGCAGTGGATTGATAATGGTTGACAATGATGATGATGATGATTATTATTATTATTATTATTATATTGGACTATTTATTTGTAGCGTAGCATATGTATAATAGTAAGTTAGTGACATATCTACTGAGCATACTACACTGCTGGCCACCCAAAATGCAACACCAAGAAGGACACGAGATAGCAAAGCCAGATTTACTGGACACATAACAACAGATACAAAGATGAAACGATTGAGCTTACAGGCCCGTGCGACTTGCGGAACACGCAGACATCAATAGTTCGTGCGGCCCCCAAGGCTGGCAATAACGGCCGCTACACGCCGCGGCATCGAACGAAAGAGGCTTTGGATGTGGGCTTGGGGTATGTCGGTCCAGGCTGCTTCCACACGTTGCCACAGTTCATCAGGCGTAGCCGCGGGTGGTGCTTGCCGGGCCACTCGGTTGCCGATCAGCGATCAGACGTGTCCAGTGGGCGACATATCGGGAGAACAGGCAGGTCACAGCAGAATTGACTCCTGGTGGACCGTAAAGATTGGTTGCACGATGCGTGCCACGTGCGGGCGCGCATTGTCCTGTTGAAACGTGGCCGCTGGTAGGTCCTGCAGGTAAGGGAGGACTACAGGCTCCAAAACGTCGGAGATGTAGCGGTGGCGGCTGAGTGCACCGGCGATGCGTACCAGAATGGTGCGAGTGTCATATCCAATTGCGCCCCAAACCATAACGCCAGGTGACGGACCGGTATGGCGATGCATAATGCAGGCGTCATAGAGTCTCTCGCCGCGGTGCCGCCACACGCGGATCCGACCATCGTGGTGTTGCAGGCAGAAGCGGGATTCGTCGGAGAAGACAATGCTGTGCCATTCCATAGTCTAGGTACGGCGTTCAACGGCCCACTGCCGCCGCACTCGCCGGTGGTGTAACGTCAATGGTAATCGGAGCAATGGGCGCCGTCCTATAAGTCCCCGTTTCTGCAGACGACGTCGAACGGTACGTGCTGACACTGGTTGTTGCGCAACACACCCTAATTCCTACGCTAAAGTCGCGGTGCGAGCCATCAATGCCCGCCGCACGACATGCCGGTCCTCTCGTTTGGTGGTGTGCCGCGGCTGCGGCAATCGTTCACGTCGGTCCGTCCCTCCCTCCTGCACCCACCGAATCCATACTCGCCACACTGTGGCTGGATGTCGTCCCACACGGGCGCCGATGTCTCGGTTCGATAAACCGCTCTCGCGATAAGCCACTGTTCGTCCTCTGTCGAACTCCGAAACGTGCTGGAATGATTGCCGTATTCTGCGACGAGGTATCAGGAAGCTTCCCACGCACAGGTCCGGCAGCACAACATACTTCCACTACTTACACGCCGCCTTCTGTGCACCCTTCTTATAGTGCTTCTCGGTGGCGTGCCGGGCGCACATGATTTGCATATGTCCTGCAATGCTAATCGTTTGCATGTCCTCTCGCGGGCGACGCATGCTGCGAATTTCAGGCCAATCGGATGCTTCCTTCTTGGGGTTGCATTTTGGGTGACCAGCAGTGTAAGTTGAGATTAGAGCTGTATCTTACTGTGTTTGGATGCTTCTTACCGAAAAAAAAAGATCAAAGGAAAGGGAGCGCGAAATTTAGCACATACCTATATTCGTACTTACACCGGCTCTGGGAAATTTCATTACTACTTTTGTACTGTAAATTTCCGCTTTTTCGACTGAAAATTCCCAACGTTTTTCCAATTTTTACCACATACACACGCAACCAAAAAATTAAACAAAAATATTAACAGTCAAAGTTAGTGCTATCGCGAAAATCTCTGTCGTACCTTACAAGAACAGAAAAGGCATGGTCCAATTTCCAGGGGAGGGCAAATGCCCCTCTTACTCCCTATATGGGCGTCCAATGCAACGAATCACTCCAGCAGCTTGCTTTAGTTTTGGTTTCGTGAAGCTGAATATGTTTCTACATACAAACATTTCTCGGAAAAGAAAAAACATTTTTTAATCGCAAAGCCGACGAAGTGAAAACTGACTATGATTTCAACGTTTAAGGATATACGCACAGTCCCATTTCCGGCTCTCATCTTTCAACCCGGCTTTCGGTTTCAGGTGTAATTAATCAATGCATCAGGTGGCGGAGGGGCCTTCCGTTTCACTCAGTAACCTTCGCCATCAGATTATTTAATAGGTCAGTCTTCGTTTCATGCAAAGGACGTTTTTTTTTTAATCCAGCAGCAAAATGCTAAATCTTCCAGTGCAGGTCCGACTCGTCTCAACCCCGAAATTTTTCACCTAACTGATGAAGAAAAAGCCCAAGATGGGTCTGGCTTTGTCTTTCCTGGCCAAGCTCAGCAGACCTCTGCATCATATATCGACAAGTGTGCACCATAAACTTTCAAAAGGGCTTGATGGTGGGACCAGCTACCCCGACGTGACATGGGATCGCATTCCTTTTCATTCAGAGTTATTTAGCTTCTTTAGCTCTTTCTGGCTTAACACTTAATTATTAATTGCGTATATCAGAAATGTTTTTCAGTTGGAGCATTCATTATTTTTCTTTCGAGTTGAAGCACTTAGACAGCAGGAAAGGATATTTACCGTAAGATTTCGTATTTTTCACAGCGAAACATAGTCGTCTGTCGTCTAAAATCAACATAGATCATTACAATTAAATGTTTGCAACAAAATTAATAAATTCGTTAATATTTGTTCCGCACTGGAAAGTCAATCGTACCTAGCTGGAACAAATCTGCCTTACCAGCATCGGGCCTAGGCACTGACGGAGAATTTTTGTCGTGACTAAGCAATGTTTTCCTCTGATTTCCAGGTAGACGAAGTCACCATCTTCTATGCGCGAATATTACTGAGTAGTTGCAATTGGCGTCGAATTTTAGTTCTATATATCGAATTTTAGTTCTATATATAGAGTCGTTCAAAAAGCAACGAGACTAATTTTACATGGGGCAGAAATGTAATGCAGTTGTAACGTACCAGGAGATGTGACGTACCTGCCAGAAGGACGCACACGACATAAAGGCAGATGGGAATCAGAATAAAACGTCCGCGTAGCTCAATTGGTAGTGACTTATTCCGGAATGAGGGTATCCGGGTTCGAATCCTGGCGTGGACAGAAATGACGGAGAAATTTACATCGTTATAATGGCGCCCGAACTATCCGGATGACCTGACCGTTTAAAATCTCGCGTTGGTGTGATGTTCTTTCCACACCGCGAGATAGGAAAAATAAGAGAATCCTTTCTCCAGCACTTCAAAAAAAAAAAAAAAAAGAAAGAAAGGGGGAGGTGATGTAACGTACCAGGAGATGTGACGTACCTGCCAGAAGGACGCACACGACATAAAGGCAGATAGGAATCAGAATAAAACGTCCGCGTAGCTCAATTGGTAGAGTGACTTATTCCGGAATGAGGGGATCCGGGTTCGAATCCTGGCGTGGACAGAAATGACGGAGAAATTTACTTCGTTATACAGTAAACACTTACACTTACATACTTTCGAAGTATACTCCCTCTACCTGAATGCACCGTTCCCACCTTTCTATCCACTTCCGGAAGGTGTGTCCGAATACCTTCCTTAATATGTGGTTCAGGATACCTAGCACAGCATTGTTCAGTTCAGTATTTGATTCAAACTGGCGCCCACAAGGTTGTTGTTTTTAATTTCAGGGAATAGGTGGAAGTCACACACGGTACCAGGCCCGGTGAATACGGAGGATGCGCCATCACGTCGTTGCCGGCACTTCCATTGGCGACAAGTGATAAGACGATTTGCCTTGTGTGTTCATCCGTGAGAAAGTGGGGAATCCACTTCGCAGCAACTTTTCGGTACCCCAATCGATTTCTCACTATGTCATCAACGGAACCAATGAACATCTGCATCACATTACCAACCTCCTCAATGATCATTCTGCGGTCTTCGCGTAGGTGTGCCTCGATGGTATTGTAATTAACCTCCGTAGTCTATATCGAAGGCCTACCGGAGCGTGGCGCATCTTCCAGACACTCTTTACCATTCGCAATTTTTTTGTGCCACTCAAAAACTCTTGCACAGGACAAAGCATCTTCCTTTTAGGCTGTTTTAATCATTTCGTGCGTTTTTGTGGCGGTTTTATTCAAATGCACGCAAAAATTTTATATCTGCTCTTTGCTCTAGTTTTATTATAAATCCATACTGGGATACAGAGACATGTCAGAACTCTACGCCATCTAATACAAGAATAAACTAGCGGAGCACTGTAACGACGCATCGTCACGTGACTAACTTTGCAGCTGTTCCGACACAGCAGCTGCCTTTTTCTGCGTGGGTTTGTTTTGGCACTATGACGTCAGTCTAGTTACTTTTTGAACGACCTGCGTATAGATACATCGTCGGAGGGACCGTGTCCCACCAACATCAATGTCTGTTTTTGCCTCATTTTTGAATACAAGTTTTATCTCCCAAGGTTCTGAAATTGCGTTTTCATTTGCGAATTGCTTTTCTGATGGTACACGTGACTTGCGATGCTTTGAGTGTTCGGTATAAAATTTTCTAAACCTGTCAAACCTCCTAAGGATTCTACAGGATGTGACGTGCTTGTCCAGCAGGACGCACACGACATAAAGGCAGATAGCAGCGATAACGAACGTCCGCGTAGCTCAATTGGTAGAGTGACTTATTCCGGAATGAGGGGACCCGGGTTCGAGCCTCGGTGTGTACAAAAATGACGGAGAAATTTACTTCGTTATAAGGAGGAACGTCTTCCATTAAAGGAAAGCTAGCACTCTGCAAATATAGTGACGAAAGGAAAAAAGAAAAAGGGTTGTCGATTCCCAAATGATAGATTTTTTAATGCTGCTTCTATTCCAGCATTACACGTTGATTCGTATCTGCAGCTTCATGAGCAGATCTAAAAATCCTTCTTGAATCTGCTCACATCTCTCGTAGAAAAGTACCATGGAATTGTACCAGTTCATTAAGTCGTATTCCAAGCTTCGTCACATCTATAATACAAGCTAAATTCATGTCTTTTAAAAGCAAGGGGATTGAATTGTATCCTTTTCACGCTAATAAAAAATTTTTCGCAAACTAGTACTTCAAGCACCCAATTTACATGTAAGACAATTAACAAACCTTAAACCGAAATTCAGTTTTAGACAACCATTTTCACTGCTTTTTACATATCAGTGTATCATCTTTCTACTATTTCAAAAGTTGCTACAATCAAACAGCTCGAAGAATTCCACTGACTGTTTTTTTCTTTTTCTTGCTTTTCGGCTATAAAATTGTGTTAAAGTCAAGACCAGCTTACATAGATATGACCTGCCCATTCAGAGGCTCCCTTCCTAAAACTGCGCCGCCCCTGTAGCATTTATTTGTCACCAGATGGCGGTACCTTTCGTGGCTAGCGGTTGATCTATGTCCGACGCGATAAAACAAAAAATAGACCAACTTATCAATTCTAATACTTGTGCTTTCGGCAAAGACAGGTACGTTTCAAATTTACTACCAGACGAGTTTTCTAATCGAGTTACGGCAGAAAGCTGGTAGTGTTTGCTGGTCTTGTGTTTACAAATTTATCGTTAAGCACAGGATAAGTTTTTTTTTCCCCTGAGTTCTGTTTCTATTTTTTAAAGTAGGTTGTGTTATTTGAAAATTAATGTAACAAAAACTTCAAGGTCACGCTGACTTCCGGACATTTTCTGGGGAAATTCCTTGGAACATTCATCACATTGGTAAGGCTTTTCGGTAAATGTGTAGATTAGCAATACATTGATACATACACCGTCTTTGCACGATAATTTAATGTTTAAAAGATGACAGATATTTACAAAGTTAAAAACATTAAAAAACCCATAAGCACTTTCGGGTCGACAGTCGCACCCGTCTTCAGATGGAAGAGAGTAATTGCTGCTAGTGTCCTCCAATATATACCGCAGAGTGTGGTGACGTGTTGAGTGCAGAGCAGTGTCGCAAGGGCATTACACTGATCGCGCCATAGCTAAATTACAGATCAAATTAAACCCAAGTGAAAATATGTTAAACAGAGTGCATATTATACAGAATATGTGCATTTGTCAAAGTTCACATGTTAACAATAAATATTGTTATTTAAGTTCATAGCTGTAATATGTCGTTTCCAAATCCTGGGTAAGTCAACTGGGGAGTTGTCGTTACAGCAGCTGTCCCCAAAGGCTTCGATAAACTGTATAAGCTTTATGATATGTAACGAGTATATTGATGCGGGGGTAAGTAACAACTTAATGTTGTTCCAGTCTGGTTGAACAGTTCCACATGCTACATTTCTGGCGAGTGTCCCAAGGCTACGTTTTGTAGAGCCCACGTAGTCACTCGCATGTTCACCATTGGAAAGGTCTGTCAAATGGATATTATACACGCCCCATTTATATAAAATATCAGGTTGTTCTCGGTCTTTTTTGACAAATGAAAATAAATTCCTGGATCTAATGCTAAAATGAATATCGTACTTCAGACAAATGCGTGTCAATACATTGGTTATGTCTGGGTACTGTTCCATTGTGCCAACAAAACATTTTGCTGTTTTTTTGGTCTTTGATCAAACATGTAGATCTATCATTTGGAATTATTCGATAGACTCGGTTAATCATGTATTTAGGATATCCATTGGGGACAGTTGACTTACCCAGGATTTGGAAACGACATATTACAGCTAGGAACTTAAATAACAATATTTATTGTTAACATGTGAACTTTGACAAATACACATATTCTGTATAATATGCACTCTGTTTAACATATTTTCACTTGGGTTTAATTTGTTCTGTAATTTAGCTAGTACTCAATGGCAACAGTGCAATGCCCTTGCGAAGCTGCTCTGCACTCAACACATCATCACACTCTGCTGTATATAGCAGCAATTACTCTCTTCCATCTGAAGAAAGGTGCGACTGTCGACCCGAAAAATTCTAATAGAAATTGATAGAAACTAACGTTTAACGCACATGCGATCTTCGCCGCCCCGGTGGCGCAGTGGTCTAAGCGATGACCTCTGATCATTCGTCCGAAAGGGGTCCGGGATTGAATTCCGGTGAGCCATGGGTGTTGTGTTTGTCTTACGGCACTGGCTCTCTCCCTTCCCTGGAACCAGTGACCCTAAATTAGGGACGGGCGACTGCTTATAGCCCATTGAGTTGCTCATGGTGGTCGTTAAACCTCCAATCAAAAAAAAAAAAAAAAAAAAAGCATGCGATCTTCTTAGAACCGCAGAAATGCAGCGCCATCTAGGGACAAATTTATTCGCAAGGGCTGTCATGGAGCTGCGTGAAATGGGCAGGTCATATCTATGTAGGCTGGTCTTGGTTAAAGTATTCATTGCACACATGAACCAATCATTTTATTAGGTGCACTCTCAAGTTACATCTATGAAAAGGAACACCGAAAAAAAAAGATACCGAATATGGAAAGATAATGACATCCCTTGATGTCATTATTTATATCACACTTGCAAGAAAGAGATGTGATAAAGAACTATTGAGAATTCGCTTCTCTTACCCATTCCAGGTTAACGCCACTCATGAAGGGCGCCCATAAGGGGAGCAGGGGCTCAAGCACCCCCCCCCGTTCGTATAGCCAAGTTTTTGATAAATTTAAAACACTAAAATAGACGAAACTTCTTTTAAAGCATTTTTAAAAATAATAAGATATTAATGATTGATTGTAACAATTATTTTTGTTGTATTTCAGTATCTTGTACATTTACGAAAATGTTTGACAGCCTTGAAGGAGGTAAGAATTTTTCTTTGCCCCCCCCCCCGCCTAAAAGTACCCATATGAGCGCCACTGACGCCACTCGTATATTTCTATATTTCTTCAGCTACACAATTGGTATTAATTCTAGCGGATAGAATAAGTTTGCTAAGTGGGAGAAGCGGGTATTGAAATTCCAATAAAAGTCAAGCTGCTATGGAAAGTCCTTCAAGAGAAGCAGAAATTAAGAAACTAAAGCCCATGCAAATATTTACCCTGTAAAACACATAAATATAGAGTAGTATCATCACCAAAAACTAATCGTGCTTGTGACGTACCTGCCAGCAGGACGCACACGACATAAAGGCAGATAGTAGTCAGAACAAACGTCCGCGTAGCTCAATTGGTAGAGTGACTTATTCCGGAATGAGGGGATCCGGGTTCGAATCCTGGCGTGGACAGAAATGGCGGAGAAATTTACTTCGTTATAATGGCGCCCGAACTATCCGGATGACCCGACCGTTCAAAATCTCGCAATGGTGTGATGTTATTTCCACACCGCGAGATAGGAAAAATCAGAGAATCCCTTCTCCAGCGCTTCGAAAAATAAATGTGTGTGACGTTCCATTCCACACACCAGATTGACTGGGAGTTCTCAAGTGCACGTTCTACAGTGGATGGCTGCCTGCAACGATTCATGGTCACGGTTGACCCGTGGGCCATGCCCCCGGCCCTCTTTCGGGGGAGGGGAATGTGACGTACCTGCCAGCAGGACGCACGCGACATAAAGGCAGATAGTAGTCAGAACAAACGTCCGCGTAGCTCAATTGGTAGAGTGACTTATTCCGGAATGAGGGGATCCGGGTTCGAATCCTGGCGTGGACAGAAATGACGGAGAAATTTAGAAATTTACTTCGTTATATGCTGATATCGCCAAAACTATGAATATGCTGTTTTATACACGATAAAAAATGACGAATATGACTTTAAAACCTTTAAACCTTTAATGATAAGTTAAAACCAATTTCATTAGTACTTTCAATTCTACTTTAGGACCATCCTCAGATTTAACTTATCATTAAAGGTTTTAAAGTCATATTCGTCATTTTTTATCGTGTATAAAACAGCATGTTTATAGTTTTGGTTATAGAGTAGTATATTGATAGCATAGGATGCACAAGCGTAAGTAAACACGTGGAAGGGGAAAGGTTATGCGCATTATATTTCCCTGTAATGCATACGTAAACAATTCTTCAAGTATAATAGTACGGCTGTTAAGAGAATCTCATTACGATGAGTTCTCTCCTCCAAGTTTCTCACGTTGTCTCGATGCTAGAGTCCGAAATCCTCGTAAATACATTCGAGGGCGCGATAACAAGTTTCTGTTGAGAGCTTAGCGATAGATCTCGGAGCATAGAAGAATTAGTTATTCATGTTACAGCAATGTCTGTTCATTCCACTTCTCTTGAAGCTCACGAACCATTACATGTATATGATAGAAAAAGAGAGAAAGAGAGAAATAACGTGAAAGTTGGAATGATATCCAAAACAGCCCTCGCTATTTTCTAGAAGTTTCGCACGCTACTTTGATTATGTCATGGATATTCTCCGTTGTGCTCTTTCCGAATTGTGTTTACCCGCTGCTTCTTTTTATGCAATGGCATAATGAGGATGACCAATAAGTAGAATGGGTTACAGCCAGTCAGAAGCGTCGGCTTCCCTCATAGTATGCTCCTCGTGTGCTCATTTATAATCCTTGTTTGATGTACGCGAGTCTTTTTCATAGCAAGTATTGTGCAATGTTCTTTTGCTCTACTATACACAGTGCGTCAAAGAATTTTTGAGACTGGCGCTAGATTTCAGCCTACGGTGGCACCACCAGTGTAATCGCGAATGCGTTATAAACCGTGACCATCTGCTTGCTTTCTGCCAAAAGTACTGCGCAGTTGTTAAAGTAACTCAAACGAAACAGGCGTTCATTAGAGAAGTAAAATTTTTTCATGTTGAATTATTAAGATGGAACAAAGGGCTGTTATTAAATTTAACGCAAAACTTGGTAAAAGTGCCTCGGAAACGTACCAAACGATGAAACAAGTCTACGGTGAGTTTTGCTTAAGTAGATCAAATGTTTTCCTGTGGCACAAACGTTTTTTGAACGGAAGAGAGACGCTAGAAGATGATAAGCATACCAGAAGATCAAGTTCATCTAGGACACCTAAGATTATTGAAAAAGTGCGTGATTTCGTGGCGAACAATCGATGTGCGTCACTAAGAATGATGGAAGAGTCTTTAAACATCAACAAAGAAACGATTCGAACCATCCAGCATGAAGATTCCGGCAAAGTAAAAGTCTGTGCTAAATTTGTTCCACACACGTTAACCAATGAACAAAAATCAGGGAGAAGTGCACATTGCAGAGACATCATTTCAGCCGCTGAAAATGATCCAAACTTCTTAAAATCGATTGTTACAGGTGATGAAACATGGTGTCTTCAATATGATCCTAAAACAAAGCGACAAAGTGCGGAATGGAAGTCAAAAAACTCACCACAAGCCAAAAAAAAAAACCAGAAAGGTTCCATCGAAAATCAAAACAATGCTTATTACATTCTTCGATAGTAAGGGTATTATCCACAAAGAATTACTGGATCCAAGTGGACAAACAATTACTGGTGAGTTTTATTTAAATGTTTTGAGGCGTTTGATGGGCAGAATTCGTCGCATTCGTCCAGAATATCGGGATGAAAACAGTTGGTGTTTGTTGCACGATAATGCACCCAGTCACACCTCACTTCTTGTTCGTAGATTTTTGGCGAAAAATAATGTATGTGTGTTGAATCATCCACCGTATTCGCTTGATTTAGCACCCTGCTACTTTTTTTATTCCCAAAACTTTAAATGACGTTAAAAGGGTGTTATTTTGATGATATTTCGACCATACAAACAGCTTCGACGCGTGCTTTGGAGGCAATTCCGCAAAGTGAACTGGAACAGGCATTCGAATCCTTATTAAATCGCTGTAACAAGTGTATTGAAGCCGGAGGGACTTATTTTGAATAACAAACCAAAACAAATTATAATTTCTTGTTTCTATTTCATTTTACAGACCCAGTCTTAAAAATTCTTTACCACACTGTGCAGACAATTCCTTAGCTCATAGACTTTTGTCATATCATTTTGCTGTGGTGCTGCTCCCAGCGTAGTTCTTACTACACATTCACACGTTTGTATATATTTACCTGTTGTTGTTTTTCTCCGTTGATGTATCTACAGTATTTGAATTTGTCTCGTGCGGGGTACTGCGCACCCCTCTCGGATGCTCATGTATTGATGATCTGTTATTTGTTACTATTTCTTTAAGATGGTCTTATGTCTGGCGCTCTTTGGCCAAATATGAACCGTGCGCCATTAAAATCCACCAACAACCAACGCATCAGAAGCGAGGCATTGTCTCTCGCATTTCTCTTCTTCATTTTCTTATCTACACTGCGGGCCACCCAAAATGCAACGCCAAGAAGGAAGCATCCGATTGGCCTGAAATTCGCAGCCTGCGTCGCCCGTGAGAGGACATGAAAACGATTAGCATTGCAGTGCATATGCAAATCATGTGCGCCCGGCACGCCACCGAGAAGCACTATAAGAAGGGTGCACAGAAGGCGGGGTGTAAGTAGTGAAAGTGTGTTGTGCTGCCGGACCTGTGCGTGGGAAGCTTCCTGATGCCTCGTCGCAGAATACGGCAGTCATTCCAGCACGTTTCGGAGTTCGACAGAGGACGAATAGTGGCTTATCGCGACAGCGGTTTATCGTACCGAGACATCGGCACCCGTGTGGGACGACATCCAGTCACAGTGAGGCGAGTATGGATTCGTTGGGTGCAGGAGTGACGGACGGACCGACGTGAGCGATTGCCGCAGCCGCGGCACACCACCGATCGAGAGGATCGGTATGTTGAGCGGCGGGCATTGACGGCTCGCACCGCCACATCACGAACGTTAGCGCAGGAATTAGGGTGTGTTGCGCAACAACCAGTGTCAGCACGTACCGTTCGACGTCGTCTGCAGGAGCGGGGACTTGTCGCACGGCGCCCATTGCTCTGATTACCATTGACGTTACACCACCGGCGAGTGCAGCGGCAGTGGGCCGTTGAACGCCGCACCTGGACTACGGAATGGCACGACATTGTCTTCTCCGACGAATTCCGCTTCTGCCTGCAACACCACGATGGTCGGATCCGCGTGTGGCGGCACCATAGCGAGATACTGTATGACGCCTGCATTATGCATCGCCATACCGGTCCGTTGCCTGGCGATATGGTTTGGGGAGCAATTGGCTCTATGTCTTTCGAGCCTGTAGTCCTCAATTACCTGCAGGACCTGCCAGCGGCCACGTTTCAACAGGACAATGCGCGCCCGCAAGTAGCACGCATCGTGCAACAATTCTTCACGGCCCACCAGGTGTCACTTCTGCCGTGGCTCGCCTGTTCTCCCGATATGTCGCCCATCGAACATGTCTTGTCGCTGATCGGCAACCGAGTGGCCCGGCAAGCACCACCCGCGGCTACGCCTGATGAACTGTGGCAGCGTGTGGAAGCAGCCTGGACCGACATACCCCAAGCCCACATCCAAAGTCTCTTTCGTTCGATGCCGCGGCATGTAGCGGCTGTTATTGCCAGCCATGGGGGCCACACGAACTATTGATGTCTGCGTGTTCCTCAAGTCGCACGGGCCTGTAAGCTCAATCGTTTCATCTTTGTATCTGTTGTTATGTGTCCAGTAAATCTGGCTTTGCTATCTCGTGTCCTTCTTGGTGTTGCATTTTGGGTGGCCAGCAGTGTAATTGAATTTAATGGTATCTTAGTTCTAACGGAAAGAAAAACTTCTGAATTACAGCATG
The DNA here is from genome assembly GCA_039090855.1 of Macrothele yani. NCBI lineage: Eukaryota > Metazoa > Arthropoda > Arachnida > Araneae > Macrothelidae > Macrothele > Macrothele yani. The sequence continues at coordinate 102,458,406 of CM076996.1, read as the reverse complement.
CTATACCATTTGCTGTATGCAGACATGCAATAAATTTCATATCAGATATGGCTGGCTAACAAGTTTTGAATATCCTCTTATAATAAATGCTTCTGCGTTTTGAACCTCCCTGTTGCAATAAATTCTACCCTGTTTTAAATCTCCCATTTGTTATAAATCCTCTTGTGTTTTTAATCTTCCCGTTGTAATCAAACCTACTGTGTTTTGAATGTCCCAACTGTAATGAATCATACCATGTTTAGATCCACCCCCTTGGAAAAAATCCCACCATATTTTTAATTTCCTGTGTGTAATAAACTCTGGAGGATTAAACCTAGGACCGACGAGATGAGTGCATGCGTTGATGGATTTTAAAAAAGAAGTATAAGCAGTTAAATGTCGATATCTATCGATTTAATTAAATTTTCTCGAGAAACAGACGCAAATTCTTGCAAAGCTGCTCGGATGTTTCTTATTTAACAGTTATTTGTTTGAAAAGTTCACATGAATAGGAAATACAGTGAGGGGAATTTCATCCATTTTTTCATTTTCTTTTTATTTCATGAACCAGCACTTCACGGTGCTGGAACCAAAAAGTAGCTAAATCCAGATGGGGCAGTTGAGACTTCACATAAAACTACATCACAGTAGGGATATCCACGGGCTTTGTTTTGGAAAGACCGGTTTGAAAGTTTACATGAACAAGAAATACAGTGGATGATTTTTATTTGTTTCAGAAACGAATGACAAATGGAGGGTTATAAAACAGCTGATGATATTAAGAATTCTCAGAAAGGGAAAAGCTCCGAATACCACTGGAAACACTTTTTCTTATTATAATACTTTAATACAGTTGAGCCCACATATAACGAGATCGCATAAAACGAAGTTCTTCATAAACCGCAGTTTTTATCGATGCCTTGAACTTCGTAATGTTCTCCCTTGTTATATTATCCACATATTACGAACAATTATTTTTGGAGAAACTGCATATGTCGAAGTTCAGCTCGGTCATCAGCAAACAAAATAAGTGGAATTCACTCATTACCTGCTGTTGACAAACACCCTGTCGTTCCCCTTACAAATAGGTCAGTTCGCATGACGACAAGAACATTCAAGTTGATTTGGTTTGTTTTTTTCTACTTGTCAGGTTCCCCCTCCCCACTTGCCAAATGTACAACTTTTGGGCAAATGCTGTATATCCCTTCTCCCCTTCGCTAGCCGCCTTTCAATCACTGAATCTCTGTTTAGAAAATTTTAGAATTTGTTTTGCATCTAGAAACATCTTTAACTACTGCGTCAGAGGAATATTATTTACCTTCAATTAATTGATAAATAGTTTATGATTGACTAGTTTTAAACTGACGTAATGTAATATGCCGAAAATACCCCCCTTTTTATCTGTCCGGTTATAACGGATATCGCATGTATTGAATGCTTCTTTTTACTCTCCCTTCAACTTTGTTATACACTGAAGAGCAATTGAATTAGAGATACCTGTCTAGTAACGTGTAGCACCAACTTTCGGCCTGCGGACGGCGGCGATTCGTCTCGGCATGGACTCGACAAGACACCGGAAGCATTGGGAAGCCATACGGATTCACGACCGCTGAACAAGCTCCCACAGTTCACGAAGATTTGATGGAGTGTGGTCAGAGCCTCGAACATCTCTCACGATGACATCCCAGATGTGATCGATGGGATTGAGATCAGGTGACCTAGCTGGCCAAGGAAGCGCGGTCACGTCGGTGGAGTGTTCATCCAACCATCCGGATACAATTCGGGAGCGATGGCACGGTGCATTGTCTTGTTGCAGGATGAAGTCCCCAGTGGGATGTTGAAGACGCACAAACAGGAGCAAATGGTCGTCCAGGATATCCTGGTAACGTTGACCTGTAAGGGACGATGTCACACGTACCAGGGGCCCCACTTCAGTCCACGTAAACAGTCCACAGACGAGAATGACACCCCCACCAGCTTGAAGAGTACCCTGCTGGCAAGAAGGGTCCATCGTTTAATGTGGTTTGCGCCGTACTCGTATCCTGCCATCCGCATGTACAAATGTGAATCTCGACTCATCAGTCCAGGCAACATTTTTTCACATGTCTAGGGTCCAATGGCGGTGTTCTCACGCCCATGCTAATCTTTGCACCCTGTGATGTGCGGTCAGCATCGGTACCCTCGTGGGACGATGACTTCTCTACCCCATAGCGAGGAGATGGTTCTGGATGGTGTGGCTGCTTACACGTTTTTGGTACACCAGCGTTAAATTGCAGAGTGATTTCTTGCACTGTGGCCCGTCTATCTGCTGTTACGATGCGAACTAGCCGACGATGACCCCGCTTATATACACTCTGTTGTCTACGGCAGTTGGCTCTTGCAGGGATGGTTTTACCGGATTCGATGTACTCACGGTGCACCCGTGACACAGCGGCTCCTGAAAATCCCAGTGCCTGCACGACTTCCGAAATGGAGTGCCCCATACGTCGGGCCCCAACAATTTGCCCACGATCAAATGCGCTTAGATTTTTCGTCTTGCCCATACTGCGTCCGACTCTTACTGATTCCCGTCGCATCACTCCTTATATTGTCGGATCGCCGCACACGTCATGTCGTTTCCGTTTACAGGGCCACCCACAGCGCCACATTTGCATAACGCCAGCTGTCTCTAATTCAATTGCTCTTCAGTGTACATTGGTTCGATTGTATTATAGAAAACACGAAGAGTATCTCAAATGGAAAAATTCTTGCTTTTTTGGTATTTAGTAGAAGATTTTTGGTACATAACTTTATTACACTGCTGGCTACCCAAAATGCAACACAAAGAAGGAAGCATCCGATTAGCCTGAAATTCACAGAATGCGTCGTCCGCGATAGGACATACAAACGATTAGCATTGCAGGGCATATGCAAATCATGTGCGCCAGGCACGTCACCGAGAAACACTATAGGAAGGGTGCACAGAAGGCGGGATGTAAGCAGTGGAAGTGTGTTGTGCGGCCGGACCTGTTCGTGGGAAGCTCCCTGATGCCTCGTCACAGAATACGGCAGACATTCCAGCACGTTTCGGTGTTCGACAGAGGACGAATAGTGGCTTATCGCGACAGCGGTTTATCGTACCGAGACATCGGCGTCCGTGTGGGACGACATCCAGCCACAGTGAGGCCAGTATGGATTTGGTGGGTGCAGGAGGGACGGACGGACCGACGTGAGCGATTGCCGCAGCCGCTGCACACCACCGAACGAGAGGATCGGCATGTTGTGCGTCGGGCATTGACGGCTCGCACCGCCACAACACGAACGTTAGCGCAGGAATAAGGGTGTGTTGCGCAACAATCAGTGTCACCACGTACCGTTCGACGTCTTCTGCAGGAGCGGGGACTTGTCGCATGGCACCCATTGCTCCGATTACCATTGACGTTACACCACCGGCAAGTGGGGAGGCAGTGGGCCGTTGAACGCCGCACCTGGACTACGGAATGGCACGACATTGTCTTCTCCGACGAATTCTGCTTCTGCCTGCAACACCACGATGGTCGGATCCGCGTGTGGCGGCACAGCGGCGAGAGACTGCATGACGCCTGCATTATGCATCGCCATACCGGTCCGTTGCCTGGCGTTATGGTTTGGGGCGCAATTGGATATGACACCCGAACCCCTCTGGTACGCATCGCCGGTACACTCAACTGCCACCGCTACTTCTCCGACGTTTTGGCGCCTGTAGTCCTCCCTTACCTGCAGGACTTGCCAGCGGCCACGTTTCAACAGGAAAATGCGCGCCCGCACGTGGCACGCATCGTGCAACAATTCTTCACTGCCTGCCAGGTGTCACTGTTGCCGTGGCCCTCCTGTTCTCCCGATATGTCGTCCATCGAACACGTCTGGTCGCTGATCGGCAACCGATTGGCCCGGCAAGCACCTCCCGCGGCTACGCCTGATGAACTGTGGCAACGTGTGGAAGCAGCCTGGACCAACATACCCCAAGCCCACATCGAAAGCCTCTTTCGTTCGATGCCGCGGCGTGTAGCGGCCGTTATTGCCAGCCATGGGGGCCACACGAACTATTGATGTCTGCGTGTTCCGCAAGTCGCACGGGCCTGCAAGCTCAATAGTTTCATCTTTGTATCTGTTGTTATGTGTCCAGTAAATCTAGCTTTGCTATCTCGTGTCCTTCTTGGTGTTGCATTTTGGGCGGCCAGCAGTGTATTTTACGAATTTTTTAATATTTGTCAAGTACTGATAATTTGAACTGTTTATTAATAGAAAAAATAAAAAGGTGTTGGACTTCAAACCTTGAATATTTACTAAATTATGTGCAGTAATCGGCAAAAACTGATTAAAACAAAAATTCTCGGGACAAAATTAATTTCGAAAACACAATAAAAAGAAAAGAGGAAATTAACGTATAATTAATTTTTCAAAAATAGAAAAAGAATGGTCCTATAAATGATTTTGCTCCAGTAATAATTTTTAGTAAAAATTGCCACTATGAATCATTTGTTTTAATCATGTTTTTTAGTTAAAATGGCCACTATAAGTCACTTTGCTCTAGTAATAACTTTTAGTAAAAATGGCCACTATACAATATTTTACTCTACAAATAATTTTTAATAAAAATAGCCACTATAAGCTCTAGTAACATGTTTTAGCAAAAACTGCTATATAAGTCATTTTGCTCCAGTAAAAATGGCGGTGTAAGTAATTTTGCTCTTGCAATAATTTTCAGTAAAAATGGCTACTGTAAGTAATTTTGCTCTAGTAATAATTACTTAAACCTTGTGTAACTCCACAAAACAAGGAACATTCGTTCCGAGAATTCCAGAACTTTTCGAAATGAAATCGCAAGCCGCACCAGTGGCTCAGTGGTGTAAGCGATGGCTTCAGATCATTCGTCCAAGATGGATCCGGGTTCGAATGCCGCCCAGTGAGGCATGGATGTTGTGTTTGTCTTACGACACTGCCTCTCTCTCTCTTCCCTGGAGTCAGTGGCTCTAAATTAGGGACGGGCGACTGCTTACAGTCCATTGAGTTGCTCATGGTGGTCGTTAAACCCCCAATAGAAAAAAATCGTAAAAGCCTTATGGGGATAAAAATTAAATTCGAAATAAGAATTTTTTTCTAATGAAGCCGAAACATGTACGTTCGTGCGCACACAACTAAATTTTATTTCAAATAATAACAAAATTTAATTATACACAGTGATTGGAACGCGTGCCATGTAAATCGCTACAAATAGAAAAAAGTAGCTGTATCACTAGGACGCTACAAAATAAAGTAGCTTGTAGCGGAAAATTACGCTATAAATCGTGCTACTTTTTAAATGAAGTTAAAAAGATATTGTTCAAATCACGTGACATTTCCAGACTTCCTGAAGCGTGATTGGCTACAACAGGTTCAGGGCCGCGGATGGCCTAGTGTTCAACGTTCGTGACTGTCACGGAGGAATCTCAGGTTCGATCCCCGGAAGGTACGAACGCTCTAACCACTAAATATCCGCCGTGCGTCGGATGGGCGCGTTAAGCCGTCGGACCTCAGGTACTGGCCCCTGGGTAATAAATACATCGCTTCTACATCGCTTCCGTGTCAGTTTCCTATGGGCATTCTAGCCCAAATCTCCTAGCTTCCTATTCCTAAGGGTTGTTTAAGACCTAGGGTCAGACACTCCCTTCCTAAAATCCTCTACATATGATCTGATCTGATCTGCAGCAGGTGGTCCGAGTGTGTCCTACCTACAATAACGTACCGGACTTAACTGACGCTCGCCAAACTGTTAACTGGGAAATCTCAATTATCCTGTGATGAAAGCCACTACCGGGAGATCCCGCTAGCCGTTTAGATGGGTTGGGGGTTAACGACGCCAATGAGCAACTCGATGGGCTCTAAGCAGTCGCTAGTCCCTAATTTAGGGCCACGGGTTCCAGGAAAGAGACGGAGGCAGTGCCGTAAGGCAAACACAAAATTCATGCATCGCCGTGATTCGAACCGGGACCCATTTCGGACGAACTGTCAGAAATCAGCGCTCAGACCACTGCCCTCGAGGGTACCAATAGTAGTTTTGTTGACGACCGGCCCTTGATTGCGAGATTCGATTCCTTTAACCAAAGAAAATGAATTCGCAGGTATAGAATGATACATGGTTTTTAATTAAATTCCCTGGGCTTCTCAGCTGATCTATCTAGCTTAAAATATGCCCCACTGAATGTGTCAAAATGTGTTACATATGATGATCAGAGCTAAGGTAAATACAAAGATAAATTACCTGTGTAATTTACCTTGCTTTTTAACTCTGAATACCATATGCAATAATGTAGATAATCATCCTCAGAATTTGCACTTTTAATTTAATTCTAAACGTAGAAAAAGCAGCTGAAAAGTAGCAAAGCTCGCTACTTTAAAAAAAAGTAGTTTAGCTAGCTACATTTCGTAATAAGTAGTTGTAGCTGTAGAAAGCTACTTTTTCAAGAATGTAGTAGTAGCAGTAGCAAGCTACTTTTAAAAAGTAGCTTTCCAATCACTGATTATACATATATAACTATATGTATGCAAGAACGAATGAATGCGAACTTTCAATATGCATCGCTTTTATTGCTTATAAAAAGGCGTTTGATTCCTTGAGACCATCAGCAGTTCTAATGTCCTCGAAATTCTGCGGTATAATGAAGATGGATTCACCAGTCTTATTAACAACATCTGTGAAAGTGTTTTAAATGTTTAGATGGTAATAGGAATACATTGATTAGGGAAATGACAAGAGTGGAAGACATCATGATCAGAGGAAAATACTTGAAATGGCTATGGGCTGGACATACTGCTAGAAAAAACTGACCACCGATGGACAACTGAAATATTAGTGGGACAGAAGAAGACCACGCGGGAGTTGGGTGGCTGAAATTCGAAAGCATGCTGGAGTGACGTGGAAGAGATTCAGGGCCGTAACTAGACTTTAGTTTCGGAAGGGATGGGAAGGGGGTTAAAATATTCCACAGCAAAAATGTAATCTATCTATCTATCTATCAGGGCCGTCTCTAGACTTTTGTTTCGGGGTTAAAAAAAACCTATTCCACAGCAAAAACTATCCATCTAATCACTTAACAAAAAATAAACTCTTTAGTTTTTAGTATATTAGTATTAGTTAGAGAGTAACGACACATGAACTTACTCAGAATTAACAGAAAAACAAACTGAACAATATGAGACAAAAATCACATGAAAACAACAAAATTGCACAGGAGACAGGATAAAAGCAAGTACAGTCTGAATAATGAAAATTATAAAACACTTTAAAATCTCCGTCAGGAAGTGGATTTTAAAAACTCCGATAACGATAGATGAAGCCACCATACCAAGGGACTTTGACGTTAAATTGGCCGTCTAATAGTTGCTATCATAGCAACGGTGGCAATTTTCGCGCACTTCTGCGGTTCCGAGTTTCTTCTGAGGATTCTATGCTTGCAAAGCATCTCCAATTAGGCGCAACAAAGCGCAATATACTAGTCCTTTAATTCAAAACCAACTTATCAACATTTGCGGAAACATTATGCAGGATACAATAGTAAAAAAAGTAAATGCTGCAAAATGTTTCATCTTGATGGCCAATGAAACGACAGACATTTCGCAGATCGAACAAGTGTCAATATGCAATCATTCACTGCGCTCTCGCATTTCTAAACACAACCCATCCAAGTCTGACATCTTGATGTTACAAAGAAACAATAAACTACGATTCCAGCAATTGCCATTTTTTTTCCGTCTCTCTTAACACGATAAAGAAATAAATAAATAAGCGATCACAAAAATACCTGATAATAGAACAATTCCGATTAATAAAGTGTCAGACACAGAGTTTCCTGTACTTCTATAAATTTGTTACTGCTGACCAGTGGGTAAAGTGAGGAAAAAAAGTCCTTCTGAAGTAAAATTCATGAAACGAAATAACAGAAACAATTTGTAAAAAAATGGATTGACGATGGTTGATGATGATAATATAACTAAATTTAAATGTTATATGTATAACTAACAACATACAACAAGAATATAATATATTTATTTTATTATCACTTTGTTTTTTAAAGCTTTTATGTTTGGAGCTATAAGGATTGAAGAAATATTTGTCAGTAAAGGTATTCTTAATTATGGAGGTGATTTTTTAATACTTAAACGCAACGAAATTCATTATAATGCATGCACCATTTCATTACTCATATTTATATCTATGATTTTAATTTTAATCTTGATTATTTTCGTACTATTGCAATGTATGGTTTATGTAAATTCTGCTTGAAAATGTTCACTTTGCCACGTAATTACTTCTATGTTTTCAGGTAGCATTTTTATTGTAATAACTTCCAACCCAAAGGGATCTTAAAACGCAGAGGCTGTTTTAGTTAAAATTTTCGCAATATTGATTTCTAGCACAAAAAATTTATTTAGGCATTCTGAAGCAATATGAAATATACAAATCCGTTTTTGTTTTTTTACGTTAAAACGTAAGTCTTCTTTTCTACAAAGTTCATGATCGAACCTTATTTTGTGTTCTCAACACGTTTAGATGTTTTCATTACTTATTCAAAAGAAAGATTTCGTATAATTCACTTTCTACCGAAATGATAACTGCTTGTTTTCTCGCAGCCTATGTGCTTTCCACCTGTTGAGACTTAAATAAAAAATATTTCATTACTCCCCGATATTCGAATAAAATATTCAGTTGGTGTGTTTTTCATAATGCATTTTCACGGTACTAATTGCAGAAATGTCTGAAATTTTAGTTCACTTTTAAACAATCATAAGAGATCTTCAGGGAGCAAAAGAAATTCCTTAACATGAAGACTGTTTCAAAGCGAAAGAAGAATGTGTCTTACCATTGAGAGGGAGGTTCTGTAAAGCTAATTCGCATTGTTCTTGTCCCATGAACTGCCACGAAGAGGAGGACATCTCTGTGGAATCCTAAGACCATCTGTTGAGTTGAAGTCCTCGAACTTGGCTATGAGAGAGGCAGCATCAGCGCCGCATCACAATACAAATGAATGAAGGTTGTGGTTGCTAAGCAACAACCTGACCGAAAAGGATTCGGTACTTGCACGCATGTGAGTCAACTCAGCGCGCAACATAAATTGTATAGGAAATTTTTAAAGAAAGAAAGAGTTTTTCTTCGTTCTTTCCCAGTCAACCGAATTCAGTAGAAAAGAAAAAATTGCTGTTTCGAAACTTATGTCCAACTACTCTGGTGCTCAAAATCAAAGGGTAAACTACGAAAACGTATAAAAATTCCGATGTATTAAAATAATGCTCTTAAAATTGGCGCACATGCAAATTTTGCTAGGCGGAAAACCATCATTCATTTACTTTTGCCGCAGGTAAGCAGGAATATGCAAATTAAGATTGTGCTAAAAAGGCGCGCGAGTCAACTTGCGTCTGGCAGGTTTTTCAGGCGACTTTGTTTTTACTTTGGTGGCTGATTATGTCACGAAGATATCACCACGGATCATTTTCAGTGTTGGAGAGCGACTGGTAGAGCAAAAGCGACCAGGGGCACAATATTTATGCTGAAAAATAGCAAAAATACTGGGTGACCAAAAAGTTACTTTGCCAATTGAACAGGCTCCAGGGATGGCAGTAGTGGATGGATGGAATGGCAATTCAGGATATAGATGATACGCAGCATGCGCTTGAGATGCGCAAACAAAAAATCGTGCAAGCTGTCACGGTTGCGGTTATCGACTTTCGGAATTTTTGAATGGCAACACCTTGATTTTTTTTTTAACGTCACTGTAACAAGCGCCATGAAAAATGACAAATGGCGTTTAAATGGTATCACTAGAACGAAATGTGAACGAGATATCGTCAAATGAAGGACGCATGCGAAGTACGTACGGTATTAGCACGACATACGGCACTGCGGTCGGATGCACACATGAGATGATGTCAGTATGCAGCGATAAACAAATGACATGATATCATCTGAAGCATTGTTTAAATGCAGGGTGCTGCCGACAGCCGGAAACACTCGAGATTCCCCACTCAGGAAAGCCACGGTGTGAGCTTGTGAAATGTTATTACATAAATGGTTACACTGTTGCAGCTGCGTTACGTGTCTTCCGCAGGAAACATCATTTACGTCGTGGTCCGTGCTCTACTGAAGCTGTCCGTGCCTTGATCTATAAGTCTGAAGATACAGTATGCACGTGTGTCAGATCTCGATCTTGCAACTCCTGTGCAAGCTGTAGCTGTGACGTACCTGCCAGCAGGACGCACACGACATAAAGGCAGATAGTAGTCAGAACAAACGTCTGCGTAGCTCAGTTGGTAGAGCGACTTGTTCCGGAATAAGCGGACTCGGGTTCGAATCCTGGCGTGGACCAGAAATGACGGAGAAATTTGCTTCGTTATAATGGCGCCCGAACTTTCCGTATGACCCGACCGTTCAAAATCTCGCAATGGTGTGATGTTATTTCCACACCGCGAGATAGGAAAAATAAGAGAATCCCTTCTCCAGCGCTTCGAAAAATAAATGTGTGCGACGTTGCATTCCACACACCAGATTGACTGGGAGTTCTCAAGTGCACGTTCTACAGTGGATGGCTGCCTGCGACGATTCATGGTCACGGCTGACCCGTGGGCCATGCCCCCGGCCCTCTTTCGGGGAAGGGAGATGTGACGTACCTGCCAGCAGGACGCACACGACATAAAGGCAGATAGTAGTCAGAACAAATGTCTGCGTAGCTCCGTTGGTAGAGCGACTTTTTCCGGAATAAGCGGACTCGGGTTCGAATCCTGGCGTGGACAGAAATGAGGGAGATATTTACTTCGTTATATAGCTGAAATCCATCACGCCATCAATGAAGATTCGGGAGCAAACGCAAGAGGTGTTGCATGGACGCTGGGCATACCCAAAAGTACCGTGATAAAGATTTTTCGATCATTCCTGCACATGTTCTCGTACCGGTTTCACCGCGTGCACATGTTACAAGACGGAGATCCTTCATTCGACTATACACGTATCTCGTTCACTTTTCGGTCTAGTGATACCATTTCAACGCTATTTACCGTTTTTCACGGCGCTTGTTACAGTGACGTTAAATATTTAGGGTGCTGCCATTCAAACATTCCGAAAGTCGGTAACCGCAACTATAACCGAGACAGCTTGCACGATTTTTCGTTTGTGCATCGCGAGTTCATGCGGAGTAACGTCTATATTCTGAATTTCCATTCCATCCATTCATTACAGCCATTCCCTGGAGCCCCTTCAGTCGGCAAAATAACTTTTGGCCACCCTGTATATTTAGCGCGATGCTTAATTTATGAATACTTATATTTAGGTTCATGTAAAAAACACAGAAGGAATCAAAAATACAGTAGCTCGCGCATACTTGCATTCGCGCCAATGGAACTCGCGCACACGTAGGGGCAATGCGCCCACATTAGGGGCAAGAGGGGCACTTGCCCTACCCAGGAAATCTGTGACTACCTCATTTCAGTTCTTTGAAGGAACTACACAGCTGTTTCGCGATAATATTAGTGCTGTTTATTATTTTTTTGTTGAATTTCTGTGTGTGTGTGGTCAGAATAGTAACTATAACGAAGTAAATTTCTCCGTAATTTTTGGTCTACGCCGGGATTCGAACCCGGATCCCCTCATTCCGGAATAAGTCGCTCTACCAACTGAGCTACGCAGACGTTCATTCTGATTCATATCTGCCTTTATGTCGTGTGCGTCCTGCTGGCAGGTACGTCACATAACAACATTGGGAATTTACAGTAGAATGTAACAATACTGAAATTTCCCATTGCACGTTGGTCCTAACGTACATATGTACAACATGGTAAAGTAGGAAAGGTGAAGAAATGGAAAATGTGATCTTCTGCAGCAACCATTCGCTGCTGAATGATGATCTCCGGAAGTTTCTTAAAGAACTTTGCTTTGAGGCTGTTTTTTTTTTCTTCTTGATCACCGTGTGACGTATACCTCTATTTAACCTTTCTTTGGAGTTTCTTATGTAAATTTAGTTACTTCTCGTTAGACGTTTTTCCTCTGAACGATACGTTACTTCACCGAAGAGCTTTCACAATTTATCAACAATAACATTGAGTCAGAGCGGCATATAAGGTCAGCATTGAATGTATACGAGTGGAATGTAGCGTGTGATGTATGAATCAAATGGACAACGAAGCAGCAAGAAGCCTGCCGGAGTTGTTCAATTGGGAGAACAGACTCCGTAGTAGGAAACTGTGGATTCGAATTCCACTATCGGAAAAGAAAGGTTATATTGGCGCCCGAACGAAAAAAGATTTCCTAGCCGTGAGGATTGAAAAAAAAATGGGTGATGGTTCTTCTGCACAATGTACGTAAATAATAAATACATTCTTCTGGAACGAAATAGTTGCCGAGTGTTGCTATCGGTTGACCCGAAACCTGCTGAGCGATTTCGTGGCCCCGCCTTTTTCAAGGGGAAGATGATGTGGCGTATGGTACAATGGGCAATGCAGCAAGGAAAATATTGCCGGCGTTGTTCAATTGGGAAAACATTACCCCCGGAGAAGTAAATGTGCATTCGAATCCCACTGTCGCCAAAAAAAAAAAATGTTTATACGTGGAGAGTTGAGCGTAGTAGTGGTTGTGGAGTCGTCGAGAGATTTATGTACGATAGAGATACAGCGATTTATATGGGTAGGGATTTATATACGATAAAGATACAACGATTTATATGTGTAGCGATTTTTATACGATAGAGATACAGCTATTTACATGTGTACACTTTAAAAAAATTACTGTAGATTTTACGGTTTTAAACCGTTTTCCAGGATGCCAACACAAAACCGTAAAATCTACAGTTTTATGCCGTGTTGGAGCAAAGCTGTAGCTTTGCTCCAACACAATCAACACATTCGTTCCAGCCAAATTTTTGTGTTTTCGTGTTTATTTGGACTGTGACGCGCTCCAGTCAAATTCTGTGCTGTTTTCTTCATTAAATGCGGTGTTGGAGCACAGATATAGTTTTGCTTCATCACGGCATAAAACTGTAGATTTTACGGCTTTGTGTTGGCACCCTGGAAGACGGTTTAAAACCGTAAAATCTACAATTTTTTTTTACAGTGTAGGGATTTATATACGAGAGTTGCTGTTAGAGAGTACATTGCTAACCGTTGTTATAAAAGCTATTATATCGATGTGATCGACGAACGAATATTGAATTTAATGTATTTGTGGATGTCTAGTGGATCTTCCAGTGAGTGGAACGGTAAACAAGAATTCGTTGTAACAGTATGTGCTGGCTATTTTTTCCTTAGCCGTTGTGATACCGAAGTACAAAGGTTGTCCCAAAAATATGCGTACCTTAATTATCTAGGTAGTGGTCATCTTTTTCGAAATACTGTCGATTGCATCGAATACAGGTGTCCCAACGTTCCTCTCACTTTTTGAATGTCTTCTGGAATTCTTCTTCTGAAATGCTGAAATAGAAATAGGAAATATTTTCGCATGGAATGGTATATATACAAAATATGCTGTCTATACATGCGATAAAAGCAAACCACGTCTTCAATAAGCAAATTGAAATCAATTTATTTACAAATTAAAAGCGGTTAAAAGCAGACTAGCGCTTTCGGGGATCTCCCGTCCCCATCTACTGGTCAAGGCGCCACGGGATCCAACAGATTCAACCCTTATATACTTGATAACACGACCCATCATGCACCACGTCAACCAACAGACCATGATGTCACAGTATAAGCACAAATTGTAAAATTTCAATTCCAAAATCAATATAACATAAATATAAGAATACAAAATATTTACAAAAATGTACTATTCCGATGTTTTAAAATTCCTCATGTGTCAAAGTCTCTTGCGGAGCAACCATTTTTCGCCAAGGTCTTGGTACAAATGTGGGGAGATCTAAATTACAACGCTGTTAAAGCACCCCTGCACAGCTGTAATATGTTGTTGATCAGTCTCAAATTGTCGTCCCCGTACTGTCTTTTTTAAAATGGGAACAACCGGCAGTCGCATGATGACAAGTCTGGATTTATGCAGGTTGGGTTATCACCTTAATATTCATTTTCTCCAAATAAGAAACGACAGAATTGGCGACATGCGGCCTAGCATTGGACGCACGTGAAAAGAAATGGGGAACCCAAGTTGAATAAAAACTCATTTCATGCCCAAATGCTCGGTTAAAATTCTGTGAACTGAAGATTTTGAAGAGTGAACTATATCTTCTTTATCCCTGATTGATAGGTGTGTGTCTTCTCATATAATAATACCTATTGTATTGATGTTTAACTCTAAAACACTCGTCGAAGGACTTCCTGCATGCGCGGTTAAAGCCGCCGACTCATGACCATCCATAAATTCTTCATGCCATCTGTAAATTATTGATTTTCTAGACATTAATTTTTATAAGCCTCTTGCGCAAGACGGAAAGCCTCTCCGATAGATTTCTTATGTCGAAAGCAAATTTTGATGGCACATCTCTGTTTCTCCTTCACATCGATTTTTTTTCCAAATATCACAGCGCGAAAATACTTGTTAGGAGTTCACTAAACAACGCTTATTGAACTACGCACTACCGACGAGGCATGCGTGATAAACAGGTGTGGCCGGTTGCTATGTTTACTACAACGACTACCGTTTTTTCGATACTCGTGCCATGGTCGAAAGCAGTATTTTACATTTTCTATGTAAAATATACAAGATGGTCCAAAAGTGTTGCCTTAATTTTAGAAAATTATTTTAATAAATAACTACACCACATCGAAACGTGTAATTTGCTGCCTTTGAAAGGTAATAGCCTGGAGTTTTTACGATACAAGTTAATGCATTTCTACACTTCTGGCCACCCAAAATGCAACACCAAGAAGGACACGAGATAGCAAAGCTAGATTTACTGGACACATAACAACAGATACAAAGATGAAACGATTGAGCTTACAAGCCCGTGTGACTAGCGGAACGGGCAGACATCAATACTTCGAGTGGCCCCCATGGCTGGCAATAACGGCCGCTACACGCCGCCGACATCGAACGAAAGAGGCTTTGGATGTGGGCTTGGGGTATGTCGGTCCAGGCTGCTTCCACATGTTGCCACAGTTCTTCAGGTGTAGCCGCGGGTAGTGCTTGCCGGGCCACTCGGTTGCCGATCAGCGACCAGAGGTGTTCGATGGGCGCCATATCGGGAGAACATGCGGGCCACGGCAGCAGTGACACCTGGTGGGCCGTGAAGAATTGTTGCACGATGCGTGCCACGTGCAGGCGCGTATTGTCCTGTTGAAACGTGACCGCTGGCAGGTCCTGCAGGTAAGGGAGGACTACAGGCTCCAAAACGTCGGAGATGTAGCGGTGGCTCTTGAGTGTACCGGCAATGCGTATCAGAGGGGTTCGGGTGTCATATCCAATTGCGCCCAAACCATAACGCCAGGCGACGGACCGGTATGGCTATGGCGATGCATAATGCAGGCGTCATACAGTCTCTCGCCGCGGTGCAGCCACACGCGGATCCGACTCTCGTGGTATTGCAGGCAGAAGCGGGATTCATCGGAGAAGACAATGTCGTGCCATTCCGTAGTCCAGGTAGGGCGTTCAACGGCCCACTGCCTCCGCACTCGCCGGTGGTGTAACGTCAATGGTAATCGGAGCAATGGGCGCCGTGCGACAAGTCCTCGCTCCTGCAGATGACGTCGAACGGTACGTGCTGACACAGGTTGTTGCGCAACATACCCTAATTCCTGCGCTAACGTTCGTGATGTGGCGGTACGAACCGTCAATGCCCGCCGCACAACATGCCGGTCCCCTCATTCGGTGGTGTGCCGCGGCTGCGGCAATCGCTCACGTCGGTCCGTCCGTCCCTCCTGCACCCACCGAATCCATACTCATCTCACTGTGGCTGGATGTCGTCCCACACGGGCGCCGATGTCTCGGTACGATAAACCGCTCTCGCGATAAGCTACTATTCGTCCTCTGTCGAACTCCGAAACGTGCTGGAATGACTGCGTATTCTGCGACATAGCATCAGGAAGCTTCCCACGCACAGGTCCGGCAGCGCAACACACTTCCACTACTTACACCCCGCCTTCTGTACACCCTCCTGTAGTGCTTCTTGGTGGCGTGCCGGGCGCACATGATTTGCATATGCCCAGCAATGCTAATTGTTTGCATGTTCTCTCACGGGTGACACATGCTGCGAATTTCAGGCCAATCGGATGCTTCCTTCTTGGTGTTGCATTTTGGGTGGCCAGCAGTGTATATGTGCCTTCTTAGTTGCACGCAGGATGTCCAACCTGTATTCAGTTTCTTGCCATGTGCGTTGCACTAAATCCATATCACCAGAAGCAATGGCGTTAGCGAACCATTCCCCTTTAGGTCTTGGACAAATTTCCATAAAAATATGCAATGGGGTTATATCAGGTAAACGAGTAGCATGAAATCGGGCCATCTCGGCCAATCCATCGTCCTCGGAACACAGAATCCAAGTTGTCGCGAACACTTGTTTCTCAGTGGGGAGGAGCTCCGTCTTGTTGAAGGATGACATCTGATTGAAGGTCTGGCTTATGGCACAGAAACATTTTGCAGAATGTCTACTCTCATCGTCAAAAAAATAGCTGCACCCAGAAGGACGTGTCGGATTGCACTGCTATTCCTCCGTAATAGCATTGCAACCCATCACGTCCTTCTTTTTGATAGGTAGTCATAATCTTCGATACAGTTCCTCATGTTACAACTACTACTTCTGTCGTTGTAGTTACTGAAGTACCAGACCGGTCGGTCTGATTCCAAACCGGGGAGCTAGTTTAGTGTGATTTGGCTGTGCTATACTGCGCTGCTTAGCAGAACTGACATTCTAAAGCGCGAGAGAGGGATTTAACCCACTCTCGCGATTTTTCTTCTGAGACTTGTTCTCCTCTACGTTGCCTCTAATCAGAGCAGCTACGGACTAGAAAAACGCCCTTCTTAGGGCGAAGTTTCGTTCAGCCCACACAGTGACTTTAGTATCAGATTTCGGGTACGTCGTCGTCGTACTGGTCCCCTTGACCAAAGGACTCTTTGATCATTGGTCAGGCCAAAGCCCGAGCGCCCGGTTCTCTAAGTTTTGGCGTGAGTGGAAGAACCCCAGGGTGCCCACTCAGCACTTAGAAAATTTTCGTGAATTTCCATCTCTCTCACAGAGGTGTCAGCTACCTACAAGGGTAAAACGATTCCAAAGGGGTCAGCCCCTAAACCGTCCGGGTCAACCCGGACTCTGAAGGTAGTGGCCGAAAAACTACCTAGCCCTGTCGGTAGTTCTAAGGCCTTTCCCCACTTCCGAGACCAACCGGAAGGTGAAGCCCAGCGCCAGGTTGAGGCCTTCAAAGGCTTTTCCAGGGGCGAAGGGCTCAAAGGCCATTACACCGACGAAGGGGGCCTCCCCTTCGACTGAGCCAACTCAATCAAAACGTGGTGAAAGCACGTCCTTGCCACTTCCGCCCATGGCAAGCAAGGGGACATCATCGCCCCAACCCGAGTCCTCTCGGGTTTCTGAGGGTCGTCTGCTGGCCCTCCAGAGGCAACTTTGGAGGTCAACCAGCATCCCAGGACATCCCCGGTGCCAACACCAGAGGCCTTCATAAGCCGCATATTCTCTCTCCTAGGGGAAGTAGAGTCCGTTATTAGGGATTCTCGGGTCACTTTCCCAGGAAGAGAATAAATGGAAGCGGGCCTAATAGAAATCAGAAGAGCTTGCGTCACACAAACACATGAGACGTCAGCCCTAGAAAGTATTCTGTCCGTTCTGTTGGAGTCGCGCCGCAAGGCCTACGTCAAAGCGACTTCCTATGCCGAAGTAGCAAGGAAAGGGGCTAGTACGGCGAAAAGGTCTTCGTCCGCCCCAAGTGGGAGAAATAAAAAGAAAAAGTCAGGGTACAGGAGACACGTGCTCCTGGTCTATCCCACTGTCGAGAGTACGTCCTCAGAGGATGTGAATAGGACCCTGAGAACTGCAGTGAATTTAACTAAACTGCAATTAGGGGTCAAGATCACTCGGAACATTAGGAAAGGTGGGGTTGCGGTGGAGTGTTCCCGTCCCGAGGAGCTCGACCGCCTCACCCAGGAGTTGAGCAGCAATCCGTTGACCAAGGATTGCACGCTCCCCACAACCCCACGAAAGAGACTTCCCCGGTTGATTGTTTACGGTGTCCACGGGGATCTCTCGGGCAAGGAGTTCGAGGAAGGGGTTCGTGGGCAGAACCCCGACCTCGACAACGGGTTTACAGCCCGTTTCCCTATCAAGGGTAAGGGAGGCAGGGTTCACTGGCAGGTAGACGTGGAGCCCAATGCCTTCAAACTCTTGATGAGGCGGAAGACACTGAACCTGGGTTGGTCAGTGCTCCGCCTGAAGGAGTATTTAAGCGAAGTCAGGTGCTTCCTTTGTAATGGCTTCAGTCATTTCCGGAGCAACTGTCCTGAGTCCGAAGATAGGTGTGGCAATTGCAGTGTAGTTGGGCACCAGCACCACCAGTGTGCAGCCACACCGAAGTGCAGCAACTGCTCAGCTGCAAATGCTAAGTTCCGCCTGAAACTAGATGATGCACACTCTAGCTTCAGTAAGACGCGTCCAAGTCTTATTAGGGAAGCTTGAGCACCAAAAAAGTTAGGTCAACTATGGTTAACAGATAGTGGTACCCTGAGAGGTACGTCACTCTCGATTTTGAGTTTGTTGGTCTTTTGACCAAGGTGTTTCTGATGACCCTGGCCTGGGGTCATCCCCACAGCACTGGCCCTAGTCCTGTGGAACATGTAAATAAATAGTTTTGTGTGTTTAATGTGATTTTGTGCTGAACATTTGTGAGAGGGGTGCATGAGACCCTCATACTATCAATGTGCTTGTACTTACTTTTGTTTTTAATAGATACCAAATAAAGGACTTTAGTCCCAAAAACTCGCGTTGGCGGATGACCTCCCGGCCACGAGATGAGAAAAATTATGGAAAATTTGTTTGCCCCGCCCATAACACGTCGCACACACGGGCTCTGGTCGAAGGGTGTAAGGTACTGGTCCCGTGGGGGAGGCACATCCGCACAGGTCCCTGGACCGAATCTGTCCGAGTGAAAGAATCTGTGGTTTACGATGTCTGGCGGGCTAACTATCGCAGCGCCGTCAGGAATCTGATTAATTCGAAACTCGTGAGAGAGTTACACTTCTTCCTGTGAAGTCTGCAAAACAGACGGTACAGGTACAGTCATCAGCCTAGGTTACTGAAGTACCAGTGATCAGGACTTTTTAGGGTCACTGAGATCTGACATTGTCAGCAATTACTCCACAGCAGCTGTTTTACCTGCGACTGTGGCATTGTTACGTGGTAGCCGACATCGTACTGCATCCCTTTATATATCTCACACTGCGAATGACGTCGTCCCTGTGATTTAAATACGGCGCATTCGTGTACTGCAGCCGCAGTCGGTGTTTCCATTATTTTAATAAACACCTGTATATGCATATATTTAAATTCTCATTGCTCAGGCGTTAGATATTGCTGCAAATGTTTGAAGTTTTATAATTTCCTGGTTGAGTTTAAATTGATAATTTATTTACAAGCATAAATGCAATACCCTTGTGTACAGATTTTAATCGTACGTGAAAATGGAAAACATTTTAAGAATTGGTGTAGTTACAGAAATTCTTAGAAGAAAGCTGTTTACAACGGAAACTTAGCAAAACTAAAGGTAGTTGCACGGAACACGGAGCCTGAGGAAGAAAGATGTAAAAGAATGTGTAGAGGCTTAACTTTAGATTGATGTAGTTTAAGTGATTAACTAATTCATTAATGTTCTCGGTGAACTTCATTGAACACACAGATATCTACTTCTAAAAATAGCTAATAACGTCTAGGTACAAAGAATCAAAAAATGAGACTGACGTATAACGATAGCTTCTTCCTCTGCTGTTTCACACACAAGAAGTTCAAAGGTCAACAATATAATCCACTGACACAGCATAACCCACTGGCATCAACACAGATCGGACATTTCATTCGCGCCAACCCAATACTTCCTCCTCCTGCTTGTTTTCGTCCCACGGTGCATCCTAACCTCACACTTCTCCTGGTAAACGACACACACGTACCCGTCAGTTCACATGGTGCAACAGGAAAAGAGATTCATCGGACCAGACGACCTTCTTCCAATCATTCAATGTCCAGTTTTGAAGCTCGCGCGTCCATTGTAGGCGTTTTCGACTGTGAACCGAGGTTAGCGTGGACACACGGAGCGACCTGCGGCTACGCAGCCACATTTTCAGCAGGATTCGATGTACTCTGTGTTGTGACACATTTCTCCCATCACCAGCATTCAAATTACCGGCAAGTTGCGCCACAGTGTCCGTTCTGTTGGTTCGTACCATATGGGATAGTCTTCGCTCACCTCTAGCACCGATGAGCCGTGGTCGGCTTGGCGTTCGTGGTTTTTTTTCCCTCCTCGGACCACTTTTTGAAGGTACCAACCACGACTGACCGTAAACACCCCACTAGCCTTGCCGTCTCGAAAATGCTCTGACTCAGTCGTCTGGCCATTACAATTTGGCCTTTCTAAAACCCGCTGAAGTACGCAGCCTTTCCCATCTGAAGAACAAAAATAACACTGATTAGCAGAACTCAGTAACAGTTGTTATTTGTACAGTTTCATGGGTTTCACACGAGCGGTCGTTGTCTTAGATTTAGTGTGAAACAGAAAAGAAAAACATAAAAATTATCGCACACTGTGAATGGGATTAGAACTGTTTTTCGAAGTATTTTTCGGGCTGCCGAATTTTTGTAGTAGCACTTCTGGTAATAAAGTGCGGTGTATAATTGAAGTTCATTTTCTGCCTTGGGTTTTGTCAGGTTTCTGACCTGAATCATTGTTTTCAAAGATCAATGTAGCATTTACGGGACAAAATTTAAAAAATACGAGGGGTCGGGATTATCCAATACTTCCAATATTTACTGTATATTAATAAGTTGACCGGTGATGGAATTGCGGAAAGAGAAGGCTTGATGGATAGAATAACCGTTATTCAAGGTACACTATCGAAGGCTTTTGGAGTTATAAATGGGTAAACTTACATGGTGGTATGGAAAGTGAATGCATAACAACAATGCCACACCCATTGTATTTCGGGGCTCCCATATTCTGTACTCCTCCATAAATCAGGACCTGGTTGAGCTTTACAGGTTTATTGTTTAATTCTACTTGTGTACTGTAAAATTCCATATTTCACTTCTTATTTCTATTATATTCATCATTTGTATTAAATGCACTGATCACAAAAAGCTAGGAATACAGCGGTTTCGAAAGGAAAACGTGGTGATATGTTAATTTAGCGACTACTAGAAATCGGTTATCAGCGTGGGTAGATACGTCATATGTAAATTAGCATCATGACAACACATCACGTGACATGCAAGCTCCGATTAAAGTACCCTGCGAAAAGGGGAAACGAGTCGTTTCACCACTTGGTCTACAAATTTATTGCCTTCATGTGAGAATATCCTGAAATGATGTCCAAACGACGTTTAAGCATTGACAACAGAAGTAGGGATGTTGGCATGTTACAGGCAGGTGTACGGCAGATCTATATGGCTGCAGCTTTAGGAGTTTCGCAAAGTGTAGTAATTCGGCTATATATACCCACAAGATTTCTACGGCATGGAAATGTTGAGGATTTACCCAAGAGTGGTCGCTCGAGGATAACCACTAGGAGGCAAGATCGCTACCTGAGAGTAAGTGCTCGGAGAATGTCTAGTATTACCAGCAGCCAACTCCAGGGATCACTTTGAGCAGCTTCTGATATCACAGTATTACGAAACAGTCTTCACGAGTACGGACTCAGAACATGAGGGGCCGCTGGGTTTTATAGCTGGCATCAGCTCACCGTCGTCAAAGATGTACCAGGGTTCAACAATACATGTCATGTAATACAGAGTGGCATCATGTACTTTTCACAGACTAATCCCGTTTCGCATTTTATCCTGATACTCGACGAGGACATGTGTGGAGGAGATCCAGCACATGAATGCAAGCACACTATGTCCAGCCCTTTCACCGTTACCAGCGGCAGTCAGCTCTGGTCTCGGCAAGAATGTGTTTTAATGGCCATACTTCCTTGTATGTTTGTCAAGGCAACATGAATGCCTTAGTGTACTGAAACGAGATCATTGTGTCGGTTGTAACACTGTTTCACGCTGCCATTGGACATGCATTCCATTTTCTAGAAGACAATGCAACCAGTCACCGTGCTTTGAGCTAGAAATTCATGGGATTGAATCGTTACAGTGCCTCCGTGGTCTCCGGACCTCAATCCTATTTATAACATTTGGGACACTGTACCGCGACGTCCGAATAACCACATTCCATATCCCAGTACACTGGCAGACCTCCGTAACGTGTTGTCTGTAATATGGACCCAGGTGATCCAGAAACTCATCAATAATGTCATTGCAAATATATGCGTCGTAGGTGTCAAGACTTTCTTCGGCACAGAAGTGGTGTTACAGGGTACTAAACTCCAGAGGTATGGATATCCTCCGAATTTACCATTTGTGTCTATTGCAGAGCTACTTTGTTGTGTACAGAAATTGCACAATAAATTGGTTTTGTAAACACACTCTTTATATTTTGTGTTACGTAGCCTCAACGATGTTATTTCAATGCGTGTTACTTGAGTCAGATACATACAGTACATCCTTCATTTTATACAATATGTCGAACTTTTTGTAACCAGTGTATTTAATTCATGCATCACTATCTAAAACTGACTGCCGTGTCGCGAGCCGAGTGGTCAGAAACGTGAGCCTGTGGCTAATCGCCTGATCCGAGTCCAGACATCGGCTGGGAGCCTGTAATACGACGCTGCACCACTTTCTTGAGCCATTGGCTTCAAGGCAACTACGGAAGGCTGTTTATAGCCTAAAATGCAAACGGTGGTCAGTTGACTTCGAAACAAAAAATAAATCTGATTTACAAAATTAAAATGTAAGTAGAGAAGAAAATAGTGTATCGGAAATGCAAAGTGAAAACCAATAACACCTTAAAAAATCCAAAATACGGGTACCAGAAAATAGACGCATCTGTATCTAGCACTGATAGCGTATGACTACAAGCAGCAGAAGTCTGACGACAAAAAAGTAAAACTGTCCATAATCATAATTTACCGTTACTTTTATCAAGGTTTAATATACACAGTGGGGCAATTAAGTATTGAGACAGACTTTTTTAAAATATCTCGGTAAAACACACGGGTCGAGAAGCCATGTTTTTTCTTATAAGGCACTTATCAACTATGCGGTGGCAACAGCGTTTGCGTGAGAATTGCGCAGATGATTATTTGCGCTGTGCGTGACGTCATTCTGTGGGAAAACACTGTCACTGCCCTGTCATGGAGCAGACAGCAAATATCCGGTTCTGTTCGAAAATCAGAAAACTGCAAATGACAAAGTTGAATTGCAGCGTGATGCGTATGGAGCTCTAATAGCCTATCTTGTGAACAAATGTTCCGATGGTACGCACGTTTCAACGATGGGCGGGAAGATCGGGAAAATAACGAAAGGCCCGGACGCCCGCTTTCAGTCCGCACGTGAGAACTCATTGAGAAAGTTCGCGAAAGGATGAAAAGTGATCGTTGTGTGACCTTGAGGATGCTGAAATGTGTGTTCGGTGTTAATAAGGAGACGATTCGTCAAATATTAGTGCAAGATTTGTGGGGGAGGGGACAGTGTGTGTGCTCGTTTTGTTCCTCGTGTTCTGTCAGACGACCAAAAACATGCACGAGTGGAGTACGCAAAAGACTTCCTGGAAAACTTCAGAAACAATACAAAACACTTTCTCTAACATTGTGGCAGGTGACGAGACATTTCGTTATTATACTAAAACGAAGCGTTCGAGTGCTCAATAAAAGTCGCCACAGTCACCCAAAGGAAAAATCAGCTTACAGAACTCCAAAATCAGGACAGTGCTTATGTGCTTTTAACACAGCAAGAGAATTCTGTATTACGAGTTCATTCTTGAAGGCACAACTATCACTGGCAATGCTTACACATCCATTTCGGAACGATTGTGGAAGAGGATTGTTCGTGTCAGGGTTGAATACAAAAACGGGCAATGGTTCCTTCTTCACGATAACGCACAAACACAGAGCAGTCAGTGTACAGCAATTTCTGACACGAAAGCAAGTGTGTGTACTCAACCATTCCCCCTACACTGTTCAAACATTTTGTGCTAGGTTGCACCAAAAAGTGGTGCTACACCAGCTGCACCACTTTCTGAGAAAAACGTACACCATTGTGTGATGCAAACAAAATCGCACAACATAATATCATTTTGCTCCACGCTATGGAATCAGGTTGTACCACATTTTGCACTGTGTTTTCAGTTTTGTTTGCACCACACAGTGGTGTTTTTCCCAAAAACAGCGCTACAGCTGTGTAGCACCCCTTTTTGGTGCAACCTACCACAAAATAACAGTGTATTTTCCAGAATTGTCACCGTGTGACTACTTTCTATTACCTAAATTAAAGCTGCCTTTAAAAGGAAAAGTTTTTCACGACATTGAAGACATACAAAGAACTGTGACATCAGCTCTTCATTCCATACCAAAAGATGACCTGCAAGCGCTTCCTTTCCTTGACTGATCGTGCCACTTCTTGTATGAACGCAGGAGGAATGTACTTCGAATGAAATATATTCACGCAAGTTTTCTTGATTTTCCATTTTTTTCTAAATTCAGTTTCATTACTAAATTGCCGCGCTGTGTAATATACACTCTACGTCAAAAAAAAGGCTGCACCCAAAAGGAAGCAACCGACAGGAATGAAACTTGGTGGGTACGTTTGACATCGTGAGACATACAAATTATTCAAGTATCACGCTCGGCTGAGCATGTGACGCAAGCAAAGAGGGGTCGTAGCGCTGTGTCTGACTGGCTATATACGGCCTTCCCGTTGCGCGTGCTTGCCATTCTGACTCGTGCTGTTGTTTTGGTTGCATCCTTTACAAGTAAAGTACGCCTCGGAGAAAAATTCGGAAGCAATACGAGCAGTTGGATGAATTTGAGAGGGGACGCGTCGTCAGGATCCGGGAAGCGGATGGTCTTATCGCCGTACTGCGCGCCATACCAGCCGTGCAATATAACCATAGCACGCTATTGGCGGCATTGCATAGAACAAGGCACGCAGCAGCGACAAGAAGGGTCTGGGAGACCTAGACGAACCACGGAAAGACAGGACCGACGGGTTGTCCGACATGCGCGGAGTGACCCAACAGCCACGACTGCGGATATTCAGCGAGCAGTGGTGCCCTCCATGCATCTTCCGATTAGTGCCAGCACCATTGGCAGACGGCTGCACGACGTAAAACTACATGCCCGCAGACCGCTACGACGACTGCCCTTAACACCATTGCATCGTCGCCAAAGACTGCAATGGTGTCGTGCCAGACTGCCATGGAGCCACTCAGAATGGCAGCGGGTGATCTTCAGTGACGAGTCCCGCTTTTGTCTTGAAAGAGACCAACGAATCCGCGTTTGTTGGCACCGTGATCAGCGCCAAGACGAACGGTTTGTTGTCGAGCGTCACACAACCAGAAGGCCTGGTGTCATTAAGTGGGGTGCAATTGCCTACGATGCCAGGTCACCTTTGGTGTTCATTACAGGCACTTTGACAGCCCAACGTTACGTTAATGAGGTCCTGCAACCAGTGGACCTACCTTTTTTGAACGCTCACTCCGATGCGATTTTCCAACTGGACAACGCTCGTCCGCATGCTCCTGCTGTCTCGAGAGCTTGCCTTCAAAGCACTGACACTCTGCCATGGCCAACCGCATCGCCAGACCTATCGCCGATTGAAAATGTGTGGGATGCTATTGGACGCGCTATCCACACTCCACCCCTACCGCACAATCTGCAGGAACTGTGGGAAAAGATTCAAGCTGCATTTAATGGCTTATAGCAGGACACCATTAGGAACCTGTACAACTCCATGCCAAGACGTCTGGCATGCTGTTTGAGCAAACATGGTGGCTCGACGCCATACTGAGAGACGTTACTTATTGGCGTGTAGCTCAATAAATATTGCCCATATCAGTTTTAATGTTTAATCATTGTATTGTTCCTGGTAGCCTTTGCCTTCCTTCCGAATGACATTGCAATCCGAGACGTCCTTCTGGGTGCAACTATTTCTTTAACGTAGAGTGTATTTGTTTTAAAGAGTTTATAAGCTTAACTTACAGCCTTAGTGAATTTGGATTCACTGTGAAACCATGATTACTTCACAGTAGCAACTGAAAACTAACTAAACATATAAATGTCACTCAAACAATACGGCCAGCATTCAGTGAATGCAAAGTTTACTTACATGTTTCCACGTTATTTATACGGAAATCAGGCACGTTCAAAGTCGAATATCAACAAGACATCGTAACACAATGAGACACGTTGAATAAAACTCAGTGTCAAAATGGTCTTTCAAGAAAAAGAATAGCTCGCTCAAGTCACATTGAATACTGCACATACACTACTGTTTGTGAAAACTGAAACGCCAAGTAAGAATCTTTCTATTCAAATGGAATTTATATCACAGATTCCTCATGTTACAGGATATAACTGATTACCTTTATAGAGCTATATAATGTTTTTTTGCTTCAAAACTCAGTATAGTGCCGAGCCATCGCGAGCGACAATAACAGCCTCTATACGGAGTGGCATTGAACGGAAGAGGTGTTTGATATCTTCCTGGGGAATAGCTTGCCAGGCTCTTTCTATGCGAGACCAGAATTCCTTTTTTGGTTACTGGCGGAGACGTTTGGCTGGCCTGTCGCTTGGCTGGCCAGTCGCTTAGCTGCCACGTTCCAGACATGCTCGATAAGGGACATATCCGATGACAGTGCAGGGCAGGGAAGAAGCGGTATCTGCCGTGTATGGAAGAGGTCTTGGACATTCCGGGCCACATGTGGCCAAGCATTGTCCTACTGGTATTTAGTGCCAGGACAATTCTGAAGAAAGGGTAACACCTCTGCCTCTAAAACATCCTTGATATATTGTTGGCTCTTGAGGGTTTGCTCAGTTTGCATCAGGAGAGAACACGAATGGAACCCAATGGCGCCCCAAACCATGACGCAGTTGGGTGGGTATGACGTTGCAAGGTGCAGTTCATCACGATGTATCCAAACACGTATGAGACTATCGTGGTGCATCAAGTTGAATCGTGACTCGTCAGAAAACACTACCTGTTGCAAATCAGCGCTCCAATGTCTGTGTTCGAGACGCCATTGCAGCCTGAGGCGTCTGTGATTGAAGGTCAAAGGAATGCGCAGCAATGGTCCGCTAGAGACTAGTGCTCTGTTAAGTGGACGACGTCGAACTGTGCTGGAGGACAAAGCCTGACCTATGACAGTGTTCCACTGCTGCACCAACACAGCGGATGTCGTTGTGCGAAAGTCTACTGTCATGTGGTAAGGGTGTCTGCCATCCCGTGAAGTCGTGCGATTTTGCCGTCCATTTCTCGGATTTCTGTGCGTCCGAGCCTCATTTGTCCACTGACCTACGTTCGCACCACTATACTGGCGTTTAGTTCCTTACGAGTGGCAATTTCCCGGTAAGGAAACCTAACTTTTCTCATCCTAACCATCTTTCCTCACTCAAAGTCCATCAGGTGTTCATAATGCGACCTTCTTTTACAACGGGGCATAGTGAAACACAAGAAACACCCTTTCGACTCCGTGTCGGCTCTTCACTAATTGCAACATCTTGTTTCAGCCAGGTTTTTATACCCAAAACCGGACAGTTCAGACGGCGCTGCTGCGAAACCGCATGCGCATTTTCAATAGCACTTTAATCATTTGCATGTCCGAACCTGTTGTACATATCCGGTAAGTTTCAAGCTAATACCAGCTGTCCTTCGAGGTGTTGCAATTTTCACAAACAGTAGTGCAAATCAGTGGTGAAATGCTCTCTCAAAACGAATACTGCTCAATTAGATTTTAATACTGCTCATTTAGCCTTTTAATGTGAACCGCTCAACGAAGATGGTACGCTGAGCTTTTATCTCAGGAGTCCTTAACTACGCAGCTTTTCCCTTTGACTTGCTGTCACAATTGCCAACATCAAATTCAACGGACGGAACCCAGCAAAAACAGTCTTGCTGGGCCAGCACTGAGCCATTGCTGGCAGCCAGTACTGCCAGCAATGGCCCAGCACTATGTTGCAGCTGCCGAACCGTCAATAAAATGTCCGGGCGGCCAACAGAAGGGCCAGCAGTTCAGGCCAACAGCTGACCA
The DNA here is from genome assembly GCA_039090855.1 of Macrothele yani. Taxonomy (NCBI): domain Eukaryota; kingdom Metazoa; phylum Arthropoda; class Arachnida; order Araneae; family Macrothelidae; genus Macrothele; species Macrothele yani. The sequence continues at coordinate 102,430,158 of CM076996.1, read as the reverse complement.
ACAGTTGGCACCCCCATCAGTTGTCAAAGGCCACAACAGGGCGATCAGTTATCCATCACAGGCAGCAGCTGCCACAAGAGGCCCTTCAGCGGCCCTGCAAGCACGTGCCAGAAATGATGGCTAGCCTAATGTGGTCCGCTAGTTTCCCGGCAGTGGCAGCCAGTAATCACGTGACGTAACTGATGGCTTGCCGAATCTTGTCCGCCAATTTTCCAGTAGTAGCCATAAAAAAAATATATAAATGAAAATCAAGGAACGCCGTGGTTTCCCAAAGCTACAACGTTTTTTTCCCTCTTACGGAAACTACTGAATTACAGCACTGCGCTGGGGAGATTTTCTCAACAGACCGGGAAAACGCCCGTTTGGATCTGGGTGGATACGAACCAGGGCGGGCGGAGGGGAAGAGCTCTCTCTTTACCTACGAGACTGATTTGCCACGTACGAGCGTGTACTTGAAGCTGAGTCTCTTTCTTGCGGAATGTGTAATCGACTGTTTCTGTCTTTAATTTTACAATATTGCGAGAAATTTTTCATAAATGTCAGTTTCATATAATTCATAAATTTATCTTTGCAACGTAACGATAGTTTTTTTGTTTTTGTTTTTTACCTTAAGGGAACTTCACTCATTTTCAAGGGGTGTACCAACTTAAAGGAGCTTTCCAAAGTTTTGTGCTGTCCTTGTCGTCTTGAAAGGCGATTGTTGAATTAATATATTTAGTCGTTCATGTCACATTCTGTTACATTTTTAACGTTGTATCTTTCCTTTCCGTTGTCCGAAGCTACATTTGTTTTAAAGAGGAAAGATATTTTATTTTACTTCTCGTTATTTTTAGAAGCGAAAGAAGCGAATTCCTCCAGTCTTGTGTATTCAACCCATGGATGAGTACATTATATATCCACATAGCGTTGCTTTTTTTTTTCTTCTTCTTTCAAATAATTGATAAATTTTGTGCGCGTATAATTCTTTTTTTTTTTTTCCAACAAACGTTTTTGTAATATTTTTCCAGGACTGTTGCTTCAAGCGGTTTCAAATTATTTCTTGTTATTCATGGGAATGGAGTGGGTGTATTTCACGGCTGTAATCTAGTATTTCATGGCTTAATCTGATATCTTCGTCGACTTGGCATTTCATTAGGAAATTAATTAGCCTTTCTACATATGGCTTTTTTTTCTTAACAACCACTAAAATAACACGATGGCTATAGCGTCGTCTTCAACTAACTGGTACCACGAGAGACACAACACGTGTTGCTTCCACCTGGTGTTGGGGTTTCATCGGTTGCCAGCTACGGGCCACTAATGGCACTTTGCTTGGTGGCCCACAATTCACGGCGATGCTGCAGGGCCATCAATGGCTCGCCAACTGATGGCGCTGCCATCAACTGACCGCTACCGGGCTGTGAGCGGCGGATTTCAGCCAGCAGTGACCCATCACTGCCAGCTGCTGGCCAGCAGTTTCCCAACATTTTTTTTTTCTGGGAACTATGTGACGTTAAGTCAGAAAATATTTAACGAGAAGAACCCAAATTTACACAAGAACACAGGAAGTCAAAAGGAAGGTTAAATGAGAGGTGTGCGTCACACGCTTCATAAAACCTGACCAATAGAAATAATCTTTTCTCATCTTTGGCAATAAGGTTTTTTAGTAAAAATGTGTCAATGAGTTAGCACTCAGTAATATTCTGTTCCTCGTTCGTGAGATGAAAAGAAGTTTATTTGCGTTGGTAACCTTAGATGTCACTTAATTTCAAAATTACTTCTGAGAAACGTCGAAGTAACCGTCGTAAAGTTGGAGATAAATTTACATCTCCCGATTGCACTTCGCTGAGCGGGAAATTCGATCTGTGGAGGTTATTGTAGCGTTTATTCCACACTCGTCCTATTCAATTACCTATCATTCCATCACTCGCCAGGGATATAGAATATTCGTTGCCGCTTTGCATCTATCCACTGAAATATATCAATAGAACTTAGGCAATCTGTGATGTCTGTCGAAGCAAGGAGTGTGGTCAACAGGACACGACTAACAAACTGTGATAAAACCGATGGTGAGCTCTATCTTCTCTTGACACTGGCGACCATTAATCAAGATGATGACAGTAACTGATTCACTCAAGGCCATCCCAACGCAATTAGCATTTCACCCTTGGCTAATCTCCTGAAATGTGAAATCAATACACAAGCTCTCCTCCCCCCACCTTTCTCTATCTCTCTCTTTACAAACTATCAGGCTGTTTCTTTCCTTAAGTGTTAAATCAATCTTCGAATTACATACCTGTAAACTGACAAGTTAAATGTGCACTGACTGGGCGGTTCATTCGAAACATCCTACTTTCTGTTTAACGAAAAGAACAGTTTTAATGGCTTTTTTTCAGTGACTGCGGAAACAAAAACAAGAAAGATGACACTGAATTCTCGGGTGTAATGAACACATCTTTTGAATACTTTCTAACACGAAATGGATTTTTCGGGTAAGATTTTACCTAACGAAAAATTCAGCGAAAAAGAGAAAGCATTCACGCCGTCTAGTAGAAAGCTGCGCATTATTTAACATACGCAGTTGTAGCATACACTAACTGTTTGAGAAAATTGGAACACCGTGAAGGACTGCTGGTATTAGCTTGAAACTTACAAGACAAAAGGTCGGGACATTTACAATGATTAAATGCCAGTAAAAATGCCCATGAGGTTTGTGCAACGCCCTCTGAACTGCCTGGTCTTGGGTATAAAAAGCTGGCTCAAACGAGATGTTGCAATCAGTGAAAGGAGTCGACATTGAGTCGAAAGGGTGTTTCTTGTGCCTCACTATACCTCGTCACTGAAGAAGGTCGCATCATGAACACCTGACGCTCATTATAAAAACCTCCATCAAAAAGAACGATCACCGATGGTTGCAAGATACGGCATGACAATAAGGGTCGTCAAACTGCCGTTTTGGATGATGTACATGTCCGTTCGTCCAGCGATACTTACGTCTGCCCAGACCATTAATCCATGTGCACCGGAATATGGTGTTTCCTGCACAAAAGCTAGATTATTTCGTGTGCTGGGTTCCCTCCATATAAGAACTCGTCGATTGTCAGACTCCAGACTGAATCTCGATTGGTCAGAGAAAAGAACTTGGCTCCATTCGTCGTGTCCCCAACCACGATGTTCCTCAGATTAGCTTCAACGGGCCATATGGTGTCGCGCGGTTAAAGAGACATACACCATTGGTCTACGTGCATAAAGGCCACATCAGTGAAGGCGATTACTGATAGTTTGAGTTGACAGCCTGCGTCCTGTTAACACGAGAAGCTCTCGCTGGAGCTGAGTAGCATTTTGCCGCCTGTTCGGATGGACTGTTAACAATAAATAATGGTCGTCCGATGCTGTAGTGGACGGCCTTCACCTTGCCTTCTTTACCACACTTCCCGTATCGTGGACGTGTCCACAGTCGGGAAATCACACTTCGTGACACTGCAATGGCTTCTGCTACCACCCGATGTCAGATCTGCTTCCAGCTCTCCACGCTATTGATTACGGTAAAACATCCTGTTGAGACATAGTTCGAACCGAAGACTTCAAGAAACGAAATGTCACTATAAATGTGGAAGAATAAGGGTGCTCCAGGAAAACCTTCATCTTATTCCAATCTGTGATTTATGGATTCTGTCGTCACAGACACTAATTTGCATAAGGATATGCATAACTCGGCTGCCTGGGTCACACTCGACTTGTGTTTTCCACGTTTTGGCAAAATATCCCACGATTAGCTTACACGAAGTCGCCTAATTCACATGATCCCTAATTATTTTGAGCAGTGTACTTAATTCGCCGCCTCATATTGGGTGCAAGCAGGATATACACTGGCGTGCAAAAATTAAGGACGAGACGGTTTTTCGAATGTAACGTCGTGCAGAAGTGCTCCACATCGACTCAATTCATACCATAAGATCCTCAAGATGTAAGAATATGAGGCAAGTGAGAAAACCGTCCAAACAAGGAATCCAAAGGATACAAAGGCACTTTATTGAAAAGGTAGCTTCGAGCACAACTGGACAGAAGACAGAAACTTCCTGTGTTTCAGGCGGCTGCCAAGAAACATCCAGTCTTTAGTAGGGGATATGATCACCCCTGACTGCGTTGCAGGATTTACAACGTCGGTCCATGCTGAGGACGAGGTTGTCAAGGAGCTGTTGAGGCATCGCGACCCATTCCTCTTGTAGCGCCAAGCGCAGCTGCGGAATCGTTGCTGGCGGCTGGTGACGTGCTGCCAAGCGTCTCCCGAGAAGGTCCCACACGTGTTCGATTGGATTTAGGTCCGGGGACCTTGCGGGCCAATCCATGCGTTGAATATGTTCACTCTCCAACAGCTCTGCGACAGCCACTGTACGATGAGGGTGTAGCATTGTCGTCCATGAAGAGGAACTCAGGACCCACAGCACCTCTAAACAGACGCACGTAAGGCAGGAGAACCTCGGTACAATAGCGGACACCAGTGACTGAACCTCCTTGGAAGATGTGGAGGTCAGTACGGCTACCAAGCATGATACCGCCCCAAACGAGAACTCCGCCACCTCCAAACCGGTCCATTTCGATGATGTTGGAGGTGTGATTGCGTGTTCTCTGCTCTCTCCAGATGTGTATAAGTCCAGAATCGCTCGTCAGACTAAATCGGCTCTTGCGACAGCCACTGTACGATGAGGGTGTAGCATTGTCGTCCATGAAGAGGAACTCAGGACCCACAGCACCTCTAAACAGACGCACGTAAGGCAGGAGAACCTCGGTACAATAGCGGACACCAGTGACTGAACCTCCTTGGAAGATGTGGAGGTCAGTACGGCTACCAAGCATGATACCGCCCCAAACGAGAACTCCGCCACCTCCAAACCGGTCCATTTCGATGATGTTGGAGGTGTGATTGCGTGTTCTCTGCTCTCTCCAGATGTGTATAAGTCCAGAATCGCTCGTCAGACTAAATCGGCTCTCATCCGTAAAGATAACTCGACCCCATTGCTGATGCGTCCAGTTCTCGTGTTCCTGGCACCACAGAAACCGCTGTCTCCGATGAGCAGGCGTTAATGGCACACAGCATACTGGTCGTCGTGCAAATAGACCACCTTTGCCCAGCCTCCTGGCCACGGTAAAACGCGATAACGGACGTCCAGTTGTCTGTTGCATGTGCCTTGCGATTTCTGCCGTCTGTCTCTTCTCGCCTGTAGGATAATATACCGGTCGTCCGCCTCCATGGTTGCTCGTGGACGACTACTGCTAAACTCTCGGACAGCTGTTCCTGTCGTTTGAAATGCTCTCCAAGCTCGTGAAACGATGCTGTGAGCGATCCCGAACTCCTCGGCCACACTAGTAACACTTCGACCTTCTTCCAACTTCCCAATGACGCGACCTCGGGTAAAGTCATCCAGATGTCGTCTACTGGATTGCCTGTTGGCCATATCACACGGTGGCAGCAACTCGACGTCGTTCAAACCGACGTACACCGTGCAGTAGCTTTCACCGAATTGCTGAGCGTACACCGCTCGTGTGCTTTATACCCTTCCGATATCCCCCTCCCCCTGCCATGCTGCATACATGCGCATGCCCTACCGTACCGGACCCATAGTCTATCTCCTGAGTGGTCTTTCGGTCCGTTCTGGCTGCTCGTTCCGCTGTTATGCTAATTTCTCCTCTTCGTCCTTAATTTTTTGCACACCAGTGTATTAATACTACCCCGGACACGCAGAGCGGGTTTTTTTTTTTTTTTGATTGGAGGTTTAACGACCACCGTGAGCAACTCAATGGGCTATAAGCAGTCGCCCGTCCGTAATTCAGGGTCACTGGTTCCAGGGAAGGGAGAGAGCCAGTGCCGTAAGACAAACACAACATCCATGCCTCACCGGGATTTGAACCCGGACCCCGTTCGGACGAATGATCAGAGGCCATCGCTTAGACCACTGCGCCACCGGGGCGGCACAGAGAGGGGTTGGACTGAAAGCAGTTCTCATTTGTAGAATCTTTGAGTTTACATTAATCTCCACTCATATTTCGTGTAAAAAAAAACAATAGGATGTGCAGTTTGAATTTCATCAGAAAAGCTTCCATTACACAAGCGAAATAAATGCGGCACTTTTCGTTGTGCAGTGTCTCCTACAGCTAGGTTTCTTCAAGTACGCCAGTAATAGGTGTTCATACTTCCCTTTGTTATTTCTGTTACTCTGATTTACGCATTTTCCTGCTTCATGTTACGTCCAGTAAATCAAGTCAGGACTCTTCACGAAAGCTTAAAACTCACAGAAGTGAGGAGAAATTCATATAAAAAAAAGAATGCCTTGGATTAGCATCTGCCGTCACATATACTCTAATTTAGTTTTTCTTTTTAGATCCTGTGTTCTTATGTTAATTTGTTATTTCTTGTGCAAGATTTTCGTCTGAGAAAATCGTCAAATTCATCTGAGAAAATCCGCTTTAACATTTGCTACAAATTAAAACAATGAATTGTAAAGTTATCTTCACTTGCGGAGGCGTAAGTATTCTTTAAAAAAAAGAATCAAGTATATTTCGCTGTGTTGAAACTTGTTAGTTAACTTCTCGATTTATTCTTCCTTTGCGTTTTTTTGATCAATAATATTTTTTTATTTTGATTGGAAGTTTACCGACCACCGTGAGCAACTCAATGGGCTATAAGCAGTCGCCCTTTCCCTAATTTAGGGTCACTGGTTCCATGGAAGGGAGAGAGCCAGTGCCGTAAGACAAACACAACATCCATGCCTCACCGGGATTCGAACCCGGACACCTTTCGAACGAATGATCAGAGGTCATCGCTTAGACCACGGCGCCACCGGGGCGGCCAATAATATTTGCATTTAACATTTTGGAATAGCTTGGCAAATATTCTTTACGTAATTGTATGTTGTTACATGCTACGATTATTACGTTACTTAAATCAAATTATTATTACAAAACTCTAAACCAAAAATTTGTGAACACCATTCCGGCAGAAAAAAGTCCTATATACGTATATAGTATATGTAATGTTATTTCTACTTCTGTACATTTCCAAGGGGCTTGTCAAAATATGTTACTTTGTATGCACGCAATTAAAGCACACCATTCATCGTTACAGCGCAAAACCTGTTAGCAGGTGGTGAGATCCGAATGCCACGTCTTCCCGCTCCGGAGTCGGTTATTTTCCCAATTGAACGATACCGATCTTGGCTTATCTATGCAACTTTCCGTTTGACTCTTGTGTAACCCCCCCCCTTCAGAAAGGTGGGGGACCGCCCCAGTGGCGCAGTGATCTAAGCGCTGGCTTCTGACCATCCCTCCGAGATGGGTCGAATACTGGTGAGGCATGGATGTTCACTGGCTCTCTCCCTTCCCTCGAACCAGTGACCCTAATTAGGGACGGGCGACATCGAGTTGCTCACGGTGGTCGTTACCCCCTCCCCCTCCCTTCCCAAACAAGAAAAATAGGTGGGGGCACAAAATCGCAGGTTCAGAATCCGCGGCAAACCATGTTTAAAGGAGTCCACTGTAGAAGAAGGAATTCTGATTCATTTCAGACGACGTGTGGAAGAAACATCACACATTTTTTCCAAACCTCACGGCTGAGAGATTCATTGAGCGTTCGGGTGCCAAAATGGCGTAAAAACTTTCTACAGGTGTTGGGATTCCAAACCACGTATTCCAGCTCCGGATCCGGTTATCCTCCCGACTGAATTACACCGATCTTAGTTTATCACTACAACTTGCCGTTTTGACTCTTCCGTCATCTCAGTGGTACATCACATAGTTGTTAATGCATGGCAATTACGAAACAATTTTAATATTCAATAAAATACATTATACGTCGGAGGAGATTCCTAAGAAACAAATGCGCACAGAGCTAGTCGCAACGTGAGTGACGCAATTAGTCTAAACTCAGATAATTTTATACTAAATTTTTATCAGAAGAAACGTCAGCGATAAGAATTTTTCGTAGCGTTTCGACAGAGAAGCTACCGTTTCAGATTTGCTGGAAAAATATGTGGCGAGGTGGAATGCAATCCGCGTCTAAAAGTTACTTTGAGAGGTCAGTTCTGAAAAAGTCAGGGGTGAGACGCCATGTTGTATAACGTGGAGAAGGGGATCTATTTCGGGAGGCAGGGGGGAGACAGAGATGAAGACAGGTGAGTCTGCGACCATCCAGCTTGCCCCGGGAACCGGACATCCAAAAGAGGCGTCAGTTTTGGTGAGTTGTGATACCCCCGGAGCACACATCCTGCAGAAAATGCACTGACCGGATTGGCTGATGGCGAGGAAGCTGGGTGAAATCGCACTTTAGACCAGGGGCCCAGAACTTTTAGCGGGCACTCTGCCACGCTCTCGTTTTTTCTTCACGGGTAAAGGATATTCCTCTGACGGCTACGGTCGTTTGACTCTTGTTACACAAGAGTCAAACGGAAAGTTGCAGAGATAAGCCAAGGTCGGTGTCGTTCAATTGGGAAAATACCTGGCTCCGGAGCGGGAAGACGTGGCATTAGGATCTCACCACCTGCTAACAGGTTTCGCGCTGTAACGATGAATGGGGTGCTTTAATTGCGTGCAAACAAAGTAACATATTGGGACAAGCCCCTTGGAAATGTACAGAAGTAGAAACATCATTACATATACTATATACGTATATAGGACTTTTTTTCTGCCGGAACGGTGTTCACAAACTTTTGGTTTAGAGTTTTGTAATAATAATTTAATTTAAGTAACGTAATAATCGTAACATGTAACAACATACAATTACGTAAAGAATATTTGCCAAGCTATGACAAAATGTTAAATGCAAATATTATTGGCCGCCCCGGTGGCGCAGTGGTCTAAGCGATGGCCTCGGATCATTCATTCGAAAGGTGTCCGGGTTCGAATCCCGATGAGGCATGGATGTTTTGGATAAAATGGCTGAGGTCATTCATTAAATATCTACATAGTACATATACACTGAGTAGCCACTTTATTATGACCACCTGAAAGTTTTAAGCAAATGAGCTATGGCTACACGCTGTTGCCGCCAGAGGGCGAGGCTAGTATAAAAAGGAAAAGCTTAGTGCTTGCTACAGTTGTAGAAGTGATTTTTGGGTGACGAGATGGGTAAAAAATGCGATTTGACGGACTTTCAACGTGGAATTATTGTAGGAGCTCGGAGCCATGGAGCGAGTATCACCGAAACCGCCGCATTCGTGAAATGTTCCAGAGCAGCTGTTGTTAAAGTGTTTAAAGACTGGACTGTCAGCCAAAAAACTGGGTCTCTGCGTGCAACGTGTAGTCGTCATCGACTAGTGACTGCTCGGGCAGAACGGAGAGTGTCCAGACTGGTAACAGACAACAGAAAGGCAACAGTGCAGCAAATTACAGACCATCTTAATCAAGGATCCCTTCAAATGATCTCTGCACGCGCTGTTCGCCGTACACTGCATCGGATGGGATATGGCAGCCGAAGGCCTGTTCGAACACCTTTGCTGTATGCAGTTAACAAGAGAAAACGTCTCCAGTTCACACAGGAACACAAGCATTGGACAGTCGATTATTGGAAACAAATTATGTGGTCCGATGAATCACGTTCTCAGTTGCACCATGCCAATGGCAGAGTAAGAATTTGGCGGAAACAGCACGAAAGCATGGACCCCAAATGCATTGCTAAAACCCTTCAAGCTGGTGGAGGCAACGTCATGGTCTAGGGAATGTTTTCCTGGTATGCTTTGGGCCCTTTAATTCGTGTTGATCAATGTCTGACTGGCACATCATATCTAAACATCGTTTCGGACCAAGTGCATCCTGTCATGTGGATGGTTTATCCCAATGGCGATGGCAACTTCCAACAAGATAATGCGTCCTGTCATAGTGCTCGTATTGTACAGGATTGGTTTCAGGAACATGCCGGTGAGTTTACTTTGCTTAGGTGGTCCCCACAATTTCCAGATCTCAACCCCATTGAGAATTTGTGGGATGAAGTTGAACGAGCTATCAGACAGCTGGATCCACAACCCTGCAATCTCACACTCCTGGAAAGTGCTATTCATCAAGCATGGCCTCAGATTCCACAAACCACCTATCAACATCTCGTGGAGTCCATGCCACGAAGAATCGACGCAGTATTAAAGGCAAAAGGTGGCCCAACGAAGTACTGAGGGGTGGTCATAATTAAGTGGTCACTTAGTGTATAGTGGAGATTACCAGGCACGTATCCAAGGAGGGGTCCGGACCCCTTCCAAAGGTTACCCAACAACAACAAAAAATGTGGATTTTTTTTATTTATTTTTTTTTTTAATAATTGTCCACAAAATTATTTTAGAGGAAGCAATAAACAGATCTGTAACTAGGCAGCGGCACCTGCGCCCTCCGCATGTGCCCCTACCCTGAACCCATGTCAGGGACTACGGCTACCTAAACACTAAATAAAGGCAATAAAGAACTTCTTAAGCTTCTTTCTGTAGTCTATTAAAATGAATGAATGAATATAGAACGGTTTGTTTATGAATGATGTTTCTGTGCGATTTAAATTGGCCTTTTAATATATTTCTATAAATTTCGCATTTCGTCTTTTCATTTATGTAACCTCAGGATACCCCCCCCCCCACAAGATTCCTGGATACGTGCCTGGAGATCACATAAGTATTGCGGTACCGTTAATAACAGAGAATTGATACAGTGGAGTCGATTCAACACAGAGCACCTGGCACCACTACTGCTCTAAACCTAGTGTAAGAGGAAACGTCACCTCATTCCATAAACTCACTAAAGAAGTTTTTACCCGATGTACCCAACAGTTTAACTCACTGGCATTTGCTGATTAAATGACTGATTGATAGTGTACGAAACCAACTTGGATTTGATTGTGTACATATTCTGCACCCCTCTGTAACTTAGGGGTTGTAAATAAGTTGTATATAGAACAAGCGATTCTACTAATTCTCCGACCTTATTTAGGAACTAAAAAGTGCATGTAGATGATAGGTGTCGTCAGACCTAAAAAGAGAAGGTTTTACTGGCTGGATCAACTGCCAAAGTTCAAGAAATCTAAAATTCCAGCTATTGCCCTGGCAGCGAGGCTACTTACCAAGACGATATCAAAATAGTTAACACCACCACACAATATATTACTTTGTATGCGTCGAACTAAAGCACATCATACTAGCTGCTTGTCACAATATGTTACTTTATATTCACCTAATTAAATCACATCATTTTTGTTAATGCATGGCTGTTACAAAACAGTTTTAATATTCAATAAAATACCTAGTGCATCGGAGAAGATTCCTAAAAAATCAAATAAGCACAGAGTTAGTAGCAATTGGGGTGAAGCAATTACAGTCTAAACGCAGAAGATAATTTTACACTAGATTTTTATCAGAAGAAACGTCAGCGACAAGCGTTTTTCGAAGCATTTCGACGGAGAAGATACCTTGTCACATTTGTAGGAACAGAAAAGCACGAAATAGTTCCAATAACGCCAAATTGTCGTCAAGACAAAATTCTTTCTCTCAATTCGTGAAAAATGAAGCAGAATCGCTCAATAAATGTCTCCAGAAAATAAGTACGGAGCAATGTGCGGTGACGTCACACGTCATGTTTGTGATTTTATTAAAAAAAATTCCCGGAATTCAGAAAATAAGCTTAAAAACCAGAAGAGCAGAGAATGAGTAACTCATACCAGAGATTTCAGGAAGTATATTTCCGCGATTTCAAACCCGCCAACTGCGTTATTTCTTTCTGGTTTATAAGATTTAGACGCTGAGAAACGTAAAAATTCTGGACTTCACAGAACGAAAAAGTATTTGAAATAAAAGCACGCTCGCTTCATTCTTTAATATTTTTTTTTCTTGGAAGTTGTGTGCAATCTACAGGAATTTAGAAAATTTAACCTTACAGCTAGGATTTGTTACAATTATGTGATAATTCTCTTCTTCCTCTTAACGGATTCACTTTCACTTCTGTTTCCTTAGCAGCGTTTTCTTCTTCGGACGATTCAAAAACACAGTCGAGTGTTCATAAGCAAGTACAGAAGGTCGTTCAGAAACTATAACCATTTGGATTACGTGCGGGAAGCGACCGTGCGCCAAGCGACCCTGTGGAAAATCGTGCGCGAAGCGACCCTGCTAATCGCATAAGTTTACTTATATATAAACAAATCGTAGTCAAATTATTTACGTCTAATTAATTAATTACTTACATCAAGTTTTTTATACTAAATACAAGTTTTTTATATCATTTTACATATATATATATATATATATATATATGTACAAATCGTAGTAAAACTACTTACACCTAATTAATTAAACATCTTCTGAATTTTGATTGCTTAATGCTTTCAGGTATTTTTTAAAGTCTTTAGAATTTCCAAATTCCGCCATGATATTACAAATGCGTTCTTCTACTTGTATACACATTTTCTTCCTTTTTGGACCAAGTTCTCCTAATTCTTTTAATTGTTGTTTGTGCATCACACGTCAAATTTGGAAATTTAAAGACCTTAAAAAATACCTGAAAGAATTATGCTATCTTACCAAGTTGGACTAAGGACAAAAGCTACAAAATTCAGATGTAAGTACTTAATTAATTAGATGTAAATAATTTGACTACGATTTGTGTATATAATGATATTAAAAACTTGTGTTTAGTATAAAAAACTTGATTTAAGTAATTAATTAATTAGATGTAAGTAATTTGACTACGATTTGTGTGTATATACACTGACGGAAAAAAAATCCCAACACCAAGAAGGGGTTGTGTTAGATAAACGACAGTTGGTAGGCGGTGAGAGTACATCTGTAAGATGACGTCTATGCAAATTTCGCGCTCGGCGCATACGTGTGGCGCTAGTGGCACCCCTCGGAACATGCAAAGCAGGTTTGCTGTAAATACGCGCTGTAACGTTCGTGAGCGTTAGTTATCGTTGAGATTCGACGTAGTGTGTTGATGTTAGTCAAGAATGCTTTTAAGAAGACGAAGAAGCCATTATCAACCGCTCACAGAGTTTGAACGATGTCGTGTAATAGGGCTACGAGAAGGTGGATTTTCTTTCCGCAATATTGCAGAACGACTTGGCAGGAATGTAGCCACTGTGCATGATTGTTGGCAGCGGTGGTCAAGGGAAGGTACTGCCTCAAGAAGACCGGGTTCCGGCCGGCCACGTGGCACTACTGAGAGGGAAGACCGCCGTGTACGGCGTATGGCCGTGGCGCATCGTACCGCGTCTGCGGCAGCAGTTCGAGCTGCAGTTACCACCACAGTGACACAATGAACTGTTACAAACCGGTTACTTGAAGGACAGCTCCGAGCCAGACGCCCTGTAGCGTGCATTCCACTTACTCCTAACCACTGCCGTTTGCGACGTCAGTGGTGTCAAGCTAGAGCTCATTGGAGGACGGAGTGGAGATCTGTTGAGTTTTCTAATGAAATCCGGTTCCGCCTGGGTGCCAGTGACGGCCGTGTGTTGGTTAGAAGGAGGCCAGGTGAGCGTCTGCAACCAACATGTCTGCGACCGAGACACACTGGACCTACACCTGGAGTTATGGTCTGGGGAGCAATTTCCTATGACAGCAGGAGCACTCTCGTGGTTATCCCACGCACCCTGACGGCACAGTTGTACGTCGGACTGGTGATTCAACCTGTTGTGCTGCCATTCATCAACGGCATTCCAGGGTGCTTTCCAACAGGATAACGCTCGCTCGCATACCGCTGTTGTAACCCAACATGCTCTACAGAGTGTCGACATGTTGCCGTGGCCTGCTAGATCACCAGATCTTTCACCAATCGAGCACGTATGGGGCATCATTGGACGACAACTCCAGCGTCACTCCCAACCAGCAGTAACCGTCCCTGTATTGACCGACCAAGTGCAACAGGCATGGAACTCCATCCCACAAACTGTCATCCAGCACCTGTACGACACAATGCATGAACGTTTGCGTGCTTGCATTCAACATTCTGGCGGTTACACCGGTTATTAATGTACCAGCATTTCACATTTAAAATGGCTCTTCTCGCGCTTACATTAAGCTGTGATGTTGAAACCTTAATCGATTAAATATGTTACCTATACAAATGTATTGCCGCCATTTCATTCGTCTACAACTATTTTTTCGTGTTGTTGGTTTTTTTTCCGTCAGTGTTTATATATAAGTAAAATTATTCGATTAGCAGGGTCACTTCGTCCACGGTAAAATATAACAGGGTCGCTTCGCGCATGACACCACTATTTGCATGATCAAGTGTGTTGTGACTAGCGTGCAAATTAAACTGAAGGCTCGCACGTCGGTCAAGGTCACTCTTTTTTTTTTCTTTTTTTTTTTTTTGATTGAAGGTTTAACGACCACCGTGAGCAACTCAATGGGCTATAAGCAGTCGCCCGTCCCTAATTTAGGGTCACTGGTTCCAGGGAAGGGAGAGAGCCAGTGCCGTAAGACAAACACAACATCCATGCCTCACCGGGATTCGAACCCGGACCCCTTTCGGACGAATGATCAGAGGCCATCGCCTTAGACCACTGTGCCACCGGGGCGGCAAGGTCACTCTTCAGTGCCGTACGCCGTAAAGCCAGCGATGTCCAACTGGCTTCCCCCGGGACGGAATTTTGCTGCCCGCAAATGAAGAATAAACCAAATATCATTTCTGACTGAAAAGAAGTGGCCTTAAATTTGAAATGTTGCATTGCGTTTTACACCAACAAGCAAAATGACGCTTTGACGGCCACCCCGGTGGCGCAGTGGTCAAAGCGATGGCCTCGGATCATTCGTCCGTAAGGGGTCCGGGTTCGAATCCCGGTGAGGCATGGATGTTGTGTTTGTCTTACGGCACTGGCTCTCTCCCTTCCCTGGAACCAGTGACCCTAAATTAGGGACGGGTGACTGCTTATAGCCCATTGAGTTGCTCACGGTGGTCGTTAAACCTCAAAAAAAAAAAAAAAAAAAAGAAAAAAAACCCCTTTGACGAGACGGTCAAATACAATGAGCAAAGTAGTGAATCTAAGGCCTCAGACCCGGAACGGGTGCGCCACCCCGGTGGCGCAGTGGTCTAAGCGATGGCCTCTGATCATTCGTCCGAACTGGGTCCGGGTTCGAATCCCGGTGTGGCATGGATGTTGTGTTTGTCTTACGGCACTGGCTCTCTCCCTTACCTGGAACCAGTGACCCTAAATTAGGAACGGGCGACTGCTTATAGCCCATTGAGTTGCTTACGGTGGTCGTAAAAAATCCAAAAAAAAGAAAAAAAAAACCGGGTGCTGCGCCCGCGCGATCACAGGACCTGCAAAGAGACTTCAGAGTTGGTCAATGTTCCGTGATTGGATTACGTAATTACGTGACAAATGATGGCATTCTTAGAGTAAAGGCCTGGAATAGTAGTTATGTTTTTCATCGGAATTATAATTAAATAAAAAAGTAGACAAAGGTAGGTTCATTTAAGTTAACAGGAAACCACATCACGCTTTCAAACTGTCCATGCCGAGAGAATTTAAGCTATCAGACCCAAAGAATCTTAACATTTGGAAATTATAATTATAGTTGCAATGGAGAAACTTTCTTGACTGTAAACGGCAACATTTTCAGATATATACTAAATCGTAAGACGTCTTATATTCGATAACTTTAGCAAATTATTAATTAAATACCTATCATAAGGCATTTAAAAATAAAATAGTAGTGCATCTATGTTGACATCTCACAGAATTTAGATTTATCATAATGTTATCAGTACACAATACGATCACGAGACTAACCTTCGTTGTATTGTAGAAAATACATCAAAATAGCAAAAAGTAATAACATTTCACATTTTAAACCCCCACCTAAAAAAACCTCAGTCAACAATTGCTTCATTGGCAGTGCTGTCGATGTGATTCTTATGTTTACGCTTACATCTTAGGATATCCGAAGAATTTCTTTGCGACTGCTTACAGCTCATCGAGTTCACGACGGTCGTCAAACCTCTAATAAAAAAATACTTGCAGGTTCTGCGAACTTGCGACCAGCAGGCATGACCGACCTACGTAACGCATTTTCAGTCACTCAGCTAACATCTTAGGATCTCCGAAGACTTTCTTTGAAGGGTTTTTTTTTTTTGATTGGAGGTTTAACGACCACCATGAGCAACTCAATGGGCTATAAGTAGTCGCCCGTCCCTAATTTAGGGTCACTGGTTCCAGGGAAGGAGAGAGCCAGTGCCGTAAGACCAACACAACATCCATGCCTCCCCGGGATTCGAACCCGGACCCCTTTTGGACGAATGATCAGAGCTATCGCTTAGACCACTGCGTCACCGGGCCGGCGACTTTGCTTTCACACGAGCAGCCCGCAACAAAGTTCTGCCCGCCGCTCCGGTGGCGCAGTGGTCTAAGCGATGGTCTCTGATCATTCGTCCGTAAGGAGTCCGGGTTCGAATCCCGGTGAGGCATGGATGTTGTGTTTGTCTTACGGCACTGGCTCTCTCCTTCCCTGGAACCAGTGACCCTAAATCAGGGACGGGCGACTGCTTATAGCCCATTGAGTTGCTCACGGTAGTCGTTAAACCTCCAATGAAAAAAAAAAAAAAAAAGTTCTGCCCGCATATTGAAGCAATTTTTATCAGTCAAGCTCGTGTCACTATCGAGTGAACACCTTTTGCTCAACGTTCCATGATTGGACTACGTTTTTGTTTTTGTTTTTTTGTTTGTTTTGTTTTTTTGACGTAGGACTACGTCTAACTCCGCGGATAGCATGGGGCGACTTACGGCCTACCGTCTGTGACAAAAATAGGTCCCAATTGAAATCTATAGCGTTAAAAATACGTGCCGCACACAAATCGTGTTAGCATATTCGTAAACTGCATGGAGTCCAATTCACGTACTGCGCAATACATCGTGCGCGTGACGCTCCTCTCACTCCCTGTGCGCGGAGGAGATGATGCAATATATCTGGGTGTGCCGCCGCGTTTGACTCAGTCTATCTCGACAACCGTGAGCGCAACACGCTGTGCGTAGTATCGTTTTAAAGCTCTCGACGAAATCTATTCAAATATACAAAGACCATTTCGCGGTGGTTTGAACTGAACATTTCAAAACTTGTTTTCTTGTGAACCGATGAACACTTTTGACAATGTCGCGGTTTATCTGGACAATCGTGACTGCAAAACGACTGTGCGTAGTATTGTTTTAAAGCTCTCGACGAGATCTATTCAACTATATAAAGATATACGCAGTGGTTTGAACTAAAATTTTGAAAAATTGTTTTCGTGTGAATGGGTTAACATTTTTGACAATGCCGCGGAATTCGCAGAATGAACGCAAGCAAAAGTAAAGAAAATAAAAAAAGAACTAGTGATGAGGAATGTAAGAAGCCCAAGAAGACAGAGCACCACATTGGGTAATTCGTGTATCGATCTGCTAAGGGATCGCAATGTATTTCAGCATTATTTGTAAAAATTATGTAAGCTACTTTTCATACCATAGACCTGTGTTGACTATAACAAATTAAATAAACGCTTTGAAACCATACTCGACTAGCTCATTTCATCTCTCCAATCTGCAGGTCATAGTCCTACGTTCCAAACTGACCGCTCAAACAGAATTAAGCCAACCTGTATTTTTTTTTTTTTTTTTGTTGCTGTTTTTGACAGATGGATAAAAAAACTGCGCTTATTGTATCTTTTTTTAAAGTTCAAGTTTGCTTCGACTGTCTTAAATTCAAATTACTCGGAAACTTGCGCTTTTGGTCATTCTGGGTGTTCTGGGTGATGTAGTGGTTAGCATACTCGGGCGCAATCCGGGAGACGCTGGTTCAGTTCCCGCTCCAGGACGATGAAGCTTTCGGATATTATTTGACTTACCACTCTTGTCATAATTTACACCGATAGACGGAATCACAACTTATTATTTGTATTGTATACTGGTGTAATCCCGTATCTCACGGTGCATCTTTTTTTATTTGCCAAAATAAAATTTTATCTTGTACACTTGGTAGATTGAGCGGAAATAGCTCGGCTGGGAGTTTTTTTTTCTGTTTTTCAACCTTGAAAATACTTTTAGTGAAGAAGAAAAACGTTTTTTCATAGTTGGGTTATTAGTTAACAAGAAAAAAGCTATTCATTCAAAATGTATACACTACTGGCCACCCAAAATGCAACACCAAGAAGGACACGAGATAGCAAAGCCAGATTTACGGGACAGATACAAAGATGAAACAATTGAGTTTACAGGCTCGTGCGACTTGCGGAACACGCAGACATCAATAGTTCATGTGGCCCCAATGGCTGGCAATAACGGCCGCGGCATCGAACGAAAGAGGCTTTGGATGTGGGCTTGGGGTATGTCGGTCCAGGCTGCTTCCACACGTTGCCACAGTTCATCAGGCGTAGCCGCGGGTGGTGCTTGCCGGGCCACTCGGTTGCCGATCAGCGACCAGACATGTTCTATGGGCGACATATCGGAAGAACAGGCGGGCCACAGCAGCAGTGACACCTGGTGGGCCGTGAAGAATTGTTGCACGATGCGTGCCACGTGCGGGTGCGCATTGTCCTGTTGAAGCGTGGCCGCTGGCAGGTCCTGCAGGTAAGGGAGGACTACAGGCTCCAAAACGTCGGAGATGGTGCGGTGGTTGTTGAGTGTACCGGCGATGCGTACCAGAGGGGTGCGGGTGTCATATCCAATTGCGCCCCAAACCATAACGCCAGGCGACGGGCCGGTGTAGCGATGCATAATGCAGGTGCCATACAGTCTCTCGCCGCGGTGCCGCCACACGCGGATCCGACCATTGTGGTGTTGCAGACAGAAGCGGGATTCATCGGAGAAGACAATGTCGTGCCATTCCGTAGTCCAGGTGCGGCGTTCAACGGCCCACTGCCGCCGCACTCGCCGGTGGTGTAACGTCACTGGTAATCGGAGCAATGGGCGGCGTGCGACAAATCTCCGCTCCTGCAGACGACGTTGAACGGTACGTGTTGACACAGGTTGTTGCGCAACATACCCTAATTCCTACGCTAACGTTCGTGATGTGGCGGTGCGAGCCGTGAATGCCCGGGGCACAACATGCCGGTCCTCTCATTCAATGGTGTGCCACGGCTGCGGCAATCGATCACGTCGGTCGGTCCGTCCCTCCTGCACCCATCGAATTCATACTCGCGCTCACTGTGGCTGGATGTCGTCCCGCACGGGCGCCGATGTCTCGGTACGATAAACCGCTGTCGCGATAAGCCACTATTCGTCCTCTGTCGAACTCCGAAACGTGCTGGAATGACTGCCGTATTCTGCGACGAAGCATCAGGAAGCTTCCCACTTACAGGTCCGGCAGCACAACACACTTCCACTACTTACACCCCAGCCTTCTGTGCACCCTTCTTGTAGTGCTTCTCGGTGGCGTGCCGGGCGCATATGATTTGCATATGCCCTGCAATGCTAATCGTTTGCATGTCCTCTCGCGGGCGACGCATGCTGCGAATTTCAGGCCAATCGGATGCTTCCTTCTTGGTGTTGCGTTTTGGGTGGCCAGCAGAGTATTTAGTAAATGAACGAATTAAATTTTTAATTTTTGTTTCTAAATTAGGTACATAAATTTCAATAAACTTTTTGCCATATCTTGTCGTAAATTAAGTGGTTACACTTGGTTTAATATAATATACACCACAACTTTTTTTTTAACAGCAAAACAAATAAAAGAAAGCAACCACACGTTCAAACACTTGACAGAACTGAGCAGTTGCTGGCAGAGGCAGTCCGCATCCGCGTCGTGCGAAGACCTGCATTCTGTTCAATGAACAAAACAAGTATTGTATGCTCACACATTTCAGAACTATTTTTCAGCAATATAATTTATGTTTAAAATAAAATTATTTATCTCTTAAATGCTCTATCTTTGTCTGGACTACAAGCCCTCATTTAGATTTCCAAGATAACGGGGTATTTCTTAAAATTGGCATTTTATTCTACTCCTGTTCCACTGCTTTTCATTGTCCAATCATTGTTTGAGGTCTGCGTTTAGAAAGCGCCCTTTTTAGCAGTCCGAAGTCACAACAGTTCGTTGGTGACACATCAGGGGACTTTGAAGGAATATGAGCAGACTCGATACCCGTCTCTTTTTTCATTTTTTCAAGGAATAGAATGGTAGATTTGGATGTATCACTGGTAGTCTTATTCTGATTGAGTTTTACTCTTTGAAGGATCTGTGGATAAAGGAATGGTGTTTCGTCCTTAAATATAGGAGTTGACATATTATTTTGATAACTAGATGAAAGCCCGTCATTAATGACGGGGGAAAATAAAATTTATGATACAGAAGTTTTTGAGTTAAAATTTATGATATTGAGTTCCACGTCAATAGATGGCGACGTTGGCTCACAGCTTTCTAAAAATTTCCCGAACAGTCGGTTATGGAATTTGATACGACGAGCTGCCTGTTTGTTATGTGTTTTGTAAAACCTTTAGTCCCTATTTTGTCAACACTTCCTTGTACACAACATTTTTCGTATACACTGACTGTGAACTCTGTAACAATTTCCCCTGTTCTTTTCCGTGAACTATTTTTATCATGACGTCGTCAGAGCGTCGTACTCTTGACGTTGCCACATACAGATGGCTAAACACCGGTTCAGGTAGTGAACTAAAATTCCTGATGTAAAGTTTTCGTATCTCTAAAGAGTTGACCGTGTGACGTAACGTATCTCTGACGTCATGTGAGAATTATTTGGATTAGATGACGTCACACCAGCAGCTGTGTTCTTTGTTGCTATGACCACCGAACAAAGTGATATCTGTGCGTGTGTAGGTGATGACGTCCCCTACAAGAAAAGCTAAGCGTGACGTCACAAACATTTTTTCTCGGTTGTTGCTATGACGACTAAAAAATGGCACGGAGAACGACTGTAGCAAATTATACTCTGAGTGGCCACTTTATTATGACCACCTGAAAGTTTTAAGCAAATGAGCTATGGCCGCACGCTGTTGCCGCCAGAGGGCGAGGCTAGTATAAAAAGGGAAAGCTTAGTGCTTGCGACAGTAGTAGAAGTGATTTTTGGGTGATGAGATGCGTAAAAAATGCGATTTGACGGACTTTCAACGTGGGATGATTGTAGGAGCTCAGAGCCATGGAGCGAGTAATACCGAAACCACCGCATTCGTGAAATGTTCCAGAGCAGCTGTTGTTAAAGTGTTTAAAGACTGGACTGTCAGCCAAAAAACTGGGTCTCTACGTGCAACGTGTGGTCGTTGTCGAGTAGTGACTGCTCGGGCGGAACGGAGAGTGTCCAAACTGGTAACAGACAACAGAAGGGCAACAGTGCAGCAAATTACAGACCATCTTAATCAAGAATCCCCTCAAATGATCTCTGTACGCACTGTTCGCCGTACACTCCGTCGGATGGGATATGGCAGCCGAAGGCCTGTTCGAACACCTTTGCTGTCTGCAGTTAACAAGAGAAAACGTCTCCAGTTCACACAGGAACACAAGGATTGGACAGTCGATAATTGGAAACAAATTATGTGGTCCGATGAATCACGTTTTCAGTTGCACCATGCCGATGGCCGAGTGAGAATTTGGCGGAAACAGCACGAAAGTATGGACTCCAAGTGCATTGCTACAACCCTTCAAGCTGGTGGAGGCAGCGTTATGGTCTAGGGAATGTTTTCCTGGCATGCTTTGGGCCCTTTAATTCGTGTTGATCAACGTCTGACTGACACATCATATCTAAACATCGTTGCGGACCAAGTGCATCCTGGCATGTGGATGGTTTATCCCAATGGCGATGGCAACTTCCAACAAGATAATGCGTCCTGTCATAGTGCTCGTATTGTACAGGATTGGTTTCAGGAACATGCCGGTGAGTTTACTTTGCTTAGGTGGCCCCCACAATCTCCAGATCTCAACCCCATTGAGAATTTGTGGGATGAAGTTGAACGAGCCATCAGACAGCTGGATCCACAACCCTGCAATCTAACACTCCTGGAAAGTGCTATTCATCAAGCATGGTCTCAGATTCCACAAACCACCTATCAACATCTCGTGGAGTCCATGCCACGAAGAATCGACGCAGTAATAAAAGCAAAAGGTGGCCCAACGAAGTACTGAGGGGGTGGTCATAATAAAGTGGCCACTCAGTGTATATTAGGATGTGTAGAATTAATTTTAACGTTCTTTTTAATTCTTTTCACCTTTCTTAACTTAAAGTTTCCATTGTATGCGAAACCAGCAACAATCATGAATCCTTTACTGAAACTTTCTTTGGATTCTTGGAACCAAGTTTGTATGTCTTTTTCTGCTCTTTTGCCATAGTAGATCGCCTTTTTTTCTTGTTACAATCGTTTAGGTAGATCTATGCTTCATCAATAGTCACAATAAAGTTCGATCTGTCTCCTGCTAAGTGATTTTCATAAAGAAGTCTACACCATGTTCTGCGCTCACCCACGTGCCTAGGCAAAAAGGAGGTGAACATTATGTTGTTGTTTTTGTTTTTTTAAGATTCAAGTCTTTGTTTATTATTACTAGGGGTGTTCAAATGAAAAGGTACGAAACGTCATAAGAACGTAACCTTTAACATATTTGCCTATGCCGCTATGGGAGAACGTAGCGACACATCTAGGGATGCGATTGGAGTCGCCGGCGTGGATCGGAGCATGCGCGGGCTCCCGCATGCGCAGGAGAGAGCAAAGGCTCTTATAAAGAGCTCCGTCCATTTGACTACTTGTTGAATTCCTCCAGCACAGACGAACCATTAACTCCGATGTGTACTGTGAGACACTCCGAAGCCTACGCAGGTCCATCAAGAACAAAAGACCGGGGCTGTTCACGGAGGGTGTGGTTCTGATCCATGATAACGTGCGTCCACACGTCTCCAGGGTCACACACGCGGAACTGGCCAAGTTCCAGTGGGAGCAGCTTGACCATCCGCCCTACAGCCCGGACATGTCGCCCTGCGATTCCCATGTGTTTGGTCCCCTGAAAAAGCATCTGAAAGGGAAGCGCTTCCACTTGGACGACGAACTCAAGGACGCTGTGCAGGACTGGGTCTCGTCACGGCCACAGGAATTCTGGGAACAAGGAATCCTTCGGCTCGTTAATCAATGGGATCGTTGTGCTACGGCCTATGGTGTATACTTTGAATAAAGTCTTCATTTATACCCACAGTGTCGTTTCGTACCTTTTCATTTGAACACCCCTAGTACCTTGTTTACAGTTGAAACAGAATTTTTAACGACTGCTCTTTGTGTGGGTGGATTTTCTTTTAAAACCAGAGACCTTACTTTTGAAATAGTCGTAAAAGTATGTATCTTCTTTGTATATTCGTTTGTTGTTCTTTTTCCTGTTAAAAGCAATACTTGACGATTTTCTCGTCTATTATTAATAATATTGCTTATTTTACATTTAGCAATGCTAATTTCATGTTTTTTTGCAGCGTTTTTTAAATAAAGAACACTAATATTTCTCTTCGTAAAGAGCAAAACATAACCTTCTATCCACAACTTGTTTACCTGTCCCACTTTCTTAGCAGACGATATTTAACTGCAGCATATGTTTCTTTCGTATTCATCTAACACGCTGTTGCCATTCGTCCGAGATGGGTCTGGGTTCGAATCCCGGTGAGGCATGGATGTTGTGTTTGTCTTACGGCACTGGCTCTCTCCTTCCCTGGAGCCAGTGACCCTAAATTAGGGACCGGCGACTGCTTATAGCCCATTGAGTTGCTCACGGTGGTCGTTAAATCTCCAATAAAAAAAAAAAAAATAATAATAATAATAATAAGTGCGTGTCCGCAGCCAAGTTTTGACATCGACGGGCGCTTTCCGGGCCCGCGCCCGATCACAGTTGCAGCCGCTTCGTGTGAAAGCCTGCACCAGAACCATCAGTTAAAAATTCCTTCCGGTCCCCTCTCACGTGCGGGAGCGGGCAGCATCCGCTCTGTGTGAAAGAGGCCTGACGAATTTAAATGGGGGCGGGCACCATGCTCCCACGCATAGAAAATTCAAAACGTTTTTAGATTAACTTGATGCCCATTAAGGTATGACTTGCTTCTACAAAATCGATTCCGTTGGTTGAGTGCTGAAAAATGTTTAATGAGATATTTTAACTTATGAAAGAAGTTTATCTCTTATTTATTGGAAGGAATCAAATGTGAAACCGATCCAAATAAAAGTCTCAGTATACAGCCGGGTGTGTAACACAGAACCCAAGTTGATCTAGTGACGATATCAGGCGTAATTCCACTGAGCTTTTATTTTTTCAATCAGGCATTTTTCTTTGGTGGCTTTTCTAGAGCTACATTTCCATTATAATGAACGGAGCGTTACAAAAATAACGCTAGCCACCTCTGACGAAGCGTTTCTGAGCAAAAATCAATAAAGAACCTTTCTTAATGATTTTCAGTGTCGTTGTCCCAAATGCATCATGACTGGGATCTCCTTGACTACAAATATAAAATTCAAACTTTTTTTTTTTTTTTTTTTGGGATATTTTTGACATAATGTCATTTTTCTTTCATTTCAAAGATAGAAGAAATGCCCAAGGAAGTAAACATCTTTGGCTGCATTCTTATCGCATAATTATATCGAAGAAGATGACATTTCCCATTTAAGTAACGCCTAATTAGGAATACAACAGCGATTTTTCCGGGACAATTGCCCTTGTCTTTCGAGAGCCATACCTTTCGAGACAAACCTTTTTTTTAAGTTTTCTATAATAAAAAAAAATCAGACGGCGATGTTTGTTTTTAGTATTAGAATAAAAAATGTATTTATATATAACATTCCTTGGTGCATGCAGTTCGATGAAATTTTTAGCATTTTTTATAACAATTATAAACACGTCCATCGCGAAAAAAATAAAGAAAAAAATTTCTCAGAAAACAAATTACAATCGAACTCGTATATGACTAAGTTGAAGGAAGAATGAAAAACATACGATATATGCAAACCTCGTTATGATCCAATAGATCAAAAACGGGCAATTTTTGTCATATTTTATTGTGTTAAGTTAAAACAAGTCAATCATAAACTGTTTATCAGTTGATCAAAGGTAAATACTATTAGTTGGCTAAACGTAAAACTAGTAAATTAGCGCACTACATGTGGCAATGTTGCAGTAGCATGCTACATTTACGGCAGCATGCCTACAAATCGAAAAATGTAGTTGTAGCAGTAGCTTGTAGCGGGAAATTATGCTACAGATAGTGCTACTTTAAAAGAAAATTCTTCAGATCACGTGACTAGATTTCCTGGAATATTATTGGCTGGAACAGGTGGGTTAAGTGTATCTTCCTACAACAATGTAACCGACTCGACTTGCATTGTGAAAGTTAGCTATAAGCTGTTAACGATAAAGTATTGCCTTCCTTACTTTATGGTATCTATGCTTCTTAGACAGCCTGAGAAGACAGCGCCTACAAAATGACCGAGCTAGCGGTATTCTTAATGACATTTGATTGCGAGATTCGATTCTCTTATTTAAAAACAATGATAAATACACAGTTGACGTGGCATTAGGAACATCAAATAGAAGTCGTCGCTCTTTCCACGTTTATAAGTGAGTCAAGGAAAAATTAATTCTCATTGGCCGCCACCGAGAATCGAACCCAGGGTCTTATAGTTACGCGCCGGACATGCTTCCACTGCACCACAGCGGCCTCGAAATTCTCCAGACTCACATACGACAAACTGACAAACCACCTTTGCTTTCTTCGGAGCCCCGCACAATGCTGGGGATTCACAAAAGATAAACAGTAGCAACTGAACAAATAACTAGAAGGCGAATGAATAATAAATACACAGTTGACGTGGATTAGGAACATCAAATAGAAGTCGTCGCTCTTTCCACGTTTATAAGTGAGTCACGGAAAAAATGCCACTGTTCATCTTTGGTGAATCCCCAGCATTGTGCGGGGCTCCAAAGAAAGCAACCTGCCAGGTGGTTTGGCAGTTTGCCGTATGTGAGTCTGGAGAATTTCGAGGCCGTTGTCCTGCAGTGGAAGTATGTCCAGCGCGTAACTGGAAGACCCTGGGTTCGATTTCCGGTGGCGGCCGATGAGAATTTTTCCGTGACTCACTTATAAACGTGAAAAGAGCGACGACTTTTATTTGATGTTCCTAATGCCACGTCAACTGTGTATTTATCATTGTTTTCAAATAAGATAATCGAACCTCGCAATCAAATGTCATTAAGAATACCGCTAGCTCGATCATTTTGTAGGCGCTGTCTTCTCAGGCTGTCTGAGAAGCATAGATAGCATAAAGTAAGGAAGGCAATACTTTATCGTTAACAGTTTATAGCTAACTTTCACAATGCAAGTCGAGTCGGTTACGTTGTTGCAGGAAGGCACACTTAACCCACCTGTTCCAGCCAATAATATTCCAGAAAATCTAGTCACGTGATCTGAAGAATTTTCGGAGATGGAGTGACTCATCTCCCAGGTGCCGACTATCATGCCACGTTCGAAATTGCTTAAATCCTGATAAGCTGCCAAAAACACGAACCGAAGGTTCAAACATTGGGACAACCCCAATCATTCAGAACCTATCATACGGTTGACGCATCTTGCCTATAACCATAGATTTAGTCAACTGCATGAAGGCTGCAGACAGCTTTGACATTCGGGAAAAGGACGTGACGCCGTAGGTCCAGCCGCCTTTAGAAAGGAG
The DNA here is from genome assembly GCA_039090855.1 of Macrothele yani. NCBI lineage: Eukaryota > Metazoa > Arthropoda > Arachnida > Araneae > Macrothelidae > Macrothele > Macrothele yani. The sequence continues at coordinate 102,403,559 of CM076996.1, read as the reverse complement.
GAAGGAGCAGGTGCTCCACAGGAAAGATCAGAATGAAAAGCAGGTGAAGAGAGAATGAGAGTACCGTATATACTCGTGTATAGGTCAACTTTTTTCAACGAAATATTTAGGTCGAAATTAGGGGTCGAACTATACACGGAAAATATTTCTGATAGGTTGAAAACCAAAATTTTGATGCCTTATGGAAATGCGCATACTTAGCCCTTTGTGCCATCAGTTCATTTGCAGTTGTATATTTAGTCATTTTCCGGGTGTTAATGGTACAGAAAAAAGTTATTGCTAAGAATTTTCAGAATTTTCTTGATTTTATATGCACGAGTTGTTTTTTTTTTTATTCACTAAAGAAAAACTCATTTCTCAAGGATGTCTTAAAGTCCGTTTTAGAACTGTCGATATGGCCTTGACTGCCCTGCTGATAAATCGCCCAGATGAAAGAGGTGAGCGCGTCAGCCAGTAGTCTAAGTTGCACCGTGCCGTGACCTACAACCGTGCTCAATTCTCGACGGGATGAAGAGGGACAAGAACAGACTTTTGAAAAAGGAGACCGCTGCCTCTGCTTAGCGACGGCGGAGAAGAGAGGAGTGACAATCTACAGAACAGCGGTAACTTGATCAATGCATCCCAAAAACGAAAGTGTTTAAACTTGGCCGATCGCTCAGAAGAGCATTGCCACTGATAGTTAAAAATTGCATTAGTTTAAGAAACTACTGGCTCTAAAAGGGGCCTTTTTTTTCTTTTTCAGTTTTTCCTTTAAAAAATGCCGGGAAAATATACTTATACTTTTTACACTGCTGGCCACCCAAAATGCAACACCAAGAAGGACACAAGATAGCAAAGCCAGATTTACTGGACACATAACAACAGATACAAAGATGAAACGATTCAGCTTACAGGCCCATGCGACTTGCGGAACACGCAGGCCCCCATGGCTGGCAATAACAGCCGCTACACACCGCGGCATCGAACGAAAGAGGCTTTGGATGTGAGCTTGGGGTATGTCGGTCCAGGCTGCTTCCACACGTTGCCACAGTTTATCAGGCGTAGCCGCGGGTCGTGCTTGCCGGGCCACTCGGTTGCCGATCAGCGACCAGACGTGTTCGATGGGCGACATATCGGGAGAACAGGTGGGCCACGGCAGCAGTGACACCTGGTGGGCCGTGAAGAATTTTTGCACGATGCGTGCCACGTGCGGGCGCGCATTGTCCTGTTGAAACGTGGCCGCTGGCAGATCCTGCAGGTAAGGGAGGAGTACTGGCTCCAACACGTCGGAGATGTAGCGGTGGCTGTTGAGTGTACCGGCGATGCGTACCAGAGGGGTGCGGGTGTCATATCCAATTGCGCCCCAAACCATAACGCCAGGCGACGGACCCGTATGGCGATGCATAATGCAGGAGTCATACAGTCTCTCGCTGCGGTGCCACCACTCGCGGATCCGACCATCGTGGTGTTGACAATGTCGTGCTATTCCGTAGTCCAGGTGTGGCGCTCAACGGCCCACTGCCGCCGCACTCGCCGGTGGTATTACACACCATAATTCCTGCACTAACGTTCGTGATGTGGCAGTGCAAGCCGTCAATGCCCGCCGCACAACATGCCGGTACTCTCGTTCGGTGGTGTGCAGCGGCTGCGGCAATCGCTCACGTCGGTCTGCCCGTCCCTCCTGCACCCACCGAATCCATACTCGCTTTACTGTGACTGGATGTCGTCCTACACGGGCGCCGATATCTCCGTACGGTAAACCGCTGTCGTGATAAGCCACTATTCGTCCTCTGCCGAACTCCGAAGCGTGCTGGAATGACTGCCGTATTCTGCGACGAAGCATCAGGAAGCTTCCCACTTACAGGTCCGGCAGCACAACACACTTCCACTACTTACTTTTTTTCTTCATTTCAAAGATAGAAGCCTTCTGTGCACCCTTCTCATAGAGCTTCTCGGTGGCTTGCCGGGCGCACATGATTTGCATATGCCTTGCAATGCTAATCGTTTGCATGTCCTCTCGCGGGCGACGCATTTCAGGCCAATCGGATGCTTCCTTCTTGGTGTTGCATTTTGGGTAGCCAGCAGTGTATATTAGTCTCTCCGTAGAGTATTTCTTAATACTTAACTGTTTGTATACTTACAATCTTTATAAAAAGAAATTGATCCTGAGAGGAGAAATGCACTTAGAATTTTATTTTTTATTAATTATTTGTAGTTACACGGAAAAGCAATTTTCCGATTATAATACTTATTTTTAAATTATTTAGCCTGTAAATGTAAAGGATTGTCTCAGTCTTGTGTATGTATTTCTATTTACTAATGTGAAGAAATGCAATGTAAATGTGATTTGATTTTTTAGTTGTTTTAGTGTAAGTACATGAGGTAGTGCCTTTTTGCAATAATTTGGGTGGCCCTTAAGGGCCGTTATTATTTTATTTTTAAGTAGCTGTGCTTTACTTAAAAAACATCTTGAAGAGCTCAATCTTTTTGCCCAATTCAGTTGCATCATTATATCTGCTGCTGCTTTCTTTAGAGCTTTCACTAGGTTGCTTTCTATACCTGCTGTTACCTTGGTATGCTCTTCCCTGATTTCTTTCTGCCATATGCTTCTCAATGTGAAGTTCGATTCCATTAATGAACAATACTTCCGGCAACTTGGATTCCATGGAGTAGAAGGATACTATGTTTAATGGTCTGTTGGTTCCAATAGCGTAAATTCTGTCAAAGTTGGTGATCTTGAGGTTAAGTCTTTCAAACTCATCATAAATTTCCTTGTTTTTCATTGACTGTGGCACATTCTTTAGTACGTACTTTACTGCTTTTTGATTTTCCACCATGCTTTGCCTTTTACATTTCAGTTCTTCTTCAATCAGATCATCTACCTTCCTTTTAACGTTTCTGCTAAACTCTTCTGACTCCAGTTGTCTATTTATCTCTTCCTTTACTTGCTTCTCAATTTCTCTCTTCATGGAGTTCCTTACTTTCTTAATTTTGCTATCTAAGTACTCGTAGTGACTTTTATCCATTTCTGACATTTTATTTTCGATCTTATGACTGAATGAAGTTCCAAGTTGAGTGATGGAAAATTTGTTCATGATGTCCATAAATGCTCCAGTCAGAATTCTTGCAAGGTTCTTTAGTTCCTCTATGTTAGCACATTGTCCATCAGCTGATGATTTTGGTTCTTTTATTTGCACTTCATATGTATATAGCTCTGCATTTTTCTTCATTCTGAAGAGAGCCTCCTGAACCTCCTTCTTCAGTGTTACTGCTTCAATGCAGTCACTGGATTTTTCTTCTTGCATATTGTCAACACCAGAATCTACTAGAATGATAACAACGACAAGCAAACACCGACGCTAGTCAAAATCCGTGTTGCAATTGCTCATATGAATGACGAGCCAATCCGGAACTTTCTTTTTCCTAATTGGTCGATCTGAAATTTGCTTTTATCTCATTGGTCAGTTGTGTTACCACTTTGCTTACCGCGTGTGAATAAGTTATACTAGAAGATTTATTTTGATTATGCAGTAAAAACTAATAGTTTTCCATCTGTTTATGTGCTTAATATTTGTTTTGGAAAAGTTTAAATTTTTTCGATTGAAAGGAAAGAAAAAAATTCTTATTTGTTCACAGTGTGAGGAAGAGTACTGAATGTTAATACTTGAGCTTGCGGAGACATCTGCCTCTATATATATATACGTTGTTTTCGGACGATACCATTTACCGCATGGGTGTGGTGGCATGTAATAGAAATGGTAACGCCCTTCCCAGTCTTTTTGGCACCTCTGTGTGTATAAGTGCACGCGTTTTAATGAGCTGACAAATTTGCCAGACATGATTTGGTCGTCATCCATTGTTATCGATTATGTGTATGCGTCCGGAAATCAAAGTTCATTCAACGAATAATTTTGCATATTTTAATCAAGAATCTCCATTAGTCCGGTGCAGCATGAACAATATTTTAGTACATTGGTATTATTCAGCGTTCTGAACTTACGGAGTAGATAACACGAAATGAAATAAATGTAACAGAAGTGAACGCCAATAAGGCGAAATACTAAGTGCGAGTGATTTTTCTTTTAATTTGATGTGGACTTTCAAATTAGAGTTAAAATTAAAGGCTCGCAATAATTTCAAATACGGGTTAAAATAACAATATGGTATCGGCAACATGAAGCTTCACAGACTTCGTGTAGTATTTTTGTATGGAAAGCATTCAAGTTTTCGGCATGAGTGATTGACACATTATTAAAATATGGAATATAAAACATGGAGGGTCTTTTTCTAAAAAGGAAGGATTTCATTTTTCAGTTTCAATGATCTAATATACTTTATATAGGCAAAGATATTCCAACACCTCCACATATGCAAATAAACGTGCATTTGTGGAACCAGACGCGCATGCACAGGGTAGAAATTTGTTTAATAAGTGCACAAAATGCGTTCACTTTTGCGCTGTCACGAACATGTTCCAGAGATTCGTGTGAATTTCGGATATATATATATAAATATATATATATAAATATATATATGTATATATATATATGTATATATATATTTATTTAATTATTTATTTATTTATATATGAAAAGGCCTTTGATTCCGTCAAACCATCAGCAGTTACAATGGCTTTGAAATCCTGCGGTATTGAAGATGCATACATTAATATTATTAATAACATCTATGAAAATGCAAATGCAAAGATTCGGCTATTTGAAAATACAACACACATAAAAATTGGAAAGGGAGTGAGACAAGGTGACACCATATCTCCGAAGCTCTTTAATGCCACATTGGAAAATGTCTTTCAATCACTGAACTGGGAAAACAAAGGGATAAAGATTAATGGAGATTATTTAACTCACCTTCGTCTTGCTGATGATGTAGTCATTTTTGCAACTGCCCCTTCAGAGCTGCATAGTATGATCCAGGAACTTTCTGACAAGAGTAAAGAAGTGGAATTAAAAATGAACTTTCAAAAGACAAAACTGATGCACATTGTTTTTACAAGAAATGAAGATTTATCGATTGATGGGCAAAAAGCTGGAGATAATCGATGCCTACATTTACCTTGGACAGCAGATATCAAGTAAAGGTCACATTGATGAAGAAATTAATCGACGTATAAAACTTGGTTGGAGAGCTTTTGGAAGAAACTGTACACTTTTTAAGAGCAATATGCCATTACGTCTTAAAAGAAAAGTGTTTAATCAATTCATCCCGCCAGTGCTTGCGTACGGAGCAGAGACGTGGACCTTAACTAAAAAAAACTGCAGCAACTCAAAGGGGCATGGAGAGATGCATGCTTGGTGTAACCAGAAGAGATAAGAAGAGGAACTGATGGGTAAGGAAAATGACAAGAGTGGAAAATATCATGATCAGAGTAAAATCCCTGAAATGGCAATGGGCTGGACATGTTGTCAGAAGAACGGACCAACGATGGACAACCGCAATTCTAGACTGTATTCCAAGGGATAGGAAAAGACCCAGAAGAAGATCGCATGGGAAATGGGTGGACGAAATTCGAAAGCATACGGGAGTGACATGGTGGAGACTGGCGTAAGATAAACCACTGTGAAAGGAACTTGGAGATATACACTGAAGTGCAAGAAAAACTGGTACACCAGTCTAATACTTGGTAGGTCCCCCACGAGAGCGCAGGACTGCAGAAATACGACGGGACATGGACTCCACTAGCTTCTGGAAATATGCTGTAGGCAATGCACACCATACTTTCTGCAGAGCGTTTCACAATTCGGGTGTATTCCGAGGTCTCGGATGCCTGTGTTCGATAGCGCGTTGCACGGCATCCCAAATGTGTTCTATCACGTTCAGATCTGGGGACTTGGGTGGGAATGGCAACACCCCAAATTCAGATGAATGCTCCTCTAACCATAATGTGGCGTCCCGACACTTGTGTGGAGGTGAATTGTCCTGTTGGAAGAACAGGTCCAACCCATCAGCATGAATGCAGGACATGAACGGGTGTACCTCGTCAGAAAGGATGCACACATACCGTTGGCCGGTCACAGACGTTTGTAGACGTACCAATGGTCCCAGTGAAGTCCAGTTAAACACACCCGATACCATTACGGACCCCCCCCCCCAGCCGGTACAGTTCCCTGTTGACAGGCGGGATCCATGGCTTCATGGGGTTTGCGCCACACACGAATCTTTCCATCTGCCCGATACAGTTGGAAACGCGACTCGTCAGACCAGGCTACTTGTTTCCAGTCATCAAGTGTCCAGTGGCGGTGTTGCCGTGCCCAAGCGAGGCGCATAGTTCTGTGTTGTGCACCCATCAAAGGGACTCGAGTCGGGCGTCGGATTCCAAAGCCCATATCGTGCAGGGTACGTTGCACAGTCCGGACACTGATGCTTATTGAGGCTTCAGCATTGAATTCCGATTATACCTGCGAGAGTGTTGCACGCCTATCGCTTGAAATGATTCTTGACAGCCGACAATGGTCACGTTAACCCAATGTCTTTTTACGGCCACACTGGTATCGTAAGTTTTGCCGGAATTCTTGTAGTCACGGTACACCCTTGCAATGGTCGTCCGTGAAAATCCGAACTTCGTTTCTACTTCCGTATTACTATGGTCCATCTCACGAGCGCCAACTATGACACCGCGTTGAAAATCGCTTAAATCGTTATTACTTGTCGTTCTCATGCCGAAAACAGCTCTGACAGCTGGCAAGGATGTCTATCGCCTTATATACGCACTGGCGGACGCAACCGAGTACGCGCATAGGGGACGTTGCTATGTATTTTACATAAGCTCGTCTGTACCAGTTTTTCTGGCACTTCAGTGTATATAAATTCGTCATCGAAGACTGCAGTGTGCTAAACAAGTTCAACACAGGCAGTGACCATAGATTGGTGAGATGTAAGATGCACCTCAACACTAAACTCGAACGTAGCAAGCTCATAAGACAAACAAAATGTATTGACATAACCAACCTTAAAATACACCATAATACCTTCAAATTGGAACTGAAGAACAGATTCTCTGCTTAAGAAGGCCTAACATCGGAAGAAGTGGATATTTCTGAAGTTAACAGAAAAGTAACCAAAGCTCTTATGGAAACAGCAACAAAATTAGCTGGGTCTAAGAACAAATTGCATGTGAACAAATTATCAGGAAAAACCAAAATGTTGATGCAAAAAAGAAGAGTGATGAGGACAACTAAAGAAGATGTGACTTCCAAAGTGGAATATATAGAGCTATGCAAGACAGTACGAAAAAGTATCACTGAAGACGTAAGGAAATTCAACTGTGAACTAGTAAGGAAAGCAATTGAAAACAACCAAAGCCTAAAGATAGCAAAGGGACATCTCAGTAAGGGAAAAAAACAGATTATGGCACTGAGAAAAGAAGATGGTTCTGTAACAAGAAATAGAGGCGAAATTTTGACAAGAGTGAAAGATTTCTACTCCAAATTATATGAAAGGGATGATACATGTACTCCAGACATCATGAAAGGTACCAGTACCAGAGTTCTTCCAGTCCTTCCAGCAGAAGTTGCACATGCAATCAAGAACATGAAGCGAGGAAAAGCTCCAGGAGAAGATGGAATTACTGTAGACATCATACAAGAGGCAAATGGAGAAATCGAAACAGTACTCGCCCAAATTTTCACTCGATGCCTTAATGAAGGGAAGATTCCTGAGGATTGGAACAACGCTACAATGATCTTGCTACATAAAAAAAGTGACATTGAGGATCTCAGGAACTACAGACCTATCAGCCTCCTATCAGTGGTTTATAAAATCTTCACTAAAGTTCTTTCACACCGCTTGAAGGTGACACTGGACATGGCTCAACCGAGAGAACAAGCTGGGTTCAGGAGTGGCTACAGCACAATAGATCATATCCACGTACTGAGAGAACTAATTGAAAGAGCGAGGGAATATGAACTTCCATTGTGCATGACTTTTATCGATTATGAAAAAGCCTTTGATTCGGTGAAACCATCAGCAGTTGCAATGGCTCTGAAATCCTGCGGTATTGAAGATGCGTACATTAATATTATTAATAACATCTATGAAAATGCAAGTGCAAAGATTCGGCTGTTTGAAAATACAACACACATAAAAATTGGAAAAGGAGTGAGACAAGGTGACACCATATCTCCGAAGCTCTTTAATGCCACATTGGAAAATGTCTTTCAATCACTGAACTGGGAAAACAAAGGGATAAAGATTAATGGAGATTATCTAACCCACCTTCGTTTTGCTGATGACATAATCATTTTTGCAACTACCCCATCAGAGCTACAGAGTATGATCCAGGAACTTGCTGACAAGAGTAAAGAAGTGGGATTAAAAATGAACTTTCAGAAGACAAAAGTGATGTACAATGTTTTTACAAGAAATGAAGATTTATCGATTGATGGAGAAAAGCTGGAGATAACAGACACGTACGTTTATCTTGGACAGCAGATATCAAGTGAGGGTCACATTGGTGAAGAAATTAATCGGCGTACAAAACTTGCCTGGAGAGTTTTTGGAAGAAACAGCATAATTTTCAAGAGCAATATGCCATTATGTCTTAAAAGAAAAGTGTTTGATCAATGCATCCTTCCAGTGCTTACGTATGGTGCAGAGACGTGGACCTTAGCTAAAAGAGACATACAAAGGCTGCAGACAACTCAAAGCAGCATGGAGAGGTGCATGCTTGGTGTAACCAGGAGATATAAGAAGAGGAACACGTGGATCCGAAAAATGACAAGAGTAGAGGACATCATGATCAGAGTTAAATCCCTGAAATGGCAATGGGCTGGACATACTGCCAGAAGAACAGACCATCCATGGACAGCCGAAATTTTAGATTGGATTCCAAGGGACAGGAAAAGACCCAGAAGAAGACCACATGGAAGATGGGTGGATGAAATTCGAAAGTATGCGGGAGTGACATGGAAGAGACTGGCACAAGACAGACCGTTGTGGAGGAAACTTGGGGAGACCTTCGTCCAGCAGTGGATTGATAATGGTTGACAATGATGATGATGATGATATATATATATGAAATCAACATTCACATTTTGATATAGATATGTACACTATAATGACAAAAGTCATAGGACACCTAGTACGGCGTCGGTCCACCTTTGGCCTTAATGTATGCACTGAGCACTGGCCCTTCGCGACATGCTTTCGACAAGGTTTTGGAACACTGCGATAGGTATGCGCTTCCATTCAGTACATAATGCTGCTGCTAACTGTTGCTTAGTAGTAGGCCTTGGTTCCAAACTTCTTATGCGGCGCTCAAATTCATCGCATAGGTGCTCTGTGGGATTAAGATCAGGGCTCTGTGCTGGCCAGTCCAAACACGATACAGAATTATCGTCAAACCACGCCCGTAACAGTCCTTGCTTTATGGGTCGGTGCATTATCCTGCTGGTACAAACAAGGCTCGGTTCCATAGTATTGCCAGAGAGTTGGTAGGGCATAATTGTCCAGAATATCGAGGTAGACGTGCTGGTTAACAGGTTTGTCCATGATAACCAATGGGCCAGGATCATACCACGAAAAACACCCCCACACGAGTACACTGCCAGCTCCAAACTTGTCCGTCGGAACAGTACACTGTGGTAAATAGCGTTCCCCCGGTTGCAGCAATACCCACACACGGCCATCAGACTGATGGATCGTGTGTCTGGATTCATCAGTCCATAGTCCCGTTTCCATTGATCTACGGTCTACGATAAATATTCTTTACACCATGCTAAACGACGAGTAGCATTCCGAGTGGAGATGAAAGGCTTATGAACAGCCGCGCGACCACGGTAACCCATGGAATGAAGTTCTCTGCGAAAGGTAAGTGTACATAGCGAGGTTCCAGAATTTTTACTCACCCGTACACTGAGATCATGGGCAGTACTCCGTCGATTAGCTGTAACGACTCTCCTGAGGTTTCGACGTCCTATGTCACTGATTTTCTTTGGTCTGTCGGTACCTTTTGCTGCTTCAGGCACGCCATGTGTTTTCCACTTATTCAGTACATCCAAAAACAGTTGACTTGGGTATGTTTAAACGCCTTTCGGTTTCTCTTATGGACAACCCATTGATATAACACTCAACAGTCTTTCCTTTCCGAAAGTAAATTTTCTCCCGGCGCGACATTTTCACTCAACCTCACAGTGCGATATGATCGCGGTCAGCTGCAGCCTTGTTTTTATAACGTTTGCAGCTGTACCGTGCATCTTAACAACGCAGCGGATCCGTCCATTTGCTTTTGAAGTGATGTCCGGTGACTTTTGTCAATATAGTGTATTTAATAATCATATACACAGGGAGAGAAATCGTACAAATGTATACGGAAACGTATAATTTACTCACTTACTTACAGAAAGTGTTGAAACTGTCGTCCTTCACATAAGCTTATTGTTTTACACATGTTTTCAAACACATCTGCGAGAGTCAAAAAGATCCTCCGCAGTAATGTTAAAGGCCACTACACTTGATTTTGATGGTGCTACAGTCAAAATGTTTAAATTACCTAACTTGTATGCTTAATTTTAGAGTTTGCTGTTTTATAGATGACATCAAACTTCAGAATATGTTTCACAGCAACAGCAATTTTAACCAGCTTCTGATGAGTTGGAAGTTTCCAAAATGTGGATGTTGATTTCATCATTGCCCTTGAGAAGGAAGCAGCACTCATGAAATAAACATTCACATTTTGGAAACTTTCAACTCATCACAGGCTTGTGAAAATTGGTGTTGCAGTGAAACATATTCTGGTTTCTTAATAAGACGAAACAACTTCCCGCATTTCTTCCCCTTTTTGTTTTCAGCAAGCCCGTATTTGTTGGAATCGACGCCTTTTTCAATATCCTTAATATTAAATTCATCCATATTAACAAACAAGGCATTCATTCCGAGACGACATGCAATGGAACAGGATATTAACACGTCAAACGAAAACTTCTGAATGCTCAATGCAAAAAATGCGATGTGAAAAGTAACTCTCCGTCTTACAAAGTGGCGCGCTGTGTGAGCGAGAGTGAATCACCAGAGAAGCAGGCGACAGGCACTTGCCTGTACCTTGCTCTGGACAATCACGCTGAATGCAAACGCAAAGGAAGTATCGTTTTACGATGTGGTATTGGTGAGTCTAGCATTGCCGTCGTATCGTCGGTCGGTGGAAATCTTCTTACTTTTAAGAAAGAGACGGCAATATTTTTGTATGACAAATAATTTTTCATTCTGCTGGCACCAATATCGAGCACAAAATTTCACAGTACGCATTTTTTTTAAATGTTTTTCCCCCTTTTCAAAAATAAAACTGAAATAAAACTAGGTCAGGAACACCTTGACCCGACCCGTTTGACCCGCAAGAAATTGCCGACCCGTTGACCCGCCCGCTGACCCGTAACTCGTTTCCATCTCTGATGTTGACCTTACACTGGCATGAAAAAGTCGACCCATTACTGAAGATTATTACGTAGTCCAGGAATGTCCCGTCTTTTTCTATCCGATGCAACATTTCCGCACAGAATTCCTGACGAGCCATGCAATCCGCGCTACTAATTTCTTGAACCATGGTAAATCTGTTGTAACGTATACTCTAGATTCAGTTTCTTTTTGATTTTACTATCTCTTGTTATTTTATTTTCCTATGCAAATTATCTTCTCACTTAACGAGATGTTATTTCTCCCGCTGAATGATATGTGGCAACGAGTGTAAGTCATGACGTGGTGGTATGCAGTATATATAGGCGCGCTCAAGTATACCAAGGAGCTTCGTTTTATATGTGATAGGTTCTTCCTGATTATTGATATGCGATTTACCTACTTTTCTACGATATTACGATAGTACGAAAGTTCGGGCTATCAGTAGTTGTGTTATTTTGGAGTGTGTATTTGAGTAATACCAGGAGCTCCCCAATAAAAGGTTAAAAGTGAGTACGTTTTCTTATTTCATTTTATTGTCAGACCTCTGTCTGACCGTTAAGTCTATTTCATTGAGTGTTTACGTTAAGTTCAGGGTATATTGTGTTTACCGCTCTAATAAGGAGCCTTCAAGGTACTAATGTACTAAAACCGAAGTTATATTACTGATATTCAAGATAATGAGGAACGCTGAGTAAAAATAAATTCGATATTCTTGGAATTTATTGCACGTGCGTGTCTTACCTAAACAAACTCTAGCACTTTGAAGATTAAGCACACTTTAGCTACGTCAAGTAACCTTTCAATAACCCTAACGTGACTTAACGTAAGCTTTCCTGCACTACACGTCCAGGCGGAGAATTTTATTCATTATACTGTATAGTTTTAAGTGCAATCATTTTCGTAACACTCGCCAAACTGTCGGTTGTGACGTCGCGTTGATTCCGTGAGACTACGAACAAAGCTCTCCCTCACTTGTTCCACGACAACAACAGCAGAAACATGCGAGCGACCAGGGGATTTTTCATGGCGAACAGAATAACCAGTCTCAAAATTCTTATGCCAAGAGTAAATTGCAGGTCTACTGGGAGGATTCCTATGATACTGGGTGAGAAATTTCCGTTGAACAATTGTCGCGGATTTGTTTTTTGTTTTTTTTTTTTTTTTTGTTTTTTTTTCAAACCAAAACACACAGCAAGCAAGCTCCGCATCTGTGAAAGCATTCATTTGAAATTCATGCCGCTGGCGGTCGCGGTTACAGAATTCAGTGTTATGCTATAACACTATGTGAGGTAAAACTTAATGTGTTTTGCTACAGATTAACACCTCCAAAAAAATTTTAAGTATTTTGAATAAATGCCTATCCGCTTTCAAAGTTGTAAAGACCTTTTTGAATCACCCTGCGCTTGAAAGATTTAATTAACTATAGTACTAATGTATATCGATGAGTCATTACATTATGACCACCCCCAGCCTCGAGAAATGACCGCGCCTGGTGACCGAACGATGGCGCTGGTGAAGTTCACAGAGCAGTGTGTATACAACCCGAGGACCGGGTTGCGGTTAGTAGAGTGTTCGGAGACAGAATGGGAAAAGCTGCTGATTTATCGGAGTTTGATAAAGGACAAATTCTGCTGGCGCGGCGCCTCGGAACTACGATCTCGGAAACAGCGCGGCTTGTGTGTTGTTCACCTGCCGCTGTAGTGAGTACGTATCAAAAGTGGCGCACAGATGGCCAAACGACGAACCGCCGCCCAGCTGTGTATCGTCCGCAGCTCATTGATGCCAGAGGGGAGCGGATATCGTCGAGAATGGTTCACAGCGACCGCAGGGCCACAAATCACCCACAGCTACAACAGTGGCGATCAGGGCAATGTGTCACACCACACAGTTTATCTCAGCCTTCTGCGCATGGGCTTGCATAGCCGAAGACCCAGCCGGGTCCCCATGCTCACTGCACGTCATCGCCAACAACGCGTGAAATGGGCCCAAGATCATCGAATTTGGAGCGTGGATGATTGGAAGTACATCCGTCTACGTGATGCACCACGAATCAAGATTCCTGGTGCATCACGTAGACGGCCGAGCGCAGATACGCCGATTACCAACGGAGGCTATGGCACCTAGAAATAGGCCGGCGGCGGAGGTGTTATGCTGTGTGCGATGTTTTCTTGGGACACTTTAGACCCCATTATCCCAATAGCACAATCCCTGACAGACGGCAGGCATCTGAACATCGTTGCGGACCAAGTTCACCCTTTCATGGCAATTGTATTTCCTGCTGGTGATGGCCATTACCAACAGGATAATGCGCCATGGCACACTGCCAGAATCGGCAAGGAGTGGTTCGAGGATCATGCTTGTTACTTTCTGTTTATGCCTGGTCTCCAAATTTACCTGACATGAACCCAATCGAACATTTGTGGTTCGACTTGGAAAAGCGGGTTCGCGCAAAAACACCACCACCCTGAATTGTACGGGAACTGGATGACCTGCTGTTGACATTATGGTATACCAGATACCCCAGGATACCTATCGCCACCTCATCGAATTGATGCCTCGCCGAGTGGCCGCTTGCCGGGTAAAGGGGGTCCTATAGCTTATTAGGTAGGTGGTCATAATGTAATGGCTCATTGGTGTAGTTAATTTATCACATCTTTCAAGTATAACCAATTGTTATGTACATATAATACACTGACGGATAAAAAATCCCAACACCACGAAAAAATAGTTGTAGAGGAATGAAATGGCGGCAATACATTTGTATAGGTAACATATTTAATCGATTAAGGTTTCAAGATCACAGCTTATTGTAAGCGCGAGAAGAGCCATTTTAAATGTGAAATGCTGGTACATTAATAACCGCTGTAACCGCCAGAATGTTGAATGCAAGCACACAAACGTTCATGCATTGTGTCGTACAGGTGCTGGATGTCAGTTTGTGGGATGGAGTTCCATGCCTGTTGCACTTGGTCGGTCAATACAGGGACGGTTAATGCTGGTTGGGGGTGACGATGGAGTTGTCGTCCAATGATGTCCCATACGTGCTCGATTGGTGAAAGATCTGGTGATCTAGCAGGACACGGCAACATGTCGACACTCTGTAGAGCACGTTGGGTTACAACAGCGGTATGCGGGCGAGCGTTATCCTGTTGGAAAACACCCCTGGAATGCTGTTCATGAATGGCAGCACAACAGGTTGAATCACCAGACCGACGTACAGCTGTGCTGTCAGGGTGCGTGGGATAACCACGAGAGTGCTCCTGCTGTTATAGGAAATTGCTCCCCAGACCATAACTCCAGGTGTAGGTCCAGTGTGTCTCGGCCGCAGACAGGTTGGTTGCAAGCGCTCACCTGGCCTCCTTCTAACCAACACACGGCCATCACTGGCACCCAGGCAGAACCGGCTTTCATCAGAAAACACAATAGATCTCCACTCCGTCTTCCAATGAGCTCTAGCTTGACACCACTGACGTCTCAAACGGCAGTGGTTTGGAGTAAGTGGAATGCACGCTACAGGGCGTCTGGCTCGGAGCTGTCCTTCAAGTAACCGATTTGTAACAGTTCGTTGTGTCAATGTGGTGGCAACTGCAGCTCGAATTGCTGCCGCAGACGCGGTACGATGCGCCACGGCCATACGCCGTACACGGCGGTCTTCCCTCTCAGTAGTGCCACGTGGCCGGCCGGAACCCTGTCTTCTTGAGGCAGTACCTTCCCTTGACCACCGCTGCCAACAATCATGCACAATGGCTACATTCCTGCCAAGTCGTTCTGCAATATTGCGGAACGAAAATCCACCTTCTCGTAACCCTATTACACGACCTCGTTCAAACTCCGTGAGCGGTTGATAATGGCTTCTTTGTCTTCTTAAAGGCATTCTTGACTAACATTAACACCCTACGTCGAATCTCAACGATAACTAACGCTCACGAACGTTACAGCGCGTATTTACAGCAAACCTGCTTTGCATGTTCCGAGGGGCGCTACTAGCGCCACACGTATGCTCCGAGCGCGAAATTTGCATAGACGTCATCTTACAGATGTACTCTCACCGCCTACCAACTGTCGTTTATCTAACACAACCCCTTCTTGGTGTTGGGATTTTTTCCCCGTCAGTGTATAAACGTATACGCATACTTTTACATGGTGGGAATTTTCACCCGAAAACGGATTTCGTGAGGATTTCTGTCGATCCCGAGCTCCTCATTATAGGACGGTTCAACCGTACTGGAAAAAGAAGAACTAGTAGCAAGTTGTCGATGAACTCTCCTGTTGTGGTTGTGAGTGATGTTAGATATATGCCGTTTTTAACAAACTTATGAAAAGAAAAAATCCAAATTTAGAAAAAAAAATTGCAGTCAATTAAACAAGATCACTGATTATTCATATTAAGTTCGAGGTTAGTTAATCAGAAGCCATTAAGATTGGAATTACGGCTTTTGCATATGTTACAAGGGTCGTTCAATAAGTATAGTGACAAGTCTTTCTGCATCAAAATTCTTAACTCGCTAATGAAGAGTTGAAATGCATGTGAACACCCAAAGAGCCAGGAACAGCATTTCGCCTTAAGAGAGCCCTGTTCCCATTCGTTTACAAAATAGCGGCTGGCTGGTGAAAGATAGCGACGCTATTGTAAACAGACACACGAGGAAGCGCGAAGCATATGTCCCGGAAGCCGATGCAGAAATGGTACGAGGACTTTGCAAAGAAAAGGCAGACGCTGACGTCATACCTCGACATGTGTGCTCAATCCATGTGTGTATGCGTGTGTATTAAAAACAAAGACAATATTTTCAAGACCCGCCCCCCTTTTGTCAAAATCCTGGGTGAGCCCTTGAATGCGGCTATCCTGCATTTATGTAACTTGTAACGTATACTTTAATATAACCTTCCTTTTTAGTTCCTATCTCTGTGTAAATTTGGTATGTTTCCTTTAAGTAATTTCAACCTTTAAGTTTACATTTTCTCTCTTGCTCGAATCTCTCTTTGGCAACAAGTATTGAGGTCAGGAGTTGAATGGCATATATGAAAAGATGAGATAAGTTGTTGTTTTCAATGTATGCTGATTGACTGGCTTGCTAGCTGTGAGGCTGGTTCACGAATTGTAAACTACTGTGTTGTGCTAAATGTTCTGGAGACAATAGTTCGGTGTTTTGAGTCTCTTTGTGAAGTTCGAGCTAATCAGAAATTTATCGTTACAGCAATACCAAGTTCATTATAATTGAAGAGTGTAACGCTACAAGTGATATGCTGAATTACGTTGCTAACTAATCTAAAGGACTGAATAAAACATTAAAGTTTGAGTAAGTACCGACTTATTACTTATCTACTCGTTTAGTCAAGTTATGTGTAATTAAGGACGTTAGGTTTTAAGCTATCCGAGGTTTTACGTGAAGTCCAAAAATTAGTCAAGCTTCACGTAAGGTAGGGTTTTAGGTTAGACTCACTTTACTCATATCTTTACATTGTCTAAACCGAAGAACACTACAAACTCAGGTACTGACAGTATACGCAAAGTTTTGAAAAGTGACCCACTATGCTGAAAACAGAAAAACTAATCACATGCAATAACCTCTCACGTACAATGTATAATTACAAGCGGTTTGAGCTGTAATTGATATATAGAAACACAGGGGTCAAATAGCCCACGATACTTCAACCAGAGATGCAAACGGGTCACCGGCGTCGACAATTTCTTGCGGGTCAAACGGGTCGGCTGAAGGTGTTCCTGACCGGATTTTGACCCGGTTTTATTTCCGTTTTATTTTTGAAAAGAAAACAAAATACACTGCCGGACAATTGCTAAGGACGGATGACAATAGCAACGATAGCAACCATAAAATGAAAGGCAGGAAAATGTGGAAATTAGCATAAGTGCGGAATACAGTAAGACGTGTTGTGCGTATGCAAATTTTGGATTGCCGAACTTGTTCGTGACGTCATAGCGCTGATAAGAGATATTAAGGATTTGACGCGTATTGACCGTTGTTGTTCAAACGCAAAGTTGAAAGGGAAAGAATCAATTGACGAACGTGCAATTTTCAGTATGTCTTTCCGACATCACCTAGATGATTTTACGCGTGGCTGTATTATTGGCAAGATTGAAGAAGGGCGAAAAATAACAGATGTTGCCAGGGAGTTCGACGTTAGCCACAGTGTTGTTTCAAGGCTTTGGAAATCATTTCAAACAAATGGAGAGTGTAGCAAACGTCACGGGGAGGTCGTGTTCGCAGTACGACACCTGCAGAAGATCGGTACGTAGTGCTATCAACAAAAAGACACCGGCGCAGCACAGCTAGTGAGGTAGCAAATCAGTTTATGGCTGCTACTGCCAAGCGGATCTCCCGAAAAACTGTCGCCAGACGTTTGCATGAAGGAGGACTATACGCCCGCCGTCCTGTTGTGTGCATCCCATTGTCCAGACGTCACCGTACCGCCCGTTTGCAATGGTGCCATCAACATCGCAATTGGACTGATAACGACTGGTCTGCTGTCCTCTTCTCAGATGAGAGTAGATACAGTCTATCGTCTGATTGTCGACGACAACTGATCTGGCGTGATAGTGGTACTGCATATTGTCCAGCAAACATACAGGAAAGGGACCGATATCCGACATGTAGTGTCATGGTATGGGCTGGCATCATGATCAATGGCCGTACGTCCCTCTATGTGCTTCCAACTGGGACTATGACTGGCCAACGATACATTAATGATGTTCTGCTACCTCATGTTCGCATGTTCCGTGGGGCTGTCGGTGATAGATTCATTTTCATGGACGACAAAGCAACATGTCATCGAACAGTCACTGTCCAGGAGTGTCTTGAGAGCGAGGATATTCAACGCCTCGTATGGCCAGCACGTTCTCCAGATCTGAATGCCATTGAAAATGTGTGGGATGCTTTGGGGAGGAGTCTTGTTGGTCGCCAATGCCCTCCAATAAACAAGGACACCCTCATCCGTGCACTGACAGAGGAATGGGATAAATTACCCCAACAGCTGCTTGATAATGTTGTGCAAAGCATGACACTACGTGTGGAATCTTGCATCGCCCTCCATGGTGGCCATATCCCGTTTTGACATCTTACGCCGGAACGCCTGCGGACGGTAATTGCATTTTTTTCACGTTTACGTATTCTGCACAAAATGGCCTGTTTGTCCCTTGAACACGTTCCAAAGCCTTCTGGATTTCAGAGCACAATAAATTGTCTTTCTTGTAATGTCCTGTCATTATTTTATTTCACTTGGCATCCAACCACACTTACTTTTTTATGCGCTATATAGCCGTTTATGATCCGTCCTTAGCAATTGCCCAGCAGTGTATTTCAAAAAACCCTTCAGAGGTCTTTGAAATAATACTTCAGAGCTGCAACGTATGATCCAGGAACTTGCTTAGAAGACTAAAGAAATGGGATTGAAAATGAACTTTCAGAAGACAAAACTGATGTACAACGCTTTTACAAGGAATAAGGATTTATCAACTGGTGGGGAAAAGCTGGAGATAATCAATTCCTACATTTACCTTGGGCAGCAGATATCAAGCGGGGGTCACATTGATGAAGAAATTAATTGGCGGATAAAACTTGGTTGGAGAGCTTTTGAAAGAAACAGTACAATTTTTAAGAGCATTTATCATTATGACTTCAAAGGAAAGTGTTTAATCAATGCATCCTTCCAGTGCTTACGTACGAAGCAGAGACGTGGACCTTAACTAAAAAAGACATACAAAGACTGCAGACAACTGAAAGAAGCATGCATGCTTGGTGTAACTAAGAAAGATAAACAGAGGATCTCGTTGATAAAGAAAATGACAAGAGTGGAAGACATCGCAATCAGAGTAAAATCCCTAAAATGGCAATGGGCTGGACATATTGCCAGAAGGACAAACCACTGATGGACAACCGAAATTCTAGACCGGATTCCAAGGGACAGGGAAAGACCCAGAAAACCACGTGGGAGATGGGTGGATGGAGGAGACTGTCCCAAGACAGTCCGTTGCTGAAGATACTTAGGGAGACCTTCAACCAGCAGTGGATTGAAAATGATTGACAATGATGATGATGATATATTCGAATTTATAGTTCAAAGCAGGTTTTTCCGGGTCAGGTCTGGGTCGGGTCTAGGTCCAAAATTTTTGACCCGTTACCAACTCTGCCTTGAACCACGCAAAGGAAATGTAGATAAGTCCAAGAAAGTTGTGGGAACGAAATATCAAGTTCGAGAGAAATAGTATATGCTGAGAACTTTATGGAGGTTATCAAGATGTGGTTTCCAAGAAAAATGGTTATCATCTATAGTTCCTCAGTAACGTTTAAGGTCGTTCCACCTAAAATCTCTGCCTTATGTTTCCAATGGTAAATCTTCTTCACGTGTTTTCTTCGCAATTAATGTATTCCCAAGGATGAAAATTTGTACATCGATAAAACTAACCTTTAGTTATAGCATGGGATACTTAAAATACTTGCTAAAATATAACTATAATTATATTAAAAATCAATTGTTTTCTTTGAGTAATGTTCAGACCTGTTAATAGATGGCGCGACCTGTACATTGATGACGTCAGTACACAAACATATGTTTGATTGTTTGATTATGGTTATGTTTTAGCAAGAATTAAGCATCCCATGCTATAACTTAAAGTTAGTTTTATCGATGTGCAAATTTTCATTCTTGGGAACACATTAATTGCGAAGAAAATATGCAAAGAAATTTTACCATTGGAAACACAAGGCAGAGATTTAAGGTGGAACCACCTTAAGAGTCCCAGTAAGTTTAAGAGTAAACCCACCATACGAAATGCAAGAAAAATCCTTAAGCTCTTGTGTCGCCGAGCCCTGAAGATTAAACAGAAACTGTCGTTGATTTGTGTGTCCGGCGTGGCCAAAAATGACGAA
The DNA here is from genome assembly GCA_039090855.1 of Macrothele yani. Classification (NCBI taxonomy): domain Eukaryota; kingdom Metazoa; phylum Arthropoda; class Arachnida; order Araneae; family Macrothelidae; genus Macrothele; species Macrothele yani. The sequence goes on along the minus strand of CM076996.1, from coordinate 102,383,286 downwards.
TGTATAATTCGTCAGTCATAGGCTTCAGGCAGAGCGCAGAAACTTATATATGTCATTACGAAACGTAATGGGTTTGGACTCATTCAACGTTGAACGTACCCCTCTAACAAAACAAAAGATTGCAATATGAATACATCAGAATGGGGCCAAAGGGTGAAATTATATACCCTCAGTCTATTGCTAGATAAAGGCCCTCCGCCGCCCAACTGTCTTCCACAACTCTATCTTGTGTAATTCTCTTCCTTGCAGGGGCGCCGTCTTCACCATATCACTGAGGGGGAGGCGGACGTGAGGAGATCAGACGTGGGAGGGGCACGTCTCTTCCATTGTCAGGAGGAAAATAAATAAAAAGGGACAAAACGACAAACTACGAAATTCGACGTATATTTTTAAAAGCAATTGTAATTACTCATCAACAAATTAACAAGGAAACAGAAATATTATTTCATTGAATATTAATATTTTTAAAAATAAAATCAGGCTGCGATTTTATTTCCAAACGTTTATAAAAAAAATATGAGAAATTAGAGCGGTTACTCAAACAAAGGACGAGAAACGCAAAAAATAAATAAATAAATGAAGGCGCTAGAGATTATACGTTTTTGTATTTTTATTTATTTCTGAGTGCGAATTAACGTTGGAGAAGGGGGGATTCCCAGGCTCGTAAAATTGTGTTCCTGGCTGATGACAGCAATATTTTTCCCTGCCGGGGAAAATCCCCCCCTCTCTTGCCTCTAGGCACTAAAATGACATTTTACTATTGTTATGCCTACCTACATACCTCATACAGATATACCTCAATGACAGGAAACGTCAAGTACATCATCTCATTCAAGCAAACTATTTGTTTAAGGTAAATGTATTTTTCTTTGCTTTGTTATTTTGTTTCTCTTTGATGTATTTTTCATAAATACATTAATATTTTTCTTTTACAAAAGCTAAATTACTCGTCTAATTTGCAGTATTTTGCGCGGCCTTTCATTAGCGTAACTTGAGGAAATGTTATTTACTTCTGAAATGTCAGCGCGCGAAGCATGTTGGTACAGGAAACATTGGCTAACCCCCCCACCCACCCACCCACCCCCCGACAAGAAGAAGCTTGATTCGCACTCTGATTTATTTTATGTTTGATAATTGTTTTAAACACTTACCACATATCACGAGAACATGTCAAACACAATACGAGGCTAGCAATCCAGTTTCTTAACAAATTGAGCAATGCTGAATATAGGAAAAAGTTTTTACTTATTTTGTTATTTATTAATGTTTTGGAAATAAATCGCTTTGGCCTCATAAGGTGGAGCTTGGTCTACCTTATGAGGCCAAAGCTATTAATAAATTAAACAGCACGAAAAAATTGGGAGGGCACTACCCCCCAATGAAATTATTGGAGGGGCGAGATTCACCTTGCCCCCACCACCCCCATATTCGGCGCTTCTGCTTCCATGTCATTCCGGAATGCTCTCAGATTTATTCACTCATTTCCCGTTTGGTCTTCTGAGTCTTTTCTTCGTATCAAATCGAATATTTCCCTTTTCCATCGATGGTCAGTTCCTCTAACAATATATCCAGCCCATTGCCACCTAATGGTCTTTATTTTGATCATGACGTCATCAACTCTTGAACTTTTTTACTTTTCTTGGTTACACAAAGAATACATCTATCCATGTTTCTTTCGGTTGTCCGCCGTTATTGTGTGTGTTGTGTGGGGGGACAAAGAATAACTTAAAATCAAATTTTACTGATCAAAATTAATTTTAAATTTTAAACAATTTCTCCCAGAATGTGGCCATTAGAAACAAATATATATATATATACGAAAAAAGAAATTTAATTTATTCCCACAACTGTGATAAAATTTCCCCAAAAATAATAATAATAATAATAATACAGTCGAACTTCCATTAAAGAAGTCGCAAGATCGGCCAAAAATATTCGCTAAATAGAAAATTCGCTATATAGAAACTACACTTATCTTGTATTTTCATACTCAGAAAGAAAGCTGAAATTCCATCGTATGTTAATTAAAAAGAAAAAATTCAATTTTCACTTACGTGCTTGCCAGGTCAGCATAGATATAAAACAAAAACGTTTTAGTTTGTTTAGGCCGAGAAGTAGTCGATAATTTGCGGCTGAATATTATTTGGGTTAAACAAAACAGCACGATCATAAAAAGTCTCAGTCCTTTGCAATGAGCGGAACACATCGTTTGGTACACCAGCTTGAAACCCACGTCGAATGGTTTCAAATGCTTTCATTTTTTGAAGGCTGTACACAGGACACTCACTTTCATTTTCCTCATCCTCTTCATCTTCTATGATTTCATGACTTCGTCGCACGCTTTCAAGAATATCTTCCTCACTTGTTTGGTCAGCTATCGGTGTTTCTTCATCAACTGAAAAAAAATCATCAAGAACATGTTCATCTCCAATATTTCCATGCTGTCTTAGTTGTCGCCAGTGTTTCTTTAATTCCTCCAATGGCAAATCATCATCTTCCGGATCAGCATCCTGATCAGATACGAAAGCGAAATCCAGCTTTGGAAAAGCAGTTACGGATCGTAGTAGTCTCTGTTACGTCATGCTGCCATGCTTTAGTCAATTTAGAAATGCATGATCGCAGATCCACAACTTTATCAGCTGGTAGATTATTTTCAATGGCCACAATAATTTTACTCAATATTCTTTTCCGGTAATGAAATTTTCGGTTTTGGATGACACCCTGATCCATTGGCTGTAATTTTGAGGTCATATTCGGTGAAAAGAAGAAAAGTTTTATATTTATCAGCTTTGAAATTACTGGCTGTGGGAGGGCAGGACAGTTGTCGATAACCAGAGCTATTTTACGATGTTGCTTAGCCATGTGCTTGTCAAATTTTAGAAACCATTCTTGAAAAATTTGTCCAGTCATCCATGATTTTTTATTGGGATCATACTGAACTTCTAACGATTGCATTCCTTTGAAACATCTTGGATTTTTGCTTTTGCTTATTACTAACAACTTCAATTTTTCTTCTCCCGTCATGTTTGCCGCGATCATCACTGTTATTATTTCTTTAATATGATTTCCCCCAAAACATTTATCCTTTTTGAATGTGAAGGTTTTGCTCGGAAGGCACTTAAAAATAAAGTAGTTTCGTTCGCATTAAAATTGTCCTTAGGATCATAGTCCACCAGTAGCTGTTTGAGAACTGTTTCTTTCCACTGCGCACAACCTTCGTCACCGATGGCTGCGCTTTCCCCCGATATAACCTTTTGGACGAGTCCATGCCTTGTGGCGTGCCTGCATCACAGGACGCACATGAGATAAAGCCAGATAGCAGCAATACGTCCGCGCAGCTCAGTTGGGAGAGCGACTTATTCCAGAATGAGGGCCCGGGTTCGATGCCCAGCGTGTACAAAACTGACGGAGAAATTTACTTCGTTATATTAGCGCCCGAACTTCAAGAATGACCTGGCCGTTAAATTTCTCGCAATGGTGTGATGTTCTTTCCACACCGCGAGACAGGAAAAATAAGAGAATCACTTCTACAGCGCTTGGAAAAATAAATGTGTGTAATGTTACGTTCCACACACCAAATTGAGTGGGATTTCTCCAATGTACGCTCTTCAGCGGATGACTGCCTACAGCGACACATGGTCCCGGCTTGCCCGTGGGCCATGCCCCCGGCCCTCTTTCCGTTGGGGGAAGATGTAACGTGTCTACATCGCAGGACGCACATGAGGCGGATAGCAGCAAGAGCATACGTCAGCGTAGTTCAGTTGGGAGAGCGACTTATTCCGGAATGAGGGGACCCGGGTTCGATGCCCGGCGTGGACAAGAATGACCGAGAAATTTACTTCGTTATAACCTGTTCTTGAATTTATCAAGCCATCCGGTACTTGCCTCAAATTCTGTATACCCGAGGGATTTTGCATACTCAAGCGCTTTTTCTTGAATTAATGGTCCGGAGATGGGTATGCCCTTTCCACGAACCATATGAATCCATTTACATACAGCTGTATCACACACACACACACACACACACACACACTTTTGTCCGTTTTCTGCTGGAGCTAGCAGTATCTTCACTTTGTTCCAAAATTACTTCAAGATTTTTCAAAATTGTCGACAAACTGTTCGCCGGGATACCAAATTTTGAAGCAACATCTTTTTTTAAAAAATCTTTGTCAACTTCTTCTAACACTTACTTTCTCGCTGATACTCAAACATTTTCTCTTAGACATTTTTTCCTGAACTGGTCGACTACAGCCCAGAATCAAATTTGCCTTTTAATGCGTCAGTTTGACACGGTTGGGTGGTGCACTGTTGATGAGCCTGGGGTTATTCTTGGAAGATCGATAAAAAATTATTCCAGTAAATCAGAAGGTCAAGCTGCTGACACTTCGGCTACAACCCCCAATAAGTGAACTAAGGGAGTGTGAGGTCACCTTGCTTCCGTGGAATTGGAAGACTTTTAAGAAAGGGGGCTGACCCAGTAGAGGGGGGCACTTATTTCCCCTACTGGGACAACTCTCCTTGCTGCCCTTTCCTCTGCTAAGGATTTTTTTAATCCTCCTTCAGCAGGAGTCTCATCACATCTCACCGTTTGACGTTGCTACTGTATATGCGGGGGAAGAGATGGATGGCGGCAAACCCTTTTTCTGTCCTCAGACACCATAGCGTGAATTTCACTGGGAATAAACGATGAAAGTTTGTGGAGAGGAGAAACAAAGGAGGGAGGCAGTTGTTTGTGAATCCCAGAATAAATCACTTCTGAAAAAAAAAAAAAAAAAAAAAAGCTTTCCTAAGTTGAAATTGGCTTCGTTAAATGGAAGTTATTTTGCATGTTCCACGAAAATTAAAAAGTTCCCGATAAAAAAAAAAATCGCTGAATGGAGAAATTCGCTATATAGAAGTTCGTTATACGGAAGTTCGACTGAAGTTGTTTAGATACAAGACGATTATTTAATTTTTATGGCCGAAAAAAACAGAATTAATTTTGTTACTAAAGGACTATTGCGGTTTGTGATGTGCAAAATAAATGAAAAACCCCAAGTAAGATCCATACTAGCCTAGATTAGTGTGTGGATCTTACTTGGGGTTTTTTAATTTATTTTGCACATCACAAACCGCAATAATCTTTTAGTAACAAAATTTATTCTGTTTTTATCGGACATAAAAATTAAATAATCGTCTTGTACCTGAATAACTAATTTCTTTTTTTTTTTTTTTTTTTTTTTTTTTTGGAAAAAATTTTTATCACAGCTGTGGGAATAAGGGAATAAATATTTTTTTTTTGGTATTTTGTTTCTAATAGCCACATTCTGGGAGAAATTGTTTAAATTTAAAATTAATTTTAATCAGTAAAATTTGATTTTAAATTATTCTACCCCCCCCTCCTCACAACATATGTCTGTTTTTGTTAAGGTCCATGTCGCTGTTCCATAAATAAGAATTAGAAGGATGCACTGATTAAACACTTTTAAGACATAATGGTAAATTGGTCTTCAAAATTGTACTATTTCTTCCAAATTCACTCCGGCCAAGTTCTATATGCCTATTAATTTCTTGTTAGATGTCGCTCTTACTTGATATCTGTTTCCAAGATAAATATACCCCTTAGTTTCGTCTAAATCTTCCCCGTCAACTTCAAAATTTTCAGTTCTAAAAGCGTTGTATATCAATTTTGTTTTCTGCAAGTTCATCTCGAATTCCGCTTCATTACTCTTTTCACCAAGTTCCTGGATCATACTCTGCAGCTTTGGGAAGTTAGATCCAAATATGACTATGTCCTCAGCCAAACGAAGGTGGGTTAAACAATCTCCATCAACGTTTATGCACTTGCCAGTTAAATGATTGAAAGGCATTCTGCAATGCAGCTTCAAAGGCTTGGGAAGTATTGCGTCACCTTGTCTCACTCACTTTCCAAATTTTTATACGTGTCGTGTCCTTTCGGGAAGAAAGGATATCCCATCTTATTTTAACGTCGTCCCCATAAACACAGCGCGTCCCATTCCTCATTCTTTCGGTTTTATTCAAACATAATGAATGAAAATCAAATATTGTCCTGGAAAGCAAATATTGTCCTTGCGTAACATAAATACCAGCGCGGCTTTCTTGTAACTCGGCACATCGATGATGAATGGCTTCATTCCCATTCCGTCGTCCACGTCATCTGTATTAAATAAACTGCGAAATGAATTCTCGGACAAAAGATAGTTCCGCTATCTCGTGTGATATAATTGCAGCACGCAAACATTTGGGAAATGAATACTTTTATCGGAACTGAGAGTTAATTGCACTACAATTACGCAGAACGCAGACACTCGCCGATATTATGAAATCTCATTAGCGACTTTGATGAGAAATGACCAAGGAGGTTATATTACTGGAGACACCACTCCTACCCACGCAGCATGGGCCGCCATAAGTCATCATCCGTGCTGCAATGACGTCATGAGCAGGCACGACGCAGCCGCAGAAAAGAAGCTGCTTTGAAACCAATGGAACAAAAGCTTCTAAGCGTATAAACAGATAAAATGAGTAATTCAATAATTTTTATCAATGATACACAAGCTTACTGTTTTATCAACTGTATTATTTAGTTCGTTTTTGCCTGCTTGTGACGTCACACCACAGATTAGTTGTGACTTATGGCGGCAGAGCCAGTGGTGTCACCAGTAATATAAACCTTCTTGGAAATGACGGCCGAAGCTTGAAAACGTTTCTTACACAAGATCCACTGTTATTGGTGGTTCTTCTTCCTGGCCGCGAGCTTTGCGTGTTAGGAAGAATAAACCATGCTGCTGTCCCCGTACAGATCATACCTGCGGTATATCACTAGCTTCTTAGAACAAATAACGCATTTTTTGGTTAGTACCCACGGCTTCCAGGGTCTCCTGATCATTTTTATAACAGGCTTTTTTTCTTTTTTTTTTTTTTTTTCTAAACGATTATTTTAGTCAAAGAAATGATATCGCCATGTACACTGTAAAAACATTTCTGAAATTCATAAGTCACGTTCCGTGATTTCTGTCGTGAATTAACGAAGTATTTTTTATTATTGGGGTTTAACGACCACGTGAGCAACTCAATGGGCTATAAGTAGTCGTCCGTCCCTAATTTAGGGTCACTGGTTCGAGGGAAGGGAGAGAGCCAGTGCCGTAAGACAAACACAACATCCATGCCTCATCGGGATTCGAACCCGGACCTCTTTCGGACGAATGATCAGAGGTCATCGCTTTGACCCCTGCGGCAATTAACGAAGTATATTTCTGATACTACTTTTTCCGTGAAATGACAGAAAAAAAAGCCTGAACTTGACGGATGTTTCGTACTATAGGAAAATTCTGAATTTTCAGAAACCTTTCCGCAATCCCTTTCTTATATTGACGGTAAATTTACGTTCGTAAGACGTGTAAACGGGAAACTCTGAATTTTCAGAAACCTTTCCGCAATTCCTTTCGTATATTAACGGAAAAACCCCGTTCTCACTTTCTTCGTATCCATATGACGAAAACATTTTGATAATAGGAGAGATTCGCGGGAATACTTGAGGGTTGAAAAACTATTAAATTTCAATCGCCTGTCAAGGGATCTGATTTTGAAATTCTGTAGCGAGATCGGATATTGTGGATAGCATGTCGCATTAATTTTTATTATTGTGGCACAAGATATTTCTTCTCTTCTCCCCCATTTTGTGCAGCAGTTATTATACATATTGTTACCGAAAGAAACCGGGTATTTAAATTATTGTACAGGTGATCGTACGATGTCTATGTATCAATCTGTGGAGTGCTTTAAGACAAAAGCTCTTTATAGCCATCAAAAGTAAATTTTTCATTTAGGAGTTTTGTGAAATAATAATATAAAACAGTGCATTTCACCGTTTCTTAAAGATGTATGAAAGTTATCGTCAGTTAAAAAAAGATCTCAAGTTCCAAAGCATTCTGTTGCTTCGAAATATCACGTTGAAAATAATACTTAATTTGTGATAAGTCCACCTACAGAAAAAATAAAATTATTTCAAGCGTATTCAAAAAAATAATAAGTCCAACAGAAAATAAAATGACTAAATCACTCGCACTAATGAAATATATACACACACACACACACACACACACACACACATATATATATATATATATATATATCATCGCCCGATCAGTTTTACCTGGAACATGAGCGTAACTTCTAAGCTTTTCTGGCTCAGTTGTTAAGACGCGAGGCTTGTGCCCACTCGATCTGAGTTCAAACCCAACCACCTGCGCGAATGGATTTTCTGGCGTGAGAGCTGAAAAATTCAGCGTCTTCGTTTGTGCGAAACTTCTGTATAAGCACGAAAAAGCTTGAAACGCTCTTTTCTGCAATAAACGGAATGCTGACTATGGAAAATCTGTGACAATTAAAAAAAAACAGGCACCTCTAAAAATGGAAATTTTGTTAAAAAACAGACAATTTCCGACAACTTTGCTGCACGTTATTTTCAGAAATTTTCCGTGAATTCACACCACTTATTTTTTACAGTGTATATCCTATAAACGAAAGCATTTTTGATCCAGATTTTCAACTGTCTGCATACTTTCTATTATAATTTAAGAGGTTGCGGATTTTAGAAAATAATAGTATGACTATAATGAATTTACAATGAATATATATATACACTGAGTAGTCACTCAACTACGACCACTTACCTAATATTTCGTGGGTCTCCGTGCAGATGTGTGGGGATCTGTAACCGGGCTGTTTGTTGCGGTTCACAGTTCCAGTATGGAGCAGTATAGTGTATCCCAGTATCTCACCTGGCGTTCCAAAACACCCCACAGATGTTCAATTGTTGAGATCAGGGGAGTTTATGATCTATTCGAGATGTCTTATATTAGCACCCAGTTCGTCGAAACATTTCTGTAAGAAGCTGGCCTGATGACATGGGGCATTATTGTTCTGAAAGAACCCATCCCTTTATGAGTGGATGTACAACATTGTGGGGTGTACATGGTCCGCAAGCAATCCCGGGCAGCAGCCGGTGTCCATACATTGGTCCACACGCACCAAGGTTCATTTCATGTCAGCTAAATATTCCCCATATCACACAACCGTCCCGTATAGTAGAGGCCATGCATGAGGGACCCATAACCTCATGCTGTTAACGCCAAATACGGACTTGAACATCGGCAGGATGGAGTACATATTGTGATTCACTGTACCAGTGCACCTGCTGCCAGTCATATCGTCCAATCCGCATGATGTTGTCAGAAGGACTCTTTTTCTATGTTGATGGACTGTTCGGAGAATATGGTGTATAGAAAGTCTGTTCTTGTATCCCATGCTTGCCAGCGTACGAAGCGTAGTCATGCATGATATTATTTCTTGTTGCCTCAAATTGTATTGGGCAATCAGCTGAAAAACTGTGCTACGCTCTTTGTCTTGTACAAGTCGACGCACCCGTTGTTCACCTCTGGAATCCACTCTTCGTCATCCTTTACAGTTGCGTCTCTGGTTGTTTACAGTTTCATCATTTTGGCACCGCTTCTAGTTCACTTTAATCACGGAAGCTTTCAAACAACACATTAAAGCTTGCCACACATACTTGGGAGCGGAAGCGGAACTATAACGAAGTAAATTTCTCCGTCATTTTTGTCCACGCCGAGGCTCGAACCCGGGTCCCCTCATTCCGGAATAAGTCACTCTACCAATTGAGCTACGCGGACGTTCATTATCGCTTCTATCTGCCTTTATGTCGTGTGTGTCCTGCTAGGCAGGCACGTCACATCTCCCCCCCCGAAAGAGGGCCGGGGGCATGACCCACGGGTCAGCCGTGACCATGAATCGTTGCATGCAGCCATCCTCTGAAGAACGTGCACTTCAGAACTCCCAGTCAATCTGGTATGTGGAATGCAACGTCACACACATTTATTTTTCGAAGCGCTGAAGTAGGGATTCTCTTATTTTTTCTATCTCGCGGTGTGGAAAGAACGTGACACCATTGCGAAATCTTGAGCGGCCGGGTCATCCGGGAAGTTCGGGCGCCATTATAAAGAAAGTGAATTTCTCCGTCATTTTTGTCCACGCCGGGCTCGAACCCGGGTCCCCTTATTCCGGAATAAGTCACTCTATCAATTGAGCTGCGCGGACGTTCATTATCGCTGCTATCTGCCTTTATGTCGTGTGCGCCCTGCTGGGCAGGCACGTCACAGAACGTCAGAACAGAATCGCCGGAATAAAAGTGGTAACCATTATTTCCAGTGGAAGCTCGCACATAGACGGAAACTCATCGAAATTCTTACTCGGATACCATCGTAATCGGAATTTTTGATATCGCACGCTGTGAATATTTCTTCTGAAGCGATTAAAAAACTCAAACCACACCAAAATTTACAAAAATAATAAGATGATGCTGCGAGCAGGTGTTATGGAAGACAAGTTATTTCAACCAATGAAAAACGGTACAATTTTATTCCGAAGTATTTGCGCATGCGTTAAGTCAAAAACATCTGCTTCGTTTTATCACATCGGCAGATGTTCAAACTCTTGCCGTGACATGATTTGTATGCGTTTACTGCTAAGACCTTCTTAGAAGTTGTTTTATTATTCTTTCAGAAATGTCTTTTGACGAAGAATTAATCAACACAGTGCAGAAAAATCCAATTTTGTACGACATTGGTCATGAACATGTTTACAATAGTGTGATGAAAGGAAACGTGTGGGACGAAATATCAGAAAATGTCACTTAATTTGCTAACTGTTATTCTTTTATCATTTAGTAAAAGATATATTTAATTGTAAATAAAATACATGCACAAGAAAAATAGCGCCCGTAGATTATTGCATATCGCTGTATTGGATCATATTGTTATATTCCATGATATTTATTGTCCGCAGTCTCTGTATATCTTTTTAGTTAAGCTCCATGTCACTGTTCAATAAGTAAAAATCAGATTCATGCGTTGATTAAACCCCTTTCGTTTGAGAAATAAAAGTAAATTGCTTTTGAAAATTGTGCTGTTTCTTCGACATTCCCTATTGCGTGCGTTTGTCAGACCTTAGCTTGTAAGGCAAACAGTTCCAGGATTTTAGTTACATTTTTTCACGTTGATGAAACGAATGAATTATTAGCTAAATGAGAACTCGCTCTTCTGCAGTATAGTGCCCTTTATTCAATGCAGTATATATGGGTGATCACGTATTTGCGTGTCCCGATTGCTATATACATCTACATTACTCTTATATGTAGTTTACACATTGTTCTGTTCCTGCTTATCCCATCAGACGTTTTTCCTGGTCTGCCAAGTTCCCACTTCCAATTTAATTTCTCCCTCGATGTCTCCTCTCAGAATCGGATATTCAAAAATATCTATTTTCCTTCGTCTTACGAGAGAGAGGAACCTGTTCTCTTGCTCTCCCTAAGCGCCAGCGCAATTGTGCTGACCTTGGTCATCCCGCTGACGAAAAACGTAGGGTGTACTGTTTTCCCTAACCATCTGGGCATTGCTGAATTCTCACTACCGCGATTTTCACTCTCCTCGTGAGAAATCCCTTATTAAAATCTAATGTAAGAAAAGGCTATGTGCTCGAATCTCTTCCTGCGATGACGCTGATGTCACGAAATCACGAATAGATCAATAAAGTAATTTCCAAATTTCACGAACAGCCGATTCAGCGAACATCAAGTAATAAGGTTTTCTCCGAACATCGGAAGCATAGCAAGGAGAGGTCATCTCCCTCCCTTATCAAATCCTGGATAAAAACTGCTGAAAGGGTCATCTCAGTGTCTCCCAAAAAATGCCAGCGAGAAGGGAAATTATTAAAACTTATAAGATGATATTAAAGAAGGTTATTGATGCTAACTTTTTCGATTAAATTAATGAGCCCAGGGTATGGTCAGCTGTGCCAAGATAGCACAACTATTGTTCCGGCGATACCGCCGAACCATCTCACTTCCGGAGTTTTAAACAGCCGTGTCCGTTCAACACCTACCCGCTGGTTATGCATTGCGCCTTTTTATTTTTATTTTTTTTTTTTATTGGAGGTTTAACGACCACCGTGAGCAACTCAATGGGCTATAAGCAGTCGCCCGTCCCTAATTTAAGGTCACTGGTTCCAGGGAAAGGAGAGAGCCAGTGCCATAAGACAAACACAACATCCATACCTCACCGGGATTCGAACCCGGACCCCTTTCGGACGAATGATCAGAGGCCATCGCTTAGACCACTGCGCCTCTTTTTTTTTCCATCTACTCTTGGGGCACTTTAACTATGGCAGCCCGAGAAAGACGACGAAGTTCCCCGTTTCCCTGATACTGACATCCATTGCACTGGATCCGATGATCACGTCGTTTCCCAAGGGGGTCAAATCTTGTCTCTAAGGCATTAAAACCACCGTTTTAGCTCTGACTGATAATAGTGAGATTGATCAGAAGTAGAGGATTTTAGGAAGGGTGTGTCAAGGTCTTAAACAACCCTTAGAAATAAGAAGTTAGGAGATTTGGGCTAGAGTGCCCGATAGGAAAGTGTCACGGAAGCGAAGTAGAAAGTGGGAAAAAGACGCCCTTATTTATTACCGGGTGGCCAGTACCCGGGTTCCGACGGCTTAACGTGACCATCCGACGCACGGCGGATATTTAGTGGATCGAGCGTTCGTACCTGACTGGAATCGAACCTGAGGTCTCTACAGCCACAGTCACGAACGTTGCCCACTAGGCTACCCGCGGCCCTAAATAGTGGGATTCAAAAGTCATTGCCGTTTTGAAGAGTCGTCGTGTGTGAAGCAATTACCCGATGCGCATGCGTTATGTAGATAAGAACAACTGGTATCGTCTAGTTCAGAGGTGGGGAACCTTTTCATGTTGGAAGGCCGCATTAAGTTAACTGTAATCTAACAAGATCGCATTCGAGAAACTTCAATTAGATATACTTCAAAATGTACATTATTTGGTAAAAATCTTACTATGTACTAACTTCAAAAAATGAAAACAAATGTTAATTCTAAAGTTAACTAACCTTTTAATGACTTTGTTGTGAGTGCTTTTTGTTGGAAAGCATTTGAATATTTGGTTGCAATATGGATGTCTGCAGTTTTAGCTGATCCTGTAGATGGGTATTCGTAATTTGAGAACTCAAGGGCGTCTTGATTTGGGTTAGGTAGATGAATGTGAAATCGCAGCAATAAGTGGTTGAAAATCAAGAAAGCATTTTTTCGTGCATGTTGCCGAAGGCGTGGGTATTTATTCTATTGCATTTTTCCGTATTTGAATTGGATCTTTCTTAGCGTCAAATAAGGACTTTAAAATGTTATCTTCTGAGAGCTCAATTCCATCTGTAGTTCTTTAGGAGCCATAGAACGAAATCATGAGCGTAGCAGGTGTCAAAATAGCCCTTATGAGTTATTAATGTTTTAATTGTGGCAGTCAGTCGGGGAGCATTATTTCGTTGAATCTGCTTGTACTCTTTGGTACTTTAAATACGGTCACTTTAAGATTAAAATAAAAATAATAAAAGACGAACAAAAACTTTCTAATAAAAATAAAATAATTTGTTCTGAAAAATTTAGATTCACTAAAAAGGCCGCAAGTTCTCCACCCCTGGTCTAGTTAGTATAAATAGCAGCACACGCTTATTGGAAAATATTCTGCTATCAAAAGCTATGGAAGAGAAATACACGATCCGAGTGTTGTTACGGTTTTTCTTTTTAAAAACAATTTATTTGACTGCTGCAGGTGAAGCTAGGGAAGTTTGTGCTGTGGAAGATGAAGGATCGGTGTTTGAAAGAACGGCAAGATTTTGGTTTCAACGATTTAAAAATGGGGACTGCGGCCTTGAACACAAAGCACGTGCTGGAAGACCTTAACCTCCTTGCCTTGGACGGTGAATTCTGAAGCTGTACACCAAGCCGTAGAGTCATATCCGTGCACAAGCACTAGACGACTGTCAAATGAGCTGGGAATACCTCAGCCCTCAATTGTTCCCGAACTGCACCAGCTCGGCAAGACGCACAGAAGCTGTCGACAAGTACCCCATGAACTAACTGCTGCTCAAGCTCAGCGACGACGTGTGCATGTGTGTCACCAATTGCTAGAAAATACCCAGCATGACCGTTTCTTTAGACGAATTGTGACATGTGATGACAATGAATATTTTTCCGGAATCCTGACATGAGAAAACAGTGGTTAGATCCCCAAAAGCCAACCAAATCAGTCCCCAAAAGGGTACGATTTGAGTACACAGCTATGCTATGCATATGATGGAACTTTGAGGGCCCCATTCATTAGAAATTGGTTCCATATGGCCCAGACATTAATGCGCAGCTGTACTGTGGCCTTTTGTAATGCCGCTTTAAGCCGAAAGCATCGTGTTCTGGTGAACCGTAAACGAGTTATCCTCCAACAGGATAATGCTCTTGCTAATCGTGCCTAGTCAACTAAGGAAAAAATACAAGAACTGGGGGTTTTGAGCTAATGCTCCACCCTGCTTAAAGTGCGGATCTTGCGCCTTCGGACTAGCACTTATTCCGGTTTATAGCACATTTTCTACATGAGAAACACTTCTAAAACATCCACGATGTTGAACTTGGGGTCCAAGACTTTTTCGCCTCGAAGCCAAAGAAATTTTCCCATGGGAATTCAAGACATGGCATTACGATGCTGTAGGACCATCGAGCAACGATGGACTCTATTTCGAAGATTTAACTTTGACGTTTACGCATTTATACACGTTTTCATCAACTGTCAGAAAACGGTAATGATTTTTAATCACCCTGGTACTTCACGTGTCACAGATAGCGCTGCACACCTGTACATCTCCGCGCCGGAAAAGACCCAAACGTCAGATACGGGAGCTATAATGTTTTTCTTTGTATATTCTAAAATCTCGTACTTGGATTAATTGATGGTAAGACAATACAGATAATTATACCATAGGTTTTCATGCACTACCACAGGAGAGAGAAACAAACGATGCCCTAACAGGAATGATTAGGTACGACGCATGCGTACCGTACACGTGCTTCTGCAATTCTGTACGAAAGGAAGAACTCCGCTTAATTTGGCCAAGAATAGCATACTCATAGAGCAGGTATTTCTGACAAACCGAAATATTTTTTTTAGCTTGGCTCCTCTCTGTCGTTAAGAAGTTTTGTTTTATTTTCTGATTATTTTGCACAGGAAAATATGAAAGCTTATATGATATTATTGAATTAATTTTTGTTTTCGAAAATGTTGTAATGTACTTTCATTGCTACGCGCGTATAGGTTTGTGGGGACGAGGGGGACTTGTTCCCTCCAACTTTTGGTTTTAGTTCGTCACCCACATACTATGCTTCCGTAAATTTTACAGTTTCGAAAGCTTATTATTCCAAGATTTTAAATTGAAATTCAGAATAATTGATGGCTGAGTTTTTTCCAATAACTAAATGTATCGTTGTGATGGGACTTTTGTCTTCTTTCTAATGTGAGGAATGTAATCGCATGGGTTATGCTGGAGGACGTGGACGTGAATGGGCAGGGCGTGGTCTGAGCTCTGGGCCAACGCCTCTCCGGCACTCTACCTAATCCTCCTTACTTTGTTGTTGTTTTGGGGGTTTAATGACAATCATGAGCTACTCAATGGGGTATAAGCAGTTGCCGGTCCCTAATTTAGGGCCTCTGATTCCAGGGAAGCGAGAGAGCCAGTGCCATAAGACAAACGCCACATGCATGCCTCACCGGGATTCGAACCCGGACGAATGGTTAGAAGCCAGGGCCTAGACCGCTGCGTTTCTTCTTACTTGATCCTAATATCTTATGCTATTTGCAAACTCATAGTGGTCATCCTATCTTAAAGGCTTGGCTCCTCCGTTTCATCATCTTCTAGCACTTACATTAGTGCCGCCCAGGTGGCGCAGTGGTCTAAGCGATGGCCTCAGATCATTCGTCCGAACGGGGTCCGGGTTCGAATCCCGGTGAGGCATGGATGTTGTGTTTGTCTTACGGTACTGGCTCTCTCCCTTCCCTGGAACCAGTGACCCTAAATTAGGGACGGGCGACTGCTTATAGCCCACTGAGTTGCTCAAGGTGGTCGTTAAACCTCCAATCAAAAAAAAAAAAACTTACATTAGTCACAGTGAGAATGAACGCAGGTCGCAGTAATCATTTTTATTCTTTAATGATAAATAATTATATATATATATATATATGATATAAAAACAATTCTTTATTGGAAAATAATCATATACAGTGCATATTGTTTGGGGGTTTAATGACTACCGTCAGCACCTCAATGTTATATAAGCATTCGCCCATCCCTAATTTTGACCCACTGATTCCAGGGAAGGGAGAGGGCCAGTGCCGCAGGGATAAATACACCATCAATGCCTCACTCCGGATTCGAACCCGGACCCATTTGGGCCGAATGGTTAGGTTATATATATATATATATATACTATATATATATAGGCAAATAATCTTTGTGGTTTCACGTTACTTTTTGTGTTCGTTCCTGCTTTCTTCGGTTATTTTCGTTTCCGGCCTTCTTTGTCCAGGCAGGACTAATCATGATTGTACTTATTCTTTTCGGTTTGTTGTCTGTATTTCTGTTTTTTTGGTCTTGTGGCTTTGGGAGCACGACCAAGGGGACATTTGGATTTTGTCCGTCCCTTTCTTCGTTTCAGATAAGATGCTTACGAAAACTGGGTGCTTCCCTGATGACGACCGTTTTAATTTGATTTTAGTGTTGTCTCGGTTCTTTGTTTGTTTTGTGTTTCACCTTTTAAAGTGAGGCGGCTGTGGTGATATTCGGTATTTGTTTCTTGTTTGTATTTTGGGTTCCATTCGGTACGTTAGTAGTGTAATAGGTTCGAGTACTTTTGGGTTCAGGGCTTATTGCAAGTATGTGGGAATTGTTTTGTTTTTTTTTGTTTTTTTTTTTTGGTGGCATGTATTGTGTGTTTCGTTTGGGTGTTTGTGGGTTTCTTTGGTCTGTTTTAATTATTAATTGCCTGTATAGCCTTTCCGCCCGGATTGCTGCTTTGCGCATCAGGTGGTTCAGGGCTTTTTTATAATTTGTATTGAAGTGCTTTAGCTTTCTTATTAGTGTTCTTATATATATATAAGAACAATTCGCAACATGCGTCGCCCGCGAGAGGACATGCAAACGATTGGCATTGCAGGGCATATGCAAATCATGTGCACCCGGCACGCCACTGAGAAGCACTATAAGAAGGGTGCACAGAAGGCGGGGTGTAAGTAGTGGAAGTGTGTTGTGCTGCCGGAGCTGTGCGTGGAAGTTTCCTGATGCCTTGTCGCAGAATACGGCAGTCATTCCAGCACGTTTCGGAGTTCGACAGAGGACGAATAGTGGCTTATCGCGACAGCGGTTTTTCGTACCAAGACATCGGCGCCCGTGTGGGACGACATCCAGCCACAGTGAGGCGAGTATGGATTCGGTGGGTGCAGGAGGGACGGACGGGTTGACGTGGGCAATTGCCGCAGCTGCGGCAAACCACCGAACGAGAGGACTGGCATGTTGTGCGGCGGGCATTGACGGCTTGCAACGCCACATCACGATCGTTAGCGCAGGAACTAGGGTGTGTTGCGCAACAACCTGTGTCAGCACGTACCGTTCGACGTCGTCTGCAGGAGCGGGGACTTGTCGCACGGCACCCATTGCTTTGATTACCATTGACGTTACACCACCGGCGAGTGCAGTGGCCGTGGGCCGTTCAACGCCGCAGCTGGACTACGGAATGGCACGACATTGTCTTCTCCGACGAATCCAGCTTCTGCCTGCAACACCACGGTGGTCGGATCCGCGTGTAGCGGCAACGCAGCGAGAGACTGTATGACGCATGCATTATGCATCGCCATACCGGTCCGTCGCCTGGCGTTATGGTTTAGGGCGCAATTGGATATGACACCCGCACCCCTCTGGTACGCATCGCCGGTAAACTCAACAGCCACCGCTACATCTCCGACGTTTTGGAGCCCGCTCATCCACACGCTGTTGTCCACGGCATTTGGTCCTTGCAGGGATGGTTTTACCTGATTCGATGTACTCACGGTGCACCCGTGACACAGTGGCTCGTGAAAATCACAGTGCCTGCACGACTTCCGAGACGGAGTGACCCATTCGTCGGGAAATAATACAAACTGTTAAAACTGATAGTATACACACTGCACTGACAATGGGGATGAATAACAGATGCTGCAAACAAAGCTTATTGTAAAGCATAGTACGACATGAAGATTAACAATACTAATGATAAGATCACAATGATATGTACACTGAAAACGAGAAAATAACTGGGGTATTACAGCACATGCTGTAGCACGATCACACGATATACATGGAAACAAGTCGTAGAGTGGAGGAGGGGCACCAGGGTGCCACGGAACACAGCAAAGGAGGTGTAGAATGTCCTATGGTACTGATAGGTGTAGCAGTTCAATATCAACCGCAAACCATGGAGCGACCGGCGCCCAGGTAGCATAAAAGGTGGGTTCTCGATGACTGGAAGAAGCCGACTGATACTCCAGGCGTAGTCGGGATAGCAAGCGATCTCGGAAATGGCACAAAAGTGCTGCGCTGACCTGGTGTAAAGAGACCGGCGATTAGACGCTGCGGATTTATTGAAGGTACACGTAAATAACGTGTTTACCCAGCACGAAAAGATAGGCACATACTGACGAAAGTGGCGTAGGTGGATGAGCCCGCAGAAGAAGATGTTTGTAGACAGTGAACGGAAGATCTTTAGAACAAGAGCGACTGGCAATCCGGAAAGCCGGGTGGAGGAGAGGCATCAGGATGGGACAGTAAAGGTAGACGTGAAAAACGTCTGCCTCCTGTGCGCAGAAGGAGCACAGAGGGGAGGACAGAATGGACATGCGAAAGAGAAAATACGGGACAGGGAGGCGATTATGCAGAAAGAGCCAGTGGGTATCAATTTCAAGAGGGGCGGATAAGGGTGAGCGGGCAGCGGCCCAGACAAGAGGAAGAGAAGCAGGGGGAACCTCGAGAATATAAAGCGGTGAAGGAGTGGTAAGGTGCACTAGAAAACGATAAAGAGATTTAGAGGCGGGAGGAAGAACCGAGTCGGAGGAAAAACGGCAGCGGAAGAGGGGCAGAAAAGACAGAGACGAGACCGGAGGGGGATTTAACATCAGGGAAAAGTGAAAGAAGTGCAGTAAGCAGGGAGTCATAGACCAAACGAGCGGAGGGGGACGAGAGAATAGCAGGGAGGAACTCGGATCTATCCTGACGCCAGAGAAAGGGCGTCAGGATAGATCCGAGTTAGTGAGGCCTTGTACGGTTACCACTCTTGCTCGGAGCCAGGAGGGGAATGAAAAGCAGGGGAGAGGGGGATGAACAAGAGGCTGAACAAGAGAGGTTCAGAACGAAGCTCTAGAGTTGAAAAGGGAGGAGAGCGAATGAGGGGGAGAGAGCGAATGTGAGTGAGGGCTTCAGAATACGCAGGTGGGAGTTTAGAGGGGGAGGGAAGGACAGCAATCCATGAGAACCAAAGAAAGAAAGGGAAAATGTGAGTTACGCAAGGAGGCAAGAACGTCACATACCTGAACTGCGAAAGCCACTGGAGCCGTGAAAAGGTGAATGAAGTTGATCACTCGGCTTGCTTTGTTGCACAACGGGACATCCGGTAGGCCAGCACCGCCATATGAGAGAGGAGCACAGAGCTTGTTGACGTTAATCCAGTGATGACGCGCCCACATGACTCGAGTAAGGCAGCGTGCAATCTCCTGGAGACAGAAAAGCGAGGTCGTAGATGCAATCCAAGAATGCTTGCAGATGGACAGAAGGTATGTCCTGGTGAGATTTGCACGCTGGTAGTAGGACGTACAGAACTGCGCACGACACCAGTACGCAGCTGTGCGGAGGAGGCGAGGATGGAGTTCCGTGCGAGTTGCACTGGATGTAGCTTGTGGTGCGCCTAAGTGCACACCCAGGAAGCGTTGGGTAGTGGATGACCATGTGGCCCCTCGTGGAGCATCCATGAGATTGGATAACGACCCGCACCATAATCCGGTGGCCTTAGACGTATTCAGTTCAGCTGCAGAACATGAAGCATATGCGGAGGACAAACGATGAAGCAGTTTGAACTGTGAGTCGCTACGAATGCAGACGGTAATGGCATCTGCATAGGCAGAGTAAATGACTGAGTGATGCCGTGTGCTGGCAACTGGTGGTGGAAGTTTTCCAGGAAAGATGTTAGCAGAGAGCGTTTGAAAGGGCTCGACGGCAATCGCAAACAGTTGACCAGAAAGCGGGCAGCCCTGACGAACTCCCCGCTTGAAGGGAACAGGTGCTGTGAGAAAAGATGCCGTCTTGACATGGAAAACGGCGTCCCGGTAGAGGGAGAAAAGAACAGAGGCAAAATGTGGAGGAAAGCCAAAGTGCAGCAGGGTTTGTGGTAAATAGGCGTGTGAAATATTATCAAAAGCGGAACGGAGGTCTAAGGAAAGGAGAGCAAGAGGTTCAGAATGAGTCTTGGCAAGATGAATGAGATCGCGAAGAAGTTGAACATTGGAGGAAAGAGAACGGCTAGGAACAGTATAGGTTTGGGAGTCAGCAAGGATGTGAGGAAGGACAGAGTTTAGTCGATGGGAAAGAAGCTTAGTAAAGAGTTTATAATCTTGATTGAGAAGAGAAATGGGGCGCCAATTTTCAAGTCAAGAGGGTCACCTTTCTTGGGAAATAGGACCTCATGTGCGTCCTTGAAACTCCTCGGCAGGGGAGACCAGTTAAATGCAGTAGAAAAATCGGAGAGGAGAAAAGGCAACAGAAGAGGCAAGAATGCACGATAAAAAGGAAAGAGAGGCCGTCCGGACCCGGAGCGGCATGGGGGTTAAGGGAAGAAAAGGTGTCGGACACCTCCATGGATGTGGGTGAGAGAGACAGGGTGTGAGCAAAATGAGACGGAACTTGAGGCAGGTTATTGAGAAGATGGGAGAGAGCAGAGGGAGAAAGGGGAGGCGTTTCACTGAACTTGGTGGTATAGAACTGACGAACGGGAGAGCAAATCGCTGCCGATTGCTCTCACGTTCGTCAGTTATGGTGACTCAGAGATGGTGACGTTGAGAACATATCCACAGGCTTTTGGTGACTCCACCCTTTCAGCGGAATCCAGAAAAGTGACCTTTATGCCGGTGTTCTCTTGATAAAGGCGGCATAATTTGTTGTATACATGTATTTTTAATTAGTCTTAGGGCCTTGACGGCCAGGCACTGTCTTCATGGGGTAAATAGTATTTTCTGTTTGGGGTTTGATTTTGGCTTAGTTTATTTAATTAAATTTCTTATTTTTTTTTTTAGGTTTCGGTGTTCGTGTTGTTTTGAATGATAATTTTAGTATATATCATCATCAACATCATCATCATTGTCACACATTATCAATCCACTGCTGGACGAAGATCTCTCTAAGTTTCTTCCACAACGTATAACGGCGTAAATTTCTCCGTCATTTTTATCCGCGCCGGGGTTCGAACCCGGGTCCACTCATTCCGGAATAAGTTGCTCTACCAATTAAGCTACGCGGACATTGATTCTAATTGCTATCTGCCTTTATGTTGTGTGCGTCCTTCTGGCAGGTACGTCACATCTCCTGGTACGTTACATCATCTCCCCCTTCTTTTTCTTCTTTTTTTTTTTTTTTTCTTTCGAAGTGCTGCTCATATTTTTCCTATCTCGCGGTGTGGAAATAACATCACACCAATGCGAGATTTTGAACGGTCGGGTCATCCGGATAGTTCGGGCGCCATTATAACGGCGTAAATTTCTCCGTCATTTTTATCCGCGCCGGGGTTCGAACCTGGCTCCACTCATTCCGGAATAAGTTGCTCTACCAATTAAGCTACGCGGACATGTGTTCTGATTCCTATCTGCCTTTATGTTGTGTGCGTCCTTCTGGCAGGTACGTCACATCTCCTGGTACGTTACAAACGGTCTGTCTTGTGCCAGTCTCCTCCATGTTACTCCCGCATACTTTCGAATTTCATCCACCCATCTTCCATGTGGTCTTCTTCTGGGTCTTTTCCTGTCCCTTGGAATCCAATCTAAAATTTCGACTGTCCATCGATGGTCTGTCCTTCTGTCAGTATGTCCAGCCCATTGCCATTTCAGAGATTTAACTCTGATCATGAAGTCTTCCACTCTTATCATTTTTCGGATCCACGAGTTCCTCTTCTTATCTCTCCTGGTTACACCAAGCATGCACCTCTCCATGCTTGTTTGAGTTGTCTGTAGCCTTTGTATGTCTCTTTTATTTAAGGTCCACATCTCTGCACCATACGTAAGCACTGGACAGATGCATTGATCAAACACTTTTCTTTTAAGACATAATGGCATATTGCTCTTGAAAATTATGCTGTCTCCAGGCAAGTTTTATACGCCGATTAATTTCTTCATCAATGTGACCCTCACTTGATATCTGCTGTATAAGATAAACGCATGCATCTGTTATCTCCAGCTTTTCTTCATCAATCGATAAAACTTCATTTCTTGTAAAAGCATTGTACACCACTTTTGTCTTCTGAAAGTTCATTTTTAATCCCTCTTCTTTACTCTTGTCAGCAAGTTCCTGGATCATAGTATGCAGCTCTGATGGGGTAGTTGCAAAAATGACTACATCATCAGCAAAACGAAGGTGAGTTAGATAATCTCCATTAATCTTTATCCCTTTGTTTTCCCAGTTCAGTGATTGAAAGACATTTTCCAATGTGGCATTAAACAGCTTGGGAGATATGGTGTCACCTTGTCTCACTCCCTTTCCAATTTTTATGTGTGTTGTATTTTCAAATAGCCAAATCTTTGCACTTGCATTTTCATAGATGTTATTAATAATATTAATGAATGCATCTTCAATACCGCAGGATTTCAAAGCCGTTGTAACTGCTGATGGTTTCACCGAATCAAAGGCCTTTTCATAATCAATAAAAGCCATGCACAATGGAAGTTCATATTCCCTCGCTCTTTCAATTAGTTCTCTCAGTACGTGGACATGATCTATTGTGCTGTAGCCACTCCTGAATCCAGCTTGTTCTCTCGGTTGAGCCATGTCCAGTGTCACCTTTAAGCGGTGTGAAAGAACTTTAGTGAAGATTTTATAAACCACTGATAGGAGGCTGATAGGTCTGTAGTTCCTGAGATCCTCAATGTCACCTTTTTTATGTAGCAGAATCATTGTAGCGTTGTTCCAATCCTCAGGAATCTTCCCTTCATTAAGGCATCGAGTGAAAATTTGGGCGAGTATTGTTTCGATTTCTCCACTTGCTTCTTGTATGATGTCTACAGTAATTCCATCTTCTCCTGGAGCTTTTCCCCGCTTCATGTTCTTGATTGCATGTGCAACTTCTGCTGGGAGGACTGGAAGAACTCTAGTACCTTTCATGATGTCCGGAGTACATGTATCATCCCTTTCATATAATTTGGAGTAGAAATCTTTAACTCTTGTTAAAATTTCGCCTCTATTTCTTGTTACAGAACCATCTTCTTTTCTCAGTGCCATAATCTGTTTTCTTCCCTTACTGAGATGTCCCTTTGCTATATTTAGGCTTTGGTTGTTTTCAATTGCTTTCCTCACTAGTGCACAGTTGAATTTCGTACGTCTTCAGTGATACTTTTTTGTACTGTCTTGCATTGCTCTATATATTCCACTTTGGAAGTCCCATCTTCTTTAGTTGTCCTCATCTCTCTTCTCTTTTGCATCTACATTTTGGTTTTTCCTGATAATTTGTTCAATAGCAACTTGTTCTTAGACCCAGCTAATCTTGTTGCTGTTTCCATAAGAGCTTTGGTTACTTTTCTGTTAACTTCAGAGATGTCCACTTCTCCTGATGTTAGACCTTCTAGAGCAGAAATCTGTTGCTCAGTTCCAATTTGAAGGTATTATGATGCTTTTTAAGGTTGGTCACGTCAATACACTTTGTTTGTTTTATGAGCTTGCCACGCTCGAGTTTAGCATTGAGGTGCATCTTATATCTTACCATTATATGGTCACTACCTGTGTTGAACTTGTTCAGCACACTGCAGTCTTCCATGACAAATTTCTTGTTACACATAATAAAATCAATTTCACTTGTCCATCCATTGGGATGTCTCCATATCCATTTCCTTTGCGGCTTTTTCTTGAAAAAGGAGTTCCTTCTGCCTCTGCAAACTCTTCGAGAGTATTTCCACGCTGGTTCCTATTGCCGTGACCGAGTTTACCTACTGAAGTTTCATTGTGTTGCCGTTGCCCTATTTTTGCATTGAAATCTCTCATAATTATCTTCAAGTGCTGCTTGCCTTTATTATTTATATGACGAATTTCCTCATAAAATTCTTCAATTTCTTCTGCAGGATGACTTGTGGTGGGTGCATAAGTTTGAATAATCTGAGCCTGGTATCTTCTCGAGAGTTGGATAGCGAGTCGTGCAGCTCTGTCAGAGGAACTTTCAACTTCTACAAATTTATCCTTCAGTTTCTTGTTTATTATAAATCCAACGCCACTAGTTCTGCCAGTATCTGTCCCACGATAGTAGAAGAGATCTCCACTTTTCAGTTCAATGAGATCTCCTTTTCTCCTTACCTCACTTAGCCCGACGATGTACAATTTGATCCTTTGTAGTTTCTCTTCCAATTCAAGAAGTCTTGAATCAGAAGATAGGGAGCGTTCATTGTAAGTAGCCAAGGTCAGCATCAAGTGACAGTGTAGTCCGGTCCTCCGGTGATTCTTAGCACCCTCTGCCTTCATGTCGCACTGGCCGCTGTCTTGGCCAGGTACATTCCAGCTGCCGGAGACTGAGGGCCAAGATTTAAGTTGTGGAGTCATTTTGGAGGGGTTTTGCCATAACTCACCACGCTGGCCAAGCGGGTTGGTGAGTGTGGGATAGCATTTCCTCTAATCCCGATGGTATAGTTATACCGCTATTGGCGGTCGACAGAGCCCCTTTAGTAGGAACAGGATGCACCACGAGAAGGCGGGGTTGACATTTTTCAAGGAGAGGCTGCGATGTTGGGCACTACATATATACTCTGGCGGAAAGTGAAAAAAGAACACCACGAAGGAGACGTCTGATACCAACGAAATTTATACAGCATAATAACGGAATACAGAGGATGACGTGATCAAAACATTATGGTAAAATACAGCTGCATTTGCTGGTAAACTGAAAAATAACATTTCCATGTAGCATGGTTAGTACGAGGTTGAACCGCCATGAACTGCGTCACACTGTGTAATTCTGGCATGGAGTCTGTCGTACAGATGTTGGATGTACGTTTGGGATATTGAGTTCCAACCATCCTCAACCCGGACGTGTAAATCGGGGATGGTCGTGGCTCGCCGTGGAGACCGGATAAGCCGTTGTCCCATAAAATCCCACACGTGCTCAATGGGGGACAAATCCGGTGAACGTGCAGGCCATGGAAGTTGTCTCACACCCTGAAGTGCATGTTGCGTTGCACGTGCCGTGTGTGGGCGTGCGTTATCTTGCTGGAAAACACCACGATGTACCGACCTTACAAATGGCACAACAACGGGCTGAATTATGTTGTTGGTGTAGGAGGTGCTGTTTAGCGTACCCGGTACAAGCACTAGTTGTGTACGGGAGCGATAGCTGATCGCTCCCCACACCAGGAGACCAGGTGTAGGCCCTGTGTGTCGCTGATGGATGTAGGAAGGGTGGAGACGCTCCCCTGTGCGTCTGCGAACACGCATACGGCCATCGGAGGCTCCCAAGTAGAATTTGTTTTCATCGCTGAACACGACAGATTGCCATTGCGTTCTCCAGTGCAGACGTTGGCGACACCACTGCAGCCGTTCCTGACGGTGGGCTGGAGTCAAAGGTACACATGCACGTAGTCCTGCATCCAGTAGACGGTTGCGGATTGTTTGCACAGTCACCGCAGGTGCAACGGCAGCTTGGATTTGCGTCGCAGTGGATGTTCTGCTTGACAACGCCGCTCTTCTTATGCGTCGATTGGTCCGCTCATCAGTCCGTCTGTGACTCCCGGTTCCACGTCTTCTCGTGTGGAAATGTTCCTCGGACCATCTACGCCACCATCGTACAACCACCGATACTTCCCGCCCAATTCGCTCCGCAATGCGACGATACGACCACCCGGCCTCGCGGAGTCCGACTAGACGACTTCGCTCAAAGTCCGATAACTGCTGAAATCGAACACGTCTTCCATGTCCAGGCATTGCAGCTTCTTCAGGGTCATCGCACGTGTCCGTACGCCGACGACTGATTACATTCACTTCGCCGTACTCCTTAAATACCACGGACGATAATTTGCATATTATGCCGTGCTGTGGCGTAAGTGCTCACCGGTTGGTCCCGAAATTAACATCACACCTACGTAAACTCGACCCCATTAACATATGTAAATTTCATGATCGTCCGCCAAGTCTTTCTTGGTGTTCTTTTTTCACTTTCCGCCAGTGTATATACACTGCTGGACAATTGCTAAGTACGGATCATAAACGGCTATATAGCGCATAAAAAAGTAAGTGTGGTTGGATGCCAAGTGAAATAAAATAATGTCAGAATGCCAGGACATTACAAGAAAGACAATTTATTGTGCTCTGAAATCCAGAAGGCTTTGGAGCGTGTTCAAGGGACAAACATGCCATTTTGTGCAGAATACGTAAACGTGAAAAAAATGCAATTACCGTCCGCAGGCGTTCCGGCGTAAGATGTCAATACGGGATATGGCCACCATGGAGGGCGATGCAAGATTCCACACGTCGTGTCATGCTTTGCACAACATTATCAAGCAGCTGTTGGGGTAATTTATCCCATTCCTCTGTCAGTGCACGGATGAGGGTGTCCTTGTTTATTGGAGGGCATTGGCGACCAGCAAGACTCCTTCCCAAAGCATCCCACACATTTTCAATGGGATTCAGATCTGGAGAACGTGCTGGCCATACGAGACGTTGAATATCCTTGCTCTCAAGACACTCCTGGACAGCGACTGTTCGATGACATGTTGCGTTGTCGTCCATGAAAATGAATCTATCACCGACAGCACCACGGAACATGCGAACATGAGGTAGCAGAACATCATTAATGTATCGTTGGCCAGTCATAGTCCCAGTTGGAATCACATAGAGGTTCGTACGGCCATTGATCATGATGCCAGCCCATACCATGACACTACATGTCGGATATCGGTCCCTTTCCTGTATGTTTGCTGGACAATATGTAGTACCACTATCACGCTAGATCAGTTGTCGTCGACAATCAGACGATAGACTGTATCTACTCTCATCTGAGAAGAGGACAGCAGACCAGTTGTTATCAGTCCAATTGCGATGTTGATGGCACCATTGCAAACGGGCGGTACGGTGACGTCTGGACGATGGGATGCACACAACAGGACGGCGGGCGTATAGTCCTCCTTCATGCAAATGTCTGGCGACAGTTTTTCGGGAGATCCGCTTGCCAGTAGCAGCCATAAACTGATGTGCTACCTCACTAGCTGTGCTGCGCCGGTGTCTTTTTGTTGATAGCACTATGTACCGATCTTCTGCAGGTGCCGTACTGCAAACACGACCTTCCCCGTGACGTTTGCTACACACTCCATTTGTTTGAAATTATTTCCAAAGATTTGAATCAACACTGTGGCTGACGTCGAACTCCCTGGCAACATCTGTTATTTTTCGCCCTTCTTCAATCTTGCCAATAATACGGCCACGCGTAAAATCATCTAGGTGATGTCGGGAAGACATACTGAAAATTGCACGTTCGTCAATTGATTCTTTCCCATTACGACCACCTACCTTGTAAGCACCCCCTTCATCCCGCGAAACAGTGGCCACTCGGCGAGGCATCGATTCGATGAGGTGGCGATAGGTATCCTGGGGTAACTGGAACCATAATATCAACAGCAGGTCTTCCAGTTTCTATACGTTTTGTGGTGGTGGTGATATAGGCGGAACCCGTTTTTTCAAGTCGAACCACAAATGTTCGATTGGGTTCATGTCAGGTGAATTTGGAAGCCAGGGCATTAACAGAAAGTCACCAGCATGTTCCTCGAACCCCTTGACGATTCTGGCAGTGTGGCATGGCGCATTATCCTGTTGGTAATGGCCATCAACAGCAAGGAACACAGTTGCCATGAATGGGTGAACTTGGTCTGCAACGATGTTCATGACAGCTGTCAGGGATTGTGCTATTGGGGTAATAGGGCCTGAAGTGTCCCAAGAAAACATCGCCCACAGCATAACACCATCCCCGCCGGCCTGTTTCCGTCCAAGAGTGCATCCAGGTGCAATAGCCTCCGTTGGTAATCGGCGTATCAGCGCTCGGCCGTCTACGTGACGTACCAGGAATCTTGATTCGTCAGATCAGGCTACTTTCTTCCAATCGTCCACAGTCAAATCTGAATTATCTTGGACCCACTTCATGTGTTGTTGGTGATTACGTGCAGTGAGAATGGGGAGCCGAATGGGTATTCTGCTACGCAGGCCCATGCGCAGAACGCTGCGATGAACTGTGTGCTGTGACACATTGTCCTGATCACCACTGTTGTAGATGTGGGTGATTTGTCGCAGTGTGGCCCTGTGGTCGCTGTGAACAATGCGTGTGACGTATACTCTAATTTCACTTTAATTTTTAGTTCCTTTTTCTATGTAAATTTAAGTTTGTTCTCTTTAGCACCTTTCAACCTTAATGTAATATCTTCTGTCTTGCACGAATACGGTGGGCAACACTTGAGGTCTGTGATAGCGACATATGCTTGTTGCGATAAGAACAAGACGAGAGAGATATAATGGATGTGCAGCAGCTGTGTGAGGGTAGATAATGGATTTACGACGAGATAATTAAAGTGAATCACGCTAAAGCATTTGGAGGTTGTATCGTACTGATTCTGCATAAGTAACAAGTGGATTTAGTGTTGTGAAAATTGTAATTACCAGTCTACGACTAATGTTGTGTGGATCTTTCACCTTGTATACGGAGCGTTTACCGAAATAAAAGAAAGAACTGTAAGTAACTACTTCTTGAACTTTATCTGAGTGACTCCTGTTTCAATGTAGGTGAAGTTTTTGAGAACTGATACACGTAGTGCTTAGTAAGTCAGATACACACAAACGCTACATGCGCGATAGTCTCCGCCCCCCCCTGGCGTTAATGAGCTGCGGATGACACAAGGCTGGACGACGGCGACGGTTCGGCGTTTGGCCATCTGTGCACCACTTTTGATACGTACTCACTACAGCGGCACGTGAACAACATACAAGCCGCGCCGTTTCCGAGATCGCAGTTCCGAGGCGCCGTGCCGACACAAATTGTCCTTTATCAAATTCCGACAAATCGGCAGATTTTTCCCATTCTGACTCCAAACACTCTACTAACCGAAAGCCAGTCCTCCGGTTGCATATATACTGCTCTGTGAACTTCACCTGCGCCACCGTTCGGTCTCCCTGCGAACTCATTTCTCTAGGCTGGGGATGGTCATAATGTAGTGGTTCATCGGTGTGTGTATCTATACACTGACGAAAAAAAAATCCCAACACCAAGAAGGGGTTGTGTTAGATAAACAACAGTTGGTAGGCGGTGAGAGTACATCTGTAAGATGACGTCTATGCAAATTTGGGGCTAGTAGCGCCCCTCCGAACATGCAAAGCAGGTTTGCTGTAAATACGCGCTGTAACGTTCGTGAGCGTTAGTTATCTTTGAGATTCGACGTAGTGTGTTGATGTTAGTCAAGAATGTCTTTAAGAAGACGAAGAAGCCATTATCAACAGCTCACGGAGTTTGAACGAGGTCGTGTAATAGGGCTACGAGAAGGTGGATTTTCTTTCCGCAATATTGCAGAACGACTTGGCAGGAATGTAGCCACTGTGCATGATTGTTGGCAGCGGTGGTCAAGGGAAGGTACTGCCTCAAGAAGACCGGGTTCCGACCGGCCACATGGCACTACTGAGAGGGAAGACCGCCGTGTACGGCGTATGGCCGTGGCGCATCGTACCGCGTCTGCGGCAGCAATTCGAGCTGCAGTTGTCACCACAGTAACACAACGAACTGTTACAAATCGGTTACTTGAAGCACAGCTCCGAGCCAGACGCCCTGTAGCGTGCATTCCACTTACTACAAACCACTGCCGTTTGCGACGTCAGTGGTGTCAAGCTAGAGCTCATTGGAGGACGGAGTGGAGATCTGTTGTGTTTTCTGATGAAAGCCGGTTCTGCCTGGGTGCCAGTGATGGCCGTGTGTTGGTTAGAAGAAGGCCAGGTGAGCGCCTGCAACCAACCTGTCTGCGGTCGAGACACACTGGACCTACACCTGGAGTTATGGCCTGGGGAGCAATTTCCTATGACAGCAGGAGCACTCTCGTGGTTATCCCACGCACCCTGACGGCACAGTTGTACGTCGGTCTGGTGATTCAACCTGTTGTGCTGCCATTCATGAACAGCATTCCAGGAGGTGTTTTCCAACAGGATAACGCTCGCCCGCATACCGCTGTTGTAACCCAACATGCTCTACAGAGTGTCGACATATTGCCGTGGCCTGCTAGATCACCAGATCTTTCACCAATCGAGCACGTATGGGACATCATTGGACGACAACTCCAGCTTCACCCCCAACCAGCATTAACCGTCCCTGTATTGACCGACCGAGTGCAACAGGCATGGAACTCCATCCCACAAACTGACATCCAGCACCTGTACGACACAATGCATGAACGTTTGCATGCTTGCATTCAACATTCTGGCGATTACACCGGTTATTAATGTACCAGCATTTCACATTTAAAATGGCTCTTCTCGCGCTTACAATATGCTGTGATCTTGAAACCTTAATCGATTAAATATGTTACCTATACAAATGTATTGCCGGCATTTCCTTCCTCTACAACTATTTTTTTCGTGGTGTTGGGATTTTTTTTCCTTCAGTGTATATATATATAATATATAATATATTGGAAGCACTGCTGTCCGCCTGTTTATGTAGGCCATAAACAGGAGGACAGCAGTGCTTCCCAACAGTGTATATCAATCGACAAACATGGGTAAACGTGGTGATTTGAGTGGCTTTAATTATGGACGCAGTGTCGGCACAAGACAGATGAGTCATTCTATCTGCAAAGTAATAAGAAGACTAAGGTCCCCGAGGGCAACCGTATCAAGAGTGTACCGCGAGTATATTATCGTCGGATGTACTAGCGTCCAGGCCGACCGCACGCCATTAATGACCGAGGTCGACGTAGACAATTCAGGCTCGTACAGACCGACCAAATCACATCCAGGTTAAATGTCGGAGGCCCAAGTAGCTCAGCGAGTGAACGGTACAGCGCACGCTGCCTACCCTGGGCTGCGGTAGCCGACGCCCTGCTCGTGTGCCACTGTTGATCGCTCGTTGTTGGAGGTTTCGCCTCACTTGGTACCGGCAACATCAAAACTGGACATCTGGAGAGTGACGCAGCTTTGTGTGATACGATGAATCTCGTTTTCATCTGTACCGAGCTGACGGGAGGGTGCGGGTGTGGCGTTGACAGCATGAGGCCATGGCCCCGTCTTACCAGCCAGATAGGCTCTGTGATGGTTTGGGGAGCCTTTTCATGGGACACATTATAGGTTCGTTAATGTGTCTAAAGAGGTCCTTAACCGCTGCAGGCAACCATTATGTGCTGGCTGATCACCTACACGCTTTCATGTTCTGCGCGCCCTCTAAGGCCGATGGTCTGTTTGAGCAGAACAACGCGCCAGCCCACCTGGCCACAACTACTCAGGCATGGCTCGAGGAACATTCATCTGAGTTTGGAAGCATCCAGTAGCCCGCAAAGTCCTCGGATTTAAACCCTGTGGAAGCTCTCTGGGTTGCCGCGGAGCGGAACATCAGATCCGTGGATCCTGGACCCACGTCTCAGGCTGAGCTGTGGACAATGTTGCAACAGGCACGGTTGGTTTTACCTCCAGAAACCCTCCGCCATCTGGTGGGGTTGATGCGTTGGCGTGTACAGTCTGTTATTCGCGCTGAACGAGAACCAACACGTTATTAGACAAATATATATATAATGTTTTGTCCATTGTGTGTGTACACTGTATATATATATACGATTTACTCTAAATATTTTGTTTAATCAATAAAAACTCTCCCGTCACTTAAATGTTAGGACACATCTACGCCTACGTTCATAATACATTTTTAAAATTTCGTTTTGTGTTTCACTGGCTAAATTTATTTATTTTTTAATTTAACCAGGGTATTTGGACAATGTTGTTTGCAGTTTGGTAATGCGTTTCTAATTTGATCAAAGAGAAAGTGTCTTTCTGGAATTGATATGATGTCTGTGATTTTTGATGAATGCGTCTCAAAAATATCTCACATTGTAACGATTCACCCAGAAAATTTTAAAATTTATGTGAGATCTTTTTGGTTAAATTCCTGAGTACTGACCAAATCAGGTGACAGAACAATTGTTATAAACATCGTTTTGGCATATAAATTCGAATGAAAAATGGATATAAAAGTCCGTCAAAAATTTGCACGAAATCCACTGCACTGTGGCGTGTGACGCGAAATGTGTTTGCCTCAAATAATAAAATATGTACCACGGCAGAACTGGATTTAAAAATTGAAACAATCATTTTTGGTGAACTCTTTTACGCATACACTGACGGGAAAAAAATCCCAACACCACGAAATAATAGTTGTAGAAGAATGAAATGGCGGCAATACATTTGTATAGGTAACATTTAATCGATTAAGGTTTCAAGATCACAGCTTATTGTAAGAGAGAGAAGAGCCATTTTAAATGTGAAATGCTAGTACATTAATAACCGGTGTAACCGCCAGAATGTTGAATGCAAGCACGCAAACGTTCATGCATTGTGTCGTACAGGTGCTGGATGTCAGTTTGTGGGATGGAGTTCCATGCCTGTTGCACTTGGTCGGTCAATACAGGGACGGTTAATGCTGGTTGGGGGTGACGCTGGAGTTGTCGTCCAATGATGTCCCATACGTGCTCGATTGGTGAAAGATCTGGTGATCTAGCAGGCCACGGCAACATGTCGACACTCTGTAGAACATGTTGGGTTACAACAGCGGTATGCGGGCGAGCGTTATCCTGTTGGAAAACACCTCCTGGAATGCTGTTCATGAATGGTAGCACAACAGGTTGAATCACCAGACCGACGTACAACTGTGCCGTCAGGGTGCGTGGGATAACCACGAGAGTGCTCCTGCTGTCATAGGAAATTGCTCCCCAGACCATAACTCCAGGTGTAGGTCCAGTGTGTCTCGGCCGCAGACAGGTTGGTTGCAGGCGCTCACCTGGCCTCCTTTTAACCAACACACGGCCATCACTGGCACCCAGGCAGAACCGCCTTTCATCAGAAAACACAACAGATCTCTACTCCGTCCTCCAATGAGCTCTAGCTTGACACCACTGACGTCGCAAACGGCAGTGGTTTGGAGTAAGTGAAATGCACGCTACAGGGCGTCCGGCTCGGAGCTGTCCTTCAAGTAACCGATTTGTAACAGTTCGTTGTGTCACTGTGGTGGCAACTGCAGCTCGAATTGCTGCCGCAGACGCGGTACGATGCGCCACGGCCATACGCCGTACACTGCGGTCTTCCCTCTCAGTAGTGCCATGTGGCCGGCCGGAACCCGGTCTTCTTGAGGCAGTACCTTCCCTTGACCACCGCTGCCAACAATCATGCACAGTGGCTACATTCCTGCCAAGTCGTTCTGCAATATTCCGGAAAGAAAATCCACCTTCTCGTAGCCCTATTACACGACCTCGTTCAAACTCCGTGAGCTGTTGATAATGGCTTCTTCGTCTTCTTAAAGGCATTCTTGACTAACATCAACACACTACGTCGAATCTCAACGATAACTAACGCTAACGAACGTTACAGCGCGTATTTACAGCAAACCTGCTTTGCATGTTCCGAGGGGCGCTACTAGCACCACACGTATGCGCCGAGTGCGAAATTTGCATAGACGTCATCTTACAGATGTACTCTCACCGCCAACCAACTGTCGTTTATCTAACACAACCCCTTCTTGGTGTTGGGATTTTTTTCCGTCAGTGTATATAGTTCAGTAGGCACAGGACAAACATGAATTAACGTTTAAGAGAGAATTATCCTTTACAATCCCTTCTCACGATTTTCAGATCCTTTAAGATCATTCTCATTTTGACAAAACCAGCTTCATGAAGATTTTATTTGGAATTCAGAATTAACTCATCAGCAAAATTTCAGAAAATAGTAGAACTATACCAGAAATTCGATTTATTGGCGTAAGAATATATACATGAGCGTTTCCAAGCTTTCGCACATCAACCAGATGGATTTTTCAAGGAAGTTAGACAGAAACTGCAATCTGAATAATAGAACGCTTTAACAATTTGAACGCTGGGACTTGACTTGACAATAGTTACGACGTCATATTCGTTTAAAGATACGAGGTATCACGTTGGTTGTGCACGCTGTACCCTGGTAGGGAGACGGCGTTACTTGAAGAACTGGCTCCAAATCCGTGGCAACTCGAGTGAGACGCTGTCATTGCAAGTATTATTGTTGGTAATGATCTCTAAGATTTCCCGAATGGCTGTACATTTAGGGGTAGAGCAGGTAGCTAATGTCTTTATATCATCCCACATAGGAGTAGCGGGCTTGAATTTGACTTCTCTGGATAGGGCAGTGGTTAGTTTACCGAATTTTGTGTCCCTTTTATGTTCGTTGACTCTGATTCCAAACGAACCTTTGGTCATCCAATGTATTCGGCGTGCAACTTAATTCTCGGCCCTTAACCGCAAGCGATCATAGAACGTCGGCAAATGCAAATAGCTGTGTGCAATAATGGCTGATTGCAGCCCCATCCAACAGCTTTCCAAGCAACCGTAACCGCTCACAGCTGTAGTGACAGAAGGGACGAAAGTTGACGGTGAAAGCAATGTCGTTCGAGAAGCAACATTTAAGGCACTGCCTCCTGTTCGCGTTTCAGCTGGAAAAAGTGCCGCGGAAGCCCAACAAATGCTCTGTGCTGCTTTGGGTTAGGCTGCTGTGTCCTACAGTACGTGTAAGAAGTGGTTCCAACGGTTTAAGCAAGGAAATTTCGATCCCCGTGATGCAGAACGTCCGGGACAGTCACAGAAAATTGACGATGAAGAACTGGAACAACTGTTAGACGAGGATCCCTGTCGCACACAGTCAGAGCTCGCCCAGAAACTCGGAGTAACACGGCAAGCTATTGCAAAGCGCCTGCACAAGCTTAGACGGATTCACAAGGAGGGTCGTTGGGTGCCCCACCAACTCGCAGCTGCGAACAAGTCTAGGCTCTGCGATGTTGCTGTGTCCTTGCTCTCCAGATTGAAGAAGAATTTTCTCCACAAGGTTTTGACCTGTGATGAGAAGTGGATCCTCTACGATAATCCTAAGCGGCGCAAATCGTGGGTTTATCCTGGTAAGCATACCACCAGTACCGCCAAACCGAATATCCATGCCAAGAAGTTGTTGCTGTGCATATGGTGGGATCAACGCAGTGTCGTACGCTGTGAGTTACTCAAACCTGGTGAAACGGTCAATGCTGAGCGTTATTGTCAGCAACTCATTCGTGTGAGTGACGCAGTGGAGGCGAAAAGACTATACACCGGCAAGGGCAAAAGGTCGGTCCTGTTGCTTCAGGATAACGCGCGTCCTCACACTGCGAAAACGACTTTAAACACGATCACCGACCTGGGATGGGAGATTTTGTCCCACCCGACGTATTCCCCAGACTTCGCCCCGTCGTATTATCACCTCTTTCGCTCCCTGCAACAATGCCTGAGTGATACGCACTTCACTTCTGTCGAAGAGGTCCACAAAGGTATTGATGACTTTATCAACACGAAACAGCCCTCTTTTTTCCGCAGTGGCATTCGGCAGCTCCCCTATCGATGGCTCAAACGTATCCAACACGACGGGGATTATTTCCCTGATTAGGTACGTGTTCGATTTGCTATAATTTGCTGTCAACGTGTCGTGACTGTGGCCGAGAATTAAGTTGCACACCTAATAGTATCGTTTAGAGCCGTCAGGATATTGTAGGAGGATCGCATAAACGCCTGCTTCGCTGGAAAGAGGTGGGTGTACAGTATTTCTCTTTAGCATAGTATAAAAAGAGGCAGGAGACCTTATGCCAACGCCATAGTTCCTCTTCTTGAGGACGTTCTTGAGTTTGTAAGACACATTTGGTATGTAAGGAATTGAGCCTAAATAACGAAGCTGCGGTACAGGACGATTATAATACACTGACGGAAAAAAATCCCAACACCACGAAAAAATAGTTGTAGAGGAATGAAATGGCGGCAATACATTTGTATAGGTAACATATTTAATCGATTAAGGTTTCAAGATCACAGCTTATTGTAAGCGCGAGAAGAGCCATTTTAAATGTGAAATGCTGGTACATTAATAACCGGTGTAACCGCCAGAATGTTGAATGCAAACACGCAAACGTTCATGCATTGTGTCGTACAGGTGCTGGATGTCAGTTTGTGGGATGGAGTTCCATGCCTGTTGCACTTGGTCGGTCAATACAGGGACGGTTAATGATGGTTGGGGGTGACGCTGGAGTTGTCGTCCAATGATGTCCCATACGTGCTCGATTGGTGAAAGATCTGGTGATCTAGCAGGCCACGGCAACATGTCGACACTCTGTAGAGAATGTTGGGCTACAACAGCGGTATGCGGGCGAGTGTTATCCTGTTGGAAAACACCCCCTGGAATGCTGTTCATGAATGGCAGCACAACAGGTTGAATCACCAGACCGACGTACAACTGTGCCGTCAGGGTGCGTGGAATAACCACGAGAGTGCTCCTGCTGTCATAGGAAATTGCTCCCCAGACCATAACTCCAGGTGTATGTCCAGTGTGTCTCGGCCGCAGACAGGTTGGTTGCAGGCGCTCACCTGGCCTCCTTCTAACCAACACACGGCCATCACTGGCACCCAGGCAGAACCGGCTTTCATCAGAAAACACAACAGATCTCCACTCCGACCTCCAATGAGCTCTAGCTTGACACCACTGACGTCGCAAACGGCAGTGGTTTGGAGTAAGTGGAATGCACGCTACAGGGCGTCTGGCTCGGAGCTTTCCTTCAAGTAACCGATTTGTATCAGTTCGTTGTGTCACTGTGGTGGCAACTGCAGCTCGAATTGCTGCCGCAGACGCGGTACGATGTGCCACGGCCATACGCCGTACACGGCGGTCTTCCCTCTGAGTAGTGCCACGTGGCCGGCTGGAACCCGGTCTTCTTGAGGCAGTACCTTCCCTTGACCACCGCTGCCAACAATCATGCACAGTGGCTACATTCCTGCCAAGTCGTTCTGCAATATTGCGGAAAGAAAATCCACCTTCTCGTAGCCCTATTATACGACCTCGTTCAAACTCTGTGAGCGGTTGATAATGGCTTCTTCGTCTTCTTAAAAGCATTCTTGACTAACATCAACACACTACGTCGAATCTCAACGATAACTAACGCTCACGAACGTTACAGCGCGTATTTACAGCAAACCTGCTTTGCATGTTCCGAGGGGCGCTACTAGCGCCAGACGTATGCGCCGAGCGCGAAATTTGCATAGACGTCATCTTACAGATGTACTCTCACCGCCTACCAACTGTCGTTTATCTAACACAACCCCTTCTTGGTGTTGGGATTTTTTTTTTCCGTCAGTGTATTTGATCCTGGCTTTTTGGATAAATTTATGCATCTGATTCAATGAATACCCTGCATCAGTGGCCAACTTGATGACGCTTTCAATCTCATGTTGTCTAGAATGGGTATCAGAGGAGACGGTGATGGCTCATCTAATTCGAGAACGAAACATAGCTGTTTTGTATTCTGCGGGACAGAAAGAGCTGCTGAACATCAGGTTGGGGACGGACGTGGGTTTACAGTAGACTTGTGTACAGTGGCTGTTGTCAGGCGATTTGCTCAATAAAACATCCAGGTAAAGCAAAGCATTGTTGTGTTCAAGCTCCATTGTGAAATTGATCGTAGAATGTATATCATTGATTTTATCGGGAAAATTGGAAGGGTATCTTTCCCGTGATGCCACACGAAAAATACGTCGTCCGCATAACGCAGCCAGGTGGTAGGCCTAGGAGTGATGCTGGAGAATATATTCTGCTCAATCGGGTAGAATTTATTATATATATTTATATGTTAATATATTTATAATATATTAATATATAGAAGATATTAATATATTATTTAATATATTGGGCAGTATCTTTAAATGAATATAACGTCGTATCTCTTTATTGTCAAGTCAAGTCACTGCGTTCAAATTGTTAAAGAGTTGTATAGTTCATGTCGCAGTTTCTGTCTAACTTCCTTGAAAAGGCTACTTGGTTGCTGTGTGAATGCTTGGAAACACTTACTTATACACTGAGTGGCCACTTTATTATGACCATCTGACAGTTTTAAGCAAATGAGCTATGGCTGCACACTGTTGCCGCCAGAGGGCGAGGCTAGTATAAAAAGAGAAAGCTTAGTTCTTGCGACAGTAGTAGAAATGATTTTTGAGTGACGAGATGGGTAAAAATAGCGATTTGACGGACTTTCATCGTGGGATGATTGTGGGAGCTCGGAGCCATGGAGCGAGAATCGCCGAAAGCGTCGCATTCGTGAAATGTTCCAGAGCAGCTGTTGTTAAAGTGTTTAAAGACTGGACTGTCATCCAAAAAACTGGGTCTCTACGTGCAACGTGTGGTCGTCATCGACTAGTGACTGCTCGGGCGGAACGGAGAGTGTCCAGACTGTAACAGACAACAGAAGGCCAACAGTGCAGCAAATTACAGACCATCTTAATCAAGGATCCCTCAAATGATCTCTGCACGCACTGTTCGCCGTACACTGCATCGGATGGAATATGGCAGCCGAAGGCCTGTTTGAACACCTTTGCTGTCTGCAGTTAACAAGAGAAAACGTCTCCAGTTCGCACAGGAGCACAAGGATTGGACAATCGATAATTGGAAACAAATGATGTGGTCCGATGAATCACGTTTTCAGTTGCACCATACTGATGGCAGAGTGATAATTTGGCGGAAACAGCACGAAAGCATGGACCCCAAATGCATTGCTACAACCCTTCAAGCTGGTGGAGGCAACGTTATGGTTTGGGGAGTGTTTTCCTGGCATGCTTTGGGCCCTTTAATTCGTGTTGATCAACGTCTGACTGGCACATCATATCTAAACACCGTTGCACACCAAGTGCATCCTGTCATGTGGATGGTTTATCCCAATGGCGATGGCTACTTTCAACAAGATAATGCGTCCTGCCATAGTGCTCGTATTGTACAGGATTGGTTTCAGGAACATGCCGGTGAGTTTACTTTGCTTAGGTGGCCCCCACAATCTCCAGATCTCAACCCCATTGAGAATTTGTGGGATGAAGTTGAACGAGCCATCAGACAGCTGGATCCACAACCCTGCAATCTCACACTCCTGGAAAGTGCTATTCATCAAGCATGGTCTCAGATTCCACAAACCACCTATCAAATTCTCGTGGAGTCCCTGCGACGAAGAATAGACGCAGTATTAAAGGCAAAAGGTGGCCCAACGAAGTACTGAGGGGGTGGTCATAATAAAGTGGCCACTCAGTGTATATCCTACGCCAATAAATCGTATTACTAGTATAATTTTACTCTTTTCTACATAACTGGTGTATAGTTCCTCGTTCTTAATTCGCAAAATTACGTTTTCTAGACCTTTAACCACACGAAGTTAAAAAATGACATGTAATGCTTGCAGGTAATCGTTTAGTCTGCGAAAACTGTGCCATTGCAGTTTGCTATCTTCGTTTCTTTCGTAGTCTTTCAATTTTCTATGCACCATTGAACGTTTCTTCGTAGCGTTTCTGTGGGATTTTACTGCTTTTTCTTCGCGTAACTACCGTTTCCCGTTCTCTTACATTGAATCAGCCATGTAAGAGTCCATTCTTAACTCATTGATTCTTACTTGAACTTATTTATTTGGCAAATGCCATGACTATCGTGAAGTGTTCTTTTTGAAAGTATCGGTGTGAGTAGCTCTACTTTTTTCATTGAGGTTTTGCAGGATTTACTACTCGAAATGTTGCATATTTATTTACCTCCCCAAGAACTGTGATATCAGGTTTTATTCCCATGGAAAACAAACTTAGATTAATTATTAATGGTTATAACGAAGTAAATTTCTCCGTCATTTCTGTCCACGCCAGGATTCGAACCCGGATCCCTTCATTCCGGAATAAGTCACTCTACCAATTGAGCTACGCGGACGTTTTATTCTGATTCCTATCTGCCTCTATGTCGTCTGCGTCCTTCTGGCAGGTACGTCACATCTCCTGGTACGTTACATCATCTCCCCCTTATTTTTATTTTTTTTATTTTTTTTTTCGAAGTGCTGGAGAAGGGATTCTCTGATTTTTCCTATCTCGCGGTGTGGAAAGAACATCACACAAATGCGAGATTTTGAACGGCCGGGTCATCCGGATAGTTCGGGCGCCATTATAACGAAGTAAATTTCTCCGTCATTTCTGTCCACGCCAGGATTCGAACCCGGCTCCCCTCATTCCGGAATAAGTTGCTCTACCAATTGAGCTACTCGGACGTTTTATTCTGATTCCTATCTGCCTCTATGTCGTGTGCGTCCTTCTGGCAGGTACGTCACATCTCCTGGTACGTTACATGGTTCTGCATAAAATGCGTGGAAACTTTTCATGTGGTACACCCACTTATTATGCTCTCGGGGAAAGAAACACTCATAGTGAATATATTTAGGAAGCAGTGTTAAGACGGGCCGGAACCGGGCTCGAACTGTGTGGACGACGCTGGC
This sequence comes from Macrothele yani, assembly GCA_039090855.1. Classification (NCBI taxonomy): domain Eukaryota; kingdom Metazoa; phylum Arthropoda; class Arachnida; order Araneae; family Macrothelidae; genus Macrothele; species Macrothele yani. Next base: position 102,342,522 of record CM076996.1, on the reverse strand, counting down.
AATCCTCCCCTCTGCTGCCCTGGTCTGCCGCTGAATTGTGGGACCAGGTAAACGTTGCATGGTTTCAAATATTCCAAGATACCTGTAGAGGGTTGTATCACTTCATACCGAACCGTGTCTGATTGCAATGCGCAGCATGGTGGTCGAGACATTGACCGCTGTCACGTGTCTCTGTCAAACTAATGTACTGCCTTGTAAAATAAATTATGAATTATCCGCTTCATATATTGCATGTCTCTTGTGATTTTCGGATCATTTAGCTCCCTCTTTCTGAGTGGAGCAACCTCGGTGTCAAGCAGTGCATATTTTTAATTCAATATCATCTGTATTCACACCCACTAGAAACAAAATTACTCATCGGAAAAAAACAAAACCTCTGCTTCTTCGCTCTCAGAGTTCAGGCTTCCCAATTCTAAAGCAATCTTTGAACTCCGACTAAGCCGCCCCGGTGGCGCAGTGGTCTAAGCGCTGGCTTATGATCATTCGTCCGCGGATGGGTCCGGGTTTGAATCCCGGTGAGGTATGGATGTTGTGTTTGTCTTACGGCACTGGCTCTCTCCCTTCCCTAGAACAAGTGAACCTAAATTAGGGACGGGCGACTGCTTATAGCACATTGAGTTGCTTAAGGTGGTCGTTAAACCTTCATTCAAAAAAATCAACTCGGACTAATAGGTGAACAGATATCGTATCCACAGTTGGACTGACATAGTGATACTACCCACACCAGTCACTGAATTATGCAGATGTACGTAAACGTCACTAAAGAGCAAAATGCGTGGTCACATGCGTCACCGTGATCTAAGCAACTAAATATTTGAGACTGCTGCTCGTCAGTAGTGTTGGTCGCAATGCGAAAAACAAAGGATGTAGTTCCATAAAGGGCTTACTGTGGAATGTGGATGCCCGTCTGGCTGGAGCGACGATTTCGAAAACAGCAAAGCTGACTGGTTTCCCAAAAGGTGAGGTATACCGGGTTTTGAATCAGTGGAAAAATAACCCATATTGGGCTTGTCTAAGAGTCGTAACTGTAGAGCGACGACAATCTGGGACGAAATAGCCATAGTTTGAGAAGGCTTGTACCAAAAAACAGAACTTCCTGTGTGTAGCAGTTGACCGAAGCATTCTATGAAGGTTGTTCGCGACCCATATCTCAGCGAACTATGCGCAGAGAACTGAAAAGGATCGGTATTGACATTCACATGCCTACACGAAAACCACTGATTTCTGCGAAAAACCGGAAAGTTCGTCCACAGTGGTGTCAGGAACACCGTGACTGGACAATGGGAAAAAAGTCATGCGGTCCGACGAGTCACGGTACACTTTGGTCTGTAGTGACGATAGGCAGAGAGTTTGGCAGGAGCCCCATGAAGCAATGGACCCAACTTGCCTTGTTAATGAAACTCAAGGTTCTGGAAATGGTGTCATGATGAGGGACACGTGTGTTGGTACGGAGCGGGTCCACTGATATTGCTGGGAGGTCGGATATCCTCCAAGGATTATCTGAACATATTATCTGAACATAGTCCATCCTGCAATGTAGACTTTTTATCCAGCAGGTGGCGGCTGTTTCGTGGACAACAATGCTACTGTCCATCGCGCAAGATGTGTTAAGCAGTGGTTCAGCGGGCATGGCATTGTCTTCCACCGTCTTTCCTGGCCACCAGAAAGCTCGCATCTGAACCCCACTGAGAACGTATGGGACGTGTTCGAAAAACATATCCGGGAGTAAAGTCCTCTTCCGTCAAATCCCATCCAGTTAAAGGACTGCTTGGTGAACGCCTGGTATGCTGTAGACGTAGATGCAGTCCATAAACTTGTGGAATCTATGCCAAACCGAATACATGCTGTAATTCGGATCTAGGAGGTCCAACCCGGTATTGAATAGAAGTTTCTAATTTAGTGGCTGGTATGTGTACAAGCAGCTGCGGTTTTTCAAAAGGCATGTTGAAAGAATGCCCATCCACCTTTCCACATGCATTGAATCAATACCGACAATGCCTCTTCTGTTTCTTCCTCATATTTTAATAAAGTTTAGTAACATATGCCATGATACAGAGAGCTCTTGTAGTACAGGGATCCATATTTAATCGGGTAATGAATAATCACATAGCCAGCTTTTCTTCGAAGAGATTTAAAAAACACAAACTTTTTCCATAAGGTAAATGTCAAAAACCTCCGTTTCATCAAACAAACTTCCTCGCACAAATTGTGTATACAACAATTCTTGTTTCACGCTTTCTGTTTCTATCGGTCTGCTGTTTTCTAGATTTGTTCAAGAAAAAAAGTTTAAAAACAAAAAGAAATAACTGTGTGATCTCTAGCAGTAAAGTAGATTGAATTGCCTTATGGAATATGAAATCCAGTTCCAAGGATTGCTAGGACTTTCAGGTAGTTAGGAATTTCTTTTAAAATGGCAGATTTTTTGCCCCAAAAAATATTACCGATGAAAAACAAATTGCTTCGGGTGATGAAACAATGACTTTTGATTTCGAAGAATGAAACATTACGATTTGCCTTACTAATACCTACTCAATAGTTTTCAAGAAGAACGAACCGGGGTCGAGACAACACAGTAATTTTATTCCTCAACGAAAATCGGATTCGGGCAATGAAAGCTCGGATTGTGTGATATCCATGCTTCTCTTCCTCCGTCCGTATCAGATATTAATACATCGTTAAATATTATTCCGAGACATTTTAAGGCTCATGCCGGAAATTGTGAATTACTATAAGCCGTACAAAAGGAGGTGAATTGGTGTACATCAAAAACTTTTACGAAGTAGCATGCTGATGAATATTTAATGTGAGAATTAATGGTTGCTATTTTCATAATTATTGTAGGAATATACACCGAGTGATCACTGAATTATGACTACCCCTATCAAAAATGGATGCGGCCCGTTGACCACGTGATTTCCGAGAAGGCGCGATTAGTAGATCGACGTAGCATATACAAAGGTGTTGTGACTGGAGCAGTAGGCAGTAAAATTCGGAGCGTAATGGGTAAACGGAAGGATTTATCGGACTTTGAGAAAGGGCAGATTGTGGAAGCTCGGAGAGCGGGTGCCTCAATTTCCCAAAAGACTGAACTGGTGGGTTGTTCGCGAGCTTCCGTATAGTTAAAATGTATCCGGACTGGCGTGAAAATAGTCAAACAACGACCCAAAGTGAGATCTGCACAGGACAGCGAAAGGTTGGTGTGAGAGGTGAGCACCGGGTCCGACGACTCGTACAGGTCAACAGACACAGCACTGTCCAACAGTTGACTATCCAATACAACAGAGGTCAACCCTGAATAGTATCTGTCATGATCATGCGTTGCACGCTCGCACGTATAGGCTATAACAGCAGATGATCCAGACGACATCCTCCCCTAACCACGGTTCATCGGCTCAAAAGAGTCACCTGGTGTAAAAATCATGCACGTTGGACGTCGGATGAGTGGAAAAAAGTGTGCTGGTCTGACGAGTCGCGTTTTTACTCCATTCCGTGGATGGTCGTGTAAGTATTTAGAGAAAACAACATGAGACACTCAATCCATTCGGTTGTGTGGTGTGGAACATGTTTACCTGGCAGGAACTTGGACCCCAGGTGCATGTGGAACATGTTTACCTGGCAGGAACTTGGACCCCAGGTGCATGTGGAACATGTTTACCTGGCAGGAACTTGGACCCCAGGTGCATGTGGAACAACGCATTACTGGAGCCCACTATCGTGAATTTCTTGCTGATTCCGTACAACCAGCAATGTTGCACTTTTTCTCGAAGGGCGATGGTGTCTTCTAAGATGACAATTCGCCCAGCCACATGTGCAATGTCGTGCAGGAATGGTTTGAGGAACACAGTTCAGACTTCCAGCATATCGACTGGCCTCCGATATCAATCCCATACAGAACTTGTGGTACACTATGGAACGGCATATCAGGAGTCTGGGTACACCAATTACCTCCATACATGCATTGAAGGCCGCATTACACACAACTTGGTTAGGCCATACCTCCCAACTGCTTCTGGTATCTTATTGAATCGATGACACGTCGGATAGCTGCTGTACTGAGGGCGAAAGGAGTACCTACGAAGTATTAGATAGTTGGGCATAATTCAGTGATCGCTCAGTGTAAACTATCTGATCAAATGTATCCGAACATTTGCCTATCCACCAACTCCCTGTACTAGGAAAGGAATTAATATCGAATTGGTTCACCCTTTGCTGCTATCACAGCATCCACTCTGCTGCGAAGGCTTTCAATCAGATTTTAGTACTTTGCTGTGGGAATTACCTTCCACTCTTCCACAAGAGCATTAGTCAGGTCGGTCACCAATGTCGAGCAGTTCGGCCTAGCTCGTAACAGCGTTCGAATATATTCCAAAGATGTTGCATGGGGTCAAGATCAGGGCGGGCCGTTCGAGCTCTTCTATACAGGTCAATCAAGTTCTTCAACATCTATCTCAACAAACCATTACTGCATGGACCTCGTTTTGTAGACGGAGGAATTCAGTGGCGTAACTACGAAATCTGCGCCCGGGAACAATTCCCAGCGTTGGCGCCCCCCCCCTGCCCCATCGAACGTCGCTGTTGTAAACCAGGTTGTCCATTTTAATTCCTTTGTACACACACAAAATGTAAAATAATCTTGATAAGGGTAAAATTGCTTAAACTAACTGTAAAATTGCTGAAAATTCTTATCAATTTTTGCAAGGTTGGGGAAGAAATTTTCTTTTCCCTCTGTCTAAGCCCTGGTATACTGTATCATGCTTAATTTAACCTTCGATTGGTGATGTGGGGTATATCACACCCCATGGGGATTTTTCCTTTAAATTAATTAAAAATCTTATTTATTCTTAAGTATAATCTACAGTATATAACCCCACATCACCAACGGAAAGTTAAAAATCAAAATCAAGTGAAATCAATTATACATATATTTTTTTTAAGTTTAAGAAAGTAATTACAAAAAATTGAAGAGTATAAAAATTTTGCATTGATATCTTACCACTATTTAAAATTCCCTTTTCCATGCTTTTTGTTTTGTGAAGCTGTCTGGCACATGGTTCAAATCCAATGCAGCAGTTCTTGATTTTTCAATTAATATAGCTGCTAAAGCACTTAGGCAATGCTGGGACATACTGGTTTTTAAGTAGTTCTTTATTATCTTTAATTTGGAGAAAGATCTCTCGGCCATTGCAGTAGTTACTGGCAATGTCAGAAAAATTAAACATCCTGTTATAGCATCCGGAAAGTTGCTGCATGCTTGACTACGTATTAGTATCAGTTCGGTAAGCTCTCGAATGTTTTGACAGTTTTTGGAGATGACTAGCAAAGCACATTATCAGACGCAATAATTGTGGACCCAGATCTCCAGAAATATCTAACGGATACGTTGCAGCTAGCCTATCACTTCGATGCAACACCGCTACATCGGTCAAACAGCTGTTGGTAGCTGTGAACTATTCTTTATCTTTTTTTTTTTTTAACATTTAATGAATTTTAATACGATTTTTTTTTTACCTTGGCTGGGGCAATTTTTTTAACATTTCGCATTTTAATGATTTTTTCTAATACGCAAACTTTTGCGCCCCCCCCAATCTTGCGTCTGGAGCATGCTGCTCCAACTGCTCCCCGGTAGTTACGCCCCTGGAGACATTATTCATGTTGGTAAAGAAAAGGGCTTTCACCGAACTGTTGCCATAATGTTGAGAAAGAACAGGCAAATATTATTTCGAATGAAGCAATTTAAACTAACTTGATTTTATTATGGATTTACCTCAATCTTCTTTGAGTTAACGTAGCACTGAATATTCCATCACCTCAGCAGGTAAGTAGTCCCTCTAGAATTACCTTGTTTACTTATAAAGTAAGCATTAAGCCGCCTCTTTCCTCTCCTTTCCTCCTCGTCTTTTCCGAAACGATACAAACTCAAGCTCAAGCTTGCTGAGGCCTAAACTGTTGTTTTGTTAAATTACGAACAGTACTAAATTTTGTACCTGATAACTACTCTGAAATTCGACGTCATTAGCAGTAACAAATTAAATACAATAGATTTCCATAGGGTATCAATGATAAATATGTTTTAACCGAGGCCGTAGCCAGAAAGAATTTTCGGGGAGGGTTCCTGAATTTCAAAATTAATTTTCACCGTACGTTACACATATGTTAATTTTTTCTCTGTCACATTTTACTTGCACATGAAATTCTTGTATTTAATACTCCCCATTTTTTAAATACTGACTTGCATGCTATACTACTTACACAAGTATATGGATCTATGTACCCTATCTTTATTTAAGTACGGCATTTCGGGAAGGGTTTAAAACTCCTCCCTGGTTTCGGCCCTGGTTTTAACTTAGGTTTACAGCCAGTATGGAAATTAATCCTTTTTAAAGTCTTTCAATGCGTACACTTAACCTACCATTATAAAAATGAAACATCTCTCAAACTCAGTTTTTTGGAGTCTCCAACAGCGCTAGAATGATTCATTTACCTAGTCTTACCACAAATACTGTTACAAAATATTCAATAAAATGAAAAAAGAAATGTAAAGATATTTTAATATACCTGTGATATGACGTAAGTGAATACATGGCACCAATCACTTTTCAAAATAGCATCCTTTTGCCTTCACACAGTCCTTCAGTCTCTGTGGCCACTCGTCAATAGCTTTACGCAAGGTCTCTACAAGGAAAGCTGCTACTGCCTGCACTAAAGAGCGTTTGAGACTGTCAAAACTAGGGTGTCTCTTTTCTACAGACTATGTCCACCAGTGTGGCCCACAACTTGTATGAGTTGAAATCTGGGCTGCTTGAAGGCCAATCAGCTGGAGAAATGAAGTCTGGCAAACTCGCCTGAAGCCACTCCTGGGTTGACTTGGCCTTGTGGGTAGGTGCGGAATACTGCTAAAAGCTCCACTGTTGGTTTTGGAAGAGGGTGTGACTCACATTTTTGACCACTGGCTCCAAAAGCCTGTCTAGGTAGACTTTGGCGGATGATTTCACTCCTTTATCACAGAAATGGAGCTCCGTGGTACCCTCGTAGGAGACTTCCCACCAAACCATGACAGAAGCAAGATGATGGACCCTCATGATCCTTATAGCTTTCTCTTGAGCTTCTCGTGAGGTTGACGCACACACCCTGTCATTTTGGCGTTTGAAGGCCTCTTCAGTAGTGAACATTCTTTTCATCAGAGAAAAGGATCTGTCTGTGGCGATTGTCTGCGCAACGCTGCAGCAAACATTTCGTTTTTAGCACCCTCTGCTGCTTCAGTTGTGGGGTGAGTAAATGCCCTGTACACCGCCGGTAAACTCTCACCCTTAGGTCAATCCATAGCACGCGTGGCATCGACATTCTTGAAATGTTCAACTCACGAGCCATCCCTGATTGTTTTCTGACAAGATTTCGTGGAATACGGGCTGCCACTGCTTTCACCAGGCAAGCAGTCCTCGTGGTACACGGCCGACCCTTTCTGGGGCGGTCCGCGACGGTCCCAGTCTCAAGAAACCTTTAAATGGACCGGTAGACAAAAATTCGGCTGATTTTAAGCTTCCTCAGCATGTTGAAAGTCTCGGAAGATGATTTTCTAACTTTGTGCAGCACTATTACAGCAACACGATTCTCATAATTGCCCCACTCCATGGCAAGTACTTCACGAAACACGTTATCTCCTATGTGACTGAAGGCACAATGATTCACTAGCTGCTTCGTGCTTCCTCGCTGTTCATTGACGTTGCACACCGGTTGCGCGACATCTGTCGAACGTTTGTAACAGTATTTATGCTAAGACTGGGTAGAAATAGTTTTGTTTACACTCAGTAGACAGACGAATAATTACAGGAATTGTATCTAGAAAGTAAGATGGCTTCAGAACATGAATTACGGTGATCACACTAGTCACATACTTTCTTTTAGTAGTACAGATATACACTGACGGAAAAAAATTCCAACACCAAGAAGGGGTTGTGTTAGATAAACGACAGTTGGTAGGCGGTGAGAGTACATCTGTAAGATGACGTCTATGCAAATTTCGCGGTCGGCGCATACGTGTGGCGCTAGTAGCGCCCCTCGGAACATGCAAAGCAGGTTTGCTGTAAATACGCGCTGTAACGTTCGTGAGCGTTAGTTATCGTTGAGATTCGACGTAGTGTGTTGATGTTAGTCGAGAATGCCTTTAAGAAGACGAAGAAGCCATTATCAACAGCTCACGGAGTTTGAACGAGGTCGTGTAATAGGGCTACGAGAAGATGGATTTTCTTTCCGCAATATTGCAGAACGACTTGGCAGGAATGTAGCCACTGTGCATGATTGTTGGCAGCGGTGGTCAAGGGAAGGTACTGCCTCAAGAAGACCGGGTTTCGGCCGGCCACGTGGCACTACTGAGAGGGAAGACCGCCGTGTACGGCGTATGGCCGTGGCGCATCGTACCGCGCCTGCTGCAGCAATTCGAGCTGCAGTTGCCACCACAGTGACACAACGAACTGTTACAAATCGGTTACTTGAAGGACAGCTCCGAGCCGGACGCCCTGTAGCGTGCATTCCACTTACTCCAAACCACTGCCGTTTGCGACGTCAGTGGTGTCAAGCTAGAGCTCATTGGAGGACGGAGTGGAGATCTGTTGTGTTTTCTGATGAAAGCCGGTTCTGCCTGGGTGCCAATGATGGCCGTGTGTTGGTTAGAAGGAGGCCAGGTGAGCGCCTGCAACCAACCTGTCTGCGGCCGAGACACACTGGACCTACACCTGGAGTTATGGTCTGGGGAGCAATTTCCTATGACAGCAGGAGCACTCTCGAGGTTATCCCACGCACCCTGACGGCACAGTTGTACGTCGGTCTGGTGATTCAACCTGTTATGCTGCCATTCATGAACAGCATTCCAGGGGGTGTTTTCCAACAGGATAACGCTCGCTCGCATACCGCCGTTGTAACCCAACATGCTGTACAGAGTGTCGACATGTTGCCCTGGCCTGCTAGATCACCAGATCTTTCACCAATCGAGTACGTATGGGACATCATTGGACGACAACTCCAGCGTCACCCCCAACCAGCATTAACCGTCCCTGTATTGACCGACCAAGTGCAACAGGCATGGAACTCCATCCCACAAACTGACATCCAGCACCTGTACGACACAATGCATGAACGTTTGCGTGCTTGCATTCAACATTCTGGCGGTTACACCGGTTATTAATGTACCAGCAATTCACATTTAAAATGGCTCTTCTCGCGCTTACAATAAGCTGTGATCTTGAAACCTTAATCGATTAAATATGTTACCTATACAAATGTATTGCCACCATTTCATTGCTCTACAACTATTTTTTCGTGGTGTTGGGATTTTTTTCCGTCAGTGTATCTGAAATGCACTGCTCGACATAAAAAATGCCACACCAGGAAGTATTTATCGGGGCGCCATCCAAATTGGTATTGACAGTTGGGTTATGTAAATGATTTCAGTTGGGAAACAATCGCGTGGCTTCCCAGGTGGTGCAGTTGTCTAAGCGCTGGTTTATGATCATTCGTCCGTGATGTGTGCGGGTTCGAATCCCGGTGAGGCATGCATGTTTGTGTTTGTCTTACGGCACTGACTGTTTCCCCTCCCTGAATCCAGTGGCCCTAAATTAGGGACACTCAATGGGCTTACAGCCCATTGAGTTGCTCAGGGTGGTTGTTAAACCCCCAATAAAAAAACCGATCACCTGATAGGTGTGGGAGGTAAAGGGGGAAAATAGCTCGACGTTGCTAAGTTTAGTTGTCCTCACTTGGGCGTATGGACTACGGCATCGGAGTGTCCTCGGTGGCAAAGGAGCGTGTAAGGAGTGAGAACGCCTAGGCGACGCGATCTGTAATTCTACGATCACACGAACATCCTCATCAGGGGCTTTATCATACGGCTATGTATGGCTGGCTGATCCCTACGTCGCATAGCGGTGGAGACGCATAGGGGAGCAGCAACTGTTGGCCGAATGTGGCAACAATGTCTGGAGGAAGGTACTATGCGTTGCTCTTATTTGAGACTGGTGCAGATAGGCAAACGTCCGAACACCTCGGTCGCCGCATTCGACGGCAAGCCGTAGCATCCAGAGCAGGGCCACATTCGACGAGCTGTACAGGCAGCTATAAATATCCCGTGTCGACACCTTCTGTGAATCGCAGATTGGCTGAGGCAGGTTTGTGCTCTGTCCAGCCATTATGATAACTGCCACTCACCGCAGCACATCGTCGCGCAAGGTTGCAGTGGTGAGATACCAGACATGCGTGGTGGGACGAATGGAACCATGTCGTGTTCAGCGACAAGTCTCGCTTCCGTCTCAGCATCGAAAGGTTGCAGTGGTGCCCTACTAGACATACGTGGTGGGACGAATGGAACCATGTCAGCGACAAGTCTCGCTTCTGTCTGAGCATCGAAAGGTTGCAACGGTTCCCTACCAGACATGCGTGGTGGGACGAATGGAACCATGTCGTGTTCAGCGACGAGTATCGCTTTCGTCTCAGCATCAAAAGGTTGCAGTGGTGCCATACCAGACACGCGTGGTTGGACGAATAGAACCATGTCGTGTTCAGCGACGAGTCTCGCTTCTGTCTGAGCATCGAAAGGTTGCAATGGTGCCCTACCAGACATGCGTGGTGGAACGAATGGAACCATGTCGTGTTCAGCGGCGAGTCTCGCTTCCGTCTCAGTATCGAAAGGTTGAAGTAGTGCCCTACCAGACATGGTGGTGGGACGAATGGAACCATGTCATGTTCAGCGACGAGTCTCGCTTCAGTCTCAGCGCCGATGATCGCCGATTGAGTGTCTGGAGACGACGTGGTCACGGCGAAGATCTTACTGCCATCCGCGGGTGTCATGCGGCTCCTCAGCATAGTGATGTCATGGTTTGGGACGCTCTCAGTTTCAAGAGCCGTTTAGCACTAACACAGGTAGTGGGTACACTGAGAGCACGACAACACGCCGATGAGGTGCTTCCGCCCGTTTTGTTGCCGTATCTTCGTGGTATCCCTGATGCCCAGTTTCAACAAGATAAAGCCAGCCCGCACACTGCCAACATCAACAGACCGTGCCAACAAGGTGTTCAAGTGCTACTCTTTGCTAGCGTTATCACCATACTTCTCCCCAGTGAAGAACGTATGAAACGTCATTAGAAGATGATATAACGACTCTGCACGACCCTATCGTAATATGAATGAATTGTGCACACAGGTCAACGACGCATGGTCCGTGACACTTCAGTACACTATCCGAGAACTTTTACACTCGACGCCATACAGTACTGCCGTACAGCAAGTGTTATTAATACAGTTTCATGACCTGCACACGTGCAGTCGTTTACCTGCAGTTGCTTCGATTTGCATAAAAACGCGCTGGTCATATTGTTTTGATTCTTCGGTATGTATTGTTGGAGATGCGGTACATAAATTCGTTTGTTTGTTTTGGGGAATTTAACGACCACCGTGAGCATGGGCTATTAGGAGTCTCCCGTCCCTAATTTAGAGCCATTGGCTCCAGGGAAGGGAGAGAGCCAGTGCCGTAATACAAACACAACATTCATGCCTCGCCGGGGTTCGAACCCGCACCCTTCACGGACGAACGGTCAGGCGTTTAGAACACTCCGCCACCGGAGCGGCGTAAACAAATTCGATTTAATCCTATCAGTTTCTTTGACTCAAAAAATATAACGTCGCTTAGGAGAAGCAGATCGTGCCGCCCCGGTGGCGCAGTGGTCTAAGCGATGGCTTCTGATCATTCGTCGGAGATGGGTCTGGGTTCGAATCCCGTGAGGCATGGATGTTGTGTTTGTCTTACGGCACTGTCTCTTTCCCTTCCCTGGAACCAGTGGCCCTAAATTAGGGACGGGCGAATGATCACAGCTCATCGATTTGCGCACGGTGGTCGTTAAACCCGCAAACAGACAAACAATGACGTGCGCCGACTCGGTGGCGCAGTCGTCTAACCGTTGGCTTCTGACCATTCGTCCGAGATGGGTGCTGGTTCGAATCCCGATGAGGCATGAAAGTTTGGTTTGTCCCTTCCCTGGAGTCAATGGCCCTAAATTAGAGACGGGCGACTGTGCTTGTAGCCCATTCAGTTGCTCACGGTGGTCGTTAAACCCTCAATCAAAAACAGAGAAGAAACAGATCGTAGACAAAGTATCGTCATGTTTCAGGAATGTACCAGAAAAATACAAAACTCTTTTATGAAGTTTTCAAGAAACTGGCAGAATTTGGTTGCTGTACACTGCAAAAAATGAGTGGTGTGAATTCACAGAACATTTCTGAAAATAACGTGCAGCAAAGTTGCTGGTAGGTGTCCGTGTTTTTCAGAAATTTTCGTTTTTTAAAGTGCCCGTTTATTTTAACTTCCGTATTTTCATAGATTTTCCGTAGTCACAGGAATTCCGTTTATTTCAGAAAAATCCGTTTCAGGTTGTTCCGTATTTAAACTGAAATTCCGCAAAACCGACGACCCAGCATTGTTCAGCCCTTTCTTCAGATATTCCTTCGGCTTCAGTCAGGATCGAACCCGCGCCGTTTAGGGTGGGTCAACAGGTAACGCACACCTTTAACCACTGAGCCATAGACACTCGGAAATTCTAATCACATACATCGCAAAACAAATTACGCGACAAAAGTTTTTTTTTTTTTTTTTTGTCATTAATACGAGCGATTTAGTCATTTTATTTTCTGTTGGAACTTATGATTTTTCTGAATAGGTTTGTAATATTTGCTTTTCTGTAGGAGGACTTTTCACAAATTAAGCATTTTTCATCGCGATTTTTCGAAGCAACAAAATGTTTTGCAACTTGATTTTTTGAAACTGACAATGACTTTCAGTTATCTTTAAAAAAAGGTGAAATGTACTTTTTTATAGTATTATTTCACAAAAAAAAATCCTAAATATAAAATTTACTCTTAATAACTATAACAGCTTTTGTCTTAAGTTGTCCAAAGACTGATACATAGGCATCGTATAACCATCTGTACAATAAGTACCCAGTTTCTTACAGTAACACAATATATATAATAAATAGCTGGTGCACAAAATAGGGAAGAGGAGAAGAAATACCCTGTGCCACAATAAACAAACTTCGTGCGATATGCTATCCATAATATCCAATCTCGCTACGGAACTTCAAAATTCGACAGACGATTGAAATTTAAAAGTTAAACAAACCTCAAGTATTCTCACCAATAGCTCCTATTACCGGTAATTTATCGTCATACGGATACGAAAAAAGTGAGAACGGAGTTTTTCCGTTAATATACGAAAGGAATTGCGGAAAGGTTTATGAAAATTCAGAATTTTCCAGTGGTGCGAAAAATCCATGAAATTCGGGTTTCTTTCCGTCATTTCACGGAAAAGGTTGTATCAGAAATATGCTTCGTTAATTCACGAAAGAAATGACGGAAAGTGGCTCGTAAATTTCTGAAATTTTTTTACAGTGTAAGGGTAACGGAATTTATCTGACCTAAAAAGTTAAAGTACGAAAAGCAAACGAGTCACAGAATGCTTGGGTGCAGGTGTGTAAAAAAGAATGAGAACAAGTCGAAAAAACATCTGGAATCCTAGGATGTGCACGAAGTTTAAACCAATTAGCAAGAGAGACGTCAAAGTCGCTTTGAAAAATTTTGGCCTCCGTTAAATTACAGAAAAGAACCTTCCAGTCATGAACTTTGGGGAGAGAATGCTAAACACACCTTTAATAAAAAAATAAAGGGGGGGATCCATTTCCTCTGAAACCATACGAAACACGACAGGGTAGTATTAACTAAATTAGCAAAGCTTGCATATGTTTTGTCGGATAGATTCACTCCGAGACAGTTGACCTGAGGAAACGATGTCGAAAAGACATCGAATCGCAAGATTTAATGTGTCAGACATATATGCTGATTGCCTGAGGTTTTCTAAACTGTTTAAGTTTAATTTCTTTGTCAAATTCATTTCTGTGGAACCTGATTTCTGAGAATGAAAAACATACGAGTCATAGTAATTAGAATTCCTGAATCAAAAATGATAATGTAAATCACTTTTTTTAACTCAAAAGGACATAAAAACACTGCCTAAATGAACGCACACTTACCTATAACGAAAAAAAGGAGGATGAACAGAATAATGCCACTGCAAGGGGAAGATGGGGAAATTGAATATTAAAATTCCTTGACCAACTCCAAAAGAAAGGCCGAAAATAAAGAAGAGTTTTTTAATAGTTGTATCCTCCAGAAAGGAGAAAAAATGTGAGGATAAAAACCGGTAAAGAACGGAGATAAAAAACGGAAAGCATCTGCTTGAGACAAATCATCGAAGAAATATCCACTGAAAGAAGCTTTTGAAAAACTGCAAAAAGAAGACGAATAATGCACTGAAAACACTTACGATCGCAAGAAAAGTTTCGTAGTTTTTGCTATTTTACGATGAATAAGACGAAGAAAAAGAAATCCTGTTTTTGTAGTTTTAATTTGATGTCATCACGAAAAAAAAACTGCTACCAGCAGAGATGAGATAACGATGCTTTTGACTATGACGATTAAACTAAGTTGCTTCGGTTATTAATACCTTTCTGCAAATCATTTTAAGTGAATTCCGCAATCATTTTAACAGAATTTAATGAGAAAACTCTTCTTTCAAGAAACCTGAAAAGAATTTTGAAAGACATGTTTCAAATAATGTTGACTATATGCTTTCTAAGTCAATACCGAATGTTGAAAAAAAATACTAGTCGGTTAAAATTTAAAACAAGAAAGATGACACGTGACACCAAATTTTCAGTAGTAATGAGGATGTTTTTGAATCCTTTTTGGCGAGAATAAAATTTATGAAATTTGTTCAAAGTCAGTGGAACCTGTTTGAAAAAAATCAATGGGATTTCTGCAATCGATAAGACATCCAGAAATACAACCTACGTCCAATAAGTTTCAGGACTGACCGCATAACTGACGTAACAGTAGTGGGATAAAAATATCACGTGTATTGCAGAAGATAGCAGTCCTTGGCCAATCAGCGAACAGCTGGAAACCGGTTTATACCGGCATCGACAGGTGGCAGACGGGCATTAAGGGAGTCATAGCAAGCGTTCTCGTCCCATTTCATTTCATTTTAGCCATGGAAGAGCAGTGAGTAAAGGTCCGTTTTTGTTGGAAACTTGGTAAATCAGCTACTGAAACTCACAGAAAGTTAAAAGAAGCGTATGGAGACACAGAATTATTCCTCAGCAGAGTTATCGAATAGTACGCACGGTTTCGTGACGGGCTGGAATCTTTTAATGATGATCTGAGATCTTAGCGACGCTCCAGTGTGCGGACAGCGGGCGGAAAAAATCAAAGAGGTGCGTAATCAGTGAAAAAAGATCGCGGAATGACATTGAGACTTTTGGCTGAGTCAGTGGGCATCAGTAAGTCGGTCATGAGATTCTAGGCGAGGATCTGGGGAAACGAAACTTAATGCCAGATTGGTACCCCGCATTCTGAATGATGACCAAAAGGAGGCTCGCTCATCGATCTGTTCCAATCTTCTGGGCATTGCAGCTGAGGATCCTGAATTGCGCTTCAGAATTATCGCAGGAGATGAAGCAAGGTGCCTGCAGTATGATCCACAAACCAAGCGACAAAGCGCTTAATAAAGAGGTACCCACTCACCATTGACCGAGAAAGCCAGCATGCAACCATCAAAGACAAAGATGATGCTGATAGCCTTTTCGATTCGAAAGGTATAATCCACAAGGAATTCGTACCAGTTGGTCAAACGGTAAATCAAGAATTCTACAAGCAAGTCTAACGACGTTTACGTAGCAGTATTCGTCGCCGTTGTCCCCAGTTATGGGAATCCGGATATTGGTTCTTGCTCCATGATAACGCAAAATCACATACCGCGTTGTCAGTCCAACAGTTTCTATCCCACCATCAAATCACTGTACTACCACTTGCGCCGTATTCCCCTGATTTATCGCCCTGTGATTTCTTCCTGTTCTCCAGGATAAAACAGGCACTAAAAGGACAGTATCATGCAGACATTACATTTATCCAAGCAGCTGTGACAAAACAACTTGCGGACATCCCAGAAAATGCCTTCCAAAACTGTTTTCAGGATCTTCAGAAACGCTGGAAACAAGTGTATTGATTCAGAAGGGCGGTATTTTGAAGGTGACCAACATTAATTGTGAGTATGGTACTTTTTTATGTTCTGTATTGCGTCAGTCCTGGAATATTTCAGACGTAGGTTGAAGAAACACCTACTTACTTCCAGCAGCGACTAAAAAATATGTTAAGTTAACAAATGGCGCACAAAATGTTTCTCATAGGAGAAGGAAGGTATCAGAGGCAAAGAGATTTTCAAATCGAACAGTTAAAAGAAAAAATTTTGAAGAAAACCTGATGCAATTCTACGCTTTCTAGCGGAAAAGTTTTGTATAATGGATAAGTTGAAAATAAGCGAAAAGGTATTCTTCATGGAAAAGCTATGCTGCGGAAAAAGAACTTTTCAAATACCTCTCCCGGAAGCTGAGATAGCGAGAAAAAGGTTTTGACCTTTACGCCCCCTAGAGGGAAAGCTATGCATTATTTAAAGAGGTTGATGCTCTCCATCTTTATTGTAGGAAATGGCATACAGTACAAAATAGAAATTTCTCAATAGGGTTTTTTGAAGCGGAGATACAGCTGCAAACAGAAAGAACACATAGACCACCTAGCGACAAGACTGTGAACTACAAAACTCCTCAAATACAAAACTAAAGTGTTCCACAAGGTAAATGGTATCCTCTGTTAAAGGAATTCTTAAAATCTTACATTCAGAAGCAGAGATACTGAGAAAAACAGATTAAACAACTGCGCCCCTAGCGGCGCAATTGGGCTTTTTGGGGAAGAAAATCCCCACATAGTTTTCAAAGTCAGTAGTATCTGACCGAAAATGAATATTTTTCAATCTGGTTTTTACTCCCGCAGGTATTGCTGTAAACGGAAACGTGAACTTATGCTCTGTGGTAGCACAGTTGTGCGTTAAGAAAATTTGAAATTACACTGCCGGAAAGTGAAAAAAGAACACCAAGAAGGAATTGGCGGACGATCATGAAATTTACATATGTTAATGGGGTCGAGTTTACGTAGGTGGGATGTTAATTTCGGGACCAACCGGTGAGCGCTTACGCCACAGCACAGCATAATATGCAAATTATCGTCGGTGGTATTTAAGAAGTACGGTGAAGTGAATGTAATCAGTCGTCGGCGTACGGACACGTGCGAAGACCCTGAAGAAGCTGCAATGCCTGGACATGGAAAACGTGTACGATTTCAGCAGTTATCGGACTTTGAGCGAGGTCGTCTAGTCGGACTCCGCGAGGCCGGGTGGTTGTATCGTCGTATTGCTGAGCGAATTCGACGGGGAGTATCGGTGGTGGTACGATGGTGGCGTAGATGGTCCGAGGAACATTCCCACACGAGAAGTCATGGAACCTGGAGTCACAGACGGACTGATGAGCGAACCGATCGACGCATAATAAGAGCGGCGTTGTCAAGTAGAACATCCACTGCAACACGAATCCGAGCTGCCGTTGCACCTGAGGTGACTGTGCGAACAATCCGCAACCGTCTACTGGATGCAGGACTACATGCACGTGTGCCTCTGGCATGTGTACCTCTGACTCCAACCCACCGTCAGGAACGGCTGCAGTGGAGTCGCCAACGTCTGCTCTGGAGAACGCAATGGCAATCTGTCGTGTTCAGCGATGAAAGCAGATTCTGCTCTGGAGCCTCTGATGGCCGTATGCGTGTTCGCAGACGCACAGGGGAGCGTCTCCACCCTTCTTACATCCATCAGCGACACACAGGGCCTACACCTGGTCTCCTGGTGTGGGGAGCGATCAGCTATCGCTCCCGTACACAACTAGTGCTTTTACCGGGTACATTAAACAGCACCTCCTACATCAACAACATCATTCAGCCCGTTGTTGTGCCATTTGTAAGGTCGGTCCATCGTGGTGCTTTCCAGCAAGATAACGCACGCCCACACACGGCACGTGCAACGCAACATGCACTTCAGGGTGTGAGACAACTTCCATGGCCTGCACGTTCACCGGATTTGTTCCCCATTGAGCACGTGTGGGATTTTATGGGACAACGACTTATCCGGTCTCCACGGCCAGCCACGACCATCCCCGATTTACGCGTCTAGAGTGAGGATGCTTGGAACTCAATACACCAAACTTACATCCAACATCTGTACAACAGACTCCATGCCAGAATTGCACAGTCTGACGCGGTTCATGGCGGTTCAACCTCGTACTAACCATGTTACATGGAAATGTTATTTTTCAGTTTACCAGCAAATACAGCTGTATTTTGCCATAATGTTTTGATCACGTTATCCTCTGTATTCCGTTATTATGCTGCATAAATTTTGTTGGTATCAGACGTCTCCTTCTTGGTGTTCTTTTTTCACTTTGCGCCAGTGTATGTAAGAAACATTCCGCGCTGGAAACGCTCTCCAACAAAGAAAGAATTTTTCAAATCGGACTCTTGGAAGCAGATATATCGTAGTACTCTTAATACTTTTGTGTGTAGGCCCTATAGTATTTGTTCAAGTATCACCTGAAAAATTAAATTTGCATCGCGATTGGGAGACAGCATGTGGATGAAACGGGTTGCTAACTTGTCATCATTCATGTTTCGAAAATAGAAGTCGCAATCAGACTGAAATACTACTGTATTTATTACTATACGTGCATATTAAAAGTATTAATTTTACAGAAAACGAAAAGCGCGCTGTTTAATTATACATGATCGTGATGTACGTGGTTAATACAGCAGAAATAGAGATGTTGACTATCACTTGTGTGCCTTATTTTTTGATAGATACGCAAGCCGTGGAGATTCTTCAGCAGATTTTGCAGAAGCTTCACTCAATTCATGAATGTGTAGCAAGTCTTCAGCAGCTTCACTCAATTCATTAATGATGAGTCTTCATCATCATTCATGAATTGAGTGAAGCTGGTGGTACCCCCCTCCTTAAAAGTACTCATATGGACGCCACTGATCATTTGTAGAGTACTTTAGGAAGGAAGGGAGTGTCTAACCCCAGGTCTTAAACAAACCTTAGGAACACGAAGCTAGGAGATTTGGGCTAGAGAGCCTGATAGGAAAGTGACACGGAAGCGAGGTAGAAAGGGGAGGAAGACACCCTTATTTATTATAGTACCCGGGGTCCGACTAGTTAACCTGCTCATCCGACGCACGGCGGATATTTAGTGGGTCGAGAGTTCGCACCTGCTGGGATCGAACCTGAGATTCCTCCGTGGCAGTCACGAACGTTGACCACTAGGACGTTGACCACTAGGCCACCCGCTGCCCGTGGTTTTTTTTTTTTTCTTTCTTTCTTCGTTAGTACTGTTTTTAGTAAAACTGTCTCTGACAAATGCCTATCAATCACTGCCTCATCTCTACCGGCGGTGGCTATGTTACGTGCAACTGAGGCGATGTTCGCTGAAAGGAACCACAAAGCATTATGGGAGTATTTTTCCCCTCTGACAGCCTCACTGCGCATGCATTTTCCAGGGTTAACTCAGAACTAGGGATGGACACATCGGTGAATACTCATTCCCAAAACATCTATGCGTCGGTATTACCGGTTAATGAAATTTTCGCTGCGTCAGTGAAAACGTCGATGTTTCGCTAAAAAGCGGAAGAACTTGCATCTTTTCCATCTGCAGCAGTAATGCGCACATTGATTGGTAAATCGCTGTTCAATATATCGGTGATTACTCACCAATTCACCATCAAGTTTTTCGCTGCATTATATTTGTTAAAAAGCTTGATGTATCAGTGGAAATCTCGATGTTACGTCCTGTAACATCGAGGATAAAAATTATTTTCAGCGGCGAAACATGGGGGGGGGGGGGGAAATAGCGAAAAATTCGCTAATTCATGACATAGGAATATTATATTCCCTTCCTCTTCAAAAGAATGCAACAAAAAGAAATCCATTTACTTCACGCAGAAAATATTCTTTTGAAGTTTCCAATATTGATTATCACTTGTAAAACAACGATGCTCAAAAACACCAATGTTTTTATTTTTTTATTTTTTTTTTTTTTTGCGTATCCCTATTCAGATTTATTCTTATTGGCCGGGATTCCAGGGGAAATTTACAATTAAGTGGAGAGGTGCATGATGGGGACGTGCAGACCGTACGCTTCATGGGGGATCGTGGTGTGACGTATAATCAACTTTTTTCCCCTTCAGCACTTAAATAGTTTGACCTTTGGTGACTTTCCTAGTTTAATACAACCTGGAGTGTTATTTTCCCCCTGGATCTCAGCTGAAGAAGAATCACAGAGTTGTATAAAAAAAACTGTATCTGTGTACACAGTCATCAGAACAGAAAACTTGTTGCAAATTAGCAAAGCGTGATCCAGAATTAGCAATATAATAATAACAAATTAAAATAAAAAAGAACTGAAAACATAATAAAACAATAATTACTGTCAGAATTATAATTACAGACGATTAAAATGGCTCTAAACTCAAAAATAGGGAAAATTCACAAAAATAAGATAAATTTCACAAAAATAGGCAGAATTCGAGAAAAATGGGTATCATTTTTAAAAATCTGGATTGACCCCTGCATGCCAATCATTTTGATATCTTTTGAAACTGGACAATGGCGTTTTACAACTCCTGATCTGCTACTGATGATTTTATTGATCTGCACCACTTTGCACCTTTGTGCGCTTTTGATGGGTTTTTTTTTTTTTTTTTAATTTTGGGAAAATTGCTCTAAATACAAAAATAGGTAAATTTCATAAAAATAAAGCAAAACTTCACAAAAATGGGTATCATCTTTAAAAACCTGGATCAACCCCAGCACTTAATCTATAAATCCCTGAATCTAGGGTACTGAAAAACTAATAATCTTTGTCAGCATTTAGTAAATTTTTAAAAAGAGAATCTTCAAACTAATATCGATTTGACAGATGAATACATTCTAGGTGTATGCAGTTGTTATAATATATGTGCTTTGCCAAATTATATCCTCAGCTGTGCTCTCTCCCAAATGAGGCTAACTATGAATAATAACGAGAGAAATTGAAGTTCAAAATCGGAACTTTTTTTATGACTGTCAGCCTATCATGGCACGTAAAGTAATTTTCTCTGCAAAAAGAGGAAGGAGTGTCATTTTTTGAACAGTAATTTTGTTAAGAAAATGGGAAAGTACCTGCTGTGTTACTTCATATAGCAAAGGGTGCGTAAGGAGTGGCAAAACATGCATTTGAAGTGAAAATATCAAAAATTGATACTGTCGTAGCTCGCTCTGCCGTAAAAACAATTAGACGGATTACGAAAATGTAGCTCGCTCTGCCGTGAAGATGATTTTATGGGTCACGATTCCATCACGGACAGATGAAGCACATAATTTGAAATTTAATTTCGCTAGCACAAGTTGGAAAATGTGGAGGGTGGGAGGAATGCGAATTCCAATTATTTGTTTTTGAAGGAAAGACTATTTAACTAGGAAAGCACACGTTTCTTTAAGCAACAGAACTTTGTCAGACGAATTTTAAATGTGGAAAAACCCGGAACATCTCCATAGCGCTAGAATGGGCATTACCACCGATCCATGAAAAAGTCTCATGAACTTCCAGAAATGTAACAAATTCCGGTAAAAAACTTTTTCCTACCCGCACACAAACACGATCCACAACACTTGGCAGGTATGCAATTACGGCGAATTTCCTAATTTTTTTTTAACATTTTTTAAAACATTTAGTGCACTTTCACAATTTTTGGTGATTAAGCGAAGCGAGACCGAAAGCCGAGCGGAGCTCTCTTTACGAGACTCGAGACAGTTGTTCGGACATAGGTACGTGATGATGCATCCGATCACCGTGATTTTTTTGCATGCGATTGGAAATTATTTTGTTTCAGACTGATAAAAAAGGAAGCAGAGCACATTGTGGACACAAGAAAAACGTTAGAACTGGCACCGGATAGCCTTTATTACTCCCTACAAAATAAGTTTCAAAAAGTCTAATGTTACATGTGAGCGAACACAGTTTCCACTGTAAGTTGCATACGGTATCAGCATCCACCGATCTCGAGAGATTACAGTGGACTAGGCAGTAGTTGTTCTTGGTGACAATGAATTCGCTCTCGGCTTGACATCTGTAAGATTGTTGAGAGTAAAAAAACTAGATGGCCTAACTTTTACTTGAACCGCTACACGAAAGTCGGCTCACTAACATTAATTTAAAAAAAGCGTTTGAATTGAAAAACGAAGAAATGGAAAGACTTCGTCTGTTAGCTCAACACTTGCTTAATCTATAATAATACAAGTTAGTAGAATCATGCAATGTATTGATTATGATACACTTTCCAACATACCAAAAATCATTGCTCAAGTTATGAAGGTAATGGCTGTGAAACAAATCCCTCTCATGTGCCCTGACCTTTGACTCCATTTCGATAATATTATAAAAAAATCGGTTCAGTGTAGCTCCGGAACAACATGATAAAATTTTGTCGCAATGGAAGCATTTTTAGTCAAGTTATGAGGATAATGGCTGTGGAATAAATCTCGCTCCTGTGCCCTGACCTTTGACCACATTTGGATGATATTCAACAGAACCGGTTCAGTATACCTCCGGAACAACATACTAAAGTTTTGTCGCAATCGAAGCATTTTTACCATAAGTGTGGTGGAATGGATCTCGTTCATATGTCCTGACCTGTGACTCCATTTCGCCTCTTTTTAATAGGATTCATCCCCAGGTGGTCCCTTACCACGTACTAAAATTTCATCGAAATCGAACCATTTTTACGCAAGTTATGACGCATAAGGGCAATGGAATTGATCCCGCTCCTATGTCCTGACCTTTGAACCGATTTCGCTCATTTTCAATAGGGTTCGTCTCCAGTTGGTCTCTTACTGCATACTAAAATTTGATCGAACTCGAACCATTTTTACGCAAGTTATGACGCATAAGGGTGGTGGAATGAATCCCGCTCCTATGTCATGACCTTTGACCCCATTTCACCCATTTTCAATAGGATTCGTCCCCAGGTGGTCCCTTGCCACTTACTAAAATTTCATCGAAATCAAACCATTTTTACGCAAGTTATGACGCATATGACGAATGGATCCTGCTCCTATGTCCTGACCTTTGACCCCATTTCGCTCATTTTCAATAGGGTTCGTCCCCAGTTGGTCCCTTACTGCATACTAAAATTTCATCGAACTCGAACCATTTTTACGCAAGTTATGACGCATAAGGGTGGTGGAATGAATCCAGCTCCTATGTCGTGACCTTTGACCCCATTTCACCCATTTCAATAGGATTCGTCCCTAGTAGTCCCCTACCACTTACTAAAATTTTATCGAAATTGAACCATTTTTACTCGAGTTATCGTGCGAACGGACGGACGGACAAAGTTGGATGCTACGCTTCTTCAACCTACGGTTGGAAAGTGTAAAAAAGGAAGTTTGTGTATGTATGTCTTTCGCGATACAAAATGAAAAACGTGGTTCCCGATCTGAGTGTGTCTTTCCGCTTTGTTTACATGCAACCTGATCACAAAAAAAAAAAAAAAAAATGACTTCCAGAACAAAAGTACGAAACATTCTAAAAATCAAATGCCTAAAATTTATCATGAACTACTTTCCTTCACATTAAAACTACTTTCCTTCACGTTAAAAATCTTCACGAAACATTCTAAAAATCAAATGCCTAAAATTTATCATGAACTACTTTCCTTCACGTTAAAAACTACTTTCCTTCACGTTAAAAATCTTCACGAAACATTCTAAAAATCAAATGCCACGTTTTTTAACGTGAAGGAAAGTAGTTCATCATAAATTTTAGGCATTTGATTTTTAGAATGTTTCGTACTTTTGTTCTGGAAGTCATAAATTTTATGTGTTCAATTTTTTAGCACGTCTTTTGTAAAAGAAGATCATGCTTCTGTTATCGGTTTGTCCGTCCGTCAGTACGTCCGTCCGTCTGTACATACGGTATCTCTGTAACTATTAGTCCGATTTGAAAAATTCATTTTGCATTCGGAAGCTTGAAATATGCGAATGATGGTCCTTTATTTCGTTTTTTTTTTCACGATGTACAATTTTGCCGCTAGGGGCGTAAATGCAGATGATGTCGAATTCAAAATTACATTTTAATCCACATATTTGCTTCTAAACATCCGATTGAAAAAATTATTTTATCTTTCGATTCCATTTATGTCGAAGAGTATTTTAGATATAGTTTCATTTTCAAATTACGCATAGATTTTCCGCTAGGGGGCGTAAAAGTAAATTACATTTTTTCCGATAACTCTTCTCCTAAAACTCCGATTTGAAAAATCCTTTTTTCAGCGGATACATCTCCTAATGGAAAATCTTTTGCACATAATTTCGAATTTTTGGTAAAGATTACTTTGGCCACCAGGGGCGTAAGTGTTAATTTGTGCTTCTGATGTATTTGCCATAAAATCTGAGCTTCTAAAATATCGATTGAAAAAATTCTTTCGTGGACTGATGCCACTCACATCGATAAACCTTTTCGGAATATTTTCTTCCTAAAATATCTCACAGTTTCTCCGCCAGGGGGCGTAGATGTATATCTTATTTTTGGCAATATCTCTACTTCTAGGAGTCCGATTTGAAAAATTCCTTCTTTGTTGGATAGTGTTTTCGGTGTGACATGTTTTTCATATAATTTCAAAATTTCCAAGTAATTCATAGACTTTCCGCTAGGGGGCGTAAAGGTAAATTGCGTTTCACCCTATATCTCTGCTTCTAAATCTCCGATTTGAAAAATTCTTTCTGCACCGGATACAGCTCCTGATGGGAAATCGTTTGCACAAAATTTCTAATTTTTGTAAAAAATTTGTTTGGCCACCGGGGGGCGTAAATCTTAATTTCCGCTTCTGATATATTTGCAGCAAAATATGAGCTTCTAAATTCTTGATTAAAAAAAACGTCGTTTGTAGACCGATACTACTCATGCCGACAAACCTTTTAGGAGCATTTTGTTTTTAAAATAGTGCATGATTTCTACGCCAGGGGGCGTAGATGTATATCTTATTTTTGCCAATATCTCTACTTCTAGGGGTTCGATTTGAAAAATTCCTTTTTTGTTGGATAGTGTTTCCAGTATGACATGTGTTCTTCCTATAATTTCAAAATTTTCAAGTACTTCATGGATTTTCCGCTAGGGGGCGTAAAGCTAAATTTCGTTTCTCCCTATATCTCTGCTTCTAAATCTCCGATTTGAAAAATTCTTTCTGCACCGGATACAGCTCCTGATGGGAAATCGTTTGCACATAATTTCTAATTTTTGTAAAAAAAATGGTTTGGCCACCAGGGGGCGTAAACCTTAATTTCCGCTTAATGATGTATTTGCAGCAAAATACAGTATGTGCTTCTAAAATCTCGATTGAAAAAAGTCTTTTGTTGACCGATGCTACTCATGTCGACAAACCTTTTAGAAACATTTTCTTCTTAAAATAGTGCATGGTTTCTGCGCCAGGGGGCGTAGACGTATATCTTATTTTTGTCAATATCTGGACTTCTAGGAGTCCGATTTAAAAAAATCCTTTCTTTGTTGGATAGTGTTTCTATGTGACATGTTTTTCCTAAAAATTCAAAATTTTCAAGTAATTCATAGACTTTCCGCTAGGGGGCGTAAAGCTAAATTGCGTTTTCCTCTATATCTCTGCTTCTAAACCTCCGATTTGAAAAATTCCTTCTGCACCGGATACAGCTCCTGATGGGAAATCATTTGCACATAATTTCTAATTTTTGTAAAAAATGGTATGGCCACCAGGTGGCGTAAATCTTAATTTCCACTTCTGATATATTTGCAGCAAAATATGAGCTTCTAAAATCTCGATTGAAAAAAAAAGTCTTTTGTTGACCGATGCTACTCATGTCGACAAACCTTTTAGGAACACTTTCTTCTTGAAATAATGCATGGTTTCTACGCCAGGGGGCGTAGATGTATATCTTATTTTTGTCAATATCTCTACTTCTAAAAGTTCAATTTGAAAAATTCCTTCGTTGTTGGATAGTGTTTCCGATGCGAAATGTTTTTCCTATAAATTCAAAATTTTCACGTAAATCATTTAAGACTTTCAGCTAGGGCGCATCAAGGTAAATTGCGTTTGCTGCTTCTAAAACTCCGATTTGAAAAATTCTTCCTGTATCGCATACAAGACCTGATGGAAAATATTTTTCACATAATTTCTAATGTTTTGTAAAGAATGGTTTGGCCACCAGCGGTCATAAGTGTTAATTTCTGATTCTGATGTATTTGTTGCAAAATCTGGGCTCCTGAAAACTCGACTAAATTATTTTTTCTTGGACCGATACCGCTCATATGGATAAACCTTTTGAGAATACTTTCTTCCTAAAATAATGCATGTGTTTTCCCACCAGGGGACGTAAAGTAACATTATATTTTTGTCGATAACCCTGTTTCTAAGAGTTCGTAAGCTCAAGATTCCGTTTACACCAATATCTGAAGGATTAAAGACTCGACTGAAAAACTTCTTTCTTCCGTCAGATACTATTGTTTTCCATACCGGTTCCATTGCCTTTGAATAGCTTTGATAAATTTAATTTGCGTCAGAACGGATTCAAAAGACGTGCTTATTACACCCGAAAATTCGGTGTCATCTTTCTTGTTAGAACTTGTTATGATAGACGCCTTAATTAATTCGCTCAAAATTTCCCAACTGTACCCCAGTTATTGGTTACCGTTGGCGGCTTGTCCTAGTCACATAAATACGCTTTCGCAGTTCTCGGAGGGAAAAGAAATATAAAAGAGGAGGAAATTAGTTTTTTAATAACTTGACAATCACAACAAGTCTCCAAAATTTTCAAAAGACGAAAATCCATCCACGATAAGCCCCAGGACTTAAAAACGAAAGCTATGTGTGTAGGGTTAAATACAGAATTACTGGTAGCATGCAATAGATAATACGTTTTGAAATTCCAAGTTATCAGTTTCAAATTCATTGAACAACCACTAAGACATGCTATTTAAAACGAAAATTTCTTAATTTTTCGTACTGCGAACATTATTCATAACGAATTTTTACAGAATAAAGAAATGCTTTTTCATGACTTCAGAATCATGCACCTATTTCTAAGATCACTTCAACAACGGAATTACTTTCACATGTACCATTTCCAGCATGCACATAATACGTATAACAAAATGTATAAAATAACATCCCTAAAATGTATAAATTACATTGCAGCAATAAGAACATTTATGAAACGTAAAACCCGCACTTCATGAACAATTACATGACGTTCAGTCAGCAGCTCGGATTAATAAAATTTTACTACTGAATACTAATAAAAGAAAAGAAACAGACCTTACCACTGAAAATGTGTTCTTTGGTAATGGAGCGGGTTCTTTACGAAACACTTAAAACCCTCATTTCAAATCTAAACAACAGCACAACTAGCCAACAAGAATAATAACAAGTACAAAATTTGGAGTCAAATCCGTAGGTCTACTGAAAAAGAGGAGCCCTACGATTGTGACGTCACGGGCAAGTCATGTGACCTTGCTGCAGGCCTGGTAAGGTATAAAGATGGCCTTGGCTGAGCACGACCTACGTTTCTTTTAGCCCGCCCTAGCGACCTCAGCTTGAACGAAATTTTTGATAAGGATAATTCAGTGTAATATTAAAATATATGCCACAGATAAATCATAGTTTAATACCAGTAATGTGCCAAATGAGAAAAAAATATACATACTTAGTTCTGTATCGAACTGACGATTCTTTCCTCCCCGTGACCCAATCCCAATTACAAAATATTGAAGGATTTTTTAGAACAAACAGACTGGGCTTGGCTTTCTTTTCAGACTTTTGTTGTGGCTTCCTTTTGGTGTCGTGTTCCTGATTTGAAGATCAATTTAGGACAAATGAATACCGACTGGCTTGCTTTGGTTTCAATCTGAGATTTCCGGTGTACGTACTTTTCTCCTTTCCCTCAGAGCTTTCTTTTGCTCTAACATTCCTACTTTTACTGAAAAGGGTCAGTGGGGATATTGCACAGGCGATGACACAACGCGAATGTTTTTCTTCATCTTCAAGAAACCGAACTAAAGCTAACGTTGTTCGCGGTAAGTATTCAGTATGCGAGTAGTGCTTTTCTTGAAGACTAAGATTAAATATTGAAATTAAAACCAAAAAGCCTTGTACTGAACTTTTGAAAGAAAAGTTTTATTAAGGCATGTAAGTTTTTTACGATTTCCAAAATATTTTGGTTAATAAATTTCTTAGTATTACAGAAGAATTCACCCTTAGTGCAGTAGCCAATGATCATTCTTTTTTGGACGTCCTTCAAATCACTACCTCTGCCCATTGTGCTCGCTTTACGCACTATAGCTCATATGTCTAGGCCGACCGCTTATATCTCCGTGCGGCCGATCGCTTATATCTCCCTGTGGTCGACCTTGTCATGTGCACTTTGTTACGTGGCTTTGCGGGGACACTGTGTTTCCGGGGGTGATCATATTATTCTGATACGACTGTATACACACGCACACATACACAGAGAGAGAGAGAGAGAGAGAAACACATACGAGTGGAACCTCGGTAATACGTTTCTCAGTTAACGCTTTTCAGTTTTATACGTAATTCTGTGTTAGTTCCTATATTTTACTGTAGTTTTTATTTAACTCGGTTGAACGTAATTCATTTGTACGCCTTTTTGCGATTATTATTTAAAATTCGAATTTGAAATTATCAAAAATACACGATGTTTTTATTCTTTTATACGTTACCCAGTATGTTACTACTTTGAGAGAATTGAGACAGTGTTGTTGTGTTCCTTCTTGGTGCAGCCAAAGTTGAAACTTGATACCATCAGAGAAGTGTACGTTTTCTGCTTTCGGTTTGGATGAAAAACTGGTTTCACATTTCACGACTCGCACACATATGCGCTATTTAAAAATTGGTAGATCTCTTAGACGTAACTTTGTAGCTCCATGGTTTTGTGGTGTAGCGGAATTGAATCCTAAATGTATCATCAATGTTCAACATAATACATAGTAAAAGTACAGTAGAAATCCTATTTATTGGCGCAAAAATATAAGTATACATTTCCAAGAAAGCCATCTGGTTAATATGCGATAGCTTGCAAACACATATTTACATTTTTACACCAATAAATTGGATTTTTAGTGTACTTTTACTCTTATGTGTATAGTTGGTGCACAGTACATCGTTATTAATATTCATCTTTCTGGTTTCAAATGGATGCACTCAGAATCCGCAGGGGGAAAAAGCTGTTAATTCATGTGTTGCATATTGAAGCACTGGTCTCCGATTCTTAGTTTTGAGGATTCCATTTATATATTGCAATATAATATATTTTGTAACGAGGCGCGGATTGGGACGACCAAATCAGGTGGAGAATTTTTACCTTGAGGTCCACACAAATCCACGTAGTTACAGAAAAATACTTCATGAATTCACTTATGAAAAAATTCTTTTAATCCTGGATGAATTATAAAACAAATTAGTCGTGACTTAATTTTAACAATAATTTAACGTCAATGAAATCTAATAATTCTCTTCATGATTAAATGCAGCATCAAATCACGCTCAAAACGGGGTGTTGTACCAGATAATTATTTTCTTTTGAAAAATTTAGTTTTGACAAAATCACAAATCTTGAAGATCCCATGTCCAACGGAATCACAATGAAGATTATTCTTAAAGTTAAAATATGCACATGTCATATAGCAATTTTCCAAACAATTATTTTTTATATTTATTTTGTCACTGATCGCTTACTGTGTATTGTTATTGACAATTTCGCCTACAGTAGATGCCTTTTGAAAGTTCCTATTCTTTTGATCCATAAACCAGCCCTAGTAAATCGTCATTTCTTTCAAGATAAATGTTAGTAGCAATAGAATCTCTGCAATAGAATCGGTTTGTGCTCCGTGCAAGTGTGCGAAAAAGGGGATGGGAATAATATATCCTCCCAATCGGTACTAGTGCTTTCTTCAAGGTTACAAAAGGAAGGTAGTGCCTACCAATGATCCTGAGCTCCAAATCCAACGACCTACGTCTAACTGTAGTAAGCTTTAGCTTAATTAATGTACATAGTCGAGTCAAATTATTGTGGCCACCTCCTACTTTTGACGTCAACAGCGCGTAACCAATGAAAGAAAGCACGTGTCGTGAGTTGGCTTGGAGGGTATATAAGGTGTGCTGTAGGCAATCTGAAAACATATCACTCATTGCTGTCATGGATAAAAGTAGTGATCTATCAGATTTGCAAAAAGGGATGATTATTGGCTTTCGGGCCAAAGGTGGCAGTATTTCTGGAGCAGCGCAGTTTGTGAACTGTTCGCGTGCAGCTGTGGTCAAAGTGTATCGTGATTGGAGAAATGGCAACATTGCGAATAAGCGACGCGCAAACTGCGGAGTACCACGTGCCATTGATGTGAGAGGTGAACGTCGGCTTTGAAGGTGCGTGAGGGCCGATTGACACGCTACGGTGGAGCAACTCACTGGCTGAATGAACCAGGGAGATACGGGAAGTGTGTCTAAAACGACAGTTCAGTGAACCCTGCTGCGTATGGGGCTCCGATGCAGACGGATGGTCATTGCATCTATGCTAACGAAGGTGCATCGGCAGAAAAGGCTTACATTTGCACGCCAGTATTGGAATTGGACCTCCGCTGATAGGCAGAGGATTGCCTTCTCCGATGAGTAACGTTTTCTGCTTCATCGAACGGACAGGCGTTGGCGTATAAGGTGAGAAACATCGGAGAACAAACACTCTTTAACAATTGCTGGAAGAACACAAGCTGGTGGGAGCAGCGTTATGGTCTGGGGAACGTTTTCGTGGCATTCTCTGTGTCCACTATGGACCGAATTAGTTAGGAAACCATCCTGGTAGACCACGTACACTCATATATGCTGATTATCTTCCCTGGGGCGGATGTGATCTTCTAGCATGACAGTGCGATGTGTCACACAGCTAGAAATGTTGGAGAGTGGTTGGAAGAGCACGATGAAAACTTCAAAGTGCTTCCCTGGTCCCCTAATTTCCCAGACTTAAACCCAATCGAGCATATGTGGTACCACCCGGATCGTGTTTTTCGCTCTATGTATCCTCCACGTACCCTCCAGCAGCTGTCAGATGCACTGCAGTCAGCATGGCTTCACATACCTGTGAACACCTTTCAGCACCTTATTAAGTCACTTCCAGCCCGTCTAGCTGCTGTCCGCGCTGCACACGGCGGTTACTCTAGATATTAGCTGGCGGTCACAAAAATGTGACTCGACAATGTGTAACAACGTGCTCAGTCAGGTGGCCCTTTTTTCACATAATAACAGAAAAATGTGCTACGTCATTTCAGAGCCAATGACCAACATAAATAGGAGGAAAAGTTGTTCTTTTGGGAATAATTTTTTCAGATAGAAATGAAGCTCCAATGAGATTAACGATTATTATTCACAGGTACCAAAATACTTATTCATTCGTTCCAAAAAATCAAAATAATGGGTATGCGAGAAGATGGACCTTTTCTCGATTGGTCCACCTTCGGGAAATGCCTCGATATCCCGGTGATCCAATCCACAGCAATCTTTCTCAAAGATAATAAGTAACAAATTTAAAAAGCTAATCATTAAAAAGAGCTAATCAGTCAGATTGATCTTTTACAGTTAAGTGTTTTGTATAGTATTGTATTTCTACAGAAATGCTATTTTGTTTTCCTCGGAAAAAATTTGTAGCACGGGATAATAAGCATTATGAATAACACACACACACACACAGCACACACACACACTCAGTAAAAAGGAGACAGTAAAATTTCTGATTTTCTGCCCGACCTCAAGCATCAGCCGCCCGTCCCAACTTCTCTGTCTGGCTACGGCCCTGCTGTAACTACTAAATTATCTGCAAAGTTTCCATAACAAGTCTCTGTATTTTTCATTGTTCTCATAAGAATACGAGTTAAAAGCTTAAGGTTCCTAGATTTTGTCTTGAATATTTTAATGATTTAGCATAGTATACTTTTCTTAGTGCATTTTTTTTTTTTTTTTATTTTATGGGAAGCCACATGGGTCTTCGAACATAAACAGT
Source organism: Macrothele yani (assembly GCA_039090855.1). NCBI lineage: Eukaryota > Metazoa > Arthropoda > Arachnida > Araneae > Macrothelidae > Macrothele > Macrothele yani. The sequence goes on along the minus strand of CM076996.1, from coordinate 102,310,433 downwards.
TCTCAGTGCAAATTGGGAGGTGTGGGTGGATGGTAGTGAAAAAGCTGAAACTATATCTCCGAACCCGCTGTACACAGGGACATGAAATCTTGACTCTTGGTGAGTCACTGCCTTAAAATCTGTTCGTCTTCCAGCCTCTGTTTCTGACCAAGTGGAACTCATACGAGACAAAAGCAAAACTATTTTATAAACCTCTCTTTCTACTTATCTATCTACAATATAATTTGCCTAGGCATGCATCCTGGGCCCTTGGCCATGGTGGGCCACAAGGCTATAGCCCCTGTAGACCCCTTCCTCTTAATCCGGTCCTGGTCTTCACCACCACCCGTGGGTTCTGAGATCTAGCTACGGCCCTGTTTAAAGTTAATAATTAGGACATTCTTTTGAAAGAAACAGTATAGTTTTAAATCCAGAGACACCAGTAGATGTCGTCGCGGTACGAACTAGTCAGGAAAGTACGGGCTCTCTCATTGGCTGCTGTTTGTTGTTATATTTCATTTTCAATATACACGCCACGCCTGCTGCGCTCCATGTTTCAGACAGCGAACGTGGCGTCACCTATCTGCATCAGAATTAAGTCAAAACTCCCGTGGTGATTATAATCACCTAAATAAATAATTATTTATTTAGGTGATTATAAATAATTATTTATTTAGGTGATTATAAATAATTATTTATTTAGATTACATGGTTACACCTGCTTTTGTATGGCAAGATCTCCGGACCGCTTGTAGATAGATGCCACCTAGCGCATCTATCTACAAGCGGTCTGGAGATCTAAGTTAAAAAATTATCTCCCTTTTTCAAGAATTTTTTTAACGATATCCGAGGCAAACGATCAAAATACTCGCTTTGCTCACGATCATGGAGGTAGGAATAAGAGGAGACTCGGTCTCCAACTCTTCCCATGTTAGCAAAGTGAAGCCGAGTTTATACGCTTCCGCGGTGAAAGTAGTACCGCCAGCTTTGGCGTGGTCACCCTCAAAATGCAAAAGCAGACGATTTTCCGTAAGAAAGCATTAGTGAGACCCTGTTCGATTTCTTTAGATTTTATATTGTCTTAAAGTATAAGCGGAATGGAAAAGCAGTGGAATAGATTTAATAAACTCTTAGGCTTACACGAAAGGAATTTTAGTTCAAAAACTTAGATTTCCATGGAGGAAAAGAGATCTAAAAAAGCGTCTTCGTAACGACTGAAACGTATATGAACTGACGATTTAAAATGTGTTTAGATTGAACATAATTTTATAAAGCGTTTAAAATCTTTCTTTGTCTTAGCGGATTATCGCAAAATATTGTTTATCATAGAAATAGTAACGGAGGAAAATTAAAGTAAACGATATTCCACATACGTTTTACTTGAGCAATTGCCAGTGCTTTTAAGCAAATAAACAAGGGAAGGGGAGAATATTCTCATTGAACATTATTATTCAAAAAAAACAAAAGTTCATAAAATATCTAAATTTTATTTCCCAAGCCTTTATAGAAAAAACGGGGAATCTGCGAGCTTGTTGAAAGAAATTTAAAAAATCAGACGCAAAATAAAATATGACGTTACTGTACTTTCATTTTATTTTTTATAATTGCTTTAAGCACTTGACTGATTTTAGTTTCTTCTGATAAAGGTAGGAAATTCCTACTGGTTTGTTTAGAACTGTGGTGGTCTTCAAAAGACATAAATGTAAATAATTTTAAAACTAGAAGGAATGCAATAGCCTTAATAGGAAGGGAACTTTTTTGAGTGGGTGGGGGTATCTTTTTAAAAGGGTGCAGTTTCAAAATATAGCAAGAAAATATACAATTTATTAGTTTGTGGAAATAGTATTTACAAGTCCTGCTGATAGTAAAGGAAATCTGAGTTGATAAAATGTCTTGGTAAAACAGATTTACAAAAGCGGCAGAAATAATTCCTACTGTAGATCTCTTTAAAAATAAATCCAACTGCATTCAAAATATTATACTTCTTATACACATCACTATTAACAGAGACACGTTCATAATGTAATAAGTTAATAGCTTTTAAGTAGTAAATGAAACAGATGTGTGTATATATTAAGGATTTTTAATTTGGTTTCTGAAATATATGTATACCATTTATGAGCAAGGTTATATTTATTAATAAAGAATGCATTGAGGACAAATCCTGCAGTTTGTTGCTAGCACAACATATGTTTAAAAAAATCTGCTCATATAAGGTGATTCATTTTAGCTCTAATGAGAGAGAACATTGCTAACAGCAGCCCATATGCTAATGCACATTTAACCTGCATTTTATGGCCACAAAAATTAATAGAGAACTAATCAGAAGTGCATGGAAAATATAGAAGTGCAAATTTTCTGCCATCAGATCATGGTACTGAATCCTCTTTCGTTCACTGATATCCATGCAACATCTCCAGTACGAAAATCTGATTTCCAAAATAATGTTGACCTTTAAAATCTTGAACTTCTTACAGCAGCATTGTTCATCTAATTAGTTAAGTGATAAAGTTTTCACTCAATTTATTGGACCTATACATTTCTATAATTAATATAATATATTCATAAACATATTTTACTCTGTTATATTTTTACCTCAGCTGAATTCAGGTTTTTCTCCATTTCTGACAGCCAAAAGCATAGCTGTGAGCTGCATTTCATTCTAATTATGTACATTGCAAGCTGTGGAAAATATAATACATCAGTACTATCATTTCCTAATGGGAGTTCAATATACCTCTAGTTATACAAGACAAAAGAGAATGAGCTAATTAGAACATGAATAAATATTACAATTGATGCCCACCAGGGGTGCCAACTTCACCAAATTATTATTGGGGAGCAGGTGTGAAGATATCATACATGGGAGGTGCACGTCTCTTCTATTGTCAGGAAGGAAAAAAGAAAGAGCCAAATGATAAACTACGAGCTTTGACTTATATTTTAAAACACAAAATTTGTAACTGCTCATCATCAAATGAACAAGGAAGCAGAAATATTTTTTAGGTGAATATGAATATTTTAAAAATGAAATTTAGCCTGTGATTTAGCAAAAAAAAATCCAGTAATATTTTATTTCTAAATGTTTGTAAAAAAAATATGAGATATTAGCTGGGTTACTCAAAGGACAAGAAGCGTGAAAAATAAATACACGTACATAAATAAGGGCACTGGTGATTATAGTTTCTATATTTTTATTTATTTTATTTTGGATAATTGTTTTAACCATTTATCACATATCACGAGACCATGTCAAACACAATACAGGGCTGGCAATCCAGTTTGTTACAAATGAGCAATGCTGAATATGAGAAAAGTTTATTTTGTTATTTATTAACTTTTCAAAAATAAATCACTTTTGCCTCATAAGGTGGATCTTGGTCCATTCTATGAGGCCAAAGTGATTATTTAATTAAACAGGACACAAAATATTGAGTGGGCAGTGCCCCCCCCCCCCCCAGTAAAACTATTGGAGGGGCAAGATTAACCTTGCCACCCCCATAGTCGGCACGTATGATGCCTACACAAATTTAAAACTTCCTGCAGAAGTTAAAAATGTTTGCGAGAAAAGAAAACAAAAAAAAAGCTTACCCACAGTATTTGTAGCCACAACTTCAAATCTGCTTGCTGCTGCAATTCATACCATTAAAAAAAAAATGTTTGCAGGGGAAATTTATATGTAAATCCACTACAAAACACTTTTCTCGAATAGTCAAATCTCACCTTCAATGACCATTAGCTGTAGCAAAATGTTGTCCTCCACACATAATGTGTGCCTCAGTAAGTACGTGTGTCTGTCCTCTTGAAAGGCTTAGTCTTTCAGTTGTGATGGGAAGACTAAAAAAGAAGGGTGGGAGAAGTATGGATATACAACAAGGAGAATACCACAGAATATAAAATAAAGACATAAAATACAGGAAATCTGTAACAACTACCGAAGCATTGGGTACAAGAGATTTGCATACATGCATATCATTAAGCTATTCTCCGAGATTCAGAGGTTACTCCTCAAAGAAAGACCGTCTGGCAAGTAAACATTTAACTGATGAAACTAGAATTTACTTACTGTTGTATCAAATTTCTCAATTTACAATGATCTTGGCACACAGCTTGAGCTTTATCATGTCACACATGAGACTTTTTGTACTTAATACTCATCTTTTTCTTAAGCAGAATTTCTGAATCTGGTCCTCCCACAATTTCCTTGGCCTTCATTTACCTTTCTTTCCTGCCACTTATGCTGAAAAAATTATTTTAGTCAGCACCTCATCACTCATTCTTTCAACGTATCCAAACCACCTAAGTATATTAGTTTTCACCTTATTAACATTTTGCCTCACATTACACATTTTCATTCCCCACATGATCATAGCGTGCCTTGCCACAAACTCCCCATAAGTAACATGGCACTGACATACAAAACAATACAGCCTAATTACATTGAGGTAATTAGAACATGAGTGGTGAGCCAATAAACTACAGTAAATATCTAACTATAAAATTACCATGGTTTAATGCTCATTGAAAATAATATGCACTCTTTATTTTCATCATGACATTTATTAGTAACAATATAATCTGTAATTTAAAAGGAGTTAACTGTGTGACTAGTTAATTCTAGCATTAAAGATTTTCTTATTTTTAATTACAGGTTTAAAGCTTAAATATTTCAGTACAAAATTTTTTAGTCTTCGAAAAACGTTGCTTTCATCCAACATCTCCCCCGACTCTTTCATCAAAATCCCCCATTTTAATTTCCTGGATAAACTGTCAAGCACCATATAGAATAAATTGCTATCTTGCCCACATAAAAAGATTAAATAAAAAGGAGTAGAAAACAAATTTTCATACCTGTTGCAGATAACTTGGAAGTGTTTTGAATATAGTTGGAATGGCATTTTCTTTCAAACACACTTTTTGTGATTTTCTCTGAAACATATGTTCTTCAAAATGTTCTGAACAAATTCTACTGAACTTTGAAGATTCCCAGTCTTTTCTTCATATGGCTTGTATCCATGCAGCTCTTTGTTCTTCATTGCTTGTTGAAATGAAAGATAGTTTCTGTGCATACATAAAAAAACAACTGAAATGTAAACAGTACCTTGAGTCAATTTTAACAAATGAAAGGCTTTATACGAATACATTTCATAAACTGTTAGAAACATGATTTTTGAGAATTTCAGCAGATACTTGGAGGGGGTGGGATGCACAATAGAATGTTGAGAGGTTTTTAATACATGTTTAATACATATTTACATACAAAATCATAATGCTCAAAAATATGTTTACAAAGTTATAGCTCTATTGGGGCCAGAAGCATAAAACTTCACTGTAAAACACTCATGCTTGGTTACTTTACAAGTGTTTCCTTGTTCATTTGTCTCTCACTTCTTTTCTTTTTTTAATATTTTAAATATCTGTGCCTCCTTTGTGTTTCACCTATTCATCCGCTGTTTTTAGTATCAACATAACTTTTGTTTCATATACAAAATAGCTCTGTTGTTGATTAGGAGATATCAACAGTGATGCTTTTCACTGTCACATAATTCCAAGAAACTGTGAGTGCAGTGACTGACATGCAAAAGTCACTGTTTTAATGCACTCTGCTACTCCAGAAAATCTGTATATGTACTGTGAAATTTAATCTCCAATGCTATTACTTAACTGATCTTATCCAACTTTTGGCTATTACTTTATAATGAGTATTTTTTATTTTTTATTTTTTTTTAATTTTTGATTGGAGGTTTAACGACCACCGTGAGCAACTCAATGGGCTATAAGCAGTCGCCCGTCCCTAATTTAGGGTCACTGGTTCCAGGGAAGGGAGAGAGCCAGTGCCGTAAGACAAACACAACATCCATGCCTAACCGGGATTCGAACCCAGACCCCGTTTGGATGAATGATCAGAGGCCATCGCTTAGACCACTGCGCCACCGGGGCGGCGTATTTTTTATTGGCTACGATCAATTCTACAATCTAGTACACTTACCAACCCCTAAAACAGGGGGAGGGATTTACAGACAGATGAACTTTTGGTATATGCAGCTAATTCCTAACCCCTATCATTGTCAATGTGATGTGAAGTTTTTGGAAATGAACAGTCATGATTCTAGGTGTGTTGCTAATAATTCAAAGATGATTATCTTTATGCTACAGTGATATTGAACATCATTTAAAACGTGAAGTTATGAATATGAATCCGATTACATAACCTACACTATTCCCGAAAAATTTGCTACAACTTTCGTAAACAGTTCCCTACAACCTATGTGCGTAAACACATCAACTTCGTAACTTTGCCACAAATTCAAAAAACTACATAAAAAGCTAAAAACGAGAAAATCACAGCAAATTATTCAGTAACTATCACAATCAATTGCTATAAATGATTGAATTCCAAATAACCTAAGAATTTATACCTAGAAAACATAAAATAAAGTGATACTAACCGGTGGAAAGTGATACCAGGTGTTTTCTTTTTAAATTTATTTGCACAGCCAAATGCCACGCAACATCCCATCAAAACTAATTATGAGTACACTGAAGTATGCTGTCAAACACACACAAAAAATCTACGCTGGTAAACAATTTTAACAAAAAATATGAGCTTCTAAAAATCACAAATTTTCAATGCTTTCCTATGACAGACACGACCAAGAGGGTAACCAAGCATGCGGAGCGATATCATAACAGTTAACAGGTCTGCTTCAGAAATCTGCGGTTAAGGCGTCTCCTATATTTCCTACCTCCATGCTCACGATAGCCTAAAAGTGGCGGCTTGTGTGGGAAAATGATTGTCAGGTGAAGACCAGTGGCGACGCCAGGCGTTCAGAACTGGGCGGGCTATTAGGAGGCTAAGCATGATGAGGGGGGCACAAATTTTGAAGTCCTTGGCAGAAATTGGGGGGGGGGAATTCCGTTTGTGTAGATTCCGCCCGACGCTGATAATGTTACTGTATTTTATAACTACAATAATTGTGATGTTGAGATAAAATAAATCAGCAGCATTTATTCACAATTAAATAAATAATTTAGTTTAAGATCTACAGTTTCACTGAGCGTTTTGCTCAGTGAAACTATAGTCTCTCTCTCTCTCTCTCTCTCTCGCTCTCTCTCTCGCTCTCTCTCTCATCTTTTTAAGCTACAATTACAAAAATGGTGTCTTACTCTCTTAGACATTCGCTGAGGGACTCCCTCCATTTCCCAGAAATACAAACACTAAATTTAACAACAAAATTCATTTTATATAACAAAATTTCTGTGAATTTGAGTCATTCACATACGTTTATCCAAGTTCCCTACAATCTTAAATGGTTGCACTCGCCATGTTTTTTAACTATTTAAATATTTGGGGGGACGTGAGGCTAAAGGGTAAGTTGAAGCCCACTCCAGCCCACCCGTAGTGTCATGACTGGGGAAAACCCAGCTATAATGTATAATATATATATATATATATATATATGTATATTTGCTAAGAAATATAACTAAATTTTGTAGGGAATGGATTTCATATGCAGGGCCCCCCAAAAATAAGGTTTTTTATTTTTTTATTTTTTTTTCAATTTGCTGCTTTAAAATATTAAAACACACACACACACACACACACACACACACACACACACACACAAAGTGAGGTACAAATTCGCTGTTCTATGTTTCGGGAGCACATTCAATTCCGAACTCGAAGTATGTCATCACTGGGTTTATCCAAGAATTTCAAACTGGAAAGGTGTTGAAACAATTTGGGAAGGAATCATGGATGAAAACAAATTTTTTGAATGCTAAACATTTTTATAGTGAAATATTTAGACTTTAAACCTAGATTTAAAAGTAGGGAAAACTTCAAAACTGGAGAACTGTTGAAGTTTTTTTATGTATAGTTAAGAATAGTTAAAACCAGGAATATTTTTTTCCAAAACTACACATTATTGTTTCATTTTTGTGTTGTTCTTATTTTTTGCTCTCTCATGTCTAAATGCTTCCCTAAACAAGGCTAGATGAAAGAGTTGCTGAAATGGTAGATATTGATATTTGTACAAATATTGTGCATATTGAAATGATATGATTCAAATGTATATCGCCAAAATCTGCGATAGACTAAAATGAAGAGATTTGTACATAATTTTGTAGTTGCAAGGACAAGGAAAAAAACATTGGACTTATTTTTTTTTTTAAAAGGAAAAATTATTGTACTATTAGAAGGTACCTCAATGTAGAGATAAGGAACTCATGTAAATGCTAACTGCTATTGAAAACTATGCTATATGATAATAAAAAGACTAATACTTAAAAATTAAAAGAGTATATAAATTCATATGACTATGTGCATTACACACCCTCAAATGGAGGTGTGTTTAGATTTTTAGAGGGGTGTCTGGAGAAATTTGTGGAGGGGGTATAAATCCCTGATGTCATCTACCAGTAATAATTTACTAGCTTTAATGCAGGTTGACTAACATCAGAGTTAAGAATGCCAAAAGAAATTTCAGGACATTTTTTCTTTTTATATTTCAGGACATACAATATGAGCCGCACATGGCCATTATCTGGAATGCAGAAACTTTGCAGACCAAAAATTATTTTATTTGATCATATTTCTTCCCTACCTCAGTTCATATGAGAATAGATCAGGCAACTTTTTTTTTTTCATTCTTAAACTGCTCTTTCAAATTATACAGAATGGGACATCATAGATATTCAACAGAAATGTAGATAAATTGAGCATAGGAAGGCAACCTAAACTATAATTGTAGTAATACATTTTTGTGACTAAGTTTTTTGTAGTTGTTTTTTAATTTGTGTATTGCTTGGCAAATTTCACTCAGTTTCTTTGTGATTTTGTCAGTTGCTTGTTTATCATAGACAACATCATCTGGGCAACTCTAACTTCCCTCATATAATTTTCTTAAAAAACACTGTCAGATTGTTTTGAAAGAGCAACCAAAAACTTGTGTGACGTATATTGTTATCACTAAGGACTTCTCTTCCTTCAATAAATCAGCTATTTGTTCAAGTTTTGCACATTTCTTTCTTCTTTCTAATATTTCAATTGATTCTTCTTCCGCTTTCAGTTTTTTTTTCTTCTTTTTTTTTTTTTTTTGCTGTTCTAAGTATGAGGTATATATAATGCACTGAACTGCATCACACAATTCAAGAGCTTCTTAGTAATTGGAATGAACAGTTTTCATGTAAGCAGATGGCATACTTACACAGACATAAGGAGCAGATGCATGAGTCCAAATGAGAAACTTTTTTCTTCATAGCAATGCCATTATTTCATGAAAAGCCACTTTCGGGCTGTGTGTTACCATGTAATAGTGTCAGATATGCTTTAAGGTAGATGTCTGGTGGTTTTGCTCCCTATACTTCCAATGGAAAAGAATTCAACCTTATTTCCTCTGCGAAGAAAGATTTCACATACATCAAAATTGGCCTACTGATAAAAAAACATTCTAACTTAATTAGATTGTACAATCAGTGTTTTTTGCAAAAAACCTTTCTGGACTATATTAAAAATCAATAACTTTACTTTAATGTAGTTATGATACTTACAGGTGGCACCACTCTTCCTTACCACTACATCAAAGTAAAGTTATTTATTTTTAATATAGTTAAGGTAAGTTTTTTTGTAAAAAACACCGATTGTACAATCTAAGTTAGGATGTTTTTTTATCATTGAGCCAATTTTGATGTATGGGAAATCTTTCTTCACTGAGAAAATAGGGTCAAAAATTTTTCCATCGGAAGTATAGGGAGAAAAGGCACTAGATGCCCACCTTAAATGGGTTGATAAAGAACCAATTTGAATGCAACAGCAGAATATTTAACGCTAGCAACCTTAGACCAATATTTACAGATATTTGCATCTTCTGATTTTTTTATAGTGCTGTAACTTCGTCATGGAAGGTTTCCTTGAAAATATCACTTGAATCCAATGAAAACTTTTTGAATAACGCATAAAAAAATTTATTCAGATATTTAGCGACACACCACCATATAAGTCTTGGGGCATCATGTTTCACAGAAACTGGCAACCAGACTTTGACACATTAGAAATGCCAAAATTTTTAGTGGCAGCAGCTATTGTTACTTGTAACTGCTTGTGGAGTAGAGGGAGCAAGAAGGTTGCAAATAGTAGTCACAATATTTTAATTCCAGAAGAATTCACTATTTAGGGAGCAGGAAGGGTTGCAAGGAATAGTCATAAGATTTTAACTCAAGAAGAATTCACTATTGCTCATTGGAGCTGTTTTCAATTAGAAAAAAAAAAGTCAGGTTTCAAAAGTGAATTATTATCTTAAAAATATAATTTAGCAGTGACATAGGGTGACCTAAAATTTATCCAAGGCTAAATATTTTAAAAATTGTTCTCAACTTTCTTCCACCCTGTGAAATATAATTTCAGTGGATTGTGAGGTTTCCAAATATCACCTGCTGAAATCATACTTAACCACATAGAATGAAGTAAAAATTTTGTTTATATATATACAGTGCTGTATAACATAAAAAAAACAGTAGTAAATTGTAGAAACAAAACAAAGTATGTTTGTTTTTGCTTCCAGTTAACCAGGATATTTTGCTATATCTTCGTATCAAAAGTTCTAGACTGATTCTTATGTTTTTGCACCAAGCAAATACTAGGTCAATGTGGGCCCAAGTCTTTAACAGGTTTTCTTTCTTCATCCCTTAATAAACTAAAAGGGTGTTCCAATAAAAAGTCCCTTTGTTCATTTTACTTACACAAACAAACTTTACAGCTTAACTCCACAAACAAATATCAGCTTCTCGCTGTCCGATGACGGGGAAGCAAAATTGTTACTGTTAAACAGAAAGGCAACAGCTCCAAATGACAGTTTCATGCATGCACAGTTCAGCGTGCATCTGCTCATTCATTACTGTTCTCAGAAGCTTCAAAAAGGCAATGAGTTGATGGGTGTCACCCAGTGGCGCCCATATGAGCACTTCTAGGGGAGGGGGGGCTAAGAAAAATCCTTACCTCCTTCAAGGCTATCAAACATTTTAGTAAATGTACAAGATACTAAAATACAACAAAAATAATTGATACAATCAATCATTAATATCTTATTATTTTTAAAAATGCTTTAAAAAAAGGTTTCGTCTATTTTAGTGTTTTAAATTTAGCAAAAATTTGGCTATACTAAATGCTGGGGGCCGAGCCCCCCCCCCCCCTCCCCCGTCACCTCTGCTACCACACAGTATTCATTACGCTCTAGTAAACAGATATGGAAGGCTGTAATGTGTTACCCAGTTACTCAACTATTATAGTGGCTTACATTTGCATTCAGAAAATCTGTAAACTAGTTACTAACACAGATTTTCTTTCAGAATTTTTCCAATTAAAAAAAAAAATTTTTTTTTCTCATTTTCATGAGGGGTCTAGCCCCAGATTCCCATAATGACTCGATGCCACTATAATTTAGCAATACAGGTATAACTGGGATGACTTAATTTTAACTTTTTTGTCAGATTTTCAGGTTGCACACCAACCCATCGTCGGGACTTGACTCAAGAGAGTAGGTGTTGCCACTCATGTGGTAACTAACATCCAGCCTTTCTGTTTGTTAATTGTGGCACCTCATCTTTCAGTTTGTAGACTTTCCTCCAATTCCTATTTTAGTGCTGTTGATGTGACAGAATTTTTTAAAATAATCCCAGTTAATCGAACGTCCAGTACTTCGAACGTGTCTGTCAAGACCTGTCTTGTTGGAAACATTCCTTACAGCAGCTTTATGTTCTGCTACGCGGGTGCGAAGTTGTCTCCCAGTTTCTCCTACATATGTGTTACCACAATTGCTGTGTACACTGTAGACCACTCCTTCTTGTAGTAGGACATTTTTCTCTTTTTGTTTAATGGGAGGGAAGAATTTTCAAATTTTATTGTTCAGGCCCAGAGCAAGTCATTCAAGTAATCTCCATATTGCTAAATTATACTTTTAAGATATCTCATCACTAGGATTTTGTCATGCCTTCCTTAATCATCATCATCAATAACCATGGGAAGATTCCAGTAGGTGTCTGGTGCTATGAGGCATCAGATTACAATAGTCTTTTTTTTTGTTTTACTGCGGGCGCATCAACACTCATCTGGTAAACCCCAGGCAGCTTAGGGAAAAGGGTCCAAGAACAAAGTGCATGCGTCTGGGGCCAACTTGAGAGGGAACCATCTACACATTTGTGTCCCCAAACACGTCTGTGGAAAAACCGCAGACTAGATGGCTAGCAGGACCGGGATTCGAACACGAGTCAGAGATGTTCGCCTCCCACGCATGCTATGTCGGTGGTACTACATAATACACAGTGAATTATTATTCATTCAAAATTCCAGGAATTTTGACACAAAATAGTGAAAACTAAGGACTTTCAGGATATGAATAAGAAAAATCAGAAATTTCAGGACAACTCCTACCCCCTCTTAACATTCATTTTGAGAGTAATATAACTTAATAAACATTTTGCTCTTTAATTTGGTATTTAACATGAATGCGCATCTTTCCCTTAATTTCTTTTTTCTTCATTCAGTCCAATTTAGGGGTAATCAAAGGACTGTTGTTATCATATGATTAAATTGGCATTTTTCCAATGCCAATTTAACTGAATGAAGAAAAAAGCTGGTTTTACAAGACACGCTAATTAATTTCTTTCTCTCTTTGGCCAAACATGGCCTTTGCGCAAAAAAAAAAAAAAAAAAAAATCTTTCGTGTTAAGGCTTTTCAGGGAAACTATAAATGTGGTGGAATCTGATGATGTGCAACAGCAGATTCTATGCAGCATGTAGCATACGAGGGTCATAACTAAAGTTCTGCACACGTTTTTCTAAAACAGAAGTGGATGATGCAATCAAGAAAATGATTACGTCATGTCATGGTCAGACTCTCAGCAATGCAGTGGTGTCAGTATGACGCGCTATCTTTGCAGTGTGGACATGGGAGTGTTTGAAAATGGAAGCGTGCAGCTTCTCAGGTCGAGTCACAGCATTAGACCAGCACTCGTATGTGAAAATAGAAACTCTGTGAGGGAAAACTCTGACACAGATCCAAACTGCCTTGAAAGAAGTTTGTGGGAAGAAACTCTTGATCGAAGTACAATTTCTTTCTAAAGACAAAGTTGAGACCAAAAATTCTTCAAAATCATCCCAACTTGTTGGAAGCGGGAGCGATCTTGCTGCATGACAACACACCGTGTCATGGTGCAGCGTCGGTAGGGAGACTTTTGTAGAAATATGGCTGGGAAACTTTATCCTACCCACCATACAGCTTTGATCTCAGTCCACCCAACTTTGATCTTTTCCCAAAGTTAAAAAAGTGGCTCCATGGCATGCGCTGCGAATCGCTAGACAAAGTGTTATTGGACATGACCCAAGTAATACGGCAGTTGAACAAAGATGGCGTACTACGGGGCATCCAGGACATACCTCACCACTGGCAAGCTATCATTATCAGCGGAGGGGAGTACATTCAACAGCATTAAGGTCAGTTTTTACCGTTACTTCACACTTTTCTCAAAAATGGACAGTGTGTAGAACTTTTGTTAGGACCCCCGTAAATGCCAGTTAAAGCAGTGCACTAACCATATGTAACACGTTAAATTCTAGTACTGTGCTTTAGTGACCATCCTTATACAGGTTTCTACTTCTCTTCAGTGGCGGCTCGTCAGGTGAAGTGAGTGAAATGCTACTTCACCTAAAGTTTATTAAAAAAATTCTTTGAATGATTTAGTGGGTTCTTAAAATTAGTCACTTTCATTTACAAGAATGACTTCTGAAAAATGCTGTGGCTTTGAAACAAAAGCTCTCCTGTTTTTAAAAGCAAGCTAGATGTATAAGCATGCTGTTTCAAATGGTATTGCGAACTGATAAACAGATGATCTTGTAACTGTGCGTAGGCCACATGTAGAAATAAGAACCGCAATTCCAAATCACTTCACTCCAGGACCGACATAGGAACCTGGACGTGTCTGAATAAAGGGGTTGCTATGGCAACCAACAATTTCAATGAATGAGATGAAGTAATAGTAGCCGCCACTACCCCACAGTGCGATTTTGAGTTCAGACAGTTCTCTTGGCTTCGTCCACTGTGTTTATACTGTAACTGCAAGTGTAAACTTCAGTTACAATATTGTTTCTTTATTATTCTCTGTGTATTCTGGATCCATCCTTTTGTTAAACAAATGAACCTGGAAAATGATACAATGTGAATCTTTTTGCAGACATATAATGTGCGTAATGATGTATTCCAAGAAGTGTATAAATTATTTTCTCTAGATCTTAGTTTACACTCAACCATTGTGCCAGCAGACACTCAACCATTGTGTTCACAGCAAAGAGTAACATTGTTATCTAATGTCGCGATACAAAAAGAAGTTCTCTCCGAACTTTTAGTTAAACACCTGTCTGACGATGACATCATTGACCGCTATGTTTCCTTAAAAGATAGAATAATTAACCTTCTTTATAAGAAATAGATGCATTTTCTTCATGGATTCTTATTTTGCAACACTTCACCTGTTTCTCTGATCATGAACCACCACTGCTTCTCTTCCTTAACGAAGGCTTTCTCATCAGTAACTTTTGCTACTTCGTCCCCGTCAGGGTATCTCAAAATGCCTAAATATTAAATTTTGCCTTAACAGATATACCAGTCTTTGAGTTACAGCAGCAACATTACTTAAGGAATGTTATTTCACAACAAAAATATCTCTCCTGGGCAGAAACTCAGAGCTTGCACTCAATTTTTTCATCTAGGAATAGTTAATGGGTTATCAATGCATCACATATATAGTGGCGTCAGAACTCTTTTTTGACAGCGGGGACAAGATGTCGCAGAACAAAATATTTTATCATGGCATAAAATGTATCATACTACTGTAGACGTGCTCACTTCATTATGAAAATTTGCTGAACAAAATTTCTTTTTTCGATTACACATTCATCTAAAACACTTTCATATCCATATAGTTTCTCAGTGTAAACTAACTAAACATATAAACGGCGTTAAACTATAGAATTTGATACTTCCGGATTGGTACGAATTCTGCAGGAATTGTAGTCGTAAATGCTATAATTAAACATTGAAGGAACTTATATCTCATTCCCCACCCTACTTCCACTTCCTTATTAATTTTTACTCATTTTTTTAGAAGAAGGCTAATTTTTTACAGCTAATGAGACACAAAACATTGCTGATCTTCAAACAGGAACCAGCCCTCTGGACTGTTTAATGGGGCTAGCATTTCTTGGCCTCTCAGGAGTGGCATTAAAAAACAAATCAGATTTCTAGATAGTTTATGGTAAAAAATGAAAAGCAATACTGAGTTTTTATCAAAATGAACTTAAAAAAAACAACCTGAAAGTTTGAGATTTCCAATCACGAACATATGTAATTTGAAAAGGAAAAAAAAACTGAGGGGGCAAATGTGATGTTTTGCCCCCACACTCATTTGCGTGCATGGGCATCTGCCCGCTCGGGTCTGCTGTCGCTGTTAGAGTTCATAAAATTGAATGAGTTAATGAGAAAAATAATGATAAAAAAGATAGTTTTTTTCTGTTGTCCTTTCAATATAACTTGAAAATTCTTATTCGTTGAATAAGCGAGTAACTGAGACCTGCGCTTATAGACTGGGTAAGTCAGCCTGCAGTTAATCCGACGCCCATGCGTACATCTGTCAAAAAACTGCCATAAATCTATGTAGCAGGCAAGGCAGCGTCGCCTGAGGGCGGTTCAAAATTTAAGAAAAATGGATTCTGTCTTATGCGGCTTTCAGTGGAAATATCAAGACTGTCCACTTCTGTAACAAACAGTGGCAATGCACAGCGCCTAGACTAGAGGTTAGTAACTGTTACACTCCGACTTATTTTCTAACGAAAACAGGGGTAAAAGTAAGAGGCGCTACCACTAAATTAATCTCGCTGGAATTTTTTAGGGTTATATACGTTGTTGATCGAACAAGAAATTGCCCGTGACCTAGATTTGAAGACACTTGTTGGTAATTTTGCGAATAAAAGTATGCAAAATGAAATTTTAATTTACCTTGGACCAGTCAAGTAAATCAATGTAGTTCTCATTAGCTCCTTTCCATTTAGATCACATTGTATTTTTTACATCTTGAAATTATTGAATAAATACAAATGAATTACATAGATTTTTTGGGCCATTGTCTAAGGCGCCAAGCAGCTGAGCACCGGTCCTGGATGGTAGAATTTGAGCTAGAAAATGCATAACAGCATGTTATACCTATGTTAAAAAACATTCTTACTTTATACTTATGTCAAAAAAAAGCCTGCTCTCTACCTTGAAAGTTTAGGCGGGCTTGGAAGATCTGCGCATATGCATTCAAACTGTTAGATACAAAGTATTTTGTTGTTTAAAATCTTTACTAAGAGCATAGACTTGTCTCAAAAGTTGGAGGTGAGGGCTTGGCGGTTGCTATAAGTTTGGGGGGGGGGGACCGGAGCAGTTATAAAATCATATTTTGTTCCTTAAAGAATTGCCGTAATAATTTTAAGAGATGTATGCAATATTTTGTTTTATTCACACAGCTAAAGGGCATAAGTTTTGCAAGGTAAAGGTAATTAAAAATGTTTATGGAAATATGCATTTTTCTGCGAAACATTTCCAATGTGAAGTCTCCTTTCAATCAAACTTGGTAAGATTAAGTAAAAATTATAGGTAAAGCCTGAGTGCCCCTGACCCTTCACCTGGACTCCGAGTGCACCTGACCTTTCACCCTGACTCCGAGTGCACCTGACCCTTCACCCTGACTCACCCAGACTCCGAGTGCACCTGACCCTTCACCCTGACTCACCCAGACTCCGAGTGCACCTGCCCCTTCACCCTGACTCACCCGGACTCCGAGTGCACCTGACCCTTCACCCTGACTCACCCAGACTCCGAGTGCACCTGCCCCTTCACCCTGACTCACCCGGACTCCGAGTGCACCTGACCCTTCACCCTGACTCACCCAGACTCCGAGTGCACCTGCCCCTTCACCCTGACTCACCCGGACTCCGAGTGCACCTGACTCTTCACCCGGACTCTGAGTGCACCTGACCCTTCACCCGGAAATTGCAGCTGATGGCGTTTTTAAACCTCACAATCCCCTGAAATTATATTTCACACTAGGGAAGGTTGAGAGCAATTTTAAAAATATTTAGCCACGAATAAATTTTAGGTCACCCTACGCCACTAGTGGTAGGTGGTGGGGGGTCTCTCTCTGTCTCTCGTACTACGCTGCCGAATAGGTGTCTATATTACCTAATCACACCAAGTGATTCCAGATGGCAGGAATTTCTCATTTGTACAGAATTGGTTTACACAGGGACAACCGGAGAAAATCTCGATATTTGCGTCCCATCTCAGTTTCAGCTGGGTTTAAAATGTAGTGCCTAAAGCACACTGCAAAATCCTTTTATCGTATTTCTTGAGATGAAAAGGATAAGATACCTGGCAATATTTTTAAATTTTAGATGAAATGAAATATATTGTATGTGAGTGTGCGATGCGGAAGGAAGAGACCTCGTGCCACGACGCCCCGGGGGCCTTAGAGGTTCTTAAAATGTCACTAGGATTAACGCCTTAGTGGGGCCCTAGACTAAGACATCTGAGTGGGCCCCTAATAACTTATGACAAAAATTTGTTGAAGTCCGTTAAAACACGCAATGCTTGTGATAATACGAAGTGCATTCTTCAAACTAATAAATTACCTGCAGTTTTCATAAAAAATCACTATTTTCCACTTTTCTCACAAGAACACGAGTTAAAAGCTTAAGATTCCTAGATTTTGTCTTTAAAAAAAAAAAAAGGTGCATCTTTTTCGTTATGCAATGTACTGGGTTGTCGGAAAAGTCATGACATATTTTAACCATGTTTTGCAAAGGTTATTTATTGACAGAAAGAACAAAGATCAATCAAAGATATAATGACCGTTTTGTATGATAACCTTTTGCCATCTTTCAGTGAGCTACAGAATGCCTCATTCATAGAAGGACCTGTTTTTCGTGGCAAAAAACTGTACAAGGTGCTGATTTACAGCCTCATCTGAATTGAACGTTATACCACGCAAGGACTGTTGAAGAGAGCGAAACAAGTGGAATTCTTACGGCGCAAGGTCAGACGAGTATGCTGGGTGCGGCAACACATCCCACCCAAGCTCCAATAATTTTTGGCGGGTGATCAAACTTGTATGTGGTCTCGCGTTGTCGTGATGGAACACAACACCTTTACAATGAACGAGCTCTGGCCGTTTCTGGATGATGGATTCATTCAAACTGTCCAATTGCCGACAGTACACATTCGAGTTGATTGTTTGGTTCCGTGGTAGGAGCTCGAAAAACACGACACCTTTAAAATCCCGCCGTACTGAGACCAGAACCTTCCGCTGATTAATGTCTGCTTTGGATGTCGTTTGAGGCGAAGACCGTTTGCGCAGCACATTGTTGTACACAATCCACTTTTCGTCACCAGTTATCAGTCACTTCAAAAAAGGATCGTTTTTTTCACGTTTAATGAGCATATCGCAGATGTTTATACGCGCCGTCAGTTGAGCTTCTTTGAGTTCATGAGGAACCCACACATCGAGCTTGCTTACGTATCCCAGCTTCTTCAGGTGGTCGTGAACGCTTGAATGATGGATGTGCAAAGTGTATGCAATCTCTCGTGTCGTGTAACGTGGGTTTGACTCGATCAATGCCTTGGTTTGGTCGTCATCATCCTCGGTGGGCCTCCCGGACCGAGGAGCATCGTTGAGGTCAAAATCACCAGCACGGAATTTTGCGAACCACCGCTGGCACTGACGTTCTTGTAGAGCATTATCACCGTACACTTTACGTAAATTTTCATAAGCTTGACGCGCGTTCTTCCCTTTACGGAAGTAAAACGGTAAAATATGGCGAAAATGCACAGTTTGGTCTTCCATCTTCAACTTGATATCAAATCTCCGCAAATAAATCAAATCGCTCACTATTCCTTTTAGACTGCAGCTAGAACTGGCACCCGTCGCAAAGAATATAAACGCTTCACGTGAAGAATCTCAACTCTCGTACAGATAACGTAAAACAGGCGACAGCAGCGCCACGATGTAATGCGGCCGTAGATGCTCTGCGGGAAAGTTAACATTCAGGCGCAAAAAGCGTAGGGGACACGGGACGCGAAGCCTATTTCACGGAAAGGAAGCAAAGCTTTGATCTGCGATTGTTTCCTTCGGTCTCATTGGGTCTACTAAAGCATTTGTTTTTGTTGTTCTTTCTGAGTATCCCTCCTGTCCCTTCTTTTGGTGAAACAAATATATACATTAGCAATTAATATTATTTTAAGGAAATTTTAGCAGTTTTATTCTCACTTTAAGCACCATAGTAATACCAGGTTGCTTGGCATGAATTTCATATTTACAATATACCTTAAATGTCAAAAATGTTGAGGCTGGTTTTGAATTTCCATGGGATTCTTTTTTTTTTTTTTTTGATTGGAGGTTTAACGACCACCGTGAGCAACTCAATGGGCTATAAGCAGTCGCCCGTCCCTAATTTAGGGTCACTGGCTCCAGGGAAGGGAGAGAGCCAGTGCCGTAAGACAAACACAACATCCATGCCTCACCGGGATTCGAACCCGGACCCCGTTACGGACGAAAGATCAGAGGCCATCGCTTAGACCACTGCGCCACCAGGGCGGCTCCATGGGATTCATGGTACTTCGTATTAAAAATTGTTTGCATGGAATTCTCAGTAGCAAAACAAAGGAATGGGTTCCCACAAAACGTAAACATTAGGTACCCAGCAGAAACAGTCTTGCTGGATCAGCACTGTCCGCCAATTTCCCAGTAGTAGCCATAATAATAAAAAAGAAAAAAAAACCAAAGACAACCGCAGTTTCCCAAAGCTACAATTTTTTTTTCTACCCTTACGAAGCTTGTAAATTAAACGCACTGCGCTGGGGAAATTTTCTCAACAGATCGGAAAAACACCCTGTCTGTATCTGAGTAGGTTTGAACTTGGGCTGTTGGCGTGATAGCTGAGCTCTCTACCGACCAGTCTAATTTGCCGCGCGCTAGCGAATGCTTAAAGCTGTCTGTTTGGTATGTAATGTGTAATCGAATGCTTCCCTCTTTCACTTTACAATATTATGAGGTATTTTTCATAAAAGTCAGTTTCATATAATTGATAAATTAATATTTTCAACGTAACGATAGTTTTTTTTTTTTAACCTTAAGGGAACTTCACTCATTTTCAAGGCGTGTACATACTTAGAGTCGCTTTCCAAAGTTTTGTACTGTCCTTGCCGTCTTGAAAAGAGATTGTTGAATTAATATATATTTACCCGGGTTCATGTTACATTCTGTTACATTTTTAACGTTGTGTCTTTCCTTTCCGTTTTCCGAAGCTACATTTGTTTTAAAGAGTAAAAGATATTTTATTTTACTTCTCGTTATTTTTAGAAGCGAATTCCTCCCAGTCTTGTGTATTCAACCCATGGATGAGTACACCACATAGCGTTGCTTTTTTTTTTTTTCAAATAATTAATAAATTTTGTACGCGTATAATTCTTTTTTCAACAAACGTTATTTTAATGGTTTTCCAGGATATTTGTTTCAAGCGGTTTCAAATTTTTTCTTGTTATTCATCCACTCCATTCCATGAATTGTTATTCATCGGAATGGAGTGGGTGTATTTCATGGCTGTAATATAAACGCAGATCTAGATGAGAACAACAAAACCTTTGAACAAAACGCCAACACAAACAAGCGTTTATATTCTTTGAACACAAACACGCATGCTCAGTCCAACTCAGTCTGCTCCGGCATCCTGCGGCATCAGCCTGTAATTTTGACTTCTGTGTAGTAATTCTTTGCCGCATAATATAGTGGCGCCAGTTACGTCTCGCTGAGCCTTACCTTCTTATCAGTTAGATTTTCTTTGCCCGTCGAATGCCATAGCGATAACAGAGCTGCGCATGCCTCTAGTACTCCCAAAACCGCCATCGGGGGCCAAAATACGTCGTGATTTTTCCGAGAACCCAATAAGTTTTAATAATTTAGCATTTTATACTTTTCTTGGTGCATCTTTTTCGTTATGCAATGTGAAAGTCACAGTGAATTTCGTTCATTAACGGTTCCAAGTGTAAACACGGAGGTGTGGGTGGATAGTAGTGAAAAAGCTGAAACTGTCACGCCGACCCCGCTGTACACAGCGACTCGAAATGTTTGCCCTTAGTGATTCACTGCTTTGAAATCTGTTCTAGCTACTTCTTGTGATCGAGTGGAAATTATTCGAGATAAAAACTATTTTACACTTCTCTCTACATAAATAATATATGTCGTATTATTATTTTCGATGTAGCGGCATGCCTCCTGGGCCCTTGGTAATGGGGGCCCCTAGCTACAGCTCCGTTAGATCCCCTCCCCCTCCCTTAATTCGGTCTGGGGTTGCGCCTGGACCGAATTAAGGGAGGGGGAGGATGGACCGAGCCGTGGATTTAATAGTGGTCAGTGTTCGTGACTGCAACGGAGGAACCTCGGGTTTGATCTCAGGTAGGTACAAACGCTTGAACCACTAAATATCCGCCGTGCGTCGGATAGGGACGTTAAGCCGTCGAACTCCGGGTACTGACCCCCCCGGCAATAAATAAGGGCGCCTTCCTCCCCCTTTCTATTTCGTTTCCGTGTCACTTTCCTATCGGGCACTCTAGCCCAAATCTCCTAGCTTCCCATTTTTAAGGGTTGTTTAAGACCTGGGGGCCGCCCCGGTGGCGCAGCGGTCTAAGGCGCTGGCCTCTGATCATTCGTCCGTAAGCGGTCCGGGTTCGAATCCCGGTCAGGCATGGATGTTGTGTTTGTCTTACGGCGCAGGCTCTCTCCCTTCCCTGGAACCAGTGACACTAAATTAGGGACGGGCGACTGCTTATAGCCCATTGAGTTGCTCACGGTGGTCGTTAAACCTCCAATCAAAAAAAAAATAAGACCTGGGGTCAGACACTCCCTTTCTAAAATCCTCTACATATGATCTGATCTGGTCCATGGACCCCGCCGGAAAGGGCTGAGGCTATATTCACGCTATGCGTGAATTTAGCCCACAGACTAGGTTCACGCTCCTTCTGTGATTGGTCACTGTGATCTCGCAGGCGTGGTCTGGGCGGTTCCTGCTTTGGCTCATTAACCAATACCGGTCCCGCTTGAATTCTGACATTTCCAATTTTTTTTTTAAATTCACGTCGTTAGATGGCGCATTGAGCCTGTTTCTCGCCCCAAAACAAACTGTCGTAGTTCACTTATAGACTTGCTTATACTTTCGCGAGCGACGTTATTTGTTAATTAATTTGAACTGAATATTTTTGTGCATAAAATTGAGAAGGTGAATCTGAAGGTAAATTTTTGAAGCAAGAGTTCTACGAAAAAACTGGAATGGAAAAAAATTGAATGAGGAAGTCCATTTGAATTAAACATACACATAATACGATCGGCGGTCGGTTCTGTTTTTATTAGGCGACAATGACAAACTGGTGATTCGATAGTACGCTATTCATCACTAGTTTGCATATTCACGTAATTTGTTTAAAAATGACAATAAATTCAATTGCTTTCCACAGATTTTGTAAAGCTCTTCAATTTTTTCTATACAATTTTTTCGTAATATTTGCCATGCATAATGTTTCTGAGCATCACAGTTGCTTCCATTATCAGAGCTTACCTGATGCAAAAAAAATCTGATGCAAAAAAATTTGAATTTGAAGAATTTAGCTTCTTTGAAAAATATCTCCTGACGAAATATTTACATTTTTGTTCATTCATAATGAGCAGGAATATCGATAAGAAACATTAAAGTCTTTTCTTTAATAAGTTTTAAAAATCAACAATAAATAAGTTTACACATTGACGAACCCAATAATTGTGTGTGATCTCGAGTACATTAAGATCTCATTTTAAAATTCAAGGAATTATCTCCTGCCATTAAAAAATACGTATACATCCGTATTAATTTGTTAAGTTTAGTCATGAAATTAAAAGGCTATTCGAAACACCTACTGCGAAAAAAAAAAAAGGAAAAAAAAAACTCTTTGCTTTCCTCCTAGAAAAGAAACTAAAAGTACGCTAAAGTTTTAATAATTTCAGAGCATATCCTTTCAACAAAAATGATAGCTTAGAAACTTACTTCAACAAATTATACAGTCAATGGATATTGAAATTTCCAAACATGAAGTGCCAAAGCAATTTAACAAAAAATAAAACATTTCACATCCGAAGACTAAGAAAATGAGAACTTTTTATAGTATTCCCGTAATGAATAACAGTCCCTTGCAGTGGCGCACCCATAAATTTTTGTTGGTGGGGGCTGTATATAGTTTATATAACAAGAATTTTTGTTGGAGGTGGCTGTATATATATATGCAGCCACCTTTATATATATATCCTCATTGTCAACCATTATCAATCCACTGCTGGACGAAGGTCTCCCCACAACGGTCTGTCTTGTGCCAGTCTCCTCCATGTCACTCCCGCATACTTTCGAATTTCATCCACCCATCTCCCATGTGGTCTTCTTCTTGGTCTTTTCCTGTCCCTTGGAATCCAATCTAAAATTTCGGCTGTCCTTCTGGCAGTATGTCCAACCCATTGCCATTTCAGGGATTTAACTCTGATCATGATGTCTTCCACTCTTGTCATTTTTCGGATCCACGAGTTCCTTTTCTTATCTCTCCTGGTACACCAAGCATGCACCTCTCCTTGCTGCTTTGAGTTGTCTGCAGCCTTTGTATGTCTCTTTTAGTTAAGGTCCACGTCTCTGCACTATACGTAAGCACTGGAAGGATGCATTGATCAAACACTTTTCTTTTAAGACAAAATGGCATATTGCTCTTGAAAATTATGCTGTTTCTTCCAAAAGCTCTCCAGGCAAGTTTTGTACGCCGATTAATTTCTTCATCAATGTGACCCTCACTTGATATCTGCTGTCCAAGATAAACGTACGTGTCTGTTATCTCCAGCTTTTCTCCATCAATCGATAAATCTTCATTTCTTGTAAAAGCATTGTACATCACTTTTGTCTTCTGAAAGTTCATTTTTAATCCCACATTTTTACTCTTGTCGGCAAGTTCCTGGATCATACTCCTATTTCCAACTAGGTCTTTGTGGAGGTGAGAAAATGTCCTTGGTAAAGCGAAGGCTCGGCATTCTCGACACTTTCTACATTCAGGTTTGCTATTACTTTATTTTATTGTTTACTCATGCCTGTTGGGCTTTGAAGTTTTCTATATTGTTTTAGTTCTTGTTAAATATTTTTTTTAATGTCTCTACTAAGTAGTGTGTGAGTTCTGAATATTCATAACTGCTGCGTTGCGCGTCATGATCTTCAGGTTGTTTTTTAAGCAAATTTAGTTTTAAATTCTTTGGTGTAAAATTTAGTCTTTGACTCTGCTCTTGGGTATATACATATATATACACGACCAAGTATAGACTGTTAAAAAATAAAAAAATATTTAACAAGAACAAAAAAAGTAAAGAAAAACTTCAAAACCCAACAGGCATGAGTAAACAATAAATTAAAGAAATAGCAAAACTGAATGTAGAAAGTGTCGAGAATGCCAAACCTTGGCTTTATCAAGGACCAGCAAAAACTCTGCATTTTCTCACTTCCACAAAGACCTAGTTGGAAATGGGTTTCTGCAAAGCCATAGATGCAAGAATTAAGATCATCAAAAATTTTTAAATTTTGCAAAACCTCTTCAGAGTTGCAGGTAGAATATTTTAGTCAAAGTTTTTGCATGCATCTAAAACTTTCCTGGCCCGACCTACACTCGTCATCCGCCACAAAAACCAGAATAACGATTACAAAATCACAAGTTGTGAGAGGGTCTGAACAAATCATCAGAATTATTAAGTTATAACACGTTGCTGAGCAACAAAGTCATCTGAGAGAGAATTTAAACTTTAAGAACAGTACGAAATGCACTACTAAGTCTTATTCTTTGTTGTGAACAAAAGTTTTACCTAAAATGCCATAAAAAAAGAAACAACAGATTAAAGATTTTATCGAGTGTGGGTTGGGCCAGGAAAGTTATAGATGCATGCAAAAATTTTGACTAAAATATTCTACCTTCAACTCTGAAGAGGTTTTGCAAAATTAAAAATTTTTTGGTGGGCTTAATTCTTGCATCTATGGCTTTGCAGAAACCCATTTCCAACTAGGTCTTTGTGGAAGTGAGAAAATGCAGAGTTTTTGCTGGTCCTTGATAAAGCCAAGGTTTGGCATTCTCGACACTTTCTACATTCAGTTTTGCTATTTCTTTAATTTATTGTTTACTCATGCCTGTTGGGTTTTGAAGTTTTTCTTTACATTTTTTGTTCTTGTTAAATATTTTTTTATTTTTTAACAGTCTATACTTGGTCGTGTATATATATGTATATACCCAAGAGCAGAGTCAAAGACTAAATTTTACACCAAAGAATTTAAAACTAAATTTGCTTAAAAAACAACCTGAAGATCATGACGCGCAACGCAGCAGTTATGAATATTCAGAACTCACACACTACTTAGTAGAGACATTAAAAAAAATATTTAACAAGAACTAAAACAATATAGAAAACTTCAAAGCCCAACAGGCATGAGTAAACAATAAAATAAAGTAATAGCAAACCTGAATGTAGAAAGTGTCGAGAATGCCGAGCCTTGGCTTTACCAAGGACATTTTCTCACCTCCACAAAGACCTAGTTGGAAATAGGAGTATGATCCAGGAACTTGCCGACAAGAGTAAAAATGTGGGATTAAAAATGAACTTTCAGAAGACAAAAGTGATGTACAATGCTTTTACAAGAAATGAAGATTTATCGATTGATGGAGAAAAGCTGGAGATAACAGACACGTACGTTTATCTTGGACAGCAGATATCAAGTGAGGGTCACATTGATGAAGAAATTAATCGGCGTACAAAACTTGCCTGGAGAGCTTTTGGAAGAAACAGCATAATTTTCAAGAGCAATATGCCATTTTGTCTTAAAAGAAAAGTGTTTGATCAATGCATCCTTCCAGTGCTTACGTATGGTGCAGAGACGTGGACCTTAACTAAAAGAGACATACAAAGGCTGCAGACAACTCAAAAAAGCATGGAGAGGTGCATGCTTGGTGTAACCAGGAGAGATAAGAAGAGGAACTCGTGGATCCGAAAAATGACGAGAGTGCAAGACATCATGATCAGAGTTAAATCCCTGAAATGGCAATGGGCTGGACATACTGCCAGAAGGACAGCCGAAATTTTAGATTGGATTCCAAGGGACAGGAAAAGACCAAGAAGAAGACCACATGGGAGATGGGTGGATGAAATTCGAAAGTGTGCGGGAGTGACATGGAGGAGACTGGCACAAGACAGACCGTTGTGGGGAGATCTTCGTCCAGCAGTGGATTGATAATGGTTGACAATGAGGATATATATATATATATAAAGGTGGCTGTATATATATATATACAGGCTGTATATATATATACAGCCACCTCCAACAAAAATTCTTGTTATATAAACTATATATACAGCCCCCACCAACAAAAATTCATGGGTGCGCCACTGCAAGGGACTGTTATTCATTACGGGAATACTATAAAAAGTTCTCATTTTCTTAGTCTTCGGATGTGAAATGTTTTATTTTTTGTTAAATTGCTTTGGCACTTCATGTTTGGAAATTTCAATATCCATTGACTGTATAATTTGTTGAAGTAAGTTTCTAAGCTATCATTTTTGTTGAAAGGATATGCTCTGAAATTATTAAAACTTTAGCGTACTTTTAGTTTCTTTTCTAGGAGGAAAGCAAAGAGTTTTTTTTTTTCCTTTTTTTTTCGCAGTAGGTGTTTTGAATAGCCTTTTAATTTCATGACTAAACTTAACAAATTAATACGGATGTATACGTATTTTTTAATGGCAGGAGATAATTCCTTAAATTTTAAAATGAGATCTTAATGTACTCGAGATCACACACAATTATTGGGTTCGTCAATGTGTAAACTTATTTATTGTTGATTTTTAAAACTTATTAAAGAAAAGGACTTTAATGTTTCTTATCGATATTCCTGCTCATTATGAATGAACAAAAATGTAAATATTTCGTCAGGAGATATTTTTCAAAGAAGCTAAATTCTTCAAATCCAAATTTTTTTGCATCAGATTTTTTTTGCATCAGGTAAGCTCTGATAATGGAAGCAACTGTGATGCTCAGAAACATTATGCATGGCAAATATTACGAAAAAATTGTATAGAAAAAAATTGAAGAGCTTTACAAAATCTGTGGAAAGCAATTAAATTTATTGTCATTTTTAAACAAATTACGTGAATATGCAAACTAGTGATGAATAGCGTACTATCGAATCACCAGTTTGTCATTGTCGCCTAATAAAAACAGAACCGACAGCCGATCGTATTATGTGTATGTTTAATTCAAATGGTCTTCCTCATTCAATTTTTTCCATTCCAGTTTTTTCGTAGAACTCTTGCTTCAAAAATTTACCATCAGATTCACCTTCTCAATTTTATACACAAAAATATTCAGTTCAAATTAATTAACAAATAACGTCGCTCGCGAAAGTATAAGCAAGTCTATAAGTGAACTACGACAGTTTGTTTTGGGGCGAGAAACAGGCTCAATGCGCCATCTAACGACGTGAATTTAAAAAAAAATTTGGAAATGTCAGAATTCAAGCGGGACCGGTATTGGTTAATGCGCCAAAGCAGGAACCGCCCAGACCGCGCCTGCGAGATCACAGTGACCAATCACAGAAGGAGCGTGAACCTAGTCTGTGGGCTAAATTCACGCATAGCGTGAATATAGCCTCAGCCGCCGGAAAGTTGAAATTCACGGGAAGAGTTGTTTACGCTGTGGCACACCAGGAATGTTGCTCAGATTTCGGGGTGGTTTCACAGCAGGGCCGGTTCGTTTAACCACTGGCACACTAAGCAGCTGCCTAGTGCGCCAAGATTTATCAGAGTTCAGTGGCGTCGAAACACTTTTTTGACAGCCGGTCAAGATGTCGCAGAACAAAATATTTTATCATGGCATAAAATTTATCGTACTACTGTAAAAGACGACGTGCTGACTTCATTAAGAAAATTGGCTGAACATTTTTTTTATTTTTTCGATTAAACATTCATCTGAAAAAAAAATGCTTTCATATCCATATAGTTTCTCAATGCAAACTAATTGTACACATAAGCGGCGTTAAACTATAGATTTTGATATTTCCGGATTGGTACGAATTCCGCAGGAATTGCAGCCGTAGACGCTATAATTAAAAATTGAAGGAACTTATATCTCATTCCTCATCCTACTTCCATTTCCTTATTTATTTTTACTCATTTTTTTTAGGAAGACTAATTTTTTACACCTCATGAGACACAAAACGTTGCTGGTCTTCAAACGGGAACCAGCCCTCTGGACTGTTTAATGGAGCCAGCATTTCTTGGCGTTTTTTTTTTTTTTTTTTGATTGGAGGTTTAACGACCACCGTGAGCAACTCAATGGGCTATAAGCAGTCGCCCGTCCCTAATTTAGGGTCACTGGTTCCAGGGAAGGAGAGAGCCAGTGCCGTAAGACAAACACAACATCCATGCCTCACCGGGATTCGAACCCGGACCTCTTACGGACGAATGATCAGAAGCCATCTCTTAGACCACTGCGCCACCGAGGCGGCATGATGTTTTGCCCCCACACTCATTTGTGTGCTGGGGCAACTGTCCCCTCTGCCCCCGCGGTTCCGAAGTCCTTGCTCACATAACACCAACTGAAAGTCCACTGCCGCCCCGGTGGCGCAGTGGTCTAAGGCGTTGGCCTCTGATCATTCGTCCGTAAAGGGTCCGGGTTCGAATCCCGGTCAGGCATGGATGTTGTGTTTGTCTTACGGCACTGGCTCTCTCCCTTCCCTGGAGCCTGTGACCCTAAATTAGGGACGGGCGACTGCTTATAGCCCATTGAGTTGCTCACGGCGGTCGTTAAACCTCCAATCAAAAAAAAAAAAAAAAAAAGTCCACTCCTCAGAAATTTCAAAGTAAATAATTTCAGCAGTAAAACTACTTTTCTCACAAGTGTTTCTAAGTCCAAAATAGCCGCCTCGGTGGCGCAGTGGTCTAAGCGATGGCCTCTGAGCATTCGTCCGTAAGAGGTCCGGGTTCGAATCCCGGTGAGGCATGGATGTTGTGTTTGGCTACGGCACTGGCTCTCTCCCTTCCCTGGAACCAGTGACCCTAAATTAGGGACGAGCGACTGCTTATAGCCCATTGAGTTGCTCACGGTGGTCGTTAAACCTCCAATCAAAAAAAAAGTCCAGAATAATAGTCATAGGCCTGTTGGCGAAAGGCGTATCATGCATGCATCGCAAGTCACGTTCCTTTGAAACTTTTTATTCGCACACGACGACAGTGAGGAACTCGATGTTGTTTACGATATCCTACGGAATTTCATGCAGTTTCAGTTGTGTGATGTTTTTGAATTGCGTGGTGCTTGATTGCAGAAGCTATGTTAATACCAAACCGTAGAATGTCGCGCTCCACAGAGAAGTAAAGTTTTCAGTTTTTACGTTTTGTTTTGTTTTCAACTTTCATTAACGTTTCATGTATTTCAGTTTAAATTATAAATATGAAGGTGTCTCAAAATAATTAAGAATTTTACGAAATCCAGCATTTTCTTACACATCGACTGCAAATTACGAGATCCGAACCCGGATCCTTTATGAACAAATAGTCAGAAGTCAGCGCTTAGACCACTCCGTCATCGGGGCGTCACAATGGAACTGATAATGCTAACATAGATTGCTGTAGAGAAATACAAACGCATCTATTAAAGAGAGAGAGAGAAATGCCGACGCCGCCCCGGTGGCGCACTGGTCCAAGGCGTTGGCCTCTGATCATTCGTCCGTAAAGGGTCCGGGTTCGAATCCTGGTCAGGCATGGATGTTGTGTTTGTCTTACGGCACTGGCTCTCTCCCTTCCCTGGAACCAGTGACCCTAAATTAGGGACGGGTGACTGCTTCTAGCCCATTGAGTTGCTCACGGTGGTCGTTAAAACTCGAATCATAAAAAAAAAAATGCCGACACATATTTCCATTAGCACGCCATTCATAGACGAAGCCAACGGAGAGTGGGGGTCCTCGGGTCCGGACCCCCGTTGAGAGAAGATTTAGCACCAATTTAAAGCGATATATATGTATATATACGAAGCTTTTACCAATGAACCAAACCCATGGACCCCCTTTAAGAAATTTCTGGCTACGCCACTGTTAGCATTTCTTAGCACA
Source organism: Macrothele yani (assembly GCA_039090855.1). Taxonomy (NCBI): domain Eukaryota; kingdom Metazoa; phylum Arthropoda; class Arachnida; order Araneae; family Macrothelidae; genus Macrothele; species Macrothele yani. The sequence continues at coordinate 102,280,182 of CM076996.1, read as the reverse complement.
GTGTGTTCTCCTGTTGCTCCAGTTTGGTACACGGTATTGGTGATCACGAGATTTGCGAAAGATAAGTTTCGCATTGTGGTCGATACAGGAAGTCAGCCACAGTTCAATAATCAAAGTGTTGCTATTGTTGGAAATTCATACTTCATTTTTGTTGCAACTCCCTCTGGTTGTGAAAATTTTCATTAAGCTGTTACAAATGTTCGGAGAATGCGCGGAGTTTCATATCAGTTTATTCCTAAGTGGTATCCCTTAGTACTGATAGTTACTTCTGAGAATTCAAGTATTTTTACTATGAATTACAATATTCGTACGCCTATTAGGAATATGAAAACATTTCTGAGCATATTATTAGCGGTAAGTTTCGGATTACCCATTCTTGTTCCGGCAACGCCTTGTGCTGATAAAAGCCAAACATCACATAAACCAAAAGGTTTGAAGACGATACCAATTGTTTTATTCCTTGTGACAGAGGGAAAAGACGTGCGCCTTCCGTGTCATTATTGTGATGAGAAGACGGGTATCAGTGGCCGAAAATGGCAAAGGAAAGATTTGCACGGTTTAGTGACTACAATCAATCTTGATACGCATGACAATGAAGAGGACAACCGAATATTCATGAACCAGGACCATTCGCTAACTATTCGCAGTGTTTCTAAGAAAGATGCAGCATATTATTTCTGCTACGACCAGGAGAGTAATGATACGTCAGCTAAAATTGAAATGCTTTTGGACATCACACATCGTACTGTCCTAGAGCCTCATGTTTTAACGAGTCCAGTAGATCTTAACAAAGCTATCCCTCCTTTGCTAAAAGCCTGTGATAAAATCAAATCGATTAAACCACTATCAGAGTATCGCTGTTATACTGAATGGGTACCATGGAGCAAGTGCAGTGTATGCGGAAAAGTGGGGGAAAGAAGAAGGATTGGAGAGTGTCGACTGCAAAAACTGGTCAAGACCAAAATAGAGGCCCCAAAGGGTCAAACAGTGGAAGCTGACTTTCCTATTGTTGGAGTCGGATGCCATTCTTATCTTCTAGATGCGATACCTAAAGCAAAGGAAATACTCTCCACAATTCCTAATGTCGTTCTTAATGAGAACTGCGAAGTATCATGTGAAGGCTACTTAGAAGCTGTAACCGAGATGTCAGCTCATAAATTCAACGCCTTCCTGAAGAAAATCAAAATGAAATCGTTAAGCGAAATGAAAGGTGTGAAGCACACGATGGTTACAGCTATAAAGAAAGAAAAAGAAGGTGAAACTGTAGTCCTCTTCTGCCCAGGAGCAACCTTGGACACGCCTGTTAAGTGGCTCTTTGAAAATAAAGTTATCGACCCAAAAAAGGTGAAAGATAAAACCAACGGACGTATTAATATTGATGCAACTGATGCCTTACATATACGAGAACTTAGGTCGACAGATGCTGGCGAATATATCTGTACACTGTACGACGTAGAAATTGGACTGGTTCGCCTCTCAGTAATACCTTATCATGTGCTCTTTGATCCAACGTCGAATTTCGGCATCCTCACAATATCTTTCTGCCTCCTTTTTATTTTATACTTGGGGTTACTGGCAATTAAGTGGAAGTCTTATGCAATGCAAAGAAAAGCCCAAAGATTGCGACAAGATCGAGGCATGGTACGACCTCTGATAACTGTTTTTGATGACAGTGATAGTGATTAATGCTGAGAATAAAATGTAGAAGTTTGGAATACTTGCAGTCATGTCATTCATAATTTACCTCTCACATTTTTTTTTTTTTGATTGGATATTTAACGACCACCGTGAGCAACTCAATGGGCTATAAGCAGTCGCCCGTCCCTAATTTAGGGTCACTGGTTCCAGGGAAGGGAGAGAGCCAGTGCCGTAAGACAAACACAACATCCATGCCTGACCGGGATTCGAACCCGGACCCCTTACGGACGAATGCTCAGAGGCCAGCGCCTTAGACCACTGCGCCAACGGGGCGGCTCACATTTACAGTCCTTCAGCAGAAAGCTAAATAGGTATACAGCCATCGCTTTCTGCTACAATCATCAATGTCGTTCCGGTCTCTGCGTCGAATACCTAGCCCATGGCAATCCAGGAAATAAGACGAAAGGACAACATATATTTCCGTAGCCAACAAAATCCTATGTACATTGTTTTCATTACAGTGTTGGGTTTTGTAAAAAGGTTTTTTGTTTTGTTTTCCGCCTCCCCTGTGGCGCAGTACTCTAAGCGTAAGCTTATGACCATTTGTCCAGGTTCGAATCCTGTGAGGCATAGATGTTCTCTCCCGTCCCTGTAACCAGTGGCTTTAAATTAGGGACGGGCGACTGCTTATAGCCATTGTGTTGCTCACGGTGGTCCCCCCCCCCCCCCCAATGTGGTGGAAAAGCTGGTTTTCGAGGCTATTGCAATGCATTTTGTGCTGGTCGAATTCCGAATTGCATTCTTTCATCGCAAGTTTTTCTAATTTCGCATCGTAACTTGTTGCCGATGTGTGAGAAAATGCTGAATTTATAAAATTTTTAATTATTTTTAAGCACCTTTCCCATTTCTATTTTAAATTAAAATTCATGAACCATTAGTGCGAATTCAAAGCAAACATACGTAACATTAAAACTGAAAACTTGACGTCTATGAAGCTTAATTCCTTCCGGTTTGACATTATCATGATTTCTGCAACCAAAATCCACGCAGTTAAAAAATAACCTCAACTGAATCTCTTTTGGGTATCGTGTAAACAACATCAAATTCCCGCACTTTGTGACTTCACGGTTAAGAGACCCAAGGCATTTTTTTATTGGGGTTTAACGACCACCGTGAGCAACTCGATGGGCTAGAAGCCACTGCCACTTGTTTGAAACCAGTGTGGTAAGACAAACACAACATCCATAACTAACCGGGATTCGAACCCGGATGAATGATCCGAAGCCAGCGCTTAGACCACTGCCACACCCAGGGCAACTCCAGAAGTATTGTTATAACCTCCTTTTTTTTTTTTTTTACTGGAGGTTTTCTATTATTAGGGGTTTAATGACCACTGTGAACTGTAACCCGTCCCTAATTTAGGGCCACTGGTTCCAGGGAAGGGAGAGCCAGTGCTGTAAGACAAACACAACATACATGCCTCACCGGGATTCGAACCCATCTCGGACTATGGGTGAGAAGACATAGCTTAGACCACTGAACCACCAGGGCGACTAGGACCGCTGGTTTTAGAGAGGGTAGAGAGACAGTGCCATAAAACAAAGACATCATCTGTGCCTCACCTGGATTCGAATCCTTCTCTGACAAATGGTCACAAGTCAGTGCTTAGATCACGGCACAACCGGGACGGTTGTCTTTGTAGTCCCCAGAGATGTTTGGCTCCATCCTAGACGGCTCTCTCTCAGCTTTTCCTTATTCATATTCTAAGTTCCCTTCTTACATACTCATTTCTTCGGTGTTCTTTTCTTGATATTCCTTTCATCCATCTAAGCATTGCCATTTCTGCAGTTTTTCATTTCTTTTTAAAGTTGGGAGATTTCTTACTAGTTTTTAAAAGAATCTAAAAATGGTGAATTAAAAGTGTTTTATTTTAATTTTTATTTCCAAGTTTTTATGTTTTACAATTTTTCAGTTGGTGCCGGTATTCATTGAAAAACACAGGGCCTCACATTCGATGAGTCGGGCCATAGGAAAACATTAATCGGTGCTTGAGCCCTGGAGCTCCCAAGTAGATCGCATGTCCTATATCTTTCTTACATTTCTCCAGTTACTGAGTAGCAAATCTCATATCTGAACCAATCAGTTTTTGGAAATTTCATGGCAGAAGAAATGAGATCCAATTCATAGCTGTTGCATTCCCTAAAACTTTCTCTTTTAGCTGCCCTTAAACAGTATCAATTAACGTACACACAAGGAGGTTGCGTACATATTTATTTTTTACATTTCTTTGGACTGACATGCTTATTTAACAAAATCCTGTCAAAATGTTTTACAATCTTCCTGGTTTGATCTGCAAATGTGAAATTCCTATCATATTTTGTAATAATTGTTTTTCTTCTAAAATAGTTTTTTTTAATCATACAGGTCACTTGGAATTTCTCTTGAGGTGGTATCTAAAGCATTAAAAGCTTCTGTAAAATTAAAGTTTGTTCGACTGCAACATTTTAATGCAAAACCCACAGTAACAAGTATTTTAACAACAACTATCAACATGAAGAGAAATTCTAAGTTACCAATTCATTTGAACATGCTTGTCTGACTTCTTACAACCCTTTTAAGACTTCCTAAACAAAATTTAGAGTGTATACTTTCAAATGTTTAAATTAAAGTTCTTGTATCCCAATGCATAACATCGAGAAGTTAAACCAGCACATCAGATTTCATTTTTTTAATGTTTTCTCTAACTCCTCTGCTGTTGTTTTGTTTTGGACAGAATATCCCACCATTTAATGCTTACCACAAAGAAAACATTTATGAAAATCACATTTTTTTTAAACTTCTACAGCATTCATTGTATTGCTCAAAGCTGAATTCAAACTGTGCATAACATTCCTAGACATACATAACATTCTTGTGGATTTCTTTTATTCTTGCTTGAGAACCAGAATTAACTCCATTCAAATTGCATAAATGACCACCGAATTTATTTACATTTAAGATTATGCTTATATTAAACATATTTTCCATAATTTCTAAAATTTAGATTATTCTAAACATAATTTCCAGCAGGAGTTTGATGGCTCATGCTGTAAAATACCAAAAATGACTTCAGAATTTTTAAAGATGGGTTTACTACTTGAGATATCCAGTTTCATTTTAACATGCCTTTTCCCATGAGTTGTATCAACAGTAACAGTTAAATAAGGGATTTCTTTTATGAGAAAAAGCAGCTTAAACTTTAAATGTTCAGCAATAATATCAATCAATTCAATTTCAATTTAGTATGGAAAACTTACATATCAGTTATTAAATCCACATCAGATAAAAAGCCATTAAAAGCTTTCTCAAACATGCTATTTTTTGACAATTTTGAGGCTATTTTATTCTTTTCTAGCACTTTTGTCATGAGCTATGTTCTGAACAAATGCTTTTTATCATACTATATAGCCATCATCCCACTTTGCCTTAAAGAAATATGATGTTCTATGCATGTCAGATGATGGTTCATTCTTTCTGAGAAGCCTTATCCAACAGAAAGTAATGATCCAACAGAAATTAATGATAAAATAATCTTTGCAAATACATGGAACACATGCAATTTTAAATTTTTCGCAGAAGCTGGCTGCATGATACCAGTTCTTTATGGCATTTATATATATGCCTACCATGTAACTGTGAAAATTCTCTCTTACTCTTTATGTAATACCTGATAAGCTGGTAAATCCTGACTTTAATCAGCTGCTGGATTAGTAAGCATACCACAAAAAGGTACATCACCTGCTTTTTTTTTTTTTTTTTTTTTTTTTTTTTTTGTAAAGTTTGAAAAACCACAGGGGTATTCTTTTTACTTTTCTGCTACTAATAGAGAAAAGATTCTGACCTCTCAAAACAAGAATGCTAACTCTGTCTACTTTTCAACCCCTAAGGCAGATTTGTGCCCCTACCTAATGCTTCCTAGCTCCTGTTCTTTGTCTGCAGCAACAATCAGAAATCCCACTCACTCCACGACACCATGTGCCTTCATCTTTCTGTTCAATATCCACATTGACCTTAAGTAGCACAAACAGCTAGTTGGCTAATGACTATTCAGAATCAACAGAAGAGTTTCTTCTCTTTGTTTCAGGAGTTGAATGACCTTCGTGAGCAACTTGCATGGATATAGCAGTCACGCCTACCTAATTCAGGGCCAATAATTTAACAGAAGGGAAAAGGGCAGAGCTATAAGACAAGCACATCACCCATGTCTTATCCGGATCTTAAACCCGGGCTCAACTGAGACAAATGGTCAGAAGTCAGCATCTCAGACCACACAGCCACTGAGGTGACAGTCAAGTTTAAAATAATTACATTTTTCATGTGATTTGAATGCAAGAAAAACATTTTCATAGGTATTTCTGGAGATTACAGGTGTGCTTTCTTTATGCATTTTTTTTTCTGCCAGAACCTTTTTTATAAAGATTGTTGACGGGGTTTTTTACTTAAATTTCAGAACATGCAAATAATATTTTCCCAGTTCTATTTATATTATCATCTACAGATAATGGTAATCATACATTGTGTCAGATCAGCATGCATCAATCCTCTGCACAGAATGAGTAATAGGATTCTATCCTGCATCAATGCTAAGCTTATTAGACTTATACCACTGTATTGTCACATTGAGCATTTCATTAATTCTGAAAATCAAGGAATCTACATTGAGAATATTGTAAACATGGATGTGCATTGAATGCCATGATAAATTTGACAACATATCACCATGATTAGTGAAACCTAACATGAAACAGACTAGAGTCACAACTACTGTGTAACAGAATGATCAGGGCCAGAAAATTTTCAAAATTGTATTATGCCAAGTTGGGAATAATGTCCAAAACAAACAAAAAAAAAAAAAAACAAACATGTCCTAATACACACACATGCACGATGCATATACTGTAATATTTTTACTGCGCATTTCAGAAACAATATAAAAAACAACATATACTTTTACTGCATTTCATAAATTGTCTTTAGCAATTAAATTTAAACTCACTTATATTTCACTGCATTTCATAAACTACAGCCAGCAGTGAACTTGCCTTGTGCAAAATTTCAGCTTCTACAGTTATATGCCTGAAATTTACAAAAAAGGCATTTTTATATTTACCATGACTATCACAAATGACAATAACTGCAGACCTAATTGGCCAACATAGCTCATATTGGGCCTGTTTGAAAGCTTATTACATATGAGCTTTCTTTTGAGATGTCACACAATCACATTATTATCAGTAAATTTAGTTTTGAAGGTCATCCATTTTGACCTTTAATTTCTCAAAACACACCCCATTAATTATTTTTTGACATTTTTTTTTATGAGAGCACAAGCTTATCGTTAACATCTCAGGAATTTCAATCTTTAGACCAGCAACATTTTCTGAGCTACAATAATTTAGTTATCATAGTTTTTATGCTTCATGTTAATATCTGTGCCAAGCTTTATCTAGAGAAAAGCTAGTTTTTGAAGTAATAACATCTATGTTAATCTCATCTAAAAATTGCCAGTTACTTGTAGAAAGAACTCTTGTATAAAAAAAATGAACTACTACTAATGACACTTGTAATGAGAAGGTACTGTTTTTCCACTTCCACATTACTTTCAGAAGAAATATTTCTCAGTTATGCTACTATTTTGTGGCATTGTCATAGGACATATATGAGACTCAAAACAGGGGCGGATTGGCGGTCGCAAAAGGGCGCAGGAACATTTTTGTAAATGGGCCCGTTCAGTTGTACTGAAGTTTTGCTATACTATTGTATCACAACTGAAAATCACTTTTTATTTAAGAAACAAAAAGTCAGTTGCTGTGGAAACAATGGCAAGCTAGGGGGGGTAAAATACACCCATCATCCTTAAAATTGAAGTGGGTGTTGCGAAAAAATTTTCACCGGCCCATGCCAAGATTTTACTGCAGAAAAATTGTACTGCAATTTTTCTGTTGTGGACAATCACAGTTAGACAAAGTTAGTTAAAGATTTGCAAATATCGTGGCGAGAAGACTCTTCATATTTGTACGTTTTTCAATTACAAAACATGCTTTTATGCTGCAGTTATGTATTGAAAATACACCTTACTAAATAACATAAACAAAAACTTTTGCAACTTCATGTTGAAATGATATCTCCGTAAATGCCTTCATCTGCAGCATTTGTCAGTTATCGCAAGGAGCGTAAGCTGCGTAGGTAGAACATTTCGGGGGAAAGGAATTGTATATGAACACCCTCGCAAATAATCTTACAATTATTTCAAAATAAGTTCTTGATATCATTAGCTTTCACTCTGAATTCTGTGTTGTAATATAGTGGATAGTACATCCCATAATGACCATTATCTAGCATTGTTCTGCAACTTTATCAAACATGGGCGAATATTTTCACTACTTCAAAGTTGTGAAAAAATTTTTAGCCCTGTTCAGCCCCCCACCCCAATGCTGTTAACATACTCAGATTGTTGTGCCTCCCGATTTTTCCTAAAGCCGGGCCCCTCAAAACATTTCAGGATGAAATGAATGGTTAAAGAAACTATGGAAATAGATAGACATCCATTCCCCACTCCGCAGTTGAGAAAGACATTGGTTAATTGCACGGGGAGGAAGGAGTGGAAATTTGGAAGAGTAGTTTTTTTTTTTAATGCCTAAACAAATTAATCATAGTTTGGGGCTCGTTCAGGCTAGGGCTGACATACTGCAGGCTCAGACTCTTAAAATTGAGCCATTGAGCCCAGCTCAGCTCTTATCTTTGAGCTTGGGCTCTTAAAATTGAGCCCGAACTCAGCTCTTATGAGCACAGCACTAATGCCTCCTACAACCAACAGGAGTAAAATCAACTACCTCCCCGTTCCTTGGGGAATATATAGAACATCTTGTGTATCCCCCCCCCAACATACGGTACATACATTCTCGTTCCTCAGCTACTAAGTGGACCCAGAAGTTCGCAAACACACATGGCCCATCTATTGTAGTTGAGATTCTAGCAGCTGCCTGACGAGGGGATTTTTTTCCCTAATTCAAAATAGAATCCCCCCCGCTTGTTATACTTACATTGAGTATTTCGTTTATAAAAAAAGTGTTGTGGCTCAGTTGTGTGTTTTAAACAACTGAACTGGAAACATTTAAAAAAGTAAGAAAGAAAGACAAAACATACGGAAGGGGCCCACTAGGAAAAGTCGCGGTATCCCGGTGGGCCAATCTGCCCCTGACTCAAAACCAAAGAATTGCAACAATATATTTTAAGGGACACTGATTCTATTTTTTAAGCAAAGAATCTTTCCACACATTAAAAAGTATGGTTCCCAACAGCATGTAACATCATTCTTCCCTCTGCCCCACCAACTCTTCCAAAGTATGGATAGCCCAGCCAACACAGAAATATGACAACTGACCCAAAATTGAACCTTACTTATTAATCTAGACTCGAGAGGATAGTGCAATCAAATTCAGAACTTTCAGGTCCATCAGTGCTGATGCACATAAAGTCATTCATGGTTTTGGTTGACAAGCTGGCTCAAAGTGAAACTTTTTATGAAGTTTATGCAACTAAATTCTTTTTCACAGGCTGAAGTGCTTGGGAAAAAGCAAAACATTATTTCCACTAACAAAAAAATGTTGCCCATGTTTTTAGGTTCATTCTTTAGCAGATATGTGTATAAAGTAAAGGGGTATATGTTTAGGCAGTGTATTATGCTCATACTTCTAACATTTAATTTTAAGGCTGACCACTCAATTTGAGCCAATTTAGCTTCATCATCATCTAGCACTGCACTAAAGTAATGGCATAGTCTAGCAATTTCATCATTACCATCTGTTGATAGAGCTTGAACATCATTTTGAGGCCAAACATTGAAATTAAAGACCAAAAAGTGAAGTGGCTTTTTCTGAAGCATTTGGAATCTAAATGATCCTGTCCATGACATCAAAGAGGGCCTTCTAGATCTTTATCTTCATTTTTGCAACTTAGCTTTATGCCCCAGAAACAGTCATCACAAATTCATTTTGAAAGGCCTTTAAAGAAGCTCCAGTTGAGTGTTATATTAAACATTCTAAATTTAAACATATGCATCCTCCAGAGCACTGCTAATGTCTAATAATGAATTCAGTGCTTGAAATTTTTTAGAAATGGCTGCCAGGATGTCAAGAATATCCAGCCAATAGTGAAGAGTTCTAACGAATTGAACACTTCTGATATTTTTTTTAGGTAGCCCTTTACTTTAGTAGACTTTTCAGCATCTTCCCAAGCAGTAACATTTTCCAGATGCATATTGACCATAACCCATATATATATATTTTTAACATAAGCAGTGCTTGTGCTAGATAACCATGTCATTTGTTTTATCCTGCCCATTTGCACTATTGAGACTTCCAAGAAATCATAGGCAATTTAATGTATGTATTTTTCACCACATCAATAACTGAGAGCTCCAGATTATAGGCAATGCAGTAGATAGAAACTATATGGGGAATCTCTGTAGTCAATAAGGCAGCAACACTAGCATGCCTCCCCATGTTTACAGAGGAACTTTTCAAATTAATCCCAAATCGTCAGTATTCATTCAAGCAAACACTTCCCAAGGATTGTGTAAGTGTGATATACGTAGACCGGGGATATCAACATATTCTAACTCCACCAAATTAACATATTTAGTCACAGAGTGACCAGAAAACACACACACACACACACACACACACACACACACACACACACACACACACACACACACACACACACAATGTCCTGTTTAACGGTGCTGCAATCTGTGCTACCATCAGTGAGGACACATAAAAAAAATCAGACATTTTCCAATTAATTTATGAGTTGTCCTTCAAGTGTTTCTGCAATGTCATGAATAAACATATGAGCATCTTTGTCATTTAAATAGTTAGTACCACATGTAACACCATTTTTTATTTGTAGTTGAACTTTGTAAAAGCCAGCTCTTCTTTTGCACAAAAAAAATAAGTAGTGTTAAAAAGGATAATCATTTGGATCATCTCTGGCTAGTTTAGCCTGTAAGCATAAAGTATGTTTCTTTGTTTGAGCCTGCACAGATGGGTTATGTATAGCATCAACTTGAACTCCAGATGTTTTAAAATATCAGCTTGAGACATCAGCAATGTTTAGAAAACTGTGACATTTGACTTCATTCTTCATTGCAGCCTGAACACATATATCCTTCAAGCCATCCATCAAGAACTAAATGGCTTCATTTTTTTTCATACTCACCTTTTCTCTTACCTGCATTTAGTATCCCTGTTGTAGAACTAGTACTTACAGCAGAATTTGCTGTAGTTCTTTAAAATGCACCTCGATATCCACCAGTTTTATGGTAAACACAAACTCCTTAGACACTCACAGCTACAAAACTGTGTACAAAGATGCTAGGTTTGTGATAGGATTTCACACAAATGAGGCTAACATGCACACATCCTTCCAGCAGAGGCAGCTCTACCACTGATCTCTGGCTCTCCCAGCTCCCAGAAACGAAAATAATGTGAACATTGTCCGCTTGTTGTCAGCAGAAGCTGCGGCCCCTTCAAGGAAAGCAATGTTACCTCAAAGCCAATCATATTTTAATCTCTCTGAATGCACAAATCATACCCATATTTGTTTAACAAAATGTTTTGTAAAAAGTTCTTCAGTGTTAATCTTGAAGACCTGAATTTGTAATGGCATAGTTTCAAAGGCAGCAGAATTACATGATTATTTAACTTTTGAGCGATCACATTTTTTCTCCCTAGCATCCCCCCTTCTCATTGAAAATGCATACTAACCACGAAATGTGTTTATATGGTAAGGAGAAGTCTATGAAATATCAACGAAACTGTGACTACTGAATGGCAATCACACAATTGTTGGCATTTTAAGACAATTTTTTAGCATTTTTATTTGAATTTTTTACCACCAGAATCTAGGGCAGGTCCATGAGTGCATGGGGGGGGGGGATATATAAGGTGGCCCAAAACTCCACTTCAATTTAAAAACTTTATACCAAAAGAATAAATGTGTGTACTACAGTGCAGTTTGTACAAAAAGCATCAGCTAGTAGGGGTATTTTGTTTGGCAACAGAAAAACTTTTAATTTGAAAATGCGACGAGAGGGAGTGCTTTATGTGCATGCAAACCATGAAACGTGCAAATGTGATGCCTTTAAAAGCTCTAAATGATAAGCTGCAGTAATTAATTGTCTGTGAATTGCCTTTATCCCTCTCGTTATTGAAAACAGTGTTCAACTTTACCTTATTTGCTATGATGTTAACTTTGCTAGATAATACCTTGTTAGTGAAGGGTTTTTTTGGGGTTTTTTGTAAGCAGACAACAGAAGCTTTGCAAAAGTTCCAAACACAGGAAGTACTAAAAAAGGGACAAGATCTCATCACCCATAGCAGTTTGCAGTATCTGGTAAGACGATTTGAGGAAACTGGAAGTTTGCTGGATCGCCTCCAATGGGGAGAGCAAGGTTAAGGGAATCCCATTTGAATGCCGCGGCATCCCAAATGGGCAAACTGGCATCTCAAATGAGAAGTACAACAAATGGTGCTCTCGAAGTGGCAAGATGTTCGTGCATACTGAGATCGGTAAATTGTATCCTTAATCGTGTGTTAAATCTGTACCCATACAAACTGCAAACTTTACACCAGTTGTTACTGGTAGATACCACACACAGGGTTCGTACTCTTTTTTGGGGAAAAAATTCAAGGACTTTCCAGGCCTTTTCCAGGCCATATACAAAAAATTCCAGGATGAATATTAAGCTTTACAGTATCATGCTCAAATTATTTTTTAAAAGCAATTTCAGTTTTAAGTAATAAAAATGATGAAAGATGCAAATGAATGAGTGTGCTTTTTTACCCATTACATTTCTTTTTAATGTTTTTAATTGGCGAATTACCCAATAATGCTAAATTGAATCATGATGCAATTACCACAAGGCTATTCAGAAAATCCTTTCCCTCAATCAGAAAATGATTAATTCAATCAGTCATTTTAGCTGCATCACTTATTCTGCACTATCTTCCATGTAATCAGACTATTATTGATAACAACTGAAATTATTATAAAATAAAGTGAGGGCAGATTCAGAATTTAAGAATGGGGAGGGCGCACGTCTAACAGAGGACTGGTAAAAAAATCTCTGAGATTTATTTCCTCCAAAAAACACGGTGGTAAAACATGGAGGACCCATAAAGGGGAGATGGGGTGCTTGCCTCTCAGAGTACATCACAAACAGCAGTTCTGAAGTACTGCTGTGTGGATCACTGAAAAGTTCGGGCAAATGTAAGACAAAACGTGGAGTTGCAAATCCATAAGTGAAAAAGCGTGATGTCTGAAAACAAGAAACGTGAGACAAAGCAAAGCACTTATCTACTTACTCAACCTCCCCCCTTTTTTGAAATGGGGCATGTGCTTGTTATGCCCACAGGTGGATTCAAGTCTCAAATCTTTCATACTTACCCAGCTGGAGAGTGGACGTAGGGCTTCAAGCTTGGAGAATGAATACTGCTCTTATATCTATGCCTTTGAATTTAATTTCGACCATTTTCAACAGGGTAGGTTCCTAGGTTGTACCTAACAGCATACTAAAATTTCGCCAAAATCCAACCCCTTTTACGGAAAAAATAAGCATAAACGTTTCTGCAACCTACAGTTCGAAAGGGTTAGTAATTTCTAAAATAAAAACATAACGAACAGCGTGAAAACTAGCTCATACACAGAATATTTGAAACTACAGTATGCGCTCTCAATTATTAGGGATGATAGGGGGAAGGGAATAGAACTGTCCATAATTAGCATGTTCTCGTTGCGCTAGGCGCTTAGCACTGCTGAATTCCGTCAGACCCCCAATGGTCAAATGATTGAAATGTGCTGATGTTCATGGAATGAAATGGTTGATCAGCTATGATAACCGCATAAAAGTTCGAAGGGGGAGGAGGGGGGCGATTTTTTTTTACTTTATGCAACATTCTACATTACTCCAGTATTTATCTTGTCATCATCAACAATAGCAATGTAACTACCACTTACGATCGCGGATATCGGCCAACTCAAAATCTGCCATACAACTAAGGGATACAACACACAGGTATCCTGTTACAATGTATTGTAATTGAAAAAAAAAAAAAAAAAAGGTTTCAGAAATTAAAATCGAAAAAAAAACTTTCAGAAATTAATATCATCAAGTCATGGTGTTTCAAAAATCCGCTTTCCTTTATAATGTTTAAAAACATGTAATGTTTTTTCTTTTTTATCTGTCGTGTATAATAAAAGTGGGTTGATTTTTTTATGGAATCAGACGTCCATATGTCTGATTGTCTTCGTCTGAGTTCACACGTTAGCTACTGTGTACAAGTAGACCTATTTTTTCAGCTCAAAAATATGTAGTTTTGTATGTATTCACAGTATAACTCATTCCGTATTCCCACAGAACAAAATTCAGCAGATACAAATGAAGAACATCAAGACCCACCCAACACCATGTTTCCGATTGTCTGCTGTTTATATTCAAGAAATGCGAATATGGATCAATGGTGAATGCAGCAACTATGGTTTTTATTTATTACCAAGAAAAAAAAAAGGAGCCTGAAAGCTGTAAAGCTGAAACGGATATTTCTCCCTCCCGAAAACATTCCGATTAAGTTCAAACAGCAGGAGCACGCGTCCACGCACACTCAGCCTCTGGAATGTCCTTCTTTTCATTTGGCACATCGCCATAAATCACCACCTGCAGCTCACTGAAGTGTCTTCCTCCTTCACCCTAACTATAGGAGAAAACGTAAAAAAAAAATGCTGCCCAATTTTCGACAAAATGACCAAATTTACGTCATAACGTTGCAATTTACTAAAATACGTTTATCTGCTGAATTTCGCCTAAATCCATTGAAAACTTTTTAATTATAGATTTTTTTATTAAAACAGTAACTCAGACATCTGAATAAAAATGCATGTTTGTAATTAAAATAGTCCATATCATCACAGAAACAAAATTTAAGGATCACTCTGTTTAAATAAACCATGGCATCTAAAAAAAAATAATTTGCTTGCTTTTCCCGTAATTTATAATTGCCGTTTCTTTTTTTTCAATCCGATTTTGCAACGGAAGATTTTTTTCTTTGCATCTGCTAAAGTTTCAAACGGAATTTGGCGAAATTTGCACTAGAACTTTATTGTGATGTATTTTAACCACTGTAAAAATTTTACTGTGTTATTTTCAAAATTCGGGAAAATGGATTTCTGAAAAAATCTCTTAGTCCTTTTGAGCCGTGGAAGTGATAAACAGGTGTTTGCTTTCTTCCCAACCCAGGGCTTCGGATCAGCGCTCCCAGCTGTCAATCAACCGTTGCTATGGTAACACACTTTCTGCTCAAGGCTCACTGTCTAAAGAGGCACACATAATAAAAATTTCCAATGCTAACTTTTTAAGTTTTAAACCGATTCAAATGGAATTTTGGGAGTGAGCTTCTGTAATCCAATTATAGTAAATGTAAAAATTTCAGCCACTTTTGTGAAAAATTCGCAAAGATAGTTTTCTTATTTTTTATCATAAGTAGCCGAAGTCTCTTGAGGGGTGGGCCGGAAGCAAGCGTCTTAATGCAATAAACAAGGAGCAGATGAATGTGTTGTTCAGGCATACTCTTCACTGGTGGGTGCCAGCTGACTTGGTAAACACGCGACCCCCTTGCAAATGCTAAATGTCACTTCTTTCCCTTCTGTTGTTCTCAGTAGTTGTCGGACGGACATGAAGCTCAGGGCTAGAGAATGCATCAAGCTCCCCTTCCCTAACAGACCTGCTAGTAATCATCCAATTTTATTGCACTGGAAGTAGTGCTTTCCCCCCCCGAGCCAAATTAGGATTTGGACACATCCAAAACACCACTGTTGCCGGCGGTTTCTTTGAGAACAGAGGAGAGGAACTTAAAAAAATGAAGGGTAACAGTCAGTAACACGATTTCCTAAAAGGGCATTTTTTTTAAGCACTAATTTCAAATTTCAAGGCTTTTCAAGACAGCATTAAAAAAATTCCGTTTTTCCAGGATATTCCAGGCCTTGAAAACGTAATCATGATTTTCCAGCACTTTCCAGGTTTTCAAGCACGCGTGCGCACCCTGCACACAGCAGGAGGAATTTCTAGCAAAGATCACTGAAGATTTCTAGAGGTTGTTAAATGTGTGGTGAACAGACAAAGCTCATTTTTCATTACATGGGTCTGTCAACACACATAATTGCTGAATACAGATACAGGATAATCCACATGCATACACAGAGGAAACCCTGTATTCACCACAAGTTATGGTGTGATGGGGATTCCCTTCATCCATTTTTGGGGCCATTTTTCTTTGAGGAACTGGAATGGCTGGAAGACTTGCACAGTAAATGCAAAATGCTACTTGAAACTGGTGCATGAAAACATGATTCCATGTTTGCAAGAACAAAATCTGCTGCACACAATCATGTCTATGCAGGATGGTGCACCAGCTCATGTTGTATCTCCAGTAAATAACTACACTGGCGGAAAGTGAAAAAAGAACACCAAGAAGGAATTGGCGGACGATCATGAAATTTACATATGTTAATGTTTACGTAGGTGTGATGTTGATTTCGGGACCAACCAGTGAGCGCTTACGCCACAGCACGGCATAATATGCAAATTATCGTCGGTGGTATTTAAGGAGTACGGCAAAGTGAATGTAATCAGTCGTCGGCGTACGGACACGAGCGAAGACCCTGAAGAAGCTGCAATGCCTGGACATGGAAGACGTGTACGATTTCAGCAGTTATCAGACTTTGAGTGAGGTCATCTAGTCGGACTCTGCGAGGCCGGGTGGCCGTATCGTCGTATTGCGGAGCAAATTGGATGGGAAGTATCGGTGATTGTACGATGGTGGCGTAGATGGTCCGAGGAACATTCCCACACGAGAAGACGTGGAACCGGGAGTTACAGACGGACTGATGAGCGGACTGATGAGCGGACCAATTGACACATAAGAAGAGCGGCGTTGTCCAGCAGAACATCCACTGTGATGAAAATCCGAGCTGCCGTTACACCTGAGGTGACTGTGCGAACAATCCGCAACCGTCTACTGGATGCAGGACTACGTGCACATGTGCCTCTAGCATGTGTACCTCTGACTCCAGCCCACCGTCAGGAACGGCTGCAGTGGTGTCGCCAACGTCTGCACTGGAGAACGCAATGGAGATCTGTTGTGTTCAGCAATGAAAGCAGATTCTGCTTGGGAGCCTCCGATGGCCGTGTGCGTGTTCACAGACGCACAGGGGAGCGTCTCCACCCTTCTTGCATCCGCCAGCAACACACAGGGCCTACACCTGGTCTTCTGGTGTGGGGAGCGATCAGCTATCACTCCTGTACAAAACTAGTGTTTGTACTGGGTACGTTAAACAGCACCTCCTACATCAACAACATCATTCAGCCCGTTGTTGTGCCATTTGTAAGGTCGGTCCATCGTGGTGTTTTCCAGCAAGGTAACGCACGCCCAGACACGGCACGTGCAACGCAATATGCACTTCAGGGTGTGAGACAACTTCCATGGCCTGCACGTTCACCGGATTTGTCCCCCATTGAGCACGTATGGGATTTTATGGGACAATGATTTATCCGGTCTCCACGGCCAGCCACGATCATCACCGATTTGCGCGTCCAGGTTGAGGATGCTTGGAACTCAATACCCCAAACTTACATCCAACTTCTGTACAACAGACTCCATGCCAGAATTGCACAGTGTGACGCAGTTCATGGCGGTTCAACCTCGTACTAACCATGTTACATAGAAATGTTATTTTTCAGTTTACCAGCAAATACAGCTGTATTTTGCTATAATGTTTTGATCACGTTATCCATTATTATGCTGTATAAATTTCGTTGGTATCAGACGTCTCCTTCTTGGTGTTCTTTTTTCACTTTTCCGCCAGTGTATTTTGCCACCACATTTGATGCAGAAAGACTAATCAGCAGGCACTGCAGCATCCTGTGGCCAGATCTGACACCTGTGAATTTCTAGTTGTGGAGTTATTTACAGCCTAGAGTGTACCAGACAAGACCTTCAATATGGCCACAACTGAAGAAAGCCATTCACCATGAAGTCTGTCGCATTCACCAAGACATGATACATCTGGCAATCATAGGAGCTGTCACACACTGGAGTGCTCAATGCCTCGTGGTGGAGGATATGTTGAGCAATTACTCTTGTGATAATGTCCCCAAATTAATGCAATAGATATATTTTCACTGTACTTTCAAACATTTTAGCAGTTATCCCCTTCTATCAGTGACTATATATATATATATATATATATATATATATATATATATATATATATATATATATATATATACTTAAGAGCAAAACTGAAGACTAAGGAAAAAATTTTAGAATTTAAAACGAAGGGTGCAAAATAACCTGAAAATCAAAACGCGCAACGCAGCAGTTTTGAAAATTCAGAATTCACATTCTATAAAGAAGATACCTAAGCAAAAAAAATACATATATAATTTTGACTCACACCTAATACAACATAGAAAAGGTTATGTATCTACCTGTGTGAGTAAAAGGAGAAAAGATAAAAAAATAAAATAAAACAACTGAATGTAGAAGGTGTCGAGAATACTGAGCCTTGGCTTTATCAAGGACCAGCAAAAACTCTGCATTTTCTCACTTCCACAAAGACCTAGTTGGAAATGGGTTTCTGCAAGGCCATAGATGCAAGTAACATTCCCACCTAAAATAGTTTAAAAATATATATATAAGTCATGTCCTCCGTAGAGTAGCATGACCTAGCACTAGTTAACAATTTCGCTTGCATCCATTAACCTTCATGGCCCGACCCATGCTCTTCATCTGTTACTATTAAACAGAGAGAAGAAGATTAAAGAGAACTCAAGCTGTGAGAGTGACATAATAAATAGAAATGATTTTCAGCTATAACGAAATTCCAAGTTCGTTTGAGAGAGAATTTAAACCTGTAAAACAATGCAAAAGAAATCCAAATTTTACATTGCAATTAAAAAAGGAAATGTTAATTTATAACGAACAGATTTTTGAAAGAAAACTTGAGTCTAAAACCCCTACTCTACAACTTATGACAGCACGAAAACGAGAATAAGTTAAAGATAATAATTAACTAAAGAAAACTTTGTGAAAGTTATATACCTTAAACAGTTAGTTGCAATATGTACAAAGTATTTCAGCAGTGCTTTAAGTGCATAATTAATTAGTTATTAAGAACTTAACTACTTTTGAAAAACAGCGCATAGACAGCGCAAAGAAAAGGAACAAGCTTAGCCTTCTTCTGTTCCTAGGTACCCCAAAAGACGCTCAAAGTTACAAAGAAAAGTAAGAGTTAAAACCCGCATAAATGTTAACAGACAAACCAATGCTTAAAAGCTGAAAAGCTAAAAAACGACAGAGAAAAGGTACATAAAGTACAAACATTGAACTTATAAAACCTAGAACCCAAAAACAAGGAAGAGAGCTTACCTCTTGTGTGACAAAAACTTTTCTCCACACAAGAGGAGAACATGGCTGACCCCTTCCGCCACTCCCTTGACGCTGGGGGCAGTGAGGGTGGGGCTGATGGCCTCCTCATACAGCAAGAAACCAACGCGCGGAGATTTTAACCAGAGAAAAAAATATATAAACTTAAGACTGTGGATCTGTATGATCAGAATGAGCAGAATTAACTCTCCAGAATACATGAGAAATATTATAAAATACACGAGCAGTTTATTTAATAATCTTTGCATGTATTAAATCACCTTAGTGAGCTTCTATAGATTAATCAGAATCTTATTAATTTTAATGTTGGTTTTACTATTTTTAGTATAGCTATCCTAGTGATGAATAACTAGTTTTCTTTTTTATTTGTTTTTATTTTCTTTTATAAACAGATTTTTAAGCTTTTTTGTGATTTTGTTTATATTATTTAATTTTTTGTTTTAATAGGACCGTCATATCCATAGCACTAAGGTTCCTTTAGGTAGTTAATAGGCATCCTCTAGCCAACTTCCTTACGGCTTTGATTGGTCAGAATCATATTATTAACTGTGTAGAAAATTAAAGCAGATCTGCCAACCTTACTCTATTATTCAGAATAATTTTTCTTAAAGTTCTTTTGATGAAAGAAGAAGGAATTTCGTTCTCTAGAAAACTTTCTAATAGTATATTAATGTGGTAATTGAAATCCAAATTGTTGCTGCAAATTCTTGAAATTCTTAGGACCTGAGAAATTAGTACATTCTCAATTACTTTGGTTGAAATGTTATTATTCCAGTGTAGATATTTAATTACTTTGAAAGGAAAATTAACTCTTTTATCAAAGAGGCTAATAGATGGGTTACCTCTGTTGAGCTTAATGCTTAAGTCTAGGAACTCAAGTTCCTGATTACTGTGGTTGGTTTTACATAAGTTAAGAGAGCTAGGATAGATATTATCAAAATCACTCTCTATAACTTCTGAATTATTGATACACAGCAGATCATCAATATATCTAAAAGTGTAAAGGTAGTTATCTGAGCAGGTGGGGTGATTTTTAATGAATTTATATTCCTTAAAGAACAGGAATAGATTAGCGATATTTGTGGACGTTGATGTTCCCATTGGAATACCGTTCACTTGCTTATAGAGGGTATTATTATGGATGCAAGCGAAATTGTTAACTAGTGCTAGGTCATGCTACTCTACGGAGGACATGACTTATATATATATTTTTTAAACTATTTTAGGTGGGAATGTTACTTGCATCTATGGCCTTGCAGAAACCCATTTCCAACTAGGTCTTTGTGGAAGTGAGAAAATGCAGAGTTTTTGCTGGTCCTTGATAAAGCCAAGGCTCAGTATTCTCGACACCTTCTACATTCAGTTGTTTTATTTTATTTTTTTATCTTTTCTCCTTTTACTCACACAGGTAGATACATAACCTTTTCTATGTTGTATTAGGTGTGAGTCAAAATTATATATGTATTTTTTTTGCTTAGGTATTTTCTTTATAGAATGTGAATTCTGAATTTTCAAAACTGCTGCGTTGCGCGTTTTGATTTTCAGGTTATTTTGCACCCTTCGTTTTAAATTCTAAAATTTTTTCCTTAGTCTTCAGTTTTGCTCTTAAGTAACTAATTTCAATTTATTATTTAGCAGCTCATGTGCAAATTCTAGTTGAAATGTTTTATTATTATTTTTTTTTTTTTTTTTTTTTTTATTACTATTTTTTTCACTTGAGGTTTTTTTTCATTTTCTAATTTTTCTTTTTAGTATGTTTTGGATGCAGCTTTTTGGAGTGTAGTTTATACTCGAGTTTGGTCTTTTCTTGGACTGCTTATTTCTAAAAAGTTTTTCCTAGTTGGTTTGCTCAGAATTTGTATGTTTTGGCCCAAGTGGAGTTCTAAGGACGATGAAAGGATTGGAGGTCAGCTCAGATATTTTAAGTCCTCCCGCTCGGTTAGGCTAGCACCCTTTCCCATAGTGTATGAACTCGCTGGCAAAGGTAATCTAAAGTTATGAAATGACAAACGTTGTTTGACATGTAAATCTGCAGATCCTAACCTGTATTCTTCTGTTGAGGATAATTGCTCCAACAAGTTTTGCAAAGCCTACAATACCATCTATAAACTCACCTGTACTGTCTGCAACCTTAGCTATATTGGCCAAAGTAAAAATCCTCTTCATCTTAGGATTAATGGTCACAGGTCTCTAGTAAACAAGTTCTCTAATTCAGGAGTGAACCCCTCCACAAACGCCAACCAGTACTCTACCTTTGAATTAGAGCATTTCCATACTCATGGTTTTGACAAAGTGAAAATAGAGGTACTACATATTATTCCTGACCTCTATGCTCGGCTAGAAACTGAATCCCTTGAAATTTTGCAGCATCAGTCTCTTTATCCCTATGGCCTTAATTCCACTCTATCTGACAATAAGCATAATCAGCATAAATTTTCAATTCGTGAACTCTTCTTTCTTGTTAATAATAAGAGCTGCTCTAGAGGTAATAGAGGACAGAGGTTATTTCGCACATCAAGCAAAGTTGATTTTGCTAACTTGCTAAAAACTCTGGAAAGCTTTAAAACTGGCACTAATTTTGTTAAAAATACTTACAAAATTCTCAAGTCCTTCAAGCACTCTGTCCTTAAATGTTTTTTCAAATTCTGGAATGAAACTGCTGACCATGTTGATGAGCATGTCTTTGCTTTGGTTCTGGACATTCTTAAACATATTCTTAAAGATAAAATTTCTCTTAAAGAATTTTCCAGTAATTTTGTTACCATCAGGTTCCTAAATAAAGCCTACGATAATCTCAATGTAAGGAAGCTGTTCTACAATAATGCAATTTTTTCCCATCCACAGGCACCAGTCTATTGTAAGTTTTAAATATGTTAAGACCTTAGGGTCAATAGTTAAAAACTACAAACTTAACTCTTCGAGCTACATTCCTGTAATTACTTCTTGTTCTTGTGATGAACATAAAGAAACAGTTCACTATGATAAGAATTACAACCATATTATCACCGGAAACTTGAGTTATGTTGAAAATGAAAAGCTTAGGAATTTATTAGAGTATGGCTCTAAATTCAGACCTTCCTTCACAATTTCCAAAGAAAGGATTCTTGAGAGCTTCACTCAAGATGTAAATAAGTACATCGTAAAAACCAGTTTGACGTACAATCAGCCTATTGAGGCCTTCGCAGAATGGAAATATAATATAATCAATAGCTTCACCGGTGAGTTGGCAGGTCTGGACTTTTGTTTCGACAGAAATCTCTTTTTCTCTGGAGAAGCTAAAAGGTCACTCTCCAAACTACAAGACCAATTTATTTTTACCACTACGGATAAAGCTAGCAATAATTTTGCAATTATCTGTAAGAAGTTCTATTTTGAATTGTTAACTATGGAACTCAATAATAGAGTAACATACGAGCCCGTAAGTTATTCTACCAAGCAGTTAGAAAATCGGTTTAAGGCATTCTTCAAGAAACTTAAAATTCCACAAACTAGAAGATATGGGCCTGAATTTCCATTTCTTTTTGCAACGGTTAAGTTTCATAAGGATCCTGTGAAGTTCAGGTTCATAGCTAGTGGAGTAAGGAGTCATAAAAAGAAAATAGATCTTGCTTTTGAAGATGTCTTAAAGAAGGTTTTGAAACACATTAGAAACTGTTCTAACTTGATGTACAGAGATTTTTGGATAATTAATAATAATGCAGAAGTAATTTCTACTATACTCAAAGTTTGTCCCCTAGATATTAATAGTTATGATTTTGAAAACCTATATACTAATCTGCCTCTATCAGATATAATCACTACCTTTAAAGAGCTGTATGCAGAATTTAAACTTAACCAATTTGTTGATGTAGGAACTTGGAACTCTTATCTCAATTGCTGCATAAAAAATAACCATATCTTATATAATAATACCCTCTATAAGCAAGTGAACGGTATTCCAATGGGAACATCAACGTCCACAAATATCGCTAATCTATTCCTGTTCTTTAAGGAATATAAATTCATTAAAATCACCCCACCTGCTCAGATAACTACCTTTACACTTTTAGATATATTGATGATCTGCTGTGTATCAATAATTCAGAAGTTATAGAGAGTGATTTTGATAATATCTATCCTAGCTCTCTTAACTTATGTAAAACCAACCACAGTAATCAGGAACTTGAGTTCCTAGAGTTAAGCATTAAGCTCAACAGAGGTAACCCATCTATTAGCCTCTTTGATAAAAGAGTTAATTTTCCTTTCAAAGTAATTAAATATCTACACTGGAATAATAACATTTCAACCAAAGTAATTGAGAATGTACTAATTTCTCAGGTCCTAAGAATTTCAAGAATTTGCAGCAACAATTTGGATTTCAATTACCACATTAATATACTATTAGAAAGTTTTCTAGAGAACGAAATTCCTTCTTCTTTCATCAAAAGAACTTTAAGAAAAATTATTCTGAATAATAGAGTAAGGTTGGCAGATCTGCTTTAATTTTCTACACAGTTAATAATATGATTCTGACCAATCAAAGCCGTAAGGAAGTTGGCTAGAGGATGCCTATTAACTACCTAAAGGAACCTTAGTGCTATGGATATGACGGTCCTATTAAAAACAAAAAATTAAATAATATAAACAAAATCACAAAAAAGCTTAAAAATCTGTTTATAAAAGAAAATAAAAACAAATAAAAAAGAAAACTAGTTATTCATCACTAGGATAGCTATACTAAAAATAGTAAAACCAACATTAAAATTAATAAGATTCTGATTAATCTATAGAAGCTCACTAAGGTGATTTAATACATGCAAAGATTATTAAATAAACTGCTCGTGTATTTTATAATATTTCTCATGTATTCTGGAGAGTTAATTCTGCTCATTCTGATCATACAGATCCACAGTCTTAAGTTTATATATTTTTTTCTCTGGTTAAAATCTCCGCGCGTTGGTTTCTTGCTGTATGAGGAGGCCATCAGCCCCACCCTCACTGCCCCCAGCTCAAGGGAGTGGCGGAAGGGGTCAGCCATGTTCTCCCTCTTGTGTGGAGAAAAGTTTTTGTCACACAAGAGGTAAGCTCTCTTCCTTGTTTTTGGGTTCTAGGTTTTATAAGTTCAATGTTTGTACTTTATGTACCTTTTCTCTGTCGTTTTTTAGCTTTTCAGCTTTTAAGCATTGGTTTGTCTGTTAACATTTATGCGGGTTTTAACTCTTACTTTTCTTTGTAACTTTGAGCGTCTTTTGGGGTACTCTAGGAACAGAAGAAGGCTAAGCTTGTTCCTTTTCTTTGCGCTGTCTATGCGCTGTTTTTTCAAAGTAGTTAAGTTCTTAATAACTAATTAATTATGCACTTAAAGCACTGCTGAAATACTTTGTACATATTGCAACTAACTGTTTAAGGTATATAACTTTCACAA
Source organism: Macrothele yani (assembly GCA_039090855.1). Lineage (NCBI taxonomy): Eukaryota > Metazoa > Arthropoda > Arachnida > Araneae > Macrothelidae > Macrothele > Macrothele yani. The sequence continues at coordinate 102,255,597 of CM076996.1, read as the reverse complement.
AGTTTTCTTTAGTTAATTATTATCTTTAACTTATTCTCGTTTTCGTGCTGTCATAAGTTGTAGAGTAGGGGGTTTTAGACTCAAGTTTTCTTTCAAAAATCTGTTCGTTATAAATTAACATTTCCTTTTTTTAATTGCAATGTAAAATTTGGATTTCTTTTGCATTGTTTTACAGGTTTAAATTCTCTCTCAAACGAACTTGGAATTTCGTTATAGCTGAAAATCATTTCTATTTATTATGTCACTCTCACAGCTTGAGTTCTCTTTAATCTTCTTCTCTCTGTTTAATAGTAACAGATGAAGAGCATGGGTCGGGCCATGAAGGTTAATGGATGCAAGCGAAATTGTTAACTAGTGCTAGGTCATGCTACTCTACGGAGGACATGACTTATATATATATTTTTTAAACTATTTTAGGTGGGAATGTTACTTGCATCTATGGCCTTGCAGAAACCCATTTCCAACTAGGTCTTTGTGGAAGTGAGAAAATGCAGAGTTTTTGCTGGTCCTTGATAAAGCCAAGGCTCAGTATTCTCGACACCTTCTACATTCAGTTGTTTTATTTTATTTTTTTATCTTTTCTCCTTTTACTCACACAGGTAGATACATAACCTTTTCTATGTTGTATTAGGTGTGAGTCAAAATTATATATGTATTTTTTTTGCTTAGGTATCTTCTTTATAGAATATATATATATATATATATATATACTTAAGAGCAAAACTGAAGACTAAGGAAAAAATTTTAGAATTTAAAACGAAGGGTGCAAAATAACCTGAAAATCAAAATGCAACGCAGCAGTTTTGAAAATTCAGAATTCACATTCTATAAAGAAGATACCTAAGCAAAAATACATATATAATTTTGACTCACACCTAATACAACATAGAAAAGGTTATGTATCTACCTGTGTGAGTAAAAGGAGAAAAGATAAAAAAATAAAATAAAACAACTGAATGTAGAAGGTGTCGAGAATACTGAGCCTTGGCTTTATCAAGGACCAGCAAAAACTCTGCATTTTCTCACTTCAACTATTTTAGGTGGGAATGTTACTTGCATCTATGGCCTTGCAGAAACCCATTTCCAACTAGGTCTTTGTGGAAGTGAGAAAATGCAGAGTTTTTGCTGGTCCTTGATAAAGCCAAGGCTCAGTATTCTCGACACCTTCTACATTCAGTTGTTTTATTTTATTTTTTATCTTTTCTCCTTTTACTCACACAGGTAGATACATAACCTTTTCTATGTTGTACTAGGTGTGAGTCAAAATTATATATGTATTTTTTTGCTTAGGTATCTTCTTTATAGAATATATATATATATATATATATATATATATATATATCTTCTTTATAGAATATATATATATATATATATATATATATATATATATATATATATATATATATATATATATATGTCAGTGCAATCTATAATTGATGCATATGGTAGTCTTGAGGAGGGGTGATACATAGATTGATAAAAATACAAGATGAACAGAATACTAGGGTGAAAATAGTATTTTCCCTAGTATTATAGTACAGGATGAAAATCTGAGATCAACCATAAAAAAGTAAGTTATCAGAAAATCAAAGGAGAGAGGCAATTCATTGGTATGTTAAATATTAGAAAAAACAGGGAAAGGAATGAGTAGGTGACAGTATCACAGCCAGTCACTCAACTATAGCATGTGAGTACACATCTACATAAAACAAGTATGCCAAATAAATAAATGCAAGGCACTAGGCCTATTATCTGGCAGCATAACAGTTAGTCTCATTGGTTGCAAGTCTTCCAACAAAATAGTTGAATGCTCACATAGCTGTAACATTAAGCTGCATTTCTAGTAGATGTAATTCATTAGTAAGTAGTAGTTTCATTCTGCTTTTGTCTTGTGCGTGTGTCAATCCCAATACCACGACTGGAACCAAAGAGTGGCATTCCACCTAAGGCGTACTGCAACATTTATGGAGCAGGAAAGTTACAAAAGACTGAAGGTTTCCAAAACTGGCATACAAAATACTTTCAAATTACAAACTTTATTTGTTAATATTGTTACGTGTTTTGCCCATAATCGTCATGTTTCAAATTACAATGGCAAACTGGCAGCAACTCTGACAAAATGCATTCTAAATGTCTCAGATGCTATTCTTACAGACATAAATATATTGTACTTACAAACAAGCATGATAATTGGTTAGCCACACCAGATATAGTGCCATTCAACAGGAACAGGTCAAAACCAGTATCACTTACTAATGTAAAAAGGCAACTACGTTCAGCAAGGTTAAAGAAATTCCTACTTTGACTGCAAAATAAGAGAAAGAGGTTATACAGGGTGAGTCAAAAGTTACAGGACACCCTTGTATTTCAGGAACAGGAGGGAAAATAAAATATTTGAATACCCACCCCAGCAAAGAATTAGTGAGGGGGCCTACCTTTTAGGCTATTTCCGGAACATGGCACTTATCTTGAAATCCGCCATATTGGATCAAGGTCAAAGTTTTCAAATGGTAAGGGGGTCATGTTGCATATCTAGCAAGACCAGAATGTTCTCAGAAATTGATTGTCATAATCAGATTTAACATATGTGTTGTGGTTCACAAGTTATCAACACAGAAAGTTGAAATAACCATTGTTTGTTGCAGGTAACTGAAGATGGCATTGATGAAAGAAGAGAGGATTGAGGTAATCCTAATGTCTAGGGAACACAGCTGCCATATCATAGCCACAGACTTCAACAACCGACACCCAGAAAAAACACCAATTTCACACAGAATGAATTTCACACATCGACAATAACCTAAATGCTCAGCACTACCTGGAAATGCTACAAGAAACACTGTTCCCTTTCCTTCTGAATGAAGATGGTTGTTTCCCCTGTTATTTCCTACACGCTGGGGCTCCACCACACTACGGAGCAACTGTTCATCAATGGCTAAATGTTAAATACCCTGGTCATTGGACTGGCCAGCATAGTCCTGTGGAATGGCCACCCAGATCCCCCAACCTCACACCACTCGACTTTTGTCTGTGGAGTCATCTGAAACACCTGGTGTATGCTGAGAAAATCCGTGACAAATACCACCTTCAGCAAAGCATCCTGGAGGCCTGTAACCACATTTCTCCCGATATTCTCATGTGGGCACATAACGACTGGATCAAGAGCCTTCAGCTCTGTGTTCAACAAGAGGAACAACACACTGAACACATCAAATAGCTGTGCGTCACATGGCACTTTAGAGGTTGTTTGAAGCAGGTTCTTTGAACTCATGAGTCAAAGTTCCAGCTCCAACCACAAAATGTTTACTTTTGCAGGAAAGTGGGAGAGCAACTATTGGAGCAGTGCATTGTGATGATGTTTAAACATGGCAGAGGTGACATTAAGGTTTAGGCAGGGGCAGATAAAACCCACAATTTTTCAGGTGCCAGCACATTTTTTTCAAGAGATTCATGGAGATAATTATGATTAATAACTGCACGTACAGAACTGTGTGCAGCTGTACAATACAAAACATATAATTCTGTATAAACAGAAACTACAAATACAGAATTGTGAAATTCAACAGTCAAAACTAATGCATTACTTCTTAGGTATTGTTCAAGAATTCAGTGCAAAATCCACTACTAAAACTAGATCACATACTACACATCAGTATTAATAGTTGCATTTCAAAATAGGTTATCATAATTTCAGAGTTTTGTCTTCTGGTGTATCATATTCTATGTAAACACTGATGAATAAACCACTTTTAATTACCTCATGCAAAAGCAATGCAATGGGTATGATCTCTGTTGTGTACACCGCATGAATGCCTTCATCTCTCTTTGGTTGCACCATGGAATTCAGCCTGAATTACTACTGTCAATGACGCAGCAGAATGCATAACTCTGCTGGTGCTAGAGCCAAAAAATTGGTATTCGCATCTTCATTATTCTGATCTTATGGTACGTAGTCCACAAAAAAGAGGAAACAATTGTATACTGTACTACTGTACTTGTTGCTTTATTAAAGAGATGGAATCTTCATAGCAAAAAAGCCAGTTTGAAAACCAAAATTTTCAGAATTGAATTTGCAAACTCTAGTTGCCAGGTCAAAATTTTTTAGTTGTCATAGCAACTAGGCACCTTGGAATTGTCTATCCCTGGGTGTGGGGATGCTTTGGTGGCATAGGGGAGAGTGATTTGATCCAAATCCATGGAACGGCCCAAACACATCTATCATGGCATTCAGTAAAGGCATAGTATAACATCTGAAAGTCATCTTATTGGTCAGGGATTAGTCTTATACAACATGACAATGACCCCAAGCATACTATATATACATTTATGTGGCATCTAAGGAAATACAAGGTGTTCTGAAATGCATGACTTGCCCAGCCTAATCACCCGACTTATGCGTAACTGAAATTTTGTGAGAACTCGAACTTGATACACATATTCACAATATGCACTACAAAACAACACAGAACTGCAGGAAGCCATACAGCAGGCATGGCTAGAGCTGTAAGCTGTTATCAGAAGAAATCACTGGACAGGATGCCTAGGGTCTGCACAGCTGTAATTACAACCATGCAGACTCTAGGCATCCTTTTGATAAAGGGTTACATCCAATGTTTTTACTTTCACGAGATTACAGCATCTATTGTTCTTATGTATTACAGATATCTTGTTGATAATAAATCCATTTCTCTCAAAACTTCTCTGTTGCATAGCACTGTTTTCTATGGGTGGTCTCAGACATTTGGCCTGTAGTGTGTGTGTATACACTGAAGAGCAATTGAATTAGAGATACCTGTCTAGTAACGTGTAGCACCACCTTTCGCCCTGATGACGACGGCGATTCGTCTCGGCATGGACTCGACAAGACACCGGAAGCGTTGTGAAGCCATACTGATCCATGACCCCCAAACAAGCTGCCACAGTTCACGAAGATTTGATGGAGTGGGTCAGAGTCTCGAACATCTCTCTCGATGGCATCCCAGATGTGCTCGATGGGATTGAGGTCAGGTGACCTAGCTGGCCAAGGAAGCCAGGTCACGTCGGTGGAGTGTTCATCCAACCATTCGGATACAATTCGAAAGTGATGGCACAGTGCATTGTCTTGTTGCAGGATGAGGGCCCCAGTGGGATGTTGAAGACGCACAAACGGGAGCAAATGGTCGTCTAGGATATCCTGGTAACGTTCACCTGTGAGGGATGAATTCACACGTACCAGGGGTCCCATTTCAGTCCACGTAAATAGTCCCCAGACGAGAATGCCACAACCCCCCCCCAGCTTGAAGAGTACCCTGCTGGCAAAAAGGATTCATCGCTTCATGTGGTTTGCGCCGTACTCGTATCCTGCCATCTGCATGTACCAACGTGAATCTGGCGTCATCAGTTCAGGAAACATTTTTCCACATGTCTAGGGTACAGTGGTGATGTTCCTGTGCACATGCTAATCTTTGCACCTTGTCATGCACGGTCGACAGCGGTACCCTTGTGGGACGATGGCTTCTGTACCCAACAGCGAGGAGATGGTTCTAGATGGTGTGGCTGCTTACACGTTTTTGTGCACCAGCGTTAAATTGCCGAGTGATTTCTTGCACTGTGGCCCGTCTATCCGCTGTTACAATGCGAGCTAGCTGACGATGACCCCGCTCGTCTACACGCTGTTGTCCACGGCAGTTGGCCCTTGCAGGGATGGTTTTCCCAGATTTGATGTACTCACGGTGCACTCGTGACAAAGTGGCTCGTGAAAATCCCAGTGCCTGCACGACTTCCGAGATGGAGTAACCCATTCGTCGGGCCCCGACAATTTGTCCCACGATCAAATGCGCTTAGATCCTTTGTCTTACCCATACTGCGTCCGACTCTTACCGATTCTCGCCGCATCACTCCTTATATTGTAGGATCGCTGCATACCTCATGTTGTTTCCATTTACAGGGCCGCCCACAGCGCCACATTTGCATAATGCCAGCTGTCTCTAATTCAATTGCTGTTCAGTGTATATACACACATATAACACACACTGAAGCGCCAAAAAACCTGGGATACCTCTTTAATACAGCGTTGGACCTCCTTGTGATCAGATAATGACAGCAATACAATGGGGCATGAATTCCACAAGTGCTCTGTAGTACTATGGAGACAGTGCACACAATGCTTCCTCAAAAGTGTTCCATAATTCCGTAATAATTGCCAGTGGAGGATTCCTGGCATTGACGGTACACTGAACAACATCCCAAATGTGTTTGATGGTGTTTAACTCTGGCAAACGGGAAGGCCAAGTCAGGATGCCAAACCCCATGGAATGTTCCTCCAGCCATAATCAAGTGACTGTGAACATGTGCAGTGCTGCATTGTGGTGCTGAAAGAGGTCGCACCCATCAGAGTGGTTGTATGACATGAACGGGTGCAAATGATCCCCAAGGATGGTTATGTAGCCTCTACCTGTCAGAGTAGTCTGCAGAGGTACAAGGGGTCCTAATCTGTGCAAGCTGAAAACACCATAACAGAGTCACCACTGCGCTGCACTGTCGCTTGTACACATGCAGGATCCATTACCTAGTGCCGCCATACCTGGATTCAGCCATCTGCCCGAAACAGTTTATACTGTGATTCATTAGACCAGGCTACACATTTCCTGTCATCTTGCGTCCAACAGCAGTCTTCCTGAGCCTAGGCACAGTCTTGCGTCATCGGCTGGCAATGGTGCGTTCCCTGTCTAAACTCTGATGCTACTACTGGCCCCAGCATTTAACTATGCTGTGATTTGCAGTAATGTTGCACGCAAGGCGGAAGTTATGATGCTGGCCAGACGCTGCTGTCCATGATTGCCCAGGGCTTTTCTACAGCCTCACCAGTCTCACACTCAGGATGTTTTTCCTGTGTTGGTGAAGTCCAGGTACAACCTTGAAATTGTTGACTGGGTAATTCCAAATTTTGTGGTAATTTCCAAAATAGAGTGACCCATCTCCCAGGAACAGACTATCATACCATGTTAAAAATTGCTTAAATCTGGGTAAGCTGCCATCTGAACTGCGAATGCTACTACTTCAGCTTGTGGAGATATCTGCCTATATATACTGGTGGAAAGTAAAAAAAGAACACCAAGAAGGAGACGTCTGATACCAACGAAATTTATACAGCATAATAACGGAATACAGAGGATAACGTGATCAAAACATTATGGCAAAATACAGCTGTATTTGCTGGTAAACTGAAAAATAACATTTCCATGTAACATGGTTAGTACAGATGTAAATCGGGGATGGTCATGGCTGGCTGTGGAGACCGGATAAGTCATTGTCCCATAAAATCCCACATGTGCTCAATGGGGGACAAATCCAGTGAACATGCAGGCCATGGAAGTTGTCTCACACCCTGAAGTGCATGTTGCTTTGCACGTGCCATGTGTGGGCGTGCGTTATCTTGCTAGAATACACCATGATGGACCGACCTTACAAATGGCACAACAACAGGCTGAATGATGTTGTTGATGTAAGAGATGCTGTTTAATGCACCCGGTACAAACACTAGTTGTGTACGGGAGTGATAGCTGATCGCTCCCCACACCAGGAGACCAGGTGTAGGCCCTGTGTGTCGCTAGCGGATGCAAGAAGGGTGGAGACGCTCCCCTGTGCGTCTGCAAACACACATACGGCCATCGGAGGTTCCCAAACAGAATCTGCTTTCATCGCTGAACACGACAGATCGCCATTGCGTTCTCCAGTGCAGACGTTGGCAACACCACTGCAGCCGTTCCTGACGGTGGGCTGGAGTCAGAGGTACACATGCCAGAGGCACACGTGCATGTAGTCCTGCATCCAGTAGACGGTTGCGGATTGTTCGCACAGTCACCTCAGGTGCAACGGCAGCTCGGATTTGCGTCGCAGTGGATGTTCTGCTTGACAACGCCGCTCTTCGTACGCGTCGATCATTCCGCTCATCAGTCCGTCTGTGACTCCCGGTTCTACATCTTCTCGTGTGGGAATGTTCCTCGGACCATCTACGTCACCATCGTACCACCACCGATATTTTCCATCCAATTCGCTCCGCAATACGACTACCTGGCCTCGCGGAGTCTGACTAGACGACCTCGCTTAAAGTCCGATAACTGCTGAAATTGTACATGTCTTCCATGTCCAGGCATTGCAGCTTCTTCAGGGTCATCGCACGTGTCCGTACGTCGACGACTGATTATATTCACTTCACCGTACTCCTTAAATACCACTGACGATAATTTGCATATTATGCCGTGCTGCGGCGTAAGCGCTCACCGGTTGGTCCCGAAATTAACATCACCCCTACGAAAACTCGACCTCATTAACATATGTAAATTTCATGATCGTCCACCAATTCCTTCTTGGTGTTCTTTCTTCACTTTCCGCCAGTGTATTTACATCATTTGAGCATGATACCATTTACCGCCTGGGTGTGGTGCCAGGTAATGGAAATGGTATCACCCTTCCCAGGTTTTTTTTTTTTTTTTTTGCGTCTCAATATACAGGGCGTCTCAAAAATACACGGCAAAACTTCAGGAATGAGTTCCTCATAGGTAGATAAGAAAAAGTTTATATAAACATAGGTCCGGAAATGCTTAGTTTCTGAGTAATGAAGGTCTGTCTATGACACTTCATACACAGACCTTCATAACTTGGAAACCAAGCATTTCTGGACATCGATGCCTCGTGGACTCGCGAACATGCTGCCAAATTTCTGGCATGTGTGGTATTGTTTCACAACCTGCCATAATTCGATTGCGAAGAGTTTCCACATCTGCTACTGGAGGCGAATACACCAATGATATTAAATCGCCCCACAAGAAGAAATCTAGAGGGTTTAAATCTGGTGAGTGTGGAGGCCAGGCAGTTGGTCCACCTCTACCTACCCACTGACTAAAAACTTTCAATTCAAGTAATTGCGAGCTAGGTGGCTAAAATATGCAGGAACGCCATCGTGCGTAAAATGTGCTTGTTGACGAATGATCAGTGGTGTGTCGTCTAAGAAATAAGGTATGTTGTTTTCCAGAAAGGTGTGGTATACCCGCCCCGTGAGTTTGCTGGGAAGTACAAGGGGCCCAAATAACTTATCACCAAAAACACCCACCCAGATGTTTAAGCTGAACCGCTGTTGGCGACGTGATGGAAGAATTGCATGTGGGTTTTTCTCGGCCCATACATGCCGATTGTGACAGTTCAGGATTCTGTCGCGTGTGAGCTGTGCTTCATCGGTGAATATCACTAAGGTAGGAAAGTTAGGAGTTGTACCATACTGCTGCAAGAACCAGTGGCAGAACATAACTTGTGCAGGGTAATCTGCTGGTGACAAAGCCTGTGCCCATTGCAGATGGTATAGATACAGGCGTTGTTCTCGCAACACTCTCCAAATAGTTGAATGTTGAATAGGCAGTTGCATTGCTAATCTGCGTGTGCCGATTCCAGTAGTCGCATGCAGGTATCCAAAATCTTCGCCTCTACTTCAGGAGTCATAGATCTTGGTCGTCCTCTGTAACGTACCAGGAGATGTGACGTACCTGCCAGAAGGACGCACGCGACATAAAGGCAGATAGGAATCAGAATAAAATGTCCGCGTAGCTCAAATGGTAGAGCAACTTATTCCGGAATGAGTGGACACGGGTTCGAATCCTGGCGCGGATAAAAATGACGGAGAAATTCACTTCGTTATACCTCAGTTGGCAGCAAGAGATGTAAAGGTCCCATGTCCACAAAGGTAGCGATGGATACTTTCAAACGTTTTCCTGTCTGGACATCTTCATCCTGGGAACCTTTCATGGTATTAACGACTAGCCTCCAGAGCAATGCCATCCACCAAACCGTACATAAAGTGCATATCCGCTTGTTCTTGATTTGAGTACATGGTCAGAAAGGAAAACCACTAGATTCTGTTAGTACTTTGTGATGCAGGAATTCACCTGTGGGAGATAAAACATCCCGGTGAATAACTGGGAAACCAAGACCGACCTGAGTCAGGTAATGTGAACAGTTAAGTGTCGTAGACAGACATTCCTAACTCGGAAACCAAGCATTTCCGGACCTATGTTCATATAAACTGTTTTTCTTATCTACCTATGAGGAACTCATTCCTGCAATTTTGCCATGTATTTTTGAGACACCCTGTATATTGTTGTAATATTGACAAGCATGATGATGAGAAAAATTACCATTACGCTTAGCCCAGTCCAACCCTGCAGGTAATCATGTAGTATGTGCTCTCAATCTGCTAACTGAGAGTTCCACTTTGCTCTAGTCACTGTACACAGCAACTATGATTGGAGTCTGCTCTGTGTCCAAGTTAGGTTTAGCTAGTTATGAAGTATCACCAACTTCATCATGTCATAGAAAATGCATTCACATGTTTTTGATGTTTGCAGCTTTAATGTGTCTAACATGGATTAGGAAGTATCTAACCTTTTTTTTTTTTTTTTTTTTTGCTAACCTTTTCCATGCACAGAAGTGATATTTATGGCTTTTCCCCATCACAGCCAGTATCGTGTTGGAAATTTAGTGAGAATCGTGCAGCAGAGAAGACAGCAGTCCTCCCAGAGAATCTAATGGGTATTCCCCATGTAATATACCTTTCCAATGTACCCCTGCATAGAATGGTTTAATCCTCTAGAGCAGCATATGCGCAGTAGCGACACAAACACCTCATAGTTGGTAAGCGGTCTAAAGCCATGTTTATGAAGTGTGAGCAGCATTGCTGGCTAAAAATAGAAGTTCTTAGAGCTCGTACTGTGAAGGAATGTCATGAAGGACTACAGCAAGCTTGTAGAGAGCATCTGGTTTACCATATAGTACAGTAGCAAGGTGGGTGGCAGCCTTCAAAAAAAGAAGAAATGTGGCTTGTGCTTTTGAGCATGGATGTCCCCAGGTGAGTGAAGCTCAAGTGCTCGCTTTGTTGGAAAATGACTGGTGTTGGACAATTCGTGAACTCACCCATGAGAGTAACCTTTCATGTGTGACTGCTGCAAATTTTGAAAAAATGGCTAAATATGCAAAAAATCACATAACGTTGGGTGCCTAATGGTTTAAGTGATGTTGAGAAATGGCAATGTTATGAGGCAGCATGACTCCATTTGGAAAAGTATGAATGTGAAGGGAACAAATTTTTATGGCATATCCTCATGTATTAAGTTTTTGTGCTGAAGAGTATTAGTTGCTATCAAATGCCATCTAAGCACAATTTTAGTTGAGATTAAAATCTACGACACAATTAAAACTTTTTAATGTTAAAAATATATCACAGATAAAAGTATGAGATCTTTCGAAACTCACTTAGGGTTAATCTTCAGATAAGCACGGCAAATTAAACATGAGATCAGCACCTTGTAAGTATAAGAAGTTGCACATAATATGATGCGTGTAGTACACATGCGCATTAGAGTCAGCTATCCTGTTCCTAGTGGTGGTACAGTGTGTTTCCTCGGTCAGATTGTATGATTAATATCCTCCATGGTATGGGAACAAAGCAAGGGCAGTCATCATTGTAGCTGTTAGATGCTTGTGCAGTAATATAAAGGCTCTCAGTGAAAATGCTCTCAAATTTAGAATATGTGGTTGCTAAGTGTGAGGTCTCGGCCCACGACAGGTAGTGGGTTCCTTTATGAACTGTCCTGGATAATGTGGTGGCCACTGATGCTGTCCTTGTATTATATTTATGTTCTACGAGTCGTCTAATGAGCGGAGGCAATTATGGCTTGCTGTGCTGAACAGAGGTCCAACAGAACCCCAGTATTATTAAATTAATGAACATCGCAGTCTACGACTGGAATGGCATCATACTAACACATGCAGTACGTCCAGGACTCAGGAAGAAGTGGTGTCATTTTCTGAAGCATACTCCGATAATTTTGCACGACAACACTTGCTGCCATGTTTATTGCATTGTTACTAACCTGGTTGGGAAGTGTTGTACCACCCTTCTTATTCACCTGACTTAAGTCACTTCGATTTGTTTCTGAAGATGAAAGCCCTGTTTCAGGGGATTCGTTTCAAGACCACTGACGACACTGTAAGAGCTGTAGATCAGTCCATTGCAGAGATCAACATGTCTTGCCTTGCTGACGGCATACAGAGACTTCCATACAGATGGCAGCAGGTTTTGGATAATGCTGGCAACTACATCGAAGGGATATAACTGACTAGAGTTGGATTCTATGTTATATTCCTATGTAACCATTATGTTCTCACTAATAAATTTCCAATCCTTGTATAATAAGGCAGCATGAGTAAAAATGCAAGTTAAACATTATTTGTGCACTCTGAAATGAAAAGAAAACATCAACTACTATTAAAAAAAGTTTCCATTTAAAAAAATTAATGCTACAAGATGATAATGAGGAATCCTCTCTCATGTTGTCTGGAGATCAAATACTGTGTTTTCTTGTAGCTATATTCCTAAGTTCCTGCAGTAGTTGATTGCAGTGAGTAGGTAGCACTAAGGAAAACCAAAGTGGTCTCCTCTCATGGTGAAAACTTGCAGTTAGCACCACCCACAGACTGGTTGCTGACAGGTATTAATACAGTATTTTATCCAGAACATTAGGGACTCTGGATTTTCTGTAGTTTTGAGCACTATGCCCAACATTAAAACAAGAACAATAAATCCTTTAAGTCTTAGGGTTTGCAAATTATGGAATGTGATGTCCATGGTAATAAATTACTCAGAGAGTTGCAAAATAAAATAAAATAAAAACAATACGTTTTTTGAGGATTTTTATCATAAATATTGCCTGTGACCTCGATGACACTGTCCCAGGTGAACATTTGTTGCTGTTCTTCCTAGTTACACTTACAGTCTCCCCATTACCCATGGGGTTAGTTGTTCGTGCCAAGCCTGTGCGATGCTCGGAGACAGGGTTAGTAACACTGTTTAGATGCATCATACTTTTTACTACATAATTTACAAAGTCCAACTAAAGCAAACAGTAATTAAATAAGATTAATGTTTAAAACACCATCTTCAAGTAAAACTTTCAAAACTAGGATGCAGATCACTAGAAATGCCACGTTAGCAAAGACAACAGAGAAAGACGCTTTTTGATGTTCCTAATTTTGCTAGGGAAAGATAATTTTTGACAATAAAAATCTTTTAAAAACCTATCTCTCTTAATTATTTTTCTTAACAGGAAATTTACATTTGAAACTTAATAATTTAGCACCAGGGTTTTTGGTTTCATAATTTAGGACAACACAACTAAGGATTACTGACCCTGGTGTTACTTGACATTAATTTTAAATTTCTGTGTTTCAAAACAATTGCCAGTCTTCAGAGCGTTTCAAATACAGGGACGTTGGATAACAGATCCTGTACTGTACCTTCACAAGCAAATGGATGCATGCTGTTAATCACCTCTCACAAACCATGAGGAATAATTTGGTACTAACAATTAGTGTTTAAGCTGCAATTTTTTCTCTTGTAGCAATTTGGTTGTTTTGTCAGCAAAATTATAGCAAAATGCTATGCAGATTAGCCAAATTTATGGTTCTGTTTTTTGCTATATTTACGTATGAAAATACAAGCACAACGCATTGGCTAAATAAAATTTTGTACTTTAAATGGAATTTAAGAATAAAAATGGATAGACTTTTTCACTTCTAATTTTAATGAAAATATTTACATTTGCTGATGCATGCAGTTTATGAAAATGTATATGAAGACCAGGAATGAGCAAAGCCACAACCGACACACACTGACTGACTGGTCGACCCAAACCAAAACAGCATGTACTGCTCCCATCATTGCAGCTGTGGCAGTGAACCACCAAAGAAATACCTCTTTTCTTATCCGTCGCAGCAACGTGCTTGCAAAAAATGCTCTCGAGGCTCTCCGGTGCTCTTCTGCAATAGGAGAAAAGACAATGGTGATGGAAACACAACAATCCAGCAAAGTGTGGTACGGCAACAATAACAGAAAGAAAAAAATTACAGGTAAGAATACCAGGCCAGCAGAGCAAAGCAGTGATAACGGAACGAAAAAATGACGCTATATACACTGACGAAAAAAATCCCAACACCACGAAAAAATAGTTGTAGAGGAATGAAATGGCAGCAATACATTTGTATAGGTAACATATTTAATCGATCAAGGTTTCAAGATCACAGCTTATTGTAAGGGCGAGAAGAGGCATTTTAAATGTGAAATGCTGGTACATTAATAACCGGTGTAACCGCCAGAATGTTGAATGCAAGCACACAAACTTTCATGCATTGTGTCGTACAGGTGCTGGATGTCAGTTTGTGGGATGGAGTTCCATGCCTGTTGCACTTAGTCGGTCAATACAGGGACGGTTATTGCTGGTTGGGGGTGATGCTGGAGTTGCCGTCCAATGATGTCCCATACGTGCTCGATTGGTGAAAGATCTGGTGATCTAGCAGGCCACGGCAACATGTCGACACAAATAAAGGTAACTTGATCACGCTAGTTACGTTAACTGAAAACTTTTACAAAAAGTTCGTAAGTTGGAAGCTTTCGACCTTATCCAAGACCTAAGATAAGGTCGAAAGCTTCCAACTTACGAACTTTTTGTAAAAGTTTTCAGTTAACGTAACTAGCGTGATCAAGTTACCTTTATTTGTTAATATTGTTACGTGTTTTGCCCATAATCGTCAACATGTCGACACTCTGTAGAGCATGTTGGGTTACAACAGCGGTATGTGGGCGAGCGTTATCCTATTGGAAAACACCCCTGGAATGCTGTTCATGAATGGCAGCACAACAGGTTGAATCACCAGACTGACGCACAACTGTGCCGTCAGGGTGCGTGGGATAACCACGAGAGTGCTTCTGCTGACATAGGAAATTGCTCCCCAGACCATAACTCCAGGTGTAGGTCCAGTGTGTCTCGGCCGCAGACAGGTTGGTTGCAGGCGCTCACCTGGCCTCCTTCTAACCAACACACGGCTATCACTGGCACCCAAGCAGAACCGGCTTTCATCAGAAAACATAACAGATCTCCACTCCGTCCTTTAATGAGCTCTAGCTTGACACCACTGACGTCGCAAACGGCAGTGGTTTGGAGTAAGTGGAATGCACGCTACAGGGCGTCTGGCTCAGAGCTGTCCTTCAAGTAACCGATTTGTAACAGTTCATTGTGTCACTGTGGTGGCAACTGCAGCTCGAATTGCTGACGCAGACGCGGTACGATGCACCACGGCCATACGTCGTACACGGCGGTCTTCCTTCTCAGTAGTGCCACGTGGCCGGCCAGAACCCGGTCTTCTTGAGGCAGTACCTTCCCTTGACCACCGCTGCCAACAATCATGCACAGTGGCTACATTCCTGCCAAGTCGTTCTGCAATATTGCGGAAAGAAATTCCACCTTCTCGTAGCCCTATTACACGACCTCGTTCAAATTCCGTGAGCTGTTGATAATGGCTTCTTCGTCTTCTTAAAGGCATTCTTGACTAACATCAACACTACGTCGAATCTCAACGATAACTAACGCTCACGAACGTTACAGCGCGTATTTACAGCAAACCTGCTTTGTATGTTCCGAGGGGCGCTACTAGCGCCGAGCACGAAATTTGAGCACGAAATACGTATGCGCCGAGCACGAAATTTGCATAGACGTCATCTTACAGATGTACTCTTACCGCCTACCAACTGTCGTTTATCTAACACAACCCCTTCTTGGTGTTGGGATTTCTTTTTTCGTCAGTGTATTTAAAAAAAGCAAGGGCTGGCTGGATGATGGAAAGAAAAAATGACAGGGAAAGAAACCAGGTCAGCAGGGCGAAACAGTAGTGATGGAACGAAAAAATGAAGGGGATAAAAAAAGCAAAAGCAAAGCAGAGTGGAAGGGATGGCGGAAAGAAAAATGACAGGGAAAGATACCAGGTCAGCAGGGGGAAGCAGCAATGATGAAACAAAAAAAAAAAAGGGGGGATTAAAAAAAAGAAAAAAAAAGGCAAGGGTGAAGCAAGGATGGATGGAATGCCGGGAAAAAAGCCCTGCCGGCATGGAGAAGCAGCGATGATTGAATGAAAAACAATACAGGAGTGGGCCGGATGACAAAAGAAAAAAGGACAGGAAACATTAATTTTTTGATGATTCAGTGGGGACTTTTTCTTGCAAAATTAGCGTCTTGATTGCACTCTGGTGAAAATACGAGCAGCAACATAAACACAGCTAACAATTTCATAGAGATCACATATGTAGTTCAAGCCACTCATGTGAGAATGACACACCTGGAATCGGCACTGGCTCAATGCATGTTTGTGCTCCGATGCAAAGTGCCACTTTGGCACCCCTTTGTGAACCTTTTGCTGGAAAAAAATTTGCATGGTATTTTTGAATTTAATATATTCACATGTTTTTCGCTGCTCTGCCTAATTCCTCTTCCAAAAAGTTATAGATTAGGTGTTTTAGTGCCTTTCAAGTACTTAGTGACACATTGTCACAGGGTAAATGATTTAACTCAGAATGCTAAAAATTATTGGATAGGAACTCTCTCCCCTCCCCTCCCCCTCATGTACAATTATTGGGTGTACTAGATTCACCTAGCTGGGTAAGCAGCCCTGCCATGATGCTTTTCTTTACTCAGAGTAATTCCAGATAGAGATAAAAGTACAAAAGTAATTTCTCAATGTGTTCTTTACATTTTTTATTCATGTGAAAAAAAGTGCTTTGTGAAATATTTAGAGAGCGAAATTCTGCCCCATCGTTAACTGTCATTCCAAGCAGCTGCTCCCTTTGTTTAATGAGAAATATGGCACTGTTGGAGAAGGAGGAAGCTTTAGACAAATAAACACTGTTTCGTTTCCATAGAAAAATTGAGAAAAGAAAGAGAAAGATGTGTTGTCAGATGCAGCAAAGTAAAATACGTGGGGTACACATATCTCTAGATATGGCAATGGGCTGGACATACTGCCAGAAGGACAGACCATAGATGGACAGCCGAAATTTTAGATTGGATTCCAAGGGACAGGAAAAGACCCAGAAAAAGACCACATGGGAGATGGGTGGATGAAATTCGTAAATATGCGGGAGTGACATGGAGGAGACTGGCACAAGACAGACCGTTGTGGAGGAAACTTGGGGAGACCTTCGTCCAGCAGTGGATTGATAATGGTTGACAATGATGATGATGATGATGTGCTATTTTCCCGAGTTCATGTCACAAACCTATAACATATTTAAACTAAAAAGAATACAGTATTGCAAGTATTTGTTCGAAGGCAAAAGATGGTGAAGATGTGTTTTTGCATTTGCTGAATACCTTATGTCAAACCTAGTGACCAGTAATTTCCAAGATACCCTGAAAGGGTCATGCTAGGAAATTTACCACTAGCTTATTGCATGCATATGGCATTTTAAAGAAAACTTGCAAATCTTATTTAATGAAGATCAAAAATCACACTAGGTAAGCAATGGTCCTTTATACAGAAATTAATACTATAAGCAGTTGCCAATCCCTAATTTTGGGTCACTGGTTCCAGGGTAAAGACAGAGCTAGCATCATCCAACAAAGCATACCATATGTCTCATCCAAGGCTTGAACTTGGGCCCATCTCAGATGTTTGATTTGAAATCTGCACCTCAGACCACACTCAGGGCAGTGTTTTTGTACTACAGCTACATCAAAAAGATTTTGGGTCATTCGTGTCAAATCAACCAGGTGTCTAAACCTTGAAGTTCCAGATTCACTTGATTTTTGGTAAATTGGTAGTACCTATAGAGCAAATAAAAAAATCCAAGTTTTCAGATTTTTTGATGTAGTTTTTGCTTATTGCAAAATTTAGGTGCACTTTGATACACAAAAATACCCATAAATATGTAACCCTTAGTCGTAGAGAGATCATCTACAGCTCATTTTAAAGTTTTTTTAAAGGGCTTTAATTTGATATATACTGCACGAGCTAATTGTGAAGGGGAAAAATGTTAAACTGATTTTCAAAATCTCAAGAACACCAGTTAATTTTTTTTTTTTTAAAGTCTATGTTCAATTGAGGTATTTCATGAGTTTATCTGCAAAATTTCAGAATGGGATGCAAATGGGATCACATTTAAATTTTTTTAAATAAGCATTACATTGAAATTTAGTGATATACACCAAGAATGAAATGTTCAACATTTGATTTCTGTACAGGATTGTAACTAAAAAAAATGTAAATTTTAAATGTAACTTGTTTATGATTTATCTTGTGTTTACTGGTGAAAAAAAATTACAGAATTCAACATTAAATAAACCTTACAAATCCCAACTCAAATTAATGAAAATGACAAGAATTACCTGTTCCCTTTGTTATCTTACAAAACCCAATTTTCACTTACAAAAAATGTAAATCAATCACGAATTTTGAAGTGTAAAAATTTTTCTTGAGGATAAGAGAACATGTTTTGATGCACTTTTCTTTTGGTACTTCTAAAAAACAGCCCAGGAAGACAGGTCAAAATATTTACAAGAAGTTTTGTTTTTGTACAGAGGAGTAGGAAATCCACTTCACCAGTTTGTTAAGTCATTGTGACGAAAGAATTGAAGATCTTGAAGGGTTACTTAGTTAATGCGTAAACATCGCCTATTGGAGTAATAGGGTTCACTTCAGTTAGCACAGTATCTGCTGTAATATGTTGGATATCTGGACCATCAAGGAAGATGAATGAAGGAAATGGTCTTCTCAGGTGGAGAAAGCTGACTTTCCCTTTGGCAGCCATACCATATTCTAAACAGACAAGAATACATGCCAGCCACCATGCTTCATCATATTCAGTAATATTATAACCAGAAGATACAGTGGGAGCTAAATAAGAGCTCACAGTGGAAGTATTTTCAAATACACTATTGATCACTTCATTGTCACTGAATTAATATAAAGCTTGGTAATGAGGTCAGATTGTGACTTAGGCAAAACACAGTGAATTTTGTGTCCCAGAAATAGCTTGTGCATCTTGAAATCTGACAAGTAATTTTCTTTCGCTAAAGTTGTGATCATCACTGTTTGAATATTCAAAGTGAGTATCATGAATCATCTGCTTCAAAAACTCAAAAATGTCCTTGGATGTCATGATCTGATTATCGCAGGGCACTGGAGATTTGCTTTGCCAGCAAGATGCTTTACAGTAGTACCCTGTAAGCCATCGGTGTACTGTCAAAATAACCCGGGGGGGGGGGGGATAACCCGCGCCATAATAACCCAGTCAAAACAACCCAGCATCTAAATAACCCCGCGTTAAAATATCCCGTTACAAAAATAACCCAACATCACAATAACCCAGCGTTAAAAAAAACCCTCTACAAAATAATCCTGCGACACAATAATTGTACGTCAGAATAACCAGCGTCATATACTATCTCATGGTACTCAAACTTAGATGGTATAGTTTTTGGAATGGGTCAGGGTCAAGCCCCCCCCCCCCCACACACACACACAATTTTTGTAAAATCTACAGTTTTCAACTTAGAACCACCAAATTTTATATACTATCTCATGAAACTAACCTAGTCCATAGACGCTTTTTGAAAGGAGCGTCCGGGGTCAAGGATCCACCCATACAAATTTTTCGTAAAATCTAGTTTTCAATTTAGAACCACCAAATTTGGTATACAATTTAATTATACTCTAACTTAGACATTAGATGGTTATGGGACAGAATCGGGGCCCAGTGTCAAGGGGGGCCCATACAAAATTTTCGTAAAATCTACAGTTTTCAATTTAGAATCAACAAATTTGGTATACAATCTCACGGTGCTCTAAATTTGATGGTAGATGGTTTTGGGAACGGGTCGGGGCCTGGGGTGAAGGGGGCCCCCATACAAAATTTTCGTAAAATCTACAGTTTTCAATTTAGAACCACCAAATTTTGTATGCAACCTCATGGTACACAAACTTAGATGGTAGATGTTTTTTGGTTTTTTGGAACGGGTTGAGGTCAAGGCCCCCCCCCCCCCATACAAAATGTTTGTAAAATCTACAGTTTTAAATTTAGAACCACTAAATTTGGTATACTACCTAATGGTACTCTAACTTAGACGGTAGATGGATTTTGGAACAAGTTGGGGCCCGGGGTCAAGGGGTCCCCATACAAAATTTTCGTAAAATCTACAGTTTTCAATTTAGAACCACCAAATTTGGTATACCATCTCATGATGCTCTAACTTACACGGCGGTAGATGGCTTTTGGAACCGGTCGGGGCCCAGGGTCAAGGGTCCCCCGATACAAAATTTTCGTAAAATCTACAGTTTTCAATTTAGAACCACCAAATTTGGTATACAATCTCATGGTACTATAACTTAGACGGTAGATAGTTTGTGGAACGGGTCGGGGTCAAGCACCCCCCCTACAAAATTTTTGATGAAGTTCTGAAGACACCTCCTTAGAAGCTGTAGGGGTGGACAACACAGGGCTGTCACGAGTGACATTTGGTCCCGAAGACTGAGGTACAGCAGGGCGGCGGAAGCACTCACTTTGTTGATGGCCATATGCCTTACATGTCTGACAATGAAAGGAGGTTAAAACGTTGATGCGTCGGATCTGGTCTCCGCATTTTACACTGAAGAGAGTAGGAAAAGTCTTGATATGATCATCCGAAGAGAATACAACTCGTGCAACTCGTCGGGCACTTTCAATCGAACGATCATCCTCGTCCTTTGGAGCAGCGGAGTGTGTGGTAATGTTACATACAACACGACCGGATTGAATTAGGAAAGCACAAAGCATAGCATCTGTGACTTCAGGATGTACTGGGTACATCGAGACCGTTACTGGTCTTTGGGCGACAGGCTCAGGAAATAATTGGTGATCACCAACAAGCAGCCCAGTCTGTAAGACAAAGATAGCATCAGCCGCACGAAAGAAGTAAACAATGACACTTGGCCCTCTGCGCGACATATGACGTATCGCTGACGGAGAGAACATTTGTTTCAGGGCAGTAGAGTACATTTTGAGTGGTGTGTCCGGCAGCGCCTCAAAGCACACACCCAACTCAGTAGCCGTGGTGAAAGAAGTACCTGCTGGAGAATCCACTGGAATTTCGAGCACACCTCATTACCAGAGCGACGGACATGAGGTTTCAAAGCTGCGGCATCCGCTCGCATGGAATTAGACTTGAGCTGAAGCCTTTGGGAAGTTACCGCTGAAGAATAGGAGCGAGGAGCAGTAGAACTGGAGGTTGAAGGCAGAGGAGCACTGCTATCCATTGAATGCAGAGGAGCACCGTCATCCATAGTCTCCATGATGTCATCTGTTACTATATGAGATGCAGCTGGGACAAGAGCCGTAATAGTGACGTCAGGGGAGGAAAACGATACGCCGCCAACAGTTGATGTCGACCCGGAGGGCAACGTGACAACGCCACCGCTGGGCAAAGTGCCGTGATCACCGGAAGTGATATCAAGACTGACACCACCACCGGATGACGCCACGTTTAATGGCGCCGAGATAACTAGGCTTCTACCAGCTCAGTAAGAATTGTAAACATGACAATAAGAAACGAAAAAAGCACTCACCACTTCGAGAGATGTCCGAAACGAATCACCAAACCGTTATAGTGGAGGTAAGCACAAACTCAGTTATCCTAGTAGCCGAAATACTTGTTATTCAAACAAAACTCACCGAGCACAATTTCCGTAAACCTACAGTTTTCAATTTAGAACCACCAAATTTGGTTTACAATCTTATGGTACTATAACTTAGATGGTAGATAGTTTTTGGAACAGGTCGGGGTCAAGCCCACCCCCCCCTACAAAATTTTCGTAAAATCTATAGTTTTCAATTCCAAACCTCCAAATTTGGTATACATCTTATGAGACTCTAACTTAGACGGTAGATGGTTTTTGGAACCGGTCGGGGCCTGGGGTCAAGGGGCCCCCCGACACAAAATTTTCGTAAAATCTAGAGTTTTCAATTTAGAACCACCAAATTTGGTATACAATCTCATGGTACTATAACTTAGACGGTAGATAGTTTTTGGAACGGGTCGGGGTCAAGCCTCCCCCTCATACAAAATTTTCGTAAAATCTACAGTTTTCAATTTAGTACCACCAAATTTGGTATACTACCTCATGAAACTCTAGCTTAGACTGGAGAGGGATTTTGAACAAGTAGGGGCCCGGGGTCAAGGGGCCTCCCATACAAAATTTTCGTAAGATCTACAGTTTTCAATTTAGAACCACCAAATTTGGTATACAATCTCATGGTACTCTAACTTAGCCGGTAGATAGCTTTTGGAACAGGTCAGGGTCAAGCCTTAACCCCCATACAAAATTTTTGTAAAATCTACAGTTTTCAATTTAGAACCACCAAATTTGGTATACTATCTCATGATGCTCTAACTTAGACGGTAGATGGATTTTGGAACAAATAGGGGCCCGGCCGGGGTCAAGGGGCCCCCATACAAAATTTTCGTAAAATCTACAGTTTTCAATTTAGAACCTCCAAATTTGGTATACATCTCATGGTACTCTAACTTAGACAGTAGATGGTTTTTGGAACCGGTCGGGGCCCGGGGTCAAGGGCCCCCCATAAAAAATTTTCATAAAATCTACATTTTCAATTAAGAACTACCAAATTTGGTATACAATCTCATGGTACCATAACTTAGACGGTAGATAGTTTCTGGAACGGGTCAGGATCAAGGGCCCCGACACAAAATTTTTGTAAAATCTACAGTTACCAATTTAGAACTACCAAATTTGGTATACTACCCCATGGGAGATGGTTTCTGATTTAGAAGGCAGATGGTTTTTGGAACAGGTCGGGGCCAGAGGTCCAGGGGGCCCCCATACAAAATTTTCGTAAAATCTACAGTTTTCAATTTAGAACCACCAAATTTGGTATACTATTTCATGGTACTCTAATATAAAAGGGTAGATTGTTTTTTGAAGAGGTCGGCGCCCAGGGTCAAAGGGCCCTCACACAAAATTTTCCTAAAATCTATCGTTTTCAATTTAGAACCACCAAATTTAATTACTACCTCATGGTACTCTAACTTAGACGGTAGACTTTTTTGGAAGGGCTTGGTGCCCGGGGTGGGGTCTATGGGCCCCCATACACATTTTTGTAAAATCTATAGTTTCCAATTTAGAATGACCAAATTTTGGTATACTACTTCATTGTATTCTAACTTAGAGCGCAGAAGGAAAGGGTCGGATGCCGGGGTGAAAATGAATCCAAAAATTACATTTTTTACTCTTAAGAACTGCAACACAATTCAGCACTTCAATACCCCACCTACGGTCTAAGTTAGATTCCGTAAATAACAATAAAGTGCAAAAATATCCGGTTAATGGTATATTAAAAACACAAATTAATAAACGTTAGCTTTCACCACCAATGGGTATTTTATCAGGCAGAAATACGATGTAATGTAAATAATGTAAATTATTTTTTGTTTCGTATAATTAAATTAACTAAATCAAAAAATTTAAAGAAGTTTACTGGAAATTTACAGAAATATTTTTTCATTCATTAACTTTCACCCGCTGAACTTGGTGATTCTACAAAGAGTAAAATTTACCCGTAAAATACCGGGTACTACTGCTAGTAGGAACTAAAGATAATGTTACACTTTTAGTCAGGTACAAAACAATAATTATAAAGCCCTAGGCCTGGACCTTGTTAGCAATTTCCAGTCCGTCGTGCTAATTTTCATAAGGTTTGCATAGAGCTCCAAGATTTTAGCAATGCGCTTTACTGAGGTTGAAACTATTAAGCAGGCCCTAGGCTTGGCTTAGGGCTTTTTGATAGTTAGTTTTCAGTCCTCCGAGCTGATATTTATATAGTTTTCATAGAAAATCAAATTAATTCTGTTGAAATTTTACTCGAGCACAAGACATTAATAGATACGCCCGAGGCCTAGGCATATGCATTCTTAGTAATTTTAAAAATGCCGTGATCATATGAGCTTTTCATGACAAATCAATTTAAGAGTGTTACGCTTATTAAAATTCTTTAAAAGGCTTAGGCCTAGCGCCCAATAATTAATATTTGGTGCCTAAGTGAAAGCGCAACATTATTAACTTGATTTATTATGCAAACCTTATTAATATGAGCACAGTGATTAAAAGTTACTAAAGAGTCCTTGTAAGTAATATTTTTTGACTGAGTGCAAGTGCAATTTACGAAATGTCGACAGGTCAAAATATCTAAAGTAACAATGAAATTTGGAATATTTCTTTTTTCTTTCTTTTTCTTTCAGTTTTGACACTTGTATTAAGTTCTGAAAACATATGTATTTTACCTTTTTTTTTTTTCTTCATTGTGCTTTTAACAGAATTTCTTACCAATGTTTTGGGTATTCATTTTATGTGGTTATTTGTTTTTACATTTTGGGCATTTTACTTTGTATGGGTATTTTTGTTATGTTTTGGTTATTTTATTTTCTGTGGTGGTTGTGATTTCCACAGGATGAAAAGGAGAAACTGTGGACACTCACGATGCCTACTTGCTTACATTTTTTTTTAAATACAGCACATGTTTTTGTATTGATTTATACCACTTACTCTTTCAGCAACTCCAGGTTTCTTTAAATAT
This sequence comes from Macrothele yani, assembly GCA_039090855.1. NCBI lineage: Eukaryota > Metazoa > Arthropoda > Arachnida > Araneae > Macrothelidae > Macrothele > Macrothele yani. Next base: position 102,231,119 of record CM076996.1, on the reverse strand, counting down.
TAACTTTTTCTCAGAGCCTTCTGTTTCCTCTAAATAGCTTTTTTGGCTCTGCAATTTTATTTCTTGGTTTTAGATTATTTTCCTTATTATTACTCTATTTTCTCATGTAAATTCTTTATGTAAGATATGTCTATTGTATCGAAGGATTTTGAAATTATATATGAAGCCCTGTTGCTGAAGTTAAACAATACTTCCAACTGAAACAGCGCAGTTCAGACATTTTCTTGCTGTTAACTGAAAAAATGAAAACAAAAACAACAAATCTGGGCAATGGTTGAGGCATCAGACAGTACTTACTAGTAACCAGGCAAAGTTTTGAGGAAGAATGAGCTTAGGAATTTCTAACTCCAACAAAAAAGAATAACCGCACTGTATCCCTTCCCATTCCCTAGTGCCAGCCTTTGGACGTCTTGAAAGAGAAGTCCTAAGGACACATCTGTATCGTAATTGCCTGAGAATCTGTGACAATCTCCTGGTGTCGTAGTAAAAAAACACACTTCCTACTTCGCGTAAATTGCTTGGATGGTAATGCCAACGAACAAAGTTCTGCTCTGGCATTGGATTTCTGTTGCTTTTGATGGAATATCTTTCCTCTGGGATTCACCGCTTGCAGTATAGTCTTCAGGACACACAGGAATACGCCCCAACGTAAAACACCCGTTTCACGGCAATTAGCAACAATTAGCGAAAGCGAAGTGCGGTACAAGAAATAAGTCAAGTGAGACGGATCTGAACATAGAAAGTCGGGGGAAGGTGTTGCATGAAAAACTGTGTTTGGCTTGCAAATTGGCACGTAGGGACGTAGGTCTTATTTTTAATACGTCATGGGGTAAACAAATTGTCTTTTCAGTATAACAATTTTCTCTCATACGCATGGTGCAGCACAGAAAACAATTCAAATTTATTTTTGAGAGTTAGCATGGCGCCTACCAGCCCAAAGTACAGCGGCCCAGTCCATGCCTGCTGCCGCCCCTGGTACCTGGCGACCGGGTGCTTCGCATTCGTTGGTCCCCGCTTGGAGCGTCCCTGCTATAAAATACATGTACCTCTGCATTTTGGAAAAACAAAAGATCAGATGCCGATCCCTAAACTTAAACTCTTCTTGTGACCGCAGGTACCAAAATCTTGGACTTCGCCTAAACCCTTACTGGAGGAACAGGCCTCACGTGATCATCTATATTCTGAGTGTTTTATTGAATGGTTGCTCATCAGTTCGTAGTTGGCTGGCGAACAGAGAACTTGCTTGTTGAAACCTTTGTTGTGCGTTGTCAAGTGATAATAGTGGATATATGTCATTCTAAATATTTTGGAAAGAGAAAGCATTGTTTTCCGAAGGCATTAGGTGGGTGAAGTATGCAACATAGTTAACTCACAACAAGGAAATGATTTGCTGAAATGGAAAGGGTATTTATTTTGTCATAACAGAGTGTGGGGTGATTTATGGCATTGGCACTGTATTGAAAGAAATTATGGAAACTGTACTGGCTTTGCTAGTACTATTCTTATTGGAGATGAACACAGGAGGCGCAATGAGAAACCACATAATCATGCTCCAAGACCGGAGAAACGTGATGTTGCTGTTGCAAGAGCGCAAGTAAAAGAACAAGCGAGAAATATGGACGAAGCCCCTGTACAAATTATTCAAACCGTGATAACGTCAATGGCTACAGTAAATGCAGCTTACATGCCTAATATTGATGCACTAAGGCAAGTTGTAAAACGAATACAAAGAGAAGACATGCGTGCGGAGCCTATGACTTTAGAAGGGATCGATGCCTCAACAGATTTGCAGGAAAGAGATGGTGAAAATTTTCTTGGCAGAGACAGCGCATTTGGAGATTAAATAATTATTTTATTTTTAACAGAAAATAATTTACGAAAGCTTAAAGAAGCATCTCTCTGGATTTTTGAAACTTGTCCAACCCTATTTAGGCAATTATACACTGATGGAAAAAAAAATCCCAACACCACGAAAAAATAGTTGTAGAGGAATGAAATGGCGGCAATACATTTGTATAGGCAACATATTTAATCGATTAAGGTTTCAAGATCACAGCTTATTGTAAGCGCGAGAATAGCCATTTTAAATGTGAAATGCTGGTACATTAATAACCGGTGTAACTGCCAGAATGTTGAATGCAAGCACGCAAACGTTCATGCATTGTGTCGTACAGGTGCTGGATGTCAGTTTGTGGGATGGAGTTCCATGCCTGTTGCACTTGGTCGGTCAATACAGGGACGGTTAATGCTGGTTGGGGGTGACGCTGGAGTTGTCGTCCAATGATGTCCCATACGTGCTCGATTGGTGAAAGATCTGGTGATCTAGCAGGCCACGGCAACATGTCGACACTCTGTAGAGCATGTTGGGTTACAACCGCGGTATGCGGGTGAGCGTTATCCTGTTGGAAAACACCCCCTGGAATGCTGTTCATGAATGGCAGCACAACAGGTTGAATCATCAGACCGACGTACAACTGTGCTGTCAGGGTGCGTGGGATAACCACGAGAGTGCTCCTGCTGTCATAGGAAATTGCTCCCCAGACCATAACACCAGGTGAAGGTCCAGTGTGTCTCAGCCGCAGACAGGTTGGTTGCAGGCACTCACCTGGCCTCCTTCTAACCAACACACGGCCATCACTGGCACCCAGGCAGAACCGGCTTTCATCAGAAAACACAACAGATCTCCACTCCGTCCTCCAATGAGCTTTAGCTTGACACCACTGACGTCGCAAACGGCAGTGGTTTGGAGTAAGTGGAATGCACGCTACAGGGCGTCTGGCTCAGAGCTGTCCTTCAAGTAACCGATTTGTAACAGTTCGTTGTGTCACTGTGGTGGCAACTGCAGCTCGAACTGCTGACGCAGACGCGGTACGATGCGCCACGGCCATACGCCGTACACGGCGGTCTTCCCTCTCAGTAGTGCCACGTGGCCGGCCAGAACCCGGTCTTCTTGAGGCAGTACCTTCCCTTGACCACCGCTGCCAACAATCATGCACAGTGGCTACATTCCTGCCAAGTCGTTCTGCAATATTGCGGAAAGAAAATCCACCTTCTCGTAGCCCTATTACACGACCTCGTTCAAACTCCGTGAGCTTTTGATAATGGCTTCTTCCTCTTCTTAAAGGCATTCTTGACTAGCATCAACACCCTACGTCGAATCTCAACGATAACTAACGCTCATGAACGTTACAGCGCGTATTTACAGCAAACCTGCTTTGCATGTTCCGAGGGACGCTACTAGCGCCACACGTATGTGCCGAGCGCGAAATTTACATAGACGTCATCTCACAGATGTACTCTCACCGCCTACCAACTGTCGTTTATCTAACACAACCCCTTCTTGGTGTTGGGATTTTTTTTTTCGCCAGTGTATACCATTCATGCTATGGTTGGAACGAATCCAGAGAGGCAAAGATTTGTCCCACTAGTTTATGGGTTACCTTCCAACTAGAATGAAGAATATTATATTATACAAGATTTTTGCAGGATTTACGTGACTGTGCATCAGATTTTGATATTCAGCTTGCACCACAATACGTATAATGATAGATTTTGAAATAGCTATCATTATAATGCTACCAAAAAGAAATTTGGAAGCAGGACACAAAAATGTTGTTGGTTTCATCTCGGGAAAAATGTGCGGAGGAATATCTATCCTCTGGCATAGCCTCGGAATATGGAGAAAACAGTGAGTTTGCTCTCAAAGTCAGACATTTGCAAGCACTCGCATTTCTTTCATCTGATGAAATTCCAGCTGTTTTTGAAGAAGTGAAATCAATTTTACTAGAATATGCAGATTCTGTAGTTCAGCGTTTGAGGAAAATTATGTTCTTGGAAAATTTCGTGGAAGCAGAAGAAACAATTCGAGCAGAAGCCCTCCCTTTTCCCACCAACAATTCAGTCAGTAAGTGAAAACAATTTACTTGGCTTTCGCAGAACACAAAACAAACTTGAAGGATGAGGCAGACGCTGGAATACAATTCTGGGAGAGAAAAAACTGGTACGGTATAAAATAATCACTGAAATTGTGAAAGAGCACAGAACAACTACGGTTAAAATCGAAGGTGATATCACAGATTCTAACAAATCCACCTAAAAGAGAAACGCTGGCAAAATAAAAAGGAATTCGAACTTCTTTGGCGCACAGAGACAATGTTAATGTGCTAGACTTTTTAAGAGGAATTTCTTATAATTTTCCCCTTTCCTAAAATGTGCTGGCATTTTTCACTAATTGAATTACATCTTTTACTAACTTGCATTTAAATTTTTCAAGAATGTAATTCTGCCGAAGATGCAAGAATGTAAAACACAACGCAAAATTTAAAAAGACAAAATTTTCAAAATAGCATGTCAAAAACATAAAATGTCAAAAAGTAATCCAAAATGTGAAACAAATCAAAATTCAAAATGCAAATCACAAATCACAAGCATAACAAAAATGCGAAACGCTATGTAACAAGCACAACACAAAATAAAACAAATACCAAATCATAAAAAAAAAATGTACACGCTATGTAAAATGTACAAAATAAAATAAATATCATATTCATAAGGATTGCATGACAAGTCATGTTAATAATGAGCTTTTACTTAGGCTTCAAACAATAATTATTAGTCTCTATCCCTCATGAAAAATCTTTAATAAGTGCAACATTATTAACCTGACTTGTCATCACAGATAATCAATATGACCATGTCATACAATTACTTAAAAGACTTGTGCCTAAGCCTAATGGCTGTTTATAGTTTTGTACTCGAGTAAAAGCGCAACACAATAAACTTGAATTTCTATGAAAATTTTATGTATATGATGAGCACGGTTGATTGAAAACTGATCAAAACGCTGTACTACAACCTTGGCATGTTATCGAAACTTATGAATATGTCGGACTAAAAATTCCTAAAAAAAGGTTACGCCTAAGGTCTTGTAATTAAGGTTTTGTGACAGAGTAAAACTGCAACATTGCTAACTTGACATGTTGTGTTAACGTTGTGAATATGAGCACGGCTGATTAAAGATTTTAAGAAATAGCCTTTGGGATTAATGTGTTGTAACTGAGTAAACGTGTAACATTATGTTTATTTTCTATATAAACCAAACTACATGCTGAAATGGCCCAACTATATATACGTATACTTCAACCATATACCGAAGCGCTGACAAGATGAAAACAAAAGTGCCATTTTGTACGGTCCTCTAACATTTTATGGCCAGCCTACATGGAAGAGGACACGTTAATATCAAAACGTACTTTTCATATGGCTCCATAACAAATAGCAATGGACACGTCGCAATCTTTTTTTTTTTTAGTTGGGGGTTTAACGACCACCGTGATCAATTCAGTGGGCTATAAGCAGTTGGCCGTTCCTAATTTTGTGCCACTGATTCCTGGAAAGGGGGACAGCCAGTGCCAGAAGTCAATCACAAAGTCCACGACTCACAGGGATTCGAACCGGGATCCTTCTCAACGAGTGGTCAGAAGCCAGCGCTTAGACCACTGCACCACCGTAGCGACTCACGTTGAAATGTATTCTTTATACGGCCCCAAACGCTCTTAGGGGCATATTAGATTGAACTGGACGCAAAGAAATCCTTAATATAATTTGTACTAGCAGGGATACCAGGTATACGCCAGGTACATATTACTATTTCTGGAATCACCAAGTTTAGCGGGTGAAAGTTAATGAATGAAAAAGATATTCCTGCAATTTTCCAGTTAACTTATTTTAAATATTTTGATTTATTTAATTTAATTTTAGGAAACAAAAAAAAAAAAGGAAAAGGAATGGAAATACTTACCTTCAAAGAGAAATCTATAGAATTACCGTACATTTGGTATGTGCTTCTGAGAATCCCGCCACACAGAAATACAATGTACCTATGTGATGTCGCATGCATACGGCTTGACATTGGCATTGATCATCTTTTTCTTACCGCTTTGAATTTTGAATATCTGGAACTCTCTATTTACATTACATTACATTATATTTCTGCTTGATAAGCCGCCCGTTGGTAGTGAAAGCTAAACTATATTAATTTGTGTTTTTAATACACCATTAACCGCATATTTTTGCACATTATTGTTATCTACGGTCTCCAACTTAGACCATAGGTTGGTTAGTTGGCTGGTTGATTAGTTTGTGGTTTATGGCGTAAGGGCCTCAAAGGGCCAAAGAGCGACTTAGACCGTAGATAGGGTTTTGGAGTGCTGAATTGTGTTGCAGATCTTAACAGTAAAAAATGGAATTTTTCATGAAAATTTAGTATTGACCCCGGACCCCGACCCCTTCCAAAAACCGTCTACCATCTAAGTTAAAGTACCATGAGATAGTATACCAAATTTGGTAGTTCTAAATTTAAAACTGTAGATTCTATGAAACTTTTGTATGGGGGCCCCGACCCCTTCCAAAAACTGCATAAGGTCTAATTTAGGGTTTAATGAGATAGTATACCAGATTTGGTTGTTCTAAATTGAAAACTGTAGATTTTACGAAAATTTTGCATGGAGGAGGGGGGGGCTATGAACGCCCGGGTTGCGACCCCTTCCAAAAACCGTCTACAGTTTAAGTTAGAGTTTCATGAGATAGTATACCAAATTTCGTGGTTCTAAATTGAAAACTTTAGATTTTACGGACATTTTGTGTGGGGGCCCCTTGACCCCGACCCCTTTAAAAAACCTTCTATGAATTAAGTCAGAGTACCATGAGATAGTATACAAAATTTGGTGGTTCTAAATTGAAAACTCTAGATTTTACGAAAATTTGGTAAGGAGGCCCTGGGCTCCGACCCCTTCCAAAAACCATCTACAGTCTAAGTTAGAGTACCATGCAATAGTATATCAAATTCAGTGGTTTGAAATTAAAAACTGTAGATCTTGTGCAAATTTTGCATGGAGGCTCCTGGCCCAGGGCGCCGACCCTTCAAATAGCCATCTACGGACTAAGTTAGAGTACCATGAGATAGTATACCAAATTTGGTGGTACTAAATTCAAAGCTGTAGATTTTATGAAAATTTTGTATGGGGGCACCTTGACCCCGACCTCTTACAAAAACCACATACGATCTAAGTTAGAGTTCCACGAGATAGTATACCAAATTTCGTGGTTCTAAATTAAAAACTGTAGATTTTACAAAAATATTGTATGGGGGCCCCTTGACCCCAACCCCTTCCAATAGCCGTCTACTGTCTATGTTAGAGTACAATGAGATAGAATACCAAATTTGGTGGTTCCACATTCAAAACTGTAGATTTTACAAAACCTTTGTGTGTGGGGCCGCTTGGTTGGTTGGTTGGTTGGTTGTTGGATTTTATTGGCGCAAGGGCCAGGTTTGGCCAAAGAGCGCCAGACAAAGAAACGATCAGGCACAGATTTTTAAAAACGTGGAAAATGATTAAGATCAGACAGGCTTGGTAAAAGTTGAAAAAGAGTATGAAGAAAGCAGTGAAGAAAAGGTAGTTAATGAAGTTTATTAAAAGTAACATATTTACTAATGGAAAAGGACGAACCGTCACTCTCCTCCCCCACACTCCTCTGCAATGCTGGCAGAGGGCGGGGAACGAACTGTCACTCTCCTCCCCCCATGTTCCTCTGCAATGCTGGTAGAGGCTGGGGACGAACTGTCACTCTCCTCCCCCCCCGTGTTCTTCTATAATGTTGGGTGAGGGTGGGGACCTCGCTGAGGCCGAGACAGTTTGATGGACACCGCACACCTTTGCGGATTGAGGGCCGGGTCTTCCGCACGTGCAGGCTGTCTGCTGGGAACCGGAAGAGGCGGGCGTCTTCAAAAGAGAAGGCGAAGACGCAGCTGGTCGAATAAGCTGGAGCTCGGTAAAATCCACCTGTGTCGCTTGTTCAGCTGTAGATCGCTTGGCAAGTGCGGCGAGAGCTACAGGGCGCGGAACAAAAGGCTGCACGGGTTGTGGCTGAGACTGAACAACTGCGGCAAAAGTACGCTGTCGGTTGTTGGGAATACCCAACTTGGCCTTGGCAGCAGGGTACGAGAGGCCCTCCAGGGTCTTGAGGCGCTGGATCGCCTTCTCGTCGTTCCACTTCGAACAGGACCTGGCATAAGCAGCGTGGGAGTCACCACAGTTTACACAGCAGGGCTCTGAAGTGCATCCAGTCCCTTCGTGGTCGCGGGAACCACAATTGGCGCACCTCGCAACACTGTTACAGGACCGCTGGGAATGTCCATACCTCTGGCACTTAAAACAGCGTAGAGGATTTGGTATATAAGGACGAACTGCACATAACAAGTAACCAGCCTTTATTTCAGTAGGTACCTTCGGGCTGTTAAAAGTCAAAATAACATTTCGTGATTTGATCAGCGCGCCATCGCGCCTGAAAGTCATGCGTCGGGCAGCTATGACACCCTGATCAGCAAGTTCACACACAAGTTCATCTTCATCGCAGACCAACAAGTCGGGCTCAGAAATGACTCCTTGGAGGTGTTGAGATACGGATGTGCCGTCACTTGAACTGGAATATCCTGAAGTCTGGTCAACTGCAGAAGAGATTTGCTCTGAGAGAGAGTGCAAGTTTCCACAAGCAGGTCACCAGAGCGTAGCTTCTTCACTGACTTCAAAGAGCCAGCAACACCCGCAAGTGCCTTCGAGATGAAAAAAGGAGACTTTGAGGAAAGTTTCAACATCTGGTCAGTAGAAGAAATGACGAGAAAAGTAGCTTGAGGTATCGAATCTGCAAGTGTAATGCGACGTTTCTGAGCTGACGGCTCAACACCTGGATCTAAAGATACGTCGCGGTGATGTCGTTTTTCAACGAAAGTTCTCTTCAGTGTGTTATGTGTGGGAGGTGGTTGAGGCAAATTTGGCCCCTGATCAATCACCATATCCTGTTGTTTTTTAAATTTTGAGGAGGGTTTATGTTTCCCCATGGGAGTAAGAAAAAATTCATCAGCAACGTACTCCGCCCACAATCGAGCCCAACAGGGGAGAACTGGAGGTCCGCAAGCCAAACACATGACGCAAGACACAGTTCTAGAGCTTAGTTGCAAATATAGTCCGTTGGCTGTGATCACACGCACTCGGCGGACACCCCGGCCTCCGGGTACCGTCATGCCAACGCCTTTGGCATGATCCCACAGCCCCCGGGCTCACCCTGCCGTGCAATACGACAAAAAGCCGCTAAAGCCCTGCACAACTTGGTACAAGACTTCTGACCAGAGGTGGGTTAGGCTCTAGCCTCCCGTTTACAGCGAAGCCGGGGTCGAAGAGGAGTGTTGGTACACAGGAGGCACTTAACCGGTCTCCTGCGACCTCAGCCGCCAGACATCCCATTTCCGCCTCACGGGTCTCCGCACGCGGCAAACATGCAGGTAGGTCTAGCACCCAAACCAGCTAAAAGGGGAAAAAAAGAAATCCAAAGAAGACAAATCCTGGCAGGGAACCTAAACGGAATCTCAGCAACCTACGAACTGAGCGGTTAATATAAATCAGTTAGTGGTGGAGGGTAACAAAACCACAAGACCGGGGTGTTAGTACATAACGTGGTAGCGATTAGGTAGAGAATACAACACGGGCAACTAGCCAGTGGAGAAAATAAATAAAAACGAAAAAGCGAGACACAAGACCAGCTCGGGAACGTGGGGCCGCGACTCCCCAACAGCTGGATGAACAGCCGTCCCTGCAAACACCAACAGCACCAAAATAAGAAAAAAAAAACCGTGGCATGACATCAGATGTTGACCAGTCACAAGGTCAGCTCGGGCCGATGGGGGCGCCGCTCCCCAAATAACTGGAAAACCAGTTATCCCCGTGCGGGGGGGGGGCCGCTTGATCCCGGACCCCAACTCCTTCCAAAACCATCTACAGACTAAGTTAGAGTTTCATGAGTTAGTATACCAAATTTGGTTGCTCTAAATTGAAAACTGTAGATTTTACAAAGATTTTGTATGGGGGCCACTTGACCCCGACCCCCTTCCAAAATCCCTCTACAGTCTAAGTTAAGATTTTCATGAGATAGTATACCAAATTTGGTGGTTCTAAATTGAAAACCGTAGATTTTACAAAAATTGTGTATGCGGGAGGTGGAGGGCGCGCTCCGACCCCTTCCCAAAACTATCTATGGTCTAAATGGGAGTACCATGAGGACATTTTCCGGACCATGTCGACATTATGACCGTGTCGACATTACGGTGTTGACGTTATGACCCTGTCGATATTGTGACCGTTGACATTATGACCGCCACCGCACAAGCAAGGTTAATAGACAGAAATGTTTGCTCACCCCATTTACCTCGCAGCAGAAGTATCGGTCCCTTACGTAGTGACATCACTGTAAAGGACGGGTAGACCGTCGATACTTGGTCGATACAACTGAAGCAGCACAGTGCCATCTGAGAACTAGTACATTCTTTAAAGATTTGGAATGACATCAGGAAGGACTAGGCTAAACTTGCTCTAATATACATAAAAAGCAACAGTACAGTACACTCTCATCATAAGAAACTCAGATAAAAGAAATTTAAGGTTATAAGAAAGAAATTTATAACTTTGGTTGGCCCAATGTTAAGGTATAAAAATGTTTCATGTTAACAAAAAAAGCAAAAAAAGTCAAATTTCGGTTATAATAAAGTTCCAAAAATTTATTTCTAAAATAAATTTTTTTTTAACTTGTATTGCAATGTTTCTTCTCTTTATCTCCCATGGAATTTCAAGGCCATTTTGGGATCGACAACCAGATAATGCACATTGTTTTTTTGCCCTTCGCCCCTCCCCACAATGCATGATAAACGTTTTCGTGGAAGGGGTAAATCCCGTTCTGACATACCACTTCCTGTGCGCTCATTGATGAAGATCGGTACATTGCTACATACAGTAGGTATGTATTCTCTGTTCTCATCTTTTCATTTTGCACTGTTTTTGAGTTTTAGTTCTTTCTCTTTGCATTAGCGAGCGAACTAGCAATCTGACTGTTTGATATGAAAGGACGCACCTAAAATTGCACGCCAAAGATTGGAATGACAGAAAATTGATGTGGAAATTGCCAATGATTTTGTACATGCCGCTTGGAATGAGCATTTTATTCTTGATGTATATCACTAAATTCCAATGTAATGCTTATTTCAATTTTTTTAAAAAATATGATCTCATTCTGCAAATAAACTCGTGAAATATCTCAATTGAACATATATTTTTCAAAAAAAATTAAAAATGGTGTTTAAGATTTTCAAAAATCGTGATTTTGAAAATCAGTTAAGACATTTTTTTCCTTCACAATTAACATGTGTGGTATATCAAATTAAAGCCCTTTAAAAGAACTATAAAATTAGCCCTAGGTGATCTCTCTATGCCTAAGGATCACAGATTTATGGGTATTTTTGTGTATCAAAGTGCACCTAAATTTTGCAGTTAACTAGTTAATTTGACATGGAATTCCAGAAAGGATCAACATTGTGTAGAAGTTCCTCTCTGCACGTTGCAATAGTTTTTAACACATCTAATCATCATAACAATACATATGTTAATCTTTAATTTATACAAAATGTGGTATTTCTGCAGATTAAGGATTTACTTCTACTAAGTTTTTGTCTTTGTTAGATACTTTCTTTGTGATATCTCCTTTTCTTTTTAAGGTGTGCAGTGTTAGAATTAGAAATAAATCTTTTACTGGCCCAGCAGACCACTAGAAATTTCAAACCACTGGTCCACCAAAATGGCCACTGGTCGATAAAAAAAAACAAAAAAAAACTTAAACATTTACAACATATGTAGAAAATAACGTATCATTTCAATGGAATTATCACCAATATTTGTTTTTAAAACATCTAATTTGAAAGTACAACTCACAGAACAAAGAATGCTTCCAGACTAAGATTCCAATGGATTGGGGATATAGCAGAGTAAGAGTGTATTCCCAATCTCTTTTTAAGTAAGAAGAGAATGAGGAGACTCCAAGGGTACAAAAATTCACATACATTAACAACTTTTTATATTTATATATATATATATATATGTTTTATTGTTTAGGGATTAGCTTACTTTTCCTTATTTTAGTCTTATTGCTCATCCCTCCTATTTTCCCATGAATTTAGTTTTAGTCCCCCATTGAACACTGTTTTTTTTTTTTTTTTTTTGATTGGAGGTTTAACGACCACCGTGAGCAACTCAATGGGCTGCAAGCAGTCGCCCGTCCCTAATTTAGAGCCACTGGTTCCAGGGAAGGGAGAAAGCCAGTGCTGTAAGACAAACACAACATCCATGCCTCACCGGGATTCAAACCTGGACCCCTTTCAGACGAATGATCAGAGGCCATCGCTTAGACCACTGCGCCACCGGGGCGGCCGAACACTGTTTCACGTGAAATTGCTCTTTTACAAAAATAACCTTCAAGCATCCAATTTACCTCCTTCACCAGTGTGTTTTCTTGGGGCAAAAACAAAAGCTGGGTTATGTATGGTGTCAGTATCTCCAAGTTAGAGAACGATATTTATTGTGCTTACTACTGCTCATTACGAATGGTGGGGATGCGGGTAACAAAAAAGGAGCTGTTACCATTACAAGACGAGGACTGGGAAACTGCCTTTCTGTATTTGTTGTTTCTTACACTCTTCACAAATCATGAGGGATAAAAAAAATAGTTGTTAGGCAATAGCATTTCATGAACCTATCACTAGATTGCCCCATGAATAAAAATAAAACCATACATCAAGGTAAAAGAAATAGAAAGTCATTTTTTAACTTGTGACAAATTAAAAAAAAAGAAACTTACTGGCCATCTGGGCCAGTAAAATCAATAGTTTAGTGGTCCGACTGAAGTTTTACTGGCCAATGGCCAGCGGACCACTGGGTAATTCAAACAAACAAACAAACATACATACATACATACATACATACATACCACTAAGCTATTCTCTGATATTCAGAGATTAGCTCCACAAAAAAATACAAATTACCAGATAATTTTACTGTTGCCGTATCAAACTTCTCCATTTACAGTGGTCTTGACATACAACTCGGGCTTCACTGACATCCATCACACGCCGTACACAAGATCTTTTATATTTCATACTCAATCTTTTTCTCATGAAGACACTCCTGAATCTGATCCTCCCATGACTTCCTTGGCCTTCCTCTACCTTTCTTTCCTGCTACTGGGGCTAAATAGGTTTTCTTAGTAAGCATCTCATCACTCATTCTTTCAACATGGCCAAACCATCGAAGCATATTAGTCTCCACCTTGCTAACAACATTTTGCTTCACATTACACAATTGCAACACATCTTCATTCCTCACACAATAAGAATGTGTCTTGCCACAAACCATTTCTCCAGCACACAAACGACTTCTATGTTTCTTCTGTAGTACTCCGGTTTCACTGCTATACATTAGAGTGGGAACAATTACACTTTCATATACAGTTATGCAGGACTCTCTTGAGAACCCATCATTCCTGTGAAGCCCTCCCAAAGCAGCCATGGCTTTCAATGGAGAATTCACTCGCCTACTAATTTCCCCATCCAATTTATTCTTTCTGTCAAACATACTTCCTAAATACACAAACTCATTCACCTGGTCAATCACTGTGCCATTTAGACATATACAGTACAATTCCAAAAATCCGTACAACTTGGTTCCAGAGGTTGTGCAGATTGTAGAATTTTGCGGATTTTAGAGAACCTGTGTGTGTTTACTAGTGCATACGTACTGTATAATACTTACAGGCTTTCATTTGTTTAATAATTAGTAAAATTAATTAGTAATATGTATTTAACACTGTAATTAGTAGTATTTGGAATTTATATAGATATATACAGTATTTAATAAGTAAGTAAAATATAGGGAACAAATTCATAATACAGTACTGTATTAATTAATTGAATTTTTATTTACTAAATACTGTATATGTCAATCAAATATTTTGGCTGGCAAACATTTCATCAATGGCCAATTGTTTTAAATTTGGTTTCTCTCATTGAAGTTTTTCCTGAAGTCTATAAATCATCATTATTTCCTGTGCTGAAACACATTTCTGCTGTTCTGAAAAATTCATGTATTGTTCTTCCAACAAAATTCCATCACCTAAGGATATTTTTTTTGGTAGTAGAATCCTCGCTGTCAATGTCTGAATCGCCTGCATCAGGATTAATCACACTAGCTATGATTTCATCATCAGTTATCGTTTGGACTTCACTCTTGTCTGAAGATTCCATCCACTCAACTATATCTTCTTCTCTAAACGCATTCATCATTGACACATTTGCTTGTTTGGCATATGCTAGAAGTAGCATAGCCTTTGATTTGGCCTAAACTCATAATCCTCGGGTTCAGAGTCAATAAATATTGATGCTGGCCATAACTTATGCCATGCATTTATCAGAGTAGAACGTTTCACATTGTTCTATGAACCTGCTATCAGTCCTTCATTGTGAAATCTTTAATGAACGTTTTGATTGTTTGAAACGATTTACCAGAGTTCAACAGTTTCCTTAGGAATTCTCCTTTGTAGTTGCACTTCCAACTGTTAACTATGCCCTGTTCCATGGTTTGAATTAATGAAGTTGTGTTTGGGGGTAAGAACATAACTGTAACATTATTTGAAGTTAAATCTTCAGGACGTGCCCTGCAGTCGTCCCATACCAACAAAATTTTACAGTCTGGAGCAAGTCCAACCTCCACACAGGGCTTTCTGGCGTCTTTAACAAAGTGATCATTGAACCAGTCTGTAGCGAGTTTTTTGGTCATCCATGATTTTTTATTACTGCGGTAGATCACAGGTAAAGCCTTTAACATGTTCGCTGCCGCCGCACTATATCAGCAGCAAGCAGGCGGTGCCGGTATGAAACTCATGCAAATCTCCCACGACGCCACAAGGCTTCACGCTGCACCACGATTGAGCTCTAATGCATTTGGACCAACCAGCAGTGTGTTCACATCTCATAGCTTTGCATGACTTATCAATTCAAAAAACGAGAAAATTTATCCATAACTGATATTCGTACTTATAATTCTTCTAGCAATTAAATATTATTCCGATACTGAAGTAGACATTTACTGGATACATATTTCGAACATTGTTGCATATAAAACAAGAGAAATAATTTTTACAAACGCCAAAGGATTCTATAAATAGTGCCATGATACATAACTAGATAAATACAAAATCCATACCTTAATAAGAGCAATGAGAGAAACTTACCCCTACTAGAAGGTCTGTTCTCTCTGAAAAAATACATTTCTTTGCACGTTTATTTCCATTCTAATATCTACGGTTGGTTTGGGCTGCAGAGAGAACGGACCTTCTAGTAGGGGTAAGTTTCTCTCATTGCTCTTATTAAGGTAATTGTAGGCACGTAAATTTTTGAATAGTTATAGTGATACTGTGACTTTTCAAACAAGAAAATCCATACATTTTGATTCGGGTAGGGAAAAAAATTCCACACAGACAAACATGCAGTTCGACTTGAAACATACTTTTTTTTAGCAAAATAGGAAGACAAAATATT
Organism: Macrothele yani; assembly: GCA_039090855.1. Classification (NCBI taxonomy): domain Eukaryota; kingdom Metazoa; phylum Arthropoda; class Arachnida; order Araneae; family Macrothelidae; genus Macrothele; species Macrothele yani. The sequence goes on along the minus strand of CM076996.1, from coordinate 102,215,653 downwards.
TATCCCTTATCTACGATGATATAATTCGAACTGGGCGCAGTAATACAGTGTCCCTGCGAATCCCTTTCACATCGTCTCCTCAAAAAACGTTGCTTTTTGTTTTTTTACTGGAAGATGGCCATATACTTTTAATAATTTAGATATCTTTGCTCGGGAAGTTGATGGCTCTTGATTCAAATGTTGACGTACAATGGATAGCCTAAAACCGTAGAGGCTTATCTTTTTCCCTAAGAATTTATTATACAAGTTGTGGGAAGTGATTATCATCATATGAAATACATGTATTCCTAGCATCTTGTACCTTCTTATGGTTTTCCTTTCACAAGGATAGTACGCTAGCATTTGATCTTGACGATCTACCCCTGACAAATTTATTATAGTTGAAAAATAGCACTATTCAGTCTTTGGTTTTTCTTTTATCTGTCCCCGTTTATTTACGGTTTGAACTAAATCGTCCTCAAACTCCGTGGTAATGAAGAATGAAGAGAACACCCCTTTTATCTTTCCATTTTCACACTGCAACAGCATTAGAATATTGGCATTTCCGTTCCCCCTTCAAAAGTTTAGCTTTCAAGACATCCTTAGGAAGTTAGGAAGATCTCGTTAGTCTGCACGGAGAGTTCCAGTGCAATAAGTGTCATTGTTCAACAACTGCAATGCAAGATTGTAACTATTATAAAAATTATCCATATAAATTATCCATATAAATAGCATGACCAACATTTAGCTTCCCTTCCATTAATTTTAAAACTACATTAACAGCATGACCCCCCCCCCCCCCAGGTGCCCTGTGTAAACCAAAGCTTTTAGAATCATACCATTTGGTTCAGTTAGCATATAAAGTTTCACCCCATATTTACGATGTTTTCCTTTCATGTACTGTTTGAAAATCAAACGACCTCTCCATAAAACCATTGATTCATCAATCGTAAGTTCTTTTCCAGGGTAGTATATGCTCTCTATGGTATCATTGGATGCACAATAAACCTTAGGTCGTGGTGCTGGGTCATTGTACCCCCTACCCCCATTGTTACAATGGTATCATTAAATAAATCCAGTAAAGGCATTATTTTTGCAGGGCGGTAGGTAATTGTAATCGCTTCACCAGAGTGAGGATTTCTTGCAAAATGAAGGCACCACATGATCAGAAGGAAACGATTCCTGCTCATATTTGAAGAAAAGCAGTCCATTTTGAATAATGGATCTGTTTTCCAGTAATCTTGGAGATGGGGCATTTGTACAATGCCCATATGAAACAGAAGGCCAAAAAAACTTTCATCTCATCTACCGACATATCCTTCCATTCATTTACTCGTGAACCTTCAGTAACTCCCTAGATAAACAGTTCCACAGCATGTGCATTACTTTCCCTAACTAATAGATCGTAAAATTCCTCATTTGCAAAATGATTTAAAAAATCGATTGGCTCAGTACCTGTCATATTAATTTTCAGTCCTGGTGCACCAGTGAACGGAATTCTTCTCATGATGTCGGGACCATCACACCAATGTGTATAGCCAAAATCCGCTGAGGCGGAGTATGAGAAAGAACGCTGCATTCTTCATTCTCACTTTCAATGCTGGTTGTACTACAGCTAGTAAAAGAATAAGTTTCTGTACTTGATGACAGATTATCGGCATCATCAATGTGCCCGCCAAGAAACTTTGGGTTCAGAGGGACCGGAGATAGCGCGTCCGAATATATCCATTGTTGCCACAAAACTAAGTATTGTAGTGAATATGGTTTTCTTTGAAATCCCTTTAGCCTCCTTAATAAGCCTCCCTGTGACGTATAAACTCTTAAGTAGAAAATGCTTTTTATTGCCACTCAAGCATTTATTTATTGATAATTCCCTTTACCACAAAACCAGTGACATTCAAAGGAAAATAAACATTGCAGTGAAAAGCGTGCGCTGTGTTAAATCTATGGGAAGTCAACTTACTTTCCCTTCCCTAAACCATGTGGGAAAAAATCTGCTATCCCAAACCCGCGGTCACTTTAAGACAGTTGGATACTCATTTTCAGTGCCAGTAACAAAATAGATAACTCTCTTCAAGTGCCAAAGGTTTTAGGAAACGAAATATGAAGTCATTATTACGACGCGGCGGCACCTTGGCTAAGTATTGTATGACGCAGTTCGGCGCCGCGCGGCAGTGAAAGTGTTAAAACCTTCAAAGCCCTAGGACAAGCACTTTTTTCAATCACAAATGGCATACATTTATGATTTCCAGAGGCATTGGAACAAAGAGCAACTGTTACTCTTTCTTTGCCTTCCTTAACACCGGAAGGTCCTATTTCATCAGCACACACTAGAGTATGTCTTGGTAGACAACGCCAGACAAGTCCAGTTTCATCCATGTTATAAATTTGATCAGGAGAAAGAGCTTCCTCCTGGACAAATTTGGCAAACACAACCAGAAACTCCTCTGCAGCTACCTTATCTGCCGATTCATGCTCTCCTTAAGATTTCAAGTAACGAATTCCATGTCTTTGTTTGAAGCGGGATAGCCATCCAACTGAAAAATTACAAGGCTCATCAATCTTCAGTTGCTGATGAAATAGCTTGGATTTTTCGCATACGAGTGGACCTGTAATTAGCATACCATCGTTACGCCTTTGCCGAAACCACTCGTAAACAACAGCATCAAGGGTGGAGTTTCTAGCTTCATGCATTGTTTTGCGATCAACAATTTCAGAATTGCTATCACTCATTGCATAGAATTGCAATATCTTGTCTTAGTTTTTTTAATATTGTACACAGTTCGAACAGCAATACCAAAAATCTCCGCAACATGCTTTGGTGAACTGCCATTATCAAGTTTTTGCAACAAGTTCAATCTCTGCTGAATCGTTAAAGAGCTGTGCTTTCTCTTCACTCCTGCCATTTTCTCAAATTTCCAAACAATTATTCAAAAAATTTCACCTTAAGACGTGAAACAAGACATAAAAAAAAACAGATTCTCACAGCATGTGTACTGGAAAAAAATGTAAACACGCAATGCTAAGTTGCCCACTTGATATATGCTTTATTTGAACTTTAATCTCTCAATACTGTACCATCATTTTTTACCAAAAAAATTTACATCATTAGTAATATTTTTCAAATAGAGAAAACACATAAAAAAGATTTTAAAAACCTTTAAAAATATCTCAAACAATTTTTTTATGTCAGCTGGAAAATAAAAAATTTCGATTTCTGAAACCTTTTTTTTTACCTGTCTGTTAACTGTGACCGGTGTTCGAACCCATGCGGATTTTAGGAGTGTGGATTTTCGGAAGTGCACTGTATTACATTCAGTACTACCAGTTCCTCTTTCAAAAACCATAACTTTGGTTTTTCCCTTATTTATACTCAGTTTGAATTTCATACAAACTTCGTACATCCGAGACAACATACTCTGCAACTCACTTTTGCTCTCTGCCAACAGGGCAGTGTCATCAGCATACAGTAATCTGCACACACGGATATCACCAAGACATAAACCAGTATTATCTATTTTGGCATCATGCATCGATAAATATATTAAACAGCCATGGTGACATTACACAACCTTGTCTGACTCCTGCACCAATAGAAAACCATTTTGATAAAACATCATTTACTCAAACACAAGCTCTACTGCCAGCATACATGGTTTTTACACTGTTAAGTACATTCCCAGTAACACCATACACATTCAATACCTTCCACAAAAGTGTCCTATTTACTCGGTCATAAGCTTTCTCTAAATCTATGAAGGCAGCAAAAACTTTCTTACCAACAGCCAGATACTTTTCAATCATTATGCGTAATGCAAAAATTTGGTTAGTGCAGCCTTTACCAGGCATAAAACCACTCTGAACATCCCACACTTTCTCTGATGTAAGACCCCGTATTTTTTCAATAACAACCTTACCAAACACTTTGCCTGGCACACTCAGTAGGCTAATACCACGATAGTTCTTGCAATCAGCCTGATCACCTTTTCCCTTATGCAAGGGAACAATGATAGCATCCTTCCAATCCCGAGGGACCATACCTAACTCCCAGCACAACTGGCAAATTTCAGTTAACCAATCAATTACAGGGTCACCACCATATTTCAACATCTCGGCAGTTATGCCATCAACTCCTGAAGCCTTACCATTCTGGAGATTTTAGAGCTTTACACACTTCTCTTGAGATCCCTCCTGTGCTTCTATCCTTCACTGTGACATCATCTGCTTCTGCCTCTAAATCCCCTTTGCTTTCTTGATCTAATAACTCACAGGAGTATTCACCCCATCTTTCACTTAACTCAATGGACTCCCATATCATTTCCCTGATCCTTTTCTTTACACAGCTTACAACTTTGTTTCCCCTATTTTTCTTGATTCTCATGTACTTCCAGAAAGTTTTCCTATCTTTCCAAAAAGCCAATTCATGCTTTTCCACCTTCTCCTTCCTATCTTTGGTGCTTACTCTGCGGTCATTCCATGTCAAATCACCCAGCGTTTTCATGAGATGTCACCCACCCAACTCAGGTTTTTGTGAAAATTGGCACAAAGTATTTTACTGGTGAGATATAAGACCGGTTAAAATTTTAGGCCAGTAGGTCCAGTAGATCTTGAGTAATGCCACTTTAAAAATTAGGTAGCTCCTCTGCCTTTAAAATTTTTGCACTGTGAGTTTTCACAACTACACTGCAGGACAAAAAAAAAAAAAAAAAAAAATCATAACTTCACAACTAACTGTTGCAGCCACATAATTGTTTTCCTTAAATCATCTGCATGATCCACACATTTGGGAACAACTTGTTTCTGCCCATTTTTTGAATTAAAAGGACATTTTTTTTTTAATTTAATGACAAAAGACATGGAAAAAAGAGGCCACATTTTTTTTAAACAAAACAATTTTTTTTCAAAATGGGTCCTCACTGTTAATTTGCTAAAAATATTTTCATGTGTGTATCATAATGTAACCTTTCAGCAGGACAAAAAAAATACTTTGGGCAATTCACCATTTTGGCAAGGAAAAAAAAAAATCCAAAATGGCATGTTTTATATATGGAACATTCAGACATGATATTGCCCAATTTTTTAATTAAGTGGTAGCTTGACGATCCTATACAACCCCCCCCCCGTTTAACCCTATCAGTAAGTAGCTCAAAACAATTTTTTTGTTATTTTTATGTGCCACCATCTTGGATATAGGTTCATTTTTCTTTTCTGCAGCACGCCAAAATAGGGCCTCACAATGGTTTGGAAGAAAGGCAATTGCTTTCCTCTTATTGTAGATCGAAAGTTTTGGTTGTCACTACCTTAAAGAAGACATTTTAGGCTTACAGGAACTGTATAGAAATGAAAGAAAATATTTTTTTAACCTTGCTTAAAATGGCGTTGAAATCTGCAATACCCGCAAGTATAAATCACCATTTTTGATGGACTGTTAAGGTGACTAGAGGTTGGAACCCCAAGTTGAGAATTTTTGTGTGATAACTATGGCTAGTAGTTTTCAGCTATGGAGAACTTAAGTCTGGGAGAACGCGCACACACACACGCACTCACTCACTCTCTCTTTCACACACACACACACGTGTTTCAGATCATCAGCAAATAAAATAATTTATTTTGGATCTTCAGATTTTTTTAGAAGTACATAGTACATAAACTGAACAAGGAGAAATATTCTATTTTCATATTAAATGTGCAATCAAATAAAAGTAATTTAAGCTGTTGAATGTAAAGTTGTAATAAGGTACAGGAATTTTCTTTAGTTACTGTTAGTTTTTCATCCAGTGCATGTAAATGCTTTTAAGAAATTGAAAAAAAAAAAGTCCAACCTAAATTTGTTTGTATCAATAATGAAATGTTTGCCCTAAGTACTAATGAATGTTGAGTCCTCCACTCCCCTCCCCACCCCAAATCATTCCTCCTTACAGGACTTCAAAATAAAGCTCTATTCTCACTTGCTATCTCTGTTTTTGCCTCCTACTAAAATTTCTAGTCACTGTGGATGTTTCTACTTCCTTCAGTTTAAGAAAAAGGTTGTGCATTACCATAGACTGTGAGAAATATTGAGTACTTCACTGATGGTTGTTCTGCACAATATAAAAACTGCTAGAATTTTCTGAACTTGTGCTATCACGAAAAGGATTTTTTTAGATTGGTAAGGAAGTGGTCATTTTTTGCAACAAGCCACAGCAAGTCACCATGTGATTGTATTGGTGCAGATTGTAAAAATCAGTTTGCAGAGACCTTTAAGCTCAACAAATAACATCTACTGCAACAGTGTATAACTTCTGCAAAGATAATATATAAAAGAAATTACATTTTGCTTTGTGTTTGCAGAAGAGATGAACAAAGTACGTAATCAGCTTAGTCCCTATTTTGGGAAAGCAAAAGCTCTTCCTGGTACATGCACAATGAATAACTTTACACCACTTCCAAATTTCAGAACTGGTGCTAAGAGATTAGGTTCTGATAAATATTACAGTATTATTTCCGAAATCAGTGTAACTAATTTTTAAGATGAGTTATAGTTACCGTATATACTCGCGTATAAGTCGAGAAATTTGGGACAAAATGAGAGCTTCAAAGTAATGGGGTCGACTTATACGCGGGGTCTAAAAAATCGTAAGTCCAAAAGTTCTTCCCGTGAGGCAAAAGGCAATCCATCCCAAAAAAAAAAAAAAAAATAATGCCGATGCGGTATTAATTACGAAATCGCAACCCTCCGAAAAAAAAAAAAAGAAAGAAAGAAAAAAAGCCGATGTGGTAGAATTACGAAATCGCAAACCTAAGAATTTCTCCGCGCTTTGAGAAGTCTCCTCTCTCCTGGCTTTGCGTATCCACAGCGCAGTCACAGCCGCGCATAGAAAGCTTCGCCCTTCCGACTACCAGTTGATTGCACTGATCTTCGACGTAACGGCAAAGAATATCACGTGAAGCGTTTTTCTTTGGTAACGGAGCCATGCGACAGCCAGTGTTAGGTGTTGCTTGTTCTTAATCGCACGTGTCTCGCTTCTCCTATTATGGGTGACACGGATTGTGTAAAGAAACGGATGTCCTATAACGCAGGATTCAAGTTGAAAGTTGTTTCTTTTGCAGAAAATACTAACAACTGTGCTGCTTCATGTCAATTTGGCATTAACGAAAAACTGATTCGAGATTGGCGTAAAAAAACGGACTTGGTGAAAATCCCAAAAGCACAAAAGGCGCTGCGCCGTGGAACGACATCTTTCCCAGAGCTGGAAAGTGTCTTGAATGATTGGATTGTGGGCTGCAGACAAAATGGTTACATTGTAACGCGAACTGGTGTACGTTTGCGAGCAATGAAGCTCGCAAAAGATTAAAAGTTTGCAGCCGCAAATAACACTTTTCGTGCCTCACCAGGTTGGTGCACAAGGTTCATGAATCGCTATGGGTTGTGTCTACGCCAGCGCACCAAAATTGCACAAAAGTTACCTCGTGACCTCGAAGCAAAGATAATGGAATTTCAAAAGTACGTAATTCAAAAGAGACTGCTTTTGAACTTTCCCAAATAGGGAACATGGATGAAACCGCCATGTGTTTCGACCTTCCTGGAAATAAGACGGTGAACCAAAAGGGCGAAAAAAATATCTTGATCAAAACGACTGGCCACGAAAAATCCAGTTTCACGGTTGTTCTTTCCTGTTTGGCCGACGGCAGTAAGCTACCTCCGGTAATTAAACTCTGCCGAAAAGCATTGTCTTTCCGTCTGGTGTGTTCGTTCGTGCCCATGAAAAAGGATGGATGAACGAATCCGGAACAATTGACTGGTTACAGAATGCGTGGAACAAAAGGCCAGGTGCACTTTTGAGGAAACCTTCTCTTTTGGTGTGGGATATGTTTGTTGCACACCATTGTGCAGAAGTGAAAAAAACTGCAGAAAATTCAAAAACAACTCTTGCTGTCATCCCAGGTGGGTTGACATCTGTTCTTCAACCACTAGATGTCTGCCTTAATAAGCCCTTCAAGGACAATGTGCAGAGGTATTGGGCAGATTGGATAAGTTCCAATTTGCCGACTGAAACCAAGGGCGGAAATCTAAAGAAGCCGGATATCGTTTTGACTGTGCGATGGGTCAAGGATGCTTGGGATGCGATACCTGCGGAAATGGTCGTGAAATCATTCAAGAAATGTTGCATTAGTAACAAACTTGATGGCACAGAGGATGATGAGATTTTTATGAGTGATGATGACAGTGATTCTGATGACACAGGCATAGATGGGAATACTGATGTTTATGATGACGTGCCGATGACGGAGAAAGACTTTTTTGAACTGTTTTGAGAGTCTGACTCGGAATCGGATTTTGAAGGGTTCCGATGAAGTTTTGGGGTATGCAAACTAAATTTAGTATTATATATATAATTTTTTTCGTTTTCAAATGTTTTTGAACAAATTCATTGAAATTTTTTTTTTCTCATTCCGGGATCGACTTATACGCGAGTTTCCGATTTCTTACGATTTTTTCCTCTGAAAGTGGGGGGTCGACTTATACGCGAGTATATACGGTACATGCTAACTGCTGCATAACATGTGTATATGATTCCTCTTGGTATGTGGGATTTGTTGAAAAGATTAACTATGATGAAGGTGATGTGACTGTTCAATTCATGCACCCCCACATGGGCCTTCTCCATCTTTTTATTGGCTTAATAATGATTGTGAAGTACCTCTGACACATATATTATGTTTGGTTGAGGTAAACACTGCAACAGGAAGAACATACAGCCTATCCAAACAGGCTGAAGACTTGGTTCAGTCAGTTTTTTTTCATATGAAAATTAGTAATTGTGTTTAGTTTTGATTCAAACTGACAGAAAATAATTCACTTATGTAACCAAGAAAAAGTTCATTTATAAATCATACATAAACATACCATTCAATGTCAAAATAATTCATAAAATGGCTTGTTCCATTAGTTTATATTTTTACTAAAATTGTAAGAAATTTTGAGACACCTAATCTTTGCAGTTGCTTGTATTCTCAAAAACAAAACAACAACAAAATAAAAGAAACAGTTTGAGACAGCATAGGTGGTCTTATCGTTCGAATTTTTTGCAATTAGCGATTATTTTTAAACACGGCAACTATAAAAAAATCTTTGGCGATTTGACTGGAGATTGTGAGCATGGCTTTGCAGGCTAGCGTTTTGATCAGTTAAAAATTGAAATTGGTCAAAATATTAAATTCAACAGTAACAAATATAGTGAATTACAAGTACACTCACAGAAGTAAGGCTATATAAATCTAGACAAGTGTTGCTGCTAAAGTTATTGAATTGCAAACTGTACAATATGCTCTGGTAAGGTTTTTTTTAGTTTTTTTTTATTTACCTTATGTATAAATTGTACATATAGTATTTGGTAGTTAAAGGTGTTTAAAATATAATTCCACAAGACTTAAAAAATATTTTGAAAACAGAAATAAGCATAAATATTCATCTGTTTCTGTGCATTTCCAAGTGCTGAAATGTTACCATTTATTCACAAATATTTCACTGTAACTTCTAAACCAGTTCTAACCACAAAATGAAACTCCTAGGTTTTGTTGAGTACCAGTAGAGGTATCCTTGGTGGAAAAAAATATCTCGTCCCTCTTTTGAGATATGTAACCTTGAAATTTGCAAAATTTAAAATTTGGCAACTTTGAGGGTAAAGATTAAAACTGGTGATTTTTTCAAGTGGCCATTGGCCAGTGGGTGGACAAAACCTAGTGGTCACTTTCCTTACAGCTATTTTGTGTTGTATACACATTTTATCACTTCACTGTATACCTTTCAATTATTTAGACATAGTTAAATTTACGCTTAGTAGTTACAAGGGCCCACTCTATTGTCCAGTGCAATTACATGAATAAATATAATCTTAAAAGTTATATGTTTCTTCAACCACATCAACCAAATTTTCTAGACAGGTTTTATTGGAAAGATAAATAATTTAATCATTTTTATTTGGTCTCTCGCTATGTTCACAAATAAAGCCTCTCAATCTCTCCACCATAAATTGATAGCAGTCGATGGGTCAAAATTTTCAAGCAGTGCTTACTTTGGCATACTTTATTAATTTGCTGTATTTCCTAAAGTCATTCTTTGCATGAGCATTGTCTTGTTGTCAAGAACATTGCCCACAATGGCTGCATAGCTTTCAAAAATGAATTTCATATCTTATAGCAGAATCATTTTGTGGTACAGCTACAATTGGGAGAAATATGATACCAACCTGGTCACTTTACTTTACATACTCGCAATGATTCCTGACCACTAACAGAAAATATTCAGTAATTTCCTAGGTTGTTCCAATAAATATTACATTAAAAACATTGATAAACCTTCACAGGTGTTAAAAAAAATAGTCATGACGAAATAAGAACACTTGCAGAGAATCCTGATTCCATCGGATTCTGTCTGGTTTTCGAACCCAGAGTCAGGGGTTTTTTTTCAGAAAACGTTCAGTTTTTGTAGAATTTTAATGATTTGTCAGTTTTCCTGTTTGCCTAACACAGCCCTTCCAAATACTACGAATTCCCCATAGTCACTATGAAAATCGTCGATCGCTGCGGAATACGGGAAACATTGAATATACTACGGAAATAAAAAATCTGGTTGTCGGAGGGGGAGTCTTTGTCCTTCAGGAAACGTTGTTTTGGTAAAATTTTAATGATTTGTCATTTTTTCCTGTTTGCCCACCCCAGACCTTACAAATGCTACGAATTCTCCATAGTGTCACTACGGAAATCGTTGATCTCTGCGGAGTACGGGAAACATCGAATATACTACAGAAAAAAAAAATCTGGTTGTCGGTTTTTTTTTACCCTTCAGAAAACGTTGTTTTGGTAGAATTTTTTACGATTTCTCATTTTTTTCCTGTTTGCCCACCTTAGATCTTCCAAATGCTACAAATTCTCCATAGTCACTACAGAAATCATCGATCGCTATGGAATACAGGAAACATCAAATATACTACGAAAATAAAAAAATCTCTATAAAATAATGTTATGCAGCATTTGTTCAAAGTTTATTTCCATGTTTTCAAAATTATAGCATTTATCAAACATTTTTGGGACTGTTTATTGGATGTTTTTAATGTTGCGACATTTGTTCGATATAATTTGGGCATGCATCTTCATGCCGTTCGTCGCCTGAAAATGATTGTTTTAGCATGGATGAAAATGTTCCGTAGTTTTCTAAATTTTGAATTTTTCTTACCCGAAGATGCGCTTTTTTCACTTTCTGGTTATATTCTTATTTGTTATATTTTTTCTGATTATGATTCTCATTTTTAATATTTTCAGTAATAGTGAAAAAGAACAACTTCGTATTTTAAAAGTTTTTTCTAGTGAGCGCAGTTTTTGTTATTTCTAACAGTCTGTTCTTCAAAACCAATCAATACGGAAAGTATTTTTGGTTTTCCGCTTTTTAAAGTTAAATTAAATTTCAAAATCGGTACTTATTCCGCCCGTGATGGAATCGGCCTTTTCCGTGACCCGTAAAATGACTCTCACGGCAGAGTGAACAACACAGTACTGATTTTTTAAATTTAATTTGACTGAAAAACTTGTGTTTACCCATTCCTTAGTAACATTTTACTGTATTGAGGGGCAGAGCAAGTGTTTTTTTATTTTGTTTAAAGCGAACTTCACATGTGCAAAGGAAACGCGACTCTGGGTGGAATGAAAGACAGCGCGCGGCAGTAGAAAGTGAAGTCCCAATTTTCTACCTTTGATTTCTTTTTGTAAACAAAAGGGAAAATGCTTGCCCATTTCGTTTGATGATGAGCAAGAATTGCCAATACAATGGAAAATCGTGCATTTTCGGAGAAACCAAACTTTAAAAACCGAGCTGCTGAAGACGAGTTGTGATGCCACAGTTCCATCTAAAGCCATAGGTGTCCATCCCGATATGGTTACTTTGTGCACCAACTTTAAGTGGAAAAACAAACAGCCGCCCCCAGTGAATCTATAAATAGATCGTACCCACGTATTTGCGGAGGAAAGAGCTGTTTTTCACAGCGTGTAAGTTGGATGATTTGAAAATGCATTTCCTATAACAAGAGCGTTTTAAAAAGTGCAAATTAATTCTTTAGCAATGAAAAATGGCGAATTTTCGAGTTTGGCGACTAAAGTAATTTTATTTTATGTAGTCGCCACGTGGCGATTGCTAATTTTAATCTTTATTTGAGGAGGTCGGGTGGGTTGGGAGGGGGACCAAACCCAGACTTAAGTTTTCCATAGCGGAAGACTCTACTAGCCATAGTTATTACACAAAAATTCCCAAACTTGGGGTTCCAACTCCCAGTCACCTTAACAGTCCATCAAAAATGGTGATTTATGCTGCGAGTATTGCAGATTTCAACGCCATTTTAAGCAAGGTTAAAAAAATATTTTCTATCATTTCTATACATTTTCTGTAAGCCTAAAATGTACTCTTTAAGATAGTGACAACCAAAACTTTCGATCTACAATAAGAGGAAAGCACTTACCTTTTTTCAAAACCATTGTGAGGCCATATTTTGGTGTGCCGCAGAAAAGAAAAATGAACCTATATCCAAGTTGGTGGCACATTAAAATAACAAAAAAATTGTTTTGAGCTACTTACTGATAGGGTTAAACTATAAGGGGGAAAAGCTGTATAAAATGGTCAAGCAACCACTTAATTAAAAAATTGGATAATATCATGTCGGAATGTTCCATATACATAGATGCCAACCTCTAAAAGTAGTTTTCAGTAACCAACACGTTCATTTTTCAGTAATTTTCAGTAAAAAAAATTTTTTTTCAGTAATCCAGCCTACAGTGGCAAATTTGGGTATTTAACACTGCAACAAATTTTAATCTGTCAGAACTATTAACAAAATAATAATAATAATAATAATAATAATACAATAAAAAATAATTTGCTAGTGGGAAAATTTAAAATACTGTCTACCAGGAAAATATAATAAACTACCTCCAGACAGGAAGAAAAATTATTCCTTGGAATGTTGCCAAATTATTATGATAAACTGGCTGTAGTTGCCATTTTGGCCTTCCTTAATTCAATTTGCAAAAACTTCTTCTGATAGCATAGTTCACTGTGTGCAATGCTGTTTATTTTTTCTACTAATAAAGAAGACATCACATGACTACTTAAATTAGGTCTGAATCATTCATGTTTTTTTTTCACAATACTGAAAATTCTTTCTGTACTTGCATTGCTATGAGGGACTATTAAAATAATTTTCATAATTTTGCTTAATGATTCATACTTTAACTGGCCACTTTCATTTTTCATTAAAGAAATTCTGTGGAACACTTCGTCCATTCTCCCAGAAGTAACAGCACAGTTAAAATTTTCAAACTGGTAGTGAGTAAATTCAGATTCCACCTTGTCAGATTCTTCTGGTTTCAAAACTGGAAACAGGGAACACATATATTGGACTGATGCAAAAGAAACACTTTGCCTTAATGCTACATCTGCAATTTCAGCACGTCTCAGAAATTGATCATTAAGTGGAAATTTTCTTAAAATGTAATTGCAGCCTGCCTTGTAAAATTCCCTTACCTCAGAATAAAAAGTAGCCACTGTGTCTTCACTCAGATCTGCAGTTGTGCCTATATAAGATCTCACTTTTGACCCAATTACGAGATCACAGTTTTCTTTTTGATTTCTCCTTCTTTCAAAATTTCCATCTGCAAGAGATGTTGCTGTCACATCAAATGCCGATGGCTTGATAAATTGTACAAGCAATTCAGATAACAGACTATGAAGTTTTCTTTTTAATACATGCACAAGCGGAGCTTCCTGCTGCAAGAACACGTTAACAGATGTAAACAAAGGAAGAGTAGCAGATAAAAAAAGACAATAAAATTTAGATGAAGGATTTCCAATCATACTTGCAAGGTTCTTATACTGTGAATTAGCTTCTTCATTGTCACTAAAATAATGTTCTAGAGCTTCTCACTGTTCTAAAATTCTGTCAATGGATTCCAAAAGTGATAACCAGCGAGTATTGACATGCTTTAGAATTTTGTGTGGTTTAGTACCACAAACAGCTTGACTCAGTTTTAGATTGTGTTTCCTCTTTGAACTTTTCTCCAAAAAAAAAAAAATACAACTGTATCAGAAACTGCTCAACATCAGTTGAGTAGCAGATTTCTGCGCAGCTAAATGGCATGAACATCGCTGCACTATGATTGCAGGCTGAACCTTCTTTATGTGAGAAACAACACCTTTTACTTGACCTACGATAGTGTTAGCATTGTCACAGGAAAATGACACACAGTTGCTCCACGAGATATTTTTTTAACAAACTCATTGTTCAAAACGTTGAATATTCCTTCACCTGCATTATTACTTGATTCAACCAATGATAACAAAACAGTTGAATTTTTCCCTATTTTTTCGTCAAAATATGTTATTGTAATGGGATACAGTTTATTTGCTTGAGCATCATTACTTCTGTCCGTAGATAGAGAAAAAAGATTTTTTTTAACTTCAGATACGATGTTACTTCTAGAAACACTGGCCATGTGCTGAATTAGTGCAGCAGCCTTGGTTCTTCCACACGAATATTTTTTTGTGATCGCTGAATCAGGAAACATGGCTTGAAATAACGGTTTTTCAAGCCTTCAGTTTTCGGAAATTTATCCAACATTTTCAAGCTGAAATACAAATATTTATGGAATAAAATGATATCTAACAATACTGGGTAGAGGAAACATCGCAAGAAAAAAATTACGATTACCAGAGAAATCTTATCTCCGTCTACTTTCCGTTTTCGAAGGATGAAATTTCGTCCTCCGACGGAGAAAACGACCCCCCCCTCCTCGCTGCCGCTACCAATCCTCCCAAAATTTAAGTTCATTTATATATCAATTTCGTACATGGTCCAAATGATAACAAAAAAAGACGGAATTCCTCGAATCAGCGTGAGAATCTCGTCGCCGAAGATTACGGGGAAATTTTCGGGCGGCCTAACTTCCGTTTTCGGAAATAGTCGCCTACAATTTCAAGCTGAAATTATGCAATGAAATTATATTTAATAGTACTGAACAGAAGCAACATCGCGAGAGAGAAAAAATACGATTACGGAAAGAATCTGCACTTCGTTTAACTTCCGTTTCTGAACGTTTAAAAAGACAAAACAACGTCCCCAGATGGAATACGACCCCCCCCCCCCAACTAATATCCCGAAAACTTCTTCACTTTTGCATCGATCTCGAAAAAATAACAAAAAAAAAAAAAACGGAGGGGACTCCGCAAATCCGCGGAAGAATCTCATGTACGAATTAACCGCTGAATCGATTTCGAATGTCGTAAGATAACGCTAAAATATTGATGACTGGTAAATTTTAACTTTTGGCGCAAAATTGGCGCAGATTTCGTCGAAATGGCGATTTTTTAGCAGAATGGCGCAAGAACAACGTTTTGGCGCGGACTGGCGCAAATGGCCCAGGTCTGGCAGTTCTGAAGGTAGCATTTAATTTTTTCTCCCAGAAAAACTTGAAGAACCAACAAAATTTTTTAAGTTGATGAAAATTTGCTTTCTATCTCAGAAAATTAAATCAAATGGCGATTTTCCGTAATTTCAGCAGTGTTTCCGTACTTCCGTAACAGCAACCAAAAATCCGTACTAGTTGGCATCTATGCATATATAAAACACGCCATTTTTAAAAAAAATTTCTGCAGAAAGGTTACATTATAATACACACATGACAATATTTTTAGCAAATTTGAAGTGGGGGCTCATTTTGAAAAAAAATGTTTTGTTTAATAAAAATATGGCCTCAGTTTTCCATGTCTTTTGTCATTAAATTTTTAAAAAAAGTGTCCTTTTAATTCAAAAAATGTGCAGAAACAAGTTATTCCCAAATGTATGGATCATGTAGATCATTCAAGAAAAAAAAAATTATGTGGCTGCAACACTTGTGAAGTTATGAATTTTTTGTCCTACAGTGTAGTTGTGAAAACTCATAGCGCATAAACTTTAAAGGCAGAGCTACCCAATTTTTAAAGTGGCATTACTCATGATCTGCTGGACCGACTGGCCTAAAATTTTAACAGGTTTCATATCTCACTAGTACAATACTCTGTGCCAATTTTCACAAAAATCTGAGATGGGTGGGTGACGTGCCCTGGGTGATCTGACACGGAATGACCCTCTGGCAAACCAGCTTAGCGGCTTCACGCTTCTTACAGCGATATTCATCCACAGAAACTCTACCTTGCAACATCCCCAAATAGGCTTCCTTCTTCATCTTCACTGCCTCTTCAATCTCACTATTCCACTAAGCATCACCTCTATTGTAACCCACTATTGTGGTGCCACAGACTTCTTCAGCAGCAGTGACAACACAGTTCTTAAAACATTCCCACTTCTTTTCTACATCCCTGTCACAAGCCTTCGGCCATTCTCTGAGCGAATCAGAATAACGCTGATGATATTCAGGGAGCCTTTCAATCTTTATTTTTTCCATCCTGAGCCTCTTCCTATTCCTTTTCCTCCAAACATTTAGTTTCGCACATTCGAATGCTTGCAAATAATATTTAACTTGTTTTGTATTCATACAGTCGTCTTAGAGGGATTAGAAAATATAAAATGTAGCAGATCAGCAGGCATCACTCCTCTGAATGGAAAAGTAATCAGAATTCATCCTACATTAATGTTATGCTTATTTATATTAGTCAGGTGTAAACCATAGTGAGCACTTCGTTAATTTGTAAGGTTAAGGAATCCATACTCAAAATGAAAAGGTGGATATAGTTTCTTCATTACTCAGACCTGCCAACATTCAAAAATTGAAATCTGTAAAAAAGTTCAGTGAACATGTAACCGATGTCAGGTTGACTAACGTATCAAACATACTGATAAAATGTATCCAGCATATCGATTAAAAAACGATTCATTATGAGAATGATATATCGATTCCATATGCTATACAAGTAAAAGTTTGCCATTATTTCTCGCTCATAATGATTAAAATACAGTGGAAACATAATTAAGTGATTACTATACATCATAAGGTTATACAGGGTGCACACAAATTAGTTGGGCAATTTTGTAAGTGAATAATGTGCAAAATATTAATTGTAAGTTACCGGTTCAAATGCAGATGAGTCTTAGTGTATCCTAAGTTTGCGGATAGATGGTGCAAGGTATGTCTGTCTGCATCTCAGTGAGCTGTAGGTCGCGGTTGTGCATCATTCGTTCTGTGTTTGCGTAACGATGGAGGCGTATACCGGCGGTGAAAAAGCAAAATGTTGTCCGTGGTTCCATGAAACGCATTCCGCTGTGCAAGTGCAACAAAATTTCCATCGAGAATACCACAAAAGTGCACCGAAACGAGACACCATTGTCCATGGCCAGCGCGATCACCAGATCTTTCACCCCTAGATTTCAGTGTATGGGGTTTTGTTAAAGACCAGGTTTACCGTCCGCCACTTCCAAAATCCATTCCTGAATTGAAATCACGAATCAGCACTGCACATGGTTTGATCGACGTGAACATGCTCACTAACATACGGTATGGCAAGAACTGATGTACCAATGGGACATTTGCAGAGTAACGAAGGGCAGCCCCATCGAACATTTGTGAAAAAGGTAAACTTGGTGTTTTACTATCTCCTAATCTTGTTCACTTTCATGTGTGCCTATATAACTACGCATAATAAACCATTCTTTTTTTGCCCAACTAATTTGTGTACACCCTGTATAAACGGAAAAAAATAATTTTTAACTGTAAAATTATAGCTATAAGTGATATACTTTTCATTTTAAAGTTATCAGTAGTTTTGAACTTGAATGTTTGTGTCAGCATGCTAAAATTTTACAATTTTTTTTTTTTTTTTGTAGTTAGTGCCAATCTTAATCTTACAAAGTTTATTTCCATCTCTCCCCAAATTTGATGAGATCAGAGAGGTTTGGATAATCAGAAACATACAGGTACCCTTGTCTGTAAAACATGTCGCTCCGTAAATGTACGATGACTTACCTAAACCAAACAGACTCCAATCATCACTATCATGAAAAAAATTAAGTTTGCCAATAGTCTTGGTAGCACTGGTTTAAGCAGTATAGATGCATTATAGATACAAGCAATTTTTTTCAAATTGCTTGTATCTTAATGAATTTATATAAACTGTAAGCAATACAGATTAAATGTTATTTGAAATGAAAAACATTGACTATCTAACATGGAAATTGGTGGACTTTACTTTATGAATGCTTTCATGTAGTTACCAAGCTCGGGTGTATTGCGCTGCCATGTTTACATACAACAGGTTTACACCGACCATGAAAGGACAAAAACTAGCTCCACAACTAAAGAAAGACAACAAAAACTTAGATTTATTTCTGTTTTCTATTATATATAATATATATACAAATATTCTAGAATTCCAAAAACTAAAGATGTTTACTTCCCGCTGATGTAGAAAGAATGAATAGATCCTGACATAGGTCTAAGATTCCCAAACTTTCAGCGCGCACCCTTTGGAGGGGGGGGTTTAGAAGCGGGAACAGAGTGCACTGATGTGGATTCAGGAAAGAAAGAGAGCCAGTGCCATAAAACAAACACAACATTCATGTCCCACTGGATTCAAATCCAGACCCATCTCGGAAGAATGGTCAGAACCCAGTGCTTATTTTTTGGCTGAGACCAGGGTGGCTGGCTTCTTTCCCAAAATGATTAAAAATATAAATCTTAACTATATTTTCTGTCTATATTATAGGATCCCAAAGCCCAGGCCTTTTTAATGATTTTGAATTGGCAATGCTCACACATTCATGAAGTTTTCAAACCACAAAACACGCATATTTTTGTCCCTATCTATTTTTCCTAAAAACCTTTTCCAATTCCAGATCTTACAGCAAAAAAAAAAAAAAAAAGAAAAAAACATGTTGAAACAACTTAGAGTACATATACTCCAGTGATGTTTACACCACCATGCAACCAATGGTGTACATACCCTGGAGGAGTCTGATGTTACACCACCATGCAGCCAATGGACTTCATTGTTGTTTTGATGGCTCCACATGATTGCTGTGGCGCCATCTATCAGCATTCCATGGCATACAAATAATTCAAGTGAACAGGGTATAATGAATCCAATACTTTACCCAACAAAGTATGCCAATCAATTATAGAAGATCACTTGAAGAAAACAACAGCAGTTATCATAAACAAGGTTCTGATGTAAAAATAAATGAGAAAAAAACCCCACATAATCTGCAGAAAAATCCCAGAATGCTTCCAACTGAAAATTTTAATTCACTCATACAATTTCATTGACAAAAATGCAACACAGGTGGTAAAACTCTAAGCTGCTTGTCAAGTCAAAATACTTACAACATATAAGGGGTAGGAAAACTATTTAAATTTTGAGGCACCAGCTCCTTTTTCAGGAGCCCACAATCAATCAAAACAGAAACTCTATGTGCAGAACTGTGACCTTCAACAGTCAAAATTAATCCATTATTTCTCAGATATTGTTTTAGTAAAAAATCCACACAACCAAAACTAGGAAACGTATAACACTCATATTAAAGCTGCATTTCCAAATAGGTTTCCATGTATCAAATTCCATGAAAACACTAATGAATAAATACACACATAAACACTACATCACTTAATATTATATAGTGTTAGCAAAGTATGCAGATGTGAGTCATCTATGTTTTTTTTTTTTTTTTTTTTTTAAACTACTTACCCAAATGCACACCATTCATCTTTCAGTCTTCCTTAAAAGCTTCAACAAAAGATGTGTCTATTTGATTTTGCACTGAAATATTAACAATGAAGAGATTTTGCTGGATAAAAGTTTTTGGCTGAAGGTGCATTTAAGAAGATCATCATGAGGCGAGCACCAAAAATTGATATTGGAATTTTCTTTATTCCAATTTTATGGTAAGTAGTCGATTAAAAAAGACACATGTAATGCACTTGTGCATTAAAAGATAGCTTCGTGACAGAAATCCAAATTTTGGAAAATAAAATTTTCAGAATAGTTTGAAAACTCAGGTGCCAGGTGAATAATTTCAAGCCCCACAGATTTGTCCACTCTTGATAAATACATGTGAATATACTAATACATTTAGGGTAACTTAATATTTCATGGTCTTGCTCCCAATTTCACATTTCCAGCACGTGAGTTGTGATCACAATGTCGCATGTTTCTTGAGGTAGCATGGGGCTCTTCACTTTTCTCAGCTGAAGTCATTAACTGTATTCTATTCTATTCTTGGTCGTATAGGGTTCTTTTTTTTTTTTTTTTCTCCTCCTCCTTCCAGAGGCGTCATGTAGTAATCCTCAAAAATTTCTTCATTTTCATACCAAAACGTAGTAACACCCATTATGCTCACTAGACACACTCGCAGTCCTATTTACATGCCAACACTAAAAAAAAACATAGGGTTTTTTTTCGTCATACATACCATACATTTCATTATGCACTATATACAACCAATAAATGCTGAACGAGCTCACTGTATATATATGACGTTTTTACCTCGGTCAATTACATTGCTATTTTTTAACCTAACCTTCTGCTTGCACACGTCATGACCTCTGTAAAATGGCTTCACAAAAGGAGCTCTCCCATGCCGCACTCCACCCTCAGCAACATTCAAACCCTAGCACTTTCTGTAACTACCCGCTACCATCATTAGGGTATTTGCAATGTGAATATACGTTGAATTTTAAAGATTCGTGTAGGATGTCTTTTTGTACACAGTTACCTCAAGCTTCAAGGTGGAAATAATCAAGTGTGTGAAACTGTTAAATTTCTGAGTAGTTTTGAGGCAAACACATAACATTAAAATAAACAGATAGTACCACTTTCTCAAACTACAATACTTATGATTGCCTTTTTTCCACATTATAAAAGTCATTAGAATCCACAGTTTTTCAGTGCCATTCAGAACATAAAGTTACAATTTAAAAGCAAAATGGGCATTTACAAAGTTATTTTGAAACTGATGATATATTTTATTAATCAAAATGCATCAGTTTGTATATCTGAAAAAGTAATCAGCAAAAAAATTGACATCAATGCTTCAAGGTACAAGATTACGGCTATACAGATGAAATTTGAAGCACTTTTGTACATAGGACTTTGACCTAACAATTTCAAAGGATGAGCAAAGGGTTAATTCACATATATGATAGTTACAGAGTTTGAGAACAACTGCTTACTTAGTTCACAATAATTTACACGTCCTTCCAAAAATAACTTACAATAAGATTTTATCATGTTATGCAAGTTCCAACGGTAATTATCACCTTAATGAAGTGTAAAATTAATTTCCTATGACACATGTCAAACTGATATATGCATTACATAATTTATGTTTTATCGAATAATCGGCGCGCATTTTAAATCATTTGAATGCTTGTTCCTGAATTAGAACTGCTTACTTTGAAATAGCGATATCATTCACACGCGCTGGGCCACCACTTGAAATTTGCAGCTAGGAGGAGTTGACACATCCGCAGTAACAACAGCTGTAATGCCAAGATTGGCTAATGCACCACGTACTAATCCACATGTGAAGGCTAAATACTTTGAAGTGGCACTTAAAAACTGACTACTGCTGGTGACTCTGGTGAGGAAACGAAATGCGTTGTCGTACAGCACATAAACACCTTGGTTATTGGTTCGCAAATTGTTGATTTCCTTTTTAAATACACAAGAATAGAACTCTTTGCAAATGAATTTCATAATGTCCAACTCATCCTTGAATCTAGGCCAGTCTTTAGTCAATCGTTCAATCAACCTGTACCCCGTACTGTATCCTATTATTTCCAGCTTCGACACATCAATTTCCTTGTTGTCTTTATCGAAGCCATCGAAAAAGGTACACACCAGCTCTGTGTGAAGCAGATCAAACAATACTTCGTCAGCCATCATAACATGAAAAACAACAGCAAAATCAGTCTCTAAAAGAAACTTCCCATTCGAACACACAACACTAGTATACCCCATAGTGAGGAGGCTACGGTTAATTCTTTTTCAACTGGGAGTGATGTTAGACCAAAGCCGGAACATAATGTGATGAAAACAATGTGTAATGAAACAGTGTAATGTAAACAATGTACATAAGATTTTGTTGGCTACGGAAATATATAATGTACGATGAGACGATGTCCTTCCGTGATGGGCTTATGTGTTAGATAGCTAGATGCTGGATGTTTCTAAATCCTAAAAGCAATCGCCTAACTTGTTACCTTAGCTGGGAAGTTCAATTTCCAAAGTGGCGCAGTGGTCTAAGTGCTGGCTTCTGACCATTGGTCTGAGTGTGGTCTGAGTTCGAATCTCAGTGAGGCATAGAGGATGAGGTTATCTTATCTTATAAACAGCAGCTGGCCGCAGTGGTCAAAGCGATGGCCTCTGATCATTCGTCCGAAAGGGGTCCGGGTTCGAATCCCGGTGAGGCATGGATGTTGTGTTTCTCTTACGGCACTGGCTCTCTCCCTTCCCTGGAATCAGTGACCCTAAATTAGGGACGGGAGACTGCTTATAGCCCACTGAGTTGTTCACGGTGGTCGTTAAACCTCCAATAAAAAAAAAAAAAAAAAAAAACAGCTGTAAATTAGAGACGGGCGACAGCTTATAGTTACTCACGGTGGTCGTTAAACTCTCAAACAAAAGGAAAAGAAAAACAATTCCAAAAATAAAAAAAAATAAAAAAAAACAGGAATGTAAAGCTTACACATACAAATCCCCACGAGTTTTACACATTTCTACTTACATACAGAAAATCTAATGAAACAATGCGCGATTTCTGCGGGTGTTTCTGTTTCTCCTACCTGTTCTTTTCTATCGAAACGTTTTATTTCCAGGGTTATTTTTTTTTTCGACTGAATGTTTTTTTTTGTTTTTTTTTATTGGAGGTTCCTTTTTTTTTTATTGGAGGTTTAACGACCACCGTGAGCAACTCAATGGGCTATAAGCAGTCGCCCGTCCCTAATTTAGGGTCACTGGCTCCAGGGAAGGGAGAGAGCCAGCACCGCAAGACAAACACAACATCCATGCCTGACCGGGATTCGAACCCGGACCCCTTACGGACGAATGATCAGAGGCCAGCGCCTTAGACCACTGCACCGCCGAGGATTGGAGGTTTAACGACCACCGTGAGCAACTCAATGGGCTATAAGCAGTCGCCCGTCCCTAATTTAGGGCCACTGGTCCCAGGAAAGGGAGAGAGCCAGTGCCGTAAGACAAACACAACATCCATGCCTCACCGGGATTCGAACCCGAACCCCTTTCGGAAGAATGATTAGAGGCCATCGCTTAGACCACTGCGCCACCGGGGCGGCACTGAAGGTTTAACAACTACCATGAGCAACTCAATGGGCTATAAGCAGTCGCCCGTCCCTAATTTGGAGCCACTGGTTCCAGCGAAGGGAGAGAGCGTAAGACAAACACAACAATCATGCCTCACCGGGATTCGAACCCAGACCCATTTCGGACGAATGATTAGAGGCCATCGCTTAGACCACTGCACCACCGGGGCAGTGGCGGACCAACAGATTTGGCGCCCATAGGCACACATTTTCCAAGCGCCCCCTGCGGAGGAACTCATCACACGCCCCGGTGGCGCAGTGGTCTAAGCGATGACCTCTGTACTAATAAGGGGGTCCAGCTCCAGGTGGTCTAGAACGCCCTCCCCCTCCTAAATGTTCGACTTCATGGTCAAACATATATATTCATATATTGGCTGAGCACACACATGTTTTTGTTCTTACACAAGTGGAGCTTGGACCCTCCTCGAAATTAAATTCTGCGTACGTGCCTGTGGCTCGGTTCTTAGCAGAATGTGGCTGCGCTGTGTCCCCAAAACCCCGCCACTTTCTAGGCAAAAGTTATTACAGTTTCAAACTCCCAACAGGTCCCTATTCCTAAATAGTCCTCTTTTTTTCAGCTTGGTTCATAAAAGTTCATAGTTTTAAAAATGTCCCTTCTTTTCCATGAAATGAAGGTCCTCAAAGTTTTTATCAGAATGATCAATTTTTAAATTTTTACGTAAAAAATTTCAGTTATGTTTCAATATCTCAATCAACAATCAACAGAAATATCTACATGCATGTAACTATAATATTGTACTGTTAGAAATTGGTGATTTGTAAAGAAACACCGCAAGGAAATATAATTTTTTATTAAGAAAAGGAATAAAAATATCCATTTATTAACGTAAAAATATGCTTATTAAAGCGTAAGTTTTCAACACCAACGGGTGCCTTCTTCAAACTTATGCGTTTATAGGCAAGACAAGAGAACTAAACAACAGAAAAAATTTAAAAAGCCAAACATGCACAGAATATGAGAACATGCTATGTTGCGTCGCGTGCGTGCGTCAACGAGAGATGTCCACAGAAACGTGCTAAGCGCGAAGAAATGTGCGCTATATTTGGGGAAGCTCAAGTGAGACGCCATCATTGCAGGCCACAGGGTAAGTCAATATCTCGATGACTTCTCTGAGGTCAGTGCTCCTGGCGGTAGTATAAGGAGCCACTCGCTTGATCTGGTCCCACTTCGGGGTGGTTGAATGGGTAACCAGTTCCCTGTATAGTGCGGTTGTCATTTTTTCTGTGCGGGACGTTCCGCTTGTGTCCGACTAGTTGAAGAGCAAAAGAGCGTTTTTTTCATTCTGATGTAATGTTTGGTGGTACCATCCGGGTATTCCAAAGGTATGAAATACACTTTCGCATCAGTCAGTGAGGTATGGGTGTTCCTGGATGATAGCGGCTGAGGCTAAATTCACGCTATGCGTGAATTTAGCCCACAGACTAGGTTCACGCTCCTTCTGTGATTGGTCAGAACGATTGGAAGGGAGTGGTCTTCTTTGGGTAGGGATAAAATGATTGATATCTTCCTGTCCAGCTGCACGGAATATTCTGTTGCGCTTTGAATTATTGTCATTAGATGGCGCCGTGTTCTGTTCTGTAAGTTGATTTTATGAGATTTGCTCTGTTGTGATAAATGTTTACATAGGCGAAGCGGTAAGTATATCCGAGTAGGTGCCAAAGAAGAGTTTTCAAATTAATATAGGAGACAGCATATATTTTCGCCATACCGTACGCGTCTTTTAGGGCAGTTTAGAAACATAAATGATATTTTTACTGTTTAAAATGTGCGCAAGTTTGCGGAGGTAAGATGTGCGAAGAAATTACAGTCACTTAACTTTCGGCCCCATATGTCCAATCTCATGTGTGGAGGAAGACTTCGTATTCATGTCTTGCATATTGTATAGTAATTGAAAAACTACTTTTTATGCATATTTTTCCATCTCGATATATCGAGAAATTACTTATATATTTCTATTTGTAGCAATGCTGCACCAGTGGTGAAACTACCAGGTAACGAAGATGCATACTGCAGCTGCTAGTTATAATTTTATGGAAAAATCCAAACCCACAAAAAAGAAACAAATAACCCAAAGATTCAGATTTTCCTTTAGGATAAACTTAGCTAAAAAGATGTCAGATTTTCTTTTAAGATAAACTTAGTTAATGTCAAGTTTCACTTTTAAGGTGGACGTCAAGTAATTTTGCTTCCTATACTTCCAATGGAAAAATTTCTGTACACATTATCTTCCCAATTAATGCGTTCCCAAGGATGGAAATTTGAACAGCGATTAAAATAACTTCATATTATAACTTGGAATACTCAATATTTCCTAAAATATAACTATAATTATATTAAAAATCAATAACTTTTCCTTTGGTGGTGTTGAAATCAGAAAAAAGATGGCGCGACCTGTACTTTGATGACGTCAGTAGACAAACAAATTTTGGATTGCAAAATTTTGGTTATGTTTTAGAAAATATTAAGCATTCCAAGTTATAAAATAAAGTTATTTTAATCGATGTTCCAAATTTTCATCGCCGCCCCGGTGGCGCAGTGGTCTAAGCGCTGGCCTCTGATCATTCGTCCGAAAGGGGTCCGGGTTCGAATCCCGGTGAGGCATGGATGTTGTGTTTGTCTTACGGCACTGGCTCTCTCCCTTCCCTGGAACCAGTGACCCTAAATTAGGGACGGGCGACTGCTTATGGCCCATTAAGTTGCTCACGGTGGTCGTTAAACCTCCAATAAAAAAAAAATTTATCATTGGGAACACATTAATTGTGAAGAAAATGTGTACAGAAGTTTTCCCATTGGAAGTATAGGAAGCAAAATGCCGCCCCGGTGGCGCAGTGGTCTAGGCGATGGCCTCTGATCATTCGTCCGAATGGGGTCCGGGTTCGAATCCCGGTGAGGCATGGATGTTGTGTTTGTCTTACGGCACTGGCTCTCTCCCTTCCCTGGAACCAGTGGCCCTAAATTAGGGACGGGCGACTGCTTATAGCCCATTGAGTTGCTCACGGTGGTCGTTAAAACTCCAACCAAAAAAAAAAAAAAAAGAAGCAAAATTACTTGAGGTCCACCACTAGATTTCCTACAGATTATCGGAGCTATTCGGCCCTTTGGCTCGGTGTTGTAATACGATCATTGTGCAATGATTTGTGATACGATTACTCCGCAAAGGATTGTAAATAATACGATTGCTTTCCTATCGCCTTCTCTCTGTGCTGAGAAGGAAAAGTGCTAGCACATATGGAGATCCCCAGTGAGGGATGTGTGAGAACAGTCAGTCACCTAGAATTACGTACATGACAGGTGCCAACATTTATTCCTGGTAGCCACATATCTGTGATGGGTGATTTCTTCAAATGATTTTAGCTTTGGACAAATCAATTACACTTTGCTATTGCTTTTAGTACTTTCTTATAGTAAGTATGTCTCATTCACTGCATAGTTAAACTTTAATATGCTAACAAATGACCCATTTGCAAAATGTCACAAAGGTGTCCAAGTGAAGCTCAGTATCAGCAGTGTCGTATATTCAAGGCTATCTGCGAAGCCCATAGAATGCACAAGTAAAAGTCACTGGCATATACACAAATAAAAGCCAGTTAGCGATGGTATTAAGATATGTCGATGCTTTTGCTGGCAAAAAACGTGCGGATTTGCTTCTTTTGACTAAGAAAATCAGTCTGGCGAGCGAAAAACAAGGGGTCTCCCGGGATGGTGTTATCGTAACGCAAACAGCTCTATCAGTCAGTCTTTGCTGTTCTGATCTGAATCGCCAGCTAGCGTTTCCACTACAATGGGAAGTGGAATTCTTTGGCAACGGTTCGCTCAGAAAAGAGAAGACTTGGACTACACATTAGTCACTCATTTGCTCCCGCCGGTTATACTATGTGATTCGCGAGAGTTGTTTCAGTTTGTGTGAAGTGTCAAAAAATTAAAATCAGTGATATTGTATCTTAAATTCGTGGCTTTGTTGGATTCGAACTGTTTTGATAAATTTTGTGAAAGCTTTCCTAAACATCTACTGTCAGAACTTAAAGAACTCTATGCTTCAAATTTTTATACAGCTAGACTAAAAAATCAACTAAAGGTGTTTTGATTCCCTTTATGAATACAAAAAGAAATCAGTAAGAGACATTTCTTGTTATATAAAGATGAAAAAATTGTTGGACATTGTGTTTAGTGAGGTGTACAAATCAACAAAC
This sequence comes from Macrothele yani, assembly GCA_039090855.1. Classification (NCBI taxonomy): domain Eukaryota; kingdom Metazoa; phylum Arthropoda; class Arachnida; order Araneae; family Macrothelidae; genus Macrothele; species Macrothele yani. The sequence continues at coordinate 102,188,131 of CM076996.1, read as the reverse complement.
CTAATATTAAAGTTTCCATCAACAACTGCAACTTCCGAAAGAAGTTTTTCTGCATTAAAAAGAATCAAGATATATCTTAGAGCTACACAAGGACATGTACATTTCAGCAATTTGGCTGTTATGTCAATAAAAAACCCATTCTTTTTAGATATGAAAAAGTACTCGAAAGAAGCTTTTTATGAAAACAGTAACACTCAAGTCCACACAAAAGGAAAGAAGAATGGAGTTAATGTACAAATAAAGTATTCAGGAGAAGAATGGAGTTCATGTACAAATAAGTATTCAAATCCTAATCCTTATAATCAGTTGGTATCGTGTTAGCAGTAGTTTGTACCTAAAATTTAGAAAAAAAGGTTACTTCTATTACCTTACAACTTTAAAATAAACCGCAATTAAAAAAAACAGTACTGGGAGGGGCGAGGGTGAGATAGCCTGTAGGAGGGGGCGAGGGTGGGATAGCTATGCAAGTCCCCGTATTGCATTCTTACAGTGTAGGACACTGAGTTATCTATTTGTATGCAACCATATCCAGTAATGATCACTAAAGTCTTATAGTTTTATTAACCTTAATCATTAAAATATATTTTACTGAATCCTATTATTGCAATAAAATGTATGTTCATGCATCGGTCCACACTCCGTGTTAGTGTTAATCCTGATTGATAACCTTGAATTATGTACTTCTGTTCCAAAAATTACATAAAGAGGTAAAACTACAGGGTTCTGTAGGTAGCCCCTTATTTTTCCAGACAATCTTCATAACTTCCTCCCACATACACACACAAAACACACATCCTCCCTTGTGTTCAAAATCCAGAGAAAATGACTGTGCTTAGGGATACTAAAGTAAATATTGTGTGTGTGTGGGGGGGGTGCACTTTGTCCTAGTTATGCCACTGTGCTACACATAACACTACTGTAAAAGTATATTACAGTAGCAGCGTTACTTCTAATCACGGATTTATATTAATATTTAAATCTGGCAAATAACCCAGGTGCTAGTAATTAAGCTGTAGTGGCTTCGTTTTTTTTTTTTTTTTTTGATTGGAGGTTTAACGACCACCGTGAGCAGCTCAATGGGCTATAAGCAGTCGCCCGTCCCTAATTTAGGGCCACTGGTTCCAGGGAAGGGAGAGAGCCAGTGCCGTAAGACAAACACAACATCCATGCCTCACCGGGATTCGAACCCGGACCCCTTTCGGACGAATGATCAGAGGCCAACGCCTTAGACCACTGCGCCACCGGGGCGGCGTAGTGGCTTCGTAACTACCGTTTTAATTACAGTGACTTCATAACACTATGTATTTTGAAAGTGTACTGGCATAGGCTACAACTGGTCTGTTTAAAATTTGGCAAACTATGTGGGATAGCACCTTTTGTATTCTGTTAAAAATGATAGTTATGTTACGTATATTACTTGTACTTTTAAATTACATTATAAATGGTATTGTTATCTTACTGCTCATCATAATGTAGCCATACTTCAGGAAAACAAAGAATGGTGTGTAAGCATTTCATTCATTTTGAAGTTATTCCCCAACTCCGAAACTATGACAAATAGCACAAAATGTCAATTGCGAAGTTTGGGAGCACCATGTGTTTGCTACAGATTGGTCATAAAAGGTGGGGGTTAATGAATGGGTAAATTAGACTGCACAGTGGGGATGGAAGTGTATTTACAGTATATGGGATTACAGTGTCATCAGAATGCTGTCTAGGGGTTGGAGCAAAAAACTGGTGCAGTTGAGGCCTGGCGGTAGCAGAGCCTCAACCTAATTGAATCGAACTGTTTTTTAATTTATTTGTTCAGTTGTCGTCCATCGAAATTGATGTTCGTTTTTTAACAAAATTAATCTTAGCAGAGTTTTTTCTTTCTACTTCTCTCTCTCTCTCGCTCTTTTTTCTTTCTTTCTTCGTAGTGGCTAAGCACATATCCATAGATATTTTGTTTGCTGAAACCACCTCAGAAATAGCCAGTGAAGTTGGCACCTGACGCTATATACAGTATAATATATACATATATATTCGATTTCAAAGGTTTGCATGACCAAGTAAATTCTTATATTTATATAATGATGAGACAAACATTTCGTATTTATACAAAAAAAAAATCATTTACATATGTGAACTGCGTATTTTATTGCACTTTTCTTATATATCTTTTAAAGTACAACAGAGCTTTATGCTTTGAAGGGTGCTTAAACTCAGTTTCTTGAAGATTTATGGTCATCCTGAAAACTTTTACTCCTCTGAAACTCCTTTATTTGCTCATGGCAAGGATAACCTATGGAGTGCACATTTTAACACAATAAATAATGACATGAAAAATTTATGAAAGGAATTAAAAAACTCTAAGAAATGTGCAAAAAAAGTGTTGCCTTTTTTTTTTTTTTTTGCGATATTTTTGTCAAATATCAAAGTTTTCAATGTTATCTATTGCTCCTCCAAATTAAAAGGCAAGGCCCTGCAGCATGTGGATCCTAGGTATTATTACCCTGTGTGCAAGTAAGCAAAGTACTGTGACTTCCGTACATGTGTGGAATGCTAATTTAGTGATGACACACAGTGAATACATATTATTTAAGGTTTCCTTTGCTGGTGAAATAAGGTAACATGATTTCATTGAATGACAACTGTATGTACAATGGAGTACACTTCTAAACAGTGGTGTGAGATAGTGTTGATATATGAAGAGTGTCAGTGAAATGCACATGCAGCTGCTCTGCTATACTCGTAGCATTTTCCAGGTGGTCCTTGTCCTACATCTTTCATGATCACATCCACCTCGTACAACATAACATCTATGTCAAACAAGTAACACTATGACTTGGCAATGCTCTAGTAGACCACATCAATTCTTGAATAGGTTGAGCGCTGTGAATGTTGTGTCCTTTGCACTTCACTTACCCACCCGTAATATAGTGTACAAGAACTCGCTGTGGCCTGATAGTTGGATGTGCATGGAAGATCCTGCAAATTATGGGTTTTACCCATACGACATGGTACCCCAGCAGGTCATGTATCCTGGTGATCATCAGTGCCATACAGACTGGCGTAATTATGTCCTTATCAGTTAGAAGTCAATGAACCTATTATAGTTTCTAGCAAAAATTTTGTGGACAGATGAATTCATATTCACACATGACCACAATCACAACAGGCATAATCATTATCACAGGAGCATGGATGATCAATGGTGGCTACAAGTAAGTCCAGGTATGTTGGTGGTTTAATGTCTGGTGTGGCATCTCGAATAACACGTTTGTCTGATCAGTGTTCTTCCAAGGTACTTTCACTGGACTACAATATCTACGACTGCCCCATGGTGGTACCAGACTTTTTGGATGATGTTTCATGTTTAGTCTCATATGTGGTTTCAAAGCAATGGCACACATTGCACAGCATCGGTCATCAACTTTCTCACCGCCATATTCCACTGACACATCTTGGGCTATGGCAGCCCGAGTCACCAGACCTAACCCACTAGATTTTTTCCTGTTGAGGGTTACCTGAAGTCTAAGGTATATGACACATCAACCCCTGCAGGTGTGCTTCAAGAGCAGGCTATTGCAGGATAGTTAATAGTGCTGAAAGTTAACTGATATTCTTGGTACCTACTATGTAAGTCACATCCAGGAATGCATTGTAACCAGTGGTGGCTCGTGATAAGCTGAGATAGGGGGCTGCATCTCAATTTTGTAGATATCGCTTTGAATAAGCTAAGTTACTGAGCCTGTGCTGATGCTGTCCGTTTAATAATAATTATATATATATATATATATCATCATTCATCATTGTCAACCATTATCAATCCACTGCTGGACGAAGGTCTCCCAAGTTTCCTCCACAACGGTCTGTCTTGTGCCAGTCTCCTCCATGTCACCCCTGCATACTTTCGAATTTCATCCACCCATCTCCCATGTGGTCTTCTTCTGGGTCTTTTCCTGTCCTTGGAATCCAATCTAAAATTTCGGCTGTCCATCGATGATCTGTCCTTCTGGCAGTATGTCCAGCCCATTGCCATTTCAGGGATTTAACTCTGATCATGATGTCTTCCACTCTTGTCATTTTTCGGATCCACGAGTTCCTCTTCTTATCTCTCCTGGTTACACCAAGCATGCACCTCTCCATGCTTCTTTGAGTTGTCTGCAGCCTTTGTATGTCTCTTTTAGTTAAGGTCCACGTCTCTGCACCATACGTAAGCACTGGAAGGATGCATTGATCAAACACTTTTCTTTTAAGACATAATGGCATATTGCTCTTGAAAATTCTGCTGTTTTCTTCCAAAAGCTCTCCAGGCAAGTTTTGTACGCCGATTAATTTCTTCATCAATGTGACCCTCACTTGATATCTGCTGTCCAAGATAAACGTACGTGTCTGTTATCTCCAGCTTTTCTCCATCAATCGATAAATCTTCATTTCTTGTAAAAGCATTGAACATCACTTTTGTCTTCTGAAAGTTCATTTTTAATCCCACTTCTTTACTCTTGTCAGCAAGTTCCTGGATCATACTCTGCAGCTCTGATGGGGTAGTTGCAAAAATGACCACGTCATCAGCAAAACGAAGGTGGGTTAGATAATCTCCATTAATCTTTATCCCCTTGTTTTCCCAGCTCAGTGACTGAAAAACACCCTCCAATGTGGCATTAAAGAGCTTCGGAGATATGGTGTCACCTTGTCTCACTCCTTCCCAATTTTTACGTGTGTTGTATTTTCAAACAGCCTAATCTTTGCACTTGCATTTTCATAGATGTTATTAATAATATTAATGTATGCATCTTCAATACCGCAGGTTTTCAGAGCCATTGTAACTGCTGATGGTTTCACCGAATCAAAGGCTTTTTCATAATCGATAAAAGCCATGCACAATGGAAGTTCATATTCCCTCGCTCTTTCAATTAGTTCTCTCAGTACGTGGATATGATCTATTGTGCTGTAGCCACTCCTGAATCCAGCTTGTTCTCTCGGTTGAGCCATGTCCAGTGTTACCTTCAAGCGGTGTGAAAGAACTTTAGTGAAGATTTTATAAACTACTGATAGGAGGCTGATAGGTCTGTAGTTTCCGAGATCCTCAATGTCACCTTTCTTATGTAGCAGGATCATTGTAGCGGTGTTCCAATCCTCAGGAATCTTTCCTTCATTAAGGCATCGAGTGAAAATTTGGGCGAGTACTGTTTCGATTTCTCCACTTGCTTCTTGTATGATGTCTACAGTAATTCCATCTTCTCCTGGAGCTTTTCCTCGCTTCATGTTCTTGATTGCATGTGCAACTTCTGCTGGAAGGACTGGAGGAACTCTGGTACTGGTATCTTTCATGATGTCTGGAGTGCATATATCATCCCTTTCATATAATTTGGAGTAGAAATCTTTCACTCTTGTCAAAATTTCGCCTCTATTTCTTGTTACAGAACCATCTTCTTTTCTCAGTGCCATAATCTGTTTTCTTCCCTTACTGAGATGTCCCTTTGCTATCTTTAGGCTTTGGTTGTTTTCAATTGCTTTCCTCACTAGTTCACAGTTGAATTTCCTTACGTCTTCAGTGATACTTTTTCTTACTGTCTTGCATAGCTCTATATATTCCACTTTGGAAGTCACATCTTCTTTAGTTGTCCTCATCTCTCTTCTTTTTTGCATCAACATTTTGGTTTTCCTGATAATTTGTTCACATGCAACTTGTTCTTAGACCCAGCTAATTTTGTTGCTGTTTCCGTAAGAGCTTTGGTTACTTTTCTGTTAACTTCAGAGATGTCCACTTCTTCCGATGTTAGGCCTTCTAAAGCAGAGAACCTGTTCTTCAGTTCTAACTTGAAGGTATTATGGTGTTTTTAAGGTTGGTTATGTCAATAGATTTTGTTTGTCCTATGAGCTTGCCACGTTCAAGTTTAGTGTTGAGGTGCATATATATATATATATATATATATATATATATATATATATATATATATATATATATCATCATCATCATTGTCAACCATTATCAATCCACTGCTGGACGAAGGTCTCCCCAAGTTTCCTCCACAACGGTCTGTCTTGTGCCAGTCTCCTCCATGTCACTCCCGCATATTTACGAATTTCATCCACCCATCTCCCATGTGGTCTTTTTCTGGGTCTTTTCCTGTCCCTTGGAATCCAATCTAAAATTTCGGCTGTCCATCTATGGTCTGTCCTTCTGGCAGTATGTCCAGCCCATTGCCATTTCAGGGATTTAACTCTGATCATGATGTCTTCCACTCTCGTCATTTTTCGGATCCACGAGTTCCTCTTCTTATCTCTCCTGGTTATACCAAGCATGCACCTCTCCATGCTTCTTTGAGTTGTCTGCAGCCTTTGTATGTCTCTTTTAGTTAAGGTCCACGTCTCTGCACCATACGTAAGCACTGGAAGGATGCATTGATCAAACACTTTTCTTTTAAGACATAACGGCATATTGCTCTTGAAAATTATGCTGTTTCTTCCAAAAGCTCTCCAGGCAAGTTTTGTACGCCGATTAATTTCTTCATCAATGTGACCCTCACTTGATATCTGCTGTCCAAGATAAACATACGTATCTGTTATCTCCAGTTTTTCTCCATCAATCGATAAATCTTCATTTCTTGTAAAAGCATTGAACATCACTTTTGTCTTCTGAAAGTTCATTTTTAATCCCACTTCTTTACTCTTGTCAGCAAGTTCCTGGGTCATACTCTGCAGCTCTGATGGGGTAGTTGCAAAAATGACTACGTCATCAGCAAAACGAAGGTGGGTTAGATAATCTCCATTAATCTTTATCCCTTTGTTTTCCCAGTTCAGTGATTGAAAGACATTTTCCAATGTGGCATTAAAGAGCTTCGGAGATATGGTGTCACCTTGTCTCACTCCCTTTCCAATTTTTATGTGTGTTGTATTTTCAAACAGCCGAATCGTTGCACTTGCATTTTCATAGATGTTATTAATAATATTAATGTATGCATCTTCAATACCGCAGGATTTCAGAGCCGTGGTAACTGCTGATGGTTTCACTGAATCAAAGGCTTTTTCATAATCGATAAAAGCCATGCACAATGGAAGTTCATATTCCCTCGCTCTTTCAATTAGTTCTCTCAGTACGTGGATATGATCTATTGTGCTGTAGCCACTCCTGAATCCAGCTTGTTCTCTCGGTTGAGCCATGTCCAGTGTAGCCGTGGTAACTGCTGATGGTTTCACTGAATCAAAGGCTTTTTCATAATCGATAAAAGCCATGCACAATGGAAGTTCATATTCCCTCGCTCTTTCAATTAGTTCTCTCAGTACGTGGATATGATCTATTGTGCTGTAGCCACTCCTGAATCCAGCTTGTTCTCTCGGTTGAGCCATGTCCAATGTTACCTTCAAGCGGTGTGAAAGAACTTTAGTGAAGATTTTATAAACCACTGATAGGAGGCTGATAGGTCTGTAGTTCCTGAGATCCTCAATGTTACCTTTTTTATGTAGCAGGATCATTGTAGCATTGTTCCAATCCTCAGGAATCTTCCCTTCATTAAGGCATCGAGTGAAAATTTGGGCGAGTACTGTTTCAATTTCTCCACTTGCTTCTTGTATGATGTCTATAGTAATTCCATCTTCTCCTGGAGCTTTCGCCCGCTTCATGTTCTTGATTGCATGAGCAACTTCTGCTGGGAGGACTGGAAGAACTCTGGTACCTTTCATGATGTCTGGAGTACATGTATCATCCTTTTCATATAGTTTGGAGTAGAAATCTTTCACTCTTGTCAAAATTTCGCCTCTATTTCTTGTTATAGAACCATCTTCTTTTCTCAGAGCCATAATCTGTTTTCTTCCCTTACTGAGATGTCCCTTTGCTATCTTTAGGCTTTGGTTGTTTTCAATTGCTTTCCTTACTAGTTCACAGTTGAATTTTCTTACGTCTTCAGTGATACTTTTTCTTACTGTCTTGCATAGCTGTATATATTCCACTTTGGAAGTCACATCTTCTTTAGTTGTCCTCATCTCTCTTCTTTTTTGCATCAACATTTTGGTTTTTCCTGATAATTTGTTTACATGCAACTTGTTCTTAGACCCAGCTAATTTTGTTGTTGTTTCCATAAGAGCTTTGGTTACTTTTCTGTTAACTTCAGAAATATCCACTTCTTCCGATGTTAGGCCTTCCAAAGCAGAGAATCTGTTCTTCAGTTCCAACTTGAAAGTATTATGGTGTTTTTTAAGGTTGGTTATGTCAATACATTTTGTTTGTCTTATGAGCTTGCCACGTTCCAGTTTAGTGTTGAGGTGCATCTTACATCTCACCAATCTATGGTCACTACCTGTGTTGAACTTGTTTAGCACACTGCAGTCTTCGATGACGAATTTTTTGTTACACATAATAAAATCAATTTCACTTGTCGTCCCAATTGGATGTCTCCATGTCCATTTCCTGTGTGGCTTTTTCTTGAAAAAGGAATTCAAGATGAAAAATCCTTCTGCCTCTGCAAACTCAACGAGAGTATTTCCACGCTGGTTTCTGTTGCCGTGACCGAATTTACCTACTGAAGTTTCATTCTGTTGCCGGTGCCCTATTTTTGCATTGAAATCTCCCATAATTATCTTCAAGTGCTGCTTACCTTTATTATTTAGATGACGAATTTCCTCATAAAATTCTTCAATTTCTTCTTCAGGATGACTTGTGGTGGGTGCATAAGTTTGAATAATCTGAACCTGGTATCTTCTCGATAGTTGGATAACGAGTCGTGCAGCTCTGTCAGAGGAACTTTCAACTTCTACCACTTTATCCTTCAGTTTCTTGTTTATTATAAATCCAACACCACTAGTTCTGCCAGTATCTGTCCCACGATAATAGAAGAGATGTCCACTTTTCAGTTCAATGAGATCTTCTCCTTTTCTCCTTACCTCACTCAGCCCGACGATGTCCCACTTGATCCTTTGTAGTTCCTCTTCCAATTCAAGAAGCCTTGAATCAGAAGATAGGGAGCGTCCGTTGTAGGTAGCCAAGGTCAGCATCAAATGGCAGCCTAGTCCGGTCCTCCGGGGATTCTTAGCACCCTCTGCCTTCATGTCGCACTGGCCGCTGCCTTGGCCAGGTACATTCCAGCTGCCGGAGACTGAGGGCCAAGATTTAAGTTGTAGAGTCATTTTGGAGGTGTTTGGCCATAACTCACCACGCTGGCCAAGCGGGTTGGTGAGTGTGGGATAGCATTTCCTCTGATCCCGATGGTATAGTTATACCGCTATTTGCGGTCGTCAGAGCCCCTTTAGTGGGAACAGGATGCACCACGAGAAGGCGGGGTTGACATTTGTCAAGGAGAGGCTGTGATGTTACGCATCACCTGACCTTACATCCCATATATATATATATATATATATATATATATATATATATATATATATATATTTAGATGACAAATTTGTCATCTAAATAATAAAGGTAAGCAGCACTTGAAAATAATTATGGGAGATTTCAATGCAAAAATAGGGCAACGGCAACAGAATGAAACTTCAGTAGGTAAATTCGGTCACGGCAACAGAAACCAGCGTGGAAATACTCTCGTTGAGTTTGCAGAGGCAGAAGGGTTTTTCATCTTGAACTCCTTCTTTAAGAAAAAGCCACACAGGAAATGGACATGGAGACATCCAAACGGGACGACAAGTGAAATTGATTTTATTATGTGTAACAAAAAATTCGTCATAGAAGACTGCAGTGTGCTAAACAAGTTCAACACAGGTAGTGACCATAGATTGGTGAGATGTAAGATGCACCTCAACTCTAAACTTGAACGTGGCAAGCTCATAAGACAAACAAAATCTATTGACATAACCAACCTTAAAAAACACCATAATACCTTCAAGTTGGAACTGAAGAACAGGTTCTCTGCTTTAGAAGGCCTAACATCAGAAGAAGTGGACATCTCTGAAGTAAACAGAAAAGTAACCAAAGCTCTTATGGAAACAGCAACAAAATTAGCTGGGTCTAAGAACAAGTTGCATGTAAACAAATTATCAGGAAAAACGAAAATGTTGATGCAAAAAAGAAGAGAGATGAGGACAACTAAAGAAGATGTGACTTCCAAAGTGGAATATATAGAGCTATGCAAGACAGTAAGAAAAAGTATCACTGAAGACGTAAGAAAATTCAACTGTGAACTAGTGAGGAAAGCAATTGAAAACAACCAAAGCCTAAAGATAGCAAAGGGACATCTCAGTAAGGGAAGAAAACAGATTATGGCACTGAGAAAAGAAGATGGTTCTGTAACAAGAAATAGAGGCGAAATTTTGACAAGAGTGAAAGATTTCTACTCCAAATTATATGAAAGGGATGATACATGCACTCCAGACATCATGAAAGATACCAGTACCAGAGTTCCTCCAGTCCTTCCAGCAGAAGTTGCACATGCAATCAAGAACATGAAGTGGGGAAAAGCTCCAGGAGAAGATGGAATTACTGTAGACATCATACAAGAAGCAAGTGGAGAAATCGAAACAGTACTCGCCCAAATTTTCACTCGATGCCTTAATGAAGGAAAGATTCCTGAGGATTGGAACACCGCTACAATGATCCTGCTACATAAAAAAGGTGACATTGAGGATCTCGGAAACTACAGACCTATCAGCCTCCTATCAGTAGTTTATAAAATCTTCACTAAAGTTCTTTCACACCGCTTGAAGGTAACACTGGACATGGCTCAACCGAGAGAACAAGCTGGATTCAGGAGTGGCTACAGCACAATAGATCATATCCACGTGCTGAGAGAACTAATTGAAAGAGCGAGGGAATATGAACTTCCATTGTGCATGGCTTTTATCGATTATGAAAAAGCCTTTGATTCGGTGAAACCATCAGCAGTTACAATGGCTCTGAAAACCTGCGGTATTGAAGATGCATACATTAATATTATTAATAACATCTATGAAAATGCAAGTGCAAAGATTCGGCTGTTTGAAAATACAACACACGTAAAAATTGGAAAGGGAGTGAGACAAGGTGACACCATATCTCCGAAGCTCTTTAATGCCACATTGGAGGGCGTTTTTCAGTCGCTGAGCTGGGAAAACAAGGGGTAAAGATTAATGGAGATTATCTAACCCACCTTCGTTTTGCTGATGATGTAGTCATTTTTGCAACTACCCCATCAGAGCTGCAGAGTATGATCCAGGAACTTGCTGACAAGAGTAAAGAAGTGGGATTAAAAATGAACTTTCAGAAGACAAAAGTGATGTTCAATGCTTTTACAAGAAATGAAGATTTATCGATTGATGGAGAAAAGCTGGAGATAACAGACACGTACGTTTATCTTGGACAGCAGATATCAAGTGAGGGTCACATTGATGAAGAAATTAATCGGCGTACAAAACTTGCCTGGAGAGCTTTTGGAAGAAACAGCATAATTTTCAAGAGCAATATGCCATTATGTCTTAAAAGAAAAGTGTTTGATCAATGCATCCTTCCAGTGCTTACATATGGTGCAGAGACGTGGACCTTAACTAAAAGAGACATACAAAGGCTGCAGACAACTCAAAGAAGCATGGAGAGGTGCATACTTGGTGTAACCAGGAGAGATAAGAAGAGGAACTCGTGGATCCGAAAAATGACAAGAGTGGAAGACATCATGATCAGAGTTAAATCCCTGAAATGGCAATGGGCTGGACATACTGCCAGAAGGACAGATCATCGATGGACAGCCGAAATTTTAGATTGGATTCCAAGGGACAGGAAAAGACCCAGAAGAAGACCACATGGGAGATGGGTGGATGAAATTCGAAAGTATGCAGGGGTGACATGGAGGAGACTGGCACAAGACAGACCGTTGTGGAGGAAACTTGGGGAGACCTTCGTCCAGCAGTGGATTGATAATGGTTGACAATGATGATGATGATGATGATATATATATTGATCGAAAGTGGTTTTTTTTACAAGAAATGAATATTTAAATTTTATATTTAGCGATGGCCACATTGCCACATTTATGAAGAAAATAATCGAAATATAAAACTTGGTCAGATGCATTATTTCTTAAAAAGAAACTGATTAATCAGTGCATCCTTCCAGTTTTTACGCATGGAGCACAGACATGAACCTGAACTAAAATAGACATACAGATCTTGCAGACAACTGAAAGCAGCATGTAGAGATGCATGTTTGATGTTACCAGGAAAGATGTCTGCGTGTTCCGAACTATTGATGTCTGCGTGTTCCGAACTATTGATGTCTGCGTGTTCCGAACTATTGATGTCTGCGTGTTCCGAACTATTGATGTCTGCGTGTTCCGAACTATTGATGCCTGCGTGTTCCGCAAGTCGTACGGGCCTGGAAGCTCAATCGTTTCATCTTTTCATCTTTGTATCTGTTGTTATGTGTCCAGTAAATCTGGCTTTGCTATCTCGTGTCCTTCTTGGTGTTGCATTTTGGGTGGCCAGCAGTGTAGAAACTCGTGGATCGGGAAAATGACAAGAGTGGAAGACATTATGATCAGAATTCCTGAAATTGGAATGAGATGGACATATTGCTAGAAGAAAGAGCCACCGACGGAGAGTTGAAATATTGAACTGGATAGTAAGGGAAAAAATAATACCCAGAAATATTGAACTGGATAGCAAGGGAAAAAACAATAGAAGAGGGAGATGGGTGCATGAAATTTGAAAGCATGAAAGAAACAAGTTCAAAGCAGACTGCTGTGGAAGAAGAAACTTGGAGACTCTCATCCAGCAATGGATTGATAGTGGTTGCAAATTTTATATACATGCATATACGTATATATGTATATATATATACAAGTATATAAGGACAAAAAATGTAAAAAATTTAATGCGTGTGGCAGTGGCAGCACACACTCAAGGTCATGTACGCATTCTCAAGTGACTCATTGTGACCCCTAGAAATATGACAATAAATATTTTTCCTTCTGAAACACTCCCTTTGAAACTTCGACTTGATACCAACCACTGCAACTTGGACGGCGATGGAAAACATTTTGTAGAATTTTGAAGAGCTTGCCAGAATTTTGTGATGAGTTGTTATTGCGATACTCACACACCGGCATTCTCTTTAACAAAAACGGTTTGGAAATATATTCAGTCCAGTTTTAATTTTGAAGCCATGATAACAATTTAGTAAAGAAAAATGTGTTTTCAAAATTTACCAACTTCGTAAATTTTCTAAACAATGATATCTGATTAAATGTTCTTTTCAAAGTAATTAAGTATAATGCACTACCTCAATTGAAATGAGCAGCTTATTTTGGGGAGGGTGGGATGCAGCAGAAAACAAATTGTACCCAGTGGAGTGACTTCAATGATTTTTGGTGAATAAAAATTTACGTGAGTTTAAAAGCGAAAATTTTGTTGTACTTGGTAAGTGAAGAAATCAATTTTGTGCAAGTATTTCGCTGCAGAAATTAATCTATCTCCCTCTTTTTTTCTTTTTTTTTCAATTTATCCAATACTGAATTCTATTCTTAATCGCAATTTGTTCACATGCCCATTTTGACCAGAAGAGAAAATATAAGTAAAACCTTTTTGCAAAAGTCCCGGCAACTGAGTATTTGTCATTTGCAAACACAAATATTTTACAGTTCGATGGTGTTAGAATTATTATGTTGAATAAAAGCAGGAACAAACCAAAAATTGGAAGGAAAAAAAAACAGGTTGAGTAATACATTCAAACGTTCCTTATTTAATACTTTATTTCAACATTCGTCATTATTTTGATTCATTCTCCTATTTTATTTCTTATTCAGAAGCACAAGAATCGTATTAATCAACAAAGCACACAGGCCCTGCGATGCATTCCCACTCAACGAGAGACTGCGTTCGCGAGCAACCCGTGCTAGCGAGACTGCCATCAATGCAGTCCCCATGGAAGTTTTATTCAAAGGAAATGAACTGATGTGGGAATAGGCCGAGTTTCCCACATGAGTTGGTTTCAACACCCGTCAGGGCTGCAAGCAGCGCAGTCTGGCGCAGTCCGCCAACGTTCCTTGCGCTCCCAGTGGTGTTATGCAGGGAAAACTTCCAGTTGAGCTCAGAAAATTTATCTCTCTCGGTACGGCATGAAAATAAAACTGCTTTGGATGGGGGGGGGGGTGCATCCCCATAGCAGGAGCCGCCCCTGATTGTAACCAATGATGAACATGTGTAATATTCTTAACTTTGATAGGTATGTTTCTTTCTAGTAATGTAAGAGCTGAGGGCCTCTATGTCAACATCACATGGCTACACTTAATGATTTGTGTAAGTTGATTGTGTGGTGAGTACTATTAAATGTCTATAACTCATTCTGAGTATTATTGTCAGATCTTGTGTTCATATTACATTGCCATAGTAGTGCTGTTTCTTCATCAGCTCGTCATGGCATTTACTTTCATGGTTCTTACCTAAATGCACTCATACATTTGCCTCCTCAATGTACAGCCTAATTTTACCTATTGACCCACACATTTTATTACCAATTTTAGCAAACACGTGATGCTCCCCAACTTTGCAATTTACATTTTTCCAGCGTTTGGCGTACTAACTTCCCAGATTTGCTACTAGGTGCACTACAGTCAAGCTTATTGGATCTGCCCCTTGGCACATTTCCTGATCCCATTGGTTCCACATCCTTAGCAGCCTCTGTTTGCCAATGCAGCTGCATATATACGTATGTATATCCACTTTATATTTTGTAATAAAAATAAAGGACCTTGGTCAATTTCCCAGGACATGTTCTACACCCCAAAATAAGACATATAGTCTATATAAACATTGATGAGGAACAATTTTGCTTACCCTTTATAACCTTTTTTTTTTTTTTTTATGTAAGTTTCTTGCCAGTGTTAGCTATAAAAATGTCTGTTGAAATGATTTTGGAGACACACAGTTCATTGATATGTTTACAAGAAAGTGCTTTGCAATTTTTGCTATGAGACTCAATACAGCCTGGGCATGTGTTTTCATTGACTGTCGAACACATTAAAATTTAGTGGAGGTGTTGTGGATTGTCTGACAGTCGTTTGGAACTTGCTTCTGAACCGTGTCAGTGAATGGAGTTGAGTAAATGAGTTTTTAAATGTGCCCACAAGTAGAAATCTATTGGAAAATCTGGAAAGCACTAGTGCCAAGCTGAATGTCCTCAGTGGCCTATTCACTGGGCAGGGTAGTTATTTTCCAAGAGTTCTTGTATCATATAGCTAAAATGACTTGGGGCTCATGGACTATATACATTGTGAACCATATACCTTTATACATACATAAACCATATTCATTGTGAGAAGTATCAATCGAACATTCTCTACTTCAGGTGCCACCATGCATGTTTTTCTCTGCCCATAAGTGATTGTTGTGAGAATTTATGGTGTTCTCACTGGTGAATCCGGCCTCATCTGTAAAGAGCACTGATGAAAGAATGGTCACCCGCCTATTTCTGCATGCTCCATTAGCCAGTTGCTTATGATGGATAATCAGGAGATGTGAAACCCTAGACATGCTACACGTAGTATGGGTAAAGCTCCAATATCTCTGCTTCTGAAAGTTTTATACAAAAATTCTTCCTGCATCAGATACAGCTCCTGAGGGAAAATGTTTTGCACATAATTCCTAAGTTCTGGTAAAGAATTATTTTTGGCCACCAGGTAGCATAAGTGTTTATTTCTGCTTTGATGTATTCACAGCAAAATCTGAGCTTCTGAAAACTATTGAAAAAGTTCTTTCATGGACCGATACCTCTTACCTCAGAAAACGTTTTGAGAATACCTCCTGCTTAAAACAGTGCATTGTTTTTCCACCAGGAGGCGTGGAAGTATATCTTGTTTTTGTCAATATCTCTGTTTTTAAGAGTCCAATTTGAATAATTATTTCTTTGTTGGAGTGTTTCCAGTGCAAAATGTTTCTTTCTAATCTAATTTAAAAATTTTCTGTGCTCACAAGTTTGTCACTAGAGTGTGTAATTTAGGGGGCCCAGATCTACGTACATATTTTTGAAATTTTATTTAGTAATTTAATTTCAGACAAGAGGTTTTCTTCCTACTCTAAAAATTTTTGTTTTAAATGTTCTGTCTTTTGGATACAAAAGTGAGGGTTAGAGGGCAGGGTATCAGATTGCTGCAAGTGTCACGAGTTCGAAGCCAGGAGGGCCTGCACGCAGCCGGCAACCCCCCCCCCCCCGTCATAATCAATGCTGGATAGTCAGGGTACATGTAATGATCGACGGGGGTGGCAATAATGAAGAAATCTTTAAGTGGTGCAGCAAAAAGAAAGAAAAAAGCAAAAGTGAAAATTAGGAAAAACAGATTGCCGAAAATTACGTCTGGTTCCTGTTTAGTGTTAGCAAATGTGCAGAAACCTCAGGCCACCCTGGTGGCACAGTGGTCTAAGCAGTGGCTTCTGATCATTTGTCCGAGATGGGTCCGGGTTCAAATCCCGGTGAGGCATGGATGTTGTGTTTGTCTTACGGCCCTGGCTCTCTCCCTTCCCTGGAATCAGCGGCCCTAAATTAAGGACGAACGACTGTTTATACCCCACTGAGAAGTAATGGACCTTGCCAACCTGAAGGACCTTTTCCTCGGAACATGAAAAACAGGGTTTTTCGGAAGAGTACTATTATGCATGTACAAATACAGGAAAAAGGGTATCTCACAACTGGTTGGGCTATTCTCCTACGTGGGATAGTGCCTATTGTGAGCCCTGTTTGCTTTTCAGTGATCCCAAATGCATCTTGCATCAGAAAGCCTGGATTAATGGTATAAAAGACTGGCAGGGAATTTCTTAAAAAATATTAAAGTTCACGAAAACTCTGCTTCACATTTGTCCACTTGCATTGCGTATGATATGTATAAAAATGATAAAATGTTCATAAACGGATGGGCTCAGAATATGCAGCAGCACAGGTCAGTTTTTGGACACGTATTGTTGAAAAGAATAATTTACGTTACTAACTACAACCTTAGCTACTTGCAATATGGCTTTCCGTAGCCATCAGGAGGTATTAGGTGATAATAATGCTGGAAATTTTCTATTGATAATTGAGCTCCTCAGCAAATATGACCCAATTCTTAATCAGTTGCAGAAAAAGAAATATTTCAGTCCAATGATACAAAACGAATTGTTTGAGTTTTTTGCTACCAAAATTAAGAAGGAAATTATAATGGAAATCAAGGAGGCACAGTTATACTCAAACATTTAGATATATCACAGTCATATACAACGAAGATGGAACTCCAATGGAAATTAAAATTAACGAAAGATTTTTAGTTTTTCAAAACATCAAAGAACAAACTGCAGTGGGACTGACAGAGGTAATACTTAAGATGATAAACAAAAATGAACTGTTTCTTGAAAATTGTATAGGACAAGCTTATGATGGAGCCAGCAACATGCGTGGACACTATTCTGTTGTTCAAAAAAGAATTAGAGATGTGGGAAAAAAAGCCATATACATACACTGTGCTTCGCATAATTTAAACTTGGTTTTGAATGATGCTTGCATGGGAATTCGAGAAATCGGAGATGTTTACGATATTTTACAGCATTTATATGTATTTTTCAGTCATGGTCTTAAAAGATGGGAAATTATTAAAAAAATCTTAGTGTAACCTAAATGCGAAAAAGTTGTGCCCGATACGATGGGCCTCCCAGCACTATATCCTGCGTGCCATTCGTTTCAGATATAACAACATTTTAAAAGCTTTGACCCAAATCATACTAAAATCTCATAGCTGTGAAGAAAGGGCTGAAGCAACTGGACTTTGAAAATGTTTAGACCTTTGATTTTGTTGTGATTGTTGTCATGGAACACAAAATATTGGAAATAGTTAGCATTGTGTCAAAACTTATGCAGTCAAAGGACACTAAATTATTGAAAGCAGCTGACATGCTACAATCAGCAAGTGAAAAACTGTTCAATTTAAGAGAAGAATTCAAAGATATTAAAAACACTTCATCTATTCTTGCCAACACATGGAGTGTTGAAGATAAATTTAATGAAACGTGGTCGCGTCACTCAAAAGGTTTTTCAATGAAATATATCAAGACAGTAGGTTACACAACCCTGAAGAGAAATTAAAAACTTAATGTCTTTTATGCAACTATAGACATCGTCATTTCTCAAATAAAATTCCATTTTGAAGGACTAAGTTCGGTAGCAAAGAAATTTTCTTTCTTGCAGTCATCTGAATTGTTAAACGCAAACGAAAGTGAATTATTCCAGTCAGCTGAGTCTTTTTAAGGTTGCAGTACAACGATGATTTATCTAGTGATTTTCCATTACAAGTACTTTCATTTAGAAATGCTATGAGCAACCAGTTAAAAAATACTTCTGGTGGTTCTGTAAAAGACCTTATAGAGCTCATATATTTAAAAACATTACAATATTGCCCAGTGTTTTGGACCTTGCAACAGCGTTGAAACTTTTTGACAATCCCAGTGACTGTGGCTACAGCTGAAAGGTCGTTCTCAAAGTTGAAGTTAATCAAAAACTACCTTCGGTCATCGCACACTCAAAATAGGCTTGATGGACTTGCGATGATAAGCATTGAAAATGACCGATCCAGAAAACTGGACGTGACAAAACTGATTGAAATATTCGCTAAGAAGAATGCTAGAAGGGAATCCAGATTTTAGTAACGTAAAGTTTTCTTCATTTTGTAAAGTATTCTTGCTTCTTGAATTTAAAAGACATGACACTAACAAGAAGAAATATCGCTGAAGTATTTAAAACTAGAAAAATGTTAAACACACTTGTTTTTCCTCTTTCTCAAAAGTTATTGTATTAAGGAATTAAACAGCTTTAAAGGAAGTTCAAAACCATACACTCAAAGATCAGAATTTGTTTTTACTTGATTTGATATCGGTAGCATTTGCCATTTAAAGATTTTGCACTTTTTCTCCTGAGTACTAAGTTTATCCAGGATACTTACAGGAATAAGTACTCACATAATTAAAAGCAATACATAAGTGATCATGGAATCAATATCTGCAAAACATATTTTTACTACGGCGAAGTTAAATATTTACCCTCAATTTTTGCATTAATTATTACCATGTTGGGGCCCATTAGAAAATTTTCGGGGGGGGGGGGAGATTTT
Organism: Macrothele yani; assembly: GCA_039090855.1. NCBI lineage: Eukaryota > Metazoa > Arthropoda > Arachnida > Araneae > Macrothelidae > Macrothele > Macrothele yani. Next base: position 102,169,103 of record CM076996.1, on the reverse strand, counting down.
ACGTTTCGCCACTGGATGTAAGTGCACATTTCCTTTCACAGCAATATATGCATGACTAAAAACCTGATTGAAAAAATTCTTTTTTGGTCAGATACTACAAACTGAAAACTCCTTGTGTGTTTTCTAACCAAAAAAGTGAATGATTTTGCCGCTAGGTTTCACAAATGTTTAATCTGTTTTTCTCAACATCTCTGCTTCTAAATATGTGATTTAAATAATTCTTTTAATGCCATATAGCATTTACTTTGTGGAACACTTTACTTTTGTATTTGAGGAGTTTTGTAGTTCACAGTTCTATCGCTAGGTGGTGTTTGTGTACTTCTGTTTGCTGCTATTTCTTTGCTTCTAAAAACTTTATAGAGAAATTCCTTTTTTTACTGTGTGCCATTTGTTACAATAAAAATAGGGAGCATTATCCTCTTTAAATAATGCACAGCTTTCCTGCTAGGGGCATAGAGATCAAAACCTCAAAACCTTTTTCTTGCTATCTCTGCTTCTGGAAGATGTATTTGAAAAGTCCTTTTTCCTTAGCTTAGCTTTTGCCATGAAGAATACTTTTTGCCTACTTTCAACTTTTCCAATATGCAAAATTCTTCTGCTAGAAGGTGTAGAGCTATATCATGTTTCCTTCTACAGGGGGAGTCAAAAGTCTCAGGACACCCTTGTATTTCAGGAACTGGTGGGCAAATGAAATATCTGAATATCCCAACAAAGAATTGGTGAGTGGGCCTATCTTTTAGGCTATTTCCGGAACATGGCCACCATCTTAAAATCCTCCATATTGGATCAAGGTCAAATGGTAAGAGGGCCATGTTGCATATCAAACAAGACCAGCATTTTCTCAGAAATTGATTGTCATAAATCAGATTTGACATGTGTTGTGGTTCACAAGTTGTCAACACAGAAAGTTGAAATAACCATTGTTTGTTACAGGTAACTGCAGATGGCATTGATGAAAGAGGAGAGGATTGAGGTGATCCTAATGTCTGGGGAATGCAGCTAGCTGCCATATCATAGCCGTAGACTTCAACAAGAGACACCCAGAAAGACCACCAATTTCACACAGCACTGTCACATACCTGATATCTTAATTCCGAAAAATTGGGACAGTGGACGACAAGTCACGTAGGGGTCAGATGAAAACTGCTACTGACAAGGAAACATTAACAGTGAACTTGGCATCCTAATAGCACATGACGTCTTGCAGCAAAATGTAGTGTCAGCCATTGTACGAATTCTTTACACCGCTCACTGGCATCCATTCAAGATCCAATTATTATCAGAGGATGACCTTGACAGATGTGTCAAGTTCTGCATCTGGGCTTTTGACCAACATCAATGCGATGCCTCATTCACACAGGACATTTTGTTCAGTGACGAGGTCAATTTTTATGTCAGTGGTGAGATTAACCATCAGAACCACAGGGACTGGAGTGACAGGTATCCTCACTGGATGGAACCATCCAATGTGTAAAGGTTATGGTGTGGTGTGGAATATGGAGCACCTGTGTAATTGGACCCATTTTCATTGACACTATCCTAAATGCTCAGCGCTACTTGGAAATGCTACAGGAAACAGTATTCTCTTCCCTTCTGAATGAAGATGGCGGTTCCCCCTGTTATTTCCAACACGATGGAGCAACTGTTCATCACCCGCTAGATGTTGAATTCCCTGGTCATTAAATTAACCAGTGTGGTTCTGTGGAATGGCCATCCAGATCCCTCAATCTACACCACTCTACTTTTATCTGTGGGGTCATCTGAAACACCTGGTGTAAGCTTAGAAAATCCACGACAAACACCACTTTCAGCAACACATCCTGGAGGCCTGTTACCGCATTTTTTCCTAATATTCTCATGTGGGTGCCTAATGATTAGATCAAGTGCCTTCAGTTCTGTGTTCAGCAACAAGGACAACACATTGAACACATCAAATAGCTGTGCATCACAGGGTACTTTAGAAATTATTTCAACTTTCTGTGTTGATAACTTGTGAACCACAACACATATGTCAAATCTGATTACGGCAATCAATTTCTGAGAAAATTCTGGTCTGGTTTGATATGCAACATGACTCACTTACCATTTAAAAAATTTGACCTTGATCCAATATGGTGGATTTCAAGATGGCGGCCATGTTCCAGAAAGAGCCTAAAAGATATACCAGCTCACCAATTTTTTGCTGGGGTTTTCAGGTAATTCATTTTTCCTCCCATTTCTGAAAAACCAAGGGTGTCCTGTGGCTTTTGACTCACCCTATATACAATATTTCTTCTTTGAAGTGTTCGGTTTGGAAATCTCTTTGTTGCTGATACCTTCCTTCTGCAATGAGAAACTTTTGTGCAGCATTTGTTAATTTTTGTAACATACTTTTTAGCAAGTGTAGAAGTGAGTAGCTGTTTCTATTTCTGGATGTTTTATTGATTGTAAAAATCAAGTTTTTTTAACCAGTTCCATTGACTTTGACTAACTTTGATAAATTGCATTCTCACCTTAAAGGATTCAAATGAAGTGCTCATTACAACTGAAAATTCAGTGTCTTTCTTCAAATGTTTCACCTTCCTTATCCTTAAATTTCCAATGTAAACATTATTTCAAAATAATTAAATATAAACAGTATTTAGTTTATATATTGATTTTGTGGTATATGAAAGCATTTCAAGAGTAATGACTCATTTATGTTCTAACTATGGATTTTATACCTATATGTTTTTGAGTTTTATGGAGTTTTTTTTTATTCTATAATTTTCTTCAGTGATTGAATTAAAAGCCAAAGTAAAAATAATTTTTTCTCAAAGTTAGTATAGCATAACATACATAAAACTTTTGTAGAAATTGAACTGGTTACATTTTCAGTGACAGTTTTTGGTATTTCAGTATTTATTTGTGATTCTAAGTTTCTTGTTAGCTGCAGCAGACATCATTTTTAACATTCTGTATTAAGTTTGCTCAAGCCTGTAGAGAGCTGATTGTTGTAAGTTGCAGGTTGAACGACCTGTGGTTTCACTGTACTTTAAGTAGGAGCATTTGAATCATATGTCCTAGAAAAAAATTCCAAACTCCTGCAATTCTGTGATTGAAAAAGTGTATGAACCATGTTTGCATCTAACCTGCATGCAAATGACAGCTCAGTGAAATACATGACATTGATACAGAACTGTAATTGGCATTATTCCTAGTTCTGCTGCATCAGCATTTTTATATGGATTTTTGGCCTTATTTTGACATGTAAAATATGTTTCTAGCATGTGGCCAGACCAGCTTAACATTTTGTTTTCAGATAATGTGCTGCTTTAAATATAAAAAAAAATGTCCAGAACGCTTGCAAATTTAAAAGTTAACACAATAACTACTCAAAAAATTTATACTTTAAGGCTGTCTTTGAATGAGTATAAGAGAAATTCTATCTTATAGCTGCAATGCAAACTCTTTTGTACACATTTTCTCGAAGACTATTACTTTGTAGTGTTTGAAATTTTGAGCACAAATAAAAATGACCTATGGCTAATATGTGCCACAGTTATTATTCCAAAAAAATAGTTGGAATTTTTTTAAGATTCAATTTATCTGACTCGAAAGTATTCCAATTTGGATGCTAGATGGCTCATCAACGCGATGCTTCATTCGCACGGAGCATTTTGTTCAGTGACGATGCCAATATGATGAGTTAGTTAGCAGAGTTTATGTCTGGAAGAAACGAAATCTCTCATTTCTGTCTGATTTTTTTTTTTATTATCTAGGCCAAACAGAAGTACTTGAATGAGGCTAAAAGTGAGACTGGAATCTTGTCTCCCATAATTCATCTTAAATCCTATTGTACATTCATTTTTTGAAAAGAAAATGAGTACATTAGCAGAGAACCCCTGAATTTGAGCTGTAGAGACTCCGCTTACCTACTAAGCTCCACCCCAAACAACATTATTGGTTAAAACGTAACAGTGCGTATTTTGTCTTTTCATTGTGGAGCCAACCAGAGACCGCTTCCATTCTGCATATGGCGAGGTCTGCAGTAATTCGGTGACACCAAATTCTGGGACAGTTCCTCAAGACGTAAAAGCCACGCCCAAGGAGTGATTTTTTGCGCCATCTATCACAGAAAAAGAACCGTAACACTCATTCAAAGACAGCTTTAACAAAAATGTTTTATGAAGAAACAAATAAAAAGAAATACTTTTTTTTTCTGATAAAATTTTGGTCAGTGGAAATTTTAAACTTGATTTTCAAAAGTAATGTTCAAGAATGAATGCATATGTGGAATTTCAATCCTACATACAAAGTGTATATACAGTAGTGAACAAGTTAATCCAAACACTCATATTTTAGAGAAAAGTTGTAATTTTGCCAGAAAATAAGTACAAAAATTAAACTCCCAACTTTACCTAATAATTTATATTTGTGCTCCTCTGTTCCTAATGAGTTTATTAATTCACTTAGGTTTGGACTCTACCAACATAGAACACATTTTTCTTATTTCTGCATCTCTAAACCACACCTTTATAATGAATTGCATTAAGTTATTCCTTGTATCGCAATTAAGTTTTCCAAGTATCTTTTTCATTATGGACCACACATTTTCTATTGGGTTAATGTCAAGAGAGTTATGTGGGCACTGAAGCATTTGAAAGTTGTGATTTTTGTAGAACTCTCACTTTTTTTCGAAGTGGGGCATGGTGCGAGATCCTGTTGGAAGATGAGTTCTTTGTATTTCCAGATCTGTGGGGAAAACCATTTTCTCCAATATTTTTATACACTGACGGAAAAAAAAATCCCAACACCAAGAAGGGGTTGTGTTAGATAAACAACAGTTGGAAGGCGGTGAGAGTACATCTGTAAGATGACGTCTATGCAAATTTCGCGCTCGGCGCATACGTGTGGCGCTAGTAGGGCCCCTCGGAACATGCAAAGCACATTTGCTGTAAATACACGCTGTAACGTTCGTGAGCGTTAGTTATCGTTGAGATTCGACGTAGGGTGTTGATGTTAGTCAAGAATGTCTTTAAGAAGACGAAGAAGCTATTATCAACAGCTCACGGAGTTTGAACAAGGTCGTGTAATAGGGCTAGGAGAAGGTGGATTTTCTTTCCGCAATATTGCAGAACGACTTGGCAGGAATGTAGCCACTGTGCATGATTGTTGGCAGCGGTGGTCAAGGGAAGGTATTGCCTCAAGAAGACCGGGTTCCGGCCAGCCACGTGGCACTACTGAGAGGGAAGACCGCCGTGTACGGCGTATGACCGTGGCGCATCGTGCTGCGTCTGCGGCAGCAATTCGAGCTGCAGTTGCCACCACAGTGACACAACAAACTGTTACAAATCGGTTACTTGAAGGACGCCTCCGAGCCAGACGCCCTGTAGTGTGCATTCCACTTACTCCAAACCACTGCCGTTTGTGACGTCAGTGGTGTCAAGCTAGAGCTCATTGGTGGACGGAGTGGAGATCTGTTGTGTTTTCTGATGAAAGCCGGTTCTGCCTGGGTGCCAGTGATGGCTGTGTGTTGGTTAGAAGGAGGCCAGGTGAGCGCCTGCAACCAACCTGTCTGCAGCCGAGACACACTGGACCTACACCTTGAGTTATGGTCTGGGGAGCAATTTCCTATGACAGCAGAAGCACTCTCGTGGTTATCCCACGCACCCTGACGGCACAGTTGTACGTCGGTCTGGTGATTCAACCTGTTGTGCTGCCATTCATAAACAGCATTCCAGGGGTGTTTTCCAACAGGATAACGCTCGCCCGCATACCACTGTTGTAACCCAACATGCTCTACAGAGTGTCGACATGTTGCCATGTCCTGCTAGATCACCAGATCTTTCACCAATTGAGCACGTGTGGGACATCATTGGACGACAACTCCAGCGTCACTCCCCAACCAGCATAACCGTCCCTGTATTGACCGACCAAGTGCAACAGGCATGGAACTCCATCCCACAAACTGACATCCAGCACCTGTACGACACAATGCATGAACGTTTGCGTGCTTGCATTCAACATTCTGGCGGTTACACCGGTTATTAATGTACCAGCATTTCACATTTAAAATGGCTCTTCTTGCGCTTACAATAAGCTGTGATCTTGAAAACTTAATCGATTAAATATGTAACATATACAAATGTATTGTCGCCATTTCATTCCTCTACAACTATTTTTTCGTGGTGTTGGGATTTTTTTCCGTCGGTGTATATTGGTCATTTTTCATCATACTGTCAACAAGCACAAGTTATCTTGGACTGTCATGTCTAATACAACCCAAAAAATCTGTTTAGCTGGGTGTTTAGGAGCTTGTTGATGTCTGAGCTTCCGATTTGTATGCATAAGGTACTTGCTCTCCTTGGACAAAGAATCATCTGAGGATGTGACCTTCCACTTCTCAACAGTCCAATCTTTGGGCACTTTTGTTGACTGCAGCCCTTTTTCTGCATAGCCTGCATCAACAGTTGTTTTTGTCTGCTGGCAGTCCTCCCTGCTTGCAACAATCTTCGATAGACTATGTCAGAAATATTAATCCCACTAGCTGCCAAGTCTGTATTTAAGTTTATAGCAGGCAATCTTGGATTCACATTGCTTTTCCTAACTAGTAAATAGTCTTGAGTATGTGTAGTTTTCCTTTTTCACCCACATTTTCCTTTTCTGTCACTGAAAAAAGATATCTGTCTAACCTCTTTAAAATCGCATTAACAGTACCCAAACCAATATCACACTCATTGGCAATTTGTCTTTGAGGTATGGATGTGTGCTGCAAAAGAGTACATATTTTTGAATGCTTTCTTGCAAATGTATCGATTTTGTGTACAAACTAGAAAAAATGGAAAATGCTATTAAGAAATGTCGTAGGTTTTGGTTAAACATAGTAAAGCCACAACTGACATTAGTAAACTGAAACCAAAACTAACATTATTGTGAACTAAAACAAAAACTAAACCCAAACCAAAAACTTGACAAAGATTTCTGCTTGTTCAGATTAATTTATTAGCTACTGTATATATATATATATTTCTTAATATTGCTGATAGCAGATATCTTTGAAATTCATGTACACACACATATATACACATGCACAGCATTTAAAATTTTGCTGCATAGCCAATTTTGTGATGGTGAGCCAAAAACAGTAGACTAATATGAATAATAATTTTTCATTAAAATTTCAATGTGATAAGTTATAAAATTCCCTCAAAATTCAGCTATTTTAATTTCCAGTTATAAAGTTTCATCAAAATTCATTTCCAGGAAATTTATTTACAACTCCAAGATATTCTGATTATTTAAATTTTAAACATATTTCTTCTTTACGGAAATCTTTACTGCAGTCATTTGGATAAACTCATTTGAAAATTTCATACAAGTATTGATAAAACTATTCTATTTCCAGATAAAATTTCACTCTACAGGTGTATTCACTATGCTCGTTTTAATAGGATGACAATCTGGATTAAAATAATCATTTTTGACAAACATTACAGTTAGGATGCCAGATATAATTTCATTAGAATTCATTCATATGGAGCCAGATTGCAGCTGCTAGTTATTTAAGGACTGCTTGACCTAATAGACAGATCTAATTTGAGCTTAAAACACGTATGAATCTTGGAAGTGTGTACCCATTTTCATGTTTACGTATTTACAAAAGAAAAAAAGAATTATCATAAATATGCGGTTATCCAGTTCATTGCAAACTGAATGTGGCATAACTAATAATAAAAAACCAAACAGGCTGGTGCCTCTAAGGATTTTTTTTTTTGTAATAATTATTTAGATTTTTGTATGTGAGATTCATCAAAATGCATTCAAGGAAAGCCTAATTGCAGCTTCCTTTGATTCTTGGTTCACGTTGCCTTTGTTAATTTAGCCATAGTTCTAACTGTAAGTATATTTCCAACTGCAGATTTAGTCATAGTTCCATCTTGCAAGTTTGCATTCATATATTTATTTATGTGCACTACAGTTTGCAAAATAGATATAGTAGATGTACATGTACTTTAGGAATTTAAAAAAAATGTGGCCAACCTGATTTATGTTAATCACAGCCAGTCTAATAGGTTGATTTAATCCAAAATAAGTATTTCGGAATTGAAGTTCACTAATTATTCCAGATGTAAAATTCCTATCAAGATTCAATCATACAACTTAATTACAGCTTCCTCTTCATTGATGTCTCACACGCTTTAGCATCAATGAGACAGAAGCAGCAGCATACTTACCAAAATCCAAGAGGCAACTAGCAGACTGAGCTGTAAGACATAGTTAGTAGAAGAATCAAAGAACCAATTGTACAATGAAGGAACCAGAAATCGCACATGACACAAATTAGAAACTTTGAGACAAGTTAACTGAGTAGTTTTAATAAACACACAAAGTACAGGACCCAAATATATACAGTATTTGCACCAAGATGGAAGAACAAGTACATCTTATTGTAATATGAGAAAACATATTTTACTTTACAGTTAAAAGAAGTCTCTTGACATTTCTCATGACACATCCATATGAGATTAATAATTGATATTGACACTTATATTGATATTGACACTTATTTTTGACAAAACCTGGAATTGATATTGACACTTATTTTTGACAAAACCCTCTGTATTCAGTCTAACTGCATGTTCAATAGCTTGCACATGTGCCCTAAATATATTTTCTGCTGTCACCTCACCAGCCTGTAATATGATGTGTCATTATCATAGTAATAGAGGAATTCATTATCCATATTTTCTGTGGAAAGAGGTTTGACTAATGTTTCATATGTCAGAGTCAATATTGTGAACAGTGATCTCTGTTTTTCTATATTTCTTTTGTAGGTCTACACTGTCCCAAAGTCACTTAATAGGTGTACAACTTTGATACTCCAGCAACTGTGTTTTGAAGCAATTATCAGGGCAGATAATACATGTACAAAATCACTTATAGAAAATAAATAGTTTGTGAAGTTTCATTTTGTTGTGTTATAATGCAACTGCAATTTAAAGTCTGCATTTCATTGTGTTATTACTTGTTTCTTGCTTCTTCTGTCATCATTTTCATGGCTTTTAAATTTGGATTCAGTGCAAAGTAAAATATAAATTTATTAAAAACACCCCTAATTACTAAGAGTATTAAATTAGGTACTGCCCATGCAAAAAAAAAAATAATAATAAATAAAAAAAATAAAAAAATCTTAGGCACATGTAGGTTAATCTTAGGCACATGCCAATATTGAAGATATGATCAATTTTGTGAGAAATGAATGCCAAAAGGCAAATTTGGACATTGGTGTCTGTGTAGAATGATATGCCACTTGACAGTGAGCAAAGACAAGATTAATTATTGTGCAAGAGGCTATTGCTTTAAGGGGAGAGAGGTACACAAAATAGATCAGTATATAATGAATTTGCATAGTTTTAAAGGCTATGATGATATGTGATACTGCTTGGATAACTGAATCAGACCACTGTGTAAAAGCACAAAATGTATTGCACATAGTGAATACAATCCCTGGACTACAGAATTTTGGTCTTTTTTTTAGTCACAATATTGGAATTTAACTAACTGAAATTTCAGGATTAGAAAGATATAGTTAAATTACTCTATAATAATATTTTCCTTCATCAAATTGGCTCAGTTTCATAGGGTTGCCAATAGTATACAGTTACATGTAATGCTGTTTTTTTTTTTTTTGTTTTTTCTGTTCTAGCAATTAAAACTTGTAATATGTAAACTGAAGCCATAGACAGCTGTATCCTTTAGCAGTATTAACTACATGCTAACTAACAAGTCATGTTGATGAATTTTGGTAGCTGAAAATGTTTGTCATCCAGCATTAGACACACTGATATAAAAACTTTTACTGCAACAGTTTGTTACATGTTCTCAGCCTCTTGCATATATGAATGTATCATGTGTGGGTTGTTCCATGTTAAATCCATGGTCTTTTTTTTACAAGTACTTATTCCCAGTATGTGACATTCCCCAAATCTTTCATTTTTTATTGTTAATGAATTAATCGATATCAGTATTTGAAATTATGAAAATCTGGCTTGTGGATATATTTGCTCAAAAACATGATTACCTAAATTTCTTATAATGATGGAAATACCAAAATTGTCATCCTCAAGTAAATTCTTATGCAAAATCCATTGGTGCAATTGAATGTTCTTAGTTTTTGAATTTTAAGCATTTTTTTTAATTAAAAGAAACTGGTATGGCATTGTATGTATAGAAAGTTAAATATGGCCTAACATAAAAAAAAAAAAAGTGTGAGTGAGTGAGAAGAAAAAGAGAGTTAACTTTCAGCTGAGGAATTGAGAAATGAATTTTTGAAACATGACACGTGCACAAAAGCAGTAAAATGGTGTATCTTCACAAGTGGCTAACCAACCCTTGATTTTTATGCTGTATTTGTTATTAGTATGTGTGTTGAACCATAATTTTTTTTTTTTTAATTTGGCTTTGTTTTGGAAAAATATGAAAACCCCAAATTTCTGCATATTTTTCCCACATCGTAACCCCCCTCGGCAAAGTTAAGTTGTACTGTAGCATGAATTTCGTATACCTTTGACCAGTTGATCTGATAAATGGAAGTAGAAAAATAATTTGGATTTCTAACTGGAATAATTAGAAATGAATTTTTAAATGTGGTACATGTAAAAAAAATTATAGTAAAATAACCAGCTTCACAACCAACTAGCCAATTTTATAATTTTTACAATATCACGTTCTATTCATGATCATTACTACTTTATGTTCCAACAAAGGTTTTCAAAAGATTGGGTCACTTCTGGAAACTGAAGAACAAGACAGTGCAAAAAATTGGAATTGTAATGAAATCAAAATGTGAAATATATTGTGGTACTTCTATATTTGCAATCATGTTGGTGTGTCATCAGTTTGGAGCATGGGCTCTTTTTCTTGCACTGAAGCAAGAAAAAGAGCTGAAAGAGCAAAAATCTAAATCAAGTTCCTTCTGGACAAGTATCAAGAACACTGTAGTTTTGCACTAATTCTATCGTATTGTTGTAATTATTCTTATTCTCTGCATCTATATATATATAGATGCAGAGAATAAGAATTTTTGTTTACCATCCTAACATGCATCTCACAAGACTTCTTCAGATGTATTTCACATTTCAAGTACAGTTACACTTTGGGCACTCATAGTGAGCATCATGTCTCTTAATCATAGTATTGATTTCCTTTAATACCTATAACTAATAATGTAGTCTTCAACATTTGAAATTGTAAAGCTTCTTTATAATAGTCCTGTATTGCTGAAGGTATTTTATAGGTGCTATCTTCCTGATATACTGTTAATTTAGACAAAATGTCTTGAGTAAAATAGAGGTGGAACTTGTAGAATTGTAATTCAAGATATATCTGAAAGATATGAAACATACCAGGGTGCATAACTTAATGCTTATAATGAAAATTGTCATATTTTTATCATTTACAACTGAGTTACAGACAGTATGTACTCATAAGTACTGTCTGTAACAAATACATCATAAAAACTATGTCAAATGGGCATATATATGGCCAATGATGCAGACTGCTGTACATTATGGCAGAAAATCTGAAAGTTAGTGAAAATATGTCCGGTTGGGCATTGGTCCACATTTGCTGGGTGATGTGCTTGTTCATGAAGCTGACCACCACTTGATTCAAACAGTGCTAGAATGTTTTGATACAAATGTTTATCCTCTGCCTAAAATTTTGTTTATAATTAAAAATTTGAAATATAATGGATGAAATTATAGAACTAATACTCGGCTTAAATTAATAACACATTGGTTAAATGCAAATGAATGAGTTGTTAATATTAACAAAACTAAATTAATGATTTTCTAATTCACAAACTTTACATTTATATGATTTACTGATTCTGTTGAATGGAATCAGGATTAATACTGTCTCAATGCACTCTTTTGTAGGTACAACTATACAAAATGACTTGAAATGAAACAAACACATTGAAAATTTAAGTAACAAGATTTCTAGAAATATTGGGATGGTCAGTAGTACTTTGCCAAACTTAACACCTTAAACATTAATCTCTATCATACTCTAATTCAAACGCATATTAATTATTGCATTTTACCCTGGGGACAAACCACACAATATAATATAAATAAACTACAGGTACTGCAAAGTAGATTTATAAGACTAATAGACCTTAGAGCATCAAATAATTTTCAACCAATCTCATTTATTCAGTCAAAAGTGAATCCCAATATATATAATATTTTAACGATAAAGCAATTATGTGACTATAACTTGGGAAAAATAAAGTATGTATAAAAGAATTAAAAATGGTATACACAATGATATAATAACACTAAATATACACGCTCATTACCACAATACTAGGAATAAATCACTACTACTTCTGATGTTTCCACAAACTGAGAAACTTGAAATGAACATAAATTATAGTGGCCCAAGAACTAACATCTATTAATAATTTTAACTTATTTAAAATAAAATTAAAAGCACATCTTATGAAATAATTAGTAAACAATAGGAAATTTTGATTGAACGGATGATGGCACTTGGTAGTGGACTGTAAGTGGTATTTTCAATTGCACAACAGCTAAGAAGCAACAAGGGTCCATCAAAACCTGAGGGCAAAAGCAGAGTTTATCTCGTACTGCTTTCACTAAGAAGAAATATGTAGGAATGGTTAAATATTCTCTCACACACACACATAAAATACAGATCTAGTAAAAACAGTTATTGATGGATTTACGCATATTTGGAATGAAGCAAAAGTAATTTCTATATACACAGAATGGAAATGATCTTTCCTTTGCAAATCTTGAAATTTCTAATAATTACCAAGCACCCCTCGTGCAGAATTGACAATATCTGGAAAAAATTCCTTGCAATGTTCAGCCAAACTAACATCAACCTTATGTTGAGAGATTCAAAAACAAATGATGCACTCTAATAGCTGATGACATCCCAAATTACTAAACCAAACAAACTAAAGGAGCACTGATGAGTTCACCTTCATCTGCAGTACTAAGACTGCTAGAAGATCTCGTCCTTTTAAATTGTATCAAGAAACCCGGAGTTTGAATCTGCTATGCTGACAACATTTTCTTCATATGGGAACATGGAGTAGGCGAATTAAATGATTTCATGTGCAAGATAAACAACCTACACAATACAATAAAGTTCACCATGGAGCTTGAAAAAGACGGGACGTTGAATTATCTTGATGTCGCGCTCAGAAGAAATAGAACATCCAGCTTCAATTTTAACGTTTATTATAAACCGACCGCAGTACCGAACCTTGTCCCTCCTGATTCGCACTGCCCAAAGGAGTACAAGCTTTCCGTATTTAGAGCGTAGTTCTATAGAGCGTACAACGTATGCAAACCCGACTACCTAAATAATAAAGAAATTGATAATATTTATAGCAAAGGTCTAAAGGCCGCCCCGGTGGCGCAGTGGTCAAAGGCGCTGGCCTCTGATCATTCGTCCGTAAGGGGTCCGGGTTCGAATCCCGGTGAGACATGGATGTTGTGTTTGTCTTACGGCACTGGCTCTCTCCCTTCCCTGGAACCAGTGACCCTAAATTAGGGACGGGCGACGGCTTATAGCCCATTGAGTTGCTCACGGTGGTCGTTAAACCTCCAATCAAAAAAAAAAAAAAAAGAAGGTCTAAAGGCTGGATATAAGAAGGATGACATGTACATCGGAATGTGAGAAATCATATAATATCAGCAATAGCAAAATCGCCTAGTAGGACAATGAGATATGCAGGATCCATCACATATATCCCAGGCTTTATGTATTGGTTAAACAATTTATTACACAAATACAGCATATTAATAGCAATAAAATCCCCGACCCCGTTATCACATATAATATCAAGTTGCAAGGAGAGACAGTATGAGAAAGAAAAGGCGGGTGTGTATGCTATGCCATTGGTATATCTTGACAACACAAAAAAGATATACATGTATATAGGAATGACAAAGTGATCCTTGGACACTAGATGTAAAGAACACGTACGAAGTGTGAACCAGGACATGCAGAATACAGCCCTCGCCAGAGAAGTCATGCATTGCTCGGGTGCTCCTGTATGGAGTAATTAATATCGGAAGAATTGCCCCTTACAGGAATTTCAAAGAGACTGCCATCAATGAAACAGTGGAAATCCTATCCAGCAAAGTGGCATGCAATGATATAGTCTCTTCGGAACTACAAATGGTTTGGCATGCAATATTATTTAAAAGATGGAAACACATCACGGTGCACAGTATAATTAAGTGATAAAAATTCGTGTAATATGCTCGTGATGTCACTTGTGTTATTTTCAAAAATTATCTTCGTTCTTTATATGTTTCAATTCTCTGCATTTTGTGTCTACCATTGCCTTGAAAAAGCCTCCCAGTGGAGTGCAAAAGCTTGGCGAATATTTGTGCTGACTACACCACAAAAATAAATGGATTTCATACGCTATGTGCGTTTCATTATTATTGAAAGTATTATGTTTTCATTTGAATATCAATGTGAAGGTTTACATACAATGGTAACGTAAAAGCTGTTAGATTACATTATCAAAGTTCAGAATTTGGTTTAGTTTTGTATTTAGATCAGTGCTTGTAGTCACAATTCATGTACTCATGTTTAGTAATTAAATATTTTTCAGTGCAGTCAGTGTGTTGGTATTATTATTAATGTGCTTAATAGCATTAGTAGTGGAAATATGATAATATGGTATGGGGAGATCTCTGAGGCATGGAAGGAAAAAGTTGAGAGGGTGTTATTTTGGAATCCTGATCTTGTGCTACACATGGCCGATGGATGATTTATAAGTTCTGAGGCATTGCATACGAGCAATGTAACACACAAACATTTTTAAAGAAAGGAAGTGTTTATTGCAGCATCTTTTGTAAGGGAGTGATTGAGAAATTACGCAAAAATATATAGTAATCTCTTACTCTTAGAAACATACTGGATTTTTTTATTTTTTGTTACTTAATTTCATTTATAAGAAACAAAAAGTTTCTTTTATTGCTGTTTTGAATATCCCCCCAATTTAGCTTTGTTTAATGTCTTGGACCAACTGTTTGTTCATACTGCTTATTTTGGAAGCTGTGTCATGTATTAGAGAATTAATGTATTAGAGAATGACTCTGTGAAGGTATTAGAGAATTTCCTTACCCTGTGTAAATATTGCCAGCTGTTTCAGTTGAGGCTCTCAAATGAATCATCACTGGCTTTTTACGTTTTGATTTCATAGACATCCTGGGAGCTATTTTTCTTTTATTCCTGGCTTTACCACTCACATTCATGTGAGAGGGGAGGATAATTTTATCATAACTTATTGATTGATCTTGAACTGTGTCATGCTGAGGGTTTGTTTGGTGCATGGTGATAACTGATGATGAGGCATTGTGGTTTACAACAGATGATGTGCTTGGAGCCGTAAAGGTTGTTTCTATGCCGTTTAGTTGCTCTTGAAACAATATGTGCTGTTCAGTCTCTGTGTCATTCATATGTGTACCTTCACAGGTGAATGGACTTCCCAACTGATCCTGTAGTAGTACACGATGTTCCATGAAATCAGGGCTAAAATTACAAATATTGTGTGAGACATTTTCTGCAGTAAGAGGAGTTTGGTTGGTGTTTGTGCCTTGTATTTCATCAGTGCCTTCAACTGACACCAAAGAGCCAACCTGTACAGCTTCTAAAAACTTTTTTAATTGTGTCATCATGGTTGAAAATTTGGTATCATTGAGATCCTTCATGGCATCAGCTATCATGTCACACTGACTTTTAGCTCTTCTGTATTTTCCACTGTGAGTAAGCATTATTTCTCTTATTCTTACTGAACCATTATTACGTTCAGTGTTTCTGCATCTTTGGGTGCATATATTTGTCTCTTGAAACACCCTGTAGTGTCTAGTTGTATAACATTTTTTCCAGCGTGTCTCACAGAGGTTCGCATCAAAAAGATCTATGCATTTCATTTCCCTCAGTTTAAAAATGTGTTTACATGGTAGGAGCATGACGGCAAAAAAGGTACAAGTGCATTGGTTAATTGTGGTTGTGACTGTGTAGTTTTCCATTACTGATTCTGCTGAATTACTTGAAGTACATGTAAATTCAACTAAATTTTTCAGTTGTAGTTGCTTCAAAAGTTTGCCAAATGCAAAACTGGTAAGCAGATCTCTGAATCTATATTCTGGAGAATTTTCAGCAAAGGATTGCATAGGGTGCTTTGTAAGCATATCTATTGTTTTATGATCCCTCTCTATCCTCATGTGAGTGATGCATGTATAAAGGTTCTTAAAAAAATCACCCAAGTTGCTGTACAATTTTACAACTTGTTTTACTTTGTGGTTGAAGCTCTCTACTCTATTTGTTGTTCTGTTCATAAAATGTGCAAGTTGATTTCTGTAGCAGAGAGCCCAGTCTCTGCGTATAGCATGCCATTGCCTGTCAAAATAAGTTTGCACTGTTGGCAAATCAAGTTCCACCAGCTGATGATAATATTGATCATATTCTTCTTCTGATTTTGCCCACACCATATCGCTTATTATTTGCAAGACCTGTTCTTTTTGCAAACTTGTGATGCTTCGCTTTTCAACTGTGATTTCTTTTCTCATGGCTTGTAAAACATGGAAGAGACATAACTGACACTCGACTGGATGGAACACTCTTTTAAATACCCCACGATCAGCGTAGTTCTTATCCGTAATGATGATTTTCATTTTTTCCCATGCAATGTTATGTTTTTTAAAAAATTCACACATGCTCTGAACTGCTAATGTGCTTTCACTTTTTACAATCCATATACCAGCAATCTGACTCAATCCATTACCGTCAATTATAATCAGGAAAAATACTGGCATTCGCCTGTTGTTTAGTTTGTACGTTGCGTCAATTAATAGTACTTCATGAAATGCGTCGAACAGTGATTTCATACATCCATCTTGAAAATAAACTCCGACCAGCTCATTATCTTCATTTAGTGCAATTTCAATGGCATGATCAGGGATTTTTTTCATTTCATTTATTAATTTGGTGAGATCGTTTGCACTTTCTTCATTCTCTGATGATTTTAGATTATGCAGTGTTTTTAATTTTATAGGTTTTCCACTTTCTTGTAGGATTTCATTCTGGAGCAACTTCTTGTTTCCACCTAGTTTGACCAAATGGAGGGCTTTCGTTTTCTCTTCTGTTGTTAGTTGAGTTTGCTTTGCAGAATATTTGAAAATTTCTTCGCTGCGAAGGCACGTGTTGCTATGCTTATTATTTATGTGCTTAATAAATAAGTTCTGTTTCTCCGGATCAAAATTTACCACAAAGTATGCTGGGCAACCAACAATCTGCGCAAATGTTCTTCTCACACCTTTTCCTTTATTTTGCACATGTCTTCCTCCCTTGTTGCACACATAGCGCGCTCGTTTGTAATAGAACGTTGAGCGAAGAGAATCTTCATCAGGTTTGAAACAGTGGCCGTTTTTGACTGCATAATTTGCTAAAGCAGTTTGCTCATGTGATTGAATTTTTTCGTCGAGTTCCTTTTTGGAGCTGAAGGTTTGTCCAATATAAAGTAGTGGCATAGTTTCTCGAAAAATAGGTCCCTGTGTACTTTTAATTAACAACTGCACACTCAGTTCACGTTTTGTATCATGATGACAAATAAAACAAAAACATTAAAATTGAAAAAAAAAAGTACAAAAACTTAGCACTGGATTGAATGGCAAAGAAAATAAATTATTCGCTTGCAATGACAACCGATGACAAAATTGTGGTGACTCTGGAGCTGCTGACCCCAGCAAATGTGAAATGAATGCCTGGTTGTGTCTGCTGGTTGCGGTGGTGGGACTTCAGGCATTCTAACACCTTTTTATTTCTTTGTATCCGGAGTCATCAGCAGCTTGACCCTTCTCTCTCTTCCCTAACTGCTTGTTGTCAGCGCACTGACTCCTTACTTTAGGTTCGACCTGGCATCCATGTGTGATTCTTGCCCGAGTAGGGGAAAGCGGGGGAACCTTTACAGCATCCATTTGGGCAATATCTATTAACCTTGCATTTGTGGAAGCCGGTCCCAAAGGCTGACAGTAGCATATGGGTGTGTGTGCTGAAAGCATTGGCGACGCCTGCCGCTCAGAACTGGGTGGGGAGGGGGCTCAAATTTTGAAGTGTTTGGCCGAAATTTTGGCAAAAAAATCTGTTCGTGTGCGTTTTACCCGACGCTGATTATGTTATCCCTAGTATAAAAAAAAAAGTTTTCAAGTGTATTGTACGTAGGATTTATTCAATGTATGTTGTATGTGAACCATGGTGAATCGATGTGGCAAGTTACTGTTCACAACTTTAGCTTACTTGCATCGTCTTTTTTTTTTTTTTTTTTTTTTTTTTTGGGCCTTCGTAAGTCTGTTTATGAATTTTAGTTTGTAACCTGACAAGGAATATCTCTCCCCCCCCTCTCATTGTTTAAAACTATAATACACAAATGGTGTGTTTCTACTACTCTCTTAGAAATTCATTCAGAGGAATCCCTCCATCTCCATGTCACATAAATACAAACACTAAATTTAACAAAAAAATTCATTTTATATAACAAAATTTCAGTGAATTCAAGAAATTCACATGCATTTATCTAAGTTCCCTAGAATCTTACATGGTTGCACCCACCATATGTTCTCACTGCTTAAATATTTTGCGGAGCTAAAAGGGTCGGCTCAAAGAAAAGGTGGGCTGCGTCGCACCCAAGAATTTTAGAATAGACCCAAGGTTCTTTAACACACTTTGTTTTTTCGCATCTAAAGGCCAAAGCACAGAAATGTGTGCATGAGTGTAGTCCAGAATAATTTCTTTTCAAACATTTACACTTCTAAAAGTTTTTTTAGAAACAGATCAGATCATATGTAGAAGATTTTAGGAAGGGAGTGTCTGACCCCCCAGGTCTTAAACAACCCTTAGAAATAGGAAGCTAGGAGATTTGGGCTAGTGAGCAACGTCCATGATAAAATCGGTAAAAGATACACAACGTTGCTATGCGGGTATACGGGCCTGTTAAGAGAAATAATGTGAACTGTTTTGGAGGCATCACACCAGTGTTCGATGGATATACAGTATATATACACTGACGGAAAAATAAATCCCAACACCACGAAAAAATAGTTGTAGAGGAATGAAATGGCGGCAATACATTTGTATAGGTAACATATTTAATCGATTAAGGTTTCGAGATCACAGCTTAATGTAAGCGCGAGAAGTCATTTTAAATGTGAAATGCTGGTACATTAATAACCGGTATAACCGCCAGAATGTTGAATGCAAGCACGCAAACGTTCATGCATTGTGTCGTACAGGTGCTGGATGTCAGTTTGTGGGATGGAGTTCCATGCCTGTTGCACTTGGTCGGTTAATGCTGGTTGGAGATGACGCTGGAGTTGTCGTCCCATACGTGCTCGATTGGAGAAAGATCTGGTGATCTAGCAGGCCACGGCAACATGTCGACACTCTGTAGAGCATGTTGGGTTACAACAGCGGTATGCGGGCGAGCGTTATCCTGTTGGAAAACACCCCCTGGAATGCTGTTCATGAATGGCAGCACAACAGGTTGAATCACCAGACTGACGTACAACTGTGCCGTCAGGGTGCGTGGGATAACCACGAGAGTGCTCCTGCTGTCATAGGAAATTGCTCCCCAGACCGTAGGTCCAGTGTGTCTCGGCCGCAGACAGGTTGGTTGCAGGCGCTCACCTGGCCTTCTAACCACCACACGGCCATCACTGGCACCCAGGCAGAACCGGCTTTCATCAGAAAACACAACAGATCACTCCGTCCTCCAATGAGCTCTAGCTTGACACCACTCACGTCGCGAACGGCAGTCGTTTGGAGTAAGTGGAATGCACGCTGCAGGGCGTCTGGCTCGGAGCTGTCCTTCAAGTAACCGATTTGTAACAGTTCGTTGTGTCACTGTGGTGGCAACTGCAGCTCGAATTGCTGCCGCAGACGCGGTACGATGCGCCACGGCCATATGCCGCACACGGCGGTCTTCCCTCTCAGTAGTGCCACGTGGCCGGCCGGAACTCGGTCTTCTTGAGGCAGTACCTTCCCTTGACCACCACTGCCAACAATCATGCCCAGTGGCTACATTCCTGCTAAGTCGTTCTGCAATATTGCGGAAAGAAAATCTATGCCGCCCCGGTGGCGCAGTGGTCTAAGCGATGGCCTCTGATCATTCGTCCGTAAAGGGTGCGGGTTTGAATCCCGGTGAGGCATGGATGTTGTGTTTGTCTTACGGCACTGTCTCTTGCCCTTCCCTGGAACCAGTGACCCAAAATTAGGGACGGGCGACTGCTTATAGCCCATTGAGTTGCTCACGGTGGTCGTTAAACCTCCAATCAAAAAAAAAAAAAGAAAAGAAAATCCATCTGCTTGTAGGCTTATTACACGACCTCGTTCAAACTCCGTGAGCTGTTGATAATGGCTTCGTCTTCTTAAAGGCATTCTTGACTAACATCAACACACTACGTCGAATCTCAACGATAACTAACGCTCAGGAACGTTACAGCGCGTATTTACAGCAAACCTGCTTTGCATGTTCCGAGGGGCGCTACTAGCGCCACACGTATGCGCCGAGCGCGAAATTTGCGTAGACGTCATCTTACAGATGTACTCTCACCGCCTACCAACTGTCGTTTATCTAACACAACCCCTTCTTGGTGTTGGGATTTTTTTTCCGTCAGTGTATATCATCATTGTCAACCATTATCAATCCACTGCTGGACGAAGGTATCCCCAAGTTTCTTCCACAACGGTCTGTCTTGTGCCAATCTCCTCCATGTTACTCCCGCATACTTTCGAATTTCACCCACCCATCTCACATATGGTCTTCTTCTGGGTCTTTTCCTGTCCCTTGGAATCCAGTCTAAAATGTCAGCTGTTCATCGATGGTCTGTCCTTCTGGCAATATGTCCAGCCCATTGCCATTTCAGGGATTTTACCCTGATCATGATGTCTTCCACTCTTGTCATTTTTCTGATCCACGAGTTCCTCTTTTTATCTCTCCTGGTTATACCAAGCATGCATCTCTCCCTGCTTCTTTGATATATATATAGAGTGAGACAAGGTGACACCATATCTCCGAAGCTCTTTAATGCCACATTGGAAAATGTCTTTCAATCACTGAACTGGGAAAACAAAGGGATAAAGATTAATGGAGATTATCTAACCCACCTTCGTTTTGCTGATGACGTACTCATTTTTGCAACTACCCCATCAGAGCTGCAGAGTATGATCCAGGAACTTGCTGACAAGAGTAAAGAAGTGGGATTAAAAATGAACTTTCAGAAGACAAAAGTGATGTTCAATGCTTTTACAAGAAATGAAGATTTATCGATTGATGGAGAAAAGCTGGAGATAACAGACACTTACGTTTATCTTGGAAAGCAGATATCAAGTGAGGGTCACATTGATGAAGAAATTAATCGGCGTACAAAACTTGCCTGGAGAGCTTTTGGAAGAAACAGCATAATTTTCAAGAGCAATATGCCATTATGTCTTAAAAGAAAAGTGTTTGATCAATGCATCCTTCTAGTGCTTACGTATGGTGCAGAGACGTGGACCTTAACTAAAAGAGACATACAAAGGCTGCAGACAACTCAAAGCAGCATGGAGAGGTGCATGCTTGGTGTAACCAGGAGAGATAAGAAGAGGAACTCGTGGATCCAAAAAATGACAAGAGTGGAAGACATCATGATCAGAGTTAAATCCCTGAAATGGCAATGGGCTGGACATACTGCCAGAAGGACAGACCATCGATGGACAGCCGAAATTTTAGATTGGATTCCAAGGGACAGGAAAAGACCCAGAAGAAGACCACATGGGAGATGTGTGGATGAAATTCGAAAGTATGCGGGAGTGACGTGGAGGAGACTGGCACAAGACAGACCGTTGTGGAGAAAACTTGGGGAGACTTTCATCCAGCAGTGGATTGATAATGGTGGACAATGATGATGATGATGATATATGTATATATATTTGGACAGGAAAAGACCCAGAAGAAGACCCGACCCCATGCGAGATGGAGATGGGTGAAATTCGAAAGTATGCTGGAGTGACAAGTAGGAGACAGGCCCAAGACAGACAATTGTAGAAGAAATTTTGGGAGACCTTCATCCAGCAGTCGATTGATAATGGTTGATGGTGATATATATATATTAGATCTCATCTTAAGCTAGTAAACAATGACGGTAGTTATATATAAAAAAAGTATTTCGATTACAACAGTGTTATCCTACCTGAAGGAATTCTGAGCTCGCTGTAGTTGCATGCAATTCAAGCATTGTCTGAAGCTTCTGCGAAACAAAGTTGTTTTACTAGTGTTTACTGTACAGACACGATCAATAAAATATTAGTTAAATTTCTTGGCTACGTAATTTGTTAATAAGAAAAAATGTAAATCTATTTTAATGCTGATTCTTGATCATCGGATGAATGAATGAAATCTCTAATGGGGGATAGCTCGGCAAATCTATCGATGACACAATGTGTGATGCATATCGCCTTACATTATTAATTTTCTTTGTTTTCCTTTTTTTTTTATTTTAGGTTTAACGACCACTGCGAGTAATTCAATAAGCAATATCCTATCACTAATTTAGGGCCGGTGGCTCAGTGGTCTAAGCGATGGCTTTTGATCATTCGCCCAACGGAGGGGTCTGGGTTCGAATCCCGCGTAAGGCGTGGATGTTGTGTTTGCCTTATGACCGCCCGGTGACGCAATGATCTAAGCGATGGCTTCTGATCATTCGTCCAACGGAGGGGGCTGGGTTCGAATCCCGGTAAGGCATGGTTGTTTGTCTTTTAGGTGTTCATTCGCTGAGTTCATTTTTTTTTTTTTAATGGAGGTTTAACGACCACCGTGAGCAACTCAATGGGCTATAAGCAGTCGCCCGTCCTTAATTTAGAGTCACTGGTTCCAGGGAAGGGAGAGAGCCAGTGCCGTAAGACAAACACAACATCCATGCCTCACCGGGATTCGAACCCGGACCCCGTTCGGACGAATGTTCAGAGGCCATCGCTTAGACCACTGTGCCACCGGGGTGGCAGTTCATTGTTCACCCGGCATTCTGTATTCAATGCTCACTATGTACATTGCGAACGTCGACACACAAAAATGTCGATACTGTTTATGTCTGCTAGTACACGTCAATGTATCTGTCAACCAAGTCCAATAAATAATTTTAAAATTTTTTAGCAGCCCCGGTGGCGCAGTGGTCTGAGCGATGGCTTCTGTCATTCGTCCAAAAGGGGTCCGGGTTCGAATCCCGATGAGGCATGGATGTTGTCTTTGTCTTATGGCACTGGCTCCTTCCCTTCCCTGAAACCAGTGACCCTAAATTAGGGACGGGCGACTGCTTATAGCCCATCGAATTGCTCACGGTGCATGACCGTTAAACCTTCAATTAAAAAAAAATAATAAAAAAAAAATAGGGCCACTGGTTCCAAGGAACTCGGACGAACGGTCGGAAGCAATTGGTTAGAGAGTTTGGTAAACATCTGGGCGAGTTACTCTCTTGAGTTACATGTAGTGCTTTGGGACCAATTCCCCCTCCCCCTTGCAGTCAAGCTGGACGCATGCCCTCCTAAAATGCATGCTTACTTCTCGATCAGTAAACCGCATGAAAACTTGACTGCTATCTGGGGTGTATGTGTCATACACAGTGTACAGTTTTTAGAGTCTAACGATGACCCCGTGACGAGTCACTTTTGAGTTGCATACGCAGCGCACAATTTTTTGTGGTCTGCCCCAGCGTTGAATAGACATTCTCAAAAAAATCAGTTAGTACATAGTGGTAAACTAGGAAACAATTTTCCACATCTGGGGTTTCATTCTTAGACTTGGTCAGGGGCAGTGAATCTCATTTCTGAATGTAAATCTCATTTTCTTTTTTTGCTTTTTTTTCAATTCGGGAGGGGGGGGTCAGTGAATCTCATTTTCTTATCTCCCTTATCTCAATTCGGGAGAGGGGCCCCTCTCCCGAATTGAGATAAGGGGAAACAACTCTAAACCCCAAATTTAGACACACGGAGCAAGTCGTGAAAGTTGATCGACTTCGAAACTAACATTCTTGATCGACAGTACAGCAATCAGCATCGATAATAATGGGAGACAGCAGTGTTCTTTGACGCAATTTCAGGGCTGCCAGACCTGCGCTAGCCCGCGCCAAAACATTGTTTTGCGCCATTCTGCTAAAAAATTCACGATTTTGACGAAATCTGCGCCAAAAGTTAAAATTTACCGGTCATCGATATTTTAGCGTAACTTACGACATTCGAAATCGATTCAGCGGTTAATTCATACTTGAGATTCTTTCGCGGAGTCTTTTCCCCTTTTTTCTTTTTTTGTCATTTTCGAGATCGATGCAAAAGTGAAGAAGTAAATATTCAGGGTATTAGTTAGGGGAGGGGTCGTATTGCGCCTGGGAACGTTGTTTTGTCTTTTTAAACGTTCGGAAACGGAAGTTAAACGGAGTGCAGATTTTCCCGTAATCGAATTTTTTTTTTCTGTAGCGATGTTGCTTCTGTTCAGTATTGTTGTTAAATATAATTTCATTGCATAATTTCAGCTTGAAATTGTAGGCAACGATTTCCGAAAACGGAAGTTAGGCTGCCCGAAAATTTCCCCGTAATCTTCGGCCTCGAGATTCTTACTCTTTTTTTTTTTTTTTTTTTTTTTACGTTTCCTTTCTCATCTCTTTACCATCATTTTCTTTAAAAAAAGAAATGTGGTTTGAGGAATTCCGTCGTTTTTGTTTATCATTTGAACCATCCACGAGATCGATGCACAACTGAACTGAAATTTTTGGAGTGGTGGTGGGGGGGGGGTCGTTTTCTCCGTCGGAGTGCGGAATTTCATCCTTCGAAAACGGTAAGTAGACGGAGGTAAGATTTCTCTCGTAATCGTAATTTTTTTTTCTCGCGATGTTTCCTCTACCCAGTATTATTAGATATAATTTTATTCCATAAATATTTGTATTTCAGCTTGAAAATGTTGGATAAATTTCCGAAAACGGAAGTCGGACGGAGCGAACATTTCTTCCGTAATTGTATTTTCTAATCCCCCAATGTCCCCACTCCTATGTAGTTGTTAAATGTCATCACCTTCATAAATGTGTGTGCATTTTAGCTTGATAAGGGTGGAGGAAATTTCCAAAAACGGAAGCGACGAAGTTTGAAAATTTGTAAGAATTGATTGATGCATGGTGTTAAAAAAAAGTTTTCATTCTCTGAAAATTACACCATTTATCTAAAATAGTGAAAGCTTTGATATCAGAGTTCATGATGGTTCTCAGGCTGAAAGTTCTTTAAGCATGATGGATAAAATTGTCATCTGAGGGAATAAAAAAAAAGAAGAAAGAAAAGTAACAAAGAAAAATAATAAGGGAAAACTATCAGCAGAAAAAAAGTAAACAGTGAATGCTGTGCAGTGTCAGAGTCAACAAAACACAAATATGGCCGTGGAACTTGCTGAGAAGAAAGTTATGTTTGCACGCAAGAGGAAACCAGAGCTAATGTTTTAGCAAGTACAAGAACAAAACCAAGAAAAAAAAACTGTTTGAAGCTATGTCTTTCAAAACCACCCTATTTTGTTTGGAATTCAGTAATTTTATAATTGTGAATACAGCGGTGTGATCTAGTTAAATATTTTCATAAATTACAGTGAACGATTCAGTTTTGTTCATGCTGCGTAATATTTACACTTTCTCACCGTGCAGTCTGATTTTTCACCAAATTAAAAAGTACAGCTTTGTTTTTTGTTTCGTCAGTCTCATGTATGTTAATTAAAATCGCTCACGAGCACTATGAATAAATGAAAAGATTGTTTATATCGCTTAACTTGCAATCAATTATCAGGAATATTGATTTTTTGTTTCTTACTTAAAGTCTGAATTTTGCCCCGTGCGTTCAAGGAGCAGAATTTTTAGGAAGTTTTCTTTTCTCATTTTGACCTACCTTGGGGAACATCTTCACCCTCACACTTTTCTTTTTCCAAATGGAAAGTGCGTTGAACCACTTACTGACTCGCAATCGTCTGCTTAATGTCCATGTCCATACATGCAGGACCCCAAGTATGCAAGAGCAATGGCTCTTTCAGACAGCAACAACAAAAAAGTCATAAACTGATTCTACTACTACTAAAGAAGGGGGGGGGGAATCCCGCACCAAAACGTCACTGTGCAAGCGTTAAGCGAGCTTTTATCTAACCAACTTTACTAAATTTCACTGTTATCTTATAGTTTTGGTTCCAGCAAAATAACAAAAGTTTGACATTGATAATAATTACTGGATGGAAAAAATTGTATGAAGAGTATCATGGCGCAACTGCTGAAAGGTGATTTTACAATTTGATTATTAAATGTTACATTGGTTTTCCTTTTATATTGAAGGCACGCTTTCCTTCAGAAAAACTTAGGCGTTTGTGATGCACACGCAAACCACGTACGCATGACTTGCCAGTTGGTTAGTTTCAGAAATAATGTATTTTCATCTGAATGCCATGAATCTCGAAAAATATGCTGCTAAAAATCAACCAAATAACAAACAGTAATTACATTCTATGTTGAATTTCCGCATTCTTTACACGATCTTATTCAAATAACAGATTCAAATAACATAAATAACATATTTCACTGTTTAGATGATTTATTGTGATGAAGTTAATTATTAATTCATATGGTAAACAAAAGGACTTTCGGGCCCGCAACGGACCCATCTTCAGGCATGGGATTAGGACAATGGAACTGAGTACGATTTGAATACAATAATGATATGTGATTTTCTTGATATTGTCACATGTTCGTGATTGATGGATAATCATATTTCGTGAATGATTTGATAACATTGATTAACATATTACGTGTCAAGCAATGTATAAAAAATTGTATATGAAGGAAATAATTGGTGTAAGTATCTATATGTTAAAACTCTTTTAGCACCCTGCGCCCCCGGGGCGGCGTGGAGGACTCTTCCGTCCATCGTAAAAGGCCGCCCCGGTGGCGCAGTGGTCTAAAGGATGGCCTCTGATCATTCGTCCGAAAGGGGTCCGGGTTCGAATCCCGGTGAGGCATGGATGTTGTGTTTGTCTTACGGCACTGGCTCTCTCCCTTCCCTGGAAACAGTGACCCTAAATTAGGGACGGGCGACAGCTTATAGCCCATTGAGTTGCTCACGGTGGTCGTTAAACCTCCAACCAAACCATCGTAAAAGTTATGAATATGATACAGTCAGAATAAAAACTGGTAAAAGGGCCTGTGAATTAATATTTAGTGCGTAAGTAAAAGCGCAATGCTATTAACTTGATTTGATATGTAAACGTAAAAAAATACGTTATGAATATGAAGTTGGCGGATTAAAAGCTGTGAAAAAGGCCAAGGTGTAGGGCCTATGAATTAATTAAGTAAATGAAAAATATTACAAACTTGACATGTTATGTAAATATTTATAGTGACTAAGTAAACGTGCAGCGTTATTAAAAAAATCCCACGTTGTTGTTCTTTTCTGAACACAGCATGAGTCATGCTGTGATTCCGTTGTTTTGTCGAACACTGTAATTTAAAGAAATGTACTAAGTCCCGGCAATTTATTTCTTCAAATTAGAGTTCTCGCTTGGCTTACGTAGAACGTTTTATCGAAATTCGTTAGGAGTTCCCAATTCAATTCTCAATAGAGGCCAAGAAACGGAAATCTTTATGCCCCCCCTCCCCCCTAGAACTTTTGTGACGAGTTGCCTTAAAATCGTATGGACCGGCAGAAAATTCAGACAAACAAAAGAGCTCCTTCCCGTCGTCAGACACCTTGGAAAACTGTCACACATTCAAAGTATTACTCGGAGGAACAGTAATTTGAGCCCGGCTCCTTAATGAAAAACATGTGGCAGTTTTCCAAGTTGTTGAAAGATGTGTTAGAGTTTTTCTGTGTGGCGGTTTACCGGCAACCGACGCTAAAACCCTGGTTAAAACCAGACTACAAACCAATAACCAAAGCCGATGTCATTCGCTGCAGGCATTTGAATCCCAGTGGGTGTTCTGCCATCACTGGACGGGAGAGTGCCTCCCCAACGTATGTTATCAGGAAATGGCCTTCAAACAAACATAGTCTCTCTCAGAAGCCAGCCGCAGTCGGGTGGCAGAAACGTTGTAGCCCAAAGGGGATTTAAATGCCCTTGTGTTCCAGGGTTGGCATGATAAGTAAGGAAGAAGCCTTTCCGCAGTCCAACATCAAAAAAGCCGTAATTGCTTTCCCATCCACCGTTAATCCCCTGCTGAATTCAGAAGGTGTAAAAACGCTTCTTAATAAACGAGCGATTTGGTGTGTGCATTTGTGATGGGGTCAACCTATCTAGCTTGCTGTTCAACACGACATCGCAATCATGCATTCCAAAAGCTACCGTTTTTCTACTTCGCTTCTGTGTCACTTTCCTATTGGGCGCTCTAGCCCAAATCTCCTAGTTTCCTATTTCTAAGGGTTGTTTAAGACCTGGGGTCAGACCATCACCCCCTAATAGCTTAACAGGCCCGCGCACCGATTTGTGACGTCACTAGAGTAGTCCGTAGTCGCGGAGAGGAGCATTACGGCGATGTGCGAACGAACGCGTCTTTACGTACACCAACTAACCAGGTCGTGCGTTCTTTTAGAGTTTCACTGCATTTAAATAAGAACTTGTGTGTTAGTTTTCAAAAAACTCTAGAGTTAACAAGTTTGTTTAATAATCTTTTAAAATACAGAAGAAAAAGAAATTACAGCGTAAAATTTAGCGTAGCAATAATTTCGACTCTAAAGGGTAAGCAACACAGATTCGTCAACTTAATGAAAGCATCCCTGTCATCTCACTGGAAGTGATAAACCATTCCTATAATCGAAATTATAAACTGTTGTCGTAGTTTCACTTAAAGTTATAGTGTCTTTATAGTTAGCCGAACGATTCCTGTACTTGTGAACAAATCGTTCTTGTACTTGAAAGATTAATTTGAGGGTCCATTACGAAGTATCGCCGTTGTTTCAAAAGATGTCGATTTACTAATTTAAGGAATCAGATTTTTCATTCATTGCAAACTTATGACTATGAAAATTTTAGTAATGAAATAATCCCTTTAGTGAAAATGTATTTTATATGCAATCCGTGATCACTAATATATAAAAAAGGTCAAGAAAAACTGAATTTTTTTCTGTGTTTTTTAATTATTACCAAAGGCTCAATAAAACACGTTTTAACGTACATACAGTGAATTGCTGCTTGATCCACTGATTGCATCAAATAAATTAAGATTTCAAGAAAATTATGCAATTGCTACATTATTAAACGTACAATAATGACATAACAAGTTTTCCTAATTTTAGTACCATCTAGTTACGTGTTTAGACAACTTCATTTTGATAAGCAAATATAAAGTTTATAATTTTTGTCTTCCAGAGCACTATTTCAAAAAAGTTACCTTGTCAAAGTTCAACACATCTGTATTAAGTATATTAGTAGCATTAAGCAAAACTATTTGGATCCACAATATAAGCATTTCTTTTTATCTGGAAAAATACAAGTAACTTATTGGCAGAAATTTCCTGAAATTTGATTTTAAAGAAGTATTCAGGAAAACTGCCAATGTACATATAATTATGTTTGTGTAGTTCTTTGTGTATCACAAGCACAATTTGATTATGTGTCCGTTAGCTGTTCCTTGAAGAATTTCAAAGACACGTTTCTAAGAAAATCTGAAATTTGTTCCAATAATTTCTTAAA
Source organism: Macrothele yani (assembly GCA_039090855.1). Taxonomy (NCBI): domain Eukaryota; kingdom Metazoa; phylum Arthropoda; class Arachnida; order Araneae; family Macrothelidae; genus Macrothele; species Macrothele yani. The sequence continues at coordinate 102,139,357 of CM076996.1, read as the reverse complement.
GTATTTTTTCAGATAATTATTATATTTTTTGAGAACCTGACAAATGCACATGCAGTTATTGTACTGAATAAATCTAAGCGATTGTTTTGGTACTATAGGATGTATTTTAAAAGATGTACATGTTTCATTAAAAATTGATTAACTTGATGTACCATTTTCTCAGAAACTATAAAAAGCAATGGTATAAAATTTTGCACAAATGTTTTGTCATTGCTAAAGCTATTGAAAAAGATTGTTTTTTCCTTTTTTTATGATTTTGGTTTCAAAATAAATTCTATGAAGGATTGAAGAAGTATTTCCCCATACAAAAATTGACACATACCCTCACGTTTGGAAGCACACTTTCCAGTAGTTATCGGATAATATGAGATATATTAGTTCCAGTTATTATTGCTGTAGCTTGTGAAGACACAGTGCAGGAAGTCTGGAAACAGATGTCTTGATAAATGAATAAAAAGTTGATCTCTCATTTTAAGCAAATGTTTTCAAAAAAGAAAAAAAAAGAAGCAAGTATATATTTCTACTTGTATTTTAAAAATCTTGTTTATTTAGAACATAGTTTTCACAATATGTGGATTCATGTCGATCCACATACTTTTTTCTCTTAAAAATAACAATATCCAAGGCTTAAAAATACCATGCCCGAGATGCCCAGAGCATGTAAATCATTCGTCTGGGCAGGTAAATAAAACATCTAATTGCCTGTGTATGGTAACTAAATTTTAAAATAAAAAATTTTGTAATAAAATTTCCTACTACACAAGAAAAAAGACAGTCATCACATGTCGTGTTTCATGTCATTGTTAATTAATGGAAGTTGTATTATTGTTACGAAGTACCAAGGAAAGAGTCATATCACATCTTTAATTATGTTATGCTCTACGCCCAGAAATCGGAAACCTAGTTTTGCTCCAAATTTTGTTTATTATCAACAACAAGATGCATGCCTCTGATGTAACTGGTCTCTCATGTTTAGTGACAAAGGGAGAAAACTTTAACAAAAGGAACATGGCATAATCACTAAATTTCCGAAACACCAGTTTCATCATCGTACCATTTCATACCAATTTTAGCATCAGCATCTTAAAAATTGATATACACACGTTTGTGCATTGAACATTTGTAATACAGACCCTTAAAATGGAAGTGCAAACATGTTAAAACAGTTCATATTTTTAACTTAAAAAAAAATAGGGTTCTGGTTTGTTATCTTAAAAGATGCATTTTCCTGTGCATCCAGCTTTTACTACCTGGGCAAGTAAATAATTTCTTGCCCAGGTAGTACTGATATATTTCACCTAATTTTTAAGAAATTGAATGGTTCTGATAAATTCCCATCCTACCACAGATAGAGCATACACACTGCTCACACGAGAGTTCTTCAATGTGTTGGTTTGTAGAAAAATGCTTCAAAATCTCTAAACGGACATTTTAAAGGCAAACTTACTCCTGAACTATGTGTGAACTTCTGTTTTTGTGCATTCATATCTAATTTTTGCTGTCTATACTTGATTCAGTGTTTGTATTCCTTTAGTAATAAATATTAAAAATGATAATTCAATGCAATTCTCTGTCTGCAAACACAAAAGACGTATTTCACATGGCAACAAGGCCTTAGCATTTATATAAAGGACATAGGCATGTTAGATGTGTACATGACATACATATATTTCGTATAGGATATAAGTATTTTACAAGCACTTGTGCCCAGAAATAGGGACCCCAAAAAAGTTAATCTGGCACTGCCTAAACACTTAAATAACTAAGTACGAATGTATCAACATATTACTCTTGGGATCAAAAACATGTAACCCTTATTATTCTGTGTCCATAATAAAAAAAAGTTTAAAATCCCTTCCTAAATTTACATATTTTACTTTGAACTTATTCATACATTGGCAAAAACATGTTATGGGTTACTTACTATAACAACACAAGTAATCTATTCTATCCATTACAAACATAAATTTCATTTTTCAAAAATCTTTTCAGTGCTTTGACTTCCCGCTGTGAGATGCATTAGATTATAAAATTAGCCAAATTTAAATTTTCTAGTTCAAAATTTTTATTTTACGAGTAGTTTAAAATAAGGTTAACAAAAGGTTTCCACGTACCTTAGAGTTGGAAATTTTCACGCTTTATTGCTGTAATCCATTTTGAGAACCTCCCCATTAGTAGGGAATTTGAATACTTTTAATATTCCTCTATGAAAATAAATTTAGTTGACAATTTGACAACAACAACCACGCACATCCGTAGTCACCCTTACACAGAGTGAGCAAGCTCATGCATGCTCGACCACCCACCACGGACGTCAGCCTACTCTCCCCTACGTCACGCAGCTTCCGGCGTTCGGTGCGCGGGCCTGCTAAGCTATTAGGGGTGATGGTCAGACACTCCTTTCATAAAATCCTCTACATATGATCAAAAGCTACCGCACAGGTGCGGACTGGGCCGCCGTAATACCGAAAGAATTCCCGGTGGACCACCATGTTCTGACTTATGGGCTTCCACGCCTTATGCTAACTCAAGAAAAAAAGTACATACATACTTGTATTTCAGTATTCTTGTTGAAGAAAAACAAGTTATGCTAAAGCGACAAAAATTTTTTTACCGGTACCTTTGACGGCATCAGGTAAAAAATAAGTAAAAATAAATACGTGGCAAATGTTCTGTTGAGCCAAACGATAAACGACAGATTTGTACCCGGGAGATTGGTACCCTTCTGTTGCTACGGCGTTACGGGGCATATACAAATTGCATTTGTGTGGCTAACAAATTGCCGTGAATTTGTAGATCTTTTAAAGCTATGGTGTTCGGTGAAACAATAGAATTATAGTAAGACTGATTCTAATTCAGAAAAGGGGGTCTGTTACTACGACGTTATGGAGCATATACAAATTGCATGGGTAACAAAGTGCCGTAAATGTGTAGACCTTTTATAGCTAATGTGTTCGGTGAAACAATAGAATTACAATAGGACTGATTCTAATTCAGAAAAAGTGGGTAGGGTCAGGGTGGATTTCTTTTTCCCCTTTTGGGCCGGCGAATTTGAAGAGGATTGTCAGCAAATTTGAATCGGACGTGCTGATATTAATAAGGCTTGCATAACAGGTTAAAGCTTGTAGAACTGCGTTTTCACTCAGGCACAAAACAAGTAATGGACCCCAGGCCTTTCTAGCAATTGCCGAACTCATATTCTTAGCGTTTACATAACAAGGTAATCGGTAAAAAAGTCCAACGTTTACGAATCTAGGTAAAAAAGTCGGAGGAAAAAAAAGTCCAGGTAAAAAAGTTATAAACGCGGAAAAAAGTCCAGGAAAAAAAGTCCGAGGAAATAATGTCCGAGTAAAAAAAGGCCAGGAAAAAAAGTCCGAGATGGGCGTTTTGATTGTTATTATGGGCATACCAATAAGTCGATTTGACATACTGTTTGAATGTTGGGGGTGCGGGTGGGGGCGACATACTCTCATTATTTACCTAGTGTGGTGGGGTTGCCGGAAAACCGGCACACGGGAAAACTGCCGCACGTTTTTCATTGAGGGGCCGGGCACAAAGTGCTATTCCTCCGAGGAGCACTTTGAATGTGTGGCAGTTTTCCAAGTTTCCTAATTATGTGTGGCAGTTTTCCAAGGCGCCTAACGACGGGAAGGAGCTCCTTTGTTTGTCTGACTTTTCACGCCTGTTCATACTAATTTAGGGTGACTGGCCACAAAAGTTTAACTGGAGGGCTGGGGTTATAAAGATCGCCGTACATTTCTTAAAACTACAGTGTTCGACGAAACAACAGAATTACACATGACTCATGCTGTGTTCAGAAAAGGACGATAAGGTGGGATTTTTTAATAACGCTGCACTTGTGCTTAGGCACTAAATATTTACATAACATGACAAGTTTGTAATACTTTTCTTTTACTTAATTAATTCATAGGGCCTATACCTTAGCCTTTTTAACAGCTTTTAATCCGCCGACTTCATATTCATAACGTTTAAGTATCAAATAAAATCAATAGCATTGCGCTTATGCTTAGGCACTAAATATTAATTTATAAGCCATAGGCCTAGGCCTTTTTAACAGTTTTTATTCTACCAATATAATATTGACAGCGTTTACACGTCGAATCAAGCTAATAATAATGCGCCTTTACTTAGGCACGAAATATTAATTCAATGGCCTAGGCCTAGGCCCTTTTACTAGAGTTTTATTTAACCAATGTCATATTCACAACGTTTACACAGCAAATCAAGTTAATAATATTGTGCTTTTATTTAGGCACGAAATATTAATTCACAGGCCCTAAGCCTTTTAAAAGTTTTTATTCTATCAATGTCATATTCACAGCGTTTACATAGCAAATCAAGTTAATAACATTGGGCGTTTACTCAGGCACGAAATAGGCCCCAGGCCTAGGCTTTTTTATTTGTTTTTCTCCACCGATACCATATTCACAAAGTTTACACATCAAATAAAGTTAATAATATTGCGCTTTTACTTAGGCACAAAATAATAATTTATAGGCCCTAGGCCTAGCCTTTTTGACGATTTCTAATCCGTCGACTCCATATTCATGAGGTTTATTTATCAACTCAAGTTAATAGCATTGCGCTTTTACCTAGGCACTAAGTATTAATTCATATAGGCCCTAGGCATAGGCCTTTTTAATACTTTTATTCTACCAATGTCATATTTATAAAGTTTATGTACCAAGTCAGGTTAATAGCATTCGCTTTTACTTAGGCATTCACTAGGCCTAGGGCCAAGGAATTAATAACTACTGCCTAAGCAAAAGTGCAATATGATTATCTTCAGTTCATACATAAACGTTATGAATATTACATCGTTAGAATAAAAACTGTTAAAAAGGCCTATGCCAAGGGCTAACGAAACAATATTTAAAGGCTGAATATTATTAACTTGAGTTAATATGTAAACGTTATGAATATATCATCCGTAGAAAAAAACTACTGAAAAGGCTTAGGCCTATGACCTCTGAATTGATATTTAGTGCCTAAGTAAAAGCACAATACTCTTAACGTGGCCTGGTATGTAAACTTTATGAATATGACATCGGTAGAATAAAAAGTGTTTAAAAGGCCTAGGTCCAGGGTCTGTGAATTGTTATTTAGTGCCTAAGTAATAGCGCAATACTATTAACTTGACTTGGCACGTAAACTTTATGAATATTACATCGGTAGAATAAAAAGTATTAAAAAGGCCTAGGCCTAGGGCCTATGAATTCATACTTAGGCCTAAGTAAAAGCGCAATGCTATTGACTTGAGTTGATAAATAAACGTTATGAATATGGAGTCAACGTATTAAAAACCGTCAAAAAGGCCAAGGCCTAGGTCCTATAAATTAATATTTTGTGCCTAAGTAAAGCGCAATATTATTAACTTTATTTGATGTGTAAACGTTGTGAATATGACATCGGTGGAGTAAAAACAAAGAAAAAGGCCTAGGCCTAGGGCCTATAAATTAATATTTCGTGCCTAAGTAAACGCCCAATATTATTAACTTGATTTGCTCTGTAAACGCTGTGAATATGGCATTGATAGAATAAAAACTGGTAAAAGGCTTAGGGCCTGTGAATTAATATTTCGTGCCTAAGTAAAAGCGCAATATTATTAACTTGATTTGATGTGTAAACGATGTGAATATAGCATTGATAGAATAAAAACTGTTAAAAAGGCCCCGGCCTGGGAGCCTATGATTTTAATAATTCGTGCCTAAGTAAAAGCACAATGCTATTGACTTGATTTGATACGTAAACATTATGAATATGAAGTCAGCGGATTAAAAGCTGTTAAAAAGGCGAAGGTGTAGGGCATGTGAATTAATTAAGTAAAAGAAAAATATTACCAACTTGACATGTTATGTAAATATTTAGTGCCTAAGTAACAGTGCAGCGTTATTAAAAAAATCCCACATTAGGGTCCTTTTCTAAACATAGCATGGATTATGCTGTAATTCTCGCTTGGCTTACAAGAACGTTTTCTCGAAATTTGTTTGGAGTTCCCAATTCAATTCCAAATATAGGCCAAGAAACGGTAATATTTATAACCCCCTTCCCCGCACACACCCTTGAACTTTTGTGGCCAGTTGCCCTAAACTCGTATGAAACTATGAACCGACACGAAAATCCAGACAAACAAAAGAGCTCCTTCCCGTCGTTCAGACACCTTGGAAAACTGACACACATAATTCTGAAACTTGGAAAACTGCCACACATTGACAGTGTTCCTCTAAAGAACAGCAATTTGTGGCCGGCCTCTTGATGAAAACCATGTGGCAATCTTCCGGTGTGGCAGTTTTCCTGTGTGGCGGTTTACAGTGAACCGTCTGTCTGAGCTAATCTCGTCCCTGTCATTCCGGCATGCTTTCGAATTTCATCTACCCATCTCCCACGTGGTCTTTTTTCTGGGTCTTTTTGTATTCCTTGGTGCCCTGTCTAATACATCATTAGTCCATCGGTGGTCCATTTTTCTAGCAATATGTCCGGCCTATTGCCATTTCAGGGATTTCACTTTGATCATGATGTCTTCAACTTTGGTTATTTTCCTGATCCAAGAGTTCATCTTCTTATCATTCGTAGTTAGGCCAGTATTATTAATTTGACTTGATATGTAAACATTGCGCATATGACATCGATAGAATAAAACTGTTAAAAATGACTAGTCCAAAGGCCCTTGAAATAATATTTCGTGATGAAGTAAAAGCACAATCGTATTAACTTTATTTGATGTGTAAACGTTGTGAATATGACATTGGTAGAGTAAAAACTATAAAAAATGCCTAGGCCTAGGACCTATGAATTAATATTTCGTGCCTGAGTAAATACCCGATATTATTAACTTGTTATATATAATTCAAGACTACACACTTGTGATGTTCATTTAGAACGCTCCATTCGTCCTGATGATGCCGAGCCAGACGCTCTGCGAAACTATAGTCGATGTTAATAAAACATTTAACTGTGAAAAAACGTTGATAATTTATTCTAAATTATTAACTTGATCTGCTGTATAAACGTTGTGAATATGACATTGGTTAAATAAAACTCCAGTAAAAGGGCCTAGGCCTAGGCCATTGAATTAATATTTCGTGCCTAAGTAAAGGCGCATTATTATTAACTTGATTTGACGCTTAAACGCTGTCAATACTACATTGGTAGAATAAAAACTGTTAAAAAGACCTACGCCTAGGGCCTATAAATTAATATTTAGTGCCTAAGCAAAAGCGCAATGCTATTGATTTTATTTGATACGTAAACGTTATGAATATGAAGTCGGCGGATTAAAAGCTGTTAAAGGACTGAAGATAATCATATTGCACTTTTGCTTAGGCAGTAGTTATTAATTCCTTGGCCCTAAGCCTAGTGAATGCCTAAGTAAAAGCGAATGCTATTAACCTGACTTGGTACATAAACTTTATAAATATGACATCGGCAGAAAAAAGTATTAAAAAGGCCTATGCCTAGGGCCTATATGAATTAATACTTAGTGCCTAAGTAAAAGCGCAATGCTATTAACTTGAGTTGATAAATAAACCTCATGAATATGGAGTCAACGGATTAAAAATCGTCAAAATTATTATTTTGTGCCTAAGTAAAATCGCAATATTATTAACTTTATTTGATGTGTAAACTTTGTGAATATGACGTCGATGGAGTAAAAACAAATAAAAAAGCCTAGGCCTGGGGCCTATAATTTAATATTTCGTGCCTGAGTAGACGCCCAATATTATTAACTTGATTTGCTCTGTAAACGCTGTGAATATGACATTGATAGAATAAAAACTGGTAAAAGGCTTAGGGCCTGTGAATTAATATTTCGTGCCTAAATAAAAGCACAATATTATTAACTTGATTTGCTGTGTAAACGTTGTGAATATGACATTGGTTAAATAAAACTCTAGTAAAAGGGCCTAGGCCTAGGCCATTGAATTAATATTTCGTGCCTAAGTAAAGGCGCATTATTATTAGCTTGATTCGACGTGTAAACGCTGTCAATATTATATTGGTAGAATAAAAACTGTTAAAAAGGCCTAGGCCTATGGCTTATAAATTAATATTTAGTGCCTAAGCATAAGCGCAATGCTATTGATTTTATTTGATACGTAAACGATATGAATATGAAGTCGGCGGATTAAAAGCTGTTAAAAAGGCTAAGGTATAGGCCCTATGAATTAATTAAGTAAAAGAAAAGTATTACAAACCTGACATGTTATGTAAATATTTAGTGCCTAAGCACAAGTGCAGCGTTATTAAAAAATCCCACCTTATCGTCCTTTTCTGAACACAGCATGAGTCATGTGTAATTCTGTTGTTTCGTCGAACACTGTAGTTTTAAGAAATGTACGGCGATCTTTATAACCCCAGTCCTCCAGTTGAACTGTTGTGGACAGTCACCCTAAACTGGTATGAACCGGCGTGAAAATTTAGACAAACAAATGAGCTCCTTCCCGTCGTTAGGCGCCTTGGAAAACTGCCACAACATAATTATAGGAATCTTGGAAAACTGCCGCACATGCAAAGTGTTTCTCGGAGGAATAGCACATAGTGCCTGGCCCCTTAATGAAAAACGTGTGGCAGTTTTCCTGTGTGGCGGTTTTCAGGCAACCCCACCACACTAGGTAAATAATGAAAGTATGTCGCCCCCCACCCCCACCCCCAACATTCAAACAATATGTCAAATCGACTTATTGGTATGCCCATGATCACAATCAAAACGCCCATCTCGGACTTTTTTTCCTGGCCTTTTTTCCCTCGGACTTTATTTCCTCGGACTTTTTTCCCGCGTTTATCAACAGTCTCGGACTTTTTTCCCTCGGACTTTTTTACCTGGACTTTTTTTTCCTCGGACTTTTTACCTAGATTCACATAACAAATCAAGTTAATAATGTTGCTCCTTTGCTCGGTCACGAAACATTAACTGTAAGACACTAGGCCTAGGCCTTTCTAGCAATTTTCAATCCGCCGAGCTCAGATTCTGAACGTTTACATAACAAGTCAAGCTTATAGTACTGCACTTTTATTGAGGCATAAAACATTAATTCATAGGCCTTAGGCCTTAGGCCTTTCTCGCAACTTATAATCCACGCAACTCATATTCAATAGATTCACATTACAAAGCAAGTAAAGAATGTTGCTCCCTTACTTGGTGACAAAACATTAATTGCAAGGCCCTAGGCCTTTTTAACAATTTTCAATCCGCAGAGCTCATGTTTTTAACGTTTACATGACAAATCAAGTTAAAAGCATTGCTGTTTTACTCGGTCACGCAACATTAACTGGAATGTAGGACTATTTTACCGATCACCCAAAACGCTATAAGGAAGCAACGATGCTTCGATTAGCGAAAATCTTAAGATGTTCAGATTCCCAAGCTGTGTTTGCTTAGTCTCAGTTGCTTGGGTGATGTAATGGTTAGCAGACTCGAACAGAAATCGAGAGATGCGGGTTCGATTTCTGTTCCAGGCCGATGAAATTTTCAAGTTTTTTGAGAGGAATTACATGGATGACCAGTAAGTGGTACAAACAAATTCAGAAATTATATTCTGTTTACTTCGAATTTTCTACTAGCGAATACTTTTTCCACGCCAGAAGGTAAATACAGTAAAACAAAATAAAATAAAATACAAAATATGAAAAACGAGGGTCTGAAAGAAAACTGAACTCCCTTGAATTACAAAAAAAAAAAAAAAAAAAAAAAAAAAAAAAAGATATTGCATTCTCTGAATTTATTTGATTGTGGTTTAGTCGCAGGTTCCATTGTTGGTAAACTACACTACTCAAAATGTTTAGGGCAGGGACGCTTTAAGAATCTGAGGTCCGCGGAGCGTCGTGGCACGAGCCTCTCCCCTGCCGTCCTGCGCGCATTTATTATCTAAAATCTAAAAATATTGCTAGGTATATCTTTTCCTTTTCATCTCAAGAAAATACAATAAAAATTTCTTGCAGTGTAATTGAGCAATACTAGGGGTGTTCAAATGAAAAGGTACGAAACGTCATAAGAACGTAACCGTAAACATATTTGCCCATGCCGCTATGGGAGAACGTAGCGACACATCTAGGGATGCGATTGGAGTCGCCGGCGTGGATCGGAGCATGCGCGGGCGCCCGCATGCGCAGGAGAGAGCATAGGCTCTTATAAAGAGCGCCGTCCAATTGACGCGGCAGTGCGTGTGAGGACAGGATGGCGTTCACATTGCAAAATTTGACGATTGAGGAGCAGCGAGGCGTTGTCTGATTTCTGACAGCGGAAGGTGTTAAACCGGCCGCTATTCATCGCGGAGGGTGTGGTTCTGCTCCATGATAACGCGCGTTTACACGTCTCCAGGGTCACACACGCGGAACTGGCCAAGTTCCAGTTGGAGCAGCTTGACCATCCGCCCTACAGCCCGGACATGTCGCCCTGCGATTTCCATGTGTTTGGTCCCCTGAAAAAACATCTGAAAGGGAAGCGCTTCCACTCGGACGACGAACTCAAGGACGCTGGGCAGGACTGGGTCTCGTCACGGCCACACGAATTCTGGGAACAAGGAATCCTTCGGCTCGTTAATCAATAGGATCGTTGTGCTACGGCCTATGGTGTATACTTTGAATAAAGTCTTCATTTATACCCGCAGTGTCGTTTCGTACCTTTTCATTTGAGCACTCCTTGTACATTTCCATATGTAATTATTATATACTATAACGCTTACGTAAAAAGTTCGTCATATAACTAAGACGGGAAAAGAGAAAATAATTATGTTACATTAATCCCGGACCTTAAAACAGTGGAGGTTAAGTAGAAGCACGTAGCTGATATCAAAGTCGAGCGAAATTCAAGGTATTGGTGCATTTTTCTCATTTTCAGTATATCCACAATAAAATAATCAATATAAGTATTTATTCATCATCATCATCATCATTGTCAACCATTATCAATCTACTGCTGGACGAAGGTCTCCCCAAGTTACCTCCACAACGGTCTGTCTTGTGCCAGTCTCCTCCATGTCACTCCCGCATACTTTCGAATTTCATCCACCCATCTTCCATGTGGTCTTCTTCTGGGTCTTTTCCTGTCCCTTGGAATCCAATCTAAAATTTCGGCTGTCCATCGATGGTCTGTCCTTCTGGAAGTATGTCCAGCCCATTGCCATTTCAGGGATTTAACTCTGATCATGATGTCTTCCACTCTTGTCATTTTTCGGATCCACGTGTTCCTCTTCTTATCTCTCCTGGTTACACCAAGCATGCACCTCTCCATGCTGCTTTGAGTTGTCTGCAGCCTTTGTATGTCTCTTTTAGCTAAGGTCCACGTCTCTGCACCATACGTAAGCACTGGAAGGATGCATTGATCAAACACTTTTCTTTTAAGACATAATGGCATATTGCTCTTGAAAATTATGCTGTTTCTTCCAAAAGCTCTCCAGGCAAGTTTTGTACGCCGATTAATTTCTTCATCAATGTGACCCTCACTTGATATCTGCTGTCCAAGATAAACGTACGTGTCTGTTATCTCCAGCTTTTCTCCATCAATCGATAAATCTTCATTTCTTGAAAAAGCATTGAACATCACTTTTGTCTTCTGAAAGTTTATTTTTAATCCCACTTCTTTACTCTTGTCAGCAAGTTCCTGGATCGTACTCTGCAGCTCTGATGGGGTAGTTGCAAAAATGACTACGTCATCAGCAAAACGAAGGTGGGTTAGATAATCTCTATTAATCTTTATCCCCTTGTTTTCCCAGCTCAGCGACTGAAAAACACCCTCCAATGTGGCATTAAACAGCTTCGGAGATATGGTGTCACCTTGTCTCACTCTCTTTCCAATTTTTATGTGTGTTTTATTTTCAAACAGCTGAATCTTTGCACTTGCATTTTTATAGATGTTATTAATAATATTAATGTATGCATCTTCAATACCGCAGGATTTCAGAACCATTGTAACTGCTGATGGTTTCACCGAATCAAAGGCTTTTTCATAATCGATAAAAGCCATGCACAATGGAAGTTCATATTCCCTCGCTCTTTCAATTAGTTCTCTCAGTACGTGGATATGATCTATTGTGCTGTAGCCACTCCCGAATCCAGCTTGTTCTCTCGGTTGAGCCATGTCCAGTGTCACCTTCAAGCGGTGTGAAAGAACTTTAGTGAAGATTTTATAAACCACTGTATAACGAAGTAAATTTCTCCGTCATTTTTGGTCTACGCCGGGATTCGAACCCGAGTACGCTTATTCCGGAACAAGCAGCTCTACCAACTGAGCTACGCAGACATGTATTCCGATTCCTATCTGCCTTTATGTCATGTGCGTCCTGCTGGCAGGTACGTCACAACTGATATTAGGCTGATAGGTCTGTAGTTCCTGAGATCCTCAATGTCACCTTTTTTATGTAGCAAGATCATTGTAGCGTTGTTTCAATCCTCAGGAATTTTCCCTTCATTAAGGCATCGAGTGAAAATTTGGGCGAGTACTGTTTCGATTTCTCCACTTGTTTCTTGTATGATGTCTACAGTAATTTCATCTTCTCCTGGAGCTTTTCCCCGCTTCATGTTCTTGATTGCATGTGCAACTTCTGCTGGAAGGACTGGAAGGACTCTGATACTGGTACCTTTCATGATGTCTGGAGTACATGTATCATCCCTTTCATATAATTTGGAATAGAAATCTTTCACTCTTGTCAAAATTTCGCCTCTATTTCTTGTTACAGAACCATCTTCTTTTCTCAGTGCCATAATCTGTTTTTTTCCCTTACTGAGATGTCCCTTTGCTATCTTCAGGCTTTGGTTGTTTTCAATTGCTTTCCTTACTAGTTCACAGTTGAATTTCCTTACGTCTTCAGTGATACTTTTTCGTACTGTCTTGCATAGCTCTATATATTCCACTTTGGAAGTCACACCTTCTTTAGTTATCCTCATCACTCTTCTTTTTTGCATCAACATTTTGGTTTTTCCTGATAATTTGTTCACATGCAATTTGTTCTTAGACCCAGCTAATTTTGTTGCTGTTTCCATAAGAGCTTTGGTTACTTTTCTGTTAACTTCAGAAATATCCACTTCTTCCGATGTTAAGCCTTCTAAAGCAGAGAACCTGTTCTTCAGTTCCAATTTGAAGGTATTATGGTGTTTTTTAAGGTTGGTTATGTCAATACATTTTGTTTGTCTTATGAGCTTGCTACGTTCGAGTTTAGTGTTGAGGTGCATCTTACATCTCACCAATCTATGGTCACTGCCTGTGTTGAACTTGTTTAGCACACTGCAGTCTTCTATGACGAATTTTTTGTTACACATAATAAAATCAATTTCACTTGTCGTGCCATTTGGATGTCTCCATGTCCATTTCCTGTGTGGCTTTTTCTTGAAAAAGGAGTTCAAGATGAAAAACCCTTTTGCCTCTGCAAACTCTACGAGAGTATTTCCACGCTGGTTTCTGTTGCCGTGACCGAATTTACCTACTGAAGTTTCATTCTGTTGCCGTTGCCCTATTTTTGCATTGAAATCTCCCATAATTATCTTCAAGTGCTGCTTACCTTTATTATTTAGATCACGAATTTCCTCATAAAATTCTTCAATTTCTTCTTCAGCATGACTTGTGGTGGGTGCATAAGTTTGAATAATCTGAGCCTGGTATCTTCTCGAGAGTTGGATAACGAGTCGTGCAGCTCTGTCAGAGGAACTTTCAACTTCTACAACTTTATCCTTCAGTTTCTTGTTTATTATAAATCCAACACCACTAGTTCTGCCAGTATCTGTCCCACGATAGTAGAAGAGATGTCCACTTTTCAGTTCAATGAGATCTTCTCCTTTTCTCCTTACCTTACTTAGCCCGACTATGTCCCACTTGATCCTTTGTAGTTCCTCTTCCAATTCAAGAAGCCTTGAATCAGAAGATAGGGAGCGTCCGTTATATGTAGCCAAGGTCAGCATCAGATGGCAGCCTAGTCCGGTCCTCCGGGGATTCTTAGCACCCTCTGCCTTCATGTCGCATTGGCCGCTGCCTTGGCCAGGTACATTCCAGCTGCCGGAGACTGAGGGCCAAGATTTAAGTTGTGGAGTCATTTTGGAGGGGTTTGGCCATAACTCACCACGCTGGCCAAGCGGGTTGGTGAGTGTGGGATAGCATTTCCTCTAATCCCGATGGTATAGTTATACCGCTATTGGCGGTCGTCAGAGCCCCTTTAGTGGGAACAGGATGTACCACGAGAAGGCGGGGTTGACATTTGTCAAGGAGAGGCTGTGATGTTACGCATCACCTGACCTTACATCCCAAGTATTTATTATAAATAAATAAATAAATAAATTTCGAAAAATATATTAAAAAAATAAAAAACTGCTCTCAACAAAAGCATGTGAATGTCTTCAAGATGTGGCCCATCAGTGGTATGATTAATCTAGTGACCAAAACTAGAACCAAGAGGTTTTGTGGGAGGAAAATAATGTAAGGTTCAAGAATGACTTTAAACTTACGTACCGTTTTAGCTCATTTTGTTTGTTTGTTTGTTTGTTTTATTAGGTTAATGGCGCAAGAGCTGCAGCTGACCCCAGCATGCGGGTTTACTCATTTTCCATAACCGCTCGTGGGGCAATAAGCTTAGTTATGTTGAATCTTTTTTTTTTTTTTTTTTTTTTAGAAGAATGAGATCCCCGTAGGCCTACAAAAAAACTTGCACTGTGTTTAAATTTGCACTTATATCATCATCATCATCATCATTGTCAACCATTATCAATCCACTGCTGGACGAAGGTCTCCCCAAGTTTCCTCCACAACGGTCTGTCTTGTGCCAGTCTCCTCCATGTCACTCCCGCATATTTACGAATTTCATCCACCCATCTCCCATGTGGTCTTTTTCTGGGTCTTTTCCTGTCCCTTGGAATCCAATCTAAAATTTCGGCTGTCCATCTATGGTCTGTCCTTCTGGCAGTATGTCCAGCCCATTGCCATTTCAGGGATTTAACTCTGATCATGATGTCTTCCACTCGCGTCATTTTTCGGATCCACGAGTTCCTCTTCTTATCTCTCCTGGTTACACCAAGCATGCACCTCTCCATGCTGCTTTGAGTTGTCTGCAGCCTTTTTATGTCTCTTTTAGTTAAGGTCCACGTCTCTGCACCATACGTAAGCACTGGAAGGATGCATTGATCAAACACTTTTCTTTTAAGACATAATGGCATATTGCTCTTGAAAATTATGCTGTTTCTTCCAAAAGCTCTCCAGGCAAGTTTTGTACGCCAATTAATTTCTTCATCAATGTGACCCTCACTTGATATCTGCTGTCCAAGATAAACATACGTATCTGTTATCTCCAGTTTTTCTCCATCAATCGATAAATCTTCATTTCTTGTAAAAGCATTGAACATCACTTTTGTCTTCTGAAAGTTCATTTTTAATCCCACTTCTTTACTCTTGTCAGCAAGTTCCTGGATCATACTCTGCAGCTCTGATGGGGTAGTTGCAAAAATGACTACGTCATCAGCAAAACGAAGGTGGGTTAGATAATCTCCATTAATCTTTATCCCTTTGTTTTCCCAGTTCAGTGATTGAAAGACATTTTCCAATGTGGCATTAAAGAGCTTCGGAGATATGGTGTCACCTTGTCTCACTCCCTTTCCAATTTTTATGTGTGTTGTATTTTCAAACAGCCGAATCTTTGCACTTGCATTTTCATAGATGTTATTAATAATATTAATGTATGCATCTTCAATACCGCAGGATTTCAGAGCCGTGGTAACTGCTGATGGTTTCACCGAATCAAAGGCTTTTTCATAATCGATAAAAGCCATGCACAATGGAAGTTCATATTCCCTCGCTCTTTCAATTAGTTCTCTCAGTACATGGATATGATCTATTGTGCTGTAGCCACTCCTGAATCCAGCTTGTTCTCTCGGTTGAGCCATGTCCAGTGTTACCTTCAAGCGGTGTGAAAGAACTTTAGTGAAGATTTTATAAACCACTGATAGGAGGCTGATAGGTCTGTAGTTCCTGAGATCCTCAATGTCACCTTTTTTATGTAGCAGGATCATTGTAGCATTGTTCCAATCCTCAGGAATCTTCCCTTCATTAAGGCATCGAGTGAAAATTTGGGCGAGTACTGTTTCAATTTCTCCACTTGCTTCTTGTATGATGTCTATAGTAATTCCATCTTCTCCTGGAGCTTTCCCCCGCTTCATGTTCTTGATTGCATGAGCAACTTCTGCTGGGAGGACTGGAAGAACTCTGGTACCTTTCATGATGTCTGGAGTACATGTATCATCCCTTTCATATAATTTGGAGTAGAAATCTTTCATTCTTGTCAAAATTTCGCCTCTATTTCTTGTTACAGAACCATCTTCTTTTCTCAGAGCCATAATCTGTTTTCTTCCCTTACTGAGATGTCCCTTTGCTATCTTTAGGCTTTGGTTGTTTTCAATTGCTTTCCTCACTAGCTCACAGTTGAATTTCCTTACGTCTTCAGTGATACTTTTTCGTGCTGTCTTGCATAGCTCTATATATTCCACTTTGGAAGTCACATCTTCTTTAGTTGTCCTCATCTCTCTTCTTTTTTGCATCAACATTTTGGTTTTTCCTGATAATTTGTTTACATGCAACTTGTTCTTAGACCCAGCTAATTTTGTTGTTGTTTCCATAAGAGCTTTGGTTACTTTTCTGTTAACTTCCGAAATATCCACTTCTTCCGATGTTAGGCCTTCTAAAGCAGAGAATCTGTTCTTCAGTTCCAACTTGAAAGTATTATGGTGTTTTTTAAGGTTGGTTATGTCAATACATTTTGTTTGTCTTATGAGCTTGCCACGTTCCAGTTCAGTGTTGAGGTGCATCTTACATCTCACCAATCTATGGTCACTACCTGTGTTGAACTTGTTTAGCACACTGCAGTCTTCGATGACGAATTTTTTGTTACACATAATAAAATCAATTTCACTTGTCGTCCCAATTGGATGTCTCCATGTCCATTTCCTGTGTGGCTTTTTCTTGAAAAAGGAATTCAAGATGAAAAATCCTTCTGCCTCTGCAAACTCAACGAGAGTATTTCCACGCTGGTTTCTGTTGCCGTGACCGAATTTACCTACTGAAGTTTCATTCTGTTGCCGGTGCCCTATTTTTGCATTGAAATATCCCATAATTATATTCAAGTGCTGCTTACCTTTATTATTTAGATGACGAATTTCCTCATAAAATTCTTCAATTTCTTCTTCAGGATGACTTGTGGTGGGTGCATAAGTTTGAATAATCTGAGCCTGGTATCTTCTCGATAGTTGGATAACGAGTCGTGCAGCTCTGTCAGAGGAACTTTCAACTTCTACCACTTTATCCTTCAGTTTCTTGTTTATTATAAATCCAACACCACTAGTTCTGCCAGTATCTGTCCCACGATAATAGAAGAGATGTCTACTTTTCAGTTCAATGAGATCTTCTCCTTTTCTCCTTACCTCACTTAGCCCGACGATGTCCCACTTGATCCTTTGTAGTTCCTCTTCCAATTCAAGAAGCCTTGAATCAGAAGATAGGGAGCGTCCGTTGTAGGTAGCCAAGGTCAGCATCAAATGGCAGCCTAGTCCGGTCCTCCGGGGATTCTTAGCACCCTCTGCCTTCATGTCGCACTGGCCGCTGCCTTGGCCAGGTACATTCCAGCTGCCGGAGACTGAGGGCCAAGATTTAAGTTGTAGAGTCATTTTGGAGGTGTTTGGCCATAACTCACCACGCTGGCCAAGCGGGTTGGTGAGTGTGGGATAGCATTTCCTCTGATCCCGATGGTATAGTTATACCGCTATTTGCGGTCGTCAGAGCCCTTTTAGTGGGAACAGGATGCACCACGAGAAGGCGGGGTTGACATTTGTCAAGGAGAGGCTGTGATGTTACGCATCACCTGACCTTACATCACTTATATATATATATATATATATATATATACATATTCCCCTTTCTCTAGTAAATACGCTTTCTGCAGTGTGAGTCGAAGTTTGAAAATGGCGAAACGCAGATATCTTGGGCGACTCAGTCAAAACGGTGTTTGATGGAGGCCCGCCAGACTGAGCCTGAGGCCCCCGGCGAACGCCGGTACGCCCATGCAATAAAACGTCAATGGTTAGGGGAGCATGTGACTTTAGCAACATTATGCAAGCCAAACGTGGAAAACGCAAATCGTGTGTGACGTAGACAGCCGAATCATACATATCCTTATGCAAATTAGCGCCTGTAACATCAGAACACATATTAAACCACAGATTGAGGTACGAATGTTTTCCAGGAGCACTCCTACTCTTCCACATTTATCGTGACATTTCGCTTCTTGAAGTCTTCGGTTCGAACGATGTCTCAGCAGCATGTTGTACCGGAATCAACGACGTGGAGGTATATTGGCAGGCTGGAAGAAGGTGAGACACAACGGATAGTAGCAGAAGCCATTGAAGCATGAACGCCTCAATCAAATTTTACAGATGATAAATTTATATCGCTGATGTGCGAGAAGTTACGAAAACGTTTTACTGTGAGAAATCGTAATGCTACGCGGCACGTTTATTTTTTAGTAAAACGAAATCATTATATAATTCAATAGAAAACGACCTGAAGTCAGAGAATAATTGTTGTTTTGTTCAGTAACGGATACCGCGATCAAAGGACACAATTTTTTTTTTAAAATCTTGAAATTTCAGCATTCATGCTGTGGCAATGGGCCAATATGAAAGATAAAACACAATGGACTTCAAACAACATAATTTTTCGACCTAAAAACCCTTATGCATTTTATGTATACTTTGAGCGGCTCATACTTTAAATCTGGTCGTAAAAAACGACCAAACATTTTTATCTACATAATTGTGAACATTTTATATGGGTTTTTTTCTGAAATACATTATACCGTTGGCGAATCTTAAAGAGCTTCCAGTGTTGACTATAGGACCATGCTCTGAAACACAGTGAGGAAATAGGATCGATGCAATAAGGGTAACAAGGATTGGGGTACAATTTGGATGTAATTCAAGATACATGATATTAGCGCTTTAATGAATCTTTTAGACAGTGATACACGAAATTTAACCAATCTTTATTGGGAAAAAGAATAAAAACAAAAACAAAAAACAAACATTCAAGTTTACTTGTTCCAGAAAGATCTGGTACACTCTTTCAACAAAAATTAATGAAAGTAGCAAATTAATGTGAATATAGTACTTAAAAATTATATACAGTATATATGCACCTTCGTATCAGAATAATATGACCACCTATACCTAATAATGGGAATAACCACCCTTCGTCCGGATGACAGCTGCGAGACGGCGTGGCATGTGGATACAGTGAGGCCCTGGGAGGTTGCCCGAGGCACAGGTGCACATTCGGACTGCAACAGAGCACGGAAGTCTCGGAAATGACGTGGTTGTGGGTGAGAATCGAACCTGTCTAATCAAATCGCACAAGTGCTCTATGGAATTGAGGTCGGAAGATTTCGCCGGCCAAGGGAGAACGGAGACATCGCTGTCGTGTTCCTGGAGCCAATCACGCAGCTCCTTAGCGACGTGGCACGGCGCATTGTCTTGTTGGTAGGCACCATCACCGCTAGGGTAAACGTCCATCATGAAGGGATGCATGTGGTCAGCGAGGATGGACAAGTAACCATTGGTGTTCAGGGACCCATACAGTGGTACCAGCGGTTCCAGGTCATACCAGGAAAACATCCCCCATACATGTACACTTCCACCACCGGCCTGTACTTGACGGACAAGCGTGTCCGGGTGTTGGTTCTCGTGTGTCTGACGCCGTATCCGACACCGCCTGTCACTTCTGTGGAGTAGAAATCTCGATTCATGGGAGAAGGCAGCCTGTTTCCACTCATCCACTGTCCAATGATGGTAGTCCTATGCGAACTGCAGGCATCGTTGCCGACAGAGCTGGGTTAACATGGGCGCCTTGACGCAGCGTCGACTCCGGAGACCCATGCGTAACAAGGTTTGCTCTACTGTTATCGGGGACACGTACCTCGGTACTCCAGTGTTCATTTGCGTGGTCAATTTGTGACGTACTACAGGGGTGAATCACGTGACAAGACGACAAATCTGCAGTGGTACATTCTGTCAGTGTAGCTTTGTTGGAGGAGCAACTTACTCCTGAGTGAGGGGGCGCTACTTTGATCTCCGTCACGGGCAAACTTGTGTTTTCACATTGGCGCCCGAATGCAAAAATGGATTTACTGGTCGTTGGGTTCTTCAAGAAATGTGTGATGTTTGTTCCACAAATCGTATAAATTTAATGAAAATTCGTTCTTTGCTTTAAAGAAAAAAGAGTAAGAGGGAGGTGATGTGACGTACTACAGAGGGTAAAGCACGTGTCAAGACGACAAATCTGCAGCGATACATTCCGTCTGCGTAGTTTACTTGGGAGAGCAACTTACTCCGGAGTGAGGGGCCTCGGATTCGATCTCCGTAACGGACAAATTTGTGCTTTCACAAGTTGCTGCACTGTTGCGCGTCGATTGCTCTTTACCAGTCGACGGAGGCGACGTTCTCCTCTGGAGTCAATGGCCTTTGGGGCTCTGCAGTTATGATGTCACGGGGCATTCGGTGTGCCAACCGTCCATTCTTGGTACACCCTTACTACAGCACCTCGCGAACAGCCCACGAAGTCTACTGTTTCTCAGATGCTTCCACTCTTGACGCGGAAGCCGATGATCATTCCTTTTTGAACGGTCGTCAAATTACTACCTCTGCCCATTGTGTTCACGTAACGTACTGTGGCTCATCTGTCTTGGCTAGCCACTTATATCTCTGTGTGGTGCACAATGTGATACGCCTGGGCGGGTACACTGTGATTCCGGGGGTGGTCATATTATTTTGATACGACAGTGTATAGGGCAAATAGAAAACTTGCTCTCTCTAAGGCTCCATTTGCCCCACCCCCACCCTCGGCCAAAAAGTTCTGAAAGAAACACTGGGTCTTACACCCTGGCGGCAAATACTGTTTTAACGCCCCTGCATTGAAGTGTCAGTAAGTATCATTTTCGGACTGTGGACATAATTCCAAAATACGGGAAGTGTTCGAAAAAAGCAAGGTCAAGGCCAGCCACATACAACTAAAACCAAGGAAGACCGTTATCTTTTGTCAATAGTCCGTCGAAACAGACGGCAAAATGCTACTCAACTCGGGTGAAAGCTCCTTGTGTCAACAGGGCACAAGTTGTCAACAGCCCGTCGAAACAGACGGAAAAATGAAACTCATCTCCAGCGAGAGCTCTTCGTGTCAACAGGACACGGGTTGTCAACTCAAACTATTCACATCTCTTCACCAAAGAATATAAACGCTTCGCGTGAAGAAGCTCAACTCTCGTAGAGATAATGTAAAACAGGCGACAGCAGCGCCACCATGTAATGCGGCAGCAGATGCTCTGCGGGAAAGTTAACATTCAGGTGCAAAAAGCGTAGGAGACACGGGACGGGAAGCCTATTTCACGGAAAGGAAGCTAAGCTTTGATCTGCGACTGTTTCCTTCGGTCTCATTGGGTCTACTAAAGCATTTTTTTTTTTTGTTGTTGTTCTTTTCTGAGTATCCCTCCTGTCCCTTCTTTTGGTGAAACAAATATATACACTAGCAATTAATATTATTTTAAGGAAATTTTAGCAGTTTTATTCTCACTTTAAGCACCGTAGTAATACCAGGTTGCTTGGCATGAATTTCATATTTACAATATACCTTAAATGTCAAAAATGCTGAGGCTGGTTTCCCAGTAGCAGCCATAATAATAATAAAAAAAAAAAAGCAAAGACAACCGCAGTTTCCCCAAAGCTACAATTTTTTTTCTACCCTTCCGAAGTTTGTAAATTAAACGCACTGCGCTGGAGAAATTTTCTCAAGAGATCGGAAAAACATCCGTTCGTATCTGAGTAGGTTCGAACCTGGGCCGCTGGCGTGATAGCTGAGCTCTCTACCGACCGGACTAACTCGCCACGATTGAGTGTATGCTTAAAGCTGTCTGTTTGGTATGCATTGTGTAATCGAATGCTTCCCTCTTTCATTTTACAATATTACGAGGTATTTTTCATAAAAGTCAGTTTCATATAATTGATAAATTAATTTTTTCAACGTAACGATAGCTTTTTTTTTCAGCAAACGTTGTTTTAATGGTTTTCCAGGATATTTGTTTCAAACGGTTTCAAATTTGTTCTTGTTATTCATCCACTCCATTCCATGAATTGTTATTCATCGGAATGGAGTGGGTGTATTTCATGGCTGTAATATAAACGCAGATCTAGATGAGAACAACAAAACCTTTGAACAAAACGCCAACACAAACAAGCGTTTATATTCTTTGAACACAAACACGCATGCTCAGTCTTACTCAGTCTGCTCGGCATCCTGCGGCATCAGCCTGTAATGTTGGCTTCTGTGTAGTAATTCTTTGCCGCATAATATAGTGGCGCTAGTTACGTCTCGCTGAGCCTTACCTTCTTATCAGTTAGATATTCTTTGTCTTCACCAAGGTGTTCTCTATGGGATGACATCGTACGATCCGTAGAAACTGGGCTGGGAACATCTTGGTTGGGGTCACGTGTGGAGTCAAGTTCCCTTCTCTGATGAGTCAAGATTCAGTCTGGAGTCCGACAATCGACTATAGTTCTTATCTGGAAGGAAATTTGCACACGAAATAGTCTAACTTTTGTGCAAAAAACATCACATTGCGGCAGACATGGATTGATTGTTTGGAAAGGCCTAAATATTGGTCAGTGGCGGCTTTTGGGAGGAGGCAAGGGAGGCATTGCCTCCTCAGAATTTTAAGACTCTTAGTTAGAATTATTCGTTTTGTTCATTCAGTACTTTTGGGTATAGGGGAGCAAACGTTTATGCTAGTTAACTCTTTTGAATTAAATGTCGTCTATATGCGTTCATTCAGTTTTTTAAATTGACGCTTTTCGAAAACAATCGGTAGCGCGTAGTTGCGAATTGTCCTCAGCTGGCGATCTCCGTCATTGAGGCAGGAAGCAAACTGCCTCTCGTACATTTTGCGCCAAACCTGTTTACTCCCACTGAATCAGTAGATACGAAGGTACGCGGTGGAACTGCCAACACAAAGAGCGCACGCGCACCGTGGACTTACTGTGAGGCAGATGTTATCTTGCCTCATGTGAACAGCTGTTTCCCTGTATGCAGCAGCTCCGCTGTGTTAACTCCTCATTCGGACAGCTTCGAGCGTCATTACATAGCGTCTTCTTCCTAGTTGCTTTTCTTTCACACTAATGTTTGAGTAACTAATTTCATTTATGTTTTATGAAGAGTTGTTTATCAGACAATGGCCTCTGTTTCAAACATATCTAATATGGTGGATAGCTTACTGGAAAAGCCTTTCAGTAGAAGAGATTTTGAAGAAAAGAATCAAACTAAAAATGATGGTATGCATACACCTGAAATGAAAAAGATGACTTCAAAGGGCAAAACTTCAAACAGAGGTTTTAATATTGACTGGTACAGAAAAGAACAATGGCTAACTCGAAGTGAATCAACGAACAAACTATATTGTTGGCCATGTTTGCTGTTTCCTGTGAGTGGCAATGAAGTCTGGCAAGAGAAATGCTTCAATGATTTGAAAAATTTACCACGTGCTTTGTTTGGACTGGCACAAAAAGTGTAAAGATCACATTCTGGCAATTGTTAAATTACAGTTGCTAGGCAAAACAGGGATAGACTACTCTCTCAACGAAGCGAGGAGAACAAGTGACTTACGTCATAATGAAAAGGTAAAAAATAATCGTGATGTAATGAAGAAGTTGATTGATATTACAACACTACTGGCGCGGCAAGAGTTCCCATTTCGTGGACACGATTAGAGCGAAGTCTTTGAAAATAAGGGACATTACCTCGAGATGATTGATTTACTCTCCAAGAGTGACGAAACATTGAGAGTGTTTATGGAGAACAGTACAACATTTTCAGGAACTTCAAAAACAATACAGAATGATTTAATCGGATCAGTTGCTCATATAATTAGGAATGAAATCAATACAGATATTGAAAATGCCCAGTTTTTTTCTTGGCAGATTGATGAAGCGACAGACATTAGCTCCCATGCACAAGTATCAATTATAGTTCGATTCGTGAAAAAGGGAGTACCAGTAGAAAAGATTTTTGGGATTTTTTGACGTAAGTTCTGATCGGTGTGCTACTTCGCTTAAAGAATTACTGGATCGTGAGCTGGAAAGATTTAGCTACAAAGAAAAACTAGTTGCACAAACATATGATGGCGCAGCAGTGATGGCATCAGAGCTGAATGGATTGCAAGCAAAAGTGAAGTGTGATGCCCCTCAAGCATTATTTGTTCACTGCTACGCACACAGGCTGGACATAGTTTTGAGCAGAGCAGCGTCAGTGTTGAAGGAATCACGTTTTTTTTTTTTTTTTTTTGCAAATTTAAATGCAATTTGTGCATTCTTTTCCAAATCGACAAAGCGTGTTCATTTACTAGAATCTGTTGGTGGACCCAGACCACCTCGTGTATCTCAGACCAGGTGGAACTTCAAATCTCGTTTAGTGTCTACCATAGCTGACCACAGGTGCCTGCTAATTGAAGTATTTGAAAAAATTGAGGATGATTCCAACTATGATGATGAGATAATTCACGAAGCAGCAGGACTAAAACGGTGGCTCCAAGATTTTAATTTCGTTTTTCTTTTCTCACATAAAAAAATATTTGATTTAACTGAAGTTACTTTCTTTGTACTGATATCAAATAGTTCCGATGTTACATTTTGTAACAAACGAATTACTGGCTTATATGAAAAATTGTTGTACTTTCGAGATCAGAGACAGTTTGATGATCTCTATCATAACGTGTGCAGTGAGGTTGGTTCTCCAAATAAAAGATTTAAAGGAAGCAATGATATTGCAGCCACCGTGCAATACAGAAGACTGTATTATGAGGTAATAGACAATGCTACAACTCAGTTAAAATGCCGGTTTTCTAACGTTGAGAAATTAAAATTTCTTCAGCTGGTCGATGTACACTGCTTTGAAGCTCATTCTAGAATTTTTCCTGAACACTCTTTTAAAGCTCTGCTTCAAACTTATGAAAAAAAATACTTTGACAGCATCATACTGCATAGTGAGCTGCAGGTTTTGTATTCAGATAGAGATCTGTGGAACAATGCCAAAAGTATATATACAACAGAACTTCTATCTGTCATATACAATAATAATCTAGCACAGGCACTGCCAGAGCTATTTTGGCTTCTTCCCCTCGTAGTAACAATTCCTGCAACATCGGCCTCTGTGGAATGCAGTTTCTCGTGCCTGAAGAGGATAAAAAACTACAAGAGAAACTCCATTGGGCAAGAAAGCTTGTCAAGTTTATCAGTTCTGTCCATCGAGAAGGCGCTTGTGAAGAGGATGGAAGCAGAACAGACATGGTATGACTATATAATAAATCACTTCGCCAAACAGAAAGAACGAAATATAGATCTCATATTGTAACGTATACTCTATATTCACTTTCCTTTTGATTTTACTATCTCTGGTTATTTTATTTTACTATGTAAATTATCTTCTTACTGAACGAAATATTATTTCACCCGCTGAATGAGATCTGGCAATGAGTGTAAGTCATGACGTGGTGGTAGCTAGTATATAGGCGCGTTCATCGAGACTTAGAGAGAGCTTTTGTTGTTGTTATGAGAGAGCGTTGTTGTTTACGGAGAGCGTTTGTTATACGAGGAGAGATTTTGTTGTTATGAGGAGAGATTCTTCATTATTGTAAAACAAGTTGTGTGTGTGCTTTAGATGACCAAGAGTCTTATAATAAAAGAGTTATTTGTAAGTACGTCTTTCTCAATTAATAGTTTTTGTCAGATCTCTGTCTGGCTGTTAGGTTTATAACATTAGTTTATTACCATAAATAACCAGCGTTAAGACTTTATTCAAGTTCGTAATTAACTAGTAACAACAACCATTTGAATTCACTATTTTGAAGCTTAGTACAAGTATATCATTAGCTAGCTGGTAGGAAGAGCGTATTCATTATAATTAGCTTAGCGGAAAGCAAAATAAAACTAATTCATTATAATTGGCGCCCGAACTTTTCTCGAACACGAGATCTTGACGATTATTACCCATGTCTTCCTTACCTGAGACAACTTTAATTTTCCACCCCAAGGCAAGTTCCGAGGGTAATGGTGTTTTTTATGACAATTTGCAAGAAGCCTGTGGCTCTAACTTTGATATGAATGATCTACACGTACCCAGGCATTCTTCACAATTTCGTAATATACCAGCTTCCTATTACTCTGAGTCGCGGGTCGTACCTGAGGGAGTTCAATCCTCTCAGCGAAGCAGAATGCTTGCCCATTTCGTGCCGCATGCAGGAACAATTCATTTCAATGGTTTGGAGGGGTCCTTAAAGTTCCTCGAAGATCTGGAAGATCATTTTGATCTATATAATATTCCTGAAGACTGCAAAGTCCAAATCGCCGGCACTTGCTTGAGGGATACCGCTAAGACCTGGTATCGGCAGTGGAGAGTGTCGAACCCGGATTCTCATTATGAGAATTTCCGTGCAGAATTTTTGGAGGTCTTTCCTTTCGGCCTCAGTCGAGCTAGCCTTGCTCAACAGCTTTTTTCGCGTCAGCAAGGTCCCAATGATAGCCCTGTTGCATTTGCGTTGGAAACTACACGCTTATATAACCTATGGGATCCACATGCCAGTCATGTTTACATGTTGGATACCCTCGTGCAGCAGCTCGACCCATTCTTACAAGATTTTCTTGAGGTTCGACACCCTGCCACAATTCATGAATGCCTTCGCCTCATACGCACGTATGAAGAGTGACACGGCAAACATGGTTCAACTCACCATGCTCGGGCACCCCGCGAGGCTTATTACGAAAACCCTCAGCGGCATAATGGGCATAATAACTTTCAGCGCGAGCATACACAAGTGCACACCCAAGCTTCATACGTTCCACCACACAGAAGAGTGGCAAACCAACAGCGAGTTTCTGAACAAGCTTCGGGATATCGTACAAATGCACAGTATGCTCGACCCCGTTTCAATCAGCAGCATTCGGAACGTTTTCATGCTCAGGGCAATGATAATTTTTCTGGCCGTGCTGAGGGCAGACGTAAAGGATATGAAAATGTCAACAGACACGCGGAGTTCCCGACGCAGGTTTCACGCAGTTTTCCTCATCGTGAAAATTTTCCCGATACCCGGCAGGGTCGAGGTTTCAGACCGCATGATAATCCAACCAGGAATCCTTTACTCTTCCAAAGGAAGTAGACGAAGGGTCGGTCCTGCTTCCTGATACCAAACATTCTGACCCTAAAACAGTATTAGTGACTGTTCAAACTCCTCAGTTGCCTGATGTATTCTTGACAATTGAAGATATTATTGTCGAGACAAAGTTCGACACTGGTTCTGAAATATCAGCCCTAAATACAAAGTTTTGCACTGACAATTTTCCTGCAATACACGTTCAGCCTGCGACGCAGTATTTGCGAGGTGCAAATAACGAAATCTTCAGTATCACAGGAACTGTCACATTATCTCTAGGGCTGGGAAAAGCTCGTTTTACGCATTCTTTCCTGCTTATAGACGAGCTACCTGTGAAATGTTTAATGGGTATGGATTTTATTCATAAGTTTCAAATAACTTTGAATTTCGTACAACATGTGATTTCCTTTCCGGAACCTGTCGAAATGATTCCTACGGTTCCTGTAGATATAACGAGTTTGTTATTGAGTAACCAATTGAATGAGAGGCAACGAAACCAGCTTTCTCTCCTTTTACAGGAAAGCCCTGGTTTATTTTCTGATGAACCTGGTTTCACACAGGTGGTTTATCATGGTATTGACACTGATGGTTCGAAACCAATTGCGACGAAACCTTACCCTTGTGCTCCACATAAAAAACAGGAAATGCAACGTCAAATTGCTGAAATGATTAAACAGGGCATAATAAGGGAATCAACAAGTGCCTGGGCTGCTCCTGCCTTTTTGGTTCCAAAGAAACAACCCAATGAATTTCGTTTCGTGACAGATTTCCGCAAGCTCAACCAAGTCACAAAAACGATCAATTATCCACTACCTGTCATGTCGCATATTTTAAATGACCTGTCGTCAACCAAATGGATGTCAACCTTGGATTTGGCGAGTGGATATTGGCAGGTGGCAGTACATCCGGACTCTGTCGATAAAACAGGCTTTGTGACTTCTTTTGGGGCCTATGAATATTTACGTATGCCTTTTGGACTAGCTTCTGCACCTGCTACTTTCCAAAAGCTTATGGATACGGTTCTCAGACCTGTCCTGGGTCCCCATGTGCATGTATATTTGGATGATACACTGCTGGACAATTGCTAAGGACGGATGACAATAGCAACAAATAGCAACCATAAAATGGAAGGCAGGAAAATGTGGAAATTAGCATAAGTGCGGGATACAGTAAGACGTGTTGTGCGTATGCAAATTTTCGATTGCCGAACTTGTTCGTGACGTCATAGCGCTGATAAGAGATTTAAAGGATTTGACGCGTATTGACCGTTGTTGTTGAAACGCAAAGTTGAAAGGGAAAGAATCAATTGACGAACTTGCAATTTTCAGTGTGTCTTCCCGACATCACCTAGATGATTTTACGCGTGGCCGTACTATTGGAAAGATTGAAGAAGGGCGAAAAATTACAGATGTTGCCAGGGCGTTTGACGTCAGCCACAAGGTTGTTTCAAGGCTTTGGAAATCATTTCAAACAAATGGAGAGTGTAGAAAACGTCACGGGGAGGTCGTGTTTGCAGTATGACACCTGCAGAAGATCGGTATGTTGTGCTACCAACAAAAAGACACCGGCGCAGCACAGCTAGTGAGGTAGCAAATCAATTTATGGCTGCTACTGGCAAGCGGATCTCCCGAAAAAATGTCGCCAGACGTTTGCATGAAGGAGGACTATACGCCCGCCGTCCTGTTGTGTGCATCCCATTATCCAGACGTCACCGTACCGCCTATTTGCAATGGTGCCATCAACATCGCAATTGGACTGATAACGACTGGTCTGCTGTCCTCTTCTCAGATGAGAGTAGATACAGTCTGACGTCTGATTGTCTACGAGAACTGATCTGGCGTGATAGTGGTACTGCATATTGTCCAGCAAACATACAGGAAAGGGACCGATATCCGACATTTAGTGTCATGGTATGGACTGGCATCATGATCAATGGCCTTACGTCCCTCTATGTGCTTCCAACTGGGACTATGACTGGCCAACGATACATTAATGATGTTCTGCTACCTCATGTTCGCATGTTCCGTGGTGCTGTCGGTGATAGATTCATTTTCATGGAAGACAACGCAACATGTCATCGAACAGTCGCTGTCCAGGAGTGTCTCGAGAGCGAGGATATTCAACGCCTCGTATGGCCAGCACGTTCTCCAGATCTGAATCCCATTGAAAATGTGTGGGATGCTTTGGGGAGGAGTCTTGCTGGTCGCCAATGCCCTCCAATAACCAAGGACACCCTCATCCGTGCACTGACAGAGGAATGGGATAAATTACCCCAACAGCTGCTTGATAATGTTGTGCAAAGCATGACACGACGTGTGAAATCTTGCATCGCCCTCCATGGTGGCCATATCCTGTATTGAAATCTTACGCCGGAACGCCTGAGGACGGTAATTGCATTTTTTCTCGTTTACGTATTCTGCACAAAATGGCCTGTTTGTCCCTTGAACACGTTTCAAAGCCTTCTGGATTTCAGAGCACAATAAATTGTCTGTCTTGTAATGTCCTGGCATTGTGACATTATTTTATTTCACTTGGCATCCAACCACACTTACTTTTTTATGCGCTATATAGCCGGTTATGATCCGTCCTTAGCAATTGTCCAGCAGTGTATTATTATTACATCCGAGACTTTTGACGAGCACCTTTCTCTGCTCAAACAGGTGTTCCAACTCATATACAATGCTGGCTTGACGTTAAAACCTAGTAAATGCCAGATAGCGAGGGACGAGATTGTATATCTGGGGTTGAAAATCACTCCCCACGGCTTATTTACTGATAATGAAAAAATTAGGCCTATTGTTGACTTTCCTCGGCCTAAAACAGCAAAAGAACTATCACGCTTTCTGGGAATGACCGGATGGTATCAGCAGTTCGTCCCCGCTTATGCTACAATATGTGAGCCATTGTATGCTTTAAAACGTAAATACAAGAAGTTTGTCTGGACACCTGAGGCTAACGCTGCTTTTGAAACACTGAAGTCTGCATTGACTCAGCCTCCGGTGTTGGCTTTCCCGGATCATACTAAGGAATTTGATATTTATACTGACGCATCCGGAGTTGGTCTTGGTTGCGTTTTGTCACAAGCTGGGCATCCAATAGCTTTTGCGTCTCGTACTTTAGCCAAAGCTGAACGCAATTATTCAGCTACGGAACGTGAATGTCTTGCTGTTGTGTATGCGCTGAATAAATTTCAATGTTATCTTAACGAATTGACAGTTAACATAATTACGGATCATTCTGCCCTTCAGTATTTGAATTCTGCTAAGCACCTATCTCAAAGACTTATGAAGTGGGCTCTGAAGTTACAGGAGAGCAATATCAAAATTTCATATCAGCCAGGTCATAAGAATCAATTACCGGACGCATTATCTCGCGTTCCGATTAGTGGGGTCCCCACAGAAACTACTCCTGGATGTCAGCCTTTACTTCTAATAGCTGATATAACATCCAGAGAGCAGATAATGGCAGAATTAATAAATGATCCAGATTTTGGGGATATCTATAATTTTTTGCTTGCGGGTTCGCCCCTACAAAGTGATTCTTCTCTGGCTGGAAGGTCACAACATTTTGAAGTAATAGAGGGTCTTCTTTATTATACAAAATCTAGGACTACTAGGGCAGAGTTTCGCCCATGTATTCCGCGAACCCTTAGAATGGCCCTTTTAAACGAATTTCATGACAAACCTCTTGCAGGCCATTTAGGTATTCGCAAGACCCGTTGTAAATTGCGGGATGTTGCCTATTGGCCTGGCATGTACCAAAGTGTGCTCGCATACGTTCAATCATGTCACTTGTGTCAGATTAATAATTACCGTAATGTAAGACCGGCCGGTCACTTGAAATCTAGTTCAAGTTCTCATGTGTTTGATATTATTTCAATAGATTTATTGGGACCTTATCCATTATCTGTTAAAAACAAAGCTCGTTACGTGTTAGTATTAACTGATAATTTTTCTAAATGGGTTGAAGTTTTTCCCATTAAAGCCGCTACGGCAGAAGTTATTTGTAATGTATTAGTTAATGAAGTATTCTCTAGATATGGTGCACCTAATAAAGTAGTTTCGGATAATGGTCCTCAATTTATTTCTGACATTTTTGAAAGAATGTGTGCGAGACTACACATTAAACATAAATTCATTTCCCCATATCATCCCCAGAGTAATCCTGCGGAACGCGTTAACCGCACGCTAGTGAAAATGATTGCGACATTTGTAATGGATCATCATGAAAGATGGGATGACCATTTGGAGCTTTTTTCGTTCGCCCTCTGCTCGTCTGTCCACGAATCTACTAAAATTACTCCTGCAGAACTTTTTCTGGGTCGCAAAATTAAAACCCCTTTTGAAAATTTAACGGGGATTATCGACGAACTAAACCAGCGACCAACTCCGCAATCAGTACGAATCATGGCAGAAAAAGCTCGTGTTGCAATGCTAGGAGCACAAGCGGCTCAAGCAAGATATTATAATACTAGGCGTAGGGAACCAGATCTTGTCGTTGGAGATCTCACTCTCGTGGAAACGCACTTCCAGTCTTCTGTTTCGCATACTTTAGTGAAGAAATTTGCACCCAGCTACAAAGGTCCATATCGGGTGGCAAATATGTTTGAAAATAATATTGTTCTGGAAAAACCTGACAACCAATTTCAATACGTACACGTTGATCAGTGTCGCAAGTATCATGAACGAAATATCGATTTCATAATCAACCCTACTCAATCTTCTGTTCCACAGACTCAAGAGTCTATATCTCACGATCAACCGCCAGAAATTTTGGACGAACCAACAAACATTTTTGAAGAATCTCCAGTGATTTTTCCTTCACCCTCCCCTCCTCAAGACGGGTTTCCAAACACGCAACCTGATTCTCCCATGAGACCAAGGCTCGAATCGAGTTCTTCGAATACTAGTATCGTTCCTTTCCCTCCAACCATTGCCAAGACTATTGCTGCGCCGTTTCCGGATAACTCTGCACCAACGCGGGCTACTACTTCTTTGAATACCTCGTCAGAGAGTATTCCTATAGGCAAATCTAAACATCGCCCTGCACGACCACTGAATTACAGCAGCGACTCAGAGGCTTCGGACATTTCTGACTTATCAGTTATGAACACTAAATTTCATGTTACAAACCGTCCAGCACCACCAAAGGCTGGGCGCAAACGTGACTTGTCTCCCCAATCTGCTTCGCCGCAACAGCGACGAAGGCAGAAATCCTTGAATCCGCCCGGGTTTCGCCCCTGGAACCTACGCTCAGGGCGAACAGGGCCGATGCCTACTGCTACTCTCATGCCACGAGGGCGTAAGAGAAAGCAAACGATGTGGCCGGAGCCACGTCCGTCCAAGAGAATACTGGAAGGACACAACGGGCCCCAGCACAAAGGGACTTCATATCAAAAGCCTGGGGGAGCCCGTTCCTATCAGCCGCAAGGATTTCCGGACCGCCAGACTTCTGACGTTCCTGACCGTTCTTCTCAGCCGCAGGGATTTCCGGACTGCCAGACTTCTGACGTTCCTGACCGTTCTTCTCAGCCGCAGGGATTTCCGGACCGCCAGACTTCAGACGTTCCTGACCATTCTTCTCAGCCGCAGGGATTTCCGGACCCACAGCCTTCAGCCGTTTCGGACCGAAGGATTTCCGCCATTCCTGACCGTTCCCGTCAGCCGCCGGGATTTCCTGACCGACAGCAGACCGATGTTCCAGATCCATTAAAGTCCCTGAAGAGATCCAAGCCACCTGATTTTACCAGTCCGATTAGGCCTGGAAAACGTTATCGCACTAGAGTTTTTTATGCGTCCTCGAGATAAGTAAGTTCTCGTGGACAGGTTCTTTTCTCAATTTGTTGTTTTTCCTGCACGACCAGTTGGCGTGTCAGAATTTTTTTTTTCGTGTGGGCCTATGCATTCTTTTTTGTGTATATATGTGTGTTTTTTTTTATATTTCTTCTATGTCCATCTACTAATCCAATTTTTTTTATATATCTATGTGCTTAGGGGTAAAATAATAAAATTGTTACTGTTAGGCAGCTCCAGGTAATTTTCGCTGCTGATACAGTTGGTATGTATTCACCGAATAATGAGAACGTCATTTGAAATTAAAAAAGTGATTCCTGCTAGGCAGAATAAAAGGAAGGTATGCCGATGCAGGTTTGTTTTGTTCAACAATACAAGTTTCACAGACGAATACAGATTTCTTAATTTTGTCATGCCAAGTTTGATAATGTAAATACTGCTACCACCAAACAACAAAACAAAACAGAGGTCGAGAAACGTCAGTCAACGAAATGTAAGACTTACACTCCAAAATTGATAGGTTTTTCGGAAACAAAAAAAAGAAAAAAAAAAGGGGGGGGAAAAGAAAAATTAAGGGGGAGATGATGTAACGTATACTCTATATTCACTTTCCTTTTGATTTTACTATCTCTGGTTATTTTATTTTACTATGTAAATTATCTTCTTACTGAACGAAATATTATTTCACCCGCTGAATGAGATCTGGCAATGAGTGTAAGTCATGACGTGGTGGTAGCTAGTATATAGGCGCGTTCATCGAGACTTAGAGAGAGCTTTTGTTGTTGTTATGAGAGAGCGTTGTTGTTTACGGAGAGCGTTTGTTATACGAGGAGAGATTTTGTTGTTATGAGGAGAGATTCTTCATTATTGTAAAACAAGTTGTGTGTGTGCTTTAGATGACCAAGAGTCTTATAATAAAAGAGCTATTTGTAAGTACGTCTTTCTCAATTAATAGTTTTTGTCAGATCTCTGTCTGGCTGTTTGGTTTATAACATTAGTTTATTACCATAAATAACCAGCGTTAAGACTTTATTCAAGTTCGTAATTAACTAGTAACAACAACCATTTGAATTCACTATTTTGAAGCTTAGTACAAGTATATCATTAGCTAGCTGGTAGGAAGAGCGTATTCATTATAATTAGCTTAGCGGAAAGCAAAATAAAACTAATTCATTATAATATACAAGACAATATAAGCGTAAGGTAAGCTGCTTTCTCTCTTGCTGTATAGGTAAACGCTGTGTTCAGAAGTCTTCAAGACTTTTTCTTTTGGCGTCAGTGAAGGCAGAGGCGTACATGCAATAGAATTTCATTTGAGATGAAAAAGATGTATAGTTCAGTCTTGTTTTGTATCTTCTGTTGATCTCTTTAATAAAAATTTATTTCGATGCAATATACACTGACGGAAAAAAATCCCAACACCACGGAAAAATAGTTGTAGAGGAATGAAATGGCGGCAATACATTTGTATATAGGTAACATATTTAATCGATTAAGGTTTCAAGATCACAGCTTAATGTAAGCACGAGAAGAGCGATTTTAAATGTGAAATGCTGGTACATTAATGACCGGTGTAACCGCCAGAATGTTGAATGCAAGCACGCAAACGTTCATGCATTGTGTCGTACAGGTGATGGATGTCAGTTTGTGGGATGGAGTTTCATGCCTGTTGCACTTGGGCGGTCAATACAGGGACGGTTAATGCTGGTTGGGGGTGACGCTGGAGTTGTCGTCCAATGATGTCCCATACGTGCTCGATTGGTGAAAGATCCGGTGATCTAGCAGGCCACGGCAACATGTCGACACTCTGTAGAGCATGTTGGGTTACAACAGCGGTATGCGGGCGAGCGTTATCCTGTTGGAAAACACCTCCTGGAATGCTGTTCATGAATGGCAGCACAACAGGTTGAATCACCAGACCGACGTACAACTGAGCCGTCAGGGTGCGTGCGGGATAACCACGAGAGTGCTCCTGCTGTCTTAGGAAATTGCTCCCCAGACCATAACTCCAGGTGTAGGTCCAGTGTGTCTCGGCTGCAGACAGGTTGGTTGCAGGCGCTCACCTGGCCTCCTTCTAACCAACACACAGCATCACTGGCACCCAGGCAGAACCGGCTTTCATCAGAAAACACAACAGATATCCACTCCGTCCTCCAATGAGCTCTAGCTTGACACCACTGACGTCGCAAACGGCAGTGGTTTGGAGTAAGTGGAATGCACGCTACAAGGCGTCTGGCTCGGAGCTGTCCTTCAAGTAACCGATTTGTAACAGTTAGTTGTGTCACTGTGGTGGCAACTGCAGCTCGAATTGCTGCCGCAGATGCAGTACGATGCGCCACGGCCATACGCCGTATACGGCGGTCTTCCCTCTCAGTAGTGCCACGTGGCCGGCTGGAACCCGGTCTTCTTGAGGCAGTACCTTCCCTTGACCACCGCTGCCAACAATCATGCACAGTGGCTACATTCCTGCCAAGTCGTTCTGCAATATTGCGGAAAGAAAATCCACCTTCTCGTAGCCCTATTACACGACCTCGTTCAAACTCCGTGAGCTGTTGATAATGGCTTCTTTTCTTTTTCTTTTTTTTTTTTTTTTTTGATTGGAGGTTTAACGACCACCGTGAGCAACTCAATGGGCTATAAGCAGTCGCCCGTCCCTAATTTAGGGTTACTGGTTCCAGGGAAGGGAGAGAGCCAGTGCCGTAAGACAAACACAACATCCATGCCTCACCGGGATTCGAACCCGGACCCCTTCTGGACGAATGATCAGAGGCCATCGCTTAGACCACTGCGCCACCGGGGCGGCGATAATGGCTTCTTCGCCTTCTTAAAGGCATTCTTGACTAACATCAACACACTACGTCGAATCTCAACGATAACTAACGCTCACGAACGTTACAGCGCGTATTTACAGCAAACGTGCTCTGCATGTTCCAAGGGGCGGTACTAGCGCCACACGTATGCGCCGAGCGCGAAATTTGCATAGACGTCATCTTACGGATGTACTCTCACCGCCTACCAACTGTCGTTTATCTAACACAACCCCTTCTTGGTGTTGGGATTTTTTTCCGTCAGTGTATTTCATATTCAAACTGGCTTAACAGTTCCCAAATAGTCCAAGAGGGCAATTCAGATTGAAAAATATATTTAGGCAAAGGGCCGGAGCCTTGCATAAACAGGTTTTGTGTTGGTAAGTCATGTAAAACATGCGTTTCCAGTAAAATGTTTATAAATCTTTTCACGAGTCACGTTGCTTTTTTCATACTTCGCACATGAGAATGTAAATAAAAAAAAATGGCATTAAATTGGATAAATTTATCGTGAAAGAAATACGGGATACACCATATAATACAAATGCTGAAGATGACACTCCGATTTTTGGTGTAAATGTGATAAGGATGGTAAGTCAGATAATATCCGAAAACTTAAAAATTTCCTCGTCCTGGATCGGGACTCGAACCCCGCGTCTCCCAGATAGCGCCCGGGTATGCTTACCACTACACCACCCAGAACGACCAAGTTTTAAGTTTCCGATTAATTTGAATATAACCATCACAGGATTCGCTAGTCGAAGCAACCGGCATTCATGTTTAGCGAATCTGGAGGTTAAGAATCCTATTCCGTGATTGCCCGGAATAGCAGATAAATCAAGAAAGAAATACGGGATTACACCATATAATACAAATTTTGAAGATGATAATCCGATTTTTGGCGTAAATGTGACAAGGATGGTAAGTCAGATAATATCCGAAAACTTGAAAATTTTCATCGCCCTGGAGCGGGACTCGAATCCGCGTCTCCCAGATAGCGCCCGGGTATGCTAACCACTACACCACCCAGGACGATGAAAATTTTCAAGTTTTCGGATATTATCTGACTTACCATCCATGTCACATTTACGCCAAAAATCGGATTGTCATCTTCAAAATTTGAATAAATTTATTTGAATCCAGGCTGAAAAGTAATTTGCCTCCCCAGCAATTTTGGTCACGGGCCGCCACTGATATTGGTGGACGTACGGACCTGTATGTCATCCGAAACGGTAGTCTGACAGCTCAGCGATAGAGAGACGATATTCTCAGACCTAATGTCATTCTGTATATACTGCAGCCGTCGATGATTCGTTCCTTTTCGTGGAAGATAACGCTCGACATCATACAGCTCGGCTAGTGAACAACATGCTTCAAGAGGAGGAAATCGAGCGTATGGGTTGCCAGTATGCTCTACCAACAAATCCAATTGAACCTGCCCAGGACGCACTTGGAAGACGTATTGCAGCTCGGCCTGCGGTACTTCCGTTGACTCTTCGTAGACTGGAGACTGCCCTGGTTAAGGATTGGCGAAGATACCCACAAAATCTCATCAGTTCCATGCCACATAGGTGTGCAGTGGTCTTAGCCGTTCGAGTGAACCACACACCCTGCTATAGGTCAGTTACCACCTTCAAAAAGTCATTTTTCTTGTCGTGCAGATATGCGTATTGTTGTATACTTATGACTTGTCGCATGATGTGCATTAAATGATAATATAGCATAAAAATTCGCCAATGTGCTTTTACTTGCCTATATCATTGAATATTCTATACTGTATATTACATAAGGGATGTAAGGTCAGGTGATGCGTAACATCACAGCCTCTCCTTGACAAATGTCAACCCCGCCTTCTCGTGGTGCATCCTGTTCCCACTAAAGGGGCTCTGACGACCGCCAATAGCGGTATAACTATACCATCGGGATTAGAGGAAATGCTATCCCACACTCACCAACCCGCTTGGGCGTGGTGAGTTATGGCCAAACCCCTCCAAAATGACTCCACAACTTAAATCTTGGCCCTCAGTCTCCGGCAGCTGGAATGTACCTGGCCAAGGCAGCGGCCAGTGCGACATGAAGGCAGAGGGTGCTAAGAATCCCCGGAGGACCGGACTAGACTGCCATCTGATGCTGACCTTGGCTACGTATAATGGAGGCTCCCTATCTTCTGATTCAAGGCTTCTTGAATTGGAAGAGGAACTACAAAGGATCAAGTGGGACATCGTCGGGCTAAGTGAGGTAAGGAGAAAAGGAGAAGATCTCATTGAACTGAAAAGTGGACATCTCTTCTACTATCGTGGGACAGATACTGGCAGAACTAGTGGTGTTGGATTTATAATAAACAAGAAACTGAAGGATAAAGTTGTAGAAGTTGAAAGTTCCTCTGACAGAGCTGCACGACTCGTTATCCAACTCTCAAGAAGATACCAGGCTCAGATTATTCAAACTTATGCACCCACCACAAGTCACCCTGAAGAAGAAATTGAAGAATTTTATGAGGAAATTCGTCATCTATAAATAACAAAGGCAAACAGAACTTGAAGATCATTATGGGTGATTTCAATGCAAAAGTAGGGCAACAGCAGCAGAATGAAACTTCGGTTGGTAAATTCCGTTACAGGAACGGAAATCAACATGGAAATACTCTCGTAGAACTTGAAGAAGCAGAAAGGTTTTTTTTTATCATGAACTCCTTTTTCAAGAAAAAGCCACACAGGAAATGGGCATGGAGATATCCGAATGGGAAGACAAGTGAAATTGATTTTATTATGTGTAACAAAAAATTCATCATCGAAGACTGCAGTGTGCTAAACAAGTTCAACACAGGTAGTGACCATAGATTGGTGAGATGTAAGATGCACCTCAACACTAAACTCGAACGTGGCAAGCTCATAAGACAAACAAAATGTATTGACATAACCAACCTTAAAAAACACCATAATACCTTCAAGTTGGAACTGAAGAACAGATTCTCTGCTTTAGAAGGCCTAACATCGGAAAAAGTGGACATTTCTGAAGTTAACAGAAAAGTAACCAAAGCTCTTATGGAAACAGCAACAAAATTAGCTGGGTCTAAGAACAAGTTGCATGTGAACAAATTATCAGGAAAAACCAAAATGTTGATGCAAAAAAGAAGAGAGATGAGGACAACTAAAGAAGATGTGACTTCCAAAGTGGAATATATAGAGCTATGCAAGACAGTACGAAAAAGTATCACTGAAGACGTAAGGAAATTCAACTGTGAACTAGTGAGGACAGCAATTGAAAACAGCCAAAGCCTAAAGATAGCAAAGGGGCATCTCAGTAAGGGAAGAAAACAGATTATGGCACTGAGAAAAGAAGATGGTTCTGTAACAAGAAATAGAGGCGAAATTTTGACAAGAGTGACAGATTTCTATTCCAAATTATATGAAAGGGATGATACATGTACTCCAGACATCATGAAAGGTACCAGTATCAGAGTTCCTCCAGTCCTCCCAGCAGAAGTTGCACATGCAATCAAGAACATGAAGCGGGGAAAAGCTCCAGGA
The DNA here is from genome assembly GCA_039090855.1 of Macrothele yani. Lineage (NCBI taxonomy): Eukaryota > Metazoa > Arthropoda > Arachnida > Araneae > Macrothelidae > Macrothele > Macrothele yani. The sequence continues at coordinate 102,100,004 of CM076996.1, read as the reverse complement.
GAAGATAAAATTACTGTAGACATCATACAAGAAGCAAGTGGAGAAATTGAAACAGTTCTCGCCCAAATTTTCATTCGATGCCTTAATGAAGGGAAGATTCCTGAGGATTGGAACAACACTACAATGATCCTGCTACATAAAAAAGGTGACATTGAGGATCTCGAGAACTACAGACCTATCAGCCTCCTATCAGTGGTTTATAAAATCTTCACTAAAGTTCTTTCACACCGCTTGAAGGTAACACTGGACATGGCTCAACCGAGAGAACAAGCTGGATCCAGAAGTGGCTACAGCACAATAGATCATATCCACGTACTGAGAGAACTAATTGAAAGAGCAAGGGAATATGAACTTTCATTGTGCATGGCTTTTATCGATTATGAAAAAGCCTTTGATTCGGTGAAACCATCAGCAGTTACAATGGTTCTGAAATCCTGCGGTATGGAAGATGCATACATTAATATTATTAATAACATCTATAAAAATGCAAGTGCAAAGATTCAGCTGTTTGAAAATAAAACACACATAAAAATTGGAAAGAGAGTGAGACAAGGTGACACCATATCTCCGAAGCTGTTTAATGCCACATTGGAGGGTGTTTTTCAGTCGCTGAGCTGGGAAAACAAGGGGATAAAGATTAATGGAGATTATCTAACCCACCTTCGTTTTGCTGATGACGTAGTCATTTTTGCAACTACCCCATCACAGCTGCAGAGTACGATCCAGGAACTTGCTGACAAGAGTAAAGAAGTGGGATTAAAAATAAACTTTCAGAAGACAAAAGTGATGTTCAATGCTTTTTCAAGAAATGAAGATTTATCGATTGATGGAGAAAAGCTGGAGATAACAGACACGTACGTTTATCTTGGACAGCAGATATCAAGTGAGGTTCACATTGATGAAGAAATTAATCGGCGTACAAAACTTGTCTGGAGAGCTTTTGGAAGAAACAGCATAGTTTTCAAGAGCATTATGCCATTGTGTCTTAAAAGAAGAGTGTTTGATCAATGCATCCTTCCAGTGCTTACGTATGGTGCAGAGACATGGACTTTAACTAAAAGAGACATACAAAGGCTGCAGACAACTCAAAGCAGCATGGAGAGGTTCATGCTTGGTGTAACCAGGAGTGATAAGAAGAGGAACTCGTGGATCCGAAAAATGACAAGAGTGGAGGACATCATGATCAGAGTTCAATCCCAGAAATGGCAATGGGCTGGACATACTGAAGGACAGACCATCGATGGACAGCAGAAATTTTATATTGGATTCCAAGGGGCAGGAAAAGACCCAGAAAAAGACCACATGGGAGATGGGTGGATGAAATTCGAAAGTATGCAGGAGTGACATGGAGGAGACTGGCACAAGACAGACCGTTGTGGAGGAAACTTGGGGAGACCTTCGTCTAGCAGTGGATTGATAATGGTTGACAATGATGATGATGATGATGATGCTATTACATAAAAATAATATTTTACTTTCAACAACGTAGGTCGCACACATGATTTTCCTTACAATATCTTTTGCTTCCCTAATTCTTTTGAGTAGGGTATTTATTTTTTAGTTTACTCTTTTGGTCCTTTCTTTGGATCAGCGTAACAGCATCGTAGTTACTGATGTCGTGTTTTGAATCTTTCAACTCCCTTTCCTCGGATCCAATTTTGTCCACGCGTTCTCCTTTACTGGTGCTCTGAGATAGCCTCTTATTACGGTGGTAAACAGCCAAACCTCCTCCCTTAACCACTCAAATACCAAGAGCCCTCAGATTCACGCTATCAAACCCCTTTCCTCCCGCACACGCATCTTAAAACCCTCCTACTGACCTCAAAACAATAAATACGAAGAAGTTGAAAGATCTCTCTCTCCCTCTCATACAGATTTCCTTTTATCACTATTTTCTAACCCCTAGAGAAATGTATACGTAGGTAAATCAAACGGTAACTGAAATTTGGAAATTACATGGTATCCGCAACGGATAGAACCTGACGGAATACAACGCGTTCACAGTGGCTTATGGGTAGTTCAAACACACACAGCGCAACACTCTGCCGTTAGTCCAGTTGAGGCCAAGGTGAAATAAATATGGATGCTGTACTGCGGGATTGCACCAGTGTTGAACAAAGCGCCGTGGTGAGATTTCTTCGGGCAGAGGAAGTGAAACCTGCTGAAATTCATCGAAGTACGTTAGCTCAGTACGAAAGTGAAAACATCATGACTTAACGAACAGATTTTGAATGGGTAGAAAGGTTTAAAGCGGGAAGTATAAGTTCAACCGATGAAGCTCGATTTGGTTGGCCATCAACATCATGCACACCAGCCCAAATCGACAGGATGAATGTCTTAATAAGAGAAGACCGACGGATTATGTTGTCCGTTGTTGCTGCACATTTCGATATCAGTTATGGATCCGCACACGTCATAATACATGATGATTTGAGGTGCCGTAAAGTTTGCGCAAGTTGAGCACTCAAATAGCTGAGCACTGATCTGCACAAACAACAGCACGTGGAGGTTGCGACCCAATTTCTGAAACGTGATTAAAAAGATTCGAGCGTTTTCGAGCGGATTGTCACTGGCGACAAGACATAGGCTCATCACCGTGAACCGGAAAGCATGCAGTGAGAACCCCCTTTTTCTCCAGTAAAGAACAAACTCAAACGACAGCCCTCCGGCAAGAAAATCATACCGACCTTCTTCTGGAACATAAAGTGTCTTATCCTCACGCATTTTCAGGAACACGGACAAAAAGTGACCAGTGCAACCCAGCAAAACAGTCTTGCTGGGTCAGCACTATGTTGCCGCTGCCGAACCGTCAATAAAATGTCCGGGCGGCCAACAGAAGGGCCAGAAGTTCAGACCAACAGCTGGCCAACAGTTGGCACCCCATCAGTTGTCATATATGCCAGAACAGGGCGATCAGTTGTCCATCACAGACACTAGCTGCCACAAGTGGCCCTTCAGCGGCCCTGGAAGCACGTGCCAGAAGTGATGGCTAGCCTAATGTGGTCCGCTGGTTTGCCGGTAGTGGCAGTCGGCAACCACGTGACCGTAACTCATGGCTTGCAGAATCTTGTCCAACAATTTCCCAACAGTAGCCATAAAAAAAAAAAAAATCAAGGATCACCGCAGTTTCCCAAAGCTACAACTCTCACCCACGAAATTTCTGAGTTATAGCACTGCGTAGAGGAAATTTTCTCAACAGACCGTAAAAAAACGCCCGTTTAGATCTGGTTGGAAACGAACCAGGGCCGTCGGCGTGTGACGCAATCTCCCTACCGACGGGACTACTTTGCCCCTCACGCGCTTTTGCTTGAAGCGGTTTCTTACCAGCGGCATATGTAATCGAATGGTTCTCTCATTTATTTTACAATATTGCGAGGTATTTTTCATAAAAGCCAGTTTCATATACAGTAATTCATAAATTTATTTTTTCAACGGAACGATAGCTTTTTTTATCTTAAGGGAACTTCACTCATTTTCAAGGAGTGTACCAACTTAAAGTCGCTTTCCAAAGTTTTGTGCTGTCCTTGTCGTCTTGAAAGGCGATTGTTGAATTAATATATATTTACCCGGGTTCATGTCACATTCTGTTACATTTTTAACGTTGTGTCTTTCCTTTCCGTTGTCCGAAGCTACATTTGTTTTAAACAGGAAAGATATTTTATTTTACTTCTCGTTATTTTTAGGAGCGAATTCCTCACAGTCTTGTGTATTCAACAGATGGATGAGTACGTTCACATAGCGTTGTTGTTTTTTCTCTTTCAAATAATTAATAAATTTTGTACGCGTATAATTCTATTTTCTTCCCCACAACAAACGTTTTTTTAATGTTTTTCCTGGATATTTGTTTCAGGCGGTTTCAAATTATTTCTTGTTATTCACCCACTCCATTCCATGAATTGTTATTCATGGGAATGGAGTGGGTGTATTTCATGGCTGTAATCCAATATTTCATGACTTAATCTGATATCTTCGTCGACGTGGAATTTCATTAAGAATTTAATTCGCTTCTCTATACATATGGCTTTTTTTTTCTTAACATCCACTAAAATAACACGATGGCGATAGCGTCCCAGCAAAAACAGTCTTGCTGGGGCAACATAGTGATGGGCCATTGCTGGCAGCCAGCACTGCCAGCAATGGCCCATCACTATGTTGCCGCTGCCGAACCGTCAATAAAATGTCCGGGCGGCCAACAGTTCAGACCAACAGCTGGCCAACAGTTGGCACCCCATCAGTTGTCATATATGCCAGAACAGGGCCATCAGTTGTCCATCACAGACAGTAGCTGCCACAAGTTGCCCTTCAGCGGCCCTGCAAGTACGTGCCAGAAATGATGGCTAGCCTAATGTGGTCCGCTAGTGTGCCGGTAGTGGCAGCTGGCAACCACGTGACGTAACTGGTAGCTTGCCGAATCTTGTCCGCCAATTTCCAGTAGTAGCAAAAAAAAAAAAAAAAAATTCAAGGATAACCGCAGTTCCCCAAAGCTACAACTTTCTTTTTCTGTCCCTTACGAAACTTGTGAATTTTAGCACTGCGCTGAGGAGATTTTCTCAAACAGACCGGAAAAACGCCCGTTTTAATCTGAGTGGATACGAACCAGGGCCGTTTGCGTGGGAGCTGAGCTCTGTCGTCTTCAACTAACTGGTACCATGAGAGACACAGCAAGTGTTGTTTCTGCGCATGCGCAATCCTGTTGCTTCCACCTGGTGTTGGGGTTGCATCGATTGCCAGCAACGGGCTACTAGTGGCACTTGCTTGGAGGCCCACAATTCACGGCGATGCTGCAGGGCCATGAATGGCTCGCCAACTGATAGCGCTGCCACCAACGGACCGCTACCGGGCCGTGAGCGGCAGATTTCAGCCAGCAGTGACCCATCACTGCCAGCTGGTGGACTGCAGTTTCCCAGCACTTGTGTTTTTGCTGGGAACGTACTGTGCTGTGCTTAGAGAGAAACTGAAACCTGCAATTCGTAAAAAAGAAGAGGAATGCTGTCAAAATCAACCCTGTTGCACCATAACAATGCACGTCCCCATTTAGCGGTCGCAACAGCGGAGGCAGTGAACTGCGGTTTGAACGTCTTCCACATCTCACTTACAGTCCTGATCTGGAACTATGCGATCATCACGCTTTCGATCCACTTAAAGAGGCCCTACGCTGTCGCAGGTTCACCTCTGATTATGAGGTTAAGGAAGTGATGCCAGGGGCGGATTGGCGGTCGCAAAAGGGTCCGCGAAAACTTTTGCAAATGGCCCGTTCAGTTGTAGTTCTTACCGCAGAACTATTGTATCACAACTGCAAATCCCATTTTTTATTTAAGAAACAAAACAAAAAGTACAGTTGCTCTGGAAACAGTGGCAAGCAAAGTCCTTGAGGCGGGGGGAAGAGGGTGTAAAAAAAGTACACCCGTCATCTTTAAATTGAAGTGAGTATTACGGAAAAATTTTCTTCGGCCTATGCCAAGATTTTACTGCAGAAAAATTGTACTGCAATTTTTTTGTTGTGGACAATCACAGTTAGAAATTTCAAGATATTTAAATATCGTGACAAACTTCCTTAATCGACGTGGAAAAAGCGAATAACCAGGTTTAAATCACTAGTTTAGTTAGTTATGTATGTAATTCCGCTGGAGAAGCTTCTAATTTTGGACACACTCAATATTTATATTTGTTTAAAATTTTCTCTTAAGAACGCTGAAGTAAGAACATTAAAATTAAAAAAAAAATTGCTTATATAGCCTTTTCATCTTTGACAGATCGTAAAAGAATCTTGATTTTCATACCTTTCAGTTTCTAGTTATTAAATTTTCAACGAAGTGGGCTGAATTTCCAGCAAATATTTGAGAGAGAGAGAGAGAGAGAGAAAACTGCTACTACCATAATTATGTTGGAGTTGTACCAAAAATCCTTTCGCATAATCCATGATTTTAAAATTTAAATAAATGAAAAAAATACAGAACTTTTACACTATAAAATTTTCTATTTGTACAGCAATTTTTGTAATTTTTCTATTGTGGACAATCACAGTTAGAAATTTCAAGATTTTTAAATATCGTGCCAAACAGATTATTCATTTAGTGATCATATATTCGTATGTGTTTCAATTATAAAACGTGCTTTTATGTTGCGGTTATGTATTGTAAAGACACCTTACTAAATAACGTAAACAAAACATTTCATAACTTCATGTCCCAGCAAAAACAGTCTTGCCGGGCCAGCAATGACCCAGCACTATGTTGCCGCTGCCGAACCGTCAATAAAATGTCAGGGCGGCCAACAGAAGGGCCACCAGTTCAGGCCAACAGTTGTCAAATGCCACAACAAGGCCATCAGTTATCCATCACAGGCAACAGCTGCCACAAGTGGCCCTTCAGCGGCCGTGCAAGCACGTGCCATAAATGATGGCTAGCCTAATGTGGTCCGCCGCCCCGGTGGCGCAGTGGTCTAAGGCGCTGGTCTCTGATCATTCGTCCGTAAGGAGTCCGGGTTCGAATCCCGGTGAGGCATGGATGTTGTGTTTGTCTTACGGCACTGGCTCTCTCCCTTCCCTGGAACCAGTGACCCTAAATTAGGGACGGGTGACTGCTTATAGCCCATTGAGTTGCTCACGGTGGTCGTTAAACCTTCAATCAAAAAAAAAAAAAAAAAAAATGTGGTCCGCTAGTTTCCCGGCAGTGGCAGCCGGTAATCACGTGATGTAACTGATGGCTTGCCGAATCTTGTCCGCCAATTTCCCAGTAGTAGCCATAAAAAAAAAAAATAATAATCAAGGACAACCGTAGTTTCCCATAGCTACAACTTTTTTCCCCCTCCCCTCAAGCATCTGAATTACAGCACTGCACTGGGGAAATTTTCTCAACAGACCGGAAAAACGACCGTTTGCATCTGATTGGAAACGAACCAGGGCTCTGTTGGGACTGAGTGACTTGCCACTAGAGATGAGCTTACCTGTTACTTCGTGTTCACGGCGCTAACTGTGACTGCTACTCAAAAGTAACAGTGATTGGAATCACAGTTTAGGACCTGTTATTTGTTTCCCTTCAGTGAATCCGTGCATCAGTAACGACTAACGAACGAGTAAAGTAACTGATAGCAGAATCACTTAATGGAACGGTGGGTTGGCCATAATACAGCGGATCCTGGGTTATATGTTTTTTTACTTTTAAACATAAATCTGCGTTAACCCCGATATTTTGCTGTAGTTATAATGGCTTTTTCAGTTGGGTTACGCGTAATTCTTTTATGCGATTTATAGGTTAAATTTTGAATTCAGATTATCAAATATACAGTTCTTTTATACATAACATGGTGCTACAACTTTGAAAAAAATGAGACATTTATTTTTCAGCCTTGAAATGCACGAAGCAACAAAAAACACACAATTCACAAATTTCTCCAAATTCAAAAAAATTAAAACAAACAGAAAGTAGTGATATTTTACCCAGCATTAATGGTAAATCAACTAGTGAACAAAATTCTTTGAAAAGGGCCAAGTATTATAAGTAAATAATGTGTTCTAAGGGTGTTGAATATAAGACAACACATTCGGATTTACTACCTAATATTTCAAAGGTAAGAGTTCTTTCATATATTGAAAATATGAAATCATGCAGAATTTCTTACCTTGTTTTATAATGTAAAAAAACAAAAATAAAATTAAAGGTCAAAATAGACAGGCAAGAACAAAATAGAATGACAGGTAGCGAACAAAGTATTCATTAGCATAATCTAAAATTGCGAGCCCTCTTCCCCTTTTTTTTTCTTTTTGGAAGCATTTAAATTGTACAATAGTATTTAATATTTTGAAATTTCAGTCACATGTTTTTTAAGCCATTCCATAGTAAAATGTATAACTGAGATACTACTGTCTGCCACAGATTACAAAATTATGAACTTTATAATTTTCCGACAGAAGATATGGGCACAGCCCACATAAAGTTCTCTGACAGAAATTTCAGTCGGTAGTCATAATCATAATATCTATCAGATTTTGTAAAGTGGTTAATACCTGATGATTTTTGTAGGGAATGGAGGGGGGGGTCATATAAATTGTGGACAAATATAAGACTAAATTTAAGCAACTGATTACCTCCCTGTTGGGGAAATTTCTGTGAAGGTATATCTATAGCTTGCATGTGTGTGTATTATTTGGAGGGAATTGCCACACTGTCACGACCCTAAATCGGCAGTTAATAATTAACATAAGAAATGTGTTACCGAATTGTGGACTAGACCTCCATACAGAAGAATGCAGAGTCTACAGGAAACAAAGTAACTAGCATTCTAATAGTATATACAGCAGAGTTAATGTCAAAAAGCCTCCCGGTGGCGCAGTGGTCTGAGCGATGGCCTTTGATCATTCGTCCAAGAGGGGTCCGGGTTCGAATCCCAGGGAGGCATGGATGTTGTGTTTGTCTTATGGCACTGGCTCTCTCCCTTCCCTGAAACCAGTGATCCTAAATTAGGGACGGGCGACTGCTTATAGCTCATTGGGTTGCTCACAGTGGTCGTTAAACTTCCAATAAAAAAAAAACCTAGGCTTCCTCAAAAACTACACTATAGTAGATGTTGCCATTCGTGAGCTAAATTCCAGCGTAAGGTTGGACACCTACTAACCTAAGGGGTATTTAGCTCACGAATGACAACACCTACTATTGTGTAGTCTTGTGGACGGGTAGGGATGCTACCTGAAAATTCAACTGTAAGTAATATCCTTTTATTCCCAAGTAAATCCTATAATTTAGTGAAATTTGTAATACATCAAGTCTAGAAATAGCCATGACATCAAATTATTACCTGTTCATCAAGTTCAGGGGGGAACCCTGAGCTGAACTACTTTTTTGTAATTTTTGAATACAGAAAAAGAAACAAAATAAGAAACTGTGAGTACTGATATTATGATTGTAAACATCACAATAGAGTATTACAATATTTAAGCACGAAAAAAGACTGTTGTTTTTGGTATTGACTTTGAGATCAACGCGCATCTAAAAAAATGTGAAAACACAATTTACTGTAAAAACTATAATACTTATGAGTTTATTGATATAATTAAAAATGTAAACCAAGATCTACAGGATTATAGCAAGTATGGATGTCAAGGCCCTTTTTCCAAGTACCACTGTACCGGAAGCAATTGAAAACATTATTAAAAAATTAAAACAGGACAAAAATCTTAATAACACACAATTTCAAGAATCAGAAGCAGTTTTGTTATACATTTATGAAAACAATATTTTCAAATTTGAAGAGAACATTGCAAACAAAAAAATAGAGGCCTAATGGGTTCCCCTCTGTCAAATCTATTTGCAAAAGTGACTATGAGCAATATTGAGAAACAAATAATCTGTACAATGGAAGAAACTCCTTTGGTTTACTGTAGATATGTGAATGACATTTTTATTTTGTCACGAATGAGTAGTTATGAACTTGAATCATTAACTCAGCAATTTGGTAATATCTATCCAACGTTGACAATAGAACATGAGGAGGAGCATACTTTGATCTTCCTTGATGTTAAAGTTGTCAAGCAAAGAGACCAACTACAATACAGACTACATAGAAAACAGTCATTTATTCCTGTTCTGATTCCATATAATTCAACACATCCATACACACAGAAACACAATAGTATTAAAACTTTAATCAAAAGAGCAATGATTACACACTCCTCAAAAGAAGAATTCCTTACAGCCATTCCATAAAAAAGTGGACAAACAGGAAAAATAATTAAATTGTATCATATTATTATTTATGATACATCAAATTGAAGGTATGAGTACTACATAGAATTTGAATTCACAACAAAAAATGCTATATAAATCATTGTCTCCTTGCATTTCAGTCTTAAACATCCAGAACAAAAGGTAGAATTTACATTTAGTAATTAGACAATTCTAATACCAGTTCTGGAAATGTTTTGACAACTGTTTTTCACTTGCAGTTGTATTTGTTAGATGTAGCAGAGTCCAAAACACTTTGTAATAACATATTTTACACTTAAAAATAATTGAAAATTTAAAAACATTTTTTTTTAGTCAGCTGACTGTCATTTTTTAGTCTGCTGACTGAAATGACCATAAAGATAGTTTATACTAACATACCCTTTGTGTAGAAATTTCAAACTTTGTGGAAGTTTGACTGTCAGCAGTCTGAATAAGTGTAGAAAAAGTCATGTAGAAAAAATTAATTCTTGGACCTCAACTGAGGTGTGAGGTGTGTGACATTATTGAAAGTCTCACTTAGGTGTCACACTTTGGTACTGAGGTGTTGCCTGACATTGCCACAACTCTGTTTAATGAAAAAGAAAAGACTTCACGCTGTATATCAGATAGCACAAAGAAAAAAAAAAAAAGATTTTTATGCCATAATGATATATTGTAAGTAGACAGGTACCAGGAAATGTGTGAAATCAATAAAGGACTCACTATCAAGGAGGCACAATTTAATACAAAAAAGACACATGCTGATGACTATAAGTGATGCTTTCACACAGTTCAAAAATGAAAATTAGAACATTTTAATTAAAAAACTAAGTTTTACGACCTGTGTCCTGGATATGTGACATTAATTTTGTAAACACCACGGAATTATGTGCTTGCAAATATCATGCAAATTTACATTTTTTTATACAATCCTTGGCCAGCAAAATTCCAATTCCCCAAAGTTTCCTTCAAATGAAATAGAACTGATGAGTGTTTTGTGCTGCAGCATTCAAAATGAGAACTGCATAATTGGATTTTGCACAGACTGTAAAAGTGATGTTTGCATGTGTGTTGAAGAGATACATATAGACACATTTGTAACATGGAAAGATATAGATGGTTTCAAAAAAGTGGTTGAGATTGATGGTTCTGTTTGAAGAACTGTGCTTCATAATCAGTTACATTATTATAAAATTCATTCTTTTGTAAGAACAGTTCAGTCACCAAATGAAGGTCTGCTCCAAATTGATTTTTTTTAAAATTACAGTACTATCTCCCAAGATGAAATCCAGAGTGGACACTGGAGGCACCAGCAAATAACTACTGTATATTTACCAGTTGTGCATGAAATATTAAGCATACTGTAGCTGTAATAAGTGATGAGCTCAACCATTACAAAAATGCTGTGTGGGCCTTCTTAAAAATTGCTATAGCTACATTAAAGGCCAAATTTCCAGAAATAGAAAAGTTAACAATTTTTTCTGGTGGAAGTGCAGCTCAATTTAAAAACCAATTCACTCAGTAAAATCTTTATTTGAAGCAGGACTTTGATGTCGCTGAAGAGTGGAACACTGAAACGCAAAGTAGAGACAGTGAAATCTAAGGTGATGATTGTCAATTCTGCAGGATTTTTTCTAATGTGTAAATAAATACATTATATGAGTTTATTCTTTTCAGAAAAAAAAACAAAAAAAAACTAACCGTCGATTCCTATGGGTTTCATCTAGTCTCTTTTTATCTAACCATTTCTTCATTATCAAGCAATGACGATAAATTAAACTACGATTGGACGAAAATTCCCATTTTCATCTGACTTATTTCCACAAAGAGCAATGCCTTGCCTGGCCAATGTTCTGGCAACATCAAATAAAATATTTAAAACTTTAGTATTAAATTCTTTATCATGTTCTTCTTGAAAATTACACTAGCCTTTTTATTTTTGCCTAAAAGAATATCGACGTGTTTATCTTTTTGCGAAAAATGGCAACAATCCACTAGTGCAGCTTTGTGAGCTTTAAAAGAGAAATGCTGGGATAATTTTCCTAATTTATATTTACCCACACTCTTCATTTTGTGTCATTGCCTTACACCTGTTTCATTCCAAGTACAATCTAATTTCTCCCTGTCTGGACCTTCAAGGAAAAGAAAACAAACTCAAAGCTATAAGCAGTATTTTTAACAATGCTTTACTCTATATCAGGATATTGTTTATACCAGGAAGGAGAGAAGCGTCTCGAATTATCTGAGGGCATCTGCTGCCTCAGGAAACCTGTCGGGGTGAGGGCGGATACCAAAATTGTAAAAAATAAAGAATTTTTCGTCCGATCGGGAGATTTTTGACTTTTACAAGCTACAAATAGACATTATCTGAGGGCATGTGCCTACTCAGCAAACCTGTCGGGGTTGGGGGTGGGGGTTAATACCAAAAGTGTAAAATATGAAAAATTCCTCGTCTGATTGGGAGATTTTCAGCATTTACCAGCTACAACTCAGCAAACTATCTGAGGTGTACCTACTCAGGATACCTGTGTGTGTGTGTGTGGGGGGGGGGTTATATAAACAGTGTATAATATGGCGCATGCGCTCAGATAATGTGTCGTGTTGTAGCTGGTAAATGCTGAAAATCTCCCGATCAGACCATAAATTCTTCATATTTTACTATTTTACACTTTTGGTTTTACCTCCCCCCCCCCCCCCCCCGACAGGTTTCGAGAGTAGGCACATGCCCTCAGATAATGGGTCGAGTTGTAGCTTATAAATGCTGAAAATCTCCCGATCGGACGAAAATTTTTTTATATTTTGTAATTTTGGTATTACCCCCCCCCGCCCCGACAGGTTTCCAGAGTAGGCACATGCGCTCAGATAATAGGTCGAGTTGTAGCTTATAAATGCTGAAAATCTCCCGATCGGACGAGAATTTTTTTATATTTTGTAATTTTGGTATTACCCCCCCGCCCCGACAGGTTTCCAGAGTAGGCACATGCGCTCAGATAATAGGTAGAGTTGTAGCTTATAAATGCTGAAAATCTCCCGATCGGACGAGAATTTTTTTATATTTTACAATTTTGGTATTACCCCCCCCCCCCCCCCGCCCCGACAGGTTTCCAGAGTAGGCACATGCGCTCAGATAATGGGTCGAGTTGTAGCTTGTAAATGCTGAAAATCTCCCGATCGGGCGAGAATTTTTTTTTATATTTTACAATTTTGGTATGTCACCCCCCCCCCACACACACACACACCCCCGATAGGTTTCCAGAGCAGGCATATGTGTTTAGATAATGTGTCGACGAGTTGTAGCTTGTAAATGCTGAAAATTTCCCGATCGGACGAGATTTTTTTTTTATATTTTCCACTTTTGGTATACCCCCCCCCCTCCCCGACAGTTTTGTTGCTGAGTAGTCACATGCGCTCTGATAATTGTCAGACTTGTAGTTTGAAAACCCTAAAATATTTTGTTGAGATGCAGATCAAACATTTGTTGTAAAGAATTACATTAATTATCGCAATTAAGAAAAGACGAAATTACGGAAGCTTTATATGACTTAGATTACCAACCTCTGTTGTGGGGTCGTGGCCACGAGGCGGTCAAAAACGTAATTTTTATACGGCCCCTTAAAATGTTTGTGGCCAGTTCTCCTACACCCAGGCCGCGGGTGGCCTAGTGGGCAACGTTCGTGACTGCCACGGAAAGGACCTCAGGTTCGGCAGGTACGAACGCTCGATCCACTAAATATCCGCCGTGCGTCGGATGGGCACGTTAAGCCGTCGGATCCCGGGTACTGGCCCCCGGTAATAAATAAGGGCGTCTTCCTCCCCCTTTCTACTTATCTTCGGTGTCGCTTTTCTATCGGGCACTCTAGCCCAAATCTCCTACTTCTAAGGGTTGTTTAAAAGACCTGGGGTCAGACACTCCCTTCATAAAATCCTCTACTGAAGATCTGATCTGAGATCCTACACCCAACTTGAGTTAACATGGAATTGTTATGAATGTGACATTGATAGAACAAAAGCTGTTAAAAATGTCTAGGCCTCTGGCCTGTGAAATAACATTTAGTGCCAAAGTAAAAGCGCAATGCTACTAACTTTATTTGAATCATAAACGTTGCGAATATGACATTGATTGAGTAAAAACTATTTAAAAAGCCTAGGCATAGGGTAATGAATGAATATTTCGTGCCAGAGTAAAAGCGGAATATTATTAACTTCACTTGATAAGTAATAGTTGTGAATACGACATTAATTTAATAAAAACTATTAAAAAGGCCACGGCCTAGGCCTAGGGAACGTGAGAAAGTTTTTAGTGAAAAATTAAAGGCGGGATATTATTAACTTGAGTTGATACCTAATTGTTATGAATGTGGCATCGATAGAACAAAAACTGTTAAAAAGGCATAGGTCCTGTGAAATAATGTTTAGTGCTTAAGTAAAAGCGCAATATTATTACCTTGAGTTGATACGTAAACTTTATGAAATAACATCGGTAGAAGAAAGACTGTCAAAAGGTCCTACGAATGAGGCATAGTAATTTAGTGCCTAATTAAGTAAGAGAGAAATATTAATAACTTGAAATGTTATGTAAATATTTAGTACCTAAGTAAAAGTGCAGCGTTATAAAAAAATCCCTGTTTGTCGTCTTTTTCCGAACATAGTATGAGTTCTGATGTAATTGCTTTGTTTCGTTGAAACCTAAGAAATGTGTTATGTAATCATGAATATGATGTAATCCATATTCATGATTATGTGCTATACAATCCCGATCCAGGACGACGAAATTTTCAAGTTTTCGGATATTATCCTTCTCATATTTACACCAAAAAACGGATTTTCATCTTCAAAATTTGTGCTTTGTAATTTTTTTAAAATTCAATTGTAATTGTCGTTTGTCTTCTGGGAACGTTATATCCATTCAATTCCCCTCACAGCGCCAAGGAACTGCAATTTTTGTACGGCCCCTAAAGATTTGTGCCCAAAAGTCCGTTATGTCCTAAACTTGTTTTAAACTTTTATAGGTAATTCTGCGCGAATTCTGATATTTTGCTGTAGTTTTTACGGCTTTTTCAGTTGAATTATGCGTAATTCTTTTATACGTTTTTCGCGGTTAGTTAAATTTTGGATTCAGATTATCTAAAACACACTGTTCTTTTGTACCTAACATGGTATGTTACAACTTTAAAAGAAACGAGGCAGCATTTTTTTTTCAGCCTTGAAATGGATGAAGCTACTAAAGATTTACTAAGTAACGTTCACAATTCACTATTTTCTCCGAATTCAAAAAATTTTAACCCCACTCACTGCGAGACCGATGAGCTCAGAAACAACGCTGTGAAAAAATCACAAATAGCAGGCAGCTGCCAAATCGCAACAGCAGATAACGAGTAACAGCTACAGGAGCAGAATTCACTCGGTAACAGTTAAGACGGAGCTGTGAAAAATCACGAAGAGCATGATGGGTAGCAATGACAGAGTGAGGAACGCTTATTGGACGATCACTGTTACTCACGGTTTTCAGTAGCAGGCGCTACCTGTGACTTTTCAGTAACCGTGATCAAATCACAGGTAGTGAAATAACGCTCATCTCTACTTGCCACACACGAGCTCTGCTTGAACCTGTCTCTTTCCTCTAGAATGTGTAATCGAATGTTTCTGTCTTTAATTTTACAATATTGCGAGGTATTTTTCATAAATGTCAGTTTCATATAATTCATACATTTATTTTTGCAACGTAACGACAGTTTTTTTTTTTTTTTTTTACCTTAAGGGAATTTCACTCATTTTCAAGGCGTGCACCAAATTAAAGGCGCTTTCCAAAGTTTTGTGCTGTCCTTGTCGTCTTGAAAGACGATTGTTGAATTAATATATTTACCCGTTCATGTCACATTCTGTTACATTTTTAACGTTGTAAGATATTTTATTTTACTTCTCGTTATCTTTAGAAGCGAATTCCTCCAGTCTTGTGTATTCAACCCATGGATGAGTACATTATATCCACATAGAGTTGCCTTTTTTTTTTTTTTTTATATATATTCTTCTTTTAAATAATTGATAAATTTTGTACGCATATAATTCTTTTGTTATCCAACAAACGCTTTTTTAATTGTTTTCCAGGACTGTGGTTTCAAATTATTTCTTGTTATTCAGGGGAATGGAGTGGATGTATTTCACGGCTGTAATCTAGTATTTCATGGCTTAATCTGATATCTTCGTCGACTTGGCATTTCATTAAGAAATTAATTCGCCTCTTTACATATGGCTTTTTTTTCTTAACATCCACTAAAGTAACACGATGGCGAAAGCGTCGTCTTCAACTAACTGGTACCACGAGATTCACAGCACGTGTTGATTCTGCGCAGTCCCATTGCTTCCACCTGGTGTTGGGGGTTTCATGGGTTGCCAGCTGTGGGCCTCTAGTGGCATTTGCGTGATGGCCCGCAATTCACGGCGATGCTGCAGGGCCATAAATGGCTCGCCAACTGATGGCGCTGCCACCAACGGATCGCTACCTGGCCGTGAGCAGGGGCGGATTTCCAACTAGGCTCACTAGGCGCGCACCTAGGGCCCCACAGCTTGAGGGCCCCCGAAAACGTATAATTCGATTTCCAGTTTTGTTTTGGTTTTCACGGACCGAAGGTTCTAACACAGATGGGAAAAAAATAGTGAAATTTTCAATGGGCAAAATTTATACAGAACACAAAAAGTAGTGAAATTTTAGGTGGGCAAAATTTTAATGAATGTTAATGTCCTACCATTTGCAAAAATAATGTTTTAAAAATCTGTGAAAACCAAATTCTTTGGACTTGGCGCCTCTAGCAGGAAATTAAGGAACTAATTCGGAAATTTAAATATTTGAGAAGGAATAGCTAAGCTTAACCTAGACACAGAAATATTTTATTCCTCTGAGTTGAACAGTTTCTTCACAACAGAAGTTTAATTTTTTGAATTTTTGACTTTGACAGGCCTTAGCGGTAAATTCGTGAAGTATATGGATATTTAAAGTTCCAAACTTAATGTCCTTTAAATTCTTATTAGCCACAAAATTAATTTTTTAAATATCTCTAAAAACAAAAAATTACATGTGCACGGACAGACAAAATGATTACACTAGCATTGTTTCTTACAAAGCGTTCTAATAATGGGAAAATAAAATGGCATTTTAAAAAAGCGTAAAAATCTTTTTCTTGACCCCCCCCCCCTCTTTTTTTTTCTTTTTTTGTTAATCTGATAGATGATAAAAAGTTCAGCGGCCCCTGAACTTTTTAGCGCCTAGGGCCCCAAAAGATATAAAGTCGTCTCTGGCCGTGAGCGGCAGATTTCAGCAAGCAGTGACCCATCACTGCCAGCAGGTGGCCAGCAGTTTCCCAACACTTGTGTTTTTGCTAGGGGTCAAATGATATTTCCGTAAATGCCTTCATTTGTAGCTTTTGTCAGTTATCACAAGGAGCGTAGCGTAGGCTTCGTAGGTAGAACATTTCGGGGGAAAGGGATCTATATGAACACCCCTGCAAATAATCTTACAGTTATTTCAAAATAAGTTCTTGATATTATTAGCTTTCACTCTGAATTCCTGTGTGTTCTGCGACTTTATCAAACATGGGTGAGTATTTTCACTTCTTTAACAAAAGTAGTGAATTTTTTTCCCTGTTCAGCCCCCACCCCAATGCTGTTAACATACGTAAATTGTTGTGCCTCCCGAATGCTGTTAACATACGTAGATTGTTGTGCCTCCCGATTTTTCCTGATGCCGGGCCCCTCGAAGCATTTCAGGATGAAATGAATGGTCAAAGAAACTATAGAAATAGATAGACATCCCTTCTACACTCCGCAGCTGAGAAAGACATCGGTTAATTGCACGGGGAGGAAGGAGTGGAAGTTTGGAAGAAAAGGTTTTTTAACAGATTAATAATAGTTTTCCGGCTATGATTAATCTGTTTAGGCATTAACCTACTGTATGTTGCGGGAGGGCGGGGATGTGCAAGACGTTCTACATATACTCCCCCCCCCCCCATCTTGGGGAATAAATAGAACATATTGCACCCACCCCCGCTCTCCCGCAACATACAGTACATACATTCTCGTTCCTCAGCTACTAAGTTAACCTAGAAGTTCGCAAACACACATGGCCCATCTATTGTAGTCAGGATTCTAGCAGTTGAACATCAAACAAAGGTCTTCACTCTTTCCACGTTTATAAGTGAGTCACGGAAAAATTCTCATTGGCCGCCACCGGGAATCGAACCCAGGGCCTTCCAGTTACGTTCCGGATATGCCTCCACTACACCACAGCAGACTCTAATTCCTCCACACTCATATACACTAACTGCCAAGCCAATTTGGCAGGTTGATTGTTGGAGCCCCGCACAATGCTGGGGATTCACCAAAGATGGTAAGCAGCAACTGAAGAAATAATTAGAAGGCGAATGAATAATTAATACAGACATTTGACGTGGACCAGGAACATCAAACAAAGGTCTTCGCTCTTTCTATGTTTATAAGTGAGTCACGGATAAATTCTCATTGGCCGCCACCGGGAATCGTACCCAGCGTCTCCCGGTTACGCGCTGGATATGCTTCCACTACACCACAGCAGCCTCGAATTCCTCCAGACTCACACACGCTAACTGTCAAGCCAATTTGGCAGGTTGCTTCTTGGAGTCCCGCACAATGCTGGGGATTCACCAAAGATGGTAAGCAGAAACTGAAGAAATAATTAGAAGGCGAATGAATAATTCCTGGTCCACGTCAAATGTCTGTGTTAATTATTCTAGCAGTTGCCTGGTGAGGGGATTTTTTTCCCTAATTCAAAATAGTCCCCCCCCCCACCCTGCTTGTTATAATTACATTATGTGTATTTTCGTTTATAAAAAAAAAGTGTTGTGGTTCTGTTGTGTGTTTGAAACAACTGAACTGAAAACATTTTTAAGAAAGTAAGAAAGAAAGAGACAAAACATACGGAAGGGGCCCCACCAAGAAATGTCCCAGTGGGCCAATCCGCCCCTGCGTGGTGCAGACCTGGATTTGACAGCAGCCAAAAAGTTTCTTCTCCCAAGGAATGAAGAATCTAGTTGGAAGATCAAAGAAGTGCATCGACCTGTGGAGAAGTGAGATAACCGTTAAGTTCATTTGCTCACAATTATCGCTATTAAAGGGTATGTGGTCTTAACTTTCTGATTATTTCTCGTATTCAGCTCTTCCCTCGACATTACTTGCAGGCAATTAACTACATAGAAGTTTCATAACAGCAGCTTTGCATCTCATAGTCACTTGAGTTATACCCTTCTGTGCAACTACGCATCCATCTTCCATCTCCGCCTCTGCTCCCCCCCCCCTCCCGTCTATCTTTTTTTTTTCCGGGGGTTGGGTGGGTGGAATGGTCACGTTCTTCGATATTTCTGTTCCCACAGATTCAGCCCGAGAAGGTTTTTTCAGTAGTTCATCGTTCGTAATGTCGTACCCCGTAACATTTCGATTCCCCTTTTAAAAAAAAAAATCAATACACGAATAAACAAGCAGGGCCGGATGGAGCTTTTGCGGGGCCTGGGGAGAAATTTCATTGGAGAGGGGGGGGCAGAGAAAATTCTCATTGCCTAGGAAATGAATCTCATATTTTAATAAAGTTGTTGCGTGATAAATGCCGTTAAAGAACACACGCGATGTGAAAACACAAATTTGCCGGTGGCGTCGATTGAATCAGCCTCCTTCTGCTCCAGATCCGAATTCTTTCCCAATTAAACTACACCGACGGAATTTATCGATCTGCAGTACGTCATAACGAAATCTATCATAAAGATAAAATGAATATCTTAAAGAAGAATTTGCTTTAAGCTTAAGGAAAAGACCATAATATGGATTGAAAGTTCAGAGAGAGAGAGACAGGCAGACAGAGATGATTATCTCAAAGAAGTATTTGCTTTAAGTTTAAGAAACGACCACAATATGGATTGATAGTTCAGAGAGAGAGACAGGCAGACAGACAGACAGACAGACAAAGAGAGAGAGAGAGAGATGATTATCTCAAAGAAGTATTTGCTTTAAGCTTAAGAAAAGACCATAATGTGGATTGGACAGACAGCCTCAGACAGACAGACAGACACAGAGAGAAATGATTATCTCAAAGAAGTATTTGCTTTAAGCTTAAGAAAAGACTATAATGTGGATTGGAAGTTCAGAGAGAGAGAGAGAGACAGACAGACAGACAGAGAAAGATGTTAATATTAAAGAAGTATTTGCTTTGCGCTTAAGGAAAGACCATAATATGGATTGAAAGTTCCGAGAGAGAGAGAGAGAGACAGAGAGAGAGAGAGACAGAGAGAGAGAGAGACAGACAGACAGAGAGAGAGAGAGACAGACAGACAGACAGACAGAGATGTTAATATCAAAGAAGTATTTACTTTACGCTTAAGGAAAGACCATAATATGGATTGAAAGTTCCGAGAGAGAGAGAGAGAGAGAGAGAGACAGACAGAGAGAGAGACAGACAGACAGACAGACATGTTAATATCAAAGAAGTATTTGCTTTACGCTTAAGGAAAGACCATAATATGGATTGAAAGTTCCGAGAGAGAGAGAGAGAGAGACAGACAGACAGACAGAGATGTTAATATCAAAGAAGTATTTGCTTTACGCTTAAGGAAAGACCATAATATGGATTGAAAGTTCCGAGAGAGAGAGAGAGAGTAAAAACTGTAAAATCTAGGATTTTCTTTTTCTTTCCGGGGAGATGGGGTTGAGGTTGTATTGTGACTCTTATAAAAACTTCCTCACAAAATGGAAAAAAGATACCTACGAAACGAAAATTTTGGGGTTGCGGATATTTTTGTGTGTGAAATAACAAAGTTCCCTCTAAGAAAAATTCGTATCGATAGTTTTCCCCCTAGTGCATGTTTTAATGACTGATTTTTAATGAAAGTTGAGTGACAGACAAATTAGTGACTTTTCAAACTTTTTTATGCGCTCATATACGAAAATTGCTTTTTTTTTTTTTTTCTAGTAATATTTTTAAGGTCTCTGAATAAACCGAAAGCAACTTTGGTACTGTTCTTCTTATTTCTTTAAATTTAAGTACCTGATTTGCACGCAAATTTTAAATTATATAAAACTAATGGCCACCAAACGATGACATTTAATTTGCTATTTCATGAATGCGGAAAATATTAAGGTGGTTACAATAATAACTAGAAATCTGCAAATCTTAGTATTTGTACAGCAGCGAAGAGCGATAACCTATTTCAAAAGTAAGTGTGTGTGGGGGGGGGGCTGGAATGGAAAGAAAACTAAAAAAATGTCCTCTTACGGGCCTCACACCCCAAAACTTACACACACACGCACCACGCACGCACACTCAAGTAATAACTTTAAAAAAATTCCATTGAGAATGATTTTTTCCCTAAACATCGGGGGACCGTCAAGGCGCGGGGCCCGGGGCTGACGCCCCGGTTGCCCCTGTAGTCTAGCCGGCCCTGTAAATAAGGTATGTATTCTTGTAATGGAATACAAGAGTAATTTTTACATACCACCAAAAATAAAAGTCCAGAGAATTTACAACGTCCATCTTCCAGGAGTTCTTACTTGCTTTTCGGGGGGGGGGGGGTGAGCACCCTGCTAGCTACGGCCTTATCTCTTTTTTTCATTTTTCTCTCTCTGATTCTCACCTGTGTACTTACAGGAAAAAATCCAAGGGATTATTCATTATGGGAATACCATAAAAAGTTCTCATTTTTTAAGTCTTCCGATGTGAAATATTTTATTTTTTGTTAAATTGCTTTGACACTTCATGTTTGGAAATTTCAATAATCACTGACTGTATAATTTGTTGAAGTAAATTTCTGAGCAATCATATTTGTTGAAAGAATATGCTCTGCAATTATTAAAACTTTAGTGTACTTTTAGTTTCTTTTCTAGGAGGAAAGCAAAGAGTTTTTGTTTTCTTTTTGCTCTCAGTAGGTGTTTCAAATACCCTTTTAATTTCATGACGAAACTTAACAAATTGATATGGATATATACATATTTTTTTAATGGCAGGAGACAATTCTTTGAATTTTAAAATGAGATCTTAATGTATTCGAGGTCACATACACACAATTATTGGGTTTGTCAATGTGTAAATTTATTTATTGTTGATTTTTACAACTTATTAAATAAAGTATTTTAATGTTTCTTATCGATATTCCTGCTCATTATGTACTAACAAAAATATGAATATTTCTTCAGGAGATATTTTTCTAAGGAGCTAAATGCTTCAAATCCTAATTTTTCTGCATCAGATTTTTTTTTTTTTTTGCATCAGGTAAGTTCTGATTAATGGAAGCATTGTGGGTGCTCAGAAACATTATGCAAGGCAAAATATTACGAAAACATTGGATAGAAAAATTGAAGAGCCAATTCCACTTAGTAGTTCTAATTCTGACTATTATATAGCTCTAATTATTGTACTATTCTCTTTTACGTGCGATATTTCAAAGTAACTTGTACAGAAAACTAGCGGGTAATGCTTACCTTGGCATTCCTTTCTAGCGACGGGGACATTTCACGCACGTGTTTTCCTCGGAAAACACGTGCGTGAAATGTCCCCGTCGCTAGAAAGGAATGCCAAGGTAAGCATTAACACGTGCGTGAAATGTCCCCGTCGCTAGAAAGGAATGCCAAGGTAAGCATTACCCGCTAGTTTTCTGTACAAGTTAAATTGAAGAGCTTTACAAAATCTGTGAAAAGCAATTAAATTTATTGTCATTTTTAAACAAATTACGTTAATATGCAAATAGTGATGCAATCTGCGTATTATCGTATCACTAGTCTACGTCATTGTCACCTAATAAAAACAGAACCGACCGCCGATCAAAGTTATAAGAAAGTCTATAAGTGAACTACGAGCTACGACTGTTTGCTTTTGGGCGAGAAACTGGCTCATTGCGCCATCTAACGACTTGCATTCTAAAAAAAAAATTGGAAATGTCAGAATTAAAGTGGGACCGGTATTGGCTAACGTGCCAAAGCAGGAACTGCCCAGACCCCGCCTGCGAGATCACAGTGACCAATCACAGAAAGAGCGTGAACATAGTCTGTGGGCTAAATTCACGCATAGCGTGAATTTAGCCTCAGCCTCTAATGTCCACTCAACCATTTTATGATCTGATCATAGACATTTTTTTTTTTTTTTTGATTGAAGGTTTAACGACCACCGTGAGCAACTCAATTAGCTATAGGCAGTCGCCCGTCCCTAATTTAGGATCACTGGTTCCAGGGAAGGGAGAGAGCCAGTGCCGTAAGGCAAACACAACATCCAGGCCTCACCGGGATTCGAACCCGGACCCCTTACGTACGAATGATCAGAGGCCATCGCTTAGACCACTGCGCCACCGGGCGGCATAGACAAATTTGCAGCCAAAAAGGATCGCAGAATTGAACTTATTTATAAAACATAAACTGAAAGCATTCTGTTCGAGACCAAAGCAAATTAATATCGTATTCCTCTGTTTTTAATTCCAGGTTTAAATTACCTAATACGCCGCCCCGGTGGCGCAGTGGTCTAAGGCGCTGACCTCTGATCATTCGTCCGTAAGGTGTCTGGGTTCGAATCCCGGTGAGGCATGGATGTTGTGTTTGTCTTACGGCACTGGCTCTCTCCCTTCCCTGGAACCAGTGACCCTAAATTAGGGACGGGCGACTGCTTATAGCCCATTGAGTTGCTCACGGTGGTCGTTAAACCTCAAAAAAAAAAAAAAAAAAAAAAATGTGACCCGTTCTAAATGCACCTTCACTAATATGCCAATCGAACTGCGACTTTCATTCAAGCTCAAGAAACACTTCGTGAGAAAAAAATGTCTATTCAAATGATTTACTTTGAATTTTTTAAGAAGTGGATCTCCGACTGGCGTTGTGATGTGAGTGACGCACATTGACTAGCTGAAGAAACCGCGCACATGGCGTATTTTCGGTCAAGTGTATTACATAAAAGAATACAGGTGAAATATTTCTTTCTTTGTTGTAAAATTATCGAATAATTGTTTTCATAAAAATATTGTTGCAAAAGTAGCGTATATTACACACACACATATATATAGAGGTATATGTACATTTTTCCTCTTAAATTTTTGGATTTTTTCGTGAAGAAAGACTCCCCACGCCGTGTTTCATATATTTCTATAATTTTATTCCATTACTGTTGAATAATATTTGTATATAAGGGCTAAATGGCATGGGCTGAAGCTCTAAGGGATGCGGTTTACAGCTGTTTATAACAAGGCGCCTACTCGGGACCAATGGCTTAACGAGACTTCCGAATCTCAGCGGATTTTAATGATTCAGCCGACTCGAACCCAGGACTTTAAAGATATTCAATGGGTGATACTGCCTTTGACATGAAACTTTTTAAAGGGGGGCGGGGATCTGCACTTCTGCTGTATAACTGTGTATAAGTACATATAACAATTTGGGAGGGGGGGAGGCGCTTTGACAAATATTTTTCTATTGGTAAGTACATCTTGAACATTAATACAAAACGAAGCTAATTTAATAAAATGAAGAAAATGCAATAAATTATAGTTGTTTTAATAAAAATTTAATAAAGCAACTTCTTTGGGCGCTTTGCTTTACTTTCTCTTCTATTATCAAGAAATTACATTGCTTTCCGAGTTATGTAAAAATCAATGAATTTAAATAGGGAAATTATCTATAAAACATACTTAGAAAAAGCTAACTGTCTTGCCTACTAAGGGGGGGTGCAAACCATGACCACCCCCCAGGCTACACCACTGATATATATACTCGTATAACGTTATACGAATTTATATATTTTTCAACAACATATGTTTTACATTTACATCAAGACTGTTCGCCTCACCAGCATTTTACACCACGAGCCGCCACTGCTTATAGCCCATTGAGTTGCTCACGGTGGTCGATAAACCTCCAATAAAAAAAAAAAAAACGTGGCGTACTTTTCAGTGACATCACACCTCGTCGATCTACTGTCCGTACTGTCGCTACGCCTGTTGTGGGACTTGTGTTTTTATGGTTGTCCATGCTTGCGTGATTTGTTTCAACTAACATTTTGATTATAGTTTTTATATACCGATAATTCAGTGAGTTAGGTATTTGATTATGCCACATCCGTGTTGTGTTCCCGGCTGCCGTGGAAATTATAAAAGTTTGCCCTACGCCAAAGTTCGAGTTTATGGATTTCCAAAAGACTAAGATCTGTATGCCAAGTGGATTCGTGCCATTAAAAGGGATAACTTCACTGTTACGCCACATAGTAAGGTATGTACATAGAACATTTTTTTAATCTAATTTTTCTATTACTGTGAAATATTCAGTGATATGCTATATCTATAAAATCCACTTCTAATGCAAAGTGCTTCCATTCATTACTGTAGCATGTGGTAGCTTCAGATTGAGTTAACATTTATATTTCACTATCGCTTCAATATGCTTCAATAAATGCTGCTAACACTAAACATAGTATACTTTAATCTTAATCATTAAAATTTACTGGATGGTAACTCATAGCTAAGTATTATTGGGAATTCTTAGCTAAGTGTTATTTATGTAGTACATATATTCTAAATTAGTACATTTACTGGTCAGTAAGAACTAAATTTGTATTTAGTAACTGCACTGTAATTTATTATATTCACACACATTTTATTGGAGAAAATATTGTTTCAAGTATTAAGGTCACCTCAGAGTATCATGCATTCAGATGAGTTGCTGTCTAGGCATATGAATATGCAGAGGTACACACAGTATACACTATGCCCAATATATACCTTTATAAAGGTACCGACTGCAGCCTCATATCAGATAGTAACACGAAGCCAAGAGGTGAAGAAAACTACTAGTCTTTTGGAGAATGGACACCCTAAGTTACTGACTTGTAGTTTAATAGTAAAATTGTTGCGTAGCGGACAACCACTGAAATTTATAACACTAGCACGCTGCTACAGAAGTCTCTTTCAAGTATTAAACAATACGGGTGAATTTCCGCCAGTGTAGAGATCTGTGCCCTCTCCCACATATTACAGGGCTTGAAAAATATCTGTGAAGTTACATGCCCAGCTGGGCATGTGCAGAAATTACTTACTTGCACAGGTAGTAAAAGCTAGATGCCCATGAAAATTTATTTTTAAGGTAAAAAATCAGAACCCTCATTTTTTAAAATTAAAGAAACTAACTTTGTTTTCGTGTTTTGCATTTCCATTTTAAGGGTCTGTATTCAAAATATTCAATGCACAAAAGCGTGTATTAAGTTTTAAAAAGTTAAGGTTGAAATTGGCATGATGATGAAATTGGTTTTTGAGAAATTTGGTGATTCTGCCATGTTCCTTTCATTAAATTGTTTGCCCTTTGTTACTAAACACCGGAGGCTGGTTCCATCAGAAGCTTGCATCTCGTAGCTGACTATAAACAACATCTGGAGCAAGACCACAGGCGTAGCCAGGGTGGATCCTTGTGTACGAACCCCTTTTGAGGGGGATTTAGTACGAATTTTGGTAAATGTGTAGATTAATGTCTTAAATTATTTCATCAGAAAAATATTATTATCTGGAAAAAGTGCGAGTACATATTTTAGATTATGGAAATCAGTTGCAAATGGTGCACAAATTTCATGTTTTAATTGTCTCCTTTCCGAGAAATCTGTGCACTGTATAAGAAAGATGCACAAAATGAGAGCTTTTCTGCAGTATACCTCTGATGACACTATAATTTTCAGAAACAGTTTTAAAAGGGGGTCAACGATTATTATTTGCTCCGAAATCACGTCTTCCCTTAATCACTTGCACTATGTTTCTGTGGATGATACTTCTCGACGTACCCTTTGCATGCCACCAGCAGTCAAAAATTATTGCCATTGTACTGGGCACGTCCATTGTTAAAAGCAGGGATGGAGCAGACGTTTCTTATCGGAAGGGGAGGTGTGTGTGCTTGGAATCACGCTCCCTCGAGTTCCAAAAGTTCCCTACTTTCACTCAAATAGCACACAGTTTTTACATTCTCATACCTCCATTATAAGAAAATATTATGATCGTTCAAAAACAGTACATTAGGTTTTTGGCATAATTTTACTAAAAATGTTAAACTACGTAGATATTCAAGAATCAAGCAAGTCGTAAAAGTTATGAGAACACAGACAACACAACACTCAGCGGAAATGCAGAATGAAAAATGAACTAGCACAGAACAAATTAGCATTATATAGTGAACCGTTAACAATGGGAAGAAGCTTTCACTTCATTATGTTAGCTAGTGTGGATATACAAAACCTCAGGAACTTATTCGACTATTTATTTACATTAACATCACCCGCACATATAGGGGAAGCATTAAACTAACTTGGAAGAACACAGTCATGACTAGTAAAATAGCATTATTGTGGTGTCACTAGTCATTCATCAGTATACAAAAAAAAAAAAAAAAAAAATCCTACCATCGGCAAGAAGATATATATAACCTTTTTGCCAGTGGTGAATTTGAACCACGTCTTCCTGCTCCGGAGCTGTTGTTCTCCATTTAAAAGATAGATTCAATACTAGAAGAATTTTTTAAAACAAAATCCATGTTTTCCTATTTCTAACAGTAATTTCAAAACCAACCAATCATTATAGTAAACATTTTGTCCTTTTTCTTTTTAAAGCCAAATTCAATTTTAAAATTGGTACTTAATCTGTCCATGGTGGAATCTGCCATTTCCATGACTCATAAAATTGTTATCATGGCAAAGTGTACAACACAGTATCGATCTTTGACATTTGATATCATTAAATAGCATGTTTTCTCAATCCATAGTAACATTTTTTTTTGTGTGTGTGTGTATTAAGAGCTAAGCAAAAATATTTTATTTTGTTTAAATCAAAATTAATGTTCCAAAAACACTACGGCCGCCCCGGTGGCGCAGTGGTCTAAGCGATGGCCTCTGATCATTCGTCCGAACGGGGTCCGGGTTCGAATCCCGGTGAGGCATGGATGTTGTGTTTGTCTTACGGCACTGTCTCTCTCCCTTCCCTGGAACCAGTGATCCTAAATTAGGGACGGGCGACTGCTTATTGCCCATTGAGTTGCTCACGGTGGTCGTTAATCCTCAAAAAAAAAAAAAAACGCTACTGCGTGCTTTCGTTCCCTGTTGAGTCACGTTTTACACCCCCCCAGTTAACACACATACCCCCACTTTTTAACAGGTAGTTAACACACACAGACACATTTTCAGTACATACACCAAGTGATCACTGAATTATGCTTACCTACCTAATACTTTACAGGCCCTCCTTTGCCCTCAGAACAGCACATATCCAAGGCAGGTACAGAGGTGATTGCTTTATCCCGACGCTTGATATGCTGTTCCATAGTGTCCCACAAGTGCTCTAGCGAATCGATATTGGGCGAGTTCAGAGGCTAAGCGATATGCTGTGAGTCCGAACGGTGTTCCTTGAATCAGTCTTGCACAATTTTGGACCTGTGGCTCAGACCATTGTCATCTAGGAAGACACAGTCACCATTCGAGACATAGTTCCTGCCAAGTGAACATGTCCCACACCATATTACCGGCTAGTCTGATAAATCCTTCTATTTTCCCATCACGCTTAGAATTTTATTACCTGCTGCTCCACTTACACCTTATATATGCTCAGTCAGTCGACTGATTGTGCCCTCTCAGAAATCACGTGGTCAACGCGCCGAATCCACTTGTGCTAATGGTAATCAGAATTCAGTGATTATTTTTTGTATATTGGTAAGTTCCCAAAGACTTATTAGTCAGTTTTTCTTTTCCACAGATTCCGCGTGCTTTGTTTATGGGGAAAACTTTTCTCATATATCCCAGAAGTTTAATATTTTTTTTTATTATTATTATTGATTTTTAATTTCTATTATGCCACAATGGTTTAGTATTGATGGCAGCAGGCTACTTGGCTAGAACTTATATAAGGACTTTTTTTACATTACGCCTACTTTGATTAAGGCTTAGTGTCCACCCACAAAAACAGGAAACCAGGGGTGCAGAATATGTACGAACAAGGTTCGGGGGAAATTAAGGCGACTCTGGGGGAAATTTTGCCCGGGGGTAAAATAATGGTAGTAATAATAAAACGAAAAATGGACTTATTAACAAAGAATATAGCGTGAAACATAGGAGTAATTTACTTCGCGATAATCAGGTAATCATTTTGAAAAATGTGTCGTTATGAATACAAGAATAAATGAACTGAAGTTTACGTGCTGATAAAACTAAAAACTATGTACAAGAAACCTTCACACACGTAACTCACTCGAAGAAAACTCTGTAGTGATTTTTAAGAACTTTTAATAGAAGTCATATGACTTCACAATCCGTGAGATCTTTCGGGACACCTTGTTCCCATCTTTAGACAGATTGTCTCAGTCGGGTGCATCCCCTATATATATATATTCACACTGAAGTTAGTGGCACAGTGGTCTAAGCATTGGCTTCTGATCATTCGTCCGAGATGGGTCCGGGTTCGAATCCTGGTAAGGCATGGATGTTGTGTTTGTTTCATGGCGCTGGCTCTCGCCCTTCCCTGGAACAGTGGCCCCAAATTAGGGATGGGCGACTGCTTATAGCCCACTGAGTTGCTCTAGGTGATCTTTAAACCTACAATAGAAAAATAATAATAATAATGGCAGCCAATGTGTCATAGGCACCGATTAGAAAAATTATTGGGGGTTCCAGATATTTTAAATTTTTAACCCATGCATTTTGCAAAGGATTTAAGTCATTTAAATTTCATTCGGTAAAATTATCTGGCACAATTAGATGCCTGGAATGCTAGAATGAAATAAATTATAGTTAATTGCAGAATTTTTTAGCTGTTTATTTTTCAGCCTCTCTGCCCCGGGTTACTTCTTGATTCGCCTATTCTTTGTACGTCGAAAGTTAATGGGTTCCACCATTTTAGGCGAGGAAAGAATTCTTGATTCGCCTATTCCTGTCTCGCCTAAAACTTTCACCTGCTAGAGGGGAGGGATTCACCTGGAGCAAACTTCTTGATTTGCCTACTCTTGTTTCGCCTATTCCTCGTGCGTCGAAAGTTAATGGGTGTTCCGCCATTTTAGGCAAAGAAAGAATTCTTGATTTGCCTATTCCTGTCTCGCCTGAAACTTTCACATGCTAGAGGGGGAAATTCACCTGGAGCACTAAATCTTTTGTGCGTAAAAAAACAAAAAAAAAACTAGTTATTCATTGGAATAAATATTAGTTGCTTTTTTTTTTATCAAATTTTTAAGTAATAGGCTTTAAGGATAGTTCTTGATCATCAACATGTACTCTCTAATAATTGTCTAAACTTGTATGAAAATCCGCTACGGTTTTGGGGGAAATTTCAGACAAAAAAAAAATGTGTTCTGAGGAAATATTGGGCCCTGAACATTTTCTGCACCCCTGCAGGAAACCTCGCTTCGCAATTCCCCACCACATAAAACTAGCTTGAGATAATTTGAAGCAAAGAATCGATGGCTTATGATCATTCATATGAGAAGGGTCTGGGTTCAAATGCCAGTGAAGCATGCATGTTGTGTTTGTCTTACGGCACTGTCTCTCTCCCTTCCCTGGAACCAGTGGCCCTAAATAGGGACAGGCGACTGCTTATAGCAACTGTTTAGTTTATGAAAACTTCAATGGATTTTTTTGGTAAAAAATCCATTTTTTTTTTTTTTTTTGGTAAAAATATCTTGGTATTTTATAATATGTGTTTTTATCAGTGTTGACTGCACCCAATATGTATCTGCAAAGTGTAAAAATATAAATGGATGAATAATATTTTGCTGGTAGTCTGGGAACTGTCATTTTTGTGGTAAATTAATCATGGTTCAATGGTCATATGTACTGCAAATTGTTTACTTTTCACTCCATATGCTAGAATAGCTGAATGGAATTTTTAGAAAGCCAGCCTACTTTTGAAGATTAGATTTGATGTTGGAGACCCATTTTCTTTTAAAATAAAGGCTGTGCGTGTCTTTGAAATTAAGAGCACATCCATTTACTCATAATCCTAAATCAGTCACTCTAGAATCACACAGTCTGTATTTCTTGAAAATACAAATCAGTCAGTCATACATTTCCAACACAACTGTGGAATGAATGTAAACATTGAGTAGGGGAACTTTACCCCCCCCCGAACAAAATAACACGAATATCCAGTCTCCTACTCCTACCTGGACAGTGGAAGGTTGATGTAGATATACTATAACTAATGAATGACCAATTGTAGATTTCATATAGTACCCAGCTTTAGCAAATCATTTAATTTAGATGTGAGAAATTATTTTAAATGGTGCAAATATTTTAGTTAGGCTATTTCTTTTTACATATAGGTTTGCGAATTACACTTTTGTGAAAGTGACTTCAAATACAGTTCCCGCGCTTTTGACGAGAAGAGTGGAAAAACAGTAACTGTGGATTTGAAGGTACCCAAACTAATTCCAGGACGTGTGCCATCCAAACTTCCTAATTTACCATCCTATTTGAGTGGCACCCCATGTGTTGCACGTGAAGAGCCAGAAAGTAGAAGACAACGCCTTAAAGAACAGGCACTGAAAACAGCTCTTGAGGAAAGCATTACAGAAAAAGAGGACTATGATAAAAAACATACATTTTGTTCTGTTGTTGATTTGCAATCAAAGGTAGAATTTATTGACATCACTTCATGGTCTCTTTTTTGTAAAACCGACATGGCAATGGTTATGCATATTTCAGCTGATCCTGCTCCAAGTGTAAAATGTTCTGTTGGTATAAATTCAGAGCTTATGATTAGGGCATTTGTTAAAGATGTGGAGTTACCGAACTTGGTGAAATATTCATTTCCATGTAAGTAACTCATACTGATATTCTAAATGACATTTTAAAACATTTAATGCAGCAGTGTGAGTCACCTATAAGTGGTAATGTTTTACGAAATGCAGTTGATCAAATATGCATAGTTTTAAAGAATCTCCGTGAGAATAATGTAGGTTCTGAAAATCACCTCAAGTTTATTGAGGAACAACTGGTTTTGTTGGGTCGAGACAAACATGGGTCTAGATATTCACCAGATATCATGATTTTTTCTTCCCTTTTTTGTAGCATGGCACCTTTATGCATATAATTTTGTTCGGGAGAGTGGTAGCATTAGGCTGCCACATCCCAGTAATATTCGACATGTTTGCCAGCAGTTTAGTGTGAAAACTGAAGCTGAAAAAATTGATTCAAATTTTCTATCTTATATTCAAAGAAAAATATCCTTTTTAAATGATGTTGATAAAAAGGTAATATTAATGCTGGACGAAATTCATTTGAAACAATATTTCGATTACAAAGGTGGTAACATTTGTGGTCTGTCATTTAATTCCGAAAGCATGGCAACAAGTGCCCATGTCTTCATGATTAAAAGTTTACTTTCAAAGTACAAAGATGTTGTTCATGTACTGCCTGCCAAAACCATGACTGCTGAAACACTTTTTGATGTTTTAAAGAAAATAATCATTGGCTTAGAAAATATAGGTTTTGCTGTCATTTGTGTTGTCACTGATAACAATTCTATCAATCATAAGTGTATGTCATTATTTGTTTCCCCGCCCTAAAGTCCAAATTGTTTATCCTCATCCAATTGATAAAACCAGACCATTATTTTTTGTTGTTGATACAGTTCACTTATTAAAATGTATACGTAATTCTGGCTAAACCAGAAAAATGGGGGAAATGTATGTATTATCCTGAATTTGAAGATGAAATTGCATCATTTCAAACAGCATCTTTGTCAACACTCCAGAAATTGCATAAAATTGAAGCCAACTTGGTAACAAAATATGGGTATAACTTATCATATAAAGCTCTTAATCCCAGCAATCTGGAAAGACAAAATGTAAAATTAGTTCTCCAAATATTTAATGATTTTGTAATAAAAGGTCTGCTAGAAATTAGAAAAAAAAAAAAAAATTGTGTGAGTACCAAGGTACATCACGTTACATTGGAATAATTTTAACTTGGTGGCAAATTGTGAATGTAAAGTCACCTTATAAAGGTATCCGTCTGAATAGTAAATACCAAGCTCCTTTAACGTCTTCAGAATCTGATTAAAATAATGTGTTTCTTAATAAATTTTTAGAGTGGTTGGATAGGTGGGAGAGGATGTGTTGCACAACTGGTATGCTAAAAAAAGAAACCCACACTGCATTAAAATTAAGTACACATTCATTACTTGAAATTGCTTCATATTGTATTACGGAACTAAAATTTAAGTATGTACTTCCTGGAAAGTTCCAGACTGATGATTTGGAAAGTAGGTTTGGTCTTTATAGGCAATTGGCTGGAAGCCAGTACAATATAAGTGCTCGGCAATTGTTTGAATGTGAAAGCAAGTTGAGAGTCCAATCACTGTTGAAACTTCAAACTATGTCACGTGGGGAAATTGAAATAACTGATTTAAATTTTAAGGATGGCTTTCAGGAAGTGAATTTGAAATTGACTTGCAATTTAAAATTTGATGTTTCTGTTCTTTCTTCTGATATATCTGATTGTAATGATTATATTCAAGTCATTGCATACATAGCAGGGTATTGTGCATTTTCAGTATTAAAGCGTTTGAAGTGTGATTTTTGCAAACAACTGTTATTGATAGACAAAGACATAGAATTAGATGCAAGGTTTAATTTCCTTCAAAAATTAGACAGAGGTAGTCTTAGCTGTCCTACTGATGTTGTAATTAATATTGTTTTGTATAATTACATTAGTTTTCAAAAAATATGTTGTAAATATGAGGAGTTTTTGGAAATGTCTAATCAAAGAAATGTATTAATGTTGATCACAAGTAATGCTCTTGATCAGGCAGGATTGTTCGACAATAGCATTTGTTGCTCTGGTCATTATATTGAAAAAGCACACAAAAGAATTATTTGGGCTTCCACAAATGTGTTTTAAATAATTATTGTAAGGTTAAAAATGACAAATCAATACAGGATGCTGCAGCTATTAAAAAAAATAGTTTTAATGACAAAAAAAGAAAATTAGCAACTTTGACAAAGTAATTATTAACCAGGGGTCGATATAGGTGGCATTTGACACCCATTGGACGGTAGATTCACAAAAATATTTTTTAGCTCAAACGACATTTTTACAAAAATATTTTGGACTGTAATGATATCTTCACAAAATATTTTGAATAAAATTTAATTTTAATAAAAATATTTTAACATAAGTGGCATGAAAATTGTCGATGCGCCATTCAGACTCTTTGTCGATGAGAATTCAGACTCTTCATTTTGCTGTGAAACCATAGTTGATGTACATTAATTTTTTTCCACCTACCCGGCCAGGCAACTAGATTTTTTATTCACATGCCCAGACCAATCATTTTGTTGACCATTGCATCTGGGCAATGGCATCTTGCAAGTCTTGATCTGATAATGATTCTATCTATGAATTCACACCACTGCAAACTTTTGTGTAGTTTTGAGAGTTTTTGGCAAAATTGCTACAAACAGAAAAAATAAGCAAATTCCACAAAAATAAGCAAAATTTCACAAAAGTAGACAGAATTTCACAAAAATGGATATCAATTTTTAAAAACCTGGATCAACCCCTGTTAATGTTACCCTTAAAGTAGTGAAGAGTAGTTCAATGAAATTTAAAGCAGAAGTAGGACATTTTTATAATAGGTTCATGTTATATATTTTCGAAGTTTAAAATCTTTCCTGAAAGAAAATTTACTTTTGTATGGTATCTAATGCATCTGTAATAAAAGGTTCAGCTAAATCAGTTGATGTGTACATAAGAAGAATTTTGATTTGTCATAAGTCACTATAGATCTTAAGTGTAGTTGTTGTTTTTGAACTTTTAACAACAGTAGAAAGTGAATCGGTGTTGTAGTATGATGGTTAGAACAGTTTTTACTAGTTTGAAAGCAAATGTACCTATGTACTATAACCACAACATGAATAAAAAAAGTTTTTAAGGCATCTTCCAAATGCCAAAAACCTATGTTCCAAACACTGACACATAATGCAAAAGTTTCACTCAGTGTACAACCCCTGGAAAATATTTTGGAATTGGCGCCACATGAACATGGAGGTGCATAGTAGGAAGTACGTAGAAACGACACAAAAGAAGAATGCAAAACGAAAACATAGTTTAATGAAAGCTTCACAACTGAGCTACAGACAGCAGGACTCAGATATATGTATGTACTGTATCTGATGGAAATACATGATGTGTAGCAACATGTGTGGAAAATAATTGTAGACTCTCCAACATTGCAGGAAAAATTATGGAATCAAAGTATAGGTTGCAATTGAAATCTGGCAATACAGTGCATTCGGAATATACAAATAAGTGTGGGGATAAAGAGGTGTAGCAGTATTACTCTGTTCCTGCAGTACCAGCATGGCTCCTAGGAGGGAGTTATCAATGGTAACGAGGGACAGAATTATGAAGCATCTTCAAGAAGGATATCGACAAGTCATCGCAAAAAGGTTAGTTGTTCGTAGTTGAACAAGGAGGCCTACTCACCGGTTCTCTGAACCAAACTTTGACATGCCATTCGTGAAAACATCCCGAACTGTCAGTTGTAACATGGTTTCTCCATCACAACGCCAGGCCCCATACAGCTCATAAATGTGTGAGGTTCTGGGGTGAGTATTTTCAGAAAGTTAAATGGCAGGATGATTCAGAACATGACATTTAAGGTAACTATTCTATCCTGTCCATGAGTTAAATTATCACTCCTACTATGCGCATCCGTATTCATGTGGCATGATTCCATAATTTTGGCCAGGGGTTGTATAATATGTGTAATGGGTTGTAATGCCTAATGAGTATAGAGAGATCATAAAATTCTGATTAATGTTAACCCTACAAGCTACTTGTGATATGACATATGGTGTATTACGTAAGTTATTCTTTGTGTGCTGTTAATTACTATGTTAACAGAATCATTTTAAGTTTCTCAAATCAATTTTGTATTGAGAACATTATTTACAATAAAGATTTCAGATTTCTTAATGCACGCAAGGCAATGAGCCTACCGTCATTCGTCCATAATATTATGTGGTAATTAATACTTTGTTTGCTACAAAGATATTGGTGTGCTTATGCTTTTTTTCGTGTCAAATGTAATTGCATAAATGGCGCTTTTTTGGCATACAGTAAAATGAATAAATTGTTTATAGTAAATTGTGTAATGGATTTCGTTTATTGCAGCCTGCTTTACCTTCACTACTTACACAACTGCTATTAAAGTATATATTTGTAGAACTTAGCAAACCACACTCAAAAATCATTTGGGAAATTTTAGTGTTGTGTCCTGGTTTAAATAAATTAGTGTAGGATATATATGAGAGAGAGAGTGGTAGTGATGGTAAACTAAGTTTTGACAAGTTATATATGTGTGTGTCTTATACTCCCCCCCCCCCCCCCCCCCACACACACAGTGATGCGTTTTACTTAAAAATTGAAAATTGTTAAAAATACCTCGATAATACACCACTTCTTATACTCCAACCAAATTTTCCCTTTTTAATTCATGCAATGCCATCTTCCTCTAGAAAATACCCAAGACCTTAAATAATTTGGTCAAGCATTTGGGAAAAAAGAAAAGAAAAAAGCATTTTAGCAAATGGATATTATTGAAATGGCATTTAACAAATATTGTTGGTGAAAATATTATTTCAGCAATCAATATTTTACCCCAATAATGTCATTTTAGCAATGATATTGTTCGGGTGAAAGAGTTCTGCCAAAAGGTGGAATTCCTCCTTTTTGGAAGTCATCTAGAGAGTTCCTGAGATTGAGAAAAAAATAGCTGTTTATAAAAAAAATAGAGCATATGTTGTATACATATATGCTAATAGGTATCCAGAACTTGTGCCTGCATCATGTAAATTTTTGTGTGGGTAAACTAATTATTCAAATCTAGAAAGGAAATCGGATTAGATAGATATGGGATTCACATTATTGGTTTGGTGTAAGCACATTGACTAAAATAAAAATTCTTATTCATTCCTAAAGAAATGTTAGACAAAATTTTTGTGGCTTTTATAATATGGTGTTTAGGGTGGTTAATAAATGCTAAGAGATTAATTATTTTTGCATATTCCTATGTGGGAAAAGTTTAATCTTTTTCTGCCATCACCGTTTTCATGCTCGGGGCTACTTTAAAAGAAATAATTTTTTACATCCTACTGCCCATTATGGTAACAGTGAACACTTGTTTCATATTCTTCTTCTGGAGGAATAATATATGTAATAGTTTTCACTACAATTAGTTCAGATATTTTTTTATAATAGTTAAAAACAATGACGTAGTCTTTGAAAACATTCTCTCATGATCGTTCATTCCTGTTACTAAAGTTATTGACTGAAAAACATATGGAATCCGTAGATTGATTTTTAGATTTAAAAAATGAGAGCTACAACCACGTAATAATTTTATTTCTCATTCTTTCAATAAAAAGAATGCGTTAAGCATTTGCAGTGATATGTCACATTTGTGATGTAATTTTTCACTGTAATACCGTAATTCCAAAACAACGATCGTGATCATCGGAAAAATGCTCTGATTCCGAAACATTTTCCCACGATCGTTCATTCCTGTTACTTAAAGTTATTGACTAAAAAAAACCAACAACAAAAAAAAAAAAAAACACTTGCGGAATCCGCAGATTGATTTTGAGATTTAAAAGGCGGGTGCTACAACCTCGTAACAATTTTTATTTCTCATTCTTTTTAATAAAAGACTACGTTAAGCATTTGCAGCGATGTGACATTTGTGATGCAATTTTTCACTGTAATACCGAAATTCTAAAACAACGATCGTGACCATCGGAAATATGCTCCGATGCGCCCAGGCTCTCTCTCTCTCATGATATGCGTAGATCCACCGCCGGGGTGACGTCACAAACTAGGGCGAGGGCCTTCAAGAATCTCAAAGGTAACGGTCTGCAGCAGCAATTTGAGCTGCAGTTGCTACCACAGTGACACAACGAACTGTTACAAATCGGTTACTTGGAAGGACAGCTCCGAGCCAGACACCCTGTAGCGTGCATTCCACTTACTCCAAACCACTGCCGTTTGCGACGTCAGTGGTGTCAAGCTAGAGCTCATTGGAGGACTGAGTGGAGATCTGTTGTGTTTTCTGATAAAAGCTGGTTCTGCCTGGGTGCCAGTGATGGCCGTGTGTTGGTTCGAAGGAGGCCAGGTGAGCGCCTGCAACCAACCTGTCTGCGGGGCGAGACACACTGGACCTACACCTGGAGTTATGGTCTGAGGAGCAATTTCCTATGACAGCAAGAGCACTCTCGTGGTTATCCCACGCACCCTGACAGCACAGTTGTACGTCGGTCTGGTGATTCAACATGTTGTGCTGCCAGTCATGAACAGCATTCCAGGAGGTGTTTTCCAACAGGATAACGCTCGCCCGCATACCGCTGTTGTAACCCAACGTGCTCTACAGAGTGTCTACATGTTGCCGTGGCCTGCTAGATCACCAGATCTTTCACCAATCGAGCACGTATGGGACATCATTGGACGATAACTCCAGCATCACCCCTAACCAGCATTAACCGTCCCTGTATTGAACGACCAAGTGCAACACGCATGGAACTCCATCCCACAAACTGACATCCAGCACCTGCACGACACAATGCATGAACGTTTGCGTGCTTGCATTCAACATTCTGGCGGTTACACCGGTTATTAATGTACCAGCATTTCACATTTAAAATGGCTGTTCTCGCGCTTACATTAAGCTGTGATCTTGAAACCTTAATCGATTAAATATGTTACCTATACAAATGTATTGCCGCCATTTCATTCCTCTACAACTATTTTTTCGTGGTGTTGGGATTTTTTTTTCCGTCAGTGTATGAACTGCTCATGTTTTCTTTCAAGAATAATTTCTTCCAGTTTGGAAATAAATATTACAGGCAAACTTCAGGACTTGCAATGGGTTCTCCACTAGCACCTCTGCTTGCAAATTATTATGTAAACAAACTAGAGGCAAAAATCCTTGTACAACCTTCAATATTTGCTCTCTATGTAAGACACATGGATGATGTCCTATTTATAATAGATACTGAGGACCAATCTCTACCGTCTCAAATTCCAGCAGAATATAACTCGCTAGAAAATACCTTGCAGTACACCCTGGAACTGGAAAAAGACCATAGCATCAATTTCCTTGATTTAAACTTGACCTCAAGAGAGGGGAGAGTATTCACTCAGATTTTTAGAAAACCCACTAACACAGGGAAGATGTTAGACTTCTACTCATTCCACCCTGATTATATTAAATCGAATACTACGAGACAATTTTTGGAAAAAAATTGGTCCTGGTCTATTCAGATGCTCAAAAAGATCTTCACAGAGAAGAATTAAAATAAATATTGGCAGAAAACAATTACTCCTCCTTATGTTAAGAAATTATTCAGACAAGTGCCAAAAAAGAAGCAGGAAATAAACAACTTCAAATTCACCAGCAAAATTAAGTACCGCAAGGGACTTTTCGAAAAACTGAAGAGGATCGGAGCAAAATATAATATCAGGCTAGCTTCAGATCTAAGTAACAAATTAAAGAAATTCCTGCCAGCTTTAAAGCAGAAAGAAGTGGACATCCAATTGCAAGAAGGAGTAATATATTGCATCGACTGTAACTGCGGACTCGGCTATATAGGAGAAACGAGGAGAAGTATTAAAGTCCGAATGAAAGAACACCAAGCAGCTATTAGGAACATTAGTAACAAAACAGGGCTAGACAGACATATACAAGCAAGTGGACACTCCATAAATTGGGACTCAGTAAGAATAATCGCCCACCAGTCAAACTTAGTAAAGAGGAAACTAGAAGGGATTGAAATAGCAAGAAGAAGTACCACAATTAACGATAATTGCGGTTGGACTCTTCCAGCTGAGTGGCAGCAACTACTCCAGTGACGTAGTTCTGATGACGAACTAGGCTTTAGTTCGAAAATTTGACCAACTTTTTTTTGAAAAATAACCTCTATAAGAGCCGTAAAAAAGTTAATTCCACAGTACAATATGAATAGAGGTGCCATAAATTCATTTACAACTAGGGAAAAAAAAATGTTTTTCTACTCTACCAAAAAATGGGTAGAACTTTTGCACTACACCTAAAAACAAAAATGAACCCCAAAAGATTTTGTTGTTACTGAAGAATGATGCTGGGTAATTATAATAATAATAAAAAAATGAATCATGACTTAATAATACATATGAATTTAAACTTACATTTCAAAATGTACTTTATTGGAAGAATTACTTAAATTTCCAAGCTTACAGAGAGAAATGAAAAAAATATATATTCCAGAATTTAAGAATAACAATAGTATGCATACAAAAATTTTTAACTCTTGAAATTAAATTATTTACAAAATTGGTGAAAACATGGTGATAGAAAACAACATTATAGAATCAATCACAATGACAATTTTTGAACTACAAAATATATAACTTAAAAAATATGTGCTCAGACAAAAAAAAGAAAAAAATCCTTTAAGATGAACTTTAATGTATACTGATCAATAACACATTATCACAATGTATTGTGAGATAACCTAGGCTGTGACATGTGAAAAAAGAAAGTGATTCCATAAACCTCGTGCCATTTAGGCCTGAAATCATTCAGAATAAAACTTTAAATAAAATGAAACCTCATTTCTAGTCACAAGTAAATAAAGAAGTAAAGGAAACAAGCCTTTCAAACCATACATTCCCAAAATTTAAATCAAAAAACCAAAAAAAAATAACTAACTAGAAAAAATTTCCAGTATTTTTTTTTTTTTTTTTACGTGATGATAAACACTGATTTTGAAATTGAGGCTATGCTGAAAAAAAAAAACAAAGCAGTAAAACATTATTATTATTACTTATAAAATTTAAACAATCAGAACGTCAAAATCATCATCATCTTGTGACAGAGTGCTTATGTGTATATCTGTGATGTGTTTGTGCAGTTCACTTTGTGAGCAATATTTTTTCTCACAATAAACACACACAAATTTGTTTTCTGAAGAATGGACTTTTGTGTGATCCACAAGATTTTTTTCTGTGAACATTTAAATTCACAATTTTCACAAGCATACATCTGTTTTCTTTTGTAAGACCTCTGCTTTCAGTTTGGACATTTGCTCTGGAACTGTGCATCAATAGAATGTGCAGCTATGTGACTGCTAAATTCTTGAATGGGACACTTAAAAGTGCAATGAGGACACTTCAATTTTTCTTTGGTGTATTCTTCCAGATGTGCAGTAGTATCCTTCTGAATAGGTGGTGTGTAAGAACAAGGGTAAGACAGAAATGACCCCGATGTATTATCCCATAGATATTTAACTCCTGATGCACGGTTTTGGGTAAGGGAAGAACTTTTCAGCAGACTACCTAAAATGCAGAAAAAAAAAAACTATATTAATTGATGACACATTTTTCACAAAAAACATGAATAATTAAGCAATCATATCCATTTAAAATGAAGCCTTGTTTTTATTACTTATAAAATTTAAACAATCAGAACGTCAAAATCATCATCATCTTGTGACAGAGTGCTTATGTGTATATCTGTGATGTGTTTGTGCAGTTCACTTTGTGAGCAATATTTTTTCTCACAATAAACACACACAAATTTGTTTTCTGAAGAATGGACTTTTGTGTGATCCACAAGATTTTTTTTTTCTGTGAACATTTAAATTCACAATTTTCACAAGCATACATCTGT
Source organism: Macrothele yani (assembly GCA_039090855.1). NCBI lineage: Eukaryota > Metazoa > Arthropoda > Arachnida > Araneae > Macrothelidae > Macrothele > Macrothele yani. The sequence continues at coordinate 102,058,603 of CM076996.1, read as the reverse complement.
TTTCTTTTGTAAGACCTCTGCTTTCAGTTTGGACATTTGCTCTGGAACTGTGCATCAATAGAATGTGCAGCTATGTGACTGCTAAATTCTTGAATGGGACACTTAAAAGTGCAATGAGGACACTTCAATTTTTCTTTGGTGTATTCTTCCAGATGTGCAGTAGTATCCTTCTGAATAGGTGGTGTGTAAGAACAAGGGTAAGACAGAAATGACCCCGATGTATTATCCCATAGATATTTAACTCCTGATGCACGGTTTTGGGTAAGGGAAGAACTTTTCAGCAGACTACCTAAAATGCAGAAAAAAAAACTATATTAATTGATGACACATTTTTCACAAAAAACATGAATAATTAAGCAATCATATCCATTTAAAATGAAGCCTTGTTTTTATTACTTATAAAATTTAAAGAATCAGAACGTCAAAATCATCATCATCTTGTGACAGAGTGCTTATGTGTATATCTGTGATGTGTTTGTGCAGTTCACTTTGTGAGCAATATTTTTTCTCACAATAAACACACACAAATTTGTTTTCTGAAGAATGGACTTTTGTGTGATCCACAAGATTTTTTTTTCTGTGAACATTTAAATTCACAATTTTCACAAGCATACATCTGTTTTCTTTTGTAAGACCTCTGCTTTCAGTTTGGACATTTGCTCTGGAACTGTGCATCAATAGAATGTGCAGCTATGTGACTGCTAAATTCTTGAATGGGACACTTAAAAGTGCAATGAGGACACTTCAATTTTTCTTTGGTGTATTCTTCCAGATGTGCAGTAGTATCCTTCTGAATAGGTGGTGTGTAAGAACAAGGGTAAGACAGAAATGACCCCGATGTATTATCCCATAGATATTTAACTCCTGATGCACGGTTTTGGGTAAGGGAAGAACTTTTCAGCAGACTACCTAAAATGCAGAAAAAAAAACTATATTAATTGATGACACATTTTTCACAAAAAACATGAATAATTAAGCAATCATATCCATTTAAAATGAAGCCTTGTTTTTATTACTTATAAAATTTAAACAATCAGAACGTCAAAATCATCATCATCTTGTGACAGAGTGCTTATGTGTATATCTGTGATGTGTTTGTGCAGTTCACTTTGTGAGCAATATTTTTTCTCACAATAAACACACACAAATTTGTTTTCTGAAGAATGGACTTTTGTGTGATCCACAAGATTTTTTTTTTCTGTGAACATTTAAATTCACAATTTTCACAAGCATACATCTGTTTTCTTTTGTAAGACCTCTGCTTTCAGTTTGGACATTTGCTCTGGAACTGTGCATCAATAGAATGTGCAGCTATGTGACTGCTAAATTCTTGAATGGGACACTTAAAAGTGCAATGAGGACACTTCAATTTTTCTTTGGTGTATTCTTCCAGATGTGCAGTAGTATCCTTCTGAATAGGTGGTGTGTAAGAACAAGGGTAAGACAGAAATGACCCCGATGTATTATCCCATAGATATTTAACTCCTGATGCACGGTTTTGGGTAAGGGAAGAACTTTTCAGCAGACTACCTAAAATGCAGAAAAAAAAACTATATTAATTGATGACACATTTTTCACAAAAAACATGAATAATTAAGCAATCATATCCATTTAAAATGAAGCCTTGTTTTTATTACTTATAAAATTTAAACAATCAGAACGTCAAAATCATCATCATCTTGTGACAGAGTGCTTATGTGTATATCTGTGATGTGTTTGTGCAGTTCACTTTGTGAGCAATATTTTTTCTCACAATAAACACACACAAATTTGTTTTCTGAAGAATGGACTTTTGTGTGATCCACAAGATTTTTTTTCTGTGAACATTTAAATTCACAATTTTCACAAGCATACATCTGTTTTCTTTTGTAAGACCTCTGCTTTCAGTTTGGACATTTGCTCTGGAACTGTGCATCAATAGAATGTGCAGCTATGTGACTGCTAAATTCTTGAATGGGACACTTAAAAGTGCAATGAGGACACTTCAATTTTTCTTTGGTGTATTCTTCCAGATGTGCAGTAGTATCCTTCTGAATAGGTGGTGTGTAAGAACAAGGGTAAGACAGAAATGACCCCGATGTATTATCCCATAGATATTTAACTCCTGATGCACGGTTTTGGGTAAGGGAAGAACTTTTCAGCAGACTACCTAAAATGCAGAAAAAAAAACTATATTAATTGATGACACATTTTTCACAAAAAACATGAATAATTAAGCAATCATATCCATTTAAAATGAAGCCTTGTTTTTATTACTTATAAAATTTAAACAATCAGAACGTCAAAATCATCATCATCTTGTGACAGAGTGCTTATGTGTATATCTGTGATGTGTTTGTGCAGTTCACTTTGTGAGCAATATTTTTTCTCACAATAAACACACACAAATTTGTTTTCTGAAGAATGGACTTTTGTGTGATCCACAAGATTTTTTTTTCTGTGAACATTTAAATTCACAATTTTCACAAGCATACATCTGTTTTCTTTTGTAAGACCTCTGCTTTCAGTTTGGACATTTGCTCTGGAACTGTGCATCAATAGAATGTGCAGCTATGTGACTGCTAAATTCTTGAATGGGACACTTAAAAGTGCAATGAGGACACTTCAATTTTTCTTTGGTGTATTCTTCCAGATGTGCAGTAGTATCCTTCTGAATAGGTGGTGTGTAAGAACAAGGGTAAGACAGAAATGACCCCGATGTATTATCCCATAGATATTTAACTCCTGATGCACGGTTTTGGGTAAGGGAAGAACTTTTCAGCAGACTACCTAAAATGCAGAAAAAAAAACTATATTAATTGATGACACATTTTTCACAAAAAACATGAATAATTAAGCAATCATATCCATTTAAAATGAAGCCTTGTTTTTATTACTTATAAAATTTAAAGAATCAGAACGTCAAAATCATCATCATCTTGTGACAGAGTGCTTATGTGTATATCTGTGATGTGTTTGTGCAGTTCACTTTGTGAGCAATATTTTTTCTCACAATAAACACACACAAATTTGTTTTCTGAAGAATGGACTTTTGTGTGATCCACAAGATTTTTTTTTCTGTGAACATTTAAATTCACAATTTTCACAAGCATACATCTGTTTTCTTTTGTAAGACCTCTGCTTTCAGTTTGGACATTTGCTCTGGAACTGTGCATCAATAGAATGTGCAGCTATGTGACTGCTAAATTCTTGAATGGGACACTTAAAAGTGCAATGAGGACACTTCAATTTTTCTTTGGTGTATTCTTCCAGATGTGCAGTAGTATCCTTCTGAATAGGTGGTGTGTAAGAACAAGGGTAAGACAGAAATGACCCCGATGTATTATCCCATAGATATTTAACTCCTGATGCACGGTTTTGGGTAAGGGAAGAACTTTTCAGCAGACTACCTAAAATGCAGAAAAAAAAAACTATATTAATTGATGACACATTTTTCACAAAAAACATGAATAATTAAGCAATCATATCCATTTAAAATGAAGCCTTGTTTTTATTACTTATAAAATTTAAACAATCAGAACGTCAAAATCATCATCATCTTGTGACAGAGTGCTTATGTGTATATCTGTGATGTGTTTGTGCAGTTCACTTTGTGAGCAATATTTTTTCTCACAATAAACACACACAAATTTGTTTTCTGAAGAATGGACTTTTGTGTGATCCACAAGATTTTTTTTCTGTGAACATTTAAATTCACAATTTTCACAAGCATACATCTGTTTTCTTTTGTAAGACCTCTGCTTTCAGTTTGGACATTTGCTCTGGAACTGTGCATCAATAGAATGTGCAGCTATGTGACTGCTAAATTCTTGAATGGGACACTTAAAAGTGCAATGAGGACACTTCAATTTTTCTTTGGTGTATTCTTCCAGATGTGCAGTAGTATCCTTCTGAATAGGTGGTGTGTAAGAACAAGGGTAAGACAGAAATGACCCCGATGTATTATCCCATAGATATTTAACTCCTGATGCACGGTTTTGGGTAAGGGAAGAACTTTTCAGCAGACTACCTAAAATGCAGAAAAAAAAAACTATATTAATTGATGACACATTTTTCACAAAAAACATGAATAATTAAGCAATCATATCCATTTAAAATGAAGCCTTGTTTTTATTACTTATAAAATTTAAAGAATCAGAACGTCAAAATCATCATCATCTTGTGACAGAGTGCTTATGTGTATATCTGTGATGTGTTTGTGCAGTTCACTTTGTGAGCAATATTTTTTCTCACAATAAACACACACAAATTTGTTTTCTGAAGAATGGACTTTTGTGTGATCCACAAGATTTTTTTTTCTGTGAACATTTAAATTCACAATTTTCACAAGCATACATCTGTTTTCTTTTGTAAGACCTCTGCTTTCAGTTTGGACATTTGCTCTGGAACTGTGCATCAATAGAATGTGCAGCTATGTGACTGCTAAATTCTTGAATGGGACACTTAAAAGTGCAATGAGGACACTTCAATTTTTCTTTGGTGTATTCTTCCAGATGTGCAGTAGTATCCTTCTGAATAGGTGGTGTGTAAGAACAAGGGTAAGACAGAAATGACCCCGATGTATTATCCCATAGATATTTAACTCCTGATGCACGGTTTTGGGTAAGGGAAGAACTTTTCAGCAGACTACCTAAAATGCAGAAAAAAAAAACTATATTAATTGATGACACATTTTTCACAAAAAACATGAATAATTAAGCAATCATATCCATTTAAAATGAAGCCTTGTTTTTATTACTTATAAAATTTAAAGAATCAGAACGTCAAAATCATCATCATCTTGTGACAGAGTGCTTATGTGTATATCTGTGATGTGTTTGTGCAGTTCACTTTGTGAGCAATATTTTTTCTCACAATAAACACACACAAATTTGTTTTCTGAAGAATGGACTTTTGTGTGATCCACAAGATTTTTTTTTCTGTGAACATTTAAATTCACAATTTTCACAAGCATACATCTGTTTTCTTTTGTAAGACCTCTGCTTTCAGTTTGGACATTTGCTCTGGAACTGTGCATCAATAGAATGTGCAGCTATGTGACTGCTAAATTCTTGAATGGGACACTTAAAAGTGCAATGAGGACACTTCAATTTTTCTTTGGTGTATTCTTCCAGATGTGCAGTAGTATCCTTCTGAATAGGTGGTGTGTAAGAACAAGGGTAAGACAGAAATGACCCCGATGTATTATCCCATAGATATTTAACTCCTGATGCACGGTTTTGGGTAAGGGAAGAACTTTTCAGCAGACTACCTAAAATGCAGAAAAAAAAAACTATATTAATTGATGACACATTTTTCACAAAAAACATGAATAATTAAGCAATCATATCCATTTAAAATGAAGCCTTGTTTTTATTACTTATAAAATTTAAAGAATCAGAACGTCAAAATCATCATCATCATCTTGTGACAGAGTGCTTATGTGTATATCTGTGATGTGTTTGTGCAGTTCACTTTGTGAGCAATATTTTTTCTCACAATAAACACACACAAATTTGTTTTCTGAAGAATGGACTTTTGTGTGATCCACAAGATTTTTTTTTCTGTGAACATTTAAATTCACAATTTTCACAAGCATACATCTGTTTTCTTTTGTAAGACCTCTGCTTTCAGTTTGGACATTTGCTCTGGAACTGTGCATCAATAGAATGTGCAGCTATGTGACTGCTAAATTCTTGAATGGGACACTTAAAAGTGCAATGAGGACACTTCAATTTTTCTTTGGTGTATTCTTCCAGATGTGCAGTAGTATCCTTCTGAATAGGTGGTGTGTAAGAACAAGGGTAAGACAGAAATGACCCCGATGTATTATCCCATAGATATTTAACTCCTGATGCACGGTTTTGGGTAAGGGAAGAACTTTTCAGCAGACTACCTAAAATGCAGAAAAAAAAAACTATATTAATTGATGACACATTTTTCACAAAAAACATGAATAATTAAGCAATCATATCCATTTAAAATGAAGCCTTGTTTTTATTACTTATAAAATTTAAAGAATCAGAACGTCAAAATCATCATCATCTTGTGACAGAGTGCTTATGTGTATATCTGTGATGTGTTTGTGCAGTTCACTTTGTGAGCAATATTTTTTCTCACAATAAACACACACAAATTTGTTTTCTGAAGAATGGACTTTTGTGTGATCCACAAGATTTTTTTTTCTGTGAACATTTAAATTCACAATTTTCACAAGCATACATCTGTTTTCTTTTGTAAGACCTCTGCTTTCAGTTTGGACATTTGCTCTGGAACTGTGCATCAATAGAATGTGCAGCTATGTGACTGCTAAATTCTTGAATGGGACACTTAAAAGTGCAATGAGGACACTTCAATTTTTCTTTGGTGTATTCTTCCAGATGTGCAGTAGTATCCTTCTGAATAGGTGGTGTGTAAGAACAAGGGTAAGACAGAAATGACCCCGATGTATTATCCCATAGATATTTAACTCCTGATGCACGGTTTTGGGTAAGGGAAGAACTTTTCAGCAGACTACCTAAAATGCAGAAAAAAAAACTATATTAATTGATGACACATTTTTCACAAAAAACATGAATAATTAAGCAATCATATCCATTTAAAATGAAGCCTTGTTTTTATTACTTATAAAATTTAAAGAATCAGAACGTCAAAATCATTCATCATCATCTTGTGACAGAGTGCTTATGTGTATATCTGTGATGTGTTTGTGCAGTTCACTTTGTGAGCAATATTTTTTCTCACAATAAACACACACAAATTTGTTTTCTGAAGAATGGACTTTTGTGTGATCCACAAGATTTTTTTTTCTGTGAACATTTAAATTCACAATTTTCACAAGCATACATCTGTTTTCTTTTGTAAGACCTCTGCTTTCAGTTTGGACATTTGCTCTGGAACTGTGCATCAATAGAATGTGCAGCTATGTGACTGCTAAATTCTTGAATGGGACACTTAAAAGTGCAATGAGGACACTTCAATTTTTCTTTGGTGTATTCTTCCAGATGTGCAGTAGTATCCTTCTGAATAGGTGGTGTGTAAGAACAAGGGTAAGACAGAAATGACCCCGATGTATTATCCCATAGATATTTAACTCCTGATGCACGGTTTTGGGTAAGGGAAGAACTTTTCAGCAGACTACCTAAAATGCAGAAAAAAAAACTATATTAATTGATGACACATTTTTCACAAAAAACATGAATAATTAAGCAATCATATCCATTTAAAATGAAGCCTTGTTATAAAATTTAAACAATCAGAACGTCAAAATCATCATCATCATCTTGTGACAGAGTGCTTATGTGTATATCTGTGATGTGTTTGTGCAGTTCACTTTGTGAGCAATATTTTTTCTCACAATAAACACACACAAATTTGTTTTCTGAAGAATGGACTTTTGTGTGATCCACAAGATTTTTTTTTCTGTGAACATTTAAATTCACAATTTTCACAAGCATACATCTGTTTTCTTTTGTAAGACCTCTGCTTTCAGTTTGGACATTTGCTCTGGAACTGTGCATCAATAGAATGTGCAGCTATGTGACTGCTAAATTCTTGAATGGGACACTTAAAAGTGCAATGAGGACACTTCAATTTTTCTTTGGTGTATTCTTCCAGATGTGCAGTAGTATCCTTCTGAATAGGTGGTGTGTAAGAACAAGGGTAAGACAGAAATGACCCCGATGTATTATCCCATAGATATTTAACTCCTGATGCACGGTTTTGGGTAAGGGAAGAACTTTTCAGCAGACTACCTAAAATGCAGAAAAAAAAACTATATTAATTGATGACACATTTTTCACAAAAAACATGAATAATTAAGCAATCATATCCATTTAAAATGAAGCCTTGTTTTTATTACTTATAAAATTTAAACAATCAGAACGTCAAAATCATCATCATCTTGTGACAGAGTGCTTATGTGTATATCTGTGATGTGTTTGTGCAGTTCACTTTGTGAGCAATATTTTTTCTCACAATAAACACACACAAATTTGTTTTCTGAAGAATGGACTTTTGTGTGATCCACAAGATTTTTTTTTTCTGTGAACATTTAAATTCACAATTTTCACAAGCATACATCTGTTTTCTTTTGTAAGACCTCTGCTTTCAGTTTGGACATTTGCTCTGGAACTGTGCATCAATAGAATGTGCAGCTATGTGACTGCTAAATTCTTGAATGGGACACTTAAAAGTGCAATGAGGACACTTCAATTTTTCTTTGGTGTATTCTTCCAGATGTGCAGTAGTATCCTTCTGAATAGGTGGTGTGTAAGAACAAGGGTAAGACAGAAATGACCCCGATGTATTATCCCATAGATATTTAACTCCTGATGCACGGTTTTGGGTAAGGGAAGAACTTTTCAGCAGACTACCTAAAATGCAGAAAAAAAAACTATATTAATTGATGACACATTTTTCACAAAAAACATGAATAATTAAGCAATCATATCCATTTAAAATGAAGCCTTGTTTTTATTACTTATAAAATTTAAACAATCAGAACGTCAAAATCATCATCATCTTGTGACAGAGTGCTTATGTGTATATCTGTGATGTGTTTGTGCAGTTCACTTTGTGAGCAATATTTTTTCTCACAATAAACACACACAAATTTGTTTTCTGAAGAATGGACTTTTGTGTGATCCACAAGATTTTTTTTTCTGTGAACATTTAAATTCACAATTTTCACAAGCATACATCTGTTTTCTTTTGTAAGACCTCTGCTTTCAGTTTGGACATTTGCTCTGGAACTGTGCATCAATAGAATGTGCAGCTATGTGACTGCTAAATTCTTGAATGGGACACTTAAAAGTGCAATGAGGACACTTCAATTTTTCTTTGGTGTATTCTTCCAGATGTGCAGTAGTATCCTTCTGAATAGGTGGTGTGTAAGAACAAGGGTAAGACAGAAATGACCCCGATGTATTATCCCATAGATATTTAACTCCTGATGCACGGTTTTGGGTAAGGGAAGAACTTTTCAGCAGACTACCTAAAATGCAGAAAAAAAAACTATATTAATTGATGACACATTTTTCACAAAAAACATGAATAATTAAGCAATCATATCCATTTAAAATGAAGCCTTGTTTTTATTACTTATAAAATTTAAACAATCAGAACGTCAAAATCATCATCATCTTGTGACAGAGTGCTTATGTGTATATCTGTGATGTGTTTGTGCAGTTCACTTTGTGAGCAATATTTTTTCTCACAATAAACACACACAAATTTGTTTTCTGAAGAATGGACTTTTGTGTGATCCACAAGATTTTTTTCTGTGAACATTTAAATTCACAATTTTCACAAGCATACATCTGTTTTCTTTTGTAAGACCTCTGCTTTCAGTTTGGACATTTGCTCTGGAACTGTGCATCAATAGAATGTGCAGCTATGTGACTGCTAAATTCTTGAATGGGACACTTAAAAGTGCAATGAGGACACTTCAATTTTTCTTTGGTGTATTCTTCCAGATGTGCAGTAGTATCCTTCTGAATAGGTGGTGTGTAAGAACAAGGGTAAGACAGAAATGACCCCGATGTATTATCCCATAGATATTTAACTCCTGATGCACGGTTTTGGGTAAGGGAAGAACTTTTCAGCAGACTACCTAAAATGCAGAAAAAAAAAACTATATTAATTGATGACACATTTTTCACAAAAAACATGAATAATTAAGCAATCATATCCATTTAAAATGAAGCCTTGTTTTTATTACTTATAAAATTTAAACAATCAGAACGTCAAAATCATCATCATCTTGTGACAGAGTGCTTATGTGTATATCTGTGATGTGTTTGTGCAGTTCACTTTGTGAGCAATATTTTTTCTCACAATAAACACACACAAATTTGTTTTCTGAAGAATGGACTTTTGTGTGATCCACAAGATTTTTTTTTTCTGTGAACATTTAAATTCACAATTTTCACAAGCATACATCTGTTTTCTTTTGTAAGACCTCTGCTTTCAGTTTGGACATTTGCTCTGGAACTGTGCATCAATAGAATGTGCAGCTATGTGACTGCTAAATTCTTGAATGGGACACTTAAAAGTGCAATGAGGACACTTCAATTTTTCTTTGGTGTATTCTTCCAGATGTGCAGTAGTATCCTTCTGAATAGGTGGTGTGTAAGAACAAGGGTAAGACAGAAATGACCCCGATGTATTATCCCATAGATATTTAACTCCTGATGCACGGTTTTGGGTAAGGGAAGAACTTTTCAGCAGACTACCTAAAATGCAGAAAAAAAAACTATATTAATTGATGACACATTTTTCACAAAAAACATGAATAATTAAGCAATCATATCCATTTAAAATGAAGCCTTGTTTTTATTACTTATAAAATTTAAACAATCAGAACGTCAAAATCATCATCATCTTGTGACAGAGTGCTTATGTGTATATCTGTGATGTGTTTGTGCAGTTCACTTTGTGAGCAATATTTTTTCTCACAATAAACACACACAAATTTGTTTTCTGAAGAATGGACTTTTGTGTGATCCACAAGATTTTTTTCTGTGAACATTTAAATTCACAATTTTCACAAGCATACATCTGTTTTCTTTTGTAAGACCTCTGCTTTCAGTTTGGACATTTGCTCTGGAACTGTGCATCAATAGAATGTGCAGCTATGTGACTGCTAAATTCTTGAATGGGACACTTAAAAGTGCAATGAGGACACTTCAATTTTTCTTTGGTGTATTCTTCCAGATGTGCAGTAGTATCCTTCTGAATAGGTGGTGTGTAAGAACAAGGGTAAGACAGAAATGACCCCGATGTATTATCCCATAGATATTTAACTCCTGATGCACGGTTTTGGGTAAGGGAAGAACTTTTCAGCAGACTACCTAAAATGCAGAAAAAAAAAACTATATTAATTGATGACACATTTTTCACAAAAAACATGAATAATTAAGCAATCATATCCATTTAAAATGAAGCCTTGTTTTTATTACTTATAAAATTTAAAGAATCAGAACGTCAAAATCATCATCATCTTGTGACAGAGTGCTTATGTGTATATCTGTGATGTGTTTGTGCAGTTCACTTTGTGAGCAATATTTTTTCTCACAATAAACACACACAAATTTGTTTTCTGAAGAATGGACTTTTGTGTGATCCACAAGATTTTTTTTTCTGTGAACATTTAAATTCACAATTTTCACAAGCATACATCTGTTTTCTTTTGTAAGACCTCTGCTTTCAGTTTGGACATTTGCTCTGGAACTGTGCATCAATAGAATGTGCAGCTATGTGACTGCTAAATTCTTGAATGGGACACTTAAAAGTGCAATGAGGACACTTCAATTTTTCTTTGGTGTATTCTTCCAGATGTGCAGTAGTATCCTTCTGAATAGGTGGTGTGTAAGAACAAGGGTAAGACAGAAATGACCCCGATGTATTATCCCATAGATATTTAACTCCTGATGCACGGTTTTGGGTAAGGGAAGAACTTTTCAGCAGACTACCTAAAATGCAGAAAAAAAAACTATATTAATTGATGACACATTTTTCACAAAAAACATGAATAATTAAGCAATCATATCCATTTAAAATGAAGCCTTGTTTTTATTACTTATAAAATTTAAACAATCAGAACGTCAAAATCATCATCATCTTGTGACAGAGTGCTTATGTGTATATCTGTGATGTGTTTGTGCAGTTCACTTTGTGAGCAATATTTTTTCTCACAATAAACACACACAAATTTGTTTTCTGAAGAATGGACTTTTGTGTGATCCACAAGATTTTTTTTTCTGTGAACATTTAAATTCACAATTTTCACAAGCATACATCTGTTTTCTTTTGTAAGACCTCTGCTTTCAGTTTGGACATTTGCTCTGGAACTGTGCATCAATAGAATGTGCAGCTATGTGACTGCTAAATTCTTGAATGGGACACTTAAAAGTGCAATGAGGACACTTCAATTTTTCTTTGGTGTATTCTTCCAGATGTGCAGTAGTATCCTTCTGAATAGGTGGTGTGTAAGAACAAGGGTAAGACAGAAATGACCCCGATGTATTATCCCATAGATATTTAACTCCTGATGCACGGTTTTGGGTAAGGGAAGAACTTTTCAGCAGACTACCTAAAATGCAGAAAAAAAAACTATATTAATTGATGACACATTTTTCACAAAAAACATGAATAATTAAGCAATCATATCCATTTAAAATGAAGCCTTGTTTTTATTACTTATAAAATTTAAACAATCAGAACGTCAAAATCATCATCATCTTGTGACAGAGTGCTTATGTGTATATCTGTGATGTGTTTGTGCAGTTCACTTTGTGAGCAATATTTTTTCTCACAATAAACACACACAAATTTGTTTTCTGAAGAATGGACTTTTGTGTGATCCACAAGATTTTTTTTTTCTGTGAACATTTAAATTCACAATTTTCACAAGCATACATCTGTTTTCTTTTGTAAGACCTCTGCTTTCAGTTTGGACATTTGCTCTGGAACTGTGCATCAATAGAATGTGCAGCTATGTGACTGCTAAATTCTTGAATGGGACACTTAAAAGTGCAATGAGGACACTTCAATTTTTCTTTGGTGTATTCTTCCAGATGTGCAGTAGTATCCTTCTGAATAGGTGGTGTGTAAGAACAAGGGTAAGACAGAAATGACCCCGATGTATTATCCCATAGATATTTAACTCCTGATGCACGGTTTTGGGTAAGGGAAGAACTTTTCAGCAGACTACCTAAAATGCAGAAAAAAAAAACTATATTAATTGATGACACATTTTTCACAAAAAACATGAATAATTAAGCAATCATATCCATTTAAAATGAAGCCTTGTTTTTATTACTTATAAAATTTAAAGAATCAGAACGTCAAAATCATCATCATCTTGTGACAGAGTGCTTATGTGTATATCTGTGATGTGTTTGTGCAGTTCACTTTGTGAGCAATATTTTTTCTCACAATAAACACACACAAATTTGTTTTCTGAAGAATGGACTTTTGTGTGATCCACAAGATTTTTTTCTGTGAACATTTAAATTCACAATTTTCACAAGCATACATCTGTTTTCTTTTGTAAGACCTCTGCTTTCAGTTTGGACATTTGCTCTGGAACTGTGCATCAATAGAATGTGCAGCTATGTGACTGCTAAATTCTTGAATGGGACACTTAAAAGTGCAATGAGGACACTTCAATTTTTCTTTGGTGTATTCTTCCAGATGTGCAGTAGTATCCTTCTGAATAGGTGGTGTGTAAGAACAAGGGTAAGACAGAAATGACCCCGATGTATTATCCCATAGATATTTAACTCCTGATGCACGGTTTTGGGTAAGGGAAGAACTTTTCAGCAGACTACCTAAAATGCAGAAAAAAAAAACTATATTAATTGATGACACATTTTTCACAAAAAACATGAATAATTAAGCAATCATATCCATTTAAAATGAAGCCTTGTTTTTATTACTTATAAAATTTAAACAATCAGAACGTCAAAATCATCATCATCTTGTGACAGAGTGCTTATGTGTATATCTGTGATGTGTTTGTGCAGTTCACTTTGTGAGCAATATTTTTTCTCACAATAAACACACACAAATTTGTTTTCTGAAGAATGGACTTTTGTGTGATCCACAAGATTTTTTTTTCTGTGAACATTTAAATTCACAATTTTCACAAGCATACATCTGTTTTCTTTTGTAAGACCTCTGCTTTCAGTTTGGACATTTGCTCTGGAACTGTGCATCAATAGAATGTGCAGCTATGTGACTGCTAAATTCTTGAATGGGACACTTAAAAGTGCAATGAGGACACTTCAATTTTTCTTTGGTGTATTCTTCCAGATGTGCAGTAGTATCCTTCTGAATAGGTGGTGTGTAAGAACAAGGGTAAGACAGAAATGACCCCGATGTATTATCCCATAGATATTTAACTCCTGATGCACGGTTTTGGGTAAGGGAAGAACTTTTCAGCAGACTACCTAAAATGCAGAAAAAAAAAACTATATTAATTGATGACACATTTTTCACAAAAAACATGAATAATTAAGCAATCATATCCATTTAAAATGAAGCCTTGTTTTTATTACTTATAAAATTTAAAGAATCAGAACGTCAAAATCATCATCATCTTGTGACAGAGTGCTTATGTGTATATCTGTGATGTGTTTGTGCAGTTCACTTTGTGAGCAATATTTTTTCTCACAATAAACACACACAAATTTGTTTTCTGAAGAATGGACTTTTGTGTGATCCACAAGATTTTTTTTTCTGTGAACATTTAAATTCACAATTTTCACAAGCATACATCTGTTTTCTTTTGTAAGACCTCTGCTTTCAGTTTGGACATTTGCTCTGGAACTGTGCATCAATAGAATGTGCAGCTATGTGACTGCTAAATTCTTGAATGGGACACTTAAAAGTGCAATGAGGACACTTCAATTTTTCTTTGGTGTATTCTTCCAGATGTGCAGTAGTATCCTTCTGAATAGGTGGTGTGTAAGAACAAGGGTAAGACAGAAATGACCCCGATGTATTATCCCATAGATATTTAACTCCTGATGCACGGTTTTGGGTAAGGGAAGAACTTTTCAGCAGACTACCTAAAATGCAGAAAAAAAAACTATATTAATTGATGACACATTTTTCACAAAAAACATGAATAATTAAGCAATCATATCCATTTAAAATGAAGCCTTGTTTTTATTACTTATAAAATTTAAACAATCAGAACGTCAAAATCATCATCATCTTGTGACAGAGTGCTTATGTGTATATCTGTGATGTGTTTGTGCAGTTCACTTTGTGAGCAATATTTTTTCTCACAATAAACACACACAAATTTGTTTTCTGAAGAATGGACTTTTGTGTGATCCACAAGATTTTTTTTTTCTGTGAACATTTAAATTCACAATTTTCACAAGCATACATCTGTTTTCTTTTGTAAGACCTCTGCTTTCAGTTTGGACATTTGCTCTGGAACTGTGCATCAATAGAATGTGCAGCTATGTGACTGCTAAATTCTTGAATGGGACACTTAAAAGTGCAATGAGGACACTTCAATTTTTCTTTGGTGTATTCTTCCAGATGTGCAGTAGTATCCTTCTGAATAGGTGGTGTGTAAGAACAAGGGTAAGACAGAAATGACCCCGATGTATTATCCCATAGATATTTAACTCCTGATGCACGGTTTTGGGTAAGGGAAGAACTTTTCAGCAGACTACCTAAAATGCAGAAAAAAAAAACTATATTAATTGATGACACATTTTTCACAAAAAACATGAATAATTAAGCAATCATATCCATTTAAAATGAAGCCTTGTTTTTATTACTTATAAAATTTAAACAATCAGAACGTCAAAATCATCATCATCTTGTGACAGAGTGCTTATGTGTATATCTGTGATGTGTTTGTGCAGTTCACTTTGTGAGCAATATTTTTTCTCACAATAAACACACACAAATTTGTTTTCTGAAGAATGGACTTTTGTGTGATCCACAAGATTTTTTTTTCTGTGAACATTTAAATTCACAATTTTCACAAGCATACATCTGTTTTCTTTTGTAAGACCTCTGCTTTCAGTTTGGACATTTGCTCTGGAACTGTGCATCAATAGAATGTGCAGCTATGTGACTGCTAAATTCTTGAATGGGACACTTAAAAGTGCAATGAGGACACTTCAATTTTTCTTTGGTGTATTCTTCCAGATGTGCAGTAGTATCCTTCTGAATAGGTGGTGTGTAAGAACAAGGGTAAGACAGAAATGACCCCGATGTATTATCCCATAGATATTTAACTCCTGATGCACGGTTTTGGGTAAGGGAAGAACTTTTCAGCAGACTACCTAAAATGCAGAAAAAAAAAACTATATTAATTGATGACACATTTTTCACAAAAAACATGAATAATTAAGCAATCATATCCATTTAAAATGAAGCCTTGTTTTTATTACTTATAAAATTTAAACAATCAGAACGTCAAAATCATCATCATCTTGTGACAGAGTGCTTATGTGTATATCTGTGATGTGTTTGTGCAGTTCACTTTGTGAGCAATATTTTTTCTCACAATAAACACACACAAATTTGTTTTCTGAAGAATGGACTTTTGTGTGATCCACAAGATTTTTTTTTCTGTGAACATTTAAATTCACAATTTTCACAAGCATACATCTGTTTTCTTTTGTAAGACCTCTGCTTTCAGTTTGGACATTTGCTCTGGAACTGTGCATCAATAGAATGTGCAGCTATGTGACTGCTAAATTCTTGAATGGGACACTTAAAAGTGCAATGAGGACACTTCAATTTTTCTTTGGTGTATTCTTCCAGATGTGCAGTAGTATCCTTCTGAATAGGTGGTGTGTAAGAACAAGGGTAAGACAGAAATGACCCCGATGTATTATCCCATAGATATTTAACTCCTGATGCACGGTTTTGGGTAAGGGAAGAACTTTTCAGCAGACTACCTAAAATGCAGAAAAAAAAACTATATTAATTGATGACACATTTTTCACAAAAAACATGAATAATTAAGCAATCATATCCATTTAAAATGAAGCCTTGTTTTTATTACTTATAAAATTTAAACAATCAGAACGTCAAAATCATCATCATCTTGTGACAGAGTGCTTATGTGTATATCTGTGATGTGTTTGTGCAGTTCACTTTGTGAGCAATATTTTTTCTCACAATAAACACACACAAATTTGTTTTCTGAAGAATGGACTTTTGTGTGATCCACAAGATTTTTTTCTGTGAACATTTAAATTCACAATTTTCACAAGCATACATCTGTTTTCTTTTGTAAGACCTCTGCTTTCAGTTTGGACATTTGCTCTGGAACTGTGCATCAATAGAATGTGCAGCTATGTGACTGCTAAATTCTTGAATGGGACACTTAAAAGTGCAATGAGGACACTTCAATTTTTCTTTGGTGTATTCTTCCAGATGTGCAGTAGTATCCTTCTGAATAGGTGGTGTGTAAGAACAAGGGTAAGACAGAAATGACCCCGATGTATTATCCCATAGATATTTAACTCCTGATGCACGGTTTTGGGTAAGGGAAGAACTTTTCAGCAGACTACCTAAAATGCAGAAAAAAAAACTATATTAATTGATGACACATTTTTCACAAAAAACATGAATAATTAAGCAATCATATCCATTTAAAATGAAGCCTTGTTTTTATTACTTATAAAATTTAAAGAATCAGAACGTCAAAATCATCATCATCTTGTGACAGAGTGCTTATGTGTATATCTGTGATGTGTTTGTGCAGTTCACTTTGTGAGCAATATTTTTTCTCACAATAAACACACACAAATTTGTTTTCTGAAGAATGGACTTTTGTGTGATCCACAAGATTTTTTTTTCTGTGAACATTTAAATTCACAATTTTCACAAGCATACATCTGTTTTCTTTTGTAAGACCTCTGCTTTCAGTTTGGACATTTGCTCTGGAACTGTGCATCAATAGAATGTGCAGCTATGTGACTGCTAAATTCTTGAATGGGACACTTAAAAGTGCAATGAGGACACTTCAATTTTTCTTTGGTGTATTCTTCCAGATGTGCAGTAGTATCCTTCTGAATAGGTGGTGTGTAAGAACAAGGGTAAGACAGAAATGACCCCGATGTATTATCCCATAGATATTTAACTCCTGATGCACGGTTTTGGGTAAGGGAAGAACTTTTCAGCAGACTACCTAAAATGCAGAAAAAAAAACTATATTAATTGATGACACATTTTTCACAAAAAACATGAATAATTAAGCAATCATATCCATTTAAAATGAAGCCTTGTTTTTATTACTTATAAAATTTAAACAATCAGAACGTCAAAATCATCATCATCTTGTGACAGAGTGCTTATGTGTATATCTGTGATGTGTTTGTGCAGTTCACTTTGTGAGCAATATTTTTTCTCACAATAAACACACACAAATTTGTTTTCTGAAGAATGGACTTTTGTGTGATCCACAAGATTTTTTTTTCTGTGAACATTTAAATTCACAATTTTCACAAGCATACATCTGTTTTCTTTTGTAAGACCTCTGCTTTCAGTTTGGACATTTGCTCTGGAACTGTGCATCAATAGAATGTGCAGCTATGTGACTGCTAAATTCTTGAATGGGACACTTAAAAGTGCAATGAGGACACTTCAATTTTTCTTTGGTGTATTCTTCCAGATGTGCAGTAGTATCCTTCTGAATAGGTGGTGTGTAAGAACAAGGGTAAGACAGAAATGACCCCGATGTATTATCCCATAGATATTTAACTCCTGATGCACGGTTTTGGGTAAGGGAAGAACTTTTCAGCAGACTACCTAAAATGCAGAAAAAAAAACTATATTAATTGATGACACATTTTTCACAAAAAACATGAATAATTAAGCAATCATATCCATTTAAAATGAAGCCTTGTTTTTATTACTTATAAAATTTAAACAATCAGAACGTCAAAATCATCATCATCTTGTGACAGAGTGCTTATGTGTATATCTGTGATGTGTTTGTGCAGTTCACTTTGTGAGCAATATTTTTTCTCACAATAAACACACACAAATTTGTTTTCTGAAGAATGGACTTTTGTGTGATCCACAAGATTTTTTTTCTGTGAACATTTAAATTCACAATTTTCACAAGCATACATCTGTTTTCTTTTGTAAGACCTCTGCTTTCAGTTTGGACATTTGCTCTGGAACTGTGCATCAATAGAATGTGCAGCTATGTGACTGCTAAATTCTTGAATGGGACACTTAAAAGTGCAATGAGGACACTTCAATTTTTCTTTGGTGTATTCTTCCAGATGTGCAGTAGTATCCTTCTGAATAGGTGGTGTGTAAGAACAAGGGTAAGACAGAAATGACCCCGATGTATTATCCCATAGATATTTAACTCCTGATGCACGGTTTTGGGTAAGGGAAGAACTTTTCAGCAGACTACCTAAAATGCAGAAAAAAAAAACTATATTAATTGATGACACATTTTTCACAAAAAACATGAATAATTAAGCAATCATATCCATTTAAAATGAAGCCTTGTTTTTATTACTTATAAAATTTAAACAATCAGAACGTCAAAATCATCATCATCTTGTGACAGAGTGCTTATGTGTATATCTGTGATGTGTTTGTGCAGTTCACTTTGTGAGCAATATTTTTTCTCACAATAAACACACACAAATTTGTTTTCTGAAGAATGGACTTTTGTGTGATCCACAAGATTTTTTTTCTGTGAACATTTAAATTCACAATTTTCACAAGCATACATCTGTTTTCTTTTGTAAGACCTCTGCTTTCAGTTTGGACATTTGCTCTGGAACTGTGCATCAATAGAATGTGCAGCTATGTGACTGCTAAATTCTTGAATGGGACACTTAAAAGTGCAATGAGGACACTTCAATTTTTCTTTGGTGTATTCTTCCAGATGTGCAGTAGTATCCTTCTGAATAGGTGGTGTGTAAGAACAAGGGTAAGACAGAAATGACCCCGATGTATTATCCCATAGATATTTAACTCCTGATGCACGGTTTTGGGTAAGGGAAGAACTTTTCAGCAGACTACCTAAAATGCAGAAAAAAAAAACTATATTAATTGATGACACATTTTTCACAAAAAACATGAATAATTAAGCAATCATATCCATTTAAAATGAAGCCTTGTTTTTATTACTTATAAAATTTAAACAATCAGAACGTCAAAATCATCATCATCATCTTGTGACAGAGTGCTTATGTGTATATCTGTGATGTGTTTGTGCAGTTCACTTTGTGAGCAATATTTTTTCTCACAATAAACACACACAAATTTGTTTTCTGAAGAATGGACTTTTGTGTGATCCACAAGATTTTTTTTTCTGTGAACATTTAAATTCACAATTTTCACAAGCATACATCTGTTTTCTTTTGTAAGACCTCTGCTTTCAGTTTGGACATTTGCTCTGGAACTGTGCATCAATAGAATGTGCAGCTATGTGACTGCTAAATTCTTGAATGGGACACTTAAAAGTGCAATGAGGACACTTCAATTTTTCTTTGGTGTATTCTTCCAGATGTGCAGTAGTATCCTTCTGAATAGGTGGTGTGTAAGAACAAGGGTAAGACAGAAATGACCCCGATGTATTATCCCATAGATATTTAACTCCTGATGCACGGTTTTGGGTAAGGGAAGAACTTTTCAGCAGACTACCTAAAATGCAGAAAAAAAAACTATATTAATTGATGACACATTTTTCACAAAAAACATGAATAATTAAGCAATCATATCCATTTAAAATGAAGCCTTGTTTTTATTACTTATAAAATTTAAACAATCAGAACGTCAAAATCATCATCATCTTGTGACAGAGTGCTTATGTGTATATCTGTGATGTGTTTGTGCAGTTCACTTTGTGAGCAATATTTTTTCTCACAATAAACACACACAAATTTGTTTTCTGAAGAATGGACTTTTGTGTGATCCACAAGATTTTTTTCTGTGAACATTTAAATTCACAATTTTCACAAGCATACATCTGTTTTCTTTTGTAAGACCTCTGCTTTCAGTTTGGACATTTGCTCTGGAACTGTGCATCAATAGAATGTGCAGCTATGTGACTGCTAAATTCTTGAATGGGACACTTAAAAGTGCAATGAGGACACTTCAATTTTTCTTTGGTGTATTCTTCCAGATGTGCAGTAGTATCCTTCTGAATAGGTGGTGTGTAAGAACAAGGGTAAGACAGAAATGACCCCGATGTATTATCCCATAGATATTTAACTCCTGATGCACGGTTTTGGGTAAGGGAAGAACTTTTCAGCAGACTACCTAAAATGCAGAAAAAAAAAACTATATTAATTGATGACACATTTTTCACAAAAAACATGAATAATTAAGCAATCATATCCATTTAAAATGAAGCCTTGTTTTTATTACTTATAAAATTTAAACAATCAGAACGTCAAAATCATCATCATCTTGTGACAGAGTGCTTATGTGTATATCTGTGATGTGTTTGTGCAGTTCACTTTGTGAGCAATATTTTTTCTCACAATAAACACACACAAATTTGTTTTCTGAAGAATGGACTTTTGTGTGATCCACAAGATTTTTTTTTCTGTGAACATTTAAATTCACAATTTTCACAAGCATACATCTGTTTTCTTTTGTAAGACCTCTGCTTTCAGTTTGGACATTTGCTCTGGAACTGTGCATCAATAGAATGTGCAGCTATGTGACTGCTAAATTCTTGAATGGGACACTTAAAAGTGCAATGAGGACACTTCAATTTTTCTTTGGTGTATTCTTCCAGATGTGCAGTAGTATCCTTCTGAATAGGTGGTGTGTAAGAACAAGGGTAAGACAGAAATGACCCCGATGTATTATCCCATAGATATTTAACTCCTGATGCACGGTTTTGGGTAAGGGAAGAACTTTTCAGCAGACTACCTAAAATGCAGAAAAAAAAAACTATATTAATTGATGACACATTTTTCACAAAAAACATGAATAATTAAGCAATCATATCCATTTAAAATGAAGCCTTGTTTTTATTACTTATAAAATTTAAACAATCAGAACGTCAAAATCATCATCATCTTGTGACAGAGTGCTTATGTGTATATCTGTGATGTGTTTGTGCAGTTCACTTTGTGAGCAATATTTTTTCTCACAATAAACACACACAAATTTGTTTTCTGAAGAATGGACTTTTGTGTGATCCACAAGATTTTTTTTTTCTGTGAACATTTAAATTCACAATTTTCACAAGCATACATCTGTTTTCTTTTGTAAGACCTCTGCTTTCAGTTTGGACATTTGCTCTGGAACTGTGCATCAATAGAATGTGCAGCTATGTGACTGCTAAATTCTTGAATGGGACACTTAAAAGTGCAATGAGGACACTTCAATTTTTCTTTGGTGTATTCTTCCAGATGTGCAGTAGTATCCTTCTGAATAGGTGGTGTGTAAGAACAAGGGTAAGACAGAAATGACCCCGATGTATTATCCCATAGATATTTAACTCCTGATGCACGGTTTTGGGTAAGGGAAGAACTTTTCAGCAGACTACCTAAAATGCAGAAAAAAAACTATATTAATTGATGACACATTTTTCACAAAAAACATGAATAATTAAGCAATCATATCCATTTAAAATGAAGCCTTGTTTTTATTACTTATAAAATTTAAAGAATCAGAACGTCAAAATCATCATCATCATCTTGTGACAGAGTGCTTATGTGTATATCTGTGATGTGTTTGTGCAGTTCACTTTGTGAGCAATATTTTTTCTCACAATAAACACACACAAATTTGTTTTCTGAAGAATGGACTTTTGTGTGATCCACAAGATTTTTTTTCTGTGAACATTTAAATTCACAATTTTCACAAGCATACATCTGTTTTCTTTTGTAAGACCTCTGCTTTCAGTTTGGACATTTGCTCTGGAACTGTGCATCAATAGAATGTGCAGCTATGTGACTGCTAAATTCTTGAATGGGACACTTAAAAGTGCAATGAGGACACTTCAATTTTTCTTTGGTGTATTCTTCCAGATGTGCAGTAGTATCCTTCTGAATAGGTGGTGTGTAAGAACAAGGGTAAGACAGAAATGACCCCGATGTATTATCCCATAGATATTTAACTCCTGATGCACGGTTTTGGGTAAGGGAAGAACTTTTCAGCAGACTACCTAAAATGCAGAAAAAAAAAACTATATTAATTGATGACACATTTTTCACAAAAAACATGAATAATTAAGCAATCATATCCATTTAAAATGAAGCCTTGTTTTTATTACTTATAAAATTTAAACAATCAGAACGTCAAAATCATCATCATCTTGTGACAGAGTGCTTATGTGTATATCTGTGATGTGTTTGTGCAGTTCACTTTGTGAGCAATATTTTTTCTCACAATAAACACACACAAATTTGTTTTCTGAAGAATGGACTTTTGTGTGATCCACAAGATTTTTTTTTCTGTGAACATTTAAATTCACAATTTTCACAAGCATACATCTGTTTTCTTTTGTAAGACCTCTGCTTTCAGTTTGGACATTTGCTCTGGAACTGTGCATCAATAGAATGTGCAGCTATGTGACTGCTAAATTCTTGAATGGGACACTTAAAAGTGCAATGAGGACACTTCAATTTTTCTTTGGTGTATTCTTCCAGATGTGCAGTAGTATCCTTCTGAATAGGTGGTGTGTAAGAACAAGGGTAAGACAGAAATGACCCCGATGTATTATCCCATAGATATTTAACTCCTGATGCACGGTTTTGGGTAAGGGAAGAACTTTTCAGCAGACTACCTAAAATGCAGAAAAAAAAACTATATTAATTGATGACACATTTTTCACAAAAAACATGAATAATTAAGCAATCATATCCATTTAAAATGAAGCCTTGTTTTTATTACTTATAAAATTTAAACAATCAGAACGTCAAAATCATCATCATCTTGTGACAGAGTGCTTATGTGTATATCTGTGATGTGTTTGTGCAGTTCACTTTGTGAGCAATATTTTTTCTCACAATAAACACACACAAATTTGTTTTCTGAAGAATGGACTTTTGTGTGATCCACAAGATTTTTTTTTCTGTGAACATTTAAATTCACAATTTTCACAAGCATACATCTGTTTTCTTTTGTAAGACCTCTGCTTTCAGTTTGGACATTTGCTCTGGAACTGTGCATCAATAGAATGTGCAGCTATGTGACTGCTAAATTCTTGAATGGGACACTTAAAAGTGCAATGAGGACACTTCAATTTTTCTTTGGTGTATTCTTCCAGATGTGCAGTAGTATCCTTCTGAATAGGTGGTGTGTAAGAACAAGGGTAAGACAGAAATGACCCCGATGTATTATCCCATAGATATTTAACTCCTGATGCACGGTTTTGGGTAAGGGAAGAACTTTTCAGCAGACTACCTAAAATGCAGAAAAAAAAAACTATATTAATTGATGACACATTTTTCACAAAAAACATGAATAATTAAGCAATCATATCCATTTAAAATGAAGCCTTGTTTTTATTACTTATAAAATTTAAACAATCAGAACGTCAAAATCATCATCATCTTGTGACAGAGTGCTTATGTGTATATCTGTGATGTGTTTGTGCAGTTCACTTTGTGAGCAATATTTTTTCTCACAATAAACACACACAAATTTGTTTTCTGAAGAATGGACTTTTGTGTGATCCACAAGATTTTTTTTTCTGTGAACATTTAAATTCACAATTTTCACAAGCATACATCTGTTTTCTTTTGTAAGACCTCTGCTTTCAGTTTGGACATTTGCTCTGGAACTGTGCATCAATAGAATGTGCAGCTATGTGACTGCTAAATTCTTGAATGGGACACTTAAAAGTGCAATGAGGACACTTCAATTTTTCTTTGGTGTATTCTTCCAGATGTGCAGTAGTATCCTTCTGAATAGGTGGTGTGTAAGAACAAGGGTAAGACAGAAATGACCCCGATGTATTATCCCATAGATATTTAACTCCTGATGCACGGTTTTGGGTAAGGGAAGAACTTTTCAGCAGACTACCTAAAATGCAGAAAAAAAAACTATATTAATTGATGACACATTTTTCACAAAAAACATGAATAATTAAGCAATCATATCCATTTAAAATGAAGCCTTGTTTTTATTACTTATAAAATTTAAACAATCAGAACGTCAAAATCATCATCATCTTGTGACAGAGTGCTTATGTGTATATCTGTGATGTGTTTGTGCAGTTCACTTTGTGAGCAATATTTTTTCTCACAATAAACACACACAAATTTGTTTTCTGAAGAATGGACTTTTGTGTGATCCACAAGATTTTTTTTTTCTGTGAACATTTAAATTCACAATTTTCACAAGCATACATCTGTTTTCTTTTGTAAGACCTCTGCTTTCAGTTTGGACATTTGCTCTGGAACTGTGCATCAATAGAATGTGCAGCTATGTGACTGCTAAATTCTTGAATGGGACACTTAAAAGTGCAATGAGGACACTTCAATTTTTCTTTGGTGTATTCTTCCAGATGTGCAGTAGTATCCTTCTGAATAGGTGGTGTGTAAGAACAAGGGTAAGACAGAAATGACCCCGATGTATTATCCCATAGATATTTAACTCCTGATGCACGGTTTTGGGTAAGGGAAGAACTTTTCAGCAGACTACCTAAAATGCAGAAAAAAAAAACTATATTAATTGATGACACATTTTTCACAAAAAACATGAATAATTAAGCAATCATATCCATTTAAAATGAAGCCTTGTTTTTATTACTTATAAAATTTAAACAATCAGAACGTCAAAATCATCATCATCTTGTGACAGAGTGCTTATGTGTATATCTGTGATGTGTTTGTGCAGTTCACTTTGTGAGCAATATTTTTTCTCACAATAAACACACACAAATTTGTTTTCTGAAGAATGGACTTTTGTGTGATCCACAAGATTTTTTTTTCTGTGAACATTTAAATTCACAATTTTCACAAGCATACATCTGTTTTCTTTTGTAAGACCTCTGCTTTCAGTTTGGACATTTGCTCTGGAACTGTGCATCAATAGAATGTGCAGCTATGTGACTGCTAAATTCTTGAATGGGACACTTAAAAGTGCAATGAGGACACTTCAATTTTTCTTTGGTGTATTCTTCCAGATGTGCAGTAGTATCCTTCTGAATAGGTGGTGTGTAAGAACAAGGGTAAGACAGAAATGACCCCGATGTATTATCCCATAGATATTTAACTCCTGATGCACGGTTTTGGGTAAGGGAAGAACTTTTCAGCAGACTACCTAAAATGCAGAAAAAAAAACTATATTAATTGATGACACATTTTTCACAAAAAACATGAATAATTAAGCAATCATATCCATTTAAAATGAAGCCTTGTTTTTATTACTTATAAAATTTAAACAATCAGAACGTCAAAATCATCATCATCTTGTGACAGAGTGCTTATGTGTATATCTGTGATGTGTTTGTGCAGTTCACTTTGTGAGCAATATTTTTTCTCACAATAAACACACACAAATTTGTTTTCTGAAGAATGGACTTTTGTGTGATCCACAAGATTTTTTTTTTCTGTGAACATTTAAATTCACAATTTTCACAAGCATACATCTGTTTTCTTTTGTAAGACCTCTGCTTTCAGTTTGGACATTTGCTCTGGAACTGTGCATCAATAGAATGTGCAGCTATGTGACTGCTAAATTCTTGAATGGGACACTTAAAAGTGCAATGAGGACACTTCAATTTTTCTTTGGTGTATTCTTCCAGATGTGCAGTAGTATCCTTCTGAATAGGTGGTGTGTAAGAACAAGGGTAAGACAGAAATGACCCCGATGTATTATCCCATAGATATTTAACTCCTGATGCACGGTTTTGGGTAAGGGAAGAACTTTTCAGCAGACTACCTAAAATGCAGAAAAAAAAACTATATTAATTGATGACACATTTTTCACAAAAAACATGAATAATTAAGCAATCATATCCATTTAAAATGAAGCCTTGTTTTTATTACTTATAAAATTTAAACAATCAGAACGTCAAAATCATCATCATCTTGTGACAGAGTGCTTATGTGTATATCTGTGATGTGTTTGTGCAGTTCACTTTGTGAGCAATATTTTTTCTCACAATAAACACACACAAATTTGTTTTCTGAAGAATGGACTTTTGTGTGATCCACAAGATTTTTTTTTCTGTGAACATTTAAATTCACAATTTTCACAAGCATACATCTGTTTTCTTTTGTAAGACCTCTGCTTTCAGTTTGGACATTTGCTCTGGAACTGTGCATCAATAGAATGTGCAGCTATGTGACTGCTAAATTCTTGAATGGGACACTTAAAAGTGCAATGAGGACACTTCAATTTTTCTTTGGTGTATTCTTCCAGATGTGCAGTAGTATCCTTCTGAATAGGTGGTGTGTAAGAACAAGGGTAAGACAGAAATGACCCCGATGTATTATCCCATAGATATTTAACTCCTGATGCACGGTTTTGGGTAAGGGAAGAACTTTTCAGCAGACTACCTAAAATGCAGAAAAAAAAACTATATTAATTGATGACACATTTTTCACAAAAAACATGAATAATTAAGCAATCATATCCATTTAAAATGAAGCCTTGTTTTTATTACTTATAAAATTTAAACAATCAGAACGTCAAAATCATCATCATCTTGTGACAGAGTGCTTATGTGTATATCTGTGATGTGTTTGTGCAGTTCACTTTGTGAGCAATATTTTTTCTCACAATAAACACACACAAATTTGTTTTCTGAAGAATGGACTTTTGTGTGATCCACAAGATTTTTTTTTTCTGTGAACATTTAAATTCACAATTTTCACAAGCATACATCTGTTTTCTTTTGTAAGACCTCTGCTTTCAGTTTGGACATTTGCTCTGGAACTGTGCATCAATAGAATGTGCAGCTATGTGACTGCTAAATTCTTGAATGGGACACTTAAAAGTGCAATGAGGACACTTCAATTTTTCTTTGGTGTATTCTTCCAGATGTGCAGTAGTATCCTTCTGAATAGGTGGTGTGTAAGAACAAGGGTAAGACAGAAATGACCCCGATGTATTATCCCATAGATATTTAACTCCTGATGCACGGTTTTGGGTAAGGGAAGAACTTTTCAGCAGACTACCTAAAATGCAGAAAAAAAAAACTATATTAATTGATGACACATTTTTCACAAAAAACATGAATAATTAAGCAATCATATCCATTTAAAATGAAGCCTTGTTTTTATTACTTATAAAATTTAAACAATCAGAACGTCAAAATCATCATCATCTTGTGACAGAGTGCTTATGTGTATATCTGTGATGTGTTTGTGCAGTTCACTTTGTGAGCAATATTTTTTCTCACAATAAACACACACAAATTTGTTTTCTGAAGAATGGACTTTTGTGTGATCCACAAGATTTTTTTTTCTGTGAACATTTAAATTCACAATTTTCACAAGCATACATCTGTTTTCTTTTGTAAGACCTCTGCTTTCAGTTTGGACATTTGCTCTGGAACTGTGCATCAATAGAATGTGCAGCTATGTGACTGCTAAATTCTTGAATGGGACACTTAAAAGTGCAATGAGGACACTTCAATTTTTCTTTGGTGTATTCTTCCAGATGTGCAGTAGTATCCTTCTGAATAGGTGGTGTGTAAGAACAAGGGTAAGACAGAAATGACCCCGATGTATTATCCCATAGATATTTAACTCCTGATGCACGGTTTTGGGTAAGGGAAGAACTTTTCAGCAGACTACCTAAAATGCAGAAAAAAAAAACTATATTAATTGATGACACATTTTTCACAAAAAACATGAATAATTAAGCAATCATATCCATTTAAAATGAAGCCTTGTTTTTATTACTTATAAAATTTAAACAATCAGAACGTCAAAATCATCATCATCTTGTGACAGAGTGCTTATGTGTATATCTGTGATGTGTTTGTGCAGTTCACTTTGTGAGCAATATTTTTTCTCACAATAAACACACACAAATTTGTTTTCTGAAGAATGGACTTTTGTGTGATCCACAAGATTTTTTTTTTCTGTGAACATTTAAATTCACAATTTTCACAAGCATACATCTGTTTTCTTTTGTAAGACCTCTGCTTTCAGTTTGGACATTTGCTCTGGAACTGTGCATCAATAGAATGTGCAGCTATGTGACTGCTAAATTCTTGAATGGGACACTTAAAAGTGCAATGAGGACACTTCAATTTTTCTTTGGTGTATTCTTCCAGATGTGCAGTAGTATCCTTCTGAATAGGTGGTGTGTAAGAACAAGGGTAAGACAGAAATGACCCCGATGTATTATCCCATAGATATTTAACTCCTGATGCACGGTTTTGGGTAAGGGAAGAACTTTTCAGCAGACTACCTAAAATGCAGAAAAAAAAACTATATTAATTGATGACACATTTTTCACAAAAAACATGAATAATTAAGCAATCATATCCATTTAAAATGAAGCCTTGTTTTTATTACTTATAAAATTTAAACAATCAGAACGTCAAAATCATCATCATCTTGTGACAGAGTGCTTATGTGTATATCTGTGATGTGTTTGTGCAGTTCACTTTGTGAGCAATATTTTTTCTCACAATAAACACACACAAATTTGTTTTCTGAAGAATGGACTTTTGTGTGATCCACAAGATTTTTTTTTCTGTGAACATTTAAATTCACAATTTTCACAAGCATACATCTGTTTTCTTTTGTAAGACCTCTGCTTTCAGTTTGGACATTTGCTCTGGAACTGTGCATCAATAGAATGTGCAGCTATGTGACTGCTAAATTCTTGAATGGGACACTTAAAAGTGCAATGAGGACACTTCAATTTTTCTTTGGTGTATTCTTCCAGATGTGCAGTAGTATCCTTCTGAATAGGTGGTGTGTAAGAACAAGGGTAAGACAGAAATGACCCCGATGTATTATCCCATAGATATTTAACTCCTGATGCACGGTTTTGGGTAAGGGAAGAACTTTTCAGCAGACTACCTAAAATGCAGAAAAAAAAAACTATATTAATTGATGACACATTTTTCACAAAAAACATGAATAATTAAGCAATCATATCCATTTAAAATGAAGCCTTGTTTTTATTACTTATAAAATTTAAACAATCAGAACGTCAAAATCATCATCATCTTGTGACAGAGTGCTTATGTGTATATCTGTGATGTGTTTGTGCAGTTCACTTTGTGAGCAATATTTTTTCTCACAATAAACACACACAAATTTGTTTTCTGAAGAATGGACTTTTGTGTGATCCACAAGATTTTTTTTTTCTGTGAACATTTAAATTCACAATTTTCACAAGCATACATCTGTTTTCTTTTGTAAGACCTCTGCTTTCAGTTTGGACATTTGCTCTGGAACTGTGCATCAATAGAATGTGCAGCTATGTGACTGCTAAATTCTTGAATGGGACACTTAAAAGTGCAATGAGGACACTTCAATTTTTCTTTGGTGTATTCTTCCAGATGTGCAGTAGTATCCTTCTGAATAGGTGGTGTGTAAGAACAAGGGTAAGACAGAAATGACCCCGATGTATTATCCCATAGATATTTAACTCCTGATGCACGGTTTTGGGTAAGGGAAGAACTTTTCAGCAGACTACCTAAAATGCAGAAAAAAAAACTATATTAATTGATGACACATTTTTCACAAAAAACATGAATAATTAAGCAATCATATCCATTTAAAATGAAGCCTTGTTTTTATTACTTATAAAATTTAAACAATCAGAACGTCAAAATCATCATCATCTTGTGACAGAGTGCTTATGTGTATATCTGTGATGTGTTTGTGCAGTTCACTTTGTGAGCAATATTTTTTCTCACAATAAACACACACAAATTTGTTTTCTGAAGAATGGACTTTTGTGTGATCCACAAGATTTTTTTTTCTGTGAACATTTAAATTCACAATTTTCACAAGCATACATCTGTTTTCTTTTGTAAGACCTCTGCTTTCAGTTTGGACATTTGCTCTGGAACTGTGCATCAATAGAATGTGCAGCTATGTGACTGCTAAATTCTTGAATGGGACACTTAAAAGTGCAATGAGGACACTTCAATTTTTCTTTGGTGTATTCTTCCAGATGTGCAGTAGTATCCTTCTGAATAGGTGGTGTGTAAGAACAAGGGTAAGACAGAAATGACCCCGATGTATTATCCCATAGATATTTAACTCCTGATGCACGGTTTTGGGTAAGGGAAGAACTTTTCAGCAGACTACCTAAAATGCAGAAAAAAAAAACTATATTAATTGATGACACATTTTTCACAAAAAACATGAATAATTAAGCAATCATATCCATTTAAAATGAAGCCTTGTTTTTATTACTTATAAAATTTAAACAATCAGAACGTCAAAATCATCATCATCTTGTGACAGAGTGCTTATGTGTATATCTGTGATGTGTTTGTGCAGTTCACTTTGTGAGCAATATTTTTTCTCACAATAAACACACACAAATTTGTTTTCTGAAGAATGGACTTTTGTGTGATCCACAAGATTTTTTTTTCTGTGAACATTTAAATTCACAATTTTCACAAGCATACATCTGTTTTCTTTTGTAAGACCTCTGCTTTCAGTTTGGACATTTGCTCTGGAACTGTGCATCAATAGAATGTGCAGCTATGTGACTGCTAAATTCTTGAATGGGACACTTAAAAGTGCAATGAGGACACTTCAATTTTTCTTTGGTGTATTCTTCCAGATGTGCAGTAGTATCCTTCTGAATAGGTGGTGTGTAAGAACAAGGGTAAGACAGAAATGACCCCGATGTATTATCCCATAGATATTTAACTCCTGATGCACGGTTTTGGGTAAGGGAAGAACTTTTCAGCAGACTACCTAAAATGCAGAAAAAAAAAACTATATTAATTGATGACACATTTTTCACAAAAAACATGAATAATTAAGCAATCATATCCATTTAAAATGAAGCCTTGTTTTTATTACTTATAAAATTTAAACAATCAGAACGTCAAAATCATCATCATCTTGTGACAGAGTGCTTATGTGTATATCTGTGATGTGTTTGTGCAGTTCACTTTGTGAGCAATATTTTTTCTCACAATAAACACACACAAATTTGTTTTCTGAAGAATGGACTTTTGTGTGATCCACAAGATTTTTTTTTTCTGTGAACATTTAAATTCACAATTTTCACAAGCATACATCTGTTTTCTTTTGTAAGACCTCTGCTTTCAGTTTGGACATTTGCTCTGGAACTGTGCATCAATAGAATGTGCAGCTATGTGACTGCTAAATTCTTGAATGGGACACTTAAAAGTGCAATGAGGACACTTCAATTTTTCTTTGGTGTATTCTTCCAGATGTGCAGTAGTATCCTTCTGAATAGGTGGTGTGTAAGAACAAGGGTAAGACAGAAATGACCCCGATGTATTATCCCATAGATATTTAACTCCTGATGCACGGTTTTGGGTAAGGGAAGAACTTTTCAGCAGACTACCTAAAATGCAGAAAAAAAAAACTATATTAATTGATGACACATTTTTCACAAAAAACATGAATAATTAAGCAATCATATCCATTTAAAATGAAGCCTTGTTTTTATTACTTATAAAATTTAAACAATCAGAACGTCAAAATCATCATCATCTTGTGACAGAGTGCTTATGTGTATATCTGTGATGTGTTTGTGCAGTTCACTTTGTGAGCAATATTTTTTCTCACAATAAACACACACAAATTTGTTTTCTGAAGAATGGACTTTTGTGTGATCCACAAGATTTTTTTTTCTGTGAACATTTAAATTCACAATTTTCACAAGCATACATCTGTTTTCTTTTGTAAGACCTCTGCTTTCAGTTTGGACATTTGCTCTGGAACTGTGCATCAATAGAATGTGCAGCTATGTGACTGCTAAATTCTTGAATGGGACACTTAAAAGTGCAATGAGGACACTTCAATTTTTCTTTGGTGTATTCTTCCAGATGTGCAGTAGTATCCTTCTGAATAGGTGGTGTGTAAGAACAAGGGTAAGACAGAAATGACCCCGATGTATTATCCCATAGATATTTAACTCCTGATGCACGGTTTTGGGTAAGGGAAGAACTTTTCAGCAGACTACCTAAAATGCAGAAAAAAAAAAACTATATTAATTGATGACACATTTTTCACAAAAAACATGAATAATTAAGCAATCATATCCATTTAAAATGAAGCCTTGTTTTTATTACTTATAAAATTTAAAGAATCAGAACGTCAAAATCATCATCATCTTGTGACAGAGTGCTTATGTGTATATCTGTGATGTGTTTGTGCAGTTCACTTTGTGAGCAATATTTTTTCTCACAATAAACACACACAAATTTGTTTTCTGAAGAATGGACTTTTGTGTGATCCACAAGATTTTTTTTTCTGTGAACATTTAAATTCACAATTTTCACAAGCATACATCTGTTTTCTTTTGTAAGACCTCTGCTTTCAGTTTGGACATTTGCTCTGGAACTGTGCATCAATAGAATGTGCAGCTATGTGACTGCTAAATTCTTGAATGGGACACTTAAAAGTGCAATGAGGACACTTCAATTTTTCTTTGGTGTATTCTTCCAGATGTGCAGTAGTATCCTTCTGAATAGGTGGTGTGTAAGAACAAGGGTAAGACAGAAATGACCCCGATGTATTATCCCATAGATATTTAACTCCTGATGCACGGTTTTGGGTAAGGGAAGAACTTTTCAGCAGACTATCTAAAATGCAGAAAAAAAAAACTATATTAATTGATGACACATTTTTCACAAAAAACATGAATAATTAAGCAATCATATCCATTTAAAATGAAGCCTTGTTTTTATTACTTATAAAATTTAAAGAATCAGAACGTCAAAATCATCATCATCTTGTGACAGAGTGCTTATGTGTATATCTGTGATGTGTTTGTGCAGTTCACTTTGTGAGCAATATTTTTTCTCACAATAAACACACACAAATTTGTTTTCTGAAGAATGGACTTTTGTGTGATCCACAAGATTTTTTTTTTCTGTGAACATTTAAATTCACAATTTTCACAAGCATACATCTGTTTTCTTTTGTAAGACCTCTGCTTTCAGTTTGGACATTTGCTCTGGAACTGTGCATCAATAGAATGTGCAGCTATGTGACTGCTAAATTCTTGAATGGGACACTTAAAAGTGCAATGAGGACACTTCAATTTTTCTTTGGTGTATTCTTCCAGATGTGCAGTAGTATCCTTCTGAATAGGTGGTGTGTAAGAACAAGGGTAAGACAGAAATGACCCCGATGTATTATCCCATAGATATTTAACTCCTGATGCACGGTTTTGGGTAAGGGAAGAACTTTTCAGCAGACTACCTAAAATGCAGAAAAAAAAACTATATTAATTGATGACACATTTTTCACAAAAAACATGAATAATTAAGCAATCATATCCATTTAAAATGAAGCCTTGTTATAAAATTTAAAGAATCAGAACGTCAAAATCATCATCATCATCTTGTGACAGAGTGCTTATGTGTATATCTGTGATGTGTTTGTGCAGTTCACTTTGTGAGCAATATTTTTTCTCACAATAAACACACACAAATTTGTTTTCTGAAGAATGGACTTTTGTGTGATCCACAAGATTTTTTTTTTTCTGTGAACATTTAAATTCACAATTTTCACAAGCATACATCTGTTTTCTTTTGTAAGACCTCTGCTTTCAGTTTGGACATTTGCTCTGGAACTGTGCATCAATAGAATGTGCAGCTATGTGACTGCTAAATTCTTGAATGGGACACTTAAAAGTGCAATGAGGACACTTCAATTTTTCTTTGGTGTATTCTTCCAGATGTGCAGTAGTATCCTTCTGAATAGGTGGTGTGTAAGAACAAGGGTAAGACAGAAATGACCCCGATGTATTATCCCATAGATATTTAACTCCTGATGCACGGTTTTGGGTAAGGGAAGAACTTTTCAGCAGACTACCTAAAATGCAGAAAAAAAAAACTATATTAATTGATGACACATTTTTCACAAAAAACATGAATAATTAAGCAATCATATCCATTTAAAATGAAGCCTTGTTATAAAATTTAAACAATCAGAACGTCAAAATCATCATCATCTTGTGACAGAGTGCTTATGTGTATATCTGTGATGTGTTTGTGCAGTTCACTTTGTGAGCAATATTTTTTCTCACAATAAACACACACAAATTTGTTTTCTGAAGAATGGACTTTTGTGTGATCCACAAGATTTTTTTTTCTGTGAACATTTAAATTCACAATTTTCACAAGCATACATCTGTTTTCTTTTGTAAGACCTCTGCTTTCAGTTTGGACATTTGCTCTGGAACTGTGCATCAATAGAATGTGCAGCTATGTGACTGCTAAATTCTTGAATGGGACACTTAAAAGTGCAATGAGGACACTTCAATTTTTCTTTGGTGTATTCTTCCAGATGTGCAGTAGTATCCTTCTGAATAGGTGGTGTGTAAGAACAAGGGTAAGACAGAAATGACCCTGATGTATTATCCCATAGATATTTAACTCCTGATGCACGGTTTTGGGTAAGGGAAGAACTTTTCAGCAGACTACCTAAAATGCAGAAAAAAAAACTATATTAATTGATGACACATTTTTCACAAAAAACATGAATAATTAAGCAATCATATCCATTTAAAATGAAGCCTTGTTTTTATTACTTATAAAATTTAAACAATCAGAACGTCAAAATCATCATCATCTTGTGACAGAGTGCTTATGTGTATATCTGTGATGTGTTTGTGCAGTTCACTTTGTGAGCAATATTTTTTCTCACAATAAACACACACAAATTTGTTTTCTGAAGAATGGACTTTTGTGTGATCCACAAGATTTTTTTCTGTGAACATTTAAATTCACAATTTTCACAAGCATACATCTGTTTTCTTTTGTAAGACCTCTGCTTTCAGTTTGGACATTTGCTCTGGAACTGTGCATCAATAGAATGTGCAGCTATGTGACTGCTAAATTCTTGAATGGGACACTTAAAAGTGCAATGAGGACACTTCAATTTTTCTTTGGTGTATTCTTCCAGATGTGCAGTAGTATCCTTCTGAATAGGTGGTGTGTAAGAACAAGGGTAAGACAGAAATGACCCCGATGTATTATCCCATAGATATTTAACTCCTGATGCACGGTTTTGGGTAAGGGAAGAACTTTTCAGCAGACTACCTAAAATGCAGAAAAAAAAAACTATATTAATTGGTGACACATTTTTCACAAAAAACATGAATAATTAAGCAATCATATCCATTTAAAATGAAGCCTTGTTTTTATTACTTATAAAATTTAAACAATCAGAACGTCAAAATCATCATCATCTTGTGACAGAGTGCTTATGTGTATATCTGTGATGTGTTTGTGCAGTTCACTTTGTGAGCAATATTTTTTCTCACAATAAACACACACAAATTTGTTTTCTGAAGAATGGACTTTTGTGTGATCCACAAGATTTTTTTTTCTGTGAACATTTAAATTCACAATTTTCACAAGCATACATCTGTTTTCTTTTGTAAGACCTCTGCTTTCAGTTTGGACATTTGCTCTGGAACTGTGCATCAATAGAATGTGCAGCTATGTGACTGCTAAATTCTTGAATGGGACACTTAAAAGTGCAATGAGGACACTTCAATTTTTCTTTGGTGTATTCTTCCAGATGTGCAGTAGTATCCTTCTGAATAGGTGGTGTGTAAGAACAAGGGTAAGACAGAAATGACCCCGATGTATTATCCCATAGATATTTAACTCCTGATGCACGGTTTTGGGTAAGGGAAGAACTTTTCAGCAGACTACCTAAAATGCAGAAAAAAAAACTATATTAATTGGTGACACATTTTTCACAAAAAACATGAATAATTAAGCAATCATATCCATTTAAAATGAAGCCTTGTTTTTATTACTTATAAAATTTAAACAATCAGAATGTCAAAATCATCATCATCTTGTGACAGAGTGCTTATGTGTATATCTGTGATGTGTTTGTGCAGTTCACTTTGTGAGCAATATTTTTTCTCACAATAAACACACACAAATTTGTTTTCTGAAGAATGGACTTTTGTGTGATCCACAAGATTTTTTTTTCTGTGAACATTTAAATTCACAATTTTCACAAGCATACATCTGTTTTCTTTTGTAAGACCTCTGCTTTCAGTTTGGACATTTGCTCTGGAACTGTGCATCAATAGAATGTGCAGCTATGTGACTGCTAAATTCTTGAATGGGACACTTAAAAGTGCAATGAGGACACTTCAATTTTTCTTTGGTGTATTCTTCCAGATGTGCAGTAGTATCCTTCTGAATAGGTGGTGTGTAAGAACAAGGGTAAGACAGAAATGACCCCGATGTATTATCCCATAGATATTTAACTCCTGATGCACGGTTTTGGGTAAGGGAAGAACTTTTCAGCAGACTACCTAAAATGCAGAAAAAAAAAACTATATTAATTGATGACACATTTTTCACAAAAAACATGAATAATTAAGCAATCATATCCATTTAAAATGAAGCCTTGTTTTTATTACTTATAAAATTTAAACAATCAGAACGTCAAAATCATCATCATCTTGTGACAGAGTGCTTATGTGTATATCTGTGATGTGTTTGTGCAGTTCACTTTGTGAGCAATATTTTTTCTCACAATAAACACACACAAATTTGTTTTCTGAAGAATGGACTTTTGTGTGATCCACAAGATTTTTTTTTCTGTGAACATTTAAATTCACAATTTTCACAAGCATACATCTGTTTTCTTTTGTAAGACCTCTGCTTTCAGTTTGGACATTTGCTCTGGAACTGTGCATCAATAGAATGTGCAGCTATGTGACTGCTAAATTCTTGAATGGGACACTTAAAAGTGCAATGAGGACACTTCAATTTTTCTTTGGTGTATTCTTCCAGATGTGCAGTAGTATCCTTCTGAATAGGTGGTGTGTAAGAACAAGGGTAAGACAGAAATGACCCCGATGTATTATCCCATAGATATTTAACTCCTGATGCACGGTTTTGGGTAAGGGAAGAACTTTTCAGCAGACTACCTAAAATGCAGAAAAAAAAAACTATATTAATTGATGACACATTTTTCACAAAAAACATGAATAATTAAGCAATCATATCCATTTAAAATGAAGCCTTGTTTTTATTACTTATAAAATTTAAACAATCAGAACGTCAAAATCATCATCATCTTGTGACAGAGTGCTTATGTGTATATCTGTGATGTGTTTGTGCAGTTCACTTTGTGAGCAATATTTTTTCTCACAATAAACACACACAAATTTGTTTTCTGAAGAATGGACTTTTGTGTGATCCACAAGATTTTTTTTTCTGTGAACATTTAAATTCACAATTTTCACAAGCATACATCTGTTTTCTTTTGTAAGACCTCTGCTTTCAGTTTGGACATTTGCTCTGGAACTGTGCATCAATAGAATGTGCAGCTATGTGACTGCTAAATTCTTGAATGGGACACTTAAAAGTGCAATGAGGACACTTCAATTTTTCTTTGGTGTATTCTTCCAGATGTGCAGTAGTATCCTTCTGAATAGGTGGTGTGTAAGAACAAGGGTAAGACAGAAATGACCCCGATGTATTATCCCATAGATATTTAACTCCTGATGCACGGTTTTGGGTAAGGGAAGAACTTTTCAGCAGACTACCTAAAATGCAGAAAAAAAAACTATATTAATTGATGACACATTTTTCACAAAAAACATGAATAATTAAGCAATCATATCCATTTAAAATGAAGCCTTGTTTTTATTACTTATAAAATTTAAACAATCAGAACGTCAAAATCATCATCATCTTGTGACAGAGTGCTTATGTGTATATCTGTGATGTGTTTGTGCAGTTCACTTTGTGAGCAATATTTTTTCTCACAATAAACACACACAAATTTGTTTTCTGAAGAATGGACTTTTGTGTGATCCACAAGATTTTTTTTTCTGTGAACATTTAAATTCACAATTTTCACAAGCATACATCTGTTTTCTTTTGTAAGACCTCTGCTTTCAGTTTGGACATTTGCTCTGGAACTGTGCATCAATAGAATGTGCAGCTATGTGACTGCTAAATTCTTGAATGGGACACTTAAAAGTGCAATGAGGACACTTCAATTTTTCTTTGGTGTATTCTTCCAGATGTGCAGTAGTATCCTTCTGAATAGGTGGTGTGTAAGAACAAGGGTAAGACAGAAATGACCCCGATGTATTATCCCATAGATATTTAACTCCTGATGCACGGTTTTGGGTAAGGGAAGAACTTTTCAGCAGACTACCTAAAATGCAGAAAAAAAAAACTATATTAATTGATGACACATTTTTCACAAAAAACATGAATAATTAAGCAATCATATCCATTTAAAATGAAGCCTTGTTTTTATTACTTATAAAATTTAAACAATCAGAACGTCAAAATCATCATCATCTTGTGACAGAGTGCTTATGTGTATATCTGTGATGTGTTTGTGCAGTTCACTTTGTGAGCAATATTTTTTCTCACAATAAACACACACAAATTTGTTTTCTGAAGAATGGACTTTTGTGTGATCCACAAGATTTTTTTTTCTGTGAACATTTAAATTCACAATTTTCACAAGCATACATCTGTTTTCTTTTGTAAGACCTCTGCTTTCAGTTTGGACATTTGCTCTGGAACTGTGCATCAATAGAATGTGCAGCTATGTGACTGCTAAATTCTTGAATGGGACACTTAAAAGTGCAATGAGGACACTTCAATTTTTCTTTGGTGTATTCTTCCAGATGTGCAGTAGTATCCTTCTGAATAGGTGGTGTGTAAGAACAAGGGTAAGACAGAAATGACCCCGATGTATTATCCCATAGATATTTAACTCCTGATGCACGGTTTTGGGTAAGGGAAGAACTTTTCAGCAGACTACCTAAAATGCAGAAAAAAAAACTATATTGATTGATGACACATTTTTCACAAAAAACATGAATAATTAAGCAATCATATCCATTTAAAATGAAGCCTTGTTTTTATTACTTATAAAATTTAAACAATCAGAACGTCAAAATCATCATCATCTTGTGACAGAGTGCTTATGTGTATATCTGTGATGTGTTTGTGCAGTTCACTTTGTGAGCAATATTTTTTCTCACAATAAACACACAAATTTGTTTTCTGAAGAATGGACTTTTGTGTGATCCACAAGATTTTTTTTTCTGTGAACATTTAAATTCACAATTTTCACAAGCATACATCTGTTTTCTTTTGTAAGACCTCTGCTTTCAGTTTGGACATTTGCTCTGGAACTGTGCATCAATAGAATGTGCAGCTATGTGACTGCTAAATTCTTGAATGGGACACTTAAAAGTGCAATGAGGACACTTCAATTTTTCTTTGGTGTATTCTTCCAGATGTGCAGTAGTATCCTTCTGAATAGGTGGTGTGTAAGAACAAGGGTAAGACAGAAATGACCCCGATGTATTATCCCATAGATATTTAACTCCTGATGCACGGTTTTGGGTAAGGGAAGAACTTTTCAGCAGACTACCTAAAATGCAGAAAAAAAAACTATATTAATTGATGACACATTTTTCACAAAAAACATGAATAATTAAGCAATCATATCCATTTAAAATGAAGCCTTGTTTTTATTACTTATAAAATTTAAACAATCAGAACGTCAAAATCATCATCATCTTGTGACAGAGTGCTTATGTGTATATCTGTGATGTGTTTGTGCAGTTCACTTTGTGAGCAATATTTTTTCTCACAATAAACACACACAAATTTGTTTTCTGAAGAATGGACTTTTGTGTGATCCACAAGATTTTTTTTTCTGTGAACATTTAAATTCACAATTTTCACAAGCATACATCTGTTTTCTTTTGTAAGACCTCTGCTTTCAGTTTGGACATTTGCTCTGGAACTGTGCATCAATAGAATGTGCAGCTATGTGACTGCTAAATTCTTGAATGGGACACTTAAAAGTGCAATGAGGACACTTCAATTTTTCTTTGGTGTATTCTTCCAGATGTGCAGTAGTATCCTTCTGAATAGGTGGTGTGTAAGAACAAGGGTAAGACAGAAATGACCCCGATGTATTATCCCATAGATATTTAACTCCTGATGCACGGTTTTGGGTAAGGGAAGAACTTTTCAGCAGACTACCTAAAATGCAGAAAAAAAAACTATATTAATTGATGACACATTTTTCACAAAAAACATGAATAATTAAGCAATCATATCCATTTAAAATGAAGCCTTGTTTTGGGGAGGGAGGGGGTACTGTCAAAGAAGTGTTACACCAAACCTCATTCTGCAGTTGTTAGCTGTTTGTTTACGTTGAGACCAAATTGTGATGTCAGGGTGCCTCAGAACCACGATCTCTGAAACGGCACGGCTTGTGGGTTGTTCATGTGTCACTGTAGTGAGTACATATCAAAAGTGGTGCACAGATGGGCAAATGATGAACCGTCATCCAGCCGTGTGCTGTCCGCAGCTCATTGATGACAGAGGGGAGTGGAGACTGTTGCACACTGTTCACAGCAACTGCAGGGCCACAGTGCGACAAGTCACCCACAGCTACAACATTGGTGATCGGGGCAATGTGTAACAGCACATAGTTCATCACAGCCTTCTGTGCATGGGTCTGCATAACTAAAGACCCAGCCGGCTCTCCATGCTCACTGCACGTCATCACCAACACATGAAATGAACTCAAGATCAACAAGATTGTACCGTGGACGATTGGAAGAAAGTGGCTTGCTCTGACAAATCAAGATTCTTGGTGCATCACGTAGACGGCCGAGAGTGGATACATCGATTACCAACGGAGGCTATGGCACCTTGATGCACTGTTGGGCAGAAACAGGCTGGGGCAGTGGCGGTGTTACACTGAGGGAGATGTTTTCTTGGGACACGTTAGGCCCCATTATCCCAATAGCAGAATCCCTGACAGCTGTCAGGTATCTGAACGTCATCGCTGACCAAGTTCATCCATTCATGGCAACTATGTTTCCTGCTGGTGATAGCCATTACCAGCAGAATATGCACCATGCCAGAATCATCAGGGAGTGGTTTTAGGAACATGCTGACTTTCTGTTAATGCCCTGACCTCCAAATTCACCTGATATGAACCCTTTCAAACATTTGTGGTTTGACTTGGAAAAGTGGCTTCATGCTAAATCACCACCACCCGAAAATGTACGGAAACTGGAGGACCAGCTCTTGACATTATGGTACCAGATACCCCAGGATACCTATCGCCACCTCATCGAATCGATGTCTTGGCAAGTGGCTGCTGTTTTGCGGGCTGAAGGGGGTACTACAGCTTATTAGGTAGGTGGTCATAATGTAATGGCTCGTCGGTGTATGTTTCACAGAATACAACTAAAAATGTATAAAATAGAATGTGAAAAATCTCTAATCGTAATTTTCTTCTTACTTCAGTGTGAATTCATTGTCTCCTTTTGCATCATTGGCAGATGAAAGGAGTGTCGTTTATCCACGATATCTTGAGAACAGAAATAACCTACCAGTTATTATCCGTAGCTATATGCCTCCCTCAAAGTGTATAGCACAGCCGAGGATATAACTGACAGGTCAGAAAACTATTGCACAGTGACATGCAGAAAGCCTCAGTCTAAAATGTAAACAGACCCACTGGTAAATTCCATGGCATGATTTACACAACAATTCAGAAGGCCAACCATATTCTTTACTGACCCGCATATGAGCTGACCCCCACTTTGAAAGCAGGTTTCTTCCAAAAACTTTCGGTATGTACACGAGCATAGACAATACTTTGGATTTCCCAGTGAGTTTGGGCAAATATTTTCCCTTCTGTGATTCAATAACTTGTTTTTAATCACGATTGTCATAAACTGAAAGTACAATTCCTTTTACACACCATTCCCATCCACAAAACTGTCCTTCCCCATCACAAGGTGGCCAGGAGGTACGTCAGACACCTACCTGCTGTACCATACACTTGTGCCTGTGATAACTGATTAACATCATGATTGGGGTGACTTTAATTATGGGCATGTAGTTGGCATAATAAAGGTGGCATATGCCTCATCTCTGTGACTGCAGAACGTTTGAGATTTCTGCATATGTCAAGTGCATGGAGTAGCAGGACATGAAAACTGGCATCAGCTAGTAAAAATATGGCCCTAAATGAGACACTAATGTTTGACGTGAGTGCCATCCTTCCTTTACGATAATATTAGTACAGAAGGCCACAGTGGAGAGAATAATGTAAGTATTCCATTTGACATAGGATATCACGACTGGGTTCCACAAATTGGAGACTACAAGTACTGTAATGATTATAATATTAAGACAATATGTTACTTCACAAATATTTTTCGTGCTGACTGAAGTTTCGCTGGCTTTGGGACAGCTTCTTCAGGATGAATGGCACATTAATATTCAAGTAGCATGTGTCATCATAAATGGTGTTTACGGTCACAGGTTTTTGTTAGTTATTTCTACAAACTTGGTAGAAATAGTGTGGATGTCATGTATTTGATAAAATACTATCCACCAAACTTGATATTTTGGAAGCTTTCCATATATATCAAAACTATTTCTCAACTTATCAATGACATGGTATCCACACCACTTCCATCATGAACATGGAAGCAACTAACAAAACAAGTAACAGTAAACATCATTGATGATGTCACATCATCAATGAGGTTGACACGAAAAATAAAATATTTTTGATTCCATTTTAACTTGAAAAACTTTCACATTTTCCGAGTTCCTTTGTTTTTACAGACGTTTCTGGTGTCTAGATTTTTACCAAGACGTGTTCTCAATGTATAGAAACTATCAAAAGTTTTGCATATAACATAAATGTTGTTGCCATGTTCCTCTTGCAATTAAAGTAAAATCTTTTCATTATTTATTTTATGTCTTGTTTTTAAATTAAGTTGTTGAAAATGCTATTTATAAATTTTGAAGGTTCATTGATGTAGCGTTTTTTTTTTTTTTTGGACATAAAAACTTTAATTATTCTCTTGTTCTTATGAGGTTCATAGTCCAATATTTTACTTTTTTGCCATAAAGT
This sequence comes from Macrothele yani, assembly GCA_039090855.1. Lineage (NCBI taxonomy): Eukaryota > Metazoa > Arthropoda > Arachnida > Araneae > Macrothelidae > Macrothele > Macrothele yani. The sequence continues at coordinate 102,015,089 of CM076996.1, read as the reverse complement.
TTCACATTTGCATAACTATATGTGATTTGTCAATACACAATTTTGATCTTTGTTAATAATAACCTTTTCATAAACAGAAAACACACTGTCACGTATGTTAAAAGGCTCGTTTAGCGGTAGCTTTTGGCCGTCCTACGACCTTGATCTGACCTTTTACCCTATGTGACTCTGAGTGTTTTCGTTCGTTTTCTATGTTTATGTGTTATCGTCGCCTGAAGCTTGAGTTTTAAACCTTTACATGTTCTTTAATTCTGAGTTCCAAATTTCTAGACCTTTCTCCTATATAATTACTTTTACAATCCAGTGGAATTTGATATAGAAAACATTTTTTCTTACCATCTGGTCTTGTGTATTACTGTCAGATTCTTCATTAGCTAAATATGCTACTTTTACATTATATGATCTTAAATGAAGATGTGATGTGAAGAATAATTGAAAGTTCTTCAAGTTAAAATAGAATCTAGTAAATTAATCTGAGTAAAGCTTTGAGTAAGTGTTTTAATAACGAATTATGCAAATTTCTGAGATTAGCTTCTGTAAAAACCTTCAAAGTACGATTCACTATTGGAGTTTCCAAATAACTCCAGCAACATCCATTGCATTACTTATACATTTTTTTTGAGAAACTTTATAACTTTTTCTGGTTAAATTGTATTCCACAATGCCAAGAAGTAACAAGGCGATGTTGGCCTTTTTCAATTTACCACCTATCAAAAAACACTGTCTTTGCTCTACCATGGTGCTGATGGCTTACACCAGCGTGGAGGGCAAGACACGCACACCCACGCTTCTTGTGAAAACTGAGAGAGATGCCTAATTAGCTGTAGCTCACCTCAACAGGTAGGTGATTTACACAGTGTGTGACTTGCTGCACGTTCTGTTTGAAAGACAGCATCCTGCAGTTTTACATGAGAAATAATTAATGAGGCATTCCATGTTTAGAAGCAAGAAATTTCACAGTGTCAATTTGAAACAGGATTACGTTTTTCACATATATTAGTGGCACCTATTTCTACAGAAATCCTACTCCGGGTAGAAAAATATTTCATAATTTTTTTTTTTTTTTTTTAGTACTTCTGAAGAAGTTTTACAGCATTCTGCAGTTGTTTGCAATTTGTTTACTCTGAGACCACAGCTTTATCCATGTGCCACTACGTGATATAAATAGTGAAATGCAAAACAGGGTCAGATTTTTTAAGCATACATATATATTTTAATGAATACAAGTAAAATATGTGTGAACATTTTTTGTGATCATAATTTTTTTCTTACTTTGGTGTGAAATCAATGTCTCCTTGAATCATGTGTATGACATTGGCAGATGGAAGGAGTGTTGTTTCTCCATAATACACTGAAAACAGAATAACCATACCTACCAGTTATTACCCATAGCTATGCCCCCCCTCTTCAAAAAATAATCGTGCAGTGACACGGGAAAAGTAGCAGTCTAAAAGTGTAAACAAACCCACCGGTAAATTTTGCGGGAGAATTCATGTAACAATTCGGAAATCTAGCTGTATTTTTTACTGACCCATGTATACCCTCCCCCTTTCAAAGCAGGATTTCTTCCAAAAACTTTTAGCTTACACACAAGTATATATGGTTCTCTGGATTTGCCAGCAACCTCAGGCAGATATGTAAATGTCTTTCCTTTTGTGATTCATTAACTTGTTTTTAATCATAATTGTCATAAGCTGAAAGCACAATTCCTTTCACACACCACACCCATCCACAAAACTACCATTTCCCATCACAAGGTGGTCAGCAGATAGGTCCGATACCTACCTGCTGTACAGCGTACTGGTGACTGTGATGATGGATTAACATGGTGACCAGAGGGACTTCAATCATGGGCATATACGTAGTTGGTGTGAGAAAGATGGCATGCCTCATTTCTGTGACTACAGAATGTCTGGGATTTCTACATGTGTCTAGTGCATGTGTGTAGCAAGACATAAAAACTAGCAGAAGCCAAGAAAAATATGGCTGTAAATGAGCCGCAGATGTTTGAGGTGAGCGCCGCCTCTCCTCTGTTATATATAAATATAAGGCATAATAATGGTTACACGTAAATTTATAAAACAGCTTTTGAAATTATAAAGCACCATAGGCTGCGTAAAAGAAAAATCAAACAACAAATACAGAAATCCCCTTAATACTGAAAGTTGGATAAAGTGATTTGGAGAAATCAAAAGAAGAGATCTAACAACCACAGGAAGAAAAGAAAGAGGAATATAGAACTATGGTAGCTGTTATCCATGACTTCATCAAGGGCCAAGCACAGACAACACCTCTCATGCCTCTATAAAGACCAAAAAAGTGTGGGTTTCTGCACTATCCAGTCTGCTACAAGACAGTAAAATTCTAACCGAAAAAACACGTAAATAAATTACAAAATAAATAAAAATAATCCACCCCAAAACAAATAACCAACACCTCCCAAGCCCCCCCCAAATATAAAAGGAAAAACAAATTTGAGAAAAAATAAATCACTGCTTAGGGGAACGTTTGTGTGTGTGTGTGTGGGGAAGGGGGTGCTTTTACTTTTCAAATTTTTTGGGGGGGTTCTTGGGGGATGTTTGGTGGCTCAGGGAGTGTTGGTTATTTGTTTTCGGGTAGGTTATTTTTTTGTAATTTATTTACGTGTTTTTTTTATTAGCATTTTGCTGTCTTGTAGCAGACTGGATGGTGCAGAAACCCACACTTTTTTGGTCTTTATAGAGGTATGATATGTGTTGTCTGATCCTGGCCCTTGATGATGCCATGGATAACAGCTGCCATAGTTTTATATTCCTTTTTCTTTTCTCCCTGTGTGTTAGATATCTTCTTTTGATTTCTCTGAATCAGTTTATCCAACATTCAGTATTAAGATGATATATATATATATATATATATATATATATATATATCTCTCTCTCTCTCTCTCTCTCTCTCTCTCTCTCTATATATATATATATATATATATATATATACATGTATACACCACACAGTGAAATAAAAATGCATTGATAAAATATACTTTAAATAAAATAAACATGAAAATGCACATTTTTCTTCTACATTACATGGCACACGAATCAAAGCCAATGACTGTTACAATGAAATCTGTTGCAGGCAGGATGTACCACTGTTAATATTTGGTAAAATACAATAATTGGTGAAGGACTGCTTTGAGGTGCACTCCAGTAAGTTCACAACCCTTGAATGGCCCTCTCACTCTGTGGATCTGAACCCAATTTAACACCAGTGGTACAAAGTGGAATGATACATTTCAGCCCAAAACCCACTGGCAATTCTTGGGACTTGATCGATGTCTGTCCTCAATTGATGGGGTTCAATGCCTCCCGAACATTTCCAACACCTTATACAGTCCATGCCACAACATGTTGCAGCAATTATGAAGGCAAAAGGTAGGATCACACATTATTATATGGGCTTGTAAAATAAATTGTTCTTTCAGTGTATCAGACAGCTTGTCCACTTAAGGAGATTTATTTTCAAGGATATATATTAGTAAAATTACCTGCAAAGAAAATATATGTTAATAAAAGAAGTTTTCAATAACACAGTAAGAAATACATCAAATAAATTTTTCTCAACATTATTTTTTTTTAAATCCACGAGAACAAAAGAAAACACATATGGGACAGATTTCTTGCTGCCTAACATAAAGCTGACAAATTGATAATAATGAAAACATTAATTCAACCTGCTTTCACAATGCAGAATAAATAATAATATGCTATAAATACAAGACATGTTTTTAAACTAAAGTATTTTGATTAGAAAGTTAATCAGAGAGCTCAAACACAAGTTTTACAAAGGATAATTAACTATATTACCCCTTAATAAGGCTTAAAATAATGACAATCATATCTATACATAGCACACAATAAAATAAATATAAAACCAAATACAATGAAAAAAATAAACATATAACATGAAATATACTTTTTAAACAAAATAAACGTAAAATTGCAAATGTTTTATAAAAAAAAAAAACATGTCACACAGAGGGTGATTTCAGAGGATGTGTCACCATCAGTATATGGTAAAATATTTGTCAGAAAACATTTACATGCCAAGGTGATAGTGGCAGATTTGGGGGTGGGAGTGCCTCCAGTAGATTTTTCCTTTTTACATTGCCAAGATCATAAATAATTAACGTATTTACTTTTGAAAAATTATAGTAATTAATGCTTAGATTTTTTCATAAAATTTTTATGAGAATTGCAATTTGATATGAATTTAGAGATACAATGTTCTGTTCTAAAGAAAAGATAAAAACCAGAAATTCAGAAACTGGAAAAGCATTTGAATAGTAGGGCTCAATTTATTTTTTTTATTTTTTTGATATAATCCAGAAGTGAGATTTAAAAAGTGTTGAGCTTATTTTCTCAAAAAGCAGGCAACTGAATGCCATGAAAACAGTGATGATGGTTTTTCAGTTGTTGTTTCATCCTTGTGATTTAAAAATTTAGAATACTGGTTTTTTTTTAATCTTTTGGGGTTACTGGTTCTAGGAAAGGGAGACAGGCAGGGCCATAAGTCTGGCACAGCATCCATTATCCAACCAAGATTAGAAGCCGGAGTCATCCAGACGAATGTTTGGAAGCCAGTGCTGTGTAGTGCTGGGCTACAGCAGCCAATTTTTTCTATGGAAAAAGTGCTTAAAAATCCATGCAAGGTTAGTTTATATGCATGTGACTCTCCCACAAAGCATATTGTATGTTTTTCTTTTCAGATGGTAGAAACCTCCCTTCCCATGTCAGCTTCTGAAGTTGTTCCATCACAGTACAAACAATTATGAAGTGGATGCATGTACATATATTAGCATTTTTTTTGTCATCCCAGATTTTCACAGATGGGTTCATGTCTGCATAGCCACAGCTATGCTACCATGAACCCATAAATAGCATAGCATAAGATTATAACATAAAGAGGTTTTTTGACGACATCATGTTATTCTAAGAATCGCTTTTTCTTGAAATACTGGTGTTGAATGAAACATCCTAAAAAAGAAATGAAAATACAATGTAAGAATTTTTAATAATACAATAAACAATGTATTATTAATCAATAACAATATTAAAAAAATTATGGTCTAAAAAATGAAAACATGGAAGACATTTTTAAAATAAGCATTAAAAAATGTCACATTTCATAGCTAATTGAAATTCCTTTAATATTTTTTTAGAAGGTACAAATGGCTGTTAAAGGAAATTTTCATCTGTCATTTGTAATGCAATGAATCATGATACTTTACTGATTAATATCTTTCTGAGGTGACAGATTTTCTAATTTATCACCCTATTGAGGAAAGGGATGATGGAACCACTTCAAAATCCAGAAATTCTGAAGTGGTTATTTATTTCTATCACATTAGCTTTCAAAACAATTTTTTGGCTTTGATAAGTATGACCATTTTCTGGCATGCATCATTTGTGAAGCAATTCACATTAGTAGTTCATATTCCGACTTAGAGATAGATCGGAAAAGGTTACTATTCAATTTTACGTGCATCATTTAAAAAACTTGGAAATATTCTAGTTGGATAATGCTTACCTAGGCATTCCGTTTCTAGCGATGATTCACATTTCTTGCACGTTTTCCTGTCTTCGTTGCAGTTATTGTCCATTGCATATGAAACAACCATTCACATCCACCACAACTGTTCACTTTGGGTAGATTCAGTAGATCTTCACTTTAGGATTCAAAAACATCAGCTCTTTACCATTATTAATACTCTAAATTTTTCGCCCAGTCTTTGGGCATCATCAGGAGCGTGGCGGCTTTTCCACAGATATTCGTGGTTTACTTCTCGCCAATGGAGTCAGATACCCCATGTTGCCATTCGTTGGATACGCTGTATTAGATATGTTTCTTGACCAAACCTAGCTGGCGCCATCTATGTTTCACTAATTCTATTTTTTTCCAAATGGTCGTTGATGTCATCTTTCCGTTTTCTTAATAAGACAAGACAAAGAACAACAAAAGAAAAACCGACAAAAAAGACAATGGAACAGGGATAGGAAAAGAAAAGAAGAAGAAAATGGAAAGACGACATCAATGACCATTTGAAGAAAAAAAAATATAGAATTAGTGAAACATAGATGGCGCCAGCTAGGTTTGGTCAAGAAACGTATCTAATACAGCGCATCCGACGAATGGCAACATGGGGTATCAGACTCCATTGGCGAGAAGTAAACCACGAACATCGGTGGAAAAGTCGCCACACTCCTGACGATGCCCAAAGACTGGGCGAAAAATTTAGAGTAATAATAACTGTAAAGATTGATGTTTTTGAATCCTAAAGTGAAGACCTACTGAATCTACCCAAAGTGACCAGTTGTGGTGGATGTGAATGGTTGTTTCACATACAACGGACAATAACTGCAACGAAGACCGGAAAATGTGCGAGAAATGTGAATCATCGCTAGAAACGGAATGCCTAGGTAAGCATTATCCAACTAGAATATTTCCAAATTTGTGAAGCATTTGAAGATATCATCAATCACAGAAGTGTTTAACATTACAACTAATCTTCCTAAGTCATAGTATTTCAATTACCTTTATTATTGACATAGGCTATAGGCGAAGTGCAAACTGACAGCGTCAAAGTAACAAACAATGATGAAGAATATTTACAAATGGTAAATGACAGAGTATTTACAATGACAGTCGGATGAATAATTAATAAAAACTGACGCAATCAGCCGGTTGAGACAAAAAGGCAAAGAATGAGGCATATGCATTGCAAACTACAACCCCACTGGGGAAGTAAACAGAAGTAACAATGGAACATGTCAGAGCACTAGACGTAAATCATCTGCTGGTCCAGTGAACCACTGGGAGATGGGAGCCCAGAGACTAAGGAGGCATCAACTCTTTCACAGGACTTTGCCTTAGCATACTCAAGACGCAGGCAAGATGTCAGCCGGGCACGGTAGATACTACAGAGTGCTGCAGCAGCGTCCTGAAGAGATGGAGCGGACGGACTCAAGCGAAGATTTTGATGGAAGCAGTACACGAGATGCTTCACCATTACAAACACATATGCGCTGGTAGGAGCGAGAGGCACAGGCGGATGAATGCTGCGAAGCAGAGTAGTGTCACCAAGATGCCTCACAGTAGTGAAGGCAAGATGTAGGACTGGTAGAAGCACCGGGCAATAGATGAAGACATGGTCTACATCAGCAGGGTGATGACAAAAGGGGCACAGATCTGAAGCAAGGAGCATCATACGGTGAAGTGTGACTGGAGCTGGTAGTCGCCTGTGCAAAAACAGCCAATGGGAGTTGCATTCGAGTGGTGATGAGAGAGGTGAGATCTACGCTCGCCAGACTGGCTGTAGAGCGGAGGACGGGACCCCTGAATCTGTCATGGAGGTGAAGGATAGGAAGTACAGAGAAAGTGATAGAGGAAGCGAACAGTCAGAGCAGAGATGGGGAGAATGGAGGTCAGAAACGCATGGGTTTTTGATAAGTTATTTACCAGCTTTTGTAGGAAAGCCATTTTACGTAACATGAAAATAACCAATAATGCAGAAAAAAAATTTAAAATTTTTATTTTTATTTTTTAAAAACTTTTTTTGAATTTCTTAAAAACATTTTTTGAATATTTTTGAAAATATCCTGTAAAACACATGAGTCAGGAAGGCATAAGTTATTTATCAGCTTCAGTAGGAAGGCCATTTCACGTAATATGAAGAAACCAATAATGCAGAAAGTTCCATGCACGTTTTATTACATATTAAACATTAGAATGATTTGTAAGATCTTTCGGCTTCAGCATCAGCCTTGTTCACACTGAAAGCAAGCACTCATGTGGTTGACATTGTTTCTTTAGCTGTTGCCAATAGAGATTTCCAAATTATCGGAATACTGAAAGGTGCGTCTGAATTGCAAGAGTTTTTATTGAAGAGAATTTTAATGCTTTTTAAGTAGCGTAATGAAAATTTGTTTGAAAAGGGTGCAATCCTTTTGGTACAATCCCAGTTTGGAGAGGGCAGAGGTATCTTCAATAGTCAGAAGAGAAAGTGCAGAAATCGGAAGACTTTTTTTTGACATCTCTTTTATATTCCAAAATTCTGCAGTTTATTGTACGAAAGGTACTGCCAATATAGCATTGCTCGATACACCTTGTTTCAATGCAGAAATTATTCTGTGCAACTTTTCACTGGTTTTCAGTTCTTTGGAACGATGTGCAGGTACAAAGGATAAGAAGTAGTGAGTCAAGGCATCTTTTTGCTCCAATAAACGATCAAATACTGGTCCAAAAGTTAAAAATCTAGCTTCAACAGGTCTCATAAATACGTGTTTTGGAGCACCTACATGTTCCTGACTCTTGCCATAATCAGCTGATCTTACACTATTGCCATGGAAATAGTAGAATACATCCACTGCAAATTCAGAAAGTGAAGAATCAAATTCTTTTACAGCCTTTTTTACAGCATTCATGACATGATGTAATGAACATCGACCTACATCAAGCAAGTGGGAATTTTCTTGCTTTAAAAGAGTTAGCATGCCTTTTTTACAGCCTACCATAACTTGTGGACTATCAGTCATAGCGCATATTACCTTAGATATATTGATGCCAAACATTTGTAAAACAGAAATCAATGTTTCTTTCATGGGAAGTGCTTAAGCTTCTGGTAAATATACCCTTTCAAGAAAATCTATTACAATTTGCTGTTGCACATCATCAAAATATCGTACGATTATTTCAAGCTCTTTTTTATTATGCACACCACTGTCATTGCTTTCATCTAGTCCAATTGACACATATTTCCCTTTCAAACTTTCCTTTAAAATGGTTTCATATGTTTACCCCAAACCATATCTAACTAGGTAAGACATTTGTGTTCGGTGCATTGAAAATGATTCAGCAATTTTAGAGTCAGGAAACATTCTCTGAAACAACTGTGTTGAATGATCACAAAACCTGAATGGAATATTGTGTTCAACAAGTGCAGAGGCCCACAAAACTTCAGCAGTAGTAACCTGATTACTAATTATTGTTTGACTTTTGAAACTTTTTGTCAAGTTCTTTGACTTTGTTATAGCTTCTCTATTTTTCTTGTGATTTTCACTTCTTGAATGTTGTAAAACTGCTTGAACACCCATTGTAGACACTGAAAATTCTTTTGAGCACCACACACATGAAGCTTGAGTGTTCTTTCCTGGTCTGCACCATTTGCCAATTTCATCATTTTTATTGTCTTTTTGACAAAAAGAGGACCAATCACTTTGATAGTGGCAGTGTCATTTAGACATGTTGAACTAGAAATCTGTGGAGTAAAGATAAAAATTAGTCTTCATTTCATCATTAAAAAAGCTACAAAACAAACCAATTAAAAAAAAATTAATGTGGCAAACCAAAGGCTCATATAAGAAAGGAAGCATCACCACAGAGATATCCAGAGTCATATGCTACTTTAATACTTCAGAACTTCGTTAAAACAAAATAATAAAAGTAGTAGCAATGTTAAGAAATAAGGGCTCAGTATTATACTGTAGTTTATCATTGCCCTTACAAACAAAAAATATTAAGACAAAATGAATTAGGTTAATTTAAAATAAAATGCATTTTTGTTACTTAATATTTTTGTAGATAGTTGATGTTCTCAACTCACTTAAAATGAAGGACTTTATCAGTAGTCACAGTTTTAAAGGACAGTCCTTTAAGAAAAGGACATTTGGACACACTGTTTTTAACACGCATAATTTTACAACGGACACGTTTTTAAAGATTGAATTTTGTGAGTGGTCAAAATACGGACCCAGATTATATTTTCCTAAAAATTTTCTAAGGCTCGGGAGACTCCTTCCTAGCAACTTTACTTTGTATCCCGAATAGTAGGGGTATAGTAATGGTAGGGAGGGTTACATCCCAAATGATTGGGATGGATGAGGGGGGGTGCGCCTCGCAGAACGGAGGGGAGTGAGACAAATTTAAGTTACAAAAAATAATCTGCAAGAAATTGAAATTTAAGATTTAACAAAACATGTTCTACAAATAAAAATATTCTACAAGGAAAATGAAATCTAAGATAAATATATATATATATATTCTGCAAGGCATAGAAATCTGAGATTAAAAAGGAAATGTTCTGCAAGGGGGGGATTTTGTTATGCGACGCATGTCGCAGTTTCTGCTCCTGGAGCTTCCGCGATCTGACAGGTTAGTCACGTGACTCTGAGGGTTTCATTGCGTTCCTCTACTTGAAACACATGCATCAGGATAAAAGTTGACAGAATTTGTAAATGTGATCAGAGAGGAAAATTTCAGTTTGTTTTTATTAAATTACAGTTTGTTGAAGTTACATTGTACATCTATGAACTTAAAGTAATGACTGCAAATTATGAAATTTGAAGTAAAACAAAAGTTGGCACCAGGACCAAATTTCTAGGTGCCCGATAATTTTCCAACCCTGCTTTTAGGGATCTTCAAAATTTTGTCAATTGTTTGTTTGTAGCAGAGAGTCCAGATGCTGCAACTGCTGATTAATATGGTCCCATTTGTGTTCAAGTCAGACAACACATAACATAGAAGTCATCCTAATGTTCCTAGAACCAGTCGTCCCAGGAGCAGAAACAGCACAACATGGAGATGCCCATTGCAGATTCTCGGAAATGTGTGCAGACTGTTTTTCTATTTTTTTAACATTGTTTTCTTTAAATATTAAAACAAAGGAAGAGAAATTTTCCCGTGTTTTTAACATATTTGCTCCAGTTTCAGATGTAAAGCTGTAATTGATAGATCATGCAGGCAACTGGTCCCCCTACCCATTTTATTTTAGCTTTTATTCTTACATATTTTTCAAACAGATAACTTGATGAGGTATCATTAGTTTTTTACAGCTTTGAATTTAAGAAGCGATATTTTTGTGCACTTTTAACGCACCACGTACAGTCGTACACGTTTGGTGTGGCATTTTGGAAAGCTAATGGTAGCAATTTTTTCAGTTTTATTTATTTATTTTTATTTTTTTTTTATGGAGGCCTAAACTTTCATCTAACTGAAAGTTAGATTAGGTGATTTTTTTTTTTTTTTTTTGTTTACAAGAGCCACATTGTTAAAACGTTTCTCCGTTTCCGCGACCGCCAGTATTTCGTAAAAGTTGACGCGACAACTTTTTTTTTCTTTTACTTCCAGATAGCTTCACTTTGGTTAGATTGATAAAGTGGGGGGGGATGTCATTTTCTTGTTCCTCTTTTTTTTTTTTTTTTTTTTTTTAACCATAGTTTTAAACATTTTTAACATTCAGCTTCCGTTTTCCCTGGTTGCATTATGAGGCATTCCGGAAGCTGATTTTTGCAATTATGCCAGTTTTGGCTTCCAGATAACTTTATTTCAGTTAGATTAATGCTGATTTTTTTCTACAAAATGCATATTTCTTAAGCGTTTGCAACATTACCTTCCAGGGCGCGATTTCACCGATTAGCAACTAGCAAATAGCTAGTGAAAAATCAAATTTGCTAGTGAAAAAAAATCGCAGTAGCAAATATTGCTAGTAAGGTAATTTCTTTATTTAAAGTAACCAAAAATCATTATTAATCCACGAAGTTTACATAACAGTTTCTATTAACACTTGTTAAAACAGCGACGATCAGCGATTCTCTTTCGCCAATTTCCTTTAGGCACTTAATACCCATCCTCCCCATATCTTTCATCCCTTCCAAACTGTCGTAAAAGCGCATTGAAACTCCTCTCCATCGTGCCCTCATTGGTCTATTACAGAAACTGAACATGACGTCGGCAATGGTTGCTGTGGCAACCCAGAGCTCTGGGATGGATCAGTTGTTTGACCACCTGCTCTGCCACCCTCCCTTCTTTTGCCCCACGAACTTTGTCCTCAACTCCTGTCGTACCCTAAGCCAAGCGATCGCCTTTATTGCGTGGCATAGATAGACGCTTTTTTACGAAACGTGTTCGTGGAGGGGGTAAACGATTACGGAAGAAACTTTTGCTTCGTCTGACTTCTGGTTTTGGAAATGTTCCTTGTATTTTCAAGCTGAAATACAAATATTTATCCAGTAAAATGTTAATGAGCAATAATACTTGACAGAGGCAACATCGTGAGAAAAAAAAAATATGATTACGGAAAAAATCCTAATTCCGTCGACCTTTCGTTTTCTAGTTTCATAAAGACGGAATTCCAATAATAACGAAAAAAGCCGGAATTCCGTGAATTCGCGGAAGAATCTCGTGCCTGAAGATTACAGAAAAATTTTGCAGCAGCCAACTTCCGTTTTTGCAAATTGTTCTCCACAGTTTCGAGCTAAAATGCAAACATTTATGCAATAAAATAATATTTAACAAGAAAAGCGGACACAAAGACAACATTGGGAGAACAATTTGCGATTATGGCAAAATTTTCTTACTCTGTTTCACTACTGTGTTCGAAAGTTTTGAAGCACGAAATTTCGTCTCCAAATGGAAGACGACCCCTCCCCCTCTACCAAATATCGATCTTCAGAATGATCTAACTGATGACAAAAAAAAAAAAAAAATCAAAAATAAAGCGGTATTATGCGAATCCCTGTAATAATCTCATGTATATCATAAAAATAATAGCAAAAGAAAAATTTGAAACAAAATGAAAATTTGTAGAATCCGCAGTTTTGATAGTGAGTTCCGTAGTCAGACAACTAATTCCGTAGAAACTAGAAACTACGGCATTGTGTGGTAGTTGGCAGATATGAAGTGTGTAGAAGTTTAGCAGAAATTTGTGTGATACTTCCACTTAGTACTGCATGTTGTGAGGTGGGATTGTTTTTTAAAAAGAATACAAGGGGATTGGAGGAACAATTTGTCTGTTGAAATTTTAAATGCTCTGATGACAATTGAAATACTGTAGAAGGGCCACAAGAAGAGATTTTTAATCCACGGTCAGCAGTTATAAAGTGGTATGATGACAAAGTCAGACACCCTGAGCATAAACCATATGGGAAGAAATCTGAATTAGAATGTCAGTGAAATATATTCATGTGGTATGAGAATTTGTTAGAAATTAATAATAAAGATAGTCACTAAACTTATCTAAGATTCTATTCATTATTCAAAAAGGTAAGTCAAAATATTTATACACATATTTAAATTTCTGTGTAACTTTATTAGAAAATAAGTTACAATGTGATTTAGTTTTACTTGCTAGTCATGCAAATGTTTTGCTAGCAAACTATTTGGTCACTAGCAAAATTTGCTAGTGAGCAAAAAAGATGAAATCTTGCCCTGTTACCTTCCATTTCCACAGGCGTGCAGCATTTTGGAAGTTGACAGTCACATTTTTATTTTATTTTTTCCTTCCAGATAGATAGCTTTATCTCAGATTTTTTTTTTTTTTTTTTTTACTGAAACCACATTTTTAACAACCCACTGCTCCATTTCCAAAGCTGTATTATGGGGTATTCTAGAAGCTCATGGTCGCAATTTCTTTTTAAATCATTTTCTTTCAGACAGTTTCATTTCAGATTGATGGGGTGAAAAGTTTTTTGCTTTACAAGAAACCATTGCCATCTTTCTCACTTTAATTTTACGGGGTTTAATTATATCAACAAAACTGTTCCCATCACATTTTCACAAATTCACTAAATTTTTCTTAAAACTATGGTCAATTCACAAATTGGCTTTCAAACAAAAAACTTACATGGACCCCTGTTTCACAAATTAAATTAAATGTTAAAAAATTACTGTTTCCAAAGTTGACATGATCCCTACCCCTTTAACACAATCACCTAAATAATCACCTGGTGAGGCCCCTAGTACAACATAATTGATGCAGGAAATAGAGCAGAATGTCTATCATGCAAAACATCCTTTGAAAGAGGGAGTTCAAGTTTAATCAATTAACTAAATGCAAAATTTAAAAAAATGTGGATTTCAAATTATTCCTTATGCTTTCTGACCATTATTTTTAAAAATCCAGAAGCCTTTAAAGAATGATGTTTAAGTTCTGAATGAAATAAAATAGTTCGAGTTTCTTCTGCATCTCTTATCAGATATTTTAAGCTAGTTTGACTATTGTACTAATTTCCGCTATTATCAAAATCTCAAATTGACTCATTTTCTAACTTCACTTTGTCGCAGTGCAACAAAATAAATAAAATAGTAAAATTAACATTTAGGCATCCCTTTACCTTGCAGATAGTTTTTAGGTTTTCCTTTGTGCATTGCAGACTTCTAAGAAAGATTCTGCTCCTGGGCCAGTCATGGACAAACAATATGGGCTTTATGATATGGCACTTTGTCATATCAGAATATCCTATCTTGATCTGGAAACACTGTCAGCATAAACAAATGTATCTGGTCTGCAATGATGGACACATACATGGTGGCATTCAGGAGGCCATCCACTGCTATTCCATCACCTGCCTGTACCTGTTGGGTCATGGCACCTTGTACCATTTCTCTGCATCGAGGGGATGGATACAAACATCCATCCACTCAATGCAATAGAAAATGTGGTTCTTCAAGGACAGCAACTTTGTTCCATGGTCCACTCCCATTTTTCTGACAGTCATTGTAACCATTGAAGTGATATGGTCATACATTTACATGTAGGCCCATACTGTGGAGAGATCACTACACTGTAGCTGTGGATACACTTCCCTGAGCTCCCGGGTTGCAGAACATGGTTAGCTGTGCCAAGGTACAGAACAGCCAACTTTCCAAAATAAAAAACAGGGACATCAACGTGCGTTCAGCTGTGCGCATATTTACAATAAAATTATATATTATAGATTTAAGAACACACATCTAAAAAAAACAAAAAAACAAGAGATTTCTCTTCAGTTTTGCGTTGATCTTGAGTTATGACCTAAATGATGACAGAAAAAGCGGAATTCTGTGAAAAAGAATCTCATATAAGAGTTAAAAGTGACTAAGAATTAAAAACACAAATTTTATGGAAAATTAATTGTGAAAAATCGATACTGCGTTGCTCACTCTGCTGTGAAACAATTTTACGTGCATGGAAACGACGCAGATTCCACCACAAACATATTAATACCCATCTAGAAATTTAATTTCATTTAATAAAAGGGAAAGAGGTGAAAATGATAGCTGTCTATTAATTAGTTTTGAAGAAGTGTGTATTAGAAATAGGGAAACATGCATTTCATGAAAAAAAATACTTAAAAAATGCGAAGTCGCTCCTTTTCACTATTACTGAAGATATTAAAAACAAGGAGCATTGATCACACACATACACATACAGAAACATAAAAATGTAATCAGGCAGAGAAAAAAAATAAAGTCAGAAAATTTCTATATGTGCAAAAGGAAAACGTGAAATTCTCATTACTGCTACAGCAGTAATTTTCAGTGTGATTACAAACATTTGCGAGATTCGCCGACTTGTTCCTAGTGTTTTCAATTGAAACCTTGAAAATACAAAAATAAACTTTACACAGATATTTAATAATGCAATTTCACCGAGATTTTCGTATTTCATAGCATACTAGATGTTTTCCGTAGCGGACTGACAATTTCTATAGTAACTATCTAAAATCCATAGTACTTAAAAAAATTTTATCTTTCTTCCCATTGCATGGTCTTACTCACAGTCAAACGGAACAGTGTGCACGGAAAATTTACTGTGCTGAAGTCCCGACGGGGCATGGTGGTTCTGGTGGAAAATCTGCTTTTTACAGCAAGATGGTGCAAGATTTTTGTTTTTCCACACATTGGCACAGAATTCCTAACCCTGCGCAAGGCACCACACAAGCACAGTGGATAGGACATAAATCAGTACTTTCATTTTCCAAGCCACTGACTGTCTTGCTACCATCGCGTGACTCACAGCTTTGGCCCTTGAAGTGCAGTGCATTAAAAAAAAACAAAAAAACAACAACATTTGTCTCCATTCGTTACCACTCCCACAGCCAGCGTTGAGCTAGAGAAAAATGATGGCTGATATCATTAATGAGGGGGGAAATACTATGCATAATAAATAAATGAAAAAAAAACTACAAAACCGGATTTTTTGTAGGAATCGGATTGAATTCTGGAAAATATTTTTGAAATCAGATGGAATCCGGGTAAACCGAAACACTTGGCAGCTCTGCAAGGTAGCAGGCATATTGTTCCACATGTTATGGCCAAGGTTCCTCTCTATCTAAGAAATTAGGCAGCTATGACCATCAAACACCCCACTACAGGCTATATATTGCATCTCTTTTTATCCACTTTCGGTACATTTTTATCTATGGCAGCCCATAAGCATTCCACAAAGTTTGCTGTTCCCCAGAGACTACCGCGATCTACTCTGTATCTGATGATCATGTTCTTTTTCAAGGAGGTTATATCTAGTTTGCCTTATCCATTATAACCACTGTTTCAGCTCCATTCTGACTATACAGTACATGTCACATATACGTAATGCTACATATGCCCTTGACCTTCACATGTGTGAACAGCCATGCCAAAGATGATGCAAATATCAGATGGGAGGGGCGGGGGTATCATAATGTTTTGCTCCTACTGTGTATAGTCATTCAGGACAATTTCTAGAGAACACATATAATATACTACCTTTTCACTTGGAGAGTTAAAAGCTTACCTGTGTTGATTTTTTTAATCCCAGGTAGCCAGAACAGTGGTATACCTCCACAGATTCCTGTTTTACTTTAGCATCAAAACATTTGGCAGAAATCTCATCGGTCCTGAACAATGAAGTGAACTACACAAAAATATTTTGGTCCACCAAATATTGGAATTTTTGTTTTGCAATGATACCCATCTCAACAACAGAAAGATTCCAACAACTATAGATTAACCAATTTATACAATAGAAGCAAATAGAGTTAGGGCCATTGAAGGTTAGATTTATCTGTTTGTATAAAGGTACATTTATTATATACCAACCAACATACATTTATCTAACTAAAGGTACATTTATTATATACTAACCAACTTAGAAATTCCAAAAGGAGGGAGGTTTTAAAACTCAAGAATAACATGTGCAGCATTATTTTTACAACAAAAAAATATAAGCCTCTTCTATTTCAAACAAAAAGTTCTCACAAAAATTCATACAAAACAACATACATACACATGTATGCAAGGACTAATTCTACCAAAGAAAATCCTTTTGTAAAGTAAATAATTTCATAATAATACAGGTGTGTCTGGATGGAAGGTATCCAAAATAAAAAAATTATATCTTGGAAAGTATGTTTTATATTCACTTCTGATTTGTGCCAACGCATAGGAATTGTTCAAAAATTATACGCATGCGCCAGACTGCAGATGAACTGAGTTCAGAAAAACTCTGAACTCCATTCAGTTTAGCATGACTGCAGACGAACTCGGTTCATAGTGTCGACAATGCAGGAGAAGGTTGCATGCCTGTTGTGGCTTGCCAAATTAAAGTCTGTTGCTCAGAGTCATTATAGAAAACAATATGGACGAAAACCTACAGTTCTAGGACAACAAACTGAGGAATGCCTGAAATCTGTAATGTGAGAAGTCTTCTGGAAAGCCACGGATCTCTGAGAAAAGTGTTAACACATCAGAGAGGAATTCCTGCAAAGTCCATGCAAATCAATTTGTGATGCTAGCTCACAGCTAAACCTTTAACGGTGCATCATATGGTACACAAGTGGCTTTATTTAAGGGTGTACAAGATTCAAATGCTTCAGGCACTGAAACCAGAGAATCATGTCGCACACACAAACATTGGTGTGGACATGCTGAAAAGAATCAACACAACATTTGATTTCCTCCCGCAAGTGATCTTTCGTGTCAGTGGGACTGTGAATCGGCACAACTGCAAGATTTTGGGTAACGAAGATCCACATGTCACATACACTAGAGAGAGACAGCACCAAAGTTAACATCTGGGTCGGTTTGATGCATAATAAGCTGATTGGACTTTTCTTCTTTTCGGAAGAAACTGTCGCCAGAATCTCGTCTGGACATGCTGGAAACTGTTTATACTACTGCAGCTACCACCTCAAACCGTCTTTCAACATGACACTGCACTTAATTAATAGACACAATTGACGTGGATTAGGAACATCAAACAGAAGTCATTGCTCTTTCCACGTTTATAAGTGAGTCATGGAAAAATTCTCATATTCCGCCACCGGGAATCGAGCCCAGTCTTCCAGTTATGCGTCAGACATGCTACCACTGCACCACAGCTGCCTTGAATTATCCAGACTCGCATACGACTAACTGCCAAACCAGATGGCAGGTTGCTTCCTGGAGCCCCGCACAATGCTGGAGATAGGCAGTTAGTTGTATGTGAGTCTGGAGAATTCGAGGCCACTGTGGTGCAGTGGTAGCATGCCCGGCGCATGACTGGAAGACCTGGGTTTGATTCCCGGTGGAGGCCGATGAGAATTTTTCCGTGACTCACTTATAAATGTGGAAAGAGCGATGACTTCTGTTTGATGTTCCTAATCCACGTCAATTGTGTGTATTAATTATTCATTCACCTCCTAGTTATTCGTTCAGTTGCTGCTTACCATCTTCGCTGAATCCCCAGCATTGTGCAGGGGGGGCTCCAAGAAGCAACCTGCAGTGTGGTTTGGCAGTTAGTCGTGTGTGAGTCTGGAGAATTCGAGGATGCTCTGGTGCAGTGGTGGTAGCATGTCCGGTGCATAATTGGAAGACCCTGGGTTCGATTCCCGGCGGCGGCCAATGATAATTTTTTCGTCACTCACTTATAAACCTGGAAAGAGCGGTGACTTCTGTTTGATGACAGAGCACTGCCACATTTCAGCCTCATTGTTATGGATCACCTGGATTGTGAGACGCCTGGGAGATGGATCGGCAGAGACAGATTAATTGCTTGGCTGCCCTGGGTCACCAGATTTAACCCTACTGGATTTTCCTCGTGGTATGTCCAAAACATTGTCTACCAGATCATTATCATCACCTTTCAGCACCTGAAAGCACACATTACACACACTGTGGCTACTGTTAAACCAAACATGCCTTAAACAACATGTAATGAGGCTGACTATTGTCTCGATGTTTGTTGGGCCATCAAGGGTTGCCCACATTGAAATTCATTGAGACAATTATAGTGAGTAAAAAAACTTTTGACATTTTCTCTTTATAATGATGCAAGCAAAAAGCGTAGCTATATAATACTTTCCAAGATATAATTTTTTTTATTTTGGATACATTCCATCTGGGCATTATGAATAGGATAATAATATACATTTTGATGTTACTCACCTTTATTCGAAAAGTCTTTTAGGAGGTTTTTTATCTCTACACATTTGCAACACGTATTTTTCTTAGTTACATCGTGGTTCAAGGCCAAAAAAAACCACGTCTTTCTCAACTCGCGCAAACGTCGTTTGTTGAAAAAGACGGGTTTTTTGGGGGGTTTTTTTGGCCTTGAACCACGATGTAACTAAAAAATATGTGTAGGAAATGTGTAGAGATGAAAACCTCCTAAAAGTTTTTGGAGTAAAGGTGAGTAACCTCAAAATGTAGATTATGTCTAAATAGCACATTAATAATTAAGCAGCTAAGTGACATTTGCAATGCTGTCTGCATGAATATATGAATAAGATAATGTTCAATAAATTCGGTTCTTCATGTATTAATGAGTGAAGAAATGTTAGGGTTAGGCAATCTTGTGCACATTCATCAGTTTCAAAATACATGTATAAAAAGTTAAAAATTGAAATGCAATACACTAAATTAGCAGTGAAGTGCTGGACATTTCATAGCTTCAAGAGAAAAGACATGATAAATCAAAGCGTCCAACAACATTAATGGCACAAGCTTCAAGTAACAGATACAATAACAAATCAAATCAGCATTGAATTTTGTACAACTAGTCAATCAAGTGAGATTAACAAAATTAAAAATACAGTGTTTGAAGAAAATAAGAATTCTTTATCAACCCGCATAGCTCAGACAGATTTTACAATAGAAATTGTTAGCACTATGTCCAAAAATTATTAATTACACATCAATTGCAGCAGTAATTTTTTAATAGAAAAACCACCATATAATTCAGATAACTCGGAGACACCAAAATTTGCAAATCGAGGAAGTAAAACAGTTACCAGATCACTTAGTTCTTTTTTTTTCTTTTTTTTGGTCAAAAGGAAATGGCAAGACAGAAAGGAGTGGATGATTTATAGTTTTTCAAGTTAATGTGTATACTGCTACATTTGGAAATTTTTTTCTTATAAAATAAATAATTTTAATGGAAGGGTACAAGGACTGGAAAAATATTCATAAATGTTTGACAGAGCACAAAAATAACCAACACTATATAGGTTGTCTGGGCATATTAATGTGGTCTAAAGTTAAGAAGTAACTTTAGATCACATTAATTCTTTTAGAAAAACAAAAAAAGTACTGGAGATAGGAATTAAAACACATTATAGCCAGTAAAAAAAATTTGCAGGTGCCAGCTTCATTTTTTTTAAGAGATACAAGGAGAAAACTGTGATTGATGTAAACAAAAACAACACATTCAGAATTGGGACCTCCATGAGTCTAAACTGACATAATCTATATTTTGAGGTTACTCACCTTTATTCCCTAAATCTTTTAGGAGGTTTTTGTCTCTACACATACATCGTGGTTCAAGGCCGCAATGTAAATAAGAAAAATACGTGTTGGAAATGTGTAGAGAAGAAAACCTCCTAAAAGATTTAGGGAATAAAGGTGAGTAACCTCAAAATATAGATTATGTCTAAATAGCACGTGAATAATTAAGCAGCTAGATGACATTTGACATTTGCAATGCTGTATGAATATATGCTAAACTGACATGTTATTTCTTACATATTGTTTTGAAAATAATTCAAAACAAAATCTACTACTTAAACTGGAGAACATATTATATACTTGTATTAATAATTGCATTTCAAAAAAAGGTTTTCATTACAAAAATTTCAGTTTTGTGTCTCCTGGCGTACCACATTCAATAACTGCACTAATGAATAAATAATAAATAGACACATCGGCACTCCATGCAAAATCAATGCCACAACTAAGAACATTCTGATATACTCTCCAAAAGAGTGCACATATCTCTCTTAGGTTGCACTTCAGCCTGAATTACTATTGGCAGGATAACTGCAGAATGCATAACTCTGCTGGTGGTAGTACAAAAAATTTATGTTGGCAACTTCTTCATTCTGATTGCACAATTAGTCCTCAAAAAAGTCACAAACAGGAAACATCCACATACTGTACTTGTTGCTTTATTAAAGAGATGCTTCATAATGGAAATTCAAATTTTGAAAAATAACACTTTCAGAATGAAATTTGAAAACTCAAGTGCCAGATGAAAATTTTCAGGCACCATCACAAGTCAATGAAAATTTGTGACACCTTGGATTTGTTTACCCCTGATTATAGCTACTATAAAATATTTAACTAAACATGGATTGGCATTTAAGAGTCCTAACCAATTAATATTTTGTATGAAGGTGATGAAAATATGTATTACTCACAGGCACTGGAGCATTTATGTTCATTTGATAGCATTTGGACAAATCATTTGCAAAAATATTTTGAAGATTCAGTCAATAACTTATATTTACTTGAAGTTATTAAGGACCACATAAATTAAAATTGATAAATGAGATAAAAAGAGCCAAACAGTTTTCAGTAATTGTTGATAGCACTCCTTGATATCAGCCATGTCAGGGGTTGATCCAGCCAACATTTGATATGGCTGTGCGGTATCTTCACAAAATATCTTGAACTGTGATGGTATTATCACTTTCAGTAAAAATTTATCCTACAAATATTTTAGTGTTAGAGACATCTTGAATATTGTTCTGTTTAACTGATATACTTTTTTTTCATTATGAATAGTTTTCAGTAAAACGGTCTTTGATAGATGCCTATCAATCACTGACTCATCCCTACTGGTAATGGCTATGCTCCCCGCAGCTGAGACAATGCTCCCTGAAACTAACTCCAAAGCATTATGGGAGCATTTTCCTCCCCTCTGGCAGCCACACTTCATATACATTTTCCAGGGCTTACTCAGGAGTAGAGATGGGTACATCGGTGAGAATATCAATGTTGGACGTTGGTGAATACTTATTTCTGAAATATCCATGCATCGGCAGTACCATTGGAAATTTTCGATGTATCAGTGAAAACCTCAGTGTTTCGCTGATACATCGAAAATTTCCAACAGTAATGGGCACACGAATGGGTAAAATTGCTATTCAATATATTCGTGATTACTCACCAGTTCAATTTAAAATGCCTGATGTATTGGTGGAAATCTTTAGCTTTGATGTTTGATCTCCTGTAACATCAAGCGTAATAAATATTTTCAGCAACGAAACATCGAACAAGACATCATAAAAAAATTGCTAATTCATGACATAGGAATATTATATTCCCCTTTTTAACGGAATGCAACAAGAAAAATAATATTCGTTTTCAGTTTCCAACATTGATTATCACTTGAAAAACATTGATGTTTCTTTTTTCAGCCCATCCCTACTCACATTAGTTAATCTTTGTCGTATTGGCTGGATGGCAGGTAACATATTTACAATTATGAAGAGAGGAGCATGATGGGAAAGTGCTGACCATACACATTATGGGGGATTGTGTAGTGACATATTTTTTTATTTTTTTTTTAATATTTTAGTCAGTGAGTTATTTCTTTTCCTCTAGCATTTAAAAATTTTGGCCTTTGATGACTTTCCGGGTTCAATTCAACCTGGTGTGTTATTAATTTTTCCTTCTGATACCTCAGCTGGAGTATAATCACAGAGACATATTTGAAAAAAAAAAAAACTTATCAGTGTACACAAGGGTATCAGAACAGAAAACTTTTCACAAACTGTGAAAGCCTGAACAATGATTAGGAACAATAAATAAAAATTTACTGAAAACATAATAAAATAAGAATTACTGTAAGAATAATGATTACAGAGCCTGGTTAAAATTGCTCTAAACACAAAAATAGGCAAACTTCACAAAAATAAGGCAAATTTCCCAAAAATAGGCAGAATTTCACAAACATGGGTATCATCTTTAAAAACCAACCCCTACTTGTAGATCAATTTACTGCTGCAATCAGATACTTAAAAGAATAAAGATTTTTTAGTTTTACACCAATAACATTTTACACTGGTAAATATTTAGAAAACTGTTCTAATCAATGAATTTACAGGAATGCAGATAAAAATATCAAGAATTGTTGTATCTAGTGTCATATCAATGCAAGTAAAAATTAATCTGAAAAGATATAACAGCTCACAAAGTAATTTCAAAACACGGTGATTTTGCACAATTTATACCATGCTCTAGCCATTCACCAAATTCAATTAGAAATTTGTTTAGAGGCAACCAAATATTTTGATTTAGTTGAAAACATTTTTCTTCTTAACATCAACACATTGCTGAAATAATTTAACTAATTTAATTAATGACATCATGGCACCTTTAATTATTAATCTGGCCACCCCGGTGCGCAGTGGTCTAACGAAAAGGGTCCGGGTTTCTTTTAAGAATAGTTTCTAGAAATGACTTGTTACTGATCAGGTTTCTTCTAAGAATAGTTTCTAGAAATGACTTAATTGTTACTGATATTTTATATTATTATTGCTATATCATTGGTAGCAATATTCTTATTACTGTAATTTTTATCATCATCTCTATTAATTATTTTGCAATTGTAGCCTTACTGTGAAAGTAATATTGGCTGGACATCCAAATCAGAACGATTTCGAGTGTATAGTTGTGCTTTGCTTACATATACAACCTGATCACACCTGACATGAAAGAAAGTAATTCAGGATACAATATGAAATTTTTATTACTAATTTTCATAGGAATAAATCTTATTGTAATGGAAATAATAACATTCATTTATTTTATTATGGAAAATAATAATACATTAATATATATCATATTTACACATCAAAATTCTACAAAGAATCGTAATGCAATGCACTTCTGCCCACTTAATAGCTGATTCCAAACCTTGGCTGCCTCTCGTAGCAATCATGACTAATTCCACACTGGCATAATTTATAAAATCCGAATAAATACTACCAAATAATAAGGCATCAATCTATACCACACTTTGACTTTCCGAACAAAAAGTTGGAAGTACCCAGCAAAAACACAAGTGCTGGGAAACTGCTGGCCAACAGCTGGCAGTGATGGGTCACTGATGGCTGAAATTTGCCGCTTATGGGCCGGCAGCGGTCCGTTGGTGGCAGCGCCATCAGTTGGCTGCCTCCAGTTACCCACTATTGGCCCTGCAGCATCTCTGCAAATTATGGGCCTGCAACGTAGCGCCACTGTGGGGCGGAACTGGCAAACCAAAACAACCCCAACAGGAAGTGCGAGCGCGGGACTGCGCATGCCCGAAAGCATTGTGTTACCATTTTAGTTTGACTTTTTGCTGTTGACGACTGCTAGTACGACATTGTCTGTGTTTCTATCGGTGTTCTTCGCTACAATGGCTCAAGTAAATGAAAGGTAAGGGTTTTTTTTTTTTTTGTTGTTTGTAATGTCATTATATGTTTTAATCCCCATGTTCTTAACAACAATGTTAGTTTCCATCTAAAAATATCTGAATTTAGTGCTTAAAGGTGGGTCATGCTTCTTGCCAAAATTTGTTCTGCTCGAGTGCAGATTATCGATTTATTTTTATTGTAGTATATAGTAATGTGAACATTTTCTCTTTGGCATTTCATAGACAGCGATGTTTTAAAAAAGTTATCTAGTTAAGGTGCTGAGATAAGAGGAACCGTCACAACATTCTGTACTTTTGAGGCGCTTTCGTTTCAAAGTTCTTAGGTAGGGCCCGTTTGCTTATACCTGTACTGAATATTTTTATTTTACTCCGATAACAGCAATACATAATTTTAAAAACTTTGGCGAATTTCTGAAAATTAGCACTAACTTGCACGCTTGAATTGTTTTCGTAAGTTTCTGGCTTTTTTTGTATAACAGTGTGTATCTTCAATACTCAGTTCTGATACAGACATGACCACGAATTTTAGGAATAATAGTTTTTTTGTGTGTGCATTTTAGAATTGTGTTTGAAAAGTATTTTGTTGTAACTGTGCCGTTCATTACTTTTTTTTTCTTTTGTACTGCTTCACTCTGGTGGCATGTTTTTTGCTAAATAATATTTTGTTTGACACCACACTTAAGTTCCCAGTTGTGTCCCATTGCATTCTGCTTCACACTGTTATAGTCCATCCATAGGCATCATCGCCTTCTAATTATTAGGGGGGGCACAGATATATCTTACCTTACCTTCCCAACTCTCTTGTTTTTCTCACTATAAAGCAATGCATTATTTTTACTTGAGAGCTACCCTTTCAACCACCCTGTAATTTATCCACCTTTAGATATACTTCATTGATGCCATAACCAGAATTTGTCAGCTGTATTGTAGGAGTAATTAGGGGTAAAATCATTAAATTGAACTCTTTCAAAGGTGAGTATTGACAATGTATTTATTCAGTTAAAGTAAATTTTTTCACCTATACTTTAATGACATTTCATATGTATGCTTAGTTTATAGAATAAAATCTTGTTCTACACAACCTTGATTTAGAAGCAGGAACATAATAAGTGTATAGTTTCTATTTAATCACAAACTGATCGAAAAACGTTCCTCCTCCCCGTCCCTGTTTGATATAAAAATCTTTGTCCAGCTCAACAGTATCGACTATGCTCTGGTGGACATAGCACAACTCTACGCGGTTAAGTGCCGTATGTTTTTTTTTTTATTGGATATTTAATGACCACCGTGAGCAACTCAATGGGCTATAAAGTAGTCTCCTGTCTCTAATTTAGGACCACTGACTCCAGGGAAGGGAGACAGCCAGTGCCATAAAACAAACTCAACATCCATGCCTCATTGGGATTCGAACCCGGACCCTTCTCGCACAAATGGTCAGAAGCCAGCGCCTTGACCACTGTGCCACCGTTGCGGCGAGCCGTATTAGTGTATTTAGTACAGTAATAAGAAATTCTCAAGTTTTTAATTGATTTGTAAAACATTTTCTCAAAGTTTTAATTTATTTGTAAAAAAAAAAAAAAAAATCCATGCCAATGTAGCCTGTCCCTTGGTGTTCCCTGTTTGGCAAAATATTGGGGTGTGTGTGTCCCCGAATCCTCATAACGATGGATGGATGCCCGTGGTCCATCCATCGTTATTAGGCGCAGCTGAAAGATGTGCAATTATTTTTTCTGTGACATTTCATTGTAAAAATAAAAACAATTAAAATTTCTCTTAGGGTTTTTAACTTTGCAAAATTAATGTGTGAAATACACATATACTCACACTATCATTGTAGGACACACCACTTTTAACAATATATCTTAAGACGGGTATTGTTCACTTGATAGAGAGGTCACTTGACCGAAAACCAGTTGATCGAAAGGTACATTTCACCGAAGGGTCACTTGACCGAAAAGTTCATTTCACCGAAAGGTCACTTCACCTAAAAGTTTATTTCATCGAAAGGACATTTAATCGAAAAGTTCATTTCACCGAAGGATTACTTTACCTAAAAGTTCATTATATCGAAAGATCATTTCACCGAATGGTCAGTTTATCGAAAACTTATAATTTTGTTGTAAGAGATCTGTTAGAGTGTGGTGCTGGTTTTTGAAAAACTGGCCACCTAAACATTATTGGATTGTATAAAAAATACACTTTTAATTTCTATGAAACCCCCATGAGTAGGTTTCTCGAAATATAACATTAATTAATAAGGCCTAGATCTGTGCCTTTTTGTCAAATTTTAATCTCCGAGCTCATATTCACAAGGTTTCGTAGCAAATCAAGTAAATAATGTTCCTGTTTTACTCAACCACGAAACATTAATTTTTTTGACCATAGCCCTAGATACAGGACATTTTAAGAGATTTTAACCCTACTCATATTCATAAGCATTACATAAAATGTAAAGTAACTTTTTATGTAAACCTTATGAACATGATTAAAATTTGCTAAAAAGGCCTAAGCCGAGGCGGCCTATTGTCTGAAAAAAAAAAAAAGATTTTTCTTAAAACTAAATCTTTGCATTCTTTGTTACACGGATAAAGCAAAAGCGCAATTTGAGTATAATCTCCTAACGTTTTGGTGGTCTGTCTGCCGAACTTGCACCACGCTTCAACAGATCCTGTAATGAAATCCAAAGTTTTTGATAAACTGACCCTTCGGTGAAATGTCCTTTCGATGAAATGAACTTTTAGGTAAAGAGACCTTTCGGTGAAATGAACTTTTCGATCAAGTGAACTTTTTGATCAAGCGATCTTTCGGTGAAGTGATTTTCAGTCAAGTGACCCTTCAGTGAAGTAAACGTCGGGCAAATGAACCAGACCCCTTAGGACACACCATTTCTAATACTGTACGAATTCTAACACTTTCTTATAGGGTTGTTGGCCTAAACAGAACACTATACTTCACCCCATATAAAATTAATCAGCTGATGTAAGAGTAATCTACCCATTAAACACAGTTCATTTCTGGAATTCCACCTTAACCTGTTTTGTTATTTAACCATTGTTAAAAACTGCAAATATCCAAATACTTCCTTACTTTGTAATTATTTTCACCCATGTATCAGGAACATTTTTGATCCACGGGTGAAAATAATTGCAAATTAAGGAAGTGTTTGGATATTGGCCCGGACAATTTAGTTCTAAGGGTAGCACGAAAAGTGCTTGGTGGTGGTTAATAACCAACCATCTTTCTGTAACTGCAGCAAAAATGAAGGTCAGTCTTCTTTTTTGTGTTTTTCAGTACCTTAATTTTTTTTTATTTTTTTTTGTTGCACTTTATCATATGATAATCAGTTTTGTCTCATGTACTTAGTTTCATGGAAAGCATACTGGTATTTGAAACTAATGGGTTTGAAAGTCTTCAGATTGCCAGTTCTATCAAGTATCACATCTGTTGTGAAATTCTGAAAGTCAGAACACTGAGGGAGGTGTTGCACACATGCAAAAAGGTATTGTAGTTATTACCTACCAGACCTTCTTGTAATGCTGGTGTAGTGCAGAATTCCAGGTTTTTTTTCACATTCAAAACCCGAAAAGCCAGTTTTTGAGTTTCAGAAGAATTTAAGATTCAACCGTAAGTTCATTTCTGAAAATGCTATGAAATGGTGACTAATAGGTTTCTTGGGGAGGGGGGATTCATGGAGGTAGGAATACGGGGAGAAAGTATGACATCACAAACTTGAAGCTTTCTTAGCAGACGATGCTGACTGTGTGGCGGCCATCTTAAGCCTCTGATAGTGGTTTTGAGCCATTGGGTTTCGGACATGACAAGTTTGATTTTCAAAATTTGAAGTTATTTTTTTTAGAAATGGTGCGTTGTTGAACTTACGGATGTCACAGCAATTCCGGTCGACCACCTCCTGGAGTTCTTTTCACAGGTAAGCAACGGAGAAACATTTAATATGAATTCCTTTAATTTCTGAAGAGCAGTTAGTAGTAAAGCGTGTATATGAAGTCAATTTTTACATGACCAGCTTAATTTCCCATTTTGATTGACAGAATGGCACTGAACAGTATAACATTTTGTTGTGCTAATAGAGGTAAAAATTCTAATAGAAACTTCTCTGAAATAATAAAAAATTCTTATAAAACACATCTTTTGGAGCATATGCGTATGCATACAGGTGAAAAGCCTTACCAATGTGATTTATGTTCCAAATAATTTACTCGAAAAAGTTTTCTTTCCAAGCATTTACTCATTCACACGAGGGGGGCTTGCCAATGTCATGTATGCTCCAAACAATTTGCTCGAAAAAGTGTTCTTTCGAAGTATTACTCGTACACACAGAGGAAAAGCCTCACCAGTGTGATATATGCTCCAAAAAATTATTTGCTCAAAAAAGTGATCTTTTGAAGCATTTACTCTTTTAGATGGGGGAAGCCTCACCAATGTAATGTATGCTTCAAACAATTTGCTCGAAAAAGTGATCTTTCGAAGAATTTACTCATTCCCACAGGGGAAAATCCTCACCAGTGTGATGTATGCTCCAAACAATTTGCTTGGAAAAGTCCTCTTTCACAGCCCATTCTCCTTCACACAGGTGAGAAGCCTCACAAGTGTGATGTGTGTTCCAAGCACTTTTCTCGGAAAAGTCACATTTCAAGGTGTATGCTTGTTTGCAGGTGAAAAGGCATTTTCCGATTTAGATTGTATAGTCAAGATGTATTACAAAGCTGGAGGATATGTAACTGGACCTGGCATGCAATTTTTATGTTTTATTTAGTGGTGTTAAAATGTAAAGATTTTGTATTGCTTTTCCAAATACTGTAGAAATATAAGGATTTTTTATTGCTTTTGGAATTGTGCCCTTCCTTGGTGAAAGTATGTTTTCATCATAATATATGTAATATAAAGTAATATTGGAGTATTACAGCTTAACATTAATTTGCGTACACTATCATACTCTCCATTTTAACAGAGCAAATCTCTGTAAAATATTACTAAACTTAGATTAAAACCCATCACTAAACTTAGATTATCGTACACACAACATTAAAAAGGGGCAGTACACTTTCTTTTTGGACAGCACAGAACACATTTACCTTAGGGGAATCTCGCACGTGTTGCACTGTAAATCTGGGATTCTCCGTTCCCCAAAAGCGAACATTGTGCTTGTTTACCTTACCACTCATGTGAAATGTATCTTCATTGGTGAAAACTAAGTGATCGTCAAAATCATCATTTTCAAAATGGTGTTGCATTTCGGCACAAAATTCAAAGCGCTTTGTCTTGTCAAGGTCATTGAGATTTTGCAACTCCTGCACTTTGTATGGAATCATTTTTAGCTTCTTTCTCAAAATTCTCCAGACAGTGGGCTGTGAAATCTGCACTTCACGACTCACTCTCCGCATTGATTTTCCCGGGCTTCGTTGAATGACGGTGCAAACACTATCGACGAATTCTTCCGATACACGCGGTCATCCTGGACTAAGTTTGCACAAACAGCCAGTAGTTTCAAATTTTGCCAATCGTAAATAGATTTTCTAGTTGGAGTTTTTTTTCCGAATCGTGATCGAAAATGCCGTTGCACAACGAGTTAGATTCAGTTTTGCTCAATACAGGAACACAAAACGCCTCCACTGCAGACACTGCCATTTTGACTGACTAGTCACGCGACACGCGCGCTATCGCCTATGTCACTTCTCTCAGTAGCGGTACACAAACTTTATGAGTACATCTACCTAACGGTTTGCAGTTGTGGTCTGTGTCTTCAACTGCTACTGTTTTACAGCATCTGGAAACTGTATACTTTATCAATTAGGGTGTATATTACATGCAGTACTTCCAATAATATATATATCATAAAAAAAGATTATCTGATTATATTAGATGTGGTACATTAAGTGAGCTACATTTAGAAATGGAGTAGAAACCACTGTAGGTTTCCAGAACTGAAATTATCTCCATAGACAACCCAAATAATACGTAATATGAAGTGCAAAACCTGACTGCAAAAAATGCAATGTCTGAAGGATTTCTAGCTACACCAAAAGAAAATTTTGTTCAGGAAAAGAAGCAAAGTTAAACTGCACAGGCACTAATGCCTGTTTGCTGTGTAGCTAGTTAATATGTGCATAGTGCTGTAGTATATAAATATGTATTATATATTTATATTGGCACTGTACACTAAAGTTTCTGGATTTTTTGTTTCACCTAACAATCACCCCTCATCTATTATATATATGAGAGTGAGGACAGTGCATTTTTATCCATTATGTAGGACAAGTGGTTAGTGGTAATTAATTTTTTCCTGTCCTATATTTTATTGAAATGTGAGACAAACATGTGTCCATTCCATGTGAAATGTTGAATTTATACTTCTGTGATATGAGATTTTAGATTTTACACTACCGTATATACTCGCGTATAAGTTGACTTCGCATATAAGTCGACCCCCCCCCACTTTCAGAGAAAAAAATCGTAAGAAATCAAAAACTCGCGTATAAGTCGATCCCCCCACTTTCAGAGGGAAAAATTGTAAGAAATCGGAAACTCTCATATAAGTCCATACCGGAATGAGAAAAAAAAATTTTAATGAATTTATTCAAAAACATTTGAAAACGAACAAAATTATATATATAATACTAAATTTAATTTGTATACCCAAAAACTTCATCGGAACCCTTCAAAATCCGATTCCGAGTCAGACTCGCAAAACAGTTAAAAAAGTCTTTCTCCGACATCGGCGCGTCATCATAAACATCAGTATTCCCATCTATGCCTGTGTCATCAGAATCGCTGTCATCATCACTCATAAAAATCTCATCATCCTCTGTGCCATCAAGTTTGTTACTAATGCAACATATCTTGAATGATTTCACGACCATTTCCGCAGGTATCGCATCCCAAGCATCCTTGACTCATCGCGTAATCAAAACGATATCCGGCTTCTTTAGATTTCCGCCCTTGGTTTCAGTCGGCAAATTGGAACTTATCCAATCTGCCCAATACCTCCGCACATTGTCCTTGAAGGGCTTATTAAGGCAGACATCTAGTGGTTGAAGAACAGATGTCAACCCACCTGGGATGACAGCAAGAGTTGTTTTTGAATTTTCTGCAGTTTTTTCCCTTCTGCACAACGGTGTGCAACAAACATATCCCACACCAAAAGAGAAGTTTTCCTCAAAAGTGCACCTGGCCTTTTGTTCCACACATTCTTTAACCAGTCAATTGTTCCGGATTCGTTCATCCATCCTTTTTCATGGGCACGAACGAGCACACCAGACGGAAAGACAACGCTTTTCGGCAGAGTTTTGCGTTTGAAAATAATTACCGGAGGTAGCTTAATGCCGTCGGCCAAGCAGGAAAGAACAACCGTGAAACTGGATTTTTCGTGGCCAGTCGTTTTGATCAAGATATATTTTTCGCCCTTTTGGTTCACCGTCTTATTTCCAGGAAGGTCAAAACACATGGCGGTTTCATCCATGTTCCCTATTTGGGAAAGTTCAAAAGCAGTCTCTTTTCTCTTTTGAATTTTCGGACTAAGAGCCGCATCAGCGTGCCACAGGTGAGAATTTTTGCAATCTTGGAAGCAAAAGTTGCCGTAAGGGCCGCACCTGTGAAGTCTTGGTGCTGCTCAGAAAGCTAAATTATCTTCCTTATTTTCATGAAATAACTCACGCCCAACGGGATTATATATATACACTTCAAAGGCTAATTCTGCAACTCAGTGTCGATCTGCTTTATACACTTAATTTTTCATACTGGCAAACATTTTTATTTATACATTTTTTATTAACCATGCTAATGATGTTATTTGTTTGACTTTATTAAATGCTCAGAACCATTTATATAATCAATATAAATCACAGTTAATCTTAAGACTCCCGTTAGAATATCGCATTGCTCGTTAAACCGCACAATTGTCTAAATTCCATTCAATGTGGATGTCTGCTACAGGATGGTTCTCTGTTCACTGCAATAGAATCCGTCTTAGAAGTAATTAACTTATAAATTATCGCTTGTTATGCTTTCGATTAATGTTTTCCTTAATATGTTCCTTCTGTGTTATGCTTTTTTTCTCATGTAGAGACGTTTCCTTTTACCAGCTGCTTCACACATGTTCACTGATCTGCCGCCAACACTACGAAATGGCGGTGCGCTTTCTCTCTTTCAAGTGGTTTAACCTACTTTCATTTACTGCTCACTGAGCCGTTACCGCTGGGCGCGCTATCCACAGAAGCCTCGGACGTCACGCTACTTGTCTGTGTGCTTATGTCCCCATTCCATCCCCCATGCAAAGGGCGTTTGAGTCAGGCATTTCTGTTCTCCCCCACTTTCCCTCCTAAACCAACATCCGGACAGCGGACAGCGGAGTTATTGTCTAACGTATGAGTAGAAGGGGGGGGGGACATGATCCCAATCGAGTTCGTGAACAAAAAAAGACGTTTGAAAAAATTTACTAAGCATCTGCATGAAAAAAAAAAAAAAAAGGAGGGAAGAAAGTCTTATCGAAAACAAATTCGGCATAAGGGGGCCGCACACCCGAAAAATTTAACTTTTAGTAACGTAAGAGCCGCGGCTCTTAGCCCAAAAATTACGGTACATACTTTTGAAATTCCATTATCTTTGCTTCGAGGTCATGAGGTAACTTTTGTGCAATTTTAGTGCGCTGGCGTAGACACAACCCATAGCGGTTCATGAACCTTGTGCACCAACCTGGTGAGGCACAAAAAGTGTTATTTGCGGCTGCAAACTTTTCATCTTTTGCGAGCTTCATTGCTCGCAAACGTATACCAGTTCGCGTTACAATGTAACCATTTTGTCTGCAGCCCACAATTCAATCATTCAAGACACTTTCCAAGCTCTGGGAAAGATGTCGTTCCACGGCGCTGCGCCTTTTGCGATTTTGGGATTTTCACCAAGTCCGTTTTTTTTTTAACGCCAATCTGGAATCAGTTTTTCGTTAATGCCAAATTGACGTGAAGCAGCACAGTTGTTAGTATTTTCTGCAAAAGAAACCACTTTCAACTTGAATCCTGCGTTATAGGACATTTGTTTCTTTACATAATCCATGTCACCCATAATTGGAGAAGCGAGACACGTGCGATTAAGAACAAGCAACACCTAACACTGGCTGTCGCATGGCTCCGTTACGTCAAAGGTCAGCGCAATCAACTGGTAGTTGGAAGGGCGAAGCTTTCTATGCGCGGCTGTGACTGCGCTGTGGATACGCAAAGCCAGGAGAGAGGAGACTTTTCAAAGCGCGGAGAAATTCGGAGGGTCCTGATTTCATAATTCTACCACATCGGTGTTCTTTCTTTCGGTTGCGATTTTGTATTTAATACTGCATCGGCATTTTTATTTCTTTTGGGATGGATTGCCGTTTGCTTCACGGGAAGAACTTTTGGACTTACGATTTTTTTAGACCCCGCATATAAGTCGACCCCATTATTTTGAAGCTCTCATTTTGTCCCAAATTTCTCGACTTATACGCGAGTATATACGGTACATGCCTTCATAAAAAAAAAAGGGAAGACACTTCTACTGCTGACTCATGATTTATTGGGGGGGGGGGGGTTGCAATTTTTAAGCCTAAATATAGTTTCTGTTCATAGTCTATATTTTTGTTTACTTTATTTCCAGGTCTATTAAAGAAAATATGGACTGTAGTGGAGGAGCTCAGACAAGAAGTAAGAAGTCTGCGGCAGGTAGTATGCCAAAAAGTTGATGAAGCAGAGCAAATGATGCACCACCCTGCTGTTGTGTTAGCTTCATCGCTAAGTGAGCTGGAAGCAATAAACAATTCTGCAGCAAATGAGGGAGAGTTTAGAAAAATTGTAAGAATTAATTGTACCAAAAAGCTGTAGAAAATGCACACACTTTCTTATATATGTTTTACAGTTTAATTCCATTTTACCATCACTTCCAAAATCATGTTTGGCCAAATGATCTGTATCATGTTCTTATAATTTTCAAAGGATTACAATAATGGTAGATTAAATAAGGACTGGATCACTAACAATCCAGAAACTTTTTTTTTATTACATACTCCGGAACAAATTCAGTCAAAGTATGAAAAGGTTTAGTCTGATTTGGCAGCTGTACCAGGTTTCACATTTACCAAACTAATTGTGGATAAGCAACTCATAATTGCTAATCTAAAAGGAAACAATCAAAGGGGTAGATCCAATTTTTGATACCAATTTTTGTGACATTCACTCTAGTTTTGTGAAATTTGTTGCATAGAGCTTGAGTACGAGTGAACAGTGTTTTATCAAAATGGTTTCTTAGTTGCACAGGACAAGGTTGTGTAATGCTGTTTAATGTATTTATGGATGCGTGATGCCAAGATGGACAATATTGGTTTATGTCTTCATAATATCTGTGTGTACTGATTGCTGTATGCTGATGACACTGTTGGCAAAGAGCAAAAGTGAGTTGCAGAGTAGGTTGTCCCGGATGTATGAAGTTCACATGAAATTCGAACTGATTATAAATAATGGAAAAACTAAAGTTATGGTTTTTGAGTGAGGAACTGTTAGCACTGAATGTAATATACCTAAGGTAAGTCTAAATGGCACAGTGATTGACCAGGTGAGTGAGTTTGTGTATTTAGGAAGCATGTTTGACAGATAAAACAAATTTAATGGAGATATTAGTAGGCGAGTGAATTCTTCATTGAAAGTCATGGCTGCTTTGGGCGGTTTCCACAGAAATGATGGGTTCTCAAGAGTCTTGCACAGGTGTGTATGGAAGTGCAATTGTTCCTACTTTGATGTATGGCAGTGAAACATGGGTACTACAGAAGAAACATAGGAGTAGTTTGTGTGCTGGAGAAATGCGTTGCCTACCAGAGGTTTGTGGCAAGACACATTCTGCTCGTGTGAGGAAAGATGTGTTCCAGTAGTGTAATGTGAAGCAAAATGTTGTTAGCAAGGTGGAGACTAATAAATAAGCCTTTGGTGGTTTGGACATGTTGAAAGAATGAGTGATGAGACACTAAGTAAACTTTTTTAGCCCAAGTGGCAAGAAAGAAGGGCAGAGGAAGGCCAATAAAGTCATGGGAGGATCAAATTCAGGAATATCTGTATGAGAAAATGATTAAACATGAAGTATAGGTTTTTGTGTATGTCGTGTGATGGGTGTCAGTGGAGCTTGAGTTGTTTCAAGATCGCTGCAAATAGAGATGTTTGATACAACAACAGTAAATTAATAATGTTAAAAATTTATCGGGTAGTTTGTATTTCTTTGGTAGTTTGTGTATGTTTTTTTGTGGAGCTAATTTCTGAATCTTGGAGAACAGCTTAGTGATATGTATGCTTATTTTTGTGTTTATAGCAATTTTGCCAACCCACCAAAACTGCATTAAGGTTCAAAGTGTTGTGGACTTACAGATTGGATCATTATCATATTTATAGGACTTGCAAAATCTCCCTGCCCAAATGCAAAGCACGTTGAAAAAAAAAACCTTCTGCTCCAACCACACAGTTTTTACTTTTGCAGCTAGTTAAAAATCCTAAGCCTCCACCCTACTTACAAAAAAAAAAAAAAAGTATTACAGTATTCAAGGTGCACATTGTGCTACATTATGTTAAAAATAAATTTTCAGAAATTTTTTGTGAAGATACCATTACAGTTTTAAAATACTTTTGTGGGAAGATGCACTGCCCAACAATATCAAATGTGACCCAGATTGACCCCTGAATCAACAGGTTACTAACCTGATATACTTTTTAACCTATGTTTTGAGGTCAATGGAGTGAAATACATTTAATCTTTAAATCATACTCCCAAAAGTGTGTATGGGTAAGAACATACACTTTTCTGAAGTTCATATAAAACAATTCTGCTAATCGGAGACCAGAGTTGACTTGAGAGAGGGATTGAAATTTTTCCTTGTGTTTTGACCTTGCTGATCTGTAGAAGGGTTAGATAAAATGTTTTATTTGCTGCCAAAAGGAGAAAACTGTGTTACCGGGGTCAATTTTACTTCCTCACTCTTTATTACAGAATAAACTCTGTTTACATACTTGTGTCAAGAGATTATAGAATTTTGAAATACGTGAAAACAATTGTACACTCATTTGAGAGTAATTATAATGTTACGTTGCTGGTGGCCTTCTGCCCCAAATCAAATCCAAGATGCCACTCACAGGATGAAACCGAATTGTTCGAGTTTGACCTCTGGATCAGAGAACAATAAAAAGATAGTGAGCACATAAAACTTCCTCTAAAGTGCATTTCAAACCATCACAAAGTACATCAGCATTTAACAACTCAAAAGTAAATACAAGATGAATGGATAATTTGCAAATGCACTGGAGGAATAATGACTGAAATGTCCAACAATACACTTGATAATGCCTAGGCAGCAAGTTCTACAAGCAAATTATTTTTGCTGATAACTGCAGGTAGCAGAGTCAAATTTGCCTTACCTCTTTTAGAGGTTATTTTTAATGAAAGTTGGTTGTCAAATTTTCGAACTAAAGCCTAGTTCGTCATCAGGACTATGTCACTGGAGTAGTTGCTGCCACTCAATTGGAAGAGACCATCCGCAATTATCGTTAATTGTGGTACTTCTTCTTCTTGCTATTTCGATCCCTTCTTCTAGTTTTCTCTTTACTAAGTTTGACTGGTGGGCGATTATTTTCACTGAGTCCCAATTTATGGAGTGTCCACTTGCTGCTAATATCAGGCTAGCTCCAGATCTTAATAACAAAATAAAGAAATTCCTGCCAGCTTTAAAGCAGAAAGAATTGGACATCCAATTGCAGGAAGGAGTAATTTACTGCATCGACTGTAACTGAGGACTCAGCTATATAGGAGAAACAGGGAGAAGTATTAAGGTCCGAATGAAAGAACACCAAGCAGCTATTAGGAACATTGGGAACAAAACAGGGCTAGACAGACATGTACAAGCAAGTGGACACTCCATAAATTGGGACTCAGTGAAAATAATCGCCCACCAGTCAAACTTAGTAAAGAGAAAACTAGAAGAAGGGATCGAAATAGCAAGAAGAAGAAGTACCACAATTAACGATAATTGCGGATGGTCTCTTCCAATTGAGTGGCAGCAACTACTCCAGTGACATAGTCCTGATGACGAACTAGGCTTTAGTTCGAAAATTTGACAACCAACTTTCATTAAAAATAACCTCTAAAAGACCCGTAAAAAAGTTATTCCACAATCACTATGAATAGAGGTGCCATAAATGCATTTACCTCTTTGTTGTGATCACCATGCACATTGCAAATGTCGAAAGAATGATTTTTTACTGTGTTCAAAGTTTGCATAAGTCATCCGATAAGCTTTTGTTCATCGTAAATATAAAACTCATGAGCATTAGTTTTTCATAAGCACAGAAAATAATCCAGTCAGACTCTCACGTCGTTGAAAAAGAACTCTCACACCTCCAAAGGCACATGCACTTTTTTAACATTTCTGTTCTCAGTCGACCTGTAGCTGCACTCAGCCCACATAATCTCATCACGCGACCAGGTTGAAGTTCACTGCTGTAAAAAAACTTTCCCATGGCAAAAATAAATCAAGAAGAATAACAAGCCTCGCTACACGACTGCCGCAAACACATGGAAAACTATGTGGTACGTTGGTTACAGAACACCGGCAAAACACTTGAGATAATTTTTTGTGCTTGGCTGTAACAACAAAAAGGAATTGATTATGTTCATAACATAATTTGCATTTAGGCTCAGCAGTGCAGTGAAGTCGTAAAATAACTTTTGGGTTTACAAAAAGCTGATGTGCTGGCAAAAGTTTAAGTTATAAATTGTGAAATTGTATAAGTACAATTTAGACAGGCCTTCTATCTGGGAGCTTAAATATTACTAACAATATTTACTGGCCCAGAAGGTATTACAAAATTCAAATGGAAAACAAAACTGCTGTGGTATACAAATACCAGCCTAAGTTTGTGTATTTTTTTCCCATAAATTTTTATGTGAGGTATAATTTATTTTCCAGACTATAAGTACCTTGGAAACTGTCTTTTTTATATAGATTTCTGCGTGTGATATTACTGTTTATTTTTCAGGTTAAGCAGTTTGGAAAACTAATTTTTTAAATACATTTTTATGTGTGATATAATTTATTTTCTAGGTTAGGCAGCTTGGAAAACTTGGTGGGAGAGATATTAATGAAGCTACACGGCGAGTTTTGGCTTCTGTGATGACGAATGATGTTGCTTTGCAGTTGAACTGGGTCGGCAGCAAAAACAAAAAAGGAATTAAGGAATTCCCATATCTCCCTCAACTTGTTGCAGGTATGTTCCCTATCAAAATTCTTGAGGGCATTTTTAAATTTAAAATATTTTGTTGTGATTAATGAAATACATTTAATGCAGAACTGACTACAGACTGTGAAAGCCTTGGTTAATACTGTGAGCTTTTTTTTTAATTGTATGTAATCTGTAAATGTTGATGTGAAATGCGATCTTACAGTTTCTAATTTATTTATAGTTCATGATAAATAATTTATTTATAAGGTATTTGTACAGTTTTGAGTAATTGTAAGTGATGCACATGTAGGCTTTGTTGCTCTCCCTAGAGCCTTTCTACTGGGTGGCTCGCCCACTTAATTTTGTCTGCCACCCGGCTATATTTCTTTTAATGAATGTTTCCATAATGCTCGTACTAGTAAGAATGGAAAACTTATTCACACATACACCATCAGTGTTGATGAAAACTGCCTGAAATCTGTCACTGTCCTGGTGGTGCAGTGGTCTAAGCGCTGGCTTATGTCCTCCATTCGTCCGAGAAGGATCCTGGTGAGGCATAGATGTGTTTGTCTTACAGCACTGGTTGTCTGCCTTCCCTGAAACCAGTGTCCCTAAATTAGGGACAAACAACTGCTTATAGTGTGTTGAGTTGTTTATGATGTTCGTTAAACTTTGAATATATTAAATTAAAAAAATCTGTTGAATATGATTTGCTAGTAAATAATTTTTTTAACCATTTTTGGACAATTTTCTAACCATTTATCATGTTATATTACATTAATACGTACCACACTGCTAAAGATGTTTGGTAAGTATAATAATGCTAAGGAAAGCATTTTTTTTTTCCAATTGGAGAAGGGGTTGTTAAAAGTACCACCCAGCTAAAAATTCTTGCTGCCAGGCTGTAAAAAAAAAATTGTGAGAAAGCTAGGCTCTTAAAATTATTTCAAGGTCCTTTCAGAAGTCCTACAATATTTTTTTTGGGGGGGGTACCACAGTATTAAACGTGTTCAATGATTTGATACTATTCAACCCAGTAGTTGCTGATTTTCATTGCTCTTTGATTCAGTTTGCTATCCAGCCTTCTTTCTGTCAAAAAAGAAAGAAGGGGGGGACAAGCCAAAGGATAAGAACAACTTACTTCAGAAAATTTAATTCAGTCCAGTTACTCAGATATGACAGAGCTCTCAGTGCCCACCCTAGGAGGGCACATGATGGACAGATGAAGACTGCTGTTTGTAAGTTTGTTCCCTCCAGACACAACCTTTATAAGGAAACACTAATTTCCCTTTTGAGTTGCTGCTATTCTGCTTAAATAATTGAATACAATTAATCGATGAGATAGAAATACGTAGTTGCACATCAGTGAATGGGTGAAGCCACCAAAAACAAGTGGCAGCCAGGTTAGGATCCTGCACTGAATTTTCTTATACATAGACTGATTTAAACATGAACAAACAAACAAAAATGCTACAGGAATGCCTAATTCTTGTTCAACACATGAAGTTGTAAATACAAAATTTCGTTTTGATAGGTATAATATTTTAAGCTGCATGTAATAAAGAATATTAAAAAATTTGAAAATCACTATGGGGAATGCCCACTTCCAGTTCCATGATTTGTACCAAAATCTATTAAGCACATAAAGGTATCGGGTCCCTGCAATGTTTTATGATTTACCCATAAGATTTACAGAAATTCTGCTTGTTTTATGGTTACTTATGGGTGACATATTTGAGATATCTGTTT
Organism: Macrothele yani; assembly: GCA_039090855.1. NCBI lineage: Eukaryota > Metazoa > Arthropoda > Arachnida > Araneae > Macrothelidae > Macrothele > Macrothele yani. Next base: position 101,974,661 of record CM076996.1, on the reverse strand, counting down.
TTCCCCTTTTAGATTAGTACAATTTAAAAACAATGTGTGTCTTCCAGGACCAATGTACCTTTATATTCTGATTTACCTGATCACATTTACTCCCATTTGTGTGTCCCCAACCTTCTCGGCTTGCAGCTAAGCAGGAAAGATGGAGTAAAAATGCTGTAGAATTACGATTGAAAATAACTGCTGAAAGAGAAGGCAAGAAATGAAAAATATCAGCCTCGTATAAGACTTAGAATACCTTTAAAATAACACAAATTTAACATGTTGGCACAAAAATTTAAGATTGAATTGCCAATTAAGTGAAACTAAAAAGTTGCTGCAACTTTTATCCTAATTTCAGAGTTACAACTGAAAATTTACTCATGTAACATACTAATGAGATAATTATGTACCAATTGCATTTCTAATCACTAAGAATTAAATAGCCAAATATCTTAACTATAGCATATACTGATTAGAATCAACAAAATGTGTATAATACATCGGTTTTTAATCAATATGTTCAATGCATTTATTCAATATGCTAAAGATCAGTTAGTGGAACATATTGATTTAAGCATTCAGTGAATTTTTTACGGATTTCAATTTTTGAAAGTTTGGCAGGTCTGGTGTCAGCAAATAAATACATATTTTTATGTTGACATTTACAATAGTTTCTCAGCTACATTAAAAAAAATCAGAAAAGTAGTGTGAGGAGTGCCCACTTCCTCAATTTCTATCAAAATCTAATTGGCGCAAGAAGGCTTTAATAAACCCCTAAATATTAAATTTTGTGTTGATAGCTGTAGTTAGCTGTGTAAGACATGCCTCAAAAATCATGAAAATTACATCGTCCTGGAATGGGAAAATTACAGTATCCCGTTCCAGGACAATGTACTTTTCATGTTTTCTGAGGCATGTCTACTTGCATGATTATTTTGGCATCCATCTCTCCATAACATCTATCTCATCAGCCATAATAGTTTGAGTTGTGGTGGCCACAAATCACATTGAGGGAACCCCTAAATGTGTGTTTCCACTTAAATCTTGACGATTCTCCTTAGTTGGGAGTTTGACTGACCAATAAATATTTGTGATAATTTGGAAGTTACGTTAAGCAGTTGGGCCAGCTGGTAGATACTCATAATAAACAAATCTAACTTCACATGTCTCTGGACTTCAGCTTAAATTTAGTGTAGCATAAGTAGTGCCCAGTGGTGGTTAGTAACCAACCAGTAAAATATGAAATACAAATTTTTTTCATGATTGCAAGACAAGCAATATAGAAGCATTCAAGCATATAAGTGGATGAGAATTACATAATGAAAAGCAAGTAGCTTTAGGAACTAGATTGTGTCAAACAGTGGTTGTTGGTGGGCAAAAAGACATCTGTTTGAAAAATTGGTTCATATTCTACCTTTGATATTTATTCAGAAATTTTCAACTGAAATTTTTGAAAATATATTTAATCACCAAAACTTAGCATACATACCACTAGAGCTGCACAAAACAAATGAAAAGGTTTCTTAAAGTAAGGAGAAAAAGTATACTGCAATATGCAGCACAACTTGTTTTAAATAAGGATACTTCACATAGACTACTTCTTTCTAAAACAGATAAAAGTTTTGTATGTGCTATAGAGATTTCCCTGTATTATGTTACTTTTTTTATTGTTAACAGATATTATATTACTATTGATAGATGTTATTAGATTTAAACTTTTTATTACAGATTTATTTTTTCTTCTAGCTTCAGTTCGTCAGACAGAACATTTGAAAGATTCAAAGCAGTCGGATGTGGAGGATGTAATGAAGCGATGGCTCCGCACTGCTTGTGATAGAGATGGTGGGAGGACAAAAAGAAATGTGGCTGTTAAATAATTCATTTGTTTTTAAAAAATGTATTTTTAATCATGTAAATAAATGTAATTTCAAACATTATTTTCTGTCATTTAATGAACTTTTGGTAACTGCAAGGTGTAAATTTTAGGGGTAGATGCACATTGTGTCTAGGTTAATGTGGTACTTGCAAATGTAATTTTGAAAAGCTCTGTATTTTATAATATACAAAATGTTTTATGTAATACACATTTTGGCTTAGGAGACGGTTCTAGATCTATGGTAGCCACATCTTGTTACATCTGTTAGGTATTTTTAATACTTTTTGCATGCTGAAGGAATTTTAAATTGATTTCGCTTGACATTCGAAGTATCTAGGAAAGGATGAATGTGACCAGGGGTGTCACTTGCGGATCAGTGCCGCTACAGTTGCTGTTCCTGATTTAAAAGGTAGACTGCTTAAAACCTAAACTTTTGGAAAAAGTAGAGAAATTATTCACACACACATTTGTCTGTCCAATTTACATAACTGAATGAACTTTTCTATGTATTTTCTGCAGGGCTGTATTATGGCAGTTGAGGGCACATGACTATTCAGTTTTTTTGTTGTTAGTTTTATTTGAGGTATAATAAACTACATTGAAAAGTAAACTCTTGGGGAACGAATACAGGGGTCTCATAGCTTCGATGAGAACACCAAAGTATTCCTTAAATGTGTGAAATTGCTCATGTCTACAGGGGTGGGGCAGTAATAAAATGTCTATATATGAAATTGTGAACATGCAAAAGTTAAGTTTTTGTCTCCCTTTATTATATTATAAGTGCCTTGGAATACTTTTCAATAAGAAAATTCTTATAATAATTCTTATGTTCGCAATTTCATAACCTAAGAACTTCGCATGTTAAAAGCCTTTGAATATTATTTTATACAAATGTTTACTGTCAAAGTAAATTTTTACGTATTTTGCTGCATTGCAAAAAATGGTACATTTAGTTGCAATGCAGAGAATATATAAATTTCATTATGCAACCAGAACCAAGTTTGTATAATATAACTTTCGAGCATTATTTGGGCATTTTGTAGTAGCAAACGCTTTCAGTGCATTTTAACAGCTGTTGGTTGCCACTACTGGGCCACTGACGGACCACATTTGGCTAGCCATCAGTTACGTCACACAATCACGTGACTGCCAGTACTGGGCCACTGACGGACCACATTTGGCTAGCCATCAGTTACGTCACACAATCACGTGACCGCCCGCTGCCACTACTGGGCCATTGGTGGACCACATTTGGCTAGCCACCATTTATGGCATGTGTCTGCAGGCCCGCTTATGGGCCACTTTCGGCAGCCACTGCCTGTGATGGACCACTGATGGCCCTGTTATGGCATATGACAACTGATGGGGGTGCCAGCAATGGGCCAGTGCTGGCCCAGCATAACTGTTTTTGCTGGGTAGCTTCGCATAAAAAACATGTTAGCTCAGGATTAAAAGAAAAAGGTTGTACTATTATTCGATATATTTTCTTTATAAAATATATGTACAAATAGAAAGTCCTTCAGGCTTCTATTATAGCAAAATTTAAAAAAATCTACATAAATGTTATTGTGAACTATTTTGGTCCATGCCGGGTGTGATGAAGTCATGAAAATAAAGCGGAACAATACCTCGAAATCGGGAACTACTTGAAAGCATTCTGATTGAGAAGTCTAGCTGTAATGTGGGGGCTTTGGGGTCTTCTTTCATATTTGGCGTAAAAATGGTTCTAAAAGTGTTGACAGGTGGCAGCAGGTTAGCACTAGCTCTCCTCTAGGGCAGTACCCATTAGCTCCGGTGTGCTGCATGCAAGGAGGTTGAAATAAGGGGAGAAAGTATGACATCACAAATTCTCAACAGACAACCAAACAGACAACGACAGCCATTTTAAGATTTTGATATTTGTTTTGAGTCATTGGGTTATGTATATGACAAGTTTGGTTTTCGAAATTCGAAGTTTTTTTTTTCCAGAAATGGTGTGTTGTTGCGCTTATGGATGTCACAATTCTGGGCGATCACCTCTTGGGAGTTGCTTTTTGTAGGTAAGTAACGGATAAACATTTAATATGAAATCTTTTAATTTCCGAAGAGCAGATAGTCAAGCTTGTATATGAAACCTTTTCAAGTGGAAGATGAAAGAATTACTATTTATAATTCATTTATTCGGTCTGTAAACAAACCAAAACACAATCAAGATTTTTATTTGGGCCATATTTTTGGCCAATAATTGCATTCCCTGAAAATGTGTGCTCCACCTCTAAAATAAAAATCTTGGTGCTCGAGAACATTACACAGTTGTTTGGGTGCAAAATAGCATATAAAAGTGTCGCTTAAAATAAAAACTCCCAACACCATCAGCTAAATAGCTTTAAAAGTGAGATTAATGAGTGAAATGCCGAGAAACTGAGATTGTGTGATTGAGGAGCCAGTGTGCTCTAACTCTCCTTGAAAAAAACAGAAAGGTTTGAAATACTACTAAAAGCTAAAGGAGATTACACACTACATTTGACCCAAAAAAGTCCCCCTCCCCCTGGATGGGGCATTGGTTGGGGAAAAGCATAGGTAGCCAAAGTGCTGACTGGGCATTAAACAGCAGACAGGAAATTTACCAATCCTGAGAAAAATGAAGGTGATTCATATGAAAACGGTCGGTAGGAATAATTGAAACCAAAATACAGCAATAAATATTAACTAGTTTTGATAAAAAAACAAACCTCAAAACAAGAGGGGACAAGCCTAGCCCAAAATTACAAGTCATTTCTCAACAACACATCTTTGCACCTTTCTGCAAAAGTATATTTATCAGCCCTAAATTTAAAATCTAGGTGCTCTAATACAACAACGAGCAGTTCTCTGGGTGTCTAATAGCAATATATAAGTGGAGTATAAAATAAAAACCCACAACACTGTCAGGCAAATAGCGTTAAAAGCAAGGAGGTAAAAAAAAAAGGTTAATGATAAAAAACCTGGGAATTGAGCTCATGAGCCAATGTGTTCTAACACTTCTGGAAAAAACGAGAAGAGTTAATGAGGCCTGAATACTACCAAAAGATAAAAGAGATCATACACTACATTTTTGGTCCATAAAATGTTTCAACACCCTCAAAATACCCCATACAAGGTAGCATTGTCCTGGGAAAAGTCTAGGTGCACCAAAGTGCCGACTGAACATTAAACAGTAAGCACAGTAAATTTTACCAAACCTAAATAGGGAAATGAAGGTGATTCGTGTGATAACAGTTAGTAGGAATAATAAAAGCCAAAAAACAGCAATAAATATTAAATAGTTTTTGATAATAGTTTGTACCTATGCTGAACCCCCAGAAGCCAGGAGAAATGTTTTCTAAATTCTGAATACCTGGAAGTAGCCGTAACGCCCTAAACATTGATAAATCAACTAATAATATCTTTAAGAACAGTATATCAATGATTAATATAATAAAGAAGGGCAAATTTATTAATATTAAGAGCAAATTGCTAACTTCATGCCTAGCACAGCGTTAGCAGCTATTGCATAGTCTGCTCAAGTCCGTCTTACGATGGCTGCCGTGATGTCACAAGCATGACGTTTCGCTGGCTTCACTGGGATTGTGTTAAGCCAACAGAGAGAGCTTTCTCCCCAATTTCTAACCTCCTTGGTTGCATATCAGTAACCCATAACATTTCGACATGTCTTTGTACTTGTTTTTCCCATACCTTTTGCTGTAAGATGTGGAACTGGAAGAGGTTTCTTGAAGTTGGTAGGAATGAAGATACAAGGATTTTGTTGATCCAGTTACAAGAGCTCACAGTTAAGTGTGGAGAGCAATTGGCGTCTACTCAAATGTATGCTAACAGAGGGAATCAAAAACTTCATTTGGAAGACCAAATTTAGGAATATTTATTCTGACAGAATTGTTGCCTTTTCTTAGAACACTGCTCTGAGGTGTTGAATCACATCATCAGACAGTTCATTCCTGGTATATATGATTTATTATGCTCTAGATAGACAGTTTCACTTTCATAAAGAAACAAAACTTTTCTGCCTGAATATATATTCCACAGTAGGGGAAACAATTCACACTGAAAAAGATCTATTTTAAAGGCCAGCCAAAGCACTACCTTTCAAAGCACTACCACAACATAACAAAACACGATCAGCACCAACGAGCTGCCATCCATTCTAGAACTATTTCCAGGCAAAATATGGAACATGGACTGGGCTCAGTTACACCCTCTTATCAGTCAATCTGCAATGTTTTCATTAAAGCAGCAGTTTCAATTTTCACAAAACCTCTGCTACTCTTCTCCGAAATTCCTGTCTCACTTCAAGATCACAATCAGTTCTACTTTACAGTTCATTACAAATTCTAAGATTAAACATCATTCTAATTCAGGGATAGTATTTTTATGAGGATGTAGCATGTGATGTCATCGAGAAGTTTAAGTGAAGTGGCAAAAGTCCCTGCAAGTACAAGCATAGCTGGCTGTCCTGCAGATAGTGTATAAAGAGCAATCAGTGTTTATCAAAATTTTAAGCCAAAATGCTTAGATTTTGTGGCATTATTAATTGTGGTAATAGAGGAAATTGAGACTGAAAGTTCCTTTTTAGGCCGACAGCTGCTGTCTCTAAAGGCAGTACCGAAAGATTAATTTATTTGCCAAAGAAAAGTAGATTACATTCTAGAGCTTAGAAAATGCTTTTTATAAAAGAGTTAAGACTTTTCAAAGGCACAGAACCTTTTAAAGGTTAGTTTTATCCAGATATCAGCGATTTCTGGTAAGGCAGAGAACCTATCTTTTACTTGTTCAAATGCAGTTGGCGTGCATTTCTTGCACTTATTGGGCCACATGTTTCACTCGTTGATTCTAAGTTGAATTTAAAAGATGTTGACCGCTTTTGTTTGTTTTTTGTGTAAATTTCATTACTACCAACTATTTTCATATAGATCACCTTTTACAGTTCATCTCTTAGTCAAAATTTCTCTTAAATCAACACTTCGGTACCCGATCGGTACTTCTTAACATGTGGGTTTTTCACCTCCAGAGACTTCTATTTAGAAGGTTTCTGATTGACCTAGTGGGTTGTTTTTTTTTTTAACTTTTTATAGGAATAAAAGTTAATTTATTAACCAACCTGACTTTTAGTCAGAATCAAATCTCTTCGGTTCTTCTGGATTTTTTTTAGGAGAGCTTGAGCACAATTGTCCCCCTGACACATTTTTTGCAAGTTTTTTGACTTTTCACTTTTAAGGTTACTTGGCTGTCGCTGTTGGGGGCGTTTACTTTACTAGTTTGTTCTGTATGATATTCCTCCCTAAACCATTGTTGATTTTATTTTTAGTAAGTGCATCTGAATTTTTATCTGGAGCTGAATCACACGTTTGTGAGAAAATGCAAATAACGGCACGGCTAAAATTACTGCCCAAGTAAAATTCTTTTCAGTGTCTAGGTCTGTTTACAGACCAGGATTACGCTGCTAGATTTATTTATGGATAAATAAATTAGGGCACAAATCCCACCAAAGTTACTGTGTTTTTTCAGCACAATTTTGCATGGAAACCCAGATTTTGCTTTCAGTTTTTCTAAGTCTTGGAGATCGCTTCCCAGAGCTTACAGAAACACATTTTTTTTTTGTGAAGAGTTAAACTCTCCAAAAGGCATAGAACCTTTCAAGGGTCAGTTTTATCCAGAAATCAGTGATTCCTGGAAAGGCAGAGAACCTTACTTATTAAGGCAGCATACCTATTTTCTCACTAAATTATTAATTACTCACTAACTAGTGATCTCACTAAATTTACCATGTAAAAGAATAGCCACAATGAGAAATTGTTATATGCCTCGAACTGCTCTGCGGTAAAGGCACTTTGATCAAAGACGAAATAATAGAAAATATTTACTATTTGCACTTTCGGAAATCTTTTTGTGTCACCTTCGAAGATACTTGCATTCAACACATAGGGACCATTTCCTTCAATCTCTTTAATTTTTTCTAAATATCACATTTTGTACTCCGAAGTTAAACTTTCAAAGTAAAGACACCATCATTTCTAAGGCGACTGGTTGTCCTGCACTAAGGTCCGTTGCCATGCTGAAAGTCATGTGTCTGCTACATCCTCATAAATTCAAGACCTAACGATTTACTTGGCCTGGACTTCTTAGCCAGGTCCTCCTACTAGGTGGTCAGCTATAGCTGTTGATGTAATGGCTCTAAAATATTTTAAAAGCACAACAGAAAATACAAATAGCATCAAATGAACTCAATGATTTTTTATATTAAAAAAATGGTACAATTACACACCAAAGAATTAAACTGAAAGATTTAGATTCCCACTCCAGAGCAATATTTTTAAGTTTTCTGAATTTTATATGGATGACCAATAAGTGGTACCAAACAAATTCAGTTTGTGTTGAAGATTTGAATTTGTTTTTTTAAACATTAATCTGAGATAAAATATTCAGATATAAATCTACCAGAAAAAATGTTGCAAGACCCACATTTAGATGTGCAGTTTGCTACAGATCTTTACAAGGTCTTTGAAAAGATTTTGAAAATACTGAAGATGCCACCCTAAATTTATCAAAGGCAAAATATGAAAAAGTTGAAGATTTAAATGTAAAATTTTTTTGATGAATCACAAAGCAATGATGTAGTTTTAAATGTGGGTAGCATCATTTTGAAATTAATGTATTTTATAAAAATTATAGCAAATAAATTTCAGAATTGTTATACAGGGGTCAAAACTATTGTGTAATCAATATCCCATTTAAAATATTTTTTGGTGACATACCTAGTTTCCAAATGGAAAATCTTACTTGCATTACCAAAACTGTAAGACTTATAAAGAATAATGTTAATATATTGAAGAGTTTTTCAAAGCATGCCATTACATTAAAATAGCATTCAAAAATAAACTATTTTTTTTTATTGGAGGTTTAACGACCACCGTGAGCAACTCAATGGGCTATAAGCAGTCGCCCGTCCCTAATTTAGGGTCACTGGTTCCAGGGAAGGGAGAGAGCCAGTGCCATAAGACAAACACAACATCCATGCCTGACTGGGATTCGAACCCGGACCCCTTACGGATGAATGATCAGAGGCCAACGCCTTAGACCACTGCGCCACCGGGGCGGCAAAAATAAACTATCTCCAATATTATTAAAAATTGATATTTCACATGAACATTTCATTGTCTTTCCCAATATAGTAAAACTACATTAAAATTTATTTAACAATACCCAACCAGTAATGTTGTTCCGTAGAAATCTAAGAGCTGACTTATGATCATTCCTCCAAATGGGTTCGGGTTCGAATCCCGGTCAGGCATGGTTATTGTGTTTGTCTCTCTTCCTTCCTTGGAACCAGTGGCTCTAGATTAAGGACGGGCAACTGTTTATAGCTCATTGAGTTGTTTACAGTGACCATCAAACTCCTAACAAGAAAAAAATGCTTGTTGTGAATGTGGTTAGGCTGCTCTTAAAAGGATTTTTTTAAAACTACCTTCATAGTACTTTTTCTATAGAGAGAATTAAGCTTCATGTGGATGTTGTAGTTTTACTTCAGTATTTTAATGAAATTTTTAGATACATTTGCTGAAAAGAAATTTCTGTATAATCCTCCATGTAATCAACACTACTTAAGTTATAGATTGTATGTTGATATATAAATACAAAGAACAGGTTCAATAAAGAGTCTACAAGCTGAACCTTGGATGCTCTTGCGACACTAATAAAGACAAACCACTGCTCCATAATACCCTCTAAAAAATACAACTTCTACTGCTATTTAAACTCAACAGAGAATTAAATATCTTTCAGAACAATTGGAATATTTTAGTTTATTTTCTTTTTTATTGGAGGTTTAACCACCATTGTGGGCAACTCAGTGGGCTATAAGCAGTCACCCATCTTTAATTTAGGGCCACTGGTTTGAGGAAGAGCTGGAAGGCATACACATCTATGACTCACTAGGATTCGAACCAGGACCCATCTCCAACAAATGATAGCTTAGACCACTACTGCTAGTTCGTATTTCAATTGTGCAGAATCAGCAACTTATTAAAGTAGATGTAAAACTAGTATTACAGTATGATCAAGATTCCTGAACTATTTCCGTACGTTTGATATTGATGCAATGAAACTATCTGGGAAATTAAAACATTACACCTACAAAGTAAACACAAAAATTGAATATTTCAAAATTCTTGACAAACACATAAATACAAATTAACAACTGTTAGAACTTATCATATTACATGGAAAATGCCACAACATTGAATGAAAAAAAAAAAAAATACAAGTTGAGTAAAAAAGAATTTGTTTACCAAAATCAGAATAAAATATTAAAAAACGAGGTTTTCAACATCTATATTACTCGTACATTTCAATATATTTTTTAATACCTGTCTGCCCTCAACAGCATTTCCCTGGGGAAGTGCCTCCATACAGCTCCCCCCAACTTTTGTACTTTTTTGCACATGGCACAGCTGCAAATTCCCAAAAGTGGGATACAGACGCAAGTATAGTTTTCATTTCAAACATCTAGCACATAATTAGTATGCAAAACCTTACCGGAAATCCAGATTATATTTAAGCGCGCACCAAACACGTTTATCCTCTTTTCACTTATGCTGGACAACGTTACCGAGAGCCTTAGAAGACAACCCGTTCCCCATTTTTCCTGGTTTAAATGTGAGGAAACACAAAATTATCACCACAGAAAAAGATTTTCCGCTATGTTACAACACAATATAACTACCCACAAAAAAAATGGCTCGTACCACGTTCAGAACAAAGAAAGTGAAAGAGACCCACACAGTGATGTTCCATGCCAGGAACAAAAATTCCCTTCACCAGACCGAAAAATTCCCTTTTTACCGCCGAAATTCCCAGTAATCCCAAATTACCAGATAGAAGAAAAAAGCTTAAAAAATACAAGCATTGCATGTCACACAGATTTATTATTTCTCCGGTTGGCTCTAATTTTCAGTGTTTTCCATTTTTTTCTTTATAAAATACGGTTTTACAGCTATGGTGTAGCTGCATAGGTCACTCACGTGATGAGCCTGGGTAAGCACAAACTCCCCCTTTCCATTTTATTTTTTTTTTGATTTGAGGTTTAACGACCACCGTGAGCAACTCAATGGGCTATAAGCAGTCGCCCGTCCCTAATTTAGAGACACTGGTTCCAGGGAAGGAAGAGAGCCAGTGCCGTAAGACAAACACAACATCCATGCCTCATCGGGATACGAACCCGGATCCCGTTCGGACGAATGATCAGAGGCCATCGCTTAGACCACTGCGCCACCGGGGCGGCCCCTTTTCATTGCACGGTGTTTCTGAAGTTTTCAACACTACGTGGATCCCTTAGACTCTTCTGTTTTATTTGCCTGCTTCTTTCTTTTCTTAATCGCTATTTTAATCTCAACGTCAACATGGGAATGTTCGGATACCATATGATTCCACATAGCGCGGTTTCTTTTATTTTCACAGGATAAAAATGAAAAGTTAAAAACTACAAATAAATTTATCTACTGTCAGGAAATCTGGAAACCTGAGTAAATATGTTTTTCTAGTATACGAGCGAATCAAGATTGGAAACGGATCTAAGAAAATACCTCGTGGGACGGGTTCGAATCCCGGTGAGCCTGTGGCGCACTAAATTTATTAAAACAGATCTCCGAGAAATACCATCAGATAGGGCGAATCGATAAAGTAATTAGTGAAAATTGGAGCCAGAACAAGTTTCGTGCCACCTTCAACTGCGGACTCTGTCGCCTTCTTGATACAAGGGTCAATGGAGACCAGAGAGCAAACCACGTCAAGAAGAATTGTACCCATGCTAAATAAATGATGGGGAAAAGTGGTCAAAGCGATGGCTCTGATAATTCGATCGAAAGGGGTCCGGGTTCGAATCCCGGGAGGCATGGATGTTGTGTTTGTCTTACGGCATGGCTCTTTCCCTTCCCTGGAACCAGTGACCCTACATTAGAGACGGGCGACTGCTTATAGCCAATTGAGTTGCCCACAGTGGTCGTTAAACCCTCAATCTCAATCCCCAAATTACTCGAGCCATCTGTTAATGCCTTCGACCATATATAGTGATATACCGCGCACGCCGCCCCGGTGGCGCAGTGGTCTAAGCGATGGCCTCTGATCATTCGTCCGAACGGGGTCCGGGTTCGAATCCCGGTGAGGCATGGATGTTGTGTTTGTCTTACGGCACTGGCTCTCTCCCTTCCCTGGAACCAGTGACCCTAAATTAGGGACGGGCGACTGCTTATAGCCCATTGAGTTGCTCACGGTGGTCGTTAAACCTCCAATCAAAATAAAAAAAAAAATATATATATATATACCGCGCACTCGTAATGGTTGCCACTGAACCGCCATATAGTCCCAACATCAGAGCTGTCCGAACACGTGACATTAGGCACTAGTCGCGCTCTCTCTAGTTTTACGGCCTGACTCGCTGCTTTTAAATATTAGCATTTAGTAAATTATATAAGTTAGAACTTTGCTTCTTAGGAATAATACACTTAAGGATGTATATTTTTTAGGAAATTGTTATTTATAAATTTAATTTCAACATTCTTGAAGTTCTGGAATGAGATGTTAGATCAAAGGGGGTCATTAGTTTTGTGTGTTCTTGTGTGAATCATCTTCGTTTGTTTGTACTTGAAACTTCTGTGAAACGCTGCTCTATTAATGACTTATGAATACAAAATTACAGTATTTTCAGAGCATTATAATGTAGAATTTCGCTATACGTATACACAACAAACTAAAAATATGCACCAATAACATTACCGGATTCAGAGTAAGCTTACTTAAGACATGTATGTGCACAAGTCGGGTTGTTTGCAGGCAGTGATTTATAATATTGTGATGAACATTTGAAAAAAAATTAAAACATGTATGTACATTCATTTTTTTCTGTTTTCTCTTTTGTTTTCGAATGACTGCAATATTATTTTGTTCATAGCCAACTTAGATAGACACACGTTTTTTAGATTGGGAATTAAACCTTAATCTTGATTGTTTTTTTTTTCAAATGACTGCAATATCATTTTCTTCATAGACAACTTAGATAGACACACGTTTTTAGATTGGAAATTAAACCTTAATCATGATTGCTTTTTTTTTGAATGACTGCAATATCATTTTGTTCATAGACAACTTAGATAGACACACGTTTTTTAGATTGGGAATTAAACCTTAATCTTGACTGGGTTTTTTTCGAATGACTGCAATATCATTTTTTTCATAACCAACTTAGATAGACACACGTTTTTTAGATTGGGAATTAAACCTTAATTTTGATTGCTTTTTTTTTCGAGCGACTGCAATATCATTTTGTTCATAGACAACTAGATAGACACACGTTTTTTTAGATTGGGAATGAAACCTTAATCTTGATTGGGTTTTTTTTCGAATGACTGCAATATCATTTTGTTCATAGACAACTTAGACACACGTTTTTTAGATTGGGAATTAAACCTTAATCTTGATTGTTTTTTTTTGTTTTTTTTGAATGACTGCAATATCATTTTGTTCATAGACAACTTAGATACACACACGTTTTTTAGATTGGGAATTAAACCTTAATCTTGATTGTTTCTGCCCGAACATGATCAGAATTACTGAAAATATGGGAAACTCAGGTAGAATGGTCTCTCTTACTAATCGTAATAAACATTTACCCAGAAACATGGGAAATTCAGGTGGAATGGTCTCTCTTACTAGTCGTAATAGACATTTACCCAGAAATATGGGAAACTCAGGTGGAATGGTCTCTCTTACTAATCGTAATAGACATTTACCGAGAATTCGAATTGGAATCACGGTAGGTAGGGTCGTATTTAGAGGAAGAGGGGCAAGGGTCCTCCTCCTCGAAAGTGCTTCATTTTTTACGATTTGGTTAAAATGTGACTTACATAAGAAAAATATGCTTAATTTTATAAAATGCATCAACTTAAAATAAAAAAAATGCATTAATTTTTTCTTTAATTTTTCATTAATTTTTTATTTTGTTCTGGTGGATTTCAAAGACGTTTTTCTTCTCACCTCCCGAATAAAAAAATCTATGTATGGCCCTGAATCACGCAAGCTTTTTCTGCTACATGTGACGCAATTTTCAAGTTTTCCGATGAATTACAAGCTTAATGAATCCAAACCATGAAAGTGAAAGCGATGCTGTGCCAAATATTATACATTAAATATTTGATATAAAGTAAAACATAAGCTAGTTTTTTCCTGAACGATAATAGTGTGAAATCCTCCCTTTTCAAGGCAATGAGTCCTAGTTTTTCAATTGCATCGTTTTTAGAAAAACTGGGAAAATTGAAACCTAAAAGTGAAACAAAAAATTCATGCTAGAAATGCATCAAAACTAAATGTCTGTTCCGGTTCTGATGACTGTCACCATAAAAAAATGCGTCTGCTGGTCTTCAATTTGAAGCTGATGATATCGAAATGTTGTCCAAGTTATTACTGTACATGCATACAATATATTTAATCGTGTAAATCGTTCCTCACCTGTGGAATTTGTAAAATTTCCTTTAACGAAGGGATTCAAGTAGACATAAGAGCAACAGGAGATAACTCTTTTGCCCAATGTCACGTGACTTTACGGCTTCGATGTTGGAGCCAGAGATTATGATGCCTTCCGCAGTCTATCTGTATATATGGTAGAAGAATAATGCTTAGTTGCTTACTTCGCACCCGTTGAGATTATTTCTTGAAATTTGCATTTACTTACTTTTCTGCAAAAAATTCCCTGCATTTCCCTGTTTTACCTCTAGGATTTCCTTTTTGCAGATTTTGGAGTAAAAATTCCCTGAAATAGGGAAAAATCCTTGCATGGAACATCTATGGACCCACAATCTGATTGTCAGTCGTCGACGCCAATGTTGCCACCTTGTGTTAATAGTGTTATAAGACAAATTGGAAAACCAGACATCGCCCTGTTCCAAGGTTAGCCGAAGAGGGGCTAAATTCACGCATAGCGTGAATTTAGCCTCAGCCGATGATAGCAGGTCGCGTGATATCGATCTTGGTGAGCGTATCCCAAAGCTAAGCCAGAGTTTCTTTAAGGTGTTCTTCAAGAAGTACGCTTTTCAGCAGCTTAGTTTCCCATTCTTTTTTTTTTTTTTTGCAATCGCGATTTTCCGATTCTGAGCCCCACTGAGTTTTTCCTTTTTTTACTCATTACTCACGGAGATTTCAGCACAGCATCCCACACACACTAAAGCAAGCTTGTTCAAACTTCCTAGTAAAAATCTAAAAAAGTACAACTCACCGCAGAAACTGCCGCAAGCGCTGGGTTAATTACGAGTATGACACTTTGATGCACTTATAGCTCTTAGCCTCTGGCGAATACCAGGTCCTTGAGCTTTGTCTTTGTGAAGCGCATTTTCATCTGGTTGGGGGTACACGTAGGGCATGTACACCATGCACGCACGCTCAGCCATTCAGGTAAAAGCAATTTAAAAACGTTTGTATTCCACCACATATGGCATGTTTGGGTATGGTAAACGGGTCTCACACGGTCACACCCATGCCCCTCCCATGGGACTCACTTGGAATGTATTATGTATGTCTTGTCCCTTTCCTTTGCTTTCTTTTTTTCCCTCTTTATTCGTTCTTTGTTGCGTCGTGGTCACCATCAGGGGAGGAACGAGCCCAGACAGACGTCGCGTGCCCAGTGACCCTCCCCCGAACACGTCGCTTTCCTTTTTCTCCTCAACCTGTTCGGGTTTCGGTCAGAATATTCAGGATGAATCATTTCCGGCCATATCTGAGTCTGAGCTCAAATTCTTGGACGGAACTACTGCTGCCTCCTACGTTGCAGCAGTAGTTCCGTCTAAGAATGTGAGCTGGGACTCATTCAGACAAAGAAAACTTCCTCCCCCTTCCCAAACAGGAGGTTGTGGTGCAGTGGTGCCCCAAAGGCGCTGGTCGTGTTGTTGTCTGACACACACACACACACACACACACACACACACACACACACACCAAAAATAAAATTTAGGGAACCCTGCTATGTCCGAACATGATCTCTGCTTAGCATTGTTTCCCAGTCCCACCACAATTTTACACCCTCACAGAACTTTTTGCGCCCCTCAAGGAGCTGCGCGCATAGTCACGTGCCTACCGTGCCTAATTGGAAATCCGCTACTGCACCGGGGCGGCACTGAAGGTTTAACAACTACCATGAGCAACTCAATAGGCTATAAGCAGTCGCCCGTCCTTAATTTGGAGCCACTGGTTCCAGGGCAGGGAGAGAGCGTAAGACAAACACAACATTCATGCCTCACCGGGATTCGAACACGGACCTCTCCTCGGACGGATGATTATAAGCCAGACTTAGACCACTGCGCCACCGAGGCGGTATTCTAGGGTTAGCGACCCTCACGAGCATTTAAGATTTTACACAGTTTACGATTCCTGATTTTTTTGTTGTTTTTTTGTTTTTTTTTATTGGAGGTTTAACGACCACCGTGAGCAACTCAATGGGCTATAAGCAGTCGCCCGTCCCTAATTTAGGGTCACTGGTTCCAGGGAAGGGAGACAGCCAGTGCCGTAAGACAAACACAACATCCATGCCTCACCGGGATTCGAACCCGGACCCCGTTCGGACGAATGATCAGAAGCCATCGCTTAGACCACTGCGCCACCGGGGCGGCTAATTCCTGATTTAAAGCGACTATTTTCAAGAAAGGGACAGAACTAGTACCAGTGGCATAACCATGTTTCAAAATTTGGAGGCCGCCCCGGTGGCGTAGTGGTCTAAGCGATGGCCTCTGATCAATCGTCTGAAAGGGATCCGGGTTCGAATCCCGGCGAGGGATGGATGTTGTGTTTGTCTGACGGCACTGGCTCTCTCCCTTCCCTGGAGCCAGTGACCCTGGATTGGTGACGGGCGACTGCTTATAGCGGATTGAGGTGCTCACGGCGATCATTAAACCTTCCATTGGCCGCCCCGGTGGCGCAGTGGTCTAAGCGATGGCCTCTGATCATTCGTCCGGAAGGGGTCCGGGTTCGAACCCCGGTGAGGCATGGATGTTGTGTTTGTCATACGGCACTGGCTCTCTCCCTTCCCTGGAACCAGCGGCCCTAAATTAGGGACGGGCGACTGCTCATAGCCCATTGAGTTGCTCACGGCGGTCGTTAAACCTCAAAAAAAAAACTTCAATCAAAACAAAAATGGGGGGGTGTTCAATCACACATACACACAATATATTCATGAGGATCCCCGACTCTGGAAATCTCGGGGGCAGGGGGTCCTGACACACACACACACACACCTTTTTCCTGATTACGCCTATGACTAGTACTATTGGACCACCTGGCCGCCCCTATGGCGTATTTCACAAGTGAATATAGGGAAGTGCAATTAAGGTAAGGTGACCAGATATTAGAAGCCGCCCCGGTGGCGCAGTGGTCTAAGCGATGGCCTCTGATCATTAGTCCGTAAGGGGTCCGGGTTCGAATCCCGGTGAGGCATGGATGTTGTGTTTGTCTTACGGCACTGGCTCTTTCCCTTCCCTGGAACCATTGACCCAAAATTACGGACGGGCGACTGCTTTTAGCCCATTGAGTTGCTCACGGTGGTCGTTAAACATCCAATAAAAAAAAATAAAAAAACAACAAAAAAATCAACACTGATTTGAGGACAAAAGGGCGTGGCGTCCCCAAATCAGCAGTTCGTTTGGGGGCACATACGTATTCAATATCAATATGCAAACTTTTTGTCACGAAACTACATTGCTTCAATAAGTGTGATTTGCATATGATAATTTGTGTCTTAAAAGTGGATATATCTTGTAGAAAAAAAGGATATATCTTGTAGAATGTTGGTGCCGCAGTGGTCGAAGCGATGGCCTCTGATCATTCGTCCGAAAGGGGTCCGGTTTCGAATCCCGGTGAGGCATGGATGTTGTGTTTGTCTTACGGCACTGGCTCTCTCCCTTCCCTGGAACCAGTGACCCTAAATTAGGGACGGGCGACTACTTATAGCCCATTAAGTTGCTAACGGTGGTCGTTAAAAATCCTATAAAAAAAAAAGAACGTTGGTATTCTTCATTGACAAAAAAGAACTATGATGACGAGAACATATTAGCAAAAATAAAATGTTTTACCTTAAGTATAGACCGTATGCATGACGTCACGAAACCGCGGTTCGCGTCACTTTTTTGTCTGCTGTTTTCTTGTAGAACAACTGGTGTACAATTAAGATCGAAGATGCTTTGCAAGGGCTACGTCAGTGGGTTATCTGGTGATCAACAATAGCTTTATTCTGATAAATTAAAGTTATTGGGCAATTGTGGTGACCCATATGTTATTCCATATTCATTTTTCCAAAACAATATTGAGGTCTTGCCACGAATAGAACACGGCGATATTGTTAATTATTTCGTTTTTTGCACTAACGCCTTCACTCCTGAACAAATGAAATCGTGCAAGTCATTCATAGAGAAAGGTTAATTCCAGTCTAAAGAACTTCATAGAGTTTTTGTAGATAACGCATCAGTAAATTTATGAACATACCTGTTACAAAATGTAAACTACACACGCTTATATGTTCCTTCGTTTCCGGTCATCAATGTCAACTCTGCTGATACGTGATAACCATAAATTTTAGCACTTCTGATTAATTTTTTTATAATTCTGATCCCACTTCATTCACTCAGATGGTAATCTATAATAGGAAACATCGCCGCCCCGGTGGCGCAGTGGTCTAAGGCGCTGGCCTCTGATCATTCGTCCGTAAGGGGTCCGGGTTCGAATCCCGGTGAGGCATGGATGTTGTGTTTGTCTTACGGCACTGGCTCTCTCCCTTCCCTGGAACCAGTGACCCTAAATTAGGGACGGGCGACTGCTTATAGCCCATTGAGTTGCTCACGGTGGTCGTTAAACCTCCAAAAAAAAAAAAAAAATAGGACACATCATTATCTCTCCCACTTCGGTTCCCGCAGCCGAAAATAGCACAAAACACCATCTTCCTTAACGCTCCACAATGCAAATCCAAGCAGTGTTTGTACACCAGTTGATCACCAGGGCGTCGTACCACGTCAAAACATCGCAGGTCAAAACATCGCGCGACATAACATTGCGGACATAACATCGCAGGTCAAAACATCGCGGACACAAAACATCGCAAGCCATAACATCGCGGACACAAAACATCGCAGGTCAAAACATCGCGGTGACAAAACATCGCAAGCCATAACATCGCGAGCCATAACATTTCAGGATGGGGCATTAATTACACGGCTTTTTTTCTTTTCATTTTTTTTTCTTTTGTATTTTTCTAAACATTTGATCTTTGGTAGGAAAAATTTGTTCAGACACTGATTTAATTTGCAGAAGACTAGTATGCGGCACTTATCAAAATATTTCAGGAGGGGGCACTAATTAATCTCTCATCTCATACAAAAATTTCGTAAAATCTACAGTTTTCAATTTAGAACCACCAAATTCAGTATACTGCCTCATGGTGTTTTTGGAAGTGGTCTGAGCCCGGGGTCGATGGGCCCACATAGAAAATTTTCGTAAAATCTACAGTTTTCAATCTAGAACCACAAAATTTGGTATACTTCCTCATGGTGCTCTAATTTAGACCGTAAACGGTTTTTGGAAAGGTAAGGGGCCCGGGGTCAAGGGGCCCCAATACGCAATATTTGTAAAATCTACAGTTTTCAATTTAGAACCACCAAATTTGGTATAATATCTCATGGTGCTCTAATTTAGACGGTAGAGGGTTTTCGGAACGGATGGGGGGACCCGGGATCAAGGGGGGCCCATACGCAATATATGTCAAATCTACAGTTTCAATTTAAAACCACCAAATTTGGTATACTACCTCATGGTGCTCTAACTTAGACTGTAGACAGTTTTTGGAAGTGGTCTGAGCCCGGGGTCGATGGGCCCCCTCAGAAAATTTTCGTAAAATATACAGTTTTCAATTTAGAACCAAAAAATTTGGTAAACTTCCTTATGGTGCTCTAACTTAGACCGTAAACGGTTTTTGCAAAGGTAGGGGCCCGGGTCAAGGGGCCCCAATACGCAATATTCGTAAAATCTACAGTTTTCAATTTAGAACCACCAAATTTGGTATAATGTCTCATGGTGCTCTAATTTAGACGGTAGAGGGTTTTCGGAACGGGTAGGGGGCCCGGGATCATGGGGGCCCCATACACAATATTCGTCAAATCTACAGTTTTCAATTTAAAACCACAAAATTTGATGTCAAAAACGTACTTTTCACACTGCTCCATAACAGATAGCAATGGACATGTCGCAATCTTTTTTTTTAGTTGGGAGGTTTAACGACAACCGTGATCAATTCAGTGGGCTGTAAGCAGTCAGAAGCTCCTAATTTTGGGTCACTAGTTCCGGGGAAGGGGGAGAGCCATCGCCAGAAGTCAAACACAACGTCCATGACTCAACGGGATTCGAACCCGGACCCTTCTCGGACTAGTGATCAGAACCCATCGCATAGGCCACTGCGCCACAGGAGCGGCTCACGTTGAAATCATCAATGTATTTTTCATACGGCCTTAAACGCTCTTAAGCCGCCCCGGTGGCGCAGTGGTCTAAGGCGCTGGCCTATGATCATTCGTCCGTAAGGGGTCTGGGTTCGAATCCCGGTCAGGCATGGATGTTGTGTTTGTCTTACGGCACTGGCTCTCTTCCTTCCCTGGAACCAGTGACCCTAAATTAGGGACGGGCGACTGCTTATAGCCCATTGAGTTGCTCTCGGTGGTCGTTAAACCTCCAATAAAAAAATTAAAAAAAAATAAAAATAATAAACGCTCTTATGGACATACTAATGGAACGGGATGCAAAGAAATCATTAATTTCATTTGTACTAGCATTGTGGTATTTCCCGGGTAAATATCTGTGCAATCACCAAGTTCAGCGGGTGAACGTTAATGAATGAAAAATATATTCCTGTACTTTTCCAACAAATTTATCTTTAATTTTTTTATTTAGTTAATTTAATTTTATGAAACAAAAAAGAAAGGAAGAGGAATGGAAATACTTATCTCCAAGGAGACACCTATAGAACAGCTGACGTGGGCATTGATCATCTTTTTCTTACCATTTTAAATTTTGAATATCTGGAACTCAATTACATTACATTATATTTCTGCCTGCTAAGCCGCCCGTTGGTGGTGAAAGCTAACGTTTATTAATTTGTGATTTTAATACACCATTTAACCGGATATTTTGCACTTGATTGTTATCTACAGTCTGACACTTAGACCGTAGGTCGGGTATTGGAATGCTTAACTTTGTTGCAGATCGTAAGAGTAAAAAATGGAACTTTACGAAAATTTTGCATGGGGGCCCCTTGACCGCGGGCCCCGATCAGTTCCAAAAACCTTCTACGGTCTAAGTTAGAGCACCATGAGGTAGTATATCAAATTTGGTGGTTCTAAATTGAAAACTGTAGATTTTACGAAAATTTTGTAGGAGGCCTCCTTCGGACCGGGCCTCCACCCGTTCCATAAACCCTCTACGTGCTAAGTTAGAGCACCATGAGATAGTATACCAAATGTGGTGGTTTTAAATTGAAAACTGTAGATTTGACGAATATTGCGTAGGGGGGCCCTTGACCCCGGGCCCCATATCTTTCCCAAAACAGTCTACGGTCTAGGTTAGTGCAGCATGAGGTAGTATACCAAATTTGGGGGCCGCCCCGGTGGCGTAGTGGTCTAAGGCGCTGGCCTCTGATCATTCGCCCGTAAGGGGTCCGGTTCGAATCCCGTCAGGCATGGATGTTGTGTTTGTCTTACGGCACTGGCTCTCTCCCTTCCCTGGAACCAGTGACCCTAAATTAGGGACGGGCGACTGCTTATAGCCCATTGAGTTGCTCACGGTGGTCGTTAAACCTCCAATCAAAAAAAAAAATTGGGGGTTCTAAATTGAAAACTGTAGATTTGGCAAAAATATTCTATGGGGGCCCCTCGACCCCGGGCTCCGACCACTCCAAAAAACCGTCTACGGTCTAAGTCAGAGCACCATGAGATAGTATACCAAATTTGGTGGTTTTAAATTGAAAACTGTAGATTTGACGAATATTGCGTATGGGGCCCCCTTGACCCCGGGCCCCACATCTTTCCCAAAACAGTCTACGGTCTAAGTTAGTGCACCATGAGGTAGTATACCAAATTTGGTGGTTCTAAATTGAGAACTGTAGTTTTGGCGAAATTACTCTATGGGGGCCCCTTCGACCCCTGCCTCCGACCGCTTCCAAAACCCGTCTACGGTCTAAGTCAGAGCATCATGAGATAGTATACCAAATCTGGTGGTTTTAAATTGAGAACTGTATATTTCACGAATATTGCGTATGGGGGCCCCTTGACCCCGAGCCCCCTACCTTTCCAAAAACCGTCTACGGTCTAAATAAGAGCACCATGAGGTAGTATACCAAATTTGGTGTTTCTAAATTGAAAACTGTAGATTTGGCGAAATTATTCTATGGGGGGCCCCTCGACCCCGGGCTCCTACAACTTCCAAAAACCGTCTCCATGAGATAGTATACCAAATCTGGTGGTTTTAAATTGAAAACTAGATGTTACGATATATTTGATTGAGTGGCCCTGGACCCTGGGCCTAGGCACTGTTGGAAAAGCGGTACGGGTAATGCCGGTAACCCCAATTTCTACTAGAATTTAATCAGGACATCAATATGCCGCCCCGGTGGCGCAGTGGTCTAAGCGATGGCCTCTGATCATTCGTCCGAAAGGGGTCCGGGTTCGAATCCCGGTGAGGCATGGATGTTGTGTTTGTCTTACGGCACTGGCTCTCTCCCTTCCCTGGAACCAGTGACCCTAAATTAGGGACGGGCGACTGCTTATAGCCCATTGAGTTGCTCACGGTGGTCGTTAAACCTCCAATCCAAAAAAAAAAAAGGACATCAATTTCTTGAAGTCCCCCTTCCCCTTAAATATACTTTTTTTTTGCAATTCATCAAAATCTATCTAAAGCAATTTATTTAGGGATTACTGCGATGTTATGGTACCACGATGTTTTGCCCTGCGATGATATGGTGCCGCGATGTTTTGGCCTGCGATGTTATGGTGCCGCGATGTTTTGACTTGCGATGTTATGGTGCCGCGATGTTTTGACCTGCGATGTTTTAGTACTGCGATGATATGGAACCGCGATGTTTTGACCTGCGATGTTTTAGTACTGCGATGATATGGAACCGCGATGTTTTGACCTGCGATGTTTTAGTACTGCGATGATATGGAACCGCGATGTTTTGACCTGCGATGTTATGTCGGCGATCATATGTCGTGCGATGTTTTGACCTGCGATGTTATGTCGTAGACCCCCAGGGCGTCTGCTAGGATGGTTAACCTTGCTGTGACGCCATGTGCATACGGTCTATATGTGCCAAATTAAAAGCAAGCTGCCGCCCCGGTGGCGCAGTGGTCTAAGGCGCTGGCCACTGATCATTCGTCCGTAAGGGGTCCGGGTTCGATTCCCGGTCAGGCATGGATTTTGTGTTTGTCTTACGGTGCTGGCTCTCTCCCTTCCCTGGAGCCAGTGACCCTAAATTAGGGACGGGCGACTGCTTATAGCCCATTGAGTTGCTCACGGTGGTCGTTAAACCTCCAATCAAAAAAAAAAAAAAAAAAAATCAAGCTGCACACCAAAGTAATTGCATGGCGAATTTTTCAGTTTGCGAAAGTTCTTCGAGGAACTCAAAACAAGTGCAGTCAAAATTTTACCGTGCCAATGGTGCAGTATCTTAGTGGTAGTGCTGGTCACTGACGATGATTCATACAAGTTGGCACGGGTTCGTGTCCCGAATGAGGCATGGGGGTGTGTATGTCTTACAGTCCTTGCTCTCTCCTTTCCATAGAACGAATGTCTTTAAATTAGAGACCGGTGACTGCTTATGAGGATGTAGCACGTGACGTCATCGAAAAATTTCAGTGTAGTGGCAACAATCCCTGCAAGTTCCTGAAGGACAAGCATAGCTGGCTGCCCTGCACTTAAGGTGTAAAGTGCAATCATTAGCGGTCAGTGTTTATACAAATTTGAAGAAAAAATGCCTAGATTTTTTTGGTATTATGAATTGCGGTAATAGAGGAAATCGAGACCGTAAGCCTTTTTCAGGCTACCAGCTGCTGTCTCTAAAGGCAGTACCGAAAAAATTCGCTTATATGCCAAACGAAGGGAGATCGTTTCCGAGAGCTTAGAAAACACTTTTTTTAACAGTTAGACTCTTCAAAGGCAGGGAAATGTTAGTTTCATCTAGAAATCAGTGATTTCTGGTAAAGCAGAGAATCCATCTTTTACTTGTTCAAACGCTATTGGAGAGCAGTGCTTGCACTTATTGGGCCAGGCGTTTCATTCGTTGATTCAAAGTTTTCAAGTTGAATTTAAAAGGTGTTGACTATTTTTTTTGCGTAGGTTTTATTACTACTGACTGTTTTCTTATAAAACATCTTTTAAAGTTTGTCTCTTAGTCAAAATATTTCTTAAATAAACGCTTCGGCCCCCAATCGGAACTTCTGTGCACGTGGTTTTTTTTTTCCTCCAGGGACTTCCTTTCAGAAGGTTCCTGGTTGATTTAGGGGTGTTGAAACTTTTAATATGGCTAAAAGTTAATTTGTTAGCAAACCGGACTTTTCATCAAATTCAAATCTCTGGCTCTTCTGTATTTTTTGATCTCGATCACACCGTTAACCCTGACTCACTTTTTCTTATGAGTTTTCGGCTTTTCACTTTTAAGGTTATTTGGCTGTCGGTGTTGGGATTTTTAGTTTACTACTTTGTTCTATATGATATCCCCGGCGCCCCGAACTACCGTTGATTTTTTTAGTACACCTGGATTTTTACCTGGAGCTGAAGCACACACTTTTGCAGAAAAATGCAAGTAATGGCTAAAATTATTGTCCAAATAAAATCGTTTTTGGTGTCTAGGTCTGTTTACAAGTTGGTGTTATGCTGCTAAATTTATTTACGGATAAATAGATTACAGGGCGCAAATCCCAGCAAATATATTTTATTTTTTCACCACAATTTTACGTAAAAAAATGATTTGCTCAGTTTTTTAAGGCTTGGAAATCGCTTCCCAGAGCTTAGAAAAACACTTTTTGTTGAAGAGTTAAACTCTCAAAAAGGCATAGAACCTTTCAAGGGTGAGTTTTATCCAAAATCAGCGATTCCTGGAAATAAAGAAAACCTATCTTTTTTATTCAGATCTCCGCACCTGGGAGGGAAGAGAACCTTACTTATTACGGCAGCGTAGTTATTTTCTCCATAAATTACTGATTACTCACGAATTTGTGATCATACTAAATTATCCTGTAAAAGAATACCGACGACGAGAAATTGTTATATGCTTCGAAACTTTTATATGCCTCGAATTGTTCTGCAGTAAAGGCGCTTCGACCAAAGACGAAGTAATTGAAAATATTTACTATTTGCACTTTCGGAAAACTTTTCTCATCACCTTCAAAGATACTTGCATTCAGCACATAAGGATCTTTTCCTTCAATCTCTTTAATTTTTTTACCAAATACCGCATTTTGTACTCGGAAGTTAAAGTTTCAAAATAAGAAGCCACCATTTCAACGAGGCTGGTTGTCCTTCAGTTACGTTACTAAGGCTCGTTGCCATGCTGAGAGTCACGTGTTGGCTACATCCTCATAGTCCTCTGAGTTGCTCGCGGTGGTCGTTAAACTCGGAAAGAAGAAAAACAAAGATAGGCAAAATTTGTTTTCAGAAGCAGCATGTAGGAAAACTAGTACAACAAAAATTACTTTTAAAAGCATTTTTCATTACAAATCTAACGAGCTAATGAGGAAGTGTAAATTCGAAGACACTTGAGGACAAACATCAAAATTTGAGGACAATTTGCGTCCCCAAAGACATCAGGCGTTTTTGGGGACAGTAAACCATCGAGCTTATATTAGATGGAGACACCATTCCTATCCACGCATCATTGGCAGCCTTAAGTCCCCGCCCGCGCTGCGTGTGACGTCAAAAGCAGGCAAATAGCTGCTTTGAAACTACGGAAACCACTGAAGCTACACAGATAAAATGAGGGATTTAATAATTATCAATTATACAACCTTACTGTTTAATCAACTGTGTAAATAAGAATGTTTTTTTCTTCTTAATTTCATAAGATTTCTAAACAGAGAAAAAAAAAGAAAGAAAGAAAAAACCAGCATTTCGGGAATCTAAACTCGGAGACGTTACGAAACAAAAATCGGAATGCGATTTTTTCACAAAAGGTTAGGTGCTGAAAGAATAGAATTACTTGTCTGATATGTGCAGATAATTTAATATTTTCAGCAATCTCACTAATTTAAGTTTTTGAAGTCGAATATATTTCCTTACATCAAATTTTACAGTATGTGAAGGGTCGCTATCAAGAGGTCATATTTTTGAAATCTCGCGGCTGTATTGAATCATTCAAACTTTATTCAACCAGAATAAGGGGGAAATAAAGAAATACAAAACAAATAATAAACAAGCATGCACATATATTCTCCATACAAAGGTCATTCTTATGCTCACATGACATCAGCTTTCAAAGATATTATTACCTTATAACACAAAATATGCATAGGTGTCATAGCAGGTCACTTATTTTTCATTACATTTAAAATTTCATTCAGTATCTACGAACGTAGAATCGCCGCTCCGGTGGCTCAGTGGTCTAAGCGATGGCTTCTGATCATTCCTCCGAAAGGGGTCCGGGTTTGAATCCCGTGAGGCATGGATGTTGTGCTTGTCTTATGGCACTGGCTCTCTCCCTTCCCTGGAACCAGTGGCCCTAAATTAGGGACGGGCGACTGCTTATGGCCCATTGAGTTGCTCACGGTGGTCGTTAAACATCCAATAAAACACAACAAAACAGAATCAAATCTCTTTATGTCCACTGCTATACTTACAATAAATAATAAATATAAATAAGGAAAACAGCTATAAAAAAACGATTCAACACTTTTGTGTATACATATGTGACATAAATATAAACTCCACTTTTTGACAGAAAAGAAAAAAAAACCCATCCAAAACACAGCTCCTAATATAAAAAAAATATTATACATATCACTCCAGAGTGGACCCACAATGCGTAATGAGCATATGTACCCATGTAGGATATAGTTATTATATATCCAAAAAACATAACATTAAATTCCACCACAGTTCAACTGCAATAAAAAAAAATTACGTAGCCAGAATTACCCTTTGCAAGAAAACCAAATAATAATAACTATTTTACAAAAGTATGTTCTATAGTTGGGTCAAACTACTTTACCTATAAGTGTTGGATTCAATATAATTGTCCCCAAGGTAAATCTTTACAAATCTCAATCAAGATAGCATTAAGGACATTCTTTGCACAACAACTCCTATTATAATTACATACAGTTGTTACAGCACTTTTTGTTAATTCAACAATTAAAATACAATGACAGAAGATTAGTACTGTTAAACCATAAAACCTTGCCAACCATATTATTTTCATATGAACAGCAATATATCCGCCTGCATATTTCACAACCACTAAATAAAATAATCAATAAAATGTACAATAATAAATTAATGATAGGTCATTTGACATTAAGTTCACTGTTCACTTAGCATTTGGATGTTTTTGATGAACAACAATGATTTTCTAAAATTTAATGCAGCTTGCTATAATGGTATTTACAGCATTAGCAAAGAAGTCATTGCAGTAAGTGAGCATTACTGGTGACTATTTTGTTAAGGAATTTCTCTCGCCACCTGTGGATAAGTCGATTTCTACGAAGACTGTTGGTCATTGTTAGCACCCCCGGAGTATACAAAGAACCAGTATTCTCAGGTCATGTTGCCATGGTCTTCCCACAAATGTGGCAGCTTAGAATCCATGGAAAGAACCATTGCTTTTAGCATAATGTGTAGGGAAAAGTTGTTCCAATTAAAAGAAATCGCATGCAAAAAAACTCACTAGCCCCACTAGGAAATTGCAGTTCTTAGTGACAATGTAAAATCCCTAGATTACGATGATTATAACGAAGTAAATTTCTCCGTCATTTCTGTCCGCGCCAGGATTCGAACCCGGGTCCCCTCATTCCGGAATAAGTTGCTCTACCAATTGAGCTACGCGGACGTTTCATTCTGATTCCTATCTGCCTTTATGTCGTGTGCGTCCTTCTGGCAGGTACGTCACATCTCCTGGTACGTTACATGATGCATTTCTCAAAGAACATATTTTTGAAATTTTACTTCTCTATTAGTCAAAGATTTATCATATTAATGCAGAGTCCCTAGATTTATGTGTTTCTAATAATACACGCGACACATTAATTAAAAACAGCAAGTTTTTTTTTTTTTTACTATCATGAATTTTCATTATCATGGACAAAATTGTACCAAAATGGACAGATAATATATAATCCTTAAAACAATGACCAGTT
The DNA here is from genome assembly GCA_039090855.1 of Macrothele yani. Classification (NCBI taxonomy): domain Eukaryota; kingdom Metazoa; phylum Arthropoda; class Arachnida; order Araneae; family Macrothelidae; genus Macrothele; species Macrothele yani. The sequence continues at coordinate 101,946,386 of CM076996.1, read as the reverse complement.
TTTTTTAATAATTTTACATTGGTTTTACCATTAATAATGGTGCAGCTCATGTGTTTGGAGCGTAATTTATTCTGTATATTCCCCCATTGTAGTATTGCATTACAAATATATATATTATACCTCGTCTACCTTTACCAGTGCCAACAAACAAAATGTCATCACACAAACAAATAATAGTAATAATACACACGATACACGGTTTAAATGTATTCCACGTTAATTTAAAGCAGGTGAACCGTGGGAGGGGAAAAAGAACTGATCCTAAGATCTAATGAAATATTGTTGTTTTCTCAAGTTTGTCTAAAACTATAACTGAAACACTATTAAATATAAATATACAACAGCTAATGTATGCTGAAAATCATAATAAACTATGATTTTTAACAGTATGTGCACTCCATACAAAACCAACCTATATCTCAGTTATTAAAGAAGGTAAGTATGAATGTATTAATTTACTACAAATTTTCACTTTCATACCATACAATATTTAAAATACAGAATTTCCATTTATCTGTTTCATATCAATATCACTGAATCGATATGTACCAGTACTATATATGTGATTCCATGAATAGGCTCCTGATAATTAGTAAAAAAAATAAATCCCAAATTTGTCAAACTGACTTTTCCGTGAAGTTATTCTTCACATTAAAAAATTAAAAAAAAAAGATTAAGTACAGTGTACAGCAATTTTCCATTAAGTCTTAAAAGAATGTTTAATAAATGCATCCTTCCAGTTATTACTTGTGGCCCAGTGACATGGACCTTAACTAAAAAGGACATACAGATGCTGTGAACAACTCAAAGAAGCATGGAGAGCTGCGTGCTTGGCATAACCAGGTTCTCATGAATCCAAAACATGAAGATCAAAGTAAAGTCTATAAAGTGACAATGGATGGGACACATTTCTAGAACTGACCGCCATTGGACAACTGAAATATTAGACTGGATACCAAGGGACAGAAAAGGACCAAGAAGAAGACCGTGTGGGAGTTGGGTGGATGAAATTTTAAAACTTGCTTAAGTAACATGGAGGAGACTAGCTTACGATTGAAAATTGTGGTAGAAACTTGGGGAGAGCTTCATCCAGCAGTGGAATGTAATGGTTGATGATGGTATACTGTACATACTCGTATAGGGGAGGAAGCATTTACAAAATAAAAAATGTCATATAAATCAACGTGTCTATCATGCCTACATTTACTTATTTTTGTGCAATATAAGTTTTGTTAGGTTTGAGAGTACATTCATTCATATCATTTTCTGTGTAGCTTGTTTAGCTGCATGGTGCAATCTAATAGTTGCATATTTTCTTATAATGCATTTTTTTTAATGTTGTGACATGATTAAAAAACTTTTTTATTGTTGTGACATTAATAAACCTCTCACACTTCCCCACTTGTAAATTTATTGTTTTTGTGGTAACAGAAATGGGAAAAAGGTTCTACCCCACCCACCTCATAGTTTCATTACCAGCTGGAGAACGGGGTGGCGAGACAACTCAGTATATAAGATGCTCATAAGATATGTAGAGGTGTAGCGGTGTGTTCTTCTCATCTCCCCATCCTAGTTACTGAATAAATGTCTCACCTATTTACTTCACTAAAGCAATGCCAGTGATTATGGGTACCCTAGCAAAAATTTGATACCAGTGTGGACTACAATGACTTCATTTATATATAGCCCCAAGTGCAGCAAAAAATATGCAGTTTTGGGATTAAATGCCAGCACCCATGTTATGCAACCTGTGTCATCTAGTGCTTTAAAAATAAACTGATGCATGGCTGTAACTAAAAATTGAAAGAGTAAGTTTCAGAAATGACTAGCACGTTAGGTAACATGAACAATTCGGTTAAGAGTGTAGTGAATATTAAAAAATATATATTTCAATGGGTTGCACACAACTTTAAAGAAGTCAGAAAAGCAGATGGACATCAAAATTATTCAGAAAGAAAACGCAAGATTATAAGTTCCTATATTAAGTATTGCTCAAAAACATGTAAAACCAAGTGCAATTTTAAATGTTTTCCGTCCTGGTAGCACAGCCTAGAAGTAAAATAAATTATGTGTTGTAACTTCGATATGCAACTGGTGTATACATTTAATTTCAATTTAATGTGTTTTTAACGTCTGGTTTTGTTTCAGACAACTAAATTAAGAAATGAAACTATTAATAGTTTAAACAAGTTCTGAAAGTGTACGATTTCAAAGACTTTAAAATCACCCATTTATATGTTGAAGTGCTTTTGAAGAGGAGTCGCAATGAGCGATCACAGTGCTAAATATTTATATATATATATATTACACAATATCTGATTTTTATTTCAAAGACAGCAGTTTCGTGTATTTTACATACCTATGAATTTTTTGATTGGAGGTTTAACGACCACCGTGAGCAACTCAATGGGCTATAAGCAGTCGCCCGTCCCTAATTTAGGGTCACTGGTTCCAGGAAAGGGAGAGAGCCAGTGCCGTAAGACAAACACAACATCCATGCCTGACCGGGATTCGAACCCGGACCCCTTTCGGACGAATGATCAGAGGCCATCGTTTAGACCACTGCGCCACCGGGGTGGCACACTCTGGTTGAAAAGTTGCTGTTGTCAATGTGAGTGTGCTATATTCGTGTTGTGCTTTAGGGTGCAATCGCAATATAAAAGGATTACACTAAGTCTCATATGAGCCGGTGGCGCAGTGGTCTAAGCGATGGCCTCTGATCATTCGTCCGTAAGGGGTCCGGGTTCGAATCCCGTCTGGCATGGATGTTGTGTTTGTCTTACGGCACTGTCCCTCTCCCTTCCATGGAACCAGTGACCGTAAATTAGGGACGGGCGACTACTTATAGCCCATTGAGTTGCTCACGGTGGTCGTTAAACCTCCAATAAAAAAAGAAAAAAGAACATTCGTCCGAAAGGGGTCCGGGTTCGAATCCCGATCAGGCATGGATGTTGTGTTTGTCTTACGGCACTGACTCTCTCCAATCCCTGGAACCAGTGACCCTAAATTAGGGACGGGTGACTGCTTATAGCCCATTGAGTTGCTCACGGTGGTCGTTAAACCTACAATAAAAAAAATCGAAAAAAAAAACCCCAAATAAAACAGAGAGTTTGTTTTTGCCTGTTTGGGACGTCACGCCACAGATTAGCTGTGACCTATAGTGGCAGAGCCAGTGGTGTCTCCACCTAATACAAGCTCCATGCAGTAAACTAAATTCCAGAACTGTCCTCAAGAATTGGGGATTTCTGGTCAGCTTAAATTAAGGCCATTTCCGCCACGCGAATGGTTCAGAGCTACTTTGGAGATTTTGCTAGGCGGGACCTATGAGGAGAGTCATGTGACGGAGTCATGTAGGCTTTGCTGCACTAGCCATAAGTAAGCTGACCAGAAGTCCCCAATTCTTGAGGACAGTCATTGAATTTAGTTTACTGTCCTCAAAAACGTTTGATGCCTTTGGGGATGCAAATCGTCCTCAAATTTTAATGTTTGCCTCAAATGTCCCCGAATTTACACTTCCTCATTAGCTCGTTAGATTTCTAATGAAAAATGTTCTTAAAAGTAGTTTTCGTTGTACTAATTTTCCGACATGCTTCTTGTGAAAATAAATTTTGACTTTTTTTCTTCTTTCCGAGTTTAACGACCACCGCGAGCAACTCTAAGGAGTATATGCAGTCACATGTATCTAATTTGGAGACATTCGTTCTAGGGAAGGGAGAGAGCAAGTGCTGTAAGACAAACACACCATCCATGTCTCAGTCGGGACTCGAACCCGTACCCACTTGTACGAATGGTCAGTGGCCAGCACTAGGACACTGTACTACTGGCGCGGTCAAATTTCGACTGTACTTGATCTAAGTTTCTCCAAAACCTTTGGCAAAATGAAAAATTCACCATTCAATTACGAGGATAGATAAAAAAAGGTTACAAGCAGTAGCATTGGAAAAGTAATTAGTGTGGAGGGTACAATTGTTGCCCAGAGTGGAGACAGATGGCGCTAGTTGTCTGACAGCGGTTGTTTGGGAAGTTAGTGCAAGTTCGCAGACGCGTGAGAGCGATTGAAATGGCAAGACGTTTAGAAAAGTGGTCCCTCTTGGAGGTGCGAGCCGTAATTCGGTTCTTATGGGCAAAGAATGTGTCCGCATCTGCAATTCACAGTCACATAGTGGAAGTTTATGGTGAAGAAGCAATCAGCCAACAACATGTAGCGAAATGGTGTCGCTCTTTTCAATCGGGCAGAGAGGATGTGGAAAACCGCAACAGGGCAGCGAGCGCCGTCCAAGTTCGTCAACGACAGAAATCAACACGGCACGAGTTGGCGAAATGATTCAAAATGATCGACGAGTAATTGTGCGTGCAATGGTGTCAGAGCTGGGACTCAGCTATATTATACCGTTCAGCGTATCGTTTCTGACGTTTTGGGATATTCCAAGGTTTGTGCCCGCTGGGTACCACGTGCGTTATCCGAGGAGCAGAAAGCCACACGAATGATCTGAAGCCTCACGTTTCTGCGGCGTTACCATGCCGACGGCCAGCAGTTCATTGATCACATCGTTAGTGGGGACGAAACTTGGCTTCATCACTTCGTCCCCTCAACCAAAAGAGCCAGTATGGAGTGGAAACACGCTGGATCACCAAGGAAAAAGGAGTTTAAGGTTACACCCTCTGCCGGTAAAGTTATGGCAACCATATTCTGAGATGCATGCGGTGTTATCCTTATCGAGTATCTGGAGCGTGGCCATACCGTTAATGCCGATCGTTATTGTGCCACTTTGACAAGGTTACGTGAAGCCATCCGACGCAAACGGCCTGGCATGTTGAGTGATGGTGTCATCTTCCTGCATGACAATGCCAGGCCCAATACTGCACGCAAAACTCAAGACTTGCTGCAAAAGTTCAAGTGGGAAGTCTGGAGCCACCCCCCATACAGCCCAGATGTGGCACCCAGTGACTATTTCCTTTTTCCGAAATTGAAGGAACACTTATCTGGAAGAAGGTTCTCTTCCGACAGTGATGTAAAAACAGCTGTCGAGAACTGGATCAATGGGCAAGGACGTGATTTCTACCAAGCCGGGTTAAACAAGTTGGTCATGCGTTCCGATAAATGCCTGAGCAGATTTGGTGATTATGTGGAAAAGTGATTGGCAAGTATGTCTCATAATTCCCTTTTGAATTTTCTGTCTATTGTTAATCAATGATTTTTATGACCCTTGTAACCTTTTTTTGGATCTATCCTTGTAGTTTGGTGTGCAGCTTGATTTTAATTCGGCACATATACAAGGCAAAGCATTTCACATTCGCCAACATGTTCTGGCCATCATCACTCTACTTTGTCAATACAAATTACCAACATTTTACAAGGTATATCCTTTTAAGACATACGTTTTCATATGTAATGTCACACTTATTGAAGCAATGCAGTTTTGTTACAAAAAGATTTGCATATTTATTTTGAGTACGCATATGTCCCCAAGTGAACGGCCGATTTGGGGACGCCCCATCCTTTTGTCCTCAAATCAGTGTTCCAATATTTGGTCACCTTAGCCATAAGCCATTTTAATGTTCGGGTGTTTTCTTTGCGACAATAGTTACCTCCAGTTGTTTTACCCGTACAGTCGGAATGCGACAGGGGGTAAATAGAGAGTGCACTTTATTGGTAGAGGAGATCAAACAAATCTTTATTATCGAAAAATGATATATATACACGTCCGCCTCACTCGGCGATAAAAATAACACGGGAAAACGTGGAATGAGACATGCGACACTATATACAAATGAATGGCGCCTCGCCAGCCAAGAAATTATAAACATTAATGTTAAAACCACAGTAAAAATGCAAGCATAGTTCACAAGGTTCGCATAAATAAACAAAGGTCAAGGATCGGTGATTCGTGTGCAATAAACAGCCGAACTAATACAGAAAGACAAAGAATGCAAACAATATGCAGAACATTCAAAAATTATAAACACAATGCAAAGAACAGGGTCACTGTACACAAATAAGAAAACAGTGGATAGGGCATGTTGCACATTTTACACAAGTTATAAATAAAAATACAGTCTGCAAACACTACGAAAAAGAGGTTTCGCACAGATCACTGGACACACTTAGGTTAACAGATGTCCATGACCGATAAAGTACGTACATGATGTAGAAATACACACTGTGTATACTAAAAGGAAAGAGATAGCAAATCACAGTGCAAACAAAATTTAAATACAATGCAAAACAAGGTCACGGTACACATAAATGAAAGATTTACCATCTAGCGGCATGGGAAATCACTAAACTTAAGGGAGAACAACAAGTGCTCTCCACCTACTATGCGAAACAATAAAATAATATGAAATCATGTAATATACGTACACATACAGGGGCGGTACTTCTAGAACACACGAAAAAGGAATGGTAATGGTAGTACTGGAAATTTAAGGATAAAATTCTAGTAGCATACTTCCACACTGCACAGTAAAGGCGAAAAACAAAATTCTAGTAGCATACTTCCACACTGCACAGTAAAGGCGAAAAACAGAGAGATACCAATGAAAAGAGACGGTAAATGCACATAAAAAAATGCAGAACAATTGCAAGTACACAAAAAAAATCAGGTCACCCGAACACAGATAACTCAAGAAAACGACATTCAGGCAATGGTGCAAAAACAGAAGCATGTGCCCCCATGTACCCATATTCTAACCAGTTCGAACGTACCAGTAGAAAATAGAATTTCACCAGAGACCGTCTCGATCTCGCATCAGAAAGCGAACTTGCACAGGAACACCAATATAATAAAGACATATGTACTGGGTATTTACAGGCAGAGTAGTACAAAAGCGGGAGTACACGCAGAGTAGGTACAAGAGACAAGTCTGCCAATCAGGCAGTCATAGTGTAAAACACATATGAACACAGGGAAAGAACTATAGGTGATTCATAAGGCATGATCAAACACAAGGGATACATCCAAGAAAAAAATATTCAATGTAAACGGTAAGGACTCTACCTCGGTAGGGAAGACAACACATAAAATTATAGCAAAACATTTGGGGATGCACACCAGGCGAACTCACAATGTCACTAAAGACATTGTCGAGTGAAATCCACCAAAGGAAACGACCCGGAAATTCACACTAGATAGATTTTGGAATTAGAGACACGAAACCACCCGGCATCCTGAGCCCAGGTTGACCGGAAAGCTGCAAGAGAGCGTGAGGTGGTTGCTGCAGAATATTCAAGGTTGAGACGAGCAGTGAGACTAGCACGGAAAACCAACCGCATCGTTTCTTCGGCGACCAAGATGCTTGATGTATTAGCAGTGGTACGGGGGTAAAGATGATAGAGGTATATGACGTGCTTAACAAGAACGAACAAAAAGGCACATATATCAGGTACTCGAGGCGGTGAATGTTTTGTCAGAAGGAGCCATGAGTACGCAATAAAGGGCAAACTGCGGGAGGAGATGATATCAGCAAGATGGAATGCAGAATGTAGTATCGGGAGCAAAATGGGACAATTGCAGTACATGTAGGCTGCATCACCAACAGTGTCACAAAAAGAGCAAAGAGGTGAAGAGATTAAAGTCATTCGGGAAAGAGTGAAAGGGACAGGAAGCCGGCGGTGAAGGAAGCGCCAGTGGATGTTACGCTCCAGCGGTGAGGAGAGAAGAGAAAGAGACGCTGACCAGATGACCATGGAAAGAGAGGAAGGAACCTCTGGTATAGGATGTGGAAGGGCAAAAGGTTCACGGAAAGAAAAGTAAAGATAGGCGAGGGAGACTGAATGAATTGGGGCTAAAGAGCCCCAAAGAGGGAGGGAAAAGGGCAAAGAAAGGCTGGGACCAGAAACAGCAAGAAGACCATCCGTGGAGACAAGGGAGGGATAAAGGGACTGGAGTGAGGAACGGAGAAGGGCATATTCATCCACGATAAAGGGGTTAGGATCAGAAAAAGATGGAGGAGAGGGGTTTCCAAGAAAGGTCTCGAGTTACAATAGAACGGACAGTTAAGAAACTTGAACGTAACCAGTGAGGGAGAAAAATAAGGCAGGTGAGGGGGGTGAATAGGTGACGAAAAGAAGAGTGGTTCATCAAGAAGATCTTGAGTGTTGGAAGGAGGTGCTCGGGAGAGGGGGAGAGAGCGAAAGAACGCTAGAGCTTCGGAAATGAGAGGAGGAAAGTTAGCTGAAGGAAGAGAAAAGGAATCGATCCGAAGGAAAAGGATTGATCGTGAGCTGAGAGAATGACTCCTAAAGAGGCACAAAGCGAAGGAGAAGGGGTAATTAGTAGAGAGAGAAAGGCGGTGATAAGGTGAGCTCGATAATAAAGGTGAACATCAGGGAGCCGAATGCCACCAAGAGCAGCTGGGAGATGAAGAGTTGTGACAGCTATCCAATGTTTGGAAGGCCATATAACGGAGGTGAAGAGGCTGTTGATGTTGTTGAGACGGGCAGAAGAAAAGACTGCAGAAATCCAAGGAAACGGGCATTGAGATAGCAGATAACTTTGAGTGATGTTTTTTTATTGGAGGTTTTAACGACCACCGTGAGCAACTCAATGGGCTATAAGCAGTAGCCCGTCCCCAATTTAGGGTCACTGGTTCCAGGGAAGGGAGAGAGCCAGTGCCATTAGACAAACACAACATCCATGCCTAACCGAGATTCGAACCCGGACCCCTTTCGGACGAATGATCAGAGGCCATCGCTTAGACCACTGCACCACCGGGGCGGCTTTGAGTGATGTCCGCTCGTTGATGATAAAACGTGAAGGTATGGGTTGAACGCCAAAAGGGTGCAGTACTATGTAGTCGAGGAAGGAGCTGATCCCATGAGACGAAACTGACAGTAAACGGGTGACCGATGTGGGCCCCCAGAATCTTCTGGGTCGAGGAAGACCAAACTGCACCCCATGGAGTATCAGTTCGGCCTACCCATGACCCACACCATAATCCAGTGCTTTTGGCCACATTGAGCGATGCGCCTGAAAGAGCAGCATAACTCTGGTATACAGTCAACTTATCATTTCTCCGGAAGCAAAACGTGGCATCGTCTGCATAAGCTGAATAAACTAATTGGTGATGACGTGTACTTGCTACCGGCGGAGGCAATGATGCAAGAAGAGACTGACGAGCAGCTAGCAGGAAAGACTCAAAAGCAAGGGCAAAGAGTTGTCCCGAAAGGGGACAACCCTGCCGAATCCCACGTCAAAAAGGAATGGGTGCCGTTAAAAAGGAGACCGTCCGGACATGAAAATGGGCGCCCTGATATAGGCCAAGAAGGAAAGTGACGAAAGGGGAGGGAAAGCCAAAACGAAGGAGAACCGCGGCGAGATAGTCATGAGAAATGTTATCAAAGGCTGATTTTTGGTCTAGGTTAAGGAGAGCAAGAGGTTTAGAAAGTTTGCGAGCAAGAAAAGTAAGATTCGAGAGAACGGAAATATTAGTAGAGATAGACCGACCAGTAACAGTGTATGACTGGTCGGGTGAGATTGACGAAAGAAAGAACAGGCAGACAGAAATGGTAGGAGCGAAGGAAGAAAAGCACGATAGAAGGAAAAGAGTAAACCATCGCGTCCCGGAGAGGCGTGAGGATTGAGGGAGGCGAACGCCTCCTTAAGTTTACGAAGAGTGGGATCATCTGGAAGAGAAACACAAAGATGAGTTGAGACCTGAGGGAGAGAAGAAAGTAAAGGGGTAGAAGAGGGGATAGCGTTCTGCGCAACCGCACAGAATTTCTCCGTGAAGAATCTACGAGCGTGTGAGCAAATCAAAGATTGGTTTGAAGTGACTGAACCATCAGCTAGGCGAAGATGTCGGAGTGAAGATGACACTCAGTGAGTAGATTCCAGACGTGACAACGCTTCATAGGACTTTGCCGATGGAGAAATATAGAGAATACGTGTGCGACAAACAGCTTGCTGGGCGAACGGCTGAAGGTGTGCATCCAGCTCCGCTTGATAAACATAATATAACGGATCCGTCAGTGGTAAAGAAGCGAGGATTTGACGAAGATTAGCGATAGCCATCGCGTGGTCATTGGAGGCCGCAAAAGATAACTGCCGGACCAAAAGCTGGAGGTCATTCTTGATGGTAAGCCACAAGCGAAGAGGGCTAGGCGCAGTCGCAATGAGATGGCACCTCTCTGCCAGAAACTGCTCGACTGCAGTACAGAAAGCTGGATCTGACAGAATGGAGTCATCGAACGTCCAAGTTCTCCGGAAGCAGGGTGACTCGGGAGAGACACTGATAGTAAGAAGGACCACACAATGATCCGAATAGACAGTCGGAAGATGTTGAGCCTCCGTTATGGTAGGAAGTAATGGACGAGAGATAGATGCGGTCAAGACGCGCCGCTGCAGCACTCATCTCAGGTGGGCTGTGCCAGGTAATAGGAACAGTGGTGGGAAATATCTGACGAAATGAGTCCACCAGCTGATGATCTTGGATGAGTTGTGCCAGTTGAGCGACAAGTTGTTGACGGTACTCGCCACGTGTAGAGCGGCGATTCAGTAAAGGCTGCAGGGTGCAGTTAAAGTCACGTGCAAGGACATAAAATTCCGTGAAGGGGATAGCCGTCAACGCAGCACGGAGACAAAGAAAAAGGGGATCAAAGAGCATACTATCTACAGGTACATACACATTGAATACATGATAAGTGACTGAATCAGTACAAAATGTAAGACGTTGAAGTAAATCTCGATGAAGGTTTACTACATTGAAATATGACAATCGACTGAGGAAGCGGCGATGCGCTCCTGCGGCGACGAACTCCGACAGCAATGCCACCGGGCACCGAGAAACGAAAAGCGTGATGGAAGGATAACGGCCAATTACGCCACCGGTGGAATGGCGTATTGGTAGAGCAGTTCGTCTCTTGCAACAGGAGAATATCAGCTGACGCAGCCGCGAGATCCTCGTACGCACAAGAGTTCACAAGAGGGATGCCAAAACCTCTGCAATTGAAAGTGGCTAACTTAAAGGTACCAAGTCAGTTTTTGTGAGACAACTTTTAGACGCTGCCGTACGGAGCTTCCCAATCTTCTGGGTAATAAGCAAACTAATGCTGCTCGTCTTATCAGTCGGTAAAGAAAAATCTTCAAAAATCTCTGCCAAATCCTGCAGCTGCTGTAGAGCTGCCTGAAAAGAAGGACCGTGATTCTGAACAAAAGTCTGGTAGGGACGGGTTTTCGTTGGGCCAAGCAAGAAGTCATACAGTTGCTCATAAGACACAGGACTCGCAGAAAACTCGATACTTGAAAGGTTAGCCGAGAACTCTTCGAAACTTAACTGAATGGTAGAGGCACTTGAAGTCGTATCATATTCTTGTAGATTAGGAGGTGGAAAACGAGGCCGCGAAGAAGTACGGCTAGGGGCCCGACATCGCTTGCTTGCAGCACGAGGGGCCAGTGGCGCTTGCCTCTTATTAGCACGTGCACGTGGATCATTGACTGATCCATCACTGAGAGCTTGATCGGCTGCACTTTGGTACGCACCATCGGCATCGGCATTTGAGATCTCTGTGTCAGAAATTGCACCGCCATCACCCGAAGCTTCGAGATCAGCAGGAGCTCGAAGTGATGAATGTGTAGACAGCAACGGATAATGGGTATCTGCAAGAGATGGTGGAAGCGTACTATGGGGAGCTGAAAGCTGGCCTTGAAGAGGTTCAGTCGAAAGATTAGCAAGTGGGGCCGACCCGGAGGTCTGCTGTGGAGCCGCACTTTCTGCTGATTGCGTTGGCTCAGAAGGACCATTGGGACACAGTTTGTAGAAATGTCCCAGGGCTTTACATTTGCTACAGTGGTGCTCAGTGAGCAGATCCATCTTACGACTCTGTTCACCACAACGAATTGTGAGCTGTGTAGGCATTCGGTTCATCTGGTCCGCAGACGAGAAGATTACTCGTCCCATCCGGCGAGCACCTCGAATTGAACTGTCTGCTGGATCTTTCGGTGCCGCCGAATATGTCTGGATCTCTCCGACAACTCGGCCTAGAGACGCCAGAACCACGTACAACATGCTATCTGTCACCTCCGGGGGCACCGGGTAAAAGGAGACACGAATCGGGCGTTGAGCCACAGGATCTGGTGTAAGATGTTGGTCACAAACTGTGAAGCCTGAGTGGAGAACTGATTGGGCATACTTAGCATCGGTAAAATACACAACAATGGTACCAGCACGACGAAACATGTGAGAAATTACTTCAGCGGGAAACTTACCCTTCAGTGGTGAGGCATAGATCTTCAACTGAGCATTTGGGAGAGCTTGAAAGCACACTCCTTTTGCTAGGATAGCTTCAAAGGTGATCCCGGCAGTAGATTTCTCTGGAATATTGAGAGTGAGAGAGTTACCTTCACGCTTCAGATGTGGTTTCAGGGCTGCGCGATCTGCATACCGCTCTTCAGGAGTAAGACGAGGAGCTGAGGATGCTGCTGCTGCTGAGTAGGAAGTGGATGATGACTTTGGGTCATAGGGTAGAAGAGGATCGTTACAAACAGAAACATCCATGGCGTTATCTTCATTTACAGATATCGTAGAAGTAGGAGAAGTTGGGGAAGGCAACACTGGAGGACAGCTGGATGAGCTAGTAGAAAGAGTCATCGCACCACCACCAGCATGGAAGACGTTGAGGCAGCGCCCCGAGCAGAGAAGAAGTAGGAAGGCCACCGGAAGCAATGGCGGCTTTTGGGAGGAGGCAAGGAAGGCAGTGCCTCCTCAGAATTTTAAGACTCTTAGTTAGAATTATTCGTTTTGTTCATTCAGTACTTTTGGGTATAGAAGAGCAAACGTTTATGCTAGTTAACTCTTTTGAATTAAATGTCGTCTATGCGTTTATTCAGTTTTTTAAATTGACGCTTTTCGAAAACAATCGGTAGCGCGTAGTTGCGAATTGTCCTCAGCTTGCGATCTCCGTCCTTGAGGCAGGAAGCGAAATGCCTCTCGTACATTTTGCGCCAAACCAATTTACTCCCACTGAATCAGTAGATACGAAGGTAGGCGATGGAACTGCGAACACAAAGAGCGCACGCGCACCGTGGACTTCCTCTGAGGTAGATGTTATCTTGCCTCATGGGAACAGCTGTTTCCCTGTAGGCTCCACTGTATTAACTCCTCATTATGACAGCTTCGAGCGTCATTACATAGCGTCTTCTTCCTAGTTGCTTTTCTTTCACACTAATGTTTGTGTTACTAATTTTATTTATGTTTTATGAAGAGTTGTTTATCCGACCATGGCCTCTGCTTCAAACATATCTAATATGGTGGATAGCTTACTGGAAAAGCCTTTCAGTAGGAGAGATTTTGAAGAAAAGAATCAAATAAAAAATGATGGTAAGCCTACACCTGATGTAACGTATACCAGGAGATGTGACGTACCTGCCAGCAGGACGCACACGACATAAAGGCAGATAGGAATCAGAATAAACGTCCGCGTAGCTCAATTGGTAGAGCAACTTATTCCGGAATGAGGGGACCCGGGTTCGAATCCTGGCGCGGATAAAAATGACGGAGAAATTTACTTCGTTATAATGGCTCCCGAACTATCCGGATGACCCGACCGTTCAAAATCTCGCATTGGTGTGATGTTATTTCCACACCGCGAGATAGGAAAAATCAGAGAATCCCTTCTCTCCAGCACTTCACAAAAAAAAAAAAAAAAAAAAAAAATAAGGGGGAGATGATGTAACGTATACCAGGAGATGTGACGTACCTGCCAGCAGGACGCACACGACATAAAGGCAGATAGGAATCAGAATAAACGTCCGCGAAGCTCAATTGGTAGAGCAACTTATTCTGGAATGAGGGGATCCGGGTTCGAATCCTGGCGCGGATAAAAATGACGCAGAAATTTACTTCGTTATACTGAAATGAAAAAGATGACTTCAAAGGGCAAAACTTCAAACAGAGGTTTTAATATTAACTGGCACAGAAAAGAACAATGGCTAACTGGTAGTGAATCAACGAACAAACTATATTGTTGGCCATGTTTCCTGTGAGTGGCAATGAAGTCTGGCAAGAGAAAGGCTTCAATGATTTGAAAAATTTACCACGTGCTTTGGACAGGCACAAAAAGTGTAAAGATCACATTCGGGCAGTTGTTAAATTAGAGTTGCTAGGCAAAACAAGGATAGACTACTCTCTCAACGAAGCGAAGAGAACAAGTGACTTACGTCATAATGAAAAAGTAAAAAAGAATCGTGATGTAATGAAGAAGTTGATTGATATTACAACACTACTGGCCCGGCAAGAGCTCCCATTTTGTGGACACGATGAGAGCGAAGTAGTCTGAAAATAAGGGAAATTATCTCGATGATTGATTTACTCTCCAAGAGTGAGGAAACATTGAGTGTTTATGGAGAATAGTACAACATTTTCAGGAACTTCAAAAACAATACAGAATGATTTAATCGAATCAGTTGCTCATATAATTAGGAATGAAATCAATGCAGATATTGAAAATGCCCAGTTTTTTTCTTGGCAGATTGATGAAGCGACAGACATTAACTCCCATGCACAAGTATCAATTATAGTTCGATTCGTGAAATATGGAGTACCAGTAGAAAGATTCTTGGGATTTTTTGACGTAAGTTCTGATCGGTGTGCTACTCCGCTTAAAGAATTACTGGATCGTGAGCTCGAAAGATTTAGCTGCAAAGAAAAACTAGTTGTAAGGACATATGATGGCGTAGCAGTGATGGCATCAGAGCTGAATGGATTGCAAGCAAAAGTGAAGTGTGATGCCCCTCAAGCATTATTTGTCCATTGCTACGCACACAGGCTGAACTTAGTTTTGAGCAGAGCAGCGTCAGTGTTGAAGGAATCACGTTTGTTTATTTTTTTCAAACTTAAATGCAATTTGTGCATTTTTTTCCAAATCTACAAAGCGTGTGCAGTTACTAGAATCTGGTGGTGGACCCAGACCACCTCGTGTATCACAGACCAGGTGGAACTTAAAATCTGGTTTAGTGTTTACCATAGCTGACCACAGGTTGCTGCTAATTGAAGTATTTGAAAAAATTGAGGATGATTCCAACTATGATGATCAGACAATTCACGAAGAAGCAGGACTAAAACGGTGGCTTTAAGATTTTAATTTCGTTTTTCTTCTCTTCTCATATAAAAAAACATTTGATTTAACCGAGGTTACTTTCTTTGTACTGCAATCAAATAGTTCCGATGTTACATTCTGTAACAAACAAATTACTGGCTTGTGTGAAAAATTCTTGTACTTTCGAGATCAGAGACAGTTTGATGATCTCTCCAAATAAAAGATTTAAAGAAAGCAATGATATTCCACTTACCGTGCAATACAGAAGACTGTATTATGAGGTAATAGACAATGTTACAACTCAGTTAAAATGCCTGTTTTCTGACATTGAGAAATTAAAATTTCTTCAGCTGGTCTATGTACACTGCTTTAAAGCTCATTCCAGCATTTTTCCTGAACATTGTTTAAAGCTCTGCTTCAAACTTATGAAAAATACTTTGACAGCACCAAACTGCATAGTGAGCTGCAGGTTCTGTATTCAGACGAAGATCTGTGGAACAATGCCAAAAGCACAACAGAACTTCTATCTGCCATTAATTTTTCCAAATTTGTAAAAGTGGTCACCATTTTTGCCCGGGTTTTTAGGAGTTTCTTTGTTCAAAACGAACTCAAAGGAGGTCCACCGTGAGCTTGATTTCCTCCAAAACACGATCATAAATCGTAACCCGGCGCCGTCACGAGTCGGACGTTCCGCGTCTTTCTCACCAGCTCTGCAATGGTTTTTGCCAAGTATTTATGCGTAAAATGCCAGGAGTATGCTTAAAATCTGTTACCAACTGCTAATCCATGTGCGCCGAGAGAAATTCCGTCGTCGGCCATCTTTTCTTTTGGGAGGTCAGGTCAAAGTTCAACCCTGACTCCAAGAAATGCTTGGCAGCGATTTTCTGGGAATTGCGTCTCTCTCTCCGCCTTTCGTCTTAACTTCGGGCCAATTGCCTTCCGCCATTTTGGGCACGTGCGCAAAGGGTTCGGCGAGGAACCGAGAAATTGCGTGTTGCTCACACACTTCAGTCATAGACTTCGGAAGAGAGAGTCCCTAAAAAAATAAGAAAAAGGGGAGTCCGCTCGAAGGACGTCCAGATGCAGATCTCGCCGTAGCATTCCAGCACCGGGGACGTGTTGCAGCGATGGCCCAAGAACGGTAGGATCATTCTTTGTTCGTTTTTCCTATGGGCCTAAATTACTCTGCTGAGCCCTAGATTGTAAAGTTGAGATGGCGCGCAAAAGTGCTTGACGTCGTCCCGACGACGCATCATCCGAGGCACGAGCGGGCATTGCACCTCATAACCCGCTAGGTAACATCGCTGCCGTCTGTCGCCGTGAGAGAAAACAAGAGAGACTCCTCAAAGGCTGGGCTTCGGGAGTAAGTTAAAAAAAAACCCAAAAAAAGGGGGGAAGGAGAAGAGGGAAATATCTACCATGGCATCGTAAGCACATCATGCCCCGTTTCTCCGGCGTGGCGGCTCTCCTAACAACAACAGAACAACCACTTCGGCTTCAAAAAAAAAATTAAGGAGGAGGAGAAACGAAGAAAAAAATGAGGACCACCTAATTGGGAAAATGTGTCTGGATCAAAAATGGAATGATGTAAAAATTTAAAATTCAGGGGTAAGAGAAAGAAAATTGGTGGAAAGGTGAAATCAAAATGGGAGGAAAATAAAGAAATGCAAAATGTATGTGTGGAGTTAATGGTCTGGCCAGAACCAACAAATGTAGTATAATGTCATTGTGTATTCTTGTATAAGTGTCTGGTTAATGCCAGTGATAGCCTTAAGAAAACAAAGAAATGGATGGAAGTGTATTAATTTTGGTTTCTGTTAGAACAGGGTTTTTCATTAGCTCAAATGAGAGGAATGTGACATCAGAGTAGGATATTGTAATGGGATGCCTTCCTTAGGATAAAATGTGGGTAATTTGATTTTTGGCTCAGGTAGGGGAGTATACTCTTCCAATAGCCTATTCTATATTTTTTGTCGTTTCACCAGTAGGAGTAGCAACTTAACTTATGCATAGATTTTGTCATAATTAATGTGGAGAGTCCTGGCAGTAACTTGTAGTTTTTGTTTTGTTTTGTTTTCTGTTGTTGTAAAGTAAGAAAAAGATTTTTCCAGGTAACTGACCAGAATCAGTGTATTGTGAAAAAAATAATTTCAAATGTCACTCTTAACCATCTAAATTAAATTGAAAAGAGCATCTAGCTCAAGGTTAAACATGTAACAAATATGCACATCGAGCGTTAACCTCTTAACACTCTTTGAGTGAATGGTCACATCCTTTGATGATTTTGTAAAGCAGGCCAGTAACTAACTTGTGCCACTTACCTCCCTCATCCTCTAAACCACACAGGTGAAAACGACTTGGTTTGCAGACCAAGATTTCTGAGAGGGATTATTTAGGACTGTTGAAACATACTCTGGACTCTGAACATCACAGCCTTATTTTTCTTTTATTCGGCCTAGCCACCAAAAGATTCCATTGTATTGAGTTGTTTTCCAACATGTGCCTGGGAGCACAAAATAAACCTTTAGTTAACGTGAAATATATGTTTGATCAAGTTATTGGGTGTCTCATGTGAACTTATTTTGTCGGTGGTGGTGGAATCACTTTCCATTTACTGGGAGTTTTTAGGATCGTACCTTGGGTGTTAGTCGTTAATAAAAAAATTCTTAATTGGGGTCCTTAGATAGATCACCGGACTTTTTCTTCTTTAAAAAAATTTACTATCAGTGACAATATTATTCTGAGCAATCGGCCAAGTTTAAACACTTTCGTTTTCGGGATGCATTGATCAAGTTACCGCTGTTCTGTAGATTGTCACGCCTGTCTTCGCCATCGCTAAGCAGGGGCAGCGGTCTCCTTTTGCAATAGTCTGTCCTTTCACTCTTCATTCCCCCAGTCGAGAATTGACTACAGTCGTAGGTCACGGCACGGTGCAACTTAAACTACTGACGCATTCACTTCTGGCCTCTGGGTGATTTACCAGCGGGACAGTCAAGTCAAGGCCATATCGACAGATCTAAAACGGACTTTGAGACAACCTTGCGAAATGAGTTTTTCTATTAGTGAATAAAAAAACTCGTACATATGAAATCAAGAAAATGCTTTGCAATAATTTTCTTCTGTACCAGTAACACCCGGAAAATGACTAAATATACAACTGCAAAGGAACTGATGGCGCAAAAGGCTAAGGATGCGTATTTCCATAAGGCATCAAAATTTTGGTTTTCAACTTATGAGAAATGTTTTCCGTGTATAGTTCGACCCCCTAATTTCGACCTAAATATTTCATTAAAAAAGTGGACCTATACACGAGTATATACGGTAGTTCTCACAACGCCGAGAGATTTCAGCGCTTACTCCTCCTTTAGCTCAGGATTAGTACTGGTGTGTTTTGTATGCAGAACTCATGTTGAGTTGTTTAATGTTTTTTTTTTCGGGGAGAAAATAAAAAAAAAATGTGGAATTGAAGGCATTTTTGATAAAGTTTGGAGGGACAAAAATTTGAGGAATTTCCTAAATATTAGAAATATATATAAATGACCGATCACTTACTATTTTATCAGATACAATATATCATAAACAACATTCTGGAGTATTTATCCCAACGGAACTGTCTTATTCCAACAGAACACTGTTTTGAGGTCTTACTTCGTGTCATTAAGTAGTTCTTCGCTAGTACAAAATCCCTCTATTTGAATTTTTTCTAGCTAGACCTCTTCACATTCATGAGGAAAAAAACTTGATCGTCAGAAATTTCAGTGGAAATTCATGAGAAAAAAAAACTTGAGGAAAAAACTTGATCGTTAGAGTAATTTCGGTTTGGAGATATATTTTTCATTGTTAAAGGTCCTTTTAAGGGTAATAGAAAGGACCTTTAAAAGGGTACCTTTTAGTATCCTTATATACGCACTTTCACAAGAGCACAAATGGTGACGGATACTAAGTTGACTAGCTGGTAGGGTTTCGTCCCGAGGTCACTGACCGGAGTTATGTGCCTTAAAATAGATAGATTATTAGTTTACAGTAATATTAAAAATTAGTTAAACTTAAATTTGGGAATTTATTTTTATTACAGGTAAATTCTAAGTACTTTTCTTTATGGTAACACTCACGTGCTGGCGTTCCTGAAGTAGGAATGAATAATTTATATTCTTCAAATATGTTGTTGTTGGAAGTTAAAATTGTTGTTATATATTTTCCTTTGCCATGTAAATGTTATTTACGTTGTGTGTCGTAAAAGAGTTCTGGAGTCAGGCAGAGGCGGATTTCCAATTAGGCACGGTAGGCACGTGCCTATGGGCGCAGCTCCATGAGGGCCCCAAAAATTTCAATGAGGGTGTAAAATTGTGGTGGGACTGGGAACAATGCTAAGCAGAGACATGTTCGAACATAGCAGCGTTCCCTAAAATTTATTTTTGGAGTGTGTGTGTGTGTGTGAGACAACAACACTACCAGCGCCTTTGGGCACCACCGTACCACAACCTTCTGTTTGGAAAGGGGGAGGGAGTTTTCTTTGTCTGAGTGAGTCCTAGCTCCCATTCTTGGACGGAATTGCTGCTGCAACGTAGGAGGCATGGCCGGAAATGATTCATCCTGATCATTCTGACCGAAATCCGAACAGGTTGGGGATTAAAAAAAAACGCCGTATTCGGAGGGGAGGGAGAGAAGCTCTGGGTACGTGACGTCTGTCCTGCCCCCCTGATGGTGACCACGAAACAACAAACAACGAATAAAGAAAAAAAAAAGAAAGGAAAGGGACAAGACATACTTCATTACCAAGGAGTCTCATGGGAGGAGGCATGGGTGTGACCGTGTGAGACCCGTTTACCATACTATATGTGGTCGAAGACAAACGTTTTTAAATTGCTTTCATCTGAATGGCTGGGCGTGAGTGTATGGTGTACGTGTACCCACAGCCCCCAACCAGATGAAAATGCGCTTCACAAAGACGAAGCTTGGGGAATTGGAATTGGTCAGAGCCCAGAGCTATAAGCGTATCAAAGTGTCATACTTGTAATTAACTAGCGTCTGCGGCAGTTTCTGCGGTGAGTTGTGCTTTTTTAGATTTTTACTAGAAAGTTTGAACAAGCTTGTTTTAGTGTGTGTGGGGTGCTGTGCTGAAATCTCCGTGAGTGATGAGTGCAAAAAAGGGAAAATTCAGTGGGGCTCAGAATCGGAAAATCGCGATTGCAAAAAATGGAAGGGAAACTAAGCTGCTGAAAAGCCCACTTCTTGAAGAACACCTTAAAGTAACTCGGGCTTACCTTTAGGATACGCTTACCAAGATCGATATCACGCCATCTGCTATCATCCTAGAACACCGATACCTCACTGACTAATGCGGGAGTGTATTCCATATCATTGGAATGCTATCATCCAGGAACACCCATACCTCACTGACTGATGTGGGAGTGTATTCCATGCCATGCCATTGGAATATCCAAATGGTACCACCAAACATTACATCGGAATGGCAAAACGCTCTTTCGCTCTTCGGCTAGTCGAACACAAGCGGGACGTCTCGCACAGAAAATTGACAACCGCACTATCCGGGGAAGTGGTTACCATTCCGCCATCTCGAAGTGGGACCAGATCAAGAGAGTGGCTCCTTATACTACCGCCAGAGGCACTGCCCTCGGGGAAATCATCGAAATATTGACTAACCCTGTGGTCTGCACGAGGCTGACGAAAAAGGCTTTCTCGTCAGCCTCGGGTCTGCAATGATGACGTCTCACTTGAGCTTCTCCAAATATGGCGCACATTTTTTCACGCTTAGCACGTTTCTGTAGACATCTCTCGTTGTCGCACGCAAGCGAAACACAACTTAGCATGTTCTCATATTCTGTTCATGTTTGTTTTTTTAATTTTTCTGTTGTTTAGTTTTCTTGTCTTGCCAATCCACGCATAAGTTTGAAGAAGGCACCCGTTGGTGGTGAAAGCTTACGCTTTAATAATCACATTTTTACGTCAAAAAATGGATATTTTAATTCATTTTCTTAATAAAAATTATATTTCTTTGCGGTGTTTCTTTACAAATCACCAATTTCTAATAGTACAATATTATAGCTACACATGAATGTAGATATTTCTGTTGATTGTTGATTGAGATATTGAAACATAACTGAACTTTTTTTTGTGTAAAAATTGATCATCCTGATAAAAATTTTGAGGGATTTTTCCATGGAAAAGAAGAGGCATTTTTAAAACTATGGACTTTTATGAACCAAGCTGAAAAAAAGGTACTTTTTAGGAATAGGGGTCTGTTGGGAGCACGAAACTGTAAAAACTTTTGCCTAGAAAGTGGGGGGGGGGGGAGGACGCAGCGCAGCCACATCTTGCTAAGAACCGGGCCCCAGCCACGTACGCAGAATTTAATTTCGAGGACTGTTGTTTGACCATGAAGTCGAACATTTAGGGGGGGGTCTAGACTACCTGGAGCTGGACCTCCCACGAGTACGACTCTGCCGGTCCCGATATCAGAACGAGAACGGGTGATGAGCTCCTCCGCAGGGAGCGCTTGGAAAATTTGTGTCTATGGGCGCCAAATCTGCAAGTCCGCCACTGGAGTCAGGTTATGTAAATATGTGATGCGATGCCGTCTGTTGAAGGCGAGATGGGAAGGCGTCGGGGTCCGAGGCTTCTTTCACTATTTATGTCGACTTCCACGGATCTTGGACGCTTGGCTTGGCTTGGCAGGGCCTGTTTGCTTGACCTTTTGGCTGGGTTCTTTCGTTTAGTTTTTTTCCATTGTTTTGTTGCTGCTTCCGGGGTAACCTGTGTGAGGGTAAATGTTCTCGGCGAGGCCCTGATGGAACGATGCGAGCACTGAAATTGGCTTGATGTGTGGTTGAAGTTATTCTCGTTGTAAGCCAGTTGAAAGTCACCTAGTCTTAAAGGTTCATCGACTGGATACCTGCTGCGCTATGCTGGAATTGCTTGAAGGTATTCTGTTGCTGGCGTCTTCCTGGAGGAAACATGATTCCTGAGGTGCTATGCCTGAATGAGACTGAGTACGTGCTGGTCGAAAAACCGCTGTCTGTGCGCTTTGGCTGTAAAGTTGTTTTTCCTGGATGACTTCTTGAGAGTCACCTCGCCGTTAAGCATTAACCCTCTGGCCGCAAAAAAGCGTGTTAACGCGTTTTCATTATCTGTCCCGCAAGCGCCAAGGACGTTTGAACTCGTCCTGAAATCGATGTCCCAATAGCGGCTTGAGCCAGCTGAGACGTTCTCTAAAAGATTTCCCTACATCGCCAAGAGCGCGTTTAGACATTTGTTTCTTTCCCCTGGGTGGTAACCTAAGACACGCCCCATGTCAGTTGTTAATTGATGAATGGAGTTTAGCCAAACAAAATCCCGTGACCCAAAGAGTGCGAACAAAGGTCCTCCGATTGCTCTCTATGCCCGATGGCGGGTACTTAGAAGGCAACATTATTAGGGCTATGTGAAATGGGAGAAGTAAAACTGCGTCGCACGGGAATTTTTTCATTTCTTCTCAGGTTTTTACTATGCTTTATTTTTTCATTTCTTCTCAGGTTTTTACTATGCAGTTATGAACGTGAAGTGGGCGGGTTAAAAACCGTTTAAAAGTCCTAGGATCTACGAATTAATATTTAGTGCCTAAGTAAAAGCGCAATTCTATTAACTTGATATGTAAACGTTGTAAATATGACATTTATAGAATAAAATCTGTTAAAAAGGCTTAGGGCCTATGAATTAATATTCAGTGTCTAAGTAAAAGTGCAATGCTATTGACTTGACTTGAGGTTAAACGCTGTAATTATGACATCATTAGAATAAAAACCGTTCAAAAGGACTAGGTCCAGGGCCTATGAATTAATTAAATAAAAGATAAATATTAATAACTTGACATGTTATGTAAATATTTAGTGCCTACGTAAAATCGCACCGTTATTAAAAACTCCTAGCTTATCATCCTTTTCTGAACACAGCATGAGTCATGCTGTAATTCTGTAGTTTAATCGAGCATTGTGGTTTTAAAAACTGTACTAAGTCACGGCAATTTCTTTCTTCAAATTAAAGTACAATTCTCGCTTGGCTTACACAGAATGTTTTTTCCAAATTTGTTTTGAGTTCCCAATTCAATTCTCAATAGAGGCCAAGAAAGGGCCATTTTTATTACACCCCCCCCCCTTCCTTCCCCTTAAACTTTTGTGGCAAGTTACCCTACACTCGTATGAACCAGCCTGGAAATTCAGACAAACAAAAGAGCTCCTTCCCGTCGTTAGTCACTTTAGAAAACTGCCACACATAATTCGGTAACTTGGAAAAATGGCACACATTCAGTGTTCCTCGGTGGAAAAGCAAATTGTGCAAGGCCCCTTAACGAAAAACATGTGGCAGTTTTCCTGTGTGGCACTTTTCCAAGTTGCTGATGATGTGTGGCTCTTTTCCAGTCTGGCGGTTTACCGGCAACCGTATCATAATCAATGCAATGCATGAATTAATTTGCTGATTTTTAGCACATGTAATAATTTGTGTTTACGCCTGTCTGTCTGTTCCTATCAGACTTTTTCTGTTAAGAACTCAGTGCTTTCTGAGGAAATTATAAAAGTTAGAAAAAAAAAAAAGATAACTTTTGTGGACTCTTAGGCTAAGTAGAGCTTTTCACTATGAAATATTTAAATTGTTTAGTTGGTTAGCTAACTTCCCGCTGGAGGCACTACAAGAAATTGGCCAAATTTGAATGAATGCATTTAAAAAAAGAGGTTTTAGTTAAATTTAAATTCATTTTAGCTAACAGCACCAGCGTAGGTACTTTGGGCGATATTCATTTTTCTCTTAGTTTGCAAATATCCTTCTACTGACACCGCAAGTAATGCACATAGAATTTTCTTTGATTGTAAATATTTTTGAGAAAACTCTTTCTGGTGCGAAAAAAAAAAAAAAAAAAGTCATATTACATTTCTTTTCTTTTAAATTTTCAAATTGTTCACGTGTTCCCACAAGAGGTGTTAAAAGTTCTGGATTTCAAAACTGTCAATGTGCCGTCGTTAACGGACTGTTACAGTTGCAACACAAATTCCTTTTTTTCTCTCATGGACAACAACTTCACTTTGGCATTTTGTAATTTGCCGATGCCCGCGCAGATTTCTCAGAAGGGGAGTTGTACTTCAGGGAGGTTTTAATAAGATTATTTTTAGAGCTTGCTTCACTATAGCGTTGTTATATTTACTCGATTCCAATGAATATTTACTTTACAAGTATGCAGCTAAAGCCGTTAAAAATTGTTTTTGAAAAAAAAATAAAATAGGACAATGCGAACGAAATATCGTACGCTGGAATGCGTTTTGTTAATTCATACCATCCACCCGAATGCAGAACAACAGATAAGTTATCTTATTCTGGCTAGCCCCCCCCCCCGGTGGCGCAGTGGTCTAAGCGATGGCCTCTGATCATTCGTCCGAAAGGGGTCCGGGTTCGAATCCCGGCGAGGCATGGATGTTGTGTTTGTCTTACGGCACTGGCTCTCTCCCTTCCCTGGAACCAGTGACCCTAAATTAGGGACGGGCGACTGCTTATAGCCCATTGAGTTGCTCACGGTGGTCGTTAAACCTCCAATCCAATCCCAATCCCAATTATTCTGGCTGAAGTGCTACGAGTCGGCGGTTTTTTTTTTGTGAGAAACATTTCTCGCCGGAAACGCTCTCCAACAAAAAATAATTTTTGAAATCGGACTCTTAGAAACTGAGATATATCGACGAGAATAAGATATAGTTCATGTATGCCTCCTGGCGGGAAAATTATGCATCGTTTTAAAAGAAAGTACTCTGAAAAGGTTTTTCGAGGCGTTTTTTCAATCGAGTTTTCAGAATTTAAGATTTTGCTGCAAATACATCAAAAGCAGAAATAAATACTTATAGCTTCCTGGTGGTCAAACGGTTCTTTATTAAAAATAAAAAAAATATATTTATGCAAAACATTTCCCATCAGGAGCTGTTTCCGATTTTTAAAATCGGAGTTTTAGAAGCAGAGATATCGGGGAAACACAATTTAACTTAACTTACCCTAGCAGAAAATCTATGCATTACTTGAAAACGAGACTGTACCTAAAATAATCTTCGATATTAATGGCTCGAAAAAAAAAAAAAAAAAAGAAATAACCGAATATTTAGAAGCAAATGCGTATATGGTACAAAATATATTTTGAATTCAATGTCATCTGCATTTGCGACGAAGTTGTGCATCGAAAAAAAAGAACAACCGGAGTACAAGAATAATCTTTCTCACATTTCAAGCATCCCAATGCAAAAATACTTTTTCAAATCGGACTAACAGTTGCACAGAGGTGGTGTCCACAGACAGACGGATGGGCAGACAAAGTGATAACATAAGTATGATCTGTTTTTACAAAAGGCGTGCTAACGACTGAATGGAAGAAATAAGAAAACAATTGTTATTTCAGATACCTGTAACGTTCGGTCAGTTGTATTTGATTTATGTTTGAAATACATTTTTTTTTCACTTCTGAAAATAAGTGTTATAGACCACGCTCTTCTGTTATATTCTGAGCTGCGTTGCGCACCTTTCCGGGAGTGTGTGGTGGTGGGGGAGGGGCAGCTGAGGATATTCCTCATTTCAAAATGATAATCTGCGATCTTTATCGTGAACAAACCCACCAGCAACTGGCACGGGATAGTATTAGCAATGATCTCAAACAAAACAAACGCATCGGCGAACGCCGATGAAAGATACACGTAGCACTCTGGAAATGCTTCCCTTATTTTTGAAAATAATTCTAAAAACAGAAATACTTTTCTAGAGAAAAACAAAATTTTCAAGCAGAAAATATGTTGGTTATAAGTAGGAGATTTTTATTAATTTTAATCTCCTCCGCAAACATGTTATATAAAATGTTAGTCGCTCCGGTGGCTCAGTGACCGAACTAATCACTGGCTTTGACCGAGATGGGTCTGGGTTCGAATCATGTTAGGCATACATGTGTTTGTCTTACGTCACTGGCTCTCTAGCTTACCTGGAGCCAGTGGCCCTAAATTAGAAACGGGTGACTACTTATAGCTCATCGAGTTGATCACGGCGGTGGTTAAAAAAAAGAATAAATGAAAATAATTTACCTTATTTCTTTTAATTTGTCAGAACTCCAAAAGTAATCAATAGACGCAAAACACAGAGGTGGTGTCCACAGACAAACTAAGCTGCCGTCTTTCAAACTAAGCTGCCGTCTCTGTTACAACTAGCATTATTCCTGTGATCTTTATGTTTCGTATTTTAGTGGAGTTTTGAGGAGGGGGAAAAAAAGATGACCGAAATGCCGCGTTACGCACTTGTTTGCTTTGTTGGTGTCAAGAGCCACCCCTAATTACTGGCGGAGACCTTTCAACCATGCGAAATCGGTGATATCAAGAGCGGGTTTTGCCCGTCTGTTAGGTAGTGTGAGCGCCTTGGCGGCGAAATGTTCTCAAAGGGTTAGATGTCTGAGCCCTTGTATTCTATATCCCACAGTCGGCGATCGGCGGCGTCCTTGTTGTAAAATTTTACCAGCTAATCCCATTCAGCACAATAGGATTTCCTAAGGACGGTGGGGTACTTTCTTCCATGTTAAGATTACATGGATTGCAGTTAGCGCCCTTTCTTCCTCGGGCCATTTCTTGGAATCTTCTCGTCTGCTTGGTTATACATAGCTTCAGGCGGTATCAAAGATCCTCTGTAGAAAGGGTTCGTCTGTTGCTACGAGCATTTGTTACACTGTCATTGTTATTCTGTATTCTGTTGGTGAGGAAGAGAGAGAAAAGAGAGAGAGAGAGTTGAATTTTATTAGGTGCCAAAATGGACAGCGACAGCGATCTAGATGCTGCTCTCCTGCCATCTACAGACCCCGAAATTTCTTCAGACTCAGACACAGGGAGTGAATCTGACATCGTATGTGGGGGAAAATTCCGGAATCGGCATATCAAACATTTTTCGCTGTTTATAGTAAAAAGCTGTCTTCCAAGTAACTGGATGAGGTGGGGGGAAATTTCCAGGTTAGCATTTCTACTCTTAACCGCGCTTTTTTGTGAAAAACGGTCTTACAATCAGCAGACTGACAGGGTGGGGAGAAATTCCGGGATCGGCGTTTCGACTTTTAAAATGGCGTGGGGAAATTTCAGGTGTCATTATTTCTATTTTCATACACTTTAAAACAACATTCAGCCGTAGAAGTACCACAAATATGTGAGGGAAATTTCCGGGGTCGACATTTCAAACCTTTATCGCAGTTTATAGTACTGGAAGTAGCTGGGATGAGGTGGGCAAAATTTCCGGGTTAGTATTTTGACTGTTACCGCGATTTTTCGTGAAAAACGGTCTTACAATAAGCAGGCTGACAAGATGGGAGGAAATTCCGGGGTCGACATTTCAAATTTTTATCGATGTTTATAGTAAAAATCCTTATTGCAAATAGCTGGATGAGGCGGGAAAAATTTTCGGGTTAGTATTCCACTTTAAAACAAAATGCAGCCTTACAAGTAGAACAAATCTGTGGCCTTTTTAACAGTTTTTGATCTATCACCTTCATATTCATAACGTTTATATATCAAACATTATGTAAACTAGGCCTTTTATAACATTATGTACTTAAGCCTTTTTAACAGTTTTTGATCTATCGCCTACATATTCATAACGTTTACATATCAAACATTATAACTAACAAGCATTTTACTAAAAAGGCCTAAAGCCTCGGTGTTTTGCGAGAATGTCGTGGTCAATGTGTTGCACATGCGCAATGCTATGGGCGCTCTACGGTGGGCTTCAACACACCCAACTTTTCTTTGTACACCCCCCCACTTCACCCCCCTTGCCAAAAGAAAATCTCTACGCAATTAGAACACGTGTCGAAGGCATCCCTCTAAGATTTTAGGACACTCAGATAAACGTACGTGAATTTTTCATATTTACGAAATACTGTCGGAAAATTTCTGTCCACAGAGTTCTATTGAATCTAACGAAGTGCGCCGGAAAATCTTCCACTAAAAGCTGCGGTAACATTCGAAATATGTACTAACCCGGACATTCTCCCCGCCCTGTCAACCTGCTAATTGTAAGACCGTTTTCCATTCAAAACCGGGGTAAGAGTGGAATTACTAACCCGGAAATTTCTCCCACCTCATCCAGCTAATTGCAAGATGGTATTTTTACTATAAGCACAGGAAAAAAAGTTTGAAATACCGATCCCGGAATTTTCTTCCATCCTGTCACCCTGCTGACTGTAAGGCACGTTTTCCATTAAAAACCGCGGCAAGAGTGGAAATACTAACCTGGAAATTTCCCCCACACAACCCTGCTAATTGTAAACCGACTTTTACCCTAAACAACGGTAGAAGTTTGAAATGCCGACCCCGGAATTTTCCCCATCCTGTCAGCCTGCTTATTGTAAGACCGTTTTTCCCTGAAAAGCGCGGTAACAGTCAAAATACTAACCCGGAAATTTCCTCTACCTCATCCGGCTTATTCGCAGTACTAAAGGTTTGAAATACCGATCCCGGAAATATCCCCCACATATGTGTGCTACTTGTACGGCTGAATGCTGTTTGAAAGTGGACGAAAATAGAAAAGATGACACCGGAAATTTCCCTCAAAAAGTCGAAACGCCGACATCGAAATTTTTCCCCACCCTATCAGCCTGCTGATTGTAAGACTGTTTTTCATTTAAAAAAAAGCGCGGTAAGAGTGCAATTACTAACCAGGCAATTTTCCCCACCTTATCCAGCTACTTGCAAGACGGTTGTTTACTATAAACATCGGCAAAAGTTTGAAATGCCGACCCCGGAATTTCCCCCACCCTGCTGATTGTACGACACGTTTTCCATTAAAAACCGCGGTAAGAGTGGAAATACTAACCCGGAAATTTCCCTCAACCAACCCTGCTATTTGTAAACCGATTTTTACCTTAAACAACAGTAAAAGTTTGAAATGCCGTCCGCGGAATTTCCCCCCACCCTGTCAGCCTGTTGATTGCAAGACAGTTTTTCACTAAAAAGCGCGGTAACAGTCGAAATACGAACCCGGAAATTTTCTACACCTCAGCCAGCTACTTCGAAGACAGTTTTTTTACTATAAACCGCGAAAAATGTTTGAAATGCAGACCCCGGAATTTCCCCCACATATTTGTGCACGTTGTTCGGCTTCGTCTTGTTTTAAACACGTGGAAATGGAAATGAGGACACCGGAAATCTACCACACGTTCGATATTTTAGGTCAAATGCAATTTGTGCATGGTCCCTGACTGAAAAAGGTGGGGGACTTTTTCTGTGGGGGAGTTTTTCTGAGGGGGACTTTTCCGATTACCACCCGATTTGTTCCGCCGTTTTGGAGGGAAGTTGTAAATTTCAGAATTTCCGGGAAAAAAACATCATTCGATAAGACACACTGTTTCACACAATTTACACCGGATACGGAGAAGTGGCCACTGGAGAATAGCCGACCGGCGAAGTGGCCACACGGAGAACTGGACACATTGAAATTTCAGTGCCATAAAATTGTTCTGCATAAACAAATTTCATGTGGCTGTATTCCCCACTACTTGAGCAACTATTGTTCATAAAATATTTTTTTAATATTTCATTTTCAGTTAGAAATTTAGACATTTCCATAATTTTCGGGCCAAAGACAAAGCGAAGAACTGGCCACAAAAATTTTAAGGGGCCGTATAAAAATTGCTTTTTGAACTGCTCCTTGACTACGTCTCCCGAGATTGGTTATCTGACACACATAAAAATTCCGTAATTTCGTATTTTCTTATTTACGATATTTTTCTATAAACTACAGCTAAACAAATTCTCTGCGAGTATGTGCAAACCCAGGAAACTTGTCGGTGGTGGGGTTTGCTTAAAACCTATTATAAAGAATTTCTGGTCCGATCGGGGGATTTTCAGCGTTTACCAGCTACAACTCAACGAATTATCTGAGGGCATGTTCCTACGCAGGAAACCTGTACGGGGGGGGGGATAACACCAAAAGCGTAAACGATAGAGAATTTCTCGTCCGATGGGGAGATTTTCAGCATTTACGAGTTACAACTCAACAAATTATCTGACGGCATTTGCTGCCTCAGGAAACCAGTCGGTCGTGGGAGGGGGGAGGGGTTAGCACCAAAAGTGTAAAATGCAAAGATTTCTGACCGAGAGATTTCGAGCGTTCACAAACTTCATCTCAACAAACTCTCTGCGGACATGTGCTAAAGCAGAAAATCTGTCTCGGGCGGGTGTAAAATATAAATAATTTTTGGTCCGATCGCGAGATTTTCAGCATTTACAACCTACAAGTCAACAAATTACATGAGGACATGTGCTGCCTCATCAAATCCGTCACGAAAAGTGTAACATATAAAGAATTTCTGCCGCCCCGGTGGCGCAGTGGTCTAAGGCGCTGGCCTCTGATCATTCGTCCGTAAGGGGTCCGGGTTCGAATCCCGGTGAGGCATGGATGTTGTGATTGTCTTACGGCACTGGCTCTCTCCCTTCCCTGGAACCAGTGACCCTAAATTAGGGACGGGCGACTGCTTATAGCCCATTGAGTTGCTCACGGCGGTCGTTAAAATTCCAATCAAAAAAAAAAAAAAAAATAAAGAATTTCTGGTCCAATCGGGAGATTTTCAGCATTTACAAGCTACAACTAGAAACATTATCTGATATTATGTGCCTACGCAGGAAACCCGTCTGGCGTAGGGGGTAATACCAAAATTGTAAAATGCGTTAGCACATGCCCTCAGATAATGTGTCGAGTTGTAGCTTGCATATGCTGAAAATCTCCCGATCGGACCAGATATACTTTATATTTTATACTTTTGGCGTTACCCCCCCCCTCCCCGACAGGTTTCCTGAGTAGGCACATGTCCTCAGATAATTTGTTGAGTTGTAGCGTGTAAATGCTGAAAGTCTCCCGATCGGATCAGAAATTCTTCATATTTTACACTTTTGGTATTACCCGCCTCCCCGGGAAACGTTTCCTGAGTAGGCACATGCCCTCAGATAATGTGTCGAATTGTAGCTTGTAAATGCTGAAAATCTCCCGATCGGAACAGAATTATTTTATATTTTTCAATATTGGTATTAACCCCCCCCCCCCCCCTCTGACAAGTTTCCTGAGTAGGCACATTCCCTCAGATAATGTGTCCAGTTGTAGCTTGTAAACGCTGAAAATCTCCCGATCAGACCAGAAATTTTATTATTATTTACACTTTTGATATCACCTCC
Organism: Macrothele yani; assembly: GCA_039090855.1. Lineage (NCBI taxonomy): Eukaryota > Metazoa > Arthropoda > Arachnida > Araneae > Macrothelidae > Macrothele > Macrothele yani. The sequence continues at coordinate 101,915,138 of CM076996.1, read as the reverse complement.
CCCTTCCCCCAACAGGTTTTCTGAGTCAGCACATACGCTCAGACAATTTGCAGACTTGTAGTTTGAAAACCCTGAAATCTCTTGTTGAGTTGTAAATCATAAATATTTTTTATAAATAATTACACTAATTATCGCAATTAAGAAAAGACGAAATTGCGGAAACTTTATATGACTCAGATAACCAACCTCTGGGGATCGTGGCCACGAAGCAGTCAAACAGGCAATTTTTATACGACCCCTTAAAATTTTTGTGGCCAGTTCTCCTACACCCAATTTTTTTTTTTTTTTTTTTTTTTTTTGATTGGAGGTTTTAACGACCACCGTGAGCAACTCAATGGGCTATAAGCAGTCGCCCGTCCCTAATTTAGGGTCACTGGTTCCAGGGAAGGGAGAGAGCCAGTGCCGTAAGACAAGCACAACATCCATGCCTGACCGGGATTCGAACCCGGACCCCTTACGGACGAATGATCAGAGGCCAGCGCCTTAGACCACTGCGCCACCGGGGCGGCTACTACACCCAATTGACACATCCCACTGCAAATAAGATAAGCATTTACTCAGCTGTGTGAAAAGTCAATTTGTGATAACGTATTTCAAAGAATAACTAATCTTGTTCATTTGTGTTCTATCCTTTTGATTCAATTTAGTTCTCGTTTCTTAGATCTGCACATATTCTTTTTTTTTTTTTATTCATTCACTGCTCATACATTTTCGATTTTTTTAAAGTGCAAACGTTCAGAATACTCGGGATTTATTTCAATCGCTGATGACTGTTGTGTGTATAACACGCATTGCAATGGTGAGAACATCGCACAAACGACATTGAAACCATTCAGCTCAAAGAACTATGAAAAGTTCAATCCTCAAACACCACGATTTTTTTTCATAGGATCACTAAAACATCATCTTTCTGTCTGAGGGGAGTGAGGCTAATTTTTTTCGCATTTTTTAAGGATGACAATAAATTCATGTTCGCCGAAAGAACTGTACGCTGAACCATTGCGAACGATATATGTTGTTGTTGTTTTTTTTTTGTTTTTTTTTTTAATTTATACAAAGGAGCTTAGAAAACTAAAGTCGATAAACCACGAAAAATAATATCACGAGAAATCAAGGTTACAGTAATTCACAGTAAATAAAAGCTTAGTTTTTTATTGGTAGCTGGAGTTTGTGTTACATTTGTTTATATTATGAAGGAAGCAATTATAATCGCTACGAATTAATTCTACGTAAAACGTTGAAAACATAGAAAAACATACTTTTTGTACAATTCCCTTTACCAGTGTTGTCTGCGCGCATTCCTCAGAAAGCGAAGTTGGAACTCCTGCCTGCCATTATCAGGGGTAAGAAACCATTAGCCTAATTCCATTGTCACTCTTATCGCGGTTGTAAATCAGTGGCAGTTTACTCCACCCTTTCAAAGGGGGAGGTAAAAATAGTCAGCCGCCGATCAGGTAGAATTAGTAGAAAGACGTTGCCGCTGATGAAACGGTCGTTCGCAGAACACACAGCCGAAGTCAAAGCAAAACAGGAAAATTTTCTTGGCGCCGAGAGGGTTTTAAGGTAGTTCCACCTAAAATCTCTGCCTTATGTTTCCAATGGTAAAATTTCTTTACATATTTTCTTCGCAATTAATGTATTCCCAAGGATCAAAATTTGCACGTCGATAAAACTAACTTTAAGTTGTAGCATAGGATACTTAATACATGCTAAAACATAACCATAATTAAACAGTCCAACATTCGTTTGTCTACTGACGTCATCAATGTACAGGTCGCGCCATCTATTAACAGGTCTGAACATTACTCAAAGAAAAATAATTGATTTTTAATATCATTATGTTTTAGCAAGTATTAAGTATCCCATGCTATAACTTAAAGTCAGTTTTATCTATGTGCAAATTTTCACCCTTGGAAATACATTAATTGCGAAGAAAATATGTAAAGAAATTTTACCATTAGAAACAAGGCAGAATTTTTTTTAAAATTTTTTTATTGGAGGTTTAACTACCACCGTGAGCAACTCAATGGGCTATAAGCAGTCGCCCGTCCCTAATTTAGGGTCACTGGTTCCAGGGAAGGGAGAGAGCAAGTGCCGTAAGACAAACACAACATCCATGCCTCACCGGGATTCGAACCCGGACCCCTTTTAGACGAATGATCGGAGGCCATCACTTAGACCACTGCGCCACCGGGGTGGCAGAGATTTTAGGTGGTATAACGAAGTAAATTTCTCCGTCATTTCTGTCCACGCCAGGATTCGAACCCGGATCCCCTCATTCCGGAATAAGTCACTCTACCAATTGAGCTACGCGGACGTTTTTATTCAGAAATTTTACCATTAGAAACAAGGCAGAATTTTTTTTTAAATTTTTTTATTGGAGGTTTAACTACCACCGTGAGCAACTCAATGGGCTATAAGCAGTCGCCCGTCCCTAATTTAGGGTCACTGGTTCCAGGGAAGGGAGAGAGCAAGTGCCGTAAGACAAACACAACATCCATGCCTCACCGGGATTCGAACCCGGACCCCTTTTAGACGAATGATCGGAGGCCATCACTTAGACCACTGCGCCACCGGGGTGGCAGAGATTTTAGGTGGTATAACGAAGTAAATTTCTCCGTCATTTCTGTCCACGCCAGGATTCGAACCCGGATCCCCTCATTCCGGAATAAGTCACTCTACCAATTGAGCTACGCGGACGTTTTTATTCTGGGTCCTATCTGCCTTTATGTCGTGTGCGTCCTTCGGGCAGGTACGTCACATCTCCTGGTACGTTGCAGTGGAACCACCTTAATGGTTCGCCCGCACGGGGATAACTGGTTTTCCACTTATTTGGGGAGCGGCGCCCTCACGGCCCGAGCTGACCTTGTGACTGGTCAACATCTGATGTCATGCCACCGCTTGATTTTTATTTTGGTGCTGTTGGTGTTTGCAGGGACGGCTGTTCATCCAGCTGTTGGGGAGTCGCGGCCCCACGATCCCGAGCTGGTCTTGTGTCTCGCTTTTTTGTTTTTGTTTATTTTCTCCACTGGCTAGTTGCCCGTGTTGTATCCTCTACCTAATCGCTACCACGTTATGTACCAACACCCCGGTCTTGTGGTTTTGTTACCCTCCACCACTAACTGTTTTATATTAACCGCTCAGCTCGTAGGTTGCTGAGATTCCGTTTAGTTTCCCTTCCAGGATTTGTCTTCTTTAGATTTCTTTTTTTCCTTTTAGCTGGTTTGGGTGCTAGACCTACCTGCATGTTTGCCGCGTGCGGAGACCCGTGAGGCGGAAATGGGATGTCTGGCGGCTGAGGTCGCAGGAGACCGGATAAGTGCCTCCTGTGTACCAACACTCCTCTTCGACCCCGGCTTCGCTGTAAACGGGAGGCTAGAGACTAACCCACCTCTAGTCAGAAGTCTTGTACCAAGTTGTGTGCAGGGCTTTAGCGGCTTTTTTGTCGTATAGCACGGCAGGGTGAGCCCGGGGGCTGTGGGATCATGCCAAAGGCGTTGGCATGACGGTACCCGGAGGCCGAAGTGTCCGCCGAGTGCGTGTGATCACAGCCAACGGACTATATCTGCGACGTATAAGCTCCAGAACTGTGTCCAGCGTCATTTTCTTGGCTTGCAGTTCTCCCTTGTAGGGCTCGGTGGTGGGTGGAGTAGTCTGCAGACGAATCTTCCTCTTTTTTTCCATGGGTAAACACAAAAAACAAAACTCCAAATTTAAGTCACCTGAGAAAATGATAGTTGACAATGACTCTCCTTCGTCTTCTCAACCTACCAAGTCTCATAACCTTAAACGATCTTTAGACCTTGACCTGGACCAAGAATGTGGAACTTCTCCTTCGGCAGCTGTACCAGTCGCTCCGAAGCGTCGTCTCCCCTCGATTGCTGTGACTACGCATGCTACACACTTACTTGTAGAATCCATCGATCCGAATGAGAGACTGTCCACCAGATCTCCCTTTTTCATTTCTAAAGCTTTGGACGCTGCAGTTGGCCCCTTGAAGTCTGTGAGGAAGCTTCGCTCTGGGGACCTGCTTGTCCAAACTTGCAGTGTTTCTCAGAGTAACACTTTTCTGCTCCTCACTAGTCTTCAAGGCATTCCTGTAAAAGTGACACCTCACCCGTTTCTTAACACCTCTCGGGGTGTTATTTCGGAGTTTGATCTCTTGCCATGCAGTGAGGACAAATTGGTGACTGAACTTGCAGATCAGGGTGTTATTGCTGCACGTCGTATGATGTTCCGGCGCGATGGTTCTTTGATTAAGTCAAAAAATGTCATCTTGACTTTTAACTCCCCGAAAGTTCCGACCGAAATCAAGGCTGGCTACTTGGTCTGTGGAGTTCGCCCGTACATTCCCAGTCTTCTGCGCTGTTTCAGGTGCCAGAGGTACGGGCATTCCCAACGTTTCTGTAAGAGTTCCGCTCGTTGCGCAAATTGTGGCTCCAGTGAACATGACGGGGATGGTTGCATTTCTGCGGCCTGCTGTGTTAACTGTGGTGAGGCCCATGCAGCTTACTTCCGCAACTGTATGAAATGGAAGGACGAGATGGCGATCCAGCGCCTCAAGACCCTGGAAGGCCTCTCGTACCCTGCTGCCAAGGCCAAGTTGGGTATACCCACCACCCGACAGCGTACTTTTGCCGCAGTAGTTCAGTCTCTGCCACAACCCGTGCAGCCCTTTGTTCCGCGCCCTGTAGCTCTCGCCGCCCTTGCCAAGCGATCTACAGCTGACCAAGCGACACAGGTGTTTTTTCCCGAGCTCGAGATTTTTCGAATACCTGATTCTGGGCCTTCTCTTTTGCAGCCGACCGTCTCTTCCAGTTTCCACCCGAAAGCCTGCACGTGCGGAAGACCCGGCCCTCAATCCGCAAAGGTGTGCAGTGTCCATCCAACTGTCTCGGCCTCAGCGAGGTCCCCACCCTCAACCAACATTATAGAGGAACATAGGGGGGAGGAGAGTGACAGTTCGTCCCCAGCCTCAAACAACATTGCAGAGGAACATGGGGGGAGGAGAGTGACAGTTCGTCCCCGCCCTCTGCCAGCATTGCAGAGGAGTGTGGGGGGAGGAGAGTGACTCATCCTTTGTGTAGTTGTGTTTAAAAAAATTATAATTATAATAGTAAATTAATAAATTAATAAATTTTTATATAAACCTAATTAACTACCTTGTCTTCACAGCTTTCATCATACTCTTTTTCAACTTTTACCAAGCCTGTCTGCTCTTAATCATTTTCCACGCTTTTAAAAATCTGTGGCTGATAGTTCTTTGTCTGGCGCCCTTTGGCCAAACCTGGCCCTTGCGCCACTAAAATCCACTAACCAACCAACCAACCTTAATGGTTCATCAATTGGATTCCTGCTGCGTCATGCTGGATCTATTATTGACGTCTTCCTGGAGGGAACATGATTCCTGAGGTGCTATGCTTGGATGAGACTGAGTTACGTTCTTCCCGGGAAACTTTTCTGAGAACTTTGGTTGTGAAGTTGGTTTTGATGGATGCGTCCTGAAAGGCACCTAGTCGTTGGGCCTTACGAGTTCATCGATTGCATCCCCGCTGCGCTGTGCTGGAATTATTTGAAGGTATTCTTCTGTTGGAGTATATGTTCTTCTGTTTGGAATGATTCCTGACGTATTGTGCCTGGATTAGGTGCGGGTTAATTCTGCTGCATGGAATAGTATTAAAAAAGAGGTTCCTGTGAAGAGATTTCCCGGGCTGCAGTGCGTGAGTTATGATTTATTTTCGTTTCAATAATCCTGAATAGTTTACTGGCAGAGGATATTGAGTATGATTAGAGAAATTTTGGGTAGGATAGTAATTAGAAAGCTGAGCATTCGTGAAAGTAATTTTTCTTGTTGTGTTATTGTTAAATTCTATTGTTGCATAACTTGAAAGTGAGAACTTGATAATACACTGACGGTAAACAAGATCCCAACACCAAGAAGGGGTTGTGTTAGATAAACGACAGTTGGTAGGCGGTGAGAGTGCATCTTTAAGATGACGTCTATGCAAATTTTGCGCTCGGCGCATACGTGTGGCACTAGTAGCGCCCCTCGGAACATGCAAAGCAGGTTTGCTGTAAATACGCGCTGTAACGTTCGTGAGCGTTAGTTATCGTTGAGATTCGACGTAGTGAGTTGATGTTAGTCAAGAATGCCTTTAAGAAGACGAAGAAGCCATTATCAACAGCTCACGGAGTTCGAACGAGGTCGTGTAATAGGGCTACGAGAAGGTGGATTTTCTTTCCGCAATATTGCAGAACGACTTGGCAGGAATGTAGCCACTGTGCATGATTGTTGGCAGCGGTGGTCAAGGGAAGGTATTGCCTCAAGAAGACCGGGTTCCGGCAGGCCACGTGGCACTACTGAGAGGGAAGACCGCCGTGTACGGCGTATGGCCGTGGCACACCGTACTGCGTCTACGGCAGCAATTCGAGCTGCAGTTGCCACCACAGTGACACAACGAACTGTTACAAATCGGTTACTTGAAGGACAGCTCCGAGCCAGACGCCCTGTAGCGTGCATTCCACTTACTCCAAACCACCGCCGTTTGCGACGTCAGTGGTGTCAAGCTAGAGCTCATTGGAGGACGGAGTGGAGATCTGTTGTGTTTTCTGATGAAAGCCGGTTCTGCCTGGGTGCCAGCGATGGCCGTGTGTTGGTTAGAAGGTGGCCAGGTGAGCGCCTGCAACCAACCTGTCTGCAGCCGAGACACACTGGACCTACACCTGGAGTTATGGTCTGGGGAGCAGTTTCCTATGACAGCAGGAGCACTCTCGTGGTTATCCCACGCACCCTGACGGCACAGTTGTACGTCGGTCTGGAGATTCAACCTGTTGTGCTGCCATTCATGAACAGCATTCCAGGGGGTGTTTTCCAACAGGTTAATGCTCGCCCGCATACCGCTGTTGTAACCCAACATGCTCTACAGAGTGTCGACATGTTGCCGTGGCCTGCTAGATCGCCAGATCTTTCTCCAATCGAGCACGTATGGGACATCATTGGATGACAACTCCAGCGTCACCCCCAACCAGCATTAACCGTCCCTGTATTGACCGACCAAGTGCAACAGGCATGGAACTCCATCCCACAAACTGACATCCAGCACCTGTACGACACAATGCATGAACGTTTGCATGCTTGCATTCAACATTCTGGCGGTTACACCGGTTATTAATGTACCAGCATTTCACATTTAAAATGGCTCTTCTCGCGCTTACATTAAGCTGTGATCTTGAAACCTTAATCGATTAAATATGTTACCTATACAAATGTATTGCCACCATTTCTATCCTCTACAACTATTTTTTCGTGGTGTTGGGATTTTTTTTCCGTCAGTGTATGTTCCAAATACTAAGTGTTTACCGAATTTGAGTTTGTTGGATAATTTGTGCAATTGTGTACTAAGTGCTAACAATAACTCAATAGATGGTGAAAGATGTCAAGAGTTTGCTTAATTGTTTTACAATAATGTGTAAAATTTGCCTAATTTAACTATTGAAGTATTTCGACTTACTTTTGATTAAATAAAGAGTTACAAATTGGATTTCTGTGTATGAGAACTTTTTGAGTTGGTTATTTGAAGAGCCTGTCTAACCGCATCTTACGTCCTAGCCTGAATCTAACCCCAAAAGACAGGTAAAAGCCGAGATGTTAGCCGGGCAAAAGAACCTCATTCAGAGGAGCGGTGGGTGGTGGCTATAGAAGCGTTACAACTTACTATTTTATCAGACACAATATATGACAAACAACATTCTGGAGTATTTATTCCAACAGAACACTGTTTTGAAGTCCTACTTTGTGTCATTAAGTAGTTCTCTACTAATACAAAATCACTCTTTTTTTTTTTAATTCTAGCTAGGCCTCTTCACGTTTATGAGGAAAAAACCTTGATCGTCAGAATAAATATTTCGGTGTGGAGACATAATTTTCATTGCAAAAGGTCCTTTTAAGGGTAATAGAAGGGACCTTTAAAAGGGTACTTTTTAGTATCCTTATATACGCACTTTCACAACAGCACAAAGGTTGATGGGTACTAGGTTGACGTGCTGCCATCTATTGGCCAATACAGAGTATGGTATTCAACTAGATATTTATTGAAGTCGTCCTCAATTTTGATATTAAGGTAGATTTCGACTTGTATTCATCTGAGAAACTGCAGATGTTCCTTATGATATCGTGCACAAAATTACTTTACCGTATTATTCAATATGATCATTTGTCAGTTGTCACATATGTTAAGTAACCTCACAATGAATTTCTTAGGAAGCAGAACTTCCCACGATATAATTCAATATGATCATTTGTAACATATGTTAATCTCACAATGAATTTCTTAGCAAGCAAAACTTCCCCCGATAAAAGACAGTGGTCCAGTTACGTGACTCTCTTCATAGGCCACGCCTGCTCACAATCTCCATAGTAGCTCTGAACCTATCGCGTGGCAGAAATGGTCTTCATCGCAAATCCGTATATTCCCTTGTGAAATGCGCACCCCGGTGGCTAAGTGGTCTAAGCGCTGGGTTATGATCATTCGCCCGAGTTGGGTTCGGGTTCTAATCCCAGTGAAGCATGGATGTTGTGTTTGTCCTACTGCACTGGCTCTCTCCCTTCTCTGGAACCAGTGGCCCTAAATCAGGGACGGGCGACTGCTTATAGCCCAATGAGTTGTTCACGTCGGTCGTTAAACCCCTAATCAATCAAACCACCTGGGGCTTGAACTATAAGCGTGACTATAGGTTATCACAAAGTCAGGAAGTTTGCTTTGTGACGTCACGATGAGCAGCGAAAATCTGCAACACCATTAGGATGTAGCAGACACGTGACTCTCAGCATAGCAACGAGCCTTAGTAACGTAAGTGAAGGACAACCAGCCCCGTTGAAATGATGGCGTCTTACTTTGAAACTTTAACTTCCGAGTGCACAACGCGGTATTTTTTTTTGATTGGAGGTTTAACGACCACCGTGAGCAACTCGATGGGCTATAAGTAGTCGCCCGTCCCTAATTTAGGGTCACTGGTTCCAGGGAAGGGAGAGAGCCAGTGCCGTAAGACAAACACAACATCCATGCCTCACCGGGATTCGAACCCGGACCCCGTTCGGACGAATGATCAGAGGCCATGCTTAGACCACTGCGCCACCGGGGCGGCCACGCGGTATTTGGAAAAAATTAAAGAGATTGAAGGAAAAGATCCTTATGTGCTGAATGGAAGTATCTTCGAATGTGATGCGAAAAGTTTTTTTTTTTGATTGGAGGTTTATCGACCACCGTGAGCAACTCAATGGGCTATAAGCAGTCGCCCGTCCCTAATTTAGGGTCACTGATTCCAGGGAAGGGAGAGAGCCAGTGCCATAAGACAAACACAACATCCATGCCTGACCGGGATTCGAACCCGGACCCCTTACGGACAAATGATCAGAGGCCAGCGCCTTAGACCACTGCGCCACCGGGGCGGCCGAAAAGTTTTCCGAAAGTGCAAATAGTAAATACATTGACGGAAAGTGAAAAAAGGAGACCAAGAAGGAATTAGCGGACGATCATGAAATTTACATATGTTAATGGGGTCGTATTTACGTAGGTGTGACGTTAATTTCGGGACCAACCGGTGAGCGCTTACACCACAGCACGGCATAATATGCAAATTATCGTCCGTGGTATTTAAGGAGTACGGCAAAGTGAATGTAATCAGTCGTCGGCGTACGGACACGTGCGAAGACCCTGAAGAAGCTGCAATGCCTAGACATGGAAGAGGTGTACGATTTCAGAAGTTATCGGACTTTGAGCGAGGTCGTCTAGTCGGACTCCGCGAGGCCGGGTGGTTGTATCGTCGTATTGCGGAGCGAATTCGACGGGGAGTATCGGTGGTGGTACGATGGTGGCGTAGATGGTCCGAGGAACATTCCCACACGAGAAGACGTGGAACCGGGTGTCACAGACGGACTGATGAGTGGACTGATCGACGTATAAGAAGAGCGTCGTTGTCAAGCAGAACATCCACTGCGACGCAAATCCGAGCTGCCGTTGCACCAGAAGTGACTGTGAGAACAATCCGCAACCGTCTACTGGATGCAGGACTACGTGCACGTGTGCCTCTGGCATGTGTACCTCTGACTCCAGCCCACCGTCAGGAACGGCTGCAGTGGTGTCGCCAACGTCTGCACTGGAGAACGCAATGGCGATCTGTCGTGTTCAGCGATGAAAGCAGATTCTGCTTGGGAGCCTCCGATGGCCATATGCCTGTTCGCAGAGGCACAGGGGAGCGTCTCCACCCTTCTTGCATCCGCCTGCGACACACAGGGCCTACACCTGGTCTCCTGGTGTGGGGAGCGATCAGCTATCACTCCCGTACACAACTAGTGTTTGTACCGGGTACGTTAAACAGCACCTCCTACATCAACAACATAATTCAGCCCGTTGTGGTGCCATTTGTAAGGTCGGTCCATCGTGGTGTTTTCCAGCAAGATAACGCACGCCCACACACGGCACGTGCAACGCAACATGCACTTCAGGGTGTGAGACAACTTCCATGGCCTGCACGTTCACCGGATTTGTCCCCATTGAGCACGTGTGGGATTTATGGGACAACGACTTATCCGGTCTCCACGGCCAGCCATGACCATCCCCGATTTACGCGTCCAGGTTGAGGATGCTTGGAACTCAATACCCCAAATTTCCATCCAACATCTGTACAACAGACTCCATGTCAGAATTGCACAGTGTTACGCAGTTCATGGCGGTTCAGCCTCGTACTAAACATGTTACATGGAAATGTTATTTTTCAGTTTACCAGCAAATACAGCTGTATTTGGCCATAATGTTTTGATCACGTTATCCTCTGTATTCCGTTATTATGCTGTATAAATTTCGTTGGTATCAGACGTCTCTTTCTTGGTGTTCTTTTTTTACTTTCCGCCAGTATATTTTCGATTACTTCGTCATTGGTCGAAGTGCCTTTACCGCAGAACAGCTCGAGGCATATAAAAGTTTCGAAGCATATAACAAATTCTCGTGGTCGGTATTCTTTTACGGGGTAATTTTGTACGATCGCAAATTCGTGAGTAACCAGTAATTTATGGAGAAACTAGGTACGCTGCCTTTATAAGTAAGGTTCTCTTCCCTCCCAGGTGCGGAGACCTGAGTTAAAAAAGAAAGGTTTTCTTTCTTTCCAGGAATCGCTGATTTTGAATAAAACTCACCCGTGAAAGGCTCTATGCCTCTTTGAGAGTTTAACTCTTCAAGAAAAAGTGACTTTCTAAGCTCTAAGAAGCCATTTCTAAGCCTTAAAAAATTAACAAAAAAATGTTTCCCGTAAAATTGTGGTGAAAAAACAAAATGATTTTGCTGGGATTTGTGCCCTGTAATCTATTTATTAGTAAATAAATTTAGCACCATAACACCGACATGTAAATCAGATTTAGAAACCAAAAAGAATTTTATTTGAAGAATAATTTTAGCCATTATTTGCAGTTTTCCTCAAAATTGTGCTTCAGCTCTAGATAAAAATCCAGGTGTATTAAAAATAGAATCAACCGTAGTTTGGGGAGGAAATTTCATATAGAGCAAAGTAGTAAATTAAAAAATCCCAGCACCGACAGCCAACAAATAACCTTAAAAGTGAAAAGCCGAAAACTCGCAAAAAAAACAACAACAAGAAAAATGACACCGAATTTTCGGGTGTAGTAAGCACGTGTTTTGAATCCGTTCTGACGCAAATTAAATTTATCAAAGCTATTTTTTATTGGAGGTTTAACGACCACCGTGAGCAACTCAATGGGCTATAAGCAGTCGCCCGTCCCTAGTTTAGGGTCACTGGGGCCAGGGAAGGGAGAGAGCCAGTGCCGTAAGACAAACACAACATCCATGCCTCACCGGGATTCGAACCCGGACCCCTTTCGGACGAATGATCAGAGGCCATCGCTTAGACCACTGCGCCACCGGGGAGGCACAAAGCTGTTCAAGGTCAATGAAACCGGTATGGAAAATAATAGTATCTGACATAAGAAAGAAGTTTTTTAATCGGGTTTTTAATCCCTCAGATATTGCTGTAAACGGAAACGTGAGCTTACGCCCTCTGGTTGAAGACTTGTGCGTTAAGAAAAACATGAATTTATATGAGAAACATTTCGCACCGGAAACGCTCACCTACACAGAAAGAATTTTTCAAATCGGACTCTTAGAAACAGAGATATCGACAAAAATAAGATGTGACTTTACGTCCCCTGGTGGGAAAACCATGCAATATTTTAGGACGAAAGTATTCTCAAAAGGTTTTTCCCAAGGAGGTTATATTACTGGAGACACCACTCCTATCCACGCAGCATTGGCCACCATAAGTCACCGTCTGTGCTGCAAATGACGTCATGAGCAGGCACGACGCAGCCGCAGAAAAGAAGCTGCTTGGAAACCAATGGAACAAAAGCTTCTAAGCGTATAAACGGATAAAATGAGTAATTCAATAATCTTTATCAATGATACACAAGCTTACTGTTATATCAACGGTATAATAAAGTTAATTTTTGCCTGCTTGTGACGTCACACCACAGATAAGCTGTGACCTATGGCGGCAGAGCCAGTGGTGTCTCCAGTAATATAACCTCCGTGGTTTTTCCATATGAGCGGTATCGGTCCAAGAAAAATAATTAATCGAGTTTTCAGGGGGCCAGATTTTGCTGCAAATACACCAGAAGCAGAAATTAGCACTTATGCCCCCTGGTAGCCAAACCATTCTTTACCAAACATTAGAAATTATGTGAAAAATATTTTCCATCAGGTCTTGAATCAGTGGCGGCTTTTCAGGTGCAGTAGGTGCAAGGTTAGTAGACTCCAAGGTTATGCTTATCCGACACTTCCGCTGAACACTGTCTCAGGGGTCGCCTTCGTGACGTCACAGTCCCGGAGATCTGCACACCCCATCCGCCTAAAGCTGCTTGCTCTCGTTTTTCTGGTTCAGGGTCTGAAAGCTACATTGTCTCATTTGAAGCTAGGTATTTGTAGCAAACAAATTTTCTTTTCCTTGGTTATACGTTAAACACTGAACATGCCTGGTTCGTGCGCAATAGCAACGTGTCAAAATTATTATTCGAAAACCAGAAGGAATGGCATTCATTACCATAGGTTTCCGAAAAATGAAGTTTTGCGTAAAACGTGGAAATTGAGATGCAAACAAGCTGACAGTTTCAACGAAATGAATTCAGCTATTTGTTCGGAACATTTTCCTGAGGAAGACTACGAACGCGATTTAAGGAATGAACTTCTAGGTTTGCCTATCCGCAAAATGCTAAAGGACACAGCTGTACCAAGTTTAAACCTCCCGGGAAACTTTAATGTAAAATCTAATTCAGAGAGAAAGAACAGACAGGAGAAAAGGAAACGAACTGATCTTGTTGGCGATTTGATAAACTCTGATAATGCAGAGGAAATTTTGGAAGACATGTGGAGTGCCAATGATGAAAATACTGAAATTGAATGTATGAAAGACCTGAAAACAGAAAATGAAATTCTATTGAAGGAAAATTATATTTTGATGAAGGAAAATGAAAAGCTGAAAAAACAAATATTATATTTGAGCTCTTCAAACCATAGTCTAACTTTACGTGTAAAAGTCCTCAAAGTAAATCAGAATCAAATGCAGAAAGAATTATTAGAATTGCGAAGGTTACAGAAAGATGAGAAAAAAACAGAGAAATGTGCATAAAAATTTGCTTTTTACAGTGTTTACTCCAGGACAGATAAGGGTTTTGTTAGGCCAAAAACGGATTGTTTGGAATTCTACTGATATTGCAGCTGCAATAACATTAAGAACTGTTTCCATTAGAGCATATCACTACTTGAGAAATAAAGTTAATATTCCGCTTCCTGCTTTGTCAACGTTGCGCCGATGGGTAGCTACAATTAAATGTTCACCTGGAATTCAAGTCACAACTTTAAAACTGATGCAGAGCCAAGGAATGCAAATGACTGAAGCCGAAAGAACATGTGTAATTTCTATAGATGAAATGAAAGTTTCCAGCAAAATGTGCTATAATATTGAAACAGATGAAGTTATAGGACCGTGTAGGTACGTACTGGTATTCATGGCAAGAGGACTTGTTAATCCCTGGAAACAACCAGTATTTTAAGATTTTGACGTTAGTGGTTCCAGTCTCAGAGAAATATTAATGAAAGTAATTTGTGCCGTAGAAAATATCATGTTTCCTGTATTTGCTCTTACTTCAGATCTGGGAGCTTTAAACCAGAAATTATGGAAAGAATTGGCTATATCGCCTGAGAGTCCGTTCTTTGAAAATCCTTTCGACAAAAACAGGCATATAAATGTAGTTGCTGACATTCCGCATATGGTAAAGTTATTGCGAAACCATATTTTGGACAGTGGCATAAAAATAAGTAATATAGTGATAAATTGCTCCCTATTTGAAAAGCTATTAGAGAAGGACAGTAAGGAATTAAAAATAGCGTATAATATGAGTGAAACACACATACGTGTTAAAGGAGCAAATAGGCAGATTGTACGTTATGCTGTACAGTTGCTTTCGGAGCGTGTTGGAAATGCCATCAAATATTTATTTCCCGAAGATGATGAAGCAGCAAATTTTATTCTTCTTGTTGACAGATTTTTTGATACAATGAATTCGAGGCAACCATTCTCAGACAAACCATTCCGATGTGCTTTAGGTAACGATCAACAGCAATTTCAACTTCTGAATGAGGCTTACAACACTTTTTCGCAGATGCGCGTTGTTGGAAGAAAAAACGCCCTACCATTTCAGCAAGGTCTCCTGGTCAGTATTACATCCGTAATGGCTGTCCACAAGATTCTAAGCGAAAAATATGAGCTGAAATATTTTTTAACTCACAGAGGTAATCAAGATGTCCTAGAAATTTTTTCTCACAGATACGTGCAGCAGGGAATACCTATGATCACCCTTCACCACTGGAATTTCAAAATCGTCTCAGACTGCTGGTACTTGGGAAAGTAGTCTGGAACTGTCAGAAATCTAACGTTTTGCCTGAGTCAGAACAACATTATTTAACTGTCTCCATGCTCTCGTCTTCCTGTGTCTTACACAATAATGCATCCTGCAATGATGAAACAGCCCACACAAGTGAAAATGAAATTACGGCTGCACTTCGCGAAGAACCCACAACGTCTTCTAGTGACAGCATATCGTACCAAGCTTTACGATACCTTGCTGGATATGTTGCATTTAAATGCCAAACAACGTGTCCTGGGCTAGGGGACAAAAATGCACCTCTGGACCTAGTGCAAGAAAAAGGGATTCTTTGCGACTGGATTAGCGTCATAAGCAGAGGCTGCTTGCAACATCCAACAAATGAGTGGATGAGCATGGTTATTCAACTAGAAGAAATTTTTTTAAAACTACATGGGAAAAATAATTTGAGGAAAGTTAAAGGAATTGTTCACACCGCAGTGGAAGCTTCTGCCCATCAGTTTCCTCCAAATGTGCACCCTGCCATCAAACTATTCATGAAAACCCGAATTATGATCCGTATGCGCCATATTAACGCTCAGCAAAAAATATATTGCCAACCCAAGAAGAGAAAACTGGTTAAAACAGTTACCTAAGGAACATGACAAAGGTAAGTGAAGAAAGAATTTTTTTACGTTAAATAATGTCCCGATTCTTAAAGTTCTCAAAACTTAGCGAATAAAATATGACTAAAGAAACAAACAAACAAAAATTGCAAAGATCCATGATTTTAACTTTTCTGTTCAGCGATTAGTTAGAAATAATAACAGAGCATTTAGTGAAATTAATTTCCAACTTTTTAATTAAGCAAGTTAGTGGAATGCCGCTCAAGTTTTTATTTGTTCCGCATAAAAGAATTTCTTCATGAGGTTCTGACAGCATAATCTTATAAGTTTTTTTTCCTTCTTTTGAATTTATTTAAAGACAGTATTACAGTTGCATATAAATAAATTAGAAGGTATAATCACTGTCCCTGAACTTTTCCTTAGTGTCATGTCAATATCCTATTTAGATATTTAGATTAAACAGATTTGAAAAAACAAAAATGAAAGAAATGCATAATAAGTTTCTGCACATTCTCGGTTTACTCTAAATAAAATATTCACACGGATGTCCGTTTTTTCTGATTATATTACAGATGTGCTTTTGCATTACATCTTGGTTGCAAGCTTTCAGATTCAGAGCGTATTTGAGTAAAAAGTTGTTGACATTTCTCCCGCGAGTGCTTCAATTGTATTAACAATCTATCCGTCCTGCTGTCTGCGTCGTGTGGTACACTGACGTCACTACGTAAGGGACCGGCACTTCCGCTGCGAGGGAGGCAGGATGAGCAAACCTTACTGTCTATTAACCTTACAGTAGGTGAAGTGCCTCTTCCCCTATTTTACTCAAAATAAAGTTTTATTCAGTATTTTTTAGTTATATATTCTTTTTTGCATTTATTCAGTTCCAAAATACTCAAAATTTTGAAGAGATATTAATTCACATGGCGCGTTCAATACGGAAAACAAATCCTTATACGCAAAACACTGCAAGTGAGGAGCCGAAATGAGAATGCTTGGAAGTCTGCAGTTTTCCGCCGAGTTGCCATGGTAACCATGACGTCACCCTCCCCAATCTGCTTGCTCAAGTGAAGTGTTTCAGCTTCACCCGCCTTACCTCTGCATCTTTCAGTTTTTGAGCGTAAAGTCGTGAGAGATCACGGTGGAGTGGGCGGACTACTATTCAATCTGCTAGGGCTTTTTTTCCTTGTAATGCAGTGGTACATTATTTCCCGAAAGGAATTTGTTCTTTCGTGCTTTGTGATTATTTGTTGAAAGCTTTAACTGATATTTTAGGTTTGTGTACAATTTAACTGATATTGATAGTTTTTAGTATGCATCCTGTTCCTGTGGACGACATTGTTTGTAATTTATTGCAAACTCCATTTACTCTGTGAAAAGATGAAGATGAAAGAAACATTTTGCTTCAAGGACGACCAACGGATTCACTGACAATTGTTGCCAAGAACGAAATCAAGAAGAGCGGTAAATCTAACAATATTAATTTTAAAAATTGTTGGTTTACTGAATATAAATGGATTTGCGGCACTTCTGTGTTATTTTTTTTTGTGACCCTGCTTACTTTTTAGTAATAAACATTCGGCGTGGAATGAAGACGGATTCTCAGATTTATTAAGCGTAACACGGTCACTTCAGAAACATCGGGATTCTAGCGAACACCTGAAATGCGGATTAATGTTAAGGAATTTCGAAAAAATTCAAAACACCATTGCCGATGACCTGAGGAAGAATGCTAGGCTTTTGAAAACTCATTTTAACGAAAACGTTCGTTTAAATAGACTTTTCCTGCAGACAGTGATTGATGCAGTGTTAGTCTATACTGTATTTGAGCAAACAAGAACTAGCACCATGGCCAAGACAAAAGCATGGGCTCGATAAATCGTGGAAATTTCATTGAATTACTTTCGTTGTTGATATGAAGAAATTCTTTAGAAATTGAAAATCAATACGAAAGGATAAAAAACTATTCAAAATGAATTAATTGAATGTATTTCTGAATATACAAACTATCACGTCAAAAATTAAATAATTTTTTATTGTTGATTCGGAAGGTGTATTGGTTGAGGGATTTTTGGGTTTCCATGATGTGAATGAAGATAGAACGTCAGGAGCTTTATACAAAATGCTAGACAAAATTTTGGAACAGTTTGATTACCAACACAAATAAATAGGACAATGTTACGATGTGGCAAGTATAATGTCTGGACACTTAAATGGGCTACAGAAAAAAAAGTCAAGGATAAAGCTCCTCAAGCTGTTTTTGTTCAATGCTTAGTTCATCGTTTGAATCTTGTATTACAACAGAGTTTTTCTGAAATTTCTAAGTGTCGAATACTTTTTGTAAGCCTCAGTAGAATTGCTTCGTTTGTTCACCATTCTGCGAAGCGGTCTTATACACTTATATCAACAACCGCAAAAGCCGCCCCGGTGGCGCAGTGGTCTAAAGCGCTGGCCTCTGATCATTCGTCCGTAAGGGGTCTGGGTTCGAATCCCGGTCAGGCATGGATGTTGTGTTTGTCTTACGGCAGTGGTTCTCTCCCTTCCCTGGAACCAGTGACCCTAAATTAGGGACGGGCGACTGCTTATAGCCCATTGAGTTGCTCACGGTGGTCGTTAAACCTCCAATCAAAAAAAAAAAAAAAAAAAAAAAAAAAAAAAAAAACAACCGCAAGATGCGGACCAACCATAACAGAAACTCGATGGTCCTCCACTTCGAAATTAGTAAGTGTAGTTGTTGAAGATTGGGATAAATTGAAGGAAGTGTTCGGATTTCTGACGAATAGCGAATAATCAGACAAAAAATCAATTCATCTTGCCAAGGGGTTTTTGAATGATATGAACACTTTTGAATTTACATTTTTGGCTCCACCGATCTATTATTCGAACTTTTGAAGAAAAAATAACTAAACATAAACTACTGTGTAACTCAAATTAAAAAAAAAAAAAAAACCCTCGTGAAATTTTGAGCCATAAAAGAAACGATGAGTTATTTGAAACACAGTTTGGAAAAGCTAGCAAAATCACAGAAATAAGCACGGGAATATGCTGCTCTTACACAGGAAACAATTTTTCAAAATTATAAACAATTGTATTTTGAAATTTTGGGCCACATTCTTATGGAAATGGATATAAGATTTCAAGACTGTAAGAAACTTTAATTTGTCTGACTTGCTGACACAACCAAATTCGAATAATTTAATGCATGCTTTCCCACTCGCGCTCTTGAAAATCTACATTTTTACGGAAACATATTTACTAAACACCAGCTCCTTAAAAATGAACTGAGTCTTGTATATGCCGATGAAAAATTAAGGAATATATTGACTCAAGAACTCCTTCGAGTGGTTCACGGAGACAAAGACATTTTTACAGAAGATTATAAATTTGTTTTCCTCAGTTTAACAATTACATCTACAAGTGTGCCAGTGGAAAGAAGTTTTCTTAAAAGAATACAAACTTGCTCAAGAAACACTAGTTTCCAAGATAGACTTGCTTCTCTGGCAAATATTTCTATTCAAGAAGACATTTTATTGATGCTCACGAAGAAACAACCATCTAACCATCTTATGACGACATAATCGACAAATTTGCAGCTTTAAGAGGAAGAAAAATTGATTTAATATACAAAAAATAAGTAAGTCCTCATTAAGGGATTTTCATTGCAGACAGTATATATCTTTACATACTGCTCTTGTACCTCTTCACCTATTTTTCCAACCATGAGCAGCCACTGTCTTGTATGCGATACAGGAAATATTTTTAAAATCAGTTTTTTTTTTGCCGCCCCGGTGGCGCAGTGGTCTAAGGCATTGGCTTATGATCATTCGTCCGAAGTGGTCCGGGTTCGAATCCCGGTAAGGTATGGATGTTGTGTTTGTCTTACGGCACTGGCTCTCTCCCTTCCCTGGAACCAGTGACCCTAAATTAGGGACGGGCGACTGCTTATAGCCCATTGAGTTGCTCACGGTGGTCGTTAAACCTCCAATCAAAAAAAAAATCGGAGTTTTAGAAGCAGAAATAACGCAGAAAACGCAATTTACCTTTGTGCCCCCTAGCGGAAAGTCTATGATTTACTTGAAACTTTTGAACTTATAGGGGCCGCCCCGGTGGCGCAGTGGTCTAAGCGATGGCCTCTGATCATTCGTCCGAATCCCGGTGAGGCATGGACGTTTTGTTTGTCTTACGGCACAGGCTCTCTCCCTTCCCTGGAACCAGTGACCCTAAATTAGGGACGGGCGACTGCTTATAGCCCATTGAGCTGCTCACGGTGGTCGTTAAACCTCCAATAAAAAAAAAAAACTTATAGGGAAAACATTTCGCATCGGAAACACTATCCAACAAAGAAGGAATTTTTCAAATCGGACTTCTAGAAGTAGAGATATTGACAAAAATAGGACGCCGCCCCGGTGGCGCAGTGGTCTAAGGCGTTGGCCTCTGATCATTCGTCCGTAAGGGGTCCGGGTTCGAATCCCGGTCAGGCATGGATGTTGTGTTTGTCTTACGGCACTGGTTCTCTCCCTTCCCTGGAACCAGTGACCCTAAATTAGGGACGGGCGACTGCTTATAGCCCATTGAGTTGCTCACGGTGGTCGTTAAACCTCCAATCAAAAAAAAAAAAAAAAAAAATAGGATATAAATCTACGCCCCATGGCGTAGAAACCATGCATTATTTCAAGAAGAAAATGTTTCAAAAAAGGTTTGTCGACATGAGTAGTATCGGTCTACAAAAGACGTTTTTCAATCGAGAATTTAGAAGCTCATGTTTGCCGCCCCGGTGGCGCAGTGGTCTAAGGCGTTGGCCTCTGATCATTCGTCCGTAAGGGGTCCGGGTTCGAATCCCGGTCAGGCATGGATGTTGTGTTTGTCTTACGGCACTGGCTCTCTCCCTTCCCTGGAACCAGTGACCCTAAATTAGGGACGGGCGACTGCTTATAGCCCATTGAGTTGCTCACGGTGGTCGTTAAACCTTAAAAACGAAAAACGAACGAACGAAGCTCATGTTTTGCTGCAAATACATCAGAAGCGGAAGTTAAGACTTACGCCACGCCACCCCGGTGGCGCAGTGGTCTAAACGATGGCCTCTGATCATTCGTCCGAACGGGGCCCGGGTTCGAATCCCGGCGAGGCATGGATGTTGTGTTTGTCTTACGGCACTGGCTCTCTCCCTTCCCTGGAATCATGGCCCTAAATTAGGGACGGGTGACTGCTTATAGCCCATCGAGTTGCTCACGGTGGTCGTTAAACCTCCAAACAAAAAAAAATACTTACGCCACCTGGTGGTCAAACCATTTTTTACACAAAATAGAAATTGTGTGCAAATGATTTCCCATCAGGAGAAATAACTTTGTATCTGGTGCAGAAAGAACTTTTCAAATCGGAGATTTAGGAACAGAGATATAGGGGGGGGGAAGCAATTTACCTTTACGCCTCCCAGCGGAAAATTTATAAATGACTTGAAAATTTTTAAATTATACGAAAAACATGTCACACTGGAAACACTATCCAACAAAGAAAGAATTTTTCAAATCGGACGCCTAGAAGTAGAGATATTGACAAAAATAAGATATAAATCTACGCCCCCTGGTGTAGAAACTATGCAATATTTTAAGAAGAAAATGTTTCTAAAAGATTTGTCTACATGAGTAGTATCGGTATACAAACGACGTTTTTTTTCAACCAAGAATTTAGAAGCTCATATTTTGCTGCAAATGCATCAGAAGCGGAAATTAAGACTTACGACTCCTGGTGGCCAAACCATTTTTTTTACGAAAATTAGAAATTGTGTGCAAACAATTTCCCATCAAAAGCTGTATCCGGTGCAGAAACATTTTTTTAAATCGGGGATTTAGAAGCAGAGATACAGGAGGCAAAGCAATTTACCTCTACCCCCCCCCTTAGCGGAAAGTCTATGATTTACTTGAAAATTTTGAAATTATATGAAAAACATGTCACACTGAAAACACTATCCAACAAAGAAGGAATTTTTCAAATCGGACTTCTAGAAGTAGAGATATTGACACAAATAAGATATACATCTACGCACCCTGGCGGAGAAACAGTGGAATATTTTAAGAAGAAAATATTCCGAAAAGGTTAATCGATGTGAGTGGCATCAGTCCAGGAAAGAATTTTTTCAATCGATATTTTAGAAGCTTAGATTTTATGCAAATACATCAGAAGCAAAAATTAACACTTACGGCACCTGGTGGCCAAAATAATTTTTACCAACAATTTGAAATTATATGCAAAAGATTTTCCATCAGGAGGTGTATCCGCTGAAAAAAAAAATTTTCAAATCGGAGTTTTAGAAGAGGAGTTATCGGGAAAAATGCAATTTACTTTAACGCCCCCTAGTGGAAAACCTATGGGGTAATTTGAAAAAGTAACTATATGTAAAATACTATTTGACATAAATGGAATCGTAAGATAAAATAACTTTTTCAATCGGATGTTTAGAAGCAAATATGTGGAATAAAACGTATTTTTGAATTCAACATATGCATTTACGCCCTCTACCGGCGAAATTCTACATCGTAAAAGAAAACGAAATAAAGGATCATCATTCGCATATTTCAAGCTTCCGAATGCAAAAAGAATTTTTCAAACCGGACTTATGGTTGCAGAGATATCTTGGGTACAGACGGACAAACCGGTAACATAAGCACCATCCTTTTTTACAAAAGACGAGCTGAAAAGTGAGTCAGGGGAACGGTGTGCTCAAGCTCTAAAAATACAGAAGAGTCAGAGATCAGGTTTGCTATCAAATTAAATTTTAACCCTACAAAAAGTTTCAACACCCCCTCGATCAACCAGGAACCTGCCGGCCCGGTGGTGCAGTGGTCTAAGCGATTGCCTCTGATCATTCGTCCGAAAGGGGTCCGGGTTCGAATCCCGGTGTGGCATGGATGTTGTGTTTGTCTTGCGGCACTGGCTCTCTCCCTTCCCTGGAACCAGTGACCCTAAATTAGGGACGGGCGACTGCTTATATCCCATTGAGTTGCTCACGGTGGTCGTTAAACCTTCAATAAAAAAAAACCAGGAACCTTTTGAAAATAAGTCCCTGGAGAAAAAAACACAAAACAAAAAAAAACACGTGCACAGAAGTGCCGATTTGGGACCGAAGCGTTTATTTAAGAAATATTTTCACTAAGCGACAAACTATAAAAGGTGTTCTATAAGAAAATTGTCAGTAGTAATAAAACCTAAGCAAAAAAACCTTTTAATTCAACTTGAAAACTTTGAATCAACGAATAAAACGCCTGTCCCAATAAGTGCAAACACTGCACTACAATAGTGTTTGGACAAGTAAAAGATACATTCTCTGCTTTACCAGAAATCACTGATTTCTGGATAAATCTAACGTTTAAAAGGTTCTCTGCCTTTGAACTGGAAAGCGATCTCCCTTCGTTTGGCATATAAGCAAATTTTTTTTTTGGTACTGCATTTAGATACAGCAGCTAGTAACCTGAAAAAGACTTACGGTCTCGATTTCCTCTATTACCGCAATTCATAATGCCACAAAATCTGGGCATTTCGGCTTCAAATTTTTATAAACACCGACCGCTAATGATTGCACTTTACACACTAAGTACAGGACAGCCAGCCGCCCCGGTGGCGCAGTGGTCTAAGGCGCTGGCCTCTGATCATTCGTCCGTAAGGGGTCCGGGTTCGAATCCCGGTCAGGCATGGATGTTGTGTTTGTCTTACGGCACTGACTCTCTCCCTTCCCTGGAACCAGTGACCCTAAATTAGGGACAAGCGACTGCTTATAGCCCATTGAGTTGCTCACGGTGGTCGTTAAACCTCTACTAAAAAAAACAGGACAGCCAGCTGTGCTTGTCCTTCAGGAACTTGCAGGCACTGTTGCCACTTCACCGAAACTTCTCGATGACGTCACGTGCTACATCCTCATTGATTGACTTGATGCGAAGAATACACAGTCCACCAATGAGGTTATATTACTGGAGACACCACTCCTATCCACGCAGCATTGGCCGCCATAAGTCACCGTCCGTGTTGCAAATGACGTCATGAGCAGGCACGACGCAGCCGCAGTAAAGAAGCTGCTTTGAAACCAATGGAACAAAAGCTTCTTAGCGTATAAACAGATAAAATGAGTAATTCAATAATCTTTATCAATGATGCACAAGCTTACTGTTTCATCAACGGTATAATTTAGTTCGGTGTTTGCCTGCTTGGGACGTCACACCACAGATTAGTTTCAACTTATGGTGGCAGTGGTCTCTCCAGTAATATAACCTCCTTGCAGCCAACCACTAATTGGCTTCCCAGTGGCCGAGTGGTTCTAGGTTAAGGTGACCAGATATTGGGACACCGATTTGAGGACAAAAGGGCGTGGCGTCCCCAAATCGGTAGTTCATTTGGGGACACATACCTACTCAAAAAAAATATGCAAATCGTTTTGTCACAAACCTGCATTGCTTCAATAAGTGTGATATTACACGTTAAAATCTGTGTCTTAAAAGGATATATCTTGTAGAATGTTGGTAATTTGTATTGACAAAGCAGAACTATGATGGCGAGAACATATTAGCAAAAGTGAAATGCTTTACCTTAGGTACATGCGCTGAAATAAAATTAGGCTGCACACCATAGTAATGGTATGGCGAATTTTGAAAATCAGGACTAGTACAGGCGTATTTGACCGCGCCAGGGGTGCATTGACTAGTGCTGGCTACTGACCATTCGTACAAGTTGGTACGGATTCGAGTACCGAATGAGGCACAGTTGATGTGTTTGTCTTGCAGCACTTGCTCTCTCTTTTCCCTTGAACAAATGTCTCCAAATTAGAGACAGGTTACTGCTTATAGTCCTTAGAGTTGCTCGTAGAGGTCGTTAAACCCAGAAAGAAGAAAAAAAGTCATAATTTGTTTTCACAAGAGGCATATTGGAAAATTAGTACAACGGAAACTACTTTTAAGAACATTTTTCATTGAAAATCTAAAGGGTTAATGAGGAAGTGTAAATTCGAGGACATTTGGGGACAAACATTAAAATTTGAGGACATTTTGCGTCCCCAAAGACTTCAGACGTTTTTGGGGACAGCAAACTAAGTTCGAGGACTGTCCTCAAGAATTGGGGACGTCTGGTCAGCTCATTCTCTGTAGATGTGTCTGGCAACTTTTGATCTGGATATATAATTCAAGTCCCGAATGAGGCCCTAGTGGAACGTTTATCTTACACCTTCCCCCCTTTCTCTAGAACCAGTGACCCACCCCCTTCTCTAGAACCTATGAGTTGCCCCATAGTGGTTGTTCATCCCCGAAACAGCAACAAATACAAAAACACTAATTAAAAAAATTAGCTGTTGGGCTCTCAGGAGTGGTGGAAATCTAAATGTCCGGGAATGAACTTGGCTCCAACTCAGAACGATGAGCCAAAATCTCCGCCTCTAACCATTCATTCACCCGAACTGTCTGTTTTTTTTTTTTTTAACTCAGCCACATGCATGTTCAATCTTCAACGAAATTTACTTCATTTTATAATTTTGTTTTGATTAATGTTCCCGTGAGAAGATAAAACTACAAGGAACTTCCTTTATCTAATTTTGAGCAGCATATTCTTGGAAAGAGAGAGGACCAGCGTCGGAAGAACAAACCTGAAACCGATGTCTTTCCGAGATTCGAACCCACACTTATCAGTGCGGGAAGTTAAAAGCCCGCCCTTTAGGCAGCTACCGGAAATGGCGACTTCTTTGGAAACTTTTTATCCAGTCGAAAAAATCGGGGGTGGCATGTAAGTGCAGTCATTTTATAATAGGTATCCAATCTGATGTTAATATTGACAACTGAGTTTTGATTTTGTTTTCGGGGTTTAACGATTACTATGAATATCTCTATGAGCTATAAGCACCATCGAGCTTGTTGATAAGCACTGCCTCGTCCCTAATTTAGGGCCTCTGGTTCCAAAAGTGAGAGTTTTTTTTTTTTTTTTGTTTGGAGGTTTAACGACCACCGTGAGCAACTCAATGGGCTATAAGCAGTCGCCCGTCCCTAATTTAGGGTCACTGGTTCCAGGGAAGGGAGAGAACCAGTGCCGTAAGACAAACACAACATCCATGCCTCACCGGGATTCGAACCCGGACCCCGTTCGGACGAATGATCAGAGGCCATCGCTTAGACCACTGCGCCACCGGGGCGGCCAAAAAGTGAGAGTGCCAGGGCGTAAGATAATCACAACATCTATGACTAACCCGGATTTTTTTTTTTTGATTGGAGGTTTAACGACCACCGTAAGCAACTCAATGGGCTATAAGCAGTCACCCGTCCCCAATTTAAGGTCACTGGTACCAGGGAAGGGAGAGAGCCAGTGTGCTGCCCCGGTGGCGCAGTGGTCTAAGGCGTTGGCCTCTGATCATTCGTCCGTAAGGGGTCCGGGTTCGAATGCCGGTGAGGCATGGATGTTGTGTTTGTCTTACGGCACTGGCTCTCTCCCTTCACTGGAACCAGTGACCCTAAATTAGGGACGGGCGACTGCTTATAGCCCATTGAGTTGCTCACGGTGGTCGTTAAACATCCAATTAAAAAAAAAAAAAATAAAAAGAGTCAGTGCCGCATAACAAACACAACATCCATGCGTTACCGGGATTCGAACCGGACCCCTTTTGGACGAAGGATCAGAAGCCATCGCTTAGATCACTGCGCCACCGGGGTGGCATCTTTTATTGCGACCAGTCAACGCAGGAGCTAATTCACGAATGCTGAAAAAATTAGCATCTAGAAAATTTAACGGATGTGTTAAAATAGCACTCCGAACTATCAAATAATAATAAACTGTACAAAGATAGGATATTGGCCTCTTAGGGGAAATTAGCAGCGCTCTAAGGAACAAGGGAGTAACAGCAGTTTAAGTAGTTATTTAGTATATGAGGTCCTCCAGATTTCTGTCCGCTGTAACCGTGTTTGTATGTCGGTCGTACGATGAAAATAAACGTGTTTACACATTACAGCCGAATTAACTGAAATGTCAATGTGTATGGTTTTAGTGATGTGTATCATGTCTCTGAAATAATAAGTAATGTTATTACAGTTGGCTGTAATATTTAAGGGTAGGTTACTATGAACTCATAGTTTAATAAAATTTTAATACCTGCACGATTTCTTATGATTTTTTGTTTTTGCAATGTTTATTATTCAGCTGTAGGTGTGCACTACTGTTTCACTTTTGCTATATGTGTTCTCTTTTGAATTTCAGTGGCATAATGAATAATTGCACAGGTTTTATGATTTGAGATCATTGAACATGTATTGAGGGAACTTCACTCCTACGATCTGTTTATGTATCTATATTTTTTATATGTTGTTATTACTCACAACTGCATGATGGGACTAATTTCCTGTAGTTATTGGTCTCGATGTAAGTTCTCCTCGAAAAACTTGAAAATTACATCGCCGTAGAGCAGGAATTTAACCTGCATCTATGGCGCAGTGGTCTTAGCGCTATCTCATGACCATCCCTCGCAGATGGGTCGGGGTTCGAATCCCAGTGAGGCATTTTTTTTTTTTGATTGGAGGTTTAACGACCACCGTTAGCAACTCAATGGGCTAGAAGCAGTCGCCCGTCCCTAATTTTGGGTCGCTGGTTCCAGGGAAGGGAGAGAGCCAGTGTCATAAGACAAACACAACATCCAGTGAGGCATGGATGTTGTGTTTGTCTTACGACACTGGCTCTTTCCCTTCCCTGGAACCAGTGACCCAAAATTAGGGACGGATGACTACTAATAACTCATTGAGTTGCTCACGGTGGTCGTTAACTCTTCAGTTAAGAAAAAAACAAACAAACCTGCATCTGCCATTTTATGTTCGAGCATGCTGTCCATTACACCACCCAGAGCAATTAAGTTCCAAGCAACTGAAGCTAAGAAATTACAGCTTGTAAGAATCTGAACAATCTCAGATTTTGCTAGTTTACAGCAATCCTATGCTTCCTTGTAGGGACCGACTTAGACAGTTTGGGGCTCTGGGCAAAAGGCTTTCAGCCCCCCTCCCCTGGCATCCCATGTTACGTGTATGCATGTAGAATTAAGGATGACCTAAGCAGCTTTAATCTGAGCTTTTCGCGCTTTCATTTCAAATTATTTGGATACCGATGGCAGAAAGTGTATATTACATGTTGAATAATTTCACAGAAGTGTTAGGCTCACTTTACATCTCAGCATCAAGTGACGCTACGCAAAGCAAAGAGATGATCAATCAATCACGATCGGTGTCGGTTATTTCATGATTGGTTATTTCTCTCTCGTCATGTCCCTTGATGCTCAGGTTTAAATCTAGCATTAATTTCAGTTTTTCTTCTTCATTTGGAATGGTGGAGATCGTGTATTTCATCAGCTGTAGCCAATCACAGAACTAAGGTATGAAAGGGAAGCTTGTGATTCCGAATTGTTCATTAGCAAATCTGACTGCTTCCTGTTTCAAGAATTAATCCATTCACAATCCCATTCCGCTTGGAAAGTTTGAACTCGGGATAGCAAATATCTGGATTGTGTGACATCACGCAGTGATTTAATTCTGACTCGGAATCCATTCGGACTGGAATTAGGATAAAAGTAGAGGCCCAGAACTGTGTAATAGAGTAACAAGAAAAATATTTTCAACAATTTTCCTGTAGCCTACTTAAAGTGAGTGTGTGTGATATACTTTTTTATTTACTTATTTTAAAAGTTTTTAGTTTAACTAGCTAGTTTCATGTATAAGACAAAAATTTGGGAGGCTCTGCTTCCTTGTGTTTTCTTATCTTCCTCCCCCTCATGCCCTCCCGTAAATCAGGCACTGCATCCTTGTAGTGGCAACGACCCTTTCAAATCCAGGAATGGATATAAGTCATAATCGCAGCTTCAAACAAAATCCAAGTAGGGAAGCTCTTAGCGCACTTGCATGGCATTTTCCCAGACTGATTCAGTAGCTGTTACTTCTGCAAATGTTGCAATGAACTATTTACCATATTGCAATTAAAAAATCAACAAATGTGCTTGTTCGCGGTGGCACTTCAAAAAAACTGTACGAGTCTGTAAAATGCCCTGTCTGAAATTCCTTGACTAAATTCTGCTAAGAAGGTAGGGTTCGTTTTAAGAATCTGCTAGGCATGAAGTTTGATCATTATGGTTTTTATTACAGTCATGCTTCTGTTTTTTTTTTCCTTCTGCATCATTTTCTTACATCTTAAAAAAAAAAAAAAATCATATCAGTCTATGGGATTAAGGTCTGGGGCATAGGTGTAACCACTGGGGGGGGGGGGGTCAGGACCTCACAGATTTTCAGTCAGGAATCCCCAATGTAAAGGTCCCCCCCAATTTTTCGGGAATATAATGCACACTTTTTTATGATGTGAACCAACTAAATTTAATAATATAAGATTGTGATTTTTCGTAGAATACAAACGTGTGTAATGTGTACTTAATGAAACAGCGATATCGATTTCTAATAAGCAAAGTCAGTTCTACAACTTCGTAATTTACATTTCTGCATTATCTATTATAGTTTTACAGTTGTGTTTGCTAAGTTCCACAATTCGCCAACAGGGGTGCCTATGTCATGCCCATTAGATTGTGCCTCAGCAACTGCTTTGCTCCTTCGTATGTGTGGAGGAGTGGGTTTCAAACTCTCTCTTATACAGTATGTATATACACTATATTGACAAAAGTCACTGGATACCTAGAAGAGAAACATAACTTAGCATCTATTTACATGCATTAGTACGGTGTCAGTCCACCTTTGGCCTTAATGCATGCACTGACTCTTCGAGACATGCTTTTGACAAGGTTTTGGAATACAGCGATAGGTATGTGCTTCCATTCAGTACATAATGCTGCCGCTAACTGTTGCTTAGTAGTACGCCTTGGTTCTCAACTTCTTATGCGGCACTCTTATTCATCCTATAGGTGCTCTATGGGATTAAGGTCAGGGCTCTGTGCTGGCTAGTCCACACAGGATACGGAATTATCGTCAAACCACACTTTAACAATCCTTGCTTTATGGCTCGGTGCATTATCCTGCTGGTACCAACAAGGCTCTGGTCCATAGTATTGCCACAGAGTTGATAAGGCATAATTGTCCAGAATATCGAAGTAGACGTGCTGGTTATCAGGTTTGTCCACAATAACCAATGGGCTAGGACCATACCATGAAAAACACCCTCACATGAGTACACTGCCAGCTCCAAACTTGACCGTAGAAACAGTGCACTGTGGTAAATAATGTTCCCCCGACTGCCGCCATACCCACACACGGCCATCAGATTAATAGATGGTGTATGTGGATTCATCAGTCCATAGGACCTGTTTCCATTGATCTTTGGTCCACAATAAATGTTCTTTACATCATGCTAAATGATGAGTAGCATTCTGAGTGGAGATAAAAGGCTTATGAGCAGCCGCACAACCATGGTAACCCATGGAATGAAGTTCTGTGTGAATGGTACGTGTACATACTGAGGTTCCAGCATTTTTACTCACCCGTACACTGAGGTCTTGTGCAGTAGTACTCTGTCGATTAGCTGTAATTACTCTCCTGAGGGTTCGACATCCTCTATCACGGATTTTCTTTGGTCTGCCAGTACGTTTTGCTGCTTGAGGCATGCCATGTGTCTTCCACTTATTCAGTACATCCAAAACAGTTGACTTGGGTATATTTAAACACCTCTCGGTTTCTCTTATGGACAATCCACTATATAACACTCAACAAGCTTTCCTTTCTTAAAGTCAGTTCTCTCCCGCCACAACATTTTCACTCAACCTCACAGTGTGATATGATCGCGGTCAGCTGCAGTCTTGTTAGTCTTGTTTTTATATCGTTTGCAGCTGTACCGTGCATCTTAACAACGCAAAGGATCCGTTCATTTGCTTTTGAAGGGGTGTCCAGTGGCTTTTGTCAATATAATGTCATCATCATCATCATCAACCATTATCAATCCACTGCTGTACGAAGGTCTCCCCAAGTTTCCTCCACAACGGTCTGTCTTGTGCCAGTCTCCTCCATGTCACTCCTGCATACTTTCGAATTTCATCCACCCATCTCCCATGTGGTCTTCTTCTGGGTCTTTTCCTGTCCCTTGGAATCCAGTCTAAAATTTCGGCTGTCCATCGATGAGCTGTCCTTCTGGCAGTATGTCCAGCCCATTGCCATTTCAGGTATTTAACTCTGATCATGATGTCTTCCACTCTTGTCATTTTTCGGATCCACGAGTTCCTCTTCTTATCTCTCCTGGTTACACCAAGCATGCACCTCTCCATGTTCTTTGAGTTGTTTTCAGCCTTTGTATGTCTCTTTTAGTTAAGGTCCACGTCTCTGCACCATATGTAAGCACTGGAAGGATGCATTGATCAAACACTTTTCTTTTAAGACATAATGGCATATTGCTCTTGAAAATTATGCTGTTTCTTCCAAAAGCTCTCCAGGCAAGTTTTGTACGCCGATTAATTTCTTCACCAATGTGACCTTCACTTGATATCTGCTGTCCAAGATAAACGTACGTGTCTGTTATCTCCAGCTTTTCTCCATCAATCGATAAATCTTCATTTCTTGTAAAAGCATTGAACATCACTTTTGTCTTCTGAAAGTTCATTTTTAATCCCACTTCTTTACTCTTGTCATCAAGTTCCTGGATCATACTCTGCAGCTCTGATGGGGTAGTTGCAAAAATGACTACGTCATCAGCAAAACGAAGGTGGGTTAGATAATCTCCATTAATCTTTATCCCCTTGTTTTCTCAGCTCATTGACTGAAAGACACCCTCCAATGTGGCATTAAAGAGCTTTGGAGATATGGTGTCACCTTGTCTCACTCCCTTTCCAATTTTTATGTGTGTTGTATTTTCAAACAGCCGAATCTTTGCACTTGCATTTTTATAGATGTTATTAATAATATTAATGTATGCATCTTCAATACCGCAGGATTTCAGAGCATTTGTAACTGCTGATGGTTTCACCGAATCAAAGGCTTTTTCATCGATAAAAGCCATGCACAATGGAAGTTCATATTCCCTCGCTCTTTCAATTAGTTCTCTCAGTACTTGGATATGATCTATTGTGCTGTAGCCACTCCTGAATCCAGCTTGTTCTCTCGGTTGAGCCATGTCCAGTGTTACCTTCAAGCGGTGTGAAAGAACTTTAGTGAAGATTTTATAAACCACTGATAGGAGGCTGATAGGTCTGTAGTTCCCGAGATCCTCAATGTCACCTTTTTTATGTAGCAGGATCATTGTAGCAGTGTTCCAATCCTCAGGAATCTTCCCCTCATTAAGGCATCGAGTGAAAATTTGGGCGAGTACTGTTTCGATTTCTCCACTTGCTTCTTGTATGATGTCTACAGTAATTCCATCTTCTGGAGCTTTCCCCCGCTTCATGTTCTTGATTACATGTGCAACTTCTGCTGGGAGGACTGGAGGAACTCTGGTACTGGTACCTTTCATGATGTCTGGAGTACATGTATCATCCCTTTCATATAATTTGGAGTAGAAATCTTTCACTCTAGTCAAAATTTTGCCTCTATTTCTTGTTGCAGAACCATCTTCTTTTCTCAGTGCCATAATCTGTTTTCTTCCCTTACTGAGATGTCCCTTTGCCATCTTTAGGCTTTGGTTGTTTTCAATTGCTTTCCTCACTAGTTCACAGTTGAATTTCTTTACGTCTTCAGTGATACTTTTTCGTACTGTCTTGCATAGCTCTATATATTCCACTTTGGAAGTCACATCTTCTTTAGTTGTCATCATCTCTCTTCTTTTTTGCATCAACATTTTGGTTTTTCCTGATAATTTGTTCACATGCAACTTGTTCTTAGACCCAGCTAATTTTGTTGCTGTTTCCATAAGAGCTTTGGTTACTTTTCTGTTAACTTCAGAAATATCCACTTCATCCGATATTAGGCCTTCTAAAGCAGAGAATCTGTTCTTCAGTTCCAACTTGAAGGTATTATTGTGTTTTTTAAGGTTGGTTATGTCAATAGATTTTGTTTGTCTTATGAGCTTGTCACGTTCAAGTTTAGTGTCGAGGTGCATCTAACATCTCACCAATCTATGGTCACTACCTGTGTTGAACTTGTTTAGCACACTGCAGTCTTCTATGACGATTTTTTTGTTACACATAATAAAATCAATTTCACTTGTCGCCCCATTTGGATGTCTCCATGACCATTTCCTGTGTGGCTTTTTCTTGAAAAAGGAGTTTAAGATGAAAAACCCTTCTGCCTCTGCAAACTCAACAAGAGTATTTCCACGCTGGTTTCTGTTGCCGTGACCGAATTTACCTGCTGAAGTTTCATTCTGTTGCCGTTGCCCTATTTTTGCATTGAAATCTCCCATAATTATCTTTAAGTGCTGCTTACCTTTATTATTTAGATGACGAATTTCCTCATAAAATTCTTCAATTTCTTCTTCAGGATGACTTGTGGTGGGTGCATAAGTTTGAATAATCTGAGCCTGGTATCTTTTCGAGAGTTGGATAACGAGTCGTGCAGCTCTGTCAGAGGAACTTTCAACTTCTACAACTTTATCCTTCAGTTTCTTGTTTATTATAAATCCAACGCCACTAGTTCTGCCAGTATCTGTCCCACGATAGTAGAAGAGATGTCCACTTTTCAGTTCAATGAGATCTTCTCCTTTTCTCCTTACCTCACTTAGGCCGACGATGTCCCACTTGATCCTTTGTAGTTCCTCTTCTAATTCAAGAAGCCTTGAATCAGAAGATAGGGAGCGTCCATTATACGTAGTCAAGGTCAGCATCAGATGGCAGCCTAGTCCGGTCCTCCGGGGATTCTTAGCACCCTCTGCCTTCATGTCGCACTGGCCGCTGCTTTGGTCAGGTACATTCCAGCTGCCGGAGACTGAGGGCCAAGATTTAAGTTGTGGAGTCATTTGGAGGGGTTTGGCCATAACTCACCACGCTGGCCAAGCGGGTTGGTGAGTGTGGGATAGCATTTCCTCTAATCCCGATGGTATAGTTATACCGCTATTGGCGGTCGTCAGAGCCCCTTTAGGGGGAACAGGATGCACCACGAGAAGGCGGGGTTGACATTTGTCAAGGAGAGGCTGTGATGTTACGCATCACCTGACCTTACATCCCCAATATAGTGTATATGTATCTATATGTATACGTATAATGTGTTCCATCGGTCTGAAGTCTGAGTTCTTGATGGGCATTTAAAGGGACAGCATTAGTCATAAATGATTATCACTATTGATAAGATGCCTTTCTGGAAAATAACTTTGCTATTAATGGGACTTCTTCCAGTAGTTTTGGTAATGCTGATCCAGTGGTGAAAGTAGATGATTTGTTTTGGGGGAACGGAATGTTAACTGTTTAAATTGTGCGCAGATTTGCGCACATATTTTGTCTGTGTCCTTTAACAACACATAAATAAATAAAAAATTTATTATAATAAATAAAAAATAAACACTGGTAAATTTCTAATTCAGCTGAAAATGTCTATCACATAAAGCAGGGTATGCAGCAGCTAAAAAAGTTTTGTTTTTCTTAATTGTGCAGCTGAAAAACTGTGAAAACACTTGGAATTCACTGTTTTCCTGCCTAATTATAATTGTACATGCAAGGGTTGTACTGGAAGTTATACAAAAGTGGGCATAACTTTGTTATTAAACTGACAGAGGTCGTTTAAGTTGCATTGATAGAGTAACTCTTTCTCTATGCAAAGCTACTACTCAACATAGTCTCCATCACAAGCGATGCATTTGCGCCATCAATGAACCCAACTTTCGAATCCTCTTTGAAAAAATTCATGTGTGGACTGTGATACCCACTTTTTCACAGCCACTTTCACCTCGTCTGTGTCATCAAATCGTTGTCTCCGGAGACTTTCATTAGATCGAACATTTAGAAGTCAGAGGGCGTCCGACCTGGGCTGTATGGTGGGTGGGAGACCACTAACCAGCATAATTTGTTGCCAAAGGTGTGTGTGGTCTCGCATTGTCATGGTGAATGTCGATCCTTTTGAGATTCTTGTTGTCTCTTCCTCCTTGTGGCTTGCTGTAAGCTTCTTGAGTGTCTCGTTGTGCCGCTCACTGGTCATGGTATGGCCACATTCCAGAAAATCAAGGAGAATAACACCCCTGTCATCCCAAGAAAATAGTCACCCTGACTTTCCGTGCTAATTGCTGGTTCTTGAATTTCTTAGGCTTTGGTGAAGAGGTGTGACGCCATTCCATGGATTGATTCTTCGTTTCCGGATTGTAAAGATACGACCACATTTCATCCTCTGTCACCAGATCAGAAAAAGAAAAACATGTCTTCATTGGCTTCAAATGCTTCCAGCAGATCAGAGCTGATTTTCACTTGTCTCTCCTTCAAATCAGGTGTCAACTGCTGAGGTACCCACTTTGCACACACTCTCAATCGACCCTAAGTCTTCCACCATCTTCTGTATGGCATTGTGATCACAATTCAGTTGTGCAACAAGCTCACAGATTGTGACTCGTCTCTCTGCACGAATCAATTCATCCACTCGCTGACGATTTGTGTCAGTGGTCGCAGATGATGGTATCCCACTGTGTGGCTTGTCTTCAATGCTGGTTTCCCCTTCTTTAAACTTCTTCATCTATCTGTGCACATTGCTCTTGTCAATGGTGTCAGTCTGTAAACATTCGGTAGCCTTCTGTGGATGTCAGACAGCCTGCACCCTTCCTTCGTCAAGAACTCAATGACGACACATTGCTTTTGCTTGGAATCCTTTAGTGTTCTCCCTGGAGCCTTTTTACTGGGCGGCCCACCCAGCTAAGTTTCTCTACCGCCCAGCAAAATTTCTATTTATGTTTTTACAATGCACATAATAATAAGAGCGGAAAACTTATTCCCTTCTTACTATTATTCCTTATTTTGTTTATCACTTAGGTTACAATAATGCCCACCACACCACTAAAGATGTTTAATAAGTACAATAATGTTAAGCAAAACAACATCCTTTTTTTTTTTTTCTCGATTGGGGAAGAGGTTGTTAAAAGTACCATCCAACTAAAATTTATTGCGACCCAGCTGTACAAAAAATCTAGGGAGATCGGTATCCTTTATTTACCTGCATTGAGAAGGGTTACTCTACCAACATGTGCAATTTGAACGACCTCTGTCAGTTAATAAAAAAGGTGTGCTCACTTTTGCATTACTTTCGATCCAACTCTCGTAGTAATTATCGTAATAAATGAGCATATATTCAGTTCATTGATGTTTTGCAGTATAAAAACAACAAAAGTTACACACTCCCATAATTTTAACTTACGAGAGGAACACCTCAGAGAGTGTTCAATTTTAAATGACCCAAGGAACCATTGCTGTTAGACACCACTTTAGTTTTTAGAGGATGCCATCTCTTCTGGAAGTCACTGAGGTCTCGATCAGTTGCTATGTACCGAACTGTTACAACGAATGAGTTTGATATTCTAAAAGCAAGGTAAGTAGACTGTATTAACTTTGTTCAAAATCCAGCTTGCAACATTGTTACTAGTTCAACATTACACTGTACAGGATAACACACTAGAAGATATGGAAGTAAAACAGTCAAATATGAACAATCTCTCTAGCTACGAGCTTTGAGCTAAGAGTCCAAAGGATAAAATTTAATGTCTTGGGGCAATAGCTCTGAAAACTACAAAATCAAAGACAAAATTTTCAAATGTAAAAATCCTACACAGATTACAAGTGTAATTCATAGATATAAATAAATTGCAAGCCAAAATTTCCTGGGTATAGTTCAACAGAACATTTGTTCCTTCTTTCAAATATCTGGTGGGGAGCATCTGAGTAGTAAAAAAAAAAAAAAAAAAAAAATTGACTGGGAAATAAAAAAAACACTGCTTTTCTTAAAAAGACTTTATCCTCTGAAGAGTGCAGTTTTCTACGTGCCCGATTGGGCATCTAGGAAAAAATAATACATGCCCCGGACATGTTGAGATATATAATTTTTGAGTCCTGGAGCTTATGACTCTGCATATTGGCCTGCCAGTGTATGTACATTCTCACAACTTAAGTAATGATATCTGCATGCTTATACCTAGCTCTCTTAGAGGTTAGTTCCTGAAAGAAAGATCATCTGCCAATTCATTGTTACTGATAGCGTTAGATTTTTTAATCATTTTTAAGAAAAAGCAAAAGAAAAACATATCCTTTTTAATGAATGTGTGGTGACTTGTAACTGAACTCAGTTTTGCTGTAACATGTGCTCTCCCAGTAGCAGCAGATACGTCAGAACTTTCAAAATGTTGGCTTTTGGAACCCACGAATGGTCATTGCTTGTCAAAGAAATTTATGTTCCAGGTAATGGTGGATGGGGAAACTGATTTTTTGAGTCCCTGTGCTCTTCAGAATACTCCTTAATTACATCAAGCCCCAATTTCGAGTCATAGACACAAGCAAGTCACCAATTTTCCTGGCTAAACTGTTGGTAATGTCAACATCTTTTATACGAGGATTGTACCGAAAGTAATGCAAAAGTGGGCATAACTTTTTTATTGACTGACAGAGGTTGTTCAAATTGCACATATTTTGCTAAGTAACTCTTTCTCTATACAAAGGTACTACACAACATAGTCTCCATCACAAGCAATGTATTTGTGCCATCATTAAACCCAACTCTCGAATCCTCTTTGAAAAAATTTAGGTGTGGACTGTTGTACTCACTTCTTTACAGCCACTTTCACCTCATCTGTGTCATCAAATCATTGTATCCGGAGGCTGTCCTTCATTTGATTGAACATGTGGAAATCAGAGGGTGCCAAATCTAGGATGTACAGTGGATGGGAAACCACCGACCAGCATAATTTGCTGATTGCCTGATTTGTTGCCAAAGATGTGTGGTCTTGCACTGTCACGGTAAATAGGGATCCTTTTCAGATTCTTGTTTGTCCTCTTCCTCACTCTGACTTCTCTAAGCTTCTTGATTGTCTCAATGTACCGCTCGCTGGTCATGGTACGGCCATGTTCCAGGAAATCAAGGAGAATGACACCCTTGCCACTCCAAAAAACAGTCACCATGACTTTCTGTGCTGAATGGGCTATTGAACTTCGTAGGCCTTTGTGAAGCCCATTTTCATCCCCTGTCACCAGATCAGGAAAAAAACAAAAAACATGTCTTCATTGGCCTCAAACTCTTCCCACAGATCAGAGCAGACTTCTACCCTTCTCTCCTTCAAATCGGGTGTCAACTGCTGAGGTACCCACTTTGCCCACATTTTCCATCGACCCTAAGTCTTCCACCATCTCCTGTATGGCATTGTGGCCACAGTCCAGGTGTGCAACAAGCTCACGGATTGTGACTCGTCTATGCACGAATCAATTCATCCACTTGCTGATGATTCGTGTCAGTGGTCACAGATGATGGTCTCCCACTGCGTGGTTTGTCTTCAATGCTGGTTACCCCTTTTTTTAAACTTCATCCATCTGTGCACATTGCTCTTTTCAATGGCATTATCTCCGTAAACATTCTATAGCCTTCTGTGGATGTCCGACAGCCTGCACCCTTCCTTCTTCAAAAACTCAATGATGGCATGTTGCTTCTGCTTGGAATCCATTATTTACCTGCAATGAAGAAGAAGAGTTACTATAGAAGGAGGGTTACTCTGCCAACATTTGCAATTTGAATGAACTCTGTCAGTTAATAAAAAAGTTATGCCCTCATTTGTATTACTTTTGGTACAACCCTCGTATATGCTTGGCAACTTCATACTCCGTGCTGTTTCACCAGGGTTGGGTTTCGTTTCTTCCCGGACAGTGGAAGAAACTGGAAAAAAACAAAAGAAATGGAAGAAACCTGTGAAGAAACACTAACAATTTCTTTTGTATTAATCAATTTAAATTTGAAACCAGATAATAAATTAGCACTAATTATGTAAATATAATTTGGTATTTTGGGTCTTTATTCAGGAAATTTTTGTTATAAACTATGGATTCTGACCATTCTGAAGAAATTTGCCTTACATTTTAGGGAATTTTCAACTTGATCACCTTGCAAGTAGCAACACTGTCAGCCAGTTTGGATTTCGTAATCTAGTGTTTGTTTGAAAGGGAACCACCAAGGGGAAGGAGGTTTTCTTGGTTTCATCTCATTAGTTGTATGATTTAGTCAGTTGTGAGTAGACAACCTTATATTTTATTTCAATAGTTTGAAATAAAAATTCTGCCTAGTGATAAAAAATATGAATAAAGGCAGTAGAAGGAAAGACCCAGTCTGGTCAATGTTTCAAGAAATAGAGGTAGGTGGCAAAGTAAAGGCTAAATGCAAATTGTTGCCTCTCATAATCTATATTGTATTCATGTTGTTTAGATATCTGATGACTTGATTCAAATAAATAGAATAGCACTAAAAAGAACAAAACATACCTTTAGAGTAAAGATGACTTCTTTAATGAACATAAATAAGATGCTTGAAGGTATGAATTGAAGATTATATAATTAATAACTGAAGGTAATTAGAAAAGAAGAATAGTTCACTTTGTGAACAAAAGGTGCATTCCACAAACCATTTGTTTATCTGGGTGAGAAGTGAACTTATGACCTTCACTTTTAGTCATTTAAAAGAATCACCAAGAAACAGTTTCTTCTTGAAGAAAGAAGGGAATACTTCAGACCAGGAACATAACCTCTGTAAATATGAGTTCCATTGTCTGCTGGGAAGAAACAGAATAAACACAAACACTTCCAGTGACATGCATAATCATAGAACTTTTAAAGACAGGAACCTCACTCACTTCTGTGTAGCTTCTTTTGTGGAGAGAGAGTTGCTGTTTTTTTTTTTTTTCCTGTCCAAGCGCGAGAGAGCTAGTTGCACCAGAGCACCCTCTCTTGACTTATAAAATAAATAATGTTTACATTTGAGTTTTGCTTTCCTTTTGGACGTCTGTCAGAGCATAAATGGTGGTCTTACGCTAACATTCCTCTCTTGCTCTGGCAAAGTCCTGAAGGCATAGCGACTGTCTGTGACGTTTGAAAGCTGGTTTGGCCAGTTGCTTTGTCAATATGTCCGCCTTCATCTCCTGAGTAGGACAATAATACACTTCTAGAATATTTTTGCTTTGTGAGTCCCTTATATAATGGTGCTTTATATCAAAGTGGTTTACTCTTGAATTATTTTTCTTAGATTGCATCAGTTTTATGGTTGCTTGATTATCTTCCCAAAACTTCGCTGGTAAATCCTGTTTTAGGTCTAAATCCTTCATTAAATCCAATAACCATGTCAAATCTTGGGCTGACTATGCTATGAAAACATACTCAGCCTCAGAGGATGACAATGCAACACAGTTCTGTTTGCGGGATTTCCATGATAGACAGTTTTCTCCAAGAAAAACAAGATGACCTGAGGTAGACTTCCTGTCTCTTTGGTCTTGAGCCCAGTCTGCGTCAGAATACACATTTAGTACAGGGAGCTCTTTTGATGAAATTTGCAGTTTTTTAACTCTTCGGTTGTCTTGAGATACCATATAACCTTTTTCACAGCATTCCAATCTCTTTGTTGTGGACTTTCACATCTTCTGCTTAGTAAGTGGGTGGCTGCTGTAATATCAGGTCTTGTGATTGAAGATATATATAGCAAAGATCCAATGGCTTGTTGATATTTATTGTTATTAGGTAACAAATCATCTCCTTTATGCTGGTAGTAATTTGTTTCCATTGGAATATATGTTGGTTTTGCATCTTGTAGACCAAATTTCTCTATTAATTGTTGAATTTTGCTTTGTTGACTAAGAAAGATATTTCCTCTTTTATCTTTGGTGACTTCTATACCTAAGTAAATTTTGATCTCTCCAAGATCAGTGATCTCATAGTTATTCTTTAAAGCTCTTATTACCTGCTGTATTTGTGACTGATGTTGAACACTTATTAATATATCATCTACAGAAATGATCAGATAAATTATGCTTTTATCTTCATGTTTGATAAATAAACAGGAATCTGCTTTGCTTTGTATGAAGCCCTGAGATGCCAAGGTATTTGCTATTAACTGATTCCATGTCTTTGCAGCCTGCTTTAAGCCATATAGGGATTTGTTCAATTTGCACACTTTATTTTCATGATTTCTTTCTACAAAAACTTGAGGCTGATGCATGTAAATTTCTTCTTGTAGTTTTCCATGCAAGAATGCAGATTTGACATCTACATGTTGGATGAACATTTTTTTATATGGAGCTGCTGTAAACAAAGCTTTAATTGTTGTATGCTTGACTACAGGTGAAAAAGTTTCATCATAGTCTGAGCCATACTTTTGACTATAGCTTTTGGCTACTGCTTCACCCCAGAATGATTTGGGTAGTTTAGCATTTATTAATAGAGCTCTCGACATTTCTACCAGAGATCTATTTTTTCGCTCTGCCACTCTATTTTGAGGAGGTGAATAAGGGACTGTCTCTGATGAGCAATTCCTTCGTGATTAAGATATACTTCAATTTCTTGATTGCAGTACTCTTTACCATTAACTGTATGTATTGACTGAACTTTTGTTTTAAATTTATTCTGTGTGGACGTTACAAACTCTAAGTTTTTCTGCCACTTCATCTTGTCATTAAGTAAACCATACTGTATCTGGA
The DNA here is from genome assembly GCA_039090855.1 of Macrothele yani. Classification (NCBI taxonomy): domain Eukaryota; kingdom Metazoa; phylum Arthropoda; class Arachnida; order Araneae; family Macrothelidae; genus Macrothele; species Macrothele yani. Next base: position 101,874,056 of record CM076996.1, on the reverse strand, counting down.
ATAATCATCAATAAAGGTGATAAAATACATCTTTTCCCCTAGGCTGGGGCATTCTATGGGATCACACACAAGTCTGTGTGTACCAATTGCAGTGGCTTCTTTGCCCTAAAAATAGCCTTTCTTGGATATGGAGCTTCAGTTAATTTTACCTTGATGCATGTTGTGCATGTGAGATCATGTTTACAGTGATTTAAATTTATGTCTTTAGCTAGGCTTTCCCTTTCCATTTGTCTAATTGCTTCTAGGCTTCTATGCACCAATCTTAGATGCCACTTAAAAATGCAATTTTTATGTTCGCCACATTTGTTTTGCATTTGGGAAACATGACGTCATTTTGACTACTTCTGGAACAGTTATTAATTTAAATAGACTATCTGTTGCCACTGCATTTGCAATATTGTTATTTTCTTTCTGTATGGTACATATATTATCTTTAAATACAACAATACATCCCTTATTATTAACTGTTTTCACAGACAATAAGTTTCCTTTTAACTTCGGAACATATAATACATCTTGCAATCATATTCTATTTTCAGTTCCATTAAGACACTTTACTTTTAAAGTTCCTTCACCTATACCAGCAGATTGAAGCTGATCTCCATTAGCTATAGTTACACTGGTACCCCTCTCCTTTTTTAACTCAGAGAAAAAAAATTATATTTTCTGACATGTGACTTGTTGTACCAGAATCAACAAACCACTCAAGACTGTTCACCAGTGTGAGTTTGAAAGGATTGTGATTTAAGAACACATTCATTTCTTTCCTCATTTATTTCACACTTTTTCTCTATGCTACCAGTCTCGTCAAACTGGTTTTGTTTGGTTAGAAAATTTTTGCAAGAGGTGTGAGTACAAATATTACTTCTACTAGTTCCTTTTGATTTAGCTGTGCGAGTGTGTGCTGCATTCCTTTCATCTGTTTTATTTTTGTTTCTTAGATGCCAGCCAGCACTCGTCTTTGACATGACTTTTCTTATGACAATCAGTACAAAATTTATTTATACTAGAGTTTGATGTATTCTTCTTGAAATAACTTCCCTTTAAAGCCATAGATTGTGAGGAAGAAGAGGATTTTTGCATCTCCTTTCTTCTCTCACACTCATCAATCAGCTTACCCTGAACATAGTTAAGTGACAACTCTATTTCATTTTTACTCTCCAAAGTTGTAATTAGAGTAGAATAGGAAATTGGTAAGCTGCACATGAGTAGAACTGCCAAATGACTTTCTTTAATGGGCTCACCTACACTTTGTTAGCCTTTCTGCCAATTCCAGAACATCTTTTATGTGACTTTGCATTGAGGTTCCCTCAACATATTTAACTGAGTATAATTTCCTTAATAAAAACAATTTATTTGATAAATTAGCACACTCATGTGTACTACGTAATTTATCCCAGGTGTCTTTAATAATTCATGTTCTGCATGTATTTTCATGCAGAACATGAATTATTTGGGACTCTGAGATATTTAGACAAATAGTTGCACGAACAATTCTGTCATTCTTTATCCAAGATTCACCAGGTACTTCTGGCTTAGGATCAAAAACAACAAGGGACAAGTTTTCTCTTATCAAGTACAATTCCATTCTAAATTTCCAAGTGGAATAATTCTTGTCATTTAGCTTTTCAAACTGCATGCTTTGAATATTTACAGCCATTTTTTCTTTTAGAAGACAAAAAAAATTAAGAGTGGATTTTAAGTACCTTGTACTCATATACACTGTTTCTCACGTTATAATTAACCATATATCAACAGGTCAATCCTCCATTGCATCCCGTCAACATTTCAAACCATTCATGATAAAAATTATAAGTTGTAATGAAACATCTATTGAAAACAGAATCTTAAAGCATAACTTACGTTTTATATCGGATGCATATTGCTGACTGATATGATAGTCTGGTGAACTCATAATCCTGTTTAGGTTGTTATTTAATTGTCTGTCATAATGCAAAGTCTTTTTGAATTTTGTAGCTTTTCAAACGTGAAGTCAACAAGGTCATTTTGAAGTCAAACATGAAGAAATTGAAGATAGTGACAAAGAAATTAAACTTCGAATGAACAAAGGAAGTTTTTTTAAAACATTCTAAAAAGGACAAAGCGGGATAAGCCCGAACAGGTGCAGATGCACTGGATGACATACCTTGATAATGCCTGAAGTTTATACAGTCGAAACCGGTCGGGAAAGGAACGTATATGTCATTGATGTCAACTCCCGCCATTGTTCCCCTTTTGCATTTTAGGATCTATCATACTTCGACTTGCTTCATGACAGGTTCTTTTATTGTGTTTTTAAACTATTTTTTAAGATATTTCAATAGTCAACCTACATAAGTTTAAAGCATAAGTACACTATAAGCCTACTTCACGTGATTTTATTGATTTTAACGTACTTCGATAATTTCTACTATCGGGCTTGTCCCGCTTTGTCCTTTATAGAATGTTTTAAAAAAACTTCCTTTGTTCATTCGAAGTTAAATTTTTTTGTCACTATCTTCAATTTCTTCATGTTTGACTTCAAAATGACCTTGTTGACTTCACGTTTGAAAAGCTACAAAATTCAAAAAGACTTTGCATTACGACAGACAATGAAATAACAGCCTAAACAGGATTATGAGTTCGCCAGACTATCAGTCAGCAATATGTATCCGATATAAAACGTAAGTTATGCTTTAAGATTCTGTTTTCAATAGATGTTTTATTACAACTTATAATTTTTATCATGAATGGTTTGAAATTTTGACGGGATGCAATGGAGGATTGACCCGTTGATATATGGTTAATTATAACGTGAGAAACAGTGTATATGAGTACAAGGTACTTAAAATCCACTCTTAATCATTTAGACCACGTATTGCATATATGTCATATCAACATATACTGTTCAAGACAAAAAAAAAAACAGCTGTTTTTTTTTTTTTTTTGTAGAATACTAGTATCTCAGCACGTAGTTATGTACAGTGATCAAAATGGTGACCGATAATGACGATTATAAAAAAGACATTAGGCTATAGCTATTCCGTTAGGAATGAACTTTGAATTTTTCTTTTCGCCAGAATAGAACTAATCACGATTGCAAGTTCAGTCTCGTAATCTTATGTTGCCTCTCATAATCTATATTGTATTCATGTTGTTTAGATATCTGGTGACTTGATTCAAATAAATAGAATAGCACTAAAAAGAACAAAACATACCTTTAGAGTAAAGATGACTTCTTTAATGAACATAAATAAGATGCTTGAAGGTATGAATTGAAGATTATATAATTAATAACTGAAGGTAATTAGAAGAAGAATAATATTATATTTGCACTTTTAAGGTATTAAACCCCTGCAAAGTGCGCATAGTTTACGTGCAATTCATAAATGAAATACTATTAAAAAGCACCAATCACTCACCCTAAAGATCATGGTAATTTCCATCAACAACACACTTCCAGCACGTCAATTATCGTAATGTTGTTGGCCTTCAAAGGTTTACAGACATCTTGCTTACTATTCCTTCTTCCGGGGATGAAACATCATATTTTTTTTTTTTTTTAAGCCATATGAGATGTAACTATAAGCTTGTCGATTCCATAAAAACCACACAAGCATACTACTCATTCATACAATTCAATTAAAAACTATGTACATATTTACACAACCTTACATTCCTAGGTGGTTAAACCTTTGTCAACTGTGAGTAACAAACTGCTCCTTCTGTTTCAAAACCCCTGCCACTCCCAATGCAAGTGTCACACTCATTCAGCCCCTCACACACAATCCTCTAGCGCTTTCAACAGACTACTGTCGTCATCAGGAGGCAGGTGTGTCTCACCCGCCCACCACAGCTCAAGTGAGCAGAGCAATCGAGGCACGGGCCCCAGTCGCAATCTCTGAATCATCGTGTCTCTGGCGCCATCTATTGTCATTGCTGCTCTTTTTCTTTTTTTCTTTCTAAGCTGTTATTCAATTTTTATTAGGGCCTTCCATTGTTCGTTTAAGTTGCTAGGCTCATTAATGTTGCATAATCAGATCAAGATTATTAATGTTGCAAAAAACAGATCAAGATTATGCAACATTAATGAGCCTAGCAACTTAAACGAACAATGGAAGGCCCTAATAAAAATTGAACAACAGCTTAGAAAGAAAAAAGAAAAAAGAGCAGCAATGACAATAGATGGCGCCAGAGACACAATGATTCAGAGATTGCGACTGGGGCCCGTGCCTCGATGGCTCTGCTCACTTGAGCTGTGGTGGGCGGGTGAGACACCTGCCTCCTGATGACGACAGTAGTCTGTTGAAAGCACTAGAGGATTGTGTGTGAGGGGCTGAATGAGTGTGACACTTGCATTGGGAGTGGAAGGGGTTTTGAAACAGAAGGAGCAGTTTGTTACTTACAGTTGACAAAGGATTAACCACCTAGAAATGTAAGGTTGTGTAAATATGTACATAGTTTTTAATTGAATTGTATGAATGAGTAGTATGCTTGTGTGGTTTTTATGGAATTGACAAGCTTATAGTTACATCTCATATGGCTTAAAAAAATAAAAATAAATAAATACGATGTTTCATCCCCGGAAGAAGGAATAGTAAGCAAGATGTCTGTAAACCTTTGAAGGCCAACAACATTACGATAATTGATGTGCTGGAAGTGTGTTGTCGATGGAAACTACCATGATCTTTAGGGTGAGTGATTGGTGCTTTTTAATAGTATTTTATAGAAGAAGAATAGTTCACTTTGTGAACAAAAGGTGCATTCCACAAACCATTTGGTTCTCTGGGTGAGAAGTGCACTTATGACCTTCACTTTTAGTCATTTAAAAGAATCGCCAAGAAACAGTTTCTTCTTGAAGAAGGAAGGGAATACTTCAGACCAGGAACATAACCTCTGTAAATATGAGTTCCATTGTCTGCTGGGAAGAAACAGAATAAACACAAACACTTCCAGTGACATGCATAATCATACAACTTTTCAGGACAGGAACCTCATTCACTTCTATGTAGCTTCTTTTGTGGAGAGAGTTGCTGATTTTTTTTTTTATCTGTCTGAGCACAAGAGAGAGCTAGTTGCATCGGAGTGCCCTCTCTTGACTTATAAAATAAATAATGTTTACATTTGAGTTTTACTTTCCTTTTGGACGTCTGTCAGAGCATAAATGGTGGTCTTACGCTAACACAAATTATGTAGTTATTTGCAAGGTACAAAAGCATGCAGAATGTGGGATCATATAAAAGCATGTAAGCAACAAAGCAAGAGCAGTGAATGCAGAAGCCCATTATTTGATGATGCAATCCTGACAGCTAATGTTCAAGTAGATTCAGCAGAAACTATCTCCCAGCCAGCACCAGACAATATGCCAAAAAGAATAAGAACACAACATAACATTAATGAATATATTTATATGACAAACCCTTCTGAAAAAGATGAATTGGATAAGTTGGTAGCTAAGTTTTTCAATGGTTGTAACCTGCCATTCGCTGCTGTAGAAAATGAGCATTTTAAAAATCTTATATCAGAGCTTAGGCCTGGATGCAATCCACCAACTAGAAAAGCTCTTGCAGGTAATATTTTAGATGCAGTTCATGTAGAACTTCAAAAAGATATGGTAACCAAACTGAAGGGAAGAACATCAACATTATTGGTAGATGGATATAGTAATGTCCACAATGAACCAATTATAGTTGCCTACTTGCATGTAGAAGGTAAAACATATTTCATGGAAGCTATTTACACAGGTTCTTAACCCAAGACTGCTAACTATTTAACTGATGAAAGTAAAAGAATTCAAAAAACTGTAAAGGAGAAATACAATTGCTCTGTGAAAACAGTTGTTTCAGACAATGAAAAGAAAACAGAGAAAATGCAACAACAGCTTGAGAACTGTTAAGACTTGGATCTGACAACATATGGATGCTCAGCACATTATCTGAACTTACTTGGACATGATATCACACCTAATAGTATTATCTCTTGTTTATTATATTTGCACTTTTAAGGTATTAACCTCTTGCAAAGTGCGCATAGTTTACGTGCAATTCATAAATGAAAAAACCATTAGAAAGTACCAATCACTCACCCTAAAGATCATGGTAACCTCCAATGTCAACACACTTCCAACACGTCAATCATCGTGATGTAACTGGGCTTCCAAGGTTTACAGACATCTTGCTTACGCTTCTTACTTCCGGGTGTGAAACATCGTATTTTTTTTTTCTTTAGCCTTATGAGATGTTACTATGAAGCTTGTCAATTCCATAAAAAATCACACATACTACTCATTCATACAATTCAAGTAAAAACTATGTACATAACCTTACATTCATAGGTGGTTAAACCTTAATCAACTGTAATTATCAAACTGCTCCTTCTGTTTCACAACCCCTGCCACTCCCACTGCAAGTGTCACACTCATTCAGCCCCTCACATCCAATCCTCTAGTACTTTCAACAGGCCTCTGTCGTCTTCAGGAGGCAGGTGTGTCTCACCCGCCCACCACAGCTCAAGTGAGCAGAGCCATCGAGGCACGGTCCCCAGTCGCTATCTCTGAATCATTGTGTCTCTGGCGCCATCTATTGTCCCTGCTGCTCTTTTTTCCCTCGCTCTTTCTATGCTGCTGTTCAATTTTTATTAGGGCTTTCCATTGTTCATTTGAGTTACTTGGCTCATTAATGTTGCATAATCTTGATCTGTTTTTTCAATTAACACTGTTTCTGCAATTCTTAACTGCCTTTCGTTTTTACAGCTCTTAATAATTTTAATATCTTCAAACCTTGGACATTGTTGATTTTCCATACAGTATTGGGTCAATGCTGTCTTAGCTTCTTTTTATTCCAATTATTAATATGCTGGTTCAATCTATACTTTAATTTATTTTTGGTGCTGCCTATATATGACACAGGTGGTTGCTGGTTTATTGGGATTTCATAAATTCCTGCTCTATCTAATTGGCTAATTTTTTCATTTTTAATCACTAAATTTTTTACAGTAAGTAGCTGATTTCCTACCTGTATGTCATACTTGCCACAAACTTTATTAATTTCTGCTGAAACATTTTCTATATATGGTATTGCTCCTACATATTTTACAAGTTTTTTTATCTGTCTTGACCTTATTGTAACCTTGAGTTACTTCATAAATCCATTTTTTTAATACCTGTTTAGGGTATCCAAAATCATATGCAATTTTTTCAATATATTCAATTTCTTCTTTTCTATACTGTTCAATTGACGAGTGTGTTAAACTTCTTTTAATTAGTGTTTTAACACTATTTCTTTTATGTGTTAATGGATGCGATGACTGAAATGGTATAAGTACTGGGATATATGAAGATTTTCTATGCACTCTGAATTGCATATTCTCCTTTGTTTTAACAATCAAAACATCCAAAAATGCCAAAGTATTGTCATGTTCTTGTTCTACTGTCAGTTCAATAGATGGATAAATTTCACTATACTTTTTTGTCAAGTCCTCAAGTTCATCATTTTTTAGCCTGGACAACAGAAAAATGTCATCAACATATCTGCAGTATATCAGTGGTGGATCCTCGAGTTTACTTATTATTTTTTCCTCAATGTCACTCATTATAATTTCAGCAAATAAAGTTGACAGTGGTGAGTGACCCCATAGGTCCACCATGATTTTGTTTGTACATCTTGTTGTTAAACTTAAAAATGTTATTTTCATATATGTACAATAAAATTTCTCTTAACTCCTCTATTTGTATTGCATTCATTGTCTGTAGCACATATAATTTTTCAATAATTATTTCTATTGCCTGAGGTACTGGTGTGCTAGGAAAAAGAGCTCTCACATCCATACTAGCCATATGATATTCACTTAAATCTTGTTTAATTACTTTAATTTTCTCAATAAATTCGTATGTATTCTTCACAGTGAACCTTGTCCTCATGAACAAAGGTGCCAAAAATTTGTAGATATTTTTTTCCAGTTTTATTAGTGGGGAATAAACTGGAAAAAAATGTTGAAAGTACTAGAGGATTGGATGTGAGGGGCTGAATGAGTGTGACACTTGCAGTGGGAGTGGCAGGGGTTGTGAAACAGAAGGAGCAGTTTGATAATTACAGTTGACTAAGGTTTAACCACCTATGAATGTAAGGTTATGTACATAGTTTTTACTTGAATTGTATGAATGAGTAGTATGTGTGATTTTTTATGGAATTGACGAGCTTCATAGTAACATCTCATAAGGCTAAAGAAAAAAAAAAAATACGATGTTTCACACCCGGAAGTAAGAAGCGTAAGCAAGATGTCTGTAAACCTTGGAAGCCCAGTTACATCACGATGATTGACGTGTTGGAAGTGTGTTGACATTGGAGGTTACCATGATCTTTAGGGTGAGTGATTGGTACTTTCTAATGGTTTTTTCATTTATGAATTGCACGTAAACTATGCGCACTTTGCAAGAGGTTAATACCTTAAAAGTGCAAATATAATAATTGAGAATTACACACAAAATTCTGAGCTGGGAAAGTTGAGGTGAGGGGTTTGCAGTCGCTATCATAATCTGGGATTATGCTCTATAGAAATCAATTTCACAACTTCGAGATGAGAGATATTACAGCGTTTAAGAAAGCTCAAATTAAATTAGTAAAGTCAGTAAATCAAGAAGAATTTTTGGTGACGTGCCGTGACCTAGAAATAACACCAAAGTATTTAAAAATACGGAATTGCCCAGTCACTGTTAAGGATAATAGAATAATCCAGGAGTGCCAAAAAAAGTGATTAAGAGCTGAAATTGTCAATAAAAGGAAATTGATTTTTAACTTGAATATGAAATGTTTACATTTAATCGATTTGATATGTTATAAAAAGTATAGAAATTTTGACGGTAATTGGAAAGATGAGATTTTGGATGTAACCTTCAGGGAAATTTTTGACATCGTGGAATACGAAAAGAAATGCTCAAGAGCAGTCATAATAGAAAAAAGTTGCACGTGATGATTAACAGACAACGTGTACAAGAACAACGGGAGAATATGTATGAGGTATATCAGAATAACTCCAACTTGACCTTGAGCTTCACGCAAAGAGATGTTTTGCAGAGAGGGAAAAAATTTGCGTTTCCACGGAGCCTGCCGAGGACGGAGGAATTAATACCCAACTTAGAAGAAATGGCACGCAGTGTACCAGCAGAAGAACGTGAACATTTTCGAAGTAAACTGTATGGAATTGTTTTGAAAGAATTTAATGAAAAAAGTAATAAAAAGAAATATCATTTAGATAAAATTCAATATGAGAAAGAACAACTGATTAAATTAAGAGATGACCCAACAATTAAATTATGTGAAGCTGATAAAACAGGGCAAATTGTAATATTAAACACAACTGAATATGATCTAAAAATGAATAGAGCTATAGAAGAACTGAATTGCAGTATTCTAGCAAAAGACCCAACCGAATCTCAAGTAAGGTACTTAGCTAGAATAAGAAATCACAGCACCTTGCCTGATGAAATAAAGAAAGCATACCCACCAATGGGTACAGGAATACCAAAAATGTTTGCAAAAATAAAAACTCATAAGCCTGATACACATATGAGAGTGATTGTATCAAAAAGGAATTCCCCACTAATAAAACTGGAAAAAAATATCTACAAATTTTTGGCACCTTTGTTCATGAGGACAAGGTTCACTGTGAAGAATACATACGAATTTATTGAGAAAATTAAAGTAATTAAACAAGATTTAAGTGAATATCATATGGCTAGTATGGATGTGAGAGCTCTTTTTCCTAGCACACCAGTACCTCAGGCAATAGAAATAATTATTGAAAAATTATATGTGCTACAGACAATGAATGCAATACAAATAGAGGAGTTAAGAGAAATTTTATTGTACATATACGAAAATAACATTTTTAAGTTTAACAACAAGATGTACAAACAAAATCATGGTGGACCTATGGGGTCACTCACCACTGTCAACTTTATTTGCTGAAATTATAATGAGTGACATTGAGGAAAAAATAATAAGTAAACTCGAGGATCTACCACTGATATACTGCAGATATGTTGATGACATTTTTCTGTTGTCCAGGCTAAAAAATGATGAACTTGAGGACTTGACAAAAAAGTATAGTGAAATTTATCCATCTATTGAACTGACAGTAGAATAAGAACATGACAATACTTTGGCATTTTTGGATGTTTTGATTGTTAAAACAAAGGAGAATATGCAATTCAGAGTGCATAGAAAATCTTCATATATCCCAGTACTTATACCATTTCAGTCATCGCATCCATTAACACATAAAAGAAATAGTGTTAAAACACTAATTAAAAGAAGTTTAACACACTCGTCAATTGAACAGTATAGAAAAGAAGAAATTGAATATATTGAAAAAATTGCATATGATTTTGGATACCCTAAACAGGTATTAAAAAAATGGATTTATGAAGTAACTCAAGGTTACAATAAGGTCAAGACAGATAAAAAACTTGTAAAATATGTAGGAGCAATACCATATATAGAAAATGTTTCAGCAGAAATTAATAAAGTTTGTGGCAAGTATGACATACAGGTAGGAAATCAGCTACTTACTGTAAAAAATTTAGTGATTAAAAATGAAAAAATTAGCCAATTAGATAGAGCAGGAATTTATGAAATCCCAATAAACCAGCAACCACCTGTGTCATATATAGGCAGCACCAAGAATAAATTAAAGTATAGATTGAACCAGCATATTAATAATTGGAATAAAAAAGAAGCTAAGACAGCATTGACCCAATACTGTATGGAAAATCAACAATGTCCAAGGTTTGAAGATATTAAAATTATTAAGAGCTGTAAAAACGAAAGGCAGTTAAGAATTGCAGAAACAGTGTTAATTGAAAAAAACAGATCAAGATTATGCAACATTAATGAGCCAAGTAACTTAAATGAACAATGGGAAGCCCTAATAAAAATTGAACAGCAGCATAGAAAGAAAGAGGGAAAAAAGAGCAGCAGGGACAATAGATGGCGCCAGAGACACAATGATTCAGAGATAGCGACTGGGGACCGTGCCTCGATGGCTCTGCTCACTTGAGCTGTGGTGGGCGGGTGAGACACACCTGCCTCCTGAAGACGACAGAGGCCTGTTGAAAGTACTAGAGGATTGGATGTGAGGGGCTGAATGAGTGTGACACTTGCAGTGGGAGTGGCAGGGGTTGTGAAACAGAAGGAGCAGTTTGATAATTACAGTTGACTAAGGTTTAACCACCTATGAATGTAAGGTTATGTACATAGTTTTTACTTGAATTGTATGAATGAGTAGTATGTGTGATTTTTTATGGAATTGACAAGCTTGATAGTAACATCTCATAAGGCTAAAGAAAGAAAAAAAAACGATGTTTCACACCCGGAAGTAAGAAGCGTAAGCAAGATGTCTGTAAACCTTGGAAGCCCAGTTACATCACGATGATTGACGTGTTGGAAGTGTGTTGACATTGGAGGTTACCATGATTTTTAGGGTGAGTGATTGATACTTTCTAATGGTTTTTTCATTATCTCTTGTGTTGTAAAAGTTCAAAAATACTTCTTAAATCACCACTGCCCAGGTGCATGGTTAAGGGAATGTGCTGATACTGTGAAACCACAACTACCATGTGACACCAGGTGGAACAGTCAATTGACTTGCATGGAAACTTTCCTAAGGAATTATGGTGCATACTTAACTATTGCAAATGAACATTCAGAAGAGATGGATAGTACAGTTGTTAACATTATTAGAGACTTTAATCTATGCAGCCAAGCAAGGGATCTTGTTAAGCAATTAAAGCCTGTGGCCAGTGCATTAGATTGTTTACAAAGTGACAAGGCAAGCATGGCCGATGCATGCCATATATGGCTTGGCTGGATAGAAGCAAAGGAACTGGGCCCATACATGCAAACAGTTTGTACTGGGTTTGATAAAGCCATCTTGCCACAACACACGTTTGCATATCTTATGCACCCTAAGTACAAAGGACAAAGACTAAGCTATGAACAAAAGGATATTGCAAGAAAATGGATAGCATCACAAAACAGTGGTCTACTGGCCATTGTAATTGCATTTGAAACTGAGAGTGACCCATTTCCACAAACTCATTTCACAGAGTGTTACAAATAATCTAAATCCTGTGACCTGGTGGAAAGGAGTAAGCAAAGTAAGTGCTATCCCAAAACAATTAGTTGACTGTGTAACAGCATTCTTGGATTCCCCTTCAAGCTCTGCAGGAATTGAAAGAATTTTTTTTTCCATTTTCATTTATTCAGTCCAAGTTGAGAAACAGATTAGGACATGAAACTGCAAACAAACTTCTATTTTGTTATACAATGTTGTACTGCAACAATGTATAAGTAAACTAATTTGTTTTCAATGAAATGTAGTCACCAAAAGCCATGAAAAGAAATAAAATAAAAGATTAAAATCATATTGAAATCATTTAATTTCAATATCTTGGTACAATCAAATGGATAATTACATCTCAAAGTAAAAATATTTAATTAAAAAATATCTTAACATTTTATTTTTACAACGTAGTACTAATTACTCTGTGAGTGTAATATATTTCTCATTAGAGAGTTGCAATTTTTTTATGAATAACGAGTTTCTTCCATTTCTTCTGGACGTTTTTTTCTGCGTTTTTTTCTGTTTTTTTTTTCCTCTTTAAAAGAAACTTGCCAACCCTGTGTTTGACATATGTTAGATTCACATTTCTTTTCTCAGTTGGAATAAAGCAATGATACATATGTATGTACATAACACTTAGATGTTTTCTGAGATTCAGAGGTTAGCTCCTCAAAGACCAAGTGTCAAATTATAGTTACGGATAGTGTTAGGTTTTACTCACTGTTGATGTATGAGCATCTCCATTTAGAGTGATCTTAACACTCAATTCGAGCTTCACTGACATCCATCACATGTCTCAACTAGACCTTTGGTACTTCATACTCATTATCTATTTCTCTTGCAGGCATTCCCGTATCTGGTCATCCTATGATTTCCTTGGCCTTCCTCTACCTTTCTTTCCTGCTACTTGAGCTGAATAAATTCTCTTAGTCAGCACCTCATCACTCATTCTTTCAACATGGGCAAACCACCTCAAAATATTAGTCTCTACCCTACTAACAACATATTGTTCTATATTATACATCTGCAACACATCTTTGTTCCTCTAATGATCAGAACATTGTTGTGCCCACAAATCCCCCTTGAATGTAATGCTTCTCTCTAACACACTGAGTACTGTGTCTTCTGTAGTACCCAGGGTTTGCTACCTTATATCCAGGACAACATACTGTATAACTCACTTTTGCTCTCCTCTAACAGGACTGTGTCATCAGCACACAGCATCTTGCCTACGTGGGAATTACCGAGATGCATACGAGGGTTGATCAGAAAAAAAGTTTGCACGTTCGAGTAGGAGAAAGGAAAACTCTCCAACCAAAAAGTGTCTGTGCAATGTGATAAAGGATATGAAGCACTATTTCTTGGCGAAATTACCATGACAATTCAGACATTTGTTGGACCTCATGACCAGCTTGTCCATTCCGTAACGAAAAAAATCATGTCCCTGCTGATGTAGCCAGTTTGTTGCAGCTGTTTTCACGTCATCATCACACATGAAGCAAGTGCCAGACAGGTGTTGTTTCAAGGCAGGAAAGAGATGAAAGTCGTTTGGAGCCAAGTCCGAGCTGTAGGCCGGGTGCTTCCACACCTCCCACCAGAATTTGTGGAGTGAGTGCTGTGTGGTGTTGGCAGTATACGTTCTTATGTTATTGTGAAGGAGAATGACACCATTGCTCAGCTGACCTAGTCATTTTTGTTGGATGCTTTCATGCAATTTCTTCAGTGTGGAACAATACCGATCAGCGTTGATGGTATATCCATGCTCTAAGAAGTCCACCAAAAGCACACCCGAGGAATCCCAGAAAACAGATGCCATGATTTTTCCAGCAGATGGTGTGACTTTAAACTTCCTCCTCAGTGATGAAACAGCTTGTTTCCATTGCATGGAAGCTCTGTTGTTGGTGTGAGCAAAGTGGTGAAGCCACATCTCCTCCCAAGTCGCAATACGGTCAAGAAAGCTCTGTCCATCTTCAACGTAATGCTGCAGCAGCGTTAAACATGCCATCATTCATGCTGCTTTGTGATTGACAGATAATGAACGTGGCACCCATCTGGCACAAGCCTTGGAGTACTGCAGAACATCCACCACAAGATGTTGAACAATGCCTTAGCTTAATACCAGCTTGGAAGCAGTATGACACAAAGTTACCCTTTGGTCATCTTGAATCATTTTGTCCACACATGCAGTGTTGATATCTGTGATCAACGAACTTGGGCGCCCATTCTTTGTGCGATGTCAGTTCCCCACATCATCCCTGCCGGATTGAAATGAACAGCACCATTTTGCCCTGTGTTATTGAGACAATACGTCACCATAAACTTCGATAAGTTGCTGGTGCAATTCTGCTGTGGGCACAATCTTGGCCCATACAAATCTTATCACTGCTCTCACTTTGACCCGAGACAATGCTTCCAACTGCGTCGCCTCTTCAAAATGTCACTGTGCATCTCACGCTGGGCACAAAAGTTCACAGAGGTATCTGGAGCACTAGTACCTGCTCTTAAACATACGTGCCATCTATGCCACTCGTACAACATCCCGCATTTACTTTATAGCATGTGTAACCTTTTTTTATGATTGACCTATCTACTAGTACTGTCTTTCAAAATCATGTATGCAGGTATCCATAAATATATTGAACAGCCAGGGTAACATTACACAACCTTGTTTGACTCCTGAACCAACAGATGGCCATTTCAATAAAACACCATTTCACACATATGTACAAGGTTTGGACAAAATAATGTGATGCATTATCATCATGAAAAATGACACTGTTGGGAAACAACATTTGGACCGTAGAATGCATGTGATCATCTAGAATATCGAAGTACTTGAAGTACTAGCTGGCAGTTACTCGACCATGTAAGGTAATGAGGGGGGACAGCTGAACACCAAGATATGGCTGCCCAAATCATCACAGATCCACCCCCATGTTTGACAGTTGGAACCAGATATTTTGTTTTGTACACTTCCTTGGGGGGGGGGGGGTCTCCATGCTGTTGGGGATAATGTAAATAAGGATTCATCAGACCATTTGACAAGTTTCTAGTCTTCAACTGTCCAGGTTTTATGCTTGTGACACCATCTTTTTTGTATAGTAGCATTGGTTTCTGTGATTAAAGGTTTAGCAATTGCAGCTCTTCCATGGATGTTGGCTTTGTGAAGTTACCTGTGGACTGTTTTTGCGGAAATAGGGTCTTTCACGTGGATATTGAGTTCTGCTGTCATTCTGTGTTGTTTGGACAAAATACTTATCAGTGTTCGACGATCTCTCTTATTCAATCTCAGTTTTCGGCCACTGTTCTTCACTGATGAAATCTTTCCATGCTTTGTGTATGCAGTCATAACTGAAGAGATTGTTGCTGTGAAAACACCAAACAATTTGGCTGTTACAGTTACAGATGCTCTTGCAAAAGTCTGACATCACTCATTCCACCAACCACTTGTATGAACCGCTGCTGAACACAAGGTGTACTACACCTGCATACAGCCTAGAGAATATACACTATATTGACAAAAGTCACCGGATAGCTAGAAGAGAAACACAACATAGCATTAATTGACATACATTAGTACAGTGTCGGTCCACCTTTGGCGTTAATGCAGGCACTGACCCTTCGAGATATGCTTTCGACAAGGTTTTGGAACACAGCGATAGGTACATAATGCTGCTGCTAACTGTTGCTTAGTATTAGGCCTTGGTTCCAAACTTCTTATGCGGTGCTCTAATTCATCCCATAGGTGCTCTATGGGATTAAGATCAGGGCTCTGTGCTGGCCAGTCCATACACGATACAGAATTATCTTCAAACCACGCCATGACAGTCCGTGCTTTATGGCTCGGTGCATTATCCTGCTGGTACCAACAAGGCTCGGTTCCATAATATTGCCCCAGAGTTGATAGGGCATAATTGTCCAGAATATGAAGGTAAACGTGCTGCTTAACAGGTTTGTCCCCGATAACCAATGGGCTGGAATCATACCATGAAAAACACCCCCACACGAGTACACTGTCAGCTCCAAACTTGACCGTAAGAACAGAACACTGGTAAATAGCATTCCCCTGGCTGCCGCCATACCCACACATGGCTATCAGACTGATGAATCATTTATCTGGATTCATCAGTCCATAGGACTTGCAGACCTGTTTGTAATCCAGGTGTAGCCCGGAATTCCGGGTTTTTGTCACATTCCACACCCGTAAATCTGGGTTTTTAAGTTTTAGAAGAATTTGAGATTCTTCGGACATTTCATTTCTAAAAATGCTACGAAATCATAACTAAAGTTCAAGTTCCAATTTCTTTGAGAATTACAGTGTTTGATTAAAAATACTGCATGTCCGTGCGGATGGTGAATGTAAACAATTTGTGACACCTCGAGTGTTTCTTTTGTTATCAAACAAGCTCTCAAGATAACAGCCTGCTGAAAGGAAGGCTTTTTTTTTCATTATTTTGAAAGTTGCATCTACATCAAATAATTTTATTATATTAGATTCGGTTAATCCAATGAGCTACTCTTAGAAATTGAATGGAATCCACTGTAGGCTTCAAGTAAAACTGATCCACATAGACGGCTCAGCTAACATATAATATCAGGAACACCGAGTATCGCTCGGTTAAAAAGGGGATGAGTGCACAAAAAAATTTATATTTTGATATGTTTTTTTCTAAGTATTGTAATGCTAAGTCTAAACCATCAAGGTTAATAATGATAGACGAATTAGAGACAAAATAATTTAGAATAAACATCAAAACAAAAACGAATGATAATTTTTTATTTGTGTTAGAGTACAAATTTTTTTTAAAACACATGATGTTGGCGCACAGTCACGCCATCTGCCTCATTACGTCACGTGTTGTGTGTGGATCCCATTAAAGTTGTATGACGTCACACTCTCGATGATTCAGCTGCGATTCGCTGTTTATTTATTCGCCGCATTTGATCGAGGTTTTATATAATATCATATAATATCAGGAACACCGAGCATTTTCTTCCGATATAGATTCATTGAGGGTTATAATAACGTCGAACATTATTTCCATGCTCCACGCCTTAGCTGCTCGGAATGGTCTTTTTGTAGGCTGATCGTCTTCCAATGGAAGGTCATATGTTTCAAGACTGAAATGTGATCGGAAACCATCGGCTCCTGAATGTCCAAGCTGTTCCATATTTACTTCTTCCGTTTGTTCTTGTTCCAACAGTGCTGTATTCTTCTTATTCTTATTAAAGTTGAAACATCCACGTTTTGTAGGGGGTCGACCAGCCATATTTTTCTATATTGTTTTACCATCCACGTGACACTCTGTTAATAGTAATTAATAAAAATGAACTAATCATATTTTAGCACAGCGGATACACTCATCCTCAACTATTCAAAAATGTAACAAAAAAAAATTGCTGTATTAACAGTTAACCTTTTGAAGGGAAAAACACACAAAATCAGCGTTCTGCTGCTTATACTGTACTACGCATCAACTCCAAGCAGCTGGCACAACTCACTTTTTGTTCTAGAAGAAAATAGAAGTAATGCGTAATACGCAAATAACGCGTAACGTAATGAGGCAGATGGTCATGAGAGTGTGACATCACAAAACTTTAATAGGATCCACACCCAATGTGTGACGTAATGAGACAGATGGCATGACCATGCACCAACATCTCAATCGTGAGAGTGTGACGTCATAAGATTTCTAAGCATGGGAAAACTTTAATAGGATGACGCCATGACACTAAAAACGTGGTAACTCGGGGTGTTTATTTAAGCCACTAAATGAATTTTTCCAAAGTCGAGATCAAGCTAAAACAATTTCTTGTACCAAAAAACGGTAGGTTAACCACTTTCATCAAAATCCTTAGAGCCGTTTTCAAAATGAAATTTACATAGATACAAGAATTGCTCCTTTATTAGTATGGGAATATGAAGTGCAAAATTTGATTTCGAAGATGCAATGCCTGAAGAATTTTGCACAGTGAAAGAAAATTTGGTACAAGAAAAGGTGCGAAAATAACTGCACAAGCAGTAGAGCCTATTTGTTGTGTAGCTAGTTTATATGTGCGTAATATACTGTATATAAATATTTGTAATATGCATTATATGTATATTAGCAATGAGTTGAGGGTTTCAGGGTTTCTGGTGTCACCTCACAATCACCCCTAGACCCGTTTCCATTGATCTACGGTCCACGATAAATGATCTTTACACCATGCTAAACGACGACTAGCATTCCGAGTGTAGATGAAACGCTTATGAGCAGCTGCACGACCATGGTAACCCATGGAATGAAGTTTTCTGTAAATAGTACATGTACATACCGAGGTTCCAGCATTTTTACTCACGTGTACACTGAGGTCTTGTGCAGTAACTCTGTTGATTACCTGTAACGACTCTCCTGAGGTTATGACGTCCTCTATCACTGATTTTCTTTGGTCTGCTGGTACATTTTGGTGCTTCAGGCATGCCATGTGTCTTCCACTTATTCAGTACATCCATAACACTTGACTTAGGCATGTCTAAATGCCTCTCCGTTTCTCTTATGGACAACCCACAAATACACTGGTATGCAAAAATTAAGGACGAAGAGAAGAAATCAGCATAACAGCGGAACAAGCAGGCAGAACGGACCGAAAGACCACTCAGGAGATAGACTAGGGTCCGGTACGGTAGGGCATGCACATATATGCAGCATGACGGGGGGGTCGGAAGGGTATAAAGCACACGGGCGGTGTATGCTCAGCAATTCGGTGAAAGCTATTGCACTGTGTACATCGGTTTGAACGACGTTGAGTTGCTGCCACCATGTGATTTGACCAACAGGCAATCCAGTAGATGACATCTGGATGACTTTACCCGAGGTCGCGTCATTGAGAAGTTGGAAGAAGGTCGAAGTGTGACTAGTGTGTCTCCGAGGAGTTCGGGATTGCTCACAGCATCGTTTCACGAGCTTGGAGAGCATTTCAAACAACAGGAACAGCTGTCCAAGAGTTTAGTAGTGGTTGTCCACGAGCAACCATGGCGGCGGACGACCGGTATATTGTCTTACAGGCAAGAAGAGACAGTGGGGAAAATCGCAAGGCCCATGCAACAGACAACTGGACATCCGGTATCGCGTTTTGCCGTGGCCAGGAGGCTGCGCAAAGGTGGTCTATTTGCACGACTACTAGTACGGTGTGTGCCATTAACGCCTGCTCATCGGAGACGGCGGTTTCTGTGGTGGCAGGAACACAAGAACTGGACACATCAGCAATGGGGTTGAGTTCTCTTTACGGATGAGAGCCGATTTAGTCTGACAAGCGATTCTGGATGTATACACATCTGGAGAGAGCAGGGAACACGCAATCACACCTCCAACATCATCGAAAGTGACCGGTTTGGAGGTGGCGGAGTTCTTGTTTGGGGCAGTATCATGCTTGGTAGCCGTACTGACCTCCACATCTTCCAAGGAGGTTCAGTCAGTGGTGTCCGCTATTGCACCAAGGTTCACCTGCCTCACATGCGTCTGTTTAGAGGTGCTGTGGGTCCTGAGTTCCTCTTCATGGAAGACAATGCTACACCTCACCGTACAGTGGCTGTCGCAGAGCTGTTGGAGAGTGAAGATATTCAATGCATGGATTGGCCCGCAAGGTTCGCGGACCTAAATCCAATCGAACACGTGTGGGACCTTCTCGGGAGATGCTTGGCAGCACGTCACTAGCCGTCAGCAACGATTCCGCAGCTGTTATTGGTGCTACAAGAGGAATGGGCCGCAATGCCTCAACAGCTCCTTGACAACCTCATCCTCAGCATGGACAGACGTTGTAAATCCTGCAACGCACTCAGGGGTGATCATATCCCCTACTAAAGACTGGATTTTTCTTGGCAGCCGCCTGTCACATGGACGTTTCTGTCTTCTGTCCAGTTGTGTTCGAAGCTACCTTTTCAATAAAGTGCCTTTGTATCCTTTGGATTCTTTGTTTGGACAGTTTTGCTGACTTGTCCTATATTCTTACATCTTGGGGATCTTATGGTATGATTTGAGTTGATGTGGAGCACTTCTGCACGACGTTACATTCAACAAACCGTCTCGTCCTTAATTTTTGCATGCCAGTGTATAACACCCAACAATCTTTCCTTTTTCAAAGTCAGTTCTCTCCAGCCGCAACATTTTCACTCAACCTCACAGTACGATATGATTGCGGTCAGCTGCAGGCTTGTTTTTATACCACTTGCAGCTGTACCATGCTTCTTCACAACGCAGCGGATCCGTTCATTTGCTTTTGAAGGGGTGTCCGATAACTTTTGTCAATATAGTGTATATGAAGAAAAGATATATACAAAAGATAATCACAACTTTTTTTTTCATTGTAGCCTACACGAATAATATTAAACCCCTATGATCCCGGTGTTTACATTATTTAGATTTCAGATCATATGTAGAGGATTTTAGGAAGAGAGTCTTTGACCGCAGGTCTTAAACAACCCTTAGGAATAGGAAGCTAGGAGATTTGGGTTAGAGTGCCGGATAGGAAAGTGACATGGAAGCAAGGTAGAAAGGAGGAGGAAGACGCCCTTATTTATTACCGGGGGTGCCAGTACCCGGGGTCCGACGGCTTATTGTTCTCATCTGATGCACGGCGGATATTTAGTGTGCCAGGCGTTCGTACCTGCCTGTGATCGAACCTGAAATTCCCCGGTGGCAGTCACGAAGCTTGACCACTAGGCCATCTGCCGCCCGTTTACAGTATTTTGTTCAACCCATTTATATATATATATATAATCTACTACTAGATGAAGTTAGTTGTGTAAAAACATTAGTTATATGCTAAGAAGTTCTTAACATAACTAGCGTGAATCACAACCTTCAAAGATGTCGAAAAAGCCGCCCCGGTGGTGCAGTTGTCCAAGTGATGGCTACTGATCTTTCGTCCAAAAGGGGTCTGGGTTCAAATCCTGGTGAGGCATGGATGTTGTGTTTGTCTTACGGCACTGGCTCTCTCCCTTCCCTGGAACCAGTGGCCCTAAATTTGGGACGGACGACTGCTTATATCCCATTGAGTTGCTCACGGTGGTCGTTAAACCTCCAGTCAAAAAAGAAATAAAAAAAATACAATCAACTTACTAGTTGGCTGAGGCCTTTTGCCACATCGTGTGGCATTCTCAAAACCACATTACTTTCTGTGTCTTTTTATCCTTGACTTACTAAAAACTGTTTTTTTGTGCATATCGTCAAATAAATGATCTTCTGCATGTCTCTTTTTGTAATTTGTGCTGCCATCTTGAGATCATCTTTATTACTTATTCTCACTTGCTATTTTTTTTTGTTGCTGTTGTTGTTTGGTTCATGTAAGTTTATTATTATTATTATTATTTTATATTTTATTTATTTTATTTTATATTTTTTAAATTTGTTTATTTTAATTAACTATTGTACGTTGTTTTTTTCCATTCATGGATTAACATCTTCCATGGAGCAGCCAGACTGATTGGATCGGTATTGTTGCATATTCAACTGTTAAATACTTCAGTGGGTATAAATGTGGAAAATTGAATAGATCAACAAGAAGGAGAGTTATATTCTTGCGAGATTATTTGTTTAATTAATAACTAGTGTGTTTATACCCAACTACCTTCATAATGTAGTGTACATATCTTTTACCACAAGCAAACATAATAAATAACAAAATTAAGTATCAGTACGAACAGGTTAGGACTGGATACTACTAATCAGCCCGCGCTATCTGATTCAGATTGGCCCACACACACACGCACACATATATTATTAATTATGTTAATATAGACACCGCCACTCCTGACTGCGCATATGTGGGCAAAAAAAAGTATCCAAAACCTGCAAGAAAAGTAAATAAATTCAAATTTAGAACGTCAGACCCATGTGATTATCATCTGCGTGACCAACTCTAAATCTGCCGTTCTTGCATCGATTACCCTCTCCACATATCTCGACTACCGATGCATACCATAATTTCAAGAAACATACTATACTCCCTTCTTAAAAAAAAGGCTGGTTAATTGGTATTTTCTTGCTATAAAATAAAATTGCAAAAATGTCACAAAACAGTTTAAACTCCTAAATATAACATTTTGTCTCACCGGTTCAATAGTTTTTCTATGTATGGCGATTAAAACGTGGCCCACAGATAAATAATTTCGATGGACACAAAAGTATACATTTTCCTGATTTCTCGATGTGGAATTCTGGTAGTGCTATATTTTTTTTATCTTTTTAAGTAAAATTTCTTAAGTAAGACTGTTTATTTAGACACCATTAATATTTTTCTTTCTTTTTAGGGGAATACTCTGCTTTTATTCATTTGAATAGATTTCAAATTATATAATATGTTATTTTCACATCAAATAATAATTAAACACTTTTATGAACTATATAGTTCTGATCCGAGAGACATAGAGAGTTTTGTATACACAGTTTAATTGGTGAAATTTATAAATTTTAAGTAGTTAAACTGTGGGACAAAAACTTGTAAATCAATAAGAAAAATCTAACTAAAGCACATGCCTCATGAATGGAATATCTGATGATGATAATACCTCATGATGTTATCTGATTTACCATCCTTGTCATATTTACACCAAAAAACGGATTGTCATCTTCAAAATTTGTAAAGCACATACCTGTTTATGCAAGTCGATTCCGAGATATTTCCAAGTTTTTTTTTTTTGTTTGTTTGTTTGTTTTCTGCTGTTACTCCCACTGTCTTGAGTTTGGGTGTCATAAATATTTAGACAGTCACTTCAGACGGATGAGAGGCATACTAATTAGTAAATGAAACAGTTACCGAATTCAATGAAAAGAAGTTATAGTAAAAATATTTTACAGTATTAATGTTTGTTCTAAATCAAAACAAATCATAGTCATATGGCAGACTATGTAAACAAAATAAAGTTTAACAAAACATATAATTGCAAAGTAAAACGATCTGTAAAGTGTTCCTATCTATATTAATAATTATTTAGTTTTATTTTGTTAAGCCCCAGAAGATCAGTTCTGCAATATCAGATGAAACTTTTTTTACAGAAACAAAAGCTTTGACAATGTTTTACTTGATTTAGCAAGCAGTTAATGAGTTTATCTGAATTCAATATACACTATGTTGACAAAAGTCACCGGATACCCCTTCAAAATCAAATGAACGGATCCGCTGCGTTGTTAAGATGGGTGGAACAGCAGCAAACGGTATAAAAACAAGCCTGCAGCTGACCGCGATCATATCACACTTTGAAGTTGAGCGAGCGGGTGGTCGTAGTGTGCAATGGGTTTGCCTCCTCAGGGCGCTCCATGGTAACAATGGCACACACAACAGCAACTAGGGCCTCTGTGAATCTTGGAGAAGTGCTTCTAGTTCCGTGTGACATTGGCAAAATGACCCCAACTCACTGGGTTTTGTGCCAAAATCCTTAGGTTGTATGACCAACTGGAACCCTCAGCTGTAGCCTAATCCCACACACTGATGTACTTACCTGATTTAAAAGACAAAACAAAATATTAAGAATGACTGAAGTGTGGGATATGGTGGACCTACCACACTTGAGAAGGACGGTCGACCATGGAATCGACCTGGACTTTCTAAACGGCGTATGAGAAGGAGATCTCGGCTAAGTGAATGTAGGATTGGTGTATGGAATACTAGAGATATAAATGGCAAGATGAGTGAGGTGATTGAGGAGATGAATAAGTATAGACTGGATGTGCTGTGTGTAAGTGAAACCAAAAGAAGGAAATTGGGGTAGAAGAAGTGAATGGCACGGTGAGTGTGTGGTCTGGAGTATTGGCTAATGTGAGAGGATAGGTCAGTGTAGGTGTGATTTTAAGTGAAAAGATGAAGAACAACTTGATTCACTATAGTTCCGTAAGTGAGAGAATTCTCTGGTTTCGTTTGAAAGTGAAACTTCAGAGAATCGTAATTGTTGTAGTGTATGCCCCTTGTGACTCGGAACCTTCTGATAAGAAGGAAGATTTCTGGAATGAGCTAAAAGCTGTTTTGAGCCAGTTTGGTGCTAAAGAAAAAGTTATAATAGCAGGGGATTTCAATGCTAGAGCAGGTGTGCAGAATTCAATTTCTGACAATGTTCTGGGTAAGTTTAATGATCCTTGTGTGAATGATGATGGTGAAAGATTAATTGAACTCTGCATTGAGAATGGTTTGTGTGTATCTAATACATTTTTCAACCACAAGTATATCCACACATATACTTGGGAAAATCGTACTCTTGGTAAAAAAGTGTGATAGATTTTGTTGTCTACGACCAACGTCAGAAACACTTAGTTGTTGACACCCGTGTGATGAGAGATGCGGATGTTGGTTCTGATCATTACTTGGTAGTGTCACGAGTGAAACTTAATGTTGGTTGGAGGAAAAGGAATAGGAAGAGACCCAGGACAGAAAGAATAAAGGTTGATAGGCTCCTTGAAGATCATCAGCGTTATTCTGACTTACTCAGAGAATGACTGAAGGAGCTGAAGTCTGGTGAGAGGGATGTAGAAAAGAAGTGGGAATGTTTTAAGAACTGTGTTGTCACTGCTGCTAAAAATGTCTGTGGCACCACAATAGTGGGTAGAGGTGATGTTTGGTGGAATAGTGAGATTGAAGAGGCAGTAAAGAGAAAGAAGGAAGCCTATTTGGGGATGTTGCAAGGTAGAGTCTCTGTGGATGAATATTGCTGTAAGAAGCGTGAAGCTGCTGAGCTGGTTCGCCAGAGTAAGGCAAAAGATAGGAAGGAGAAGGTGGAAAGGCATGAACTGGCTTTTTGGAAAGATAGGAAGTCCTTCTGGAAGTACATGAGACTCAGGAAATATAGGGGAAACAAAGTTATGAGTTGTGTGAAGAATGAGATCGGGGGAATAATATGGGAACACTATGAGTTAAGTGAAAGATGGGGTGAATACTTCTGTGAGTTATTAGATCAGGAAAGCAAAAAATGATTCTGAGGCAGATGCAGATGATGTCACAACGAGGGATGGAAGCACAGGAGGGATCTCAAGAGAAGAAGTGTGTAAAGCTCTAAAATCTCTTCAGAATGGTAAGGCTCTGGGAGTTGATGGCATAACTGCTGAGATGTTGAAATAGGGTGGTGACTCTGTAATTGACTGGTTAACGAAAATTTACCAGTTGTGCTGGGAGTTAGGAATGGTCCCTCAGGATTGGAAGGATGCTATTATTGTTCCCTTGTATAAGGGAAAAGGCGATCAGACTGACTGCAAGAACTATCATGGTATTAGCCTACTGAGTGTGCCAGGGAAAGTGTTTGGTAAGGTCGTTATTGAAAAAATAAGGGGTCTTACATCAGAGAAAGTGTGAGATGTTCAGAGTGGCTTTATGCCTGGTAAAGGCTGCACTAACCAAATTGTTGCATTACACATAATGATTGAAAAGTATCTGGCTGTTGGTAAGAAAGTTTTTGCTGCCTTCATAGATTTAGAGAAAGCTTATGACCGAGTAAATAGGACACTTTTGTGGAAGGTATTGAATGAATATGGTGTTACTGGGAATCTACTTAATAGTGTAAAAGCCATGTATGTTGGTAGTAGAGCTTGTGTACGAGTGAATTGTATTTTATCAAAATGGTTTTCTATTGGTGCAGGAGTTAGACAAGGTTGTGTAATGTCACTGTGGCTGTTTAATATATTTATGGACGCATGCATGCATGATGCCGAAATAGATAATAGTGGTTTATGTCTTTGGTGATATCCGTGTGTGCAGATTGCTGTATGCTGATGACACTGTCCTGTTGGCAGAGAGCAAAAGTGATTTGCAGAGTATGTTGTCTCGGATGCACGAAGTTTGCATGAAATTTAAACTGAGTACAAATAAGGGAAAAACCAAAGTTATGGTGTTTGAGAGAGGAATTGGTAGCATTGAATGTAATGTAAGTATAAATGACACTGTGATTGACCAGGTGAGTAAGTTTGTGTATTTAGGAAGCATGTTTGACTGAGAGAACAAATTGGATGGGGAAATTAGCAGGCGAGTGAATTCTTCGTTGGAAGTCATAGCTGCTCTGGGACGTTTTCACAGGAATGATGGGTTCTCTTGAGAGTCCCGTGTGGCAGTGTATGAAACTGTAATTGTTCCTACTATGATGTATGTCAGTGAAACCTGGGCACTGCAGAAGAAACATAGGAGTTGTTTGTGTGCTGGAGAAATGCATTACTTATGTGGGGTTTGGGGCAAGACACGGTCTGATTGTGTGAGGAATGAAGATGTGTTGCAGTTGTGTGATGTAAAGCAAAATGTTGTTAGCAAGGTGGAGACCAATATGCTTCGGTGATTTGACCATGTTGAAAGAATGAGTGATGAGATGCTTACTAAGAAAATCTTTTTAGCCCAAGTGGCAGGAAGGAAAGGCAGAGGAAGGCCAAGGAAGACATGGGTAAATCAGATTCAGGAATGTCTGCATGAGAAAAAGATTATGAGTATGAAGTATAAAAGATCTTTTGTATGGCATGCAATGGATATCAGTGAAGCCCGAGTTGTATGTCAAGATCGCTGTAAAAGGAGAAGTTTGATACGACAACAGTAAGTAAAAATATGTGGTAGTTTGTATTTCTTTTAGAAGCTAACCTCTGAATCTCAGAGAATAGCTTAGTGATATGTATGTAGGTTGAGTGAGAATGTCGCGGAGGGAAATAATTGACTTTGAGAAAGGAAAGATTGTTGGGTGTTATATTTGTGGGTTGTCCATAAGAGAAACCGAGAGGCATTTAAACGTACCCAAGTCAACTGTTTTAGATGTACTGAATAAGTGTAAGAAACATAGCATGCCTGAAGCAGCAAAACGTACCGGCAGACCAAAGAAAATCAGTGATAGAGGACGTCGAAACATCAGGAGAGTCGTTACAGGTAATCAACAGAGTACTGCACAAGACCTCAGTCTACAGGTGAGTAAAAATGCTGGAACCTCGGTATGTACATGTACCATTCACAGAGAACTTCATTCCATGGGTTACCATGGTCGTGCGGCTGTTTCTAAGCCTTTGATCTCCACTCGGAATGCTACTCGTCATTTAGCATGGTGTAAATCAATGGACCGTAGATCAATGGAAACTGGTCCTATGGACTGATGAATCCAGATACATGATCCATCTGTCTGATGGCCTTGTGTGGGTATGGCGGCAGCCGTGGGAACGTTATTTACCACAGTGCACTGTTCCTACGGTCAAGTTTGAAGCTGGCAGTGTACTTGTGTGGGGGTATTTTTCGTGGTATGGTCCCGGTCCGTTGGTTATCGTGCACAAGCCTGTTAACCAGTACGTCTACCTCAATATTCTGGTCTACCAACTCTGTGGCAATACTATGGAGCCGAGCCTTGTTGGTACCAGCAGGATAATGCACCAAGCCATAAAGGAAGGACGGTTACGGCGTGGTTTGATAATCCCGTATCATGTGTGGACAGGCCAGCACAGAGAGCTTTGCATAGAGCACCTATGGGATGAATTAGAGCGCCGCATAAAAAGTTTGGAACCAAGACCTACTACTAAGCAACAGTGAGCGCAGCATTATGTACTAAATGGAAGCGCATACCTATTGCTGTATTCCAAAACCCTATCGAAAGCCTGTCTTGAAGGGTTTGTGAATGCATTAAGGCCAAAGGTGGACCGACACCGTACTAATGTATGTCAATAAATGCTAGTTGTGTTTCTCTTCTAGGTGTCCGGTGACTTTTGTGAATGTAGTGTATACCAGCCCAACGAACTTGTTCACATATTTTTTCTCTTATTGCATTACTGATAAGAACAATGATTTTGTTTGTCTTTGATAGAAGGAATACAAAATTGCCGAAACCAGCCTTTGTTGTACCTTTTCGCACAATGTCATCTACATGCATTTTTTAACGTGGGATCATACTTGCTACTCAAGAGTAAAATTTCTAAAAAGTCTCAATGATCTAATTCAGGATTTTTCAAAGGCACTTTCATGGGCTTCTCTATAGCTGAAACCTTGCTTACCAATTAATTTTACAATTTCAATTATCCTATCCAAAATATACCGCCTTTGTTGTACTTGTTCACCTCTAATTTTTTTTTCTGCGAAAAAAACAATCTGTATTTTGACCTCCCGATCTCTTCATATGAGCTTCAACGCAGTGTAAATGTACTATTGATAGCTCATGCTCCTTAATACGAGTGTAATTTTTTTGTACTGCAGTCACTCATTTCTTTAACGAATGCATTTACATCTTTAGCTTCTGAATATGATAAGCACACTGTGCAGTAAAAAGACTTATTTTGCATATATTATAAGTCATCCACTGTCTCTTTGTGCCATCTTTTTTTATGAAATGTCAACCTTGGTCTCCAAGAAAACGATCCCGTAAGGGGTTGAATCAGATGCGCATTAAAAAAAGCTGATTAACTCATTCGAGCACGACCTCGAAAATAAGGTATCCTTGTCGAGGATTTTTTCGCTAGTACTTCGCGTGCAGATAATTTGAGATCTGGTTAAAGACCTTAGATCTCTCGAAAACAAAGTACTTGGCAAAGATGGAATTTCATTCAGCATGCTTGAAATAATTTTGGTTGTCAGTGATTTTGGTTTGCTTTACCAAATAAGTCTTTGCCAAATTCAACGGAGTAAGATTTGTCACCTCTTCAGCTTTCTTTTTAATTTATGCGCAGGATGATTCAGCCTGCTCTAGGGCTTCAGGTGCTGTTTCTGTTTGCCCAACTGAAACAGTTAAGCTTCCCGTGCCCGACTCACTCTGTAGACATGAAAGCAATTCCATTGGTTTTGTGTTAGTTAACAGGAAGTCACTTACTTTTTTGACAACATTCCTTGAAAGCTATCGCACATTAATCAGAGTCATCTGATTAATGTGCGATAGCTTGCATAGCTGATTTTTATTCTACACCAAACAATTCGGGTTACTAGTATAGTTATACTATTTTCTAGCATGAGTTTCTTTTTCCTCTGTTTCTCCGGGCCAAATTTTTTCATTTGTGGTTTTCCATTTCTTAAAATTAACACAATGAGATATTTTAACTGACGATGTCAATTTGGATTGCACATTCATTGTGAAAAATAACGCATTTCTAAATTAAAAAAATTACATTCAAAGCTAGCTTAAATTTAGGGTTCATAAAATTTTTTCCCCATGTAAAACAAGCAGCTGAATGCAATGAGATGACTGTGTCAGTTCTGTATGCCATTGCCACCAGTTCACGCCTAACACCTCTGAGTCTTCTGATTGAAAACTAAATCCTCTGCACATGGCACTTTGAG
This sequence comes from Macrothele yani, assembly GCA_039090855.1. NCBI lineage: Eukaryota > Metazoa > Arthropoda > Arachnida > Araneae > Macrothelidae > Macrothele > Macrothele yani. The sequence goes on along the minus strand of CM076996.1, from coordinate 101,844,722 downwards.
CTTTAACCTATGTATGAATCACGAAATCACGCGTGCCAGGTCTTTACATAAAGTCTTTTGCCTGTCAGGTGCCGGTAGTAGACACCACATCATTAGATGGGTACTGCTGGTTTATAGAAAAGGAGGAATGTGAGGTAGATGGTTAGTCATAACAGCATTCCACTACAGACATTACAGAGTGTATGAGAATGAATGAGCCAGAGGTGAAACTCCATTTTGAGCATTAGCAACCCAGCGATGGAATGTGGTGGTGGAAGAATATCTCACATTCACAGTAACATAAATCTTTAGTTGGCATAAAATAATTTCAAGAGATGTCAGCCTCCTTCTCACACTTACAAATTTTTGAGAAAACGTATTGCTTACCAAATTTAAATAACACGATTTCGTAAAAAAAAAAAAGCTCCAGCAGCGGCCCACTGTGCGTGTGTGTGACTAGCCAATCCAACCCTGAGTACGAATATTGTTGAGGTTCCAGCTACTTCTATGTGATGTTGTCCAAGATTCCAACTCACTAGGTTTTGTTCTAGAACCTTTAGGTAGAATGACCAACTGGAACCATTGGCTGTGGGCTGATCCCCTACACTGATTAAGTGGCAGGGGTTTTGAAACAGATGGAGCATTTTGTTACTCACAGTTGACAAAGAGGTTTAACCACCTAGGAATGTAATGTTGTGTAAATATGTACATAGTTTTTTAATTGAATTGTATGAATGAGTAGTATGCTTGTGTGGTTTTTATGGAATTGACGAGCTTATAGTTACATCTCATATGGCTAAAAAAAAATACGATGTTTCATCCCCGGAAGAAGGAATCGTAAGCAAGATGTCTGTAAACCTTTGAAGGCCAACAACATTACGATAATTGACGTGCTGGAAGTGTGTTGTGGATGGAAATTACCATGATCTTTAGGATAAGTGATTGGTGTTTTTTGAATAGTATATCATTTATGAATTGCACGTAAACTATGCGCACTTTGCAGGGGTTTAATACCTTAAAAGTGCAAATATAATAACAGATCATTATGGTGAACTGATGCACTTCTTAATAGTTGTGAATATTTCACAATCTGCTGGCTATTCTCAAACTCTGGGAATTCATGAGAATAGCATCACATCATAGTGAATTACTGCATTTCTTAACAGATCATGGATTTAAAATAGTGTGACTAGGTTTCATTGTTGGATTTGTCCAATGCAAATGCTGCAAAATTTACATGGAGCCCATGGTTTGTCTTTATTTCCATGTTGTTTTTTCTGTTTTTGCTTGCTTTTTATGTCTTTGTGTTCTCACAACAGATTTCCCACAAGTGTAACAAGATATATCTGGGCTGTTTGTTCATAAACTGTGCTTGTCATGATGATTAATATGATGAAAGTTGCCACACACGTAAAACTGTTAACACTAACTAAATATTGTCGTACGCACACATTTTGTTACAAGTATAACCTGTTTATGCCTAATGGTGACTTAAATGTGAAGGGTGTTTTTTTACTATTTCTCTAGTTCTTTATGTTTTTTTTTTTTTTATGTTATCTCTGATTTAGAGCCACTGGTTCCAGGAAAAGGAGAGAGCCAGTGCTGTAAGACAAACACACCATTCATGCCTAACCCTGCTTTCAAATACGAACTCATAATTTGATGAATGATTAGCAGCCAGCGGGTGTATTTCTCGTTTTTTTAGAATTTGTCTATTCTCATATCACTCATTAGCTGTGACATCAAAAAGATGGTATGGTAAGCCTAATGCAGCCCTTTGATGAATCCTAGATCATGAACACAAACTTTCATCTCAACTTTTTGGAGAAATTGGTGGAGATGCATTAGCAGAATCATATGTATGCATAAGTCAATAGTTGTATAACTATTATCACTACTGTTACACATGTTATAAAGTATCTTCAAGTCAAGTGCTCTATGCTTCATTAATTTTGCTATTATATATATTTTCAAGAATATAAAATATAAAACATTTCAATATTTATTAATTGTCCTGAGAATGTTGCACTTACCCAATATTGTTGATTGATTTATTCTTCAGGTACAAATTGCAGACGTCCTAGTTGACAAGTTCACAAAGAGTTGGTTCGTTGAACTAAAAGCATTCACTGGTTTATTTGAAAATATGCAACCACAGTCCAGATTATGAAAAAATGAAGGTGAAGTTTAAAAGGATTAAAGAAATAAAAAATATTATTTACAGTATGAATAAAATCCTTAGCCCTTATTGATGTCATCTTTGGTTAAAAACCGAACCATAAACGAGTATCCGAAGTTGCATAAAGAGATTACGAGGTTTGCGTAAAATTTTATCGTTAAATAGAAGGCAATTTCAACAAACTAACTCCTCACGAACTTGTCAACTGGGATATCAGCGATTTGTACCCGAAGAATAAATCAACCAACAATAACCTTCCAAATTGTGCTGCAATATTGGGTAAGTGCAACATTCTCAGGACAATTAATAACTGTTGAAATGTTTTATATTTTAACTCCTTGAAAATTTATATAATAGCAAAATTAATGGAGCATAGAGCCCTCGACTTGAAGATACTTTATAACATGTGTAACAGTAGTGATAATAGTTGTACAACTATTGACTTATACACTGAAGAGCAATTGAATTAGAGACAGCTGGCATTATGCAAATGTGGCGCTGTGGGCGGCCCTGTAAACGGAAACGACATCACGTATGCAGCGATCCGACAATATAAGGAGTGATGCGACAGGAATCAGTAAGAGTCTGACTCAGTATGGGTAAGACGAAGGATCTAAGCGCATTTGATCATGGGCAAATTGTCGGGGCCCGACGAATGGGTCACTCCATCTCAGAAGTCGTGCAGGCACTGGGATTTTCACTAGCCACTGTGTCACGGGTGCACCGTGAGTACATCGAATCCGGTAAAACCATCCCTGCAAGGGCCAACTGCCGTGGACAACAGCGTGTGGATGAGCGGGGTCATCGTCGGCTAGCTCGCATTGTAACAGCGGATAGACAGGCCACAGTGCAAGAAATCAGTCCACAATTTAACGGTGGTGCACAAAAACGTGTAAGCAGCCACACCATCCAGAACCATCTCCTCGCTGTGGGGTACAGAAGCCATCGTCCCACGAGGGTACCGCTGCCGACCGTGCATCACAGGGTGCAAAGATTAGCATGGGCGCGGGAACATCGCCACTGTACCCTAGACATGTGGAAAAATGTTGCCTGGACTGATGAGCCGAGATTCACGTTGGTACATGCGGATAGCAGGATACGAGTACGGCGCAAACCACGTGAAGCGATGGATCCTTCTTTCCAGCAGGGTACTCTTCAAGCTGGTGGGGGTGGCATTCTCGTCTGGGGACTGTTTACATGGACTGAAATGGGACCCCTGGTACGTGTGACATCGTTCCTCACAGGTCAATGTTACCGGGATATCCTGGACGACCATTTGCTCCTGTTTGTGCGTCTTCAACATCCCACTGGGGACCTCATCCTGCAACAAGACATGCACCGCGCCATCGCTTCTGAATTGTATCCAAATGGTTGGATAAACACTCCACTGACGTGACCTCGCTTTCTTGGCCAGCTAGGTCACCTGACCTCAATCCCATCGAGAGAAATGTTCGAGGCTCTGACCCCCCTCCATCAAATCTTCGTGAACTGTGGGAGCGTGTTCAAGGGTCATGGATCCGTATGGCTTATCAATGCTTCCGGTGTCTTGTCGAGTCCATGCCGAGACGAATCGCCGCCGTCATCAGGGCGAAAGGTGGTGCTACACGTTACTAGTCAGGTATCTCTAATTCAATTGCTCTTCAGTGTAATATAGCCACGTTAACCGAAGGTTATTTTTCACTAACCAAATCATAGGTATGTTTCACACAGTCTAGGATTAGCAAATGTTGTGTCACATTTATTTAGAGGAGTTCCAATACAGTATGTGCTGTTAAAAACTGTTATCTATAAATATTTTGATTCTACTTCACTGACAACTGCTTGCCCACATAAAATTAATAATAATGATTTGTGAAAAATCTGTACATGATAGGAAAAAAAACCCATATTTTATAGGTTCCACATAGAAGAAGCTATAATAAAACAAAACCTTTTCCCGATAGACAAATCATTGCAGTCTGTGCAAAAAATGTAAATATGTAACATAAAATGAAATAGCTGCCATTTTAGAACACTACAGGTACAATCTACTGAAAATTAGCCAACAAAATGCAGCATTTGCAGTTTAAAATTTCCCTATTAATTCTGCACGGAATTTTGAAAGTCAAGTGAACATTGAGAAGACAGCAAAACTTGGTGAAAACATAACTTGTGGTGGATAAAATGAATGAATCAAATCTACAAGATTTAGCAGTGATGGAAAGTTTGCGCCGAACTGCGCCAATTTCATTATTTTGCGCCAAACTGCTACAACTTACGAACAAATTTAATATTTGCACCCAACTGCGCCAAAACGGCATCCGCAGCGTAAACTCCAGAGCAAAAAAAGTTTTCACGTCAAAAAATGCCGTTTTAAGCAGCAAATCGAATGGGGCTTTTTTAAGGTCTACACATAATTTGGTTAAACGTATAACAACGCTTAATCAACACATACCACCAATCTTAATTTGTTGTTTTTTTGGCATAAGTGACGAATAGATTTCGTGATGTAGGTGGAGCTTATGGAAGAGAAGTTTTGTTGTAATCATGTGGTATGTAGGAGAAACGATGCTGTACGTTATGAAATCCTGATGATTGTTTACAGATGGTTTGGTGGTCTTTCGGAGTGTTGTACAATTGAGATTATTTTTATGCCATTCCCTGCTCTTTGGAATGGCGTAGTTATTTCGTTCCAGGCAAGGTGCTCGGTTACGTAAATACAGCATAAGGTCATTTGTTAGCTATTTCGTTGACGCAGAGGACGACTGAAAATGGCTCTCCCGTGGCAGGATACAATGGTTCTGTTTCTAAAGGATTCATAGGTATTCAGAGATGCCAACTTTTACGTATTTTCCGTAGTTTTTGCGGATTTTCACTACATCTTATGGTTTTACGGAAGTCACCCCCAAAAAAACTACGGAAAAGCCCGTGCAAGATCCTTGCATGCAATTTTCTTGTTTTTTACCATCATTTGGTCGAAAAATGCGCTTTACAGATAGTCCCTATACGCCTTCGATGTCCTAACTTCCCCCGCCAACGGAGCCGTAGATTTGTCACGTGATTCCCTGTACAGTCATTTGAGAGTGCTGTGCACAAAAGCCGAGGGGGAGCTTAGCTCAGCCCCTTTTGCGAACTCTTTACATTGATTACATGTGGCTTTCTGCTTGTGAAAATTTTGGGGCAAACATTTTAATCTATTCCACTCGACTGTCGGGTGACACCCGACATTACGAAATCGGCAAATAGCATGCGCTGCACACCGATGACACCTCTATAGCTCGCAAGACATTTCTTTTTCGTTGAATAGGTCGGGTGTCACTCGCCACGCCGATGACGCCCCATAGCTCGCATGTCGGGGCTCACAAGACATTTCTTTTTCGCCGAATATCTCGCTTGCCGGATTTCACCCTCCATGCTGATGACGTGTCTATAGCTTGCATGTCGGCGCTCGCGAGACATTTCTTTTTCGCTGAATAGGCCGGGTGTCATTCGCCACGCCCATGACGCCTCTATAGCTCATGTGTTGGGGCTTGTGAGACATTTCTTTTTCGTGGAATATCGCGCGTCACCCTCCATGCCAATGAAGCCTCTATAGCTCTCATGACGACGCTTGTGAGACATTTCTTTTTCGCCGAATATCTCGGGTGTCGGGTATCACCTGCCACGCCGATAATGCCTCTATACCTCGTACGTCGGGGCTGGCGAGCCAAAGCTGAACTTTAACTGCTAACTTGTGGCCTCTACCGCAGAAAAAAAAAAAAACAATAAAAAAAAAAAAAAAAACAGTGCTGGGTGAGTATGGGTGAAAAATTGTTCGAGTGGAAAGAGTTAATTTAGATTAAAACGAAATGAAACGTAGCAGTGAAACAGCTGGGTCATTCCATGTCAAGTGATCCAATGACTTTTACCTTACCATTTTATATTGCTTTCATTTTCAGTTTTCTAACAGTAGTATAAGAGAAGGTCCCATATATATATATATATATATATATATATATATATATATATATATATATATATATATATATTTATCTCATCTGGTTTTTGAGTTATGAGGGTCTGAAATTTAAAAAAAAAATGACAATTTCGACCTTTCTGGACTACACAAAAACTTTAAAAGCTCAGCCTAGAATTGAGATATTTTAAAACTAAAAATGCCACTCTCTTCAGAAATTCATGGGCTTTAATACATGTATGATTTGCCACATGATGGACCTATTTGAAATTTTATAATTAAGTTACAAAATTTAAAATTTTAAAAAGTGATTAAAAATAATATGAGTAAAAATTAAAAATTTTTTTTTATTATTTCATGTTTCTAAAAGCTTTGTGCACAATTTGATCTTGGGATCTCAATGGGATCATAGTTTAAAAAATAGCACATTGTTCTTAATGAGTCTAATTGTAATTGTATTGATAACGGGCACTTCTCCCTGCATTGTCTTGATATTAATTTTTATCGCAACAGAATAGGGCATTGGGGAAATTATTCAGAATTCTCACTACCTCATCAGGTTTATTTTGTGAGGAAACTCAAAAAGATTTGTCACACCTTTAAGTATTAAAAAAAATTCTTGTTTGTACTTCATATCATGAACATTATAACAAAATAGATATAAAACAAAATTAGAAAAAAATAACTTAATCATCAAATGGGTCTGAAAACTTGTATTCTTCCATTATTCATACTTATCCAGATGCTTTTCAAGAGCATCTGTTGCACATGACATTTCATTTTTTGTCAAAGTGTAAGTGCGACCAGTTGCAGTTTTTGGTTCGACCCTTGTTAGAACTTGCGCTCGCTCTACTTTAAGTACATCCTGACTAGATGGGTAAACAAATGATGATGCTGGGCCTGGCGGGTGTAAGAAGCTCACAGTTGCTTCTTCACTTTCATAGTCCACCGACAGCACGTAGGTCAACCACCATTTTTTATTGTATTCACATGTTACATATCCAGTTATCTCATCCATATCCAGAGATTTTGTACCTCCTTCAATGTCAAACTTCTGACTCTCATTACTAAAGGAGTACACCTTGGTCACAATTTCTGTTGGACTGGTTGTAGATGGAATAAAACAGTGAAATCCTTGTGTTCCCTTGATCACTTTTACTCTTTCAAAGCGTCGTTTTAGGGACATTTCTTCTTTTCCGTAATCCTCATTTGTTGAAAATAAGAACTGGATAGAAGGGATGTTATCTTGGCACCAATGAAAAAGTTCCAGCAGTGTCATAATTTGGTCTGTGTAGGGTCTCTGTAAACTTGCCTTGGCTGCAAGGCGCTTGACTGTCCCTCCCAAACCATCGCATACTCCTTTTCCATGGGCTGTTGCATAGAAGTGCCACTCTGCATAAATACCAAAATCTTCTGTATGGTGACACAGGTTTGAGAAATTTTTCTTATTTTTGTATTGTGCACTTAATCCATCAGAAAAATACAAGATTTTTTCCAAGGACAGAATAACATTTTCCTTGAGGAATGAGATCAGCTTATTCTGAAAAGTATGAACAACCATAATATTGTGTGTTAAGCATTCGGAAATCACAACAAAGCTTTTGAACTTAATCTCCCCTCTTTGAACATAATATACAGCAAATGGATGAATTGTTACCTGGTTGTTGTTCTAGTGGAATGACTGGGCTTCATCTTGGAGGACAAAAGAGTAGTTCTCTGAAAAGTCCAATGTTATCAAGGCCTGATTCTCCTGAATGTTCGCTTTCAGGTGTGAGTAGTATGCTGCTTGTTGATGTGTAATGAAAGAGGGAATTTTTAACAATACCAGCTGTTCACACGAATTTTCAATAAATTCTTCTGCAGGCTTTGTTAATGTCTCGAATGTTCACCTATCAACCGAAACCCACTGTTTGCAGGTAATGCTTTCTATCATCTCTTCTATATTGTTCATAAGCTGTTCCTTTAAGGTTTCTATTCCTGGACAACTCTTACAGCTACCCAAATGACACTGAGGAGTAGGAACTTGGCACATTATTTTATCAATGCATGTTTTATAGTCATTAAGCTTAGATCCATCGTTCAGAGTTATGTCTTCCAATTTTCCACCAATTATCATCAACTTAACATTCTGGTGGTAGGTACATACACAAACACAAGGAGTACCACTTGCACCCACAAGGATACAATTCTTTGGTCAAAGTTCTGCATATTTTGAAAAGCCAATTTCAACTGTGGGATGCAGAGTTTTAAACAGTTGGTATATTTCTTTAAGGTTTCCTAAAATAAGCCTTTTTTGCAAATGTATGGATGTTTCATCTTCTGTTTTAACAGTCACACAGTCCTTCTTTCCAGGCATTGTTCGGCTTACCTCATCGCTATTATAAAAGGTTTTGACTGTGTGTTGAACTTCAACATCTAACATTTTGCCTATTTTTGGATCTGGTATAGACAAAATTCCTTTTTCCTTAACTAAGGCTTTTGCTTTCCTTGCCATTCGGTCACTTACTGAGAATTCCTTTTTAATTCTTTTACAAGACCAGCTTTTGGGAAGAACAGTCAAAATAAGAAATTTTTCACTTCTCATCTGTGTTTGTCTGAACTTTTCTTTAAGCTGTTTGATTGTCTCCAAATCTGTGTCAAATTCTTCACTAGATATATCTGAGTTTTCTAGGCTTTTGTCTTTGACAAATGCAGCAACAAGACTCTTCTTTTTCATTCTCTGGTTTTCTTTTGCAGTATCGTGGTTCACATATTATCCGTTTCTTTGCAATTAGTGATTCTTCAATACAGGACAAAGACTTGTTCAAATATTCAATTGCCATATTTGATTCTAAAAACGGTACTTCAGCTTCAACATCTGGCTGTCTTGACTCATTATCCTCCTCCTCCATTATTTCTCAGTCTTTCTTCTCCTTTGGCAACTGTTTTCTGCAACTGTCACATATCTTCATGCCACGATTAATCTCTGGCTGCATTTCGCACATCCAATTCTGAACAGGCCTTACATTTTTAATAGTCTTGTGACCGATTTTATTAAAAAGATTACAGCAATATATTAAATTAGACATTTTTTTTCTGTTGCAGCCATAGTTTAGTGAAAATATATTAGTACACCTCAGATTCACAATAAAATTTAGTAAATCTAGTTAACTTGTGTGTTCCCACCAAAATGTCAATAAAACAGCTAGAGCACAAAGACACCAGCAGATCAACACAAGAGCTAAGGAAAGACTGAGTCTCAACTCACCACTGAGCCCTGTACAACAAGCAACAGCTTGTCCATACAAGTCAGAGCCAGTTACTGCTGGTTCAAACAAGATGAAACTGGTTCTATCATGCAGCAGCAAGCTGTCACTCCACTATAGAAATTATTTTTTTAAGAAAACCCTGATAGCTTTTCAGATATTTTTTAATTGAATAACTTTTTAAAGAAATTCCTGAAATAACTGATATTATGGTTTGAAGTCTTGTTTATTTTGTTGTATTTCACTCCAATAAGACCAGTTTATCCTGAACATAGCCCAATAAGGCAGACATGTATGTACAAAATATTTTTTTAAAAATCTGATCCCTTTGAGATCCCAAGATGAAATTTTTCATAAAGCTTTTAGAAATATGATATAATCAATACAATTTTTTTGAAAATTTGTACTCATATTATTTTTTTAATCACTTTTTAAAATTTTAAATTTTGTAACTTAGTTTTAAAATTTAAAATAAGTTCATCATGTGGCATATAATATTAAAGCCCATAAATTTCTGAAGAGAGTGGTATTTTTAGTTTTGAAATATCTCAATTCTGGGCTGAGCTTTTAAGGTTTTTGTGTAGTCCAGAAAAGCCAAAATTGTCATTTTTTTGAAATTTCAAACCCTCATAACTCAAAAATGGGATGAAATAAAAAATAAAAATTTTAGATTTAAACTTAGTTTTGATCATTCAACAAGTGTACAAAATTTTATGAAAATTGGAAGACATGAGGTAAAAATTCATTGAAAATTGGATCACTTGAGATGGAATAAGCCAGCTATGACAACAAAAAGAACAAAGTCAGATAAAACTTATCATCAAGTGTATCGGGATATATTGTATATAGTAAAGAAGGGCCTTTTTATGAAGCATCTAAAGTTTTGCTAAATCACATTTTGTAAGCCATGTGACTATGATTTTAGGCTAGCACATGGCGGCTGTGATGATTGCAGGCGTCATGCGGAGAGCAAGAAGCATAAAGATCATGTCAAGAGGTTTTGACTGGAGATGTGAGTAAAATTAATGTAACCAAAAAACTTCTAACTGCTTATAAAGAATCCTGGAAAAAATATCAAGAGTGGATTAGTGCTGCAACAATGCAGCAAAATAAGTGAAAAAGAGAAAAAGAAATTTAATTTTTACAAGGTGATTTGAAACGGAATGAAGCTGGAATTATGCAGCAGTTGGATTCCTCTCATAAAATGTTAAACAATGCTGAGATGAACATTGAATGTGGCATAAAAAAATTGACATGAGTGCAATAGAAAGTGGACAGGTACTATTAAAAGAAGCAAAACAAAACAAAACATTTCTAACTATCTTAAAAATTAGAAAAAAAATAGAAGTGAGCAATTAAATATTAAGAAAAGCAGCAAAAAATAAAAAAATTAAACATTTTTTGTAAAATAAATGATTAATAATAGAATCCTGCAATGGTTAAAAATTTTTTGATCTATTTGAAAACTAAAATCTTTGTATATGTGTATGTGTATTTCAATGCAAGATGTTTTAAATTTGAGTAGGGTGCATCTAGTTCCAAAACATTTTTTGCTTAAAAGTTTGTTCTATCTACTAATATTTTACCTGCTCCGAAAAGATGTTTTCTAACATCAAAAATGTATTTTATCTGCTCCAAAAATGTATTTCACACCCCAAAAACACACATTTTTCTGCTCCAAAAATGTATTTTACCTGCTCCAAAAATGTATTTTACCTGCTCCAAAAATGTATTTTACCTGCTCCAAAAATGCATTTTGCTGCTCCAAAAATATATTTTACCTGCTCCAAAAACACATTTTGCTGCTCCAAAAAGGATTTTGCAACTTTCCATCACTGGATTTAGCATTGTTAAGGATGTGTTTAATTATTGGAAAACAATGGGGAGGAACCATTTACTTCTTTTCAAAGCAGTGGTGCAGTGATCTAAGCATTGGCTTCTGACCAATTTGTCTGAGGTGGGTCCAGGTTTGGATCCTGGTGAGGCATGAATGCTGTGTTTATCGTACAGCATTGGCTCTCCTCCTTCTGTGGAACTAGTGGCACTAAATTAGGGATGATTGACTGCTTATATAGCCCACTCAGTTGCTCATAGTGGTCTTTAAACCCCCTAACAAAAAAACAAACCAAAAAATATATGTTAACAATGTTTTCTAGCTTTTGTGGAGCAATTTTGCCTTATTTTCTGGCATTTGTTTTCTATCCTTAGATGATTGCTTCCTTTTTGTCTTGGTTTGGTTTGTGACTTTAATTTCTTCTTTTGGTGTTTGTTAACTCATAACTCTTACCTAAAGATCCAGACTTACAAATTTTTCTAGTAGACATTGGCCACCAAGACCAAAATTGTTAGTGGCCATAAAAAAAAAATAAAAAAAAAAAATCAGTGGCCAAACTTTGAAAAAAAATCAAATTGTATATTTCATACTATTATTTTTATAAAATTGCTTAGCATAATGTCAGTATGTTTTATTTTGCTTATTTCAATTATAGTATGCTTAAAAGTTGAAACTGAAGTATTAAAATACATAAATTAATTTTTGTAGTTTGGTCAGTGAGATTTCACGCTGTCCTCCCACCATATAGTCTTTTCGCATCTTCAGGGTCAAAATTATTCATTTTTATTTCGGTTGTTTTGATCCTAATGATTGATGCTTTTCTTTCCTTTCTTTTTTATGCCCTCTGATAACAATAACTTCATCCATCATGCTGAAAGAACTTTCAGCCTAAGGACCCTTGGTGCATGATCATATCAAAGCTTTAACTATATACAATGTGGAAGAAACATTCTTCTCATAATATGTGGCCAATACGTCATGATAATTAACACAGCAATCAGACATCGCTGAGTTGACTGTAATTACTGTTTTGCACGTAATATCAATCACGTCAGGAAACTTGGAAAATTTCATCGCCCTGGAGCGGGAATCGAACCCGCATCTCGATTTTCGGTCCAACATGCTATCCATTATACCATCTAGGACAAGGAAGTTCCAAGTATCTGAGTGTTAAGAGCATCAGAATATTCTCTAACCACATTCTTAAATTGTGCTGCCATCTAGCATTGTTAAGTAAATCTCCAGTTGTTCAGGTATACAATGTGGAAGAAACATTCTTCTCATAATACGTGTCCAATAATACATCATGATAGTTCACACAGCAATCAGACATAGCTGAATTGACTGTAATTACTGTTTCGCATATAATATGAATCACATCAGAAAACTTGAAAATTTCATAGCCCTGGAACTTCCTTGTCCTGGGGGGTATAATGGATAGCATGCTCGACCGGAAATCGAGATGCGGGTTCGATTCCCGCTCCAGGGCGATGAAATTTTCCAAGTTCTCTGATGTGATTCATATTACGTGCGAAACAGTAATTATGGTCAATTCAGCGATGTCTGATTGCTGTGTTAATTGTCATGAAAGCTTTAACTATTTTAGATAAATGGTGTAACTTTGAGAATATTAATACTTTTGAACACCATGCATCAGTTTTTACAAATTTTTCAATTTTGTCACTTCCATTTTCAGGAATTTCCCCCACAAATATCAAGCTTAAATGCAAAAGCTTATGGGACAGGGGATATTTAACAATGCAGGACAGTGGGAACATCGCGCAGGGAGCGATTATGGGAGAAATTTTTGCACCGTCCGACTTCCGGTCTTGGAAATTTTCCTGCTATTTTCACGAGCTGAAATACAAATATTTATGCAGTTAAATATTATTTAACAATAATACTGGGCAGAGCAGTGGTGTAGCCAGAGGGGGTTTTGGGGGTTTCAACCCCCTTCCCCTTGAGGGGAGACTGAGCACGAATTTAAAGCGATGTATATGTGTATACGAGGCTTTCACCAGTGAACCAAACCCATGGACCCCCCAACCTAAGAAAATTCTGGCTACACCACTGGGGCAGAGGCAACATCGTGAGAAAAATGGAACTGCGGTTGCAGAAAAATCTTAACTCCATCGACCTTCCGTTTTCGAAATTTTCGTAAAGATGGAATTCCGTCCTCCGACGAGCATCCCCTGTCACCCCTCCCCCAAATTATGTTTACTTGTGCATTGATCTCGCGAATGACCAAAATAATAACGAAAAATGCGGAATTCCTCGATTTCACAGATGAATCTGATGCCTGAAGATTACGGGGAAATTTTTGCTGCATCTAACCTCCATTTTCACAAATTGTTGCTTACAGTTTCAAGCTTAAATTCAAACATTTATGCAATAAAATCATATTTAACAAGAAAACTGGACGCAAAGGCAACATTGGGAGAAAAAAATTACGATTACAATAATGTTTTTACTCCGTTCAACTACCGTTTTCGAAAGTTTTGAAACACGAAATACCACCTCCAGATGGGGAACCCCCGCAAATTTTCTTCAGTTTTACATTGATCCTGAGAAGGATCTAAGTGATGAAAAAAAAAAAAAGCGGAATTCCGCAAATCCGCTTAAGAATTTCATGTATATGTCTATATCACAAAACAATAACAAAATTAAAAAAAAAAATTAAACAGAAGGAAAATTAGTGGAATCCGTAGTTTCGACAGCGAGGTCCGTAGTCAGACAACTAAATCCGTAGAAACTATGGACATTCCATAGTAGTTCGCAAGTATGGGAATACTATTACAATACAACCTCAAAAATCCGGACTTTGCCAATTCCGGATATTAGAATTTTCCTATGGACTATGCAGGCTTTCAGTTAACATTCATTATTAAAAATAATAAAAAGTAAATGCCTAACTTCTAAGGTTTTCATCGGATTTTGACGAAATTTAACATAAGAGTTTATTTTGACATGTCTTGGTTACTGTAAAATTTGCATTCGGTTATTTAAAAAATTGGAGAATTTTTTTTTCATAAAAATATCTCCCAGTAGGACTTCCCCAACACAGGCAGTTGAGCTGTCCACTGCCGGCAAGAAGCTTTCATCCCCACCACAACCTTGTGTGAACCTCATTCCCCCACGATGACCCACGTTGGCGCATTCTTTGTGATCAAAAACCGACACCCTCACCTTTTTTATAAACTTTTTTTTTCTTTTCTGCTGTTCAAGCAGAAAAGCAGAATGAAAAAGGTGATGGCTGACTTCTGTACAACTCAAATTTTGTGCCATTTCATGCGATTTCCGTACATTTGGAGTACAATTTTTCAAAAACGTGCGAGTTACGTACAAGTTAAAAAAAAATTCTGTACAGGTCGCCAGAATTGGCTATTTAATCAAACATTTTTAGTCACCATGATGAAGTTTATTGCCAGTGGCGACCTGGTGACCGTGAGTCCGGATCTTTACTATTACCAACATTTATGGCCTGCACCTCAAATTTAGTATTCCAAACAGCATTATATCTTTTTTCGTTTTTCCTGTATTTAGTCGGGTGCTATGTTAGTGGATTCAGTAGTTGTGTCTTGTGGCCACAAGTCGTCAACTGTAATCAGTCTAGCATTCAGTATTATATTACTGTGTATGGAACATGTGCTATAAAACCTGTATGACAGCTTGCCCAATCAAAAAAAAAAAAAAAATCAATTTCTTAAACTCTAGGCTGACAAAAGTGTACTTACTGTTCCAGTAGTATGCCAGATTTTGTTTTTCTTTTAATACTTTGTTTTATGTTCAATGAAGACTGAAGTGCAGTGATTTTTTCTATCCTGGATATTTTAATGTTTATAAATTACAGTTATGTGCAAGGTTTTAATTTTTTTTTCTCTCTTTTCTAGATTCCAGTAGTTGCTGTAACTGTGGTGGTATTAATTTATAACCATGTGATACTGTGATGAATTAAGATTGTGATATATTATGGCCTCAATTCGCTATAGGTCATTTCTTTTGGGTATTGTTCTTACCTCAGCTACCTGGGTTGTAATTATATATCTGTATTTCCATGTTGTTCCTGGAAGTTATGACTACAACAGTGTCCCCGACAGATCTGTGAAATGGAAACTGAGGCCAAGGATCAGTAACATGCACAGAATTGCACAAGTGGACAATGCCCAGAGCAATGATATAAAGACAAAGGTGTGGAAAGGAAACTCTGTTCTGGATAAACTGCAGTTTCCACCTCGTGAACTGAATTTAATTAATAGCATTGATGTAAACGATGAGCAGCAAATGGTTAAGAAGCATAACTACTTACATAATTCTGAAAATGTCTTAAATTCTAGTAGCCTGCTCCACCTAGGAATGATACACACACCAAAAGACCAAAAAGTGAAAGATGAAGGCTATAAAAGACATGCTTTTAATCTTCTTATTAGTGATAGACTAGGATATCGTCGATCAGTGCCTTACACAGCTCATTCTCAGTAAGTATTCCTATTCTGTTAATTTTTTCAGTCACGGTGTTGGATTTTTTGCCTATTTGTATGTGTGTGTGACTACAGAATGACAGGTTTTTGTGAATGTATGAGGTTCTGGACAGATTTTAAATTAAATTTTTGTGAATTAATAGAGGTCTGGGCACATTGTCTTAAAAAAAAAAAAAAAATTATGATTACGGGAGAAATCTTCACTCCATCTAACTTCAGACAAAAATGATATCCCCAGACCCCTGTTAAATCCTCTCTTGCACACGGATGCAAGTTTTCTGTCCTTCAAAACTTTTCAAAAACGGAAGTTAGATGGAGTGAAGATTTCTCCTGTAATTGTAATTTTTTTCTCCTCGAGGTGTTCCGTATGTCTGGTATTGTTGCTAAATATAATTTTTATAATTTTATTGCATAAATATTTGTGTTTTGGTTTGAAAATGTAGGCAATAATTTCCCAAAACGGAAGTTAGATGGTGCCAAGTAATCTTATTTATTTTTCTCGTGATGCCCCTTTTGCTGCCTATGATTGTTCCCTTTGCCCCCTATGATATCATTTTATTACATCAATATTTGTTTTAAGATTGCAAATGGAGAAAAGTTTTCTGAAAACCGAAGTTGGACAGAGCAAAGATTTCTCCTGTTATCGTAAAATGGAGGCAAAAAATGTTCAACAGTGGAAGCTAAAGGCAGAAAAGATTTCTTCCGTACAAGCTTTTTTTTTTTTTTTCCCCAGCAGTGTTTTACCTAGACTGTATTATTGTTTAAACATTTAATTACACAAATGTTCGTATTTAAAATCAAAAGTGGAGAAAAATTTTCTGAAAATGGAAGTAGGATGGAGTAAAGATTTCTCCCATAATTATAATTTTGTTTTCTAGCAAAGTTCCCTCAGTCCTGTATTGTTGCTAAATATAGTTTTATTCCATAAATCTTTGGTTTCAGCTTGAAAATGGAGGCTAAATTCTAGGTACAGAGAACAGTGTTTTTAATCCTAGTTATTGCAATTGCTGTAGTACCCAGGCTAAGCGTTATATATATATATATATAATATATCATCATCATCGTCAACCATTATCAATCCACTGCTGGACGAAGGTCTCCCCAAGTTTCCTCCACAACGGTCTGTCTTGTGCCAGTCTCCTCCATGTCACCCCTGCATACTTTCGAATTTCATCCACCCATCTCCCATGTGGTCTTCTTCTGGGTCTTTTCCTGTCCCTTGGAATCCAATCTAAAATTTCGGCTGTCCATCGATGATCTGTCCTTCTGGCAGTATGTCCAGCCCATTGCCATTTCAGGGATTTGACTCTGATCATGATGTCTTCCACTCTTGTCATTTTTCGGATCCACGAGTTCCTCTTCTTATCTCTCCTGGTTACACCAAGCATGCACCTTTCCATGCTTATTTGAGTTGTCTGCAGCCTTTGTATGTCTCTTTTAGTTAAGGTCCACGTCTCTGCACCATACGTAAGCACTGGAAGGATGCATTGATCAAACACTTTTCTTTTAAGACATAATGGCATATTGCTCTTGAAAATTATGCTGTTTCTTCCAAAAGCTCTCCAGGCAAGTTTTGTACGCCGATTAATTTCTTCATCAATGTGACCCTCACTTGATATCTGCTGTCCAAGATAAACGTACGTGTCTGTTATCTCCAGCTTTTCTCCATCAATCGATAAATCTTCATTTCTTGTAAAAGCATTGTACATCACTTTTGTCTTCTGAAAGTTCATTTTTAATCCCACTTCTTTACTCTTGTCAGCAAGTTCCTGGATCATACTCTGCAGCTCTGATGGGCTAGTTGCAAAAATGACTACGTCATCAGCAAAACGAAGGTGGGTTAGATAATCTCCATTAATCTTTATCCCCTTGTTTTCCCAGTTCAGTGATTGAAAGACATTTTCCAATGTGGCATTAAAGAGCTTCGGAGATATGGTGTCACCTTGTCTCACTCCCTTTCCAATTTTTATGTGTGTTGTATTTTCAAACAGCCTAATCTTTGCACTTGCATTTTCATAGATGTTATTAATAATATTAATGTATGCATCTTCAATACCGCAGGTTTTCAGAGCCATTGTAACTGCTGATGGTTTCACCGAATCAAAGGCTTTTTCATAATCGATAAAAGCCATGCACAATGGAAGTTCATATTCCCTCGCTCTTTCAATTAGTTCTCTCAGCACCTGGATATGATCTATTGTGCTGTAGCCACTCCTGAATCCAGCTTGTTCTCTCGGTTGAGCCATGTCCAGTGTTACCTTCAAGCGGTGTGAAAGAACTTTAGTGAAGATTTTATAAACTACTGATAGGAGGCTGATAGGTCTGTAGTTTCCGAGATCCTCAATGTCACCTTTCTTATGAAGCAGGATCATTGTAGCGGTGTTCCAATCCTCAGGAATCTTTCCTTCATTAAGGCATTGAGTGAAAATTTGGGCGAGTACTGTTTCGATTTCTCCACTTGCTTCTTGTATGATGTCTACAGTAATTCCATCTTCTCCTGGAGCTTTTCCCCGCTTCATGTTCTTGATTGCATGTGCAACTTCTGCTGGAAGGACTGGAGGAACTCTGGTACTGGTATCTTTCATGATGTCTGGAGTGCATGTATCATCCCTTTCATATAATTTGGAGTAGAAATCTTTCACTCTTGTCAAAATTTCGCCTCTATTTCTTGTTACAGAACCATCTTCTTTTCTCAGTGCCATAATCTGTTTTCTTCCCTTACTGAGATGTCCCTTTGCTATCTTTAGGCTTTGGTTGTTTTCAATTGCTTTCCTCACTAGTTCACAGTTGAATTTTCTTACGTCTTCAGTGATACTTTTTCGTACTGTCTTGCATAGCTCTATATATTCCACTTTGGAAGTCACATCTTCTTTAGTTGTCCTCATCTCTCTTCTTTTTTGCATCAACATTTTCGTTTTTCCTGATAATTTATTTACGTGCAACTTGTTCTTAGACCCAGCTAATTTTGTTGCTGTTTCCATAAGAGCTTTGGTTACTTTTCTGTTAACTTCAGAGATGTCCACTTCTTCCGATGCTAGGCCTTCTAAAGCAGAGAACCTGTTCTTCAGTTCCAACTTGAAGGTATTATGGTGTTTTTTAAGGTTGGTTATGTCAATAGATTTTGTTTGTCTTATGAGCTTGCCACGTTCAAGTTTAGTGTTGAGGTGCATCTTACATCTCACCAATCTATGGTCACTACCTGTGTTGAACTTGTTTAGCACACTGCAGTCTTCTATGACGAATTTTTTGTTACACATAATAAAATCAATTTCACTTGTCGTCCCATTTGGATGTCTCCATGTCCATTTTCTGTGTGGCTTTTTCTTGAAGAAGGAGTTCAAGATGAAAAACCCTTCTCCCTCTGCAAACTCAACGAGAGTATTTCCACGCTGGTTTCTGTTGCTGTGACCGAATTTACCTACTGAAGTTTCATTCTGTTGCCATTGCCCTATTTTTGCATTGAAATCTCCCATAATTATCTTCAAGTGCTGCTTACCTTTATTATTTAGATGACGAATTTCCTCATAAAATTCTGCAATTTCTTCTTCAGGATGACTTGTGGTGGGTGCATAAGTTTGAATAATCTGAGCCTGGTATCTTCTCGATAGTTGGATAACGAGTCGTGCAGCTCTGTCAGAGGAACTTTCAACTTCTACCACTTTATCCTTCAGTTTCTTGTTTATTATAAATCCAACACCACTAGTTCTGCCAGTATCTGTCCCACGATAGTAGAAGAGATGTCCACTTTTCAGTTCGATGAGATCTTCTCCTTTTCTCCTTACCTCACTTAGCCCCACGATGTCCCACTTGATCCTTTGTAGTTCCTCTTCCAATTCAAGAAGCCTTGAATCAGAAGATAGGGAGCGTCCATTGTACGTTGCCAAGGTCAGCATCAGATGGCAGCCTAGTCCGGTCCTCCGGGGATTCTTAGCACCCTCTGCCTTCATGTCGCACTGGCCGCTGCCTTGGCCAGGTACATTCCAGCTGCCTGAGACTGAGGGCCAAGATTTAAGTTGTGGAGTCATTTTGGAGGGGTTTGGCCATAACTCACCACGCTGGCCAAGCGGGTTGGTGAGTGTGGGATAGAATTTCCTCTAATCCCGATGGTATAGTTTTACCGCTATTGGGCGGTCGTCAGAGCCCCTTTAGTGGGAACAGGATGCACCACGAGAAGGCGGGGTTGCCATTTGTCAAGGAGAGGCTGTGATGTTACGCATCACCTGACCTTACATCCCATATAATATATATATATATCATCATCATCATCATCATCATCGTCAACCATTATCAATCCACTGCTGGACGAAGGTCTCCCCAAGTTTCCTCCACAACGGTCTGTCTTGTGCCAGTCTCCTCCATGTCACTCCCGCATACTTTCGAATTTCATCCACCCATCTTCCATGTGGTCTTCTTCTGGGTCTTTTCCTGTCCCTTTTAATCCAATCTAAAATTTCGGCTGTCCATCGATGGTCTGTTCTTCTGGCAGTATGTCCAGCCCATTGCCATTTCAGGGATTTAACTCTGATCATGATATCTTCCACTCTTGTCATTTTTCGGATCCACGTGTTCCTCTTCTTATCTTTCCTGGTTACACCAAGCATGCACCTTTCCATGCTTATTTGAGTTGTCTGCAGCCTTTGTATGTCACTTTTAGCTAAGGTCCACGTCTCTGCACCATACGTAAGCGCTGGAAGGATGCATTGATCAAACGCTTTTCTTTTAAGACATAATGGCATATTGCTCTTGAAAATTATGCTGTTTCTTCCAAAAGCTCTCCAGGCAAGTTTTGTACGCCTATTAATTTCTTCACCAATGTGACCCTCACTTGATATCTGCTGTCCAAGATAAACGTATGTGTCTGTTACCTCCAGCTTTTCTCCATCAATCGATAAATCTTCATTTCTTGTAAAAGCATTGAACATCACTTTTGTCTTCTGAAAGTTCATTTTTAATCCCACTTCTTTACTCTTGTCAGCAAGTTCCTGGATCATACTCTGCAGCTCTGATGGGCTAGTTGCAAAAATGACTACGTCATCAGCAAAACGAAGGTGGGTTAGATAATCTCCATTAATCTTTATCCCCTTGTTTTCCCAGCTTAGTGACTGAAAAACACCCTCCAATGTGGCATTAAAGAGCTTTGGAGATATGGTGTCACCTTGTCTCACTCCTTTTCCAATTTTTATGTGTGTTGTATTTTCAAACAGCCGAATCTTTGCACTTGCATTTTCATAGATGTTATTAATAATATTAATGTATGCATCTTCAATACCGCAGGATTTCAGAGCCATTGTAACTGCTGATGGTTTCATCGAATCAAAGGCTTTTTCATAATCGATAAAAGCCATGCACAATGGAAGTTCATATTCCCTCGCTCTTTCAATTAGTTCTCTCAGTACGTGGATATGATCTATTGTGCTGTAGCCACTCCTGAATCCAGCTTGTTCTCTTGGTTGAGCCATGTCCAGTGTCACCTTTAAGCGGTGTGAAAGAACTTTAGTGAAGATTTTATAAACCACTGATAAGAGACTGATAGGTCTGTAGTTCCTGAGATCCTCAATGTCACCTTTTTATGTAGCAAGATCATTGTAGCGTTGTTCCAATCCTCAGGAATTTTCCCTTCATTAAGGCATCGAGTGAAAATTTGGGCAGGTACTGTTTCGATTTCTCCACTTGCTTCTTGTATGATGTCTACAGTAATTCCATCTTCTCCTGGAGCTTTTGCCCGCTTCATGTTCTTGATTGCATGTGCAACTTCTGTTGGGAGGACTGGAGGAACTCCGGTACTGGTATCTTTCATGATGTCTGGAGTACATGTATCATCCCTTTCATATAATTTGGAGTAGAAATCTTTCACTCTTGTCAAAATTTCGCCTCTATTTCTTGTTACAGAACCATCTTCTTTTCTCAGTGCCATAATCTGTTTTTTTCCCTTACTGAGATGTCCCTTTGCTATCTTTAGGCTTTGGTTGTTTTCAATTGCTTTCCTTACTAGTTCGCAGTTGAATTTCCTTACGTCTTCAGTGATACTTTTTCGTACTGTCTTGCATAGCTCTATATATTCCACTTTGGAAGTCACATCTTCTTTAGTTGCCCATATCTCTCTTCTTTTTTGCATCAACATTTTGGTTTTTCCTGATAATTTGTTCACATACAATTTGTTCTTAGACCCAGCTAATTTTGTTGCTGTTTCCATAAGAGCTTTGGTTACTTTTCTGTTAACTTCAGAAATATCCACTTCTTCCAATGTTAGGCCTTCTAAAGCAGAGAATCTGTTCTTCAGTTCCAATTTGAAGGTATTATGGTGTTTTTTAAGGTTGGTTATGTCAATACATTTTGTTTGTCTTATGAGCTTGCTACGTTCGAGTTTAGTGTTGAGGTGCATCTTACATCTCACCAATCTATGGTCACTGCCTGTGTTTAACTTGTTTAGCACACTGCAGTCTTCTATGACGAATTTTTTGTTACACATAATAAAATCAATTTCACTTGTCGTCCCATTTGGATGTCTCCATGTCCATTTCCTGTGTGGCTTTTTCTTGAAAAAGGAGTTCAAGATGAAAAACCCTTCTGCCTCTGCAAACTCTACGAGAGTATTTCCACGCTGGTTTCTGTTGCCGTGACCGAATTTACCTACTGAAGTTTCATTCTGTTGCCGTTGTCAGCATCAGATGGCAGCCTAGTCCGGTCCTCCGGGGATTCTTAGCACCCTCTGTCTTCATGTTGCACTGGCCGCTGCCTTGGCCAGGTACATTCCAGCTGCCGGAGACTGATGGCCAAGATTTAAGTTGTGGAGTTATTTTGGAGGGGTTTGGCCATAACTCACCACGCTGGCCAAGCGGGCTGGTGAGTGTGGGATAGCATTTCCTCTAATCCCGATGGTATAGTTATACCGCTATTGGCGGTCGTCAGAGCCCCTTTAGTGGGAACAGGATGTACCACGAGAAGGCGGGGTTGACATTTGTCAAGGAGAGGCTGTGATGTTATGCATCACCTGACCTTACATATATATATATATATATAGCGGTCACGGGAACAGAAACCAGTGTGGAAATACTCTCGTAGAGTTTGCAGAGGCAGAAGGGGTTTTCATCTTGAACTCTTTTTCAAGAAAAGGCCACACAGGAAATGGACATGGAGACATCCAAATGGGACGACAAGTGAAATTGATTTTATTATGTGTAACAAAAAATTCGTCATAGAAGACTGCCGTGTGCTAAACAAGTTCAACACAGGCAGTGACCATAGATTGGTGAGATGTAAGATGCACCTCAACACTAAACTCGAACGTAGCAAGCTCATAAGACAAACAAAATGTATTGACATAACCAACCTTAAAAAACACCATAATACCTTCAAATTGGAACTGAAGAACAGATTCTCTGCTTTAGAAGGCCTAACATCGGAAGAAGTGGATATTTCTGAAGTTAACAGAAAAGTAACCAAAGCTCTTATGGAAACAGCAACAAAATTAGCTGGGTCTAAGAACAAATTGCATGTGAACAAATTATCAGGAAAAACCAAAATGTTGATGCAAAAAAGAAGAGAGATGAGGACAACTAAAGAAGATGTGACTTCCAAAGTGGAATATATAGAGCTATGCAAGACAGTACGAAAAAGTATCACTGAAGACGTAAGGAAATTCAACTGTGAACTAGTAAGGAAAGCAATTGAAAACAACCAAAGCCTAAAGATAGCAAAGGGACATCTCAGTTAGGGAAAAAACAGATTATGGCACTGAGAAAAGAAGATGGTTCTGTAACAAGAAATAGAGGCAAAATTTTGACAAGAGTGAAAGATTTCTACTCCAAATTATATGAAAGGGATGATACATGTACTCCAGACATCATGAAAGGTACCAGTACCAGAGTTCTTCCAGTCCTTCCAGCAGAAGTTGCACATGCAATCAAGAACATGAAGCGGGAAAAGCTCCAGGAGAAGATGGAATTACTGTAGACATCATACAAGAAGCAAGTGGAGAAATCGAAACAGTACTCGCCCAAATTTTCACTCGATGCCTTAATGAAGGGAAAATTCCTGAGGATTGGAACAACGCTACAATGATCTTGCTACATAACAAAGGGGACATTGAGGATCTCAGGAACTACAGACCTATCAGCCTCCTATCAGTGGTTTATAAAATCTTCACTAAAGTTCTTTCACACCGCTTGAAGGTGACACTGGACATGGCTCAACCGAGAGAACAAGCTGGATTCAGGAGTGGCTACAGCACAATAGACCATATCCACGTACTGAGAGAACTAATTGAAAGAGCGAGGGAATATGAACTTCCATTGTGCATGGCTTTTATCGATTATGAAAAAGCCTTTGATTCGGTGAAACAATCAGCAGTTGCAATGGCTCTGAAATCCTGCGGTATTGAAGATGCATACATTAATATTATTAATAACATCTATGAAAATGCAAGTGCAAAGATTCTGCTGTTTGAAAATACAACACACATAAAAATTGGAAAAGGAATGAGACAAGGTGACACCATATCTCCGAAGCTCTTTAATGCCACATTGGAAAATGTCTTTCAATCACTGAACTGGGAAAACAAAAGGATAAAGATTAATGGAGATTATCTAACCCACCTTCGTTTTGCTGATGACATAGTCATTTTTGCAACTACCCCATCAGAGCTACAGAGTATGATCCAGGAACTTGCTGACAAGAGTAAAGAAGTGGGATTAAAAATGAACTTTCAGAAGACAAAAGTGATGTACAATGCTTTTACAAGAAATGAAGATTTATCGATTGATGGAGAAAAGCTGGAGATAACAGACACGTACGTTTATCTTGGACAGCAGATATCAAGTGAAGGTCACATTGGTGAAGAAATTAATCGGCGTACAAAACTTGCCTGGAGAGCTTTTGGAAGAAACAGCATAATTTTCAAGAGCAATATGCCATTATGTCTTAAAAGAAAAGTGTTTGATCAATGCATCCTTCCAGTGCTTACGTATGGTGCAGAGACGTGGACCTTAGCTAAAAGAGACATACAAAGGCTGCAGACAACTCAAAGAAGCATAGAGAAGTGCATGCTTGGTGTAACCAGGAGAGATAAGAAGAGGAACACGTGGATCCGAAAAATGACAAGAGTGGAAGACATCATGATCAGAGTTAAATCCCTGAAATGGCAATGGGCTAGACATACTGCCAGAAGAACAGACCATCGATGGACAGCCGAAATTTTAGATTGGATTCCAAGGGACAGGAAAAGACCCAGAAGAAGACCACATGGAAGATGGGTGGATGAAATTCGAAAGTATGCGGGAGTGACATGGAGGAGACTGGCACAAGACAGACCGTTGTGGAGGAAACTTGGGGAGACCTTCGTCCAGCAGTGGATTGATAGTGGTTGACAATGATGATGATGATATATATATATGTATGCAAAGGTTCAGATATTTGAGGATACAGCACAAATAAGAATTGGAAAGGGAGTGAGACAAGATGACACCCAGAGCTGTAGCCAAACTCTGTACTTAGGGCAGGCTCAATAGCATTTAAGGCATGCTCAAAAAAGCTATATACTTTTTACCTTTTTTAGAGCATTACTGAAATTTTACAAATTTCAACCCAGACAAAGTACCTTATCTAGGTACATCAGGTACAAAAGTACCATTTTTGATTAACATAAATAAAAAAAACAAGAAACATTTTGTAAAATAAGAATACATCTATAATCGTTCCTTACCAATAGAAAATCAAAATAGTTGTAGTCGTCGGTTCTTTTGACCATTAAATTTTCTCAAAAGTAAGTCCATGTCAAGAGTTTATGTGCGGTTTTGTTCGAATGCAAGAAGAGTCAAATTTGACATTCGTTGGTGGCACATCAAAAGCCGCTGTGGGCCGTTAATTCTCGTTAAAACAGAAAAGGTGGATTCACAAGTAGCCGTACTACAGCCAAAAGTCCTGGCTGTGGCCAATAAATTATAAGTACCTGCGAAGACTACTCGCTGCTGAAAAATTTCATCAAAAACGGCTGAATTTGGGTTTTCTTTCTTCTGGGTTTGTATGAATCTGTTGACTACTGCAATTTCTTCTAGAGATGGAAGTTTGATACCTAAAGTTTGCAAATATTTGACTTTGTCTAAATCAATATTTTCGTCTTCAGCACTGGAAACTGCAATTAGGAGTTTTTCATTTTCTACGAATCATTGGCAGGACAGGCGCAGCCCTGCCCTGATGTGTCCCTGGCTATGGCCCTGGTGACACCATATCTCCCAAGCTCTTTAATGCCACATTGCAAAATGTCTTTCAATCACTGAACTATGAAAACAAAGAGATAAAGAATAATGGAGATTACTTAACTCACCTTCGTTTTGCTGATGACATAGTAATCTTTGCAACTACACCTTAAGAGTTGCAGAGTATGATCCAAGAACTTGCTGACAAGAGTAAAGAAGTGGGATTAAAAATGAACTTTCAGAAGACAAAAGTGATGTACAATGCTTTTACAAGAAATGAAGATTTATCGATTGATGGATAAAAGCTTGAGACAACCAATTCCTACTTTTATCTTGGGCAGCAGATATCGAGTGAGGGTCACATTGATGAAGAAATTAATCGCCATATAAAACTTGGATGGAGAGTTTTTGGAAGAAACAGTATAATTTTTAAGAGCAGTATGCCATTATGTCTCAAAAGAAAAGTGTTTAATCAATGCATCCTGCCAGTGCTTACGTA
Organism: Macrothele yani; assembly: GCA_039090855.1. Taxonomy (NCBI): domain Eukaryota; kingdom Metazoa; phylum Arthropoda; class Arachnida; order Araneae; family Macrothelidae; genus Macrothele; species Macrothele yani. The sequence continues at coordinate 101,818,381 of CM076996.1, read as the reverse complement.
TGGAGCAGAGACATGGACCTTAACTAAAAAAGACATACAAAGACTACAGACAACTCAAAGAAGCATGGAGAGATGCATGCTTGGTGTAACCAGGAAATATAAGACGAGGAACTTGTGGATAAGGAAAATGACAGGAGTGGACGACATCATGACCAGAGTGAAATCACTGAAATGGCAATAGGCTGGACATGTTCCCAGAAGAACGGACCACCGATGGACAACCAAAATTTTAGACTGGTTTCCGAGGGACAAGAAAAGACCCAGAAGAAGTCCCCATGGGATATGGAAGGATGAAATTTGAAAGTATGCTGGAGTGACATGGTGGAGACAGGCCCAAGACAGACAATTGTGGAGGAAATTTGGGGAGACCTTCATCCAGCAGTGGGTTGATAATGGTTGTTGATGATGATGATATATATATATATAATATATAATGCTATATATATATTTTCCAATATATATATATATATATATATATATAACACTGTTTTCTGTACCTAGAATTTAGCCTCCATTTTCAAGCTGAAACACAAAGATTTATGGAACAAAACTATATTTAGCAACAATACAGGACTGAGAGAGCTTTGCTAGAAAACAAAATTATCTTTCAATCACTGAACTGGAAGAACAAAGGGATAAAGAGTAATGAAGATTATCTAACTCACCTTTGTTTTGCTGATGACATAGTCTTTTTGCAACTACCCCATCAGAGCTGCAGATTATGATCCAGGAACTTGCTGACAAGAGTAAAAAAGTGGAATTAAAAATGAACTTTCAGAAGACAAAATTGTTGTACAATTCTTTTACAGGAAATAAAGATTTATCGATTGCTGTAGATAACACACACATACGTTTTTCTTGGACAGCATATATCAAGTGAGGGTCACATTGATGAAGAAATTAATTGGCGTATAAAACTTGCCTGGAGAGCTTTTGGAAGAAACAGCATAATTTTCAAGAGCAATATGCCATTATGTCTTAAAAGAAAAATGTTTGATCAATGCATCTCTTCAGTGCTTACGTATGGTGCAGAGATGTGGACCTTAAATAAAAGAGACATACAAAGGCTGCAGACAACTCAAAGCAGCATGGAGAGGTGCATGCTTGGTGTAACAGGGAGAGATAAGAAGAGGAACTCGTGGATCAGAAAAATGACAAGAGTGAAAGACCTATATATATATCATCATCATCATCATCATCATCATTGTCAACCATTATCAATCCACTGCTGGACGAAGGTCTCCCCAAGTTTCCTCCACAACGGTCTGTCTTGTGCCAGTCTCCTCCATGTCACTCCCGCATACTTTCGAATTTCATCCACCCATCTTCCATGTGATCTTCTTCTGGGTCTTTTCCTGTCCCTTGGAATCCAATCTAAAATTTCGGCTGTCCATCGATGGTCTGTTCTTCTGGCAGTATGTCCAGCCCATTGCCATTTCAGGGATTTAACTCTGATCATGATGTCTTCCACTCTTGTCATTTTTCGGATCCACGTGTTCCTCTTCTTATCTCTCCTGGTTACACCAAGCATGCACCTTTCCATGCTTATTTGAGTTGTCTGCAGCCTTTGTATGTCTCTTTTAGCTAAGGTCCACGTCTCTGCACCATACGTAAGCACTGGAAGGATGCATTGATCAAACACTTTTCTTTTAAGACATAATGGCATATTGCTCTTGAAAATTATGCTGTTTCTTCCAAAAGCTCTCCAGGCAAGTTTTGTACGCCGATTAATTTCTTCACCAATGTGACCTTCACTTGATATCTGCTGTCCAAGATAAACGTACGTGTCTGTTATCTCCAGCTTTTCTCCATCAATCGATAAATCTTCATTTCTTGTAAAAGCATTGTACATCACTTTTGTCTTCTGAAAGTTCATTTTTAATCCCACTTCTTTACTCTTGTCAGCAAGTTCCTGGATCATACTCTGTAGCTCTGATGGGGTAGTTGCAAAAATGACTATGTCATCAGCAAAACGAAGGTGGGTTAGATAATCTCCATTAATCTTTTTTTTTTTTTTTTGATTGGAGGTTTAACGACCACCGTGAGCAACTCAATGGGCTTACCCAGACCCCGTTCGGACGAATGATCAGAGGCCATCGCTTAGACCACTGCGCCACCGGGGCGGCCCATTAATCTTTATCCCTTTGTTTTCCCAGTTCAGTGATTGAAAGACATTTTCCAATGTGGCATTAAAGAGCTTCGGAGATATGGTGTCACCTTGTCTCACTCCTTTTCCAATTTTTATGTGTGTTGTATTTTCAAACAGCCGAATCTTTGCACTTGCATTTTCATAGATGTTATTAATAATATTAATGTATGCATCTTCAATACCGCAGGATTTCAGAGCCATTGCAACTCCTGATGGTTTCACCGAATCAAAGGCTTTTTCATAATCGATAAAAGCCATGCACAATGGAAGTTCATATTCCCTCGCTCTTTCAATTAGTTCTCTCAGTACGTGGATATGATCTATTGTGGTGTAGCCATTCCTGAATCCAGCTTGTTCTCTCGGTTGAGCCATGTCCAGTGTCACCTTCAAGCGGTGTGAAAGAACTTAAGTGAAGATTTTATAAATAAACCACTGATAGGAGGCTGATAGGTCTGTAGTTCCTGAGATCCTCAATGTCACCTTTTTTATGTAGCAAGATCATTGTAGCGTTGTTCCAATCCTCAGGAATTTTCCCTTCATTAAGGCATCGAGTGAAAATTTGGGCTAGTACTGTTTCGATTTCTCCACTTGCTTCTTGTATGATGTCTACAGTAATTCCATCTTCTCCTGGAGCTTTTCCCCGCTTCATGTTCTTGATTGCATGTGCAACTTCTGCTGGAAGGACTGGAAGAACTCTGGTACTGGTACCTTTCATGATGTCTGGAGTACATGTATCATCCCTTTCATATAATTTGGAGTAGAAATCTTTCACTCTTGTCAAAATTTCTGCCTCTATTTCTTGTTACAGAACCATCTTCTTTTCTGAGTGCCATTATCTGTTTTTTCCCCTTACTGAGATGTCCCTTTGCTATCTTTAGGCTTTGGTTGTTTTCAATTGCTTTCCTTACTAGTTCACAGTTGAATTTCCTTACGTCTTCAGTGATACTTTTTCGTACTGTCTTTCATAGCTCTATATATTCCACTTTGGAAGTCACATCTTTTTTAGTTGTCCTCATCACTCTTCTTTTTTGCATCAACATTTTGGTTTTTCCTGATAATTTGTTCACATGCAATTTGTTCTTAGACCCAGCTAATTTTGTTGCTGTTTCCATAAGAGCTTTGGTTACTTTTCTGTTAACTTCAGAAATATCCACTTCTTCCGATGTTAGGCCTTCTAAAGCAGAGAATCTGTTCTTCAGTTCCAATTTGAAGGTATTATGGTGTTTTTTAAGGTTTTTTATGTCAATACATTTTGTTTGTCTTATGAGCTTGCTACGTTCGAGTTTAGTGTTGAGGTGCATCTTACATCTCACCAATCTATGGTCACTGCCTGTGTTGAACTTGTTTAGCACACTGCAGTCTTCTATGACGAATTTTTTGTTACACATAATAAAATCAATTTCACTTGTCGTCCCATTTGGATGTCTCCATGTCCATTTCCTGTGTGGCTTTTTCTTGAAAAAAGAGTTCAAGATGAAAAACCCTTCTGCCTCTGCAAACTCAACTAGATTATTTCCACTCTGGTTTCTGTTGCCTTGACCGAATTTACCTACTGAAGTTTCATTCTGTTGCCGTTGCCCTATTTTTGCATTGAAATCTCCCATAATTATTTTCAAGTGCTGCTTACCTTTATTATTTAGATGACAAATTTCCTCATAAAATTCTTCAATTTCTTCTTCAGCATGACTTGTGGTGGGTGCATAAGTTTGAATAATCTGAGCCTGGTATCTTCTCGAGAGTTGGATAACGAGTCGTGCAGCTGTGTCAGAGGAACTTTCAACTTCTACAACTTTATCCTTCAGTTTCTTGTTTATTATAAATCCAACACCACTAGTTCTGCCAGTATCTGTCCCACGATAGTAGAAGAGATGTCCACTTTTCAGTTCGATGAGATCTTCTCCTTTTCTCCTTACCTCACTTAGCCCGACGATGTCCCACTTGATCCTTTGTAGTTCCTCTTCCAATTCAAGAAGCCTTGAATCAGAAGATAGGGAGCGTCCGTTATACGTAGCCAAGGTCAGCATCAGATGGCAGCCTAGTCCGGTCCTCCGGGGATTCTTAGCACCCTCTGCCTTCATGTCGCACTATCCGCTGCCTTGGCCAGGTACATTCCAGCTGCCGGAGACTGAGGGCCAAGATTTAAGTTGTGGAGTCATTTTGGAGATATATATATACCATCATCAACCATTATCAATCCACTGCTGGACGAAGGTCTCCCCAAGTTTCCTCCACAACGTTCTGTCTTGTGCCAGTCTCTTCCATGTTACTCCTGCATACTTTCGAATTTCATCCACCCATCTCCCATGTGGTCTTTTTCTGGGTCTTTTCCTGTCCCTTGGAATCCAATCTAAAATTTCGTCTGTCCATCGATGGTCTGTCCTTCTGGCAGTATGTCCAGCCCATTGCCATTTTAGGGATTTAACTCTGATCATGATGTCTTCCACTCTTGTCATTTTTCGTATCCACGAGTTCCTCTTCTTATCTCTCCTGGTTACACCAATCATGCACCTCTCCATGCTTTTTTGAATTGTCTGCAACCTTTGTATGTCTCTTTTAGTTAAGGTCCACGTCTCTGCACCATACGTAAGCACTGGAAGGATGCACTGATCAAACACTTTTCTTTTAAGACATAATGGCATATTGCTCTTGAAAATTATGCTGTTTCTTCCAAAAGCTCTCCAGGCAAGTTTTGTATGCCGATTAATTTCTTCATCAATGTAACCCTCACTTGATATCTGCTGTCCAAGATAAACGTACGTGTCTGTTATCTCCAGCTTTTCTCCATCAATCGATAAATCTTCATTGTCTTGAAAAAGCATTGAACATCACTTTTGTCTTCTGAAAGTTCATTTTTAATCCCACTTCTTTACTCTTGTCAGCAAGTTCCTGGATCATACTCTGCAGCTCTGACGGTGTAGTTGCAAAAATGACTACATCATCAGCAAAACGAAGGGGATTTAGATAATCTCCATTAATCTTTATCCCTTTGTTTTCCCAGCTCAGCGACTGAAAGACACCCTCCAATGTCGCATTGAAGAGCTTCGGAGATATGGTGTCACCTTGTCTCGCTCCCTTTCCAACTTTTATGTGTGCTGTATTCTCAAACAGCCGAATCTTTGCACTTGCATTTTCATAGATGTTATTAATAATATTAATGTATGCATCTTTATTACCGCAGGATTTCAGAGCCATTGTAACTGCTGATGGTTTCACCGAATCAAAGGCTTTTTCATAATCGATAAAAGCCATGCACAATGGAAGTCTATATTCCCTCGCTCTTTGAATTAGTTCTCTCAGTACGTCGATATGATCTATTGTGCTGTAGCCACTCCTGAATCCAGCTTGTTCTTTTGGTTGAGCCATGTCCAGTGTTATCTTCAAGCGGTGTGAAAGAACTTTAGTGAAGATTTTATAAACCACTGATAGGAAGCTGATAGGTCTGTAGTTCCTGAGATCCTCAATGTCACCTTTTTTATGTAGCAAGATCATTGTAGCGTTGTTCCAATCCTCAGGAATCTTCCCTTCATTAAGGCATCGAGTGAAAATTTGGGCGAGTACTGTTTCGATTTCTCCACTTGCTTCTTGTATGATGTCTACAGTAATTCCATCTTCTGCTGGAGCTTTCCCCGCTTCATGTTCTTGATTGCATGTGCAACTTCTGTTGGGAGGACTGGAGGAACTCCGGTACTGGTATCTTTCATGATGTCTGGAGTACATGTATCATCCCTTTCATATAATTCGGAGTAGAAATCTTTCACTCTTATCAAAATTTCACCTCTATTTCTTGGTACAGAACCATCTTCTTTTCTCAGTGCCATAATCTGTTTTCTTCCCTTACTGAGATGTCCCTTTGCTATCTTTAGGCTTTGGTTGTTTTCAATTGCTTTCCTCCCTAGTTCACAGTTGAATTTCCTTACGTCTTCAGTGATACTTTTTCGTACTGTCTTGCATAGCTCTATATATTCCACTTTGGAAGTCACATCTTCTTTAGTTGTCCTCATCTCTCTTCTTTTTTGCATCAACATTTTGGTTTTTCCTGATAATTTGTTTACATGCAACTTGTTCTTAGACCCAGCTAATTTTGTTGCTGTTTCCATAAGAGCTTTGGTTACTTTCTGTTAACTTCAGAAATATCCACTTCATCCGATGTTAGGCCTTCTAAAGCAGAGAATCTGTTCTTCAGTTCCAATTTGAAGGTATTATGGTGTTTTTTAAGGTTGGTTATGTCAATACATTTTGTTTGTCTTATGAGCTTGCCACGTTCAAGTTTAGTGTTGAGATGCATCTTACATCTGACCAATCTGTGGTCACTACCTGTGTTGAACTTGTTTAGCACACTGCAGTCTTCTATGACAAATTTTTTGTTACACATAATAAAATCAATTTCACTTCTTGTTCCATTTGGATGTCTCCATGTCCATTTCCTGTGTGGCTTTTTCTTGAAAAAGCAGTTCAAGATGAAAAACCCTTCTGCCTCTGCAAACTCAACGAGAGTATTTCCACGCTGGTTTCTGTTGCCTTGACCGAATTTACCTACTGAAGTTTCATTCTGTTGCCGTTGCCCTATTTTTGCATTGAAATCTCCCATAATTATCTTCAAATGTTGCTTTCCTTTATTATTTAGATGTCGAATTTCCTCATAAAATTCTTCAATTTCTTCTTCAGGATGGCTTGTGGTGGGTGCATAAGTTTGAATTATCTGAGCCTGGTATCTTCTCGAGAGTTGGTTAACGAGTTGTGCAACTCTGTCAGAGGAACTTTCAACTTCTATAACTTTATCCTTCAGTTTCTTGTTTATTATAAATCCAACACCAATAGTTCTGCCAGTATCTGCCCCACGATAGTAGAAGAGATGTCCACTTTTCAGTTCAATGAGATATTTTCCTTTTCTCCTTACCTCACTTATTCCGATTTTGTCCCACTTAATCCTTTGTAGTTCCTCTTCCAATTCAAGGAGCCTTGAATCAGAAGATAGGGAGCGTCCATTATACGTAGCCAAGGTCAGCATCAGATGGCAGCCTAGTCCGGTCCTCCGGGAATTCTTAGCAACCTCTGCCTTCATGTCGCACTGGCCGCTGCCTTGGCCAGGTACATTCCAGCTGCCGGAGACTGAGGGCCAAGATTTAAGTTGTGGAGTCATTTTGGAGGGGTTTGGCCATAACTCACCACGCTGGCCAAGCGGGTTGGTGAGTGTGGGATAGCATTTCCTCTAATCCCGATGGTATAGTTATACCGCTATTGGCGGTCGTCAGAGCCCCTTTAGTGGGAACAGGATGAACCACGAGAAGGCGGGGTTGACATTTGTCAAGGAGAGGCTGTGATGTTACGCATCACCTGACCTTACATCTCTTCAGTTCCAACTATATATATATATAGAGAGAGAGAGAGAATGAAAATATTACGGAACAAAAATACAAAATTTCAAAACAAGTAAAGAACTGGAACAGGTTGCCGTCATCAGGAGAGCATCAACCTGTGGGAGTGGCCTTTCTAGTACCAACAAAACGACAATTCAAGCCAAAATTGTCGGTTGGTCATGCTCCCTAGGCCACAAAAACAAATTACAAAAATCAAATTTATAAAACTAAAAAAGAAGAATTAAAAGCTTACCGGCAGAACAAAAACCGCCATGACAAAGAGTCAAACAAGACTGAACAGAGCACCCACAAGAACCCAAATATATACACTGATAAGAAAGGTGGTCACGGTTAAACAACTACCTGGTAAGTCAAGAAATGTGTGAATTGACAAGATGCAAAACTGTGTATGTAGATAAGATCTTCAGCTATTAGGGACCCACCAAATAGCACTTTATGTTACCTATATATTTAAAATTGTAAGGTCCTAGGTTAATAATGCATGTCAATGTGTAATTTGATACTTTTGGACACCAAATTAAAGTTCAGAATTAAATAGTTAAAATGTTGCCTTAAGAAATTTTTAGGAAAATTGTTTGATTGCAATTTAGAAAGAAGAGTTTTCAGATTTTTTGTAAGTAAGAGCTGTGTAGAACAAATTTTAGACATTCTATGAAACTGGGAGATGAGTAGATTGTGATGTATAACTTTTGAAATATTGGATGACCAGTGAGTGTAGTGAATGATATCAAACTCAAAAGAGTTCCTTTCATCAAATAAATTCACCACACCTCTTCACTCCTCGTCCACCTGAACCTCTAAATCGAGGTAACAAACACAAGTAGATGATCTGTATGTTTTTTCTAGGGTAAGGTCGTCAGGATACAAATGCACTGGCGCAACGCAAAGTCCGGAATGTTAATGACAAGAATGTCATCAACATATCTTAGAGCAATCCCAGGTAAAGGATGATTGGCAACATATCTATCCTCAAAAAAATGTAGATAGAGATTAGCCAAACTGCTAGAAAAGCGACTGCCAATCGGGATACTACGAGTTTGGAGGTAAAGCCCATCGCCCACGGTAACAAAATTGTTATTGATACAGAAATCCAGTAGGAAATGCCAATACTGTTCTGTAGTCCCGGGCTCGAACTTCGTATGTATGTTTAGGGCTACCTGCCACAGACCCTTCAATGAAATTGAGGTGAAGAGGTTTTTAAAGTCGTAAGTATCCAGAGATGTGACAGTCACCGAGCCAAGTGTCTCCAAGACTCTGTTATTGCTCCCTATAATCCAGGTTGAACCCAACCTGCGAAGTGCCACGGACAAGTATCTCTGAAGCAACCCACCCGCTTTGCTGTTATAACAGTTGCGTCCACTAGTAATGAAACGGAAGGAAACAGGTTCCTTATGAAACTTTGGGATGGCATAAATAAAAGGAAAGTTTAAGTTGGACACATTAAGCTTTATCCTTTTATGCAGAGCAATTATTTTCTTAACAATGTCTTTATGATTTTGAGAAACCGGAGTGTAAGTATCTGTGGTATTCATCTCCTGTATTAGGAGATCCTGATAGAATTGTTTACAAAAGAAGGCAAAGTTCCAGCCTTATCCACTGGAGAAATAGTGAATAAGTTTTGAAGTTCATGAATTTGTGAATTTAATCAAAGCAAAATTATGTGGCTGCCGGGTACAAACACCAGAGCTCTTGAACTTGTCGAGCTCATGACTAATGTCACATAATACAGAATCCAGCCATTCGTTAAAGGCTTCGAGGGGCAAACCAAACTCATAAGAAAGTTTTAGCACGCTTTGTAAAAAATTACTACGTAGAATAGAGACACATTTCTTAGTTTTGAATCGAGATATCAACCTGTATTTTGTGCCCAGAGACATAAGTGTGCGTCGTTCTCGAGAAGGCACTATGTCCAGGTCACCGGTAATGATATGACCGTGGTAAGGGTTGACAAATTTACTGAATCTGTCAAGATGACAGTAACAACTGTCATCCTCATTGCCGCTTATAGACTTTAAATCAGCAACGGTTTCCCTGTAGTTTAAAATACAGCGACCAAGCGGTTTTTCATAGCAGAAACAGGTCACTGATTTCACCTCATTTCCAAGAGGGAAAAGATCCAAACGCTTATGCAAAATTGACTTTAAGCCAATAAAATCAATGGCCTCATGACAGTAATCAATAATGCAGTACTTCCTGACAAGGTGAGCTCCTGTGAATTTACTACGAAAAGTGGAAAGTCGGTATGCAAGAAGGTCACTGATCAAAATTCCAATGTGTTCAGACCCGAAGGCATAATTTCGAAGCAGTTGGTCAAAAACCCTGATTTTTTTGTTACTTAGCTCAAAGATTTTAGAGCGACAACGCTTAACGAAATAGCCCTCAAGGCAGTCAAGCTCATGAACCAAATCACCGAAGCTCACCTGAAACGATGAGTTCCTTCCGCTACCTCTAGTACCCCTTGTTTTTCTTTGAGAAACGGCAAAAGGTTTAAATTTAAATTTGAGATAGACACAAGTACCTTGATTTAGCTGCTTACCATTGAATAGCTCGTTAAGTTCATACAGAAAGAGAGTTTCAAATTGCAGCATGCACAGGTTTTCAAGTATTAACCTGTTAGCCAGCACGGACTCAACGAACAAAATTCTAATGGAAACATTGCTGAAATCGTGTGACTGAAATTGTTGAATCTCACGATCAGATTTCCTTTTGAAGGTTCGTTCTTATGTCAGACCTATGACCGTTAATGCGAATATGCAATGGATTACTGCTCTGTAAATTTGTCAACCCTTACCACGGTCATATCATTACCGGTGACCTGGACATAGTGCCTTCTCGAGAACTACGCACACTTATGTCTCTGGGCACAAAATACAGGTTGACACCTCGATTCAAAACTAAGAAATGTGTCTCTATTCTACGCAATAATTTTTTACAATGCGTACTTAAACTTTCTTATGAGTTTGGTTTGCCCCTCGAAGCCTTTAACGAATGGCTGGATTCTGTATTATGTGACATTCGTCATGAGCTTGACAACTTCAAGAGCTCTGGTGTTTGTACCCGGCAGCCACATAATTTTGCTTTGATTAATTCACAAATTCATGAACTTCAAAACTTATTCACTATTTCTCCAGTGGATAAGGCTGGTAATAACTTTGCCTTCTTTTGTAAACAATTCTATCAGGATCTCCTAATACAGGAGATGAATACCATAGATACTTACACTCCGGTTTCTCAAAATCATAAAGACATTGTTAAGAAAATAATTGCTCTGCATAAAAGGATAAAGCTTAATGTGTCCAACTTAAACTTTCCTTTTATTTATGCCATCCCAAAGTTTCATAAGGAACCTGTTTCCTTCCGTTTCATTACTAGTGGACGCAACTGTTATAACAGCAAAGCGGGTGGGTTGCTTCAGAGATACTTGTCCGTGGCTCTTCGCAGGTTGGGTTCAACCTGGATTATAGGGAGCAATAACAGAGTCTTGGAGACACTTGGCTCGGCGACTGTCACATCTGTGGATACTTACGATTTGAAAAACCTCTTCACCTCAATTTCATTGAAGGGTCTGTGGCAGGTAGCTCTAAACATACATACGAAGTTCGAGCCCGGGACTACAGAACAGTATTGGCATTTCCTACTGGATTTCTGTATCAATAACAATTTTGTTACCGTGGGCAATGGGCTTTACCTCCAAACTCGTGGTATCCCGATGGGCAGTCGCTTTTCTAGCAGTTTGGCTAATCTCTATCTACATTTTTTTGAGGATAGATATGTTGCCAATCATCCTTTACCTGGGATTGCTCTAAGATATGTTGATGACATTCTTGTCATTAACATTCCGGACTTTTGCGTTGCGCCACTGACTTGTATCCTGACGACCTTACCCTAGAAAAAACCGATAGATCGTCTACTTGTGTTTGTTACCTCGATTTAGAGGTTCAGGTGAACGAGGAGGGAAGAGGTGTGGTGAATTTATTTGATAAAAGAAACTGTTTTGAGTTTGATATCATTCACTGCACTCACTGGTCATCCAATATTTCAAAAGTTATACATCACAATCTACTCATCTCCCAGTTTCATAGAATGTCTAAAATTTGTTCTACACAGCTCTTACTTGCAAAAAATCTGAAAGCTCTTCTTTCTAAATTGCAATCAAACAATTTTCCTAAAAATTTCTTAAGGCAACATTTTAACCATTTAATTCTGAACTTTAATTCGGTGTCCAAAAGTATCAAATTACACATTGACATGCTTTATTAACCTAGGACCTTACAATTTTAAATATATAGGTAACATAAAGTGCTATTTGGTGGGTCCCTAATAGCTGAAGATCTTATCTACATACACAGTTTTGCATCTTGTCAATTCACACATTTCTTGGCTTACCAGGTAGTTGTTTAACCGTGACCACCTTTCTTATCAGTGTATATATTTGGGTTCTTGTGGGTGCTCTGTTCAGTCTTGTTTGACTCTTTGTCATGGCGGTTTTTGTTCTGCCGGTAAGCTTTTAATTCTTCTTTTTTTAGTTTTATAAATTTGATTTTTGTAATTTGTTTTTGTGGCCTAGGGAGCATGACCAACCGAGAATTTTGGCTTGCCTTGTCGTTTTTGGTACTAGAAAGGCCACTCCCACAGGTTGATGCTCTCCTGATGACGGCAACCTGTTCCAGTTCTTTACTTGTTTTGAAATTTTGTATTTTTGTTCCGTAATATTTTCATTCTATATAAGCTACTACATGAGGTTTAGCTGCCTTTGGCGCTTCTCATGGTATTAGCCTTTTTTGTCTAATTTTCTTGTGTTAAAATAATTTTTTTGTTTTATTTATGTACTATATATATATATATATATATATAGAAAGAGAGATAAAATATAAGGTGGTCAGTATCCTTTTATTGTTTTTCATATCTAGTAGTTATCTTGCCCAGTGACCACCCGCAGATTTATTGATTTATTGTAGCAGCATGATGTCTGTCGCATACTGATCAGAAACTTTCTGTTATGGGGCCTTAAACTAGGAGTGGATGGTTATTTTAACTATAGATGTAGAAAGTCTTATTCAGCCCTTAAAAATAATGGTGGTATCTTTTATGTACTCATTATTTACTTGCAAATATTTCAGAAGTTAAAGATAGGTTTCAGCTTTATCTTTAACTTCAGCTCTAAGGATTAAAGGTGTATTGCTGTTACATACACTAAAGAGCAATTGAATTAGAGACAGCTGGCGTTATGCAAATGTGGCGCTGTGGGCGACCTGTAAATGGAAAATGACATGACGTATGCAGCGATCCAACAATATAAGGAGTGATTGGATGGGAATCAGTAAGAGTCGGACGCAGTATGGGTAAAACGAAGCATCTAAACGCTTTTGATCGTGGGCAAATTGTAGGGGCCCGAAGAATGGGTCACTCCATCTCGGAAGTCGTGCTGGCACTGGGATTTTCACAAGCCACTGTGTCACGGGTGCACTGTGAGTACATCGAATCCGGTAAAACCATCCCTACAAGATTCAACTGCCGTGGACAACAGCGTGTGGATGAGCGGGGTCATCGTCGGCTAGCTCACATTGTAACAGCGGTTAGACGGGTCACAGTGCAAGAAATTACTCGGCAATTTAACGGTGGTGCACAAAAACGTGTAAGCAGCCACACCATCCAGAACCATCTCCTTGCTATGGGGTACAGAAGCCATCGTCCCACGAGGGTACCGATAGTGACCGCACATCACAGGGTGCAAAGATTAGCATGGGTGCAGGAACATCACCACTGGACCCTAGACATGTGGTAAAATGTTGCCTGGACTGATGAGTCAAGATTCACGTTGGTACATGCGGATAGCAGGATACGAGTACGGCGCAAACCACATGAAGCGATGGATACTTCTTGCCAGCAGGGTACTCTTCAAGCTGGTGGGGGTGGCATTCTCGTCTGGGGACTGTTTACGTGGACTGAAATGGGACCCCTGGTACATGTGACATCGTCCCTCACAGGTCAACGTTACCGGGATATCCTGGACGACCATTTGCTCCCGTTTGTGCATCTTCAACATCTCACTGGGAACCTCATCGTGCAACAAGACAATGCACCGTGCCATCGCTCCTGAATTGTATCCGAATGGTTGGATGAACACTCCACTGACGTGACCTCGCTTCCTTGGCCAGCTAGGTCACCTGACCTCAATCCTATTGAGTACATCTGGGATGCCATCCAGAGAGATGTTCGAGGCTCTGACCCCCTCCATCAAATCTTCGTGAACTGTGGGAGCTTGTTCAGGGGTCGTGGATCCGTATGGCTTCCCAACGCTTCCGGTGTCTTATCAAGTCCATGCCGAGACGAATCGCTGCTGTCATCAGGCGAAAGGTGGTGCTACACGTTTCTAGACAGGTATCTCTAATTCAATTACTCTTCAGTGTATATATACACAGTTTTACAAGATAGGTTCAAAAAGTTCTCAAAAACTCCTTTTTATACAGAAGGCAATAACATTGCCATTATTTGCACAACATTTCCTTTGAAAAAGGTTCCTTGGGAAGTTAAACACTTTTGCTAACACCCATAAAGCTGTTTGAAGCATTCCTGGAATCCGTTCTTTGAAACTTCTTTCAGCACCTTTGTCATGTTTTTGATGATGGCCTCAGCCAGGGGTGTATATATAGAATTATTTTTTGTGGGGATTCTTGGGTGGGGGAGGGGTCAAAAAATGGGAGTTTTTGAAATCCATCAGGACAAAATAAAAGTTAATGAAAAATAGAAGAAAAAATGAAAGTGTTATTTTCTAATGTAAGTTGATGTATTGTTATTAAATTAAAACATTTTTTCAAATGTAAGTCATTTTTTAACAAAAAAATTGAAATACTTTCGGGAAGGGGGTGGAGGCTAAGGCCCCTTGGGCCCCCTCTTTAAATACGCCCTGGTCTCAGCACTTATGAATCATCATCCTTTTAGGGCACATTCTAGCTGTGGAAACATGTCAAAATCTGGTAGTGCCAAGTCAGGAGAATATGGAAGATGCTCCTCCATGACGTCCCATTGTGTTTTGTGAAGTACTGTTTGACCATTAAGGATCGATCTGTAGGTGCGTTATCATGAGAAGAAACCAACTGTTTATTGTCCATTTTCTGGATGTTTTCTTTTGATTTCATCACTTAGGCATCGGAGGATATTGATGTACTTTTCTTTATTCACAGTCCTCCTTTCTGGAATACATTCATAGTGGACAAGGCCCCGAGAGCCAAATAAAACTTCCAGTATTACTTTTCCTTTACTCTTGCCCAAACAGGGTTTCTGTTTTTAAGGTGGTGATGTTGATTTTCATTCATAGAATTGGCACTTTGTCTGTGGATCATGCAAAAAACATGTCTTTTCTCCTGTGATAATGTTGTTTAGAAAATTGTCATTTCACATCAGCCATAGTATTTAGGTCTCTGGGTAAGGTAATTAAGGTTTCTTGTTGTTTGGGAGTCAGCATTTTTGAATCAAGTGTGGAAAAGTGTAATGCATGTTCAAAGCAATGTGGGGAATGCTGTGAACACTTCCAACTGATATTCATACCTTTGATGCTATTTCCTTTTTACAGTTTTCCTTCTGTCGCTTTTCTCAGTCACACTGGACATTACAGTTTTTCTTCGGTCGCAGCAAACAGTACAGTTTTTCTTCAATAATGTGTATGTGCACAATGTTTTTTGCAGTTAAAAAGATACATGGGAGCCTGCTATTTGGATCATCATCAACGCTAACACATGACCATCATCAGAATACACATGCCACGCATAAACTTGCAATTTCTTCATTGCCATTTCACCACATGCTTGCTGAAGCATGGTTAATGTTTTTGATGGTGATGTTTGAAGCAAATCAAACTTGATGTTAGTAAGTTGCTCAGTTGATGACACATGCAAATGCAAGGCTACTAAATGCACAGTGAACAAAGAAACTTATGGTAATCTACACAGACAGGAAATTGGATGGTGCCATGTGTGCCATCAGATAATTTCAGTTTGAAATAATCTGATGGCATACACAAAATTTTCAGTTTCATAGTTTGGCAGCAGCCAAACTATGAAACTGAAAATTTCCCTGTAGGATTCTTCATTTTCTCAGTTTGGGATGATTCGTGGAAGTTTATGATCCTACCTTGTACATCACAACAGTGTTACAAACAACATATACTGCAGAAATCTGGAGAACCTAGTCGCATAGCTGCCAGGCTTTATGATTTACCCGTAAAATTTCTGCACCAACCAGCTGGGCTTGTTTAACCTTGGGCTTGGTTCTCTCTCTCGCTGTCCCCCCACCCCCTTCTCCTTTTTAGATAATGCATTGTTTGTCCCCCGGGTTGCAACTTCTCAGTAGGCCAGCGTGGGGTGTGTCTTATATTGGAGCACATGTCTTTATTACTCCCAGTTGGAAATGCTATCTCAGAACGTAGTTATCGTAGAAAAAAATTCAAACGGATTATAAATCTGTGGAATTTTTAAGCCCAGATACGATACCCAACATGACAAAATTAAGCAAAAGCTGCCAATTTTGTAAAATTAAAAATGCATTGAGGCATGGTTTCATAACTTCTTCTCTGGCAATAAATTTGACCTAACAAAAGAATGCTACTATAAGAGGAAGTTAAAAAAAAAAAGAAGTTAAGTCCAATGTTCATTCGAGCCAGTGCTTCACCAGCAATGATTTATTTTGCTGCTCCCTTAGTCAGTAAGTTTTCTACGCTTTCCAACCATGCTTTTTTGTTCGTAGCTCGATAACGTGCGTAAAAATGTCTTGGCTTGATTCAACGAAATTAATATGTTGGGGTACTATTTTTTCCTGTGCAAATTGCATCTCTTTAAGCTGTTACTGTTTTACTGTAGCAGTTTTACTTGCATTTGTTTTCAAGTGTCAATAAATTTAGTATTAGAGATTCGCTATGAGCAGCAATATGAAGGGGGGGGTACTATCAAACATTCTGTGATGCATATTCTGCGGAATTCCTGTGTATTGCAAAATCTTCAAAAAATTAAAAATGTGCATTTTGCACTACAACGGTGTGGAAAAAAAATTTGAAATTAACTTCCTTTGTTAAAAGTTATAATGAAATGGATGCAATTCGTGTAAAACGTTTGTTCACTTCGTTTTTAGTTGAGCATAATTTACCAATTAGTGTCCCTCAGTCACTCATTTATTTAATTTTTTTTATTTGACGGTCTCATCGTCCGTCTCTCTGTAAGATAATCCTAGCATGAAAATGGTTCGTTTTTGAAAACATTTTAGTTTGTTCCGTGACCGCGTGGGATATGATCCTATTGAAGTTGGGGGTCAAAGGGTGGAACATCCTTCCCTTTAGATGCAAGCTTCCATAAAAATAAATTTTTATCTCTTTATAGATCATAATGATATAGCATAGTAATGAGAAATTATGTATGGATTCTATTTTAATCGAAATAAATGTGACGATAAATTCAAACATTTAAAAGTTGATACTTGATTTAGGTAACATATCGTTTTTTAATCGATATGTTCAGTACATTTAATCAATATGCGTAACAAGTAGTTTAATCAAGGAGGTCAGAAGTAGGAGGAGTTGGCAACAGCCCTTCTTCCTGTGCTTCTGGCGTGACGCCACTTTTTATCAGCTGACTATGCCAATGCGCCCAACCTGAGAATCTCTTGTATATCTCTATGGGGAAATCGCGATTTTGAACAGGTTTTTCGGACCCTTACTCTACCCATACAGGCATGAAAAAAATTGAGGCTGAAATATTCATTCCCATAATAAAACAATTCCAGAAAAAACAGGAAAATATATGTTGGTATTTCTTTAAAAAATTGAACAAAATAATGATTTTTTGAGCGGAAGTGCATAGTGTGCATGGTTACTTGCATACTGCCCATGTGCAAGTAACCATGTTTAAAATATAACCAAAAGCCTGATGTTAAGAAATAAGAAGTCCGAAATATTCCTTCTTTCCATCCTTGGTTTGCATGCGCTGAGCAAAACTGCTTAAGCCACAGGAAGTGACATCACGTTCCCGAATTCCACAGCGCAGACCCCCACCACCTCAGAGAGAGGACAGAAACAGCTGATCTGTTTTGGCTTCACTCAAAACGGGTCCCTTCACCTCCTCTTCTTCTAACCTCCTTGAGTTTAATTGAATATATCGATTAATTTTTTTTTTCGATTTTCGGTTTCTGAAAGTTGGCAGGTATGTAGTCGTGTTGAAAGAAATGTTTTCAAAGTCCCAAAACCAAAAAGGTGTTTAAATTTTTTATAGTAATGCCTATTTTAATCGGAGGTTTTGGTAACTACCAGTAGTCCCTTTAATATTAGGGATGCCTTTTTATTTTTATGAATATTAATGCTTCAATTTACAAGAGCAGATTTGTGTCATAAACCTAATATGACCCTCTCTTCTAACACCACTGCATCAGGCAGGTTACTTGCAAGTGCTGATTATACAGTGGTGTCAAAAATTAACGTGACAAACACGAAGTCATGAATAACGCAAAATCCACACGACAGAGTTTAACAACAGTTGGTACAGACATGCATATGTTGATAATGCAGCAATACATAACAGAAAAGGAATGCCATGATCATATGAGATGGAAGCATCACTTTTGTGCAGCATGGCAGTCCAAAAGGGATGTAGCAAGTGGTGTAGATTTTGAGAGGCTAATGGGGAGTGTGACTACCCCAAACATTGATACAGCTTCCACAACAAGCACTTGTGCTGTTTACAAGGCTGTGATTAAAAGTTTGGAGCAATAAGTGCCACTCCTCCACCAAGGCGCATCAGAGTTCTGGGAGGAGGCTGCCGACTTGAAATTATTCTTCTCAGGGCATCCCAGACATGATATATCAGGTTCTTTCCAGGTCATCCCAGATGATCTATCAGGTTCTTCCCAGGGCATCCCAGACATGCTCTATCGAATTCAAGTCCAGAGAACTTGTAGGCCACTTCATCCTTTGAATATCCTCACTCTCTAGGTATTTGTTAACTAGCTGAGCCCTATGGGGATGGGTGTTATTGCCCATTAAAAGGAACTGGGGTGCCAACAACTCCCTTAAGAAGCTTTATATAGGGTTCTAGGATGTCTTTAGGATGTCGTTCCGTGCAACAGTCTGAATGCCTCCTGGAAACCTATGCAGCTATGTGCATCCATCCACCATGATGCCAGCCTAAACCATTAGTTCGCCACCATATTGGTCAATTTCCATAATGTTGGAGTGAAGTTTTTGGTTTACCGCCTCTCTCCAAATGTACACACATTGAAAATCCGTGTTTATGCTGTATCCTCGACTCGTCACTAAAGAGAATGCAGGTCCATTGATCATGGGTCTAGGGGTGGTGTCTGGCCCATTCAGATGGACCCTTCCCTGTGATGCCACAAGTGGGATACAGACCATTGGCCTTCTTGCATACAGACCTCTCTGGTGGAGCCTTCTGCAAACTGTTTGCCTTGATATTGCAGTTCCTGTAGCAGAGGAGAGCTCCTGCAAGAGTTGCCTGTCTGTCAACTCCTTGTGGTGGCAAGTTGTTAGAAACAAGTACCGGCCGTCTTGACCTATTGTGGCTCATGGGTGTCCTTGTCCCAGCCTTCTGGTTATTATTCCGTTTTCCTGGAACTGTCTCCAGAAATTGGGCACTTGCCTTGACGCATTCAGCCATCTTGCTACTTGAGCTTCCAATCGCTCCTCACTGTAAAGAGTCTTCTAAGTTATGGTGCGGAGCCATTCGTCCACTAACAGTCCAACTGAAGCTTCATTGCTGCACCTAGCTATGAACAGTGTTTATCAAGGTTGCGTGCCTGCCAGCTTGATGAAGTATGGTCGTCATTTGCATATTTCCATAGGTGCTAGTACAATGTTGCTTGGGTACATCAGCTTAGAATTTCGCCTGACACCACGTCTCTGAAAAATCTTTACAATTAGTCATCTCGTTTTGGACATATTATTGAACTGTATTTTGTCACATTAATTTTGGACTGTTTCTAGACGTGCCTGCCAGTTTAGTTTAGTTGTGATCGGATATACCTCTCGTTATGTGAGTCAGGCTGAAACTGCAGGCAGAAGACACAATATCTGTAATAAAAATAAGTTACAATTGAAATGTACCATGTTTTGTTAGTTAGTAATAAGTTTTTTTTTCTTTTGTTCACCAATCACTTCTTATTACAGATGCAAGAAGAAAGTATATCCTTCTGATCTTCCTCTGGCCAGTATTATTATATGTTTTTATAATGAAGCATGGTCCACCTTACTGCGAACAATATATTCCCTGATTGACCGCACACCTAAGAGCCTACTCCATGAAATTATACTTGTAGATGACTACAGTGACGATGGTAAAGTATATTAGGAAATTGTTTCTTTTTTTTAATTGTGTTCTGTATATAAAATTTTATAATCTTAAAAAAAAATTCCAGTAGAAATTTTACTTTCCTCAAAATTGTCTTGCATGTCAAAATCATCAAAGCTTCTTAAAGTCCCCCAAAAGAATTTTTCTTTCAAGTAATAATGTGTTGAAAAGATGAACCACGAGCAGCAAAATAATAAATGGATCTTAAAAAAGCAACGTTCTTCTAAGTTAAGAGATTACAGATTATTTATCACAGAAGCAAAGAGAAATCCAAGCTAAAAGTATTTTTTTAAAAATATAATCATCAATATTTTAAGTAAAAAAATTAATGTGATATTATAAAATGGAAACAAAACAAATTTGACATCTTAAATGTTTAAAAAGTTAAATTTGCATCAGAAAGGCAAAAAATTATCTCAAAATAACGTGTGCATACCTGCCAAGTTTTAAGGTTTACCTGTAAAATTTACAGAAATTTACTTGTTTTACGGTTATTTTATAGACGACATGTTTTTCAGGTTGGGTTACAGATATATATAAAATAAATTATCAAGCAAAGGTCACATTGAGGAAGAAATTAATCAGTGTAAAAAACTTGGTTGGGGAGCTTTTGAAAGAAACAGTACAATTTTTTAGAGCAATATGCCATTATTTCTTAAAAGAAAAGTGTTTAATCAATGCATCCTTCCAGTGCTTACATATGGAAGAGAAACGTGAACCTTAGCTAAAAAAGACATACAAAGACTACAGCCAACTGAAAGAAGCATGGAGAGATGCGTGCTTGGTGTAGCCAAGAGAGATAAGAAAAGGAACTCATGGATCAGGAAAATGGCAAAAGTGAACGTTTTCATTTTTTTTTATTATTTATTTATTTATTTATTCATTTATTTTGGAAATTTGCAATTTCTCTTTGTTTGCTGAAAGTAATTTTGCATTCACTTTTCTCAGCTGGCATGTAATTGGTCCCCTCCTGGTGGGGTAAATAACAGGCATGAATGAATAAACTTCATCATATGCCTCAGCATTGCTTTGGAGAAGACCTAGGCACTCCAAGTGCTACGGATTCTCCATAGTCACTACAGAATTCGGTCTGCTACAGAATATGGAAAACTGAATATACTACGTAAATTGAAAATCGCAGTGAAATAACATCACTCAACATCTCTGTAAGGTTTATTTTCATGTTTTAAATCTTCTAACATCTATTAAGCATTTTTGGATAGTTTTAATATCTTGTGACATTTTTTCAATATTTTTTTGACTTCTTCTTGTCACCCCCTGGCCAAAAATATTGCAACCTCTGGAAATAATTGTCCTAGAAGAGATAAGAATGTTCCATGAATTTTGAAATTTCGAATTTTCTGATCAAGTTGCATTATTTTTTTTATTTCTCATCCTGATTGGATCAGGTATGTATTTTTAATGGTTTTCTGATCAGATAGATGTTCCTTGTTTCTAATATCTTTAGTTATAGTAAAAGAGAGAAACTTCATATTTTTAAAGAATTTTTTCAGATAAAATGCATATTTCCTTATTTCTAATTGTCTCTTCTTCAAAACCAATCAATAGAGCAGGCATTTTTGCTCTCTTTCCCATTTTTAAAGAAAAATTAAATTTCGAAGTCAGTACTTATTCTGACTGTAATGAAATATGAGCCATTTCCATCACACATAATATTGTTTTCACAACAGAGTGAGCAATGCAGTACTGAGTTTTGGTATTTAATTTCACTTAAAATGTGTGTTTTCCGTACATTGAGAGAATTGGGCAGCAACATGTAACTCAAATAAAGGATGTGAAGGAAATGTAGAACACTCTTAAGTTATGCAAAACTTATATATACAGTCAACTCTCATGATATACCACTCCTTGATTTACCAACACCCTTGCATAACACCACCCCTTGGGTCTGAACAAACGTGCTCTATATAAAACATCTCTTGATATACTGCCACACAGTGGCAGCTCGTGGTAGGAAAAATAGGTGAAGAGCTACAAGAGCAATATGAAAATATATCTACTGTCTTCAATGAAAATCAGTTAATGAGAACTTACCTATTTTTTTATATATTAGATAAATTCTTCTTCCCTTTAAAGCTGGAAATACGTCGATTATGTCGTCATAAATTGGCTGTTTCTTCGTGACATCAAGAAAATGTCTTTCTGAATAGAAATCTTTGACAAAGAAGCAAGTTTATCTGGAGAAATAGTATTTCTTGAGTAAGTTTGTATTATTTTAAGGCAAGAAAAACTTCTTTCCACTGAAACACTTGCAGATGCAATTGTTAAAATCAGGGAAACCAATTTATAAGCTTCTGTAAAAATGCCTTTATCTCCATTAAGCACTCGAAGAAGTTCATGAGTCGATATATTCCTTAATTTTTCATCAGCATATACAAGACTCAGTTCATTTTTAAGGCGCTGGTGTTTAGTAAAAAATTTCCGTAAAAATGTTGTAGATTTTCAAAAGCTAGAGAGGGAAAGCATGAATTAAATTGGTCGAATTTGGTTGTGTCAGCAAGACAGGCAAATTGAAGTTTAAGTTTCTCACAGTCTTGAAATTTCATATCCATTTCCATAAGAATGTGGTACAAAATTTCAAAATACAATTGTTTATAATTTTTAAAAATTGTTTCTTGTGTAAGAGCAGCATATTCCCGTTTAGATCTGTTTATTTCTGTGATTCTGCTAGTAGCTTTTCCAAACAGTGTTTCAAATACCTCATCATTCCTTTTATGGTTCAAAATTTGATAAGTTTTTTTTAATTTGAGTAACACAGTTGTTTATGTCTAGTAATTTTTTCTGCAAAATTTCGAATAATAGATCGGTGAAGCCAAATATTTCATTAAATACTATTCCCAAAAATGTAAATTCAAAAGTGTTCATATCATTTAAAAACCCTTGGGCAAGTTGAATTGATTTTTTGTCTGATTGGTCACTGAGAAATTCGAATACTTCCTTCAATTTATCCCAATCTTCAACTATTACACTTACTAACTTCGAAGTGGAGGACCGTCGAGTTTCTGTTATGGTTGGCATGCATCTTGTGGTTGTTGATGTGAGTGTATTGTTTTTTCACCACTCAGCGAAGCGATCGCTTTGCTGAGTGGTGAAAAAACAAAGGAATTATACAGAGGCTTGCAAAAAATTTCGACACTTAAAAATTTTAGAAAAACTCTGCTGTAATACAAGGTTCAAACGATGTACTAAGCAATAACAAAAACAGCTTGAGAAGCTTTATGCTTCATTTTTTCTGGAGCCCAGTCAAGTGTCCAGACATTACACTTGCCCCATCGTAACATTGTCCTATTGACTTGTGTTGATAATCAAACTGTTCCAAAATTTTGTCTAGCATTTTGTATTAAAGCTTCTGACGTTCTATCTTCACTCATACTATGGAAACCCAAAAATCGCTCAACCAATACACCTTCCAAATCAACAGATCTTATTATAAAGAGCACTCGAAAGTCTGGTTATGTCTTCACCTTCCAAATCAACAGATCTTATTATAAAGAGCACTCAAAAGTCTGGTTATGTCTTCCCATCTACTTGAATATAAAAGCTTTGAACTTCATTTATTTCATTTTTGACGTGATCGTTTATATACACTGCTGGCGACCCAAAATGCAACGCCAAGAAGAAAGCATCCGATTGGCCTGAAATTCTCAGCATGCGTCACCCGTGAGAGAACATGCAAACCATTAGCATTGCAGGACATATGCAAATCATGTGCGCCCGGCACGCCACCGAGAAGCACTATAAGAAGGGTGCACAGAAGGTGGGGTGTAAATAGTGGAAGTGTGTTGTGCTGCCGGACCTGTGCGTGGGAAGCTTTCTGATGCCTCAGTGCAGAATACGGCAGTCATTCCAGGGCATTTCAGAGTTCGACAGAGGACGAATAGTGGCTTATTGCGACAGAGGACGAATAGTGGCTTATTGCGACAGTGGTTTATCGTACCGAGACATCGGCGCCCGTGTGAGACGATATGCAGCCACAGTGAGGCAAATATGGATTCGGTGGGTGCAGGAGGGACAGACGGACCGACGTGAGTGATTTCTGCAGCCGCGGCACACCACCGAACGAGAGGACCGGCATGTTGTACGGTGGGCATTGATGGCTCACACCGCCACATCACGAATGTTAGCGCAGGAATTAGGGTATGTTACGCAACAACCTGTGTCAGCACGTACCTTTCAATGTCGTCTGCAGGAGCGGGGACTTGTCGCACGGCGCCCATTGCTCCGATTACCATTGACGTTACACCACCGGCTAGTGCGGCGACAGTGGGCCATTAAACGCCGCACCTGGATTACGGAGTGTCACGACATTGTCTTCTCCGACGAATCCCGCTTCTGACTGTAACACCACGATGGTCGGATCCGCGTGTGGTGGCACCGCGGCGAGAGACTGTATGATGCCTGCATTATGCATCGCCATACCGGTCCGTCGCCTGCCGTTATGGTTTGGGGCACAATGGGATATGACATCCGCACCCCTCTGGTACGCATCGCCGGTACACTACACAGCCACCGCTACATCTCCGACGTTTTGGAGCCTGTAGTCCTCCCTTACCTGCAGGACCTGCCAGCGGCCACGTTTCAACAGGACAATGCACGCCCGCACATGGCAGGCATTGTGCAACAATTCTTTAAAGCCCACCAGGTGTCACTGCTGCTGTGGCCTGCCTGTTCTCCCGATATGTCGCCCATCGAAAACGTCTGGTCGCTGACTTCAACCGAGTGGCCCAGCAAGCACTACCTGCAGCTATGCCTGATGAACTGTGGCAACATGTGGAAGCAGCCTGAACCGTCATACCCCAAGTCCACATCCAAACCCTCTTTCGTTTGATGCCGTGGCGTGTTACGGCCATTATTGCCAGCCATGGGGGCCACATGAACTATTGATATCTGCGTGTTCCGCAAGTCACATGGGCCTGTAAGCTCAATCGTTTCATCTTTGTATCTGTTGTTATGTGTCCAGTAAATCTGGCTTTGCTATCTCGTGTCCTTGGTGTTGCATTTTGGGTGGCCAGCAGTGTATTCAGAAATACATTCAATTAATTCGTTTTTAATACTTTTTGAGTCACCTGTGAAGACGTTTTTAATCGTTTTGGATTGATTTTGAATTTTTAAAAGACTTCTTGATATCAACAGTGAAAACAATTCCTTGAATTTCTACGATTTATCGAGTCAATGCCTTTGTCATGGTCACGGAATGCTAGTTCTTGTTTATTCAAATACAGTACTGCATCAATCATTGTCTGCAGGAAAAGTCTATTTAAATGAACGCTTTCGTTGAAATGCATTTTCAAAAGCCTAGCATTCTCCCTCAGGGCATCGGCAATAGTGTTCTGATTCTTTTCAAAATTATTTAGCATTAATTTGCATTTCAGGTGTTCGCTAGAATCACCACGTTTGTGAAGTGACTGTTTTATATTTAAGAAATCTGAAAATTGTCTTTATTCCATGGAAGCCAAATTTTATTACTAAAAAATAAGCAGGGCCAACAAAATATTTTTTGTAACACAGAAGGGCTACAAAGCCATTTATATTCAGTAAACCAACAATTTTTAAAATTAATATTGTAAGATTTACCGCTCTTCTTGATTTCTTTCTTGGCGACAATTGTCAGTGTATCCGTCGGTCGTCCTTGAAGTAAAATGTCTCTTTTATTTTCATCTTTCCACCGATTGAACGAAGTTTTCAATAAATTACAGACAATGTCGTTCACAGGATACATACTGAAAACTAAAACCATCACTATCAGTTAAACTGTACACGAAACTAAAGTAACTACTGAAGTTTTTAACAAACAATCACAACACACAAAAGAAGAAATCCCTTTCGGAAAGTATGTACCAAAACACTGCAAGGAAAAAGCCCTAGTGGATTGCAAAGAACCCTTGACAATCCATCCCATTCCACTGTGATCTCTTCGGAAGGTCACGACTCCAGGTGCAGAGCCTTGACGTCTCAAGCTAAAACACTTCACTTTCCCGGCAGATAGGGGAGGGTGACGTCACAGTTACCATGGCAACTCGGACAAAAACTGCAGACTTCCAAGCATTCTCATTTCAGCTCTTCACTTGAACTGTTTTGCATATAAGGACTTGTTTTCCGTATTGAACGCGCATTGTGAATTGATATCTAATAAAAATTTTGGGTATTTTGGCACTCAATAAAGGCAAAGAAAGAATATATTATACGAAATTATTAAATAAAACCTTATTTCAAATGAAATAGGTGAAGAGGCACTTCACCTACTTCACCTGAAAAGCCGCCACTGCTTCCACACCCTTGGCATCCACCAACCTCTAATATACAGGGTGCATAGGAAAGTCCCTTTAGCCTGGAATAACTTGCGAATGGAGAGAGGTACAGTTATGCAAGTGAGATAACGGTATAGTAAAGCGACTACGCCCAATCGAATGCAACCGATAGCAGCGCCCCTAGTGGCAAAATTCGGAAGTTAGCTCTTGCAAAACGAAAAGAGATAGAGCAAAATTTCCAATTACAAAGCTGTAGAGCATCAATTAATTAGTACAAAACATTTGTTTCACACGGATAAGATCAATTGTTGCCTGAATACCCTACAATGTCCGAAATCCATGCATGACGATTCAACTCTGCATATTCACATTTCGCAAATGTAGCCGTATACAAATGCAGATTGTGACATTGTACTGTACCTACGATATAAAAACCAGTAGCAGGATGTACCCTGATCAAAAGTTTAGGTCTACATATGCTGTGTGAGAATGGCGAGCTTGGATTTCTGGGGTTATGTAAAAAATCAGGTGTATGCAACAGCGCCTACAAGTCTGCTGGATCTACGTTGTCGTGTTACAGATGCTTGCAATAGTGTGACACCTTGCATGCTGAGGAATGTGCATGCAGAGTTACTTTCACGAATACAAATGTGTATCGTGGGCAATGGTGAACTCTTTGAGCATCCTCAACATTAACTTTTTATCACTGTGCGCCAGTTTGCCTTTTTTGTTTTTGATTTGTCTGACGTCATCAAAACTGTATTGACATAAGTATGCATTTATGCAATAAATTGTGTGTATTTGCTCATACCTATGCCTGTTCCATTCAAACGTTCACACAAAAGGTCATGCATCGATTTCGGGCATTTTAGGGTATTTAGGCGACAATTTATCTTATCCGTGTTAAACAAATGTCATTTTGTACTAATTAATTTATGCTCTACAACTTTGTAATTGAAAATTTTGCTCTATCTCTTTTCGTTTTCGATTTGCAATGGCTAACTTCCGCATTTCGCCATTAGGGCCGCTGCTATTGGTTGCATTCGATTGGGCGCTTTACTATGTACCGTTATCTCACTTGCATAACTGTACCTCTCTCCGTTAGCGTTATTCCAGGCTAAAGGGACTTTCCTCTGCACCCTGTATATTACTACACCAACCTGCTTTTTCCAGCACAAAACATACTTGATGTACCACCATTTGCAAGCTGTGTTTGAATAGCCTTCCCATTTTTTCTGACCATGAGTCAATTGTGGTGAACATTTTGACAGAGAAAATGGCAGACATTGCCTGGGGCAGAAATCACATGCTCTTTCTGAAAGCATGCTACCATGAGGGAGTCCACCTGGACTGCTCCCGCTTTTGTAGAGTAGCACAGGAGTCAGAAGAACAGAAATAAGTCACAGTTTTATCAGGGATATCATAATGGCCTGGATTTATTGCAATTTTTTATGTGTTAATATATTTCTATTTATTAGGACTTAATGGATGTCTCACAATCCTTTACACCTTAACCATGTCCTCCATTTGAACACAGACAGGCACTAGCAAAGAGTACCTGCGGTGGGCCTGGTTACTTTTAACTCATGCGGCTGTCTTGTCAGTTGGGGTGTTGTATACTTCTCACTTCTGCCCTGTCCTCTTTGGCGGAAGAACAGTGCTTGCATTCTTTATCCTCTACCAACTGTCAATTAAGATGATAAATGAGTCAACACCTTTTTCCAGAGACATAATGTGGGTCATTCCATGGAGATTCACCCAGGTGTTGTGCTGCATGATTTTATAAAAATTTGAAACTTTGCTCATTTATTTGTGTAAATTGAACAATGGCTAAAAATAATAATAAAAAAATTTCACCCCCCCCCACCTCTATAGGTTGCTTCAAAGATGGCAGCCATCACAATTGTTATTTATATATCTCCTGAACCAATACAGATATTGGAATGATTCAGGAAAGGTATTGTTTAGCAAAAAATGAGGTTTCTGTAACACTAAGAAAATGTTCAGAAATCAGTCACATTCTTTACTTAAAAGCCCTTTAAACATTGATGATCGGATGCTGATTTTCTCTTACTTTGTGATTTTTTTATGAAACACAGGAAACATACACAAAGTTACAATTCATAATGTAGAAACCTTGTCCATTGAAACACACACACACACACACACCGTGAAATTAGGTACCTCTTCGTGCTCCAACTCCGAATTTGATAAAAAACAACACACTTTCCCAATTTTTGAGGTCTTATGTGGGGTGAGATACAAAAATCTGAATTTTTGTGTACATAACCACTTATATAATGGCTATTAACTCACAAAAATTTGTTATTGTGTTCAGCCTAGTCTTTAATATACAGGGCTTGCTATATCAGGGAAAATATTGTTATTGGTACATTCGCAATACTTGTTTAAATGATATCAATATCATGTTACATTTTTTTTAAATGCACACAAATGAAGAAAATAACAGTTAGCCATAAAATGCTCCAAGAAAAATCTGTTAAATAAATTTGGTTCTTGTTTTTAGCCTAGTTACTAAGACACAGTAGCTCAAATAAGGGAAAAACTCAAAAGAAGAAAAAAGTGGAAACTGTAATATTACATTAAAGTTGTTTGTCTTATGTTTATTAACATTTTATCAAATTACTTGTGTTTAATGTTGCATTTCTTTACTTGCAAAAGGGTGAACATTTTTATGACCCAATATCTAAAGCTACGTGTGATGGAGCAAAATTATTATTAACACTGGACATGTTTAGACAATGTAAACAGCAAGGTTCAGGCATGCAAAATCTGTCTGAACATGCTTGTTCCTGGCTTCATTGACAGCCAGCAGAAATCAGCATGCTCAGACTTGTTGGAAAGTGTCTTAACCTGTACATTCAGAGTTAGCCACAAATCAGCTGCAGTCTGCTGCTTGTCTTTGTGGAGTGAACATGCTAGTGCTGTGCTCTGTAAGCTTCACAGTTTTCATGTTATTTTAAAGTGGGAAGTAAACTTTCTTATTGTTTTATTTATATTATTGGATTACTTTTAGACTCAGATCTACCTGTTTAGGCTTTTAGACTGTGTTCTTAATGCTTTATTCTTAAACTGAATTCATTTAATTAATATGGAGTGTGCTGTTGGATTGTGGTGCAAAGATCCTTGCCATAAGTTAAGTTACGGTCAAGTACCTAAGCAGGTGCTACAACTTACAGAGCTTAGTAAAGAGGACCAAAACCTTCTAAAGCTCAGGACATGGTCAGAGATCACCTCTATTTGTGAGTATCATAAGAAAATTTTTTTACTGAAATTTGAGCACCTTTATGGAAATAGTTGTTGTGACACACTAAAAATTCACGAAAATTCAGCTAAAAATAAAAAAAGGAAGACCAGAGTATCAGATTCTCTGAGAATAATAACAACTGAAATGAGAGAACACTACAACAGTTTTGTGTTTTTAATACCAGAGAAAGCTCTTTGCCCTTTATTTTATGTGTTCTTGCTCTGAACAAAAAAGTAACTGAACAACAAAGCAATGCAAATTATGTTGACAATGATGATGATTTTAGGCCTGAAATTCAAAAGGTGAAAGAAATCAATACGGCCTGCTCACTTTTGCATATCTCTCCAATTTGCATTTAAAAATTGCCATCAAAACGAAAAACACAGGCCATAGTGGCAAAATCTGAAAGGATAGCATGTGCAGCTAGGAGAAAATTAGCACTTACATTTGAGAACGTAGAGTTATCCGATGACAATTATGTTCAGGGCTCGACAAATATGTTTTAGATCTAGGAGCCAGCTCCAAAATTTAGGCGCCAGGTGAAACAAAGTCAATAACGCATGAACACATGTTTGGTTATGACGCTGGAACGAAAAGTGGCAAACCATACTTTTTGCAATTTTTATTTTCTTATTACCCAAACCACTTATTGCAAAATAAAGTTCCAATTTGCTTCATAATTTTCTTTTTATATTCTTTCAGTAGACGATCTCAAAAAATTTCAGATTTCGATTTTATTAAAATACTATTTGCGGAAGTTATATTTTTTACATATTAATTTAAAGTGCCATTTTTTTTTCTTCATATAATCTGTAAACCATAAAATTCAGAAAACATTTTTTGTTTGTGAGATCCACAAGGGTATAATAATCTAAAGGCTGTGAAAAAAAAATACCATGTATAATCCGCTGCAGCATATGATCTGTAGATCGTGAAATTCTGAGAAAAGCAATTTTTTTTTCCTTCACATAATCTGCAGCAGCATGTTGCAGAACATGATATTAAAAAAACAACAAAAAAACAGTCCATACCTGCCAACAGCCTTGTTAGTAATAACTATGGCATATATGGACTATTTTATGAAATAATCCATCTCTTTGTAAAAAACAAATATGTGCCTCAACAAAACATTACAACAAACAAGGACTCTAATGAAACAAACTTAACACGTGTGAAACACAAAGTTTTTTCCTCAGCGAGATTCTAAACTTCCACCAGTAAAAATCAGTAAGATGCTTTAAGGATTCCACGATGCTTGACAGACAGGAAATCCAAGTAAGTGAACGCGCAGTGCACGAACCTCCACTTACCACATGATCATACTGCCCCTAAAATAGCAGTTTAAGGAGAAGATGAGACCAAAGAACGGGGGAAAAAAGCTGAATATTTTAACTGGTGAAAAATCAAAACATACAGCAAGAATGCGCACTACTGTCAGTTTGTCTTTTATTGACTCTGCAACTTCACAGCATCACTGCTTAATTTTTTCTTTGTGCTGATATCATTCTCTCCCTACTTCTTCATTGTCACTTTTCTTGTTCTTTATGCCCTCTGATAAAAACCATCAGTCTGAGGACCATGAGTGCATGATATCAAAGCTTCAACTATTTTAGATAAATGGTGTAACTTTGGGAATATTAATACTTTCAAACACCATGCATCAATTTTAAAAAAAATTTCATCGCTTCCGTTTCGGGAATTTCCTTCTTCCTTTAACAAGATTTAAGAGCGCTGGAGAGTGGGATCATCGCAGGGAGGGGGGGAGTCGATTACGGGAAATCCGTCCGACTTCCAGTTTTGGAAATTTTTCTCCTATTTTCAAGCCTGAAATACAAAAAAATTATGCAGTGAAATGGTACTTAAAAATACTGAACAGAAGTAACATCGCGAGAAAAAAGAAATTATGATTACGGAAAAAATCTGAACTCCGTCGGCTTTCCGTTTTCGACAGTTTCATAAAGACGGAATTCCATTCTCCTCCGACCCCCCCCCCTTCAAATTCTGTTTACTTGTGCATCGATCTCCTGAGTGGGCGACATAACGAAAAAGACGGAATTTCTCGAATTCGCGGAAGAAGCCTGAAGATTAGGAAGCAATTTTCGCGGGGTCTAACTTCCTTTTCCACAAACTCTTGCTACAGTTTCAAGCTGAAATACGAACATATATGCCATAAAATGATATTAAACAAGAATACTACAAATGCATAATCAGGAGAAAAAAATTACGATTAGGGCAAATTCTTTTTACTCCATTTAACTACTGTTTTCGAAAGCTTTGAAACAAAATACCATCCCCAGACGGAAAATGACCCCCCCCCCCAAGTTGTTTTTAAACAGAATGAAAATTCGTAGAATCCGTAGTTTCGAGCGTGAGTTCCGTATTCAGACAACAAAATCCATAGAAACTAGACATTCCATAATAATTGGCATGTACGACAATCGTATAATCCGCACCTATCATGTTAATCGTGAATAGTAATTTCCGACAGAAAACTGCGATTCACAGGACCGCCTCAGAAATCCAAAGATGTAAGAAAGAAATTATCGTCTTATTGAACAAGTAACTGTCATTTTGAAGTACTTCTGTGCTACTTTTAAGTAAATAAAGAAATAAAATCGCTAGCTGTTGCAGCATAACTGTAGTTCATTAGTTACACTAAAAAAAATCGTTGAAATTGCGGACAGTCCATAGCATTGTCTTATTTCTGGATACGTTTTAACTGAATACCGAAAGTAAAAAAGAATTAACTAACACAATTAGCGCACCAAAACTAGGCAATGCGATTCGCAGAAAGGTTACATGCTACGGAATAGCTTTGCGGGATTCTCGAGAGTAGCGGATTCTCACACAACGTAGGCTTCCGCACACGCGAATAGTAACAACGCCTTCCTTGCGTCATATTTTCTGTCAAAATGCTTCTAAAGTACAAATAAATAAATATATATATAAATTCTTACAATCTCCTCGTGGTCTTTTATTTCGCTGTTACGTTACATTTTTTGTTACCGCATTTTCAGTACTTTCCCAATAACAGCACTTCCCTAACAATTACCTCGCGGGCTTTTTTAAACGCCACATTGTTTTTTTTTTTTCCCTTTAGCGGTGTCCGCGTACCTAAATTTATAACTTTTTAATAGATAATCTATGGATTATACAACAGAAATTACAGTATTTACTGCAAATTACGAAATTTCAAGTAAGACGAAAATTAGGCGCCACGGCCTGAATTTTAGGCACCTGGGCGACCTGGTGCCCGGGATTTGTTGAGCCCTGTTATGTGAATGAGTTAAGCGAAGAGGATAAGTATGATGCTCTGATAAGAAAATTGAAAGAAAAGTTTACTATAGCTGATAACAAAGAAAAAATGTAAATAATCAGTCTACTACCACAAAGCTGGTCTACTGCTCATATCTGTGAAGAATTGAATTGCACAGATAAAAAACTTGTGAAAAAATTTGGTATCCTATCTGACATTCCCAAGCCTGTAAAAAGGATTTTTAGTCCTCAGATAACTCAGGAAGACATACAGTTTTATACACATGATGAGAATTTTGCCCTGGAGCAAAAGACTGTATTTCTGTTCGAGACAATAAAGGTAGAAAGGTTTTGAAACAAAAGAGACTGGTCTTGTGTAATATCAGAGAACTGTACACAAACTACAAGAGTGTAAATCCAAATGACAAGATTGGTTTCTTCAAGTTTGCCTTTTTGAGACTGAAGTGGTGTGTTCTTGCAGGAGCAAGTGGGACACATTCTGTCTGCATTTGCCTTTACCATCAGAACTTGAAATTAATGTTGCGTGGAACAAGAATGAATATTTCTTACAAAGACTTACTGGAGAGTGTTGTGTGTAACATTGAGAGTGAAGATTGTATGATGAAAATATGCCTTAATTGTACAGGACCAGATGTAATCAGGAATATGCTTGAAGAAATATGTGAGGATCTTCATGAATACACTTTGACTTTCCCTCAGTGGATGACCACAGACAGAACAGAGATGGTTAATGTCTCCCTTTCATCAGATGATTTCATTGAAAAGGTAATAGAAAAAGTGATGGGCCTCAAGAAACACCATTTTGTAGCAAAACAGCAGTCCTCTTTCCTTAAAAGTACAAAATAAAACTTAAAAGCAAATTGAGTGTATAATCATGGGCGATTTCAGTGAAAACTTCACATACGTAGTCCAAGATGAGGTGCAGTCTTTTCATTGGGAAACTGATCAAGTTACTCTCCACCATTTTGTGGTGTACTTCAAGACCAATAATAAAGTCAAATAAATGTCAGAGTTTCTGTGTGGTGAGTGACCATTTGCCCCACAACACTAATGCTGTCTTTACCTTCCAGAAGAAGCTGCTGCTACAAGTAAAGGAGCTCATTGGACCCCAGCTTACCAAAGTGTTCTACTTTTCTGATGCTGCAACCTGCCAGTATAAGAATTGCTGCAATCTGTTTCGTCACAAGGTTGATTTTGGGTTTGATGCCGAATGGCAATTCTTTGCCACTGCACATGGCAAGAACTCATATGATGGGATAGGAGGTACTGTCAAATGTCTGGTAAGGAAAGCTTCACTGCAAAAAAACCCATGCAGTTGCCATTCTTACAGCTCCTCATTATGAATTTTGTGTTGGTAATATTCAAGGAGTCCATTTTATTTTTGTTGAAAGTGCTGAGGTCCTTGCTCTGGAGAATACACTTGAAAAGCATTATGCTAACTTCAGAATGTTGAAAGGGATACGTGAGATGCACTGTGTTATTCCTATCCCAACAGAAAGCAAAATACTAACAAAAACAACCTCAACATCCATGGACTTTAATGAACATCAAGTCAGTTACTTATCATCAGTTGTGACTCCAAAACAAAGAGACAATGTTGCATGCATCTATGGCTCTAACTGGTGGGTTGGACGTTTACGCGACACAGTAGATTTGGAATCCTACATCGATTTTTATAGTCCTCCTGGACCTGCCACATCCTTTGTGCCTAACAATGATGACAGGACATCAACATGGATACCAAACAGCAAAATCCTGAAGATCTTGACACCATTTGAGTTCTATACTTCAGGTTCTCGCAGAGTCTACAAAATTGATGAAAAACTGAAGAACGAGATATCTTTTCTCTTCACTCTAAAATCCAGAGACATTGACTGTTTGAGAGTTATAAGGTTTTTCTTGGGAGTATTTCATGGCTAAATTGAAATAAAACTCTCAGAAAGTTAAACAAAAAGTGTGAATTAGTGAAAATTTGAATTTGAAACAAGACCTGGCTGTGTTTACATGCTATCCTGGCCTCAACCTTGTCACCATTTTGACTAAACATCAACAAGAATAAAACCATGTAACCAACAAGGCCTTAAATTGCAACCATCCTCCATCAACAGTTAACAAATAAGACAGAAGAGTAAAGACTTCTGAGAAATAAAAACACATATATAAAAAATGAACTGGAGGATGCCTAGACCACATGCTAATATAACCAGGGCTGATCTTGTACTTTGGGATAGAATACCGGATTGTTTATTGTCAGGTGGCAGCAAACAATAAATTTATATTACCAATTACAACTATTACTTCTGCAAATTAAGTGACAATAAATTGACTTCTTTATCAATACATGCTATCCAATGGTACTACTGCCCATGGAGACATGATCTTTATCTCATAAAAAGAAATAGCTGGTTCCTAAAATTTTGAAATATTTGAGACACAATGCTCTTAAAAATTCTACAATTTCTTCCATAAGCATCGTTTGATTTTTGTCATCCCCTTGTATAACCAACCCATTTGCGCATCCTCTCCGATGTTGCCATCTCTCGGAATAAAAAACATAAAGTTCCATTGTTCACCGCAAGGGGCAGTACATAGGCATCGACATGCACTCCCCTTCCCACCCATCCACTCAAATGTTGCCAGCGCTCCGAATTAAAATATATTTGCCATCGCTCGGAGTAAAAATTAATGCAGTTCCATCATTCACCGCTAGGGCAGCACATAAGCATTAACATATCCAACAGCTACGCATCCCCCTTCCCCACCTATCCACTCAGATGTTGCCATCGCAAGGTATAAAATTATGCTGCCATCGCTAGGAATAAAAATTAATGCAGTTCCATCGTTCACCACTAGAGGCAGCACATAAGCATCGACATAGCCAATACCTATGCATCCCCTTTTCACCGATCCACTCAGATGTTGCCATCGCTCGGAATAAAAATTAATAAAGTTCCATCGTTCACCGCTAGGAGCAGCACATAAGCATCGTTTGGTTCTTGTCATTCCCTTCTATCACCCACCCATTTGTGCATCCACTCTGCTGTTGCCATCTCTCGGAATAAAAATAATAAAGTTCCATCGTTCACTGCTAGGGGCAGCACATAAGCATCGACTTATCCAACACCCATCCACTCAGATGTTGCTATCTCTCGGAATGAAAATAAAGTTCCTTAGTTCACCGCTAGGGACAGCACATCAGCATCGACATATCCAACACCTATGCATCCCCCTTTTTACCTATCCACTCAGATGTTGCCATCGCTCGGACTAAAAATTCATAAAGTTCCATCGTTCACCGCTAGGGGCAGCACATAAGCATTGTTTGGTTCTTGTCATCACCTTGTATCACCCACCCATTTGTGTATCCACTCTGATGTTGCAATCTCTCGGAATAAAACTAATAAAGTTCCACCGTTCACCACTAGGGGCAGCATATAGGCATCGACATATCCAAAACCTATGCACCCCCTTCCCACCTATCCGCTCAGATGTTGCCATCGCAAGGTATAAAATTATGCTGCCATCCTAGGAATAAAATTTAATGCAGTTCCATCGTTGACCACTAGGGGCAGCACATAAGCATCAACACATCCAACACCTATACATCCCCTTTCTACCCATCCACTCAGATGTTACCATCGCTCGGAATAAAAATGAATAAAATTTCCGTCGTTCACCGCTACGGGCCGCACATAAGCATCATTTGCTTGTTATCATCCCCTTCTATCACCCACCTATTTGTGCATCCACTCAGATGTTGCCATCTCTCAAAATAAAGATAATAGTGTTATAACGTTCATCACTAGGGGCAGCCCA
Organism: Macrothele yani; assembly: GCA_039090855.1. NCBI lineage: Eukaryota > Metazoa > Arthropoda > Arachnida > Araneae > Macrothelidae > Macrothele > Macrothele yani. The sequence continues at coordinate 101,781,881 of CM076996.1, read as the reverse complement.
TAGGCATTGACATGTCCAACACCTACACATCCCCATTCCCACACATCCACTCGGAATAAAATTATGTTGCCATCCCTGGGGATAAAAATTAGTGTAGTTTCATCGTTCACCGCTAGGGATAGCACATAAGCATAGTTTGGTTGTTGTCATCCCCTTCTATCACCCACCCATTTGTGCATCCACTCCAATGTTGCCATCTCTCGGAATTATTGGGTATATAAATAAGTTTTGAGGGATTTCCATTCGGTGTCATACTTATTACTGCTCACATGTACAAGAAGTGTTCAAATGAAAAGGTACGAAACGACACTGTGGGTATAAATGAAGACTTTATTCAAAGTATACACCATAGGCCGTAGCACAACGATCCCATTGATTAACGAGTCGAAGGATTCCTTGTTCCCAGAATTCCTGTGGCCGTGACGAGACCCAGTCCTGCACAGCGTCCTTGAGTTCGTCGTCCGAGTGGAAGCGCTTCCCTTTCAGATGTTTTTTCAGGGGACCAAACACATGGAAATCGCAGGGCGACATGTCCGGGCTGTTGGGCGGATGGTCAAGCTGCTCCCACTGGAACTTGGCCAGTTCCGCGTGTGTGACCCTGGAGACGCGTGGAAGCGCGTTATCATGGAGCAGAACCACACCCTCCGTGAGCAGCCCCGGTCTTTTGTTCTTGATGGACCTGCGTAGGCTTCGGAGTGTCTCACAGTACACATCGGAGTTAATGGTTCGTCTGTGCTGGAGGAATTCAACAAGTAGTAGACCTTGGACGTCGAAAAGACGGTGGGCAACACCTTGCCTGCTGAAGCCACGGCTTTGAACTTTTTAGGGAGGTGACGACGCATGCTTCCACTGCATGCTGTCCCGCTTTGTCTCTGGCTCGTAGTGATGGCACCAGCTCTCATCACCTGTGACGATCCGCTCCAGGAAAGCGGGATCTTCATGATACCGAAACAGATGTTGAAGTGCTAGCCCCATACGCAGTTCCTTTTGCTGGTCGGTGAGCTGCTTCGGAACCCACTGCACGCAAACCTTCCGATAACGCAACCTGTCGTGAACAATTGTCCACACTGTTCCAACGCTGACATCCACCGCCAACATTCGCAATCTGACACGCCGATCACCTCTCACTAGTTCGTCCACCTTGTCGATGAGATCGGCCGTGATGTGACTGTGTTTGCCTGGCCTGGTCTCGGGTCATCAACCAAACTCTCACGGCCTGCACAAAAACGGGCACTCCATTTTCTCACTGACTTGTCGGACACACAGTCTTCCCCATATATGTCACCATCCGGCGATGAATAGCGGCCAGTTTAACACCTTCCGCTGTCAGAAATCGGATAACGCCTCGCTGCTCCTCAATCGTCGAATTTTGCAATGTGAACGCCATCCTGTCCTCACACGCACTGCCGCGTCAATTGGACGGCGCTCTTTATAAGAGCCTCTGCTCTCTCCTGCGCATGCGGACGCCCGCGCATGCTCCGATCCACGCCGGCGACTCCAATCGCATCCCTAGATGTGTCGCTACGTTCTCCCATAGCGGCATAGGCAAATATGTCAACGGTTACGTTCTTATGACGTTTCGTACCTTTTCATTTGGACACCCCTAGTATTTTAAGGTGGCAACACTGCAATATCGCAGTACGAAACGCCAGCTGTCAGTGTCAGTATACGACGTTCAATTGAGGTGCGAAGACGTATTGGTTTTACTCGATAGAAAATGGCAACTTTCGTCCCGATAAAACAGCATTTGCGGGAAGTGTTAGTGCATTACTTCATTGTCAAGAAAAGTGCTGTCGACAGCTGTCGCTTTATGTCAGAAATCTATGGTGAACATTCCCCATCCATAAAAACATGTAAGTACTGGTTTAGACGATTCAAAAGAAACGATTTCGATGTCAGTGATTAAGAACGTTCTGGACCACCCAAAAAAATTGCTAACGCCGAATTGAAAGCTTTACTCGATGAGGATCCATGCCAGACCCAAAAAGAACTAGCAGCAGCATTAAATGTTAGTCAACCATGCATTTCACAACGTTTAGCTGCCATAGGAATGGTGCAAAAAAAAAAAAAGGTAATTGGGTTCCACATGCTTTGCGTGAAAGAGACCTTGAATGTCGAAAAACCATTTGCGAATTGCTGCTTCAAAGGCAAAAAAGAATTTTTTTGCATCATATTATCACTGCCGATGAGAAATGGTACGATAACCCTAAATGGCAGAAAGCATGGGTGAAAAGCCAGGTGAACCAGGTCCTTCAATGCCAAAACGCAATTTCCATGGTTCAAAGGTAATGCTGTGTATCTGGTGGGACCAGAAGGGTGTGATCCACTATGAACTGCTGAAACCGTCAGAAACTATTACTGGTGATCGGTATCGAACCCAATTAATGTGTTTAAAACGAGTTGTCATGCAAAAACGGCCGGAATGGGAGAATAGACACGACAAAGTCATCTTACAGCATGACAACGCAAGACCACATGTTTCTCGACCTGTGAAAAAGTACTTAGAAGGATCCGACTGGGAAGTTCTACCCCACCCACCATATTCGCCAGATATTGCTCCATCGGATTACCATTTGTTCTGGTTGATGCAGTCAGCACTTTCTGGAGAACGGTTTAGTTCTTATGAAGACATCAAAATTGGCTGGACAACTGGATCTCTTCCAAGGAACCGGAATTCTTCCTTCGGGGGATACTTCGATTAATATTAAAATATTGTTTCTGTTCTCCAACAACGTGTTTTTGTTCACCTCAAATCCCTCAAAACTTATTTATATACCCAATAAAATAGTAAAGTTCCATCGTTCACCGCCAGGGGCAGCAAATAGGCATGGACATATGCAACACATATGCATCCCCCTTCCCACCCATTCACTTAGATGTATCCATCACTCGGAATAAAAATTAATCCAGTTCCATCATTCACCGCTAGGGGCAGCACAGAAGCATTGACATTTCCAACACCTATTCATCCCCCTTTCCACCCATCCACTCAGATGTTGCCATCGCTTGGAATAAAAATTTTAAAAGTTCCATCATTCACTGCAAGGAGCATCTCATAAACATCATTTGGTTGTTTTAAGAGCATAATGCCCTTCTATCACCCACCCATTTGTGCATCCACTCCGATGTTGCCATCCTCGGAATAAAAATTAATGAAGTTCCATTGTCCACCTTAGGGTGCAGCACATAAGTCTCCTTTTGGTGTTGTCATCCTCCTCTATCACCTACCCATTTGTGCTCCGATGTTGCCAACACTCGAAATAAAAATATGGTGCCATTGGTCGAAATAAAAATTTATGAGAAGTTCCATCGTTCACCGCTAGGGGAAGCACATCCATCGATTGGGTGTTGTCATCCCCCTTCCCACCCACTCTGGTGTTGCCATCGCTCGGAGTAAAGTTCCTCTTCTTGCCGTACAATTATATTAGTCCATATAACTGTTGGTGTTATGATTGTTAATGTTATGATTGTCGGTGTTATGATTTGTCGGTGTTTTGATTGTCGGTGTTTTGATTGTCGGTGTTTCGACCTGTCTGTGTTTTGAACTGTCAGTGTTTTGACCTGTCGGTGTTTTGATTGTCGGTGTTTTGATCGTCGGTGTTTTGTACTGGAACCCATTTTAAGAGAAATTAAACTTTTTAAAGTTCTGATGTCTTTTCCAATTTTTGGAAAACTTATTTAAAACTTTAGATGGAGCGATGGATACTTAGATGTATCCATCGCTCGGAATAAAAATTAATCCAGTTCCATCATACACCGCTAGGGGCAGCACAGAATCATTGACATATCCAACACCTATTCATCCTCCTTTCTACCCATCTACTCAGATGTTGCCATCGCTTGGAATAAAAATTAATAAAGTTCCGTCATTCACTGCTAGGAGCAGCTCATAAACATCATTTGGTTGTTTTAAGGGCATAACGCCCTTCTATCACCCACCCATTTGTGCATCCACTCCGATGTTGCCATCCTCGGAATAAAAATTAATGAAGTTCCATTGTCCACCTTAGGGTGCAGCACATAAGTCTCCTTTTGGTGTTGTCATCCTCCTCTATCACCTACTTATTTGTGCTCCGATGTTGCCATCACTCGAAATAAAATTATGGTGCCATTGGTTGAAATAAAAATTTATGAAGTTCCATCGTTCACCGCTAGGGGAAGCACATCCATCGATTGGGTGTTGCCATCCCCTTCCCACCCACTCTGGTTTTGCCATTGCTTGGAGTAAAGTTCCTCTTCTCGCTGTACAATTATATTAGTCCATATAACTGTTGGTGTTATGATTGTCAGTGTTATGATTTGTTTGTGTTTTGACCTGTGGGTGTTTTGATCGTCGGTGTTTTGTACTAGAACCCATTTTAAGAGAAATTAAACTTTTTAAAGTTCTGATGTCTTTTCCAATTTTTGGAAAACTTATTAAAAACTTTAAATGGACTTCCAAAAATCAGTACAAAATTTCTTCTTGCTGCTTGGCCTGCAATACTGCAAACTTCCAAATGTGCCTTGTGTGCTCTATCTTCTGTTTTTTAGCACGTCTTTTGTAAAAAAAGATCGTGCTTATGTTATCAGTTTGTCTGTCCGTCCATCCGTCTGTAGACACGATATCTCTGCAACTATTTGTCCGATTTGAAAAATTATTTTTGCATTGGAAAGATTGAAATATGCGAATGATGATCCTTCATTTCGTTTTTTTTTACTATGTACAATTGTGCCGCTAGAGGGCATAAATGCAGTTGATGTCGAATTTAAAAATATGTTTTATTCCACATATTTGCTTCTAAACATCCGATTGAAAAAATTCTTTTATCTTTCGATTCCATTCATGTCGAAGAGTATTTTAGGTATGGTTACTTCTTCAACTTACGCATAGACTTTCTGCTAGGGGGCGTAAACGTAAATTACATTTTTCCTGATATCTCTTCTTCTAAAACTCCGATTTGAAAAATGTTTTCTTTAGCAGATACAGCTCCTGATGGAAAATCTTCTGCATATAATTTCTTGTTTTTGGTAAAGAATACTTTGACCACCAGGGGGCATAAGGGTTAATTTTTGCTTCTGATGCATTTGCCATAAAATATGAGCTCCTAAAATCTCGATTGAAAAAATTCTTAAGTGGGCCGATGTCACTTACATTAATAAACCTTTTCGGAATATTTTCTTCTTAAAATTGTGCATGGTTTCTCCGCCAGGTGGTGTAGATGTATATCTAATTTTTATCAATATCTCTACTTCTAGGAGTCTGATTTGAAAAATTTCTTCTTTGTTGGATAGTGTTTTCAGTGTGACATGTTTTTCACATAATTTCAAAATTTTCAAGTAATTCATAGACTTTCCGCTAGGGTTCGTAAAGGTAAATTGCATTTTCCCTTATATATCTGCTTCCAAATCGCCGATTTGAAAAATTCTTTCTGCACCGGATACAGCTCCTGGTGGGAAATCCTTTGCACATAACTTCTAATTTTTATAAAAAAAATGGTTTGGCCACCATGGGGCATAAGTGTTAATTTCTGCTTATGTATTTGCAGCAAAATCTGAGCTCCTGAAAACTTTACTGAAAACATTATTTCGTGGACCTATACTGCTCAAATCAAAAAACCTTTTGAGAATACATTCTTCTTAAAGCAATGCATGTTTTTCCAGCCAGGGAGCATAGATTCATATCTTATTTTTGTCGATATCTCTGTTTCTAAGAGTCCGATTTGAAAAATTCTTTCTTTGTTGGAGAGCGTTTCTGGTGCGAAATGTTTCTCATATAAATTCATATTTTTCCTAACGCAGAAGTCTTCAACCAGAGGGTGTAAGCTCATGATTCCGTTTACAGCAATATCTGAGGGATTAAAAACCCGATTGAAAAACTTCTTTCTTCCGTCGGATACTATTGTTTTCCATACCGGTTCCATTGACTTTGACTAGCTTTGATAAGTTTAATTTGCATCAGAACGGATTCAAAAGACGTGCTTATTACACCCAAAAATTCGGTGTCATCTTTCTTGTTTGTTTTTTTAAAGTGGAGAACAGATAACAACTGGGAAAGTCTATAATGTATTGTAGCATAATCAACTACATTTTTCCGTGAATGAAATACGGGCTTACACCATATAATACAAATTTTGAAGATGGCAGTCCGTTTTTTGGTGTAAATAGGACAAGGATGGTAAGTCAGATAATATCTGAAAACTTGAAAATTTCGTTGTCCTGGAGCGGGAATCAAACTCACGTCTCCCAGATAGTGCCCGGGCTAATAATTAATGACTTCATGGCTTCCTCTAATTACTTCAATATTATAAATATTGAATGGGAATTATAGAGTACCTTAATAAATTTATCCTCTATAAAGATTGTCATCTTCAAAATTTGTACCTTTTTCCATTTAGAAATATGGCACTGGTCCCTTTAAATAGTTGAAGGTTGTAAATTTCAGAGAGCTAGATAAGAAACACCAAAGGTTCAGTGTAGCAGGTATGAAGCTGTTCACAATGCTAATTTGTATGGTAGTTATTTTGTTCGATGACTTTGTTTCTTGTAGCATGATGAAATCTGTTCTATATGGAACAGTTGTGGAGAGCAGCTCTCATGATGGTGCTAATGAAAGATGCACGAAGCTGGGCATCATGTGGGAAAAGGAGTGAAGGAAAATCATTGTGCCAGGCTGTTAACACTTTTACTGCCACGTGACGCCAAACGGCGTCATACAATACTTAGCCCAGGTGCCGATGCCACCGAACAGCATACCAATTGTGGCTTAATATTTCCCTTCCTAAAACCTTCAGCACTTGAAGACAGGTATCTGTTTTGTTACTGGCACTGAGAATGAGTATCCAACTGTTTAAAATTGATCACGGTTTTGGGATACAGGATTTTTTTCCACATGGTTTAGGAAAGGGAAAGTAAGTTGACTCCCCATAGACTTAACACAGCATGTGCTTTTCACTCCAATGTTTATTTTCCTTTGAACGTCACTGGTTTTGCTGTGGAGGGAACTATCAGTAAATAAATGCTTGAGTGGCAATAAAAAGCATTTGCTGCTTAGAGTTCATACTTAAGAGGGCTACCTATTGAGGACGCTAAAGGGATTTCAAGGGAACCCATATTGACTTTAATGCTTAGTTTTGTGGAAACAATGGATATATTCAGACAGGCTATCTCGGTCCCTCTGAACCAAAAGTTCATCAGCGGGCACATCCTGCCGTGGAAACAGATGATCCCAATAATTTGTCATCATATTCAGAAACGTATACTTTTAGTAGCTGTAGTATGACCATCAGTGAAAGTGAAAATGAAGAATGCGACATTCTCTTTCATATTCTGCGTCAACAGATTTTAGCTACACATTGGCATGATGTTCCCAAAGTCATGAGAATAATTCTGTTCACTAATGTACTAGGACTGAAAATTAATTTGACAGGTATTGAACCAATCGAATTTTTCAATCTTTTTGCAACTGAAGAATTTTACAATTTATTAGTTGGCGTCTGCAGGATATGCACATCTATAGCATATGTATTGCAAAGCAGTGCATGCTGTAGATGTGTTTAGGTCCCTGGAGTTACTAAAGGTTATAATTACAAATATCAATTATGAATAAATTTTCTCGTATTTCAGAATAGTGGAGTTTTGCAAAGCTATGAGATCTAACACAGCTGAGGTTGATCCAAATGCATAGAAGCTCATCCGTGGTGCCGCGTGACACCTTGTGGCATCTCGGGAGATTTGCCCGGGTTCCTTACTGGCACCGCATGATTGCCGTTAAAATAGCTGCCCGGGTTCCTTACTGGCATCGCAGGCTTGCCGTTGAAATAGCACAGTGGCAGCGAATGTGTTAAACTGGTGAATTGCTCTTTTCAGCACTGCTTCAAGATGTTTTACAGGGTGTCTACTGGTCATGAAAGTCATGAAAAAGTAATGAAATTGAGCAGGTGGTCATGAAGTAATGAAAAAGTAATGAAATTGAATGGGTGGTCATGAAATTGTCTTTTTTGTATCAGCACCTGAATGAAGACAAGTTTGCGCACCTAGAAGAAAATACGAACCGGCACCCTTATAAACCAGCGTGTAGTCGATGCCCCATGAAAGCGAAAAGCGTCAGCCGACACAAGCAAGAGGGCAGAGTGACAAGAATGCCTGGTAGAAGCCAACGACATCGATTTATGCAACTTATGGACTTTGAGAGTGACCTGATCATCGGGCTGAAAACCGCAGGGTGGTCAGCGCCATATAGCCCGCCATGTGGATCAACTGTGTTGGGAGCAGTGGACACGTGACGGCACTGCCACATGATGGAGTGGCTCTGGACGGACAAGAACTAAAAGAACTCAAAGATAAGAAAAGAAAGCTTATAGAAAAGGCAAAAGAAGAAGCTGAAGTTCTAGATTCTGAGATAACAAGTTTAGCTAAGATACTTAAACACCGAGTCTTTCACTGTGAAATTTCAGTCTCCATAAATTTTGTACAGCATTATGATGTTAAAAGAATTTGTTTGTTAATAGATGTAATGATAAATATTTCTGAAAATAGTCATACCCCATTCTAGATGAGAGTTCAATGTTTTTATTTCTTTAAAACATAAAATTTGGTGAATGGCATAGTGCAAGTCATTATTCATGTTAACAAGCAATTTTAGTGACATAAGAATTACATTCAGCTTTCATCTCAACTGGCTTTCAGGTAGGGGTTCATTACCCCCCCCCTTATAGCCATTTTAGCAGCTATGATATTATAGGCACATCAGTTTTGCCTAAACTATTGTTGCATGGAATTTATTTCAGTGTTTGTAAAAATAAAAAACAACCTGGGATCTCAAGCAATGGTACTAGATTATGAGTCTAGAATGGTTGTTGTGCCACGCATTGTCGAGAAGTCATGAATTTAACTGAAGATGTCATGGAAAAGTCATGAATTTGGTTCATTGGACATTAGTAGACACCCTGTTTTATCATTGATTTAGGTTCACTGCTATTAATTGGGCCATTGCATCGAACTCAACTAAAATATTCAGACATTAAGCAGCATTGGGATTGGATATACACTGAAGTGCCAAAAGTCATGGGATAGCAGTCTGCAAATATTTATTTGGCACTGCCATTATATAAAGGCTTCAATGCACACCACAATTTTTATGAGTTGCTAGGTGTAATCTCGTGAGTCGGTTGAACAACTGCCAGTAGGATTATGGAAGCCCACGTGAATGACCATAGTTTGAATGAGGCATAATAGTGGGAGACAGATGAATGAGGCATTCAATTTCCGAAGTTGTGCGAACATTCAACAATCCTCGATCCATAGTGTCATGTATGGCTCGAAAAAATACTTCATGGAAGACATTATCACCCACCATGGACAACACAGTGGCTGACCACGGGTGCTGAATGAATGACAGTGACCAGCAGCGTCTTTTCCATGCTAACAGACAAGCGCCGCTGGCTCAAAAAACATCCACATTCAATAATATGATTTGGTTAGTGAAAATTAACCTTTGGTTTGCGTGGCTATCTTATAAGTCAATAGTTGTATAACTATTATCACTACTGTTACACACATTATTAAGTATCTTCAAGTCGAGTGCTCTATGCTTCATTACTTTTGCTATTATATGCATGGTTCGTACGCGTCCTGGAAATCCTGGAAATGTCTTAAAATTCTGTTGCGTGTCCTGGAATTTTATCCATTCCGGCCTTTTTGTCCCTGCGCGATGTTTTGTAGTTGAAGATTTTTCTACTGACATAACTTATGTCTGAAAAATTTTCCTCCCCACCCCTGCAAAATGCGGGGAGAAGGGGTTTGTTGGTTTTCTTGTCTGTTAGGAGGACTGAAGCTGCGTTATTATTGTCTTTTGGCGTCTTGCTTATATTATCACTTTGTCTGTCCGACCGGAAAGGCCATATCTCTGCAATTATTAGTTCGATTTGTAAAATTCTTTTTGTATTGGGAAGCTTAAAATGTGTGAATGATGATCCATTTGTTCCAGTTTTTTTTTTCGATGCACAACTTCGCCGCTAGGGGGCACAAACAAAGATCGTATCGAATTTAAAATGCATTTTATTTCATACGTTTGCTTCTAAATATCCAATTGAAATGTTTTTTTTCCTTTTAGTGACATTTATATCAAAGACTATTTCAGTTACTGTCTCTTTTTCAAATAATGCATAAATTTTCCGCTAGGGGGTGTTACAGTAAATCACGATTTTCCCAACATCTCCGCTTCACAGTTCGATTGAAAAATTCTTCCTGCGTTGGATACAGCTCTTGAGGGGAAATGTTTTGCATATAATTTCACATTTTTGGTAAAAAATGTTTTGGCCGCCAAAGGGGCGTAAGTGTTTATTTTTGCTGCTGATGCATTTGCAATAAAATTTGAGCTCGATCCTCGATTTAAAAAATTCCTCCGTCGACCGATACCGCTCACCTCCAACAACTTTTTGAGAATACCTCCTGCTTAAATAATGCATAATTTTTCCACCAGGAGGCATACACTTATATCTTATTTTTGTCCATATCTCTGTTTCTAGGAGTACGATTTGAAAAATTATTTCTTTGTTGAAAATTTTGTGCGAAATGTTTCTCATATGATTTCAAATATTTCTTAATGCCCAAGTGCGTTGCTTAAGGACATAAGTTCACGTTTCCGTTTACAGCAATATCTACGGGACTAATACATTTCCGCTAGGGGGAGTAATGGTAAATCGTAATTTTCCCAATATCTCCGTTTCTAAAAGTCCGATTTAAAAAATTCTTCCTCCGTTGGATACAACTCTTCAGGGGAAATGTTTTGCATATAATTCTTCAATTTTGGCAAATAATGTTTTGCCCGCCAGGGGGCGTAAATTTTTATTTTTGCTCCTGATGTATTTGCAATAAAATCTGAGCTAGAAACTCGATTAAAAAAATTCCTCCGTGGACTGATACCGCACACCTCCAAAAACTTTTTGAGAATACTTCCTGCTTAAATAGTGCACAATTTTTCCACGAGGGGTGTATACGTATGTCTTACTTTTGTCCACATCTCTGTTTCTAGGACCTTGCGCCAATAAAATCCAACAACCAACCAACTGTTTCTAGGAAGGTGTACGATTTGAAAAATTCTTTCTTTGTTGGAGAACATTTTTGGTGCGAAATGTTTCTCATATAATTTCAAATATTTCTTAACGCACAAGTGCGCCACTAGAGGGCGTACGTTCACGTTTCCGTTTACAGCAATATCTATGGGACTAATAACCCGATTGAAAAATATTCTCTTTCGACCAGGTACCATTATCTATGAAAACTCCTTGTGTGTATTTTCTTCCCAAAATAATGCACAATTTCGCCGCTAGAGGACGCAAATATTTAATCTATTTTTCTTAATATCTGTACTTCTAAATGTCAGATTTAAACAATTCTTTTAACACTAGATACCATTTACCTTATGGAGCACTTTAGGTTTGTATTTGAGGAGGTTTGTGGTTCACAATGCTGCCGTTAGGTGGTGTTTATGTACTTCCGTTTGCAGTCTATCTCTGCCTCTAAAAATTTTATTGAGGAATTTCTTTTTTTACTGTATGCCATTCGCTATAATAAAGATGTAGAGGGAATAAGATTTTTGTTACAATAAGAAGATCCTCTTCAAATAATGTGTATAACTTTTTCCCTCGGAGTTGTAAAGGTCAAAACATTTTTCTTGCTATCTCTGCTTCTGGGAGACATATTTGAAAAGTTCTTTTTCCTTAGCATAGCTTTTGTTATAAGGAATATTTTTAGCCTGTTTCAACTTTTCCACTGTGCAAAATTCTCCCGCTAAAAGGCATACAGTTATATCATGTTTCTTTCTCTATCTCTTCTTTTAACTGTTGTTAACTGATTTTACTGTGATTTGAAAATCGTTTTGTCTCTAATACCTTGCTTTTGCTATGCGAAACGTTTTTTGCGCCATTTGTTAATTTCCGTAACATACTTTGTAGCCACTGGTGGAAGTAAGTAGCTGATTTGGGGGTGGGGGGTATTTTGACCTTTACTGAAATGTGCTAATGAATGCTTTATGTGAAAATTTACCATAAAATTAAATTACTTTCTAATATAAGAAACTTAAATCTAGTTGTTTCTTAGTATTTTCTGAGTAAACTAATCACTTAGCATCTTCTATAATTAGTTTTCTAATCATGCCCAGTTAAATTGCCTTGATCATTTATGAATACAGTTGTACACAGCCCTTGGATTTAAGGATTTCCCATTATTCTCTTTCATTTCATGTTGGAAATTTTTGTGCATACTTTGTTTTCTGGCAAGTACAAATTTAAAACTTAGCTACAGCATCAATATTATGTTGAAAATTCCTTCCCTAAATAAAATGTAACACAAGTACTTGCTCCCGTGATTATGTGTTTAAGAAATAACAATCCCTTTTTGGTCCTTTGAAAAAGTTCCAAATATTTCATGTTTCCTTACCCTTAAATTTCCAACGTAAACATTATTTTAAAATAATTAAATATAAATAGTATTTTATGTACTGATTGTGTGGTATATGAAAGCATTTTAAGAGTAATGCCACATACCTATGTATTTTTGAATTTTATGTTTTTTTTATTCTATAATTTGCTTCAATAATTGAACTAAAGCCAAAGTAGAAAAATAAAAGTTTCTCAAAATCAGTGTAGTATAGTATACAAAAGTTTAGTAGATATTAAACCTGGTCACATTTTCAGTGACAGTTTTGGTATTTCAGTATTTATCCGTGATTCTAAGTTTCTGATTAGCTGCAGCGGACAGCATTTTTAACATTCTGCATTCTGTATTAAGTTTGCCCAAGCTGTAAGAAGTTGTTTGTTGTAGGTCACAGGTTAAAGAGACCTATGGTTTCATTATATTTTAAGTAAGAGCGTTTGGATTGTATGTCCTGGAAAAAAATCCAAAAGTCCTGGAATTTTGTGATTGAAAAAGTGTATGAACCATGTATATGAATCTTCAAGGAGATAAAATATAAAACATTTCAACAGTTATTAACCAACAATAACCTTCCTAATGGTGCTGTATTATTGGGTAAGTGCAGCATTCTCAGGACAATTTAATAACTGTTGAAATGTTTTATATTTTATCTCCTTGAAGATAAATATTATATTTTATCTCCTTGAAGTAATAGCAAAAGTAATGAAGCATAGAGCACTCGACTTGAAGATACTTAATAACATGTGTAACAGTAGTGATAATAGTTATACAACTATTGCCTTATCCACATTCAATGCAGGAGGTACCAGAGACATCCATCAGGTCAGTGCAGCATAATTTAGCATCCATGGGGTATGGGAGCTGAAGACCTGCCAGAGTGCCTTTGTTAACACCACGACATCGGACATAGCACCTCACCTGTGCTCGTGAACATGGCAATTGGACCCTGGAAGACTGGCAACATGTGGCGTGATCCGATGAGTCACGCTACCAGTCGCTACGAGTTGATGGTAGAGTTTGGGTGTGGTGCAGACCCCATGAGGCCATGGACCCAACTGTCAACAAGGCACTGTGCAAGCTGGTGGTGGTTCCATACATGTGCCGGTGTCTTTACGTGGCACGGTTTGTGTTCTCTGGTCCTGGTAAACACGTCACTAACCGGTAATCACTTTGTTGCTCTGCTAGGTGACCATTTGCAGCTCTTCATGGACTTCATGTGTTCCAACAATGAAGGTATTTTCCAGGCAGACAATGCACCATGACATCAGGCCCAAGTTGTCCAAAATTGGTTCAAGGAGTATTCTGAACATTTCCCACGGATGATGTGGCCACCACGTTCACCTGGCATGAACCCAATAGAGCACTTATGGGACGTGATGGAAAGATCCTTTCGCACCCAAGATCCTGCACCTACAAAACCCAGGAAACTGTGGGCGGCTGTTCAGATGGCATGGCTCAACATCTCTCCAGAAGTCTTCTGACAACTTGTGGAATTGATGCCACATCAAATCGCTGCACTTTGTTGGGCTACAGGAGGTCTTACACGATACTAGGTATGTATTCCATGACTTTTGGCCCTTCGGTGTATTTACCATACCCAAAATATAAAGCACAGATGAAGCTGTTTTAGGAGATGAAGGTTTACCTGAAAACTTCTGGAAACCTTAATCTGCTAGAAAGGTAGATTTTCACATTTACCTGTACTTGTGTTATGGGTACCCATGTTCTGGGGCAAGAGGGGACATTTGCCCTCTTCTGGAAATTGGATCATGCGTTTTCTGTTCTTGGAATGTACTGCAGATGTTTTGCTCTCACACTAATTTGGATTACTAATTCTTCTATAGAACTTTGGGATGAAAGTGCATGCTGTAAAAATAGGAAACACATTGGGAAGTTCAGTAGAAAAATGGAAATTTATAGTAGAAAGTAATAATAAAGTTTCCCATTGCATGTGGATGAACGGTGTATATACTTACAGTATAGAAAAGTATGAAAGATATATATATATATATGAAAAGCATATCATCTGCAGCAACTAATTTACTGCTGGAAAAACATCCTTCAAAATTTTTCTCAATAATTTGCCTTGAGGATATTTTTTCATTCTTTGTGACCAGTTGAGTGATCACTGGGATTTTGTGGCACATGTAACGCAAGTGGCCAGAAAGATAAAAAGAATGACAAAGAAATCTACTTATTGTCCTAACATGTTGCTAATTTCATTTATCAACAATCTTTTTTTATGTGATTTTAGGGTCTTGTGGTTTCCAGTTAAATTTATGTATTGAGAATGAGGTAAAAATGGTTAGATAACCAGAAGGCATAGTGCTTATACATGTTATTCACAGTTACAATTTCTGTATGCCTCCTCTTGAAAACTAAGCTATGGGTGCCTATGACTGGTGTGTACAAAAATTCTTAAATATCAATAGAGCCAATGGGAGATAGCAATCCTAGTCATACTGGCTGGCTGACACGTAATGATGGGTAGGTTTAATGAGAGAAGTTACAGTGCATGTGACATAATTTTCATGTCATAAGGTTTATGTAGTAATTTGCATTGTCTCATAATTTGTTGCCTATATAATGGCCCTCATTTCTCCACTTGCTCTTTACATAAGACTTCGATCAGCCTTAGGATCCCATGAGAACCATCAGATGAGATGTTGTTGCTATGGTAAGACACAATTACGTCCTCTTTTTTTAAAATGTATCTTAGAAACCAAACAATTATACTCAAAGTAGGATTAGTCTCTATTAATACACAAAGTGTTTTAAACTTAAGTAAACAATTTAATTGTTACTCCGAGAATGGTTTTGGCTTTGTTGCCCCTGTGGTCTCTTTAAACTCGTAACGATACTGACCCACAGTTGTCAGAGACTAAGAGTGACTCTCTTGCCTTGTGAAAATCAAATGCTCCCTGCTCTACCTCAGTTCATCCCTGGTCTCCACTTTCTGGTTACCCTCTATCCAACAAATTGCCACAGTCAATACCAAATGTATTCTGCCTCCCTGGCTGTGATTTCCTACACCAATTGACAAACACAAGAACCCAATTCATTGTCATAGAATGCTTGCAAGTTTTGTCAAATACTTTGTCAGTTTCCTAATCTCTGCATACAGCATGTTTTGAAGACACTAATTTGTGTGATTTGTAGTGCATCTCCATCTAGTGACATGAAGCTGACAAACAAATTCCGATACATTAACACAACGAATCGCATAAGAGGATACTGCTGTTCCACAACAATGCAGCACCCCATGTTTACAGGAATTTTAATCCCTCACTGCTTTCTCCTCCCACCGAGTTGTCTGCAACATTTCCATTCTCACAACTTCTAACCAAAATGGTGTTAACAAAAAGAACCTTTAGATCGAATTGTGAAAGTCAAAATATAGATAGATATTTAATGTGAACATGGCCTCAGAATCTTACAACCTGTCTCGATTTTTGTAGTTTTCAATACTTCGTTGATATTAATATTGTATGTCTTAATCAAGAAGTGCTTGGATATTTTAGTGTTAAGAATTTATTATTCATTGAACTATTTCATAATTTCAGAAAGTTTCAGAGAAAGGTTGAAGCACTACATACGAGAAAATATAGGTGGTGAGAAAATCAAAGTGCTGAGGACCAAAGAAAGAGCTGGTCTAATCAGAGCTCGTGTGTTTGGAGCCAAACAAGCTACTGGTCAGGTACATTCTTTTATTTCTTTGCACACAATCATATCTGTGTACTACTCCAATGTATTCACAGAAATTAACAATGATGAAATGATTCGGTTTTTAACTCAGACACTTCACCTTTATTGGCTTTACTAGCATTGGGTGCAGTTGTTTTTAAAAACTTCATAAAATTCTTTATTGTCTGGGGAAAAAACCAGCCTCTCTTGTTAATTAATTAAGTACACATCACTAAGGATGTATGATCATGAGAAAAAATATATACAAGGCTGGAAATCAGCGGTTTTAGTTTTCTGAAAATAATATTTTTCTGTGACAAACATTTTATTGACTTTTAAGTGAACATTTGTAGATATCAACTTTTTTTTTTTGTCAATTTTTAAGGAGGTAAAAAACTTTTGGCAAACTTTTGTTGGTTAAACTTTTGTATTCGGCCCCCAAGTTGTTCAAGCACTCTCGAAGTGCAATATGTATCCCTTTGTGGCATTTGCCAAAGCATTTGTTTTGGTTTGAGATCATGGCTTTTGGGGTTTAAACCACAACTGTTAATTTTGAGATGAGTTATATCATAGCTGAGGGTATAACAAGGGAGCCAGCAATGTAAATATTGGGTTGATGCATAAGTTCATGCCATTTTGTTCACTGCACTACAGGAATGTATTACATCAGCAGGAAAAATGGAATCAATCAACTATGTAACCCGTAACACCCCCCCCCCCATTGTTTATGATGGTGTCCTAATGTTGTCTGGGTAGGTCTGCAATGCCATTCTTGAAAAAACATGTAGGTTTTGCTGCAAACAAATTATCATGGAAATTCTGGAGATCAACATCATTGTTGAACGTTCTGCCACGGAGTACGTTCATCAGAGATCGGAACAGGTGATAGTCTGAAGGGGCCACACATCTGGGGAATAGACCGGATGTCGAAGGATCTCCCATTCCATGTCCTGAATGGCCATTTTGGTCATGTTTGCGCTGTGAGGGCGTGCATTATCATGTTGGAGAAGGACACGATGACGCCAATGTAACCGTTTCTGCTGAATTGCTCCTCCACATGGCAGAGTTGCTCACAATAGAGTGCAGTGTTGATGGTCCGATTCCTCGGCAGCATTTCCCAGTGAATAATGTCTTCCATGTCCCACCGGACACACGACATGATCTTCGCAGGATGAAGGTCCTGTTTTGGACATGGTGTGGGTGTCTTGTGTGGGCTTAACCATTCCCTCCAATGCCTGAAATTCACGTACAGGCACCACTTTTCATCTCCAGTAACAATACATGACAGAAAAGGTTTGTGTTGCTGAGAACATTCGTGGTAACGGGCGAGCAAGGAACCACATATGGCAACACGATGATTCTTGTTGCCCTCGGTGAGAGTGTGAAACACCCAAGACCCCAATTTCTGGACCTTTCCCATTCATTCCAGGTGTCGCACCGCTGTGGCCTTATCACAGTCTATCTCAATGGTCAATTCACGTGTGGTTTGTTGTGGATTCAAGTGGATAAGATGGTTCAAATGATCCTCATCAAAGTGAGATTGATGACCTGAGCGTGGAGAGTCATTGAGGTCAAAATTGCCACCTCGGAACCGCTCAAACCATTTGTGGGCTATAGTCGGAACAATAGCATCTTCCCCATACACAACACAAATTGTCGAGTGGCCTCGATGGCTGTGGATTCTTTGTTATACTCGTAGAGGAGCAAATGTCGGAAATGTTCATTCCTTTCTACTTGACACTCCATACTTCCAGACCTGAAAACCAAAAAACCATTAGCCACAATCACACAATGCAATATGATTTAGATACATGATATTACTGGCTACATTTTGATATACAACTGGCCATCTTCACCGTCACTACTGACCTGTGAAACACTCACAAAATAAAACGGCATGAACTTATGCATCAACCCAATACTTGCTCAATAACATAATCCAGTCCAATCCAACAAAAAATACTTGACTTGTGCAATGAAACCAACAAATCCGATCCAACAAAAAGCCACCTAGTCTAATGAAAAACACTACTGGCTAATGCTATGTCACCTTCTAAACCCCAAACGTTATGGGAAAAACGAATACAAAAAACACACCAAAAGAGCTTACGGGTTCCCACTACAAAACACACCAACTGCACAATACACAACACACCAGAGCTAACACACACTGTACAAGATGAGAGGAGAAGAAAGCTTGAAATCAGAGGAGAGAAGTGAGTGCTGTTGTTCTGCCACCAATCGTCCATTTTGGAACTACTTGGGAACCAAACATGCAAGGAGACCTCTTTTGTTTCCCTTTTGTGGATTTTGTCTTCCTGATCTGTAGTGTTGCTTGGGTATACAGCATTGGTGCACTTCCCTAGATACTGACACTCATTATTTTTCAGGTTCTTGAGATGTAAATAATCAATATTTATGCCACCCCAGTGGCGCAGTGGTCTAAGCACTGGCTTCTGATCAGTCATCCGAAATGGGTCTGGATTCAAATCCTGGTGAGGCAGAAATGTTGTGCTTGTCTTATGGTACTGGCACTCTCCCTTCCCTGGAACCAATGGCTCTAAATTAGGGATGGACGACGGCTTATAGCCCATCGAGTTGCCCATGGTGGTCATTAAACCCCTAATTTAAAAAAAAAAATTGATATTTATATAAAAATGTGATTATTGACAAGCATTATTATATTTTAATGTGTTTAGGAACACCTATATATTGTTTTCAAGTTTTCTGATGAGATGTTACATGGAGAAAAGTGAATTAAAGGCAATTTGATACTGAAATGTGATCACTGAAAATAATATAGCATATTTGCCAAGTTTTATGGTTTAACTGTAAGATTTAAGGAAATTTTACTTACTTTATGATTATTTTATGTACATCATATTTTACACATTTTTTCCTCATGTTAGTGCAATTTTGAGGGTGAGAATAAGTGTCCTCAAGGACCAGTGCACCTGTATTCTTATTTACCAATTTTCACCAACTTCTGCATCCCCCAACCCTCTCTGTTTGCTGCCTTCGGGGTGATGGCTTGGTAAAATTGCTTTAAGATTGGCAATAACTGTTTAAAAAGGGAGAGAAATTAAAAATATTAGCCTCACATAAGGGTAAAATTGCATTTTTTAAAGCTATTCTGACATGTCATAAAAATTTAAGATCAAAACCTCACTTAAGTTAATGTAAAAAGTTACTGCAATATTGCAGCAATTCCCCAGTTACAAATGAAATTTGTATCTGTGCATGTAACCTAATTAAATAATTATGTATTGATTGCATAATTTAATTGCTGTAAACATTAAATAGTACTAAATATCTTATTCAAAATAGTATAACTATACTAGTGATCTGAATTTCTTGGCGTAGAATAGAAATCAAAGTTTCCAAGATGGCTTTTTCAAGGAAGGTAGACACCTTCCTTGAAAAAGCCATCAAGGAAGGTGCTTTCTACCTTCCTTGAAAAAGCCATCTGGCTGATATGTGCGAAAGCTTGGAAACTTTGATTTCCATTCTACGACAAGAAATTTGGATCACTAGTATAGTTATACAGTACAATTCCGAAAATCCGCACAACTTGGTTCCAGAGGTTGTGCAGATTTTAGAATTTTGCGGATTTTAGAGAACCTGTGTGTGTTTACTAGTACATATGTACTGTAAACACACACAGGTTCTCTAAACTATATAATACTAATTCAAATAGGATGGTATGTATGTATGTATTATAGGCTTTCATTTGTTTAATAATTAGTAAAATTAATTAGTAATATGTATTTAATACTGTAATTAGTAGTATTTGGAATTTATGTAGATATATGTACAGTATTTAATAAGTAAGTAAAATATAGGGAACAAATTCATAATACAGTACTATATTAATTAATTGAATTTTTATTTACAAAATATTGTATATGTCAATCAAACATTCTGGCTGGCAAACATTCCATCAAAAAAAAAAAAAAAAAATGCTAAGTAAGCTTGAAGGTGATGAACACAATTGCACAATGAAAGTGCTGATCGCTTGTTAAATCTAGCAGACGGCACATTTCTCTGTAGTTAAATTAATTTTATCATTGTTTTGACATTACAGTAAAGTAATTGCATCGCGGTAAACGTCATACGTACGTATATAAACTCCCCTCCCCCTTTTAATTTCACCAGAGTGCGGCACTGGGGTTTGAAGTGCGGGAATTATTTGGCATTCATCAACCAGCATCCCGTCCCTGCATGACATTCTGTCCATTGTTCTCACACTGTACATTTTTCTTTTGAACTATCGCAATTCCTGTACTACTGTAAATGACAAAATACTATATCATACTCAAATGTTTCACATTAAAAAAGCATATTTTTATTTATACAGTATTCAACAAATATCCATAGTGTAGCATACAAAAGAAAGAGAAATTTATCAACTTTGAAACAAAACTTCTTGTCCGCTAAATTCAACAAGTGGGATGGTGGGGAAAGCAGGAGGGTTCCCCATCTGCCGTAACTGCATTACGTAAGAGCAGGGTTCCCTGTTTGCTACAAAGGTTTTGCCAGTAGACTGGATAAAAAAATAAGAAAACTCATCATTGTCAATTCTTTATGAAACTGGCTGAAATTTTTACACACTCCATAATCAGCTAAGAGTAGTCAACTCTCAAAATTTTGCTTTAATTGGTTAAAAACTTTTTTAATTAGCCATGAACATTTTTAGTAAGAGATTTACGAGGGACAGGCACACAGGAATGTTTAATTAAAATTTTCATGGCTAGTTTAAAAAGTTATTAAACAATTCAAGCGAAATTTTGCAGATCCATTCGTAACAAGGATTTATGGTGCTTATAGAAATTTCAGACAGCTGTCTGAAAAATTCGAGAAAATGCATTTTTGCGTTTTTCATTTAATGTCAGCAATCATGTGAGCTAAAGAGGAAGTTTTTCCCTCTTGCTCTTGTCGCATTCTGCTGGCCCTACCCAATATCACCCTCCCCTTTTCTGCCATCTATCTCCCCCAGTTCACTAAAACACTTGAAAGCCGCCAACATACACACACACACACACACACACACACACACACACACACACACACACACACACACACACACACACACACACACACACACACTCCCCTTATGTTGAACTCCTAGCAGTTAACAGAACTAATTCATGGATTCTCAGTACGGAGACTGCGCGCGCGGGACATGTAAGATTAAACGTTTGATTTTTATTCACATAAAAAATAAAAATGAGCAAATTTCTTAATGGTAACAAGGATTAAAAAACAAACAAAACACAATTTTTAGCATTCGTTTTTTGATGATTCAGGTGAACTTTTTTTGGTGTATTGTGCTTGTCGCGATTTGGTGAAAAAGTGATAGGCAGCTTAAACACTGTCAGCTGGGCAGGCGCCCACCAAACAGTCTCTAGGGAGAACACTATTACGTATATCATTAGTAATATTTTTCAAATAGAGAAAACACATAAAATATTTTAAAAACCTTTAAAAATATCTTAAACTTTTTTTTTTTTTGTCAGCTGGAAAATAAAAAATTTCGATTTCTGAAACCTTTTTTTTTTTTTTTTTACCCGTCTGTTAACTGTAACTGTGACCGATGTTCGAATCCACGCAGATTTTAGGCAATTGCGGATTTTAGGAGCGCGGATTTTCGGAATTGTACTGTACTATTTTGAGTATAGTTGGTCATGGTGTACAGTTGCTGTTTATTAATTACTTTTTGCACTCTCAAATCAGTGTGGAATGCTTTTAAATTATTCCGACAGCTGAGACTCAAACTGGAGAAGGAAAGGTGCAGTTTTTTGTCTACCTTCCTTGAAAAAGCCATCTGGTTGATGTGTGAAAGCTTGAAAATTTTGATTTCAATTCTATGCCACAGGGTGTCCACATTCTAGAAAGTCGGAAAATCGGGGAAAGTCAGGGAAATGAAAATTGGTCTGGGAAAGTCAGAGAAATGCCTGAGATGTTAGTAAAAGTCAGGGAAAATCAGTGATATTTAAAAAAAAAAGTCAGGGAAATTTCAATCACAGTTAGACTGCAACTAGTTTTAACCTGGCATCGGGGAGTGACGCCCTCATCGCCCAACACACTTGCACTTTGTGTTGCAGAGAGTCACTAACTTCCCCTTCCTACTAATGCAACCTTGTATTTCCTACCTATTATTGTAAGTTGTGTTACATTACTTGTTAACATTTCTCTTTTTGTTTTAGGTCAAAGGAGTAGAAGACAATTTTTGATATAAGTTATACCTTGTTAAAAGGCAATTAAGACTGCAGCAATGTCAAAGCGTTGTGTGTTTAATGAACAATGGTTGGACGAACAATTAAATCCTGAGTTTTCTGGTTGGATAGCTGCTGTGAACGGTGACAATGAATCATCATTTTGTAAAGTGTGCTCTAAAACTTTCAAGCTTAGCCACATGGGGCGCCGGGCAGTCTCCAGCCATGGAAATTGCCCTAATCATTTGAAAAACATCTGTGCTAAAATGTCTTAGCCCAGTCTTGCTTCTTTCGCTTTCTCTGTGAAAAAGAACTCTCTTTGTAATAAACTCTTGCCATCAACAAACTCAGGAAATGTGGAATCAGTACTTCTAGAAAATATTAAGCCTAATGACTCAAATACTTATGTTGTGAAAGATGATGTGAAGCCCAGTGACCTTAATGCTTATGTAGTGAAAGATGATGTAACAAAGTCGGAAATAATATGGACCATGGAAGTGTTGTCCAAGTGAATGTCTCTGAACTCTTGTACACAGATTAACAAAACATTTCAGTTAATGTTTCCTGACAGTGTGATAGCTTCAAAATTTACATTAGGCAAAAGCAAAGCATCTTATGTGATAAACCATGGATTGGCACCACATTTCAAAGAGTGTTTAATGGACGATCTGAAGCAGTGCACTGACTTTGTAATTTGTTTTGATGAATCACTAAACAAAATTGCTCAGCATGGGAAAATGGATCAGTTTGTTCGTTATTGGGACGTCAATCTGTAAAAAGTTTCCACTAGATACTTAAGTAGTGTGTTTTTAGGATGGGCAACAGCTAATGAACTTTTAGAAAAATTCATTAAAGGTGCACCTCTTCCCTTGGATAACATGCTACAAGTGTCAATGGATGGACCTAACATTAATCTCAGCTTTCTTCAAAAGCTGAAAGATAAACTTAGAACTGAAAATCCAGATGGTAAATTGTTAGTTGATATTGGAGTATGTGGTCTTCACGTGGTCAATGGAGCTATGAAAACTGGACTTGAAGCAGTGAAATGGGATATATATCACTTTCTGCATAACTTGTACTACCTTTTAAAAGATAGTCCTGCTCGCTGTGCAAATTATACTATGATTAGAGGATGTAAAGATTTCCCTTTGAAATTTTGCACTGTAAGTGGTTGGAAAACGTTAATTGTTTGACTAGGGCATTGCTTGTCTACGATCATATCAAGAAATATGTTCAAGAATCATCAGTTTCCAGCAAACAGCACATGTTTCTTGCAGAATTCATGGAAAGTCCACTGTTGAAATGCAAATTGGCTGCATTTAGGACTATAGCTTCAGAGTGTGAATCTTTTTTAAGAAGGTTCCAGAGCCCAAAGCCTTTAATTCCTTTCTTACACACTGATTTGCTGGATCTGGTGAAAAATGTGATGGCACGAAGCTTGAAGCCTGACAAATTAAGTGAAGCTGATAGTGTCTCAAAACTGTTAACTTTAGATGTATCAAAAAGTGAAAATCTTCTCTCAATTGAGAAAGTTGATATTGAATTTAGTGCTAAAAAGCTATTAAAAGAAGTGAAGTGATCAGAAAGGGAGAAATTAGAGTTTAAGCTTGAATTTAGGAAACTTGTGACCAGTATGATTGAAAAACTTCCTGAGAAAAGCCCACTAAAATTTAAGTTTGTTCGTGGGGTAACTTGTCTGGACCCAAATATTATA
Organism: Macrothele yani; assembly: GCA_039090855.1. NCBI lineage: Eukaryota > Metazoa > Arthropoda > Arachnida > Araneae > Macrothelidae > Macrothele > Macrothele yani. The sequence goes on along the minus strand of CM076996.1, from coordinate 101,757,854 downwards.
GTGCAGCAGCCAAGTCTAGGCAAGAAGAGAGTGGAAATTGTGCTCAAAGTTTTACTTAGTGCAAACAGGATTTCAGATGACTCTGGTGAATAAGCTAATAAACAGTACACTTCATTGTGTGTAGAAGCTCAATCTGCTTTAAAGTCTCAGTTTGATGAATTTTTAGACAGTCATGATGATTCCATTGGATTAGACAAATTTTACAGTGCTCTACTTGACAACCAAAAACAATTCGGTGAACTTTGGGATGTAATAAAAATTGTTGTCTCATTATGTGTCATGGAAATGCTTCAGTGGAAGGTGGATTTTCTGTCAATAAGTCTCTTTTTGTGGAAAATCTCCAGAAGAATCCCTGATTTGCCAGAGAACAATTTTTGATGCCATTAAAAATTATGGAGGAGTAAGAACACATTGCCATCAATAGAAGGCTTCTTCTTTCTGTAAGAGCCTCCAGACGAAGATATCAGGATTATCTTGAGAAAAAAGTGTTCTTCAAAACGAAAAAGAAAGAAAACTGAAGGAAAAAAGAAAAATTGATCATGAAATAAAGGAATTAAAGGAAAAAAAGACAATACGGAAGGAACTAGAGTTGGAAGAAGCAGCACTGCAGGCGAAGATTTCAGATTGGGATAAGAAGAAAAGAGGTGTGTAATATAAAATCAGTAACTGTGTTCCTACTGTAATATTTTTATAGTAACTGTTCTGAATATTGTGTATGGGTTCGTTTGAGTGTTTCTTCAATAAATGTAAAACCATGAAAAAAAGAATAAACTTAAAATTAAAAAGGTGTGAGTTGGACGGCTATGGGGAAGGTGGAGGCTGATAAAAAATAAATAAAAAATAATTAAATGAATCAGTTTTTTTGGGAAACTTTATACGTCAAATGGAAACACTTTTAAATAATATAAGTTTCTCAATTATCCAATTCAATTTTATTTATTATCAAGGCACATATATTTAAAAACTCAAATAAACCTATTTGTGTTAGGTCAGGGATTTCTTATATATTTGGTCAGGGAAATCAGGTTTGATAATTCTGTGGACACCCTGTGCCAAGAAATTTGGATCACTAGTATAGTTATACTATTTTGAGTATAGTTGGTGTACAGTTCCTGTTTATTAATTACCAAATATTTTAATTATAGCATATGAAACGAATTAAAATTGACAGATCGTTTGCATAATAAATCTTCTTTTAATTGATACAAGGTATGGCTATGAAATAAAAAGACTGTGCTTTGTAGTGAATGGAACACACGGTGCCAATCAAAAATGAGTGGGTGGCCATTGATCTTGTACTGTCCATAACTGGAAATGTGAGATTCACCTCTCTCGGTTCAGTCGCACATGCCAATGAAAGTAGACATGTTGTTTGTCATGCATGGGGGAAATGCTGAGCTCAAGAACAGAGCAATGTATAAATGTGAAATTTAAAAAAAAAAAAAAAACACCTACCAAATCTTTTCTTATGTTAAGTGAGGCATATGGGGAAGAATGCATGTCAGGTGTGCATGTTTTTGTGTGGCATAATGATGTTCATTGAAGGCTAGAAGGACATCGAAGATGAGGAACGTGCGCAATTGTTCAAAATGATTGACGACTGAGTAATTAGAATGATAGCAAAAATGGTAAACATTGATTAAGAGACTGTTAGGCAAATTTTACATGAAAATCTGAACATGACAAAGGTTTGTGCCAAGACAGTTCCAAAGTTTCTCACACATGAACAAAAAAAAAAAAATTGCAAGTGAAATTCTGCTGACATTATGAGGCAAATTTAGGAGAATCCTAATTTTTAGAAATTGTTGTCACGTGTGAGGAAACCTTGATCTTACAGTACAACCCTTACATGAAAAAACAAAAACAAAAAAACAGTCAATGCTTTGGAAAGCGCCAACATCACCAAAGATGAAAAAAAGCACAGCAAAACAATTTCAAAGTCAAGTTCAATGTTTTCCTTGTCATGAAGGGTGTAATTTTTAGAGAGTGGGTTCCTGATGAAGTGACAGGTAACCAGCATTACTACAGACAGGTTCTGGTGACTTTGAGAGAATGAGTCAGAAGAAAGAGGCCAGAGTTGTGGAAAAACGGCATTATCCTTCACCAGGACAACATGCTAGCTTGTTTTTTGCATATTACGTCTCCACAAGAGTTACTCTCAGTATGACCCTGACAGCTAAATGTTGTTTTCTATTGCTTATAGCATGGGCACTTCATGATTTGGGTTTTGATTATGTGCTGTGTCATCCATGGCGTTACAAGGCTGATTGTATGTAAAATAAATAAAGGCAATTTGGTATTGGAGGTAAAATATATTTTTTTTGTCTATGTATTGGTTTTTCATAGTGTAAGTAGATTAAACTTTCAACAAAGTAAATTTATCTTCTTCTCAGGTGTGTTTTAATATCCAGTTTTACTAGTTATACATTTTGGAAAATTTCCATAAATTAATGATATGTGTAATGTTGGACATGCAGGTGAACATGATTTGTTATGACTTGACTTTGTTATTCTCATTCCAGGTTTTAGTGTTTTTAGACAGCCACTGTGAAGTAAATGACAAATGGTTAGAGCCTCTTTTGCAGCGCATTAAGGACAATTACAGCAATGTGGTGTGCCCTATTATTGATATTATCAATGCTGACACATTCGAGTATGTCTCTTCCCCAATTGTGCGAGGTGGGTTCAACTGGGGACTCCATTTTAAATGGGATTCTGTTCAATCCAGTTTACTACGTGAGAAGGAGGACTTTGTGAAACCTATTTTGTAAGTTGTTGTTGAGCATATGTATTTGTGTAATCTGTGCACTGTATTTTCCCTTCAACTTCATGAGACTTTTTCCCCTGCCACGTTATGGTAATGCTCCTGTAATGTTAGCTTATTATAAAATAAAAACAGTTTCCAATGCATTTTTTAATTAAAAATAACATCTGATTTCTTTAGAGGAAAATGTTTTAATGAATCAGCTTGCTAATGTTTATACCAACTTTGTGTTTAGGCATGGTGTTGGTGCAGCCACTAAAAAGAGAAAAGAAAGAAAAAGTATAATAATAGTAACACAGTTGTCCACAAACTTCATCTCTTTCTGTTTATTGGAAGATTTTCTGTCTCTGTCTTGCGTACTGTTTCGAAAAACACAAATGGCTTGTTTTTACACATTCTTTCCATTTGTCCTAAGTCTGTCTCTTGATTCTTTGATGTGTGAGACCGAATGTCACAGAACATAATATTTGTTTAAGTAAATATTTCATGTTCCATGTGACATGCATGACCAGTACGCTTCCATCAGGTTTTTCCTTTAGCAAAGACATAGCCAAATGTCCAGTATTATATATATAGTTGTACATGCCACTGTGAAAGAACTTTTGGCCTAAAAATTTTGCAGACTAGTTAAAATGATGCTGGTCCCGCAACCATGTGTTTTGATCTCTCTATACTGGAGAGAAATCATCTGCTCTGTATGCTGATGGAGTAGGATAGTGATGGATTGATCTATGCAATTCTGCACATCATCTCTGTCAGAATTATACTATCACGATTTTTGTTGTTGTATTTTTCTGTTTATTTCATTTTGTGTGGGAGGTATTGCATGGTGAATGTTATTGCACTTTATTTCACTGCGATATTCTTACCATCCAGATGCACTTACTTTTTTCTTGCTGCCACCAGTCTAGATTGGGGTAAGGTCTTAGACGCCTTATGTAGATCCACTTTATTCGAGACAGAGGCATGGTTGAAGACTTCCAGGCTGGTGTAGAAATGAGCCGAAGATATTTAACAAATAACAACTAACTTTATTATCCACCACTTAGGGTAGGATCAAGGTTGGTTTTACACCTTGCACTAGAACATACAGAAGATGCTCGTCGGAATTTTAGGTGACAATAGAGTTTGAGCTGAGCAAATAGAAATAAGGTGCTTCCTTGTTAGCACCGTTCAGTTTTTACAAGAGTTCAGTGATGTTAAATTCAGTTCTTGTTTGAGTTCATAGAATAAGCAGTATTCAGCACATAAGGTAACACTTTAGCGCACATGTCAGCTTTAATAGCTGTTTATCTCATGCAGGCAATTACGCAACACTTCTGACATTTAGATTGTCCGATCTCGGGTATCATGGATCTAGACCACAGCCCTTGGAACAAAATATAGATAGTTAATAACCGTAGTTAGTCAAAATTTACCCCTAGCTAACTCAACTGCAGCTGAGCGCTTTTCTTACGGCAAAATTATCCCACGCGATGACCTGACGTCCTACTCCTGTGAAAGCTATCAGAGAAGAGACCCGCCAAAAACCAACTTCCTGAGTTCTCCCAAACTTTTTGAGCCCCAGCAAGCGCTTGGCCAATCACAACGACGCATTCGACTCCCGTTGCTGGGCATCCTTCACTCTCCGTGTCCTAAGTTCTCACGGTTTACATCCGCCCGTTGGCCCCTTCCTTTGCTTTTGCTTTGCTCTTTGAAGAATTCCATGCCCAAAGTTCTGAGAATTCATGGGCTCGTTATGACCTTGTGAAGTGGTCACCAAGATGGCTGTCCTTCTCCCTTCCTTGCTTTTCACTTCTAAATGGCATTCCATTGCCCATTTCTGATTTTTCCCACGTTTACTTTATTAAAATTCAGCAGTTCCCATTTTCCTGTGCACCACTGGCATTTTTTCCCATTCTTTTTTTCTAACGATTTTCACATCATCACAATCTCCAAAGTTAAAATCTCCTGCCAGTTTGGTGCTCAGAAGTAGCATCTAAATTGAGTTAAAAAAATGTAAAGTATATTTTCTGGAAAAAAGTGCTAGAATTGGTGTTAGTATTTAATTAACCACTTTAACATCCACTATATGTAGGTTTAGTTTTTTAAAAATGTCATTATGTGTTTGACAGTATTTTAAAGTGCTTAATAAGGTCTAGTACAAAAATTTGTTCTGTTTTTTCAGTTCAAAGAGGAGGAGTCATAGGAAGCCAAAACTTCCTGAAATGTTTTTACAGTGTAACAGTAATATTAAAATATTTTGAAGTAAAATAAAGATGTATATATTAATTTTTTTCCATTAAAAAGCTGTGCTACACTAAAAAATAATAGAAAATACAAAAATTTCAAATCATTTGAAAGTTAGATTTACTGTGATCAACATGGAAACAAGATATCACCAAGTTCATTCTACAATCAATGCAATGTATATTGATCCCTCCCCCAGTTTCTTTTTCTTTATTGAAGTACATGTAATAAATTTTGCATTGGGAAAACCAGCATTGGTCTGGGATTTGTTTATTAGCGGAGGTTCTTCAGTTCTAATAAATAAAACCATGTTATTAAAGTTTTTGTAATTGCACAAATATTTCCTGTGTGTAAATTTTTTTTTTTTTTTTTTTTTATAACTGATGTTTACTTCTCTTCTTTTTTTTAATATTTTGAAATCTAGATCACCCACCATGGCTGGAGGTCTATTTGCTATGGACAAAGCGTACTTCCATGAACTTGGGGAATATGACCCAGGAATGGACATCTGGGGTGGAGAAAATTTAGAAATATCATTCAGGGTAGGTCATTCTTGCTTGAATCATAGTGGATTAAATAATATTGAGTTATCAGTCAGAATCACACAGTTTTGTATTGTGTGAAAGTATTCTGAAAATTTTACAGATATACACTAAGGGATCACTGAACTATAACCACCACTATCAAAAGTGGATGCGGCCCGTTGATCACATGATTTCTGAGAGGGCATGATTAGACGACCCAGGGCACGAAAAATCTCAGAAATTTTACCCGTCCTCGAGGATGGTTTGTTTAAAAATGTACCCGTCCTCCTTTGAAAGTAACCCGTCAGACTCGTATAAATACCATAACTACGTAGAATTTAAATATTGTCACTTTGCTGAATTTTTTTTTTTTTTATGTACATAATCTGAATAAATACATTTCTGCTTTCATAGCATTAGCATTGAAAAGGTGTACGTTACTTTTTGACATTATCAATTTACACCATTTAGATTAATTATTTAGTCATGTAGATTCTATATGGCGTTTGCCAGGTCCATGGTCAAGCCAATGATTTATAGAGGCTTCTGTGCTGAACTCTGAGAGGGGTTTCCCATTTAGGTGGATGGTCATGATGGCATTTAAGGCTTCCTGTTGAAGGCCAGTACGTAACACGTTCTTTTGGATGTTCATTGCTGAAAAGCCCCTTTCAACAGTTTCAGTACTCCCAGAAAGAGAAAACATTAATTCTACCATGTGAAGTATATTGCTGTATTGTGGGTCATTTTGTTGCATAAGGTCTTTGTAAATAACTTGAAGGGCTGATGTTTTTTGGTGTTTAAGGATGTTATATATCTTAAGTTTTAATGCCACCCATTCTTGACAAATTGTTTTTTTATCCACTCCTGTAAAAAAATAACTAAAATGTTCAAGTAACAGCTGTATGTTTTGGTTGCCAAAGGATATTAAATGCTGTTTTTCTGATGGCCACTCTGTGAAATCAAACACACGAAAGGATGACACAGGAGGTTCTTGCAGCTGTTTAAACCTAGTGTTTAAAAATTCAACAGTACTGTCAATAAAATCAGCTGCAAAAATGGGATTGATATTCTTATCACAGTCATCTATCAGATTTTTATGATTCCTTTGGAACAATCCCGGTTGAGATTTTAGTTCAACTAACTGTGGAAGTGGAAGTTCAAGTTTGCTGGTAGCTTCAAATATTAACAGATTTTCAGCCTGAAACATCTTGGACAAAATGCCAATAATAGATAAAAAATCCAAAAGAAACAATAGGTTTTTTTAAAATTTATCTGACCTCATAGTCTTTAACAAACCTTTTGCAGTTGCCGATTCTTTTTTTGTCACCTTGAGCAATGTCCTCTAAATGCAGTAAAGTGGCATCAGAGTTCAAAACCAAGGATTTTAGAGCTCTAGTTTGACTAGCAACCCATCTTATATTTTGTACTCCTCCATATTTTGGTAATTTTACATTCAGCATTTCAGCAACCTTTGTTAGTTCTCTCTGCCGTTTTGGAGACCAGTGGTAAAAGCTGAATATCTGTTTTATTGTGTGCTAAAATGTAACCATATAGGGTTCATTTTTCTTTGTATCAAGCACTCCTAGCTCTAACATGTGGTTTACACAGTGCACTATTATTAGGTGTGAATACTTCACTTTCATCATTGCTTGAACTCCACTGTAAAATCCCATATTTGTTGTAGCTCCATCTAAATTGAATCCAACCAGTTTTTTTTCCAGAATTGCTTCAGAAATGCCAATATCCAATAGACTTTTTAAAATACACTTGTGTATTCCTTGGATTCCAAGGGACAGGAAAAGACCCAGAAAAAGACCACATGGGAGATGGGTGGATGAAATTCGTAAATATGCGGGAGTGACATGGAGGAGACTGGCACAAGACAGACCGTTGTGGAGGAAACTTGGGGAGACCTTCGTCCAGCAGTGGATTGATAATGGTTGACAATGATGATGATTCCGTTGCTGTTAGCATTATCTACTGGGACAAATCCTGCCAATTTTGTAACTGATGCCCCATTTTGGACGTATCTCACATAAACAGCTTCTTGCTCGAGAGCACTTCGATCTGTAGATCCATCTGCTATAACTGTTAGGAAATTTGCGTCATTAATTTCACTAGTTAACTCATTCCTCAATGTGTGAGCAATAGAGAGAACAAAATTTTTGCATGCATGTTCATTGAGATAATTGTTTCCTAGGTCTAAAGTGTTTTTAATTTGAAGTTCACATAGGCTTTGAAATTTTGCAAAAGCTAAGTTTTCTTTTACAGCGTAGTAAGCTGTATTAAACAAATGTTTCATTTTCTCCAAATTCGCAGTGTTCAGTTTTCTGACAGCTACAGCCATCGCCGTTTTTGTGGAATTTGCTTTAGCAATAACAGCTTCTTTGCACTTTTTATGACACTTGCCGACATCGTGAGTTTGCAGAGTTTCTTTACGTAAACCTTGCGCAGTTCCACCACTTCCGTTCAACAAAGGGCTTTTTTGTCGGCTAAGTTAGGGACTTCTAGGCACCATTTACAATACATTTTTTTTTCTTTTTCACGGTATTCCACCCATGGAAATTCTTTTTTCCAGATTTCCAGAAATGTACGTCTTCTCTTTTCTCTGTCGTAAGTTTGATGACGATTTTCATTCTTTTCTGAACATGTTTTTGTGGTATCACCTGATGGACCATCATTGTCTTTGTCTATGGTTTTTGCCTTTTTATTACCATCATTCCCACTAGCAAAAAAATTAAGGATGTTTTGCTGTCTCTTCATCTTGTTACACGGAATCCAGAATTTTCAACAGCAAAACGGCAAAAGATGACAGAGAGAATGTGCACGTCAGCTTTAGGTACGATCACCGTGAAGGACGCCAGGAAACATGCAGGAACGGTTATGCATGGGAAGCCAATATAACGGCGGGCATCACACGTGAAGGGAAGAAGCAACTGTTGTTTAGTTGCATTGAACAAGGGGTGATGGGGGGACGGCGTAGACGGGAGAGAAAGGAAGAAGAAAAAAACAACAACTGCGAAGTCGCTATCCTTACACACACACCCACCCCCCGCTTCAGGCGTAAAATTCACACGGGAAAACTTTATAAAATTTTAGAAGGGAGGGTTTCGCCGCGGCCGCGGAACTATTTCGCTAAAACAAAGAACGGCTAATAGCTTAAGAGAATGCGTCATTTTGTAACACTGTGGCACTTGGCATGCACAAATTTTAAATTGGTAAAAAAAAAAAAAAAATGTAAAATAAAAATGTTCCAATCACAATCATACTGCAAGCTTGCGGGAAAAAGGGCTGTCCGCGCGGACATAATGGTCGGGATATTAATCGTCCGCAATGAACTCTTGACCGCCGCGGACGAGCGGTTTTGCGCGCCCTGAGTCGACCAATGCAACACATATAAGGTGTGAGTGGAGCAGTAGGTTGTAAAATTTGAAGCATGATGGGTAAATGGAAAGATTTATCAGACTTTGAGAAAGGACAGATTGTGGGAAATTGGAGAGTGGGCGCCTCAATTTCCCAAATGGCAGAACTGGCGGGTTGTTAACAAGCTGCTATAGTTAAAGTGTATCAGGACGTGTGAAAATGGTCAATGACCTGGAAGTAAAACTACACTGGACAGCGAAAGGTTGATGTGAGAGATGAGCGATGGGTCCGACAACTCATATAGGCTGACAGACATAGCACTGTTCAACAGTTGACTACCTGATACAACAGAGGTCAACCTGGAACAGTATCTGTCATAAACATGTGCTGCATGTATGGACTATAACAGCAGACAATCTCGACTACATCCTCCCTAACCACTGTTCATTGGCACAAAAGACTTACCTGGTGCAAAGATCATGCAAGTTAGACGTTGGGTGACTAGAAAAAAGTGTGCTGGTCTGATGAGTCGTGTTTTTTACTTCACTCAGTGAATGGTCATGTATGTATCTGGTGCAAACAACTTGGAGGCACTTGATCCATCCTGCATGGTGCAAGTTGGGGGCAGTTGCATGATGTGGGGCATGCTTACCTGGCAGGAACTTGGACCCCTGGTGCTTGTAGAACAACGTATGACTGGTGTCTACTATCATAAATTGCTTGCACTGACTCTGTACACCCTGCCATGTTGGGCTTTTTCCCTAATGGCAATGGTGTCTTCCAAGATGACAATGTGCTGAGCCACAGGTCCAATGTTGTGCAGGAATGGTTTGAGGAACACAGTTCAGACTATCGATTGGCCTTCAAACTCCCTGATGTTATCATATCAATTGGCCTCCAAACTCCCCGATATCAATTTCATAGAGCAATTGTGGGGCACTATGGAATGGCGTATCAGATGTCTGGATACACCAATCGCCTCCATACCTGCAGTGAAGGCCGCATTACACCCAGCTTGGTTGGCCATACCTCCCAACTGCTTCCAGCATCTTATTGAATCAATGCCACATTGGATAGCTGCTGTACTGAGGGTGAAAGGATGGCCTATGAAGCGTTAGGTAGGTGGTCATAATTCAGTGATCACTCAGTGTGTTTTGCAGTGGAGTCAATCCTGTATTAAGTGGTGTCACCCAAAATATTTATATACGAGTTCACTTAAAAAAATAATCCGTGAAAATCATTTCAGGCTTTTCCATTACAATAATAATTTTTAAAAACATATATTTTGAAATGAACTTCATACTTAATTTACTTATTGAACAACACTGAAAAATGTCATTATATCTCATGTGATTCTATCATATAGTTCACATACAATTACGTGACCACAAGGTTCTTCAGGAAGATGCTTTAACATCTGTAAATTCTGTTTTACACGTTCTGTAAAGTGGATACAGTCTGTGGTGGTGCATTAATTTATTCAATTATAATATAAATCGGTTAGAAGTCCTAAGGATGTTACTTACGGAATTGCGTGTTCAGTCCAGCGTCAGTAGTTATTGAGTTTCTTTGTCCAAAGTTGAATCTTGCTTCAATATGGTCAGTTGTTAGGGTTAGTTCGAGAGCCATTTCGTTATAAGTTGTACCCTACTTTGGATATGTCCAGATTTTAGGGTTAGCTCCATTCTGGCTATGTCGGCATCATATTGAATGGGTAAAGGTTTCCAGATAATAATTAAAAATTCTTGAGTTAAGAGTTACTATTTACATACAACTTGAAGTTCCACGTCGTACTTGGCCTTTAGGGCTATCTCATCAATGCTGCACTCTCTTGGAAATGCTGAGGAAGTCTTCAAAGTTTGGTCAGGTTCATAAAAAATTTAAAAGCTTTAAAAGGTTCCAGTTAAAATCGTTACATACACCACCTCATACCATCCACAGTCTCAATCACCGGACGCGTGTTTCACCTAGGCTCTACCCTGGCGTTTTCAACGGAGACTTCACACCATCTGTCGAATTCTGCTATCTGAAAGTCTCGTGTACACAGTGCGCATGTTCTCCATTTTGATGTGACCTGACACTAGATGGCATTGGCAATGGATTAAATGGGGAACATGCACACTGTGGACACGAGACTTTCAGATAGCAGACTTCGACAGACGGTGTGAAGTCTCCGTTGAAAACGCCAGGGTAGAGCCTAGGTGAAACGCGCGTCCGGTGATTGAGACTGTGGACGGTATGAGGTGGTGTATGTAACGATTTTAACTGGAACCTTTTAAAGCTTTTAAATTTTTTATGAACCTGACCAAACTTTGAAGACTTCCTCAGCATTTCCAAGAGAGTGCAGCATTGACGAGATAGCCCTAAAGGCCAAGTATGACGTGGAACTTCAAGTTGTATGTAAATAGTAACTCTTAACTCAAGAATTTTTAATTATTATCTGGAAACCTTTACCCATTCAATATGATGTCGACATAGCCAGAACGGAGCTAACCCTAACATCTGGACATATCCGAAGTAGGGTACAACTTATAACGAAATGGCTCTCGAACTAACCCTAACAACTGACCATATTGAAGCAAGATTCAACTTTGGACAAAGAAACTCAATAACTACTGACGCTGGACTGAACACATAATTCCGTAAGTAACATCTTCAGGACTTCTAACCGATTTATATTTTAATTGAATAAGTTAATGCACCACCACAGACTGTATCCACTTTACAGAATGTGTAAAACAGAATTTACGGACGTTAAAGCGTCTTCCTGAAGAACTGAAAAATGTGCTGTTTTTTTTTATGTTTGTAACATGATTTATTAAAATTTTAAATGCAGCATATGGAAATGGGAAGTTTTTCAGTTCTTTGCTATAACTTTTACATTTTCAATTTTCTTGTCAACGTTGCCTGACCTTCTTAAAGCCACCATGCCTCCCTGAAGAGCAAGTCCATGTAAACACTGCAGCTAACTTCTTCCGTTGATGAGCCAATGGGAACAGGGCTCTGCACTATTGTTATAAGTTTTACAGTAATTCGGTGTGTCTAGCTTAATTAGAAGTAAAAAGGCCTTCCTTTTCATTGTTTATAACTTTAAATAATATGAAAAACCAAAATATATGAAATATGAGAAACTTAATATCAGAGAAACATGTTGCAGTTACACATTTTTGAATAATTATTTAAAGACTTCTTGTGTGGCTTATCAAAGACGATTAGGGGAAACAAAAAAATTACCAACAGTTTAGAGGGAACAAAAATGTTTAAACAACAGGTTATACCGAAGCTCTTCGGACCCGTATGGTGACATCACTGCCTGTATTGTTTCAAAATGCACTGTAGTGTGCACGTGTGTTAATCTTTAAAATTAACCTATTAGTTTTAGTTCTGCCAACATGTCTTCTATAAATTTTACACTAAACATTTCCTCCTTTCTGCTGATCCGTAGACTACCACAACTTTCAAATCCATGCTATACTGTTTGAAAACAGCCCACACAATTCACTCCCATGCAATTTCACCCAACCAGTCAAGAGCACATTGCCTTATCAAAGGCTAAATACCACATCAGCTTGTGCTTGATACTTCCATATGCCAGAATAAATTATTCTAAACCTGTCTCCAAGAACACATTTTCTTGACATACACTTCTTATTTCACTGATGCCTACCACATTTAGATTGATTTTTTGTAATTCCTTGGCAAATTCTACTTCTCACCCATTTATTACCCTACATTTATACACCAGAGCGTGAAACAAGAGTCAACTGTTCAATATGAATGTGCATTAGAATCAGGTATATGTCATCTCTATGATATGTAATTGGTCTCTAAATGAAAATCATTTATGATACTTATTTAAGATTGGAGAAAAAGGAAAAAGATTGTGTCCTTGTAAAAAGGCATTGAAAGATGCTACCTTGGTGTTATCAGTGTTGTGTGGAAATATGTTCTAAATGGAGAATTGCAGTTTTGCCACACTGTGCACTTAGTTATTGAAATTTTTGTGCATCTGTCCTGTAAAGGGTGGGATCTTCGCAGGAAAGTTCCAAAGAAAGTTCTGCCAAAATCTGAAGTAAAATTTTTCTATCAGAATAAACGGATTTCTCTTGGCTGTAAGATTGCATTGCGCATACTATTGCTATTCCCTGAAAATGAAAATGCACATTTGCACATGCTCCCATATGCATGAATAAAATGCATTAGTTAATTGCTATCCACTGTTTGCGTAATGAAATCAGGACCATAGTTTTGTGTTCTTATTTATAGAATGCTTGATCTCTTTTCGTACTTATAAAGAAAATCCTATGCAAAGATTTCAGCTGTCTCCCAGGAGATGCCATGAATTTTTTTTTTTCCAAGAGGGGTGAAGATTCTCAAATGATTGGAGAAATCACAGCTGGCAGATTTCATTTTTGGCCAACATACTGTATGGTGGTTACAGCATTCATTTTGATAGGAGAGGGATTGCTCCTTTTTTCCTGCACTACCAAGCAAAATGGATCTCCACTTTCTGTTACAAAATCAACAATGCTCTGATGTGTTTGCAGTTTAAAATTTAATATGTAAAAGTAAATAGCAATTCAGATTGTGATGCTTGCTGAGATGTAGGACACGCAAGTCCAGCAGGGATTAGACAATGTTTAATGTGTAAAAATAATGTGCAGTTTCATTTTAAGTTTTCGCTAAGTATGCCAGGTGTTAACAGAGCGGTAGCAAGTCAGGAACAAAGCATCCTGGTGATAGTGTAATATCATTTAGTAATAAGCATTTTATTGAAACAAGTTTCTATTTACTGAACTTGTGCTTGAACCAGGAAAGCTAGCATGCATCTGCCTCCATGTCAGGGACACAGCCAGGGTGCTTCATGGGCGAAGGCGTGTGTCAGGTGGGGTGCACAATTACAATTGAAGCAGAGAATGAAACAATAGCAAATTACTACTACTACTACTACTGTTAAGAGAAAATTTTGTGACTGAAATTGGAAGCAAAGATTACATCTTAAAGTTCTTGAAATATTTTGTATTGGATGCCGGTCAAAACGCCGACAATCAAAACACCGACACCGAAACACCGACAATCAAAACACCAACAAATCATACATACATATCACTAAGCTGTTCTCTGAGATTCAGAGGTTAGCTCCAAAAAGAAATACAAACTTCCAGATATTTTTACTTATTGTTGTCGTATCAAACCTCGCCATTTACAGCGATCTTGACATACAACTCGTGCTTCACTGATATCCATTACACGCCGTACACAAGATCTTTTATACTTCATACTCATAATCTTTTTCTCATGCAGACACTCCTGAATCTGATCCACCCACGTCTTCCTTGGCCTTCCTCTGCCTTTCCTTCCTGCCACTTGGGCTGAAAATATTTTCTTAGTAAGCATTTCATCACTCATTCTTTCAACATGGCCAAACCACCGAAGCATATTGGTCTCCACCTTGCTAACAACATTTTGCTTTACATCACACAACTGCAATACATCTTCATTCCTCACACAATCAGATCGTGTCTTGCCACAAACCCCACGTAAGTAACGCATTTCTCCAGCACACAAACGACTCCTATGTTTCTTCTGCAGTACCCAGGTTTCACTGCCGTACATCAGAGTAGGAACAATTACTGTTTCATACACAGCCATGCAGAACCCACCATTTCTGTGAAAACCTCCCAGAGCAGCTATGACTTTCAAAGAAGAATTCACTCGCCTACTGATTTCACCATCCAACTTGTTCTCTCTGTCAAACATGCTTCCTAAATACACAAACTCACTCACCTGGTCAATCACAGTGCCATTTATACTTACATTACATTCAGTGCTACCCATTCCTCTCTCAAACACCATAACTTTGGTTTTTCCCTTATTTATACTCAGTTTGAATTTCATGCAAACTTCGTGCATCCGAGTCAACATACTCTGCAACTCACTTTTGCTCTCTGCCAACAGGACAGTGTCATCAGCATACAGCAATCTGCACACACGGATATCACCAAGGCATAAACCACTATTATCTATTTTGGCCTCACGCATGCATGCGTCCATAAATATATTAAACAGCCATGGTGACATTACACAACTTTGTCTAACTCCTGCACCAATGGAAAACCATTTTGATAAAACACCATTCACTCGTACACAAGCTCTACTACCAGCATACATGGCTTTTACACTATTAAGTAGATTCCCAGTAACACCATATTCATTCAATACCTTCCACAAAAGTGTCCTATTGACTCGGTCGTAAGCTTTCTCTAAATCTATGAAGGCAGCAAAAACTTTCTTCCCAACAGCCAGATACTTTTCAATCATCATGCGTAATGCAAAAATCTGGTTAGTGCAGCCTTTACCAGGCATAAAACCACTCTGAACATCCCACACTTTCAATGATGTAAGACCCTGTACTTTTTCAATAACAACCTTACCAAATACTTTCCCTGGCACACTCAGTAGGCTAATACCACGATAGTTCTTGCATTCAGTCTGATCACCTTTTCCCTTATACAAGGGAACAATGATAGTGTCCTTCCAATCCCGAGGGACCATTCCTAACTCCCAGCACAACTGGCAAATTTCAGTTAACCAGTCAATTATAGAGTCACCACCATACTTCAACATCTCTGCAGTTATGCCATCAACTCCTGGAGCCTTACCATTCTGAAGAGATTTTAGAGCTTTACAAACTTCTTCTCTTGAGATCCCTCCTGTGCTTTCATCCCTCATTGTGACATCATCTGCATCTGTCTCAGAATAATTTTTGCTCTCCTGATCTAATAACTCACAGAAGTATTCGTCCCATCTGTCACTTAACTCATTGGGCTCTCATATCATTTCCCCAATCTCATTCTTCACACAACTTACAACTTTGTTTCCCCTATTTTTCCTGAGTCTCATGTACTTCCAGAAGGACTTTCTATCTTTCCAAAAAGCCAGTTCATGCCTTTCCACTTTCTCTTTCCTATCTTTTGCCTTACTGTGGCGAACCAGCTTAGCAGCTTCACGCTTCTTACAGCGATATTCATCCACAGAGACTCTACCTTGCAACATCCCCAAATAGGCTTCCTTCTTTTTCTTTACTGCCTCATCAATCTCACTATTCCACCAAGCATCTCCTCTATTGTTACCCACAATTGTGGTGCCACAGACCTCTTTAGCAGCAGTAACAACACAGTTCTTAAAACATTCCCACTTCTTTTCTACATCCCTCTCACAACATTTCAGATCCTTCAGTCGTTCTCTGAGTAAGTCAGAATACCGCTGATGATCTTCAAGGAGCCTATCAACCTTTATTCTTTCTATCCTGGGTCTCTGCCTATTCCTTTTCCTCCAACCAACATTAAGTTTCACTCGTGACACTACCAAGTAATGATCAGAACCAACATCCGCACCTCTCATCACATGGGTGTCAACAACTAAGTGTTTCAAACGCTGATCGTAAACAACAAAATCTATCACACTCTTTTGACCAAGAGTACGATTTTCCCAAGTATATGTGTGTATATACTTGTGGTTGAAAAATGTATTAGATACACACAAACCATTCTCAATGCAGAGTTCAATTAATCTTTCACCATTATCATTCACACAAGGATCATTAAACTTAACCAGAACATTGTCAGAAATTGCATTCTGCACACCTACTCTAACATTGAAATCCCCTGCTATTATAACTTTTTCTTTAGCACCAAACTGGCTCAAAACAGCTTTTAGCTCATTCCAGAAATCTTCTTTCTTATCAGAAGGTTCCGAGTCACAAGGGGCATACACTACAACAATTACAATTCTCTGAAGTTTCACTTTCAAACGAATCCAGAGAATTCTCTCACTTATGCAACTATAGTGAATCAAGTTGTTCTTCATCTTTTCACTTAAAATCACACCTACACCAGCCTGTCCTCTCATATTATCCAATACTCCAGACCACACACTCACTGTGCCATTCACTTCTTCTACCCCAATTTCCTTCTTTTTGGTTTCACTTACACACAGCACATCCAGTCTATACTTATTTATCTCCTCAATCACCTCACTCATCTTGCCATTTATACCTCTAGTATTCCATACACCAATCTTACATTCACTCAGCCGAGATCACTTTCTCATACGCCGTTTAGAAAGTCCAGGTCGATTCCGTGGTGGACCATTCTTCTCAAGTGTGGTAGGTCCACCATATCCCACACTTGAGTCATAACACCGACAATCATAACACCGACAGTTCAAAACACCGACAATCGAAACACCGATAAATTATAACACCAACAGTTCAAAACACTGACAATCATAACACCGACACTTCAAAACACCGACAATTATATGGACTCTAAGCCGGCGAGTAGAGGAACTTTATTCTGAGTGATTGCAAAATCACAGTGGGTGGTATGGGGGATGTTAACGCCCACCGAATAGATGTGCTTCCCCCTAGCGGTGAACGATGCAACTTTATTAATTTCTATTCCGACCGACGGCAACATATTTTTATTCCGAGATATCGCAACATCTGAGTGGATGGGTGGGAATTGGAATGCATAGGAGTTGGATATGTCGATGCTTATGTGCTGCCCCTAGCGGTGAACAATAGAACTGCATAAATTTTTATTCCGACATCTGGCAACATATTTTAATTCCGAGCAATGGCAACATCTGAATGGATGGGTGGGAAGGGGGATGCATAGGTGTTGGATATGTGGATGTTTATGTCCCCTAGCGGTGAACGAAGGAACTTCATTGATTTCTATTCCGACCGACGGCAACATATTTTTATTCCGAGCAATAGCAACATCTGAGTGGATGGGTGGGAAAGGGGTGCATAGGTGTTGGATATGTTGATGCTTATGTGCTCCCGCTAGAGGTGAACGATAGTACTTTATTATTTTTATTCCGAGAGATGGCAACATCAGAATGGATACACAAATGGGTGGGTGACAACAACGAAACGATGCTTATGTGTTGCACCCTAGCGTTGAACTCGGTCATTTGAAGAGGCAACTTCTTCGCTGCGCCGTTCCTTCGACGTCAGATATTTTCTATCGCCGAATTTCTGATTCACATTGTCCTCTGTTGATTTTATTGTAGCCGTTGTCTTCTTACGATCTTCGAAAAGGAAGGAAGTGCTTCTGAAATGAACAACAACGCTGCTTCTTTTGCTACCAATTTAGCTGCATCCACTTCTCATGGTATATCTCAGGAAAATCTAACCGAACATCACGTTTCATTGGAAGGAAATGAGGTGGCGAAAGTGAGTGATTTCACAGTGGTCTAAGCGATGACCTCTGATCATTCGTCCGAAAGGGGTCCAGGTTCGAATCCCGGTGAGGCATAGATGCATACATGAGATTCTTCCGCGAATTCGCGGAATTCCGCTTTTTTCGGCATCATTTTGGTCATTCTCGAGGTCATTGCAAAAATGAAGAGAAATTTTTCAGGATTTTTAGGGGGGGTCATCGTTCTATAGAAAAATTAAAAAAAAAGCGGAATTCCGCGATTCCGCTTTTTTGTGGAGTAAAAGAACTAAGCGCTTTCTAGCTTAAAGCGTTGTTTTGGAGCAGACGCGGGGGCAAGAAGAAATGTTGGAGGGTGGAGTCAGGAGCTCAATTCGTTTACTGCTGTCAACAATGGATGGGATGTCAGTCACTTGAGCATCGCAGCGCAAAGGGTGGAAGCTCCGCCTACTTCGTGCGTTAGGGAAACTACCGCAGCCCTTTCCGTGTCTTGCGGGAAATCGCCACTCTGCATTCTATCAGGGCCAAACTATCTGCTTAATTCTATCCGTGACGTCATCGCCAGAAACTCTCTCTTGTAATTTGCAAATGTACCCGAATGCGTTCCCGCTTTTCTGAGATCGTTCGAGAATCGAAGCACTCGTGAATCCTCTTCCTACGGAGTATGCCAAAAAATACGGAATCTCCGTAATTATTACGGATTTCCCCCGGGATTACGGGTGACTAACAAAAAAATTATGGATATTCAGATTTTCGCGGTTATTAAGAAAGTTTTACTGATTTTGTAAATAATCGACGTAAAAGCCTCTGAACAAAGTTCGTAACACAGCCCTTTGTCTTTTTTTTTTTTTTTTCTCAGGTGGTGGAATTTGTTTTGCTTGTTTCAAAGTGTGAACAAAAAAATGCCCGTCGTGCTTCTTTCGCCGTGGCCCGGGATTACGTCGACCTGAAACATCTGAATAAAGTTCGTGACGCAGCTTTCTTTTCTTAAATTCGTTCTACCCCCCCCCCTCCCCCCCGAAGAGAAAGAATTTGTTTTGCTTGTTTGAAAGCTAAGTGGAAAGGAAGAATGACGCCACGCCGGAATTATGTAGGCCTGGCGGGCTTCTTTTGCCGTGATCCGGAATTACGTTGGTTCGGACGTGCTTCTTTTGCCGTGATCCGGAATTACGTTGGTTCGGACGTGCTTTCGCTGTTGCCCGGAATTGCGTCTGCCCGATGCCTCTGAAATATGTTCGTGACGAACCTTTTTGTTTTTTTTCTAAGGAGGAGGAATGTGTTCTGCTTGTTTGAAAACTTAGTGGAAAGAAAGCACGGCGCCCGGCTAGGATAACGTCGGCCCGAAGCCGCTGAACAAAGTTCGTGACGCAACTCTGTTTCTTTCCTTTCTTTTTTTTTTCTAAGGAAGAATGTTGTGTTTTGCATGTTTGAAAGCTAAGTGGGGGGGGGGGGCACGGCTCCGGGCCGTTATTACGTCGGGCCGAAGCCTCTAAAAAAGTTCGTGACGCAGCTTTCCGTTTTTTTTTTTTTTGCTTTTTATTTTATTCTTTCTTTCTAAGAAGGAGTTTGTTTTGCTTGTTTGAAAGCTAAGTGGAAAGAATGTGTCATGGGAGGCTCAAAAACAGGTTGAAAAACAAGAATTCGGCAGAGAAAATCTCCCCACTTGCTTGACGTTGATGGAGATTCATGTCACCATATTCACAATGCAAGCAAAAAAATTTTGCAAGCCATTTTATAAGGTTACATTGAGAAATACTTTATTGACTTCTTCAATGACTAAAAACTAAGCTGTGGATATATGTTTCTAATTCTTGCAAGTTTCTAATTGCTTGACTAAATTCACAAACTTTCCTAGACAAATACTTTTCACCTCAGGATTTAGCTAGTAAAGATTCACATGTAAGTTTTAAATCTGATTTTTTAAAATATTTCATTTTATTTTGTTCTTAAATCCCTACTTTTCAATTGTGAATATAATAATGTGCTTCACTTTAATATTTACTTACATAATTTACAGAAAATAATTCCATATGGCTAGCATACTCTTAAATATTGTATATATGCTGTATTTGAATTTCCTCACCGCACGTTTGCATGTCCCAATTTCCCACCCAGTTAAAAAGTTCAGCTTTTTTTGTCATCGGCCGGTCTCATGTATGTAGATGTTGTGTTTGTTTTACGGCACTGTCTCTCTCCCTTCGCTGGAATCAGTGATCCTAAATTAGGGACGGGCGACTGCTTATAGCCTATTGAGTTGCTCACGGTGGTCGTTAAACCTCCAATATAAAAAACAACAAGAAAGATGACATCGAATTTTCGGGTGTAATAAGCACGTCTTTTGAATCCGTTCTGATGCAAATTAAATTTATCAAAACTATTCAAAGTCAAAGGAACTGGTATGGAAAACAATAGTATCTGACGGAAGAAAGAAGTTTTTCAATTGGGTTTTTAATCCCTCAGATGTTGCTGTAAACGAAATCGTGAGCTTACGCCCTCTGTTCGCAGACTTATGCATTAAGAAAAATATGAATTTATAAGAGAAACATTTTGCACCGGTAGCGCTCTCCAACACAGAAAGAATTTTTCAAATCGGACTCTTAGAAACAGAGATATAGAAAAAAATAAGATCTGACTTTACGCCCTCTGGTGGTAAAACCATGCATTATTTTCGGAAGAAAGTATTCTAAAAAGGTGTTTCGATATGATCGGTATCGGTCAAAGAAAAAAATAATTTTAGTGGAGTTTTCAGGAGCCCAGGTTTTGATGCAAATATATCAGAAGCAGAAATAAATGCTTATGCCCCCTGGTAGCCAAAACATTCTTTACCAAACATCAGAAATTATATGAAAAATAGTTTCCATCCTGTGTTGTATGGGATACAGGAAGAAATTTTCAAATCGGAGTTCTAGAAGTGTATGTAGATGACTCAGTGTATGTAGATGAACTGGAGGTAATCAGGGGCAAATGCCTAGACTACATGCAAACATAACTATGGCTGATCCTGTACTTTGGGATAGAATACTAGATTGTTTCCTGGCAGGTGACAGCAAACAATAAATTTATATTACAAATTATAACTATTACTTCCACAAATTAAATGACAATAAACTGACACTTTTTTTATCAATATATGGATAATGGTACTTGCCATGGAAACATGATTTTTGTCACATAAAAAGAAATAGCTGGTTCCTAAGATATTGAAATATTTGAGACACGATGCCCTTGAAAATTGTACAGTTTCTTCCGTAAGCATCGTTTGGTTGTTACCATTCCCTTCTATCACCCACCCATTTGTGCATCCACTCCAATGTTGCCATCTCTCGGAATAAAAATAATAAAGTTCCATCGTTCAACACTAGGGCAGCACATAAGCATCTACATATCCAACACCTATGCAACCCCCTTCCCACACATCCACTCAGATCTTGCCATCGGTCGGAACAAACATTAATGCAGTTGCATCGTTCACCACTAGAGGCAGCACATAAGCATCGACATGTCCAACATCTATGCATCGCCCTTCCCACTCATCCACTCCGATGTTGCCATCGCTCGGAATAAAAATATGTTGCCTTCGCTTGGAATAAAACTTCAAAAAGTCCGTCGTTCACCACTAGGGACAGCACATAAGCACCGTTTGGTTGTTGTCATCCCCTTCTATCACCCACACATTTGTGCATCCACTCCGATGTTGCCATTCTCGGAATAAAAATAATAAAGTTACATCGTTGACCTCTAGGGGCAGCACATAGGAATCGACATGTCCAACACCTATGCATCCCCCTTCCTACCCATGCACTCAGATGTTGCCATCACTTGGAATAACAATTTATAAAGTTCCATCGTTCACCGCTAGGGGCAGAACATAAGCCTCGTTTGGTTGTTGTCATCCCCTTCTATCACCCACCTATTTGTGCATCCACTCCGATGTTGCCATCTCTCGGAATAAAAATAATAAAGTTCCATCATTCACCGCTAGGGCCAGCACATAGGCATCGACATATCCAACACTGCATCCCCCTTCCCAATCATCCACTCAGATGTTGCCTTCGCTCGGAATTAAAATATGTTTCCATCGGTCGGAATGAAAATTTATGCAGTTGCATCGTTCACCACTAGAGGCAGCACATAAGCATCGTTTCGTTGTTGTTATCCCCTTCAATCACCCAGCCATTTGTGCATCCACTCCCATGTTGACATCTCACGTAATAAAAATAATAAAGTTCCATCGTTCAACACTAGGGCAGCACATAAGCATCGACATATCCAACACCTATGCAACCCCCTTCCCACACATCCACTCAGATCTTGCCATCGGTCGGAACAAACATTAATGCAGTTGCATCGTTCACCGCTAGAGGCAGCACATAAGCATCGACATGTCCAACATCTATGCATCGCCCTTCCCACTCATCCACTCCGATGTTGCCATCGCTTGGAATAAAACTTCAAAAGTCCGTCGTTCACCACTAGGGACAACACATAAGCACCGTTTGGTTGTTGTCATCCCCTTCTATCACCCACACATTTGTGCATCCACTCCGATGTTGCCATTCTCGGAATAAAAATAATAAAGTTACATCGTTGACCTCTAGGGGCAGCACATAAGAATCGACATGTCCAACACCTATGCATCCCCCTTCCTACCCATGCACTCAGATGTTGCTATCACTTGGAATAACAATTTATAAAGTTCCATCGTTCACCGCTAGGGCCAGCACATAGGCATCGACATATCCAACACTGCATCCCCCTTCCCAATCATCCACTCAGATGTTGCCTTCGCTCGGAATTAAAATATGTTTCCATAGGTCGGAATAAAAATTTATGCAGTTGCATCGTTCACCACTAGGGGCAGCACATAAGCATCGTTTCGTTGTTGTTATCCCCTTCAATCACCCAGCCATTTGTGCATCCACTCCCATGTTGACATCTCACGTAATAAAAATAATAAAGTTCCATCGTTCACCGCTAGAGGCAGCACATAAGCATCGACATATCCAACACCTATGCATCCCCCTTCCCACTCATCCACTCCGATGTTGCCATCGCTCGGAATAAAAATATGTTGCCATCGGTCAGAATAAAAATGTATGAAGTTCCGTCATTTACCGCTAGGGGTAACCACATCCATCGATTGTGTGTTGCCATCCCCTTTCCCACCCACTCTGTTGTTGCATTTCTCGGAATAAAGTTCTACTCGCCGGACAATTATATTAATCCATATAATTGTCGGTGTTATGGTTGTCTCGGTTAGGATTTGTCGGTGTTCTGATTGTCGGTGTTTTGAACTGTGGGTGTTATGATTGTCAGTGTTTTGAACTGTCGGTGTTATGATTTGTCGGTGTTTCGGCCTATCGGCGTTTCGAACTGTCGGTGTTTTGAACTGTCGGTATTTTGATTTGTCGGTGTTTTGATTGTCCGTGTTTTGATTGTCCGTGTTTTGTACTAGAACCTTTTGTATTTCATTGTAGATATACTAAACCATATAACATTAAATTTATTTTTACCCCCTTACATTTCACTCTATCATGCACGTGTATCTCAAAAATCACTGGTGACGCATACAGTAAAATATTTTTCTTGAGAGTATGGTGTATGTTCAGAAGGATGCAGTGCAAATGAAAAAAATATGGAGCTGAAAAAGAAGTAGTTTCTTTTTGAAAGCAGCACAAGAATCAAAGGAAGAACAATTCACACCAACCTTATACTGTCCCTGCGTGCATTCCCTGTGTGTCTACTGAGTAGGCTATCTAAGCGAAATGACCAAAACTTACAAAGTTGACATAAACTTTTGACTTGTTGGCGCACATATGTATATATGGTGATTATAAAACAATAAAATGCCGAACCCCATTGTTCATCTGCAGATGTAAACTGAAACACCCCACAACAAACAACCGGTGTATTCAGCCCTAATTACATAAGTCCTGCAGGCACTTATCAACTTGTTATACTGTGAATGGGGGGGGGGGGGTACTTCTACTTCATAGAATAGCAGCTAGATTTGACAACTTTCTTTTTATTTTGAATTCTTACTTCTTACCTTGCCTAAGTGAAACAACTGTGTGAAGACACTTCAGCAATAAGCAGTAATGCTTGAAAAAAAAAAAAAAAAGCAAAAGCAAAAGACAAAAAAGCTGTTTGAAAGTGTACTAACTGTAAACTAGGTATAAATACATGCTGATCATTTTTTTTTCCTTAAATTTATATTTGGGTAAATTTTGGGTCGCTCCACTCGTGCATTAAGTTTGATCAATTTTATGAACAAAGAAGGGCATGAAATAGTGCTCCTAGAGGGGGCTTAAGCCCCGTGAGCACTCCCCATGGCTGCACCCTTGTTCCGTGTGAGATATACTGTTTCATTTTGGTGACCCTTATCAAAACTTGTCAGAAAGACTACACAGTGAAAGTTGAAGTTATGCACAAGTTCTAGATACGTCCCTCTACTTTTCGAATTTATATTTTCTTATATCTTCAAGATGTAGAAGAATCACATTCATTAAAGGTATTCAGGTTGATTTTAAAATATAACAATCATGTTTGCTTTTTATATTTTTGACTGTTTTTCAAACTAAAAGAGCTGGAAAATATATTTTATAAAACATGGACTTTAAACACAGGACCATGTGCATTTTTACTTGGCCTCATGTATATGTTCTTGTGTGTGTGTGTGTGTGTGAGAGAGAGAGAGAGAGAGAGAGAGAGAGAGAGAGAGAGAGAGAGAGAGAGAGAGAGAGAGAGAGAGAGATTGTTGAAAAATGCACTTTTTTTTTTTTTCATAGTGTAACCCATCATTATGGATTTGATGAAAGTTTCAGAATATTTATTCTTGGTACAGCAAAGAAAGCCCACACAATTTTAGTTTCTTTCCCTTGCCTTTTCCTAATATGTGGTACCTTTAAGTTTTGTCAAGTTCCTATGCAATGGCGGAAACTCAAAAAAAAAAAAAAAAAAAAAAAAAAATACTGTCTCATCATGTGTTGGTAGGAATCAAAATGTGACTACTCGCAAATGATGAGACGTGTAATAAAGATGAAGACCACGCCTGTCTTCACTTAATCAAAAAGAGGTTACTTTGAGGAAGAGACGGTGCAGTTTCTGTGATCTAGGCATGGCGCTGTTGGTTCTTGAAAAGAGTCATTTCCATGTCAACTCATCACACTGTTTCAGACTGACCTCCTTATATTTTTATGAAATTTGGGATGCTTAATGGTCCTATGGTGTAGTACAAAAATACCAATTTTTAGGAGCCTATGCTCATTATGTGAAATGTTAGAGCTATGTAAAGTTTTTGATTTTCGGTTCAAAACGGGCTTGGAGATTTTTTTCATATTGCTTTAGCAGGCCTCCCAATTGAGATATGGAGCTGGAAGTGATCTCATTTTAAAGCTCCTTTAATGGGCTTTTATATGATATACAACACAATAGGTTTTAACTTTAAAAAATTCAAAATCCAATTGAAAATTTCAAAATTGATTTTCTCAAAAATGGATTTTTTTTTAAATTTGAAAAAATCTCAAAATTAGTTTATATCTATCTGTAACTACCCACAATTTTTTTTTGGGGGGGGATCATGATGGGATCTTAAGATATGAGAGGTAACACATACGCATGATCAAGATAAGTGTGACCCAGATTTGCTGTTTTGTACTTCACCCCTCCCCCCCCCCCATATACTGTAGCTTTTGGGATTTTTTGTTTGTTATATTATGATGTGGGGCCATAAAAATGAAGAAAACAAATATGCAGTGCAATATAATTATGAAATCAATAGGCACATATGCAGTTATATCATTAAAAATATTAACTCACATGATTGTTTTAGTTCAATCCATTTTTACACAAGTGGTCATATTTTCAGTATTTTTTTTTTTTTTTTGAGCTAGTGAACTGATGGAAGGCTTGAATAGCTTGTTGGAGTTCTTGAGCACAGAAAGTGTATTTACGGCCAGTTGGTGCTACAGGGTTCACTTTACACAGGACATATGTCGACAGAATCCACAGAACATCTGGATTTTTAGGATAAGCAAATGAAGGAGATGGACCTGCTGGGTGAAGAAATGTTAACTTTACTTTATCCTTCTCTTCCTGTTTTGCTAAAACATAGGCTAACCACCAGTTGCCATGTTAGAGTGCAATGACATAACCACATATTTCACTGAAAAGCAGTCTTCCTGTACATATTGTTACAGTATGTTCAACTGATGTTTGAGCAAAAGAGAAAGGTTTGACTGAGATTTTTGTTTCACTGTATGAAAGCATGTAGTTTTTGACTTCCTGGTACAGTTTGTGCCTTGCTGAAACGATCTGTCAAAAATTGCTCTGTTGCAATATACTCTTCCTGTGTAAAAAATGTGAAGTCAATTTTTGAAATGCTTTCTTTCGCCCATTCATAGAGTTGTTTCGGCATTATTATTTGGTCCTGGTATGGTCTTTGGAGACTTGCTCTTGCTGCCAACCTTTTCACCGTC
Organism: Macrothele yani; assembly: GCA_039090855.1. Lineage (NCBI taxonomy): Eukaryota > Metazoa > Arthropoda > Arachnida > Araneae > Macrothelidae > Macrothele > Macrothele yani. The sequence goes on along the minus strand of CM076996.1, from coordinate 101,731,270 downwards.
CCCCAACACCATCACATGCCCCTTTGCCATGAGCTGTAACAGAAAAATGCCACTCTGCTGCAATGTTGAAATCTTTTTTATGGTGACATAAATTTAAAAAGTTCTTGTTTTTATATTGTGCAGCATAGCCATCAGAAAAATAATAGATTCTTTTGGGCAGTTTCTCAAATCTGCTCTTCAAAAAGTCTTAAGAGTTTCTGTTGAAATAAATACACAGCTGCAGTATTGTGTTCGAGACAGTCTGAAATCACAACAAAGCTGATATGCTGAATTTTTTCTACCGTTTTAAAATATACAACAAATGGATGCACTGTAGCTTGGTTGCTGGTCCAATGATAGGACTGTGCTTCGTCTTGCACGACAAAAGAATTGTTTTCTGAAAAATCGCACACAACAGCAATTTCTGAATCAGACAAATTTTCTTTGACATGATTCATAAATGAACTTTGTTGTTTAGCTATGAAGTCATGACGAAGTAAAATGAAAATGTTCTCACAAAAAGGTTGACAAATTCAGAGACTGTTTTTTGCAATGTCTCTAAGGTGCATTTGTCTACAGATATCCACTAGCGAAAAGTTACAGTCTAAATCAGATTTTCTTTGAAGGCATTTTCTAGCAAACTTTTGATTACTTGAATTCCAGGGCAGGATGCACAATTACCCAAGTGGCAGTCAATTGATGCTGGGTTGCATATTATCTTTACAAGGACATCTTTGTAGTTTTTCATTTCGCCATTAGTAATTTATAATAACTTGGCATTTTCAGTCATAAGTTTTATGTTCTGATGTATGGTTCAGCTGTTTTTGCAAGTAGAGTTTTTCCAGGTTTCTGATCTGGAGTAGATAGAATTCCTTTTTGTTTCAAAAGTTTCTTTGACTGTCTCACCATATAACTTGGTGCATTAAATTCCCACACAATCTTCTTAATACTCCATGATTCAGGCAAAATAGCATCATGAGCTTTTCCTTTCTGTTCGTCAAAGTTTGGAATTTTGTTTTCAGGTGACTTAAAATAGTCTCATCTTGGGACTCAACTTCACTGTCGGAAGACTGCATTGACAAGAAGTTTGCGCTTTACAGCAGTATTGATTCTTTTAACTTTTTCAGTAGAATATCGTTTATATATTCTGCCTTTTTCTGGTCAATTGGGAACTCTCCTATGTCTTGGAGGGATGTATTAAATGTTTTTAAAGCTTCTGAAAGAAAAAATACAGCAAGATCACTATCATAATAGGTACTGCAATCATAACCTGCATCCTGGCTAGTACTTAAAAAACTTGTAATTTCATCTTTTGTAACCTCAGTTTTCATCTTGCTCAATTCTTTCCTACAGCTGTCACAAACTTTAGCTATCATTTGTGTTTCAGGGAAAAGGGAACACATCCATGTTGTCACTGGTCTTAATCCCTTCCTTATATTGGAGTGGTTTCATTTTTTAAATGGATTAAAACAATTTAAGGCCCATTTCTTATCCATTTTAGAGAGGTTTTGTTGAAAACTTACAAGCAAAAAAAAAAAAAAAACGTCTCACGCTATCACTTCACATTCAAAATCATTTACACTACATTCACATTTATCAACAATAAATAAAGGCAAGTTGTCTTCACAAACTCTGCTGGGAGACTGAGCCAAGTGCAGTAATGTGGAGAGGAGGGGAATGGATCTGTTGCATGATCCAACACGTTCATGCCTGTTTCAGCTTGCATTTTTCAAGCTATGAGTTTTAATTGCATCACCTAAAATTGAACAAACTGTCAGAACAGAACAGAAAGGGAAAAGTAATATACACAGAAAACAACATTCATTAATATTGTTCAAAAATTATGCTGTGGAAATTTCTTTTTTTGTTAGGTACTTGGCAAATTAGGATCCCATTATTTTCTCTTGATCATGCATATGTGTTACCTCTCATATCTTATGATCCCATCATGATCCCAAAACAATATTTTGTGGATAGTTATAGATTAGTACGAACTAATTTTGAGATTTAAAAAAAAAAAAATCTGTTTTTGAGAAAATCGATTTTGAAATTTTCAGTTGGATTTTGAATTTTGTGTTTTCCTATAAACCCTATTGTGTTGTATATCATATAAAAGCCATTAAAGGGGCTTTAAAATGATATCTCAATTGGTGGCTGATTTACAGATAGTTAAAGTATCACTGGTAGGCCATTTTTAATAAAATTTTGAAAATTTAGGCTTAAATATCTTTTCCCCTTGTGAGCTTAAAAATAAAAAAAATGCATTTTTTTCATAACTACGTAGGATCATTAAGTATGCCAACTTTTATCAAAATCTAAGTTGGTGAGGTAGAAAAATATTATAAATTGTGATGATTTTTCATGGAATGACCCAAAACTTGTCACTGAAAGTGCTTGCAGAATGTAAGATGGAATCAATGTTTGAAGTCAGATTTTCTCTTAGTTGTTTTTTTAAAGTTCTTTTATTGTTCCAAATTGCTATAGTAGAGTTATTTATTGTTCAAAGTGTTTTAAACCTTCCTTTTTAAGCTATTAAAGATTTATGGTCTGTTAGTATTTTGCTTGGTTTAACTTGTAAATATCGTTATTTTTAGTCTTAAATGAAAAGTTAAAGATTTACTGAGGGTGGCGTCAACTTCAGAGTTCATGCATTCGGTATATGCTTACATACGATAGGTGAGTTAAAACCTAAAATATAATTTGTAAATAATGTAAAGCTATAGGTTATTAACAATGAAAATCCAAATTATTTGGATTATTGCTTATCTTTCAATTTTTTTCTGATTTGGGTATTCAATTCAGTCCTTTTTGTTTTATCAGTTCATAACAAAACCTTTTAATATCAAAACTAATTAAGAGCACATTGAAGCTACTCTTGCTTAATAATCTGTCAGCATTACAAGTAACTGTTAGGCTGAAGTAAATTTAGTTGGTTTGATGTTACCCACTCACCAAGCATCAGTTGTACTGTATAATGTGCCAAGTGGTATAGACTGATACTGAAAGGGAAGGAGTTGACTTTTTTTTTAAAGATTCACCATCCTGGGATTGCAGGCTTTGTATGACTTCCCATGCACAATGGATGTTTGGTCGAAGCAGTAACACAAATTGGGGATCCCCAACCCCAAGTCATGGATGCTGATCGTTAGGCCAACTGTGGTCCCTGAAGTAAAAGAACTAGGATCGGTTTGCTTGAATATCAAACATTTAAAAAGCACATGATGCACATGCCCATATTTAGCCATGTGGCAGCTGCACTGAGTGACAAAGTTTGGGGGGCAGCAAACTGATATTGAATTAAGAAAACTGATAAACAACGCTGTGAAAAAGTCATGAAGAGTAAGCAGGTGCCATTTACTGCAAGTAGCAGTAGATGGCACCTGCTTACGTTTATATACAGGATGTTTCAAAAAGAATGACCCAATTTCAAAGTAGTATATTTAATAAGGCAAATGTGGGATAGTTACGAAACAAAGAGTCAAGTATGAAGCAAGGTCTAAAGTTCCACTCACCACAATTACAAATTCTCAATGTGTCCTCCACCTGCTGCACGGACAACATCAAGCCGATAGCTGAATTCATCCCAAATGCATCAGAGAGTGTCTTCAGTCACAGAATTTACCGCGGCCGTGATTCTCGTTCAGAGCTCATCCAAGTCAGCGGGGAAAGGGGGAACATAAACACGGTCTTTTACGTATCCCCATAAAAAAAGTCCCATGGGGTGATGTCTGGAGATCTCGGAGACCAAGCGTGTATTGCCAAGTCATGGGGTCCCCTGCGTCCAATCCAACGCTGAGGCAATGTGTCGTTTAGAAACCGACGAACTTGGAGGTTCTAATGTGGCGTAGCACCGTCCTGCTGCAAAATGTAATCTTCAGAGTCATCCTGCAGCTGTAAAAGTAGCCAGTCCTTCAGCATTGCAAGATAGGAGTTGCCCGTAACTGTGTTGTCCGCAAAAAGAAAGGGCCATAAACCTTTCTAACAGAAATCGTGCAAAAAACATTCAGTTTTGGTGAATCACATTCATGTTGGAGAGTTTCATGTGGATTCTCCAGTCCCCATATGTGAACATTGTAGCGCAAAACTTTCCCGCTTACATGTAAGGTTGCTTCATTGCTAAAAATCAACCTTTGTACGACAGTGTCGTCCTCCAACAGAGTTGCACAAAAATCTTTTCATTGTGTTTTGTCACCTCTACGAAGAGCTTGCACCAGTTGCAATCTGTACGGCTTCAGCAGCAAACGTCGTTGTAAAACACGCCAAACAGTCACATGAGGGATGGCAAGTTCGCGGCTCGCACGATGAATAGACTTCCGTGGGCTTCGCTGAAACGCCTCGTGAATTCGCTGCACATTCGTCGCTGAGGTGGTTGGTCGTCCAAGACTCTTTTCCTTACATAAACACCCTGTTTCTTCAAATTTTCGATACCAACGATGAATGTTTTTGCTCACTGGTGGAGCACTGCCGTAACGCCGTTTAAATGCACGCTGCACCGTAATCACGGACTTGGTCTTGCTAAATTCGAGCACACAAAATGCCTTCTGTTGCCTCGACGCCATCTTCTCACTCACTAAGCGTAGCGGCTGTTTGGACGCTCGTGCTGCCATCTAGCGGTAGTCATAACAAACTCTGGGCCACGCCCGTAGACATGATACGAGTTGCATTCATCGGTGGTTCGTGGTTGCCGAGATATCCACTTTTCAAATTGGGAATTCTTTATGAAACACCCTGTATATATGTAGATGGCACTTGCTAATTGTTTATATATTCCTGTGCCTCTGCTAATGGCTGTTGGTAAGTTTCCGAGGTTACGTATTGCAGCAAGTTTCCTCAGTAGTTTGTCAGTTGGATCTTTATTGACTAAACTACTGAGGAAACTTGCTGCAATACATAATCACGGAAACTTACCAACAGCCATTAGCAGAGCCTTCCCGCCAATTGAAGCAGGTATTCCGATAATTTACGGAAAACTAAAAACACACAAAGTTAATGAACCTGTCAGATTAATTGTACCAAAGACAAATTTCCCTTTGATACAACTAGAACAAAATTTATATAAATTCTTCGCACCTCTCTTCATGAAATCAAAATATAATATTACCAATAGTTTACAATTTGCAGAAAAGATAAAAAAAACTGTGCCTGCGACAATATAAATGTTAAATTAGCCAGTATGGACGTGACTTTACTATTTCCAAACACCCCAGTATTAACTGCTATTGATCTTATTGAAGAAAAACTAAGGAAAGTACAAAATCTATTACCTATCCAACAGGATGAAATAATAAGCTTATTAAAATATATACACAATAACAATTACTTTCAGTATAAAAACAGATTTTCCCGACAAAAGAGGGGGCCCAAATGGGATCCCCCCTATCATCCCTCTTTTCAGAAATAATTATGCAAGACATTGAAGACCGAATCCTCCCTCAGTTACAACAGAATATTGTACTGTACTGCCGATATGTTGATGATACTTTCATCATATACAACCCAAATGAAATTAATATCTATGAAGTACAAGAAATGTTTTCCAGCATATATCCCACTATCAAAGTAACATTACAAACTGAAGAAAATAACTGTCTTCCCTTCCTTGTTGTATTGGTGACAAGGACGACACAACAACTAAAATTTCAAGTTTATCGAAAACCTACATATAAACCTGTACTTATCTCAAGTGAATCCAACCACCCCTGGCCACAAAAACTGGCGGCATTTTGCTCATATATTCGTAGAGCATATACACACTCAAGTAATAATAAACTTAAAAACAAAGAGCTGTCATGGATCATCAATACGGCCAAATGGTTTGGATGCCAACTTTCTATAATTAAAAAAATTAATTTATGAATATAAACATCCTGCACCATGTGTTAATCGAAATATAACATATAAAGGTCGACTTCCTTATATTCCAGCAATTAACAAGATACTTAAGAAGGAATGTCAAAAAATGAAATTGACTTTGGAGTGTCAGTTAAAACCTATAAAGATATCTTAAATAACCACGAACCAAAAAAAAAAAAAATGACAAATAGCTGTGGTGTATATAAAATTCCTACCAAGATAATAAATAATCTGAATGCCAAAAATACATACTATATAGGAAGCACCAAAAATAATTTGAAATATCGTATTACTCAACATGAAAATAAATGGAGAAGAAAATAAAATAAAATAGCTCTAATTGATTATTGCCTTAACAACGAGGCTGAACCTGTTTTTGAAAATATAACAATAATTAATAAACAGTGAACCAAAGCAACAAAGAGATTTGCAGAAGCAGTCCTTATTGAAAAGACGAAAGGATCCAACTGCAATAAGAACAATTCTATTATAGATTTACCATTACCTTGGAAACTAATAATTAATAATGAAAAGAAAAAGTAAAAAGAAAAGAAATAATAAATAAAGTTCTTTAACTATTCCTCTAAGAAGTTACGATATTCGCCCAACAGTCAACCACACACATTGACGGACATCACGTGGACTGCATCACTGACGTCGACATCAGGAACGCCCACCAACAAGTTATAAATCACAACCCGAATATGGGAAGTGGTGAAACGTCGGCTTGAAGATGGTATAAGCTAATACCGAAATGCATAGCCAGACTGTCGTCACATTTCAAATATTGTGATGGTTTGCTTTGACCTTTGGAGTTTCACGGTGGAGGACAGATTTGTATAGTGACTAAGTGAGGAACTGCCTACAATACATTTCCTTACTACAACAACTGCCTGACTAACATTACAGTCAAATATGAAATACATGGATATTCCTTGATCTATAGAATAATATGAAGTGTAGTACAGATTTACAAGTAAGCACATTGCTGAATCACCTTGATTGTGACAACTTGTCAACAAACTTCCTTCAGATAGAGAGACACTTCAATAATGTGAGTACAAGACTGTCAATTATTATCCTTAATATGATGATATTGTTTATCATTTGAAACTGGCTTGGGTGATATTTCCATCGTATACTGGAGAGTATCAGCCAACCCCCTTTGGAGCTAACACAGAATAAGACTCGTGCGGCAGTACGAACTTAACATAACAAATCATTTTTAGTGTTCTTGGTGTTTTTAAATGTTTTTAGTCATAGTATGTACCATACAATGATTTTTAGAATACGTGCCTTTAATCAGACGTCTGAAGGTTTCCCCAGGAAGAAATCTCATTAAAATGTTTTTTGTCAATAATATAACCTTTTTGGACAATGTATATAGTAAAATTTTAGTAAACTATTCAACTAAAACATTCTACAATAAAGCATAGAACATAAAAAAAAATACTTTAGTAATAGATTTTTAAACCTTTTTTTTTTCTTCAAGTTTGTTCACCACGACATGAACTCCGGCAGCACAATGTGCACAGAGTTAAAAGAAATACCTTTTCGAAGATTGAAACTTACAGTGCATTATAAGTTATAATTAAAATGGATACAATCAGCCCAAACTCAAGAACGACTCATCAATCTTGCTTGCTTGAGTGCTTATATTTGTGTTTATCTTGCTTGCTATGAGTGCTTGCCGTACCAGATATTACTGTGAGCCTGGAATTTGAGGAAATAATAAATTCATTTGAAAATGCAAAGGCTAAGAGAAAATGATTTCTGTAACTTAGGTGAGCTCTATAAATCAGAATTATTTTTATAATGATCATTTTTTGATGTTTCAATATATCTTTTTTTCAGACTTTTTATTTATCAGACTTCAGTATGGATATCAAAATAATTGTTGTACATGAATATTTTTCTGCAGAATATTTTTGAAATTGTAAATTTCTCAGTTTTTATGGTTTATTATGTTACAATATTTCAATAAAATTGAAAATTAATGAGCATTTTGTATAAGTTTTCACAACCATATATCTGCTAGTCAATGCTGTGAGTAAGTGAGAAGTGTTGCTGGTGTTTGAGGGTGGGGAGAGGAGACGTAAAAGAAATGACTGCACAGGGGCATAACATATCCTAAATAGGAGCCTGATGATGCATATATGTATGTGTTTCAGTTCATTTTCAATGCCTGCACATGAAATTAGACAGATTAGAATTGATTGACTTATAACTGGCAGTGCATGTTTTGCAATGTTTTGTAGTCACTTAGGATGAAAATGTATTCAGAGCCAATTCAAATAATTTTTTTTCAATGTACATCTTGCATACTGTGTTTTTGCAAATTTTGATTTATCTTTTAAAATATTACTACTGACTTATAGTACAAATTTGACTTGAAACCTTGTTATTATATTTGCCAAGGCATAAATGTAGGATGCCACAGGTGAATATAAAGAGCAGGCTTTCAAGAATTTGGTTCATGTAGCATTAACTGTAATGATAAACCCCACTGAGCTGTCAGCTTTGGTCCTTTAAAATTGTTAATGAAGTAACTCAAGTTAAATTATGTGAAAACACACCTCTTCAGTGTGAATAATGCAACAAATTGCAATCATCTTAAAGAAAGTGTAATGTTATGGAAGTTACATTAGGTTTCTTTTTCACAGATTCAGCTTGAAGCACATGACTTGGTATTTTCCCATCCATTTATCACTGCTTTTGAGAAACAAAAATGAGTCCTTTGATAAAACTCTGGCATATAATAAAAGTAAATTATGTATAGTGATTTACCACTCTTGGTTATGGTTGGATAAAAATGTGTCTTCTATGAGGATATTATAGTGAGACCTCTGTGTGACTGAAGTTATTCATGCTGAACTCTTTCTGAAACACATCCAAACTAACACAGAAATAGTGGACATTTATGTTAAACTATAATACCCAACCACCTGCCACAGTAACACTGAACCTCAAAAAGCTTCCAGACTTTGAACCAGTCAAAAATATGACCTGCCTTTCTTTACAGACCTAATGTATTCTAAACACACTCCTAAGATTTCTCACATAAAAGAAATACTTCATCAGATGCAGTAAGTTCAAAACAGTAATTATACTGACTTCAATTAGTTGCAAAATCTTTATTTCTTGAAGTTTGGAATAAAATATGGTAGCATTCAGAAAGTTATTGATGTGAATGGTTTGTTCTTTAAGAAATGATGTTGCTAAATTTTAAGTTTTATAAACTGTTTAGCTTGCAGATAATTTAAAATCAAGCTATAGGGCTTTCTCACAGCTGTCAGGGCATCTTCATCTGCAGTTGTCAACTGTTTGCTTAGTTTCTCTTTCTTTAGCTTTGCACATGGCAAAAAAGATAAGAAATTCAGCAAATAATTGACACGACTGAAAATGCTTAGATTCTGATATCTCCACCTTACGCGATGCATATGCATGAGAAACTATAAATGATGTACACTCAGTAGACAAAACATTAGAAATAGGGATGATGGGTAGATGACATGGGCATCCCCTGCACACGGTGGAACAGATCCAAAGAAAATGCAGGCGATAAATAGGCAGACAGCAGGGCTTCCCAACAGTGTATCACAAATTAATAACTAGGAACTATACACCAATCACCTAGAAAATAGTAAAACTGTGCTAGTAATCTGATTTATTGGTGTAGGAATATATAAACACCCATTTCCAAGCTTTCGCACATTAACCAGATGGCTTTTTCAAGGAAGATAAACAGAAACTGTCAGTTCATTCATCGTTCATCTGAAAATAGACAGAAACTGTCAATTTCTGTCTATCTTCCTTGAAAAGGCCATCTGGTTGATGCGCGAAAGCTTGGAAACAATTGTTTATATATTCCTACGCCAATAAAGTGCATTACTAGCATAGTGTATCACGGTTGATGAACATGGGTAAACGTGGTGATCTGAATGATTTGATTGTGAATGCATTGTTGGTGCAATGCATTGTTAGCGCAACGCATTGTTGATGCAAGACATATGGGCCATTCTATCATTCTTAAGAAGTGATAAGAACCCTAGGGCTTCTGAAGGCAACTGTATCAAGGGCGTACTGTGAGTATACCATTGATGGATGTACCAGCTACCAGAGAGCAAACGATGGTCAATCACACACCACTGATGACGGGTCGATTGTGTCTAGGCTCGTACAGACTGACTGCTTGGCAATAGTGGCACAAATCACAACTGGTGTCGGCGAGTGAATGGTGCTGTGCACGCTGCATACCTTGGGCTACAGGAGCCGACGTCTTACTTGTGTGCCACTGTTGACTGCTCATCATCAGACATTATATTATGCCTCACCTGGTGCCGAGAACATCAAAACTGGACCTCTGCTGAGTGACACTGCATCTTGTGGTCAGATGAATCTCGTTTTCAGCTGTGCTGAGCTGATAGGAAGGTGCGGGTGTGATGTCAACCACATGAAGCCATGGCCACGTTGTGCCAGATTGGCTCTGCTCAAGGCAGTGGTGGCTCTGTGATGGTTTGGGGAGCCTTCTCATGGGACACATTAGGTCCCTTAGTGTGTCTGGAGCGGCCAATGGTCTGTTTTAACAGGACAGTGCACCACTCCATTGGGACGTAACCACCCAGGCATGACTTGAGGAACACTCATCTGAGTTTGGAACCATCCAGTGGCCTCCAAGGTCTTCGGGTTTAAACCCTGTGGTAGTTCTCTGGGATGCCATAGAGCCGAACATCAGATCCATAGATCCTGGACCGACGTCTCGGGCTGAGTTGTGGACAATACTGCAACAGGCATAGCTGGCATTACCTATGGAAACCCTCTGGCATCAGGTGGAATCGAAGCCTCAGTGTGTAGACTGTTATTCACTCTAGAAGTGGACCAACATGCTTTAGGTAGGTATCTCTAATGTTTTGTCCATTGAGTGTACATTGTCCTTTCTCTGAATTTTAGTGTTAATGTGAAACAGTTTGTAACACTCATGATTTTTAAATCTGTAATGTTAGTATTTTATTGCTAAATATTAAAGTTTTAAGATTTGGTTCAAAATTGACCAAAAGAATAAGTCTATATCTTATGGAGAACAAAGCAACAAAAGACTAGAACTGTATTGTATGGCCACAATGGCTATTCAAGTAAGGCAAAAAAGAGCAGATAGTTATCATACAGTCATCAGTTAATCAGAAAAAGGATGCAACTAGGTAGTGTTAATTACATTATTATTTGAATTAAAAGAGAAATCATCTTATAAAACAGCTGAATTTTATTTTGAAAAAACGAAGTTCAAAATGTCAGTTTTTCAAAAGTGTTTACTGACTTGTGTGAATAATCATGTACCCTTTAGCAATAAATATGAGTATGAACCAAAACTGAGTCTGCTTAGTAATTAGTTGTTCCTTATTGCAACCACCAGAACAACCACCACCACCAACAAAAAGTGTAAAAATTAATTAGTGAAGGAAAAGAGAGATAAAAAAAAAAACTGACATTTAAGTTGCTTATTCAACCAGGTCAGGCACACGTAGAAAGATGAGCAAATAAATTAAGTTAATTGATTATTATCCACTAGAATTGAAAATACTGTGATTATGAAACCTTTTGAGACCATTTCCAGTGGTAAATAATGTAAATCATTACTAACATAAAAACTTACTAGATGAGTTCTGCATCTGTAAAGCAGAAAATATAATTTTTTTCTTAACTAGTGGACTTAAGTGCAGAAGTTTCTCTTTTATAGTTGTTTTATGTCATTGAAAAATTACTGTTTTGATTTTTTTATGAAGTTAGTCGGCAGTTAGGTATTTCATTTGTTGTGGTGTACATGACAGATTTTTTTTTCTTATTGATTTAATATTTTCACACTCCAAAAGTTAATTCTTTGAAGGATCGTTATTATAACATAATGTACATGAATTTTTTCAACAGCAAGCTTCATACAGAAGTTTTTTTCTAATGCATCTTTTCCAGATCTGGATGTGTGGTGGAAGATTAGAAATCATACCATGCTCTCGAGTAGGTCATGTTTTTCGGAGACGACGACCTTATGGATCCCCCAATGGTGAAGATACACTCACTCATAATTCATTACGAGTTGCTCATGTCTGGATGGACGAATATAAGGTGATTAAATGTTAATTTTCTATCGAATCCCAGAAGACTTAGCCTCATGGTTTGTATGCTCCTTGAAAACTTTGAAAAGTCCTTGAAAAAAAAGTTCAGTTTCAAGTCCGTGAAAGTACTTGAAAAAATTTAAGACTCCATAAATAATACTTACATTTTTTTTTTTTCTTTAAGTAATGATATCAAAGAACATGTGTAAAATAATTGTTTGTGCCAAAAATTTGCATAGGAGCTTTCTGTGTAGTTCTGATAAAAACACCAAGCTGATCAAATAGTGCAGAACTTGTGTTCAACTCAGGGGTGCATGTGGACAGCTGATACCTTGACTGTGACATCACTATTGAGTAAAACATCAGCCATGGGAGTAAAATAAGTGGAATGATGTATTGCGAATTGCGATGGGCTTCTGTTTAGTGGGGATAGGGACATATTCTTGCCGGAGGGTGAACACGAAAATAATGAACCCTTTCAAAATATTCCACAAAATAAAATTATTTTGAAGAACACCAAAACAGAGGGGCAATTCAAAGTTAGTAAAATAAACCAACAGGGGAGGGGGGCATGGGGTACACAGATCATTAAAGGTGTGCCCATCCCAGCTAAATTTAATGGTTTGAACTTGCTAAAATTTGTACCTACTGACCAACCAACAGCACGCGCACATGATAATTTGTTTCTAAAAAGTCCTGGAAAAGTGCTTGAATTTATTTTGCTTGGAAGAGTATGAACCTTGAGCTTACCTTTTTCTCTCCAATATGGTTTTGTTTTTCCAGTGGGGCTATTCTTATGGAGGAGTAACCTTTTTGCCTTTTTTATATTTTCTTTTGTTTTTCTGTATTTTTACATGAATTATTTATGTTATTTTTAAATATGTTGGAAGAAGCAAACTTATCAGTTTAATAAAAACACCCATGGTGTAATTTCACAAATTTGTTCATATGTGCTTGAATGAATTTGGAAGACATTGTGGAAATTAATTATAAATTAATTGCCTAGCTTCGTAGTTGTCTATGGAGTACAATTTACAATGTTAGACATAGAAATGCCTCAACAACTGACATGCATGTGAAGAGAACTTGAAAAGTGTAACTTTTTAAAGCTGAAATTGAACCAGCATCTGATTTTCATTCAGTTATGCTGCCATTTCATCATCCAGAACAATGGATACTACCCAAGCATTTTAAGGTGATTCTTCAGTTGAAATGAAATAGTGAAAGGACACCTTCAGTTGTTTGGAAATGCATTGTTTTGGATGCTTTAATGGTTTAACATGTTAGGGCCAAAATAAGGAGGTGAAGGCTCCCATACTAGATTGCACAATTTTCAAGATTCAGAACTCTTGCAATGGATGACAGCCTCAGAGAGACATTTTTGTACCTAATGTTGTGTTCATTATATACACAGAGTGCTCACACTGAATTATGACCACCTGTGAGGTGTCACCCGGTGTGGCATTAACTCCACGAGGTGTTTGTATAGTTTTGTGAAGATCTGCAACCAAGTTGTTTGTATTGAAGTCTACACTTCCAGTATGGTTGGTGTGTCCAGTTGCCTCACCTGGCATTCCACATTCCACAGATGTTCAATTGAGTTGAGGTCAGGCAAGTTCATGGTCAATTCAAGATCTCTCATTTTGTCAAACCATCCCTTCACAAAACAGGCCCAATGACATGGGGTATTATCATCCTGGAAGAACCCATCTTCCTCTGGGTGGAAGTACTGGGGTCCCAGTTCATGCCAGCAGAGGGTTCATATAGCCCCTGGAATCCTGGAAAAGTCCTGGAATTTGATTTTCCTTTTTTCCAGACGTGGAAAGTCCTTGATTTTTCATATTCTTGTGAAAGGTCCTAGAAATTTTCTTACAATGAAGAAGATTTGTTGAAATGCTTTAATTGATTGCATCACTTTATTGTAGCTCCCTGTGGCATCTTCTTGCAATGACATAACTTCCTTCCATAGAGTGTTGAAGCATGATGTCATCTCGTGAAGCTGCAATTCAAAATTTTCATGTGCCATATTTCCAATGACCTTGGTTTATGGTATAGTGGTTATGTGTGGTGGGAGTCACAACAGTGTGTGGAAACCTTCCCATGAATCCAAGATGGTTCTTACTTTTTAGCATGCTCTTTCCTCACTGAAGGAGATTGATATTTGGCCTTCCTACCATCAGTGAACATGGGAATACATGACTATAGAATAGGGAATCTTCAGTGCCATGGAAAAATTGTTTTGTGTTATTATTATTGTGATAAGCTCCAGAATGCTTCATATATGTTTCATACAGATCAATTTTTATTAGGGAAATTTTGCCACTTCATTGAAGATGTAACAGTGAAGAACACTGTAGCAGCAGAGCTCATAGGACTTCATAAAAATTCTAAATGGATAGTAAATTTTATCCCAATCTGAAAAATATAAAACAGTGCACTGTGATTCTATCAACAATTTAGCTTGTGGAATTTTTAAACTCCTGGAAAACCCTTGGAAAAAGGTCCTGGAATTTGTTTTCTGTAAATGTGTATGAACCCTGTGCCAGCTAAACATGCCCCATACCATGTACCCCCCCCCCCCCCTCCAGCCTTATAGTCGACACTGTGTATGAGAAATCCATAGCTTCACGCTGCCAATGCCAAATACAGACTCAACCATTGGCAGAATAAAGTACATATCATGATCCATCAGACTACCAGCAGACCTGTTTCAAATCCGCATTCTGTTAGCACCGGGAAAGTTTTTTATGTCGATGCACTGTTAGGAGAGCGTGGCTTATACAGGGCATTTGGTCTTGTAGCCTATCCATGCCAGCGTGTGATTCATAGTCATGTGGGATATTGTTTCTGGTTGACCCATATTGTATTGGGCCATCAACTGCAAAATTGCTGCTCCAATTACCCTGTACAAGGTGATTCACTCTTCATTCTCCTCTGGAATCCACCTTTCCCCCATCTTTTACAGTTGTGTTGCCATTTCTGAAATGGACTCATCAACTATTCGTGCTCCCCAAATTTGGCCTTTTGTATACTGTGATGAATACTTAGTTTTACCCAGTGCATTCATAACTTCACTCTCAACTGAACCGCCAACCTATAATATACACCCCTTTAGCCTACACGCCACACCCTTCTCCTTGTTACATCACAATCGGGTGTAACTCACTTTGCATAGGGGTGGTCGTAATTCAGTGAACACTCAGTGTATACCTTTCACGTACAACAGTTTCTCATAACCACTGTAAGCAACTCGATGGGATATAAGAAGTTGCCCGTCCCTACTTTAGGGCCACTGGCTCCAGCGAAGGGAGAGAACCAGTGCCGCAAGACAAACACACCATCCATGCCTCATCAGGATTCTAACCATGACCCATCTCAGACGAATGGTCAGAAGCCAGTGCTTAGACCACTGCACCACAGGGGTGGCCTTGTTATTTTCTTGATCTATAAGCTTCTCTTCCTATTCTTTCTGATTGTACCAAACATGCATCTCTCCATGATTCAGTTGTCTGCAGTTTCGGTATGTCTTTTATGTCTTTTCTAGTTAAAGTCCCTGTTTCTGATCCATAAGTAAGAACTGAAGGATGCATTGATTAAATGCTGTTCTTTTAAGACATAATGATATATTGCTTCTAAAGCTTTTCAGCCCAAGTCATATGTGCCTATTTATTTCTTCTTCGATGTGGCCCTCGCTTGATACCTCTTGTCCAAGATAAATATAGGGTGATTCTAGATTTTCACCATCAACTTCCAAACCATAAGTTCTTTTAAAATCATTGTACATCAATTTTGTTTTCTGTAAGTTCGCTTTTAAACCCACTTCTTTGCTCTTGCAAGTTCGTGGATTATGCTCTACAGCTCTGAGGGGGTACTTGTAAAAGTTACTATGTTATCAGCAAAATGAAGGTGGGTTAAATAGTCTCCATTAACCTTCATGCTCTTTTCCTCCAGGTTCAATGACTGAAAGACATTCTAAAATATGGCATTCAAGAGTTTGGGAGATATGGATTTACCTCATCTTACTTACTCCCTTTCGAGTTTGAACAGTTGAACATAATGTATTTAGCTTTTCTTTTCTGATGCTATATTTTGCGTAAATTTAGTTTTATCTTTTGCTATGCACACATTTCAGAAAACTCCAGCATGAAGCTGCAAGTACGTCTCCATGATATTGATATATAATATGAATGGGAGGATTTATTCTACTAATAATGCACATTTCATAATTTTTAATGTATAATTATCAGGGTTCACCAGGGTGGGCCCAGTTCAGAAAAATCCACCGGGTTTTTTCGGGCTGGGCTCAGTTGAAAAAACCCACCAAAAAACCCACCTGGATTTTTTTCAAAATTAGATACTATTTTTGCTCCTACAATATTCTAAATTTAATCAGCACCCAATGAAATATTTTCTTTTACATCTAATAACAATAGGAATAATGACTAGATAATCTTTCTTTCCTTCTCAAAGGTGATGTTTGACCGATTTTATTATTTAGCAATACAAAACAAACCTTTTCTGGTCAGCTGACAAAGCAACTGATCTGAAATAAGAAAATTAAACAATCCTGAAAATAATAAATGGTTGCATATAAATAGCTTTCCACTTACAAAGAATAACTATAGAATAGACCAACATTATCTATTCATACTATAGAAAATAAATAAATAAATAAAGAAACAGAATATAACATACTTAGCTTCTAACTAAAATATTATCTTTAAATAAAATTTTCCTGAGGTATATTTGTGTGCATAAACTGCAATGGTTGTTGACCATTTACAAAGATTGCCTAAAAATTAAACAATGGTACAGATAATAAAGTATTTTTGCTTTGTATTTCACTAGAACCTCAAAAGCAGTCTGAAATTATCATAGTTTCGTGACTCACACAATTTTCAAATATTTTCAAACCTTTTTCTGCAAAATAGCCACATTTAAATAAAGTGATATCAGGGTTTTTAGCCAGAAACAAAACTACCAATCTACAGGAAATTTTGATCCAAAAAGGTATAAAGTGAACAAGTTTTGTGGCTTTATCTATCCCACCCAAGACTATTTCGTAACTTATTCCAAACTAGTTGAAACATAAAGAAAATTCTCTCAATGGAAGCAGATGAAGCTGGTGCTGAATGTAGTCATACAAAAAGTCACAAAATCCTGCAGGCAATTTTGAATTTGAACCCTTTTCAGAATTTTTTGCCATGATTTGCCACCATTTTATGGAAGAAAACTGGCTGATGACACTTTCTTTCATCGTTGATGTTAGGTAACAGTATGTCATTCATTTTGAAAGCCATTACACCAGGCAAATACACTGTCGTATCAGAATAATATGACCACCTACGTAATAATGAGAATAATCACATTTGGCCCAGATGACAGCGGCAAGACGGCATGGTATAAACTCAATGAGGCCCTGGAAAGTTGGCTGAGGCACACATGCCCATTTGGGCTGCAGCAGAGAATAGTGGTCCCGGAGATGATGTGGTTGTGAGTCGGCATGCTGAACTTGTCGATCTAAATAATCCCACAAGTGCTCTGTGGGATTGAGGTCAGGCGATTATGCTAGCCAAGGGAGAACAGAGACATCGCTGTCGTGTTCCTGGAACCAGTCGCGTACCGCCTTAGCAGTGTGACAGGGTGCATTGTCCTTTAGACACCATCACCACCAGGGTAAACATCCAATGTGAAGGGATGCATGTGGTCAGCAGGAATGGACAGGTAGCCATTGGCGTACATGGACCCATCCAGTGGTCCCAGGGCATACAAGGAAAACATCTCCCCAGACATGCACACTGCCACTACAAGGAAAACATCTCCCCAGACATGCACACTGCCACTACAAGGAAAACATCTCCCCAGACATGCGCCTGTACTTGACCAACAAGCGTGTCCGGGTGTTTGTTCTCGCGTGTCTGACGCCGTGTCCACCACCACCTGTCACTTCTGTGGAGTAGAAACATCAGTTCGTCG
The DNA here is from genome assembly GCA_039090855.1 of Macrothele yani. Taxonomy (NCBI): domain Eukaryota; kingdom Metazoa; phylum Arthropoda; class Arachnida; order Araneae; family Macrothelidae; genus Macrothele; species Macrothele yani. The sequence goes on along the minus strand of CM076996.1, from coordinate 101,713,355 downwards.
ATGAAGGCAACCATTTTTCCACTGTCCAATGACAGTAGTCCCATGTGAACTGCAGACGTTGTTGCCGATGGACCTGGGTTAACATGGGTGCCTTGACGCAGTGTCGACTCTTGAGACCCACGAGTAACAGGGTTTGCTGTACTGTTATCTGGAATACATACCTGGGTGCACCAGCATTCATTTGCGTAGTGAATTGCTGCGCTGTTGCACGTAGATTGTCCTTTACAAGTCAACAGAGGCAACGTTCTCCTCTGGGGTTCATGGCCTTTGGGGTTCCACAGTTATGATGTTGGTAGGTACTTGGTGTGCCGGCGATCCATTCTTGATACAGCCTTACTACAGCACCTCGTGAACAGCCCACAAAGTCTGCTGTTTCTGAGATGCTTCCACCCTTGGCACGGTAACCAATGATTATTCCTTTTTGAACGTCCATCAAACCACTGCATTTGCCCATTGTCCTCACGTTATGCACTATGGCTCACCTGTCCTAGACAGATATCTCTGTGTGGTTGACTTTGTCACATGCACTCTGTGACACACCTGGGTGAGTACACAGCAATTCTGGGGGTGGTCAATATTATTCGACTGTGTAATCAGGGGAATTTGGATATCCATTTTTCAGCAATACTCTCCTTGTTTTTGGTTAAGTTTCTGACCTCTGTATTTTGGATCCATGAGGTTTACTAGAAAATGTGGTGCAAGAATTGCTTGTTCAAACCTTTTATAGAATCTAGATGGTAGGGCTGCATGATTTCTTTTTGAAGTAAATCTGGCCATATTTCAACTGAAACAAACATTGTGTCTCTCTCTGAAGTGTGTCAAGTGTGCTAGCAACAACAGATAACTTCTTTTCCAGATTCATAGTTTCACGGTAAAAATGCCCATGTTATCCAAGATGTTTTAAATAGATTGATCAAATTTCTCAATATGCTCTTAAGATATTTCTCTGTATTTGTGATAATTGGCAACAAATGTTTTAACACAGTCAGGATGAAAGTTGCACCTTGTTTTGTTAGGTAGTTGTGGCATTAAGCCAGGCTTTTCTTTGAACCATCCATGTGGATGATGTAGGCCTACATTAAAAAAATATTTTTGCACTGCCACAATCTGCTTTAAAAGTCTTTGGGGAAACATCTTTTTCCTAACAAATTCAACAGATGTGCTGAGCATCCATATGTCATGACAGTTGGATATCTTTCATTTAAAATTTTCCACTTTTTTTTTTTTTTTTTTTTTTTTTTTATGTTTTTGCTCTCAGTTACAACAGAAAAAACAGGTTTTCCAAAATTTTCTTCACATTCCTTTTATGGCCACCTCTAATTTAGAAGCACAATAGTTTGCTGCTTTCTTTTCTGATCCAGTATCATCAGCATATATATGCAAGGTCAGGTGATGCGCGACATATCGCCTCTCCTTGGCAGATGTCAACCCCGCCTTCTTGTGGTGCATCCTGTTCCCACTAAAGGGGCTCTGACGACCGTCAGTAGCTGTATAACTATACCATTGGGATTAGAGGAAATGCTATCCCACACTCACCAGCCCGCTTGGCCAGCGTGGTGAGTTATAGCTAAAACCCCTCAAAGATGCCTACACAATTTCAAACTTGGCCCTCGGTCTCCGGCAGCTGGCCAAGGCAGCGGCCAGTGCAACATGAAGGCAGAGGGTGCTAAGAATCACTGGAGGACCTGACTAGGCTGCCATTTTATGCTGACCTTGGCTACTTACAATGGACACTCCCTATCTTCTGATTCAAAGCTTCTTGAATTGGAAGAGGAAATACAAAGGATCAAGTGGGACATTGTCGGGCTAAGTGAGGTAAGGAGAAGATCTCATTGAACTGAAAAGTGGACATCTCTTCTACTATCGTCGGACAGATACTGGCAGAACTAGTGGTGTTGGATTTATAATAAACAAGAAACTGAAGGATAAAGTTGTAGGAATTGAAAGTTCCTCTGACAGAGCTGCACGACTCGTAATCCAACTTTCGAGAAGATACCAGGCCCATAATATTCAAGCTTATGCACCCACCACAAGTCACCCTGAAGAAGAAATTAAAGAATTTTACGAGGAAATTCGAGATCTAAATAACCAAAGGCAAACAGCACTTGAAGATCATTATGGATGATTTCAATGCAAAAATAGGGCAACAACAACAGAATGAAACTTCGGTTGGTAAATTCGGTTACGGGAAGAAAAATCAACATGGAAATACTCTCGTAGAATTTGCAGAAGCAGAAAGGTTTTTCATCATGAACTCCTTTTTCAAGAAAAAGCCACACAAGAAATGGACATGGAGACATCCGAATAGGACGACAAGTGAAATTGATTTTATTATGTGTAACAAAAAATTCATCATAGAAGACTGCAGTGTGCTAAACGAGTTCAACACAGGTAGTGACCATAGATTGGTGAGATGTAAGATGCACCTCAACACTAAACTCGAATGTGGCAAGCTCATAAGACAGACAAAATGTATTGACATAACCAACCTTAAAAAACACCATAATACTTTCAAGTTGGAACTGAGGAACAGATTCTCTGCTTTAGAAGGCCTAACATCTAACATTGGAAGAAGTGGATATTTCTGAAGTTAACAGAAAACTCACCAAGGCTCTGATGGAAACAGCAGCAAAAATAGGTGGTACTAAGAACAAGTTACATATGAAGAACATTTCAGGAAAAACAAAAAGGTTGATGCAAAAGAGAAGGGAGATGAGGACAAATAAAGATGCAACTTTCAACGTGGAATATATAGAGCTATGCAAGACAGTGCGAAAAAGTATCACTGAAGACATAAGGAAATTCAATTGTGAACTAGTGAGGAAAGCAATTGAAATCAACCAGAGCCTGAAGAGAGCAAAAGGACATCTCAGTAAGGGAAGAAAACAGATTATGGCTCTGAGAAAAGAAGATGGTTCTGTAACAAGAAATAGAGGCGAAATTTTGACAAGGGTGAAAGATTTCTATTCAAAACTATATGAAAGGGATGATACATCTATTCCAGACATTACGACAAGTACCAGTGCCAAAGTCCCTCCAATCCTCCCTGCAGAAGTTACATATGCAATTAAGAACATGAAACAGGGAAGAGCTCCAGGAGAAGATGGAATTACCGTGAACATTATATAAGAAGCAAGTGGAGAAATTGAAACTACACTTGCCCAAGTTTTCACCAGATGTCTTAATGAAGGGGAAATTCCTCAGGATTGGACAATGCTACAATAATCCTGCTCCATAAAAAAAGGTGACATTGAGGATCTCAGGAACTTACAGGCCCATCAGCCTCCTATCACCGGTTTATAAAATCTTCACTAAGGTTCTTTCACATCGCTTGAAGGTAACACTAGAAATGGCCCAACCAAGAAAACAAGCAGGATTCAGGAGTGGCTACAGCACTCTAGATCATATCCATGTACTGAGACAACTAATTGAAAGAACAAGAGAATATGAACTCCCATTATGCATGGCTTTTATTGACTATGAAAAGGCCTTCGATTCCGTGAAACCATCAGCAGTAACAATGGCTTTAGAATCCTGCAGTATTGAAGATGCATACATTAGCATTATTAATAACATCTATGAAAATGCAAGTGCAAAGGTTCGGATATTTGAGGAAACAGCACAAATAAGAATTGGAAAGGGAGTGAGACAAGGTGACACCATATCTCCCAAGCTCTTTAATGCCACATTGCAAAATATCTTTTAATCATTGAACTGGGGAAACAAAGGGATAAAGATTAATGGAGATTACTTAACTCACCTTCGTTTTGCTGATGACATAGTCATCTTTGCAACTACCCCTTCAGAGCTGCAGAGTATGATCCAAGAACTTGCTGACAAGAGTAAAGAAGTGGGATTAAAAATGAACTTTCAGAAGACAAAAGTGATGTACAATGCTTTTACAAGAAACAAAGATTTATCAATTGATGGGGAAAAGCTTGAGACAACTGATTCCTACATTTATCTTGGACAGCAGATATCAAGTGAGGGTCACATTGATGAAGAAATTAATTGGCGTATAAAACTTGGATGGAGAGCTTTTGGAAGAAACAGTACAATTTTTAAGAGTAGTATGCCATTGTGTCTTAAAAGAAAAGTGTTTAATCAATGCATCCTGCCAATGCTTACGTATGGAGCAGAGACATGGACCTTAACTAAAAAAGACATACAAAGACTGCAGACAACTCAAATAAGCATAGAGAGATGCATGCTTGGTGTAACCAGGAAAGATAAGAAGAGGAACTTGTGAATAAGGAAAATAACAGGAGTGGATGACATCATGACCAAAGTGAAATCAGTGAAATGGCAATGGGCTTGGACATGTTGCCTGAAGAACGGACCACCGATGGACAACCAAAATTTTAGACTGGATTCCGAGGGACAGGAAAGACCCAGAAGAAGATCCCATGGGAGATGAAAGGATGAAATTCGAAAGTATGCTGGAGTGGCATGGAGGAGACAGGTCCAAGACAGACAATTGTGGAAGAAATTTGGGGAGACCTTCATCCAGCAGTGGATTGATAATGGTTGTTGATAATTGATGATGATGATCATCATCAGCATACAGCAAAAACTTTCTGTTCTGGTATGGACACTAATAGCTTGGACTGGCTCATTCTTCACACTGCACCAACCATCTATGGTGAGAGTCAAACTGCCTAATTTTATTTTTTCTGAAAGCTGAGATTTAGTTTCTTCTGCTGCAGTATCAAACAGTTTTCCACCAATGGCTTTTGCTGAGGGTGGTTGATGTCCAGGTCTCAGTGTTTAAATCATAATTTTAAACTGAACCAATTCTGCTGCATTGAATAGTATGTTAGCAGCATAAAAAAACAAAAAAAAACAGCCACTGTTCTATCAAGAGATTTCTTTTGCCCTTTTAAGACAGAATTTACTCATTGATTGTTGCTTCTTTGTTTTTTTACAACAGTACTACTAGAAAAGGCTCGATAAAACCTGAAAAAGCCCAATAAAACACGAAAAAGCCCAATAAAACACACAAAAATTAAGTGGGCTGGGTTTTTTTAAACCCTGATAATTATTATCTGAGATGTACAGATTATTACTTGCATTTGATCTGAATATTTTTGTGCTACATTTAACAGTTAGTAAATGAAATCTGTTTATGTCATCATCATCTGCATGTGTACTAGTATGGTATTTAGACATGTTTTTTTGGCACAGAACACCTAAAACAAATAAGAAAAAACTTGGTTTTAAACTCTCTCCCTCTCTTTATGTCCACTGCAAGATTTTTGGCTTCTTGTGTACTGCTTCCTAGATCATTAACATCAAATCTCATGCCTTCAATTCACTGTGTTCTAGGTCTGCTGCTTGTTCTTCGGCTTTGTACTACCATATCTGTAGGGATTATATATTTGTTTTTTATAAACTTTTTCAGAAGAAAAATGTTTTTAATGATACACCCAGGCCGTTTGTTGTCCGGGTGTAGCCTGGAAATCCGAATTTCAAGTTTTGTGTAGGAATTTGGGAATTCTCAATCATGTCATTTCTGAAAATGCCATGAAGAGATAATTAATTAAAAGGCCTTTCCAGATTCAGAACTGTAGTTCATGCCGAAAGGAAGGCTACTTTTTCGTTTTGGCAGCTGTTTCTATATCAAATAATTTTTTTACATAAGCTTCAATGAATCCAATGAGTTAATTGCTGAATTGACAAAAAATACTGTAGGATGTTATGGCAGCAGGACTTAAACATCCAGAGCTGAACTGATCTCCATAGTTTGCCTATATGTTCTGAATTTGACTTTAAAAATGCAATTTTTGAAGTCGAATTTCATGATTTTTGAGAGAGGTCTGTCTTCACAAATAAAATTAAAAAATGCATTTTTCAAAAGATTTCTAACATACTGGGAAAAAATTGGTACAAAAAAGGTGCAAAGTTAAACTGCACAGGCACTAGTGGTTAATTGTTGTGTAGCTAGTTAATATAATGTGTGTGTAATAACTCATATATAAACAATGTGTGCCTGCATTGTACACTACATATATCATCATCATCAACCATTATCAATCCACTGCTGGACGAAGGTCTCCCCAAGTTTCCTCTACAACGGTCTGTCTTGTGCCAGTCTCCTCCATGTCACTCCCGCATACTTTTGAATTTCATCCACCCATCTTCCATGTGGTCTTCTTCTGGGTCTTTTCCTGTCCCTTAGAATCCAATCTAAAATTTCGGCTGTCCATCGACGATCTGTCCTTCTGGCAGTATGTCCAGCCCATTGCCATTTCAGGGATTTAACTCTGATCATGATGTCTTCCACTCTTGTCATTTTTCGGATCCACGAGTTCCTCTTCTTATCTCTCCTGGTTACACCAAGCATGCACCTCTCCATTCATCTTTGAGTTGTCTGCAGCCTTTGTATGTCTCTTTTAGTTAAGGTCCACGTCTCTGCACCATACGTAAGCACTGGAAGGATGCATTGATCAAACACTTTTCTTTTAAGACATAATGGCATATTGCTCTCGAAAATTATGCTGTTTCTTCCAAAAGCTCTCCAGGCAAGTTTTGTACGCCGATTAATTTCTTCATCAATGTGACCCTCACTTGATATCTGCTGTCCAAGATAAACGTACGTGTCTGTTATCTCCAGCTTTTCTCCATCAATCGATAAATTTTCATTTCTTGTAAAAGCATTGAACATCACTTTTGTCTTCTGAAAGTTCATTTTTAATCCCACTTCTTTACTCTTGTCAGCAAGTTCCTGGATCATACTCTGCAGCTCTGATGTGGTAGTTGCAAAAATGACTACGTCATCAGCAAAACGAAGGTGGGTTAGATAATCTCCATTAATCTTTATCCCTTTGTTTTCCCAGTTCAGTGATTGAAAGACATTTTCCAATTGGCATTAAAGAGCTTCAGAGATATAGTGTCACCTTGTCTCACTCCTTTTCCAATTTTTATGTGTGTTGTATTTTCAAACAGCCGAATCTTTGTACTTGCATTTTCATAGATGTTATTAATAATATTAATGTACGCAACTTCAATACCGCAGGATTTCAGGGCCATTGTAACTGCTGATGGTTTCACCGAATCAAAGGCTTTTTCATAATCGATAAAAGCCATTCACAATGGAAGTTCATATTCCCTCGCTCTTTCAATTAGTTCTCTCAGTACGTGGACATGATCTATTGTGCTGTAGCCACTCCTGAATCCAGCTTGTTCTCTCGGTTGAGCCATGTCCAGTGTCACCTTTAAGCGGTATGAAAGAACTTTAGTGAAGATTTTATAAACCACTGATAGGAGGCTGATAGGTCTGTATTTCCTGAGATCCTCAATGTCACCTTTTTTATGTAGCAAGATCATTGTAGCGTTGTTCCAATCCTCAGGAATCTTCCCTTCATTAAGGCATCGAGTGAAAATTTGGGCGAGTACTGTTTCGATTTCTCCACTTGCTTCTTGTATGATGTCTACAGTAATTCCATCTTCTCCTGGAGCTTTCCCCTGCTTCATGTTCTGGATTGCATGTGCAACTTCTGCTGGGAGGACTGGAAGAACTCTGGTACTGGTACCTTTCATGATGTCTGGAGTACATGTATCATCCCTTTCATATAATTTGGAGTAGAAATCTTTCACTCTTGTCAAAATTTCGCCTCTATTTCTTGTTACAGAACCATCTTCTTTTCTGAGTGCCATAATCTGTTTTCTTCCCTTACTGAGATGTCCCTTTGCTATCTTTAGGCTTTGGTTGTTTTCAATTGCTTTCCTTACTAGTTCACTGTTAAATTTCCTTACGTCTTCAGTGATACTTTTTCGTACTGTCTTGCATAGCTCTATATATTCCACTTTGGAAGTCCCATCTTCTTTAGTTGTCCTCATCTCTCTTCTCTTTTGCATCAAAATTTTGGTATTTCCTTATAATTTGTTCACATGCAACTTGTTCTTAGACCCAGCTAATTTTGTTGCTGTTTCCATAAGAGCTTTGGTTACTTTTCTGTTAACTTCAGAAATATCCACCTCTTCCGATGTTAGGCCTTCTAAAGCAGAGAATCTGTTCTTCGGTTCCAACTTGAAGGTGTTATGGTGTTTTTTAAGGTTGGTTATGTCAATACATTTTGTTTGTGTTATGAGCTTGCTACGTTCGAGTTTAGTGTTGAGGTGCATCTTACATCTCACCAATCTATGGTCACTACCTGTGTTGAACTTGTTTAGCACACTGCAGTCTTCTATGACGAATTTTTTGTTACACATAATAAAATCAATTTCACTTGTCGTCCCATTTGGATGTCTCCATGTCCATTTCCTGTGTGGCTTTTTCTTGAAAAAGGAGTTCATGATGAAAAACCCTTCTGCCTCTGCAAATTCTACGAGAGTATTTCCACGCTGGTTTCTGTTGCCGTGACCAAATTTATCTACTGAAGTTTCATTCTGTTGCCGCTGCCCTATTTTTGCATTGAAATCTCCCATAATTATCTTTAAGTGCTGCTTACCTTTATTATTTAGATGACGAATTTCCTCATAAAATTCTTTAATTTCTTCTTCAGAATGACTTGTGGTGGGTGCATAAGTTTGAATAATCTGAGCCTGGTATCTTCTCGAGAGTTAGATAACGAGTCGTGCAGCTCTGTCAGAGGAACTTTCAACTTGTACAACTTTATCCTTCAGTTTCTTGTTTATTATAAATCCAACACCACTAGTTCTGCCAGTATCAGTCCACTTGATAGTAGAAGAGATGTCCACTTTTTATACATATACAGTATAATATATACTACTACATATATACAGTATAATATATAAGTAATGTGCATTATTTATGTATTTAGTACTGAGTCAGGGTTTAGGGTTGATGTTTTTTTCAACTCACAATCATCCCCTGTATACCATTTTGTCTTTTGTTATCATTCTGTTGTCTTTCTAATTCATGATGAAGGGCATTTTGTATGATGTTTATCCTGTGGAGTCCAAATAATTTCTATTTCATATTGTTTTCAATGAAAAGGTGTGTTTCAGCATCTGATTCATGGAGCCGTTTACATCTGCTTGTCTTTAAACAAACAATATCCATTATGAGATTAAATTTCACTCTGCACTTGGGTCAGATCTTTGTCTTACACTGTCATCCATTGTGCTGTATTTCTTCTTATAGTTAATAATGTCCTGTTTTTTATGTTTAATTTTTTTAATTTTGTTTTCATGACCATTAACATGTTTCCAGATGTGAGAACTGTTGCAGTTAATTTTTTTTTCTAGTAAAACCCATTAATTTTGTAATGATAAAATGAAAGACCACAATAAAATTATTGAGATTTTTATACAGCACTGCAGATTGTGGCACAACCCAAGGATTTAACATAAGTGGAAGTCAGTTTCAACTTTTAAAACAGCTGTTGATTGTTCAGGACTGGAAGATGATGGCGATCTTGTGAAGTAGAGGCTGAATTGCATAATTTTCAGTAGAAATAAACCAAGATTAGGCTTATTTGGAATCCAGAAACACAAAGAATAAAAAGTGATTATCAACAAATAATATCTAAAATTTCCATCACTGCTGTAAACCCAAGCAGCAGTCTAAGTCAGGAAAACAGTGGAATAACAAAGAAAGATATAAAGGTATACCATACCATCAAAACCTTTTTATCTTCCTGAAAAAGTTTACATATAAAGAAGCAAGTTTTCAGTTCCCTGTAGATGTTTATTAAATAATTATTAAATGTGGGATACAGAAAAAAATCTGTTTCTTCAAGAAAAAAAAAAAAAAACCTTTAAACCAATTGATCTTCACCTTATATATTTTCTCTAAGTACATTAATAATGTACTTAATTATGTACTCAACTACATTATTTTTACATTTTAGATATTCAGAATGAAAGATTTATTATGGTGACTTTAATAAGCAAAATTTGGGAACTCTGCCTCTTAATATATATGTACCAGTGAAAATGTATGTATATGATACAACTAGGGCTTATTTGAGGTGTTTTGCAGGACAGCGTGCCCTGCCTGATCTCAAATTTGAAAAATCCTATGTATATGCTTTACCAGCACTTAAGATTTCAGAAACCCATTATGAGACAACTCTGCAGCTGCATGTGCAACTTTATTCCATTTTGGATTAATAAATAAAAATAAAGAACTGATGCCATTTTTTCAGTTAAAAAGTGCCCCCCCCCCCTTTTTTAAGTTCAATCTCTGCACATTGTTCTTTTATAATCTATGAATCAACCGTGGGATGCATACAGTTGCAGGTCATCTGATGAACTTGCCACATCTGTCTGTTGTGCCAAAACATTCCATAACTTACTTACTCAACATAATACTTTCTATGTAGAATTACTTTGGCGGTTTCAATACTGTGATCATGTACTGAAGCTCTGCCTCTGACCTGCTGTTGTTTATTGAAAGTTTGACTTTGTAGCCCGTCTAAAAAGTAGCACAGTGGACATTACCTTCCTGTTTATATCTTGTGTGCCAGTGTAGGATCAAACCAATCCTCAAATCCAATTTCTTGATATATCTTTTGAGACAGAGTGGCTGCAGACTTTGTTGAAGTTAAGGTGCTGATTTAAATTTCACATACTGTAACAGTGCTAATAATTTGTTGACAGCTGCTGTGAGTCATACTGTTCACATGTTTCTCAGCTCATCACAGTACCATTCAGTGCAACTACCCTTTTGATTTGTAGTGGCATGATGCATCTGACATGGGTGGTGCTCATCATTAACTGATCTGTGTCATAAAGTGGAATTATGTATGCCAAGTATGCTGTGATGTTCCATGGTTGACAGTACTTTCCTATAAATATTAGGACAGTGTTGCTCCTGCTGCCAGTAAAGAATAGCATAATGCACACTTCCAAAGTAAAGAGTGCGATTGTGGGATTCACACCATATCTGTCAGTATCTTCATTCAGATTCTTGTGGCTGAGCTGGTGTTAATGGTTTTCTTTTATACAAAGGGTTGTACCAAAAGTAATGCAAAAGTGGTCATAACTTTTTTATTAATTGACATAGGTCATTCAAATTGCACATGTTGGTAGAGTAACTCTTTCTCTACATAGTCTCCATCACAAGTGATGCATTTGTGCCATCGTTGAACCCAACTCTTGAATCTCCTTTGAAAAAATTCAAGTGTGGACTGTTGTACCCACTTCTTCACAGCCACTTTCACCTTGTCTGTGTCATAAAATCGTTTCCCTAGAGACTGTCCTTCTTTGGACGGAACAGGTGGAAGTTGGAGAGTACAAGTTCTGGGCTGTACGGTGGATGTGGGACCATGGTCCAGCCTAATTTGCTGATTACCTGATTTGTTGCCAAAGATGTGTGTGGTTTTGCATTGTCCTGGTGAATGTGGTTCCTTTTCAGAATCTTGTTCAGCCTCTTTCTCCTTGTAGCTTCTCTAAGCTTCTTGTGTGTCTCAATGTACTGCTCGCTGGTCATGGTATGGCCACGTTCCAGAAAATCAAGAATGACACCCCTGTCATCCCAAAAAACAGTCACCATGACTTTCTGTGCTGATCGCTGGCTCTTGAACTTTTTAGGCCTTGGTGAAGAGGTGTGACACCATTCCATGGATTGATTCTTTGTTTCCGGATCGTAAAGATATACCCACATTTCATCCCCTGTCACCAGATTGAAAAAAAATACATGTCTTCATTGGCTTCAAATGCTTCCAGCATATCAGAGCAGACTTCCACCCTTCTCTCCTTCAAAGCGGGTGTCAACTGTCGAGGTATCCAGTTTGCATACACTTTCTAATAGCCTAAGTCTTCGACCTTCTTCTGTATGGCATTGTGATCACAGTCCAGTTATGCAGCAAGGTCACAGATTGTGACTCTTCTCTCAGTGCAAATCAGTTCATCCACTTGTTGACGATTCGTGTCAGTGGTCACAGATAATGGTCTCCCGCTGTGAGGTTTGTCTTCAATGCTAGTTTTCCTTTCTTTAAACTTCTTCATCCATCCGTGCACATTGCTCTTGTCGATGGTATCATATTCGTAAACATTCTGTAGAATTCTGTGGATGTTAGACAGCCTGCACCCTTCCTTCGTCAAGAACTCAATGACGGCACATTGCTTCTGCTTGGAATCCATTATTTGCCTGCAATGAAGAAGAAGTGTTACTATAGAGAAAGAGTTACTGTACCAACATGTACAATTTAATGACCTCTCTCAGTTAATAAAAAAGTTATGCCCACTTTTGCATTACTTTCAGTACAACCCTCATATATACATATGGGTTTGCCATGCACAAAAAGGCTGCAGTCACACTGCCAATAACCCAGTTATTGATACTGGCTACATTTCATTTGGATAACCTATATGTTATCAGAAATGAAAAATATTTAAAATGTATGTAGAAGACAAAAATAGCTGTTCTGGATCAAGGGAAGTGTGTTCTAAAAGTATTTGTAATGAAACATGTTTTGTTATGCATTGTATTGTAGGTTTATTGTGCTGGCTATATGTATTTGGGCATATGCTCATGTAGAATTCATACCATTGTAGTTGTTTTGAATTTGATTTGTCCTATAGGACAACTATTTCATTGTAAGGCCAGATGCCAAGGACAAGCCATATGGGGACATTTCTGAACGAGTTGCCCTCAGAGAACGATTGCAATGCAAGTCTTTTGACTGGTACATGAAGACTATTTATCCTGAGATCAGCCCACCTCAAGTAAAATCAGATAAGGCCAAAAGAAAGCAGAATTTTCAAAATTCAAAAAGAAGAATTCTGAATGGAAACCTGATCCTCCTGCTGTACTTTTCCGGTTTCAGGTATGTTTATGGAATTTTGTCCTTTACCAGTTCATGCACTTCCTCCTGTCAAAAATAATTAGATACTCATATGCAGGGGCGGATCAAGGAATTTTTGGAAGGGGGGGGGGGCTGACCGGGCAAATCTGTTAAAAAGTATATATAATTAAACAAATGGGGGTAAAAATTCTGAATAGAACAAGGTACAAATGTGTGTGTGGAGGGGAGGGGGAGCTTTTAAAAGAAAACATGACTAAAGAAAAGAATTGATGTACTCAAACACGAATTTGATGTACTCGTATTTATCTAGTAATAACATCATTTATAATTTCGAAATGCGAGAACGGAATCAAAAGTGGTTGTGCAAGTAGAAATGCTAGTAATAATTTTAAAAAGTTTAAAAAACAGTAGATGAACTCTGAAGCGTTTGTTTTAACTTGAATATTAAACCCGGGATAAATTTTATTCCGAATAACTTTTGCACACTGAAATCAAAAATATCATGAAAACGTTTTCCATATAAACATGGTTGTTAACTTCCAAAATGATCATATTTTAGTTGCAGCCATATCATATTTTAGTTGCTAATATTCTTAATCATATTTTAGTTGCAGCCGGCGAGAATGCTTTTCAGCAAAAATGTCAATCACTTCTTCAGCTGTTATGGACACCTGTCGGTGAATGTTCAAAATAGCAAGTCTGTTCAGTGTATTTTTGCACATGGTTGATCGAAGGTAGTGTTTTGTGCGTCTCAGTGTCGAAAACAACCTTTCTACAGAGCATGTTGTTACAGGAATTACACACAAAAGTTTTAATCGTTGCGCGATGTTCAGAAAAAAGTTGCTGGCTTTCGTGTAACTTTGTATGGCGGATGAAGGCTTTTGTTTTTCATTTCTCCAACGTTGTCTCCATAATTCAATTTCTCCTCGCAGTTCTTGCTCAGAGGATCCTGGCAGATCACACTTAAAAAAAGAAGCTGTTGAGGGTCATCTCATCAATATAAAAATTTTCTGCTAAAAATGACGGTATTAGCTTTCGCAGTTTATATATGTTCGTGTTTTCTAACGCAAATCTGTTAGTCAGTCCGCTGATTAAATGATCCAGAAAGGGAATATACATTGAAACTGTAAAATGTTTCCGGATCATTGCATCGATAATTGGCTCTATGCTTTTGATGGAGAGCATTGCGAGGAAGCTTCACATCAACTTCCAAACTTTCCAATAATTGGGATGCACTCTCGAACATCGTCATAAAAATAAGCTGCGCTGTTTTCGCGTCGTTCTTTTAAAGTGTCTATTAAATGCTGAACTACATGTAGGCTTGTGTTATGTCAATTTTGGGGTCCTGGAGATGACGAGACACTGGAAGAGTTAACGAAAAGAGTTGGGCAGAAATTTCGACAGCGATTATAAATTCAAACCTACAAATTGAGTGGATTAGCCCATTTGCTTTCGAGAGAATTTAGCACTGAGAGCTCTCTGCAATTACTTCCAAAACTTCAATAATTGTCTGCAGAAGTTCTCTGAATTGAAGAACTGCATCATGTTTTTCGACCCATCTGGTCTCGCACAGTTGCTTTAATTTAGTTCTCTTGACGTCAGGATGAGACAGCTTTATTTTTTGAGAGGTAACATTAATTCTCTTTGTTGAATCCCGAATAAAATTTGTTATGTCATTGATTATGCCTAAAACATTTCGTATGGCTGATAATGTGCAAGCTTTAGCGAGGGACAAATTAAGGCAATGCGAAGCACAGTGAACTTAGGAAGCTAAAGGGTATTCTTTTAAAATACGGGACTGCACACCCCTTAAATGTCCAACCATATTAGCTCCTCCATCATATCCTTGACCCCTTAACATTTTCACATCTAATCCGAAGCTGTGAAGTTGCTCAATGATTGTAGCAGACAGTCCTTCTCCTGTAAGATCATTTACTTGAAGGAATATAACAAATTCTTCATGGATTTGTTTATCTTCATAGTCTACATAACGAAGAGCCAAGGACATTTGTTCTTTACCACTTACGTCAGCAGTTTCATCTACTAGAATAGAAAAAATGCCACTTCGCTTAACAGCTTCCAGTATTTTCCTCAAAATGACATCACCACAGATATTTATTATTTCATTTTGTGTGGTTTTGCTAATCCACATGCCATTTTTTGGGCAACCTTGCAAATGCTCTTTTAGTGCTTCGTCTCCTGCATCAACTCTGAATTTTAATAGAGCTCGGAAATTTCCTTCATTCGTCTTATCCTTTCCATCAAAATTTAATTCCCCATCATCGCGATGTCCTCGCAAAGCTATATTTTGCTTTCCCCAAAAAATTATTGTTTTCACAATAGGAAGTAATCGATTCCTATTTTCACTGACAATGTCTCTGATATTAGAATTAATTGCTAATTTGATGCTGTCTTTCTTTGCCGACCGTACTAAGCTAAAATTCTCAGTTTTAATTAGTGCTGTTTTGTGATATTCATTCTCTGCGTGTGCAGTGAAATGCTGAAGCGCCTTCTTGTATTTTCTTAATGGTTCTTTAACCAAACATCCTAACTTTTGTTTACTTCGACCGCCATCGTTCGGTCTGAAAAGTACGCACATCCGGCAATAAGCACCTTGATCTTTCTCACTGTAGGATAACCAAGGATAGTCAGTTAACCACCTTCTTTGAAATTTGCGATTTTGTCCTGTTTCAACGTTGGTTGGGAAAATAATATTAGCTGGAGGAACCCATGCATTTGTCAAAAATTCATACCTGCTCTCTGCTGAAATATCCATTTGGCATACCGCCACTCCAATTTTATTGTTGCTGAAAAGTCTTATACTTGCCATTTGAACAAGATCTACGGAAATAAGCTTCTCAGATGAAATGTCCGAGCAACTTATCTCTTGCTTTTCGACATTTTCAGAAAAAATGCTTACATTTGCCTTTTTAAAAAACATACAGATATTTTGCTGGCCACCCTTTCTTTTAGACATCTTGTTATTACCAACTCAGTAAAAAGAAACAAGCAGAAAGAGTTTGTTATAAACGAAGCACGTAGTTAGGAAATTCCAGGTTCAGACAAAGAATGCCGACACGGGAGGGAGTGAGCGACTCATCGGTGCCAGACGCCGAAATGTCAACCAGATGTGAGATGTCTATCACTCTCCTTCACCGCCGGCCACTATTCCATCCCAGCCCCCTGGCATGAGAAACAATGATTGATACCAAACAATGAGGGATGGGAAGAGGGCAGTCGCCAGCAATAACCCTGAGTCGTCAGTCTGTGTTTGTATTTACCAACCGGCGCGCCAGGTTGCAATGCAATTGTTCTTCCTTGCCTGCATTTTTACTCTGTCTGAATAGAAATCAAATGCAGTGCAAAATGTTTCTTCTTCTTTTTTTTTTTTTTTGTGCGGTCATTTTTTTTATACTATAATCCAAGTTTCAATTTTAGAATCCCATTTCTCGAACAGCTTTGCCGGTTTCGGCGAAGACGACAGGAGCAGGTGCGGATTTTAGCCTCCGTCTAAATCCGCACCTGCTCATATGTGAATAAAGGATGAGTTGTACAGTCTATCTTTAGTATGTTTGCATTCAAGTAAGTTGTACTTGTAAGTACAGTCAGCCGTTGATATACCACCACCCTTGAATAACGGCACCACTTGGGTCTGAACAAACATGCTGTATATAAAGCATTCCTTGATATGCCACCACACTTGGCATCTACTAACTGCCAATATATAATACTATACCAACCTGCCTTTTCCAACACAAAACATACTTGATGTACCACGACTTGCAAGCTGTGTGAGAATTCCCTTATCATTTTTTGGACCATGTTTCAATTGCAGTGAACCATAATGTTAAAGGTGTTGATTCAATCCAAGATGTGAATCTGTACCTTTTTAACATTAAGATTATTTGAAGCAAACTTACACAATGGTGATATTTCAAACACTCTTGTTGAATTATATTGTGCTCTGAAAATAATTGGGTTGAAATCTGAAACACAAATGAAAATAGACAAGCTCTTTAAAAGAAACTAAAGTATGTAAAATGAGTTTGTCTAATGCTATTGATTTTCACTTGAAAAAGTTTTAGTATTGTAACATGATTTTTCTTCCTTTTTTTTTTAATAATTAAAGTGTTAACTTTGATTGATTGATTGAAGGTTTAACGACCATCGTGAGCAACTCGATGGATTGTAAGCAGTCTCCCGTCCCTAATTTAGGGCCACAGGTTCCAGGGAAGGGATAGGGCCAGTGCTGTAAGACAAACACAACATCCATGCCTCACCGGGATTCGAACCCAAACCCTTCCTGGACGAACGATCTGAAGCCATCGCATAGACCACTGCGCCACCAGTGTTAACTTTGTTTACCTATTATTTTAAGTAGATTTCTGCATTTAATGTGTACCAGAAGCTTTCGAGATGGAAAGGGACACACTTCAAACTACAGTATATACTTAGTAACACAACACAGATAACATTTTTTCTCTAATTAATGTGTTTTTAATTTAATGTTAATTATGGTTTGTGATGAACCATAATTAAAAACATTTGGGTTACTTAAAAATAATTGGCAAATTTGATATAATGCCACCATTGTTGGAATGCCACAATATAATGCAACAAATGGTGGTAGTACCACAAGGGTTGACTGTACTTATAAGTCACTCTCATTGTGAGATTCTGACATATTTTGTTTGAACCTTTTGTAGTCAGTGGTAGCTGACAAAGATGATAGGATAAAGGTGCTGCTATAAAGAAAAATTCAGAAGACCAAGAAAGAAAAAGTGACTGATATATATTGAGAAAACCTGAAAGGAGTTCTATGAGTTATTTCTAGAAACCATCACTTCAGAAGTTCAGCAACTAATGCATGTTTTGATATGCATGTCCGCTGTCCATAGATTATTGTATGCTTATATGGCCTTAGTTTTTTTGACAGAATTATGGCTGTTATATTAAGACTTGATATGAGGAGGGAGGGTTAATCCCACCACTCATCAGTAACCTTTAATACATGTAGTGGTTTTGATTCTGCTCACACATACTAATGTTTATGGTAGCGTTGGCCAAAGAGATTGTCACTTATCATCACCAGCTGTTCCTCTTTACCACAGGTCAGCGCAAATTAACATGTAGCATTATTCAAATAAAATGCAGGGAGTTAAATAAATGGTTTTTAATAAAAACCACATGAACACAAGGACGGTAGCACACATGTATAGAAACATTAAAATTTGGTTAACCAATTCACCATTCATTTGCAGGTATCAGCAGAGACATAAACAACACACCATGTAGCTAACATGCTTTAAGGGTGTGATCAGTCAGCACTAAACTTAATGTTTTGCTCAGTTGAAAAAAGCACAATCCTTACATATTTCTTAATGCTTTGCTCAATTGAATAAAACACCTTTCAATTTTGTCTCTCTGGGTGGTTGTTTACATAAAAACACAATCTCTCTCTCTCTCTCTCTCTCTCTCTCTCTCTCTCTCTCTCTCTCTCTCTCTCTCTCTCTCTCTCTCTCTCTCTCTCTCTCTCTCTCTCTCTCTCTCTCTCTCTCTCTCTCTCTCTCTCTCTCTCTCTCTCTCTCTCTCTCTCTCTCTCTCTCTCTCTCTCTCTCTCTCTCTCTCTCTCTCTCTCTCTCTCTCTCTCTCTCTCTCTCTCTCTCTCTCTCTCTCTCTCTCTCTCTCTCTCTCTCTCTCTCTCTCTCTCTCTCTCTCTCTCTCTCTCTCTCTCTCTCTCTCTCTCTCTCTCTCTCTCTCTCTCTCTCTCTCTCTCTCTCTCTCTCTCTCTCTCTCTCTCTCTCTCTCTCTCTCTCTCTCTCTCTCTCTCTCTCTCTCTCTCTCTCTCTCTCTCTCTCACACACACACACACACACACACACACACACACACACACACACACACACACTCTCTCTCTCTCTCTCTCACACACACCAGTAACTTCACAAGATCGTTGCATATCCGGTGTGTGCATGTGTTCCCGTTTCATAACAAAGTTCAACTGCGGGTGGACCATGGAAACATGCCAGATGCACTTAATTTTCCTGTATAAGTTCAAACTCTGAAGTTCCATAGGTATGGCGGCCCAAAACATTAATGTGACATTTGGGCAGGGTACTACGAATGGACGCACCATACACCATTGGTTTGCAAAATTCCAAGAAGGCATTACTTCCCTTGCAAATGTACCTCATGATCATCTACCAGTAGCTGTAACTGATGAGGAGCTGAAGAATGTTGTGGAAGCTGACCCATGGCAAAGTGTGTTTATTTTGCACCGAGAAACATCTTAACCACTGTGTCAGAGGAAGTTGTAAAACATTTAAAACAGATATCATGATAAGCACAAAACAAGCACAAATTTGCTCACATATGCAATGTGACAGGGAAAATTTCTAATTGTGGTAAAAAAAAAAAATTATACTTTCATTTTTACCTTTGTTAAAAGTTTTGCTTATTGAAAATCTCACTCGTAGTATTTTGCTAGCTATAGTTTTTGATTGACTAATTTTAACCTGATATAATGTAATATGCTAAAAATAGCACACTTTTTTAATCTTCTGGGGTATAATGAAGTTTGCATATATTGAGTGTTTTTTACTCTTCCTTTAATTATGTTATGTGTGGGTTCGACTGTAGATTGGTTGTCTGTATGGGACAAAGATAAAGATTGTCATGGTGAAAGAAGATAAGCTATTTTTCCTTTTGGTGGTGGTGAGGTGGGCTTGTTGCATTAGGAAAATCAATTACCAATTTAAAAAAAAAAAATCTTTAGAAGTACTGTAAGAAGAGTAGTTATGCCATTGGAGGGACAGTCTGCTTAGTGTGAAATTTTTTTCTAAAATAAGTTGCATTATTGTGAAAAAAATGTTATGTGGGTATGCTGTTAAGTGAGTATGTACTTTATGATATTACTGTGTAATATATATATATGAAAATAAAAAAAACACAAAATTATTTTAAATATTTAAGCTTGGGAATACAGTGTCCCAGGCAGCCTGCACGTGCAAAGTATATGGAGAGGACGGTGTAGCAGTTTGTATGGCATAGACATAGTTTAAATGGTTTAGTGAGGCCAATGGGACCCTGAAAGATGTGCTGAGATCTGGATGATGAGTAACTAATTGAACGTAAAGTAGATTATGCATAACAAAGCGTGATCAACTTTACCTTCAACTAGTTATTTCTCATTGTGGGTTTTTCCCATCATCATCAGGCCTGAATGATGAGGTCCTACAGTCAGTGCTTGAGGCTGATCCCTGTCAAACATGAGAGGAGATGGCTGCCAGGCTTTTACAGTTGTGCTAAGACAGTGTGGAACCACCCACAGCAGTTAGGAACGGTAAGAAAGTTGAACAAAAGGGTTTCTCATGCTCTTACTGAACAGAACAAAGTGCATTTGGCTGAACTTCTACAATTCTGTTGCTCTACTTTCGGGGGCCCTGTTCTAGCAATGCTAGTGAGGGCCCAATATGGAAAGATGGATGTCAGTGAAACTACCATATGGAAGGGCAGAAAAAAATTAAGGAAATTTAAGCTTCTAACAAGACATAAAATATCCTATAAAACAATAACAAAAAGTAATAATAATAATAATAATAATAATGCAAAGAAAATTAAAGAATGTTAAAGACAATCTCAAATGAGTAAACAGAATAAACATGTGAAACTTATGTTGAAAATTGTCTGAATAAAGCTTTTTGAATAAGATTTTTACCATTTTCAAATTAGGATTTTGGTCTAATCCCAGAATATGATTAATGTCCTACATGCTCATTAGGAAACTGTGAAAGAATTTCCGAAGTATAGAACCATCAAGTCGGCAAACAGAATAGCTACTGTCCAGTTCTGTGTTTTTTTTTCATGTATTTGTGAAGAAGATTTCTTCCAAGGAAAAGCGGTTCCCATATCCAAAGTGCTCTAAAGAAAGCTTTTATGAAAAAAGTTTCTTTTACATTTTTTCCTTTAGCTAACAAATTGACTAGCCCTTTTGATTGGCAGAATAATTTTACGGCCAGTACGCCCAACTTCCTACTGTAGCTGCTGTGATGTGAGTGAATTTAAACATGGATTACGTAATTTCAGACATACCGTATATACTCGTGTATAAGTCGACTTTTTTTAATGATGAAATATTTAGGTCGAAATTAGGGGGTCGAAACTGTACACAAAAAATGCTTCTGATAGGTTGGAAACCAAAATTTTGATGCTTTATGGAAATGCGCATACTTAGCCCTTTGCACCATCAGTTCATTTGCAGTTGTATATTTAGTCATTTTCCGTGTGTTACTGGTACAGAAGAAAATTATTTCTAAGAATTTTCTTGATTTTATATGTACGAGTTTTTATTCACTAATAAAAAAACTCATTTCGCAAGGATGTTTCAAAGTCCATTTTAGATCTGTCAATATGGCCTTGACTGCCCCGCTGGTAAATCACCCAGAGGAAAAAGGCGAATGGCCGCCCCGGTGGCGCAGTGGTCTAAGCGATGGCCTCTGATCATTCGTCCGAACGGGGTCCGGGTTCGAATCCTGGTGAGGCATGGATGTTGTGTTTGTCTTACGGCACTGGCTCTCTCCCTTCCCTGGAACCAGTGACCCTAAATTAGGGACGGGCGACTGCTTATAGCCCATTGAGTTGCTCATGGTGGTCGTTAAACCTCCAATTAAAAAAAAAAAAAAAAAAAAAGGCGAATGCGTCAGCCAGTAGCCTAAGTTGCACTGTGCCGGGACCTACGACCGTGCTCAATTCTCAACATGGGGATGAAGAGGGAAAAGAAAAGACAATTGCAAAAGGAGACCGCTGCCCCTGCTTACCGACGGCGCAGAAGAGAGGCTTGACAATTTACAGAACAGCGGTAATCCCAAAAACGAAAGTGTTTAACATCCCAAAAACGAAAGTGTTTAAACTTGGCCGATCGCTCAAAATAACATTGCCACTGATAGTAAAAAAGTGCATTAGTTTAACAACCTACTTATGTTTGTTATTAAGCTGAGTGTGCCCCGGCTCTAAAAATCAAACAAACAGTAACCTTTTCTGAAGACTAAGAGCGAGCAAAAAGGATTGCATCTTTACTGAATGGGGGCGATGTTTGGTTTTGTCACTAAAGCCGATTGTTTGTCACAAACATGGTGGAGAGGGGGGTATGAAACTCGGGAGTAGATAAACGACCTCTCTGTCAATAACACACTCGTCCAGCTCAGCAGTTGACCGGCAGCTGCTACGCTACACAGGGTGGTGGGAGAAAATTTCGTAGAACAAATTTTCTGTAATTTTTTAAATACAGGGTTCGCACAGGTAAAAAATAGTGCTTAAAAGTGCTAAATATTTATTTTTTATTTTTAAGGGCCCTTAAAAATACTAAATATTTATTTTTTATTTTTTAAGGGCCCTTAAACGTACTAAATATTTCACCAAATCCTTAAAAAGTCCTTAATTTTACTTTCAGAACTCGGAACGTCTGATTCGCGATTTTTATGGCCAAGTAAACTTCCTCCAACTTATAAACGCAGTGCTTCTTCATTGTTTTTCATGCGTATGTCATTTCATGTTGCAGGAGCACATCGTGTGGGATGTAAAATTTCTCACGATCTGGGGTGTTGATATTACAACGTAAAAAATCACGCTTCTGTGGTGCTGTTGGCATTGTTCTTAGTGGAGGCTCCGGTGATGATGGGTGTTTCTGGTTTCGTTTGATCATCGGCCGTTTCATTAGTTACGGATTATCATAACTACTTTTAATTTTCTTTGTATGTGTTGTGTGCCATTTGGTATTATGGGTGTGTTTAATAAGTTATGGCTAGAAAAGGAGCCGTACAGGGCATGGTTGACAACAGATACAGATAGGCATAAAGCAAAGTGTCTACTATGCAGTGAAGTATTTGACATCAGTAGTTTGGGTGAAACTGGACTCACAAGATGTTCATTGACATCATTAGTTTGGGTGAAACTGAAGTATTTTACATCAGTAGTTTGTTTGGGTGAAACTGAAGTATTTGACATCAGTAGTTTGTTTGGGTGAAACTGAAGTATTTGACATCAGTAGTTTGGGTGAAACTGGACTCATAACTGGTTCACGTAAGAGGTGAGTGTTCGACATTTCTGTTTATTAATACTTAAAAATAAATTTGTGCAATATAATCAAACTATGTGAAGTTCAAAATAAAAGTATCGATTGATCCAAAGTAAATAAAGACAATTTTCTAAGATGCCGTGTTGTGAATCGAAATCGTGTGCCAACTTTTATGGTTTTCTGTAAAATGTATGGAAAATGTGTGGTTTTATGGATTGTTCCTATTTTTTATGAATTTTCAGGTAAAATTGCATAAATGCTAAAAAAACTCATACATCCCAGATTTTACGATTTATCGGTAAAATTTACGGAAATGCAACTTGTTTTACGAGCAAAGTGTTAATTTTACGGATTTGGTGATTCTTCAAGATTTTTCTTTTTTTATGATGATTTTGCACCCAGCATTAAAACTTTTTAATTTAACTTAATCCATTTAAAATGAAGCGCCGATTAAAGTTATGAATAAACTTTTCAGTTACACGTGTTTGTGGGAACATTTGTCTGCATTTTTTTTTTCTCCACTCGTAAACAGCTGCAGCTGGGCTTGTTTATCTCTCTCTCTCTCCCTGTGTTGGCCCCTTCCCATTTATCAGATAATGCATTGTTCGTCCTCCAAGTAGGAACTTCTCAGGCGGGCAGGGTCTTGCATTGGAGCTTATTACTCCCAGTTCGAAATGCTAACTCAGAACATGGTTACGTAGAAAAAAAATTCAAGCGGATATATATATCTGTGGAATTTTTAAGCCCAGATCAATATCAAACATGACAAAATCAAACAAAAGCTGCCAGTTTTATGAAATTAAAAATGCATTTTAATTTCATAAAACTGGCTTTAATTTCTTGGGAATGGCTTTCTAACTTCTCTTCTCTCGCAATAAATCGGACCTAACGAAAGAATGCGGCAAAATTCACGGGTGAAGAATTTTAATAAATTGTGATGTACATCTGTTAAGAAATTAAAAATAATATAATATGAGCAAAAATATAAACTAATGTAACCATTTAAAAAAAATTACAGATAATTTGCGTATCTGCTCTACAGGTGGCCATGCAGTGTGGGGCGACGATGACACAATTATTGCTGGCAGATCTTAGCTCTGAT
Source organism: Macrothele yani (assembly GCA_039090855.1). Classification (NCBI taxonomy): domain Eukaryota; kingdom Metazoa; phylum Arthropoda; class Arachnida; order Araneae; family Macrothelidae; genus Macrothele; species Macrothele yani. Next base: position 101,689,465 of record CM076996.1, on the reverse strand, counting down.
GCGAATGCAGCGTACTGGCAAAATTCATTACTTCGATTTTCCATAAAACTTTTTAAAAAATGACTGTATTATGTGTTTTTTTTTGTTTATTTTATATCATTTTTGTTTTCTTAAAAGATGTATATCACATTTTTTTTTTTATTTTTAAATTTTCGCCGTTATCTCGCAAATGCATAAATTTTCTATAAGACTCTTTTGAAAATGACTGCATTAGTGCACGTTTTTCTTTATTTCATATCATTTTTGATTTTTTAAAGATGTACGTCGCAGTTTTACTCAATTAATTGGCCATGAATTTTGCACCATTAAGTACAATGGAGCGAACATCCTCATCTAAGCCTGGTGTTGCGACAAGAGCTTACGACTTTTTTGTTGGCAAGCAAAAAACCGATTCTGCTTCCTGGTCATTAAAATGTAGTGACAAATTGGCCGCATTATGCAAAGGAATTCAAAATTATTTTTTTTCACTTGTTCTTAACATTACAAGTACCATAATTTTCGGGTTAAGAGTCGCGTGTCATATGGCTTTATTTCTAGTTCTGCGGGGCTTAAAATGGCACGCTGACTCTGATTTAGCTGTATATATTTATATATAATTATTTTTTCATATTATATAATAAAATAATATGTATATATATATAATATCATATATAAAAATATATATACTATTATATATTACAGAGATGCCAACTTTTACGGATTTTCCGTAGTTTGTACGGATTTTCACTCCATCTTACGGTTTTACGGAAGTCACCCAAAAAACTACAGAAAAGCCCATGCACGCAATTTTTATTTTTTGCTGTCTTTTGGTCAAAAAAATGCACTTTACAGGTAGTCCCTATACGCCTTTGATGTTCTGACTTCCCCTGCCAATGGAGGCGGAGCTTCTTGTACGCTGTTTGTCACATGATTCCCGTACAGCCATTTGAGAGTGCCGTGCGCAAAAGCCAAGATGGAGCTCAGCTCAGCACCTTTTGCGAATTCTTTACATTGATTACATGTGGCTTTGTGCTTGTGAAAATTTTGGTGCAAAAGTTTTAACCTTTTCTGCTCGACTGTCGGGTGATACCAGACATTATGAAATTGCCCAATAGGTCGGGTGTAATCCGCCACGCCTATGATGCCTCTATAGCTCATATGTCGGGTCTTGTGAGACATTTCTTTTTCACTAAATAGATAAAAAGAAATGTCATCGGCATGTCGGGTGTCACCTACCATGCTGATGATGCCTCTATAGCTCGCATGTCGGCGCCCGCAAGTGATTTTTTTTTTTTTTAGCAGAATAGCTCGCATATCGGGTGTCAATTGCCACACTGCAACGCTCCTAGCCACCACCACCCTCTCCTCCGAAGGAGGTTCTATTTCCCTGCTAATATCTCGGCTTTTACCTGTCTTTTTGGGTTCAAATCAGGCTAGGACGCAAGATATGGTTAGACAGGCTCTTCAAATATCCAACTCAAAAAGAACTCATATACAGAAATCCAATTTGTAACTCTTTATGTAATCAAAAGTAAGTTGAAATACTTCAATAGTTAAATTAGGCAAATTTTACACATTATTGCAGAACAACTAAGCAAACTCTTAACATCTTTCACCATCTATCGAGTTATTATTAGCACTTTGTACAGAATTCCACAAATTATCCAACAAACTCAAATTGTAAACACTTAGTATTAGGAACATATTATCAAGTTCTCACTTTCAAGTTATGTAACAATAAAATTTAACAATAACACAACAAAAAAATTACTTTTACAAATGCTCAGCTTTCTAATTACTATCCTACCCTAATTTTTTTTAATCATACTCAATATCCTCTGCCAGTAAACTATTAAGGATTATTGAAATGAAAATAAATCATAACTCACGCACTGCAATCCGGGAAATCTCTTCACAGGAACCTCTTTTTTAATACAATTCCATGCAGCAGAATTAACCTGCACCTAATCCATGCACAATACGTCAGGAATCAGTTCCAAACAGAAGAACATATACTCCAACAGAAGAATACCTTCAAGTAATTCCTACACAGCGCAGCAGGGGTCCAATCGATGAACTCGTAAGGCCCAATGACTAGATGACTTTCAGGACGCCATCCAGCAAAAGCAACTTCACGACCCAAGCTCTCAGGAAACAGTTTCTCGGCAAGAACACAACTCAGTCTCATCAAGGCACTCAGTCTCATCTGGGCATAGTAATACCCCTGGAATCATGTTCCTCCCAGGAAGACGTCAATAATAGATCCAGCATGACGCAGCAGGTATCCAATTAATGAACCTTTAATTCTTAACAGCGAGGTGACTCTCAAGAGTCATCCAGGAAGAACAACTTTGCAGCAAAAGCTCTCAGACAGCAGTTTCTCGACCAGCACGTACACAGTCTCATCCGGGCATAGTACCTCAGGAATCATGTTCCCTCCAGGAAGATGCCAGCAACAGAATACCTTCAAGTAATTCCAGCATAGCTCAGCAGGTGTCCAGTTGATGAACCTTTAAGGCCTAACGACTAGGTGACTTTTAAGACAGCTTACAGCAAGAATAGCCTCAACCACACATCAAGCCAATATCTCTGCTTGCATCGTTCCATCAGGACCACGCCGAGAACAGTAAACCTCACACAGGTTACCCCGAAAGGCAGCAACAAAACAAGGAAAAAACACTAAATGAAAGAACCCAGTCAAAAGGCCAAACAAACAGGCCAAGCGTCCAAGATCCATGGAAGTCGATATAAATAGTGAAAGAAGCCTCGGACCCTGACGACTACCCATCTCGCCTTCAACAGATGTCATCACATCACACATCTACATAACTTCACTCCAGAACTCTTTTACGACACACAGCGTAAATAGCATTTACTTGGCAAAGGAAAAAAAATATATTACAAGAATTTTAACTTCCAACAAAAACATATTTGAAGAATATAAGTTTTACAATCATACTTCCGGAATGCCAGCACGTGAGTGTTACCATAAAGAAAAGTACTTAGAATTTACCTGTAGTAAAAATAAATTCTCAAATTTAAATTTAACTAATTTTTAATATTACTTTAAACTAATAATCTATCAATTTTAAGGCAGTACATAACTCCGGTCAGTGGCCTCGGGGCAAAACCCCACCAGAACGTCACAACGCCTCTATAGGTCGAGTGTCATTAGCCACGCCTCTATAGCTCGTATGTTGGGGCTCGTGAGACATTTCTTTTTCACGGAATAGATAGAAAGAAATGTCATCGGCGTGTCGGGTGTGACCCACCATGCTGATGACGTCTTTATAGCTTTCGTGTCAGGTGTCATCCACCACGCCTATGAGGCCGGTATAGCTCGCGTGTCGGTTGTTCGACACACCTCTATAGCTTATTGTCGGGTGTCATCCGCCATGCCTATGACGCCTCTATAGCTCGTATGTCAGAGCTTGTGAGACATTTCTTTTTCACCGAATATCTTGCGTGTCGGGTGTCACCCTCTATTCTGATGACGTCTCTGTAGCTCACATGTCGAGGCACACTGGACGTTTCTTTTTCGCCGAATAGGCTGGGTGTCACCCGCCACGCAAGCTATTATATATATATATTTATATTTATTTATTTGAAAAAGAAACGCGACATGCGAGCTATTATTATTTGGAAAAAAAAACGTCATGCGAGCATCAGCATGCGACATGCGAGCTATATATATATCATCATCATCATCATCGTCAACCATTATCAATCCACTGCTGGACGAAGGTCTCCCCAAGTTTCCTCCACAACGGTCTGTCTTGTGCCAGTCTCCTCCATGTCACTCCCGCATATTTACGAATTTCATCCACCCATCTCCCATGTGGTCTTTTTCTGGGTCTTTTCCTGTCCCTTGGAATCCAATCTAAAATTTCGGCTGTCCATCTATGGTCTGTCCTTCTGGCAGTATGTCCAGCCCATTGCCATTTCAGGGATTTGACTCTGATCATGATGTCTTCCACTCTCGTCATTTTCGGATCCACGAGTTCCTCTTCTTATCTCTCCTGGTTATACCAAGCATGCACCTCTCCATGCTTCTTTGAGTTGTCTGCAGCCTTTGTATGTCTCTTTTAGTTAAGGTCCACGTCTCTGCACCATACGTAAGCACTGGAAGGATGCATTGATCAAACACTTTCTTTTAAGACATAATGGCATATTGCTCTTGAAAATTATGCTGTTTCTTCCAAAAGCTCTCCAGGCAAGTTTTGTACGCCGATTAATTTCTTCATCAATGTGACCCTCACTTGATATCTGCTGTCCAAGATAAACATACGTATCTGTTATCTCCAGTTTTTTCTCCATCAATCGATAAATCTTCATTTCTTGTAAAAGCATTGAACATCACTTTTGTCTTCTGAAAGTTCATTTTTAATCCCACTTCTTTACTCTTGTCAGCAAGTTCCTGGATCATACTCTGCAGCTCTGATGGGGTAGTTGCAAAAATGACTACGTCATCAGCAAAACGAAGGTGGGTTAGATAATCTCCATTAATCTTTATCCCTTTGTTTTCCCAGTTCAGTGATTGAAAGACATTTTCCAATGTGGCATTAAAGAGCTTCGGAGATATGGTGTCACCTTGTCTCACTCCCTTTCCAATTTTTATGTGTGTTGTATTTTCAAACAGCCGAATCTTTGCACTTGCTTTTTGATAGATGTTATTAATAATATTAATGTATGCATCTTCAATACCGCAGGATTTCAGAGCCGTGGTAACTGCTGATGGTTTCACCGAATCAAAGGCTTTTTCATAATCGATAAAAGCCATGCACAATGGAAGTTCATATTCCTCGCTCTTTCAATTAGTTCTCTCAGTACGTGGATATGATCTATTGTGCTGTAGCCACTCCTGAATCCAGCTTGTTCTCTCGGTTGAGCCATGTCCAGTGTTACCTTCAAGCGGTGTGAAAGAACTTTAGTGAAGATTTTATAAACCACTGATAGGAGGCTGATAGGTCTGTAGTTCCTGAGATCCTCAATGTCACCTTTTTTATGTAGCAGGATCATTGTAGCATTGTTCCAATCCTCAGGAATTTTCCCTTCATTAAGGCATCGAGTGAAAATTTGGGTGAGTACTGTTTCGATTTCTCCACTTGCTTCTTGTATGATGTCTACAGTAATTCCATCTTCTCCTGGAGCTTTTTCCCTCTTCATGTTCTTGATTGCATGTGCAACTTCTGCTGGAAGGACTGGAAGAACTCTGGTGCTGGTACCTTTCATGTTGTCTGGAGTACATGTATCATCCCTTTCATATAATTTGGAGTAGAAATCTTTCACTCTTGTCAAAATTTCGCCTCTATTTCTTGTTATAGAACCATCTTCTTTTCTCAGAGCCATAATCTGTTTTCTTCCCTTACTGAGATGTCCCTTTGCTATCTTTAGGCTTTGGTTGTTTTCAATTGCTTTCCTCACTAGCTCACAGTTGAATTTCCTTACGTCTTCAGTGATACTTTTTCGTGCTGTCTTGCATAGCTCTATATATTCCACTTTGGAAGTCACATCTTCTTTAGTTGTCCTCATCTCTCTTCTTTTTTGCATCAACATTTTGTTTTTTTCTGATAATTTGTTCACATGCAACTTGTTCTTAGACCCAGCTGATTTTGTTGCTGTTTCCATAAGAGCTTTGGTTACTTTTCTGTTAACTTCCGAAATATCCACTTCTTCCGATGTTAGGCCTTCTAAAGCAGAGAATCTGTTCTTCAGTTCCAACTTGAAAGTATTATGGTGTTTTTTAAGGTTGGTTATGTCAATACATTTTGTTTGTCTTATGAGCTTGCCACGTTCCAGTTTAGTGTTGAGGTGCATCTTACATCTCACCAATCTATGGTCACTACCTGTGTTGAACTTGTTCAGCACACTGCAGTCTTCGATGACGAATTTTTTTGTTACACATAATAAAATCAATTTCACTTGTCGTCCCAATTGGATGTCTCCATGTCCATTTCCTGTGTGGCTTTTTCTTGAAAAAGGAATTCAAGATGAAAAATCCTTCTGCCTCTGCAAACTCAACGAGAGTATTTCCACGCTGGTTTCTGTTGCCGTGACCGAATTTACCTACTGAAGTTTCATTCTGTTGCCGTTGCCCTATTTTTGCATTGAAATCTCCCATAATTATCTTCAAGTGCTGCTTACCTTTATTATTTAGATGACGAATTTCCTCATAAAATTCTTCAATTTCTTCTTCAGGATGACTTGTGGTGGGTGCATAAGTTTGAATAATCTGAGCCTGGTATCTTCTCGATAGTTGGATAACGAGTCGTGCAGCTCTGTCAGAGGAACTTTCAACTTCTACCACTTTATCCTTCAGTTTCTTGTTTATTATAAATCCAACACCACTAGTTCTACCAGTATCTGTCCCACGATAATAGAAGAGATGTCCACTTTTCAGTTCAATGAGATCTTCTCCTTTTCTCCTTACCTCACTTAGCCCGACGATGTCCCACTTGATCCTTTGTAGTTCCTCTTCCAATTCAAGAAGCCTTGAATCAGAAGATAGGGAGCGTCCGTTGTAGGTAGCCAAGGTCAGCATCAAATGGCAGCCTAGTCCGGTCCTCCGGGGATTCTTAGCACCCTCTGCCTTCATGTCGCACTGGCCGCTGCCTTGGCCAGGTACATTCCAGCTGCCGGAGACTGAGGGCCAAGATTTAAGTTGTAGAGTCATTTTGGAGGTGTTTGGCCATAACTCACCACGCTGGCCAAGCGGGTTGGTGAGTGTGGGATAGCATTTCCTCTGATCCCGATGGTATAGTTATACCGCTATTGGCGGTCGTCAGAGCCCCTTTAGTGGGAACAGGATGCACCACGAGAAGGCGGGGTTGACATTTGTCAAGGAGAGGCTGTGATGTTACGCATCACCTGACCTTACATCCCATATATATATAGCTAGCTCACGTGGCGGGTGACACCCAAATGTGAGCTATTCGGCGAAAAAGAAACGTCCCGCGAGCGTCGATATATACACACACACTTTTTAAATAAAACTACATTCTGAGATTTTAAAATAAATATTTTTGATATACTGAAAATCTTACTGAAGGTCGAAGCAGTTTTACTGAAAACTTCGGAATTTTTTACTGGTGACCCCTTTCTCAGGTTGGCAACTCTGTATATATATATATATATATATATACACTCCTGGCTGACCACCCAAAATGCAACACCAAAAAGGAAGCATCCGATTGGCCTGAAATTCGCAGCATGCGTCGCCCGCGAGAGGACATGCAAACGATTAGCATTGCAGGGCATATGCAAATCATGTGCGCCCGGCACGCCACCGAGAAGCACTATGAGAAGGGTGCACGGAAGGCTGGGTATAAGTAGTGGAAGTGAGTTGTGCTGCCGGACCTGTGCATGGTAAGCTTCCTGATGCCACTTCGCCGAATACGGCAGTCATTCCAGCACGTTTTGGAGGTTGACAGAGGACGAATTGTGGCTTATCGCAATAGCGGTTTATCGTACCGAGACATTGCCACCTGTGTGGGAACACATGCAGCCACAGTGAGGCGAGTATGGATTCAGTGGGTGCAGGAGGGACGGACGGACAGACTGTTAGCGATTGCCCCAGCCGCGGCACACCACTGAACGAGAGGACCGCCATGTTGTGCGGCAGGCATTGACGGCTCGCGCCGCCACATCACGAACGTTAGCGCAGGAATTAGGGTGTGTTGCACAACAACCTGTGTCAGCACGTACCATTCGACGTCGTCTGCAGGAACGGGGACTTGTCGAACGGCGGCCATTGCTCTGATTACCATTGATGTTACACCACCAGCGAGTGCGGCGGCAGTGGGCCGTTGAACGCTGCACCTGAACTACGGAATGACATGACATTGTCTTCTCCAATGAATCCCGCTTCTGCCTGTAACACCACGATGGTTGGATCCGTGTGTGGCGGCACCGCGGCGAGAGACTGACGCCTGCATTATGCATTGCCATACTGGTCCGTCGCCTGGCGTTATGGTTTGGGGCGCAATTGGATATGACACCCGCACCCCTCTGGTATGCATCGCCGGTATACTCAACAGCCACCGCTACTTCTCCGACGTTTTGGAGCCTGTAGTCCTGCCTTACCTGCAGGACCTGCCAGCGACCACGTTTCAACAGGAGAATGCGCGCCCACATGTGGCACGCATCATGCAACAATTCTTCACGGCCCACCAGGTGTCACTGCTGCCGTGGCTCGCCTGTTCTCCCGATATGTCGCCCATCAAACGTGTCTGGTCGCTGATTGCCAACTGAGTGGCTTGGAAAGCACCACCCGCGGCTACGCCTGATGAACTGTGGCAACGTGTAGAAGCAGCCTGGACCAACATACCCTAAGCCCACATCCAAAGCCTCTTTCGTTCGATGCTGCGGCGCGTAGCGGCCGTTATTGCCAGCCATAGGGGCCACACGAACTATTGATGTCTGCGTGTTCCACAAGTCGCACGGGCCTGTAAGCTCAATCGTTTCATCTTCGTATCTGTTGTTACGTGTCCAGTAAATCTGGCTTTGCTATCTCGTGTCCTTCTTGGTGTTGCATTTTTTGTGGCCAGCAGTGTATATATAAAATTATTTTTTCACTTGTTTTTAACATTACAAGTACCATAATTTTTGGGTTAAGAGCGGCATCTCATACAGCTTTATTTCTTGTTCTGCGGCGCTTAAAATAGTGCGCTGATTCTGATTTAGCTGTATATATATATATTCCCAAAGATGATTTGCAAGGTTGTCTGCCCCCCACCCCTAGGTTTTGTTTTGCTGGGTTCAGAAAGAGTCCTGAAGGCAAAAGAAGATGTGTAAGGTTGCTTGACTGCTTTTAATAGGTGAACTTAGCCCTAGGAAATCATGGTTTGATGTCGGGAATAAGTGGGGTGTAGCTGAGTTTTGGCCAGTTGTTAGACCACTTAAAGAAGTACATTTCCCCTCTTCCCTCAAACCTCACATTTGCAGACTTTAAGAAACTGACTTGTATCTCCAAAGCCAATGGTCATAACGATGTCATTTTTAAAGTTTTAATCCCCAAATTATGCACCAAAAGATTGCTTCCCTTTAACTTTGCACTAATACCAACACTTTTTTCTTAATTTTGATAAATACGTAAAAAAACAATATTTTTATTTTTTTATTCAAAGTTCAATTGTAGCTTGTTTGCAAATTACAATATGGGGATATGTTTAATGTGTGAGTTGTAGCCTAATTCGAAAGCTTTAAAATGTGCACCCATGGCTCTTCGGGAAATATTGCTCCATGTGGATGGTACTGCTACTGGAGCGTGCCATGTAGGGGGCAGTACCACTTCCTTTGTGCAGGCATAATCAATATTTGCAGTTTGAATTTACAATCCATTCATAATTACTCATCAAAAAGAGTATCATTTTCTTCACTAAAAGCAGATGAGTTGTAGCATGATACACCATTGCAGTGCAATTTATTTCAGATTTTCAACATCTGTAAAACAGAAGTAACAGAAAAAAATGCACTCACTTTAAAACATGAGTATCAGTCATTTGTTCTAAAAATGTTGGAAGACCTTATGAACAAATGCCCTGTGAATTATTCTTTAGTTCGCAATGTTGCATGTATTGATCCCAGACAAATGGCCAGTAATGGAGGCAAGTGTTACAATCAAATGAAAAGAGCAGTGTTATATTTGAGCCAAAAAAAAGCAAATTCCTGTTAAATATGGGATGAGATGTTAGTAGGGTTCAAGGCTTTCTGGAAAATGTTGTAAAACAATCATTGTTGAAGTTCCTGAATTTTGAACCAAAAGAACTGTCTCTAGATGCTTTCTTAAGTTTGCATTTCATGAGAGACAGCAAGTATATCAAGTTATGGTGCATAGTCAAGATAATGATGATCCTTTCTCATGGGCTAGCCTTAGTGGAAAAGAGGATTTTCCATCAATAAATTGATAGAAGTTGAAAACCTAAAAGAAGAAGCATATATTTCACAGCGCCTTATTTATGCCCATATTAAGTTTTATGGTGACATTTCTGGTGTTAAGATAACTAAAGAAATGAGAACTGTGGCATCTTCTGCTAGAATGAAGTATATCCAGCATTTAGAAGATCAGTGAGCCGAGCAGAAAGATGAAAGTGTATAAAAAAAAAAGAAAAAAAGAGGAAGTTAATTGAAGAAAAAGTTGATTATCTAAAACAAAAAAAGGTGTGTTTGCAATTAGATATCGCTGATACTCAGGTACCTGCTGATATTCTCGCATAGAAAGCAAGTCTGCTAGAGACATTTCTTTGTTTATAAGGGCAAACAGTTTTAGGAAAACTGCTAAAGAAAAAATTTATCAGTTATGTGAAATTGAAGCTAAAATTTCTGAGAACACATGGACCTGAAAAATGTCTAAAATTTTTCTATTTCAAAATAGTGATGAAGTTAAAGGTCTGACATTTAACTTGATAAAGTAATTATTAGAATATTATTTCTACATCTGAGAGAATATTTTTCTACGTTATTGTTTACATAATTAATACTATAATTGCATACACAAGTTTTTCTGGTGTGATTCCGCAGGCAAATAGCTGTATTGTCTAAAGTGGGTTGATTTTCCTTTGGGGGCATCAGTTTTGTGTCCAATTCTTTTGTTGACATTTCAATAAGAGCTGTTTATAAGTAAATCATGTTCCCATTTACAGACAATATTGGAATCTCACATAAACTTCTGGAGAAGCAAGAGGATATGTGTCTTTATGAAGAAGCTAAATGACAGTAGGATTTGATTTTATGAGGGGGTCTGTAGCAGAGTTTTTATGCAGATTTGGGTGAATCTGAAGGTATATGTAGTATTAAAAGGAATGAAGCCTGTTAGCATATACTTGATTCTAGCTGAGCAATTCTTTAGAGCCTGAAACCCACCACTAGCAACTTCCGTCACTTTAGTGTCTGCTGTCCTGGAATCATTGGCCAAAATACCGCCAGAACATTTCCATCAATTGCATGGAACTGGTTGTTTACTGCTGTTGTAAAAGCAAAAGGTGGAACTTGCACAGCATTATGTGGGTATGTACCAGAGCTGAGTTCGGGCTCAATTTTAAGAACCTGAGCCCTAAGTATGTCAGCCCGAGCCTACCCGAGCCCGAATTTTATATTACAAGTTACAGCCCGAAAACCATGACTAACCCTGTTTTGGAATTAAAAAAAAATCTCCTCTTCCAGACTCCCACTCTTTCTTCCTCGTGTAGTTAACCGATGTCTTTCTCAACTGCGGAATGGGGAAAGAATATCCATCGATTTCGTTTCTTTGACTATTCACTTCTTCCTGAAATGTTTCTGGTGGCCGGGATCAGGAAAAATTGGGAGGCACAACAACCTACGGCGTACGATGCTCAACAGAATTAGCAGGGAACTGCCCCGTTGAGGTAGTGAGCAAAAGTTTGTCAGCTTGCTATCTACTATCTATAGTTCTTAAAGAAACTTTTCCATCGCAAAAATTAAGTGATTCATGGCTTATGGTATTTGTTACCCAAGCCCTAAAGGAATATCCCTACAGAGTTCCCATCTAGACCCAGTTGCCGAAGAATTCTATTTAACATCTAGAAAGTGTAAATAAAAGTCTGGTATGATAAATCATACAAAGTCAGATTTTTTAAAAACAAGTTAGTAAAATCATGCAATGCATTGATTATGATACACTTTCCAACATACCAAAAATCATTACTCAAGTTATGAGGATAATGACTGTGGAATAAATCTCACTCCTGTGCCTTGACCTTTGACCCCATTTTGATTATATTAAATAGAATTGGTTCAGTATACTTCCGGAACAACATACTAAAGTTTTGTCGCAATAGAAATATTTTTAGTCAAGTTATGAGGATAATGGCTGTGGAATAAATCTCACTCCTGTGCCCTGAGCTTTGACCCCATTTCGATGGTATTCAACAGAACCGGTTCAGTATACCTCCGGAACAACATACTAAAGTTTTGTCGCAATAGAAACATTTTTTCGTAAGTTATGATGCATAAGGCAATGGAATGGATCCCGCTCCTATGTCCTGACTTTTGACACCATTTCGCCCATTTTCAATAGGGTTCATCCCCAGGTTGTCCCCTACCACATACTAAAATTTCATCGAAATCGAACCATTTTTACACGAGTTATTGTGCGGACAGACAGACCGACAAAGCTGGAGCATATATACTTTTTCAACCTGCGGTTAGAAAGCATTCTGTCCCTCTCTTAGAGCCCGAGCCTAAGCCCGAACTCCAGTAAGTATTATGCACCCCGAGCCTGCGACTTCGGGCTTTCAGGCTCAGCACTAGTAATTGTAATTGCAACAATAGGAGAGGGGGGGGGGTATAAAGACCCAGCACCACGACCTGAGGCCTATTGTGCGTCCCCAGCCCTAATCTCGAAAGAGACCAGATGCACAAGCAAAAGCAAGAATGCTCTTGACTGGTACTAAAGAGAGACTACTTGGTCTCAAGTTATGAGTACCAAAGTGTTCAAGCCTGAGTGCTGCAAAAAAGTCACAGTCACAAAGAAAATGCAAGGAAGTCTCCTCTTCTAGATGGCATCCTCTACAAAGTGGATCCTCTTTCACCCCGATCAAATTAAGGTGCCTATTAAGACGACAGTGTCCTGTAAGTTGACCAATGATCAGTCCAATATCCTTTTTTGGCGGTTTAAGGAGCTCCTTAGCTCTATGAGGCAAGGGTCCTTGATTAAGTTCTTTTGCCTGCCTCCGTCCCTTGGTAGCAAGCCAGAGGTCATGCTACTTAGTCCTGAGCAGTCTTTTAATAAGTACTCTAGCTGCACCAGAGGTGAGCCCTAATGCAGGCTCTGGACCATAAAAAGCCTGCTCTGCCCCCTCTTTAGCAAGTAGGTCAGCTTTCTCATTACCTATAAAACCCCTATGTCCTGGCACCCAGAACAGTTGCACTTTGTTCTGGTTTGCCAGTTCAGTTAGGGTCTGGAGGCAGTTCCTAACAATTTTGGATGAAATGCGGCACTGACGAAGTGCCAGTAAAGCCGCCTGACTGTCTGAACAAATCTGGATACGCACATTGTGATACCCTTTGATCAGACATTCTGAGGCACATGCCAAAATAGCCTACACCTCAGCTTGGAACACGGTAGCATGCCTTCCAAGGTTTTGGCATGAACCATAACCTCTGGATAGGCAATACTCCCCTGCTCCAACTCCTACATTTGTCCTGAAGCCATCAGTAAACCAAACAGTTTCACCACTGCATCCAGGAACAAAGGATGTTTCCCATTCACTGCAACTAGGAAAGTTCACACTGAATTCTTTATCGAAATGATATTTTACAAGCATGTTGTTGGTTCCCATTTGAAAGATGGGCTCCTTACAAAAATACTCCTGAATAGGCTTGGTATGGCTGCCAACCCACAACGAGGGTCTCCACATGCCATTGCAGCATAATCTATATGTCCCCATAATGGCCTCACCCTCAATATGAAGGTGAAGTGGCAGAATATCAAGAAGCAACTCCAATGCAGCTGTTGGAGTAGTTCTCATTGCTCCTGATATACCCATGCAGGCCAACCTTTGTAACTTGTTAAGTTCAGCCTGTATTGTGGAGAGGTTAACTCTACGCCACCACACCGTTGAGCCATAAGTGACCATAGGTCTGGTGACCATAGTATATATCCAGTGCAAGATCCTCGGGTTAAGACACCAGGATTTGCCAATAGCACCTCTACATGACCAGAACACTTTCTTGGCTCTGGCAATGCAGTAATCTAGGTGCTGTTTCCAGATTAAACATCCGTCCAAAATGACTCCCAGGTACTTAACCTGTGTAACGAGAGGAATTGTTTTCCCAAAGAGAGTAATACCTTCAAGGTCTCCAAAATTCCTCTTTCTAGTGAAAGGCACAAGGGTGATTTTGTCAGGGTTTACTGATAGACCAACCTTTCCTGCACCAATCCTCAACAAGTCCCAGTGTTCTTTGCATTACACTTGAGACTGTTTTAGGAATTTTCCCTTGACAATTATGGCCACGTCATATGCATAGCCAAAACAGTCGCAACCAGATCTCTCCAGGATCCTCAGCAGTTCATCCACCACCAGGCACCACAACAGGGGAGAGCAAACTCCTCCCTGAGGGTAGCCCCGGCAGGTGGAGACCGACAGAGTCTCCCCGAGTAGTGAGGCCACAACCGTTCTGCTTGTGAACATGGCCTTAATCCATTGACAACAGGTTCTATCAACACCATGTCTTTCCACAGGCCCCACAATAGTCTCTGTAGAGACCCCGTCAAAGGCACCTTCAATGTCAAAGAAAGTGGCCAAAGCCACCACCTTAAATTCTAATGCCTTCTCCAGGCAACAGACTATGCCATGGATGGCTGCTTCTGTTGATTTGCCTTGTTGATAGGCAAACTGGAATTTTGAGAGGGGTTTTGGGAGTAAAACCACCTCCCTAATATGTCTGTCCACCATCTTCTCAAGAGCCTTGAGAAAGAAAGATGTTAGACTAATAGGTCTAAAGGACTTTGCCTCTTGGTAATTTAACTTACCTGGCTTGGGAATAAATATTACCTTAGCCTGTCTCCAAGCACTTGGTATATAACCAAGCGCAAGGCAGGCCCAATAAATTTTACACAAGAGTGGAGTAATTATCTCCAGTCCTTGTTGCATTAAGATGGGAATAATACCATCACATCCAGGTGATTTATATGGTTCAAAAGAATTAATGGACCACTTAATCCTGGAATAATTGACCACCTCCCTGGCAACCCTCCAGTCCTCCTTTTTTGCACGTCGGTGCTCAAGGTTAGCTGGGCGTACGCCAGTGGCGTCAATTATGTTTGAATCTGGAAAGTGTACACCTAGCATTTCTGTTAGTGTTTCTTTACCAGTTTTTGTGAAGCTCCGATCAAACAGTTTGATGGTGTTCAAGCAATTTGCATTGCCCTTAGCCACGATTTTCATAAATCTTGCAGTACTGGGAATATCTGAAATACTTCCACAGAAATCTCTCCAAGAGGCTCTTTTTGCCTCTCTAATTGCTTTGTTGTACTGCGTGAGGGTAGTCTTATATGCCATCCACTCACCAGTACGTTTGGCTTTATTATAAAGCTTTCTAGTTTTGCCTCTGAGACTGCTAAGCTGTTTATTCCACCAAGGAACTTGCCTTGGTAAGCTAGCAGTCTTGGCCTGACAGTTTTGGTGATAAGATTCGAGAATAGATCGTTGCAACTGGTCAACAGCTAACTCGAGATCCAACACAGTGCACATGTTAAATTCCATACCTTCAATATGTGCGGCCAGATCATCCCTGAAGCTAACCCAATTGGTCCTTCTGGGATTTCTGACTTGCACCAGCTGTTGTCTTACATTGGCAACTAAAAGCAAATATATCTATGATCAGGCAGTGAAGGTTCACTATATACATGCCATTTAATAATGCGATCAAACATGTTAGCACTACAGAGAGTGAAGTCAATGACTTCACTTCTATTAGAAACAATAAAAGTGGGCTCATTGCCTCGATTAAGAATATAAAGTTTTGTACTTACCAAATATTCCAAAAGGCTGTCCCCTCGTCTGTTGCAGTCGCTGCTCCCCCACATGATATGGTGAGCATTGGCATCACAGCAGTTGATGAGGCGTCTTCCACTTGACTCACAAAAGTGGACAATATCTCACCTCCTGAGAAGAAGGTTGTTCAGGTTCATCATATGGTAAGTATGCAGACACAGCAAACAGCTCTTCTCTGCCACTATCTCATGACATAAAAATTTTAATCACGGTTGTATCACCTGTGATAAACTCAGGAAGTGGCATAGCATGATGTCTCTTGCTCACTAGTATACAGGTCCTTGATGTATTATAGAAGACAGCAAAGCATGCTCCTTGTAAGCCCAGGATCTTTCCATTATGTGTCCATGGCTCTTGAATAAAAGCCAGATCAACATCCTCCGCAGCCAGTCTGCAGCATAAAGCAGCAGAAGCAGACCGACTATGGTGGAGACTGATCTGGATACATTTCATGCAGTTCTCCATTATGATATAGGTACGAAGACTAAGTGGTAGAAGGATCAGCCAGGTCAGGATCCCCCAGTGGGTGCTGGAAGCCAGCTCCACACCTTCGTGACTACCACCCAGGCCGATCACATCCACCTCCATAGCCCCCTTCCCCCCGCACAGCTGGACCTAAGTCCTTCCCTGTTTCCAGACAATGGCCAGGGAAAGACAATGCAGTTGTTTCTGGTTCCACAACTGCAAAATGAGGCTCCTTCATTTCTGTGTCCTCCTTTGAAGTGCTAGGGCCCTGAGGGTCATGTAGCACTTTGAATTGACCCTCATCGACCCCAGTGTTGGCAGTGAACTTGGCTTCAGCAGATTCCCTGTCCACCTGGAAAATCCACCTGACGGCCTTAGGATCTTGTAACCGATCCAACACCCTCCAGTGGTTTGTATGCAAACTGCTGTTGTAAGCACACAACCTCCTGCAGAGGACGTTTGGATCCTTGGTCCAAATATCCCTTGTCCTGAAGGCAGCCTTGATTGGTTTTGGAAGTTCACTGGCCCTCATCACCTTGAGCCCAGTGCCCTTTAAAACCTTATCATTTTTGTCAAAGGCTGATGTTAGCCATTGCCCTGTTCCCTCGTTCTCACAAAGATAAACAAGGGCTCCAGAGTTCAGGGAAAAGCTCTTGATGCGCTTTTCCAAAAGCTCCTCCTGAATAGTCCCAACCTCACTGTCATCAAGCCACTCATTCAGGAAATTCTTCTTCACGATGGCCATCCTGACAGTGGAGACAGCCTCACCATAAGTGCTGGGATGAGGCTCGTCCCTACTCCTTTTGGTTGGCTTCCCCAAGGCTGGAGAAGGGGTAGAGAGAACAGAACTCTGCCTCTTGCCCTCTACAGGTGTAGAAGTGTCTACAGATGTGGGTCCCACTGAACTCGACTCCTTGTCAGTTTGACCCTTCATCTGCCTTGCCAGTTTCCTCCTGATGTTGCGCTTAGCAGTCTTACTAAGTCGCAACCCTTCCTTGCTGTTACCAGCCTCACTAGCAACCGAAGATTCTTTTGGCAACCCGGTATTACCTGCTGCCTCCGAATGTCTTGGTTGCTTGTGTGAATCAACTTCCTCTACCTTAGCCTGAGAGGTGTTCCCAGAGCAACTGGGCCTCACCTCAAGATCAACAGATCCTGGCCTTGGCTGGGAAGATGTTGCTTTTTTAGGTTGGGTACTGACTGAGTCAGACCCTAACCCAGAGTTTGTTGTAGTTAAAAAGGATCCCATATTTGGCCCCACGAAACTGGAGGAAAATAAAAGGTCACCACCCGGTAATCCTCCTATCCCGGGTGGAAGGCTAATTACAACAGGGTTTCGCCTGGTGTCCTGAAGGGATCGTTATTGATACTGATGTTTTACTACCTCAGTACCATTCAGCCCTCAGCACGATACCTTACGCCTTGGCTTAGGTAGACCAGAGCCTCGGTTAGCCAGCATGTTTCGGATGCTCCAAAAGTGGAGCTACTGTGAACCACAGCACCTAATCCATCTGTTTCCACCACCCCACGATGAGGACGTTGAGGTTGGATTTCTGAGGGGCCTCAGCACTTTTATGTACTAGTATAATAAATTGTTCTTTCAGTGTGTGTGTATGTATATATATACAAGATATATCATCATAATTGTCAACCATTATCAATCCGTTGCTGGACGAAGGTCTTCCCAAGTTTCTTCCACAACGGTCTATCTTGTGCCAGTCTCCTTCATGTTACTCCCACATACTTCGAATTTCATCCACCCATCTCCCATGTGGTCTTCTTCTGGGTCTTTTCCTGTCCCTTAGAAATCCAGTCTAAAATTTCGGTTGTCCATCGATGGTCTGTCCTTCTGGTAATATGTCCAACCCATTGCCATTTCAGGGATTATACTCTGATCATGATGTCTTCCACTCTTGTCATTTTTCTGATCCACAAGTTCCTCTTCTTATCTCTCCTGGTTACACCAAGCATGCACCTCTCCATGCTGCTTTGAGTTGTCTGCAGTCTTTGTATGTCTCTTTTAGTTAAGGTCCACTTCTCTGCACCATACGTAAGAACTGGAAGACTGCATTGATCAAACATTTTCTTTTAAGACATAATGGCATGTTGCTCTTGAAAATTATACTGTTTCTTCCAAAGGCTCTCCAGGCAAGTTTTATATGCCGATTAATTTCTTCATCAATGTGACCTTCACTTAATATCTGCTGTCAAAGATAAATGTAGGTATTGGTTATCTCCAACTTTCTCCATCAATCGATAAAACTTCATTTCTTGTAAAAGCATTGTACATCACTTTGGTCTTCTGAAAGTTCATGTTTAATCCCACTTCTTTACTCTTGTCAGCAAGTTCCTGGATCATACACTGCAGCTCTGATGGAGTAGTTGCAAAAATGACTACGTCATCAGCAAAACGAAGGGGAGTTAGATAATCTCGATTAATCTTTATCCCTTTGTTTTCCAAGTTCAGTGATTGAAAGACTTTTTCCAAAGTGACATTAAAGAGTTTGGGAGATGTGTATATTTATACATAAAATCCCAAAGTCCTTAAAACATTTTGAATGGCACTTAAAAAGTCCTTAAAAAGTGCTAAATTTTAATTCTTAAAAATGAGTATGAACCCTGAAATAGTTGCGTGCAAATTTTACAGTGTCCACAATACATCAAAATAATGATTCACTTTAAATTTTGAAGAAATCCATTGAAAACGTTTATTTTTTACAGCATGCATATTTTTCATGGGATAAAAATACTATTAGGTTGACATCATGACCTATTTACGCTTTCCAAATATGTTTCAGGAAGTTTTTTTTTTCTTCTTTTTAAAATAACGATGTGCCTTACGATGCTTGGTAAATGCATCACGATTCGTTTTCTGCAGGAGCAAATGCTTTACTCTCCATGAAGTAACTGCAGGAAACTCACTCGCAAAAAGTGGGAGAAGGGGGGGGGGAGAGGGTACTATGTGCAAAAGTGTGTTCATATATTGTTAAAGTGTGTAACCTTCCCCTGAAAACTCTCTAACCAGGGTGGTGAGCCGTATCATCTTCCCAGAATTGTGCCTCAATTCCACCCACATTTTGCAGGAAACTGCTGCAAGCAACATTGCGAGAGCCAGCTACAACAATAAATAGTAGGTTCACATTTCCGCATGCGGGCGCATCCTCAGAAAATAATTTTTTTCTTTTAATTTATACACAAGATAGGTAGGTATATAAAAAGTGCAGATATTCACATAAAAATCGGGGCTCGACCTGTACACGAGTATATACGGTACCTACATTTTAAGAAAAAGCAATGTCCAATATAAGATAATTTGTGTGACATCAAACAAAGATGTGAAACGGCACAAATTTTTTATTATAAATGTTGTTTTTCAAATAAAGTGTAATATTCTTGCTTCAACAGTGGCAAAATCACCTGTGAGTTCATCATATCCCAATTCTTCAACGATTTCACACATTGTAATTTATTACATATGTACTGTAATTTATTACATATGGCGTTACATATGTAATTTATTACATATGTAACGCCTTGTTTACCCAAACTGATGGAACTGCCTTCATGGTGTAGGACAACAGCTGAAAGTTGTATCAGTGGTTATTATTTGAGAAACTGAAAAAAAAAAAAAAAAAAAAAAAAGAAGAAGAAGCTCCAAATTCTAACCTGCATCCCCACTAGGAACTGCTGACTGTGTTTTGGACAGGGGCTGGCATTGTGCATTATGAGCTGTTGCAGTAGAGGTAAACCATCACTACTGTCATATACTCAGAGTTGTTGTTATATGCTGGTAAATCATCATGGGTCACTGCTTATTTAGAATAACAAAAGGCCATACACTTCTGTTGTGACCCATAATACAATTGTTGAACTTATGCGAGAAGTTCTCTTATATCTTCTGTATTCCCTTGATATTTCACCAGTGGACTGTCCCCTATTCTGTGTATGCAACAGAGACAGTTCTGTAAAACTGCCATGTCTTGTAGAGAGGAGTTGCAGGACTATTTCTCCCATAAAAATACTCAATTCTATCAGAAGAATATATTTGACTTCAAGTAATGTTAGGGTAAGATTGTTCATATGCTGATCATTATTTTGATGAATGAAAGTGCTTCTATGTGAACATCTATTTATTATGATGTTGTAAAAGTGCTCGAGCATTTTACATGACCTGATAAAGCTGCATATCTTTCAAGTGTTATAATTAAGAAGCTCGCCATAAATATCACCATGGTAATTAATGCTGTGTTTAAATCCAATAGCATTTAGAGGCCAGCGTCATAAGAAATATATTAAAAAACATATTTTTTTTACTTTGTTATTGCCAGTGAAAATGTTAGAAGTCATTAAGAGTAATAATATATTGTAGGGAATGTAATGCATTGATCTACTTTTTTTTTTTTTTTATGTTTTCACTTTACAAAAAATAAAAAAAAAAAAAAAAAAAAAAGATTCAGATGACTGATACCAACTTGTGCATTGAGTCAGAAGATGATGTTACAACTAAAGGCTCCCTACTGATTCTACAGAAATGTTCTTCTCTTAAAAGACAGGTAAGACTTAAAGTGCAGAATTTTTTTCTTGTTTACTTACTACATAGCTAGTTTGTTATTGTCACATAGTTCAGTGACTGCAGTGTGATAATCATGACTGACAGTTGTTGTTCTCTCTTTAGAAGCTCAGTCTAGTAGAGCACATTCATTATGTTTTGGAGCTAGTAGAACAAGGTGTATGTGATTCTGACTGTATGATGTAATTTTAAAAATACTGAAATAGTAAATCTTTATCTTGTGTGTTTATCTCTTGATGTATAGTGCTTATAGACCATAGACTATAAATAGGATATGGTGACAGCTGTAATATAGTTCGACTCTCCATTTTCTAGGATACTACTACTTTCACTTGTCTTCGAAACAACAAACTTAAGCCTAACCGGTTCTAAAATAGTAAGTCCGCTATTTTGAATACTTCAGAATGGATATCAAACCGCCTTCACGTATGAGATTAAATGGTAATTTAGCTGACAATTGGACAAAGTTTAAGCAACGGTTTTTCTTATGTTTAGAAGCAACAGAAAAAATGCCAAAACCTGATAAGCTTAAAGTAGCACTGTTATTAGGCACTATGGGTGAAGAGTGTATAGATGTATTTAACCGTTTTAAATTGAGCACTGAAGATGCAGATGCCACCCCAGTGGCGCAGTGGTCTAAGTGATGGCCTCTGATCATTCATCCAAAAGGGGTCCGGGTTCGAATCCCGGTGAGTCATGGATGTTCTGTTTGTCTTACAGCACTGGCTCTCTCCCTTCCCTGGAACCAGTGACCCTAAATTAGGGACAGGCGACTGCTTATAGCCCATTGAGTTGCTCACGGTGGTCATTAAACCTCCAATAAAAAAAAAAAAGATGCAGATAAATTTCACACTGCACTCCAATGTTTTTATACTTATTTTGAGCGAAAGAAAAATACTGTTATTGCAAGGTATAGTTATTTTAATTGTGTACAGCAGGAAAATGAAACTATTGACTCGTTTGTTATGAACTTAAAAATCTTGGCTGAAGACTGTGCCTTTGAAAACCAAGAAGACAGTTTAATTCGAGACCTTTTAATTATTGGTATTTGAGATAAATCTGTAAAAGAAAAGTTATTGATAGATAGTGATTTGAGCTTAGACAAAGCTGTGGAATATTGTAGAGCACAAGAATCTAGTGCACTGCAGGTTAAACTACTAACAAAAGGCAGTGAAGACAAAACAGAAGTAGTTATGTTTGAGAAATTTAATAGAATACCACACAAGGTTCATAAGTGTAGGGATACATATGAAGGCTCTAATAATGAAATTAAAACTTACCCAAAGGTCAATGTCAATAAAAGCAATCCTTGTTCAAAATGTAAAACTAATCATGAATATGGTCAATGTCCAGCATGGGGTAAGAAATGCCATAAATGTAAAAAAAAAAAATCATTTTGCTATAGCCTGCGGGAATAAAAGAGTACATGAAGTAGGAGATAGTGATAAAAAGTCAATGAAATCCTTAGGGGATGATTTGTTAAAATTAGGATATGTTGTTTGGCAAATACAGTCTGTCAAGTCTGAATAGAAAGAAACAATTCTTGTAAATGGAACTAAACTTACGTTTAAAATAAATACAATTGTAGAGGTAAATATTCTTCCCATAAAGAAATTACAAGCACTTGGTTTAAATCTGAATTTAAAGAAAACCAATAAATGCTTGAAATCATATACTGGACACAGTCTCAATGTCCTAGTAACATGTAGACCAGTGGTCTCAAACTCAGACCCTTGGAAGGGCCACTTTCCAGTTTTGAAGGAACTTAGGGGTCGCATGAATATTAATAAATTTCTTATGAATAAATGTCAACTTTACAAAACTACACCAATGGCTTAGCACTAGAGTGGAATATTATTTCTAATTATCAGTAAATAATAAAAACTAATGCTTCATCAATCACTGAAAATAATCACTTTTACGTAACAATTATTTTCACTTAGATCTTAAAACAATCACATTTTACCAACAGAACACAGTACCGGTACAGAAAATATTGCACGTTCTGACTACAAACTTGGGTTCACTTTTCTGTCACTAACTTATCAATATTTGGAATAATGTCCTTTGAACATGCTACTTTTAAAAGTGAGCATAAGTGTCTGTCACTTTACCTATTCATTTCAAGGCATTTTACTTGGTTCATTCTTGAAAACAACTGTTCACATGAGTATGTTGTTCTGAACATAGACATAACACGTGCAGCTACATTATGAATATTTATGCACGTGTCCTTTGAAACTAACTGGTGAAACTCTGTTAGATTGCAGCTGTTGAATTTTTCTTCTACGAAAGAATCACACTGAAGGTCTATTAATTCAAGCTGAAGTTCTTGAGGTGCGTTTTCAGCACTATAGGAGAATGGTGACTTGACTATATTTAGAAAATATTTTCCATGTCTTGGAAAATTCAAACTGCCTGTTGAAATCCTCTTTTAACATAGCTATCTTCGTAGAAAATTTGCCAGAGTTGATTCCTTCTTGCGTGTGAAGCAACCGATGCAGCTGGACGAAACTAGCCACCAGCTGAGCGGAAGGGAGCTTTTCAAGGTTGATCAGTGTTGCCAGCACTTGATTTCAATTTGCGCAAATAATATTCCCTTTTCAGATGACTCCCTTCGGTACAGCGACATGGTGGCCAGCGCTCTTGGATTTGTAGACAGTACGTCGGGGGAAGACATCTTTACCGTTTTCTCATTCCTTTTGACAATAGGCATGCTTAATACAGTTATATTCTTTGTAAATAAACTTGGTGCTTATAAAGAGAATGGCTTTGCTAAGCATTACTATGTTTATACATATTATATTCAATATATTACAACGTTTGTGTAATATACTTGAAAAAAGAGTGATTTATTTTTATTTTGTAATCATTCATGCGGGCCGCAAAACAGTTGGCGCTGGGCCACGAGTTTGAGACCACTGATGTACACTATCTTGCACAATTGGTAATAAATCTGAGTTTCTCGAATTTTGTGTTGTAAATCAAGAATCAAATGCTTTGTTGGGATTGCAAGCATGTGAACGTTTGGACTTTGTTACTCGAGTAAATGCTGTCATTAGAGATAGATTAATAAAAGAATATGATGATGTCTGATGAAAAAAGAAATAACACTAAAACTCACCTTCATTATAATTAGGCTTTAATCAACAAGAAATATGGCTGTTGTCCAACCGTACAAGTTTCATTTCCTAGCTAAATCGAACAGAGATCATGCCATTAACATACTCACAGCGGATGTAAACAATGAGTACTGCTGCCAACTTATGATACGTTAAAATTAGAATACAATACAATAATATCACATTCACCTCTCTCTAAAAATTAGTTACATAGTCAGACAGGTATGCAGGTCGGCGTCTGGAACGAGTACGGCGCAGTGCTTCATCAGAATCCTCAGTAGCAGTCAGTGATAGTTCGTTAGCCTCAATTACATTAGTACCACATTCAAGATTACTAGCAGGTGCTGAGTCAGTAGTTTGAAGGATTTCTTGTCTCTGGCAATCATTCACCTCTCTAGGGTGTTCTCCTGTAGGAGCCAGATGGCGAGTTGAAACAGTAGTTTCTTGCCCATCAGGGAATCTGACAAAGGCATAATCAGGGTTAGATTCTATTAGCTCTACCTCTTCCGCAAGAGGCTCATATTTACTAGAGCGAACGTTCTTTTTCAAAAGAACAGGACCAGATTTAGTTAATCAGGTTGGAATTGAACTACTATTAGGAGATCTTCTAGGGTGGTTAAACATCCTCTCGTACGGGGTTGCATTTGTTGACGTGCACAGAAAATAGCGAATAGAGTGCAGAGCATGAACCAGTACCTCCTCCCACCACTCAATTTTCATGTTATTAGACCTAAGGGCAAGTGTTATAGTCTTCCATATTATTCCATTGTATCTTTCAACTTGTCCGTTCTCTCTAGGATTGAAGGGGTGGTTCGACTAGTTGCAACGCCATGTGAATTTAAAAATGACTTCAGTCTTGAGACATAAATGATGCTCCTCTATCAGAATGTATATAAGCAGGTAGCCCAAATACAGAGAACAGGCTTTTTAAAAGTCTTATCAAAGTGGCAGTAGAAACATCATTACATGGTAGAGCGAAAGGAAACCTAGAGTATCCGTCTACAATAGTGAGGAGATACTGATTTCGAGACTTCCCGGTAAAGGACCTTTGAAATCTAGATTTAGTCTCTCAAAAGAAGAGGTAGCTTTTATCAGTTTCCCTTGATGTTGGTTAAAACGTGGCTTTAGTTCTGCGCAAACAGAGCCTGAGTTAGTGACCTTTTTTACATCTCCAACAGAATAAGGCAGGTTTTTTGTGCAAACCCAATGACTCATTTGTGTTATTCCAGGGTGGCAAAGAGCCTCATGCAAGGCACTAAGATTCGTGTCCTGGTTTATTGCAGCAGTTATTCTCGAGAGGGTATCAGCGGGCACATTCTCCTTCCCAGGTCTGTAGATTATATCAAACTTGAAACAAGCTAATTCTAGATGCCATCTCAAGATCTTTTCATATTTTATTTTACTTGAATGATGCTGATCGAACATAAAAGAGACAGAACGTTAATCGGTAATTACTTCAAAATGCCTACCAATCAAGTAATGCCGCCAATAGCGTAATGATTCAACAATGGCATAAGCTTCCTTTTCTATTGAAGAGTGTCACTGTTCAGATCTGCTGAGGGTTCTAGAGAAGAAAGCAACTGGTCTTCCTGCTTGGCTCAGAGAAGCGGCAGTAGCAAAATTAGACACATCAGTTTCTACCCGAAAAGGTACTCCGTCATCTATTGCAGCCAGTGCTGCTTTAGCCACATCATTTTTTAAAGCACTAAATACTGAAGTAGCTTCTTCAGATAGAGGAAAGTGGTTTTTTTTGCACTAAAGGTCGGATTTTTTCGGGGAATCTAGGTATCCATTTACTGTAGTGTGAAAACATTCCCAGAGCACATCGTAAGAAAGCTTCATCTTTAGGTATAGGTAGATCAAGAAGAGGTCCCAGTCGATTCGGGTCTAGCTTGATAGTTTTGTTAGAGATAATGTAACCAAGTAAGTTCACAGTCCTAACAGAAAATTGACATTTTTCCTTGTTCAACGTGAGATTATTTTTCTCAACAGCAGCTAGGAACCTTGCCAGATTCCTGTCGTGATCCTTTTGATTTTTCCCACAAACAGCAACGTTATCCAGGTATGGAAAAACATTTTCTAGGTTCTCATCCTGGATAATTCCATCAATCACGCTTTGAAAACAAGCCACTCCATTTGTTACTCCGAAGGGAACGCGTAGGAATTGGTAGAGCTTCCCACAGGCTTCGAAAACAGTATATGGCTTTTCAGACTCCAGGATGGGTACTTGGTGATATGCACTTTTCATATCTATGACACTGTACACCTCATTTGCCGAAACTTTAGCAATTATCTCTTCTATTCTAGGTAGAGGGTAAGCATCCAACATGGTAAA
Source organism: Macrothele yani (assembly GCA_039090855.1). NCBI lineage: Eukaryota > Metazoa > Arthropoda > Arachnida > Araneae > Macrothelidae > Macrothele > Macrothele yani. Next base: position 101,663,479 of record CM076996.1, on the reverse strand, counting down.
TTTATTTATGGTTTGTGAATAATCTACAACCATTCTAGCCTTGTGATTTTCTCCTCTAACCACAAAAGCCTGAGCACGCCAAAGAGAATTACTAGGCTCAATCGCACCTTCATGCAGGAGCTTTTCAATTTCTGTAACCAGAAACTGGCTATCACCTTTTGAGAGTATTCTAGATTTTGTAGCTATAAGCACACAATCCGAAGTAAGGTTAGCAAACAGAGAGACTGGAGGCACATTTGCAACGGTCAAGCCACAAATCCTGAGTGGAGGCTGTAAACCATGGAGGACAATTTCCACAGAGGTATGACACAGTAGTACGCCTAGTCCGATTATGGCAGCAGAGCAAAGATCTCTCATAATTAACATCATTATGTTTTTATAAGTGTGTCCCTCCATTTCAATATTGACACTACAATGGCCTATAACTTCAGTGAATAGTGAGGAGTTGGCCATAGCGACTTTGCCACTATAAGGTAGTTCTTGTATATGACATTTATTTACAAGGGTCTGATCAATAAAACTTAGTGAACTTCCTGTGTGCCGCCCCGGTGGCGCAGTGGTCTAAGCGATGGCCTCTGATCATTCGTCCAAACGGGGTCCGGGTTCGAATCCTGGTGAGGCATGGATGTTGTGTTTGTCTTACGGCACTGGATCTCTCCCTTCCCTGGAACCAGTGACCCTAAATTAGGGACGGGCGACTGCTTATAGCCCATTGAGTTGCTCACGGTGGTCGTTAAACCTCCAATCGAAAAAAAAAAAAAGAACTTCCTGTGTCTATTAGAGCACTCACATTTACTTTGTTTATTTTAATAGCTACTGTAGACTTCGAAAGGCAGGTAGGTGCAGCAGCCAAAACTGAGGTAGATGAAGCAGAGGTTACTGTAGTATGTCTAGTAGTTTTTGATTTACAAACTCTCTGAAAGTGTCCTTTCTTCCCACACATTCGACATGCAACATTTCTGGCAGGGCAAGAAGTTCTAGGGTGGTGATTTCTTCCACAAAAATAGCACCTTTCTGTTCCAGTCAAAGTAGCAGTTGTTGTAATAGATGTACCAGTATCTATCTCAACACAATCATTTATGTGAGTAGCAGCTGCAGCATCCATCAGCCCCGAGTACGAAGCAAAGTGTTGTTCTGCCATTTCCAAAGCCCTAGCTTGATCAAAAGCGGCTTCTAAAGAGAGAAACATATTTTCTAAAAGTCGCTGACATATGCGAGCACACTTCAATCCACTAATAAAGGCATCTCTGATGTATTCATTCTTATTTTGCTCAGCCGAAACACTTTTAAAAGTTGCAATCTTTGATCATTTGTTTTAAGACCTGAAGATATTGATCTGTAGACTCCTTGGCTTGTTGACGTCGTGTAGCCAAACTATGTCGGGCGTAGATCTCGTTCTTAGGCCTAACATATAAAGATTCCAAAATAGCTATAACATCAACATAAGTTTTACATTCACTGATATACTGAAATATATTAGGCGTGACATAATTAGTTAATAGTTGTAATCTACTATTTGCAGATACTCCATTGATATAGCCCAAGAAGTTTCCGAACGTGTGCTTCCAATGTACCCACTGCCTGTCAGCAGATGTGGCAGATGGTTCCACGTCAAATCTCTCCGGTCGCAAATACTTGTCCATGATTATTTATATCTTTCTTCTATTCTTGTTGATTAAATTGATGAAAGAAGTAATAACACTAAAAGTCACCATTATAATTAGGCTTTAATCAACAAGAAATATGGCTGTCGCCCAACCATACAAGTTTCATTTCCTAACTAAATCGAACAAAGATCATACCATTAACATACTCACAGCAGATGTAAACAATGAGTACTGCTGCCAACTTCTGCTACGTTAAAATTAGAATACAATACAATAATATCCCAATGTCTTCATTGGAAAATTGGGTAAACTACCATATGTATATGATATTAAATTGGAGGAAAGAGCAGAACCTAAAGTTGTTCCTCCTCGAGTCATACCTATCTCTTTAACAGATCAAGTTAAAACAGAATTGAACAAAATGGTGCAGGAAAGTGTTTTGGAAAAAGTAACTGAACCTACAGATTGGGTTCATCCCATAGTGGTAGTACAAAAACCTAATAAACAGGTTAGAATTTGTATGGATTCTAGACCATTAAATAAATATATAAAAAGAGAAAACTACTCTATTCCAACTCAACAGAATATATTTGCCCAGTTGGAAAGTGCCAAATATTTTTCCATTCTCGATGCTTCTGCATTTCTACAGATACCTTTGGGAGAGGAAAGTTCCAAGTTATGTACCATAGCGACCCCATTTGGAAGACATAAATTTTGTAGATTGCCTTTGGCCTTGCTAGCTCTCCAGAGGTATACCAGAAGACAATTTAAACACACAACTGAACCACAAAACGTTTTTTATAAACAAAATACGCATAATGTAATTATAACAAGCGGGGAAAAAAAAACACTTCTATTTTGAATTAGAGAAAAAAATCCCCTCACCAGGCAACTGCTAGAATCCCAACTACAATAGATGGGCCATGCGTGTTTGCGAATTTCTAGGTTCACTTAGTAGCTGAGGAACGAAAATGTATGTACCGTATGTTACGGAAGGGCGGGAGTCTGTACAAGATGTTCTATATATTCTCTAAGAAAGGGGGGTAGTTGATTTTACTCCCATTGGTTGTAGGAGACATTAGCGCTATGCTCATAAGAGCTGAGTTCAATCTCAATTTTAAGAGCCCGAGCTCGAAGTATGTTAGCCCTAGCCGGCCCAAGCCCAAATTTTATATTGTAAGATAGAATCCGGGCCAAAATGAGCCCGAAAACTTTGATTAATCTGTTTAGGCATTAAAAAAATCTCCTCTTCCAAACTTCCACTCCTTCCTCCCCGTGTAATTAACCGATGTCTTTCTCAACAGTGAAGTGGGGAAGGGATGTCTATCTATTTCTATAGTGTCTTTGACCATTCATTTCATCCTGAAATGTTTCGAGGGGCCTGGCATCAGGAAAAATCGGAAGGAACAACAATCTACGTATGTAAACAGCATTGGGATGGGGGCTGAACGAGGCTAAATTTTTTTCACTACTTTTCTTAAAGTAGTGAAAATACTTACCCATGTTAGATAAAGTTGCCGAACAATGCTAGATAATGGTCATTATGGGATGTACTATCCACTATGGCAACACAGAATTCAGAGTGAAAGCTAATAATATCAAGAACTTATTTTGAAATAACTGTAAGATTATTTTGGGGGGGGGTGTTCATATACATTCCCTTTCCCCCGAAATGTTCTACCTACGCAGCCTACGCTCCTTGTGATAACTGACAAATGTTGCAGATGAAGGCATTTACAGAGATATCATTTCAACATGAAGTTGCAAAATGATTTGCTTACGTTGTTTAGTAAGGTGTCTTTACAATACATAACAGCAGCATAAAAGCACGTTTTATAATTGAATCACATACGAATGTATGATCACTAAATGAATAATCTGTTTGCCACGATATTTAAAAAAATTTAAATTTCTAACTGTGATTGTCTACAATAGAAAAATAACAAAAATTGCAGTACAAATAGAAAATTTTACAGTAAAAGTTTTGTATTTTTATTTTCATTTATTTAAATTTAAGAATCATATATATATATATATATATATATATATATATCACACACACACACACACACACACACACACACACACACACACACACACACAAACAAACAAACAAATATTTGCTGCATTGAAAATTTAAGAACTGGAAGCTGAAAGGTATGAAACTCAAGATTGTTTTACCATCTGTCAAGCATGAAAAGGTTATATAGGCAATTTTTTAAAAAAATGTTCATGTTCTTACTTCAGTGTTTTTAAAAGAAAATTTTAAACAAATATAATTATTGAATTTGTCTAAAATTGGAAGCTCCTCCATTGCAATTACATACATAACTAACTAAACTAGTGATTTAAACCTGGTTATTCACTTTTTCCACGTCGATCAAGTGAGTTTGCCACGATATTTAAATATCTTGAAATTTCTAACTGTGATTGTCCACAACAGAAGAATTGCTGTACAATTTTTCTGCAGGAAAATCTTGGCATGGGCCGATGAAAAATATTCCACAACACCCATTTCAATTTAAGGATAACAGATGTACTTTTACCCCCCCCCAGTACTATGATTGCCACTCTTTCCAGAGCAGCTGTACTTTTTGTTTTGTTTCTTAAATAAAAAAAGTGATTTTTAGTTGTGATACAATAGTACCACAGAACTACAACTGAACGGGCCCATTTGCAAAAAATTTCCCAGGCCCTTTTGCAACCGCCAATCCACCCCTGTTTTAAATGTTCATTAGTTAATCGTGCCTGAAGACGAGCTTTAATTATTTTAAGTTTAGAAAACGCTCTCTCGCATGAGACTTGAGTAAAAGGTATTGTAAGCAGGTGTTTGTAAACTTTAAATAATTCCGTATATTGGAGAGAGTACATATTATACTCTATCAGCACTTTAAAAACACACTTAATACAAGAGTTACACTCCTTCACATCAGTACATTTAACAGATTCGTCCCCCTCCTCTTCTTCACCATCATCATCAGTCTTACTCAAACTTTTTTCTAACTCATATATCCTAGCGTAATCTCGAACAGTAGATCCATTACTAATCTGAGGCCACATCCCTGCAAATGAAAGTAATTCTTCTTTTAGCTTCCCCTTATCAACTAAAGAAATAATTTCACAGATTCTGTCTAAGGTATTCAGTGGTAGTGATTTGTACTCAGCAAACCATGAAAGATCCAAGTACAAGCACTTATGGTGGATAAATCTGCTGTCCATTGTTTGAATTATCTTGTATTATACACTGCCGGACAATTGCTAAGGACGGATGACAATAGCAACGATAGCAACCATAAAATGGAAGGCAGGAAAATGTTGAAATTAGCATAAGTGCGGGATACAGTAAGACGTGTTGTGCGTATGCAAATTTTGGATTGCCGAACTTGTTCGTGACATCATAGCGCTGATAAGAGATATAAAGGATTTGACGCGTATTGACCATTGTTGTTCAAACGCAAAGTTGAAAGGGAAAGAATCAATTGACGAACTTGCAATTTTCAGTATGTCTTCCCGACATCACCTAGATGATTTTACGCGTGGCCGTATTATTGGCAAGATTGAAAGAAGGGCAAAAAATAACAGATGTTGCCAGGGAGTTCGACGTCAGCCACAGTGTAGTTTCAAGGCTTTGGAAATCATTTCAAACAAATGGAGAGTGTAGCAAACGTCACGGGGGAGGTCGTGTTCGGAGTACGCCACCTGCAGAAGATCGGTACATAGTTCTATCAACAAAAAGACACAGGCGCAGCACAGCTAGTGAGGTAGCAAATCAGTTTATGGCTGCTACTGGCAAGCGGATCTCCCGAAAAACTGTCGCCAGACGTTTGCATGAAGGAGGGCTATACGCCCGCCGTCCTGTTGTATGCATCCCATTGTCCAGACGTCACCGTGCCGCCCGTTTGCAATGGTGCCATCAACATCGCAATTGGACTGATAACGACTGGTCTGCTGTCCTCTTCTTAGATGAGAGTAGATACAGTCTATCGTCTGACTGTCGACGACAACTGATCTGGCGTGATAGTGGTACTGCATATTGTCCAGCAAACATACAGGAAAGGGACCGATATCCGACATGTAGTGTCATGGTATGGGCTGGCATCATGATCAATGGTCGTACGTCCCTCTATGTGCTTCCAACTGGGACTATGACTGGCCAACGATACATTAATGATGTTCTGCTACCTCATGTTCGCATGTTCCGTGGTGCTGTCGGTGATAGATTCAATTTCATGGACAACAACGCAACATGTCATCGAACAGTCGCTGTCCAGGAGTGTCTTGAGAGCGAGGATATTCAACGCCTCATATGGCCAGCACGTTCTCCAGATCTGAATCCCATTTAAAATGTGTGGGATGCTTTGGGGAGGAGTCTTGCTGGTCGCCAATGCCCTCCAATAAACAAGGACACCCTCATCCGTGCACTGACAGAAGAATGGGATAAATTACCCCAACAGCTGCTTGATAATGTTGTGCAAAGCATGACACGACGTGTGGAATCTTGCATCGCCCTCCATGGTGGCCATATCCCGTATTGACATCTTACGCCGGAACGCCTGCGGACGGTAATTGCATTTTTTCACGTTTACGTATTCTGCACAAAATGGCCTGTTTGTCCCTTGAACACGTTCCAAAGCCTTCTGGATTTCAGAGCACAATAAATTGTCTTTCTTGTAATGTCCTGGCATTCTGACATTATTTTATTTCACTTGGCATCCAACCACACTTACTTTTTTATGCGCTATATAGCCGTTTATGATTTGTTTTTAGCAATTGTCCAGCAGTGTACATAATAAAACACTGAAATGCAAAAAGTATCTTCAGAAGCTGAAGCGACATTTTCATGTCTTGCAACCTCTCCTGGCATTTTTTTAAATAGTTTTTACTCTTTTCTTCTTTAGTTCAATTTCTATTACGACGTTTTCAAGAGAGCTATCAATCTCGGCCCTTTCTTCTAGCATACTAGACATTTTTGTTGCAAATATATTTGCAGCATTCAAAGTGGTGGCAAACTGTTCTCAAACACATTTTAACTTTAATGAAGAAAACACTATTAACCTCCATGCTTGAACATAATCAAGGTTCTTTGTCTGTAAGTAATCTGATAGAGGAGTTGTTACTTTGAAAATATGGAGAAACATCATCGCTACCAAAATTGTTTCAAATGATAAAAACTTCTCTAAAATGGCCGATGCATCATTTCTGATTTTGGGATTAAAGTCTTCAGAATTAGAAATTTTGAACAATATGACAACCAATTCTAAATACACAACTTTAGCTAGTTTGAATAGAGTTTTGGATAGTTGAACTTTAACCCAGTCATCAATCCTTCCCAAAGATTTTTACTGTGTCGTCATTTCTGTTTCGCCATCTTGTAATTCCAATAGCTTCTAAGTTAAAATAAGGCTTTTGTTCCAGAAACAATTGCAGTCGTTTTAAGGATTCCTTCAAAAGCACTTATGCCTCTTGAAGTAAATTAAAGAAAGATATAGTACTTAAAAGGCACTGGGCATTATCAGATAGTGCTAAGTTAAGCTCATGAGCGTAACACCAAGTATGAATATGATTAGGAACTTCTGCTGATAGCTTAGCTGCTAATCCATTGTATTTCCCACTCATGTTTGCAGCACCATCAAAGGAATTTGCCACACAGTGCACTTTAGGAATTTTAAGTTCACCCAACGCATCTTTTAAGGTACTGAATAAATCCTGTCCAGATGTTGGAAAAACACATTTCAATGCAAGGAGTCTTTCAACAACTCCATGATCTATAAGGTACCGAAATACAAACGCACATTGGTCATTGCAGGAAATATCTATCGTAGTGTCCATCATAACTGAAAACTTAACAGCCTTCCTCATTTCTTCAGCAATATGTCTTTTCATCTCATCTAAGATAATGTTGATGATTTTTATTACAGTATTCTTACCCAAGAATGTCAACAAAGTGCATCTTCCTACTGCTTTCTCATTTTCTCTTTCTTTTCTCTTGCTGTGCATGGATATTTACACTCTGTTCAATAACATTGTTGAGGTGTTTTTCAAGTGTTGGAACATATTTCTTTAGTAAAAGAATTATCTCAAGAAAATTTCTGTGATTTATATTTTCATTATCAAGTGTGTATGCTGATTCTTGAGAGCCTCTGTAAGGAAGCCCTTGTTTGCCTATTAACTTAATCACATCTACTACTATTTCAGTTATCCCTCTCCTTTCTTGTACTTGCTGTTTTCTTTTCTCGAGCTGGTTATTTAACAATAAATCGTGAGCAGTTTCCTGGTGTTTCACTGCCATAAATGACTGTGCGGATTCCATGTGGCTTTTGGATGTTTCGTGTTCCTCTACTCTTTGGTGAACATGCCTCCAGTCGTTGAAGCCAAACAGAAAACAGATTTGCTATCGCTGAACGTGATGCACAAAAAACAAAAACTGGGTCTTCTCATTAAAAGTCAACCACTGTCTTTTGAAAATTTGTTTGTCACTTTTTTCTACATTAAACAACGGTTTTCTATCATGGAAAGGCATATCCTTCTCACAGGGCTGAACAGGATGGCAAGCCAAATACGCAAGCAATTTATCCTGGCCAGGTTTTCTAAAATAGTCGGTTGACTCTGCATTTGGATTGATTGAGCCTTCCCTAACTTTATTTGTTACTGCACTTTCTAGTACAAGAGGTCGATCAACAGATGTTGATTCAGAGAAGTTTTCTTGGCAAGTGGATTATGTTTCAATGCCAAAATAATCCACTGAATCTGATACTGGAAGTGAAACTTCATGTGAGGTTAAACTCTCTGCCTGACCGGTATGACTTGTAGATTTTGGTTTGGGGTAAAATTGGGTAATTTTTTAGCACTCTTTTGCAGACTCTTGTAGTTGTTTGCTTTTTTCTCTTTCCTGTACTTATGGCCGTATTTATTTCTCGTTTTATCGTCCATTGTTCACATGAAGACATTCTGAAAGAAACCATTAAATAACTTGAAAATATTTGAATTTTAAATAACAGTAACAATGAAATTCAAATGTCGCAAGTTGCAACTGATACACAAATCGTAAAAAAGAAACACATGCACAGGGAGCGAAAAAGAAAATTACTCAAAATCAAAATAATATTTCTTTCAAATTAAACCACAATAATATATTAATACTTTACAATTGACACAAAATATTAGTGACTATTTAACTTTTTCATGAAACCATGTTGGTAGGTACATATAACATAAATAATAAACGCACTAAACGTTGGAAACCTTATCTTAGAAGTTACTGGAAAGAACGTGTCTTTTCGAGACGCATGCACCATGACTCATCGTTCACCATCATTTGGGTGACGCCATTCTTGGCGACTGTTCGCTCATCTGGCGCTTTTTCTTGCCGGTGGGTGCTGTGGGAAGCTTCTAGGGAAGGGCGCACCGGGATATGTCCCGGTATCCTGGTGAGCCAGGCCGTATCGCTGTGAAAAGAAAGGAGTTAAAAGTTCAGTTCTACATGAAGTAAGCTGCACCTTCCACATTTGTTTCAATCGTCCTCATGGGCTGCAGCGGTGGTTGATGTGGCGAGGAATTTTGCCTGTTGGGGCGATGTTACTTGTGTTGGTCCCTGTGGGCTTTGTTCCTGCTTTACAGCACGCAGCCAGATAACTGTGCAGTTACGCTGTACTATCTAACATTTTTCTTTCCTATAGCATACACTAACCTTAATCTCCTATGTTGCTATTTCTAAGGGCTGTTTAACACCAGATGTCAGAACTGTTTTCTTAAAATTCTCTACACCATGAGTTATTTATTTAATTATTATATTCAGTTTTATTCAGCAGTCAGCATTTGTAAAAAAACATTGTAACATTTTCTTTATTGTGCATAAGCTTCACTTTATTCTGCCTTTGCAGAAATGCAATGGCCTAGCAATGTTAACTTTAGCCTAACTTCTGAACAACAGCCACATCCTAACAATGGTCACTTTTTCCCAGTCACAGCAGTCACCGTTATTCGAAGGTTTCACTGTATATAGTAAAAATAATATATAATTGTCCTTGAAACCTTGTGCATTGGAAAATTGTTATTCATAAATAATGTGTTCAGTGTGTGCACTATTGTGTTTCAGCACCATCACTTGCAGACGACACACAAAATTGGTAACAACTCTCCAACACAGGTCCTCACTAATGGAGCTGCTATGAGACCTTGAACATTGGAAATTTGCAATATGCAATGTACAGCTTAAGCTTGAAAGCCCATGAAAATACTTCGCCAAAAACGTGCTCAATATAGTTAAACAAATGCAACCGATGATCCTACTTACATATGCAATGCAGCCCATTGTTCCGCTTCTTACATTTCTGGCACATAGAGTTTGCTCAATTATCATCTTGCCAGACGAAAGGATCGATGCTTCATTTTATCTTTATTCAGTATTAATGCTTGAAACACCAAAAAGTATGCAATCTCTTGTTAACCTCAAAAACTTACAAGTTATAATGAGCTGAATGAATTGACTTTTTCACAAATTAGTACCAACGAAATTTCACATACCTTCATAATGCATTAAAACCTGAGAAACCACAATTTAAAAACATATGTACAAAGGTAAAAGTCATGCCTTCGATTGAACTTTCACGAAATTAACCGCTTCTTCCTATCGCCACGACTTCGAAGAGTTTAAATTACGAACGTAAGACACATACATAAATAATTGAAAGACTTTTTGAAACATTTCATTCACAAGTTAAACTATCAAAAACATTACATCATATGAACCAAAGACTATGCACAAATTAATTGAATGAACATTAAACCTTGCAACAAAAGGCTTTGAAAACTCAACTTAAAAAACATATTTACAAAGTTAGAAATCATGCCTTCATTGAAACTGCAGAAAATTTACATAAACCACGCCCTCCATATCGCTACGACTTCGAAGACTTTAAAATTCGAACATAAGACTGTAAACTAAAAGCAAATGAAAAACCTTTTAAAAACATTTCATCCACAACTAAAATATCGAAAACATTACACCATATGAACCAAACACTATGTACAAACTAATTGAACAACATCAAAAACCTTTGCAACCAAAACCTTAAACTCACTAGCATTTACGCCCAAAATATCTACGCCTAACTACCAAGACATTTTCTCTATAAAGCATCGAAGTACAAACCACAAGAAACATTCAAAAAATCCATTTAAAGAACTTGACATCAACTCCTCCCAACCAGCAAGCCGACTTTGAATGTTTTCGTCAAACAGCCGTGGATGTCTTCAGAAAGTAGTTGTTGCACACTGGTCAGCTACCAAGGGTTTGTGTCGAGCGTATCAAGCAGGCCCATAATCCCGCTACTGATCTAATAGCTGGAGGTAAACAGAGGTGGCACCATCTATGGAACATGGAAGTAAGTATCTGAAGTTCGCAGTTTAAATCAAGTTAACTGTTTTCTAGAAATGTTTTCACTCTTTCCCTTAGTGTTATTTTATTCTTTTATCTATTTATTTATTTTTATTTTTTTCTCTTCCCTTTTTTGGCATTTTTAAAATTACTCTCAAGCTGTATCATTTCTTGCCAATAATTTTCAAGCTGTCTTGGATCATTAGTATTGCAAATACGTATACAGTTTTTTTTGGATTAATACTGCTTCTGCTGTTCTTAAGTGCCTTTCCGATGTACATCTCCTCAACATTTTTATCTGATCAAAATTTGGGTATACCTTGTTATCAACGCAATATTTTATTAATGCAGGTTTAGCTTTTATTTATTTATTTATTTATTTATTTTTTTTTTTTTTTTTTTTGCCAATTTCTTATATGTTGTTTCAGTCGTAATCTCAACCTATTCTTTGTACTGCCAATATAAGACATGGGTGGATTACACTCAATTGGAATTATCCATTTATTTATTAATCTCTGGGAATAACCATATTTTCTTGTAATATCTTCAATATACTGTATTTCTTCAAGTCTAAATGCTCTATTAAAAGTATGCATAAAGGCTCTTTTTAGCAAATTTTTAATACTGTTGCTTTTTTTAAACTTAGGATGGAGTGAGTCATACGGGATTATTACTGGAATGTAGGAAGGTTTTTTGAAAACCTTGAAATCAAAATTAGTTGAATTTTTCAGCAACAAAATATCCAAGAAAGGCATCCTGTTATTTTCTTCAAACTCGATAGTTAATTCTATAGATGGACAAATTGTAGTAAACTTGTTCGCCAAAGTTTGTAATTGTACTTCATTTAGTTTAGACAAAATGAAAATATCGTCAACATAATGACAATATATTAATGGAAGCTCCTCCATGTTTTCAATAACTTTATGCTCACTAAGGTCCATGATTACCTCTGCATAAAGTACATATGTTTTAAAATTGTGGTTTCTCAGGGTTTAATGCATTATGAAGGTATGTGAATTTCCGTTGGTACTAATTTGTGAAAAAGTCAGTTCATTCAGCTTATTATAACTTGTAAGTTTTTGATGTTAACAAGAGATTGCATAGTTTTTGGTGTTTCAAGTGTTAATACTGAATAAGGATAAGATGAAGCATCAATCCTTTAGTCCGGCAAGATGATAATTGAGCAAACTCTACTTGCCGGAAATGTAAGAAGCAGAACAATGGGCTACATTGCATATGTAAGTAGGATCATTGGTTGCATTTGTTTAATTGGAAATTTGTTATGCATGAATGATGTGTTGAGTGCTGATTGCCGTATTTTCTTAATAGCCTTATCAATGAGAGCCGTAGGATATGCTATTAAAAAATATGGCAATCAGCACTCATTACATTGCAGAGGGAAAAGGTTACCACTAAATTTGTTAGATCAATAAACTATATTCCCAGTGTGACTTCTGTGCTGAAGAATGCATGTTGTAAATACCCCATTGACTTTGGACTGAAAACAAATAACATCTTATATATGATTAAAAAAGATTGTGACCCGGTCGATGTGAATAACAAGCATGGTGTTTATGGCATACCAATGAAGGCTTTAAAGGAAACGGACGATGATATACCCTCCGTACTTTGGGGACCAAAATGTCAAAGCATTCCGAATCAGCTTCACTCTCACGCCTTTCCAATAAAGGAACCCGCTATCCGGTTTGTGAAGAAGCATTCATTCTAGTAAGCCCAAGTACTAAGAACTCTCTACATTAATTACTGAGACCTTATTTATCCATAGTTATGGAAATGTCTGTTGCAATGATGACTATCTAAATTTGATCCCACAGCCATGGATACCTCTGTTTACAAAGTCAGAACAGGAGGAGGTATCCTTCCCCACCTCTCTGAAAATAACATAGGCTTCAGAATCTTGCATAGACATCACAACTGATTGGTAAGACTGAACTGTGCTGCTCACTACATGTCATTAACTTATGTCTGTTTTTAGATAGAAACTTTTGGTCGCCTGTAATAACCTTAGTTGTTTTTACATCTGATGATGAACCGGTTGCCGGTTTGAAAGATCTTGTGTGGTTTTTTAAAGTATTTTAAATGTATTAAACCTTTTAACTAGAATTGATTTTATTATCATTCGAGTTTTTTATATTGTGCAGAGACAGCAGAGTTATGAACTTTCAGAAACGCATATGGTAACATTTGAAGTTTGAGTTTGGAACAAATCATGCGATAAAGACCCATAAAGTATTCCAATTTTAATGGAGATGTGCAAACGTTTTTTTAATTATGAGCCTGTTTTTGACCTTACATTTCTGGAAAGGAAGCAACTGTGGAAAGAGTCATTAAACAGCCAACCCTGAAGCTGAAGCGATGGTGAGAAGAATATCTTCTGAATTTTTCTACTGGATTGTAGTTATTATAAATAATGTTATTGCAACACTCCAATGTGGACTTTTCAAGTTTTTTAATACCTAGAAACTGTGGGAAAACAAATTCATTGTTTTTGTACCTTGGAACCTTTTGTTTTTTATTGCATTTACTGTCTCTCTTTTTCAGATGTGGTACGAGACTGAGAAACATGACATAAGGCTCGCACAATTACTTTGCTTGGATGCTGGTGAACAGTATCCTCGTCTTTCCAAATGCCATGAGATGGGAGGATCACAAGACTGGAGGCATGCAGACATTGTTAGTGGGAAATATAGTTTACTCTTAACTTCTATCTTTTTGTGTAAGAAAGTCATTTTAGTTAATGTGGTTGCAATACATGCACATCTATCTGTATGCTGAAAATTTTTAGAAGTGCTTTTTAAAAAAGAGTGGGTCAGCTGATGTGTGAATCAGTTAAAAAGAAAAAAAAACAGTAAATTTCTAGACAGCTGCTTCATTGTTTCTCATTAATTTTCCTAATGAATTGCATGTTTTTCTTACTCTCTCCTTACTGTGTCCATGAAATAGAGCAGGCTGTGTTTCCTTCTTATTTTCAAGCTGAACTGAAGTTTCAAAATTACCACTTACCTGCTGCTATCCTTCATGCTTGAAAGCTTTTAAGACAGACGAGACCAGATTTGAACTTTTATTTTGCTTAAATAAATAATAATAAAAAAAAAAGATAGGGAAAATGTTGATTGTTATAGCAAAAAGAGACGGAATGGAATGAAAAAATGCATTTTTAAGTGAAATAAAACCTCAAAAATTAGTATTGCCTAAGCCTTCTCTGCTGTAAAAATCAAATTTATGTAAAGTTGTTAAAAATGGCACCCACTCTAGCATGGGCAGAATAGGTGCTGATTTTTGAACTTCAGTTTCTCTTGACATCAGTGTTCCTACTCTGATGTCAAGAGAAACTGAAGTTCAAAAATCAGCACCTATTCTGCCCATGCTAGAGTGGGTGCCATTTTTAACAACTTTACATAAACTTGATTTTTACAGGTTGTTTGTGTGCTGGAGAAATGCGTTACTTATGTGGGGTTTGTGGCAAGACACGATCTGATTGTGTGAGGAATGAAGATGTATTGCAGTTGTGTGATGTGGGGCAGGGTGTTGTTAGCAAGGTGGAGACCAGTATGCTTCGGTGGTTTGGCCATGTTGAAAGAATGAGTGATGAAATGCTTACTAAGAAAATCTTTTCAGCCCAAGTGGCAGGAAGGGAAGGCCAAGGAAGACATGGGTGGATCAGATTCAGGAGTGTCTGCATGAGAAAACGATTATGAGTATGAAGTATAAAAGATCTTGTGTACGGCGTGTAATGGATATCAGTGAAGCACGAGTTGTATGTCAAGATCGCTGTAAATGGCGAAGTTTGATACGACAACAATAGGTAAAAATATCTGGAAGTTTGTATTTCTTTTTGGAGCTAACCTCTGAATCTCAGAGAACAGCTTAGTGATATGTTTCTCTTGAAAACAAAGGAAAAAGTTCTTGCTCCATTGATTTTCCCATTCCTTACACACTGAATGTAAGGAATGAGCAAACATGCATTTTGTTAAGGACATTCTTTAAACATATGAAGGTGCACTTTTGCATTACTACCATTTCAATAAACATGTTTTTCCCATACTCCTGAAATTTAAGGGCCTGCTTTTACACTAATCCCTCATTTTAGCAATATGTAAGGAAGCTTATATGTAAGGATATAAAGTACATACTATTCATGATTTTTTTTTTTCTGTAGCCCATTCCCTATCAGTATGATACCACAATTTTTCTGTGATAGTTGTACCTGAGGCACACTTTTTGCAAAACTTCACTACTTTTAATCATCTATCACATCAGAACATATCTTGCTGTTGAAACATTGACATCTCACAAAGTTTAGCCTTTTATTTTAGGATATTTAATCACAGCTCTCTAAGGAAGTAAAAAAAAATAAATGGGATAAAATAGTAATATATAAGTTCAAATTACACTCATTAGTGCTGAACTCAATTTATGTGGCTAAATAATCAGATGTCTACTTTAACTAATAAGGTGACAGTTTTTTACTGTTTCATATGTTGTATAAGGCAGGGGTGCAGAATATGTCCGAATGCGTGAACAAGGTTTGAGGGAAATTAAGGCAGCTCTGATGAAAATTTTGCCCTTGGGTAAAATAATGGTAGTAATAATAAAACGAAAAATTGAGTTATTAACAACGAATATAGCGTGAAAAATAGGAATAATTTACTTCACAGTAATCAGGTAATCATTTTGAACTGCGGCACGCAAATGATTCACCGAGCCTAAACGACTTTACTAATGCCAAGGCGGAGACAGCATGGCGCGAGTAACAAGTACGACGAAACCACTAGTCACGCTAATAAACGTTTCCGAAACTAATGGGCCACCCCGGTGGCACAGTAGTCTAAGCGATGGCTTCTGATCATTCATCCGAGATGGGTCCGGGTCCGAATCCTATTGAGGCAGGGATGTTGTGTTTGTCTCATGGCGCTGGTTCTCGCCCTTTCCTGGAACCAGTGGCCCTAAATTAGGGACGGGCGACTGCTTACAGCCCACTGAGTTGCTCTAAGTGATCGTTAAACCTACAATAGAAAAAAAAAATAATAATGGCAGCGAATATGTTATAGGTGCCGATTTGAAAAGTTATTGGGGGGGGGGGTCCGGATATTTTAAAGCGAATGACCCATGCATTTTGCAAAGGATATAAGTCAAATCTAAATTTCATTCGGTAAAATTATCTGGCACAATTAGATTCCTGGAATGCTAGAATGAAATAAATTATAGTTAATTACAGAATTTTTTAGCTGTTTATTTTTCAGCCTCTCTGCCCTGGGTTACTTCTTGATTCGCCTATTCTTCGTACGTCGAAAGTTAATGGGTTCCGCCATTTTAGGCAAGGAAAGAATTCTTGATTCACCTATTCCTGTCTCGCCGGAAACTTTCACCTGGAGCACAAAATTTTTTTCGTGCATAAAAAAGAAAAAAGGACAATTTTTTCCGTGAAAAAAAAAAAGCTAGTTATTCATTGGAATAAATATTCGTTTTTTATTTTTTTTATTTTTAAGTAATAGGCTATAAGGATGGTTCTTGATCATCGACATGTGCTCTAATAATCGCCTAAACTTGTATGAAAATCCGCTACAGTTTTGGGGGAAGTTTCAGACGACCAAAAAAAAAAAAAAAAAAATGTGTTCTGGGGAAATATTGGGCCCTGGACATTTTCTGCGCCCCTGGTATAAGGTGTAAAACAGTCACGGGAAAGCAATGTTCAGTTGTCGCGAAACATCAAGATACTAAAAAACAATGAAGTTTAGTTGCTACTTTACTTACTGTTTTGTCTTTTGTGGTATATCTTCGTTTATTGCACATATTTTCTTGTTGTACTTCTATGTGAATGATAGGTTAAAATTTCTGACTGATTATCGATATCAATCGGAAATAAAATGTTAAAAAAGGGTAAATAAAAGGCTAAAATTTCTGATTGATTATCATAACCAATCAGAAATTTTAACCTATGATTCATGTAGAAGTACATCAATAAAATATGTGCAATAAACGAAGATATTCCTTCAAAAGACAAAACAGTAAGTAAAGTATCAACTAAACTTCATTTGCTAAACCTCATTGTTTTTTAGTATCTTGATGTTTCGCAACAATTGAACATTGCTTTCCCGTGACTGCTTTACACCTTATACTATGTGTGAAACGGTAAAAAACTGTCAACTTATTAATTGAAGTAGACATCTGAGATAAAAAAGACTGTGACAGTTGAAGAGAGAGAAATGATAACTTTTGCACTATGTCCCTCTGTGCATATTTTCTTTCCACTGAATGCTGCATCAAAGTAATTATCAACAAGTTAAAAGTAAATTATACAGAGAATCCCAGTAAGGGCCAAAGTGTCATGTGTGTTGATTGAGTCCATGTGAAAATGAGTAAAGCCTTTAACTTTTTATGTGTAGGGGATACAAGCTAACTTGTATGCATTCTGTATCAACAGTAGTTCAGTTAACAGCTCATAGCCCTGGTGATATGACTCTCTAACTGAAGGGTCACATCTCTAAGCAACTGGTGTTGTTTTTTGTTGTATAGTAGTAGGGTATTAAAACATTTGAAAGGATATTTCGTTTTTATCAGGGCCCAAACTAGTGGAAGGTGGCATCTGCATACTACATAAAGGAAGTGACAATGCTTCATAGAATTTCTTGAATTAATAAGGAAGAGTGGTTTTAAGCTAAACAAATATTTAATGCTGATAAAAAAGCATTAGTGGAATAGGAAAGCACCCACTTGGATATACTTGTCTTACAGGTATTCTAAGTTGTTCTCAGAAATTCAAAGGTTAGCTTCTCAAAGAAAGCTCACCTGCCAAATTAAAGTTAAAAACAGGCGGTTCTAGATTTTACGTACTGTTGACATATCAATCACCGACATTTGCAGCAGTCTTGGCACACGGCTTGAGCTTCACCGACATCCATGACGTCTCTCTCTCTCTCTCACACACACACACACACACATACACACACACACATACGTACATACATACATACATACATACCCTACTTTACTGTGTCATAACATACCATACCATGCCATTAAGGTGTTCTCTGAGATACAGAGATTAGCTCCTCAAAGAAAGACAGTCTGCCAATTAAATGTTTAACTGATGGAACTAGAATTTACTTACTGTTGGTGTATCAAATTTCTCCATTTACAATGATCTCGGCACACAGCTCGAGCTTTATTGGCATCCATCACATGTTGCACACAAGATCTTTTGTACTTCATACTCATAATCTTTTTCTCAAATAGACATTCCTGAATTTGGGCCTTCCTCTACCTTTCTTTCCTGCCACTTGGGCTGAAAAAAATTCTCTTAGTCAGCACCTCATCACTCATTCTTTCAACGTGGCCAAACCACCTAAGAACAGTTGTCTCCACCGTACTAACAACATTTTGCCTTATATTACACATCTGCACCACATCTTCATTCCTTACATGATCAGAGCTTGTCTTGCCACAAACCCCCTGTAAGTAATGCATCTCCCCAGCTCACAAATAGCTCCTATGTATTTTCTGCAGTATCCAGGTTTCACTGCCGTACATCAGAGTAGAAACAATTACACTTTCATATACAGCCATTCGGGACTTTCTTGAGAATCCATCATTACTGTTAAATCCTCCTAAAGCAGCTGTGACTTTCAAAGAAGAATTCACTCGCCTACTAATTTCACCATAATCTGTTCTCTCTGTCAAACATACTTCCTAAATATACAAACTCGTTCACCTGGTCAATGTGAGACATGTTCTTAATACTGGGTATTAAGAACATATCTCACACAAGTTCTTCGATACCCAGTATCTTTTTCTCTTGCAGATATTCTGAATCTGGTCCTCCCATGGTTTCCTTGGCATCCCTCTACTTCTCTTTCCTGTCACTAGTTTTGAATAAATTCTCTTAGTTAGTTCCTCATCACACATGGCCAAACCACCTCAGAATATTTGTCTTTGTCATACTAGAAACATTTTGCTTCACATTGCGCATCTGCAACACATCTTCGTCCCTCATGCCATCTGCACCTCTCATCACGAATGTCAACAACTGAATGTTTCAGGTGCTGCTTCATAAACAATATAATCATTCTCTGGGGCATAATCAATGCCCCTGAGAATGATTAACCTGTGTATGTATGTAGATATACATGGGAGCAAAATGGATTTGAGCTTGAATTCACAAATGTGTGGGTTTATTAAAAGATGCAAATTATTTTGTAATTTTAAAAGAGATTTAGAAGTTCTCAGATCAAAACAGGTGGTTGTTTATAAATGTCTTCCTATGACAATATTATCATTATTATATAGCTCTTGTTGCCACTCAAAATTTTGATGTTGCATGATTTATTCTGAAACATGTGTAAGTAAAATAAAGGTTTGCCATTATGGGTGTGGTTCATAAATGTGTTGTTGATAAAAGAATGTATTTATTTATTGGAGTCAATTCATATTCTTACATTTCACTATCTGAAGTTGTGTCTCAAAAAAAAAAAATAATAATAATTGGATGGAATTGGTGTCTGCAAAGTCTGAATGTCTGTGGCCATTTCATCCCCCCCCCTTTTATTTTTGCTACTGCCTGAGCATGGCTTTTATATTCTAAGTAATGAATTTAACAGAAAGCATGCTAAACATTGATGTTTCGTGCACAAGATGCTCAGTAAACACATTAATGAACTGTTTTCTTCCTAGACATTCTGCTTCTTCCAAAACATATTTCACTTGTTCTGAGAACTAACAACTTTCGAGGAGTGTTTGTGGGGCAGTTCAAAAATTATTGTAAAACTAAACAAGATGTGATTTAGCTTTTAAATGAAGAGTTTTAGTCTAACATAATTCATTGCTTGTGGTGTTAATGTACGTAGAAGGTCTTTAGAGGTGTGGAAATTCCTTTTTTCAGCAACTGTCTTCCATACAGAGAATTTTACAGAAAGTGAAAATTGTGCAGGCCTAGAGTAGGAGTTAAACTTGTGTTACCCAATTTCCTTTCTAATTTGCTAGCTATTGAAAACTTCAGTGGCTTGGAAAAGCATTGTTCTCAATAGGTAATGGCAGATATCTTTAGGCAGAAGTAGGAAAATGTGGATTTATTTCTGCCCAAGACTACAATTTTCAATTTTAGGATTTCTAGTAAAATGTTAATTCATTAATACATACTTTGATGGGTTATTGTGAAAAATAAAATATTTTGCAGCAGGCAGACTCCACACTGAGCACAGTTAGTAGGAATTGTTTTGTAAATATAGAGTGTGTGTTAAGGGTTGGTAAAAATTTTTTATTACCGACGAAAAAAAGAAAAAATGGAACAAAGTGTAATCCGCAATAATGACACCACAGGACACCACCAAAGATATAACAAACTAAAATACGTAACACCGCCAACAAATCAACACCGAGAGGGGAGGAGGAGCCGACTGAAGAAAACTCAAAAGTGACAGCCATTTGCAATCTTTCCCAACTCTGAAGATGGATATATGCCCGAAACACGTGTAAGTTCCACCCTAGTAGAAGTGTCCTTTGCGACACAGCACGAAGAGCGCGGAGGACGGCCGGAAGTTTCTAGAAGTTTGAGAGTCAGCAGTTCCAAGGTTTTAACTTTTTATCTGTTGCATTAAGGTTTCTGACCAAAGTTTTTCTTCTCAAGACTTGCATACTCACCTTTGTGGTCTTCTACGAAAAACCTAGAAGAATGCATGAGGTTTCTCAATGTTTTTACCTAAAAAGGGTTTTTAAAGTCAGTATAAGGTCATGGTTTTTTCAAACTTTTTCGTTTGGTCATTAGGTTTTAACCAAGACTTCGTTTTTAAGCCATACTCACATTAGAAGAATCAAGACTTCATTTTTTAAACCATACTTACCAATGGGATACCTGCAATCGTGATACATCACCAAAATTTCTGGCATGAATGATAATGACATTTTACTTCAACTTCAAAAATTGAAAGCAATAAAAGGAGGAAGACCACCAAAAACATTGTGAGTAAAGCCTTTTTATTCCATTTTACAATAATATCATGTTTTAAATACAAGGAATTTTTAACTTCCGACGTCCAGAATATAACGTGTTAAAAGCGAATGCTAATATTTTTCACTAGTTGAAGATTATCAATATATGTTAATTGTAGTGAAAAAAATTACAGGTGTTGTTTTTGTTAGTCACCATTCTGCTACTACTTATAGTTTACTAAATTAAAACATCAGAGCTGCACTAATAAGAAATTCCATAGCTGTATGTAGCACTTCAATTAAGAATAAAGCCTTGTACATATCAATAGTGAACCAATATATACTATTAAACTAAGTTTTTAATATTAAAGTATAAAGTAAATGTCCCAGTAATTCTTTTGGTATCAAATAAGGTAAATGTAATACAAAATAATCATTTGGTAATGTTTCTTGTCATTAATAATTTCATAAAACTATACTTTAAGAATACTGCAGTCACTTAAAATATAGATTCTAGTAGAAAAAAACATCACTAGTGTGTAGATAATTAGGCTGATTTTGTTATGTGGTGTTTGTTCTATGTAGTTGCTTACCAATTACAATGGAATCATGTGTCATTTTTTAAAGTACTATGGGAAGAAAGTTTTGAATATAAATGACAGCAATAACAATATTTAAAAAACTTGAGAAGAACATAGCATGTAAAAAAAGGTACATATTTAATATTCTTTTTATTTTCTAGTTGAGTTGAGTATCATCCTTTAAATCATAAATTAAACAGTACGTATTAAGACTTTAATAAATAAAGCTGAAACTCATTCCTCAAACAAAACAGTTCAGAGAAGAATATCAATTAATAAAGACAACAGCAAAAAAAAAAAAAAAAAAAGGGTGTGTGTGTGTATGTGTCATTAAAAAATTATAAGTTGGTTTATGAAAATAAAAAAAGAAAGGTATTACCCATAAAAAAATTTAAATAAAAACCAGTGGCTTTTTTTGATATATTAAAACTCTGACAGCAGAACTGAGCAAATGTAGGAAGAAAATTCACTTGTTGTTTTGGCCAATCAGTGACATCTCAGGAAGAATTGTTAATAAACAATAAACACAGACTTAGAACATTATAGATAAAGCAGGCATGTATGAGATTCCAATTCCAAAGTACCCAAAATGTATTACATTGGTTGCACAAAAATTAAAACATAGTTTAACTCAACATATAAAAAACTGGCTAAAAAAATTAATGACATTAATCCAGTATTGCATTGAAAATAAAGAATGCCCAAAGTTTGATGAAGTTAAATTACTGTACTCACATAGGAATGAAAAAGAATTAAGAATTTCAGAATCTGTATTCATAAAAAAATATATGAAACAAATGTATACAATAATTGTGATCCTACTGTATTGGCACAACCTTGGAAAGTTCTAATTAAACAGGAACAGCAAAAGTATCAAAAAAGTTTTTAAAATGTGGTGTTCTAATCTTTTGTTGTTTATTTTGATCAAAAGAGTGTTTTTGAAAAGAAATTGACTGAGGATTGCAGGTGAGATCAGCTCCAACTATTCCATTCTGTATTGGTACTAGTTGTGCAACTTACACACGAGTTAAACACTGTCTCTGATGGTATTCCAGGCAAGAACAAAAGGCCTAAGCAATGGATAAGGTTTACCAATGAAAGTCCTGGCTGTAGATAGAAGTGATTTTACCATTCATATTTTAAAATAATAGAATTTTAGTCTTTGTAAAGGGTAGTTAATTTCAATGTTTTCTGTACTTTTAAGTAAAAGAATTTTGTACTGCAACATTTATAGTTATTACAGTAGATACTAATTTATTTAATGTTTTTGACATTTAAATATCGAAACAGTGAGTACCTTAAATGTGACTATGTTGTTGTGTAAGTTTGGTTAGTGTAAATAAGTTAGCAAATTATGTAAGCATGTAAAAGTTGTTTTTTTTTTAGTGTAAAATTGAATTTTAAGGTTTGTAATTGTTTTTAATTAGAAAAAGTTAGCTAAAATGTGCAGTTCTTACAGCCTGGAGGATAGTTGGGAGCAATATATGCGTGTTATATGTCTATCACATGCTGTTGGTTTTGAGGTGAGTTAATGATACTCAACTCAATAGACTAGAAAATGTTATTTTTGTAGGGCATTTAGATATATTTTTTGGACTTGGAAAAATGCCAAATTATGCATGTTATTCAATATTCATGTACAAATTTTCTAGATTAAAGGATAGATTGTACCACGGTTATTTTGAATATTTTTCTAAAAAAATTAATGGCCATTTTATTCATCAGTTGGAGGTTTTAAACTAAGTGTTATTATTTTCTTCTATACCATTTGTCTTTGATAGTTCTTTGAACCAAGGTATGTTGCTCACTATCAGTGGTGATGCTTCCTGATAGCTTTTTTCATAAGACTGTAAATGCAAATCATGTCATCCAGACATTCAGCACCATGGAGTTGTTGGCATCAATTCCCACCTTTATGTTGGTCTTTTTCTTTGTTCTAGCAGTAGGAACATCAGCAGCACCCAGTTGCTGGTTCTTTGAGTATTTTGGTTATTTTGTATGTCCATATCTTATGTGCTTTATTTCACTTCATTGTATACTCTTAAAATAGGTTGTTGTTGAGCTGATCATAGAGCCCACTTGGGCTTTTGTTTTAACAGTTGTAAATATTTTTTAGGATGATACATTATGCTTCTAAACCAAGAAGAATTGCAAGCAACATTGGATGAAAATAGGAAAAAGCTCTCTCAGCCACTTGCATTGTTAGCAAAAGAATGACTGTGAGATACAGTTAAACTGGTGCTTGTACAAAATATATGGAGTCAGAACAAAAACATAAAGTATCCAACAGCAATTTTTTTCTCTCTCCTAAACTAGACAGAGCATAGTGCTGAGACTTAGTGGTGTATAACCTTGCACTTTAGTGCGCATGCATGAAATTTTGCCATGCTGTTGGCTATCTCATATGGTCCCTAACAGTGAAGGTTTCGCATTGTAAACTCCAAGCTCACCGCATTCTTGTCTTGTGCCAAAATAACTGAGTGAGTTGAGCAGAGATTATGCATCAAAATTTGCCACACATCAGCTGAAACAGTTCAGATGGTTAGAAAAATCTTTGGTGATAAAACTATGGGTACAACGCAACTCAAGGAGTGGTATCAGTGCTTCAAAGATGGAGAAACGTCTGTTGAGAGTGATGAGCATTCAGGAAGGCCCTCCATGAGCAGGAATCTTGAAATCAAAGAAAGTTCATGCTGCAGTCATGGAAAATCTCTGAATTAGGATTAGAGAGATTAGACGTGATCTCTGTCACCTACGAGATGCAGTGCAGTGGAAGAAACTTGTGCTGCAGCAGCAAGGTGACTGGCAGCTGTGCTATGACCATGCTCCAGCCCATTCATCTCAACCTCATTCAGGCCTTTTTGGCCTAACACCAGATCCCACAAGTGAGGCAGGCCCCATGCTCTCCAGACATGGCTCCTTGCGACTTCTTGCTGTTCCCAAAGTTGAAAATGCCTGTGAAGGGGAGAAGATTTGAAGACACAGAGGAGATCAAGAAAAATGCAATGCAGCACTAATTGGTGATCCTTTAAAGTTACTGTAAAAAATGTTATGATTGTAGACAGACCACTGGAACAAGTGTGTTGTATCAGAAGGTGGCTACTTTGGAGCGAACTATGAAATAGATTACTTAATTTTTTTTTTCTTTCCCATAGGTTGGAATCAGTGAACAGAACCTGTATTATATACAAAGGTTTTGTTAAGGCATGAAAAAAATAATGGTTCATGCATATGGGAAAACAATTAGTGAAGGCCATAATAAATCAAACTTTCATTGTAATTTATTATGTAGGAAATAAAAGTCATTAACATGGCTCCTGTTGGTAAATACAGAGGGTGAGTTAAAAGTTTTGCAATATTTGCATAAACGCATGTGCTTCGGCGGGTATATCACATGTTTAAACTAGTTCAAGTCGCACACTGTAGTCAGTCAAAAGGGATATAAAGTGGTAGTCATTGCTGTGAACAGCATTGCATGCCATCGTTCTGTCTGTGGTTGGGACGCCTAGAAGATGGAACAACTGCAATCGGCTAATTAGGGAACTTTTGCTTTATGAGTTTTAACTCTGCCATAACGCTGCTCAAACAACACGAAACATTTGTCATGCGAAAGGCAAAGGTTCTGTGAACCGCAGCACCGCAACCAGATGGTTCAAGAAATTTTGCTCCTAGGTGACAGAAACCTCAACGATCAGTCAAGGTCAGGTAGGCCGCGAACCGTGGATTCGGAGGCTGTAAAGGCAAATCCTACAACCTGCACTCAGAGATTATCAGGCGATCTGGGCATATCACAGACTGTGGTTCGTCACCTTCAGGACCTCGGCAAGGTCTGCAGAAGCTGCCGCATTGTCCCTCATGAACTGACACCAGCTGAAGCAAACCACCGAGTGGAAGTGTGCACGAAACTCCAAGAAAGCCCACACAATGTACGTTTCATCAAGAGAATTGTTAGGTGTGATGAAAAGTGAGTCGATTTCTGTAATCCTAACACACAACCATACATGAGATTCTTCCGCGAATTCGCGGAATTCCGCTTTTTTCGGCATCATTTAGGTCATCCGCGAGGTCATTGAAAAATGAAGAGAAATTTTTCAGAAGAATTTTTAGGGGGGGGGTCGTCGTTCTATAGAAAAATCCTTGAAAAAGCGGAATTCCGTGATTCCGCTTTTTTGTGGAGTAAAAGAAGTAAGCGCTTTCTAGCTGAAAGCGTTGTTTTATGTAGCAGGCGCTGGGGGGCAAGAAGAAATGTTGGAGGGTGGAGTCAGGAGCTCAATTCGTTTACTGCTGTCAACAATGGATGGATGGCCGCTCCGGTGGCGCAGTGGCCTAAGGCGTTGGCCTCTGATCATTCGTCCGAAAGGGGTCCG
Organism: Macrothele yani; assembly: GCA_039090855.1. Taxonomy (NCBI): domain Eukaryota; kingdom Metazoa; phylum Arthropoda; class Arachnida; order Araneae; family Macrothelidae; genus Macrothele; species Macrothele yani. Next base: position 101,637,603 of record CM076996.1, on the reverse strand, counting down.
GGTTCGAATCCCGGTGAGGCATGGATGTTGTGTTTGTCTTACGGCACTGGATCTCTCCCTTCCCTGGAACCAGTGACCCTAAATTAGGGACGGGCGACTGCTTATAGCCCATTGAGTTGCTCACGGTGGTCATTAAACCTCAAAAAAAAAAAAAAAAAACAATGGATGGGATGTCAGTCACTTGAGCATTGCAGCGCGAAGGGTGGAAGCTCCACCTACTTCGTGCTTTAGGGAAACTGCCGCAGCCCGCGAGGAGACAGCCATCCCGTGTCTTGCGGGAAATCGCCACTCTGCATTCTATCCGTGACGTCATCGCCAGGAACTCTCTCTCTCTTGTAATTTGCGATGTATCCGAATGCGTTCTCGCTTTTCTGAGATCGTTCGAGAATCGAAGCTCTCGTGAAACCTCTTTCTACGAAGAACGCACAGAGATTACGGAATTGGCAATTACAGAATCTCCGTATTTATTACGGATTTCCCCCGGGATTACGGGTGACTAACAAAAATAATATGGTTATTCAGATTTTCGCTGTTATAAAGAAAGTTTTAATGGTTTTGTAAATAATCGATGTAAAAGCCTCTGAACAAAGTTCGTAACACAGCCCTTTGTATCTTTTTTTTTTTTTTTTTCTGAGGTGGCGGAATTTGTTTTGCTTGTTCGAAAGTGTGAAAAAAAAAAAAGCACGGCGCTAGGATTGCATAAGCCCGGCGTGCTTCTTTCGCTATGACCCGTTATTACGTGCTTCTTTCGCTGTGGCCCGAGATTACGTCAGCCTGAAGCATCTGAATAAAGTTTGTGACGCAGCTTTCTTTTCTTAACCCCCCCCCTCCCAAAGAGAAGGAATTTATTTTGCTTGTTTGAAAGCCAAGTGGAAAGGAAGCACGGCGCCGCGCCGGGATTACGTAGTAAGCCTAGCGTGTTTTTTTTTTTGCCGTGATCCGGAATTACGTTGCCTCGGACGTGCTTATTTCGCTGTGGCCCGGACTTGCGTCAGCCCGATGCCTCTGAACCAAGTTCGTGACGCACCTCTTTGTTTTTTTTGTTTGTTTTTTTTTTCTTTTTTTCTAAGAAGGAGGAATGTGTTTTGCTTGCTTCAAAACTTAGTGAAAAGAAAGCACGGCGCCCGGCCAGTATTACATTGGCCCGAAGCTTCTAAACAAAGTTCGTGACGCAGCTTTCCGGTTGTTTTTTTTTTTTTTTTTTTTTTCTTTCTGAGGAGGAGGAATTGTTTTGCTTGTTTGAAAGCTAAATGGAAAGGAAGCACGGCGCCACGCCAGAATTACGTACGCCTGGCGTGCTTCTTTTGCCGTGATCCGGAATTACGTTGGCTCGGACGTGCTTCTTTCGCTGTGGCCCGGAATTGCATCGGCCCTATGCCTCTGAACCAAGTTCGTGACGCACCTCCGGGTTTTTTTTTCTTTTTTTCTGAGGAGGAGGAATGTGTTTTGCTTGTTTGAAAACTTAGTGGAAAGAAAGCACGGCGCCCGGCTAGGATAACGTCGGCCCGAAGCCTCTGAACAAAGTTTGTGACGCAACCCTGTTTCTTTCCTTTCTTTCGTTTTTTCCTAAGGAAAAATGTGTTTTGCATGTTTGAAAGCTAAGTGAGAAAAAAAGCACGGCTTCGGGCCAGTATTACGTAGGCCCGAACCCTCTAAACAAAGTTCATGGCGCAGCTTTCAGTTTTTTTTTCTTTCTTTCTTTCTGAGGAGGAATTTGTTTTGCTTGTTTGAAAGCTAAATGGAAAGAATGTGTCATGAGCAGCCCAAAAACATGGTTAAAAACAAGAATTCGGCAGAGAAAATGTCCCCACTTGCTTGACATTGATGGAGATTCATGTCACCATATTCACAATGCAAGTAAAAAATTTTGCAAGCCATTTGAAGCTTACATTGAGAAATACATTATTGACTTCTTCAATGACTTTAAATGGTCGGCAGATCAACATGAAGCCCTTGCAGAAATTTGTGAAATTATAGGGCTAAAATTCACTGAAATTAAAAACATGGTGCAATGCAGGTGGTTGTCATTCTATCATGTGGCATTAAACAGTTTACATATCCATGATGCCCTTTTGCTCCTGTATTATGGATTTGTGCAGCCTAATGAAAGACCAATATACATGGATGTGATAAATAAAATATGTAAAGATTAGAAAGAAAAAGTTAAAATTCCAGGAGCTTTAGAAGAAATTACGGGGGGAAAAAATCTAACAGAAGATGGAAGAAAATGGAATTCTAGAATTGTTGCAAAATTATTTGAAAGCTCAAAAAAAACCTTGCTTATATTAAATTTTTAGTATTATAAGTATTTAACGGGAATTATCGAGGATAAATTTATTAAGGTACATTACCTCTCAAATTTTCGATCTAAACACAAGATCTAGTGTTTAGATCGAAAATTTGAGAGGTAATGTACCTTAGTAAATTTATCCTCGATAATTCCCGTTAAATATTTATAATACTGAAAGTAATAAGAGGAAGCCATGAAGTCATTAATTACTAGAATTAAATTTTTATGTTGCAGCTCTACCTCTTTTGAAAAAATATGTATGCTTATTTCAAACAAAGGAGCCATTAATTCATAAAGTTTTTGATGAGCAGAAGCAACTATTCTTGGATTTCTTAGCTTGTTTCTTAAAACAAGAGATACTGAAAGGCAAACCTATGAAAGATTTGATAAGGCAAACCTGTGAAAGATTCTTGGATCAGGAACATTATTTTGAAAAGCAAATCAAATGACATTGTGGGGAATTATTTTTAAGCCAGACTGCTAAAGCTTATATTCAGCGTGCAAAATGCAAAAGACACTACCATTATGTAGTGATCTTTTAATGTACATATCAGTTATTGATCCTTCTACAAGGGGACATAATCTAACTTTAAAAAGACTGAAAAACTTCCACAGTTCCTTTGAAATATATTGAATTCAGAGGAAATGGAAAGCTATGCTCTAGAAATTCACCAGTATCAGTTTGAATCACGACTTCCATCTCCTGTTGATGAAGTTGGAAACTTTGTAAAAATTGATGCGTGGTGGGCAAAGGTGTTTGACCTCTACAAGTACACTATGTTATCTAAAATAGTAAAAGCCTTGATATCATGCTTTCATGGTCCACAGGTTGAAAGTTCTTTCAGCATGATGGCTGAAATCATAGATATAAAATCAGGAAAAATGAACATTGAAACCTATTCAGCTATACATACTGTGTAGTATAAACTTAAAGCACAGGGTGAGTCTGCAATTAATTTCTTCAGTAAAGAAATTTTTTTGCAAGAAGCAGTTGATGCCAACCTCTGCCAAAATCTTAGGACATCAAAAACAAGTTATACCAAAGAAATGGAGAGGAAAAGAAAAGGAATTATCAGCAAAAAGAAAAAGTTAGCAATGGATGCTGTTCAGCTGCAGAGTCAACATAAAATAAATATGGCCGTGCAGCTTGCTGAGAAGAAATCCAGGCTTGCTCAGAAGAGGAAATTCGAATTGTTGTGCAAGTAAGTACAACAAAAAAGGGCAAAATTTATCTTTGAAGCAACCTGTTTAAAAACCATAACTTCTAGTCATGTTTTTTTTTTAATTTGTACATATTCAAATACATATTCCAATTATCATTTAGTAAGAATCTGTGAATTTAACTTATTTCCACATACATTTCATTTTTGAAAAATTTGGTACATTAGAGTGCTACTAAGCCAACAAGACTGACTTATCTCTTGTACTATGATGTTTGACCAAAACTAATCTGTGGATATGTTTCTAATTCTTGCAAGTTTCTAATTGCTTGACTAAATGCACAAACTTTCCTAGACAAATACTTTTCACCTCATAATTTAGCTAGTAAAGATTTACATGTATGTTTTAAATCTGATTTTTTAAAATATTTCATTTTATTTTGTTCTTGATTCCCTACTTTTCTAATTGTGAATATAATAATGTGCTTCACTTTAATATTTACTTACATAATTTACAGAAAATAATTCCATATGGCTTGTGCAATCTTAAATATTGTATATGCTGTATTTGAATTTGCTCACACCGCACTTTTGCGCGTCCAAATTTTCCACCCAGTTAAAAAGTTCAGCTATTTTTGTCATCAGCCGGTCTCATGTATGCACACAACGGCGATGGTTGAGCTCGGGCCAGCTTCCAGAACCTGTTGCAAAATGCGGGCACTTCGAGCACAAGGTGATGCTCTGCATCGTGTAGAATTTCGAGGGGACAATCCCTTACGAATTTGTTCCAGACGGTCAGGCCATCAATGCCAACCTCGACTCTGAACAGCTGGAGCAGATGTATGCCGTTTTGGAGGAGAAGTACCCGACACTGGTGAACAGAAAGCGTGCTCTCCTACAGCAGAACAACACTCAGCCTCATACCGTGCGAACAACCCGGGCAATACTCCAGGAACTTGAGGGCATCGAACTGATGCCACACCCAGCATATAGTCCGGACCAACAACCAGGAGGAGGTGGCAGCTGGGGTGAAGGAGTTCTTCGCCCCAAAGTACAAGAACTGGTACCGCCGCGGAATCAAAGAACTGGCATACAGATGTCTAAAAGTGATGCAACACGATAGCCTATACTTTGAATGCTAGTCAGCTTTTGTTGTAAAGATATGTATGAAGACATAAAGTGATCCAAATATTGCAAAACTTTATAAAAAAAAAAACAATTATAGAACTAGTGTAATTGATATTCATTATGCATGATAACATATTTGGAATATATCTAAAAACATGTTTTCACTGTTTTCTCATCAAGATTTATTTTTTAATGATTTTGTTTGTTTCCAGAAAAATACACCAATTTATAACACGGCTGCTGGACTCTGCCTTGGAAGTGAATCTGTGTCTGAAGGAGAGTATGTTACCTTAACTATATGTAGCCAGCCAACCGCTCAGAAATGGGATTTGCTGATGAAATCTATGATGTGAACAAACATGTAATTCAAAAACTGTGATATTAATTCAAGAGTAAATTTCTACAAAAGCGTTTGTTCACACAATAAAGCTGATTTTTTTAATTTATTTATTAATTTTTTTTCCTCCTCCAGCCAGAAGTTTTGTGGGAAAATAAGCTACATGTTTTTTGTTTTTTTTTGAGATTTATGGCATTAACCATTTTTCTTCTATGAGAGGCATGCTGAAAGTTTTTAGCTGTTTAAAGAAATATATATTTATTTGCAAATAATTATTTACAACTTTTCAAAATAATCTCCATGAACATCTATACACTTTTTGCATTCGATAAAACCATTTTGCAAATGCCTCTTCCCAGCTTTGTTTTGGCAGACTGTCAATTGCCTCAAAATAAGGAGCTATGGCCTCTTCATAAGATGGAAATCGATGTCCATGCAGAGTTTCCTTGGCTTTTGGAAACAAGAAGTAGTCACAAGGTGTCAAGTCGATAGGCTAGATGAAGCATAACTGGCACTACTTCTGTTGCCAAAAATCAACTATCTTGACTGCAGTGTGAGCCGATGCATTGTCCTGGTGCAAAAGAAAGTGCTTATTTTTTTTATCTTGGGTGTTTTTCTTCTTTTCTGTGATGATCTTTGACAGACATTGAGTGGTATACTAATTAGCAGTAACAGTTCTTTGATTTTCAAGAGCAATAGTTGTCACATGCCTTGTTTTACAGAAGGACACTACCATTTTCTTACCTGAACTGTGGATTCGTCGGACTTTGGTTGGTGGTGCGTCACCTTTGAAGCACCAGACCCTTGATTGTTCCTTTGTTTCAGTGATAAATCCATGATTCATCACCAGTTATGATGCTGTAGATGTCTTTTCTATGTCCTACTCTGAATTTAGACAGCATGAATTGGCTTCATTTAACTTGGCTTGTTTTCTGCTGGCCCATGAGTAAATGAGGCACCCAACAGGCACATCACTTCCTGATGTGCAAATGATAATGAATGATCATTTGTGCATCAGTTTATCCAATGTCCAGCACCATCTCTCTTGCCGCCCCCCGGTGGCGCAGTGGTCTAAGGCGCTGGCCTCTGATCATTCGTCCGTAAGGGGTCCGGGTTCGAATCCCGGTCAGGCATGGATGTTGTGTTTGTCTTACGGCACTGGCTCTCTCCCTTCCCTAGAACCAGTGACCCTAAATTAGGGACGGGCGACTGCTTATAGCCCATTGAGTTGCTCACGGTGGTCGTTAAACCTCCCCCCCCCCCCCAAAAAAAAAAAGCACCATCTCTATTTCATGATATGTTACATGAGGATCTTCTTTGATAAGTTTTCTTACAGCATCAATGTTTTCAGTCATCACAACAGTATGGGGCTGATCACAGCAAAGATCATCTTCCAAAAACTTTTTCACCTCTTAAATTCATGAAACCAGCTTCTGATTGTGGCAAGAGAAAGAGCAGACTCTGGAAAGATATTTAATAGTGATTCAAAACACTGCTGTGCACCTAAATCTTTTTTTTATCACAGAAAATCATTGCACAAAAATCATGTCTTGACAGCTCCATTTTAGCATGCCGAATGAGGTCAACTGTGTTCCATTCTCTTACCACATGAGCAAAATCTGGTTTGAGCAGGTGGCCATGGCGCCCACTACTGGCCAATACGAACACGTGCTTCCTAACTACAGCTGCTTCATTGTTGGCAGACAACGCTCTCAGCAGCAGCTAAAAACTTTCGGCACAGCCTCCGTATTGAGCATCACATCTGTTCTCTGATACTGTTTGTTTTTATATTATTTAGATAATTTTTACTTCGCGGTTAGTGTTTAACCCTTGAGGTTACTATATATGCATGCGGTTTTGTTTGTAATGTGTATGTAGGTATGAATTTATTCCCTGCTTGTGTTAACTTCAATAAGCTACCAAGCTTAGTAGTTGTGATCACTGGTGTTGAAGCTTAAAGTTTCATGCTCGATTTAAACTCTCATGAGTGGTTACTGACTTAGTGAATAGCCTTCACACAAGATTATCCACTTTGACTTGATTCACTTCAGAGGCAGTATATTTGGTTTTAAAAATTGAAGTTTGTAACTTCAAGGGTTGAATGTTAATTGCATTTGCAGTATTAAATAATAGTGATTTTATAAAACGAAAATATAGGATTGATAAAATTCGAGAAAATCCTACTTAGTAGGGCTTGTTAGTGATATTTGAAGATATATAAAATTATTTAATTCCATCATTAACTTTTTATGAGTTTTTATTCTTATAAGTTTGTTAACTATGTTGTGATTTACTCTCATATTTATTGAACTATTGTATACTGTTGTATCAAGCACGATATTTTTTTAAAAATGTGCACTTTTTTCTTTTGGTTGCTGTTAGTATAAATTTCTGACTTATCAGTAAAACAACTGGTAACATTTTATGTAAAAAAAAATGGGAATGCCTGGAAATTTTTGTAATTATATTTTCAGTATTAAATACTAGAGATTTTATGAAATGAAAATGTTGAATCGAGGAAATTCAAGAAAATGTTCTGTGAGGCTGTTGTTTTTTAGCTTTGTCGATGATATTTGGAGATGAAGTTATTTAATTTGATCATTAACTATTTTTATCAGTTTTTATTCCTTCTACTTTTGATAATTATGTTGTGATTTGCTCTTTTTATTTATTGCACTATTGTGTCAAGTACAGTATTTTAAAACATGACTTTTTTTTTTTTTTTTTCTTTCCGTAAATTTTCAACTCACTAGTTAAACAACTGGCAACATTTTCACACCAAAAATGGGAATGCCTATTTTTTTTTTTTTTTTTTTGCAGATATTTTGAGTTATAAAACACTAGTTGACAGCACTTGAAGTAAATAAGGAGTAGGAACACCTTGTCTTAGAAACTTTGTCTGTATTCCTTATCTGTGGCAATGCATATCTGCTACTTCTGGTCAAAGAAATGTGTTTCATGGTGCCTGAGGAATTTCACAGTCAGTGTCTCAAACCAAAGGTCCACACTGTGTGCATTCCACCATGTAGAAAGTGCAACACAAATAAATAGCCAGTGGTCTGGAACATCACATGTAAATTGCAACATGAAGTTCCTGACCCTACCTGCAATGGATTAAAGGGATTGATATACTGTGCTTAATGACAGCACAAAAAAAGAAAACAATGTGTTAATAAAACAATTCTGGCAGTGTGGCATTGTGCATTATCAAAGCACAAATTATACTTTCCTACTGCATAGCTGTAAAATAATGTGAATTTTTATAAGAGAAAATTGAAGTAAATTTTGCTATTAACATTTCCCTTTTTTATAATAAAGTAAATTGTAATGGGAATGGTTTTATTTATTTATTTATTTTTGCATATTAACAGGCTACATTGGCCAGTTATAGAGATGGGATTCTTAACCCTTTAACTGGCTGGAACAAATTAACTCGAGGTTAGCAAAATGGGCTTTTATCAGCTCGAACAAATATACACCAAAGAGCAATTACATTATGACCACCTACCTAATAAGCTATTGGACCCCCTTTAGTCCTCAAAACAGCGGCCACTCAGCAAGGCATCGATTCGATAAAGTGGCGATAGGTATCTGGTACCATAATGTCAACCGCAGGTCCTCCAGTTCTCGTACATTTCAGCGTGGTGGTGATTTAGCGCAAACCTGCTTTTCTAAGTCGAACCTCAAATGTTTGATTGGGTTCATGTCTGATGAATTTGGAGGCCAGGGCATTAACAGAAAATCACCAGCATCATATATTCATACAGCATTGCAAATGTCAAAAAAATTTCACTTAGCTGCTTAATTATTAATGTGCTATTTAGACATAATCTACATTTTGAGGTTACTCACCTTTATCCCAAATATCATTTAGGAGGTTTTCATCTCTTATACACATTTCCAACACGTAGTTTTCAATAGTCACATCGTGGTTCAAGGCCCAAAACAAAACACGTCATTTTCAACTCACGCAAAACTTCGTTTTTTTTTTTTTTTTTTTTCCCCCAATAACTAAATGCCAATTCAAATAATCAACTACAATTACACAATAATTCAACTCCCTAAAACACACTTATCTACTTAAAACCTCAATAAAAAAAAAAAAACTATATTACACATTTCCTAAAACATCAAAGCTAAAACTGCTACCCATAATTATTTACAACTGTACACCGGTAATTAATTGAAACAAATGAAACCTGACACAACCATCATCCCTAATAATCTTGGACCTCTCCCCACTCAGCAATAAGCGTACTATCCTAGCACTCCTGTACCTCAAGCCATAGACATTATTACTCAAGAACTAATACAACAAAAAATTCTAACAGGAATGCAAGTACAAGAATTAAAAGATGTAATGGTATATATATATATATATGAAAACAATGTCTTTGCGTTTGAAAATATTATTTATAAGCAAAATACAGGTGGACCTATGGGATCACCCCTGTCTACATTATTTGCAGAAGTTATTATGACAAATATAGAAGCCAAAGTGATAAATAACCTGAATGAACCACCATTAATATACTGTAGATATGTAGATGACATTTTCATCTTATCAAAATTGAATTCCACAGAACTAGAAGACATAGCTAAAACATTTAAAGAAGAGTATTCATCAATTGAAGTTGAACAGCAGGATACCTTGGCTTATCTTGATGTTCAGATTATAAAACAACCCAACACATCAGATTACACTGTGTATAGAAAATCGTCATACGTACCTGTGATCATACCATATGATTCTTATCATCCATATGCTCATAAATGTAACAGTATTAAGACTTTGATAAAAAGAGCGTTTACGCGCACATCAAATATGCAATACAAAAATGATGAATTGAAATATATTACAGATGCTGCAAAAATTATGGATATCCCAGTAAAAAAATAAAAAAGTGGATTAATGAAGTACAGAACAATTGTATTAATCCTTCAAACATAAGAAGAAATAATAATAAGCTGATTAAATATGTTGGATCATTTCCGTACATAAAAGGAATTTCAGCTAAAATTCATAAATTGTGTAATAAGTATAATTTACAATTGGGCAATAAAGTCCACACCATTAAAAATACTGTACTTAATACAAAGGAAAACAGGAAATGCTTGGATAGAGCTGGTGTTTACGAAATTCCTGTAAGTAACAATCCCGTAGTATCATATATCATCATCATCATCATTGTCAACCATTATCAATCCACTGCTGGACGAAGGTCTCCCCAAGTTTCCTCCACAACGGTCTGTCTTGTGCCAGTCTCCTCCATGTCACTCCCGCATATTTACGAATTTCATCCACCCATCTCCCATGTGGTCTTTTTCTGGGTCTTTTCCTGTCCCTTGGAATCCAATCTAAAATTTCGGCTGTCCATCTATGGTCTGTCCTTCTGGCAGTATGTCCAGCCCATTGCCATTTCAGGGATTTAACTCTGATCATGATGTCTTCCACTCTCGTCATTTTTCGGATCCACGAGTTCCTCTTCTTATCTCTCCTGGTTATACCAAGCATGCACCTCTCCATTCATCTTTGAGTTGTCTGCAGTCTTTGTATGTCTCTTTTAGTTAAGGTCCACGTCTCTGCACCATACGTAAGCACTGGAAGGATGCATTGATCAAACACTTTTCTTTTAAGACATAACGGCATATTGCTCTTGAAAATTATGCTGTTTCTTCCAAAAGCTCTCCAGGCAAGTTTTGTACGCCGATTAATTTCTTCATCAATGTGACCCTCACTTGATATCTGCTGTCCAAGATAAACATACGTATCTGTTATCTCCAGTTTTTCTCCATCAATCGATAAATCTTCATTTCTTGTAAAAGCATTGAACATCACTTTTGTCTTCTGAAAGTTCATTTTTAATCCCACTTCTTTACTCTTGTCAGCAAGTTCCTGGATCATACTCTGCAGCTCTGATGGGGTAGTTGCAAAAATGACTACGTCATCAGCAAAACGAAGGTGGGTTAGATAATCTCCATTAATCTTTATCCCTTTGTTTTCCCAGTTCAGTGATTGAAAGACATTTTCCAATGTGGCATTAAAGAGCTTCGGAGATATGGTGTCACCTTGTCTCACTCCCTTTCCAAGTTTTATGTGTGTTGTATTTTCAAACAGCCGAATCTTTGCACTTGCATTTTCATAGATGTTATTAATAATATTAATGTATGCATCTTCAATACCGCAGGATTTCAGAGCCGTGGTAACTGCTGATGGTTTCACCGAATCAAAGGCTTTTTCATAATCGATAAAAGCCATGCACAATGGAAGTTCATATTCCCTCGCTCTTTCAATTAGTTCTCTCAGTACGTGGATATGATCTATTGTGCTGTAGCCACTCCTGAATCCAGCTTGTTCTCTCGGTTGAGCCATGTCCAGTGTTACCTTCAAGCGGTGTGAAAGAACTTTAGTGAAGATTTTATAAACCACTGATAGGAGGCTGATAGGTCTGTAGTTCCTGAGATCCTCAATGTCACCTTTTTTATGTAGCAGGATCATTGTAGCATTGTTCCAATCCTCAGGAATCTTCCCTTCATTAAGGCATCGAGTGAAAATTTGGGCGAGTACTGTTTCAATTTCTCCACTTGCTTCTTGTATGATGTCTATAGTAATTCCATCTTCTCCTGGAGCTTTCCCCCGCTTCATGTTCTTGATTGCATGAGCAACTTCTGCTGGGAGGACTGGAAGAACTCCGGTACCTTTCATGATGTCTGGAGTACATGTATCATCCCTTTCATATAGTTTGGAGTAGAAATCTTTCACTTTTGTCAAAATTTCGCCTCTATTTCTTGTTATAGAACCATCTTCTTTTCTCAGAGCCATAATCTGTTTTCTTCCCTTACTGAGATGTCCCTTTGCTATCTTTAGGCTTTGGTTGTTTTCAATTGCTTTCCTTACTAGTTCACAGTTGAATTTTCTTACGTCTTCAGTGATACTTTTTCTTACTGTCTTGCATAGCTCTATATATTCCACTTTGGAAGTCACATCTTCTTTAGTTGTCCTCATCTCTCTTCTTTTTTGCATCAACATTTTGGTTTTTCCTGATAATTTGTTTACATGCAACTTGTTCTTAGACCCAGCTAATTTTGTTGCTGTTTCCATAAGAGCTTTGGTTACTTTTCTGTTAACTTCAGAAATATCCACTTCTTCCGATGTTAGGCCTTCTAAAGCAGAGAATCTGTTCTTCAGTTCCAACTTGAAAGTATTATGGTGTTTTTTAAGGTTGGTTATGTCAATAGATTTTGTTTGTCTTATGAGCTTGCCACGTTCCAGTTTAGTGTTGAGGTGCATCTTACATCTCACCAATCTATGGTCACTACCTGTGTTGAACTTGTTTAGCACACTGCAGTCTTCGATGACGAATTTTTTGTTACACATAATAAAATCAATTTCACTTGTCGTCCCAATTGGATGTCTCCATGTCCATTTCCTGTGTGGCTTTTTCTTGAAAAAGGAATTCAAGATGAAAAATCCTTCTGCCTCTGCAAACTCAACGAGAGTATTTCCACGCTGGTTTCTGTTGCCGTGACCGAATTTACCTACTGAAGTTTCATTCTGTTGCCGGTGCCCTATTTTTGCATTGAAATCTCCCATAATTATCTTCAAGTGCTGCTTACCTTTATTATTTAGATGACGAATTTCCTCATAAAATTCTTCAATTTCTTCTTCAGGATGACTTGTGGTGGGTGCATAAGTTTGAATAATCTGAACCTGGTATCTTCTCGATAGTTGGATAACGAGTCGTGCAGCTCTGTCAGAGGAACTTTCAACTTCTACCACTTTATCCTTCAGTTTCTTGTTTATTATAAATCCAACACCACTAGTTCTGCCAGTATCTGTCCCACGATAATAGAAGAGATGTCCACTTTTCAGTTCAATGAGATCTTCTCCTTTTCTCCTTACCTCACTCAGCCCGACGATGTCCCACTTGATCCTTTGTAGTTCCTCTTCCAATTCAAGAAGCCTTGAATCAGAAGATAGGGAGCGTCCGTTGTAGGTAGCCAAGGTCAGCATCAAATGGCAGCCTAGTCCGGTCCTCCGGGGATTCTTAGCACCCTCTGCCTTCATGTCGCACTGGCCGCTGCCTTGGCCAGGTACATTCCAGCTGCCGGAGACTGAGGGCCAAGATTTAAGTTGTAGAGTCATTTTGGAGGTGTTTGGCCATAACTCACCACGCTGGCCAAGCGGGTTGGTGAGTGTGGGATAGCATTTCCTCTGATCCCGATGGTATAGTTATACCGCTATTTGCGGTCGTCAGAGCCCCTTTAGTGGGAACAGGATGCACCACGAGAAGGCGGGGTTGACATTTGTCAAGGAGAGGCTGTGATGTTACGCATCACCTGACCTTACATCCCGTATCATATATAGGAAGCACTAAAAATAAACTAAAACATCATTTACAACAGCATCTACGGAATTGGCAGAAAAAGAAGCAAAAACTGCATTGGTCCAGTACTGTATCGAAGAAAAACAATACCCAAAGTTTGATGAAATAAAAATTATTAAGAACTGTCGTACGGAAAGGCATTTAAGACTAGCAGAGACAGTATTGATTGAAAAAAACAGACACAGGTTATGTAGTATTAACGACCCTAATAGCTTAAACGCATATTGGAAAGATCTGATCAGAATGGAGAGCCACAGAGAAAAACAGAGGGGAGGAAAATGATGTAGCGTAATAATATACAGGGTGTCGAAGAATTATTGGACACATTACAAAATTAGGTACAAAAAAAACTATGAGCATTGTCTTTCTATGTCACGTATTACTAACATGGTTTCTATATTTTTGTTTTGCAGAATTGTTATTCCCAGAATCCGATAGATAGTGCTAGGTGTGGCCTGTTGAGGAATGTATGAGAAATGCGCAATCAGTAGTCATGTCATATGTACAGCAGAAGGTGATGTGTGTGTTATGGCTTGCGGAATTAAAGTCTGTCATTAAAATTAAAAGATGGTACCATTTAGAGTATGGCTGTAATCCTCCGTCAGCGAATTCAATTAAGCGGTGGATGAAGCAGTTTAAAGAAACTGGCAATGTGGAACATCGTGGAGGAGCCGGTAGGCCTAGCGTTAGCAGTGAGACGGTTGACCAAGTTAATTAAAGTTTCTGACGAAGCCCTAGGAAATCTGTTCGTAAAGCAAGCAGAGAACTGTGCATTCTGAAATCGACAGTTCACAATATCTTGCACAAGAACATAAAGTTTCATGATTATAAAATTCAAATAGTGCAAAAGATGCATGTAAATGATCACACTTCGCGATACGATTTCGTTGTGGATATGCTGTATCGAGTGGAAAACAACAAAAACTTTCTCAGTACTGTAATTTTTAGTGATGAATCCACATTTCATGTATCAGGTATTGTGAATTGTCACAACTGAAAGATATGGGGCAGTGAACCGCCTCATGCTGCTATTGAACTGGAACGTGATTCTCCAAAAGTTAATGTGTGGTGCACCCTATCAAAAAGAGAAGTGATTGGCCCTTTCTTCTTCTGCAAAAAAACCATAAATGGTGACATTTAGTTGAATATGCTAGAAAATTTCGCTATACCCCAGATCAAAATATATGACAATGTCGTTTTCCAACAAGATGGCGCGCCTCCGCATTGGTCAGCATGTGTACGTAAGTGCCTAAATGAGCATTTCCCCAACAGATGGATTGGGCGTGGTGGTCCCATTCCATGGCCTCCTCACTCTCCAGATCTAACTCCATTGGATTATTTCATGTGGGGTTATGTGAAGGATCGTGTCTATCAGACGCCTTGTACTGATTTGCAGGAACTGAAGCAGCGTATCACAGCTGCTATTAATTCCATAACTCCTCAGATGCTTGCCAATACATGGCATGAAATCGAGTATTGCTTGGTCGTACTGCGAGCAACCAAGGGATCTCACATCGAAATTTATTAACTTGTGTAGTTACATTATAAGTTAGTACAGTCAGTATCTTTCTATATGTTTAATGTTTTGTTTTATATAATTTTGTAATGTGTCCAATAATTTTCAGACACCCTGTATATATATATATATATATATATATATATAAATTATGGTAGAATATAAGAAAATAAATTTCCAAGAATCAACTGCAGCTGGCTGTCGAACGGATATTTACAAATAAGAAGAGAAAAAGAATACTACTGGGTCATCTAATACACTGATGTGTAAAAATTAAGGACAAAGAGGATAAATTGGCATAACAGCGGAACGAGCAGGCAAAACGGACCGAAAGACCACTCAGGAGATAGACTAGGGTCCGGTACAGTAGGGCATGCACATATATGCAGCATGATGTGGGGGGGGGTGAGTGTCGTAAGGGTATAAAGCACACAAGCGGTGTACACTCAGCAATTCGGTGAAAGCTATTGCACGGTGTACATCGGTTTGAACGACATCGAGTTGCTGCCACCGTGTGATATGGCCTACAGGCAATCCAGTAGACGACATCTGGATGACTTTACCTGAGGTCGCGTCATTGGGAAGTTGGAAGAAGGTCGAAGTGTGACTAGTGTGGCCGAGGAGTTTGGAATCGCTCACAGCATCATTTCACGAGCTTGGAGAGCATTTCAAACGACAGGAACAGCTGTCCGAGAGTTTAGCTGTGGTCGTCCACGAGCAACCACAGCGGCGGACGACCGGTATATTGTCCTACAGGTGAGAAGAAGCAGACGGCAGACAGCGGGAGAAATCGCAATGCACATGCAACAGACAACTGGACGTCCGTTATCGCGTTTTACCGTGGCCAGGAGGCTGCACAAAGGTGGTCTATTTGCATGATGACCAGTACGGTGTGTGCTATTAACGCCTGCTTATCGGAGATGGCGGTTTCTGTGGTGCCAGGAACACAAGAACTGGACACATCAGCAATAGGGTCAAGTTCTCTTTACGGATGAGAGCCGATTTAGTCTGACGAGCGATTCTGGACATATACACATCTGGAGAGAGCAGGGAACACGCAATTACACCTCCAACATTATTGAAAGGGACCGGTTTGGAGGTGGCCAAGTTCTCGTTTGGGGCGGTATCATGCTTGGTGGCCGTACTGACCTCCACATCTTCCAAGGAGGTTCAGTCACTGTTGTCCGCTATTGTACCGTGGTTCTTCTGCCTCACGTGCGTCTGTTTAGAGGTGTTGTGGGTCCTGAGTTCCTCTTCATGGACGACAATGCTACACCTCATCATACAGTGGCTGTTGGAGAGTAAAGATATTCAACGCATGGATTGGCCCGGAAGGTCCGCGGACCTAAATCTAATCGAACACATGTGGGACCTTCTCGGGAGACGCTTGGCAGCACGTCACCAGCCGCCAGCAACGATTCCGCAGCTGCGATTGGCGCTACAAGAGGAATGGGCCGCAATGCCTCAACAGCTCCTTGACAACCTAGTCCTCAGCATGGACAGACGTTGTAAATCCTGCAACGCAGTCAGGGGTGATCATATCCCCTACTAAAAACTGGATTTTTCTTGGCAGCCGCCTGTCACACAGACGTTTCTGTCTTCTGTTCAGTTGTGCTCAAAGCTACCTTTTCAATAAAGTGCCTTTGTATCCTTTGGATTCCTTGTTTGGACGGTTTTGCTCACTTGTCCCATATTCTTACATCTTAGGGATCTTATGGTATGATTTGAGTCAATGTGGAGCACTTCTGCACGACGTTACATTCGTAAAAACATCTAGTCCTTAATTTTTGCACTCCAGTGTAGATGGTGCCACTGCGCTGAGCTGTGAAAAACGGTGATGAGACGATGCCGTGCAAGACCTGGAACATTCGCTACGTTTGAGGGCGGCGACGGAGGTTCATCTGTTGCGTCCTTGAGAATGGCCTGGGCAGAGGCTGAAAGTGCTAGGATAGTATGCTTATTGCTGAGTAGGGAGAGGTCCGAGATTATTAGGGATGATGGTTGTGTCAGGTTTGGTTTGTTTCAATTAATTACTGGTGTACAGTTGTAAATAATTATGGGTTACGGTTTTAGCTTTGATGTTTTAGGAAATGTGTAATATAGTTTTTTTTTTTTATTGAGGTTTTAATTAGATAAGTGTGTTTTAGGGAGTTGAAAGCTGAATTATTGTGTAATTGTAGTTGAATATTTTGAATCAGCATTTAGTTAGGGGGGGGGCAACAAAAAAACGAAGTTTTGCTTGAGTTGAAAATGACGTGTGTTTTTTGGGGGGCCTTGAACCATGATGTGACTATTGAAAACTACGTGTTGGAAATGTGTATAAGAGATGAAAACCTCCTAAATGATATTTGGGATAAAGGTGAGCAACCTCAAATTGTAGATTATGTCACCAGCCTGTTCCACAAACCACTCCTTGACGATTTTGGCAGTGTCGCATGGGGCATTATCCTGTTGGTAGTGGCCATCACCAGCAGAGAACACAGTTGCCATGAACGAGTGAACTTGGTCCGCAATGATGTTCAGATACCCAACAGCTGTCAGGGATTGTGCTATTGGGGTAATGCGGCCCAAAGTGTCCCAAGAAAACATCGCCCACAGCATAACACCACTGCTGCTTTCCGCCCAACGGTGTATCCAGGTGCCATGGCCTCTCTTGGTGATCGGCATATCTGCGCTCGGCCATGTACGCTATGCACCAGGAATATTGATGCATCAGATGAGGCCACTTTCTTTCAATCATCCACAATCCAATCTCGATCTTGGGCCCATTTTAATACGTTGTTGGCGATGACGTGCAGTGAGCATGGGGACCCAGCTGGGTCTTCGACTACGCAGGCCCATGCGCAGAAGGCTGCGATGAACTGTGTGCTGTGACACTTTCCCTGATCTGTGGGTGATTTGTCGCACAGTGGCCCAGCAGTCAACACACAGCTGGACGATGGTTCGTCGTTTGGCCATCTGTGCACCACTTTTGATACGTACTCAGTACAGTGGCACTTGAACAACACGTAAGCCACACCATTTCCGAGATCATAGTTCCGAGGTGCTGTGCCATCACAATTTGCCCTTTATCAAACTCCAATAAATTGGCAGCTTTTCCCATTCTGACTCCGAGCACTCTACTAACTGAAAGCCGGTCCTCGGGTTGTATATATACTGCTCTGTGAACTTCACCTGTGCAACCCTTCAGTCTCCAGGTGCACTCATTTCTCTAGGCTGGGGATAGTCATAATGTAATGGCTCATCGGTGTATATTTGCTGTCTAAGAAGTGGGCCGATTGCAGGTGGAACAAGTGGTCTTGTGCATCAAAAAGCATTGCTTTCTCCACAGGTTATGATGGTCATTTCAGTGGTCATTAAGGGGGATGATTGACACTAATTTTTTCTGACTGGTTACTTGCTGAAAGGACTATAACAATAACATTGAACCTAAAAAAGGAGAGAGATGTTCAAGTGGCTTGTTTCTGCACAGTGTCATGGTGTTCATGTCAGGGGGATTAGCCCTCCCTCATCATGCCTTGTGTCATGGAGCAGAGAATGTTGGACTAGGAGCTAGCTCTGGCAGGTTTATGTTCAATGATGCTGAGATGAGAGGGGGAAAGGAATTGTTGTGCTGTAGGTTTTGTAAAACCTGCATGCTATGTGGATATTTTGGGAAGTGGAAAAAAGTTTGGCTACCATTTGATTCAGATACATTGGCCGCTTAGAGGGTTAATACATTTTGAGAAAAAAGTAAGAAAATGTTTAAAAAAATAGAAAATGGTTTCAAAAGCAAAATTGCTTAGGTATGGTCATGTTTTGAGAAGGAATGGTTGATGTACACCATGCCTGCCAAGCCTATTGGATTTTTCGGGAGACTCCCGGTTTTCGATGCTTTCTTCCGGTCTCCCGATTTTAAATGAAAATATCTCGGCTTTCCGGCATTTTCTTAGAATTCCCTAAATTTGGGGATTTTTCCAAGAAAACATTGGTAAATGTGTAGTTTAGCGTCCTAAATTATTTCACAGACAATTTTGAAGTATGTCGAAAAAGTGTAGCCTACGGATTTTAAAGTATGAAATTTCTTTTCAAATGGTTAAAAAAATTTATATTTGAAATGCATTTAAAAAATTTTTACTGTAATATTTACCTGCAAGTACAACACTGTGAAGAGAAGCTGCAGCATGTGTAATACAACACTACGGCGGCCAATTCACAGCGGAAGACAACAACAGCAACCGGGTACGTTCTTGTGAGGAAAGAGTTACATATTGTAGTGCTATGCTACAGAATATAGTTCTTTAACATTTTCTCATTGTTTTTAAAGCACATGTTCAGAATTTGTTTGTTCTTTTTCATATCATTCCATGCTTCCAAATAGAAAGTATGAATATGTGTTTCTTGCTTGTACAGAATAGTAGGAAAATGAAAGTTGTGGTTCTGGTTTTAACTGCATCCATTTGCAGCTGATCTGGTGTCTTAGTGCACTTTTGGTTCTGCTCTTAACGTATTGTATCGAGAGAGAAGAAGGGAGAACCACCTTGGTCATGCACAGTTCCTTGTTTAATATAGTAATTGTGCACGTGTTCATTCGTTTTATCTTTGCTTGTTTTTTCATGTTGGTGTGTGTTATGTCAGCTTCTAAAACACAAAAATACCTTCAATGCTTTAAAAGCTCATATAGTGCAGAATATCCCTGCATAGTAAAGTCGTGTGAAAGCAAAAAACATGCTTTCTGCATTGAATGCGGAGTAGATTTTAGTGTAGCTCATGGAGGGGAAATGGCATTGTGAACATTGTGAGAAATAAGAAGCATCAAGAAAATGTTGCAAGACATGCTAAAAATACTAAAATTGAAAGTTTCTTTTAATCAAGTAGAAAAGAAAATAACTTGAAAGTAATTTGTGCAGAATGCCTTATTACTTTGATTTTGATTGAGCACAATATTCCGCTGAGCTTTGTTAATCACATAGTTCGGCTTGTGCGAAAAAAAAAATTCCAAATCGTGAAGTGGCAAAGAGCTACGGATGTGCTCGGATGAAGACTTCTGCCATCGTTGGAGAATTCGCAGCTGAAGGAACTTTGAGATTTGTGACCACTCTAAAATCTAAATCTTTCCGCATCGTTACGGACGGTAGTAACGATTCTAATGCAAAGCTTTGCCCTATTGTTGTGACATATTACAGCAATGAAAATCATGTAGTTGAGGATAATGTTTTAGCAGTTCCTGTCTTAAATGGAGACAATACGGGAAGAAATATAGGTAATCTCCTTCTAGAGAATTTGAAAAAAAAATTGATATTCCCATAGATAATTGCAGTGGGTTAGTGGTTGATAACGCTCCTGTGATGGTTGGGAAGAAAAATGGTGTTGCTTCTGTTTTGCAAGATTGTCAAAAACATCTTGTCATCGTAGGATATCCTTGTCATCTTTTGAATTTAGCAACAGAAAAGGGTTCTTCATGTCTGCCTTTAAATGTGGATGAACGGTTAGTAGATATTTCTTATTATTTGCAAAGAAGTTCAAAGAGGAAAGAAAAACTTAAAGATTTTCAGGAGCTACGCAATAGTGAAACAAAAAAGGTTCTAAAACATGCTTGTACAAGAAAAATGGCTTTCTCTAGGTAAGTGCATTGTCAGATTGTTAACACTGTGGAATTCTCTTTCAAGTTTTTTTAAAGAAGAAATATCAATGAAAAAATCATGTAAACCTAGGGCAGATCCCAAGACTGTAGGGGACAAGAAAGCACATGCATCAAGGAAAAGAAGTGCTGAGGAAGCAGGATTAAACTGCAGTTCTCAAGATCAATCTAAAAAATTGTGAGTATGTCAAAATGTGAGTATCCGCTATACTCTTTCCTGTGAAGAGAGACTGTTTTATTTGCTCACTACTGACGTAAATAAGGCTTATTGTCTTTTTGTGGCTTATATTACCCTATATTTTGACAATCCCTCTTATCCATAGATTTAGATGCATATTATTAGACTTTCTTAAACAGATGTTGCCCAGGTTTGTGAAGCCATGTGTAATGAATCAGGAAGAAGACTGCATGAATGTCATTTACAACAACATTCAGAACCAGAAAGACAATTCTGAATCTTCTGATTGGAAATGAAACAAATATTTTCATTAATAGTTTGAAAGATGAAGATAAAAAGCTATTTTTGTAAGCATTAGAAATTACACTGACGGAAAAAAAAATCCCAGCACTAAGAAGGGGTTGTGTTAGATAAATGACAGTTGGTAGGCGGTGAGAGTACATCTGTAAGATGACGTCTATGCAAATTTCGCGCTCGGCGCATACGTGTGACGCTAGTAGCGCCCCTCGAAACATGCAAAGCAGGTTTGCTGTAAATACGCGCTGTAACGTTCGTGAGCGTTAGTTATCGTTGAGATTCGACGTAGGGTGTTGATGTTAGTCAAGAATGCTTTTAAGAAGACGAAGAAGCCATTATCAACCGCTCACGCAGTTTGAACGAGGTCGTGTAATAGGGTTACGAGAAGGTGGATTTTCGTTCCGCAATATTGCAGAACGACTTGGCAGGAATGTAGCCACTGTGCATGATTGTTGGCAGCGGTGGTCAAGGGAAGGTACTGCCTCAAGAAGACCGGGTTCCGGCCAGCCACGTGGCACTACTAAGAGGGAAGACCGCCGTGTATGGCATATGGCCGTGGCGCATCGTACCGCGTCTGCGGCAGCAATTCGAGCTGCAGTTGCCACCACAGTGACACAACGAACTGTTACAAATCGGTTACTTGAAGGACAGCTCCGAGCCAGATGCCCTGTAGCGTGCATTCCACTTACTCCAAACCACTGCCGTTTGCGACGTCAGTGGTGTCAAGCTAGAGCTCATTGGAGGACGGAGTGGAGATCTGTTGTGTTTTCTGATGAAAGCCGGTTCTGCCTGGGTGCCAGTGATGGCCGTGTGTTAGTTAGAAGGAGGCCAGGTGAGCGCCTGCAACCAACCTGTCTGCGGCCGAGACACACTGGACCTACACCTGGAGTTATGGTCTGGGGAGCAATTTCCTATGACAGCAGGAGCACTCTCGTGGTTATCCCACGCACCCTGACGGCACAGTTGTACGTCGGTCTGTTGATTCAACCTGTTGTGCTGCCATTCATGAACAGCATTCCAGGGGGTGTTTTCCAACAGGATAACGCTCGCCCGCATACCGCTGTTGTAACCCAACATGCTCTACAGAATGTCGACATGTTGCCGTGGCCTGCTAGATCACCAGATCTTTCACCAATCAAGCACGTATGGGACATCATTGGACGACAACTCCATCGTCACCCCCAACCAGCATTAACCGTCCCTGTATTGACCGACCAAGTGCAACAGGCATGGAACTCCATCCCACAAACTGACATCCAGCACCTGTACGACACAATGCATGAACGTTTGTGTGCTTGCATTCAACATTCTGGCGGTTACACCGGTTATTAATGTACCAGCATTTCACATTTAAAATGGCTCTTCTCGCGCTTACAATAAGCTGTGATCTTGAAACCTTAATCGATTAAATATGTTACCTATACAAATGTATTGCCGCCATTTCATTCGTGTACAACTATTTTTTCGTGGTGTTGGGATTTTTTTTTCCGTCAGTGTATTATACTGAAGTATGTGATTACGTGCATAAAAAGTTTTTTCTGAGAAATGAGACTTTAAAGCATGCAAAAGCGTGTGACTACAAATTCGTCGAAGGTGCTTCATTTGCTAGTGTAAAATATTTTTGCGAAAAATTTCCCTTTTTATTTTATTTTTTACTTATTATTTTTTTTTGTGAGCGAGTGCTTGTGTCTTGATGACTTGCAGTCACACTTTTGTGAGTTGCAAGTCACAAAATTAAGTGCTAATATACAAAATGAGAAACGTGCTGATGTCCAATGAGTATTGATAAACAAGCATAAAAATCAGTTAGGGGAGAACCCATATAATGGAATTGCACATGTGATGCTATTCATTCTTTCGATACCTCACAGCAATGCTGAGTGCGAACGGATGTTCACCCAGATAAAAAAAAATCAGAACTGAATTTCGCTCATTACTTTCAGATGAAAGCCTGCAGAACATGATCATCATGAAATCCAACTTGAAAGGTAGATGTTACGAACAAGGGTTTGATGAAAGCTTCTTACGTAAAGCAAAATCTGCTAGTTCTTGTAAAAAATAATTGTAAATAAATATTGGCATATAACATTTATTCTGGCATTGTTTGAAAATACCTACTTTTCCAAACTTATGATAAATGTTGTATATGTATGTATTTGGTGGACAAAAAAAATGCTAGCTGCATAAATCTACTGGGCATTTTCTGTAAATCTACTGGATTTCTCTTTCTTGGGGTTGGCAGGTATGATGTACACATACTGGTCACTGAATTAGAAACTTTTAGTCAATACCGGGTTGGACCTCCTTTAACCTGAATTATAGGACATCTGCAATTAGGCATAAATTTCTCATGGTGTTGGAGTACATCTACAGCATACTAGGCATTCACCAGACAGTCCTTCACCAGACAGTCCTTAACTGGCTCAGATTTGAAGGAAGAGGATTTTGCTTCTGGATCTGTTTACCTAACATGCCCATACATTCTCAATGGGGTTCAGATCTGGGCTTTGTTTTAGAATGTATGGAACATGTTTTCTGTTTTTCTAACATGTCCCATACATTCTCAGTTGGGTTCAGATCCGGGCTTTGCTTTGGAACACTGCTGAACACATCTTGCACAATGGACAGTAGCATTGTTGTCCATGAAACAGCCATCACCTACTGCATAAAAAGTCAACATTGCAGGATGGACTTGGTCGGCCACAACGTTCAGATAATCCTTCGAGGATAGCGGACCCTCCAGTAATATCAAGGAACCCATTCTTTACCAACAGAACATGCCCCAATCCATGACACCACTGCCACCAAAACCTTGAGTTGTTTTTAGAAGGCAAGCTGGGCCCATAGCTTCACGGGGCTCCCACCAAACTCTCTATGTACTGTTGGTACTGAACAAGGTGTTCCATTACTCATCAGGCCACATGACCTTTTTTTCAATCTTCATATGTCCAGTCACTGTTCTTGACACCAGTGTAGATGCACTTTCCAGTTCTTCACCGAAATTAGTGATTTCTGTAGAGGAATGTGACTGCCAATACCGATCCTCTTCAATTCCCTGCGCTAGTTTGTTGAGATATGGGTGGGGAACACCCTGCATTGAATGCTTCGGTCAATTGTTGCACACAGGAAGTCCTGCTTCTCTGTACCAAGTCTTCTCAGGCAATGGTGATCTTGTTCCTGACATATTGTCACCATGCCAGAGTTATGCCTCTTAGACAACCAATGGGGGTTATTTTTCCACTGATTAAAGACACGTGATATCTTACTTTTTGCGAAACTGGTCAGCTCTGCTGTTTTCAAAATTGTCACTCCATCCAGACAATCACCCACAACAAGCCCTATATCGAATTTTGAAGAGTTCTTTGTTTTTCCCATTGTGATCAAGACTACTGGCAATTACTGGTGAGCAACAGTCTTAAATATACATGACCATGTATTTTGCATATATGTTACATCTGCATAAAGGTTTCTTATTCATTATCTGGCATTTAGGTACATCTGCATAAAGGTTTCTTATTCAATATCTGGTGTGCATGGAATTATGGACATAGTCTTCATGGAAAACAAACTAGGGGAAGAGACCTCACAGGTGAGGCTGAAGGACTGTGTCAACAGTGACATGAAAGAGAAGAAACTGAAGAGTGAGTTGGTTCAAGATAGCAAGTGAACCTGCAACAGTGACCCCACTGAGGTGAGGGTCTAATCATGCTAGAGATGATGAAGACAGTACATCAATTAGCAAATGTAGTAGCATGAAGCTTTAAAAACTTCTTTCATCATAAAAATGTCTGTTCTCTTTTTCAAGGACAAGGTAGCAAAATTTACAAGAGAATGACATATGCATACATGAGATTCTTCCGCGAATTCGCGGAATTCCGCTTTTTTCGGCATCATTTTGGTCATTCTCGAGGTCATTGCAAAAATGAAGAGAAATTTTTCAGGATTTTTTAGGGGGGGGGGTCGTCGTTCTATAGAAAAATAAAAAAAAAGCGGCCGCGATTCCGCTTTTTTGTGGAGTAAAAGAACTAAGCGCTTTCTAGCTGAAAGCGTTGTTTTGGAGCAGACGCGGGGGGCAAGAAGAAATGTTGGAGGGTGGAGTCAGGAGCTCTATTCGTTTAATGCTGTCAACAATGGATGGGTTGTCAGTCACTTGAGCATCGCAGCGCAAAGGGTGGAAGCTCCGCTCTACTTCGTGCGTTAGGGAAACTCCCGCAGCCCTTTCCGTGTCTTGCGGGAAATCGCCACTGTGCATTCTATCAGGGCCAAACTATCCGCTTGATTCTATCCGTGACGTCATCGCCAGAAACTCTCTCTTGTAATTTGCAAATGTACCCGAATGCGTTCCCGCTTTTCTGAGATCGTTCGAGAATCAAAGCTCTCGTGAATCCTCTTCCTACGGAGGATGCCAAAAAATACGGAATCTCCGTAATTATTACGGATTTCCCCCTGGATTACGGGTGACTAACAAAAAAATTATGGATATTCAGATTTTCGCTGTTATTAAGAAAGTTTTACTGATTTTGTAAATAATAGACGTAAAAGCCTCTGAACAAAGTTCGTAACACAGCCCTTTGTCTTTTTTTTTTTTTTTCTCAGGTGGTGGAATTTGTTTTGCTTGTTTCAAAGTGTGAACAAAAAAAAAAATGCCCGTCATGCTTCTTTCGCCGTGGCCCGGGATTACGTCGACCTGAAGCGTCTAAATAAAGTTCGTGACGCAGCTTTCTTTTTCTTAAATTCGTTCTACCGCTCCCCCCCCCCCCCCCCGCCCCTAAGAGAAGGAATTTGTTTTGCTTGTTTGAAAGCTAAGTGGAAAGGAAGAATGGCGCCACGCCGCGGGATTATGTAGGCCTGGCGGTCTTCTTTTGCCGTGATCCGGAATTACGTTAGTTCGGATGTGCTTCTTTTGCCGTGATCCGGAATTACGTTAGTTCGCATGTGCTTCTTTTGCCGTGATCCGGAATTACGTTGGTTCGGACGTGCTTTCGCTGTTGCCCGGAATTGCTTCTGCCCGATGCCTCTGAACCATGTTCGTGACGAACCTTTTTTTTTTTTTTTTTTTCTAAGGATTAGGAATGTGTTCTGCTTGTTTGAAAACTTAGTGGAAAGAAAGCACGGCGCCCGGCTAGGATAACGTCGGCCCGAAGCCGCTGAACAAAGTTCGTGACGCAACTCTGTTTCTTTCCTTTTTTTTTTTTTTTTTCTAAGGAAGAATGTGTTTTGCATGTTTGAAAGCTAAGTGGGGGTGGGGGGAGGCACGGCTTCGGGCCAGTATTACGTCGAGCCGAAGCCTCTAAAAAGTTCGTGACACAGCTTTCCGGTTTTTGTTTTTTTTTCCATTCTCTCTCTCTAAGAAGGAATTTGTTTTGCTTGTTTGAAAGCTAAGTGGAAAGAATGTGTCATGAGAGGCTCAAAAACAGGGTTAAAAACAAGAATTCAGCAGAGAAAATCTCCCCACTTGCTTGACGTTGATGGAGATTCATGTCACCATATTCACAATGCAAGCAAAAAATTTTGCAAGCCATTTTATAAGGTTACATTGAGAAATACTTTATTGACTTCTTCAATGACTAAAAACTAAGCTGTGGATATGTTTCTAATTCTTGCAAGTTTCTAATTGCTTGACTAAATTCACAAACTTTCCTAGACAAATACTTTTCACCTCAGGATTTAGCTAGTAAAGATTCACATGTAAGTTTTAAATCTGATTTTTTTAAATATTTCATTTTATTTTGTTCTTAAATCCCTACTTTTCTATTGTGAATATAATAATGTGCTTCACTTTAATATTTACTTACATAATTTACAGAAAATAATTCCATATGGCTAGCGTACTCTTAAATATTGTATATATGCTGTATTTGAATTTGCTCACCGCGCGTTCACGTGTCCCAATTTTCCACCCAGTTAAAAAGTTCAGCTTTTTTTGTCATCGGCCGGTCTCATGTATGCATATGATACCAATTTTGAATATTGGCATTTTGAAAACAGAACAGGATGTTAGAGCAACTGGTGGCATCCTGAGTCCTAGTTCTTGGTAGGTTAGCAAGGCATGTCATCTCCTGTATGGGGCAACACTATCTGGAAACAGAAGAATACCATGAGATTTAATATATCAGACAAAGAAAAGTTGGACTGCAGAGGAAACCAGTAGGTATTCAATAACTGCCAGCACATGGTCATTCATAGGCTGTGAAGGAAATCAGAAATTGGAAGGAAATACTTACCAAGATTGTGTTTGAGCTTAAAAGACAGGAGTTTGCCTTTCAATGAAAAAAAAAAAAAAAAAAGGACTTATTTTTTTTATAAAAATTCTGATATCTTTATAATCCTTGTTTCTTCGAGTCTCCAAAACCATAAAAGTGTGTCAGTGTAGTGAATCAGCGGATGGTTCCCGTTGGTCATTCCACGTAAGGATTCTGGAACAAAACCCTGTGAGTTGGAGTCTTTTATGCTTATGTCACTCAGAACTAGCTGGTACCTCAACAATATTTATGCTGAAGATTAATTTACATCAGAATCATTGAGGTTCTTGTTGCTGTTGTGTGTGCCATTGTTCCTCAGTGGTGTGCTTCTTGGAAGCAAACCCGTTTTTCACTATGATCCCCTGCAAATCTAGCACTTGTTTAAATGTATCACCATCAGTTTTCAACTGTAATTTGGTAGATGAGTTTCTTTTGAGGAGCTAACCTCTGAATCTCAGAGAATAGCTTAGTGACATATATGTTTAATCCAAGAGTAAATGTCTTAGATTCATATATTTTTGGTCAAATTTCCATTATAATTCATAAGCTTAAAATGTCAGTGAATGACTTATTCATGAGAGTTTGAAACATTCATTATTTTGAATGTATTTTCATCATTCGTTTTTACACATTTTAGTTGATCATAACCTTGTTTTGGCTATATTGCTTGGTATGTCACTTAAGCAAGCTATATAGCCTAAATGGGGTTATGCTAAACTGTAACATTTATAAACAGAATATTGTACATGCATGTGAAGTACTGTGCATGTATCAGCCTCTCATTTTATGTTTTTGTTTTACATTGAAGTCTTTTTGATTATCAATTTTTAAATGGCTTTTTGATTATCAATTTTTAAGAAATTAGAGTTTTTGAGATATTGAATTATATTAGTTTCAAGCATATGAAGTATGTATTGAAAAAATGTCTCTATATTTGAACATGCTCCTGTAAAATCTTGAAGAAAAACATGCTGTGGGAAGAATCTGTTAATTTTCATAGCAAGTACTTTCCTTTTTAGTTCATAGGGTTAGTACCCCCTCCTCTTTCTAATTGTGTTTATTACATATCTAATGTGGGATCTCCACAAAAAAGGCTGTGATCCATTATTATATTTTATCAAAATATTTAACCTCTGTTGCCCATGAAGCAGCATAGTTAAATATTTTTTGCCATGGTTTTGTGGTAAGCGCTGGTCACCATGGTTTTATGGTCTATGCTGGTCACCAAGAGTAAGTGTCTTGAGCTGAAAATTTTGTCATCCTGTATGAAAAACTGCTGTATTTCCTTATTGTTTTAATCATATAGTTAAACATGGAAGGTAAAATATCTTCTGTAGTCATCCAGTTCCAGTGATATTTTCAGATATTCCATTATTGTTAGACTTTTAGATACACTGTGCTATTTGAATTGGTGATGTAGATTGAAATGCATTAAAAATTGAAATTTGTAAACATTTTCTTTGAAATTTTTAATATTTTTAAAAACTCATTTTCCACTGGTACCTACTGGATCCTCAGGCTAGTTTCCATTGGTGACACATTTCAGCTGGTTTTCGTCATAGCTTTCGTAAAAAGATGAAATCTCTGTTCAGCTACAGCTCTATTTACTGGATTAGGAGGGTATCAGGGCTTGAAAATTATATTGCCTGAGGCATGTTTGTTTTTCGTACATGCCCAATCGGGCATGTAAAAAATGTAGCTCCGTACAGGATAAAAAGTTTTAAAAGGGATAATGTTTTTTTTATTTCCCAGTCAATAATTGTTGCTACTAATCGAAGGCTCTCTCCTTCTGCTATGTTTAATAAAATTAGTGAATGTGTTTTGAGGGATTAAAGGTCAAAATGGATGACTTTGAAAACTAAATTGGCCATAATATGATTGTATAATATCTCAAAAGACAGCTTGTGTAATAAGCTTTCAAATTGGCCAAAAACGAGCTTTGTTGACTAATTAGATCTACAGTTATTGTCATTTGTAATGGTCATGGTAGACACAAAAAAGCCATTTTTGTAAATCTCAAAAGTCCTATAACTGTAAAAGTATTATTGTATGTAGGAAGCTGAAATTTTGCACTGATTTGTTTCTCTATAAAGCCTGCAAGTTCATGAAAATTAAGAAGGTTCAGGTCAAAAATGTTAGATTTTTGTGCTGATTTGACATGGGTGACCCATAGGAGAGTTCTTATTTCACTGCTGGGTGCAATTTATGAAATACAGTGAAACATAGGTGAGTTCAAATTTTATTGCTGTGGGACAATTTATCAAATGCCATAGAAGTACTTTGTTTCTTAAATGTTTAGAAAAAAATACTACAGTAGGTGCATAATTGTGTTTGTATTTGGGCATGTAAAATTTTGGTTCACGCATGTATTTTTCTGGACAACATCATGTTACAATTATTATATTTGCACTTTTAAGGTATTAACCTCCTGCAAAGTGCGCATAGTTTACGTGCAATTCATAAATGCAAAACTATTAGAAAGTACCAATCACTCACCCTAAAGATCATGGTAACCTCCATCGACAACACACTTCCAAAGTGTGTTGTCGATGGAGGTTACCATTATCTTTAGGGTGAGTGATTGGTACTTTCTAATAGTTTTTCATCATGTTACAATTTTCAATTTTTTCTATCCCTGGTTTGATTATCTTCTGTTCACAAGTATTCATTTATTTGTGGATTGTTCTGATTGGTTATCAATTGAATTGCACCATCTGTTGGGGCTTCCCCCAAACAAAGTTTCTTTTTGTAAGAAACATTGTTCTGGTTCGTTGTCAATTGAATTTCCTTCTTTTTTTAGATAAGCTCTTTTAATAGGTACGCCATACGATAGTTTTATGTTTTCATTGCAGTTACAGTTTATTTTTCAATGATCATGGATTTAATAATGTGAATCTGATTATTAGGTGTTTTTTATTGTATATCTTATATTTTCAAAAGCTGGCATGTTCTCATTAGTATTGCAGTACCATGACTTTTCATTTTTTAACATGTTTATTAATTCTGTGTTTTTAAGGCATTTTTTAATACTTTATGTGTAGGAGTTAAAATCAATTAACTAACTAACTGAGCATTTTTTCATGGGGCAGCATAGCATGCCCTGCCCAATCTCAGGTTTAAAAACTCCTGTCCTGTCAGCTCTCATGCTAGAATTTATTCCCTGCCGACATTTCTATTTAAAAAATCACCTTGACAGCTATGAAACTACAATATGTACCTTATTGGTATGTGACTTATTCCATAAATAAATTATGGATATCCTTTTTTTAGAAATTGCTTTTTTCTTCAAAGCGTACATTTTGCTCTTTTGAGTCAAAAAGTGCCCTTTTTTTGGTGTGTGCCCTGTCCTTTTATTACCCCCAGAATGGACAGTACCCTAATTCTTTTTTCCATTGGTTATTGGTGTAGGATGAATGCCATATTTGTCTAAGGGGCTGATGATATTCTTGCTTTTAATAAAAAAATTTTAGTTACAGTACAACCTCGAAAATTCGGACCTCCAAATTCCGAAAACCTCCAAAATTCAGACTTTTTCCGGATTTTTTTTTTTTTTTTTTAAATCTTATGAACTGCCGAAGTCGCGACAGGGTAAGATTATGCATATAATGATATTTCAAAATCAAATATACTGATTATTTACTAAAAGATGCGATAAAATTTTTACAGAAATTTATAGATCTGATGTCGCGATCCGTTAGACACATCTATTTAAACGATAACTCCGCTGTCCTGATGTTGGTTTAGGAGGGAAAGTGGGGGAGGACAGGAAAATGCTCGCGTAGGTCTTAGGCCCGTTTCACACAGGCGGGTTCTTCCCGCGGAAGCAATAAATTATTCAGCTGTCCAACCGCCTCTCTTGGAGCTGGCTATAGAGTTATACCAAGACTTTCAGACGAGCGGGATCAGAAGAAAATCCGATCCAGCAGCCGCTGAGCTTCCACGGGGTTCGCTACAAACCGGCCGACTGCGATACCGTCCAAATTTAGAGAAACACAGATGTAAGGCAAGACATTCACACAATCGGGGAACAGCTTCTCCGTTTAGGCAATAAAACAATCACTCTTGTCAGAGGGGAAGGGCCGAAAGCAATGCTGCCAGGCGAGGTCAATGGCTTTGGGCTTGTGTGCTTTGTTAGTTTTCAACAGAAACACTCTGATTTTTTATTATAGTTTGCGCTATAATGTCTGTTGATCATGTCTGCTATTAATGTTGATATTGAATTATTAATTTTGGAAGTGGAAAAGCGCCCAGAAGTTTGGGATACATCGTCGGAAGATTACAGGGACAGGAACATGAAAAAAATGCGTGGAATGACATCTGCAGAATTCTGTACAACGAGTTCGATAGTTACACTGAAAATGAAAGGAACATCATCAGTAAGCGAATTCCGAATATACTTGTCTATGTGCTGAGATATTTAACAATAATATATGAGTATGGCTTTTGTAATATGTGAAGAGATCTTTATAACCACAGGCGTCGACTAAGGGCATGCTCGGTTACTTAAGCACGGCCCCACAAAAATGAGGGCATGCACATCATGCCCTGTTAGTGTATGTTGAATTGTATTAATATAGTATACAAAATCTGCAGTGCATCAGTTATAATCTTATGCTGAATTCCGTACCACAAACATTTTTCAGATGTATTGAAAATAAAACATATAAAGCAAAATACGAAAAAAAACCAAAAAAACCCAAGAAGTCGCCCAATGGCCAAGTGGTACGAGGCGCTGGCTACCAATCGGTCGCCTGAGATTGATTCTGGTCCATATCTCGGATAAGGTAAGGACTGTATGCTTGTTCTACCCCCACTGGCTCTCTCCCTTACCTGGAATCAGTAGCCTTAAATTAGGGATGGGCGATTGATTATATCTTCCAGTGAGTTGTTCGCGAAGGTCGTTAATCGCCAAACAAAAAAAGAAAAGAACATATTTTGCCCGTAATATATTTAAATTTTCTCACAAGCATAAGGATTGAAGAAAACGGACACTATTTCAAAAGTTTACTACTAAGTAACGATTAATAATGACACACTTTATTTATTCTCTTTTTTTAAAGGAAATTATGGTATAAACACCATTTTTTAGGATGCCCTGAGATTTACATAACTCTGCACCCATGTTTATAACACATGTTGTTGGAAATACATTGTGTTTGCAAGTAGCACATATAGCGAGAACACACAAAAAATGGATATGTTCCAAATTACACTTTCGTGGGGTGGGGGACATTCTGTGTCATCCTTTTTTTTTTTAAATAAAACATCCTTTTTTTTTTTTTTTTACATAAGATTTTGCAAGCAATTGTCCATCCCTTTTTTTTTTTTTAGTAGAGGTACATATTGGCAATAAAATGTAGAAACTTGCATGTTGATAAAAAAAATAATTTCAGTCGCACTTCCCCATATTTAAGATGCTGTCAACGAATATTTAACAATCTACTGAATTTATAAAAAAATACCCCAAAAAAAGAATTTTATATAAAATTTGTTCCATATGGAAATGTACTCAGATTTAAAATTCTAATATTTTCACCAAACTGTAAGCTATAATAACTGCAACTTTCATTATCACTATACTTTTTCATAAGTGAAAGTTAACTAGATGGACCGAATCTTAATTTTGTACTCCATCAAACATGCAAAAGTCTGAAAACAAATGAAAAACGCGCGGTGTTAGACAGTCTTTTTAAAATTTTTAACCCCAAAAATTTTAGCATCCCAGAACA
This sequence comes from Macrothele yani, assembly GCA_039090855.1. Classification (NCBI taxonomy): domain Eukaryota; kingdom Metazoa; phylum Arthropoda; class Arachnida; order Araneae; family Macrothelidae; genus Macrothele; species Macrothele yani. Next base: position 101,604,719 of record CM076996.1, on the reverse strand, counting down.
TTCAGCTTTGAGCACACCCGATCTTTCACGTATAGCTAATGATGCTGACAAATAAATATGTAAACTGATTTGAGAAATTCTAAGCCACGTCATCTTTTCTCATCTTGTGATTTGACAGGAAATGTTCTCGCCTTTTGAGCAGACGACGGTAAGCTAAATAAGCTACAACAACCTTCTTTTTGCGATCCATTCCTTACTGCATCTGAACGAAGACACAATCTAGAAACTGACCACACAAAGAGCTAACCATTTGGTTCCCGCCTATCGGTCGAGCGTTTTTTTCCTCCGCTCTAAAATAAAACCGCTCGTGTGAAAGCCACCCAAAAACCCCACTGCGGGTCGGTTTTATAGATTCGTCGGATTCATTCGGTCTGTGTGAAACGAGCCTTAAGGTTAGGAGGTTTGTTTGTGAAAGGAATGCCTGACTCAAATGCCCTTTGCATGGGGGATGGAATGGGGACATAGCCGCCCCGGTGGCGCAGTGGTCTAAGCGATGGCCTCTGATCATTCGTCCGAACGGGGTCCGGGTTCGAATCCCGGTGAGGCATGGATGTTGTGTTTGTCTTACGGCGCACTGGCTCTCTCCCTTCCCTGGAACCAGTGACCGTAAATTAGGGACGGGCAACTGCTTATAGCCCATTGAGTTGCTCATGGTGGTCGTTAAACATCCAATCAAAAAAAAAAAAAATAATAATAATGGGGACATAAGCACACGGACCAGTAGCGTGACGTCCGAGGCTTCTGTGGATAGCGCGCCCAGGGTATCTCTTTCGTTGGCTGCAGCATACATCATGCAGGAAGGTGCGACGCAACCAAGGAAAGGAACGTTGATTTTCACTGGGGTGGGGAGACCGGTTTGATGGGCACTTCCCTGAACAAAAGCTTAAGAACATGAACAATGCAGTTAATCTGGCATGCGATACAGGTGTTTCTTGGCTCTGTGCTCCTGAGTTTTGCTTTGATTTTAATTTTTTTTTATTGACTGACGATAGTGGAAGTTGAAGGCTTCGGCTGGAAATGTTTTTTCACTAATAAGCGCTGTAGCATCATCACCTGATGTTAACAATGGGCAATTAATTTAATACCTGGCTGAAGATAAAATCTTCACAAACGCAAAAGAAAAAAAGAAGGGAGAGCTTTCCCATTCATACATATAAAAGCGGAGCTCAATGCGCAGTAAATGAAAGTAGGTCAAACCACTTGAAAGAGAGAAAGCATCACCGCTGTTTCCAAGTGTTGGCGGCGAGATCCGTGAACACGTGCGAGGGAGCTGGTAAAAGGAAGCATAAAGCAACTTATTCTAACAAAAACATCTGTAGATGAGAAAAAAATCATAACATAGAAGGAACATATTATTAAAGAAAACATTAATCGAAAGCATTACAAGCGATAATTTATAAGTTAATTACTTCTAAGACGGATTCTATTGCGGTGAACAGAGAACCATCCTGTAGCAGACATCCACATTGAATGGAATTTAGACAATTGTGCGGTTTTACGAGCAATGCGATATTCTAACGGGAGTCTTAAGATTTAACTGTGATTTATATTGATTACATAAATGGTTTTCAGCATTTAATAAAGGCAAACAAAAAAAACATCATTAGCATGATTAATAAAAAATGTATAAATAAAAATGTTTGCCAGTATGAAAAAATAAGTGCATAAAGCAGATCGACACTGAGTTGCAGAATTAGCCTTTGAAGTATACATATAATCACGTTGGGTGTGAGTTAATTCATGAAAATAAGGAAGATAATTTAGTTTCTGAGCAGCGCCACGACTTCGACACAGGTGCGGCCCTTACGGCAACTTTTGCTTCAAAGATTGCAAAATTTCTCACCTGCGGCTCTTAGTCCGAAAATTACGGTAATCTTTTTTTGTATTTTTCTTAAAAATTCTCCTGTTCTATTATTTTATATTAAATAATATTTTTTAGTTGGTTAACTTGATTTTTTGTCATTACTTTTACAAAAATAGTGTATTTATTTAATACTAAGTTTGAATTTTATCCAAACTCTCTGTAATCCGGAAAATTCCAAAATCCGGAATCGGCAAAAGTCCGGACGATTCCGGATTTTCGAGGTTGTACTGTATCTACTTTTTAACCGGAACCTGTATTACATTTATTGCATATTTTTGTAGTGTTTTATCCCATTGTATTTCTTTTTTGCTTAATTTTGTAAATTATTCAATTTGTTATTTTTTTCTTTATAATAGAGCCAAAAGTTTTAATTGCAGTTTTGTGTGTTTCTTGTATTTTTATTTGCATCCAGTTAATTTCTTGTTCTTTAAATTTCCTATTACTTGAATGTGTAAAAGCCCTTTTAATGAGGTTCTGAATAGCTGCCATTTTTTTTTTTTTTTTTTTTTTTTTTTGCACAAATAAGTGGTTCGAATTTGCTGGAATGATATTAGCATATCTGCCAAGCTTTACTGAAACTCTACTTAAAGTATTTTACGAAAAGGCACATTTTACAGATTTCTGATTCCCTCTCTCCCAGCTGGGTTAGTGCCATCTAGGTATCAGCTAAAATAAATTTGGAGGGATAATAAGTGTCTCAAAGGATTTACTTGATGCCAATTTCAACCGCTTTTGCTACCAACTCTTTCTGCTCACAGCTTAGTGAGAAAGACCTTAAAAATGCTCTAGGAATTTTAATTGGTGATAACAAATAAAAAAGAAAATGTAAAAAAAACAACACACACAAATGAGTCTTAAAATCACATATTTCAAAGGTATTCTAATGTTTTCGCATAAAAATTTGAAGTAAAAACTTTTTAAAGTTAATTCTAATACATGTACCAGCCACTGAATTAAAAACTTTTATTCAATACCGGGTTGGACCTCCTTTAGCCCAAATTGCATCATGTATGCGATTTGGCATAGATTCCACGTAAAAGTGCATCTACAGCATACCAGGCATTCACTAGACAGTCCTTTAATTGGCTCAAATTTGACTGAACAGGACTTTGCTCCCAGATCTGTTTTTCTAACATGTCCCATACATTCTCAATGGGGTTCAAATATGGGCTTTGTGTTGGCCATGGAAGATGGTGGAAGTCGCTGATATGCTCGCTAAACCACTGCTGAAAACATCTTGCATGACAGACAGTAGTAGTAGCATTGTCCTCCTTGAAACAGCCATCACCTGCTAGATAAAAGGTCAATATTGCAGGATGGACTCGATTGGCAACAATGTTCAGATAATTCTTGGAAGATCAGGAACCCATTATGTACCAACAGAATATATCGCACATCAAGACACCACCTCCAGAACCATGGGTTGTGTTTACAAGGCAAGCTGGGTCCATTGCTTCATGGGTCTCCCACCTGCCAACCATCGGTACAGAACAAGATGTATTGCGTCTCATCTTGGACCAAATTACTTTTATCCAGTCTTCTTGTATTCAATCACTGTGTTCCTAACACCGCTGTAGATGAACTTATAGGCATGCGACTGCCGATGCTGGTCCTCTTCAATTGCTTAAGCATAGTTCATTGAGATATGGGTTGGGAACAGCCTTTATTGAATGCTTTGGTCAATTGCTGCACACAGAAAGTCCTGTTTCTCTGTACAAGCCTTCTCAGATGACAGTGACCTCGTTTTTGACAGATTGTCATTGTGCCACAGCTACTCCTCTTAGACAAGCAATGTGGTTATTTTTTCCACTGATTAAAGACCCTGGATATCTCACCTTTTGAGAAACCAATCTGTTTTCGAAATCATCACACCAGCCAGACGGGCACCCATAGTAAGCCCCTTATCAAACTCTAAAAGATCCTTTCTTTTTCTCATTGTGATCAACACAACTGATGATAGCCAGTTTTAAATAGTTGCCTATATTACATGGTGGTACACATGACCTCATATTTTACATATACACTGCATAAGTGGTGTTTACATATGTCTGCATAAAGGTTTGTAATTCAGTAGCTGGCATCTGTGTATATACACCGTTGAGTCACATTATTCCGACTACCAGCTAATACCCAGAGTAACTGCCATGTGCAGCGCAGACAACACCTAGACGGGCTGGGAGTGACTCAATAAGGTGCTTGAAAGTGTTCACAGGTATGTTGACTGCAGTGCACCTGACAGCTGCTGGAAGGTCCATAGAGCAAACAACACGATCGAATTGGTCCTACAGATGCTCAATTAGGTTTAAGTCTGGGGAATTAGGGGGCCAGGGAAGTACTTTGGATCCTTCATTGTGCTCTTCCAACCACTCTCGGACATTTTTAGCTGTGTGACACGTCACATTGTCATGCTGGAAGATCCCATCCGCCCCAGGGAAGACGATCAGCATGTATGGGTGTAGGTGGATGGATTCATAACGAATTCCCTCCATACTGCCTTCCACAGGTACGAGTGGACATAGAGAATGCCACAAAAACATCCCCCAGACCATAATGCTTCCCCCACCAGCTTGTGTTCTTCCAGCAATGGTTGAAGAGTGTTTGTTCTCCAATGTTTTTCGCCTTATACACCAACGTTGATCCGTTTGATGAAGCAGAAAATGTGACTCATCAGAGAACAATCCTTTGCCAATCAGCGGAGGTCCAATTCCGATACTGCCGTGCAAATGTAAGCCTTTTCTGTCGATGCACCTTCGTTAGCATAGGTGCAATGACCATCCGTCTGTATCGGAGCCCCATACGCAGCAGGGTTTGCTGAACTGTCATTTTAGGCACACTTCCGGTAGCCCCCTGTTTCATTCGACCAGTGAGTTGCTCCACTGTAGCGTGTCGATCGGTCCTCACGCGCCTTCGAAGCCGACGTTCACCTCTCACATCAATGACATGTGGTGTTCTGCAGTTTCCACGTCGCTTATTCGCAATGGTGCCATTTCTCCTATCACGATACACTTAAACCATAGCAGCACACGAACAGTTCACAAACTGCGCTGTTTCAGAAATACTGCCACCCTTGGCCCAAAAGCCAATAATCATCCCTTTTTGCAAATCTGATAAATTGCTCCTTTTATCCTTAACAGCAATGAGTGATTTGTTTTTAGATTGCCTACAGCACACCTTATATACTCTCTAAGCCAGCTCACGACACATGCCTTCTTTCATTGGCTACGTGCTGTTGACATCAAAAGTAGGAGGTGGTCACAAATCACAATAATATGACTCGACCATGTATATCGCACATACTATAATTTTGCAATTACAAATAAAATGTTTATCTGTATATGCAGCCTAATAGTGAGCATCATACTATGAGATAATTGTGTGTCAGTTGCATTTTATTTGCTTGAAGCATGAAATACTGCCAAATATCTTAGCTATACCATGTGAAATCGATAAAATCGACATGTTTGCCTAATAAATCAGCTTTTAATTGATAAGTTTGATACATTTTTAAGACGCTCGATACATAAGTCAACTGGACATAGTGATTAAACATTCACTGAAAATATTATGCGGGTCTCAATTCTTGAAAGTTAACAAAGCTGTATTAGGTACACAAGTAGGTTTCAGTTGTTTTAATGTAATGATAAATCAAGATGTCCACATCCAGAAAATATTTGTTCTTGTCCTCTCTTATATTACTTGGTATATTTGTAGCCCTATTTACCATAGTATGCTAGTTTTGTAAAGTAGCTTTGTACATTGTTAACAGATCTCAGCATAACTTGCATGGTCAGCATATAAACTGATAAGTAAAAGTTATGACAAGAAATTGCAGAAATCCACATAATAAGATTACACTAGAGAGAGATTCGTGGAGAAGTATTTCTTCTGTGACATTGGGAATGAACTTTGCACTTTCAGTAACATAAACCAAATTGTTGTTTGGGACGTTTTGGTAGATACTTCTACCTTCTTCATTCATGGAATGTATGAGAACAACGTGAAGTGGTAGGTTACAGAACTATTGATATGTCATGTGTATATAAAACTAAAATAACTATCCGTTTATAGGCGTAAGGAATCAAACATACATTTTTCCAAGATTTTGCTCATCGACGGATGGCTTTTTTAACAGTTTGTTCTATGCTGTTAGCCTTGAAAAAATCATCCAACAATGAGCAAAGGCTTGGCAAAATGTAAGTTTAATTCCTTATGTCAATAAATGAATATATTTTTTAGTGAAGTGGTAACACGTTAACTCAAACATTGCCAGATTATAAAATGTATTTCCAAATAATATGACATGGTGAGCCTGTGTTGCAACTGTTACTGAAAAGGTACATTCCAATACGTTCAGGATACCTTAGAGATTTCCGATTAATGAGAGGTGCAAAACATTTCGTGTTTTCCCATTAAGGTATAGGAGATTTCACTGATGGTTAATAATGATAATGAAATTGATGGATTGCCTTTATTTATGTTGAAAATACCTTCGAGATTTCCGATTGATAAGAGCTGCAAAACATTTCATGTTTTCCCCATCAGCTATCACCATGTCACTGATGGTTGATAATGAAATGGATGGATTGCCTTTCTTTACATTGAAAATAGATTAGATATTTCCTGTGTATGAAAGGTGCAAAATATTTCATGTTTTCCCAGTCAGGCATGGAAGATTTCACTGATGGTTAATAATGATAATGAAATGGATGGATTGCCTTTATTAGCACTGAAAATATGTTCTGCTATAAGTTGATTAATCCTACTTATTGTACCTAGATAATATTAATTGACTAGTATGTAATACTACATGTACGATACATATTATGAGTATGATACCTAATGTACAATATGTAGTATTAATCGATGTATAGCAAAACATACCGTGAAACCTCAGTTGTACGTTTCCCAGTTATACATTTTTCACTTTTATACGTCATTTTGCACTAGTCCCGATATTTTGCTATAGTTTCTAGAGCTTTTTCAGTTCGGTTTTACGTAATTCATTTACACAATTTTTGCGATTCTACATTCAATTTTGAATTTCATTTTATCAAAAGTGCATGGTTCTTTGATTCTTTTATACATAATTGGGTATGTTACAACTTTGAAAGAATTGAAACAGCAGTTTTTGGTAACTATGAAATAGATAGTGCAACTAAAAATTTACTAAATAATGTTCACATTTTCCTCTGAATTCAAGAAATTGGAAACAAGCAAAGATTAATTCATATTTTACTTGTCACTTAGGCTAAATGAAATAGTGGACAAACTGCTTTAAAAAGACCTATGCTTGTGAAATGATGTGTAATGGAGGTTAGTACATACGTAGTATTTCAAAGGTAATGTTTTTTTTTAATCCCGTGTACAAAGGTTGAGTGAAAAGTAGTGGCAAATAGGTATCTAACACACATTATGCTCTATTTAGATATGAATAGAACATCAGTGGCCTTCAATGTAATCACAGGCCATATGAATAACTTTAGTCAGTACCTGTGAGAGACTGGATGCTGTCAGCAGATTTGTTTCTATTGATAACTGCAATAATTTGGTTTATGGCATGTAGTATCTCAAGAACTCCACAAAAACATTGTCCTTGTATGGGTGCCTTCAAGTTGGAAAACAGATCAAAGTCACAGGGACTCATGTCTGAGGAATACAGTGGGTTTGCCAATGCCATATTGTCAAAAGTTCCTGCACTTATTAACAATTATGAAGGTAACTTACCCTTATTGGGATTCCTTCCTGTAATGAACATTTCGTACATGTACTTTTCCGAATCCTGTGTAACTTCTGTAGGGCCGGGGGTTCTGTTCTTCTTACATGTCATTTCTATACATTTCCATGCAGGTCAATGTTATCAGCATTATACTTCCTGTTCTACTATTTGCTTTGTTGTCTGTACTGTCTTGTTCTTGAGAAAGCTTCCATTTGAAAAAATCTTTCTTAAAATTAACTTCAATTAAATACGCTAAAGACAAATACCCTTTTAATCTTGCCAAAGGTACAAGAAAACATGTGCATTCATAACTACCTCATTCATACATTGTGACATTCAATGTATGAATGATGTAGCCATGAATGCACATGTGATAAAGGGTATTTGTCTTTAGCATTTTTAATTGAAGTTAATTTTAAGAAAGATTTTTCAAATGGATGCTTTCTCAAGAACAAGACAGTACAGACAACAAAGCAAATAGTGGAACAGGAAGTATAATGCCGGTAACATCAACCTGCATGGAAATGTATAGAAATGACATATAAGAAGAATAGAACCTCCGGCCCTACAGGGGTTACACAGGATTCGGAAATGTACGTGTCCAAAATGTTCATTACAGGAAGGAGACCAATAAGGGTAAGTTACCTTCATAATTGTTAATATACAGTTTTACATGTGAATATAACGACAGTATGGACGGATATAAGTCAATGAGCATTGTCGTGAATGAGTACTTGTGGATTGTCTTTTATGAAATGTGGCAGCTTCTTTCATATTGCCTGGACACAGATGTTTCTCCAGAAACCATCACTAGTACTCAGCTTTCACAATTTGTTTCTCAGGAACAGCATGATGAAGGATTACACCATCTCTGTCGTAGGCAACGATCAGCATTATTTTGACTTGACAGGGTTCCTGCCATAATTGTTTCAGGCATGGGGAACCCTGATGCCACCATTCATTTGAATGCCGGCTTGTACACCCGTGCCCAAGTTTCATCCATGGCAATAATTAGATGAAGAAATACATCACCCTCATTATAATATCAGTCCAGATGGAGTTTTGCTACAGTGCATCAGTGCCACTTTTGCACTTCTGTGAGATGATGAGGGACCCACTTTGTTGCACTTTTTCGTATGCCAAGGGCATTGTGCAGAATGTGGCACATAGTGAAATCACTGATTCCAACTTCATTTGCCAATTGGCTTGTGGTCCAGTGCCTATCACAATCAGGTAAAGACTGCACCAGCTGCACCTTCTGTGGGATGGGCAGGTTTCCTGATGGGTCATTATCTGCTGGTTGTTCTTGACCGCTGCGTATAGCCTTCACCCATCGTGCAACTGTACGATAGGGTAGCACTTCATCCCCACACGCATCCTTCAGACCTAATCAACATTGTTGCGACCACTTGCAACCTCAATTTTTATCCAGCTGCATTGTTCTAACTTTGTAAACATGCTTTAGACTGCCTATATGCTATGGCCATACTTTATTTGCTCTGTAAGCTACCTCCTTTGTTCCATACAAACACTCAAGTAACATCCAACACTCAAAATACTTTCTTATACTTGATTGTGTTATCGCCAGAGTACACCACAGTCATATGCACTGATCATTGCCGCATTGCTACTACTTTTCAGTCAACCACCATATTAAAAACATGAAATCATGCAGAATTTCTTTACCTAGTTTTTATGTTGAAACTAGAAATAAAAATTTAACAAAAATATGAACATAGGCTTAAAGTAGCAAGCAAAGTACAGGGTGTCTGGGCTAAAGGTATCCAAAAATATATGCATCTATGTAAGGTTTATAATATTTTTTTTTACTATACAGAGTAACTTTCCAACCAAGTTTTTGTGCAGGTTACTTCGTTACTTCAATGTGTGCACTTTTTGTAGTTCTCTATTGAACTACAAAGCAATACTTGGGCTCTTGCAGAGTGTTTTCCAGCATCTGAGGCTTTATTAGAGCAACTGCTTCAACGGTACATAGTTTCAAGTCGTCTAAATGTTGAACTTTTCTCTGGTACACACAGTGTTTACCCATGCAAAATAGTCCAATGGAGTCAGATCCGGAGATGTAGGTGGCCAGGCAGTTGGACCTCCTCTTCCAATTCAAAGTCCAGGAAAAGTCTCTTTCAAAAACCTGGTAACATCTCCATGGAAGCGTAGTGGAGAACCATTTTGCTGAAATGTGAAACTTGGGGGAATCTGTGGAATAGCAAAGATCTGCAGTGTGTCAAGGTGTGTCTCATCTCTTTTGGCTATATGAAAAAAATGGACCAATGATGCCATTTTTGTGCACTCCTAACCAGGCATTGACTTTTGTTGTGTCCCTTTCATTTTCAATCACTTGGTGAGGATTCACCATACCCCATAGCTGCAATTGGGTCTGTTTACTTTTCCGCATACATGAAAGGTGGATTCGTCACTCAATAACAAGAGATCAGGATAACTGGGATTATCATCAGATCATCTAAGCAGCGATGATCATTTGGCTAAAAGTGTTGAAGAAGTTGAATTTTGTACACACGAAAATGAAGAAGTTTGTGAAAATGTTGTGAAGCGTTGAACGAGGAATCTGCAGTTCGTTGCCTGTCTAATAGACTTGCATGGGCTCCTAGAGAATGATTCGTGCACCCAATCCAGTCTCATCAGTCACATACTTTTTTTGGGGGTGTTTCCCATGAAACCAAACTTCCCACCTCTTTTACAGTCTTGTCCCACTGAATGAATTTGGATGTGGGAGGATCCACATTCCACTCCCTTCATGCATGCCGCCGAGCATGTGTAACTGATTTAAATTCAGGTAACCAAAGCATGTACTGCACTTTTTGCTGTAGTGTCCACATCTCAATTGAGGCAATAGCGGTTTTTATGCCATTCTTGTGCATGCACAAGTACAGGTGGCACGCCTGCACTAGTGACGATGAAAGTGTCACAAAGCCACCTGGGTGGAGCATTGGTCTAAGTGCTGGCTGCTGACCATTCGTTCTAAACAGATCCAGGTTCAAATCCTGGTGAGGCATGGATGTTGTGTTTGTCTTATGGGATGGGCGACTGCTGATAGCACAATGAGTTGTTCGTGGTGGCCATTAACCCCCCCCCCCCCAATTAAAAAATTAAAGAAGTGTGACAAAACCACTCTTGGACAGATTTCTCATCAACTGAAGCTTCAGTTTAACAGACCTGCCAACTGTTACGATTTTATCGTATTTAGTACGATAAATCATGCTGCAGTAGGCTAATACGATTTTTTTTAAATAGTAATGTTTTTCCCCATTTTTTCCCTTTTCAGACAAAAGCCTTGTAGCAGAATCGCGGCGACGGGCGATGTACGTCGCTTATTTATTTGGGTCCTGCAGACAAAAACGACATCTCCAGAACCCTATAAACCGTCTTGCAGACTCCCTATCATAGATGAAAGTTTTCCGCCTTTCAAAATTTCTGAAAACGAAAGTTAGGCGTAGTTAGGATTTCTTCCGTAATCGTAATTTGTTTTTCTCGTGAAGGACGATGTACGTCGCAGAATTATTTTGTACTCATCCCCGTAGAAGATTCGCGGCGACGTACATCGCAGGTTTATTTTGTACTCATCCCTGTAGCAGAATCGCGGCGACAGCCGACGTACATCGCATAATTATTTTTTACTCATCCCTGTAGCAGAATAGCAACGACGGCCGACGTACATCGTAGATTTATTTTGTACTCATCCCCATTAAAGAATCGCGGCGACGTACATTGCAGGTTTATTTTGTACTCATCCCCGTTGAAGAAATGCGGCGACGTACATTGCAGGTTTATTTTGTACTCATCCCCGTTGAAGAAATGCGGCGACCCGACGTACATCGCAGATTTATTTTGTACTCATCCCCGTAGCAGAATCGCGGCGACGGGCGACGTACACCACAGGTTTATTTTATGCTCATCCCTGTAGCAGAATAGCGGCGACGAGCGACGTACGGTACATCACAAATTTATTTTGTACTCATCCCCATAGAAGAATCTCAGCAACGTATATCGCAGGTTTATTTTGTACTCATCCCCGTAGAATAATCTCAGCAACGTATATCGCAGGTTTATTTTGTACTCATCCCCGTAGCAGAATCGCGGCGATGGCCGACGTACATCGCAGATTTATTTTGTACCCACCCCTGTAGATGAATCGCGGCGACGACCGACGTACATCGCAGATTTATCGCAGATCGAGGGCGACCCGACGTACATCGCAGATTTATTTTGTACTCATCCCCGTAGCAGAATCGCGGCGACGGGCGACGTACACCACAGGTTTATTTTATGCTCATCCCTGTAGCAGAATAGCGGCGACGAGCGACGTACGGTACATCACAAATTTATTTTGTACTCATCCCCATAGAAGAATCTCAGCAACGTATATCGCAGGTTTATTTTGTACTCATCCCCGTAGAATAATCTCAGCAACGTATATCGCAGGTTTATTTTGTACTCATCCCCGTAGCAGAATCGCGGCGATGGCCGACGTACATCGCAGATTTATTTTGTACCCACCCCTGTAGATGAATCGTGGCGACGACCGACGTACATCGCAGATTTATTTTGGTCCTGCAGACAAAAATGACATCCCCAGAACCTGATTAAACCATCTTGCAGACTCCCTAAGATGCAAGTTTTCCGCCTCTCAAAATTTCCGAAAACGGAAGTTAGGTGGGGTGAGGATTTCTCCCGTAATCGTAATTTTTTTCTAATAATTAACAACATAAAAGTGTTTGCTGATTCGATTTAATTTGTTTCTCAATAAAATATTGATGTAGGGGAAAAAATCCCTACATTCTCATCATCAGGAATTTATATGGCTGAAATAGGCTTCAAAATTATTATCAACATGCGTCGTTTTACGATTTTTCTATCTGAGTGTTATGTTTTTTGGTTCTGAGAGGTTTGTAGGTCTGGTTTAAGAAAACATAATGAGTGGTTCTTGCATTACAAGCAGTTATTTTTGGATATCTCTAGCCTGGACACCTTGTATTAATGAATGTCTTACATTTTAAATTAGCATAATCTACAATTGTGAGTCCCCCTCCCTTGTTTTCTTTTTGAAGGCATTCAAAATTTTACAGTTGTATTTAATACCTTGAAATTTCATATATACTTTTTTAAGGTCATTCCCTAGAAAAACATATAACCGAGGTTCCACTGTAAAGAAGCATTAGTATTAAGCAACAAGTATGCAATAATCGGTGGTGGGTTTTGGGAGGAAGTAAGTGAGGCAGTGTCTCCTCAGAATTTCAAGACTGTTAGAATTATTCGTTTTGTTTATTTAGTAGGTTTAGGCACATCAGTTTATGCTAATCATTCATGCAATCTTTTAAATTGAGACTTTCTGAAAACAGAAGGCAGCTCTTAGTTCCGGTATCTCGTCAATTTGGAAATTTCTTTCAATGAAGCAGAGAGCCCAATTGCCTCTAGTGTAGAAGCCACACCAAATGTGTTTTGTCTCACTGAGTCAACGAAACTGTGAACAATGTGTGCACAGTCAGCTTGGCCATCTAGATTTCATCCAGAGACAGGTCTTAGTTTGCTGATTAGGTGAACTTCCCCAGCTGCAGGTTTTCAAATAGTTCACAACTTTGCATGTATCACTCTGCCTTATTTACATACAGCCTGCTCACTCCCACCATTAAGGGGCAAAGAAGTAGCTCCGCTTTTAAAGGAGAAATAAAAACAGGCCAAAAAAGAAATCTTACGCTTGGAGTGTTTGGTTTCAAATATAATTTATTAAGAACATGTAGTGCATGAAATGGGAAACAAAGGGTAGAGACATTATAAGACAACATAAAGTAAGCTTTATCTTTTGCTGCTGAGGTGAACATTGTCTGCAGATGTTTTCAACTCTCCCCCTTTCTAATTTTGGTGTCAGTTGAAGAAGAGGTGTATATAAAATTGCATTTGAGATGAAAATGATCATTTCAGCCTTATTTTCTAATCTTCTTTAAATATCTTGAATTAAAAAAATCAATTTTGTATTGAAACTGGCTTTGAAGTTCTCAAATTGTCTTAGAGGACAATCCAATATAGAATATACACTATATTGACAAAAGTCACCGGACATCTAGAAGAGAAACACAACATAGCATTTATTGACATACATTAGTATGATGTCGGTCTACGTTTGGGCCTTAATGCATGCACTTACCCTTCAAGACATGCTTTCAACAAGGTTTTGGAACACAGCGATAGGCATGCGCTTCCTTTCAGTACATAATGCTGCCGCTAACTGTTGCTTAGTAGTACGCCTTGGTTCCCAACTTCTTATGCGGCGCTCTAATTCATCTCATAGGTGCTCTATGGGATTAAGATCAGGGCTCTGTGCTGGCCAGTCCACACACGATATGGAATTATCGTCAAACCACGCCATAACAGTCTTTGCTTTATGGCTTGGTACATTATCATGCTGGTACCAACAAGGCTCGGTTCCATAGTATTGCCACAGAGTTGGTAGGACATAATTGTCCAGAATATCGAGGTAGACATGCTGGTTAACAGGTTTGTCCACGATAACCAATGGGCCGGGAGCATACCATGAAAAACACCCCTACCTGAGTACACTGCCAGCTCCAAACTTTACTATAGGAACAGTACACCATAGTAAATAGCTTTCCCCCGGCTGCTGCCATACCCACACATGGCCATCAGACTGATGGATCATGTGTCTAGATTCATCAGTCCATACGACCCGTTTCTATTGATCTACGGTCCACAAAAAATGTTCTTTACACCATGCTAAATGACGAGTGCCATTCCGAGTGGAGATGAAAGGCTTATGAGCAGCCGCACGACCACAGTAACCCATGGAATGAAGTTATCTGCGAATGGTACGTGTACATACCGAGGTTCCAGCATTTTTTGCTCTCCTGCACACCGAGGTCTTGTGCAGTACTTCGTCGATTAGCTGTAATGACTCTCCTGAGGCTTCAATGTCTTCTATCACTAATTTTCTTTGGTCTGATGGTACGTTTTGCTGCTTCAGACATGCCATGTATGTTCCACTTATTCAGTACATCCAAAACAGTTTACTTGAGTATGTTTAAATGCCTCTCGGTTTCTCTTATGGACAATCCACTAATATAACACCCAATAATCTTTCCTTTCTCAAAGTCTGTTCTCTCACGCCGCGACATTTTCACTCAACCTCACAGTGCGATATGATCGCGGTCAGCTGCAGGCTTGTTTTCATACCGTTTGCAGCTGTACGGCGTATCTTAACAACACAGCGGATCCGTTCATTTGCTTTTGAAGGGGTATCTGGTGACTTTTGTCAATATAGTGTATATACACTGAAGAGCAATTTAATTAGAGATACCTGTCTAGTAACGTGTAGCACCACCTTTTGCCCTGATGATGGCGGCGATTCATCTCGGCATGGACTCGACAAGACACCGGAAGCATTGGGAAGCCATACGGATCCACGACCCCTGAACAAGCTCCCACAGTTCACAAATATTTGATGGAGGGGGTCAAAGCCTCGAACATCTCTCTCGATGGCATCCCAGATGTGCTCGATGGGATTGAGGTCAGGTGACCTAGCTGGCCAAGGAAGCCAGGTCACGTCGGTGGAGTGTTCATCCAACCATTCGGATACAATTCGGGAGCGATGGCATGGTGCATTGTCTTGTTGCAGGATGAGGTTACCAGTGGGATGTTGAAGACGCACAAATGGGAGCAAATAGTCGTCCAGGATATCCCGGTAACGTTGACCTGTGAGAGACGACGTCACACGTACCAGGGTCCCATTTCAGTCCACATAAGCAGTCCCCAGACGAGAATGCCACCCCCACCAGCTTGAAGAGTACCCTGCTGGCAAGAAGGATCCATCGCTTCATGTGGTTTGCGTCGTACTCATATCCTGCCATCCGCATGTACCAGCGTGAATCTCAACTCATCAGTCCAGGCAACATTTTTCCACATGTCTAACATCCAGTGGCAATGTTCCCGTGCCCATGCTAATCTTTGCACCCTGTGATGTGCGATCAGCAGTGGTACCCTCGTGGGACAATGGCTTCTGTACCCGATAGCAAGGAGATGGTTCTGGATGGTGTGGCTGCTTACACGTTTTTGTGCACCAGCGTTAAATTGCTGAGTGATTTCTTGCACTGTGGCCCATCTATCCGCTGTTACAATGCGAGCTAGCCGACGATGACCCCACTCATCCACACGCTGTTGTCCACGGCAGTTGGCCTTTGCAGGAATGGTTTTACTGGATTTGATGTACTCACGGTGCACCCGTGACTCAGTGGCTCGTGAAAATCCCAGTGCCTGCACGACTTCCGAGATGGAGCGACCCCATTCATCGGGTCCCAACAATTTGCCCACGATCAAATGCGCTTAGATCTTTCGTCTTACCCATACTGCGTCCGACTCTTACTGATTCCCATCGCATCACTCCTTATATTGTCGGATCACTGCATACGTCATGTCGTTTCTGTTTCACAGGGCCGCCCACAGCGCCACATTTGCATAACGCCAGCTGTCTCTAATTCAATTGTTCTTCCGTGTACACACACACACACACTCATGGACAATGAAATTTGCATGCCAAAAAGGAAGCATTGGATTGAACTGAAATTTTAGGGACGTAATGGTACACATGATGCCAAAAACAAAGCTGCAAGACAATTTCAGAGGGATCTGTAGCATGCAGAGCAGTCACCTTCAATAGCACGTCGCACCTCCTCGTGCTGCAATACATGCTGCAATACGGTCCGGCATGGAGGTTAACAGACACCTGATATTGTCCTGTGGCAGACTGACCCACACGTGTTGAACGGTGTGCTCCAAATCCCGGGTAGTGTGTCACAGCGGCAGCCAGCGTTTCAACTGGTCCCACACATGCTCGATAGGGGGCATGTCCTGGGAGCGGGCAGGCCATGGAAGTGTCTAGACATGACGTAGGCAGTCCTGGGCAACCCGAGCCATGTGCAGGCAGGCATTATCCTGCTGGTATAGCGCACCTGGAATCCTGGCCAGGAATGGGAGCACATGGGGCTGTAAGATCTCATTCACATACCGCTGCCCCATCAATGATCCATGTACCACCACCAGAGCTGATCGGCTATCATAGGCAATGGATCCCCAGACTATAATGCCTGCAGTGGGGGAGGTTGGGATTGTGCTGTTGACCCGGGGACCTCCACACCCGGACACAGTGATCATCTGTTCCCAAAACAAAGCAACACTCATCGCTAAACACCATACACCGCCAGTATGTGGCGTTCCACATTACTCTGGCCTGGCACCACTGCACACAGAGCCGGCGATGTTCCGGTGTTAATGGCAGCACACGTAAGGGGCACTGGGATCGCAGATTTGCTTCCTTGAGGCATCGGGAAATGGTTCGTGGGCACACAGGAGCTGCTACATCTGCCTGTATGGACCAGGTCCCCGTGGGATCTGTTCGTGCCTGGTACACAATCCGTCGATCCTCTCTACCAGTGGTCCTCCTGGTCCGTCCGGGAGCCACTTAACTGTGTGGCAGTGCCGTCACGTGTCCACTGCTCCCAACACAGTCTGATAGTATGGTCAGAACGATCCACATGGTGGGCTATACAGCGTGCCGACCACCCTGCGGTTTTCAGCCCACTGATCAGGCCTCTCTCAAAGTTCACGAGTTGCGCAAGTCGACGTCTCTTACATCTACCCGGCATTCTTGTCACTCTGTATTCTTGCTTGCATCGGCTGGTGCTTTTCACTTTCATGGGGCATCGACTACACACGGGTTTATAAAGCTGCGGGTTCATGCTTGCAGCGCCACCACAGGATGTAGAGTCATGCGCACTCGCACCAAACATGGATCATTTGCATACCAGCATGCACTAGCTATTTGCAAAGTTTCACGGTTGTAGCATGTTTTCTTTTAGGTGCACAAATTTCATTGTCTGTGAGTGTATATATATATATTTAGGTGTACAGCAGGATCTTGCAAAGCAGATTCTGAGTTGACCTCAAGGACATAAAACATGCTTCTCCAGTAAAATCTGGAAACTTTTCACAATAAATTTTATGAGATATTAATAACAATGCAATAAAATGGTGCTAGAATAAATAAACTTATTTGAATCCAAGCAGAAAAAAGTTCAGCTCCACAGTAATTTCGATCGCGAGCTGCCACTGGTGATACTACTTGTATGATACCTAATTTACAATACATAGTATTGATTGATGTATAGTGGAACATATCTCTGATGTTAAGAAAGACAATCTGTTCATTTCATTATTATTATTAACCATCAATGATGTGTCTGCCATACCTGATTGTGAAAACATGAAATGTCTTGAACCTTTCATTAATCCAGAATCTCTCAGATGTCATGAAAGCATAAAATTTACCTTTCCCATAACAGCTGTAACACAGACTCACTGTGCCATATTCCTAACATTTAGAAATCCATTCTAGAATCGGGCAACTAACTTCCCGGTGCCAGTGGGGTAGTGCTCCATCCTGTTGGGAAATGAAGTTGTTACTGTCTTCATACAGTTGAGGCATTAACGAAATAATTAGCATATCAAGATAAGAACTTCCCGTTAAAGTATTTTCTTAGAAAAAGAAGAGGCCATACACTTTTTTACAGGATATAGCACAGAACACATTAACTTTGGGGGGAATCGCACACTTGCGCCACCGTTTCTCTAAAATGTTCAGTCCTCCATTGCAAATGTTATGTTTGTTAACTGTCCCACTTATCCACATAAGAGGGACAGTTTGGACAGTAATGGTGATTCATCGCTGAGAATTAGACACTCACTAAAACCATCTTCTTCAAAATGCTCCTGCATTCCTGTACAGAATTTGCAACATGCTGTTCTACCGCATGTCGCAGAAGACTTTTACCTTTACACAAATAACTTATACTTTGCAATAACTGCCATTTGTGGGGAGTCATTTTCAGCTGCTTCCTCAAAATTTTCCAGTCAGTCGGTTGTGGAATTTGTAACTCCCAGCCCGCCATCGTTGTGGATTTCCTTGGGCTGCATTGGTAAATAGCACACTACACTTGCTCATCACATACTCCTGGTCTCCCTGGACTTTTACACAAGCATCCCGTTGTTTCAAATTTATTATGCCAGTTGTAGATAGATTGTATATTTTGTGGTGATTTCCTCAAATATATTCTAAAACACCATTGCACAACAATAACGAAATTCATTTTACTTAATTCAAGCATGCAGAACGCTTTCTCCACAACATTTGCCGTCATCTTGCCTAATTGATCACGTAGCAGTGAAAACATACGATCTTTTAGTAACGCCATCTAAATGATAAAATGATTACTATTGGCGACAGAACGGTGCATTACGAGTGTCAGTATTTTACATACAGTAGTTTTGGTTTGTAAAATATTCAAACTTCAATACATATATATATGGATAGGCATGATTATGGAGAAGTTCAGCAAGACAGCCAAGGAACATTATGTGTCGGCAAACTTGATTCTTCCTTGCAGCATTTTCAAGGAGATTAAAAAGCTTAAAAGATGATTTATTATTCACAAAGCAAAAATAATTTTGCAGTGATATGCAAGAAATTCTACCTTGATTTACTTACATCGGAACTGACTGCCGGTCTTACATATGGCTCATTTCCTGTTGATAGGCATATCATTAGCAAAAAAATTATTGCGTTACTCAGGAGACTTGTACAGCAAGACGTCAATTCGAGATTTTGCACCTTGCATGCTATCCCAAAGTCTCCCATTGCTTTTTAGATACATCACTAATACAAAAAAATTGCTATAATAATAAACAAACACAATTTTTGAAGAGTACCTTAATATCATTTCTCAACAGATAAAAAAATCCTGGATCATGAACAACAATAAACCTTTACTGGGTTTTCTGAAGGAGACAGATCATTTCAAGATTTCTTCAGTTCAAACTTTTGACTTCCGTAGTCTTTTTACTTCAATCACAATCGGCGATTTGGTCAAAGTCTGCTAGTCCCTACTATACTTATGCCAAGGAATTACAGGCCTCTAAGAATTTTTGGGACAATTTATTATCTCTTTGCATTAGTCATAACTATGTGAATATGGGAGACTCTTTATATTTATGACATAAGGGAATACCAATGGGTTCGTCCTATTAAAGTATTTTGGTGAACCTTTATTTGTACTATTATGAGGATAAAAATAGGATTAATACTGAAATTGACTCGCAGCAGGTATATTGACGACATTATAGTTTTCAACTAGGCAGATGGAATATATCCAGAAGAACTGTCATTGGAGTGCAATGAGATGACAAATAATACCATTAATTTTCTGGACATTGCTATTATATTACAAGAGGACTTCATCTGCACAAATATCTATGATAAACGAAGAGGTTTTTGATTTTGACATTACTTTTTTAACTGATTGGCATTCCAATATTTCTTGTAGTCTTTAGAGGTATAATTATTAGTCAAGTTTTCAGATGTCTAACCATTTGCAATCGATATGATTTTCAATTGTCTGCCATTACATGGTTATTCAAAACACTTCTTTCAAAAGACTATCCATTTAGTTTCCTTAAAAAATCTTTTCAGCAATTATTTCATCATGCATATATTAATTGGTTTCTATCAAAATACATATACATTTCAGACTTAACTAACCCCAGATCCTACAATATTAATAGATTAGCCTGCTAAGTGCTACTCAGTGGATCTCTTGTAGCCATTCCCACTAACAGTTCAAGTACCTGCCCCTTTTTTTCACACAGCTACACCTTTATTTTTCAGTTCAACATGCTTCTAACTTTAACCGTCTTTATGCCAGACGCCGGCCGTTTTTTATTCGAGATTCAGTTCGCTCGAGTCTCCTGTGACGACTGTGTTCTCGTTCTCAGAGCGGGTTTGCCTGCCTAGGACTTCATTTTCAGATTCATTCCCGGTGGCTTAGGGAACACGATGGCGGGTTTCGGCGTTTTGCGACCTTTTGCCATCTACGAAAAGCCACTGCTGAAGTGTCAGTGTTTCCCTGAAGAGTACGACACACTGGTTTTTAATTCCTGTTCTAAAAACTGAAGTAAGTTTCAACTTTTTTTAGGTATACAGGGATGCCAACCCCTACGCATTTGGCATAAAAACTATGCATTTCTTTAACTTTACTATGCACTACACATCATATGCCTAATACTACGCTTTTGTTGCTATGACGCCACATTTTTTTCCCCCACTAACTTTATTTAGCATTTTTTTTTTATTTGCTGTAGCGTATTCAGACAACTCAATAACAGGTTGCATGTAAGAATAGTAAAAAAGTGCAATGCAGGATCTCCAGCAATGTTTTGCCAGCTATACTTCGTTATCTGACCTGTGTCGTCTGCTACAACGAAGCAACTGCCGATAGGTAGTGCTTCTGCTGCTTAGCCACCGAGGCTGGTAACTGCGCTTTAAAGACTGGAGGTTCCACGCTGATCCTCGGCTACATCACAACCCCACTACCTTGCCTGTGTGTCCGTTTCTCTTCGCTACTTCACACACACACAATAACCGACTGGAACTGGTTTCACCCTTCTGTGATGGGTAGCAGCGTCACGCAGGAATCAGAGTGTGCATGCTCTGTACTAAAGAGTACTACTCAAAGTGTTTTCACTGAAGTAAGTACGTGGTTTTTTTTAGCATACCAGACTACCAGTTGATCTTGCATGCGTGCGCACACACGTTTCACGTTCTTCTAATTGGACAACGTGGGGGCGGCGCCGTGTCGCTCACTTAATAGTACAGCTTCAGATTGGATTTTATAGTGCTTTTCTTTCTTTATGACCAAGTGAGTCTGCTTGCTTTCCAAGTGTTTTTGCGACTTGTGAACACATTTAGCGATTACACGTTTTAATATGGCTGAATAAGCACGAAAAAGTTAAAGATTGCAGATCAGAAATTTAAGTCGTCTTATTCTGAAAAATAGTCATGTTTGCATGCATCAGATGTGCCATCGAATGATGCATTTTGCACTGTGTGTAACAGCAATTTTTCTGTTAAACATAATGGCTTGTATTATTGTACCCGTCATATTGCATCAAAGAAGCATCAATCTATGAGTAAAATTATAACTCAGACAAAACCTTTGGCTACTTTCTTCGGGGGAAATGATGACTTGGAACTAAGGACAACGAACGCAGAAATGCTTTTACTGCATTTCTGGTTGAACACAATTTGCCACTGAGTGCAGCGGAACATGCTGGGCCGTTATTCAAAAATATGTTTACAGACTCAGAAATCGCAAAAGCTTATTCATGTGCTCGTACAAAATCTACAGCTGTGTTAAAATGTATGGCTGACAAAACTGTTTCAGATATTATGTTATCATTAAGGAGTTCACCATTTTCAATGGCAACTGATGGCAGCAGTGATCAGAATTCTACTAAATTATATCCTGTTGTTGTAAGATATTTTGATATAAATATAAGCAAAAAATAGTTTCTGCAATATTGTCTCTCTTGGAATGCAGTGATAATACTGGTTATGGTATTTTTTGTATTCTGGATAAAGAAATGGAGAAGAAGAAAAAATCCATGGAAAACTTGTATTTCATTTGGTTGTGACAATGCAAGCACCATGTTAGGGCATTTGAATGGTGTAGCTGCACATATAAAAAAAGTAAACTCTAACATTTATGTCCAAAGTTGCATCTGCCATTTACTTCACATATGTGCTAAAAAATCAGCAAAAGAGCTTAATTGCGAAGTTGAATCACTGCTGTTTGACATTTATTTTTATATTGACAAAAATTCAGAGAGAAAGAAAAGGCTGTTGGACTGTCAAGAAATGTGTGGGCTTAAATCGTATTTAAAATATGTCTCAACAAGGTGGCCATCATTGTTAGATGCTGTAAATATAATGTTATCTCGATGGGATGCTATATTAGAGTTTTTTTTGCTCAAAGTCGGACGATTTGAAAGACGGTGACCAAGTCAGAAATCTGAAAAAGATGCTTTCTGTCCCCAGATACAAAGTTGTATCTGTTATTTCTGCAAGCAATGTTACCTGTATTTACATCATTAAATGTTAAACTACAAAGTGAAGCACCAATGATCCATCGTGTTAGAAGAAGCCTTTATTCTTTCTTTACTGATTTATTGGTAAGACTTATCAAACCTTCTGCCATACCGGACTTATCGAGTGACTTAAGTAAACTAAAATTTCTGAAACTGAGCTATCAGAAAGCAAACGAAGATATAGTTATTGGTGCTAAAACCAGAGCATATCTAATTGAAAATAAAATCAGTGAAACAGAAGCAAAGAACTTTTATTGTTGTGTAAGAAAGTTTTATGAAGCTGTATGTACATATACCATCAAAAAGTTCCCCTTGTGTGGTGAATTTTTGAAACATGCTGAAGTAGCTGATCCGAATTTAAGGAAACGAGTCTCTTTCTCTTCAGTCAAGTATTTTGTAGATACTTTCACTGGAATTGTAGCTAATGATGACTTGGATAGTCTGGAAATGGAATTTTCCAGGTATCAAGCAGATCAGTTTGACAGTGATGTTCTATCTTCAAATGCGGATATAGCTTGGGCAAAAATTTCAGAATTGAAAGATGGAAATGGGGCAGGGAAGTACATTTTTCTTCCAAAAATAATGCTAATGGTTTTAGTTGTGCCGCACAGTAATGCTGGGGCTAAAAGAGTTTTCAGCATTGTAAAAAGCAATATGACTGAGTTTCGACCTCGTTTAAGCATTGAAACATTAAAGGCACTATTGGTCGAAAAAATCAATATGCTGAATAACAGTGAGCCATGCTATGGTAGGAAATTTTTAAAAGAAGAAATTCAAATGCATAGCATGCAACTGTTCAGCAACTGAAACAGGCAGAATAAACATGTTCATATATTATTCTTGTTGATTCAGACCATGCTGACCGATAGATGACAGACTTCTACTTGTGACTTTTTTTTTTCTTCTCTAGTAAAGAGAGGGCCAGTCAATTCGAAGCATGGTAAATCATTTAGTCTGCTATTATAAATAATTTGTGTACAACTGTGAGATATTATATTAAACTGTGTGTTCATGCCCAACCTTTGTGTTTTCTATTTGTGTGGATCCCGTCATTTATTCTAGCAGGAATAGGGGTAAGTAAAATACCCTTTTTAATTTTCTCCGTTGTCAATGCTTCATAAGCCGCTAATTGTTTAAATCAAAATCTCAAATCCGCACATACAGTTCTCAATATTGATTTTTTTCTGGTTATTTTTATAACTGTCTAGTCTGTAGTAAATTTAAAACATCTTAAAATACTTTTTCATAATATTTCATGTGTCTACACATGAATGCTGTAAGAGGTTGGCATCCCTGGGTATACTTTATTTTATAAGGTTTTTGCTTTGTTCTGTGAGGTTTGGGTGGGCATTTGGCTTTTTTCGGGTTTACCCTGTGTGTAGTTGTTTGTAAAGGTGCCTGAATTCAATCTTTGCTGGGTGCTACTTTTGCTTGTCTACAGGTTCATTCGTTTTGTGATTTGGTTTGAATCTTTGCTGTTTTTCGTGTTAGGTGTGTCTGGGGTGTTTCGTTCCAAACTTTGGTTCGTTTTTGAGTTTTCGAGTTTGAGTTGGCTGAAAGAGTCGTCATCATATATATATATATATACACACACACACACACACACACACACACGGTCATGTCACATTATTGTGACCACCAGCTAATATCCAGAGTAACCGCCATGTGCAGCGCGGACAGCAGCTACTCAATAAGGTGCTAGAAGGTGTTCACAGGTATGTGGAGCCATGCTAACTGCAGTGCATCTAACAGCTGCTGGAGGGTGCGTGATGGAGGATCCATAGAGCGAACAACACGATCGAGATGGTCCCACAGATGCTCAATTAGGCTTAAATCTGGGGAATTAGGGGGCCAGGGAAGTACTTTGAAGCCTTCATCGTGCTCTTCCAACCACTCTCGGACGGTCATGACGGTCACACCTTCTAGCACCTTATTTGTCACAATAAGGTGCTAGAAGGTGTTCACAGGTATGTGGAGCCATGCTAACTGCAGTGCATCTAACAGCTGCTGGAGGGTGCGTGATGGAGGATCCATAGAGCGAACAACACGATCGAGATGGTCCCACAGATGCTCAATTAGGCTTAAATCTGGGGAATTAGGGGGCCAGGGAAGTACTTTGAAGCCTTCATCGTGCTCTTCCAACCACTCTCGGACATTTCTAGCTGTGTGACACGTCACATTGTCGTGCTGGAAGATCCCATCCGCCCCAGGGAAGACAATCGGAATGTATGGGTGTCACTGTAGGTGGTCTGCAAAGATAGATTCATAACGAATTTGATCCATAGTGTCTTCCACAGGTATGGGTGGACACAGAGAATGCCACGAAAACATCCCCCAGACCATAACGCTTCCCCCACCAGCTTGTGTTCTTTCAGCAATAGTTGAAGAGTGTTTGTTCTCCGATGTTTTTTGCCTTATACGCCAACGTTCATCTGTTCGATGAAGCAGAAAACGTGACTCATCGGTGAAGGCAATCCTTTGCCAATCAGCGGAAATCCAATTCCGATACTGCCGTGCAAATGTACGCCATTTCTGCCAATGTGCCTTCATTAGCATAGGTGCAGTGACCATCCATCTGCATCGGAGCACCATATGCCGCAAGGTTTGCTGAATTGTCATTTTAGACACACTTTTGTAGCCCCCTGGTTCATTCTACCAGTGAGTTGCTCCACTGTAGCGTGTCGATCAGCCCTTGTGCACTTTCGCAGCCGACGTTCACCTCTCACATCAATGGCATGTGGTGCTCTGAGTTTCCACATTGCTTATTCGCAATGGTGCTATTTCTTCAATCACGATACACCAATCACGAACAGGTCACAAACTGCACTGTTTCAGAAATACTGCCACTTTTGGCCCAAAAGCCAATAATCGTCCCCTTTTGAAAATCTGACAAATCGCTTCTTTTATCCATAACAGTAACGAGTGATTTGTTTTTAGATTGCCTACAGCAGACCTTCTATACCCTCCAAGCCAGCTCACGACACATGCCTTTTTTCATTGGCTACGTGCTGTTGACGTCAAAAGTAGGTGGTCACAATAATGTGACTCGACTGTGTGTGTGTGTGTGTGTGTGTGTGTGTGTGTGTGTGTGTGTGTGTGTGTATTTATTCAAGAGGCATAAAGGTTGCAAGCCCTCTGATTTCTGCACCCCTGATAAGGAATGTCATAACATTAGGGAAAAAAGAAAAAAGTCTAGAATCACAGTTTTGTTAAAGATAATATTTTTCAATCTTGTTATATATTCATTGCTCAAAAAATACACTGCAATGGTTAAAAAAGGGTTAGAATTCTTTAATGTCATCAGCTTAGCCATCTTTATTAATAGTTTCAAGATATTTCATAGAGATTACTGGAAATTAGAAGTTGCATGCACAACAAAAATAATGTGTCATTGTTCTAGTTTCTCTATTACTGTAAATCATCTAGGTATTTGTACCTGTAGCCAATAGATACAGGGTTTGTACACAGCCTTGAAAACCTTGAAAAGCCTTGAAAAACGAATTTTTGCTTCAAGGCGTTGAATGTTCAGGAATTATTTTTTTTTATATATAAAGGTCGGGGTTTTTTTAATATATATATATATAAAAAGGTCTTGAAAATTGCTATTGGCAAATTTTAAATTGTTTAATTTTATAACAATGAAAAAAAAAGCTTTAAAAAGTGAGCGTCTGAAAAACCGTTTCTTACAGTAAAGGTCGCTTTGAGGAGAGTCTGTTATCAGATTTTGCTCATCGCGGTCTGTCGCCGCTGAATCACGTGAAATGGTTGCACACGCACCCACGCTCCTGTCAGCACAGTGAGAATATGATAACATGTTTTCATCATGCCATGTGTTTTTGCAGGAAGGAAGAGAGTGGTGAGTGTCGCAGCTTCCAGTCCTAGAAAAAGTGTCTTTGATTTAAAGAATTTGGGGAATTTTTAGGTAACCAGGTCTTTTGTTTATCTGCCGATACTGGAAACTTTTGTAGGATATTTACATGCGTTGAGGATTCACTGTGATTACCAAGCTTCTCATTTCTGTCATGTGATTTATCAACACTTGTTCTTTTTGCCTTTTGTTATTGTGAAAAGAAAGACTTTTATCTTCATTAAACTTCAAAAGTAAATTACGTTGTCAAAATGGGTAAGTCTTCCTTTCAAGAACTATGGTTGAAAAACCCCATCATATGCCACATGGATTGCAAAGGAAAATAATAATAATTATATTGCAAAGTGTATTTTGTGTTGTAAAAATGTGGATATTTCTAGCATGGGGGAATCTGCTTTGAGAAGTCATATGAAGGGTAAAAAGCATGTTTCACTCTCACAAACTTCTAGAAATATGACTATGAATGAAATGATGCCACTTGGGATAGATAATAAATTTGCATCTATGTTATCACCAACTTTAAGGATTGCAGAGAATAATGCCACTATTAAAGCGGAAATTTTGTGGGCATTTAAAGTTGTAAAATCTCATTTTTCCTACCATTCATGTGTGGGTATTGATGCCTTATTTCAACTTATGTTTTCAGATAGCGTCATCACAAATTATTTTTCTTGGGGAGAAAAGAAATGTTCTTACATCTGTTGTTTTGGATTAGCACCACATTTCAGGCCGCTCCTGGTTCAAGAAATTAAATATGAAAACAGAAACTTTGTTGTTTTGTTTGATGAAAGCCTCAACAAATTTACACAAACAAAGCAAATGGATGTCCATGTCAGATTGTGGCAAACTGTAAAGTAGTGACACAGTACTTTTCATCCATGTTTTTAGGACGTTCGACAGCTGAAGTAATGATGACTGAATTCCTTAGGTGCATTGAACCTTGCCATTATGTAGCATTGTCCAACTTTCAATGGATGGTCCCAGTGTCAACTGGAAATTTTGTGGGATGATCCAAAATAAAATATTGGGTGACCATGAAGTTTCACTTTTGAACACTGGAAGTTGTAGTCTTCACATAGTGTATAATGCTTTCAGGCATGGTGCTGCTGCTAGTGAGTGGCAACTTGAAAAACTGTTCTCTAGCCTATATAGACTGTTCAAAGATACACCAGCCAGGAGAGAAGTATTTACCAAAATAGCTCCTGAAGCAAAAATGCCACTGAAATTTTGTCCCCACAGATGGCTTGAGAATTCAGTAGTATGTGAGCGTACTTTAGAAATTTTGCGATATGTTCGATTATATCATCAAGTGACAGAAGAAAAGCTGAAAGATCCTGGTACCACATTGGTTGACAATGTGAAACAATTTTTGAGAGATCCCTTAATAGAAGTAAAATTACATTTCTTTTACTCTGTGGCTATGCAACTGTCTTCTTTTTTTAAAGTTTACCAAAGTGACAAGCCCATGCTCCCATTCATTGCCAGAGACTTGGAGAAAATTTTAAGAAACTTAATGAGTCACTTTCTAAAAAAAGATGTTTTAGATGGTGCTACATCTGCTTTAAAAATACTTCATATAAATGTTACAGATGTCAAACAGTGCTGCAATTATAAAAAGATTGACATTGGGTTTCAAGCTGAAAATGCTGTAAATAATGTAGTAGATCATGTCACTGAACGGCAAATCATGGAGTTCCGAATGCAATGCAGGGCTTTCTTACAAAAGCTAGTTTCTAAATTTCTAGAAAAAAAATCCGTTGAATCAGTCCCTTGTACGTCACATGAAATGCTTGGATCCATCTCTGTTTCTTCTTCTAGTGATGTGTGTATTGCAGATTTAAAGTCTGTTTTTGAAACTTCTTGTTGATGCACACAGTCTTCAACCTAAACACTGTGATGCAGTTCTCTGGCAGTTTCAGGAATTCATCACAACTGTGGCTAAAGTAGAATCAAGCTTAATAGATTTCGATTCCTCCAATGAGCAGTGCAGGGTAGATGTATTGCTACATGAATACATGTCCTCCAGCACATCTTTCAAGGACTTGTGGAAGGTTGTAAACCTGCTCTTATTGCTGTCACATGGGCAAGCATCCATCGAAAGAGGGTTTTCTGTCAACAAGCAGCTAATTGTTGAAAATGTATGTGAAAATTCTATCATTGGTCAAAAGGCTAATTTATGAACATCTATCAAATGTTGGAGGTGTTGAAAATGTCAAGCTTTCAAAGCATCTTCTACTTAGTGTCAGCAATGCCAGGCAAAAATATGTGGCACATATGGATAACCAAAATCAAGATAAACAAAAATCAGCATTAGCGGCTAAGCGAAAAGCAGCGCAAGATGAAATTAAGAATAAGAAAAAACGGATTGAAAAGAAAGTTTTCTGGCTGCTGAAGTCAGCAGATGAACTTGAAGCTGTAAAAAACAAAACAAAAACAGGATTTTATGTTAATCACGAAATCTAACAGTTTTTTGCAAAACTGCTGAAGTAAAGAAAGCTCTCCTGAAATAAATAGAACAACAACTTAGTGCAAAAATCAATTTTGCCAAAAAGATATAAAGTGAAATACACTCAGTATGTACATATGCATTTATAGATGTCCCATGATTCTCTGATTTTTTTTTTTTAACAAATTCACCTTGTTTTTAAAGAAAGAATAAGTAATTGATAACAAAGTATTTGAAGTCTTGCTGTAGAAAAGAAAAGCAACTTGACTATATTCATTCTGAACCATATTCATTCTGAACCATATTCATTCTGAACCAGTGGTTATAATAATTACATTCTAGTGACCCAGGCATAAATGCATTATGGTTCAGTAGGAAGCAGTGTACACACACAAAAAAAAATAATAATAACAAATTCGATTAAAGATAGGATTTAATCCTGCAAGATTAAAAATGTTCCTCGCAATGTTTTCTTGGCAACAATGTTTTTCTTGGCAAACTTTTTTCTTAGGAGCTTTCACAATGTAGGTCAGAAATTATATTTATTTTTCTTGAAAAACTCTAAATCCAGGATTCAACTTTTCTTATAAATAGAACAGATTGCAAGTCAGCGTATGGTTTAACAAGTCAGGATATTATACCATGCTCAACACATATTTATACCTTGTCATGTTTCACCGTAATGACTGGCAAGATATTTTCAACTTCAGAACATATGTTACTTTGAGTTTGAAAAATGTGTCAGTCAAATGTCTGTACTGTCCTGGTGTACTTGTTCTTTTATTGAAGTACCAGATTTCAATTTTCAAAAACTGGAAGTAGTTTTTCAATTTCTTTATTGGAATAACTACTAAGGAGGTTTTCAACATTTCACTGAATGGTAAATTTACATTTGTATATTTTTGTTCTCCATATATCTTATTGTTATTCAGGGTCATCCTCCCAAACAGAATTCATATTCAAGCATTAGTATGTACTATGACTATTAATAATATCATAAATTATTAAACTTGTGATTTATTTGTAAGGGGTAATCATCTTAGCAACTATTTTTTCTTCCTTTGGTCAATACAGTAGTATTGTCATTTGCCATATTATGAAACCAACAATTAAAAATATAGTAAAAATGAAAACAAAAGCTGGAAACATTTTTAAGGGCAGATATTTTGCTAAATATCCCATTCTTTTAATCGAACATGTTCCACACCTTGTTTAACAAGCCCTGAGTATAAAAGTACTGTAAAAAGAAGCAATATATGGCAAGTTATTATACAAATTTCTTTTCTGGGCTTTATGATCAAGGGTGTTGATTGTTTTACTTTAATTTTTTCACAAAATTAAAAATGGGAATGCCGTAATCCCCCCCCAACTGTGTGCAAATGCTTTCGAGGGCCTTGAATATTTCCCCCTCAGATATGTACGAACCCTGTAGATAACACTTTTAAAAAATGCCGACTGCTTTGTGTCTTCATTGTTCTTTAATGGTATAAGCTGCAACCCCCTCCCCCTTGTTATATCAATGGTGCCACTCTTTACAGTTTTCCTAAAGCAAAATCAGGTTATTGGGGAAGCAGCAGAAATTTTAGCATCCTCTGTAGTTCCCACGAAGGTACAGAATAAGCATCATTTTGAGCTCCTCAAGTGGTCACAAGTTTTTGGCTGTACGTATGACTGCGCTTGGGTTCAGATGACAGGTAAGACTTGCATGTTGTTTATTCTTACAGCTTGGGGCCCTAAATTAGGGACAAATGGCTGCTATTGGCCTTAGATGCTCATGAGGGTTGTTAAACTCCAAAAAATAAAAGATTTGTGCCGCCTTTAATAGTGATTAGCCACATCTCCGTACTAGTTTTGTAGCAGTTTGTGTTTCTTTTATGTTAACTGTGCTTTCAAGTCACTATACCTATTAAGCAGCATTTGAATTATTTGGTGGTCTGCTGACCAGTCCAAGATAACTATAAATTGAGTTGTAACACAAAAATTAAAACTATGGGCCAGTCACTTTTTTTCAGAAAAAAAAGCTACGACACTTATTTCTTGCGTAAATGAAAGTTGCAAAGTAATTTTTTGGTCATGGTAGTTAATGAATAATTTATTAGTGATTACTATCCTCTTTTAAGTCCAGTTGATGAAAATTGCATAGTCTATGCATTGGTGAAGGAAAATCCCTTAGTAAAGTATTTTAAATTTGTAAGCAAAAGAATGTGTGAATATACATATCCTTACCCTATAGTCATTGTAGGAATATCACTATTTTTTAGCACATCGATGTCAATTCACGATATGAACCACATGTACCTTGTTTTGTCTTATTTTATAAATGTACTGTATATACTTAGAAGGATTTATTATACTATAATCAAAATGTAATTGTTTTGGGAAATACTGTTACTATTGATAAATTTCAGTATTTTTTTAAGCAATTAATATTAGACTAGCTGTAAAGCCCGTTGAGATAAGAATACAATGGGTTCTAGATATCACTTATTGCTATTCAAGCGTTTATTAACGATGGTGGAAATATCTTTGTAGACGATATTTTTTGTAAATATCTTTTTGAAATCTGGAAGTAGTTTTCCTTGTTCTTGCCCATGAACTACTTTAACTGTGACATCAAACCGTCGAACTCTTGACAATGCAACATAAAGTTGTCCATGGCTAAACACTGATTCAGGAAGGTAGATACCTACTTTCTCCAGTGTTTGACCTTGAGACTTATTAATGGTCATAGCAAAGGCGAGTTTTACAGGGAATTGTCGCTGTCTTAATGTGAATGGGAGGTCTATATCAGTAGGTGCGAGATCAATTCGCGGAATAAAAACAGTTTTTATTTACCACATGCTGAACCTGTGAGTACTTCTGCAATGATCAAATTGGGTTTTAGTTCTTTAATTCCATTGCATAAACCAGTGTCTTGTTCTATTGCATAAACCTCGTTGTGTATTGAGGTTTCTCAGAAGCATGATAATAGCTCCAATCTTCAACTTGAGTCTGTGAAGTGGCATTCCTGATAGAGTTTGCTCATTTAAAAACTTTATAGGATAATACTGTTCAGTATTTTCTTCGCCATCGGCATTAATTGAATCAGAGCTTAAGTATGTGATTGCTGTCCCCTCTAAGAGATCATGAACATTCTCATTTAATTTGTCAACATCAGAGTTTTTGGGACACTGAATAGCTTTCTTTGCAAATGTTTTAAAATCAGAAATTTTCAAGTTCTCATGTGTGCAAATTCTTCACAAAGATGGGATTTTTATTTTTAAAACAATTCTTGTGCATTGGGTGGTGAAACAAAGATAAGAATGTATGCAAATAAATCTCATAGTTGTTGAGGCATGCTGCAAACTGATGCTTCATCTAAGGTTTTCTCCCATATTTCATCATTCTTAATTAAAACTTTCTGCAATGCAGCTTCTTGGAAAGTATCTCATGGAATTCTATTTACTGTTCTTAAATCTGTAAAGCTTTTTGCTGCAGACACATAAAGTAGCACTAGTCTCAAACAATATCTTTCTGGATCAGAGCCAAGGTTCACTGAATACATTCTTCCAATCACATTATCTCCACCACGTTTTCATTGGACCCATTATCTTTCTTTTTGATTGAACACATAATGTCTTGGCATCAGTGGCGGCTCGTGGTTGGAAAAATAGGTGAAGAGGTACAAGAGCAGTATGAAAAGATATATACTTTCTACAATGAAAATCCCTTAATGAGGACTTACTTATTTTTTGTATATTAAATCAATTTTTCTTCCTCTTAAAGCTGCAAATTTGTCGATTATGTTGTCATAAGATGGTTGTTTCTTCGTGAGCATCAATAAAATGTCTTCCTGAATAGAAATATTTGCCAGAGAAGCAAGTCTATCTTGGAAACTAGTGTTTCTTGAGCAAGTTTGTATTTTTTTAAGAAAACTTCTTTCCACTGGCACACTTGTAGATGTAATTGTTAAACTGAGGAAAACCAATTTATAATCTTCTGTAAAAATGCCTTTGTCTCCGTGAAACACTCGAAGGAGTTCTTGAGTCAATATATTCTTTAATTTTTCATCGGCATATACAAGACTCAGTTCATTTTTAAGGCGCTGGTGTTTAGTAAATATGTTTCCGTAAAAATGTAGATTTTCAAGAGCGCGAGTGGGAAAGCATGCATTAAATTATTCGAATTTGGTTGTGTCAGCAAGTCAGACAAATTAAAGTTTCTTACAGTCTTGAAATCTTATATCCATTTCCATAAGAATGTGGTCCAAAATTTCAAAATACAATTGTTTATAATTTTGAAAATTGTTTCCTGTGTAAGAGCAGCATATTCCCATGCTTATTTCTGTGATTTTTCTAGCTTTTCCAAACTGTGTTTCAAATAACTCATCGTTCCTTTTATGGCTCAAAATTTCACGAGGTTTTTTTGTTTTTGTTTTTAATTTGAGTTACACAGTAGTTTATGTTTAGTCATTTTTTCTTCAAAAGTTCAAATAATAGATCGGTGGAGCCAAAAATGTAAATTCGAAAGTGTTCATATCATTCAAAAACCCCTTGGCAAGATGAATTGATTTTTTGGCTGATTATTCACTATTCGTCAGAAATCCGAACACTTCCTTCAATTTATCCCAATCTTCAACAACTACACTTACTAATTTCGAAGTGGAGGACCATTGAGTTTCTGTTATGGTTGGTCTGCATCTTGCGGTTGTTGATATAAGTGTATAAGACGGCTTCACAGAATGGTGAACAAACGAAGCAATTCCACTGAGGCTTGCAAAAAGTATTCAACACTTAGAAATTTTAGAAAAACTCTGTTGTAATACAAGATTCAAACGATGAACAAAAACAGCTTGAGAAGCTTTATCCTTGACTTTTTTTTTCTGTAGCCCATTTAAGTGTCCAGACATTATACTTGTTCCATCGTAACATTGTCCTATTTATTTGTGTTGGTAATCAAACTGTTCCAAAATTTTGTCTGGCATTTTGTATAAAGCTCCTGACGTTCTATCTTCATTCACATCATGGAAACCCAAAAATCCCTCAACCAATACACCTTCCGAATAAAAAATAAAAAATTATTTAATTTTTGACGTGATCGTTTATATATTCAGAAATACATTCAATAAATTCATTTTTAATAGTTTTTTATCCTTTCGTATTGATTTTCAATTTCTAAAAAATTTCTTCATATCAACAATGAAAGTAATTCAATGAAATTTCCACGATTTATCGAGCCCATGCTTTCGTCATGGCCATGGAATGCTAGTTCTTGTTTGCTCAGATACAGTATAGACTAATACTGCATCAATCACTGTCTGCAGGAAAAGTCTATTTAAATGAACGTTTTCGTTAAAATGCGTTTTCAAAAGCCTAACATTCTTCCTCAGGGCATCGGCAATGGTGTTTTGAATTTTTTCAAAATTCCTTAACATTAATCCGCATTTCAGGTGTTCGCTAGAATCACGATGTTTATGAAGTGACCGTGTTATGCTTAATAAATCTGAGAATCTGTCTTTATTCCACGCCGAATGTTTATTACTAAAAAGTAAGCAGGGCCCAAAAAAAAATTAACACAGAAGTGCTGCAAATCCATTTATATTCAGTAAACCAACAATTTTTTAAATTAATATTGTTAGATTTACCGCTCTTCTTGATTTCGTTCTTGGCAACAATTGTCAGTGAATCCGTTGGTCGTCTTTGAAGCAAAATGTCTCTTTCATCTTCATCTTTCCACAGAGTAAATGGAGTTTGCAATAAATTACAAACAATGTCGTCCACAGGATGCATACTAAAAACTATCAATATCAGTTAAATTGTACACAAACCTAAAATATCAGTTAAAGCTTTCAACAAATAATCACAAAGCACGAAAGAACAAATTCCTTTCGGAAAATACCACAGCATTACAAGGAAAAAGCCCTAGCAGATTGCATGGTAGCCTGGTAGTCCGCCCGCTCCACCGTGATCTATCACTACTTTACGCTCAAAAACTGAAAGATGCAGGCAGAGGTAAGGCGCGTGAAGCTGAAACACTTCACTTGAGCGAGCAGATTGGGGGGGGGGGGCGACGTCACGGTTACCGTGGAAACTCGGCGGAAAACTGCAGACTTCCAAGCATTCTCATTTCGGCTCTTCACTTGCACTGTTTTGCGTATAAGGATTTGTTTTCTGTTTTGAGCGTGCCATGTGAATTAATATATATTCAAAATTTTGAGTATCTTGGAACTGA
This sequence comes from Macrothele yani, assembly GCA_039090855.1. Lineage (NCBI taxonomy): Eukaryota > Metazoa > Arthropoda > Arachnida > Araneae > Macrothelidae > Macrothele > Macrothele yani. The sequence goes on along the minus strand of CM076996.1, from coordinate 101,569,597 downwards.
ATAAAGGCAAAAAAGAATATATTATAAAAAAAAATACTGAATAAAACTTTATTTTGAGTAAAATAGGTGAAGAGGCACTTCACCTACTTCACCTGAAAAGCCGCCACTGCTTGGCATGTTGCTATATGAAATGGATTGCGCATCTTCATGGCCCTCGTTTAGTTTGAACCATGTTGTCAGCATTGTATCTCTCTGAGCATTATGAATAACTGCATTTCGATCATTGTTTAAATGCTCCGGATTAAAGGTAATGCTCTGTTCTTCAGGAAGGTGAACAGGTGAGATTGCTATCATAACCAAGTATTCGCCACATTGTCTCAGGTGCGCTAACATATCGGGAATCAACAATCCTTTTTACTTCGTCGTATTTGGTGTTGTGCTCTGTTATACACATGTGTATGCACATTTTCACAGTCGTGACCTTTGTATACATACTTGAAAAGGTATTTCACACTTTTCACAGTAGCGTACACCTCGCCATTAATGTGGCAATTGTACTTTAACAAAAGATACAGATTATAAGGGACAATCCAGCTGTTATCAATAATTTTACCACATACACTTGTGGTTGCACCATTCTTTCTACGGTGACATAAAGGATACCCGTCTTTGTTAGCTACTGTTTCATTTTGGAAAGACTTCTGATATTGCTTGGTACATTTGCCATCTTCCATACAGGGTGAATTGTGATTATTTCACCAAACGGGCCATGAACCATGTGTTTGGCAACAGTTGCATGTAAAACTGGTAAATGCTGTTTATCTGGTAGTTCTGCCGATCTCAGGCAATGTTGGTTTGTCTCTTCTTTCAAAATCAAGAGCATATGAGCATGGGGAAGCTCTCATTTTTGGAATTTGATTACATGAACTTAGCCACAGGAACTCCAAAAATATGCCTTTTTGTTATATCATCCATTAATTCTTTCAACTTTAATTGGAAGACTCTTGCAACTAAATCTGGACGGTTTTCGACAGATTGGCCGTTCAAGTTTTCAGTCATTTCTTCCCATTTCGGGTTGCAAGTCATAGTAAGGAAAAGATCAAGCTTGACATACTTTCTGACTATCGCCATTGCATACTGATAATTTTGCACCATATTTTGAAATGAAGATGGCAAAATAAGAGCTTTTCCAGGAAGAAACTCATCATCTCCAGCATTCTGAATATGGTCCATCAGACCTATATACTTTTCGACATATAACTGAGACTGATTTTGTCGTATGTAATTCAGTGTTATTAGCTTCCATTTTTACATATGCATCAGCATTGTATTGCTGCGTAAGCTTTCCTTTGCTTAATAATCGATTAAATTCGTCACAGATCGAAAGACGATGTTGATAGTATTGCATTTGTGTAACCCTTGACCGTGGCTTTGTTCATTGGTTAACAACACTTAGTAAAGATGTTGGTCTATGTTGTAATGGAATGTCAGTTGACCTTGTGAAGTAACACATCTCTGACATCATGTGAGAATGATTTGGATCAGATGACGTCACACCAGCAGCTGTGTTCTTTGTTGCTATGACAACAAAACAAAGTGATATACGCGTGAGCTGTGCACGTGTAGGTCATGATGTCACCTGTACGAAACACAAAAAGCTAATCGTGACGTCACAAACATTTGTGTCTCGGTTGTTGCTATGATGACTTAAAAAGTGATCCAAGTCATTGGCAACTTATCCTTTTATATATAAGGATTACAGTATAATAAATTATCCTTTTAAGTATATACAGTATATTTATAATATAAGACAAAACGAGGTACACGGGGTTCATATCACGAATTGACATTAACATGCTAAAAAATAGTGATATTCCTACAATGGCTGTAGGGTAAGGATATGTGTATTCACGCATTCTTTTGCTTACAAATTTAAAGTCCTTTAAGCAGGTTAAATTTGCCTAAAAACGTTTTAGGTGTCTTTGATACTGTTGTTTTTTATTTGATGATATAGCCATACTAATAAAGTATGTTAAAAGCAAGTAGGTCCAGTCAAGTGCAGAGCACTACAGGTTTGGCAGCCAGCCAAATGCATTGCTCATAAGAATCTCTGCCACCTGGTACTCAACTGGCTGACTAAAAAATGTGATGTACTCTACTGCCTTGGTGGACAAGTGGTCTGAGGATTGGCTGCAGGTCATTTGTTCAAGATGGGCTTGGGTTGTGTGTTTGTCTGGTGGTGCCGACTTACTCCCTTTCCTGGAACCATTTGGCCCTAAATTAGGAGGGGTGATTGCTTATGCCCTTCAGAGTTGTTCATGGTAGTTGTCAAAACTAAAAATAGTGGTGTAAACAATCCAGACTTAAAATTATGAAGGTAATTCAGAAAGTAAAAAATGTATGTGCATGTAAGCTGTTGGTGCTGTGTCAACATCAACTGGTCATAGTTTTGTGTTAGCTGTCAACTGGAGTGTTTCATGCACTAGTTCTATCAATTAGTGAGTTTGTGCAGCAATATCTGATGAACAAGAAGATAGAAAATCCCACGAATTGCGAAGTCTGGTCACTTCCTGAATGCATAAAATGTTCGTCCAATTGAAATTTATCATAAATTTGTTGCAGTATAAGGATAGTTAGTAATAAATGAATTGAGTGTGAGGGAATGGTGTTTAATGTTTGACAATGGGAGAACAAATGTTCATGATGAGGTGAGATCTGGGCACCCATCTCTCATCACTGATGAGCAGATAAAAAGATTGACCAACATATTCAACAAAACAGAAGCTATACGATTGAAAAATGTCCTGAAGTTGATCTTTAATTTGTGAAAATATGAGCAAACATCTTGATTACCACAAAATTTGTGTACGATGGGTACCGTGAATGCTGACAGACTAGCACAAGAAACAATAAATGGGTGCTGCATTGACATTTTTGGTACATTATCAACAAGATGGTGATAAGATTTTGGACCATACTGTTACCTGGGTCTCACGATATACCCCAGAGAACAAACTCTGTAATGAAATCATTGTCACTTGCGAACAAAAAGCAGAAGAAATTCAAGCCAACTTTGTCTACCCAAAAATTCATGGCCATAGTCTTTTGGGGCCGGTGAAAGCATTCTACTGGTGGAATTCATGCCTCAAGGAATAACTCTTAATGTTGATGCTTATTGCAACACTCAAAGACTACAGCATGCTATTCAAAACTGTCATAAGGGTCTGCTCTCCAGCAGAGTTCTTCACGTCAACTCCCAGGACACAGGTGTGCTTTGAGTGACTACCACTTATTTCCTCATGCTATGCATTGCACTATGACTGTCCAAACTGACAATCTGGTTTACAAATGGGTTGAGAGTGAGGATGAACTAAAGAAGATGGTTATGGACTGGTTAAATGTAAAAGCGGCCAAATTTTATGATTGGGATACAAAATTTTGTCTCACAATCTGATAAGTGTCTCAGTGGTGATTGTGTGTATCAATACTTGCCGTAAAGTTTTATATTTTCATGTATTAATGACCAAACGTTCTTTACTTTCTGGGTGGCCCTGATATTTTAAATTTGAAGAAATTACCAAAGAAAAGTTATGATAGACCTTATTGTAAACATGTGGTTGTGATATTAAGAACATATTCTGCTGTCCCTGTCCAGGGTTGCTTTTTAGTAGAAATTATACTTGGACTAAAACTGGGGTGACAGGCTTAGGTTACTTAGTGGGGGAAAAAATTTAAAAGATGTAGAAAATTAAAGAAAATTTTGAGGAAGACCATTGACTAAACTTTGACTTGTGTGAGAGAAAAGAATTCCATCTAGCAATAATAAATAGTGTATTCCAAAAGTCTTGTTTGTTTGTTTGTTGGTTGGAATCATACTCACCATACCTGTGACAGCTGCAGAGCTTGAGAGGTGCTTGCTCTTATGGAAAAGAACCAAAAGTATTTCTACAGAGCTACATGCTTGAAGAACCTTTGTCTTCAGAAACTGTATTAAGTGCTGTAAAAAACTTTAAATCATAAACTAACTTTGGTGGAAAGGTAACTAAGACATTTATCATGGAAATAAATGGAAAGAGAATCTCCAGAAGAATTTATTCTTCACAAATACACGAAAGGCATACTGGGTGTCTCAAAAAAGATTGAAACAAGCTTTTATCTCTTCAGCTGTTGATCACAGATACATACTTTCAATTAAAAATACTCAAAATGACAAAGACTTACAACATGGCAGTTGCACCCCTGTGGGTGGCATTTGCAAAAAAAAAAAAAAAAAAAAAAAATTATACAGCCTACACACACACACACACACACACACACACACAAAGTTGCACAGTGTCATAATTGGGCTAAAAACTCTCTGTTGTTCTACTTGCAAAACTCGCAGAGATATTTGCCGTAAAAATGTATCATCTGAAGCCTGTTTACGGGCAAATAGTAGCTTGTCTCGCTGCATATCTTTGTAACACTCTTAAGGGAAAAGCTCTAGCACGTGCAGGAAACTATCACTCCTGACGATACCTTTTTCACAACTTTCATCCTGAATATCTCCGCAAGTTTTGCAAGTAGAATGACAGGGTTTGTTCTTTTAGACTACTTAGGACATAGGACATTGTGCAGAAAAAAATTTTATTGAACTTTTTTTCTGCAAAGGCTGTTTAATTTTTTTTTTATTCAAATACTACTCACAGGGTTGCCATGTTGTAAGTCTTGACATCATTTTTGAGTATTTTTCTAATTGAAAGTATGTATCTGTGATAAACCGTTGAATAGATAAAAGCTTGTTTCAATCTTTTTGAGAAACCCAGTATATGTATCATTGTCAGCATATAGGTGTCGTACATTTTATTCTTTTCCATGTTGCCATCCTATAAAACACTTTTCTGAAGGATGGATACATAGGAAATGTTAAAATGTATGGAATCTATATGTCAGCTGCTCTTTACAAAAAGTGTACAGGCTATATTTTCTTCTGTTATACTTATTTGTGTTGTTATGCATCATTTAGAAGTTTCGTGTTATGTATTGCACTATAACTGCACCAAACTCTCATAAAAATTGTTTGCTTTAAAACCTCATCTGTGTTTAACCAGCTGAGCAGTATTAGAGTGAAACTCAAATTTATAACTTCTTCAGAAATTAATAATAAAAAAAAAAACACTCTTGATGCTGTGTAATGATTTATCCATAAACACAGGTTTTCTGCAACATTTATTTACAGATTAATTCATTAACAAAAGTAATTCCTATAAAAGTGTTCAGATTGCTGAACACCTTTTTGTAATTCAGTGTTTGTTTTCATGTGTGTAATATATGTTTCATCATTCCAAGTGTATGTGTAGTTTTTAGAAAAGGTTATTAACTGTGATTATTATTGATGTTTGTAATCTATATATACTTTTTTTTCATTTCAATCATATTGTGATTAAATTCCTAAATGTGGCTTATTTTTGTGCAGATGCTTGATCCATGCATGAAAATTCCACAGAAAAATATTTATATCAAATGATTTACAGTATTTGTTACGTTATTTCTCTAGATTGAACATTGTTCATTTTCGTCATTCATTGACCCTTTGAGAGACAGGTTTTCCTGTCTCATCTACGCAACTAGTCGTGCAAAACTATGATTATGTTGTCAAAAGATGGCAACATGTAGCAGTTTTTAAATATTTAAATCTGTCTTGTGACAGAGACAAAAGAAATGTTCAAATTGCATGAACAAATATGTGCACCATAATCAAAAATGGGAGTTGTCTTAGAAGCCCAAATTTTTGAGCAGTAATGTTCAAAGGGTTAATCCTGTAAGAAATATAAAAACTAAATACACTGCTGGCCACCCAAAATGCAACGCCAAGAAGGAAGCATCTGATTGGCCTGAAATTCGCAGCATACGTCACCCGCGAGAGGACATGCAAACGATTAGCATTGCACTGCATATGCAAATCATGTGCGCCCGGCACGCCACCGAGAAACACTATAAGAAGGGTGAACAGAAGGCGGGGTGTAAGTAGTGGAAGCGTGTTGTGCTGCCGGACTTTTTTTTCAGCAATGCATTTTCAGATTGTACTTTCTAGCTTTCAGATAATTAATTTTAGCTTTGGTTTTCCAATACTGAAGTTTCGATCGTAACTCAGAATTTATTTTATTGAGCTTTTCTACATATTTTTAATGGTGCAATTTTCTTTCCTTGTTCTTCTATTTCGACTTTCAAGCTAAATGAAAAGAATCACTTTCAGCTAGTCGTCAACAGACTGAACTTGCAAATCTGAACTTAATCTGGCATTCTTTGATATAAAATTCTGCGTTACTTCTGACAAAAACTGCCGAGATTTTTTTTTTCAGCACGTTATGAGCTTTCTTGCTTTGTGCTTGAAGCACAACAACCAAATATATTAACGTGAGGAATCACACCTGTTTTCAGGCGAGGCGAGTATTGCAGCATATTAATTCACTTTTTAACTCTCTTTCAAAATCCTCATCAAAATGGGCACAGCATATTTTGGCGTTGTCAGCGTTAAATGCATCTTTTCGTCGACATAAGTTCATCCGGACTTTTCTCAAACTGCCCTTTGGAATCCAATGAAAATTTAAGTTGGAATCTTTCGATCTTTTGCTGTTGCCACAAAACGCAACAGGGCATCCAGGCCCTGTTGCTATTTATGCACAACGCTCAAAAAGCTGCTTTGACCAAGCATATTAATAAAAAGAATTATAAACTGACTATTAACTCACTGCAAAAATGTGTATCATTTGCAAAATACTGGACAAAAGTCGCTGAAACTTGGCATACGTCCTAGAAAGTACGCGCACCTTAGGCAGGATGTCAGTCTCAACTTTGACCCATTGCTAACTCCATTTGCGCCTTAGACGTCACAAAACTCACCCCGCCGGAGGGTTTAGAACTACTAGCTTCGAAAACCTGCTCTCGGACCTACCTTCTATATTCTACTTACCTTGGCCTGGACCGACATACCCCAAGCCCACATCCAAAGCCTCTTTTGTTCGATGCCGCGGCGTGTAACGCCCGTTATTGCCAGCCATGGGGGCCACACTGATATCTGTGTGTTCCGCAATACGCACGGGCCTGTAATCTCAATCGTTTCATCTTTGTATCAGTTGTTATGTGTCCAGTAAATCTGGCTTTGCTATCTCGTGTCCTTCTTGGTGTTGCATTTTATGTGGTCAGCAGTGTAGTAACACTACTAGTGATCCGATTTATTGGCGTAGGAAGTAGACACATTAGCGTTTCCAAGCTTTCGCACATCAACCAGATGGCTTTTTCAAGGAAGTTAGAGAGAAACTGCAACTGAAAAATAGAACGCATTAACAATTTGTACGCGGAAACTTGACTTGACAACAATAGATGCGACGTTATATTCATTTAAAGATATGTCGCATCACGTTGGTTGCACGCGCGGTATTTTCGTAGGTAAAAGGCTTTACTTGAAGAATTGGTTCCAGATTCGTGGCAACTCGAGTGACACGCAATCATTGCAAGTATCGCTGTTGGTAATGATTTCCAAGGTTTCCCGAATGGCTGTACCGCTAGGGGTAGAGTAGGTAGCTAATGTCTTTATATTGTCCCACATAGGAGTAGCGGACTTGAATTTCATTTTTTTTGGATAGTGCCGTCTGGTTGATGCGTGCGAAAGCTTGGAAACGCTAATGTGTCTACTTCCTACGCCAATAAATCGGATCACTAGTACAGTGTTACTATTTAGTACTTAATTGGTGTACTGTTCCTCGTTATCAAACGAAATATAAATATTTTGTTGCTGTCATATCAGCTTTTCCCCATGTTACCAGCATATTTTAATGAATTTATTGGACGAAATATTTTTTAAATGACCATAACACTCACATTCGCTAGGCAGCCTACCATTTTTTAAACCACATAAGAAAGACAAAACTTTGTTACAGACTCGTGTTCCTTCATATGTAAAAATGTGTACCACTGAAATGAATTATTGTGTGGAATACCTCAGTTTTGTATTTTTAAACTAGTTAAAGATTAAATAAATGCTAATTACATGGAGTGGTTCTTTATGTTGCTGTGCTGTTGTGGCTGGGTTTTTTTTAACATAAACAAAAGTTTTAATTATTGAATGCGTATGTCGCAGAGTATCTACTGTACTGAAGGAATGAAATTTAAACTAAACTGAGTATAAAACCAAAGTGAGAAAACATCAGTAATGTATACAAAGTCAGTCTGGGTTTTTGTATTTAGGAAGCATTTTTGATAGAGAAAACAGATTAGATGCTGAAATTAGCAGGCAAGTGAATGCAGCTTTGAAAGTATTGAGTTGGTGCGAATGAAATGTCCGGAGCGAACGAGCAGTGGAGACAGGCCCCACTACAGTGGAGTGGAACCACCCATAGCTGTCGTGGGTATTACATCACATAATTACTGTAAATATCTAGTACTTGTGTGAAGAACAAGGTTCAGGCGTAGTTTGTTTGGACATAACGTGGCTTGCAAAGGAAACATGCAGACACCGGATTTGAGAGTCATCTTCCTGTTTGAATTTAAACTAGACTATTCTGCAGGAATTGCCGCTCAAAACTTTAACAAAGCATTTGGGGATTGTACAGCCAACGAACGAACTATTCGGTGATGGTTTGTGAAGTTTCAAAGCGGAGATACGGACCTGCAAAACGAAGAACGTGGTCACCGACCTGTTGCTGGTTTTGACGATGTTCTGTCACCAGGGCCCGATTTACTACATGCGAGGCCCAGGGCATAAAACATTTTCGGGGCCCCCTCCTTATTCTCTATCGACCAAATAATAGTCACTGTGTGCAGAGTAGCAGAATGTAGACGTACATGCGTACGCTGATAGTTTCCAAATCATTAGCAGGTTTGCAGATAGTTTTTGCATGTAGATTGAAAAAATAAAAATGTTAGGCCTATATACAACAATTAAAACACTTACTCAACGCTTTACTCAGATACTTAATTCTATTTAACTGACGAACTTAATTATTTTTCACATCTTCTGAGTTCTTTTGTTTTTACAGACATTTCTGGCCTCTAGATTTTATCAAGGCCTGTTCTCAATGTATACGCACTGTATTAAAAGTTTTGTTTACACAGAATTTAAATTTTATTGCCAGGTTCCTCTTTCAGTTGCCAATTAAATAAAAATATTTCCTTATGCATTTTGTAAGTCCAGTATTTTTGAATTAACTTGTTCAAAATCATATTTACAATTTTTGAAGGTTCATTGATAGAACTGTTTTTCTGGATATAAAAACTTTCTTTAATTAATCTCTTGTTTTTATGAGGTTCGTAGTCCAATATTTTAATATTTTGCCATAAAAGTCCATTTTACACACATTGCTGCACATTCAATTGGAATGTACTATTTTGACCTCATTGGAATCTGTAATGTTCTAATAATTATTTGTTTTACTAATTTTCCTTTAAATTATCTTATTCTATTATCATGGTTTGCGGGTTGGCAGCGAATCTTCTGTTTCAATAGCTGTGTACGCAGATACATTTTATTTGTGTACAACTGGTTTATCAGTAGTTTGTGGTGTTAATGACCCCCATAGACTCTAACTATAACAATATATCTATGACAAAATGGATGGACATCTTAATTTTAGTGAATATTGTGGTCTTGCAATGTACTGATTCTTGCGTCTAGAACATGAGAACAATGCATCCAACAAAAAATGTGAACTAAAACAAGAAAAAAAAAACCCATGGTGACCTCCACTGGACTTCCTCATAAATAGAGATGTGAAACTGCATAAACAATTGGAAAAGTGCTAAGGGAACTCCTACTTCCAGCTTCACGGTTTCTACCAAGATCAAATCAGCGCATCATCATCAATGTATCAGAAAACTGCAAAACATAAAATTTTGTGTTGATGAGAAAGAGTCTGAGTCACACACACACACACACAAAAAAAGTAATAACTGTAGGGGTGAGACCTAGACTTTCGTGCTAAGTCCCGCCTTCTTTCCGATAGGCGTCTGTGAGTTACTTTAACAACTTCCCCCTACAGCAAATAATCAGGTTCTCACTCTCGTAATTTAATTATAATAAATTTATCATCCAGGCCCCTCTTCCTCCGCCTTTTTGTGTAATTATCCGCGAATCAAGGAAGGGAGAGAATGGTTACTGTAAGGCACTTCATCAACTTCAATAAATACTTCGTGAATAAGAAAGATAATAAATTTAATGAATCAAAGTACTAGTGAGAGTCTGGTTCCGGTGCCAATGTCCGCGTCGACGAATTTGAGGCAGGCGTCGTCCGTCACGAAGAGTTCAATCTCCAATCCGTTGCCCTAACGCCACTCTAATTGTCCGACTCCACTCTGTAATTCGAAACACTCTGTTTCACGCTAAAAATCAGGAACTGCGTTCCTCGGAGCATAAAATCTCCACAGTCTATCCGTCTTCCAGACACTCGTTGCAAATCCTTTTCACTTTCTCCCGAAGCCTCCAGCTTCACGCAAATAACAGGAACTGCGTTCCTCGGAGCATAGACGCCGCACGTCTACCCGCCGTCCAGGCGCACCTCGCAATCTTTCTTCTCTCTCCCGAAGCACACGGCTTCACGCAAAAACCAGGAACCGCATTCCTCGGAGTCAAGCTCCCGACGTCTACTCGCCTTCCAAGCGGCTTCGCAATATTCCTTCTCTCTCCGAAGCTATCTCTTATCCCCCTCGCTCCAGAAGACCCCTCCCTTCCTTTTTCGGCCCCCTCTACCACGAGGCGCTGACCTTGTCAGGTCCTGGAGCGAACCTGACCTTTGACCGCAGGCACCCTTCGAATCTGCACCCCAGCCGCTCCTGCTTCTGGGGAAATCGCTCTCCCTCGCTTATTGTCTCCGTGCTCGACGACATACCAAACATTCCATCTAACGGACCTCTGTACGTGGAAACCAGACTCTATACAAACAGAACAAAACATACAACAATACTGACATTCTTTTACACAAAGGACGTATTCAGTCTTCCCAGACAGGCTGGCGCCCTTCTAACCTTGGGCATTGTATATGCACACAGTTAATGAAATAAAGTTATTTCCTTGTTTTTATGTACATAAATTAGCACTAGATCATATCTTAATTGATATGCATCTCATTATTACTTTTCGCCCTTACAATAACAAAACAAAAAACAATCTGAAAAGCTGAGGGGAACACCTAGTCCGGTTCAATTTTTGGTAAATGTGTTGTACTTCGGCATCCTAAATTATTTGGTCAGAAAAGTTGTAAAATTAAAAAAAAAAGCATATTAAAGATGTTTACCGAAACACTTACGTCCAAGTCGGATGAGTAAACACACGCTGCGGCGACAACCTGAAGCTTTGCTCCGTTGAAAGGAAGGTTTGCTGCGGCTGGGAATTCATGGGCAGAAGAGTACAACAGGAATCAGGTACGCTCTTGTCAGAGTAACAGAATATACTGCTACGCTAAAGAATGTAGTTTGTAATTTCTGTCTCACTTTTTAAAAAAACATGCAGAGACTGTCTTTGGTATGTAATTCCGTGATACGAAATAGTAAGTATGCACATGCCTTTCTTGTTTCTAGAAAAGCGTTAGAGTAGGTGTCGCATTCTCTCTAACGGAAGTTAGATGGCAAGTCTCAAAGTGAAAGTTTGATTACTAAAAAAAAGCTTCCACGGAGAAATGAGTTCATTCATTCAGCATCAAAGAATCCCATGTGAAAAAAACAAGAAACTGTCCGATTGCGATGTCATGAACTGACACCGAAATTAACTATTTTCTGTAGCGTAGCTCTACACTCTTTCCTGACAACAGCTTACCCGGTTCCTGTTGTACTATTCCGCCCGTGAATGTCCTGGCTGCAGCGATCCTTCCTTTCAACGGAGCACAGCTTCATGTCAACGCCTCAGCGTTGTTTAAGGCCTCCCGCAGTGTCTGCTGACTCGTCATACTTGGAGTTCAAGTTTTTCGGTAAACATCTTTAATATTCATTCTAACAATGAAATTTTTTCACCATTTCCCCTTAAATTGCATATTTCAGAATCTGTACGTCACACCTTTTAGAAATTTTACAACTTTTCCGACCAAATAATTTACCACGCTAAACTACACATTTACCCAATTTTTACCAAAATCTAATGAGCACATAATGCCATGAATGTATAAATTTTCCAATGTCAAACAAAACTGACAATACGATGACAAAGTGCTGTGTTTGGGCACCAGATCTTTTTATTTGTAATAACTCGTTTACTATTCTTTATTTTTAGGAATGAATAAAAACAATTGAAAATGTACCTCCTATATCAGGACGAAACAGTTGGGTTGAATATTTTTCTTCTACATTTCCTAGATGCAAAGTCATGTATCAGAGAATCATAATTTAAAGACTGTGTCACATCACTCTCCAAAGACAGCAGAGCTAATGATGCCAGTTTCGTTTGTCGCATGGTTGATCGTAAGGGATTTTTCAGTCTTTTCAGCAAAGAAAATGATCTCTCACTTGTACAATTTGAAATCGGTAATGTCATGAACATTCTAAGTGCAGTCTCAGTGTTCGAAAATGTGGCTTCTAAATTGTTTACCTTCAAAGTTTGCAGCATCTGGGGAATGGTTGCATGCTCCCCCATCATTGAGGAGAACTGCAAAAACTCATCTGCAAACTGGTCGTCAAAGTCATTGTTATAGTATTAATGCAATGCTTTTGCACCTTCAAAAATTTCAGATCTTGATTTTTTTGTAAAAAATTCAAATTTTCTCATTATATTTTCATAAGCACTTTTTCTGCTTGAAAGCTGAGTGACTAAAGCATCACAAAGCACATAATAAACTTGAGTTCTAAATATATCCCTTGCACTGAGTTCTATATGTTCAATGTTACATTCATCTACGTGTTTATTCTGGGGCACCTTCTTTCTTCGGGAATCATGACCATGGTATTGCACATTTTCAGACACTAATGTTTGAGCTTTCTCTTCATAGCCATCAAAATTTTCCCTCACGAACTGAATGAATTCAATTAACAACTGGAAAATTTTATGTACTTCAGAAATATTTCCTTTTGGATTCTGGCAAGTTTGATTTGCACAGTTTAATCTCTGAAGTATTGTGTCCCAAACTACTGTGCTGATCGATATTTCCATTGTTCTCATTTTCTTCAGCAGTGATTTTGCTTCATCTCTTGTCTGTCGAGAATCTTCTACATTTTCTGACAGAAATACTAAAACTTTCTCTATTTCACGATAATTTTTCCTCACTGATCGTGTAGCTGCAGCATCTGCACACCATCTGGTAACTGACCGACTCTTCAGTGTGAGTGATGAATTTCCATGTGCTTCCTGGACTTTCTCCTGAAGCATCTTCCAACGGTGAGTTGATGCAGAAAAAAAGTAAAGAGTTTTTGCAAAAATGTGAAAAAAGAGAGAACTTTACCACAACTATCTATGCTATTCACACCAACTAAATTTAAAGTGTGAGCAGAACATGGCACATATTCCGCTAGTGGATTGATTTCCCTAATGCGTGTTCGAACACCAGAATACTTCCCAGACATGTTGCTGGCATTGTCATAGCTTTGGCCTCTGACATTCATAATATCCAAGCTAGCCTCCTGTAGAAAAGATATCATGGTATTTGTAATGTTTTCTGCAGTATGTCCATGGAATGGAATAAATGTCAAAAACCGTTCTTTTGCTTCACAATCTTTGTTGACATACCTTATGATAAAAGCCAGTTGATCTATGTGTGTAATGTCTGGAGTAGAGTCAACTAAGACAGAAAAATATTTTGACATTTTTATTTCATCAGTGATGGCATTAAAAACACGTACAGCCATTAATTCAACAAATTCATCCACACATGTTCAAGATAAGTAACTGGTGTTACCACTTCCTGGATTCCCACATTTTTCCAAGTGTTGAGCTAAGAATGGATCAAATTCTGCAATTAATTCTAAGCAGCCCAGGAAATTTCCATTCTGAACTGATCCAATTGTTTCATCATCACCATACATTGGCAACCCACGAACTGAGAGATACTTAACTGTTGCAACAACTCTATGCAAAACATCTTGCCAGTACTTGGATTCATTCCGATACTGCACAACTATCTCACAGTCAATGCGTGCAGAAGCATTCATGCGTGATGAATAGTCACATACTGCTTGCCTGTGTATGTGTGAATTTTCATGCTCTGTAAGACGTTCACTTGCATGCTTCCAGTCAGAAAAACATGTGGATCCTAATGCTGTAGTGCTCCTAGCATACAATTTGCATATCCAGCAGAATAGTAAACAAGTTGATGGGGATAAAAGAAGCCAGTCGCGTTTTACCTTCTCATTATTTTTTTTTATTCTGAAAAAATTACCTTCTGTTAGAAAACGTTTTTTACCACGTATATCCTTCCCTGTGAATGCCAGCAACTTCAAATCTTGGACTGGTGGATCGTTCAAAAAGCATTCGCGCATTTCTTCTGTAATTTCTCTCCATAAGGCAGGATCCACTGCATTCATTGTGGAACTTGTGCTCTCTTCATTAGATGAATTCAAAAGATTTCCCAAATTAGGAGCATCTGTGATGTTAGATGATTCTGAAGTCAGATTACTGGCTTCCAAAGACAAATTACGCTCAAGAGACTCACCAGTGGTAAAATTAGATGAATTTGCAGAACGTTTGGGACCAAGTGAAATATCCAATTTTTTAATGGCAAAACGTTCAATGCTACCATGCTGCAGGTCACATCCTTCAGTTTCAATTGTTTGGCTTTCCGTTTAGCGCTGCCTGATAAGTATGTACGTTTTGACATAATTTAACTGTTAAATAATTCAACATAAATATATTGTTACAACTAACTAAATTTGATTATATATAAGTTTAACAAATATTCAACATTCCATCAGACTACAAGAAACGCAACGCAAAATACAACCAAGCCTTCGTGGTTACAGTTACGACAACGACAAGCCATGTGCAGGAAGTTGAAGGATCAGTTGAGTTTAGGTGCGTTCGGAAACGCAAGAAAAGGCAGGTGACTCAATGGAAGCGATCCTCCTTCTCAATGGCCACCTGAAGGCTATTGTTGGCTTGATTTATTTCTAGTATAGTAGTAGACGCCAACTTATCAGAAGAATCGTTTGCAGGTTCCTGTCGTTGGAGCAGGGAAGCAAATAAACAAGTAGCTAAAAATTGAACATTATTCCAGAGGTTTCCTTTTGCACATATCTTTATTCATCAGATGGGGGAAGTGGAAATATTGGAATAATAGTTGGTCAGATCGGACAGTAAATACTTCCAGCGGGAGTTGGATGTTAAGGATGGCCTTCTCTACGCTTTTCCCGCCAAATCTGTTCCTATCTTATGTGGCTACCAGCCCGCGTGGAAAAATCTTTTTTCCACTTCGTCGTCTTTCTGCTCTGCCTTCGAGCAAAAGCCGTTCCAACTTTTTCGTCGAGATTGCCATGAAGACGTCTCCTCTCTGTCCCATTCCCTTACACGTTCTGTCTTTGATGTAAGAAGAAATTCTTAATTGCTTGGTCCTTTGTACCCGTGGGCTAGAGATTTTGCCGACAGCTGAGGAAAGAATGGGGCTATCCTTTTGTCCGTGGGTGGGGTCCGGCGAGGGAATGGCCTTTCTCCGAAATGGATCTGCGCTTGGCGCCTTTCTGACTGGGGAGGAAATTTCTCACTGCTGTCGTTGGCCCACAAAATGACAAAAGTTGCGATTTAAATATAGTTTGAATGTTTCCATATAACACTATTAAACCACTGAAACTCATTAATGGCCACGTGTTTACGTGAAATTCGAAACTCAAACTCACTGTGTGTAAGTACCACATCTATAAACACATGACTCATGAGCATGCAAAAGTAAAAATAATAAATTTTGAATATACACACACAAAATTCCCATTAACTAAGTACACATTTAATTCAAATTTGGGGGCCCTGGGCACATGCCCCGTGTGCCCTCCCGTAAATCAGGGCCTGTCTGTCACGTGTGGTTGAAGTGGATCCCCGAAAAACGTGTGAGATAGCGGAAGAGGTAGGTGTCCACCACACGACAGTTATTCGGCGTCTGGCTGGGTAAGGTCAAAAAGCTAGACATGTGGCTGCTGCATGAGTTGACAACTGCTAACAAGACTAGGCGTTTGGAAGTCTGCACGTCGCTGCTTGCCAGGAATATACAGGAACCTCTACTGCATCAATTCGTCACCTGCGACAAGAAGTAGGCCCTTTAAGATAATCGGAAACAATCTGCACAATGGTAAAGCAAGGCACAGCCTGCTGGACGGCATCCTAAGCCACCCCTACACACCAAGAAGATGGTGCTCCTTGTCTGGTGGTCCACAGTCGGGATAATACATCGGAGTTTCTTGGCAAGAGGCCAAACCATCGCTGCAGAACGTTATTGTGCTGAATTATACCAGATGTACCAGAAACAACCGGCTTTGGTCAACAGACATTGTGGTGTTCTGCTTCAGGAGAACGTCCGCCCTCGTGTCGCACAACGAACGATGCTGACACTAAGTGCCTTGGGTTATGAAGCACTGCCTATTACCCGGATTTCTCTCCTACAGACTATCATCTGTTTTGTCGCCTGGGTCACTTCCTGTCCGGGAAACAGTTCACGACAGACAACGAGGTTCAACGTGCAGTTGGTGACTCCTTCGGGTCCCAACCACAAAACCTTTTTCGTTCCGGGATCATGACCTTGTCGGACAGATGCCAACTATGTGTCGATGCCGAGGGCGATTATTTTGCCTAGGTAAGTTGTCCTACTTTTCCATTCTCGTCGTCCACGTGCGCTGGTCATTTGCCGAACATTTCATTCGCACCAACCCAATAATAGCTGATTTAGGAGGATTTTACAAGACTGACATTCTTGAAAACGTCCTGAATGACTGTGTGAAAGTGTAATAATTCTTCCAACTCTGATTTGTGGCAGTGAAATCTGGATACCATTAAAAAGAGACAAATTGCTTGTGTGCTGGAGACATGAGTTTTCTGACAAGACATATTGTGATCATGTTAGGAATGAAGACGTGTAGGGTGGAGACAAATATTCTGAGGTGGTTTGGCAATGTTGAAAGAATGAGTTATGAAGTGCTAAAGAATTTATTCAGCCCAACTGGCTGGTAGAGGAAGGCAAAGGAAAATATACGACGACCAGATTCCGGAATGTCTTAAAAGAGAAAAAGGTTATGAGCAGTGGTGCACCCAATATTTCTTTATGTGAATGCCCCAAAATATTGAAGATAGAAATAAAATTACCTGGGAGAAAACATCTCCCAGCATATTGGGAAGCAATAAAAGTATTTCCTCCATATAAAGTGCATTTCCAATTATTTGTAAAGTATGCATTTAAAAACATATACAAATATATTTAAAAATAAGTAGCCAATAATAACATAGAATGAAAATCCTCCAAATACGTGGCGTCAGTAAATAAATAAATGCATCGCTTTTTCCACGTTCCAGAAACACATAGCAACCGAAAAATTGTTTTTCAGCCGCCGCCGTGTAGTTGAACCACGGAACTCTCGATATCTAGCCTAGCGCGTTAACTTTACACCACGGTGGGTGCGCTGACTTAAAATTACACATAGCACCGTAGATTGTTGGCCACCGTGGTGTAAAGTTAACGCGCTCGGCTAGATATCGAGAGTTCCGTGATTCAATTCCACGGCGGCGGCTGAAAAACAATTTTTCTGTTGCTATGTGTTCCTGTCACGTGGAAAGAGAGTTGTATTTATTTATTTACTATCTGGTGCGGTTTTTGATTCAGGACTTAATGACCACCGCGAGCAATTCTAATAACTATAAGCAGTTGCCCATTCCTAATTTAAGGTCACCGATTCCATGGAGGGGAGAGAGCCAGTGCTGCAAAACAAACACGCCACCATCCATGACTCGCCCAGACCAATCTCGGTTGAAGCAAACTTTTTGTAGCAAGAAAACAAATCTCACATTTGTGGAGGGCTGGTATAAGCTCACTATTACACTGAAATCTTATAAACCTGTAGCCATCTAGTTTTTAGCAAATATAAAATGTGATATTTAAACATATTACATACATTGATTTTTTTATTTGAGGTTTGACGACCACCGTGAGCAACTCAATGGGCTATAAGCAGTAGCCCGTACCTAATTTAGGGCCACTTGTTTCAGGGAAGGGAGAGAGCCAGTGCCGTAAGACAAACACAACATGCATCCCTCGCGGGATTAGAACCCACACCCCTCTCGGACGAATGATCAGAAGCCATCGCTTAGAGACCATTGAGCCACTGGTGCGGCTAATGCCTACATGATAACCAGATTTGTGCCCAATCAAAAACAGATGGGATTTGACTGGAAGGTGCCAAACCTCAAATTGAACGCCCGTACTCAAGTGCAGTAAATCTAAAATTAAGAACACATGGCACACACCTTTTCAAATGAACACACGAGAATATGCTTGTATTCATATGTAAAGGGGTAAATACCAATTGTAATTTTCAAAAATGTAAACATTTCATTATACTATCACTAATTACACTGCTGGCCACCCAAAATGCAACACCAAGAAGGAAGCATCCGATTGGCCTGAAATTCGCAGCATGCGTCACCCGCGAGAGGACATCCAAACGATTAGCATTGCAGGGCATATGCAAATTATGGGCGCCCGGCACGCCACCGAGAAGCGCTATAAGAAGGTTGCACAGAAGGCGGGGTGTAAGTAGTTGTGTGTTGTGCTACTGGACCTGTGCGTGGGAAGCTTCCTGATGCCTCGTCGCAGAATACGACAGTCATTCCATCACGTTTCGGAGTTCGACAGAGGACGAATAGTGGCTTATCGCGACAGCGGTTTATCGTACTGAGACATCGGTGCCCGTATGGGACGACATCCAGAGACAGTGAGGCAAGTATGGATTCGGTGGGTGCAGGAGAGACGGACGGACCGACGTGAGCGATTGCCGCCGCCGCGGCACACCACCAAACGAGAGGACCGGCATGTTGTGCGGCGGGCATTGACGGCTCGCATCGCCACATCACGAATGTTAGCACAGGAATTAGGGTGTGTTGCGCAACAACCTGTGTCAGCACGTACCGTTCGACGTCGTCTGCAGGAGCGGGGACTTGTCGCACGGCGCCCATTGCATTGGGCGCCGTGCGACATTGACATTACACCACCGGCGAGTGTGCCGTTGAACGCCGCACCTGGACTACGGAATGGCACGACATTATCTTCTCCGACGAATCCCGCTTCTGCCTGCAACACCACGATGGTCGGATCCGCGTGTGGTGGCACTGCGGCGAGAGACTGTATGACGTCTGCGTTATGTATCGCCATACCGGTCCATCGCCTGGCGTTATGGTTTGGGGCGCAATTGGATATAACACCTGCACCCCTCTGGTACGCATCGCCGGTACACTCAACAGCCACCGCCACATCTCCGACGTTTTGGAGCCTGTAGTCCTCCCTTACCTGCACGACCTGTCAGCGGCCACGTTTCAACAGACAACGCGCGCCCGCACGCATCGTGTAACAATTCTTCACGGCCCACCAGGCGTCACAGCTGCCGTGACGCTCCTGTTCTCCCGATATGTCGCCCATCGAACACGTTTGGTCGCTGATCGGCAACCGAGTGGCCCAGCAAGCACCACCTGCGGATACGCCTGATGAACTGTGGCAACGTGTGGAAGCAGCCTGGACCGACATACCCAAAGCCTCTTTCGTTCGATGCCGCAGACGTTATTGCCAGCCATGGGGGCCACACTAACTATTGATGTCTGCGTGTTCCGTAAGTCGCACGGGCCTATAAGCTTAATCGTTTTTTTGTATCTGTTGTTATGTGTCTAGTAAAACTGTCTTTGCTATCTCGTGTCCTTCTTGGTGTTGCATTTTGGGTGGCCAACAGTGTAGATTGCTCTTTGATGATGGTCGTTTCAGCTTCAATTAGTGCATCTGTAGAGCTAGAAAGCCAACATTCCATCACCATAAAAATCTGCTACTGAAATCACTGAACCTGAAGTTTTATTTGCAGCAACTTAACAGTAACGCACAAAATACTTTCATTTCAAATTTACACCAGTCAATTTCGTCTGTCTGTATTATCTATTAATTTTGCTAATACATTCGCCATTAAGCGCGCGCGCACACAACACAACTTAGAATATATTGTTGCATTTCCTTGAAAAATTGGAACATTCAGCAATTTTAAAAAAATATTTCCTTTCAACATTTCATCTGTTCCATTACTAGATCGACTACAAAACATTATTCTCCACATTTTACGTGGGTGTGTTTAACCACTTCAGTCTCCTGTAGACTTTTTTCACCATGCATTATCATCAAATGCCTCCTTCCCATTTCTCTTCACTAAAGCACCACATGATGAACTCGGTGTGCATCAAAACCAGAACTCGAGATATTTTCCTTAAAAATAATTTCTTTAAACATACTAGAGGACAGGGGTGGTAAACCTATGTCATGCAGTGTGCAGCGTTACCCCCCCCACTTTTTTTTTCAACCACACCCATATATAAATACTTATGATTACTACCAAATACCAAATGAAGCAGCTGTTACTAAGGGATACCTTAGAGAATTCCAACAGAGGCTGAGGGAAAGGATTTATTTCAGCTTAAAGCATGTTTGGAGAAAAGTTCATCGAAAACGGGATTCCAGTCAAACAGCAAGCGGACAGTTTGTCTACGGTGGAGTGCGAAAATGTTTTTCCTGGCCGTAGCTTGAAGGGACATTAGTGGACAAAGAGTTCAAATGATCACAAAAGCACACCTGATCACCTCTGTCCAGACTAGGAGATTTGCTGTTTTACTTCTGCTCCTTACGAGAAGTGAAAAGGGTTCACAAGATATTTCTCACACCAGCCTGGAGGTGGCGCGAACATGTGACGTCATAGATGCTTTGAAATCCTCACAGACCCAGTGTATACATCAGTATTTGGGTAATAATAGAAGTAAACAGGTGACATTTGCTTTGCTTATATTCTTCTTCTGTTGTTTGTGAGTGAACAATGAATAAATAACCTGCTGCTCTCAAAATTCCCATGGCCGTGCGAGAGTTGTTTTTAGATCAACAATAATTCGGGCACACACACTGAAAAATGTTCGCAACTCCTGCTCTAGGTCTACAGATCTCGAATTTAAGCAGATTCTGTTTAAAAGTTGTCTTCATGAGAAACATTACATGTCAAGGATTATTTTGATACCAACAAATTAAACACATGTATTTCTATAGGATCATGTTTCTCACTAAACATTGTGAAAATTTAAAAACATGCTGTAAAATCACTAGCATATGTTGTTTAAAACTTTTTTACATGAAAGTCTAATCATTGTTTTTTTTATTGGAAGTTTAACGACCACTGTGAGCTACTAATGGGCTATAAGCAGTCGCTCGTCCCAAATTTAGAATCACTGGTTCCAGGGAAGGGAAAGAGCCAGTGCCGTAAAACAAATGCCTCACGGGATCCGAACCCCCTTCGGACGAATGACTTTTCTTTATTGAATGTTTAACAACCACCGTGAGCAACTCAATCGGCTATAAATAGTCGCCCGTCCCTAATTTAGGGTCACTGTCCCAGGGAAGGGACAGAGCTAGTGCCGTAAGACAAACACAACACCCATGTCTCACCGGGATCCAAACCCATACCCCTTTCGGACGAATGATCAGAAGCCATCGCTTAGACCACTCCGCAAAGTCTAATAATTGAAACTTGATGCATGTTAACCACTGGAGCACAAAGAACTGAGTTTTCAGTTCAAAAAGATGGGGAGAATATCTTGGGCTTACAACCCAAAATGAAAAAGGTCAGTTGAGGGCAATAACTAAAGAGAGATGCACCTCCAACAGTGGACTTCTCCCTTTAGAAGTAACACTAGTTTTGACAAAGGAGTAATGTTAAGCATTTGAGCAAATAAGATTGAGAATTAGAAACCTTTTTGGCAAAAACTGTGATGTTACATTTACAAAAAAATAAATAAATAAATAAATAAAACTGATTGATTGAAATAAAAGTGACAAAATTTACAAGTCGAATGCAGGAATGGAACTGTGCTAATATATCTCAATATGCTATGAAGCAGAAAGAAGATTAAAAGGCAAGGGTGAAAGAATAGATGACCTCATTGGTAACAAGGGGTCCGTCCAACGGTTTAATGTGCCCATCCACTGCACAGCAAGTATCTTGTGGTTCAGAGAAACTCAACCTACTTGGGATCTACTTCACTACCATCTTTTTTGGTTCTTTTTCCTTTGTTCCATCAATTGTCAGACCTTTAAAGATTATTTGCCATCACCATGATTTGAGTTTTGGGATCAGGGTTTCAAACTTATTTTCGTCAATTAAAAAAAGACCGTGACCGACCTACTGACTTGCAGAGACATGGAATATATCTCGTTCCTCTTAAATCTCAAACACCGGATTTCACTGACAAATGTTACATCGGTTCCGCTGCCCGGACTCCGTCTCAAAGAACACCAACATGACCATCGTAATGGTTCAACTTCCACTGCTTTATCCAAACTTTTAACCAAAGGGACTTACATTCCCATTTGGGACGATTCTAAATGCTCCTCATACAAAATCTCAGCTGTTATTCACTGAAAGCCTGTACATCGATAAATTATCTGAAACCTGCTGTAATGATGAATTGCCAAGAAACATCCCTCGACCTTGGAAATATCTGCTTACAGATTTATCAACAAACAGTAGTATCTACTAGCTATTGACTATCATTTTGCTGTTAATGACTGTACATGCGCAATATATCCCATGACGACTGATTGTACGTCATTTGCTCATTCATGTATCTATTTATAATCTGCCTCTTCCACTTTATGTGTTCATTGCGTCTGATGATGGGTGCCTGTTGGCAGGACCCGAAAGGCCTCACGCTTTTAAATTTTTAACTATCATTAAAGTTTTTATTCCATCATAAAACTCTTTTATATATCGTGTGAAGACGGTTTGTCATTTATAGTAGACTTTTTAGCACGAGTTACCTCTGTTTTGTATTACCATCTTTAACCACTTGGCAACTCGTTGCATATGTGACACTGTTGGCACCAATGGTCACAAAAACATATCCACGGTGATTGCAGAATGTGACATTAGACGCAAGAAAGCAAGCCTAGTAATTATTTTTTTAGGGGTTTACTGACTACCATGAGCTATAAATAAGCAGTCGTCCACCCCTAATTTAAGGCCACTGGTTCCAGGGAAAGCCAGTGCCATAAAACAAACAACATCCACGACTCACTGGGATATGAACCCATCTTGGACAAATGGTTGGAAGCTAGCACTTAGACCACTGAACTAGCCCAATTTTCAGTTTCACTGTGTTTACTGCATGCCGCTGTCAGGCTTAGCTGCACTAGTGTCAGAGTATGGTTGTGCTTACCACATAGTCCTGGTTCTCTGAAGGTGCTGACAACTGCATCCATATCTGGAGACAAAGTGGGCAGAGGGATAGATCTAGTATTTGTCCTCTAGGTACTTTACTACTTGCCCACAAGTTATTTTTGCCTGTGTCATGAATCACAACAGCAGGTCATCTCCGATACTTTCAAGAGACAGACAGCCTACAACAGTGTACATTTGTCCCCATACTGTTGCCATCACTAGATCATGTCTACAAAGCATTCAAATACCTCCATGTGGTCTGGAAGTTCTCCACCTCTATCTCTCATACGTTGATACACACTGGCCATTGTTTGATACACACTGCAAGCCATTTCTCAACTGGCCCTGAATAAGTCCATGCATGCTATGAGCCCAAGAGAATGTACTGCTGATCATATTGTAAACCAAGGTGGTAAAATTATGTACTGGCATGTTTTTTACTCTATTTCAGGCTACTAAGCAGTTACCTTGAGGTGAAAATAAAATGTCCTATTCATCTGTGTACTGCTTTTCTGCAAATTTCAACCTGCTTGTTTTGGGTAAGAGAAATTTTAATGTCAAGCAGCGTATGTAAAACATAACAGCATATTTAGGTAACTCTGTTACTATGCAACTTATATGTTCAAAGTCAAAATGATTTCAATACAGTTCTCATTTTCCATTTAGCTGAAGTATGTATCACATTTGTTGATGTCTAGACTAAAACTATTTTACATTTGAAACCAATTAATTTTAACCAATCTTCCCATGATCAATCCTAGGTCAGCACCTCCTAACATCCAAAATAGATATTCACTCAACTGCAGTGCAGCTGATACAGAAGGCATTTTGTAAATATTGTACTGTTTTTTTCTTTGAAAACTTTGTTCCTGGTAAAAATAGTTCTATACAGCTGCCACGAGTCTGCTGATTTCAGTGTATCTTAAACCACACTCCAATCTGCTTCTTAATAATCACACTAAAGCACTTAAAAATCTGCTGCTGTCTGTTCCTTTGCCCTGCACAATCTTTGTGTATGCACCTTAGAGACACTTAAGTTAGATTTCCCAATATTCATCTTTATCTCAAAATTTCTGCAAGTCTCGCTCAGATGATTTAGTTCTTTAGGCAACAAGCTCATAACTGCCTATATTGTAATGAAAAGTTTTTACAAAATCTGATCAAGAATATTTTTTTCAGTAGTTTTGAAAAAGCAGTGGCCACACTTTAGCAGCATGTACTTCTACAGTTTGAGAACAATAAAGTTACTGAGATGCAACACTGCTGGTAGACTAAAGTGAGGCAGGAGTTGAACTGCTGAAGGCTATGTTAAAATCAATACAATCATCTAGTGAAAACACCAACAATAGAAAGAACAAGTACAAAAGATGGGCTATCAATGCTGCAAAGAAAGTATGCAATTAAGGATAGGAAAATTTGAGTCTAGCAGACTGAAGAGAAGCCAGTGATTTTAAATTGAACAAAAAATGTATGAAGTATAATTTGTAGCTCAGAGTAACAAGGAATATTATAATTAGGCTTGTCTGAAGTTAAACCAGTGTGTTTTGAACGTAAAAATGAGAACATATCTACCTTGGGAATAATGTAGTAATACATCCTTCAAAGTGGCATAAAAAGTGTTCTGGACGAAACCTTATTAAACATATTCGCAATGGTGGTCAAATCTGTGCCCCAATATTTACTTGACAAAGATGGGCTGTTTTTAACACTACACGAAAACATATTGAAAGATGGAGTGACTATTTAATAGACCTTTTTGCTGAATAAAAACCTAAGCACTACAGGAGATGTAACTATTGATGACAAAGATGCTGATGGCCAGATGACTGTATGTCCGTAAGTATTTATGTAGTTTGAATTGCTGTTTTGTTTCTTAAATGCAGTCAAGTACAAAGCAATTTATTCTGAATTGTGGAATGACAAGATTTATTGCAATGTAGGAGCTACATATTCAATGAAAACTTATTGTCCTAGTTAAAGCTACAATGAGAAATATTCGTTGCCAATTCAGAATATGCTGTCTGATCCAATATATATATATATATATATATATATATAAATGGTGTTCGACAAGGGATGGCTTAGCTTGCTTACTGTTTAATATAGCACTCGAAAAGGTTTTCAGAGATGCTGGCATAAATACAAGGGGAAATATTTTCTACAAATCAATACAATTTCTGGCATATGCAGACCATATCGATATAATAGGGACACGAAAAGCAATGGAAAAAACTTATCAGTTTAGAAAAGGCAGCAAAGAAGATGAATTTGCAGATTAACCAAGAAAAAAACAAAGTATATGCAAGTAACTAGAAGGATTTGTGATACCAATCCTTCTCAAATTGAAACTGGTTCCTATAAATTTGAAATTGTACATACTAGGGGTGTTCAAATGAAAAGGTACGAAACGTCATAAGAACGTAACCGTTAACATATTTGCCTATGCCGCTATGGGAGAACGTAGCGACACATCTAGGGATGCGATTGGAGTCGCCGGCGTGGATCGGAGCATCCGCGGGCGCCCGCATGCGCAGGAGAGAGCAGAGGCTTTTATAAAGAGCGCCGTCCAATTGACTAATTGTTGAATTCCTCCAGCACAGACGAACCATTAACTCCGATGTGTACTGTGAGACACTCCGAAGCCTACGCAGGTCCATCAAGAACAAAAGACCGGGACTGCTCACGGAGGGTGTGGTTCTGCTCCATGATAACGCGCGTCCACACGTCTCCAGGGTCACACACGCGGAACTGGCCAAGTTCTAGTGGGAGCAGCTTGACCATCCGCCCTACAGCCCGGACATGTCGCCCTGCGATTTCCATGTGTTTGGTCCCCTGAAAAAACATCTGAAAGGGAAGCTCTTCCACTCGGACGACGAACTCAAGGACGCTGTGCAGGACTGGGTCTCGTCACGGCCACAGGAATTCTGGGAACAAGGAATCCTTCGACTCGTTAATCAATGGGATCGTTGTGCTACGGCCTATGGTGTATACTTTGAATAAAGTCTTCATTTATACCCACAGTGTCGTTTCGTACCTTTTCATTTGAACACCCCTAGTACTTGGGATCGCAAGCTAATTGTAAAAATGATATTAGTACTGAGATTCAGAGACGTATTTTTTCCACAAATAGATGCTTCTGTGGACTTAGGAAACACTTAAAAAGTCAATCTGATCTCAAGAAACACTAAGATAATGATGTACAAAATATTTGTAAGACCAGTGTTATAACCTATGCCTCTCAAAACTGGGTATTATCAATGGCAAATGAAAGATTGCTGGGTCTGTTTGAAAGAAGAGCTCTTAGATATATTTTTGGAGCAGTACAAAAAAATGGTGTGGGGAGGAAAAGACACAACCATGAATTATACAGATTACACAGGTGTGCAACCAAAAAACTGCACAGGCTTTTTATACTGTTTCTTATAGATTTTTACTCACTGACACCGGGAAAAATACTCACAAAATTCAATCACGTCAGGTTTTCTTGCAAAAACTAGTGTTTGCAGTTTCATTTAGAGTGAAACTCCCGTTTAACTCTAAATCTGGTATCCTATTCTTGATTCTAAAAATCCTATGCAAAAGTGATTTCTTACTTTCATTTAATATGTATTAGAGTGAGAGACTCAAGAATAAATACAAAGAGAAAATGAGCGGAATGGGGGGAGGGCAGTGGAAGGGTGGCAGGGCAAGTGTAGTGTTGGCGGTGTGCGGAAGCTCAGGTTGATCATGTCCCAACCGGTTTAATTTGTTTATAGCGAAAAGTGAGGAATCTTACTGGCTGGGTTGAGCATGTTTATACACGTTCTCTAGGGTATTAGGAATGAGTATAAATAAGCGTATTGTCAGATTTGATCATGTTTCAACATGCTAAATAAGTTCAGGATCTAGGTTGCTTTGGTTATGTTGCATAGCTTATATAGATGACTACTGGATATTTGAGGCTAAAAGTGCCAAGAGAATCCCTCGAAAGCATTACTTTTTATCTTTAAAAACAGGAAAAAAAAAGAAACTTTTTGCCGTCTTCTTTTATCTATGTGCAACGCGGAATTTTTTTCATCGAGCCAGAGGAAGAAGCAGGTGTTGCCGATTAACCTGCCCAGCTACAGAGAGAGACGATCGGCAGACGCGCAGGTGTCAACATAACTTCGTTCGCTCTCGTGTTCACCTATGTTTTATGTGTTATTTCACTGGTCTTTTTGAAGGGAGCGAGGCTAGTTTCCATCTGCTTCACCACAGAAAAAGCGTTTGCTTCTAGATGTACGGAGAGTCAGTGTGTGTACTCAATGCAGTGTATACAAACAGCGAGGAGCCACGCTCAGTTTACATTTGGCATTCAAACGTGACTGTGCTCGTGTTTTTAGTTATATATTATGGCTTCAAGAGGTTGTGTTATTTCTCCTGACAACTTTTGTTTTATTCGTGGTGAATACACTGTTAAAAGTCAACAAAGAAACATAAGTGATTTCGTGAAGAAAGTGTATTTTGCTTACTTCAAGTTGAAACTTGGGGATCATGACAAAGCCTGGGTTTCTCATAAGGTGTGCAGAAGGTGCGAGGAAGATCTCCGTTTGTGGTTTAAGGTATTTGTCTACGTTAGAAGCATTTTTTTTAAATTAACACAAAATTAATTAAATACACACAATTCGAGTTAATGTGCAATGCAAAACATAAAAAAAACCATATAACTTTGACAAAATTTCTTAAAAATGTTATGAAATGTGTCATTGTGAGTAAAAATTAAGTAAAATTTCATACGGACGCCAGACACTGTACATTCAATTAAACTCTATATATTTCAATTTCCTTGATACTGTATATTACTGTAAATCTTTCCTGTGCAACGAACTAAAAACTTTGTGATATTCCTTAAATTCACATTATTATAGCAAATCGAACAAAAACTGTAAAAATTTTTTGAAAATTTATTGAAAAAATCTTATCGCATCATGTTTAAACATTTATAATATCACCAAATATGCATGTACACTTTAACTTTTAGTTCAAAGCATAGAAGAGAATATTTGAAACAATAGAACAAAATTTCGATACCATATCTTGAAAACTTTTTGAGTAATCACATTTCTCGTACGGAAATATAGCTGAAAATTTAGTTTTTCAGAAAACGCGTTAAAAGATTTGATTTGAAGAAAATTCTATATACTACTTGTTCGTCACATATAAAATTCACCACTCTTATATGTACAACCTTCCTTGATTTCATTTCGTGCCAATTTTGATTTTTTTGCAGCTCTTCTTTTTTTCCGGGCAAGTTTTGCAGTGGGTAAGGATTGACGTCTCGACTTCATTATTCGCTCATTGTCCAGTCTCAAGTAATCATTAACCATCTTTTGTTCAAATGGTATTCCTAATATTTCGAACACAGGTAACAGTCCAAAATAACCAGAATTAAACAGCAAAACTGCAATATTTGCTCCTAATAACATGGTCTGCAGTCCAACAAATGTTTCTTTTGGTAAAACAGTCCATAGCAAATTGTTAAAATTTTCATTACAGTTTTGGGTCTTCCCATGCAAACATTTCGAAAGTAGAGCTTGATTGCACAGACTCATGTACACTGGTTTTATAACCTTTATGACAGAATCTGGAAGACCAGGAGATTTATCACAAATCTGATTACCAGCAGATAATGCGCGCTGGTATTTATACCAGCTGTCTGATCCTGTCGGGCATTGTCCATGCATTATGTTCTTGTCGCTGGAACAGCAGTGAAAAAATGCAGCTATGACCGCAGTTTGCATACTCTGCAAATTTCCCACATTGCTCCGGATAGCACTGCCGTAGTAATTCTGCAGTTTGTCTATAAACTTATCGGTTAATTTCCCTTTCCCTTCGATTCCTTTTTTGCTTTTTTTCAAATTCCTCAAGCGAGAACAAACTTTTTTCTGCACATGGCCTATACACTCCAGTTTTTGAACTGTGTCTTGCCCATAAATATCTTTTACTTCCATATAGCCTTTGGAGTCACCATCTCCATAGTATTCGGTGTACTTCAGTTGTCGATTTTTTTAGACCGCTCAAATATTCTATACACTCCCACTGATTCCATGCTTGATGCAGATCCTGTGTGATTTGAGCATAGGTGCTCCTTACTCGAATCATAGTCTCTTTTACACTTGTAACCATATTGTGTCATAACGTCCAAATCTAAAACTTTCCCAGTGTCAATGGAAATTACTGACACACAACCATTGAGGGATGTATGCCCACGCCGCTGCCAAGTGCCATCGACTGACACACCACAAGCTGTAATTTTTGTTGCTTTCTTAGATGTACTCCTTTTTAAATTCTTTACTTCTGTTGCTGCTTCTTGCATGTTTTGTTCAGTTACAGCGTGTACAGCTTCAAATAGGTGGCCTTCATGCCGTCTGAAAGCTGCCTTAGATAGAAAAGGCAAGTTCAAAGTGAATAACAGCTTTCTCCCTGCAGAATAACCCTTTCCAATTAATCGTAATCCAAGAACTAATGCTGAATTTATCAAGTTTTTGTTGTGTTCCTTGCGAGTTGAAGAAAAACCCATTTTAAAACCACACTTACAAATTAAACACAAGTTTGAGCACAGTCCAAATTTTGAATCTTCAACCAATTTCAAATCAGTTTGAAAGCATTCTGGGCAAGATAGTTTGGACAACACAGATATTAAAGTCTCAATATCAAATATTCTATTGCCTTTGGGCACATCTGTTTCATTGTCTGATACATTTACTTGAATATTCGGAATTTTTAGCTTACTTGAACTTGCACTCATTACATCGTCACTATCACATGGCTTAGGGGCAGTGTAGCGATTGCCGTGAAAGGATCGTTTTTTTGATCTCTTAGACCTTACTTTTGGCATCTTAATTCACTTCAAATGATAAACAATAAATCTAAAGCAAGTTCACTTACTAAAATAGCAACGGAACATACAAAATTTCACCAGAAATTATGACTAAACAAAGCGCGAAGCAAACGTAACCATGCCGCCCCGGTGGCGCAGTGGTCTAAGGCGCTGGCCTCTGATCATTCGTCCGTAAGGGGTCCGGGTTCGAATCCCGGTCAGGCATGGATGTTGTGTTTGTCTTACGGCACTGGCTCTCTCCCTTCCCTGGAACCAGTGACCCTAAATTAGGGACGGGCGACTGCTTATAGCCCATTGAGTTGCTCACGGTGGTCGTTAAACCTCCAAACAAACAAAAAAAAAAAAAACGTAACCAAATCTCAGAATAATACTGATTGCCATTCCACAGAACATAAAATATATTATTTAATTAATTAAGTGTTGCCAAATGCAAACAAATGAATCCAAAATCATTACAAATAAATTCTGTTAGCATTAAAAAATATATAAGCGAAGAAAATCACTTATGGATTACAATGTTTAACTTTTTACTGTTCGGTTTATTCAATTGGCTATAATTTCTGTTCTAATAAGCGTAGAAACAGAAATCAAAGCGTTTTGGATTCCTAAAAGTCTACTCTTTCAAGTAATAAAATAATAATAAAAAAAACGAAAATTTTGCCAAAAATAGGTATTTTAACGTAGACAAACACCTTAAGGGTAAGAAACGCTCATTTCGTTTTGGCATTCCTATGATGTGGCGTGAACAGCAAAACCACACTAATGACTGCTATTTCTGTTCGGTAGATGTGAAAGGTTTCAATACAAAAAATAAAAAGAAAATATCTTACCCAAACCTAAATTCAGCTATTCGTCCAGTGCATCTTAGCTCTGCAATACCAGTTTCACACCCACCTTCCAGTTTGGATGATATCCTGAGTGATTCTGAGGACGGAAACGTTTACATTACCTCCCCAGAAGGAATCTAGTTCAGATTTTTCTGTTGATGAGGAACCCAAACTTTTTTATCAGAGCGAGCTCAATGACCTTGTTAGAGATTTAGGGCCTTTCCAAAGATGCTGCCGAATTGCTGGGGTCAAGATTAAAAAACAAAAAACTGCTGTCACCCGGAACCTCATTTTCGTGGTACAGGTACTATATTTTCTCCAAAGAGGGAAATCTCGTTTTTTTTGTAGTGATGTTTAAGGGCTAATGAAGTGTTTTGACATACACTGACGGAAAAAAAAATCCCAACACCAAGAAGGGGTTGTGTTAGATAAACGACAGTTGGTAGGCGGTGAGAGTACATCTGTAAGATGACAAGATGACGTCTATGCAAATTTCGCGCTCGGGGCATACGTGTGGCGCTAGTAGCGCCCCTCGGAACATTCAAAGCAGGTTTGCTGTAAATACGCGCTGTAACGTTCGTGAGAGTTAGTTATCGTTGAGATTCGACGTAGTGTGTTGATGTTAGTCAAGAATGCCTTTAAGAAGACGAAGAAGCCATTATCAACAGCTCACGGAGTTTCAACGAGGTTGTGTAATAGGGCTACGAGAAGGTGGATTTTCTTTCCGCAATATTGCAGAACGACTTATTAGGAATGTAGCCACTGTGCACGATTGTTGGCAGCGATGGTCAAGGGAAGGTACTGCCTCAAGAAGGCCGGGTTCCGGCCAGCCACGTGGCACTACTGAGAGGGAAGACCGCCGTGTACGGCGTATGGCCGTGGCGCATCGCACTGCGTCTGCGGCAGTAATTCGAGCTGCAGTTGCCACCACAGTGACACAACGAACTGTTACAAATCGGTTACTTGAAGGACAGCTCCGAGCCAGACGCCCTGTAGCGTGCATTCCACTTACTCCAAACCACCGCCGTTTGCGACGTCAGTGGTGTCAAGGTAAAGCTCATTGGAGGACGGAGTGGAGATCTGTTGTGTTTTCTGATGAAAGCCGGTTCTGCCTGGGTGCCAGTGATGGCCGTGTGTTAGTTAGGAGGAGGCCAGGTGAGCGCCTGCAACCAACCTGTCTGCGGCCGAGACACACTGGACCTACACCTGGAGTTATGGTCTGGGGAGCAATTTCCTATGACAGCAGGAGCACTCTCGTGGTTATCCCACGCACCCTGACGGCACAGTTGTACGTCGGTCTGGTGATTCAACCTGTTGTGCTGCCATTCATGAACAGCATTCCAGGGGGTGTTTTCCAACAGGATAACGCTCGCCCGCATACCGCTGTTGTAACCCAACATGCTCTACAGAGTGTCGACATGTTGCCGTGGCCTGCTAGATCACCAGATCTTTCACCAATCGAGCACGTATGGGACATCATTGGACGACAACTCCATCGTCACCCCAACCAGCATTAACCGTCCCTGTATTGACCGACCAAGTGCAACAGGCATGGAACTCCATCCCACAAACTGACATCCAGCACCTGTACGACACAATGCATGAACGCTTGTGTGCTTGCATTCAACATTCTGGCGGTTACAGCGGTTATTAATGTACCAGCATTTCACATTTAAAATGGCTCTTCTCGCGCCTACAATAAGCTGTGATCTTGAAACCTTAATCGATTAAATATGTTACCTATACAAATGTATTGCCGCCATTTCATTCCTGTACAACTATTTTTTCGTGGTGTTGGGATTTTTTCCCCCGTCTGTGTAGAATATGATTCATCTGAGTGTTGCCAATTCATTGATTCCTCAAAAACAAGCCTCAAAGCAGTCTTGCTGCATAATGGGAATAAATTTGCATCACTTCCTGTAGGACACTCGGTGCATTTGGAGGAAAACTATAACGACGTGGCAATGATTCTTAAGAAAATAAAATATCAAGAACATCGCTGGATGCTTTGTGGAGACTTCAAAATACTAACCGTGTTGTTGGGCCAGCAGGCAGATTATACGAAATATCCCTGCTTCCTTTGCTTGTGGGACAGTCGAGCCAGAGATCTCTATTGGACAAAAACTGATTGGCCACTTCGAGACGCCTTAATCCCCGGCGAAAATAACGTCATTAATACAACCTTGGTTCCTCCTGAAAAGGTTTTTTTACCACCTCTTCATATTAAATTGGGGCTTATGAAGCAGTTTGTGAAATCACTGCCAAAAGATGGGGAATGTTTCAGATATCTGTGTTCCAAGTTCCCAAAACTGTCTGAAGCCAAGTTGAAAGAGGGAGTTTTTACTGGCCCCGACATACGAAAACTGTTATCCGATCCCCTCTTTTCAGAAACAATGGGAGAAAAAGAAGCATGGGACTATTTCAAAGATGTATTGCACAAGTTTTGGATAATACTAAAGACCCTCGCTACAAAACCATTGTACAACGCTTGTTGGCTGCGTATAAAGCTCAAGAATGCAAGATGAGCTTAAAAGTTCATTTCTTACACTCCCATGTCGACTATTTTCTCGAAAACTTGGGAGCCCTCAGTGAAGAGCAGGATGAAAGATTTCACCAGGATGTCAGTGATATTGAGAGACGCTACCAAGGACGATGGGACGTCAATATGCTAGCTGACTACTGTTGGATGCTCAAGCGGGAAACAGCAAGTGGAAAGCGGTAGCGTGTTCGGAGAAGTATCAAAGAGAAGAAGAAAAGGTTTCATAGGAAAAAAGAATGAACACGGAGTGTTAAGTACATTTCATGAAGAAATTGTTTCTTATAAGAAATATGTTTTAGTTCATTGCAATGAAATGGTGGTTTTCTCATTATTGTTATGCTTTTTTTATGCAAACACCTTGTATTTTGCAAAAAACAAAGTGATGGAGGGAAATGGAGGTCATTTTTGGATTCAGCACACTTGAAAACATAATACACTGGCGGAAAGTGAAAAAAGAACACCAAGAAGGAATTGGCGGAGGATCATGAAATTTACATATGTTAATGGGGTTGAGTTTACGTAGGTGTGATGTTAATTTCGGGACCAACCGGTGAGCTCTTACGCCACAGCATGGCATAATATGCAAATTATCGTCGGTGGTATTTAAGGAGTACGGCGAAGTGAATGTAATCAGTCGTCGGCGTAAGGACACGTGCGAAGGCCCCGGAGGAAAACGGTGTACTTACGTATTTTCGGTCTCGTGCATTAGTGAAGAGCAAAGTACGTGGGAGAAATCCCTCTCATAATTTAGCTGCATGGAGTTGAGTTGCTTCATCACTAAGTAATTCTCATATAGTTTGTGGTCGTCAAGGATTTCACTGTGAGTTATTTTTATTTCTTGTTCTTTAAACTTCAAGTTAGAAGCTTTATTTTTGTTTTCCGGTTCCAGGCCAACCGGGGCTCCGTGCCTCCGGAATGTCGAACTTTTCTGAACCGACCTGAAACCATTCAGGTTACTCATAATGGGAAGTATCCCAATGTTAATATTCTTAAGGAATTAGTCGACAAACTTGACTATCCGGAACATTTGCACACAGTCCAGCGACTTAACAATTGACTTTTCACAGTGAGTTTCCAAACTGCTGCACAAGCGCTGCACTACCTTGAGCACCCCTTGACAGCCTACAAGGACGTTGCGGTGAACATTTCGCCAGTAGATGACGGCATTCGTACCGTCTATGTCAAACTCGTGCCCATTGACATACCTAATGAGAAGATCTCTGCGGCACTTACTGGATATGGGGAGATTGTCACCCCCATTCAGAATGAGCGGCACACACTCAGAGGTCTGGAACATGTTTATACAGGCACAAGAATTGTTCGCCTGCGTATGACAAAGCCAGTACCCAATTTCCTTCAAGTGGGCCGTTGGAAGGCCATGGTCACATATGCTGGCATGATACGCAGATGCCACATTGCTCCTCAGTGCCCATCTTGCCCCAACTGTAGTACGGTGGGGCACTTAGAGATCTCGTGCGAGCAAGCCTGCTCCAAGTGCGGTGCGGATTCTCACACCAAATCCAGATGCACCCAGTCATCCTTCGCAGATGTAGTAGCTAGGCCTTCAACAGCTCCCCTTGTTTTCAATGAGGAGTTTCCAGAGCTACCCTTCACCAGTACTATTGTTGTTCCCGGGGACTCTGGTGTTCCTGATGCAGTTGTTACCATGGACCCGGAACATGTTGCTTCTTTGAAATTACCGGTTGTCATACATGTCGATCCGCCTTCCGAGAATGTCGTGACTTCTGTTAATCAAGAGACCTTGGTTGTTGACGGCCGCGTCGAGCCTGGAGCTTCTTCTGCTGTTTCACCAGTGCAAGATCTCGAGGTTCTTGAAATGCCATCTACAGAGGTCACCCCACTGCCTCTTGCCGTTGAATCGGCTGTTATTAAACCTGAGCCTCCCATGGACGCCGACGTATGTACCGAGGTCCCTGAGCCTCATTCACCTGATTCTCCTGACGCCCAAGTCGGACTTGTTACCACTGTTGCATTTACAGAGGTTATTTCGGATGATGACAACATTTACATAGATTCCGTTGATGATGTTGCTGTCTCCCTCCCTTCCACCTCCGGGGACAAAGTTGTACCAGTCATCCATTCCAGCAGGCCGCCGGGACGTGTTCCTGTTACCATCCACAATGTTACTCCTTCCAGAGAGACTCGTCCTGCTGACCATTCCTGCCGTCAACAACGACAGTCCTCTACATCTTCGGAGGGCAGGACTCGCGGCAGCCGTTCGGCAAGTGTTCATCGTGGCTGTCGGGAAAGATCTCCCGTCCAACTGGAGGACGGGGAACTTCCCCCAAAGAGCCGCAGACGGAACCGTCGCCGGAATCACAACCGTTCCACCTCTGGAGATTGGCATCGTCAGTTCTAAGTGCCGGTCCACGTTTCTAAAACGGGTGGGCTAATTTGAATCTACCCTCCTTACTGACCTTTGTTTTGTGTATTTTTGTATTTCAATTATCTGCTTAACCTTCAACATTCAGGGACTTCGGTCCCGGTCAGTAAGGCGTTGGCTCATCGGCTGGATTATGACCCAGGATATTGATATCCTGTGTCCAGAAAACATTTTTTAACAATTTTAGGCATGTTTCGGATTTTCGTCATTACACTAATGCCCCGTGCTGGTTTAGTCTTTCTCCGACTAGTGACAGGGGCGTCGGAATTATTGTCAAACCTAACTTCAAGGGTCGACAACTGAAATTTCAATATGATGACGAGGGTCGAGTGGCTGCTGTCAGCTTCGCCCTCGCCGAGTTTAAAATTCGCGTTATTTCAGCATATGCGCCATTGGAACCCTCCCAACGGGGTAGATTCCTGAGGAGTCTTCCTTTTTTGGGGGGGGGGGGGGTGTTGAAGACTTCCTCATTTTGGGGGGGTGACTTTAATCTTGTAACGGAGCCTCTTGATAAACAGGGGGTACCTGGCAGACGGACTCGTCCCGGGCTGTCTTCTCCGGGTTCATGTCGGGGCGGGGCTGGTGGACGCCTGGCGTTCTACTCACCCTGGGGTCTTCGACTGGACTTGGACGGATGGCTCGGTTCGGGCCCGCCTGGACAGGATTCTTGTGTGTGTGTGGGGGGCTGGGGATTGTGACATTGTGTCTTTTGTTCATTGTGATGTTAATTCTGTGTTTCTCCGTGTGAGTGACCATCGTGCCGTTTCTGGTGAGATCGTTCTAACAGGGGACCGGACTCGGGGCCCGTGGAGGATGAATCCGAATCTTCTCTAAGATGACATCCTTCTTCAGGGCCTTGAGAGGTTGCTTCGGGGTGAAATTCAGTCTGCGACTCATCACACTGGTGAGTGGTGGGAGGGAGTTAAACTTAGAGTGAAGTCTTATTTACAACTTCAGGGGAAACTTTCGGCTCGTCAGCGGCTTTTAGAGCGAACTCGCTTTGTCTGTATGTTGCGTGCATGCAAAGCCGGGCAGCAAATGGGAGCGCAAAATGCTGGTATGATTGCTGAACTTCAAGCTCAGTTGACAGATTTATATTGTAAAACCGGCCAACGATGCACACAGGACTCTATTTCACAAAATTTAGAAAACGAGATTTCACTTGCAAGTTTTTTTGCGAAATCTCGCAGAAACAAAATTATTTCCCAGGTAATTCGTGTCTTACAGCATGAGTCACGCATCGTGACCTCTCAACCAGAAATTCACAATTTGGTTTTCTCGCATTTCAGACCTGTTTGCATCTGATGAAGTGCAGCAGTCGTCCGTCGACTCGTGTCGCTGACGTGACCCAACTCGACGCCGCGGCTTCTGTGCTTACATCGGGCCCTATCCATATTTCTGAGGTGAGGCAAGCCATTGCCGGCTTGCGTAATGGTCGCAGTCCGGGTACTGATGGCATCCGTGTCGAATTTTATAAACGCTTTGTTGATTTGCTTGCTGAACCTCTATGTGATGTTTTTAATCATGTTCTGTCAACTGGGCAGTTAACCACGACGATCCGGCTTGGTCAGATCGTTTTGGTTAACAAGCGGCGTGATGGTCCTGGTCGTCATTTGGGAGAGTGGAGACCCATCACTCTTCTCAATTACGATTATAAGATTTTGGCTAAAGTCCTTTCTAACCGACTGATTAGGGTTATTTCTGGCCTAGTAGGCGTGTGCCAGGTTTCTGGAATCCCGGGGAGAATTTTTCAAAATTTAGTCCTCGTGCGGGACGGTATTCACTACCTCGACCGCAAGAGGTTGAAGTGCTGTATCCTTTCTTTGGATCAGAGCAAAGCCTTTGACAGGGTCTCTCACAAGTACCTTGTGACCCTGCTGGAGGCTTGTAACTTTAGCCAAGATTTTGTACACATGGTGAAGGTTTTTTATACTGATATCTTTAGTTTTATCCGAGTCAACGATCAGCCTACGGACTGCTTTCCCATCCGGAGAGGGGCGGGTCCGCCAAGGCTGCCCGTTGTCTGCTGCACTGTTCGTACTGCGCATTGAAACTCTCCTTAAGAAGATTCAATCTGCACCGAATATCTCTGGCATCCCAGTTCCGGGTTCGAGCTTTACAACAGCTGAGCTCAAATACCTTGCGTATGCAGATGAGATTTCCTTGAGAAATTTGTTTCATGTTTATGCGGACAGTGCAGGCGCTGCATTGAATGTGGATAAAACTAAAGCCTTGTGTTTTGGGGATTGGTCACCTGACGTTTTGCAGTTTGTAGGCTCAACCGATGATCCCATAAAGATCCTCGGTGTTTACTTTGATAAAAAGTGGGTTCACCGCAAGACGTGGCGCTCTGTTCAACAGAAGCTCACGTCGGAATGTGCTTGGTGGGAGGGCTGCCAAATTTCTTTTTTTAATAGGGCTAAATTGGCTAACAGTCTCTTGGTTTTCAAAATTGCTTTTTGCGGTACCCTACAACCCCCGACGTACAGGGTCCTTTTGACTCTAAATCCTCTAGTTTTTCGATTTGTCTGGGGAACTAGAGCTTTCCTTTCTCGGGATTGCCTCGTTCAACCAGTCCATCGGGGGGACTGGGTTTTCGGCACATTCTTGCGTGGTGTCGCGCGTCCGTTGTTTCTAATGTGGCCTACATCCTGAAAAGAGATTCTCATCCTAGCTTTAACTTCGCGTGTTATTTCATTTCCTATAATCTTAGGTTATTTTCTTTCGCTTGTAACTACCTTGGGCCTAGAGCTCCGAGGCCCGGTGGACCACATGGCACTACCATTTGTGAGGCTAGATTGTTAACTAGCCAGAACATTGTTCCTCTTGGCATGAACCCGACGCCCTTTATAATGTATTCTTACCATCCTTTGCTCCTCACATTCAGCGCAGGTTTCCCGCCTTGGGGATGAACTGGAGGGTCGCATGGGCCAATGTTGCGTTTGTGGAAGGTCGTGCGCGTGACCTGCAGTGGCGCTTGGCCCATGGGGTGATTTTCACCCGTGATTCCCTTTTTCGTTGGGGAGTCACAGACTCCCCGGACTATCCCCACTGCGGACAGCCAGAGTCTTTATTCCACCGATTTGTGGAATGTAATTTTGTTCGAAAAGTTTGGCAACATTTGTCTAGATGGATTTCTGTTAATATGTGTAATTTTAAAATTATTGTTTTAGAGCACCCGCTACCTGTTTCCGGTCAGCGTGCTTATGGTTTTAAGGTAATCCTTGCTACTGCTTGTACTGTGTTACATGATACTGCTCTGTCTGACCACGTTAGGCTCTATTCGAATAGGCCTGATGTGGTCGCCCTCTTTGTCAAGATCAGATTGCGTGAGAGGGTGATTTCCGACTTTCACCACTGGCCGGAAGACGTTTTTCGCGTCCGATGGCTTTGTTGGTCTCGACTGGTTTCCTTACGCAATAATGTGCTCTGCTTTCGGTTCTGAATGCGTTTTCTGTTGGAGCTTGTCACATGCCTGACGACCGCTGCTCTTTTTACTTGCTTGTCTAGATCCTGTGGTTTTTTTTTTTTTTTATTGGAGGTTTAACGACCACCGTGAGCAACTCAATGGGCTATAAGCAGTCGCCCGTCATTAATTTAGGGTCACTGGTTCCAGGGAAGGGAGAGAGCCAGTGCCATAAGACAAACACAACATCCATGCCTCATCGGGATTCGAACCCGGACCCCTTTCGGACGAATGATCAAAGGCCAACGCCTTAGACCACTGCGCGATCCTGTGTTTGCATCATGGATTGTATTTACATGCTTTTCTACTGTGTATATATTGTCTGTCTGCATTTGTCTATGCTTGGCCCCGCGTTTTTGTTCTGTCTGTTGTCTGTGGCAGGTGTTGTGCCTCTCGGACGACAGTTCAGACCACTTCCTGCGTCTTTGTCATGCCTCTCGGGCGGGGAGGGGTGTGACAAATGACTTTTCATGCTTTTGATTTGGTTGGAGGTGCTTAGATGTGGGTCCACTTTTTCTCTAAGCACATCCACCCTGTTTTCAGAGATACTTTTTCCCTGGA
Organism: Macrothele yani; assembly: GCA_039090855.1. Lineage (NCBI taxonomy): Eukaryota > Metazoa > Arthropoda > Arachnida > Araneae > Macrothelidae > Macrothele > Macrothele yani. Next base: position 101,529,631 of record CM076996.1, on the reverse strand, counting down.
AGTGTTATTGCTTGTGTTTCGTCTTCCGAGTTTGGTAAGTAAGGTAAGTAGTTTCTTTTCTTTTTAGTGTGTGTTTCACCTCGATGATGATAGTACCTTGGCTGACCCATAATATGGGTTTCAGCAGAACAGTGTACAGCCTTGTGCTGTACCCCAGTTCACTAACTGAGAGGAGAAGCTACAATGCCTGGACATGGAAGACGTGTACGATTTCAGCAGTTATTGGATGAGCGAATTGGACGGGAAGTATCGGTGGTGGTACGATGTAGATGGTCCGAGGAACATTCCCACACGAGAAGACGTGGAACCAGGAGTCACAGACGGACTGATGAGCGGACCGATCGACGCATAAGAACAGCGGCGTTGTCAAGCAGAACATCCACTGTGACGCAAATCCGAGCTGCCGTTGCACCTGAGGTGACTCTGCGAACAATCCGCAACCGTCTACTGGATGCAGGCCCACGTGCACGTGTGCCTCTGGAATGTGTACCTCTGAATAGAGATGGGCGATATTTGCAAAAGTATCGATACAGATATCTTTTATTTCTGAGACAGATATATTAAATCGAAAATATTGGTATTGAAAGATCAATATATCGGATCGATTTTTCGATATTTTTCAATACTTCTGATCTCTATACGACTGATATTCCGGTTTATACTGCCTCAGGGTTATCACTGAATCCGATCCGATCTGATGTTGTGCTAAGTATTGGCTGTTGGGAACTTGGAACTAATTGGCTGTTGGCCAAAGCGAGCTGTTGGCTTGTTCGCATAAATCTCAGCCAGCACTAAATAAAAAAGCTTCTGTGCGGCGCCATTTGCAAATCTGTATCGCTTTATTGAATACAGTGCCAAAGTGTGTATAAATAAATACACAAACTATTACTTACAGAGTTATCCGAAAATGATAGAATTGTATAACTTATGTCACAAGGAATTTTCATAGCAATTTTTTCTTTCCAAAACACGAAATTTATACTCTAGTTCCAGGGTTCTTAAAACGAGAGCTGCTTCCTCCTGCTAAAAGGGAGCAATTTTATTTGTCTGTCATTTATTATAACATTTTATAGCTTAAAACTATCTTTATGCAAGATTGCAGCTCTCAAGCTGTATTTTTAGTGGTATGAAAAACACGTAAAATATTGTTTTTCAGATCCTAAAATAAAAAATATATATACCAGAAAGTTTTGATGCAAAAATAAATCGTGCAACAGAAGTGTGCTTGTAATCTGCAGAAATGCTGAATATACTTTCCAAAACCCAAAAATGATTTTCTTGTTTCATGTGTGGGCATTGCTCGACGAGCATGGATATGGTTTCTGCCAAGAAGTTTCCAAAAATCCCAATTGCAAAGGAATGTTTTCATGAGTTTTTCATAAATGTGAGATTATGAGAAATATGTATTTCCAACATTTCGAGGAAAGGTAAGTTGAAGCTTCAGTATGGCATAAATGACAAAACAAACGTACTTATTAATCCCAGCAGACTGGAATCTTAACCATCAATTAACATGGGAATAACTGAATTATAGAAAGAATAACTTTTTTATTGGCATGCAAATGTCAAAGTTAACATTATATCAGCTTGCAAGGAAATGTTATGGAAAAAAATCTTTAAAAAAACTTTGTTATTGTAATTTTTAGAGCATTTTGTACACATTTATATTTTTCAGAAGGTGTGAACAATGGTTTGCTATTTTTTCATCGTTTAAGACAGAACACAATGTTAATGGAGTATACAGATATAATTACTTCCATGGCATAAGCAAAAAAATTTAAAGTGCTTATAATATGTTTACAAGTGACATTTTTATTAAAAACAGTAATTAGAGTACGAATAATTTGTGATGGCATTTTCATAGAAAGCAATTATTTTTCCAGAAAGATATTTAAAAAAATGCTAACGATTATTAGTCCTCTGTTAAAAATCGATTATAAAAATAAAAAATATAATCCAAATTAATTAAGCATATATATATTTACTAATTAATTAATGAAAGCCATACTAATTAATGTATGAAAAACGTAAAAAAATATAATCCAAATTGATCAAGTATATATTTACTAATTAATGTATGAAAGCCTGTCTCTCCTAGATAACATAAAAACGAATGGCCAGTAAGAGGAAATAACATGCTGTAAGTGTGGGAAAATCAGCAGATCAAGACGAAAGTTAATTATTGCTCATATTTTTACCAGATTATTTAATTACTTCAGGAAGTTTCACTATGTATTAACAATTATCAAATGATGATAAAAAAAAATTACGTCTGATATATACATAGCCTAAATTACAACAAACTTTATACTACATAACTTGTAAGACATCAAGAAAACTCTCGAAAAGCTGTTTTGCATTTCCTTAGAGTAAAAAAAAAAAAAAAAAAAAATGGAGGAATTTGGCATTTGAATAAGGAAGGCTGACAGAAGTTTCTGAAGAAGGCCAGCCCCCACACAGGGCTGTTCAGCCACTGATGATGATGTGGAATGACAAGTATCTTTTGCTTACCTATAGAACCATTAAGTTAATACAGTAAAACCTGCGTAAGTTGGCCACTCACGGTTCCAAACTATTGTGGCCAATTTAGAGAGTTCGGAATCAAAGTGAATGTTATATGCACCGTACATTAACATAGAAAATGAATTCACAGCAACCGTTTTAAGTACTGCATGAAATACTGTTTATACAGTACATATAAGTACAGTACCACTATATAAATACTATAGGCTTGATTCTAAACTAGAAAGATATTCCCTGAATGGTGAATACAGTACAGTATAAGAACAGTGCGTACATCTAAAAATATGTGAAAGGACATTACTTACATGACTTGCCCATTTCCAATTAGTGTATCCTTATTACGTTCATAGCAAACATTACATATTCTTTTGAAAATAGTCAATCATAGTTTTCTGCTGACATTCTTTAAATTTTGTTTGGGCCCATTGTTTTTCAATTTCTGCATAAACTCCCATGAATTTTTCTAGTAAAGCAGGATGTTTTGTAGATGTATAGTGTTGTAAATTTGACACTAAATCCAGTGCTTCTTGGAAAGTAGGGGGGTTCTTCTGATAGTTTGCTGTTCATTCACATTATCATCAGTAGAACATCAGAAAAAAATATCCTCTTCTGTGTCTGCCACATCTTCGTGCACTATGATATTGCAATCTATTGCTGGGACCTTATCTTCACTTAGCAGGCTGTCTTGAGGTAATGTTCCTAGTAGGTTGTTGGTGATATTGTCAACTTTAGTTTCATCATTAATCTCTGCGTTTTGCGGAAATCCAGCTTTCTGAAAACATTTAACTACTGTTGAAATCTGTAAATTTTGCCAAGAAGCCATGCACCCAACGAATACAATCAAAAACGGCGACTGCTTTCGAAAATTCTGTCACATCCTTTACAAATGTCAAGTTTATTCACTATGCACGTCAGCATCATTTTTTGATACTGCTTCTTTACAGACAAATAATTCCATGGTCAAGAGGTTGAATGAGAGATGCTAAGTTAGGGGGCAGAAATTTGCATTCAACATTGCTCATTGGAATCATACACTTTTGGCTTGTCAATAAAGAGTAACATTTTTCTGTTTTGACTTTTCATTTGAGAGTTTACAGCTTTTAACCATTCCTCAAAAATGGCTGCTGTCATCCATGCTTTTGTGCTATGATGCCAAGTTATTGGCAGATGTTCTGCTTTTATGCCATTTTTCTTATATGCACGAGGATTTGCTGCATTGCGGATTAAGAGAGGTTTCAATTTTTCCCCAGTAGCACTGCAACAAAATAACACTGTCACCCTCTCCTTTGCCAATTTGCTCCCTGAACATTTTAAAGTTTTTTGTACAAGAGATTTTGTTGGCAATTGCCGATAAAAAAAGTCGTTTCAACTGCATTGGACTGATTTTCCACAGGATAATCTTTCAAAACTTCTTTTAATGTTATTTTCCAATCTTCTGCTGCCGTTATATCTGCAGAAGCTGATTCACCACAAAGGATATGGGACTTGATGTTTCTTTCTCTAAATGCATTAAGCCATCCAATGCTGGCATGAAAATCAGCAATTTTAAATTCTGAAATTTCTTTTGCTTTAGCCTGTAACATGGGGCCTGAAATTGGTATGTTTACTGCTCGACATCTTTTAAAATATTCCAACGTTGCCACATTTATTTCTTCATTTTCAGTCTTATGCAGTTTTCTTTGTCGCTCATTTCTACAATTTTCTAACCAAGATTTAACTATTGAGTCCCTACTTTTTGTAATGTTTTCTATTGTACTTTTAGCTACACCAAACTGGTCAGCTAATTTTCTCTGACTGCTGCCATTTGTATTCAAATCCAAAACTTTTTCTTTTTGTCAATAGACAATTCCACTAATTTTCTTTTGGGAGCCATCAAATTACTGAACTAAGAGCAACTTGGCCTGTTGCCTGGAGTAAAAGAGAGCCCAACATCATCCCCTTATAGCTTACAGGCCAGTGCACCGGATTGTGATGTCACTAGGGTAGTCCATAGTCAGGGAGATGTTGGAAGCTGTACTGCAATGTGAACACGGCTTTAACGTACACCAACGAAACAAGTCACGCGTTATTTAGAGTTTCACTGCATTTAAATAAGCTGTGTTAGATATTTTTTTTTTTTAAATAACTGCAGAGTTTACACGTTTGTTTTATTATCTTTCAAAATACAGAAAAAAAAATTAGTGTAAATCTAGCATAGCAATAATTTCGACATAGAAATGTAAGCAAGACAGATTCGTCAACTTAATGAAATCATCACTGTCATTTCACTAGTAGTGAAATGACATTGCTGTAATCAATTATAAACTGTCGTCATAGTTTCACTTGAAGTTATAAATGTAGTCATACTTCACTGAGTCATTCTTGTACTTGTGAACAAATTATTCCTGTACTTGAAAGATTAGTTTGAGGGTCCATTACAAAGTACCACCGTCGTTTCAAAAGATGTCAATTGACGAATTTAAAGAATCAGATTTTTCATTCATTACAAGCGACTATGGAATATTGACTGATGAAATAATGCCATTAGTGAAAATGTATTTTCATATCAGACAGTAACTAGAAACTTATTTGCGATCCATGTTCACTAATATATATATATATAAAAAAAAGGTTAAGAAGAAAAACTGAATTTTTTTTCCTGTGTTTTTAAATTATTACCAAAGGCTCAATAATACACTTTAATGTGCATACAGTGGATTGCTGCTTGATCCACTGATTGCATCAAATAAATTAGGATTTTAAGAAACTTACGCAATTGTTACATTATTAAATGTACAATAATGACATTTTAATGATGTAACAAGTTTTCCTAATTTTAGTACCATCTAGTTACATGTTTGGACAACATTTTGGTACGCAAATGTAAAATTTATAATTTTTGTCTTTCAGAGCACTATTTAAAAAACGTTTCCTTGGGAAAGTTTAAAACAAATTTATTAGTAGCTTTAAACAAAACTATTCGGATCCAGAATATAAACATTACTTTTTATCTGGAAAAATACGAGTCCTTATTGGCATAAATTTCCTGAAATTTGATTTTCAAGAAGTATTCAGGAAAACTACCAACAATGTACAAATACATGTTTGTGTAGTTCTTTGTGTATCAAACACAATTTAATTATTTGTCCGTTAGCTGTTCCTCGAAGAATTTCAAAGACAAGTTGCATTCTAAGGAAATTTGTTCCAATAAGATTTTAATGAAGTATTTTTCCAGATAAGAATTTTATTTTTTTGAGAACCTGACAAACTCACATGCAGTTATTGTACTGGATAAAAAATCTAAGCGACCGCTTTGGTACTACAGGACATTTTTTTTTTTTAAAAGATGTACATGTGTCATTATAAATTGACTAACTTTATGTACCATTTTCTCAGAAACTAATAAAAAGCCATGGCATAAAATTCTGCGCAAATGTTTTGTCATTACTAAAGCTATTGAAAAGATTGTTTTTTCCTTATTTTATGATTTTGGGTTCAAAATAAATTTCATGAAGGATTGGAAAAGTTTATCTCTACACAAAGATTGACAACCACCCCCACATTTGGAAGCACCCGTTCCAGTAGTTATCGGATAATATGAGATATATTAGTTCCAGTTATTATAGCTGTAGCTTGTGAAGAAAAGGTGCAGGAAGTCTGGAAACAGATAAGTTTAGATGAATGAATAAAAAAACTGATCTCTTATTTTAAGCAGTGTTTTCCAAAAAAAAAAAAAAAAAAAAAAAAAGATATGGGTACATATTTCTACTTGTATCTTAAAAGTCTTGTTTGTTTAGAACATAGTTTCCACAATATGTGGATTCATGCCCATCCAGGTACTTTTTTTGTCTCTTAAAAATGACAATATCCAGGGTCTTGAAAATACCATGCCCTAGCTGCCCGGGGCATGTAAATCATTGGCCAGGGCAGGGCAGGGCAGGGCAGGTAAATAAAAAAATCTAGTTGCGCATGCTGGGCAACTAAATTTTAAAATAAAAAAGTTTGTAATAGAATTTTCTACTACACAAGAAAAAAGAAAGCCATTGAGATGTCGTGTTTCATTTCATTGTTAATTACCGGAAATTCTATTATTGTTATGAAGTGCAGAGTTGCCAACTTTCGAAAGGGGCTGTCAGGAGCAGAGTTGCGCACCCGGCGGGGTATTTTTTCGTGTGGACAATTGGCTATGGTTTTACAAAAACAATGCAAATTATATAAGGAAAAACAAAAATTACTCAATAATTATATTTACCAGATAAACATTGCTTTAAAGTTTAGAAGCACCTCTGCTTCTCTGAAACATAAAAATTCTGCTTGTTTTTTTCATCCAACTACGGCAACAAAAATCTTGTACAGTAGTCTATTAGCAAAATGTTGACACACAAGTCTTCTCTCTCTCTCTCTATATATATGTTTATACAAAAAATAACGGAAATCGTTATGATTCTTGCGAACAGTGCTGAACACTCATTCGCAAGCAGCATTGCTGTGTGGTATCAGGAGTATTATGTGCATTAGTAATGGCAAGACTCTGTACTTTAGACACCATTGTGATCTTTTAAATCTTTAATTAACGACCACGCTTGATCAATTTGTTCACAGTTTACAATGTCACTGTTTAACTTATCTACTTGGAAACGTGCAAACTCAACTTCTAACAGATTCTTTTCTTCATCAGAGAAATCATCAAAGAGGTCAACAAAATAGTTAACAGAACAAAATTTACTGCTTGTTCTAAGCCTTACATCAGCCACTTCAGCATGCAGCAGAATCGGATCATTCAACTGAAATTTTTTAAGCATGTACTCACAGCATTTCTGATAATATAATCCTCACAGACAGATAGAAAGAAATTACTTCATTTTTAGACAAATTGCTGCTATTCAGGTACTGCGGAGTTTTACTTCCAATGACAAGTTCCTCATCTGACTTTTGATTTTTCCTATCAGAAATTGGTATGGTCAAAACATTCTCAGCCTGTACAACAGCAGATGGTTTAACGAATCGTGCCATAAGTTCACTAAGTAGAGAATTTAGTTCACAATGTAGTCGATGAACAATTAGGGATTCATTTTGCAGAAAAATGGCAAAGCTTGCTGTAGAAAGAGAAGGTACAACTTTGTCTCAGGAGACCCAATTCTCTTCTGAATAGAAAAGTATTTCTCACAACCTTGCGTAGTCATATTTTTCTCTCCAAAATATTTTTCCAAGAACTCCCACTGCTCAAGGAAACGATTAATAACTTGATCCCATGAAAGCCATCTGGTACACACATATTTAATAATTTGGTGACTTTCAAGATTACAAACTTTTTGGCACATTTTAAATGCTTCAATACACTTGGTGCTTTTATGTAAAAAATAGTATATGTCAACCACAAAATCTTCAACATCAATTTTCAGCTCCTTAGCTCCCTTTTTGGCAGCTAAATGCAATAGATGGCAGGTGCAACCATGAATTACCATATTTGGATTTTTTTCCTTGAGAAACTTTGTGACACCTTTATATTTTCCTACCATAGAAGATGCATTATCTGATGAGAATGCAATACAATTGTGCCACGGTATTGATTTTTCCCCCAGTTCAGTATCCAGTAACTTAAACATATTTTCTCCTGTTGCATCACCATCCAACTTTGGTAAGCTTAATAATCTGGGAATAATTTCCTCCACTGTTGTATCTAAATATGAAACCAACAACAGGAAATATTTTCTCTGCAGAATTAATGTTGCTAGCATCGGTTGCTAAACTAAATTTTGAAGTTTTTAAAATTTCTATCATTTCATGGGCAGTACCATCAGCCATACTGTTAATAATAGCTGTTGTAATTCTTTGAATAAAGCTCATGTTGAGAAATGGCTTCCTAGTTTCTTAATTCAATTACTAATCTAAAACAACTATTATGGGAATTTTACTAGGAAATTATTTCATTTAAATTGCAAATTTTCAGAGAAAACTCTTCTCCTTCTTCAGGCTGTCTTTTTGTTGTCACTTATTCCCGTCACTATCGCGGTTTACTTTTCATCAAATCCTGCCAGATGTTAGGCAGGGAAAATCCTTTGCAGTCATTGATGATGGAATTTTGATTTTTCTCAATCTCTATTTTTCTTCTTTCATCTTTCTTTTTTGAAAATTGCTTTGAAAACGGATGACTTTAAGGGAATTCCAATCCATGCTGCGACTAGTTTCTCTAACATGCCTATCTAAACCAGTCTTGTTGCAGCAATTCTTTATAGCTGCTTTATGCTCTGCTATACGAGTTTCTAGTCGCAACCTGTTTCACCTATGTAAGATAGTCCACAACTACATTTTACTTCATAGACTACTCCTTGCATTTTTAAAATATCTTCTTCTCTTTGAACTATTTTAGGGAAATTTTTTTTAACTTTGTTCTCTAAACTTGGAGCTAGCCTAATATTGTACTTCTTACTAATTCTCTTTAAAGACTCAAATAAACCTTTTGTGATAAGAAATTTTTCTAGTGAATGTTACTTGTTGCTTTTGCGGTTTCTTCGTACCATTAAAATTCAGAAGCTTCTCAATTTCTTCTTTAGGATAGTTATTTTCTGCAAGTATGACTAAGTTCTTCTTTATGGGCTTCTTTTTTATCTGCTGTAGAAACTATTTTATTATTTTTTTCAAAAAACTGACTTGCTACATTTTTTTTAATTATTACAACTGATAAAGGAAGTAATTTCAATCTATCCAAAGAAAAAATAAATACAGAAAAATTGGTAATTGAATTGCAAAGCATCTGCAGCACTTTAGAAAACGAGGACCAAATTAAAGCAGACCTCCTCAGAAAAGATTACTACAATAGCCTTACAAAATTTCAGAAGCAAGTAAAGAAACCTCAAAATTTTTTTGATAATAGTCAAATAAAAGCTCTTAAAGATTTCAGAAAAAAATGAAAGTGTAGTTGCTGTGAAAACAGACAAAAGTAAGTTGATTACTATTATGGATAAGAAAGATTATCAAGAAAAGATGGAAGAAGAACTAAAAAAAGCCTATGTATGAAGAAGTAAAAGAAAACCCACTACTAGATTTGATTAAAAAGTCTCTTAAGCTTATTTCACTTCAAAAAAAGAAAAACCAGCTTCCAGAAAACTATAAACAATTCTCAAAATTACAGTTCAGATTACCTCAAATATATGGAATAGTCAAACTGCATAAAGAACACCAACCAATTAGACCAATAATTGACTCAAAAAACTATATTCTTTCAAATCTAAACTACTTTTTAAAGTCACACCTTCAGAATCTTTTAAAAGAGCCACCTAACTTGATAAAAAACTCAATGCAGCTAAAAGAAAAATTAGAACTTCTTCCTAAATTAGATTCTCCTAATTAAGGGTAGTTTAGACATAGTGTCTATGTATACTCACATTAATATAGATCAACTTATAGACTTTATAGCGGAAGACTTGGCAGACCTAATAGTCTTTCACAACAAAGATAATAAACATATTAGTTGGAATTTTTGAAATGCTTACCTTCTCTTTGCAGAACAACTAATTTCAATTTAGGAAAATATTTTTCATTCAAAAATCGGGGCTAGCTATGGCTCTCAGCTAACTATTATGTAGAAAAACTAGAAGAAAAGATGTACAACCCACATACTTCTGCTTATATAGCAGATACATGGATGACACCTTATTTATAATAGATAGCTCAGAAATTGTTCCAGAAAGAATTCTAGACTCATTCAGTGAATTAGATGATTCCCTTAAGTTCACTATTGAACTTCAAAAAGAATGAAGAATTAACTTCTTAGATATTACTATCTATTATGAAGATGAACAATTCCTTACTAGTTGGTATAAAAAAAACAATTGATACTAATAAACTATTGGATTTCAATTCCTATCATCCAGTCTCTATTAAAAAAAATGTAGCAAGTCAGTTTTTTGAAAAAAATAATAAAATAGTTTCTACAGCAGATAAAAATGAAGCCCATAAAGAAGAACTTAAAGTCATACTTGCAGAAAATAACTATCCTAAAGAAGAAATTGAGAAGCTTCTGAATTTTAATGGTACGAAGAAACCGCAAAAGCAACAAGTAAAATTCACTAGAAAAATTTCTAATCACAAAAGGTTTATTTGGGTCTTTAAAGAGAATTAGTAAGAAGTACAATATTAGGCTAGCTCCAAGTTTAGAGAACAAAGTTAAAAATTTTTTTCCCTAAAATAGTTCAAAGAGAAGAAGATATTTTAAAAATGCAAGGAGTAGTCTATGAAGTAAAATGTAGTTGTGGACTATCTTACATAGGTGAAACAGGTTGCGACTAGAAACTCGTATAGCAGAGCATAAAGCAGCTATAAAGAATTGCTCCAACAAGACTGGTTTAGATAGGCATGTTAGAGAAACTAGTCACAGCATGGATTGGAATTCCCTTCAAGTCATCAGTTTCCAAAGCAATTTTCAAAAAGAAAGCTGAAAGAAGGAATAGAGATTGAGAAAAATCAAAATTCCATCACCAATGACTGCAAAGGATTTTCCCTACCTAACATCTGGTAGGATCTGATGAAAAATAACCTAAACCTTCAAGGTTAACCATAACCGCGATAGTGACGGGAATAAGTGACAACAAAAAGACAGCCTGAAGAAGAGTTTTCTCCGAAAATTTGCAATTTAAATGAAATAATTTCCTAGTAAAATTCCCATAATAGTTGTTTTACATTAGTAATAGCTGTTGTTTTCGTCCGCGCACATCCATATGTTTTGGCGATGTCCGAATCAGAGAACATCTTAATAAACAAAGGCCTGGCATGGTCTGCTACAGAGATGGGTAAATTATGCTCTATAATAAAAGCTGTGAACAATGTTTCCGCACGTATTACACGGACATCTTCCGAAATGGAAACAAACGAAGATGTAAGGGTTTGATTAGATGCCTTTACTTTTGCATTGTTTAAATGTCGGCAGCATGTGACATGGCGTTTGCAGTCACTTATACCACCATGTGCAATAGTGAAATCAATGTCACAAACTGAACAGTAAGCGTGCATTTCGGATTTTTTGGAACGCTTTAAAACGGGCCATTGTTTCTCGCAAGCAGCTGAAAAGCATTGACTATGCGGTCATTTCGACATATCTCACAATAAGACTAAAGAAATTCCCCTTGTTCTAAATAACTACAATGAAGACTGCAAACAACTATGTCCAGCTACGATGCAAGCTCCAACACTCCACTGCCGAAAGCAGAAACTTCAGTCATCAGTTCTTCAGCAGCCAAGGCGGGGCCAACGCTTCTGCAGCCTACGAGAAAGACTCTGCTGTGACGTCACGCACATAACTCCTCCTGCCATGCACAAAGCCGTTTCGAAGTAATGCCCCCCTCCCACCCCACTCAACTCTCTCTCCCAGACCTGTTCAGCTCTCTGTTGCCCTCCAATGCCATTGGACATGAACAACAAGCTCAAATGCTTGGCCTTGATAACACGGCAAGCGCCAAGAAGAGCGAAACATCCCATTCTTCCGTAGTTACAAACACACACACACACACACACACACACAGAAAAACTACATTTAAAGAAAGAGAAAAAAGGGGGGGGGGAAGCATACTTTAATACACTTGGAAGAATTTTCAATTTAAGCTTTTAAAAAACACAGAAATAATAAGGATAATAACATAAAAAATTAAAAATTTCTAAAGACCAAAATAAAAACTTCTAACGACCGGCCTTGAGCGGAGCACGTGGATTTAGCTGTCGAAAACGGAGAAACTGCGCTCAAAGCGGAGCACTTGGCATGTCTGCGAAGTGCCAAGGAAAGAGCGATATCACATCTTTAATTATATTATGCTCTACGACCAGAAATTGAAACCATATGTAGTTTTGCTCCAAATGCTGTTTATGTTCAGCGACGGGATGCATGCCTTAGGTCTACAAAAGATTTCCACTTACCCGGGAGTTCTTGGTCACTTTAAAATTTCCCCGCTGATTGAAGCAATCCATTTTATCAGGAAGTCCCCGTTAGTAGGAAATTTGAATACTCCGACGATTTTCAGAGAAAAATAAGCAAATAATAACACGTGGTCCATCAATATAACATGTGGTCGATCGTCATAATTACTGCGACAGTGGGGTACACTGCATCTAAACGGCATAATGAATTTCCTTCTGAAGCTGTTTGTCCTAAAAATATTTAGGAGAACAAAGAAAGGAAAACTTAGTTGAAAACCAACAACAGCCACGCACATTAACAGTGAGGCTTATACACTATACAGTGAGCGAGCAAGCTCGACCGTTCAACTACCCACTACGGATTATCAGACTATTCTCTCCTACGTCACCCAGCTTCCGGTATTCGGTGCACGGGCCTGTAAGCTATAAGGGGGTGATGGCCCAACATTTAACTTATTCTAGAAAATTCCCTAGACTTTAGAAGCACACCACCTTCACAAAGGCAAGCCGTTTTAGAACAACCCACCCACTACTAAGCTCCGATAGCAATTTGTATGCACCCCTCTTAAGAAAATCTCAACCCTCACCGTTTTAAACACACAGACATACCTATTTACTGCAAAGAAAAACACTGATACGGAAAATGACCCATGGATGAGGTCTCAATGTTCCTGACAACTGCTTAAGGGAGATTAAAGGCTACACAAACACACCTGTCTGGTAATCTCGTACTGTGCCCTAAAAGGTTGGCCAGATGTTGCTGATTATGCAATCCTTTCACACATTCTGCTGCTACTCAACCCCTGCCCCCCCCCCCCCCAAAAATCAAGCAGGTGGCCAACTTAAAAGGTTTTGGGGTGCAGTTTTAGTACAGGCAAATTTGAAATTTAAGATATTTGGGTGGCCAAATTCCAAGTTAGACAGGTGGCCAAGTTAAAGAGGTTTTGCTCTGTGTTACTACATTACATAGAATATTTGCCGTTCCTTTTAAATGTGGTAAACTTAGGCAGGTGGCCAACTTCACAGGTTTTACTGTATTGGGAATTGGTTTGCTTTCTGGAAACTGGCACAAGTCAATCACTATGGCAGTTCATGAGAACAGGGCATTGCCTCAGTGTGTGCCCTTTGTGAAGTTTACTTAAGCATTTATGTATGAAACTTTGAAAGATATTGAAAAATTGGTCAAGTGATTGACTGCATAATTTAGGAAAGGTAAGATGCAATGACAATACATTTGTATTTGGGCAGTTTTATGGAAAAATTCATGAGATGAATCAATTTATGTCTATGGTGCTTTGAAAAGGCTTTCAAGCCAGGTATCTAGGAATCATTTGCTCACAGCAAGGAAAAAAAAAGGTAAAAGCTAAGCTATTGAAATTGGTCACAACTATATAGCATCAAGATTCTTGCAACACTAAGAAATTCAAAGTTAATATGGGCTGTTACCATTCCCCCCCACATATATAGGAAAACTGCTCACAGAAAGCAACTTAATATCAGGTGTTGCAGTAGGTGGCTCTAGTATCAGAAGTTTGAACTGCATGCCAAAAACTAAGTATTAACTTCTCAGAGTGTAAGGTTATAATCTAAAGAAGTTGAACAGGGCTTATGAAAAGTGGATGAAGATAAATGCTAGGAAATTTAAATGAGTGGTTCCCAGAACCTAACTTCTGAAAGTGAACAGCACACAGATAGAAGATGCTACAGAATTTAACTGTATGGGCGCGGCACTAACTACTCAATCACTTGATAAGGAATCAAACAACAAAATATGCAAAGCCTAGAATGATATTAGTTGCACACATGGCAGCTACGCTTCCACAAAGCAGGATGACTATTAGAAGATAAAGTACTTCGAAAGAAATCAACGCTTTAAGTTACATAAAGAGAAATATATAAAACTGTGTTCGTTCTTTATGTGACTTAACTTCTTCAGTCACATAAAGAACAAACACAGCACAAGATGAATTGGATGTTGTCAAATTTTAAAATGGATTTCCAAACAATATAAATTTGAAAAGGCTAGTCTGTATTGCATGTACTATGAGAAAGACAAATTTTGATACTTTCACAATAACTAAGATTCCCTATTAATGAACAGAGTTCACGTTTTTTCAATCAGGAACAAAAGTATCGTGATGATTAATAAATAATGAAAGAAGTAAATTGCTAGCTTTTTTAACAGTGGGAATGTGCATATTCTGCCAGACGCAGATTGACACTACAAACACCAGGTAAGTCAAGCGGTTTGTTTGGATTTCTGTCTTTAAGCACAAAATTAATAAGTTGCGGAGGTTTTTTTTCTTCTTTTTAACGGAGGTTTAATGACCACTGTGAGCAAGTCGGTGGGCTATAAGAGGTCGTCCATCCCTAATTTAGGGCCACTGGTTCCAGGAAAGGGAGTAAAGCCCATGCTACATATAAGACAAACACAACATCCATGCCTCACCAGGATTCAAACACAAACCCATCTTGGACGAATGGTCATAAGGCAGCGCTTACACCACTGGGGCAGCGGGGAGGCTAAACTACAATGTTGTAACTACAGAATTTGAAGATTGAGAAAAATTTATACAAGAAGGATAGGTTGAAAGCAGTACAGACAACAAACTGACAAAGTTGAAAATTCCAGAAGCAAACAAATTTCTTAAACTGTGGATCTAGGAGTGTGCAAAGTTAGGTGATTTACAAATGTTTTTGATGTAATGGAAAGAGGGCCATTGCAAATAAAGTGAGCTCTGTGCTGTGTAAGATCTGATGACAGAAAACTTGTATTTCTCAAAGGTGTACAATTATGAGTGATAGTAAGTTCCCATTTAAACAAAGAGATCAATGGATAGTCTGAGGTTATATGATGATATTATATAGAAGTTTACATCTTTATTAACTTGTTCATTTGAAATAGGAATCTGGTTGAATGAAATAGATGATCTAAGTAAGTGCCATTCGTGAATTTTTCTGGTGTGGCCACATAATGAAAAAATGTCACCTACACCTTAGCCAAATAGTGGATTTTAAGTGGAATGAAGCATTAAAACAATTTTTCCAAGTTTTGCATCTGAATTTCAGCAAGCCAAGAAGTAGTGGAGAGACAGCCCTGTTGGTGTAAACCCGGTTTTGGTCAATAATAAATATCATTGTACACTAAACAGCAATAATTTTGTAAGGTTTCAAAAAAAGTCATATAGTTATATATATGCATTGGAGCTCTTAATGTTCTGTGATACTCTTGATCAGGGTCACTGGACATCACACAATAGCACTGAAGGAAATAATTCAACATCAAATGTGCGCATTGTACCTTGAGCACCAACGCACGAAGAGATTTCCCAGACAAAATCCTTGGTTGACAACAGAACAGCACTAGATCCCTTGCTTTTCTAGGTTAACTGAAGGGGAGAAGGAATTTTCAATAAGCGGCTGAATAGTATGCCCAACTTGAACATAATCTTGTATAATAAATTATAAGAGACATACAAAGACTACAGACAACTCAAAGAAGCATGGAGAGATGCATGCTTGGTGTAACCAGGAGAGATAAGAGAAACTCGTGGATCAGAAAAAATGACAAGAGTGGAAGACATCATGATCAGAGTAAAATCCCTGAAATAGCAATGGGCTGGACATATTGCCAGAAGGACAGACCATCGATGGACAGCTGGAATTTTAAGACTGGATTCCAACGGACAGGAAAATACCCAGAAGAAGACCACATGGGAGATGGGTGGATGAAATTCAAAAGTATGCTGGAGTAACATGGATGAGACTGGCACAAGACAGACTGTTGTGGAAGAAACTTGGGGAGACTTTCGTCCAGCAGTGGATTGATAATGGTTGATGATGATGATATATACACTGAAATGCCAGGAAAACTGGTACACCAGTCTAATAATTGGTAGGTCTCCCGGTAGACACTATAATTCGTGCATGAATACTAGTATTAAAAGAAATCCGTCTTGTTGCACAATGATATTTATTCAGCTAATTTTTATTGTGAATCACAGTCTTCAAAATTCATCATGTGGAGCCATGGTATGCAATTATTTAGAAGTTTTCGTGGTAAACTTTCAAGGGAATCGGCACATTTGTCATTTTTACTAAATTGCAGAGATTTAAATGTCATTCCACGACATCTGCGTATCTTCAATTCTCCATTTACCAGACGAGATGCCAGGATTATAAGGACTGCCGAAAGGAAGAGACTACTTCAACAGATCAGAAGTAAGCGCAGTAGTATGGACTTCTTTAATAAGAAATGCTATACCTGTTACTCATTCCTAGCTGATTCCTCACACCCAATTATTTTGGACCGTACATTATTCATAATTACAGCAATAATCGAAAATGAAATGAAGGTTTTATTTAACACCCATGTAAAAAAATTAAGATTGTTGGTGGATTCTGAAGTTCGTAGTAGAACGCATAAGCTGTTCGGATTTCGAACAAGACATCCTATCGGCCTTTCTGAACAAGGATCATCACATGGATCACCTAATGTGGGTAATGGATTGGATTTGCATGAACTGGACCATGACAGCTATAACTCTGATTCACATAATGGAGTCAGAAATCGAAGTGATAAAGTTCTGAATCCCATTCAACTAAGAGCCTTGCAACGAGGTTACAAGTTCGCTTACCCTAATCAACGTAAAGTGGACTTATTCAAAACAGTTCCACAAATTCAGAAAAGTCTATATTTACTTCCAATAGAAGATAGGAACTTCGCAAGAATGAAAATCGCAAGGTCTCTTAACAAACACAATCCAAGACGGCGTAAAACCACCGAAGAATGCCAGCTTCATGAGGAAATGCAGCAGCTGATTGAACTGAAAAAGGACCCAGATATTGCCATTCTTTTAGCTGATAAAACTAGTCAAGTTGTGTTTTTAAATCAAAGTGATTATATTCAAAAAATGCTCAATGCCATTTCTAGTGTACCTCATGTAATAGTGGAACGAGACCCCACCAGGGCTACTGTTAGTGCTTTAAGCCGCCTTAAGAACTCCTCAGCTCCTCCGGACTCCTTTTCAAAAGCCTTCAATCCACCCCCCGGCTGCCATGTGCCTGATTTATTTGGTAGATTAAAACTACACGAGGAAGGATACCCTATTCGCCCTCTTGTATCAGGTTACATTACCCCCACCCGACCTTTGGAAAAAGCTTTGACAAGTTATCTCACCAAATTTACTGTGAATTCTTCCTACTCAATAAAGAGCACCACACAAGCTATTGATAGGTTAAAGTTAATTCAGCCATTACCAAATTCCTATTTCTTGGCGTCCCTAGATGTAGTTTCGTTATACACGAATGTACCTATGGAAGCTACATTTCAGTTGATTCAGGCTTTGCTCATTGATTCTGACATTCCTGCCAATGATATTGCTTTCATAATGAATGCTCTTCATCTCATTAAAAAGCGTTCATTTTTCAAATTTCAGAACATATATTTTACCAACAAACCGACGGGACAGCCATGGGTTCACCTTTATCCGCAGTCTTAGCAGAAATTCTTCTACAGCATATTGAAAATAAAGTCATACAAGAATTCCCACAAAAACCTAGTCTCTATATCCGTTACGTCGATGACATCTTGGTAATTTGGCCGTATACCATAAATCAGTTACATCAGTTTGTCAACGCTATGTCTGCTCAATACCCCTCCATCAAACTTACGATAGAACTTGAAAATAATTTTGTCTTGCCTTATCTTGATTTTCAAATTACTCGTAACCCTTCTGACAATTCCCTGTCTTTTGCAGTTTATCGAAAACCTACTTCCACACCCACTCTAATTCCGTACAATTCTGCTCACATTTTTCAGCATAAAATTTCTGCTCTGCACTTCCTATTTAGAAGAGCATATTCACATTCTTCTAGCCATTTTGCCAGAGCTCAAGAACTACAATGGATATCATCCCTCGCTAAAAACCATGGTTACCCGGACAACGTTGTTAAGGGGTGCACAATAAAGTACGGTTTTCTATGTCAACTGCTTTAATTAGTGAACAAGTGCCTAAAAAGTATGTTGGATCTGTTGATTTTAATCCACATATTGTAAACCTCCTTACCAACATATGTTCTCGTCATAAAATACAATTTGGAATACGATCATGCAATCTATATACCATTATCCGCAACGATCGTGACAAAATTGACAAAGGGAAAAAATGGGGTGTGTATGTTATTCCTATGCTCGACACTATCTCTGGTGAACTAAATAATCATTATGTGGGTTCTACCAAAAGAAATTTGGATTTGAGATTAAATGAACACAGATATGATCTAAAAATGAATCACCAAAGCACCTCTTTTGCAAGAACCATAAGTGCTGGAAACTCCATCCCAGACTGGGACAACGCTAAGATCATAAACACACCTA
Source organism: Macrothele yani (assembly GCA_039090855.1). Lineage (NCBI taxonomy): Eukaryota > Metazoa > Arthropoda > Arachnida > Araneae > Macrothelidae > Macrothele > Macrothele yani. The sequence goes on along the minus strand of CM076996.1, from coordinate 101,510,844 downwards.
ACTCTGTTTATTGCTTGTTATTTACAGAAAGCCTCTATATTTCGGCTTATAATACACGTTGCTGTAATGACTATTATCCTTATGTTTTACCTGAACCTTGGAGCAATCTTGTTGGGAAGGACAGCACAATAGCAATTGTTTCTGTTAAATGACCTTCATTGGCTAATTATGCTCTTTTTTTTTTTATTGTCTTGTTATCTGGTTTATCATGTGACATTGACATTACCTTTTCCATGATGCATCTACTCCACGTACTTAAGACCAGCATGTAACCACATGGTGAAATCACATCTGATGAAGGTGTCAATGTGACACCGAAAGTGCTCATGTGTTTTTTAAACTGTATATAGATTTCGTTTTTTAGCTGAATAAATATCATCGTGCAACAAGACTGATTTCTTTTAATACTGGTAGGTCCCCCACGGGAGCGCAGGACTACGATGGGGCATGGACTCCACTAGCTTCTAGAAATATGCTGTATGCAATGCGCACCATACTCCCTGCAGAGCGTTCCACAATTCGGGTGTATTCTAAGGTCTCCGATTCCTATGTTCGATAGCGCGTTGCATGGCATCCCAAATGTGTTCTATCACGTTCAGATTTGGAGACTTGGGTGGAAATGACAACACCCCAAACTCAGATGAATCCTCCTCTAACCATAATGTGGTGTCCTGACACTTGTGTGGAGAAGCATTGTCCTGTTGGAACAAGCCCAACCCATTGGCATGAATGCAGGACATGAACGGGTGTACCTCGTCAGAAAGGATACGCACATAGGGTTGGCCGGTCACAGATGTTTGTAGACGTACCAGGGGTCCCAGTGAAGTCCAGCTAAACACACCCCATAAAATTACGGACCCTCCACCAGCCAGAACAGTTCCCTATCCACAGGTGGGATCCATGGCTTCATGGGGTTTGCGCCACACACAAATCCTTCCACCTGCCCGATACAGTAGGAAATGCGACTCGTCAGACCAGACTACTTGTTTCCAGTCATCAAGTGTCCAGTGGCAGTGTCGCAGTGCCCAAGCGAGGCGCATAGCTGTGCCGTGCACCCATCAAGGGGACTCGAGTTAGGCGTCGGCTCTCAAAGCCCATATCGTGCAGGGTACGTTGCACAGTCCAGACGCTGATGCTTGTTGAGACTCCAGCATTGAATTCTGATGATACCTGAAAGAGTGTCGCATGCCTATGGCGTGAAACGATTCTCGACAGCCTACGATGGTCACCTTCACCCAATGTCTTTTTATGGCCACACTGGTATCGTAAGTTAGAGGTTTTGCCACAATTCTTGTAGTCACAGTACACCCTTGCAATGGTCGCCTGTGAAAATCCAAACTTTGTTTCTACCTCCGAAATACTATGGCCCATCTCACGAATGCCAACTATGACGCCGCATTGAAAATCACTTAAATCGTTATTACTTGTCATTCTCATGCCAAAAACAGCTCTGACAGCTGGCAAGGATGTCTATCGCTTTATATACGCACTGGCGGATGCAACCAAGTACGCAATTAGGTGACATTGCTAGGTATTTTGCATAAGCTTGTCTGTACCAGTTTTTCTGGCACTTCAGTGTATTGAATATATACATTTATTATACGAAATTATATTTAACTTGAATATAATCTCATATAATAAATATAATATATATATATTATATAATCTTATCTTTGGCAATATAAAACCAGCATATCTCAGTTTCGAGTTGAATATAATCTGCAAGAAAAGCCTGGGGCACAGTAAAATACTGAAAGAGATATCTCCCAGGAAGGTCTGCAGAAAGGATTTCTTTTAGCAGCTTTACATGTTTTTCAAAGGCATAAGATTTTGCCATATGCAATTGGTATTTCACAGGAAATAATGTATTTATAGATCTAAAGAGGCCTTTTTGGGAAAAATTGGGTAATCTACTTCATCAGCTTTAGATGGCAAGAATGAAGTTACTGACTTTTTTTCAGAAAGGGGAAAACAGTATTTTAACTCTGGACTTTGTGCCCAGGAAATTGCAATAGCAGATTTTGCATGAATAATGGGTTGACGAGCAAGATCTACAGTGTTGTCAACTTTTAAAAGGGGCTGTCAGGAGCAGCATTGCGCACTCTGAGGGGTATTTTTTCATGTGGACAAGACCATGTTTTTTTACGAAAGCAATAACACAGCAAATAAGAAAAGACAATAAATTACACAATTTTTATACTTACAGGGTAAACATTGCTTTGAAGTTTACAAACACTTCTGCTCCATTGAACTATACAACAGTTGTGTTTGTTCTTTTCAACCAGCTAGGTCAACAAAATTTTATAAGGTAGCACAGTAGTCTGTTAGCAGAATGTTAACACACACTCTTTATATGTATCTCTTACATATATATATATATGTTGTGTCATATATGTAATTTTTTTTTTTTTGTCAAGGTTAAGTTCTGTTAAATTAATGTTTACAATTCACTAAAATTGAAGATGTGATAAAAATGTAAATACAACAAATTCACCTGCAAAGATGCACATGCAAAAAAAAAAAAAAACTTTTTTTTTTTTTTTCAGCTTTCATCAACACTTCAGTCGTAAAGTTGTGCTGGTGGCAACTCAGATTACGGGCAGACATTCTTGATTTTTCCACCAGGAGGGATTGCAATGTGTGCATGGACAAATTAGAATGAAAATTGTTCCGATTTTTGCGAACGGTGATGAACACCCCTTAGCAAGTAGCATTACTGTGTGTTATCAGGAGTATTCTGTGCATTCGTAAGGGCAATATTTTGTGCTTTAAGACACTATTGTGTTCCTTTAAATCTTTAATGAGTGTGCTTGGTCAGCTCACTCCCAGTTTATAGCACCATTTAACTTGTCTACTTGGAAATATGCAAACTCAACTTCTAACATTCTTTTTTTCATCAGAAAAATCAAAGAGGTCAACAAAATAGGCAACAGAACAAAATTTACTGCTTGTTCTAAGCCTTACACCAGTATGTCTGATACCAACAAGTAATTGGACACCTGTGATAGCAAAGGAAAACAAAGTTTATTCACCTTCAATAGTTGGTGGAGCCTACACGAGCGGCAATTACAGCTGCGACCCTCCGGGGCATACTCTCAACCAGGCATTGTACGACGACTAGCGGCATTTTCTTCCACTCGGCTTGGAGAAGACAGGTCAGTTCTTTCACCAATAACGGACAGTGGGGGCACCCCTTAAGTCGACGCTCCAACTCGTCCCAGAGGTGCTCGATAGGGTTAAGGTCCGGGCTCTGCGCAGGCCAGTCCGTTCGATTAACCCCATTGTCACCATACCAAGCCATGGTGGACCTCGCAACATGACAGGTGGCATTGTCATCCCGAAAGTAACATGGGTCCACCCGTAAAACTACCAAAACATAGAAAGCGCATGGTCATCCAAAATGGTGCAGTAGGTCTCGGTGTTGAGTCTACCAGGAATTGCGACCAAGGGTCCCGTGCCATACCAGGAGAAACACCCCCATAGCATAATTCCACCGCCGCCTAACTTCACAGTTGGCACAATACATTCCGGCAGGAGGTGTTCTCCAGGCAGACGCCAAACCCAGAGCCTACCATCTGAACGGTAGAGGGTGAACCTTGATTCGTTGCTCCAGAGAACCTGTTTCCACTGTTCAACGTTCTTTGCACCACGTTAGCCGAGCAGCGCTACTGGACTTGTGCCAACTGTGAAGTTAGGCGGCGGTGGAATTATGGAAGGAATTTCTGGAAATTCTGTTAGACACAATCAGACAGTCGACGCTCCAACTCGTCCCAGAGGTGCTCAATAGGGTTAAGGTCCGGACTCTGCGCAGGCCAGTCCATTCGATTAACCCCATTGTCACTATACCAAGCCATGGTGGACCTCGCAACATGACAGGTGGCATTGTCATCCTCAAAGTACCATGGGTCCACCCCGTAAAACTGCCACAACGTAGGAAGCGCATGGTCATCCAAAATGGTGCAGTACGTCTCGGCGTTGAGTCTACCAGGAATTGCGACCAAGGTTCCCGTGCCATACCAGGAGAAACACCCACATAGCATAATTCCACCGCCGCCTAACTTCACAGTTGGCACAATACATTCAGGCAGGAGGCATTTTCCAGGCAGACGCCAAACCCAGACCCTGCCATCCGAACGGTAGAGGGTGAACCTTGATTCGTCGCTCCAGAGAACCTGTTTCCACTGTTCAATGGTCCACTGTCGATATTCTTTGCACCACGTTAGCCAAGCAGCACTATTGGACTTGGTGATCAAAGGCTTGTGGGCGGCATCACGTCCATGATAACCGAGCAGATGGGCTTCCTTACGGATGGTATTCATCGAAAGAACACTCCCGGATGCCTGTTGAAACTCCTCGCAGATGTGGCCCATCGATTTGGTGTGGTTCTTCCGAATTTCTCTGGCCAGCACCCGTCGGTCTCTAACTCCCAGTTTTGTGGGTCTGCCGGGTCGGGGCATATTCCGACAGTCACCTCTCATCTTCCATTTGCCAATTACGTAGGCCACTGTCGATTTTGGGTACTTCAACTCGTTGGATATGTCACGTATGGATCGGCCATTTTTGCTATACCCGACGATTACACCTTTCTCGAAATCAGAGAGCTCCGAACTGCGTGGCATCTTGCATGCGACTGGTTGTGTTATTGTTTTCCACACGATATTTAATGGCGGCGGCCGTGATGTGTATCAGGACCGCAGATATCATCGATTGCAGGGGTGTCCAATTACTTGCTGGTAGATAGTGTATAATCTCACAAACTGAGAGAAAAAAACTGCTTCATTTTTAGAAAAATTGCTGTAGAGTTTTACTTCCAATGACAACTTTCTCATCTGACATTTGCTGTTTCCCCATCAGAAATTGGTATGGTCAACACACTCTCAGCCTCTACAACAGCAGCTGGTTTAATGAATTGAGCCATAAGATCACCAAGTAGATAAATTAGTTCACAATGCAGTAGATGAACAATTGGCAATTCATTTAGCAGGAAAGTGGCAAACCTTGCTGTAGAAAGATGAGGTATAACTTTGTCTCAGGAGACTATTCTTTTCTGAATAGAAAGGTATTTTTCACAACCTTGCCTAATCATATTTTTCCAAGGACTCCCACTACTCAAGAAAACAATGAATAACCTGATCCAATGAAAGCCATCTGGTGCACACACATTTAATAATTTAGTGACTTTCAAGGTTACAAATCTTTTGGCACATTTTAAATGTTTTAATATGCTTAGTGTTTTTCTGCAAACAATAGTGTGAATCAACCACAAAATCTTCGACATTGTGATTTTCTGCTCCTTTTTTGGCAGCTGAATGCAACAGATGGTCGGTGCAAGCATGAACTACCATATTACGATTTTTTTCTCCCTCAGAAACTTTGCAACATCTTTATTTTCCTACCACAGAAGATGCATTACCTGATGAGAATGCAATACAATTGTTCCACAGTATGGATTTTTCCCCCAGATCAGTATCTAGTAACTTAAACATATTTTCCCCTGTTGCATCACCATTCAACTTTGGTAAGCTTAATAACGTGGGAATAATTTCCCCTTACTGTTGTATCTAAATATAAAACAACAGGAAATATTTTTCTGCAGAACTAGTGATGCTGCCCTTGTTCGCTGAACTAAATTTTGAAGTTTTTAAAATTTCAGTCATTTCATGGGCAGTACCATCAAGCCATACTTTTAATAACAGTTGTTTTAGTCCGCACACATCCATATTTCTTGGCGATGTCAGAATATGGAAACATCTTAATAAACAAAGGCCTGGCATGGCCCGCCACAGGGATGAGCAAATTATGCTCTATAATAAAAGCTGTGAACAACATTTCTGCATGTATTACATGTACATCTTCCAACATGGAAACGAACGAAGATTTAAGGGTTTGACTAGATTCCTTTAATTTAGCATTATCTATATAGGTCAGCAGCATAGCATTTGCAGACACTTAAACCACCATGTGCGATAGTGAAATAGATGTCATAAATAAAACAGTAAGCATGCGTTTTGGATTTCTTGGAACTCTTTAAAATGGGCCATTGCTTCTCGTAAGCATCTGTAAAGCATTGGGTATACGATCGTTTCGACATAATGCACAAAAAGAAATTCACCTTGTTCAAAATAACACACTAAAGTGAAAACTGCAAACAACTACACGTCGCGATAGGCATCAAATGACTTCCTTCTATTCCTCGGGAGCGGTGCACTGAGATGCTGCAGACTTTGCTCCTTGGACCACGCTTCTTTGATATGCCTTCACATATTTTTCTTTCAATTCGTCCCGCTCTGCCCTGCACAAATCCTTTTTGGAGTAATCTCCCTTTTCCCCCATTCACCCCTTCCCCTGTTCAGTTCTCTGTTGCACTGCAACCCAAAAACAACAAACTTTAAAGCAATTGCAGTGAAACAAGATTGGCCTTAATAACATGGCAAGCACCAAGAAGAACTCCATTGTTTCATAGTTACAAACACACACACACTGAAAGATGGTATTTGAAGAGAGAGACAAGGGGGGGGGGATGCATACTTTACTACACTTGGAAGGATATGTAATTTAACCTTTTAAAAAACACTGAAATGATAAGGATAAAAACAAAAAATATAACTTCTAATGACCGGAGTTTTAAAGCCTTGAGCAGAGCACGCAGGTTTAAATGTTGAAAACTGAGCAACTTCACTTAAAGCAGAGGACTTGGCATATCTGGATCTACACTACTGTTTGTGAAAAAATTGCAACACCATGAAAGACTTGATATTAGCTTGAAAATTACAGGATATGTACAACAGGTTAGGACACGCAAATGACTCAAATGTCTGAAACTGCACACGAGGTTTTGAATCAGTGCCCTCTGAACTGTATGGTCTTTGGTATAAAGAGCTGGCTGAAACAAAATGTTCCAATCAGTGAAGAGCTGGCATCGAGTCGAAAGGTCGTTTCTTGTGTCTCACTATGCCCCGTCGCCAAAGGTCGCATTATGAACACTTGACGGACTTTGAGCAAGGAAAGATTGTTGGGATGAGAGAAGCTGGATTTTCCTACTGCAAAATTGCCACTTGTACAGGATAAAATAATAGCACAGTGATGCTAATGTGGCACCAGCAGACAGATGAGGCTCGGGCACACAGAAATCTGGGAAATGGACCGCAAAATTGCAGGACTGCATGGGATGACAGACACCCTCTACCACAAAGACAGATCGCACAGCGACATCCATGGTGTCAGTGTAGCAGTGAACTGTCACAGCTTAGGCATTGTCCTCCAGCAGCACAGTTTGACGTAGTCTATTTAACAAAGAACTGGTTGCTAGCAGCTCATTCCTGCACATCCTTTCGACCCTCAACTACAGATGCAAGAGGCTGCAATGGGTTCTCGAACACAGACACTCCGATTGGCAACAGGTCGCGTTTTCTGAAGAGTCAAGATTCAACTTGATGCACTATGATGGTTGTGACTGCATGGGATGACAGACACCTCTAGTGCAGGCTAGTGACCGATCGCATAGATTGACACCCAGTGTTAGTGCAGTAGAGGAGCACTGTCACAGGTCAGGCTTTGTCCTCTAGCACAGGTCAATGTTGTCAGCTTAACAGTGGACTGGTTGCTTGCAGCCCATTGCTGTGCACTCTCAACCAAAGATGCCTCAGTCTGCAATGGAGTCTCGAACACAAACATTGGCACACTGATTTGCAACAGATCATGTATTCTAACTGTCACAACTCAACTTGATGCACCACGATGGTCACATACGTGTTTGAAGACATCGTGGTGAATGGCACCTTGCAGCATCATACCCGCCTAACACCAAGTGCCATGGGGTTCAATTTGCCTCTTGCCAGATACAAATTGAAGGAACTCTCAACAGCCAGCAATACATCAGGGATGTTTTTAGAGCCATTGGTGATACCCTTCCTTCAGAATTGTCCTGGCGCTATATTTCAGCAGGAAAATGCTAAACCACATGTAATTCGGAACGTTGCAACATGCCTACGACGCAGGGCACACATGAGATAAAGGTAGAGAGCAATGAGAGCACATGTCCACATAGCTCAGTTGGGAAAGCGACTTACTCTGGAGTGAGCGGACCCGGATTTGATGCCCGGCATGAACTTCAAGGATGACCTGGGCGTTAAGTTTCTTGCAATGGTGTGATGTTCTTTCCACACCGCGAGACAGGAAAAATGAGAATCCCTTCTTCAGTGCTTTGAAAAAATAAATGTGTGTGATGTTACGTTCCACACACCAAATTGTCTGGGATTTCTCAAGTGCACATTCTTCAGCGGACGACTGCTTACAGCGACACATGGTCCTGGCTGACCCGTGGGCCATGCCCCCGACCCTTTTCGGAAGGGGGGGAGGGAGGGGCGACGAGACGTTCTTGCATCGCAGGACACACGAGATAAAGGCCGATAGCAATGAGAGCACATGCCCGCGTTGCTCAGTTGGGAGAGCGACTTACTCCGGAATGAGGGGACCTGGGTTCGATGCCCGCCATGGACAAGCCTGTTTTCACGTCCAGACAATTTTTCGATTGCTGTGCGTTGCTAAACGTGGAAAGAGCGATGTCTTTGTTTATGTCCAAGACATCTTTCATGCACAGCAGACATCACTTCTTCCCTGGCCTGCACGTTCACCGGATTAGTCCATGATCGAACATGTCTGGGACATGGTAGCTAAACAACTGGACTGTCGATCACCTCAAATGAACTGTGGTCTTGTGCAGAAGCAGCCTATTTACCAGGACGATAAAAAAAAAACACCTCTTCTATTCAATGCCATACCATGTAGAGGCTATGATTGTTGCTCAAGGTGGCTTCATACAATACTGAGTTTTGAAGCAAATAAGTCTTGCATAGCTCTACAAATGTAATCAGTTCTCTTGTAACATGAGGAATCTGCAATATAAATATCATTTGAATAGTGCACTTCTTTTTTGGTGTTGCAATTTTGTATGTTTTGGAGTACAGCTTCAAGTAACGAAATTACTGCATGGTAAACTTGGTTTTGCAAAAGAAAATTTAGCACAATTTGAGAGGAATTTTTCTCACAAGACATAGGTACTGAAGACAAATTTACATACTTTGGCAAATTAATAACACCAGAGCAGAATACAGACTCACTTTATCAAATTCCTATTATTTGGAAATCCATTTTAAAATTAGACATCTGATTCACGCATTATCTTTGTTCATTCCATGGCAGAAGTTGCTCTCAAAACATTCCAATTTCATAAATTTCTTTTTATGTAACCTAAAAACCATAGACTTTACTATAAATATTTCACCTTTTAATTGCTATTGTGTAATGCAGATTTCTGCCCCCCTCTTTTTATTACGAGGGTGACAATTCTTCAAAATATTATGAGGGTAACAATTCTTCAAAATAAAATGCTGTGATGCAAATGCATCACAGCATATCTACTCAGATTCTGCTTCTAATCCACTTTTCTTGAGTTTAATGCATTGTAGAAAATTTTTGGCAAGTAATTAAGTTTCCCAAACTTGCAAAGGCAGCAAAATTCTATAGTTCATCTCCATGGATTTTCCACCGTCCAGCTGCAATCATTTGTTTTCATACACATCAACATACTCAAAATGCTTACTGAATTATAACCACCCCAATGCAAAGCGAGTTACACCCGATACTGGTGTAATGAGGATGGTGTGGCCTGTATGCTACAGGGTAGATATAAGAGGTTGGTAGTTAAGAGCAGTTATGGACGTGATGGGTAAAACCAAGGATTTATCGGAGTTTACGAAGAACCGGATTGTGGGTGCACAAAGAGTTGGTGCATCCGTTTCAGACTGCAACACTTGTGGGTTGTTTGAGGGCCTAATTTGGTTTTAACCAATTGAAATCAAGAATGGTAACAAAATGGTGAAACAACCAACCGGTGACACAAATGTCAAGTATAGCAAACAGTGACTTCCAGAGGTGAACAATGGGAGTGTCACCTGTGTACAGAGCGATTAGCGCAGCACAACTTGCAGTTCATGGATCAATACAATATGGGTCAACCAGAGAAACAGCACAAATGGCCTACAGCAGCGTAAGGCCTAAACAAACAAAAGTCCATTGATATCACTCTCTTCATAGATAGATAAATATCAATAAGCTGTTCTGATATTCAGAGGTTAGCTCCTCAAAGAACCCACCGTTGCCATATCAAACATCTCCATTTAAAGCAATCTCGGTACACAGTTCCGAGCTTCACGGACATCCATCATATGACACACACAAGACCTTTTGTACTTCACATTCAATCTTTTTGATGCCAAGAGCATGTGTATTGGACAATAGAAAACTAGAGGCAGGTGCGCTGGTCCAGTGAATTATGATATATACTCCATTCTGCTGATAAGAGCCCATATTTGGCATCAACAGCAGGAGACTATGGATCCCTGATAAATGGCATTGGCTATCTAGGTAGCTAGGGGGCAGTTGTATGATATACACTGACTGAAAAAAAAAATCCCAACACCAAGAAGGGGTTGTGTTAGATAAACGACAGTTGGTAGGCGGTGAGAGTACATCTGTAAGATGACGTCTATGCAAATTTCGTGCTCTGCGCATATGTGTGGCGCTAGTAGCGCCCCTCGGAACATGCAAAGCAGGTTTGCTGTAAATACGCGCTGTAACGTTCGTGAGCGTTAGTTATCGTTGAGATTCGACGTATGGTGTTGATGTTAGTCAAGAATGCCTTTAAGAAGACGAAAAAGCCATTATCAACAGCTCACAGAGTTTGAACGATGTCGTGTAATAGGGCTACGAGAAGGGGGATTTTCTTTCCGCAATATTGCAGAACGACTTGGCAGGAATGTAGCCACTGTGCACGATTGTTGGCAGCGGTGGTCAAGGGAAGGTACTGTCTCAAGAAGACCGGGTTTCGGCCAGCCACGTGGCACTATTGAGAGGGAAGACCGCCGTGTACGGCATATGGCAGTGGTGCATTGTAACGCGTCTGCAATTCGAGCTGCAGTTGCCACCACAGTGACACAACGAACTGTTACAAATCGGTTACTTGAAGGACAGCTCTGAGCCAGACGCCCTGTAGCGTGCATTCCACTTACTCCAAATCACTGCTGTTTGCGACGCCAGTGGTGTCAAGCTAGAGCTCATTGGAGGACGGAGTGGAGATCTGTTGTGTTTTCTGATGAAAGCCGGTTCTGCCTGGGTGACAGTGATGGCCGTGTGTTTGTTAGGAGGAGGCCAGGTGAGCGCCTGCAAACAACCTGTCTGCAGCCGAGACACACTGGACCTACACCTGGAGTTATGGTCTGGGGAGCAATTTCCTATGACAGCAGGAGCACTCTCGTGGTTATCCCACGCACCCTGACGGCACAGTTGTACGTCGGTCTGGTGATTCAACCTGTTGTGCTGCCATTCATGAACAGTATTCCAGGGGTGTTTTCCAACAGGATAACGCTCGTCCGCATACCGTTAATGTAACTCAACATGCTCTACATAGTGTCGACATGTTGCCGTGGCCTGCTAGATCACCAGATCTTTAACCAATCGAGCACGTATGGGACATCATTGGACGACAACTCCAGCGTTACCCCCAACCAGCATTAACCGTCCCTGTATTGACCGACCAAGTGCAACAGGCATGGAACTCCATCCCACAAACTGACATCCAGCACCTGTACGACACAATGCATGAACGTTTGCGTGCTTGCATTCAACATTCTGGCGGTTACACCGGTTATTAATGTACCAGCATTTCACATTTAAAATGGCTCTTCTTGTGCTTACAATAAGCTGTAATCTTGAAACCTTAATCGATTAAATATGTTACCTATACAAATGTATTGCCGCCATTTCATTCCTCTACAACTATTTTTTCGTGGTGGTGTTGGGATTTTTTTTTTCCGTCAGTGTAGGTAGGGCATGCTTAGCTGGAATGAGCTAGGTAGGAACCCTGGCAAGTGTGAACTAATATATAAATGGCCATACAAAACCATGGACTGCTTGCAGACCATTTTGTTAGTTTCATTTGGGGGTTTAACAACCAATGAGCAATTTAGTGGGCTATAAGCAGTTGCACGTCCCTAACTGAGGGGTACTGCAGACCTGCCAACTTTTAAGAACTGCAATCCATAAAAAGTTTTAGTAAACGTTTCATTAATATGTTCGATTGACCGATGTATAGAACATATCGATTACAATCCTGATTATGAAAATGATTTGTTGAATTTTTATGCTACAATTAGGATTTTGGCACTATTCAACGCTTATAAAGCAATTAAAAAGCAATCAATGCATAATTATCTGATGGGTACTTAGGCTACATACACAGATAAAAATTCCATTTGTAACAGCAAAATTATTGCAGTACTTTTCACAAATTTAAGGTGAAAACTTCAGTTTTCACCTTAAATTTGTGTGCCAACATATTAGAATACCCTTAAAAAACGCTATTTCAAGTCTTACACCTGAGACTTTTAATTTTCCCTTCCCCTCTCTGGCTATCTCTTTTTCAGCAATTGTCGCCAATCGCAATCATACAGTGTTTTTAGAAAATCTCTCCCGATGGGCTGCAAGGAAACATGGTAAAAGAAACAGAAGTGGGAGAAAAACATGACCAGGTTAATGACAATACACAGGTCCATTGGTACTTGGGGACACTTATTCTTTTTAAATTACACCAACCCGAGATAAAAAACAAAAGGAATTCTAAAATATGTCGTCCGTAAAACTTGGCAGATATGCTACTGGTATCAGGAAAGAGGGAGAGCCAGTGCTGGAAGACAAACACAAGATCCATGCCTCACCGGGATTTAAACTTAAACCCATCTTGGACAAATGGTCAGAAACCAGCACTTGGACAGTGGCGCAGACCATGCATACCCCAAAACGTCTGCGGGCCCACCTTCAGCAAGAATGATTTGATGAACACAGTGCCGATACAAGACATCTTAAATGGCCCTCAAAATAGATCTCAACTGAACATCTGTGCGATGCAATGGAACTATGGGGAGGGGCAGTTGGACACACCATCCTGCTCTGTATAAGAATGTGGAACACAATGCAACCAGCATGGTTGCAAATCCCCCACACAACAGTACAGATACCTAGTATAGTCAACACCATGCCGGAAGGCAGCGGTTCTCCGAGTGAAAGGTGTGCCCATTAAGTATTAGGTAGGTTGTGGTAATTCAGTGAGCACCCAATGCACGAACTGTTTTTTGCAGCAGCTATATTGTTGTAATCGAGGCCACAAGTGTTATTACTATAGCATGAACTCTATCCCCATTTTTACCTAAACATCAATTCCTCTTCCCAATCACATTTAATAATTACCCCCCTACACACACACACACTATTGACAAAAGTCACCGGACACCTAGAAGAGAAACAAAACACAGCATTTATTGACATACATTATTATGGTGTCGGTCCACCTTTTGGCCTTAATATGCATGCACTAACCCTTTGAGACAAGCTTTCAACATAGTTTTGGAACACAGCAATAGGTACGCGGTTCCATTCAGTACATAATGCTGCCATTAACTGTTGCTTAGTGGTAGGCCTTTGGTCCAAACTTCTTATGCGGTGCTCAATGGGATTAAGATCTGGGCCCTGTGCTGGCCAGTCCACACATGATATGGAATTATAGTCAAACCACAGCATAACAGTCCTTGCTTTATGGCTCGGTGCATTATCCTGCTGGTACTAACAAGGCTCGGTTCTATTGTATTGCCAGAGTTGGTAGGGCATAATTGTCCAGAATATCGAGGTAGACGTGCAGGTTAACAGGTTTGTCCACGATAACCAATGGGCCTGGACCATACCACGAAAAACAGCTCCACAAGAGTACACTGCCAGCTCTAAACTTGACTGTAGGAACAGTACACTGTGGGAAATAGTGTTCCCCTGGCTGCCGCCACACCCACACACGGCCATCAGACTGATGGATCGTGTATCTGGATTCATCAGTCCATAGGACTAGTTTCTATCATTGATTTACGGTCTACGATAAATATTCTTTAGACCATGCTAAACGACGAGTAGCATTTCGAGTAGAGATGAAAGGCTTATGAGCAGCTGAACGAGCACAGTAACCCATGGAATGAAGTTCTCTGCAAATGGTACATGTACATACAGAGGTTCCAGCATTTTTATGCATCTATAAAACTGAGGTCTTGGGCAGTAGTACTGTCAATTAGCTGTAATGACTCTCCCGAGGCTTCGATGTCCTCTATCACAGAGTTTCTTTGGTCTGCCGGTACATTGTCAGGCACACCATGTGTCTCCCACTTATTCAGTACATCCAAAACAGTTGACTTGGGTATGTTTAAATGCCTCTCGGTTTTTCTTATGGACAACCCACTAATATAACACCGAACAATCTTTTCTTTCTCAAAGTCAGTTCTCTCACGCTGCGACATTTCCACTGAACCTCACAGTGTGATATGATCACGGTCAGCTGCAGGCTTGTTTTTCTACGTCTACATGATGCACCAGGAATCTTGATTCGTCAGACCAGGACATTTTCTTCCAATCATCTACGGTCCAATATCGATCTTGGACCCATTTGATGTGTTGGTGGCAATGACATGCAGCGAGCATAACCCGGCTGGGTTTTCGGCTATGCAAGTCGGTGCACAGAAGGCTCCGATGAAATATGTGCTGTGACACATTGCCCTGATCACCACTGTTGTAGCTGTGGGTGCTTTGTTGCACTGCGGCCCTGTAGGTGCTGAGAACAAGGCACGACAGTGTCTGCTCCCCTCTAGCATCAATGAGCTGAGGAAGACAGTTCATCGTTTGGCCATCTATGCACCACTTTTGTTACATAAAACTACAGCGGCACATGAACCCTCAAGCCGCACCGTTTCAGAGACCGTAGTTCCGAGGCGCAGTGCCTTTATAATTTGTCCTTTATCAAACTCCGATAAATCGGCAGCTTTTCTCATTCCGACTCTGAACACTATACTAACCGAAACTCTGTCCTTGGGTTATATATATATATACACTAAGTGGCCACTTTATTATGACCACACCCTCAGTACTTCGTTGGGCCACCTTTTGCCCTTAATACTGCGTCGATTCTTTGTGGCATGGACTCCACGAGATGTTGATAGGTGGTTTGTGGAATCTGAGACCATGCTTGATGAACAGCACTTTCCAGAAGTGTGAGATTGCAGGGTTTTGGATCCAGCTGTCTGATGGCTCCTTTAACTTCATCTCACAAACTCTCAATAGGGTTGAGATCTGGAGATTGTGGAGGTCACCTAAGCAAAGTAAACTCACCGGCATGTTCCTGAAACCAATCCTGTACAATACGAGCACTATGGCAAGACACATTATCTTGTTGAAAGTAGCCATTGGGATAAAATATCCACAAGACAGGATGCACTTGGTCCGCAACGATGTTTAGATATGATGTGCCAGTCAGACGTTGATCAACACGAATTAAAGGGCCCAAAGCATGCCAGGAAAACATTCCCCAAAGCATGCCAGGAAAACATTCCCCAAACCATAACGTTGCCTCCACCAGGGTTGTAGCAATGAATTTGGGGTCCATACTTTCGTGCTGCTTCTGCCAAATTCTCACTCGGCCATCGGCATGGTGCAACTGAAAACGTGATTCATCGAACCACATAATTTGTTTCCAATTATAGACTGTCCAATCCTTCTGTTCCTATGCAAACTGGAGACGTTTTCTCTTGTTAACTGCAGACAGCAAAGGTGTTCGAACAAGCCTTCGGCTGCCATATCCCATCTGATGCAGTGTACGCCGAACAGTGCTTGCAGAGATCATTTGAGGGGATCCTTGATTAAGATGGCCTGTAATTTGCTGCACTGTTGCCCTTCTGTTGTCTGTTACCAGTCTGGACACTCTCCATTCCGCCGGAGCAGTCAGTAGTCGATGACAACCCCACGTTGCACGTAGAGACCCAGTTTTTTGGCTGACAGTCCAGTCTTTAAACACTTTAACAACAGCTGCTCGAAACATTTCACAAATGCGGCGGTTTCGGTGATACTCGTTCCGAGCTCCTACAATCATCCCACGTTGAAAGTCCGTCAAATCACATTTTTACCCATCTCGTCACCCAAAAATCACTCTACTACTGTCACAAGCACTAAGCTTTCCCTTTTTATACTAGCCTCGCCCTCTGGCGGCAACAGCGTGCAGCCATAGCTCATTTGCTTAAAACTGTCAGGTGGTCATAATAAAGTGGCCACTCAGTGTATATTGCTCTGTGAACTTCACCTGCACCACCGTTCAGTCTCTAAGCACGCTTATTTCTCTAGGCTGGGGGTGGTCCTAATGAGATGGTTCATCACTGTACTTTAAATCATTTCACATGCACAAGACTCATTTATTACTTACGGCAGCAAAATAAATTTGCTTTTGAACAGTAATCACTTCGGATTAGCTATTTTGTATTTAAAAATGATATTAGGTTACAACACTTCACCCTGAATTCCATTAGGAATCAAAATGTTTCAGCAGGAAATCATACTAGTTGATAAAACTTGACATTGTAGCCTTACTGCCCTCTGTAAAAAAGCATTCTTTATATAACATGATGACTACAATAGAAATGGCCATATATATTAAGGATACATTTTTTCACAAATAATTTATTCTTCAAGTCAACCATAGTTTCGCTGGGCTCTGGCCTAGCTTCATAAGAACGAACACAGTTAAATATTCAAATCATATGCAACACCAGTAATGATGTTTACAGTCGCAGGTTTTTGTTGGTTGCTTCCATGCAATTGATAGAAGTGGCGTGGATGCCATGTTGTTAACAAGTTGTGAAGAATTCTGATATATATTCAATACTTCTGTTCTACGAAAAGGAAAAATATTCTGAAATAACAAAATTAGTCAAACTTATAAATTCAATTGATCCTCGCATTCAGTTCAGCTACGAGACTGAAAAAAATAGCTGCCTACCATTCCTGACATCCTGGTAACACGCACAAAATTGATCTCTAGCAACTACAATTTATCGGAAGCCTTTCACTGTTTTCTCACATCCACATGCCAAGTCCAATCACCCTTGGCAACAAAAAAACTCAGTGCCATTTACAGTTGTGTATCTCACACAACACACATCTTTTCAGATTAAGGCAGTTTGAACAAAGAACTTGATTTCCTTAAACGTGTTGCAGTACAGTGAGGACACAACCCTTCCATTATAGACAGGGATCCAACAAAATTCCGGAAACTGAAGTCTATCTCCATGTTAACTCCTGCGATGCACCCATTAAGAGAGAATTGTGCCATTGTTCCATTTTCCCGTGACTTTGCCTTTAAAATTATTCTTAAACCCATGAACAAAAAACTTTTTGGATCAAAGGACTATGTTGAAGATAAAAACTAGTGGGGAAAGTATCAAATCCTATTGGAATGTGGCACTTCGTATATAGGGCAGAACCGAAAAGCCTTGCATTTTCAATTGAAGGAACACAAGATCTACATTTGGAACTGTGATCTAAAGAAGTCATAGATGGCTAAACACGGTTACAAAAATGACCATAAATTTCTCTTTGAAAAAGCGAAACTAATCAACAAGCCAAATTCAACCACCAAACTTTATATTTTGAAAGCTTTCCACATACACTATCTACCAACAAGTAATTGGACACCTGTGATAGCAAAGAAAAACAAAGTTTATTCACCTTCAATAGTTGGTGGAGCCTCCACGAGCAGCGATTACAGCTGCGACACTCCGGGACATACTCTCAACCAGGCGTTGTACGACGGCTACATGTATTTTCTTCCACTCAGCTTGGAGAAGACAGGTCAGTTCCTTCACCGATTTCAGACGGTGGGGGCACCCCTTAAGTCGACACTCCAACTCGTCCCAGAGGTGCACGATAGAGTTAAGGTCCGGGCAGTCCATTCGATTAACCCCATTGTCACCATACCAAGCCATGGTGGACCTCGCAACATGACAGGTGGCATTGTCATCTTGAAAATAGCATGGGTCCACCCCGTAAAACTGCCACAACGTAGGAAGCGCATGGCTATCCAAAATGGTGCAGTAGGTCTCGGTGTTGAGTCTACCAGGAATTGCGACCAAGGTTCCCGTGCCATACCAGGAGAAACGCCCCCATAGCATAATTCCACCGACGCCGAACTTCACAGTTGGCACAATACATTCCCACAGGAGGCGTTCTCCAGGCAGACGCCAAACCCAGACCCTGCTATCCGAACAGTAGAGGGTGAACCTTGATTTGTCGCTCCAGAGAACCTGTTTCCACTGTTCAACGGTCCACTGTCGACGTTCTTTGCAACACGTTAGCCGAGCAGCGCTATTGGACTTGGTGATCAAAGGCTTGTGGGCGGCAGCACGTCCATGATAATCGAGCAGATGGGCTTCCTTACGGATGGTACACTCCCGGATGCCTGTTGAAACTCCTCGCGGATGTGGCCCATCGATTTGGTGCGGTTCTTCCGAATTTCTCTGGCCAGCACTCGTCGGTCTCCAACTCCCAGTTTTGTGGGTCTGCCGGGTCGGGGCACATTCCGACAGTCACCTCTCATCTTCCACTTGCCAATCACGTAGGCCACTGTCGATTTTGGGTACTTCAACTCGTTGGATATGTCACGTATGGATCGGCTATTTCTGCGATACCCGATGATTACACCTTTCTCCAAATCAGAGAGCTCCGAACTGCGCGGCATCTTGCATGCGACTGGTTGCGTTGTTGTTTCCCACATGATATTTAATGTGGTGGCGGCCGTGAATCAGGACCGAAGATATCATCGATTGCAGGGGTGTCCAATTACTTGTTGGTAGATAGTGTATATCGGAATTCTTTGCAACTTGTTAATGACATGGCATCCACGTCATTTCTATCAAGTGTATGGAAGCAACTAAAAAAACCTGTGACTGTAAACACCATTACTGATGTTGTATAGAATTTCAATATTTACATGCCATTCGTCCTGATGAAGCTAGGCCACAGCCCAGCGAAACCTTGGTCAACTTGAAGAAAAAAAAAATGTATTTCCCTTAAGGTACATAATCGCCACAAAGACTGTAGTCTCCAATTTTGTGGAAGAAATGGCCATATTTGAAAAATTTAATTCATACCACACAAGTGATTTTATAATCTTCTGCAGCTGAAAATTACATTCAAAGAATGCCTTGTTTTCAAATCAGAAAATGTTCAAATAGTGCCATTATCATATCGGAAACCACACTTTCAGCTTGAAGCAAACAATTCCATGGGATTCACATTAAACAATGCAACTTAATTTCAAAAGATTTAAAGTGTAGTATTTAGTTCTTTAAAACACAAAAAACACATGTAAAAATACTGCAGATAAAAGGAAATAAAGCAGAAATGCTATTTTTCCTGTTTTACAGCAGCACAACAAAAACTCTCTCTATACACACACAAGAACTCAATGACAGATCCCACGTAACTACATTTTTTGTGTCCAAAGAATTATCAAAGCCTTGACAATTTCTGAAAAACCTGGAGTTGATGGTCCCCCCCCCCAAAATGAAAGTGGAAAGTCTAAATGGAAGTGTGAGCTGTGCATATATTGCAGTGTACTATACTACCACTACTATCGGGTGGCATATCAGTGGTAGAAGGATCAGAGAAAAATAAGTGGATTCAGCAGCAGAACAGATTTAGTAAGTCACATACTGGAAGTGGTCTGGGTACTTTTTTGATAAATGAAAAAGTTGAGAACATAATGCTGAGATGCCAGCCATTTTGGAGTCTCCATAACTGTTACAGATTTCTCCCCAGGATTATGGAAGACTAGCCATATTCAGATTTTTGCTGTTAAGAAGGCTTTACTGGTTTTGTAATTAATCAATGCAAAAGTCTTTGAACAAAGTAGTGACACAGCTCCTAGTTTCTCTTTTTCCCGAGGAATGTGTTTTGCTTGTTTGAATGCTAAGTGGAAAGAAAGCGCAGTGCTGGGCAGGGATTATGTCGGCCTTGCGGGCGAGTGGGAAATGGCAGCCAACTGCCACCCCCTTTTGATTGTTGTCTACATCACCTGCCATCAATCAGTCAAAGACAGGTCAACCACACGCTGCCAAAATGAGTGCAGCACAAGATTCTACCACACAGATTCACAGAATCCAGGTTTTTGTTTTTCTTTTTTTTTTACCCTGGTCATCATTTGGGACATTCTCAAGGTTGATGCACAAATGATAATTGGGGAGGGGGGGGGGCCTTTAATGGGGAGAGGAAGGGATTGGTATTTTTTCATCTGGAAATGGTGTTTAATTTTCTAAAACTGAAGTTAATCGGAGTTAAGATTTTCCTTGTATTGTAGTTACTTTTTTCTTGCTATGTTGGCTCTAATCAGCATTGTTCTTAAATATTTTGTTATATCAATGTTTTACTTTTCAGCATGAAACTGTGGGGAATGATTTCCGAAAACTGAAGTTAAGATGGCACGAAGATTTCCCTGTAGTCTTCAGGCAAGAGATTCAAGGAATTCCACCATTTCAGTCATCATTTGGGCCTTGCTTGAGATCAGTGCACAACCAAACAGAAATATTGGGGGATTGGTTGAGGCTTGTTTTCCATTTGAGGACGGATTTCCATCTTCAAAAAAAAAAAAAAAAAGGAAGTTGGATGGAATGTAGATTTCACTTGTATAATCACAAATTTTTTCTTGCGACGTTCCTTCTGCCCAATGTTGTTTTTAAATATACTTTTATTCTACAAATACTTGCATTTCAGCTTAAAAAGAGCAGGAAAGCATTTCCAAAAACAGAAGATAGTCTAAGCAAAATCCCCCTCCCCCTGTAATTATAATTTTTTCTGTTTGCAACATTCTCACTATCCTGTGTTGTTAAATGTAACTATATTTTGAAGAAATTCCTGCTGTATGTGGAAATTGCTGATATAGGAATTAGGCCCCCTTTTCTTCAGTACTGTACTTTGCAAATATTTTCCCAGCTGATAAATTGGAAGGTGTTTTGAATAGCCTTAGTATTGATATCGCATGGTCAAGCATTTTGAGAATGGCTGGTGCTACAAAGTATGAAGTTTTGCCATGCACGATGCATAACTACAGGGTGTTTCACTTGCATTTTTGCAATAACTGTAAGAGGAATGAAGATATAATGAAATTTGAACTAGACTTACCTTAGGCTGTGAGAAAACAAACGGAAGCGACGTGTAGTTGTGGCGGCATCATAGTCAGA
Source organism: Macrothele yani (assembly GCA_039090855.1). NCBI lineage: Eukaryota > Metazoa > Arthropoda > Arachnida > Araneae > Macrothelidae > Macrothele > Macrothele yani. The sequence goes on along the minus strand of CM076996.1, from coordinate 101,489,695 downwards.
GAGAAGTGGTGACGCTAGTGTATCGCGACTCATCGCCTGCCGGACAAGCTGGCGTCTGTCAGTTTACAGAGTCTGCTGACACAGTACGGTTATAGTTTTGTGGCTCGTGGAACAGTATGGTTGTGTGTGCATTGTTGGCGAACAGAAAATGTTAAAATGAACCGGTATACTTTAGAGGAGCGAGTGTATATTGTGCGGACGTACTGGTAGACCAAATCGTTGATGTGTAAAAAAAGAATTCATTAAGACGTTTGGACGCCGGAAACCACCACCAAAGCCCTGCCATGGAAACTGGAAGTTTGTGCGACACGCATGGAGGAGGTCGACGACAAATGCCGGAAGAAACTGTGGAGAATGTGAGGAAGCGGTTATCGCCGTCTCCCCAAAAGTTCCTATGATGTCTGTCACAGGAAACCGGCTTATCCACAAGCACTTGTTACAGAGCTGCGAAAAAAGGTAACCTTCACACATATCATGTAAGCGTTGTCCACGCATTGAAAACGCCAGACCACGTGAAAAGAGTGGCATATTGTCGGTGGTTTCATGCATTCCTGCAGCAAAATCCTGGCATACTGGATTACTGTTGGTTCACAGATGAGGCTTGGTTTCATCTTTCTGGATATGTCAATGCACAAAATTCCCGCAACTGACAATCCCACGAAGAACCCCTATATCCAGCAAAGATCAGTGTTTGGTGTGTGATATCACAGCGGCGCATTACTGGGCCGATCTTTGAAACAACCATCTCAACAGCAGCTTACGTGGAAAATTTTCAGACTTTCGTGAATCAATTGGACGATGAGGAATTACCCATTGGATATTTCCAGCAGGATGGAGCAACATGCCAAACTTCGCCGAAATTGAGTCATTTTTTGAGAGCAGTCATTTTGAAGGGACTTTAGCCTCAGCGATCGCCAGATCTGATGCCGCTCGATTACTTTCTCTGAGGCTATCTGAAAGGTAGAGTTTACAGCAATAATCCACGATCCATCACTGCATTGAAATCCAACATCATTTAAGAAATTCAGGCAATTCCTGACCCGAACCTCCCAAAATATCGAGTGTAGTATTCAGCTCTGCCTGGACGCAAATGGTGACCATTTCCAACACATGTTATGATGCCTTCTCCTTTCTCACAGCCTAAGGTAAGTCCAGTTCACATTTCGTTACAATATTTTCATTCTTCTTACAGTTATTGCAAAAATGCCAGGTAAAGTAGCGTGTAAAACACCCTGTATTCTTGTTGTGCCACACAGTAATGCAACTGCAGAAATAATTTTAAAAATATTGTCCATACGAATCAAGAGTTTAGGCCAAATTTACCTACGGAAATTTCAGGGGCATTGTTAGCCTTAAAAGTGAAAATGGCATTTCAGAGGTTTGCCATTTTGCCACATTTTCGGAAAAAGAACTGGCTGCTGCAAAGATGCCACAGTGGCAGTACTGAAAGGCAACCAACTAGTTTTGAGAAGTTTGACTGAATTACCATTATTTTATGAACTATGAAAAATTTTTATATTTCAAGTTTGTTGACATTTTACTGCTTCTCTTACGATGTTAATTAGTATTTCTGTTGTTCCTCCAGTGAGATAAACGGGAAAACAATTCCCATATATACTCACTTACAAGTCGATCCCGGAATGAGAAAAAACAATTTTTCAATGAATTTATTCAAAAACATTTGAAAATGAAAAAAAAATTATATATATAATAAATTTAATTTGCATACCCAAAAACTTCATTGGAACCCTTCAAAATCCGAATCAGACTCGCCAAACAGTTCAAAAGTCTTTCGGCACGTCATCGTAAACATCAGTATTCCCATCTATGACTGTGTCATAAGAATCATTGTCGTCACCACTCATAAAAATTTCATCCTCTGTGCCATCAAGTTTGTTATTAATGCAACATTTCTTGAATGATTTAACGACCATTTCCGCAGGTATCGCGTTCCAAGCATCCTTGACCCATCGCGCAATCAAAACGATATCCGGCTTCTTTAGATTTCCGCCCTTGGTTTCAGTCAGCAAATCGGAACTTATCAAATCCGCCCAATACCTCCACACATTGTCCTTGAAGGGCTTATTAAGGTAAACATCTAGTGGTTGAAGAACAGTTGTCAACCCACCTGGGATGACAGCAAGAGTTGTTTTTGAATTTTCTGCAGTTTTTTCACTTCTGCACAACGGTGTGCAACAAACATATCCCACACCAAAAGGGAAGGTTTCCTCAAATGTGCGGCTGGCATTTTGTTCCACACATTCTTTAACCAGTGAATTGTTCTGGATTCGTTCCTCCATCCTTTTTCATGAGCACGAACGAACACACCAGACGGAAAGACTCCGCTTTTCGGCAGAGTTTTGCACTGAAAATAATTACCGGAGGTAGCTTCCTGCCATCGGCCAAACAGGAAAGAACAACCGTGAAACTGTTTTTTTTCGTGGCCAGTCGTTTTAATCAAGATATTTGTTTTGCCCTTTTGGTTCACTGTCTTATTTCCAGGAAGGTCGAAACACATGGCGGTTTCATCCATGTTCCCTATTGGGAAAGCTCAAAAGCAGTCTGTTCTCTTCTGAATTACATACTTTTGAAATTCCATTATCTTTGCTTCGAGGTCACCAGGTAATTTTGGTGCGCTGGCGTAGACTCAATCCATATCGGAAACACTATCGGAAATATGCAAATAACACTTTCGTGCCTCACCAACCTGGTGAGTAACGAAAAGTGTTATTTGCGGCTGCAAACTTTTCATCTTTTGCGAGCTTCATTGCTCGCAAACGTATACCAGTTCGCGTTACAATGTTTACAACCATTTTGTCTGCAGCCCACAATCCAATCATTCAAGACACTTTCTAGCTCTGGAAAAATGCTGTTCCACAGCGCAGCGCCTTTTGCGATTTTCACCAAGTCCGTTTTTTTTTTTTAACACCAATCTCGAATCAGTTTTTCGTTAATGCCAAATTGACGTGAAACAGCACAGTTGTTAGTATTTTCTGCAAAAGAAAACACTTTCAACTTAAATCCTGCATTATAGGACATCCGCTTCTTTACACAATCCATGTCAGCCATAATAAGAGAAGCGAATCATGTGTGATTAAGAACACCCAACAATGGCTGTCGCATGGCTGCGTTAGGTCATAGGGTCAGCACAATTAACTCGTAGTCGGGAGGGCGGAACTTTTCAAAGCGCGGCTTCGCTGTGGATACGCAAAGCCAGGAAACTTTTCAAAGCGCGGAGAAATTCGGAGGGTCGCAATTTCGTGATTAATACTGCATCAGCATTTTTTTTCTTTTCTTTTGGGACGGATTGCCTTTTGCCTCACGGGAATAACTTTTAAACTTACGATTTTTTAGGCTCCACGTAAAAGTCGACCCCTTACTTTGAAGCTCCTTTTTTGTCCCAAATTTCTCGACTTCTACGCGAGTATATACGGTACCATGATTTATTGAAAACTACATGACCTGCAATATTTTAAGCGTAACACATTAATATCAGGGATTTTCATCTGAATGCATTTGTTTCGCTGTAACACGAATAGGATGCTGCAGTGTCCAAGAACTGCTGCTATTGTTACTGAACGCTTGCAAATCTACACTTAGGAAGAAAAAATAATATGTAATTACTGTTCGTTGTTTGGTTGGTTTTTAGCAGCATATTTTTCGAAATTCATAACATTCAGATGAAAATACATTATTTCTGAACCCAACCAACTGGCAAGCCATGTGTATGTGGTTTGCACGTGCATCACAAACTCCTAAGGTTTTCTGAAAAAAAGCGTACCTTCGATATAAAAGGAAAAGTAATGTAACATTTAATAATTAAATTGTAAAATCACCTTTCAGCAGTTGCGACAGGATACTCTTCATAATGTTTTTCATCCACTAATTATCAATGTTAAACTTTCTATAAGATAACAGTGATATTTAGTAAAGTTGGTTAGATAAAAGCTGCTTCCAGTGCTTAACGCTTGCGCGTGACATTGCCCCTCCCCCTCTTCAGTAGTAGTAGTAGTAGTATCAGTTCAAGATTTTTTTTTTTTTTTTTTGTTGCTATCTGAAAGAGCCACTGCTCTTGCATATGTGGGATCCTGTATGTAGGGGACATTGACATTAAGCAGACGATTGCGAGTTAGTAAGTGGTTCAACACACCTTCCATCTGGAAAAAGAAAAGTGTGAGGGTGAAGAAGTTCCCCAAGGTAGGTCAAAATGAGAAAAAGAAAACCTAAAAATTCTGCTCCCTGAATGTACAGGGCAAAATTCAGACTTTAAGTAAGAACCAAAAGATCGATATTCCTGATAATTGATTACAAGTTATGCGATATAAACAATCCTTTCATTTATCCATAGCGCTCGTGAGCAATTTTAATTAACATACATGAGACTGACGAAGAAAAAACAAACAAAGCTGTACTCTTTAATTTGGTGAATAATCAGACTGTGCGGTGAGAAAGTGTGAATATTACACAGCATGAACAAAACTGAATTGTTCACTGTAATTTATTTATGAAAATATTTAACTAGATACCACCACTGTATTCACAATTAAAAATTACTCAATTCCAAACAAAATAGGGTGGTTTTAAAAGACATAGCTTCAAACAGTTTTTTTTCCTGGCTTTGTTCTTGTACTTGCTAGAACATTAGCTCTGGTTTCCTCTTGCGAGCAAACCCTACTTTCTTCTCTGCAAGTTCCACGGCCATATTTGTCTTTTGTTGACTCTGCCCCAGCCCAGCATTCACTGTTTACTTTTTTCTGCTGATAGTTTTCCCTTATCATCTGAGGGAAAACTAGGTAGGTTTTTCTCTACCTAGTTTTCCCTCAGATGACAATTTTATACATCATGCTTACAGAACTTTCAGCCTGAAAACCACGAATTCTGATATCAGAGCTTTCACTATTTTAGATAAATGGTGTAATTTTCAGAGAATGAATACTTTTTTTGAACACCATGCATCAATTCTTACAAATTTCCAAACTTCGTAACTTCCGTTTTTAGAAAATTTCCCCACCCTTATCAAGCTAAAATGCACACACATTTATGAAGGTGATGACATTTACCAACTACATAGGAGTATGGACATCGCGGAGGTGGAATGATACAATTACGGAAGAAATCTTCGCTCCGTCGGACTTCAGTTTTTCAAAATTTATCCAACATTTTCAAGCTGAAATACAAATATTTATAGACTAAAATGACATCTAACAATACTGAGTAGAGGAAACATAGCGAGAAAATAATAATTTATGATTATGAGAGAAACCTTACCCCAGTCTACTTTCCGTTTTCGAAGGATGAAATTCCGTCCTCAGACAAAGAAAATGACCCCCCCCCATTTTTTTTTTTTTTTTCAGTTCAGTTGTGCACCGATCACGTGAATGGTCCAAATGACAGCAAAAAGGACAGAATTCCTCAAATCAGCATAAGAATCTCTTGGCCGAAGATTACGGAGACATTTTCAGGCGGCCTAACTTCAGTTTCAAGCTACAATTATATTTAACAATACTGAACAGAAGCAACATCGAGAGAGAGAGAGAGAGAGAGAGAGAGAGAGAGAGAGAGAATACGATTACGGGGAAAATCTGCACTCAGTTTCCGAACGTTTAGAAAGACAAAACAACACCCCCAAATGGGATACGACCCCCTAATAACCAGAAAACTTCACTTTTGCATCAATCTAAAAAATGGCAGAAAAAAAAAAAAAGCGGGGGTGGAGAAAACTCTGTGAATTCACGGAACAATCTCTCGTAAGAATTAACAACTGAATCAATTTCGAATGTCGTAAGATTACACTAAAATATCTTGAGCAGTAAATTTTAACTTTTGCCGCAGGTCTGGCAGCCCTGTAAATACCTCACACATCAATGACTAAATAAAATGAAACCTGGTGGATGATCACAAGATAGATAAGTTATCAAAAGCTTGGATCATTATTAATAGTTTCATAGATGACAGGAAGCAATCAATATAGTATCTATGGAAAATTGTTTGTGCCCTTTTTTTCTCCCTTTGAGACTGTCATTGTTTTTCATGAAGAGTAAAGGAATAAATCATAAGTTGTGTACAATAGATCACAGTCAAGTGATTTTCAGTGATCTAGATATTTCATTCAAAAATAAGGAATGTTCTAAAGTGAAACAGGCAACCAGAATATTTGTGGCTTTAAAATGACACCAAATAAATAATAAAAAAATAGAATCCCTCCCCTTCCCAACTTATATGTATGTACAGTATCAGACACCTGTTTATAAATATAAATTCAGTTTTTATACTGCTTTTAATAATGGATGCTATTCATAAATCAAGATCTGAACAATACTTACTACTAGTCAAGTTTTAATCCCAAAATAGAAGGGAAACTTAAGAGGATGCACACAGATTACTAGCAGTAATTGTTAAAAAAAAAAAAAAAAAAAAACTAATGTTGCCTAAAGTGGAGTGAATTACTTAAGAATACAAATGTGTTAGTGCAGCAAGATTAAAAAAAATAATCTTGTATATGCTTCAGGAATTTATCATGAGAATTATTTGAATCAACAAAATGATGTAAGGTGAAATTAAGACAATCACTTTTTTTCAACATAAAATTTTAATAGTTTTTTGTGGCATCATTACACACTTATCAATCCAATAGCACCATTGCGGAGCAACTGGTGTAAATGCTCATGATGCTTACAAAAATACTTCTGCACAGAACGGGGTGGTGAAATAAACAAGTAACTACTACTTGTTTCAATAAAAGTCTTGTCATTTTTATCCATAAAACTCTAATTACTCGAGGAAATTTTTTTCTTTGCACATATCGATCAAAAATTCCACCCCCAATTACAAAACTTAACATTTAATCGAGGACAATCCACAAGTTTTCTGAAAAAATAGAAAATATTTTCTTACATGGTTGGGACTGCAGTGCTGCCAGGTATAATTCTAGGACCAGATTAATGCACATATTTTCTGCTAAAAAATATAATTTTAAAAGGCATCTGTAGAGGGACTATGCCAGGTTGGACAGCACTGCAGACCCGACAGATTCTAAAAGTCAAAACCTTTTGATCGAACAAGTAGTTTTCTGTTTACGAAGGGAAGAAGCAAAGAGCCACTATAGGTCATCTAACCCTCGCACACACCTTGGACAGAATGATAGCTTATCATCCACACACAAAGGTCACACTGCCCATTCATAGATGCAAAAATTCTATTTTCAAATGATCCATGCACACAGCAGCAGAAATATGACTAAAAGCTATTGCTTTTTTGAACATCACTGGTTTCCTGTCATAATGGACAGAGAACAAGGGTGGCCAAACTTTTATATTTCATAAAACAAATAAACATACAATTAAAAACCTGACCATTTAACTTACATCAGCATAGAATGAACCATCTTTGTTATCTATATTGCAGCTGAATGAAGGGATTCAAAACCATGAGTCCTAATCTTTTTCACAAGTTATATAACACTTCAAAATAATCATTGCACACATAGTCCTATTAAGTATTTGAGAATGGCATATTAATGTCTACAACAAGCCAAATTGGAAAACTTTTATCGAGCTGTAATGGCAAAGTCTCCATACGTTGAGGGGTGGAGTACAGGAAAAGCTGTGGCTCTGACAGACCCTCACGCTAAAGGATTATTCTTTTTGGACAAATTTAACTATCTAGAAAAATGCCTTGACTTTCAAAATGATAACCCTGTTTCCCCTGCCACTGGAAGTATTGGAAAACTACTCCTTTCTTTGCATCTTGCAATACTGGAATCACTGCACATGTAAACTTTATATGAAAAGTACTGAACAAGAACTATTTAAAAATGGCCCAATCCCCCCCAGAATTCTTTTTTTAATTACTGCATGCAATGCAGAAGTAGTAACAAATGTTTCATGTTCTAAAGAACATGTTTTCTTTTAAGCTTTGGAAAGGTGTCAGAAAGCTGCCCCCTTCTCCCCATGCCCACACTGTCTTACAGAGGGAACTAGGCTGTATATAATAATCTTGAATATTTGTTTCTGACACACAAAGCCAACACAGCAGAAACCATAGAAGTTTACAATACTGGTTCAGATCTTGAAACCAGCACCAACTGCCTATGTCTCTAACACACTGAATTTTTGGGCCTCACACACACAAAAAAAAAACTGTCACTTGTAAGGAAGAACTGCTCCCTCAATATTTTTTTTTCTTTTTTTTTTTACAGAACATATGCTCAGTAGATGAAAAATATATTAACTGTGGTTTAGAACATTTTTATAAGCTCCAATTTTGTTTTGTACAACTTTTTCATAAAAGCATTACTTTGAAAGTTATGCAGCATGGTGCTTAGTCTTTTAAATCATGTGCTATTCTCAAATATTTTAATAAGGGTTGGCATCCTTGTTTGCTTGTCATTCACACATCAAAGTGTGTACACACCACAACTCACCTGATATGTACACATGTCAGAATTGAATGTCTTTAAGCTTCAGTACTTTTTCATTTGGTAAAGGAAGTAATAGATACTTGAACTTCAGCAAAATATTATGTGCACATACTTTACTTAACCAGCCAAAAAATGTGCACCTGCATTTCACATGTTTTGCAGTAACTAACCCGCATGCCATTCAGCTACTCAGAGAAATCTAGGTATTCTATTATTGATGTACCAGATATCTAAACAAACAAAGATTTTGGCACACCACTTGAGCTTTACACATGTGTATCTTTCTGCCCACATATTCTCTGGTAGGCCGTTTCAATCTTCTCTAGCAGTTTCACATAAAGACAACAAAACAGACATGCCACTTCACTGTGAAAACCCACTTGTAGAAATAAAGAATAAATAATATTTCAGCACTTTTGTCCTTCTAAAAAAAGAATTACTCAGCTAAACCACCACATCCACCTTCACACCCCAACCATTTCATGAGCTAAACCTTTAAAATACTGATTTTATATTTTCACAACTCAATGTTTAGGAAAAAAAAAATCTTTATTCTGCTACAAGTTTGAAGGTGATTGTGAAACACAGTAAGAACCATCCTAACAGACTTGAAATACATTCATTAATTAGCGGAACTATATGTACAAATGCCGCCTACCAACAAAAGGTGGATGTGTGTGGAGTTTATTATCTAGTCCACAAGTTTTCTTTCAGTGGTTCTCAAAAACTGAATGCAGTAAAAACTCACTAATCACAACTTCTCAATTCATTCATTGCTGTTGCTCACTAACTAGACAATATACGGTAGTACATTTGCCAATCTTCTTTTCCTCTGTATTCATGGGCCTACTCTCACCTGACAATCATTTGTCAGAATTTTCCAGTTGACTGTTTTAATTTACTCCCCAAGGTTGAAAAAAATATCCAAAATTAATATCACTTTTAAATAAATCTGAAAATAACAATTAAAAAGTTATTTTCTGGCAGGTACAGCACAATAGATTTCACATCAAACACAATTGGGAATTTTAAAAAAATCACTTGCCTCTGCATGTGATTCAAAGACATTAGTAACAACTGTTAAGGAGAATATTCTTAGAACATTTTTCTTTTCTTTCATTGGAATCCTATCTTTCATATATGTGAAAGTATTCCTGATTGCAATCATAATTTGAATATCAACAGTTTAAATATTTAGTTCTTGATCAGTATTCTGCAATACTTCAAAGAAACTAATCTGAAAGAGCAGCTTTTGAAACATATTGAGTGGTTAACTCAGAGGTTATCACAAGCCACAGATTGGCCACCCTTGATATAGAACAGGCATACCACACACACAAAGGGGAGAAAAAAGGCGTGGAGAGAATTGGCCTAAGTAGTCCTAATTTTTTTTTTTTCAGGCACTAATATTCTACATGTTATAATGCTTCTGTATCAAAATTTACATTTAACAGCTCAGTCAATGGATTTTAAATATTTTCTTAATCTCAACATGGAATGTTAATAAATTATACGTAAAAGCAATGTGAATAGGAGGAAAATGGAAAGTGCTTAGACCCTATAAAAATATTTTACACAAATAAGTTCTTTCCCTGTAAGAGACACTTTTTAAGGCTAATAACATTTCAATCAAAACTTTCAAAAACACAGATGAAAAGGGAATGTAAAGTGATGGCTTTTGTTAGGGATGTGCAAGTATAAAAATTAAGCAGCTAAGTTTGAATCCCAGCACCATAAACATTTTCAAAGAATAAAGCAAAACCCTTACTTTAATGAACCCAACAATAAATTAAAAATGAATCCTGATTTGGGAACTTATTTAGGTTTCCAAATCAGAATTCTCGCCTAATTTGGAAATTAAACTTAGGGATGAGTCACTCCTAGTATAAAGAACCAAAACCAATATTTTACATAGGACTTCAAGTCACGCTTTTGTGCCAGGAGGTTTGCATCCTAGCCACTAAGCCAGTGGACAACCACATTGAAACAAACTCTCTGTGCCAGCAGCAATGAAAACAAGTTCATCTACTATATCTGTATGTTTAGTGTATGAAAAAACTGATATTCTACTGATTGGGGGGAAAACAACTTAAATGAGCAAAGTTTATGTACATTGTAAGTTTTGAAAATCATGTGTACGAGTCAATTTCTCTAAATCCACCATAATACTAAAAGATTGAGAAGCTTTTTTACTAAATGGGAAAAACAAAGGGTCTCCCTTCAATTTTTATGGGCTCTTTAGCTAAAGTGATAAAGGGCCCATAAAGTAATGAATGAATCAGACATTATGATAAATATGATTAAACTCCAATATGTTAGTATAAATTTCAGTAAGTTAGATGAAAAATGGTTATGAATTCTGCATTCTGAAAAGGAACACAGTTCCTAGAAGTTGGCAAAATAGTGATTACACCCTTAGTGACATATTTGATAAAAAAACTGTCACAAGGTATAAGCAGTTAAAAGTTTTTCAGCTAATAACTTTTACGATAGAAAACTTCTACAAATATCAAGCTTTAATACCAAAGCTCTGATGGAAGTAACTCTACAAATACTTCCGCTACTGATTGTTTCCACTGGTTCACACACATACCACCAAAAAATCAAAACACACACAAATGGAAATGTTTTGCTGAATGTTGACTCATGCTACAAAAAAAAAAAAAAAAAAAGTATCAGACTCAACAGTTCAGGCTCAGTATTTTAAAGCTTCATTTTTGACTATTTTCAAGCCCAACAAGAATGTTCATGTACTTGCACATCCCTAAAATATTATGGTTATTCATGCAATAAAACTTCAATAAACAATAACTTAAAGCTTTATCTTTCTATTAAGGAAAAAAGGGCGAGGTGTGTTGCCACTTTCACCAGCATCTTTTTATTTCTGAAAAACACATTGGCCTAAAAACAATACTTTGTACTCTTATATAAAACTTAAGTCACAAATGTAAATTCAGGCCATATTTATATATATGTATGTAACACACATATATGTTTCTCAGGCCTAAAATTTCAAGTTTCACTATCATTAACAAGATTATTCAATAGAAGATAATGAAGATAATTCAACAGCAAAAAATAAGCAATTTTCTTTTTCTTTACATTTTTGGTATCAATTATTTTTTTCATGATGCACATTTCACAGTGTTTTCATAATTATCTACAAAGATTACAAAGAATAAAACCAAAAAATACTAAAGGAAAAAAAAAAAAAAAAAAAAGGCTCCACAAATTTGTCGGAAGACAGGAAGAAAGATTAAAATTGCGTTATCAAAAACAAATTGTACAAATTAACAAAAAGAAGTTTACAGCAATACAGTGTATAACCATATCAGGTCTCTGCACACAGCAGGAGCAAATTTCTTTAAGGAAGACCACAGTTCAATTTTGCATATCCTGTCATTACTGAGAATGAAATTAAATGCTGTAAGAACCAAAACGTTTTAAACTGGTGTGTCACTCTTGAGGTAATTTTTGGCAGCTTCTTTAAGTTATTGAGAAGATGTTTGAAGCAACACAGATCTTTTAGGTTTAAATCACAAAGGGAAACTTATGGAACTCTCACTCCGTGAAAAAGCACCGTGCTTTAGTAGTCCACAAAAATGTTTGTCTACGTACCTACCATAGTGTCTGACAAATTCTTCCTTAATTTTTCTAACAACTAGTTAATAAGCTGCTCTTAGTCAGATGGCTGGCTATTCAATGTTTAAGGAAAGAACACGAGGAAACTTAAATGAAAACCAATGGCAGGTCGAACAAAGGCACAAGTCCACAAGAGTAGTAGTCTTAAATTCCTGCATACTTTGTTTTCCATATTCCAAGTGACATTTTCTTCAATCTTCAATGCTTATAAAAAAGACAGCCAGTTTCCTCCATTCTCAGATGTACTGTCAGGCCATGTGGTAGGTACAACAAGATGAAGACAGCTACAACACTAAATCTACAGAACTATATCTAAAAACTACTGCTACATCTACAAGACAAAGGACATTTTTTTTTGGACAGTACACAAGACACTACATCACAGCACAAACAAATCACATCAAAACACTGAAACTGAATGTTCTTAACTCAAAAGAACTCATAAAACATCTGTCAAAACACAAAGAAAAAAAAGTGCCACCATAAAATCTTTCAATTGGCCTAAAGCCACAATACCTAACAAAAACATGAAGGAAAAAAAAAATAAAAAAATTGGGGCACTGCCATAGAAGAAAAATAAATTATCCCTTTAAAATGGGATCTCTCATTTCACAAAGAAGTGTCAGTTTTAAGTTATAAAACTACAATGCCTATCATAGTCCAGGTATGATCATGTGTAGAAAGGCTTCTCTATTAAACTTATGATTCTGGGAATGCAATCGGCATTGGCAACCATTCACTGATGACAGTTTTTATTTCTCAGCCATACTGAAAATTTCCATCAGGTGAGTTAACAACAGACAACAACTGTGTCATGTAGAGAATCTCGAGAAATAACACTCTGGTTTAAAAAATAGCCTTTAGGGTGAATAACAAAATAAAAATAGTTCTCTGTAATTGTAAAACTTCATCGTCAAGATGAAAAATCTTCATCACTTTGAAATCCAGGAAATAAACCAAAGTAGTAACAACTGTGGTTCTTTTATCTTATTCAGAGCTGATGGCAACAGCTGCACAGCCACAAGGAAGTCAAAAACATGAAGATTCATCAGGCTTCAGGTATTTAGTCCTGAAAAATGGAAACAAAACTTCAAACAATTTAAACATGAAAGCATTATCATTAGTACTAAACAACATTAAAATGTTTTTAAACTACATGGCTATATATAATATGCTATTACTGCAGAAGATAAATTCAGCAATCCTCTTTACTGTTTCACACGTTATATTTTGCAATTTCTAGAAGTCAAATATTGCACATAAAAAATAAGCCTTTAGACTTATAGAAATTGTGCAAAATATAACGTGTGAACAGTAAAGAGGACTGCTGAATTTGTATTCTGCGGTAATAGCATATTATAAAAGCATTATCTCTTCAAACAAATTAGGTTTTATAGTTTCCATTTACCATATTTTCCAAGAATAACACCACAGTTATATTTATCTGGTTTTTTTTTTAAATCGGAAACACCACACCCAGTTTAAAGCTGCAAATAAACATTACACAACACAATTTTTATTTGAATGCCATTCTGACCTCTGCCAAACACAATAGCAGAGCACATTGTAGTATGACTTTCGTCGAAGATACATGACAATGTTTAGTGGGGTAGGAAAATTGTGTATTTATTTTTAATAAACTTTGAATTGCCTGTGCAACTCACACATAAAAACATTGGAGGTGAAAGCATTGTAGTCACGCAGAAAGTTATACCTTAAATGGTGGTCTTCACTACTGATTTATTGCTGTACTTGTGTAACTCTTCCTCCTAATGGGTAAAAGTCACTTTCTGTTTACGGGTGAGGTGCGAGAGACCATAGTGTTTTACAGTGGCACATTTGTTATAAATCCTTGGTGGTGGGGAAGGGAATGTTCTTTTGCCTGTGGGTGCCACCTATAAATGGTTTACAAATTTAGAAAGTGGGAGACACCACTCAAATTTCACACGTGAGGAAGTATGCAATACCGGAAACATGTACAATTTTGCTATTTTTTCAACTGTGGGCTCAGCAACAGAATTACATGGAAAGCCAAAAAGAAATATTTTACCCATCCTAGCACAAGTTAAACAAAGAAAAAAAAAAACTGGCTAAATAAAAAGGAGAGGCAGGTGGTACAAAAGCATAACTTATTAATCCTGATAAAGATTTTCAAACTAAATCATAAAACTACCTGCACACACAATGAAAGCCAGACTGCATCCTTGCTATTCTACACAAATGACCTCTTCACATATAAAACATGATTTGGAACTTCACTGATGCACTGCCTCTAGGCTACCATGCTAATAATTAATGAAGAGTTGGCACCCCAAATTCTTCATAGCTCAGTGTCCGCCATAAACAATTTACAAAGCTATTTGTTTTAATATTGTGAACGACAGTAGAAATTTTTGTTATTGAAAACTGTTATAAGCCACACCTAGTTACCATTGCATTTCTGAGCCACATGTTTGTAAATAAGAGTTGTGCTGTGGCATTGTAATAGGAAAATATGGTAGTTATTCACAGTACAACACAGTTTCTGTAGTAGTATTAGAACACACCACAGTAGCATACACGAGACCGGCAAAAAAACCCCCCTGAACTTCTTAACTTCGTGAAAAATCAGAACATGTGGCCAAAAAGTGTGAATATAACGCAGCACAAGCAGGACTGAACTGTTAACTGTGAAGCATTTACTTAAATATTAAACTGTAGCACACCACTATATTTACAACATAAAATGGTTTTGAAAGACAGCTTCAAATACAAGTTTCTTGTTTTGTTGTTGTACTTGCTTGCACATCAGTTCAAGTTTCCTCTTTTAAGCAAGCCTTGCTTTCTTCTCAGCAAGTTCCACAGATATATATGCATCTCATTGACCCTGCAGCTTTGCAGTATCCATTGCTAAATTTCTTTCTGCTGATATCTTACCATTCCCATTTCTTTATTGTCTTTTCTTTTTGCCCTCAGGTTTTGGCAAAGTTGGAATCAACAGATACACCCAAATACCCCCCCTTCTACTGAAGAATTGAATTGCACAATTATGTGCTTTAAGTTTGCAGTTCACAGTTTGTATCGCCAAATAGGTTTTGACGTGCATTTTCCCTAATTTTATGACTACATTTTCATCCAATCATGCAGAAAAAACTTTCAGCCTGAGAACCAGGAATGCAGGACATCAAAGATTTCACTATTTTAAATAAATGGTGAAACTTTTGAAAGCATGCATCCACATTCTTAAAATTTTCTTTGTTACTTCCATCTTTGGAAATTTTCCTTTTCCTTATTGGGAAGACGAAAATTTTTTTCTGTGATGTTTGGACAGGATAGTCCAAACATCAGAAACAAACTATGGAAGAAACTTTTGCTTTGTCCAACTTCTGTTTTCGGAAGTATTCCCTCTATTTTCAAGCTGAACCACAAATATTTATAAAATAAAATTATATTTAACAATACAGAGCAGAAGGAACGTCGTGCAAAACAATTTAAAATTACAGTGAAATTTTAGCTCCATCTAACTTCAGTTTTTTGAAATTGTTGCCTACAGTTTCAAGCTGAAATACAGCAGAACCTGCTTACCAAAAGACCATAATTTAGCATGAACCTAGATTTAACAAGAAAAACAGGAACTTTTGTTTGGCATAATGCAAATTCAAAGCTAATTCGATAGTATTTAACTAACAATTTTATGAAACCATGGATTTAACGAGGGAGAGAAAAGCTATGATTGATCACTTTTAACAAGCAAAGTAATTTAATGAAATTCCATATTTGACGAGGCAAAGAAAATCTGCTGCACACTGTCCTTGAGTTAAGGATCAAAATGGTGGCAATACAGGATGAAATTGCAACAGCCCAGGGGTATCTCGCACACGTGCCAGTGAAAAGAATGCTGATTATATATAAAAAAAAAGCAAGAGAGGGAGTACATTTAATGCTTAACAAGTGAGTTGCACAAGAGACCCTCTTCAAAGGGCTATTTGGGAATAAAATATAAGTGTTTGCTTATTTTAATTGGTACTATTGTAGTTAATTTAATCTTTCAAGTAGATCCAATTGTTGTGGACTGCACTAATGCATATTCATAGTATCACATATGCATATTTCTACATGGCGGTATTTTTCTTCCTAAAACTGATTTGGTGAGCATTCCACTGGCGCTAAACTCATTATAAGCGGGTTCTACGGTACAAACATTTCTGAAATAAAATGTGTAAATACAAAACTGGATAAAGTACATTGTGAGTAAAAAAATTATGATTACGAAAGAAATATTTAATCCATGTAACTTTTGCTTTGTAAAGTTTTGAAAGACAATTTCATTCCCAGACAGAAAATGACCCCCCCCCCCGCACCACTAACACCCCAAAAACTCCTTTTCAGTTTTGAATCAATCTAGTGAATAACACAAATGATTAAACAATCAGAATTTCATGAATCTGCAGAAGAATCTTGTGCCTCCAGTATACACGGAATTAAATCTGCTTCATCAAAAGCAAGCAAACTTGAGGGAGGATAGCAGAACGGCTTGTTTTAAATGGACTGTTTCAATGACATTGTTATGAATTCTGGATGCTGTAATTAATTCGCTTAGCTGGTTTTGTGAGAGGCGGGTACAGCGTGAATTGTTGGTTGAAAATCAACAATTAGAGGTTCCCCCATTGCGAAAGAAAATAGAACTCCTCTCTTCAGAGGGTGAAATCTAAAACGAAGCAAGGGTCAAATGGCGTGGGGAACGTCATGTGTCACTCCCATGTGATTCAGTGGACAGCTATTTGGGAGGTCCATGTAAGTGTGAGATGGCGGATGTTTGGGGAAACAGTTAGCACCACCCGATGATCAAAAAGTTTATGGGTTCTTGATGCCAAATCTTGGAAGGACAAAGAAGTGTCAAATAGTCGTGCGTTTGCCTACTTATACACGAGCCAACAGCCATTTATTCCGAGCATACAGATGTGCACTCCGAGGTTTCTACCATCATGCTGAATGCTCTTAGGAACCAATTAAAATTGACAACTGAGTTAAAGCAGACCCCTAGAAGCAGAGAGAGAAACTCTTTGTCAAAATGTGAATAGTCGAAAAAGGGCAGTCTTGAGAACAAGCTCGTGAAGGAAGCTGGACTTGTGCAGGACTAGGGTATTTCCAGCGGCAAGGTATTGTATTTGGCAGCAGAAAAGATTCTGCCCGAAGAAGGCGGCTGAGCAAAGAGCTGGAGGAGTGATTGATGTTACTATGAAGAGACGGGGATTAGAAATGCCCTTTCCCCTGGTGCACGATTCCATATAAGGCTGAAGAGATGCAAAGCAATTTTTCTCAGAAAAGCTCCTGTTGTTAGACGCTTCTGACATTGCAGCAGTAGCAACCTGAAATTCTGGCCAGTAATGAATCTTGCTGATGCCGGGACATTGAAGTGGAGCTGAGGAGCAGCCTTCTGGAGATAATTCCATTGCAGCCCTAAGTGGCTGAGGTGGATGACCTGTGATGTAAAAATGATCCCCTTTACTCTTTGGAGCTGGGTCAAACAGACAAATGAATCTTTCTATCACATCAACAGCATCAACATTAGTGCGCATAGGTGCACGGAAGTAAGTGGGAGATGGGGTTAGACTCCTCTCTCTCCATCAGTCATAGTGTGCACTTTGAAATGGGCATGCCATCACAAACGTGCACATCAGAGCAAAAATAACCGAGTACATCAAACATATAAGTGAGTGCATCAAACACGAATATAGAGTACCTAACAGGAAAAGCTGCATATCTGTAAGTACTGTATTTTCTCATGAATGCCAGTTGCCGAGTAAATTGGCTTCAGTCAGCTGAGAACTGTTTAAAGCCGGACAGCAAGTTATAAGCCACCGAATAATCATTGAGCTTGAACGATAAATTCCAGCTCATGAGCTATCCTAAAAGGGGAGTTTATTTAATGCCCCTTCTTTCTTCTTCTGTATATAGAAGTCTTCATCACTATCATTATCTGTTTTATTTTAATTGATTAAATATCTGTTGTCTTGTACCAGTCTTGAAGTTCTGCATGAATAATTTATGAATGCCAGAAGAATTTCTTGGTTTTGATTAGCTAAATTGTAGGCAAAATTTTTTTCACCCCAATACTTAAGATTTTGGTGATAAGAAATTCACAAATAATTATTCAGAATTCTAATGTTTACCTCTGGGTCGTTAGCCAGTGCCTGACATACTGATATCTAAAGTTATAAAGTTATTTTTATTAGATAGTCTGGTGCCCAGGGTGTACATCAAGTTCAGCTGAGCAAATAAAGCCAAATGAATAATTTAAAATCCTAAGTTTATGCACTTAGTTATGGACATAATTTCTGGAAACCAATTTATACTGAGATAGATAATAGATTGATTAGAAGTGAATAACACTGCATTAATTTTGTATATTAAAATTTCATAAACTTTTCTTAAATGAGATCTTTACTTTAAATTGACTCACTAAAATGGACGGGTTTGACAGTAACGAAACCAGTGACTGCATTCAGCACAGTTGTTACCACATAACAATGTAATTAAAACACACCCCACATTAACTGGTCACACTTTGATGGATCTATTGCAGGCAATGAATAACAAATTGTGATAGTAAATAGCTGTATAACTTATTCTGTGCCTTAACAATACTTCAAATTAAAGACACAAAACAATTGACATTCACAGATTTTGCAGTCATCACAAAGACAAAAAAAAAAAAAAAAAAAAAAAAAAAAAGAGAGAGAGGGGGGGGAGGCAGCTTTTCCATCTAGTACATTTAAAAAAACCACAACTCTCCAGCAATAAATTAAAAATATTAACAATAGCCAACAATGCAGTGAAGGAGAAGAACAATGATTCTTAAAAGGCATTCGATACATGATTTAAATAAACCTGAAAAAGTGGTATTTACAAGTTTAAAATCATTTAATTAAAAAAAACACACAAGATCTTTTGGACCCTGTCACAACAGGTCCTTCATCAGGTGAAAAAAACACTGTATAAACAGAAGTGCAGTTGCCTTAAATAGGACAAGTCAATAGTAGACATGCACATTGAAGCATTGACTTGTCCTATTTAAGACAACTGCACTTCTGTTTGTAGCGTTTTTTCACCTGATGAAGGACCTGTTGTGACAGGGTTCGAAAGAGCTTGTGTGGTTTTTTTACTTAATTAAATAATTTTAAACTTGTAAATACCACTTCAAGTTTATTTAAATCATGCATCGATGGCCTTTTAATTTTAAGAATTATTGTTTACTTCCACGCAAATTTTTTACCTTCATGAAAAAGAAGAACCTATTTACCGTATTTACTTTAATCTAAGGCACACTTTTTATCCAGAAATACTGTGGTAAAAAGCAAGGTGCGTATTAGAATTGAGTTGGGGGAGGAGCTGAGAATAGGGAAGCTTAGCATTTTCATTGTTTCAACTCCACAGTGCTAACCATGTAAGAGTAGGAAGGGAGAGGAAAGGTTGAAGGCCGGAAAAAGTGGAAGCAGGTGACCATGAGTAAACACACAACACTCTAGCCCCCATTGCTACAGCAACTTATCGGTGCTTTAGACAATGTGCACTTTTTTTACTCGGAATCTCGGAAAAGAATTTGACTGGATAAATACAGTTTGACCGTCTCTAGACATTCGTCATTTTGTGGCACCTGCTCAACAGTCATTCTTCCCACCACAACAATAAGCATGGATTGGAATTCCCTTAAAGTAATCAGTTTCCAAAGCAATTTCCAAAAAAAAAAAAGAAAACTGAAAGAAGGAATAGAGATTGAGAAAAATCAAAATTCCATCATCAATGACTGCAAAGGATTTTCCCTGCCTAACATCTGGCAGGATTTGTTGAAAAATAACCTAAACCGTCAAGGTAAACCATAACCGTGATAGTGACAAGTTAAAAGTGACAACTACCAGACAGCCTGAAGAAGGAGAAGAGTTTTCTCCGAAAATTTGCTATTAATGAAAAAATTTCCTAGTAAAATTCCCATAAAAGTTGCTTTAGATTATTAATTAAATTAAACTAGGAAGCCATTTCTCAACATGAGCATTATTCAAAGAAGAAATAAGTCATCGCATAGGCAGAATAGAATGACACCATAAAGTTTAAAGTTATCACTTTCAGGGAAGAAAACAGCAATCGGGCTTGCACGTCAAAATTTGAAGTCCCCGAGGTGAATGTATGTTTGTGGAGAAAACAGAAAGAGCAGCTAAAGATGTGCTGAAAGACAAGACAAGCATTTTCTGGGCCAAAAAAGGGAAAATTTCCCCGAGATTTATGATCGACTGAGCTCACTTTATTAGTCAAGGAAAACGGGAACAGTTAGGCTACCAATAACGACAAAAATTCTGCAAATGAAAGAAATTCATTGTAACCTCTGAGGAATCGGAAAATTTGCGGCCTCCCATGGTTGGATTACGCGTTTCATGAAGCAGAAAGATTTCTTTCTTCTATGAAGTACATCCATCTGCTGCCGATTTCAAAGAAAAATTTGGTGCTTTGCAGAAACACGTAATTTCTGTGAGAAAGCAAGGACAACACATTTCGGAACAGATTGGCAATTCGAATTAGACGCCAGTCTACTTTGATATGCCATCAAGTTGCATAGTGGACAGTGCCAGAGCAAAGAAAGTTACATTGCTGACAATCAATGGGGACCAAGTGAAGATGACTGTCTTTTTGTGCTCCAGCAGACTGTCATAAATTTATGCCATATGTCGTTTTTAAGAGGAAAACTTTTCCAAGGGGAATCCATACTGCTGTTAAGGAAAATGGCTGGATGTCAGAAAGCTTGGTTATAGACTGGCTAGAAAAAGTTTGATTACGATGACCTGAAGTTGTGATCCAGACTAGTGTTAGACGCATATAGGGAACATTTAGTCGATATGGTAAAGATGATGGTGAAAGAAAACCGCTGTGATCTTGTCATTATTCCCAGAGGCATGATGCCACAGACAAAGCACCTTGATACCTGCATTAACAGGCTGTTTAAGGCAGCCATCTTTACAATGAATGGGTCTAATTAGGGAAAATCGAACTCATGAAGACTGGATGAGTAAAGAGCACTCTTATCGACTGTTTTGGAATGTTCTAAACATTCGATGAATATCCAATATTCATATCTTATCATTTCTGTTGCATTTCGTTACCATCAATCTAATATCATGCCTCGACAGGCGGTACCCCTCACGAATTTTTTTACATAAAAGATCATTATAAGCTCATCAATGAGTAATAAGAAATGTCTCTTACCTTGCTTCAATGCCTCTAACCTAGACTTATTGCTTCTACTTAAATCGTTGCGATGTATTGTAGTGATGTAAATATATTATACAACTATCGTTACTTCCATAAAATTGGTTGATGATTTTATAGAAATGTTAAAATTGTCAACCAATTTTAAGAACGTTACTTCCGTAAAATTGGTTGATGATTCAAAATCTAAAGAGCAGAAACACATAAAACTCAAAATTAAAATAGATGAAATAAAAACGATGGGATTGTAAAACTAGGAAAATTAAAACCAACGAATGCAGAAGGCAAAACAAAATGGCATCAAGACCACACCCTGTCGCAACATGAAATCGCTCGTCTGCCTAGTCTCTGCTACAGTACAAAACTCGAATTAAAATAGTTGAAATAAAAACGATGACAATGCACGAACCAGAAATGAAAAAGTTGAAACCCAAAAATAGCTGGAGGCAAATGAAGTGGCGTTGAGTCGACACACTGTCAGATTGCGATGACACTCATCTGCATTGGCACTGTTCCATACCTGTCTTGGCCACCTTATCTCATGGCTTTTCTCTGTGGTAATTATACGTTCACTGGTAACACGTCATTATCACTGCAGCTCAACTAAGCTGCAGAGTTTTCAGTCCCTTCCATGTCATCATTGTTTCATTAATTTGTCAACCAATTTTAAGAACGTTACTTACGCAAAATTGGTTGATGATTCAGAATCAAAAGCCAAATCACTAACTGATGTTGCTGCGCGTCTGCGGCAGCAACATATGGTTAGTGATCTGTCATTTGATTTCGATGTTGTTCTGAATTTTTGTTATCCAGTTCACTTTTCGGAATGGATCATCACTGCTTGAGCATGAATTCCAAACACTTTGGACGGAATGGAGGATGATGCGTTGTATGAAGTGAGTTTGGACAATGAACTATTGGAAGTGGAAAGTGCTGTCAGTGACAGTGACTGATAACGCATTTTTGAGGTCATGAGTATTCATCTGTATGTAGCTGAAACCAGGTAAATTTTTTTAGATTACCACTTTATCTCTTTTATTCGAGTATGTACATATACAGTTATATAGTTTTACTGATCCTGGGGGCTGAGGGGGAGGGGGATTAGATTTGATTAAATACAGTACATTGATCAATCTGCTCAACAACTAATGCACAGCTCTAAGTCTTAGCAGAGGCAGAAGAGAATATGCCTACTCTCAAAACAGGAACTTAGAATAAAGCAGGGGTGATTGTGAAATGAAACAAAAAATCCTGAACCCTGATCTCAGTGATACAACATAAATAACACATTATACTGTATATATGTAATGTACAATAAAGGTACACAACAATTATCTGCTAGTGGATGTGCAGTTCAATTTCACATTTTTTTTAACTAGTTTTTTTCTAGTATGTTAGAAACATTTCAAAAATTGTACTTTTGAACATCATTTTGTGATGTTAGATATCTCTCAAAAATTATAAAATTTGACTTAAAGTCAAATATTGCACTTAAGAACATTTAGGCAGAAGAGAAAATGCCTACTCTCAGAACAGGAACTTAGACTACAAGCAGGGGTGATTGTGAAATGAAACAAAAAATCCTGAACCCTGATCTCAGTGATACAATATAAATAACACATTATACTGTATATATGTAATGTACAATAAAGGTACACAACAATTAGCCGCTAGTCGATGCACAGTTCAATTTCACATTTTTTTTAACTAGTTTTTTTCTAGTATGTTAGAAATATTTCGAAAATTGTACTTTTGAACTTCATTTTGTGATGTTAGATACCTCTCAAAATTATAAAATTTGACTTCAAGTCAAATATTGCACTTAAGAACATTTAAGGCAAACTACACACAACAGTTCAGCTCTGGTTGCTTAAGTCCCACTATTACGACATTCTACAGTGATTTTTGTCAATTCTGCATTTAGCTTATTGGATTCATCTTATGTAATGAAATCACTTGGTATCGATACAGCTGCCAAAATGATAGAAGTAGCCTTTCTTTCACAGGATTCCCACTCAAATGTGATAAAAAAAATTCCCTGGCTTTCCATGATTTTTAAAGTTTCTCCAGTGGCAGCCCCTATCATGTTGTGATGAATTGTTACATTTCATTCCATTCCAGCATTTTCAAGACAAAGCACACATTTGTTAATTCTTTAAGTAATTTGTCTTTATAAAATTATCTGCTTTTCATTAATAACAACTAAATGCACACATTTTCCATACCACAATTCCAGGAACTTTTGTGAATACTACCCACATGAAATTTGTAAATACATTTCTATAGAAATGGGCCATATGTAAGAAAAAAATCTGTCAGTTGATTAGTTTCAGTTTTTCTATAACACAATGCAGCTAAGCTTAATGATGGAATGGCACCAGAGAAGCATGTCACAAGAGAACTAACAGACAAAGGACATTGAACCATTGTTTGGTTGGTTCTCTCGTGAAGTGTTTCTCCAAGCAGGAGTGAGTCAAGCCATTGTGCCTAATTGTTCCACGTTACAACTGTCTTCAGAAATTAAACAAAAACTTAATAACACACAATTTTCAAAATTCAATTTTGCATCTTTTTTAGGGAATAAAGGAAAATGTAATGTAACTGATAGTAAGATCTAGTAAATTCTAAGCAGGCAATAATTGCAAACAAAAGTTTCAAATCTGAAAACATAAGTTTTTTTGGCAAAATAAAGTATCCATTTATTTTTACAAAAGAGGGGGGCAATTTCCCCTGATTTTTGGAACCATTTTCAAATTCCCTGACAATTCCAGGTTGCAAGGGAACTCTGTTTCAACATGCTAAACAGTTTTTTAATCTGGAAGGGCACTTTTAATTACCACTTCATAGCATTTTCAGAAAGGACATGGAGGATTTCCAAATTCCTACATAAAACCTGAAAACCCAGATTTCCGGGTTCAGGGATCATAGCATACTTCTGGAAAATTTTAGGTAGGAATTTTAGGAATTTTTGGAAAAATTTTAGGAGTGTATTTCAATAAAAACTAGATGTATATTTGTATATATCTAGTAAAACAACTTAGTATACATTGTAGAGTTTGCTTCACACCCTTCAACCATATATACTGATAGACTGCGCATGACATCAAAAATTTCTGGCTCCAACATAAAATCACATGACATCAGTCAAAAAGATGGGTTACACCTGCTGTGCTTATGGTTGCTCTGAGCGATATAGTAAAGGAAGTTCTATGATTTTTCATGGGTAAGAAACGAATTAAATACCTAAGTCAATAAAGTTCAATTACTTAACCAGAAACTTGCAGCTATTGATGTAAAAATATAGTAACTTAAGAAAAAAAAAATGGAATGCATGTTACAAATTCTTCGCAAATGTTCATCACATTATAAATCACGAAATGTAAACAACCCGATCATGCATGTATATGGCTCATAAGTAAACTTACCTGAAGAGTTTTCATTATATATGAGGCGCATTCACATAATACACCGAAAACACTGAAGTTTTGCAGCGTAAATTAGTAATCATAACAGCATTTTTATACGAAATTTGGAGTCTGATGATGATGTGCCCAATGTTGGAGCCATGGCGGCTTTGATGCAGCTATTGCCAATGCGCAGTCCATTAGTATATATGGTCGAAGTTCACACCCAAATTTTTTGCATAATGTCTAATGTCTAAAGTTTAAGTATGATTTACTTCTAATGTTCAGTTCTTATCTTTTCACGTGTTATCATATTCAAGTATATTTACCACATTCAAGTTTCACTTTGAACATTAATATGCTGTTGAACCAGAAGCAATTCACGATTTTCACAGTAAAGTTTTCAGGTTTCACATTAAATTATAATATCCTAAAAAGGTAATTAAAAACCAAGAACTATGTACAATTGTTCATTAAATTACTTTTTTCATATTATTGTTTCAACCTTTTCTTGATAAGCCTATCTTTTTCTGCTTCCACCACAACTAATTTACTTTCAGTTTTCTTTATTTCAGCTGAACCTTGTATGATCAAGTTAGAGGCAACTGCTATTTCAACAGTATTTTGTTTTTCTACAGCTTTTCTCATTCTTTCTGTTCCCTCTTGAATTACTGCTAGGGAGGCTTCTTTATCTTTTTTAAGCCTATTTATTTCTGCACCATTTTCTTTTATTTTGTCATCAAACTCAGCTTTTCTTTTTTTCTCTAGCTGCTTTTCCTTATTTTCCCTCTCTTTCTGCTTCCTTTCTTTTACCTTTTTTTATTCTTCTTCCTTCAGCTTATCAACATACTCTTTATAAAATTTATGTGAATCACAAACACTATTTAACAAATTTCTTGTTATGGGAACTTTACTTACACATCCATAGTGTTTAATGGCCCCTTTAACTATTCTTAATGATGTTATAGTTGAGTCTTTTAAGTTAGCCTTGTCCTTCCTTAACAGAGCAGTGTTAACCGAAAATCCCCTTTCTGCATCAGCATTACCATGAGGTAAAACTAAAATTGACTTGATGAGTTTAGCAAGATTTGAGTATTTTTCTTTTCCACTAGAGTCTTTAATACTAAATATATTACGCCAGTAATGATCAATCCGCACTGGAATATGCACTTCCTCTGAAAATTTCACTAGTTCATCTAGAGTTGGCTTATCGCAATTTAAAAGTTTCCACTCTTCTCTTACTCTATCAATTTGTTCCTCAGAAAGATGCAAAACACTTGAAATTCTGGTTATTTCCGAAAGTCCTTCAGTGACTGAAAGTTGAGTTGACTCTTTCTTTGGTTCTTTTACTTTTAAAACTTCTATGTCTCTTAGCTTTTGATTGCAGAATGGCAAATTTGACTTTAAATATTTTGTGGTTGTAATTAGTGATGATCTTACATCTAAGAGAAATAATTTCTGCCTGGTCTCCTGAACATTCCTGAGGAGATTTTTTGTCTTCATACCAACTTCTAACTTCCCCTAGTTTTTTCCATGAATTTTTGTTTTCAAAATCTACATTTTTTAGGTCTTCTCCAAATTCCCCTGCAATAACATCATCTTGGATAAACTGAGCCATAACATTCCTCATTAAAGTATTTAAATCAGAATATAAGTGGTGTATTTTTGGTTCTTCACTCTGATAACATAATGAAAACTTTTCAAAATTTTGGTGTGAAAATGAAATTGCCGCCCCGGTGGCGCAGTGGTCTAAGCGATGGCCTCTGATCATTCGTCCGAACGGGGTCCGGGTTCGAATCCCGGTGAGGCATGGATGTTGTGTTTGTTTTACGGCACTGGCTCTCTTCCTTCCCTGGAACCAGTGACCCTAAATTAGGGACGGGCGACTGCTTATAGCCCATTGAGTTGCTCACGGTGGTCGTTAAACCTCTAAAAAAACAAAAAACAATGAAATTAATGCTAAATAGCAAGGAGTTAGCTCATTTTTCAGGAAACAGTGAATTCTTTTATACCTTGCTGAATTGCGTAGTTGTTTTTCAAATATTTTTTGAGATGGCAAGAAGTTTAAAAAATATTCTGTAATATTTAGCCATTGATCCAAGAGCCTCTGGGCTACAGAACCAACGGTTAACCATCTGTTGCTGACATGATGCAAAAAATTTGGCTGTGGCCAATGTTATATCCTCGACAGATTTATAATCCTCTCGTCTTGCAGCACTACTCTTTAAAAAGTAATGCATATCAGTAGCAAATTCGTCAAAATCTATATTTAAGCTTGTCAAAAAATTTTTAAATGCATTACTAACAACACGCAGGTTGCAAAAACCTAGTTCCAAAGATTTCTGGCCTGTTTCTTGTTTTACAACTTCATTGAATTTGCGTAAAAAACACTTATTTACATTTGGGCTGTCCATGGATACACAAATAATTCTGTTCAACAAAATATTGAAGGATGATAACACATCAAGAATTTCTTTTAGCAAAATATCTGCTGTTGCATGACCCAGAAAAACGCTTGTTAGGTATCGGCAAGAAACTGAATTTATTTCTGAAGACCAGTACCTGAGATACACATCCAACTGCCGTTTGACTTGTGCATTTGTAGTTTCATCAAATGCAATAGTAACCTTTCCTGGGCTACTAGATGCAATGTCTTTTTTCAAATCTTCTTCAAAATATTTTGACAATCCATGTGATATCACATAAGCAACTTTTTTTTCTTTAAGTTGCATTTTGGCTCAATAGCAGAATCAGGAAACATTTCTTTGAAAAATTCAACTGTTTCAGTGCATGAAACAAAAGACATATTGTCCTTAGCAACTTTCATGGCCCATAATGCTTCAGCTTTAGCCAACTGTAAATCATGACTCAGTACTTCACTAATATTTGTTTTGGGCTGAAGATCCCGTCCTCCAAAGGCTTTCAGGATGGACTTATTTTGAAATTTACTTTGGAATTTCTGCAAAGGTTTTTTCTTCCTTTATGATGCGCTTTTACTTGTGAAAAGCCACTATTAGAAATATTGAAAATTTCTGAACACAATATACACTTAGCAGAAAATATTGTTTCAGTTGCAGAACACCATTCTTTCAACTTCACTCCGTCCAATTCTTTGGCGAGCCACGCATCTTGAAATTTCGTTTTGGATTTAGGCATCTTAAACACTTGTATTACTAACCAGAAAATGAAAGGGAAGTACAAAAACACGTTCCAATATTGCAAAACCAGACAACTTCCCGAAGTTTGGCTGCGAGGATGTCAGTAGATAAAAAAAAAAAAAAAAAAAAAAAAAAGCAAGTCACCACTAGAGAACTGAACCTGCACACAGCACAGAGAACACCATAAAAGACGCAAAACCAGAAACTATCATACGCATCTCACACAAGTTCAGTCAAAGCGAGTCGGAGCCGAGATATATTGCGTATCGAAGGTCGTTGTCGCCGACGCACGATCGAAGGTTAATGATCACGTGCTCTACTGCCTGCCACGATAACACTCAGCTACCATCCCATCGTCATTACCGGAGGTTACGGAAGGAGACCACATGTTTCCTCTTTGCTTCCACCCACCTGCGGTTTACAATAACAAAACATCAGCAGAAACAGGAGGTTCCACGAGGCATGTCCAAAAATAAAGTACGATCTTCTGCGTGCCACTGAGTTCGTCTGCAAAGCGCAAACCAGGAGTGAAAATGACCCCTCCCCTTTTCCCTTAGATCTCTTGTTACTCTCGAAAACTGTCCGAAGGCAAAAAGTGGAGCGCCCGCCCCGAAGCAAGTGCAGCTCGATGAAGTCATTTTCCCTCCCTTCGGCAGCACAGCATATAGGCTGTGTTTCTACAATAACAGGTCTTTTAACCTTACCGTAATGGTAAATTTATTGGCGTTAATAACGGTTGTATTTTTAATAAATAAGCTTACGAAAATTTTAGGGAGAATTAGCAAATTTTAGTTATAATTTTAGGAATTTAAGGAGGGTCACAAAATATTAGGAATTTTAGGAGAAATGCGATCCCTGCGGGTTATACCCAGATGACAAACAGCCCTTATGCAGCCTAAAACCTGAATTTATGGTTAAAAAAAGTAACCAGAAGTATAAAAACTAGCTAGATTTTAATGTGTACAGAACAATTAAAAAAAAAAAAAAAGATCAAGTGGAGAACAAGATTCCTAAAAACAGAATACATTTTGAATTTGAATGTAAGAGCTCCCTAATATCAATACAACAAACATAATAGAAACAAATAAAACCTAGCTGGTGTGATTTTAGATAACAAAACATGTACAGAAAAAACAAAAAAACCCAACCTATTTTGAATTACACGAAGAATTGCCCAAGGAGATCCAATACAAATATTAAATAAAAAATAAAAAGTACAGCACACAAAATCACCACAGAAAACAATTATTTCCCAGTGGGTGCAACTGCATTAAAATATTAGGAAAAATACAAACCCAGAATCATACTGAACAAACCTAAGAGAGAAAAAAAATCAATAAAAAAAAATTATCAATTAGAGCAGAGCTTGAAAAATATCTGAAAAGTTACATGCCTGACTGGGCATGTACAGAAATTATTTACATTGCCCAGGTAGTAAAAGCTGGATGCCCAGAAAAAATTATCTTTTAAGTTAAAAAATTAAAAGTCACATTTCTTTTAAGTTAAAAAATATGATAAACTTTTATTCACATTTCGCCTTTTGACTTTAAGAGTTTGTATTCCAAATGTTCAATGCATAAAAGCATGCAACTTGCCTCACTCGCACAAGTTATACCAGAGACCCAACCACACCAAGGGCTGTGCAATATGCTGTAGTCGTTTGCACCCCCCCACCCCATTTCCATTGCTAACTGTACACATTTGGAGTGAAACTACATATGGCACAAATTTCTAAACCTAGAACATAATATAATTAAATTCTCCTGTCCTTGGCACTTCATAACAATAATTTAACTTTCGGTGATTTGCAATGAAATTAAAAATTATATGCAATGACTGACTTTTTTTCCTATTGGAGGAAATTCTCCATTTTAAACTTTTTCTTTTAAAATCTAGTTGCCTGACCGGACAAGATTTGTTTTTTTTTACCTGTCCAAACCAAAAATTTATGTGCCTAAGGCATGGTATTTTTCAAGCCCTGCAGAGGCTTAATTAGTTTCAAGCCTGGACTGAAACATCTGCATATTTTATGAGGTAGAACACTTTCCAAACTTCCTGTACATGATACCCTGTTGTAACACAGTAAGAAAATAGTAAAAAGGACCCCTCCCCCCATTTTAATGAAAAAATTATAAAAAGTTCTTTCACCAGGGATATTGTAAATGACATTAAAAATCAAGACAAAATGGCAAGAATTAGAAAACTGCTATGCAGTACATATGTATTCTGATCAAGTCTGCAACTGATCGGATCAATTTTTAAAATGTGATATTCTGCATATACATAAACACACAGCACTCCAGTGTGATGCAACTGCAGGAACAACAAAATAGGTGAGTTGGTACTTTAAAACACAAACCCTAATTTTCTATATTGATGAATATTGATTTGGAGAATAAATTGAAATCTTCAGAAAATCTTTTCAATGGGCAATTTAATGATTTACGTAATCCAGGATGTTGAAACTGATGAAAGCATATTTTCTGAAGCAATCAGAATATGCTTTCCTCTTTATTCCAGATGCATTGGAAATTTAAGCTTCTATAGGGTTATTCAAAAGTCAAGTTATTCAGATCCAGTTCATTCTTCTCACACAGTAAATGTTCAAACTGGAATTCTAATCAACTTGATACTCTTTTCATCTTGTTCACAGACTTATTTTTTCTGCAGTGTTGCATTTGCAATACAGCAGTTTCAATGTTATGCTTAAGTTTCTTAAGGCCGAAAAGGTTTATTTCCTACACCATTTTCCCTGGAGAGATTACAGTACAAGTCCAGTGATTCCACCACAGCACACAAACCTTTAGAAATGAGAAGACAGTAAAAAACCTTTTCCAAGATCATGATTATCTGATACATGCCTTGAGGTGTCACACTGTTGAATTACATTCATCCCATTTCATGGGCTAAATAAACTGAGCTATGATACCCCATGGTTTACCTTATTATTCACTGCATTCTTACAAGGGGATGGGGCAACTAAATACCATCAAGGCAGGGAACACCACACACATACATCAATGAGCCATTACATTATGACCACCAACCTAATAAGCTGTAGGAACCCCTTTAGCCTGCAAAACAGCGACCACTCGACGAGGTGACGATAGGTATCCCGGTGTATCTTTTACCAAAATGTCAGCAGCAGGTCCTCCAGTTCCTGTACATTTCAGGGTGGTGGCGATTTAGCGTGAACCTGCTTCTCCAAGTCGGACCACAAATGTTCGATTATGTTCATGCCAAGTGAATTTCGAGGCTAGGGCATTAACAGAAAGTCACCAGAATGTTTCTTGAACCACTCCTCGACGATTCTGGCAGTGTGGCATGGCGCATTATTCTGTTGGTAATGGCCATCACCAGCAGGAAACACAGTTGCCACGAATGGGTGAACTTGGTCCGCAACGATGTTTAGATAACTGACAGCTGTCAAGGATTGTGCTATTGGGATAATGGGGACTAAATGTCTCAAGAAAACACCGCCCACAGCATAACACTGCCACCAGCCTGTTTTCGCTCGACAGTGCATCCAGGTGCCATAGCCCCCATTGGTAAAGAGCGTATTAGTGCCCGGCCGTCTACGTGATTCACCCTCAATCTTGATGTTTATGACCAGGCCACTTTCTTTCAATCATCCACAATCCAATGTCGATGACCTTGGACCCATTTTCATGTGTTGTTGGCGGTGACATGCAGTGAGCATAGGGACCTGGCTGGGTCTTCAACTACGCAGGCCCATGACCAAAAGGCTGCAACGAACTGTGTGCTGTGACACATTGCCCTGCTCACCACTGTTGTATCTGTGGGTGATTTGTGCACTGTGGCCCTACGATTGCTGAGAACAATGACTGATGCAATTGCAGAAAACTGATTTGGCTCAGTTTTTGGACCAGCTATTTTCAGAAATTGGAGCGATTTGTAGCAGACAATTTTAAAACAGACGGGGAATTTCGAAGTGCGATTTTTAGAAATAATTTCTGTTTTTTACTTCTAAAACTTTGAAATTAGTATTTAAATAGTATTAATGCACCTTATTCAAAAATCTACTAATACCTTATAACTATTTTGGAGCTTACAGTAAATAAATCATATTTAATGACAGGAATGGATTAAATATAAATGTCATAGAATAAAAAAAAACCATGTAAATTTACCTTACATATTCTGAATATTATCAAGAATATTCTATTTTGATAAAAATTAAAGAACTTTAATGATAAAAAAAAAACAATATTTTTGAAACATAACACTCACATGTGGATGGCAAAAAATAATCAAAATATAGCCTGAACATATTTTATTTAGAATTTTTCCATAATTTTTTTTTTTTTTTTTTTTAACTTATACAGTTTCAATCTTTTCTTTGACCTTTTTTAGCTCTTCCATATACTGTTCAAGTTTTTCTTTGCTGTCCTGTAGAACAGCTTGGCCACTCTAATTTGAAAAATCCTTACTTGCAATAAGTTTTTCATCATCATCTAACATTTTTTTTTTGCTGTTTCTAAATTAAGTTTAATTCCTTTCTTTTTCAGATTTTCTAATTCTGACACAGTACTTTTACTGTAACTTGATTGACATTAAATGTCTGTCATTACTGTTTCACACGTTATGCAAGTTCTGCAATCTGGAGATTATTAAATGATGTTAGAAACGTATGGGGCATAGTATCGACAATTAAATAAAAAAAACTATGAACTACATATGTACTAACAATATTCGTAGTGGCTGTCGGGGCTTCATATGTACGCCTTCAAAGAAAACTTTTTTCAATTGTGATGTTTAGAAAAATAAAATTCATGATATTGTAAAATCTGCACCAGATAAAATTGAACAAGGTGAATTTTTACAATGAAGGTAAATAATTCTTTTAACAACAACGAAATATGAAACTGAATTAAAATCTTGTTGAATTAAAAAAAACAAAAACGAACTATAATTTTGAAGAGGAAATCATCTTGACGGCAAAGCACGACGTTAACAACGAAACATGAAAATGAATTACAACTTCGACGAAATTTCAAAAAATGAAGTCTTGAAAAAGAAATAATCATCTTGAATGCAAAGCATAAAGAAATAAATCTCCCGACTACGAAGCACCAAACTAGTTTCTTCTAATATTCATAGCTATCATCAGTGGTAGGTGCACGGACGTTGTAATTACCGCACTCACTTGCTCAACCCAAATGCATGTTCAGCCCTGTCGTGTAGATATTTGCGCATCATGGTTTGGGTTTTACTGCACACATTTATGGAGTAGAAACATGCACTTGTATTTTTAAGTAATATTTGCTGTAAGCTGTTTTGTGTTATTCTTTTTCTTCTTGAAATGTTTTTTCTCCTGTTCAATAAGGTACCTCCATGCAAACTGAAGTTCTACTGGACTATTAACGTTACAGTTGTATCTTTTGGTTTTCTCAATGATTACAGCCTCGGAGGTCAGAATCTGGGCATGTGATCTATGCGATGTTATAATTTTCGTGTTAGTCCAATCAGTAGTTGCATGATTTCTGATACAATGTTGTATTAATGAAGTTTTTTCATCTCTTCTTGTCCAATTCTTAATATGTTCATTTAATCTAGTCAAAAATCTTCTATGCGTACTTCCGATATATACTTTGTCTTTCGGTCATCATCTTCAACTGTTGGAATGACATAAATGCCAGACTTATTTAGATCTGATTATTATTATTAGTAGTAAGTATACCTCTCCCTTATCAATGACTGTTTCTGCAATGTTAATATTGTGGTTGTAACATTCTTTTTTTAAAATAGTACTAATAGGAGGTAAGTATGGAAATTTTCCATAATATTGCTTTATTTCTTTTTCAAAATTATTTTTGGAACAATGTATACTGGCTGTAATGTTATATAAAGATTTGACTAATCCTTTATTATATCCAAACTCTTCTGCAGTTTTTTCAACCCATTTTAGCTCTTTGATCTCTGATATTTTATTGGATGAGTGTGTAATGGCTCTTTTAATATAAAAGCGGAACACTGCAGTCTTGTATTTCCAAGGGTGTGTAGAATCCTTTGGGATAATTGCCTGTACATATGATGGCTTCCGGTAAACTGAATATTCTATAACTGCGTTATCCTTATGTATAGAGATATCCAAGAAGTTTAGCTTGCCATTAACTTCAATTTCTTTACTAATCTGTATTGGTGGATAACAACTATTAAATTTATTAATGAAGCTATCCAGTTCAAGATTGCAGTGCTGCCAAAATAGTAAAATATCGTCAACTTATCGGAGATATACATATGGTAAGTATATACACTGCCGGACAATTGCTAAGGATGGATGACAATAGCAACGATGGCAACCATAAAAGGGAAGGCAGGAAAATGTGGAAATTA
This sequence comes from Macrothele yani, assembly GCA_039090855.1. Taxonomy (NCBI): domain Eukaryota; kingdom Metazoa; phylum Arthropoda; class Arachnida; order Araneae; family Macrothelidae; genus Macrothele; species Macrothele yani. Next base: position 101,455,478 of record CM076996.1, on the reverse strand, counting down.
GCATAAGTGCGGGATACAGTAAGATGTGTTGTGCGTATGCAAATTTTGGATTGCCGAACTTGTTCGTGACGTCATAGCACTGATAAGAGATATAAAGGATTTGACGCGTATTGACCGTTGTTGTTCAAACGCAAAGTTAAAAGGGAAAGAATCAATTTATGAACTTGCAATTTTCAGTATGTCTTCCCGACATCACCTAGATGATTTTACAAGTGGCCGTATTATTGGCAAGATTGAAGAAGGGCGAAAAATAACAGATGTTGCCAGGGAGTTCGACGTCAGCCACAGTGTAGTTTCAAGGCTTTGGAAATCATTTCAAACAAATGGAGAGTGTAGCAAACGTCACGGGGAGGTCGTGTTCGCAGTACGACACCTGCAGAAGATCGGTACATAGTGCTATCAACAAAAAGACACCGGCGCAGCACAGCTAGTGAGGTAGCAAATCAGTTTATGGCTGCTACTGGCAAGCGGATCTCCCGAAAAACTGTCGCCAGACGTTTGCATGAAGGAGGGCTATACGCCCGCCGTCCTGTTGTGTGCATCCCATTGTCCAGATGTCACCGTGCCGCCCGTTTGCAATGGTGCCATCAACATCGCAATTGGACTGATAACGACTGGTCTGCTGTCCTCTTCTCAGATGAGAGTAGATACAGTCTATCGTCTGACTGTCGACGACAACTGATCTGGCGTGATAGTGGTACTGCATATTGTTCAGCAAACATACAGGAAAGGGACCGATATCCTACATGTAGTGTCATGGTATGGGCTGGCATCATGATCAATGGCTGTACGTCCCTCTATGTGCTTCCAACTGGGACTATGACTGGCCAACGATACATTAATGATGTTCTGCTACCTCATGTTCGCATGTTCCGTGGTGCTGTCGGTGATAGATTCAATTTCATGGACGACAACGCAACATGTCATCGAACAGTCGCTGTCCAGGAGAGTCTTGAGAGCGAGGATATTCAACGCCTCATATGGCCAGCACGTTCTCCAGATCTGAATCCCATTGAAAATGTGTGGGATGCTTTGGGGAGAGTCTTGCTGGTTGCCAATGCCCTCCAATAAACAAGGACACCCTCATCCGTGCACTGACAGAGGAATGGGATAAATTACCCCAACAGCTGCTTGATAATGTTGTGCAAAGCATGACACGACGTGTGGAATCTTGCATCGCCCTCCATGGTGGCCATATCCCGTATTGACATCTTACGCCGGAACGCCTGCGGACGGTAATTGCATTTTTTTTCACGTTTACATATTCTGCACAAAATGGTCTGTTTGCCCCTTGAACACGTTCCAAAGCCTTCTGGATTTCAGAGCACAATAAATTGTCTTTCTTGTAATGTCCTGGCATTCTGACATTTTATTTCACTTGGCATCCAACCACACTTACTTTTTTATGCGCTATATAGCCGTTTATGATCCGTCCTTAGCAATTGTCAAGCAGTGTATTAGAATGATCCAATATACTGTTTTCAATGTCTTGCAGAACAACTTCAGCCAGTAGCCCTGAAATTGGGGACTACATTGGGCGCCATATTGCTATTTATAAATTGTACCATTAAATGTGAAAAAATTATTATTTGTAACAAACAATAATGAAGATATAATACTGTTTCTGACATTATCTGTAAGATTTTCATCTTCTAATCTGGAATTAATCAAGTCGATAGCGATATCGGTTGGGGTATTGGGATATAGAGAGATGACATCTAAACTGGCCATTGTGAAATTGGAGGTTTTAATTGTTTTTAACTTGTTGATAACTTCAGTAGCATTAGTATTACTGGCTTCACGGCTATTGTAGTATGGTTTGAGATAAATTCTTATTAACAATAGGCCTAATAGGTTTGTCTTATGCGTTTTTATTTTACCAAAAATATTTGGTGTAAAGGCTCCTACTGGTGGAATACATTTGCTTTTAATAATTGTAGGTAAGTCACTGTGATTTTTTATATTAGCCAAGTTTCTAATTATACTGTCAACGGGGTCTTTATTGACGATGATGGCATCCAACTTATTGATTGCATCTGTCATCTTGTTATTATATTCATCGATATTTAAGATGACTATCTGCTTAGATTTGTCCGCCATAATACATTTAACCATAGCGTAGCCCTAATGAAGTTGAGAAACAACCCTATGGTTAAGTGTATTGTGGCGGACAAATCTAAGCAGACAGTCATCTTAAATATAGATGAATATAATAACAAGATGACAGATGCAATCAATAAGTTGGATGCCATCATCAATAAAGACCCTGTTGACAGTTTATAGGAACTTGGCTAATATAAAAAATCACAGTGCCTTGCCTACAATTATTAAAAGCAAATTTATTCCACCAGTAGGAGCCTCTACACCAAATATTTTTGGTAAAATAAAAACGCATAAGACAAACCTATTAGGCCTATTGTTAATAAGAATTTATCTCCAACCATTAACTTGGAGAGAGCACTATTTAACTATCTCAACCCACTCTTCAATAGCCATGAAGCCAGTATTACTAATGCTACTGAAGTTATCAACAAGTTAAAAACAATTAAAACCTCTAATTTCACAATGGCCAGTTTAGATGTCATCTCTCTATATCCCAATACCCCAACCGATATCGCTAACGACTTAATTAATTCCAGATTAGAAAATGAAAATCTTACAGATAATGTCAGAAACAGTATTATATCTGCATTGTTGTTTGTTACAAATAATAATTTCTTCACATTTAATGGGACAATTTATAAACAGCAATATGGCACCCAATGGGGTCCCCAATTTCAGGGCTACTGGCCGAAGTTGTTCTGCAAGACATTGAAAACAGTATATTGGATCATTCTAATATATACTTACCATATGTATATCTCCGATACGTTGATATTTTACTATTTTGGCAGCACTCTAATCTTGAACTGGATAACTTCATTAATACACTGCCGGAAAGTGAAAAAAGAACAAGAAGGAATTGGCGGACGATCATGAAATTTACATATGTTAATGGTGTAGAGTTTACGTAGGTGAGATGTTAATTTCGGGACCAACTGATGAGCGCTTACACTATAGCACGGCACAATATGCAAATTATCGCCGGTGGTATTTAAGGAGTACGGCGAAGTGAATGTAATCAGTCATGGGCCGCGGGCGGCCAAGTGGGCAAAGTTCGTGACTGCCACAGGAAGGGCCTCAGGTTCAATCCCAGGCAGGTACGAATGCTCGATCCACTAAATACCCGCAGTGCGTCGGATGGGCACGTTAAGCCGCCGGACCCCGGGTACTGCCCCCCCCCCGTAATAAATAAGGGCATCTTTCTACTTTGCTTCAGTGCCACTTTCCCCATCTGGCGCTCTAGCCCAAATCTCCTGGTTTCCTATTTCTAAGGGTTGTTTAAGACCTGGGGTCAGACACTCCCTTCCTAAAATCCTCTACATCATGATCATGAATGTAATCAGTCGTCAGCATACGGACACGTGCGAAGACCCTGTAGAAGCTGCAATGTCTGGACATTGAAGACTTGTATGATTTCAGCAGTTATCTGACTTTGAGCGAGGTCGTCTAGTCGGACTCGGTGAGGCCGGGTAGTCGTATCGTTGTATTGCAGAGTGAATTGGACGGGAAGTATCGGTGGTGGTACGATAGTGGCGTAGATGGTCCGAGGAATATTCCACACGAGAAGACGTGGAACCGGGAGTCACAGACGGACTGATGAGCGGACCGATCGACGCATAAGAAGAGCGGCGTTGTCAAGCAGAACATCCACTGCGACGCAAATCCGAGCTGCCGTTGCACCTGAGGTGACTGTGCGAACAATCCGCAACAGTCTACTGGATGCAGGACTATGTGCACGTGTGCCTCTGGCATGTGTACCTCTGACTCCATCCCATCGTCAGGAACGGCTGCAGTGGTGTCGCCAACGTCTGCACTGGAGAACGCAATGGCGATCTGTCGTGTTCAGCGATGAAAGCAGATTCTGCTTGGGAGCCTCCGATGGCCGTATGCGTTTTCGCAGACGCACAGGGGAGCGTCTCCACCCTTCTTGCATCCGCCAGCGACACAAAGGCTTACACCTGTTCTCTTGATGTGGGGAGCAATCAGCTATCGCTCTCGTACACAACTAGTGTTTGTACCGGGTACGTTAAACAGCATCTCCTACATCAACAACATCATTCAGCCCGTTGTTGTGCCATTTGCAAGGTCGGTCCATCGTGGTGTTTTCCAGCAAGATAACGCACGCCCACACACGGCACGTACAACACAACATGCACTTCAGGGTGTGAGACAACTTCCATGGCTTGCACGTTCACCGGATTTGTCCCCCATTGAGCACGTGTGGGATTTTGTGGAACGACTTATCCTGTCTCCACGGCCAGCCAAGACCATCCCCGATTTACGCGTCCGGGCCCAAACTTACACCCAACATCTGTATGACAGACTCCATACCAGAATCGCACAGTGTGACGCAGTTCATGACGGTTCAACCTCACACTAACCATGTTACATGGAAATGTTATTTTTCAGTTTACCAGCAAATACAGCTGTATTTTGCCATAATGTTTTGATCACGTTATTCTCTGTATTCCGTTATTATGCTGTATAAATTTAGTTGGTATCAGACTTCTTCTTGGTATTCTTTTTTCACTTTCCGCCAGTGTAAATTTAACAGTTATCCATCAATACAGGTTAGTAAAGAAATTGAAGTTAATGGCCAGCTAAACTTCTTGGATATCTCTATACACAAGGAAAACGGAATTGTAGAATATTCAGTTTACCGGAAGCCATCATATGTACAGGCAATTATCCCAAAGGATTCTACACACCCTTGGAAATACAAGACTGCAGCGTTCCCACTTTTATATTAAAAGAGCCATTACACACTCATCCAATAAAATATCAGAGATCAAAGAGCTAAAATGGATTGAAAAAACTGCAGAAGAGTTTGGATATAATAAAGGATTAGTCAAATCTTTATAAAACATTACAGCCAGTATACATCATTCCGAAAATAATATTGAAAAAGAAATAAAGCAATATTATGGAAAATTTCCATACTTACCTCCTATTAGTACTATTTTAAAAAAAGAATGTTACAACCACAATATTAACATAGCAGAGTCATTGATAATGGAGGTATGCTTACCACTACTAATAATAGATCAATTTCTAAATAAGTCTGGCGTTTATGTCATTCCAACAGTTAAAGATAACCAAAAAGACAAAGTATATATCGGAAGTACGCGCAGAAGATTTTTGACTAGATTAAATGAACATATTAAGAATTGGACAAGAAGAGATGAAAAAACTTCATTAATACAGAATTGTATCAGAAATCATGCAACTACTGATTGGACTAACACGAAAATTATAACATCGCATAGATCACATGCCCAGATTCTGACCTCCGAGGCTGTAGTCACTGAGAAAACCAAAAGATACAACTGTAACGTTAATAGTCCAGTAGAGCTTCAGTTTGCTGGAGGTAACTTATTGAACAGGAGAAAAACATTTGAAGAAGATAAAGAATAACATAAAACAGCTTACAGCAAATATTACTTAAAAATACAAGTGCATATTTCTATTCCATAAATGCTACTTGTTTATTTTGTTTAACTACAGATGGCGACATCATAGATGTGTGCAGTAAAACCCAAACCATGATGCGCAAATATCTTACACGACAGGGCTAAACATGCATTCGGGTTGAGCAGCATACCTGAGCGAGTGAGTGCGGTAATTACAACGTCCATGCACCTACCACTGATGATAGCTATGAATATTAGCAGAAACTAGTTTGGTGCTTCGCAGTCGGGAGATTTATTTCTTTATGCTTTGCAATCAAGATAATTATTTCTTTTTCCAGACTATTCGTTTTTTGAAATTTCGTCAAAGGTGTAATTTGTTTTCATGTTTCGTTGTTATCGTGGAGCTTCGCCGTCAAGATGATTTCCTCTTCAAGATTATAGTTCGTTTTTTAAAAAATTCGACAAGATTTTAATTCAGTTTTACATTTCGTTGTTGTTAAAGGAATTATTTACCTTCATTGCAAAAATCCATCTTGTTCAATTTTATCTGGTGCAGATTTTACAATATCATGAATTTTATTTTTCTAAACTTCACAATTGGAAAAAGTTCACATTCTTTGAAGGCGTACATATGAAGCCCCGACAGCCACTATGAATATTGTAAGTACATATATAGTTCATTGTTTCTTGATTTTAATTGTCAATACTATGTCCTATACGTATCTATCATTTAATAATCTCCCGATTGTAGAACTTGCATAACGTGTGAAACAGTAATGAAGGACATTTAATATCAATCAAGTTACATTATCGTGGCCACGAAAAAAAGTATGTTCATCGCAAATTGGCGAAATTTGAACAACAATATACAGTACTTTTACTTTGTTCTTTCCTTTTAAGACTCTCAGCAATCCAGTTTCTTTAATTTTGTGATGCCTATCTTACTGACTATCATTCCATAATTTATGTTGAGATTCCAGCAGTCATTGTCATATCTTTTCATAAGGAAGTAACATGTCGAAGCCCATTAATACTTTCAATGTTCATTTTACTATGAGAAATTAAAAGATGTTTATTTTGGCTGAAACCTCTTTCAACTTCATTTTATTTTTTTAATTATGTTGAAACATCGCATAAAATTGACATTTAAATGCGTATAAACCGTGTATTACCTTCCCAAAATTATCGTACTCCGGAAAAATAAATACCAAATTTATTTGTAGGTACATTAGGGATTTAAAAGAAATCCAGATTGTTATAAAATAATAATTCGAATCCAGCTTAAAAAAAAAAGCTTCAAATAAAGGACTCCAGCTTCAAATTTTGTAATGAACATGCAGCTAGAAGAATTTAATAAATATCGTATTTATCGGCGTATAACACGCACCCTAATTTTAAGAAGGGAGTTTGAGTAAAAAAATCTTAAATTTAAAATAAAATGACTTGGAAGCTCTGAACTCTTTTTAGCCATGTTTATTAATACTTATGCAGTACAAAGTCCGAAATCCGGACATCCAAAATGACCCAAAAATCCTGAAATGTTTCTGTGGCTGAGAGCAAAGCTAATGAAATGGCAACCAAAAAAATAAAAAAATGATATAACTGTTTATTTTTCAGCAGGCCAGGATTTCATTTTTTTTTTTTTTTTTTTAAGCAGTAGCAAAATTTGCTAATGGCCTTAATTTTTTACTAACAAATTGCATTATCTACTACTAGCAAAAGTTTATCAACATTATGCAAAAGAAACTGCATGTCGCCCTCCATTAGTCAATCATGACAAATTTTGATTTCACCCCTATAACTGTCACATTGTAAAGCTGAAAAGATTACAAATATTTAGATATAACACCTTTTCATGGCCTTTAATTCGAACGCAAATATTTAAAAAGCATTTTCGTTTATTTAACTTTATTCACAAATTCAATAACACTATTCAAAATCTTAAGTTATTTTCCGCATGGTTTACGATCTGGGTTTCGGCTTTGGGTCTTTTCATCATACCACTTTAAAACAACAGGAGATGGCAACGTAAAAACTAAAGAAAAGTATTATTTCCAGGAAGTTTTGAGGGCACTGTAGTATGATTGTACAGTTACAGCATGGGTGAAAGTCCGCCCCCCCCTTTTTTAATGCATCAAAATTGCAGATTTACGTTTAAAATAAGAAAACACGTCTCTGCACCCCATCCACTATTCCCACGCCTTGGGGCTGGCGCATTTCAGGTGTTATGGCGGGAAAAAAGAGAAAAGTTTAAGTGGGTAATTAATATTTAAATTTTATGGCAAATAATAAAATTGAGGTAAAAGTTGGATTGTGGTGAAAATTAAAATTTGGGAGATGGGTGGATGCATTTCGAAACAAAAATAAATTCAACTATCTTTAGGCCATGATAAATGAAAATATAAATAAAATGCAACACTGATGTTTGAAAATCCCCAAAAAGTTATTATTGTAGGTTTGTGTTGTTTGAATGTTCGATGAGTTGAGGCACCTGCAAGTGTAAAATAAGTGATTTTTGTTTACATGTGTACCAAATTTGTAAGCACTAAAAATTAGATGGTATACAATGTACATGGGTAATAACTTTTGGAGGCTGTGATGATCAATTTAGTGGTTAGGACAAAATGCATGAATTACCTAACGAAACTTCCCAGTCGTTTCCGGCCTTAGGCAAGCTAAGGTGGATTAGCATGTGACCCTGCGATGAATCACTGCACAAGGTTTGGGTTTTTGAAAGGCCACTTGGCCTGCATTTATTTTAAAAACTTAAAAACATTTAAGCAACAAACAAAACAACAAAGTGTTTTAAGGAGTCTGAGAATACCCACGTCAACAAATGTTTTCTGTTTGACACAATCAGCTTTTCAAATTTCTTTTAATTTTGGCTACTGGCCGAATAAATATCAGATGACACCTTTAGCTTAATCGCTTCACAAGAAACAGAACATCATCCACAAATAAAAATAGAATATTCACTAAATAAGTGCGCGATTTTTTTTCTTTATGTTGTTTAAGTGAAGTGTATTTTCCCTCTCTTCTCTCAGTCATTAATTTATGGCTCAAAGTGTGAACAATACAGATTTCATTTACTTTCTTGAACACACCCCTCAAACCAGTTTCCCTAACCAACATTTTAAAATTACAATAACTGAGCAAAAATTATAAATAACCAAAACTTACTTCAGTAAACAATCCTACACTACCAGGAAAATTTGCATTAAAACTTAATATACTCAACATTCTAGCATTACTTGATACAAAATCACTCTCAACGCTTTCCTAAACATACTGCACTAAATACCTTACTCAATTACATCAAAAGTTATCATTACACAATAATGCTGACAAATATACTTAAAATTCACCCTATCATCTGGAAAAATTCAAAATACTTTACAAACTCGCTCTGAGTACGCAATATCCCACCATGTAAATAAAAGGCTAACACTACCTCTCAACACTCCTGGACACAAATTCATACTTATCTGCACTCCCACGGCTCATAACAATTTAAAATTACACCACTAATTCTGACCAGCAATTTATAAACAAATTAATCTAAAAATTCAAAATTGTACCATGTAAGTTTTTAGTAACTTTACCAACTCATGCAGTAAGCCACTGAGGTAACAGGTAGGCAAAACATCTCAGTCAAATCACTCAATTTCACTAAAAACAAAATTCTCACTGTGAGGAAGTATTATTGAGGCTGAAGGTGAGATTGGGTTGTGAATTCAATCAGGCCTACGCACCAAAATGGACGAATAAGTGCGACATATCCCCCTGTAGTGCTTTCTCTTACTGTTTTGGGACAACACTTGCCTTGCTCGGGATAGCTTCCTATGGGTCTTCGGCTTACCAGGGGTGGAAGAACAATCTCCCAATTGTTTCCATCTATCACAAAAATCACCATAACCTGCCTTTAAGACAAAAAAAAAAAAAAAAAAAAAAGAAAAACTTACTACAAGTCTCTTACTTTATGATTATCACTACCAAGTGCAATTTATATATTAAAATTTACCAAGCACAAAAAATAAATAAATCTCCTAAGTAAAATTACTGGTCTGAGAGGTTGTTCTTCAAAATAGCTTATAACACAATTTTGATATTAGATACTCCTTACACATGGAAAAAAATATACATTGCCTTTCCCTTTAATATAGACTTTCTCATTGACATGGAGGTTTCTTTACACAGCATAACACTTCCATACATACAAAAAAAAAAAAACCTGAATGAACAACTTTTACATTTTTATTTCTTTAATTTTTACCAACCCAAGCATAGATTACAACTGAAATCTGACCTGCCCCACTGTCATGTCCAACGATATAAATTCTCCAAGGAACTACATGATATATATGTATGAACTAACCGAAACCAAAATTTGTTTACTGAATACTTATATGTAAATATACTTTTTTTTTCTTTTTCACTCTGCCTCAAACTTTGAGGAACTTGCTCCTCTTGGCTGTTAGCCTAAATAGAATCTCTTTATACCGATAAATTCCAAAAAACAACAACAACCGAGGTGTTTCTTTTTGAACAGGGCCCTTTAAGCCGTGGAAGATGCTGAACTAGGCTGCATAGTTCGCTTTTAACTTTGCAGAACTTCAGTTCTTAATTGAAGGCACTTCCTCGCAGAGGTGAAATAATGGGGCCCATATCATCGCCTGGCCCTCAAAGGGAAAGGAAGTCTTACCTCCTATTTCCACAGTAAACTTTGGGAGTCATCGGTAGCATCAGGACTCTGTGTCCTTAAGAGCGTTTCACAATATCTGTTTCCAGGACAGGAGTGGGGTGGTGTAGCACAAAAGAGGCCCCAATCTTTGACCGGGCCAGATCCAAAACTTTTGTTGTCAGCAGCCATGCAGAGGGAAATTGTCAGGTTCTTCCTGCTCCTCATCAATGCCAAGCCGTAAAAGGGCTGGCTGCCTCAAAAAAAAAAAAAAAAAAAAAAAAAAGGAGGTTTACATCTTGCTTTTCCAATTAAAAAAAAAAAAAATTGACACTCCATTTACCGATAATGAGATACTGGGCATTCATGCCCAGCCCAGCCAGCCAGGCTACGCCCAGCGTGGCTGAATTTTTCGTACAACTTCACATCTCTGCCAACAACCAGAAGAGTCAAGAGTAGAGTGACGATTTCTCAGAAGAACTTGGGGTGTTTGAAAACTGCTGACCCCCCATTGGCTAAAACTTCCCCTAGTAGCCAACGACTTCGCTGGCCATTGGCTAACAGTTCGTGCTAAAACCATGATAGTGACCTTATGGCTTGACTTTCTGCCGAGGAAGCAACCTTTGACCTTCATAAGTAGGGGACCCTGTAACCTCCCACATGATGTGACCTTGTTCTAAAAATAGCCAGACACTGGTTTACGGGAACTTTCTGCGACACACTTTGGGAGACATCCAAAATTTCCAAAAAATGACGGATTCTCAAAAGAAAGATTTCGGCTTTTTCACAAATTTACAGAAACGCTTTCCCTCATTCCGTGATTACTAGCGAATAATTTTGTTTTCTAAAAGGGTTGATGATGACTTCTTGCTCGGCTTTTCTATTTAACTTACTGAAGTAAAAGTAAATTAAGCCAAAAGAAAAAAAAAGAAGCTTAACTCTTATTCTTTTTTTTTTTTTTCATGAAATTTTGCTTGTTTGGTCAGGGCTGAGAAGTAAACGAACATGGCCATTTATTCCCTCACTTCACCGCCTCCTTCAAAGAAAATTTTGAAATGTGGGACTGTAGAGAATTTTCAATCTATGTATTTAATTTTTTTCCCGTAAATCTCAGCAAAGTGATCAGTTTCCCCAAGATTTACGAACATGAAAATTCTCGACAGGACACAGGCGATCGCTAACTCCTAGTAGCGGAAGCTTGTGAACTTCCTCTATTGGGAATTAAAATGCGAATACCGTATATACTCGCGTATAAGTCGAGAAATTTGGGACAAAATGAGAGCTTCAAAGTAATGGGGTCGACTTATACGCAGGGTCTAAAAAAATTGCAAGTCCAAAAGTTCTTCCCGTGAGGCAATCCCCCCCCCCCCCAATGCCGATGCAGTATTAATTACGAAATCGCAACCCTCCGAAAGAAAAAACGCCGATGTGGTAGAATTACGAAATCGCAAACCTAAGAATTTCTCCGCGTTTTGAGAAGTCTCTCTCCTGACTTTGCGCATCCAACAGCGCAGTCACAGCCGCGCACAGAAAGCTCCGCCCTTCCGACTACCAGTTGATTGCACTGATCTTCGATGTAATGGCAAAGAATATTGCGCGAAGCGTTTTTTTGGTAACGGAGCCATGCGACAGCCAGGGTTAGGTGTTGCTTGTTCTTAATCGCACGTGTCTCGCTTCTCCTATTATGGGTGACACGGATTGTGTAAAGAAACTGATGTCCTATAACGCAGGATTCAAGTTGAAAGTGGTTTCTTTTGCAGAAAATACTAACAACTGTGCTGCTTCACGTCAATTTGGCATTAACGAAAAACTGATTCGAGATTGGCGTAAAAAACCGGACTTGGTGAAAATCCCAAAATCGCGAAAGGCGCTGCGCCGTGGAACTACATCTTTCCCAGAGCTGGAAAGTGTCTTGAATGATTGGATTGTGGGCTGCAGACAAAATGGTTACATTGTAACGCGAACTGGTATACGTTTGCGAGCAATGAAGCTCGCAAAAGATGAAAGTTTGCAGCCGCAAATAACACTTTTCGTGCCTCACCAGGTTGGTGCACAAGGTTCATGAACCGCTATGGGTTGTGTCTACGCCAGCGCACCAAAATTGCACAAAAGTTACCTCGTGACCTCGAAGCAAAGATGATGGAATTTCAAAAGTACGTAATTCAAAAGAGAAAAGAGACTGCTTTTGAACTTTCCCAAACAGGGAACATGGATGAAACCGCCATGTGTTTCGACCTTCCTGGAAATAAGACGGTGAACCAAAAGGGCGAAAAAAATATCTTGATCAAAACGACTGGCCACGAAAAATCCAGTTTCATGGTTGTTTTTTCCTGTTTGGCCGACGGCAGTAAGCTACCTCCGGTAATTATTTTCAAACGCAAAACTCTGCCGAAAAGCGTTGTCTTTCCGTCTGGTGTGCTCGTTCGTGCCCATGAAAAAGGATGGATGAACGAATCCGGAACAATTGACTGGTTACAAAATGTGTGGAACAAAAGACCAGGTGCACTTTTGAGGAAACCTTCTCTTTTGGTGTGGGATATGTTTGTTGTACACCGTTGTGCAGGAGGGAAAAAAACTGCAGACAATTCAAAAACAACTCTTGCTGTCATCCCAGGTGGGTTGACATCTGTTCTTCAACCACTAGATGTCTGCCTTAATAAGCCCTCCAAGGACAATGTGCGGAGGTATTGGGCAGATTGGATAAGTTCCGATTTGCCGACTGAAACCAAGGGCGGAAATCTAAAGAAGCCGGATATCGTTTTGATTGCGCGATGGGTCAAGGATGCTTGGGATGCGATACCTGCAAAAATGGTCGTGAAATCATTCAAGAAATGTTGCATTAGTAACAAACTTGATGGCACAGAGGATGATGAGATTTTTATGAGTGATGATGACAGTGATTCTGATGACACAGGCATAGATGGGAATACTGATGTTTATGATGACACGCCGATGACGGAGAAAGACTTTTTTGAACTGTTCTGCGAGTCTGACTCTGAATCGGATTTTGAAGGGTTCCGATGAAGTTTTTGGGTAAGCAAATTAAATTTAGTATTATATATATAATTTTTTTCGTTTTCAAATGTTTTTGAATAAATTCATTGAAATTTTTTTTTCTCATTCCGGGATCGACTTATACGCGAGTTTCCGATTTCTTACAATTTTTTCCTCTGAAAGTGGGGGGGGGGGAAGGGGTCGACTTATACGCGAGTATATACGGTACTTATTTTCCCGAAAAGTTAATCAACTTATGCAATTTTTTTGCAGATATTGTGATTTGCTGAAAAAAAAAGATACCATAAATTTTGCCAAAATGCGTTAACTTTTAAAATTAAGTCTGAATTTTTTTTTATTATGGTAGAAGGATACAGATTTCTTAATAAAAAAATTAGGTGCAACTTAAAAATTTATTGATGGATTTTGGCAAAATTTGGGGAATCTGTTTTTCTTAGCAAATCAGTGTCCGTAAAAAAGTCACATAATTTTCTTAAATTTTCACATCTTTAATCCTCCTGAAACAGTGAACAGCAGATATGATTCTGGCAGGGCGGGTAGACAGTCGGAAGTGGGGAAGAATTAGTGCTTTTAGAGTCTAAATGTTTTACTTCCTAAAAATGAAATTTTACCTGCACCGCTTTTATTATTGAGCACAACGTCAGGATGCGTCTCATTCTGCAGCAGTATTCAGTTTACCTAAGTTTAAATTAAAAAAAAAAGTGTAGTATACGCGTTAACATGCAGGTAGAATTTCAGCCCTACATTTTAGGAAAACACAAGTGTGTGTTATACGCCGATAAATACGGTAATAATAATGCTAACGAGTAGGCAGTAATGCCGATGAGTAAAGTTTCTGTTGTTTCTCTGCAGTTTTTATTGATTCATAAAATAATGCGAAAAGTTCTAAACGAGAGAAAATTTTACGATTTTAGTAGTTTGTATGTTTTCCCTGTAGCGCAACAACCCTGTTAAATGGTATTCCCAAATCGATATCTTCATAAACCCAGCAGTATAAATAATAAATATATAGAAACAAAAGCCTGTATTTCTTAACGATGACGAAACATCTACTGTTTAAAGAACATCGGCAATAAGATTCCAAGCAGGTGCAATTACTGCACACAGCAATGATATGCACCTGCGTCTCGTCTCGAGCTCAATATGCTCTACGGGAGTAAAGATTCCATTGTTCTCTGCCAATAAGGGCTCTCAGCTGCTATTGGCTCACTTTTACCCCACCACCTACAATGATAGGCTGAAAAATTCCAGCAATCTCCAGTGATTAGATGACAAAGTTCGAGCAATCTTCCATTAATGGAACGGCAACAAGAAAACTTGTTTCTCTCGAAATTTTTGATGATTGGCGCAGAATTTTGCCAGATTTTACTTTTTGGCGCAAATTGCAACAGGCGAAACGATTTGGCGCAATTGGAGCAGCAATCGCATCCCTGCAATGAGCGACAGTCTCCGCTCCCCTCTGGCATCAATGAGCTGCGAACGACGGTTCGTTGTTTGGTGATCTGTGCACCACTTTTGATACGTACTCACTACAGCGGCACGTGAACAACTCACAAGCCGCACCATTTCCAAGATCATAGTTCCGAGGCGCAGTGCCATCACAATTTGTCCTTTATCAAACTTCAATAAATCGGCAGCTTTTCCCATTCTGACTCTGAACACTATACTAACCGAAAGCCGGTCCTCGGGTTGTATATATACTGCCCTGTGAACTTACCTGCACCACTGTTCAGTCTCTAGGTGCGCTTATTTCTCTAGGGTGGGGGTGGTCATAATGTAACGGCTCATCGATGTATATATTTTTTGACTATCACAGTATTTTTTTTGTGGGCACATGAATTTCTCTAGTAAAACATGGTTTTCCACCTGACTGTATACTAGCATTCTGGCTGTCCATGTAGCCACCAAGGAGAAACCACACTGGAACTAAGTGTGGGGGAGGTAATTTTATTCCGTTTCCCCAGACAAACGGCTGAAACTTTATGCATGTGGACATTTTGTTGCAACTGAATTTCCAAAACTTCATTAATGTGGCACAGAAGTGCAATTTCTTCATAGCCACCTGTGTACTGGAGTAAGAAAACTATGGCTACGGAGCAAGTCTCCCGACTTTCCCCCCCTTCTTTCGATTGAAGGTTTAACGACCATTGTGAGCAACTCAATGGGCTATAAGCAGTTGTCCATCTCTAATTTAGGGCCACTGGTTCCAGGGAAGGGAGAGAGCCAGTGCCGTAAGACAAACAACATCCCTGCCCCAACAGGATTTGAACCTAGACCCATCTTGGATGATTAATCAGAAGCCAGTGCTTAAACCACTGCCACCAGGGCGGCCCTGATTTTTTTTTCCTGGAGATTGTTGAAACCATATCCATATGATGTCAAATATTTCTGCAGGTAAGTGTTCATGATCTATTTCTGTCACATACAGCTATGGAGCCATGGAATCTTTAATGAAATTGCATTGCAAAATAACGTTCCATAATGAACATCAACTGCTCCTCGTAAAAGGAAACGTTCCACATGAACTAATCAAATTGCTACTGCTATACACAGGTTACATGGCACTTAGCTGGTAATGTGGTACTGTCACTTGGTATTAAGATTTCCCACATATAATTTATACATCTTCATTTTTGGTAACAATTTGTTTTTGTTCGAGGAGGGGGGGGGTTAACGACCACCATGAACTACTCAGTGGGCTATATGCAGTCATCAAGTCTTTAATTGAGGGCCACTGGTTCCAGTTAAGGGAGAGAGCCAGTGCCGTATAACAAACAACTTCCATACCTCACTGGAATTGGAACCCGGACCCATCTCAGACGAATGGTCGGAAGCCAGCGCTTAAGACCCCTAACCACCGGAGTGGCAACAAAATCTTTGAATCTAACTGTATGATTACGTAGTATAGTGGAATAGTAATGAAAATAGAGTAAAATTTACACATCTATTGGCTAGAAATGCAATATATGACAGCAAGCTATTCAACATCACGGTTCCTACTCAAGTTTGCTCCTAATTTTCCAGGACACGAAATTTTCCCCCATGACAAATCTGTAATATTACAACTTCAGCGTATCTTGTCAATTTACAGGAATTCATGTATGTGTGTGTGTATGTATGTACAAAAAAAATTAACATTTGCTTAACTGTTAGTACATCGTTGATAAAGGACAAAAATATAAACCTGAATGAAAAAGCTTGACTTATGGTGTCTACCCTGGAGTTCACATGAATAACCAGCCAAGTCAAGCTAAAGTAATCATTTAGTTTTTTACAAAGTAATAATTAATTTAGTTTTTTAATTTATTTGCATTATTTTTTACTAGGAGTGAAGAATAGTTACTACACTAG
The DNA here is from genome assembly GCA_039090855.1 of Macrothele yani. NCBI lineage: Eukaryota > Metazoa > Arthropoda > Arachnida > Araneae > Macrothelidae > Macrothele > Macrothele yani. The sequence goes on along the minus strand of CM076996.1, from coordinate 101,438,921 downwards.
TTACTATTCACAAATAAAATTAGTAACACATGTTGCTTCAGTAGAAAAAATAAAGCACAGAAACCGGTAAAAAAAAAAAAAAAAAAAAAAAAAAAAACTTACTGCTTATTGAGTTGTCAGTTTGTTGCCTGCAATGTTTTCCCAAGAAATTTTCCTTATAGTTTTATACATTTTTTTGTAGTCCAATAAAAGTTCACTTATAATAAATAGTAAATGCTGAAAATGTAAATCCACGACTGAATTAGCTGAAATTTTTTTTATTTGTTGGCTACAGAAGATTTCAAATCTTCAATGTTTTTATTGATTTGAGTTATTTGCTGCTGAGTAATTGCAATTTTTTTACGGAAAGCAATTTATTTTGACAAAAGTGTGAAATTAACTTTTGTTCAGCTTTCTGTGCAATATTATCAGCTTCTGCTACCATAGAGTTGTCACATGCTTTTTGTAATCAGTTTTTTTTAACCATGCATCTTTTTTTTTTTTCTGCTTCTTGCCACCTCCTTTTTCTTTTCGTTGTTTCTTCAAATGCATCACATATCGCATTAGAGCCGACTTGCAGCTAGAGATGAATTCTTTTGTTAAGACAATTGAAGTAACATCACCAACATCTTGAATAGCATCAATACACCAAACGCAATGATGTGAGCGACTCTTTTTTCAAGTTCTCAACTATGACTTGCTTGTTGACTGAATATCCTCGTTCAACATCAGCTTGTCCATGTGAAAGTGTCTAAATCATCTTCACCATATACCATAAGTCAATACATTTTTCTTGGTTTGCTAAGAATTTTCCATAAAATGTATCCAAAGGCTCTGTCCATGAACCTTTTGTACTGCTTAAATGCAGTACAGCACTGTTCTTTGTTGTCAGATTTCGTTTTAGAAGATTCTGCAGCAGTCTACTGAAAGCCTTTAAGATTCATTTTCGGATGCAACAATAAACTGTGGATTGAAACATACAGCATCTCTGACTATCGAATATTTTAAAAGATTCTTCTCTTGGATCTTCTTTACCACAGCTTTCACGAAACTTGAGCATTGTCTGTTAAATTCTAAAGCCTTTTTTTCACTTATTTGCTTCTAAGCACTGCTTTATTGTTTTCTTAGCAGCAAATCCTATTTCTCTCACATACAAAAGGTTTTTCTTATCATCATCATAGATGAGATTTTTTTTTTCTTTCCATCAATGACAATTTTTGTTTATAAGAGCCATTAATTCATACAAAAAATTACTTATGTTTGTAGCCTGAAATGGAATTGTTGGTGCATCAGTTTGATAACACTTTAAATAAGGCTGAATGACTTTTCCAATAAAAGAAAAACTAACTCTGCTATGAAAAGAACATTATTGCATGCTTTTTCCACCATTGTAAAGCTACGGTGATAAGGAGCAGACTGCAGCTTATTTTTGTAACAGCAAATGAAACTGACCACTTGTGGCCAGATTTTAATGGCACACTCTGCAACACACACATCTGCTACCCACCTTGTGGCACAGAACTTTAGTGGAAACAAATTTGAACCAGTTAGTTACATATTCATTTCTCCTGACAGGAGAATTCTTAAAGAGTTGTCATAAGCTTTTCAGAATGTCAGCTACATTCCAAGGTCCCCTCTGCACCTTTCTTGAAAGCACTATGAAATGTATTCTTTGTGTCTTTTTAATCAGGTAAGTACATCAGTGTGGGGGATCAGACCACAAGAGAGTCCCACATGACCGTGTATGAGAGAGTAATTGTTCCTACTCTGATGTATGGCAGTGAAACCCAGGTACTATAAAAGAGACACAGGAGTCGTTTGTGTGAGATAGAAATGCATTACTTACGGGGTGGGTGGAAAGACACGTTCCGATTGTGTGAAGAATGAAGATGTGTTGCAGTTGTGTAATGTGAAGCAAATTGTTGTTAGCAAGGTGGAGACTAATATGCTTCGGTGGTTTGGCCATGTTGGAAGAATGAGTGACGAGATGCTTACTAAAAAAATCTTTTCAGCCCTAGTGGCAGGAACAAAAGGCAGAGGAAGGCTAAGGAAATTGTGGGAGGATCAGATTCAGGAGTGTCTGCACGAGAAAAAGAATACGAGTATGAAGTATAGAAGGTCTTGTGTATGGCGTATGATGGATGTCAGCGAAGCCAGAGTTGTATGTCAAGATCACTGCAAATGGAGAATTCTGATACAGCAACAGTAAGGAAAATTTATCTGGTAGTTTGTATTTCTTTGTGGAGCTAACCTCTGAATCTCAGAGAACAGCTTAGTGATATGTATGTAATGATATGTACTATGAAATGTATGTAAGCTGCAGCTTCCAATATTTATGACATCTGGATAGTCTGGGTGCACAAGTTTCCACTTAGTGACAATCTTTCAGAACTTTAAGGTTCACATTGGGACCATCCATTCTGATTTAAAGAAGTTTCTCTTCATTAAGTGTAGATATATGATCTTTCAATGCAGCTAGCAAATCAATGGCTGTAGTGTGGCCAAGAAATGCAGATCCTAAATAACGTGTAAGAACCTGTTGCTGATCTGAATCCCAAAAGCAAACCAATACATCCATTTGTTCAAGGTGAAGTGATTTGTTGAGGCATTCATCATAGCACACAGCAAAAAATCTGATGTGCGGACTTTGGTCACAAGTTTCTGCTTAAAATATGGAGCAAGTTCAAAACACACCAGTTAAGCAGATTTATCTGCAGCACAAGAATAGTTCTTAACTATTGAGCTGTCCAGAAACATGGAAGAAAGCTTATCATTACCATTGCATGAACTAAATGACATGTGCTTTGCCACCATATTGGGTGTCCACAACATTTCAGCTTTTACCATTTGTACATTCAGAACATGCGGTGTGATAGTATATGTAAAAGTTTGCTTGAAACATGGAGCCAGAGTTTCTTCAGAACATGTAGCAGTAAAATTTCCACTGGGTGAACTGACAGCGGCAGACTGTTCACTCATAAAAACTGGAGATGCATTTCATATTACTTAAAGAAAGTAGTATTTTCCTGTGCTTGACACCAACCACATGACTCTTTACTGCAGCAATACTAGGGTGGCCCAAATTATTCAACTTCTGAAATGTTTAAGTTTCACCCCTCGAAATTGTTCCAATTCAGGAAAAAATAATATCTGTAAAATTTTATTGCAATTGAACGATAACACATGCCTCCAGCCATGCTTTTATAGGGACAGCTTTCGTTTTCCCGCCACTTAGGCCTTTTCCCTTCTTAAACTATCTCACTGTTAGCGTAATGCAAGATTCTTGGCAAGATGCCAAAAAAAAAAAGTTGTGAAGCTTTGATTGCAACAGCTGCACTTTAACTTGTGGCAATACTTGATAACTTGTACTATTCATTACTGCAAGAAAAACTATGTGCTTTTAATGAATAATTAAACATTCCAAAAGATGACACCGTGCGTTATTTGTGGAATGTTTGTTTATTACAATCCGAAATAAAATACAGATTATGTACAGATAATGGCAAAAATATCAACAAATGGAAAACAAATAACAATCTCACTCCATTTTTTTGGCTACAGTCTCCTCCTTTGCATCAGGATATCGGCATCTGTAGTCAGCGACAGCTTGCAATAGAGATTGTTTCTGGTCTGTTTTTTGTTAGTATTTTTGTTGTAGTCCTATCAACTTAACCCCTCTTTCAGCTGTGTCATTGACCACCTTTAATTGATGCACAACAACTGAGGCTTTCTAAAACACTTCACTTTCAGGCCAGGAAGCTGGATCTGTATTGAGGAAATCTGTGTGAATATTAAATCTTTCAAAAAACTGTTTGCTGTCTTCTGAAATGAAGTCCTCAATAGACTTATCTATTAGTCCTTGGATATCATCATTTTTTAGCATGATTCGCTTGACACCCTTTTCTTGAGCACCGTCTTTCCCTAGATTCCGTACCATTTTCATTTTAGTTTCAACAGATAACCCTTCATCGAAAAAAGCTAAAGCACAAGCTTCTGGGGATAAATTCCATAAATGATTTTTGAATTTGTGAACTGTGATACGAGATACCTCTAGATCCACAGATTCATACTCAACGAGCTTTTTCATAAATTGTATGTCATGGCTGGGTGCCTCTTGGACCAAAGGTGCTCTGAACCAAGCCTTAACATATATTCTTACAAGAAATATGCATATGTCAGAAATGCCTTTTCCCTCCTTAAAGGTAAGTTTAAATTCATCACGAAACAGAAATATTTTTAAGCAATAAAGTGCTTTTGCCATCCATCGCGCGTGATGGTATGATCCTGGAGCTCGAAAAGATATTTCTTGTGTGTTGTTTCCAATTAAAATTTCTGCTAACTCTAAGAATTCTTTATAATCATCTCGAGGCTGTCATATTTGTAGGTGCTGCATTACAACAGATCGTATTTCTGTTATGTTTGAACACAAAAGTTTTCGAACATTTTCATCTTCTACACCAGACTTGAAATTTTGTTTATTAATTTTCGGCCATGCCTGTTGAAAGCGTTTAAAAATTTGCACATCTGGACCTGATGAAAAGGGCATTTTCAGCTGAAAAACACTTTTAAGTATGAGTTCAAATATATGATGTCTGCAGGGAAGATATAAAAGATCTCTTTCCAACATCTGCTCTAAAATAATTGCCGCTCTCTTTAAGTAGCCGAGGTTGGGTGCAGTAGTGTCACAGCACAGCGCTTTTACGTTGTTTGTAAGCTCCCAATCAGTAAGTGTTTCATATACTGCTAAGGCTTGTTCTTTTCCAGTGGAGCCTTGCAACTGTGGTATCTGCAGCATTTGTTCTATATTTCCACTTGTAATTATGACCGGAAGGCGCTCAACCATCTGAGAACCGGTAACAGCTGGCAGTAATTTTCCATCCCATTGAACGACAGCTGCTTGCAGATCAACTTCTTTGAATCGTTCCTTTAATTTTTCTGCTCTCGCTTGACGTAAACGTTCCCTGCATCGCTGAATGGAAGATCTACTTATTGATAGTTCATGGACATCATCACCTAATTCTTCAGCTGTGGCCATTAAAATGTGAACCACATTCCTATCACTAACTTTGCATTTGTCAAAAGTGGCTACAATTTTTGAAGTTATAACATTACAAGTTCCATACATCTTTCTTTTCTTTTGCTGTGACATCCCGATTGAATCCGTAGAGCACGATGGAATTGGCTTTTCGTCTGGGATTGATTCTTCATCGCTACTACTTGAACATTGCAGTTCTATAACTTCTCTTGCTGTTTCAGCCTCTCCCATGCTTTGCTGTAGCCTTTGAATTTCTTTGGATCATCTTTCTCCTGCTCTTTTTTCCCCGTTCAGCCAATTTTACATCAATACTACACAGAAAAACGGGCCGCCCTTTATTTCCTCTGATTTATTAAAAACATCTTATCTTCTTTAATAGTTATAATAATTTCTAAGGCATTTTCATGGGCAATATCAAACAGATCATCCAACTTTGACACAAATAACTCTTCCCTTTTTTTTTTTTTTTTTTTTTTTGAATTTTACTAGATCTCTTTGCATTTTTCTGCAATGATCTCCAATTCTCGTAAACAGTTTCTAGTTTTTGAATGCAATGATATTGTTGTCGTGTTGGAATACGTGCTTTATTCCAGAAAAGTAGCGCCTCTTGGATTGTCAGCGTTGCACTTTTTCGAAGAGTTAATTGTAGCTCACGCAAGTTAAAAAACATTACTCCCAGCACCTGTCTGTTGGACGGGAGCTTGCTTCCAAGAATCTGGGGCATGTAATGTCTAATTAAATAAACCGAAGTGTCTTTCCTTAGGGAGTGCTTTGAAAACATTATGTAGCAGAGAAAACTTAGCAAGTAACACGGTGACAATATGTCTCAAAAAAGAATCAAAAATTTTACTTGCCTCAGTAAATGCAAAATATAACAATGTATCGATGTATCTCTAACCGCGAAACTTTTTTCGCATTGCAATGGCCATATGGCGTTGAAGACGTAGTCTATAACAAACCAGTTACATTGAAGCTTTAATCAACTGGAATTTCCGAAACACAACTAAGACAACAATGCGTAGTACACCGCTTACAGCTTGTTTTTTGGTATCTTGCTGAGAAAGTTCCATTTGGCCTTCGTGGGAAGCTAATGCGTGCATCATGAGACTCGGTGGATGGGAACGGAAGCTTGCGCTTTAATAGGCCCTCTGGAGGCACGTGTTTTTATTTTTCGAATGCAATGAAATTTTACAGGAATTACTTTTTCATGCAATGGAACAATTTTAGAGGGTGAGACAAATGATAATTAATAAAAAAATATTTCCTATGCAAAGATAGGCCACCCTAAGCAATACCCATATTGCTGATGTCAAAAGGTTTAACAACATGATTTGCAAAATGCCTTGGATGTATCTTCTTTGCATTCCTCTAACCAAGAACTATATTTAGGATTCAATTTTCTCTCTACTTTAAGTTGCATTTCCTTGGAGTTCCCATGTCTGTCTATTACTTGTAATCACAACTATGAAATGGAAAAGAAAGAAATAGTTACATGAGGGATGTGTATACAAAATAACTACGCAAGAAATAAAAAAAATCATTTAAATTGCAACTGCAAATCAGAAAGAATTACTGGAAAGAGCACAATTCAATACATTACAAAATTAAAATTTTACTGCCATGCTTTTTTTGCTTTTTTTTTATTAACAATAAAAACAGCAGTTACTTGTGCTAATATCAAATGTTTCATTTCATCACCAGTAAAGTTTTCACAATCAATTAAAATTCATCTTCACAATTATTTTTAAAACTGTACAATTATATTGTGTACACATGACTTCGTTGGTTAGTCACCACCACTGGGCACTACTTATGCTAAGCTGATGGCTAATGGCCCCAGGGGGTAGGCTTATTCATAACAAGGAAGCTCTACCCAGGGAAATAGCATAACGAGACTTACGAACCAAGGTGGATCTTTGGTGATGCAGCAATGCTGATTTCAACCATTGCTGGCGTCATTTATTTAAAACCTACAGCCACAAAAAAAAAAAAAAAAAAAAAAAAAATACTGGGTAAGTACAATTGCACATCAGAGAAATGATGCTGGCAGATACTAGTTGTGAAAGAGTCAAAATCTTTGGAATCTGAACCTTCTTAATGAAATAAGGAAAACACTGAACACACAGCCCAAGAAATTTAGGTTCTATAATTTGAAAAAAAAAAAAAAAAAAAAAAAAAAAAAAAAAAAAAAAAAAAAAATATATAAGATTTCAAATTCTAAGCTAAAAAAAGGGGTAAATGTGTAGTTTAGAGTTTTAAATTATTTGGCTAACAATTTCGAGAAAAAGTGATATACGTATTTTAAAGTATGTAATTTCATATGAAATGATTAAAAAATTTCAGCTTTATAATGATGCATTTTAAAGATTTTTACCATAAAATTGACATGCAAATACTACAATGTAAACACAAGCTGCGGTGAGCTGACTCTCGTGCTGAGATGACATAAAATGGCCGTTGCAGCATGTGCCGGTTCGTTTCGACGATGGGGCAGAGCTGGGAGTAAACCCGCCATAGCGTGTTTACATCCCCGTACTTACAGGTAAATTTTACGGTAAAAATCTTTAAAATGCTTTGTAAAGCTGAAATTTTTTCACCATTTCACATCAAACTACATATTTTAAAATATGTATACCTCCCCCTTTTTTTCGAAATTTTGAGCCAAATAATTTAGGACACTAAAACATGATCCAAAAACTGAGGCATGCCAGACTCCTTCAACACAAGGTTTATTTTCAAAAATAGCAACAAAATCCTATGATCTATTTCACCTTAGCATCAATGAATATACATTTACTTTAATCTCATACTGGTTAAATATATACAAAATTGTACACAAAGAAACAATACACACCTTTTAACTACTGCATTGTTCCTGTGCTTGCCTCTGCTATCACCATGGGGGAACACACCCAAGGTCTCCAAGATATCTCATGGCATCTCGCCGACAACGAAACGAATGCGTGCTATGAGCATGTAAGCCTCGATCTCAGCTAATGCCCCACACGTAAAGGCTCAGGTCACGTGGTTCTGCTCCCTCACGGGCTAAGTGCTGCCTGCCAAAGGAAGAGAGGGAAGGAATCTGGCCAGCAAACTACACAATGGAAGAGTTTAGCTACAACACATTGAAGTTGTACTTCTAAAAACATCTGTTGTTTCTAAACAAAACCATTTTCTTTTTAACGAAATGTTAAAATATATTGATGAACATACGTATGTAATAACTTCAAACTGTGGGATGCACGATAAAAACCTGCTAAGTTTCACAGTAACAGATTTCAATTTATTTACATATTAAAAAATACATAAAGTTTAAAACCTAGTTGGGCAAGATCTTTCAGAACTACCATAGTTCCATTCTCAGGCCACGAACGTCTAATGTCACAGACAGGGTGATATATATAGTCGAAAACAGTTCTTTCAGTCATGAATAACATTATTGTTGCCACATACAGCAGATGCAAACCAAAAATAAACAATAATAAAAGTTATTTTCGGTTTGTATCTCCTGTATGTGGCAACAATAATGTTATTTGTGACTGAAAGAACTGTTTTTGACTATATATATCACCCTGTCTGTGACATTAGACGCTCGTGGCCTGAGGATGGAACTATGGTAGTTCTGAAAGATCTTGCCCAACTAGGTTTTCAACTTTATGTATTTTTTAATATGTAAATAAATTGACATCTTTTACTGTGAAACTTAGGTTTTTATCATGCATTCGACAGTTTGAAGTTATTACATATGTACGTCTCATTTAGCATGAACTTTCATCATCGATCATTATATTGATGAAAAAAGTGAAAATAGCATATAACACATGATAAAAATCCATGACAGAAGTTACTTTTCCATGACAAACACCTAATTTTTGCAAAAATCCACGACTTTTCCAGTACTGGAATTTTTTTTCTTGAAAATCCAGGTTTTCCAGGATGCGTCCCAAGAGCAGAATCATTTAATGATTCTGCTCTTGGGATGCAATAAGACAAATAACCAAAAAGAAGTTGTAACATCTGGTTTACCTTCATGTTTAAAGATGAAATACACAAGCAGCAACATGAAAATAAAGCAACATCCACAAAAATATAACTTTTCTAGACGCTTTTTTAAAGGCGTAAACAAAAACAGTCGTTACACACCAAGAATGTTGCATAATTCCTGGGCGTAATAATCACAATTTTAGACAAAGGCCTCTATCAATGTTTTATTATTTTTTTAGGAGCTTTTTCTTCTACAATTAGCACAGCCAGGCAAATGGACTAAACTTAGTACTTACTATGACATGGTTGGTCACTTGGCTTGGTTGTAAGTTTGCTGATAAATGGCCTGCTCTTCGGTTCCTGAATTGGTGCCACTGACAGGCACGCTGGCACTCATTGGATCCTACAAGAATGAAATTCTTATGAGAAGATCAACCTTTTAAGGCTGAATTATACACAAAGAAATCATGAAAAAACAATTTTTTTTTTATTCATTTTACACAGTACAACGTAGGTTTAGATATTTCACAATGTTATAAAATACTGGTGAAAGAGGAATGCCAATACACAATTGATATGTTGCAAGATGCAACTTTAGAAAGAGCAGAGGCTACCCTATATAACCATGTTCATTACCATCTACAGAAAAACAGACATATATTTCCATGCATCAGAAATGTCTTCAACAAAACTAGTGATATGAAAGCTACTTAATTGAAAGTAGGAAGCTACTACTACATTCTCGAAAAAGTTGCTTGCTACAGTTACTTTTTTTAACTTTAGGTGTAAGTTAAAGGTACAAATTCTGAGGTCGACCTTTATATGTACATTCTTACATATGGCATTGGGAGCTAAATACCAAGGCATATTACCCAAATAATTTTATTTTTGCATTTACCTCATGGCTCGGTTCATCAAGTCACACATTTCAATATATTAATCCCAAAACAATGCACATTTCTGAGGGTTAAAACATGCACAAATACTGATAGAAAGGTCTAACTTTTGAACATTAGATATCAAGTTATCCATTATCTGGCTTTTAGTTTCTTGCACATACAGCATTTTTGTCTATGCCACACTGGTGGTGGGGTGACAGTGTGATACAGTTCCAAGGATACTATCCTGAGGTATAATAGCTTACCAGATGGTGTCCTGATTGTAAGCCAGTTCGCGAACATTCTGGGACGGGTGTAGGTGGTGTCCCGTCATGTCCTAAACATGTTCGATCGGTGAGAGGTCGGGCAATTGAGCTGGCCATGGAAGGGTGTAGATATTACGAAGGCAGGTCTAAGAGAGCCGTGCCATGTGTGGCTTGGCATTATCCTGTTGAAAAATTGCTCATGGATGGGGCTACAGGAATGGCAACACAACAGGTTGTAGAATGTTGTCGCCATACTGTTGAGCCGTGAGGGTTGTATGGAGGACAACGAAGGGTCTCCGGCTATCGTAGGAAATGACTCCCTAGAGTCCTTCCCGGTGTGCGAGAAGTGTGCCGTTCCACAGTAAAGGCAGGATCAATGTGCTGGCCAGCCATCTTCAGACACATATACAATGGTAATCAGCGCCAAGTGCAAACAGCGACTCATTACTGAAGACAGCACAATGCCACTGGGCACTATCCGACATTGACCGGGCTTTGACTCCACTGAAACCGGTGCCAGCAATGTATGCTGATCAGTGGCAGGCAGCGGAGTGGCCTCCTTGAATGTAGTCCACATGCCACAAGTCATCTGGCAACGGTCTGAATGGCCACTTCTGTACCTGTAGATGATGCAATATGGCCACAAATGGTTGAGAGCGACGAATTCGGTTCTGTTCTTGCAGCTCTTGGAATCGCTTGCTCCTTGTGTTTTGTTGTAGCCCTCGGCCCATTGGTGCCACCATCGTTCGATTGCTGCGTTGCTCTGACCCAAATGCCTGTTTACATGGCAACTTGACACTCTTAGACCAATTACACTTCCTTTCTCAAACTCATTCAACTGCTCGTATTGTAGTCGAATATGACGTCGAGGCATCCCTGCAGTCTGTGGAGGTTAATGCAACCACAATCTGCTGTCACAATTGTCCCTGCGCACAGGCTTTGATCTTGATATGCCCTTGATCGTCAATGTGAGGTTCCCATGTACTGTGGCAGGCCACTATTTCATCATTGGTCATTAGTTTTTAATCATTTACATATTCGGTCCTGAGGTACTCGCATACAGAGTTTCATGAGGATTAAACAACTTTCTGAGAGAGAGAGAGAGAGGGGGGGGGATCAAATTAAGTTGTGACTAATGAATGCTTATTCCAGTTAGCCCAGGACTAAATGGGTAAAAAGATTGTAAAATGAATGTGGGAAAGATACCATGGGTCAATGTCCATTTTGGTATTGCTTATAAGTTTACATAGTTAACTTTTAGCTAAATATTTCATAAAAATTGTTACCTGTTGGCATTAGTGTTACTGTACAACCTTGTGCTTAATTTATTCAAACGCTCGACATGGACCAGGAACACTAAACAGAAATCACATAAAACACTAAACAGATTAACGTGGAACAGCGATTATTTTTGTTTAGTGTGCTTAATTTTGTACAATTTTATAAAATTGGGTGCAAATGTGTGGAAAGAAATGAGATGCTACGAAAACAATTGAATACATTTAAAAAATGTGAAGTAACTTATGCCCTTGATGCAACAAAGAATGATTCTCTATTTGAATGCCAGCAGTTCTGTTCCTGCGAATCAGTAATGAAGACTGACAGTTTTAAAACTACCCATTTTATTCAAGGACGATAGATATGGCACCTCAACCCGTCACTGGTCAAACAAGAGTTTTTTTTTTTTTTTTTTTGTCACCCTACCTTTTCCCGATGTTTTTACTTAAAAGTGAACAAAAGTACAGATACTCAAAATGTGCGGCTAACAAACCGAAAGTTAAAACCAAAATCATGCTGTCTAAACACGTTTAATATTAAAAATTATGAACCTCGTACTATAGGAGGACATAAATACATAGTTAAAAACACACAGTACTTTCGTGACCGCCATCGGTCACTTCCTCAGGTATGACTACCAGTTCTAAGCAGCAACGGTCAGCATATATGTACAACATTACGTGTCAGGTCAGATGGGTGCGCAGAGAGACAGAAAGAACAGGTGGTCGGAAATCAGTAATAATTAGTACAATATTTTAATCACCGGAAGTCATGTATAAGGTATTTCCAAGCATCAGGAATATAGTTAGGAATATCATCGTTGCAGCAACTTCTCCAGTGAGCCAGAATCTGAAGAGCTTCTGTAAATAGTAATAAATTCTTATTATTAGGTATAGTCAGAATAGTAACCTCAGACCACATTGGTTCAAAAGGTTTGCTTAGAAGCAAACGTGACATAGCTGTAAAGCCATTACAGACTTTAATACTATATTTGTGTTCCTGCAGTCTGACCTTTAGATTACGAGATGTGGAACCTATGTAGGAAGTATTCCCTTGATCAGGGTCAGAGGACAGGAGAGGTATTCTGTAAATTCCATAATTATCTAATAAATCAGGTCTGTCACGATCGCTACGAACCAACGAAAATAATTTACAAGACAAACCAAAGTCAATACCAAAATGTCTGCAAATATTTTTAAGTAGATGTGAAAGTGGTGGCAAAAAAGGGATAGAACCCACAAATTTTATGGTTCTAACATATCTGGTTAGTGATGTAGAATCAAAACGTTGGGATTTTTAAAAATAAGTTTAGTAACAATGTAATTAGAGTACCCAAAGGAATTAGCCAACTCGTAAATTTTCAGGATTTCCTGTTCATAAGTTTGCTTAGTAGAACAGGCTCTGTGTATCACAAAATGCAAGGAAGCAAGTTTTTGGCAATACAGATGATTAGAAGTGGCAGGGATCATTAAAACCTGAGAGGTAGATTTCCCGAAAAACTGAAGTCGTAACCAAATTTGTGGTAGGATCACGGGTGAGCAGGATGTCTAAAAACGGCAAAGTCCCCCCCCCACCAAGTTTCTTCTACAACTGTCTGTCCCTCACGTTACTCTGGTATGCTATCGAATTTCATACACTCACGAAAATTGAAATTTGTGTACCAAGAAGAAAGCATCAGATTGAACTGAAATTTTATGGACGTAATGATACAAGAATGATGCACATGATGGCAAAAACACAGCTGCAGGACAATTAGAGGGATCTGTGGCACGCAGTCCGATCATCTTGAATAGTGCGCGTCGCACTGCCTCGTGCGGTGATACATGCTGCAATACGGTCGGGCATGGAGGCGAACAGATGCCTGGTGTTATCCTGCGGCAGACTGGCCCACACATGTTCGACAGTGTGCTCCAAATCCCGGATAGTGCGGCACGGCAGCAGCCGCCGTTTTAGCTGGTCCCACACATGCTTGACAGGGGACATGTGTGGGGAGTGGGCAGGACATGACGTAGGCAGTCCTGGGCAACCCGAGCCGCGTGAGGGCGGGCATTATCCTGCTGATATAGCGCACCTGGAATCCCGACCAGGAATGGGAGCATATGGGGTTGTAGGATCTTATCCACATACCGCTGGCCCGTCAATGATCCACGTACCACTACTAAAGCTGATCAGCTATCTTAGGCAATGGCTCCCCAGACCATAATGCATGCAGTGTGGGAGGTGTGGTGCTCAACAGAGGTTGGGATTGTGCAATTGACCTCCATATCCAGATGCGATGATCATCTGTCCCCAAAATGAAGCAGCACTCATCGCTAAACACTGCATGTCGCCAGTCTGTGGCATTCCACGCCGCTCTGGCTTGGCACTGCGGCACACTGAGCCGGCGATGTTCCCGTGTTAATGGCAGCACAAGTGAGGGGCACTGGGATCGCAGATTTGCTTCCGCAAGGCGTCACAAAATGGTTCGTGGGAGCACAGAAGCCGTCACATCTGCTTGTATAGTGGACAGGGTCCCTGCAGAATCCATTCATGCTTGGCGCATCATCCGTCGATCCTCTCTACCAGTGGTCCTCCTGGTCCTTTCAGAGCTGCTCTGCCGTGTGGCAGTACCGTCGCATGTTCACTGCTCCCAACATAGTCTGACGGTACGGTCAGAATGATACACATGGTGGGCTAAATTGTGCGCAGACCACCCTGCGGGTTTCAGCCCACTGATCAGGCCTCTCTCAAAGTCCATAAGTTGCGGAAATCGACATCTCTGGTGTCTACCCAACATTCTTGTCACTCTGTGCTCTTGCTTGTGTCGGCCGGTGCTTTTCGCTTTCATGGGGCATCGACTACACGCCGGTTTATAAGGCTGTCGGTTCGTGCTTTCAGCGCCACCACAGAGTGTGCGGTCATGTGTACTCGCACCAAACATGGATTATTTGCATACCAGCACACTCTAGCTATTTGCAAAGTTTTGCAGTTGCAGCATGTTTTCCTCTAGGTGCGCAAATTTCTTTGTCCGTCAGTGTATACAGGGTGCATAGTAAAGTCCCTTTAGCCTGGAATAACTTGCAAATGGAGAGAGGTACAGTTATGCAAGTGAGATAATGGTATAGTAAAGCGACTACGCCCTATGGAATGCAACAGATAGCAGCACCCCTAGTGTCGAAATGCGGAAGTTAGCCATCGCAAATCGAAAACGAGCAAAATTTCCACTTACAAAGTTGTAGAGCATCAATTAATTAATACAAAATGACATTTGTTTCACATGGATAAGATAAATTGTCGCCTGAATAACCTACAATGTCCGAAATCGATGCGCAACGATTTGAATCTGAATATTCACATTTCGCAAATGTAGCCATATGCAAATGCAGATTGTGACGTTGTACCATACCTATGATGTATAAACCCAGTAGCAGGATGTACCCTGATCAGAAGTTTAAGTCTACGTACGCTGTGTGAGAATGGTGAGCTTGGATTTCTGGGGTTATGTAAAAAATCAGGTGTATGCAACAGCACCTACAAGTCTGCTGGATCTACGTCGTCGTGTTACAGATGCTTGCAATAGTGTGACACCTTCCATGTTGAGGAATGTGCATGCACAGTTACTTTCACGAATACAAATGCGTATCGTGGGCAATGGCGAACTCTTCGAACATACTAGAGATTAACTTTTTATCACTGTGCACCAGTTTGCCTTTTTCGTTTTTGTTTTGTCTGAAGTCATCAAACTGTACTGACATGAGTATACATTTATGCAATAAATTGTGTGTATTTGCTCATACCTATGCCTGTTCCCTTCAAATGTTCACACAAAAGGTCGCGCATCGATTTCAGACATTTTAGGGTATTCAGGGGACAATTTACCTTATTTGTGTGAAACAAATGTCGTTTTGTACTAATTGATTGATGCTCTACAAACTTTGGAAATTTTGCTCTCTCTCACTTTCAGTTTTCGATTTGCAATGGCTAACTTCCGCATTTTGCCACTAGGGGCACTGCTATCGGTTGCATTCGATTGGGCGTAGTCGCTTTACTATACAGTTATCTCACTTGCATAACTGTACCTCTCTCCGTTCGCAAGTTAGTCCAGGTTAAAGGGACTTTTTTATACACCCTGTATATATATGGCTGTGGTATGTGTGCAGGCACGCGACCACACGCACAAACAAACGGGTCGAGCTGATAGAAAAAAGTTTTGGTGAAAATATTGGCGATTACCTTTTTGTATGGTTACAAAACTTCGACAAAAAACAACAACAAACAAAAAAAAAACAAAAAACAATGGCATTTGGTGAATGAGTTGGCAAAAACTTTAAGGCCAGAGCAACCACTCTGCACACATTTAAGAGGGAGAACACTATGCCCCTCTTTTTTTATTTTTTCTTATGGAAAAAGTGCTCCCTATTGTTCTCTAGTTACAAAAATCTGCTCATCATACTTCATGTGTGCTTAAAAATAAGTTGAAACACTCATCATTTTGCTACAAGATTTCATTAGAAGCCCTTCTTTAATGTTTACACCAGAAAAATGTCCCGACTCCAGAAGTAGCAAAATTTAAATTGCCAAATTGATCTCAAAATTTTGTAAAGAACATTATGTACATGCATTTCCAGGCTAAGACATTTTTTGCTCTATCAGTTTTCTTTGTGGAAGAGGGAACAAATGCCCCCTTTTTTTGGCACTTAAATCATTAAATGGAAACAACATCTGCAATGTACGTTTTATGTGGTCAGTAGATTGGAGCGTAATTTTTTTTTTTTTCGAATTTCAATATGCCCTAGTGCGGAAAAGTTGTGTATTGCTACGTAAACCATGTGCAAAAAATATAGCAAAATTCAAAAAATTTATTATAGTATAGTTCCACTTTACCTCTAAAGTTTCAATATTTGGGTAAAATAGTAACATTTTTATGTCCGTTATGAGAAAAGAACTGTTCGTTACAGACTTTCCCTAGTGCGTAAAAACTATCTGTTGGTACCTAAAAAGATGTTTTTTCAGGCAAAGCAACTAATACCTTATTGGTTGCTGCAATACTCCATGTTAAAGGAAAATTGCAATACTTTGACACCTAGTATTCACCATGTGATTTGTTTCCTAGTTGTGTTAGTATGTGCACTACTGCACTGAAAAGCACAACATATTGTGCAAATGTGCAGCTTTTCACATTTTTCATGTTTCAGAAAAATCCCAGAATTCATCATGAGGAGGTGGCTGCACAGTGAGTTCCACCCGTGCCCAACCCAACTACCCATCCATTAGGGCAAATCAATTTTCAGTTCTTTTTTAATCTTCAATTTCCTGTTCTTTATAAATTTTTACCCAGAAATCTGATTTACTTTCGAAGGCTGGCATTATTTGCCGTGCTTCTAACCGAACTCTAATAAACCAATCCCTTTGTTCTTAATCGCAAACAGCAGCAGATGCTTCTGTTGCCAACTTAACACATCGCTCCACTCCCTGATTGTGACAAGGGAAGTTTTGCGTGCCCAGTTGCTTAATGTCCTTACAGTCTCTGTTGCATAGATTCATTATTTCATCGCCGGTTAAATGTGCAGTCAATGGCAGTTCGCTTAAGACGCACGATTGCCAGTCAATTAGGTCAAAATAATCCTCCCCCTGGAAGTTGAACTGAGGAATTTCAAATACACGGATTGCATCACAGTTTTGTGCCCTTGCTCTAAAGATCCTGAGGAAGTCCAGTTTTCTTTATGTTTCCTCTCGTCTGTGATCGTAGCCAGAAGTATTGATTCTGGATGGGCAAAATAGCCATTCCTTTGAATAACGTGGCCGAGAACGCTCTTCAAATCTTGGGTGAGATATCTGGATATATGGAGCCATCATTGCAAGTGCACTTTTGGAAGATTTGGGAATGATAACTCAGCTGATACTTCAAGTGTTATAGGTAGGCACAAAATTAGAAGGCAGAGAAGAAAGAAGAGAAAACAGCTTCAAAACGATAATCTGACTGCGCGTAAGTTATTAAAGGGCTATATTTCGACGGGCGTAAGGACCAGACCATAATGTATGAAGAAAGCCGTTAAAAAAAAAAAAAAAAACTATTACCGAAGAACACATGACTATGCTGGAAGAACCTGGAAATAAATATCTTGGGCATACCAATCCTACATCTTCTACCACAAAGGATATTGCCCAAATGTCTGCTGGATTTTTTACATGCCAAGAATATCAATCTAAGCAAACTGTTGGTGATAGGCTGCGACGGAACTGTCGTTAATACTGGGTGTAAAGGAGGTGCAATTCGCATTTTAGAGCTAGCCTGCCAAAAACATCTTGAGTGGAGCATATGACAGTTAACTGCATGGAAATGAGGTGACACTCCATCACTTAGTTCAACATTTGGATGGCCCAACTAGTGGCACAAAAACATTTTCAGCAGGAAATCGGCAAACAACTGGAGAGCTGTGAAAATCTACCGGTTTTTCTGAACGTGTTGAAAAAATTGCAAGGGATCTTAACACGCCTTAGAAATACCCGTGGCACATTAGCCATGCGGCGACAACGCATATGTGGTCATCAAGCCTGGCACATAAGCATCGAAAAAATGAGCCATGCATGGTGGCAAAGGACGGCTATTCATATTTTGCGCCTTTATATTAGTACTTCGCAGCCTTCGGTTTCACTTAAAAGATCACACCCTCGTTGCCATTATGGAGCACGGAATCTGTGGAAGGCCATCCATACATCCAGATATCTCACCCAGGATTTGAAGAGTGTTTTGGGCCACGTTATCCAAAGGAATGGCTATTTTGCCCATCCAGAATCAATACTTCTGGCTACGATCACAGACGAGAGGAAACATAAAGAGAACTGGGCTTCCTCAGGATTTTTAGAGCAAAGGCACAAAACTGTGATGCAATCAGTGTATTTGAAATTCCTCAGTTCAACTTCCAGGGGGAGGATTATTTTGACCTAACTGACTGGCAATTATGCATCTTAAGTGAACTGCCATTGACTGCTCATTTAACAGACGATGAAATAATGAACCTATGCAACAGTGACTGTAAGAACATGGTTAAGCGATTGGACACGCAAAACTTCCCTTGTCACAATCAGGGAGTGGAGCGATGCATTACGTTAACAGAAGCATCTGCTGCTGTTTGCGAAGAAGAACAATGGGATTTGATTTATTAGAGTTCGGTTGGAAGCACGGCAAATAATGCCAGCCTTCAAAAGTAAATCAGATTTCCGGGCAAAATATTATAAAAAACAGGAAATTGTAGATTAAAAAAGAACAGAAAATTGATTTGCCCTAATGGATGGGTAGTTGGGTTGGGCATGGGTGGAACTCGCTGTGCAGCTAACTCCTCATGATGAGTTCTGGGATTTTTCTGAAACATGAAAAATGTGAAGAGCTACACCATGTGCAGTGTGCACTACTGCACAATATGTTGTGCTTTCAGTGCACACACTAACACAACTAGGAAATAAATCACATGGTGAACACTAGGTGTCAAAGTATTGCAATTTTCCTTAAACATGGAGTATTGTTGCATTAAATTGGAACAATAAAATATTAGTTGCTTTGCCTAAAAATTGTGCACATCTTTTAGGTACCAACAGATAGTTTTTGCGCACTAAGGAAAGACTGTAACAGACCTCAGCACAGACTTCATTGTAAAAAGTAGTGAGAAAAGTGACTTCAGAGAAAAAAAAGTGAGAAAAGTGGCCAATTTTTTTTTTAGTGACTAAATAGTGACTGTTAAAATAATTGAAAACCAGACTAAACCGTTTAAAACGATAGAACACACACACACACACACACACAGTATATGGATAGAACATATAATTTGCACTTCGAACGGATTTACTTTATTCTTTGCTCAACAGTGAACAATTCACTTTATATTTTGTGATAGAACATATGTTAATCAATGTGACTATCTGTTGTAAAAAAGAAAAACAATATATTGGATGGGCAAGCAATTCCTTTCAATATTTTTTCATACACTACTGTTTGTGAAAATTGCACCACCAAGAAGGAACCATGTGATTCGAATGAAATTTATACCAAACATTACTATGACTGTACATAAGTGATTTAATTTTCGGAACAACAGCCATTTTTACCAGCAAAAATAGTATATTGCGAAGCCTCTGCGAGCTGCAATAAGAGCTATGAGAGGGGTTGGCATTGAATCGAAAAGGCGTTGGATGGTGTCCTGGGTAATTTCTTGCCAGGCAGAATGTATACGCAGCCACAAATCATTGGTACTGACCGCTGGATGACTTTGATGGGCCAGTTGGCAAATGACCATATCCCAGACATGTTCAATAGGCGACATGTCTGCTGAACATGCAGGCCAGGGAAGAAGCAGTATCTGCTATGCTGCGAAGAGAGCTTGAACATTCCTGGCAACACGAGGCCAGGCATTGTCCTGCTGGAATATAGTGCCTGGAGTGCTATGAAGAAAGGGTATGACTTCTGCCTGTACAACTTCCCTGATGTAGCAGTCTCTGGTGATATTGCTCTCAAGTCATAGCGAGCGTCATACAAGCCCTCACACTTGGCGTTCGGCCTGTATGACACTTGACAATGCACGCTGAAAGAAGGTGCTCACCACAATACTGTCTAATGCATATGGGGCCATCATATGCATTGGTAGTCCAAGTTGAATCGGGAATCATCTGAAAACACGACACATTGTCAATCAGCACGCAACTGCTTGCATTGAAAACCCCATTGCAGCCTGAGGCGTCCATGGTACAGGGTCAAAGGAATCTGCCGCAAAGGGATGCGTGCAACCAGTCCTCTGTGCAGCAGACTCGTCGAACTGTGGAGGCAGACAATGCTACACCTGCTGCAGTGTTCCACTGTTGTGCTAACACTTGGGAATGTACGGAATGGTTCGTCACTGCCATGTGGACAAGGTGTTGATCATCCCACAGTGTAGTCACATTTCTTGGTCCACTGCCGGATTGTTGATGCACCTGGTTCTCCTTAATCCACTGCTGCCATAAGCACATCACTGTCATGGCGTTATGTCCCGTCTGAGCCGCAATGTCACGGTACGAAAATGCCCCTTCACGCAGACCAATCATTCGTCCCTGTTCAAACTGTGTTGTATGGTGATATTGCGCCTTTCGTCGTCGCCAGGGCATTATTGAATCCTCTGGAGCCACTTTCACAACTCGCTGTCTGCGATGCACTACTGGTGTGTATCCTAAACAGCCCTCTCTTTATACCCCTCACTCGACTGTTCAGGCGGTGCTGCCGGGCCAAGACATGCGCAATGGCTCTGCATTTCTAATCATTTGCATGTCCTACCTGCTCTGCATATCCTGTAAGTTTCACGTGAATACACCATCATTCCTTCATGGTGTAGCAATTTTCATAAACAGTTTATTTTATCAGCATGATGGCATTTGACGATTTATATACTGCAGTAGCAAAATAAGTATACTCTAGAAATAATTACATATACAAACTACAATATATTTATATAATGAAAGACTAATAATAAAGAATGAATGTAATGTTTAAAAAAGTACAGTAACCCTTTGGATTTTTAACTCTCCACTGCCTGCATTTTCTTACAATCATATTAACAAATTAAATTTCCAACAATGTTTCGACAAATTTTCTGTTTTAGTTAGATTTAAATGAATTTTTACTTGTAAACTACTCACACATTTCATCAAACCTTTACTTTGTTAGCAGATGTGTTTTACAGTCTAACACTGGTTAGATACCTATTTCAAACATCAATGCAATCGAAAATGGAAGCACAGTGCAACATAGCAATAAAAAATGCAATTCTGTAGATTTTGGTTATAAATCAAAATGACGCCAGATAAATTCAAACTATACTGTTTAACACAAATCTGCTGTAATTTTTAAAGATATTAAATTATTGATGTATTTAAATTGCAATAAGTTTAATATCCTCACTTACCACATCTGCGAGTAATCTGGGACCGATATGCAGGCGGTTTCTCTATATTTGGTTGTTGGGTTAGCGAAATTGATATGCTTTTTAATGTCAACATTATGAAGTTTCAATCATTTTTAACTTTGCAGTCTCATAAAAGTATGATGAGTAAAATTGGGAAGTAGATTTACTACCCTACATTATATAAAGGCTCTTTATGTACAGGGTACTTTTAAGTGAAATCCATAATAAGTAAACAGAGTCTACAACAAGAAATTTGATTTTGTAATTGCAGTTAGCAAGAAATGTAGATTTAGGAAAGCATAAAACTCCAGGGTGTCTACCAAATTTGGAAAATGCAATTTCACGACCAATTAACAATTTTCATGACGATTTTTAAAAGTTGTGTGTGTGTCTAAATATGCATGCGTGCGTGCGTACGTATATATATTAAAGATGCGAGACACTTTGCTCCCCCTTTTTGCTACGGAAAAAGGACACCTCCCCCCGCTAGTAACAAAAATCTGACTCGGCAAACTTTGACTACACCTGAAGTAAGCTGAAATACTGAACATTGTGCTAAACGATTTCATTACACACCTTTCTTCAACATCTATATTTGAAAATGTCAATGACTCTATATTCAGTATAATTTAAATTGCTAAATTGACCATAAAATTTTGCAAACAACATTTACACATATTTCTATGCTAAAACATTTTTTGCTGTAAAGAGCACAAGTACACCCTTTTTTTTAAACTCTTGTATCATTATATGGAAACCACATTTATGTCTTATGTGGTTGGTGCATGTAGAATTACTGAATTGTCACCAGAAAATGAATTACTACTAAATATAAAAAGAAATTCATGACCCCAAATCAAAATTTGTGACTTTTTGTTTACTTTCATTACCCTTTTCTGAATTCGTGCCGTTTTCATGACTAGTAGACACCCTGAACTCCTACAATTCTGAAAATACAAACACAAATCCACAATTTCTTCACTCATTTATTTTTTGAGGTTTAAAATCCTAATAAAAAAAAAGGGATTTTACTGCTATTTATGCAATGTTTTGAACACTGCGACGATGCTAAAATTAAAAAACATTATCGGAAAACATGAACGTAACAAAATGTGCAGTTTCACAAACTTAATAACCGTGAAAAGATTTAGATAAAAACCAGAAAAAAAAAAAAAAAAATAGCGAGCTCTTCACGATTTAGTCCCTCCCCCCAAAAAAAGAATCTCGAATCAGAAAAGAGAGTGTTAAAAAATTATTAAAAAAAAAAAAAAAAAAAAAAATGCTGAAAAAAAGACCATCAAAGATTTGCCCACTATTCCTGCATTTTTCAACAGAAATTTAGTTTATTGAGCTTATATTAAAAATGATGCCGATTCACACGAAGAAAGCAATTCCACAACTTCGCTGACCACTCCCGGTCATGTGGTAAGGAAAGTTTTGGTGGTTTATTTTTCAAGGACCAATTTGGAGTAGGAGATGATGGGTTTGATTTCCCTTGTTGACTACCCTGTCCAATGGTTTTCCAGTATTTTCCTTCGACATCCTTACATGAATAGGGGTGGTGGCATATAGTTCCCATTGAAGTCAGCCTTTGGACACACCCAGACCCTCTTCACCCAAACACTACCATGTGCAATAACTGTGCCCAGTTAGGTTTCAACACAAACATCAGAATTTCACTAAATATTTTACATAGGATTGCGCGTCCGCCAAATTTTTATGGGAGGGGGGGGGGGTCAATTCAAATTTCTGCACTTCTGCCAAAAATAAAACAGATAGTGATAAAAAATTGAATAAAATTCCACTAGTTTGCAGAAAAATTAAAATAATATGAGGGTTGTGCCAAAAGTAATGCAAAAGTGGACATAACTTCATAAACTGACAACATAATCCCCATCACAAGCAATGCATTTGCATCATCGTTGAACACTACACTCTCAAATCCTCTTTGAAAAAATTCAGGTGTGAACTGTTGTACCCACTTCTTCACAGCCACTTTCATCTCATCTGTGCCATCAAATCATTGTCCCTGAAGACTGTTCTTCATTGAACCAAACAGGTGGAAGTTCAACGACGCCACAGCGCGGCTATACGGTGGATGGGGACCACTGACCAGCCTAATTTGCTGATCACCAGATTTGTTCACAAAGATGTATGTGGACTCGCATTGTCATGGTGAATGTGGATCCTTATCAGATTCTTGTTCAGTCTCTTCCTTCTTATGGCTTCTCTAAGCTTCTTGAGTGTCTCAAAGCTCGCTGGTCACTCAGGGTTCCCACTCAAAAGTAATAAAAAAATTCCCTGACTTTTCCAGGTGGTTTTTAAAGTTTTCCAGAATGGCATGTTGCAAATAATTGTTACATTTATTTCCATTCCATTCACCTTTCTCACCAAAGCACACACGTAAATTCTTTACATAATTTGTCTTTATATCATTACCTGCTTTTCATTAATAACTAACTGTGCACATTATTTTCTGTACCAAAGTTCCGTGAACTTTTGTGAATACTACCCACACGGAATTTGTAAATACATTCCCATAGAAACAGGTCATATGTAAGAAAAAATCTGCCAGTTGAATAGTTTCAGTTTTTCTATAACACAAAGCAGCTAAGCTTAATGATGGAATGGCTCTGCTCAAAGAAACATGTTTCAAGAGAACCAACAGAGAAAGGACTTTGATCCATCATTTAGTTGGTTCTCTTGTGAAGTGTTTCTTCAAGCAGGAGCCATTGTGCCTAATTGTTCCATGTTATAACAACTGCCTGCAGAAATTGAACGAAAGCTTAATTAACTGGCAATTTTAAAAATTCAATTTTGCATCTTTTTTTAGAGAATAAAGGAAATACTTATAACTGAAAGTAAGATCTACCGAATTCTAGGCAGGCAAGTAATTGCAAGCAAAAGTTTGAAATCATGAAAAAATAAGTTCTTTTGGCAAAATAAAGTATCCATTGATTTTTACAAAAAAAAAAAAAAGGAGGGGGGGATTTCCCCTGATTTTTGGAACCATTTTCAAATTCCCGGAGAATTCCAGGTTTTCCTTGTTTTCCAGGTTGAGCGGGAACCGTGCTTTTCATTAATAATTTCTGGAACGTATGGCCACGTTCCAGAAAATCAAGATTGACACCTCTGTCATCCCAAAAAACAGTCACCATGACTTTCTGAGCTGATTGTTAGCTCTCGAATTTTTTAGGCCTTGGTGAAGAGGTTTGACTTCCTTGGATTGATTCTTTATTCCAATATTCCGGATAGAAAAGATACACCCATGTTTCACCCCCTGTCACCAGATCTTAAAAAAAACAACAACAAAAAAACATGTCTTCATTGGCTTCAAACGCATCCACAGCAGATCAGAGCAGACTTCCACCCTTTTCCCTTCAAATCGGGTGTCAACTGCCGAGGTACCCACTTTGCACACACTTTCCGATTCCCTAAGTCTTACACCATCTTCTGTATGCAATTGCAACTCATTTCTCTGCGCGAATCAATGCATCCACTCACTGATGATTCATGTCACTGGTCACAGATGGTCTCACACTGCATGGAATCAATGCACTCTGCGCGAATCAATGCATCCACTCACTGATGATTCATGTCACTGGTCACAGATGATCTCACACTGCATGGCTTTTCGTCAATGCTGGTTTCCTCTTTTTTAAACTTCTTTATCCATCTGTGCACATTGCTCTTGTCAATGGTGTCATCTCTGTAAACATTCTGTAGCCTTCTGTGGATGTTGGACAGTGTGCACCCTTCCTTTCTTGGTCAAGAACTCAATGACAGCATGCTGCTTCTGCTTGGAATGCATTATTTACTTGCAATGAAGATTACTATAGAGGAACAGTTACTCTACCAACATGTGCAATTGAACAACCTCTGCCAGTTAATAAAAAAGTTATGCCTATTTTTGCATTACTTTCGGTACAACCCTTGTGATTAAAATTGTTAACTACAAGTAAAAATATGGCCGGCACTGAGAAAAAAATTAAGGCTTCTTCAAGATCTTCACTTTTTGGCAGCATTGTTACACGCTTTTGACTGTCCATCTTTCTGCTGTAATTCAAACCAATGATTAAACTCACAAAAAAAAAAAAACCCCACCGCGCACGCAAGCAAACACACATCATCCACGATCTTGGGGGGAAAAATACCCACGGCTACACTGTTTGAAATTTAGGAATGAATTTCTAAATGAAAGTCATACCAATGTAGAATGATGCTGAAAACAAACTACCATTTGCAACCGCCCTTGCTTTGCCGTGATACAATTACATACCTGCCAACTTTCAAAGATCAAAATACAGATTTTAGAAAATTTTTCCCTCAAATGGCAAAAAAAAAAAAAAAAAAAAAAAAAAAGAAATAGGTTTTTGATGTAAAAGAAATAGGTTTTTGATGTGTACTACTGTATACTGAAAAGAACCATAGTACAGTACTATGCTATTAGCTTTAAAAAGATTTTTTTTTTTGTAATATAGAGATAATTTATTTTAAACAGAAATCCTTTAAGAAGAATCACAAAACAAGGCGATATAAAATAAAGGGTGTATATGAAATAATTTCACTCTTCAAATATCATTTATTTTTTAAAATAAATTTCAGCAATTTACTTTGAAAATAATGTGTGTAGAGGGTAAATTACTTTCATGCTTCTTAATGAACAGCAAGAAAGATGGTACCGAATTTTCGGATGTAATAAGCATGTCTTTAAATGCATTCTGACGCAACCAGTTTGGAAAACAATCGACCAGTTCCAACAACCAATAAAACACCCAGAAATAGAAACTTCTACTTAGTTCTACCAGCGGCTAAAAAATATGTTATGAAAATTAACAAATGGTGAACAAAAAGTTTCTCATAGTACAAGGAAGGTACCAGAGATGAAGAGATTTTCAAATCAAACAGTTAAAAGGAGAAATATAGAAGGAAACATGATATAAGTCGATGTCTGCAAGCGGAAAAAATTTGCATAACGGAAAAGTTGAAAACTATTCTTCATGGAAGAAAAAGCTACGCTATGGTAAAAGAACTTTTCAAATACGTCTACCAGGAGCAGACATAGTGGGGGGGGGTAAACCTTTATGCAGCTAGCGGGAAATCCTTGCATTATTTAAAGAGGATTTTTTTTTTTTGATTGGAGGTTTAACGACCACTGTGAGCAAGTCAGTGGGCTATGAGCAGTCGCCCGTCCCTAATTTAGGGTCACTGGTTCCAGGGAAGGGAGAGAGCCAGTGCCGTAAGACAAACACAACATCCATACCTCACCAGGATTCGAACCCGGAACCCTTTCGGACGAATGATCAGAGGCCATTGTTTAGACCACTGCGCCACCGGGGCGGCTTATTTAAAGAGGATAATGCTCCACATCTCTGTTGTAGTGAATGGCATCAGTAAAGAAGAATTTTCTCACTAGCATTTTTAGAAGCGGTGATACAGCTGCAAACTGAAGTACACAAACACCACCTACCGACAGAAATGTGAACTACAAAATTACACATATACTAGTCTAAAGTGTTATACAAGGTAATAGCATCCGGTGTTGGAAGAATTTTTTTAAATTGGACATATAAAAGCAGCGACATTGAGGAAAACAGATTAAGCATTTGCATCCAAATGGTGAAATTGTGCACTATTTTGGAAAGAACCCCCCCCCCCACACACAGATAGTTTGCATAGTTAGTAGAACCTGACCGAAGAAAAGTTTTTCAATTGGGTTTTTAAGTCTCACAGATATTGCTGTAAACGGAAATGTCAGCTTACGCCCTCTGGTGGCAGCCTTGTGCACTAAGAAAAATGTGAAATTATATGAGAAACATTTTGGCGCGGAAACGCCCTCCAACAAAGAAAGAATTTTTCAAATCTGACTCTTAGAAGCAGAAATATCGAAAAATAAGATATGCGTTTACGCATACTGGAGGAAACACCATGAATTATTTTAAGAAGTATTCTCAAAAGGTTGTTTGCTGAGAGCGGCATCAGTCCATGAAAGAATTCTTTATATTGAGTTTTCAGGAGCTCGGATTTTGCTGCAAATACATTAAGGCACAGAATTTAACACTTACGTCCCCTGGTGGCCAAACCATTCTTTATCAAATATTCGAAATTATATGCAAAGGATTTTCCCATCAAGAGCTGTATCCAGTGCAGAAAGAGTTTTTCAAATAGGAGTTTTAGAAGCAGAGATATTGGGGGGGGGGGGATGCAATTTACCTTTATGCCTCCTAGAGGAAAGTCTATGCATTACTTGAAAAATTTGAAATTATATGAGAAACATTTAACACCGGAAACGCTATCTAACAAAGAAGGATTTTTTCAAATCCGACTCTAAGAAGAAGAGAGATCGACAAAAATCAGACATACATCTACGCCCCCTGGTGGAGAAACCATGCATTATTTTAAGAAAATATTCTCAAATGTTTATCAACATGAGCACTGTCGGTCCATGAAAGAATTTTTTCAACCAAGCTTTTAGACGCTCTGATTTTTCTGCAAATACCTACGAAGCAGAAATTAACTCTTACAAGCCCCTGGTGGACAAACCATATTTCATAAAAAATTAGAAATTACAATCAAAACATTTCCCACCAGGAGCTTTATCTGGTGCAGGAAGAATTTTTCAAATCTGAGTTTTAAAAGCAGAGATATCGAAGAAAGAGCAATTTACCTTTACTCCCCCTATCAGGAAGTCAACAAATTACTTGAAAATTTTGAAATTATATGGAAAACATATCGCGCAGGAAACTATCCAAGAAAGGAGAAATTTTTCAAATCAGACCATTAGAAGTTGAGACACTAACAAAAATAAGATATACATTTATGCCCCCGGGCAGAGAAACCATGCAATATTTTAAGAAGAAAATATTCCGAAAAGGGATTTATTGATGTGAGTAGTATCGGTCCACGAAAGAATTTTTTCAATCGAGATTTTAGAAGCTCTGATTAGGCTGCAAATACATCAGAAGCAGAAATTAACACTTATGCCCCCTGGTGGCCAAACCATTTTGTACCAAAAATTAGAAATTACATGCAAAAAATTTCCCCATCAGGAGCTGTATCCGCTGCGGAAAGAATTTTTCAAATCGGAGTTTTAGAAGCAGAGATATCAGGGAAACACAATTTATTTTTATGCCCCCTAGCGGAGAATCTATGCATAACTTAAAAAAGTGACTATACCTAAAATAGTCTTAGTTGTAAATGAATTTATAGCACCTCTATTCATAGTGTATTGTGGAATTAACTTTTTTACGGGTCTTGGAGGTTATTGAATAATAACCTCTACAAGACCCGTAAAAAGTTATTTCTAAAATAGTCTTCGACATAAATGAAATCGAAAGGTAAAAGAATTTTTTTAATCGGCCGTTTAGAAACAAATCTATGGAATAAAATGTATTTTGAATTTGGCATCATCTGCATTTATGCCCTCTAGCAGCAAAATTGTGATTAGTGGAAAAAAAAAAAAGGATCACCATTCGCACATTTCAAGCTTCCCAATGTAAAAAGAATTTTTGAAATCGGGCAATTAGTTGTAGAGATATGGTGTCGACGAATGGACAGACATACGAACAAACCAATAACATAAGCACAAACTTTTTTACAAAAGACGTGCTAAAATAAAGGCACACACAAAATGCCTAGCTACCACTCAAAACTGGAGCATGAAAAGACTGCCAGCTTTCTTCCTTCCTTGGCTCCCAGCAACAGTTCCTCCTCACTTTAGTTTTCCCCATGGCAGGACTAGATATAAATATATATATATATATATATATATATATATATATACTTAAGAGCAAAACTGAAGACTAAGGAAAACATTTTAGAATTTAAAACGAAGGGTGCAAAATAACCTGAAAATCAAAACGCGCAACGCAGCAGTTTTGAAAATTCAGAATTCACATTCTATAAAAAAGATACCTAAGCAAAAAAATACATATATAATTTTGACTCACACCTAGTACAACATAGAAAAGGTTATGTATCTACCTGTGTGAGTAAAAGGAGAAAAGATAAAAAAATAAAATAAAACAACTGAATGTAGAAGGTGTCGAGAATACTGAGCCTTGGCTTTATCAAGGACCAGCAAAAACTCTGCATTTTCTCACTTCCACAAAGACCTAGTTGGAAATGGGTTTCTGCAAGGCCATAGATGCAAGTAACATTCCCACCTAAAATAGTTTAAAAAATATATATATAAGTCATGTCCTCCGTAGAGTAGCATGACCTAGCACTAGTTAACAATTTCGCTTGCATCCATTAACCTTCATGGCCCGACCCATGCTCTTCATCTGTTACTATTAAACAGAGAGAAGAAGATTAAAGAGAACTCAAGCTGTGAGAGTGACATAATAATTAGAAATGATTTTCAGCTATAACGAAATTCCAAGTTCGTTTGAGAGAGAATTTAAACCTGAAAAACAATGCAAAAGAAATCCAAATTTTACATATATATATATATATATATATTAAGGAAAAGACCCAGAAGAAGACCACATGGGAGATGGGTGGATGAAATTCGAAAGTATGCAGGGGTGACATGGAGGAGACTGGCACAAGACAGACCGTTGTGGAGGAAACTTGGGGAGACCTTCGTCCAGCAGTGGATTGATAATGGTTGACAATGATGATGATGATGATGATTAAGGAAACCTATTTTTTCCGAATTCTTCACATAACTGGCTGAAATTTGTACATATACTATAATTGGCTAGATGACGACCCTAAAAATGTCAAGTGAATTGGCAAAAACGTTTTTAAATTAGCCTTAAAATGCTGATTACGAATTCTGGGCATACCAGCCACATGATAAAGAACAAATAAAAAAATTATGGCATGTTTAAAGTTTTTAATTGATTTACGTGGAATTTGGAGGGCTTATTCCTATTAGCGATTTATGGCGATCAAAATTTCAAAGATTTCCATGAAAAATCCACGGAGATAAACTTTTGTATTTTTTTATTCCACTTGCAATCAAAATGTGAAGGGACTTTCACCTACAATCCTTGAGAGAACCAGCTGGCTGCTGTGGGCGGGGTTACAGAGAAGGAGAGGTGCAGTGAGTGCGTCACTGCCTCTTGCTTCGTTAGCCTCGCTCTTGCTGCTGCGGTGAGTCGCATTTACAACTTGTGACCCTACCCACGTTTTCGACAGGAATGGGTGTTTAACAAAACAATTTATTTTTGTTTCAGCATTTCTTTTTTCACCTGACAAAAAAATCCCCTAGACATAAAAAAACAACGTAAAACTATTAGGCGTGCAACTTAATTCTTGGCCACAGGCACAACATGTTGACAGCAAATTATAACAAATCGAATAGTACCTAATCAGGGTAATAATCCCAGTCGTGTTGGATACATTTGAGCCATCTGTCAGGGAGCTGCCGAATGCCACTGCAGAAAAAATAGGGCTGTTTCGAGTTTATAAAGTCATTAGTACTTGTGTAGACTTTCTCGACAGAAATGAAGAGCGTATCACGCAGGTGATGTTGCAGGGAGCGAAAGAGGTGATAATCTGATGTAGCAAAGTCTGGTGAATACGCCGGGTTGGACAAAATCTCCCATCCCAGGTCGGTGATCGTGTTTAAAGTCGTTTTCGCGGTGTGAGGACGCACATTATCCTGAAGCAACAGGACTGCCCTTCTGCCCTTGCTGATGTATGGCTTTTTCACCTCCAGTGAGTCACTCACACCAATGAGTTGCTGACAATAACGCTCAGCATTGACCGTTTCACCAGGTTTGAGCAACTCATAGTGTACGACACCACGCTGATCTCACCAGATGCACAGCAACAATTTCCTAGCATGGATATTCGGTTTGGCAGTTGGTTGGTTGGTTAATATATTTTAATGGCGCAAGGGCCATGGTTGGCCAAAGAGCGCCAAAACAAAAGACATCAAAACAAAACTAAAGCAATAAAAACGTACACAAGGTTAAAAACAGGCTGATGTAGTAAAAATGAAATATGATAGTGAACAAGTTAAAATCTAGATAAGTTTAAAAAAGTCAATATCCTGTAAAAACGAAAACACTGCTTTCATGTCGCAGGCTTCGCCAATAATTGTCTGCAGCGTAGCTGCTCCTTCGTCCAACAGATGAGAGTGAAAATGACGAAAACGATGATCACAAAACCGAACACAAGTACACAAAACATGAAGGACAGTGAGACGACAGTCGCACGCCTCACACACCGGGACACTCTCGCCACACAGCAAAAAGCGGTGAGTAAAACGACAGTGCCCAATGCGGAGACGTGCAAGAACAACTTCCTCACGACGGTTCTTCCGCAAACTAGACATCCAAAGTCCGATCTGTGGTTTGATGGCATAGAGTTTATTGCTGCCCTGCTGAGACCACAGGGACTGCCACTCATCCAGAACAAAGTTCCGGATCAACGGCCGATAATCTCTGAAAGACAGTGGCAGCCGAGCTGGCGACATGGAGGAAACAGACCTTGCAGAGAGATCTGCCAGCTCGTTACCCCGGATCCCAACATGGCCAGGAACCCAACAGAATCGGACCAGGAAGCCATCACCCTCCAAAGTTCCAAGAAGACGACGGACATCACGGATGACAGGTGAGTCCGTGTCCTCTGGAGAAGATAAAACATGGATGACGGACTGGGAATCAGAGCAAACCATAGCGCGACGAAGTGATCGAGACTGTATGTGGCACAAAGCGAGGTGCACCGCACGCATCTCCGCCGAAAAGACAGTGGATTCAGGCGGAAGCCTCTCAGCATGTGAGGCTTCGCCACACACAAAAGCGGATCCAACGACATCCCCGGACTTCGAGCCATCGGTGAATACAGGCACGAAATCCGGGTAGACTGACAGTTTTTCAGCAAAGAGCTGCTGGTACACCAGAGCAGGAGTGGAAGACTTTGGCCACACACAAAGAGAAAGGTCAGCCGTTGCTTGAACCGGCTGCCAAGGCGGTTCATTGTAGAACCGGGTCAAACCAATCCTTGACAAGTCTAGACCAGCATCGCGCACTATGGCAGACATCCGAATCCCGAACGTCGGAACACAGGAGGGGCGGTTGGAAAACAAACGGACACAGTCCGGTTGGAAGATGGAACCATACAGTGGATGATCAGGAAAAGACTTCAGTTTTGTATAAAACTGAAGAGACAGCTGCTTACGACGGATGCATAACGGCGGCTCATGAGCCTCCGCATACAGGCTATGCACGGGAGAGGTGCGGAAAGCACCAGTGCATAGCCGCAGAGCCTGGTGATGGACGGGGTCCAAAGGCTTTAAAACCGATGGACGCGCTGAATCGTACGTAATGCATCCGAAGTCTAACTTTGACCGAATCAGAGAATGGTAAATGCGAAGCATTGAGCACCTGTCGGCCCCCCAAGATGTTCGAGAGAGGACCTTCAGGATACCCAATGACTTCGTGCACTTCACCTTCAAAGACTGGATGTGAGGCCGGAAGGTGAGCGCTCGGTCAAAAGTTAACCCAAGGAACTTGACTTCTGACACCACGGGGATGGTAGAGCACCCCAGACGGAGGCTGGGGTCTGGGTGAAGACCCCGTTTGCGGCAAAAATGCACGCAAACGGTCTTCTGCGTCGAGAAGCCAAATCCATTTTGGGAAGCCCAGTGAGAGATCTTGGTAATGGCAGACTGGAGCTGTTTCTCGATGGTACGCATGTTTACAGAGGCGCAAGAGATCTGCAGATCATCCACGTACATGGTTCCACGAACCGTGGGAGGAAGCAGTTGGAAAATATGGTTAACACGAAGGATGAACAACGTAACGGAAAGAATGGAGCCCTGAGGTACACCCTGTTCTTGCGGGTACACCGCAGAGAGGGTCGACCCGACGCGCACACGGAAACTCCGGTCCTGGAGAAATCCGGCGACGAAAGATGGTAAGTTTCCCCGCAATCCGCACTCGTGCAGATCACGGAGAATGCCGTATCTCCAGGTACGATCATAGGCTTTCTCCATGTCGAAGAAGACGGAGACCATGTGCTGACGCCGGACAAACGCCTCCCTGACAGAAGTCTCAAGGCGAAGATGATGATCGGTGGTGGATCGAGATTTACGAAATCCACTCTGATGAGGCAAAAAAATGTGATGAAATTCTAAATAAAAAATGAGACGAAGGTTAATGATGCGCTCGAGTACTTTGCAAAGGCAGCTCGTCATAGCAATTGGCCGGTAGTTCAACGGGTTGGTGGGATCTTTACCAGGTTTGGGAACAGGAGCGACAATGGCCGTACGCCAAGACTCGGGAAAGGCATTCTCGAGCCAAATCCTGTTAAACAGGATTAGCAGACATTCAAGAGAGGACGGAGAAAGGTGCTTCAGCATGTCGTAATGGATGTTATCCGGTCCGACAGATGTCCGGCCGGACCGATTCAGAGCGGTCTTCAGCTCCACGGCAGTCAGCGGGCTGTTATAATCCGCGGAAGAAAACGGTCCAAAAGAAATCCTGGACCGTTCAAGCCGCGGCTGTAACTGCCGGAACGAAGCAGGGTAATTGCTGCTGCTGGACACCGAAGAAAAAGCAGCGCCCAGACAGTCAGCAATACCCTGAGCGTCAGCAACCGTTCCTCCATCACTCTCAAGAATGGAGATTTCCCCAGATGGGTACTGTCCTCGAATCTTACGGATCCTGTCCCAAACAATCTTAGGGCTGGTAGCGGAGTTAATCCCGGATACGTAACGTATCCAGGACTCCCGTTGACTACGCCTACGAACCAATCGCGCGTAGGACTTGGCCTTCTTGAAAGCAAGTAGGTTCGCATCGGTGGGGTACCGACGAAACCTACCCCAAGCCCGATGTTGGGCCTGACGAGCTGCCATGCAAGTGGAATTCCACCAAGGTCTTGGGCAACGTGGAAGTTTAGTCGACGTCCTGGGGATGGTAAGTTCTGCCGCATGCACAACACAATCCGTTACCGCCGCAACAGCGTCATTGACCGTTCCTGAGGTCACCATAGCTGGAGTAATAATCGCTGAAGCCGTGAATGCGTCCCACTTGGCACGATCAATATTCCATCTAGCAGGGCGAGTAGGGTAACGGTACCCGCCACCCGCTAGACGGAGAAAGATGGGAAAGTGATCGCTGCCAAGGGGATCACCAGACACGCTCCAGGACCAGTCAGGATATAAGGATTGTGAACTCAAAGACAGATCAATGGCTGAGGACGAACGGGTGGGTTCATGAAAATAAGTAGCAACTCCGGTGTTGTGGAGACAGAGGGACGTGTTGGAGAGAAGGGACTCAACAACACGGCCCCTGGAGTCTCGAGTTGTAGAACCCCACAACGGATTGTGAGCATTAAAATCTCCAAAGATGAAGAAAGGAGGCGGCAGCTGGTCAACTAAATCTTCCAGAACCGAAAGGCTCACAGCTTCAGTTGGTGGTATGTAGATGGAACACACCGTGAGCAGAGTGTTCACAGACAGTCTCACTGCCACTGCCTGCAAAGGCGTCCGAAGGGCAACCGCAGTGACAGGGACACCATGAGGAACAACGACGGCCACTCCTCCGCAGGCAATTACGCCGTCCTGGTGATCTTTGCGGAAAAAGAATGTCTCCGCAGCGAAGGAGTGTCCGTCATGCGAAGCTTTGTCTCCTGGAGACACACGCACACAGGTGTGTGCGAAGACAGTAAGCCTTTTAAATCGTCAATGCGTGAAGGCAGACCTCGGCAATTCCACTGAATGAGCGTGGCCATAATGAAAAATGTAATGAAAGAATGAAAAAGACAGACGACTAGAACGTCTCACTGTCGTCCATCACCTCCAATCCATCCGCAGTGTCGGGAGGTAACACAGGGCTGTGTTTACCCCCTGTGTTGAGAGATGGTTTTTGCCTGCTCTGTTTCGGGGAGGATGAACCCGGTTTTACCTTTTCCGGCTTCTTCTTACCAGTGCCCTGGACCTGGGTCCCTGTGATGGCCGTAGATGGTTTCGGCATAGAGGTAGGTTTAGGCGACGATGTTGATGTCGCCTTGGATGCAATACGGCGAGACTTCAGTGCTTCCATACCAGCAGTGACGATGTCCCCAAAATCATAAGGACACCCCGCTGGGATGGACACCTCAGTCTGGACCGCCACTGAAGCCTTCTGCACCACAACTGAAGCATAGGACCGCCGGCCTGGGTGTAAAGGGGCGATCCGCCGTCTAGCCTCGGGATATGAGAGATGCTCAGTTGTCTTCAGGCGTTGGATTGCCTGTTCCTCTATCCACTTTGGACACTGCTTAGAAGAAGCAGGATGAGTCCCTTCGCAGTTGACACAATGATCAGACTCTGCAGAGCAATCCGCCAAAGAGTGTTCTGTGGAACCACAGCGGCCACACTTTGCAACATTACGGCAAGACTGCTGGGAGTGACCGTAATGCTGGCACCTGAAACATCGCAAGGGGTTCGGGATGTATGGTCGAACATCAAGCCGTAAATAACCTGCCTTGATGGAAGTAGGCAGGTTTGGGGAGTCAAACGTTAGGATGATGTTACGGGAGGGAATAGATTTCCCATCCCGCCTAAAAGAATCCGCCGAACCCCAATGACATGCTGTTCACCAAGTTCCTCCAGCAATTCCTCATCGCTGCATTCAAGCAGGTCGCGGGAGTTGACTACACCGCGAGAGGAATTGAGATAACCGTGTGGAGAAACCTGAACAGGAACGCCAAGCAAAACGGTCGTTTCCAGCAAGGTGGCACTGTGGCGTGGAGTAGAAGTTTCCACGAGAAGATCCCCGGAAGGGAGCTTCTTCACACTCTTTGGAAAGCCAGCAACGGCTTGCAGAGCCTTGTTGATCCAGAAAGGACTCTTGGTACTGAGTGACTGTGAAGAGTCACCAGATTTAATCAACAGAAACAGAGCATTGCAATTAGATGTGACAAGTTTCTTTGTGGAGGAAGGAACACTGTCCTCCACAGGGCGCTTTAAATTATTATTAGCATGGGAAACACTTGGGGTTTCCATGAATGAAGGAAAATTCGTCCGCTGACCTCCCCACCCACTACCGAGCCCAACGAGGGAGAGCCGGAGGTCCGCAAGCCCAAGAGGACGCAGGACACGGCTCTAGGGATAGTCAGCGGATATAGCAAGGTGGTAGGGCAGACACACGCTCAGCGTGCACCCAGACTTTCCCGTGCCCGGAGAACACCCCTTTGGCATGCCCACCCTACCCCCATACTCACCCAGCCGAACAGAACGACAAGCCGCTAGAAGTCTGGACGCCACTCGGCCACAGACTACCTGACCAGGAGTGGGTTAGCTCCCAGCCTCCCGTTTAGGGTGAAGCAGAGGGCAAAGAGGAGTGTCGGCAGCTGGAGACACTACAACCCGGCCCCCAAATACCTCAGCCTCCAGCATCCTCATTTCCACCTGTATGGGTCACCGCATACGGCAAACATGCAGGTAGGTCTAAGCTAACCAGCTCCGGAAAAACAGAAAATGTAACATAAAAGAGAAAAGACAGGGAAAAGAACGAGGAACAAAACCCGGAGCTGGCGCCTCATCACAACCTCAGCAGCCTACAACTGAGGCGGGTACATGTCAAAATATGAACATAAGACGAAAAAAGCAAAACAATAAGAGAAAATCGGCTCGGGCCGTGGGGACGCCATCCCCCATCAGCTGGATGAACAGCTGTCCCTTGGGTGATGTAATCGTCAAAGCCGCAGAGGCAATAGAAACCGTCACAAGGTTAGCTCGGGCCGTGGGGGCGCCGCTCCCCAAATAACTGGAAAACCAGTTATCCCCGTGCGGGGTCGGTTTGGCAGTACTGGTGGTAGGCTGACCTGGATAAATGCACGATTTGTGCCGCTTAGGATTATCGTACAAGATTCACTTATCATCACAGGTCAAAATCTCGTGGAGGAAATCCTTCTAAAATATGGAGAGCAAGGACAGAGCAACACCGTAGCACCTAGACTTGTTCGCAGTTGTGAGTTGGGTGGGGCACCCAATGGCCCTTCTTCTGAATCCATCCAAGCTTGCGCAGGCACTTTGCAATGGCGTGCAGTGTTACTCAGAGTTCCTGGGCAAGCTCTGACTGTGTGCGACAGGGATCCGTGTCCAACAGTTGCTCCAGGTTCTCATAGTCAACTTTCTGTGGCTGTCCCGGATGTTCTGCATCACAGAGATCGAAATTTCCCTGCTTAAA
Organism: Macrothele yani; assembly: GCA_039090855.1. NCBI lineage: Eukaryota > Metazoa > Arthropoda > Arachnida > Araneae > Macrothelidae > Macrothele > Macrothele yani. Next base: position 101,401,460 of record CM076996.1, on the reverse strand, counting down.
CTGCTGGAACCACTTCTTACATGTACTGTAGGACATAGCAGCCTCACCCAAAGCAGCACAGATCATTTTGTTGGGCTTCCGTGGCACCTTTTTTCAGCTGAAACACGAACGAACAGGAGGCAGTGCCTCAAATGTTGCTTCTCGAACGACATTGCTTTCACTGTCAACTTTCGCCCCTTTTGTCACTACAGCTGTGAGCGGTTACGGTTGCCTGGAAAGCTGTTGAATGGCGCTGCAACCAGCCATTATCGCACCCAGCTATTTGCATTTGCCGACGTTTTATGATCGATTGCAGTTAGGGGTCGAGAATTAAGCTGCACACCTAATAGCTAAATTGAAAAAAATTACGGGTACACTTAAGAAAAAGGTGAGAATAGAGACAAAAATTTAAAAAAGGTGACAAAAAGTGACAAATGTAAAAAAAAAAAAGGTGACAAATAGTGAGAAAAGTGACTTGCGCCGTGGTCTGCTATAACAAACACTTCTTTTCTCACAACAGACATGGAAATGTGACGATTTTACCCAAATATAAAAATTTCAGAGGTAAAGTGGAAGCGTAAAATATTATTTGAATTTCGCTAAATTGTTTTCACATGGTTTACGTAGCAATACACAACTTTTCCGCACTAGGGCATATCGAAATTAGATTATTTTTTTTTTTAATTATTTGCGCTCCAGCGTAGTGGTCAGTGCATGGAGAATTACTTAAGATTTTTCCAGAAAATGAATAATTACTAAATATAAAAAGAAATTCGTGACCTTTTCTTGACTTCCATGACCAGTAGACACCGTGTTACGCCACACAAAAATATGCACACATCACATGCATTCTTTCTCATAAACCTCAACTAACGGAATTTCTTTATTTTTACCAGAAAACTAGCATTTTTTTTGTTGTTCAGTTCTTGAACTCAGCTTTTTCCTGATGCGTGTCACTGAACTAATGCAGGGAATGAGATGAACTTTTTTGCATGTCTGGTAACGGACAGCTCAAGGTCAATGCCATTTAACTCACTTTTGAACTTTACTGCATGTGTGTTTTATCTGCCACAAGAACAGACTTGTTGTTTCATAGCAGTACCTCATATGCTGAAAAGCAATGGTACAATATTAACAGAACACAAGGTGCAGGTATTCTACACTTAACTTACTGAATGGCTTCTGCAATTTATTTTTTAATAATTTTGAATTAAAAGGGGTGACATTTTATCTAGCACATATCCTTTTGAAATAAAGAGCTTGTTTTGAATAAAGGAACATCTCTTAACTACATTTTAACACTATGAATATCATTTTATAAACATTTTTCCAACTGAATAATCTATATGACAGAAATACCTCTGTAAGTGGCACTGGCTGGACGAGATGAGCTGGTTGATGATACAGGGCGGGAGTAGCAGTAGGTGTTGCAGTATATGGATGTGGTGTCCCAGTCACGTACTATTAAAACAGAGGAACAAAAAGAAAAAAAAAGGGGGGAAAGCTGTTATGAAAAGTCAACAAGAAAATACAAAAAAATAAAGAAATACTTAGAGTGTATGCATAACGAATCTGTCCATCCTAAATCAAGCAAACCAAAAACATCAATAGCACTAATAGAATGAAGCACATAAATATCATCAGCATGAAGGGCATACTACAAAAAAACCAGCTAAAATAATTAGGTATCTGCACACTTTATCTGAAGCATTGCTCTGAATATACAAATGTAATTACATGTCACTTCAATCCAGTTCTGCAACGCAAATCAAACTCTGGAATAAATACAAAAGAACACACCCAAATGATGGTTTCCAACATTCTTGTTTTAGGTCCCAAGAACATAAATCCCCCAGTTAAATTTGCTTTCTGAGATCAATTTGTGTTACAACTTAAGACATCTGGTACATAGATGCAATGCATATATGAACATGTGATCAAAGAAGTACAATATTGGGACATATGTAATTCCATGATATGGGCAATACCAGATCACACATATGCATTTTTTTTTTTTGAAATAAGGGAAAGAGATATAGGACAAACTGTATCAATGATGTACTAAATACCTGAAAGAATGGGAATTGGCAGACAACTTCAAGAATTCAAATCCACAAAAAACAACTGATAATTGCAGATCTGCCAACTTTCAAGAATTGAAATCCGTAAAATTTTTTCACTGAAAGTTTAATTGATATGTCTAATTGACTGATGTATCAAAAATATCCAAGGCTTGAAAAATGTCTGAAAAATTATATGCCCAGCTAGGCATGTGCAGAAATTATTTACCTGCACAGGTAGTAAAAGCTGGATGCCCAGGAAAATTTATCGTTTAGGATAACAAATCAGAGCCCTCATTTTTTTAAAGTTGAAACACGATTTTTTTTAAATGTTTTGCATTGTCATTTTAAGGGTTTGTATTAAAAAATGCTCAATGCACAAAAGTGTGTATCTCAAGTTTTAAGACTATGATGCTGAAATTGGTACTTGAGAAATTTAGCGATTCTGCCATGTTCCTGAATTTTTTAAATATATCCTGTGTTTTACAAAAAAATTAAATAATCATAGTTAAATATACAGCAGTTTAAATACGTAGCAACAATTATGAATCAAATGTTTTATCTATGATTCCTTAACCACGCAACTGAGGGGTTCATCAGAGGCATGCATCCCGTCACAGACTATAAACATTTGGAGCAAAACTACGTATGGTTCCAATTTTGGACTTGGAGCATAATATAATTAAAGAAATGGTATTCTCCTGTTCTTGGCACTCCGTAACAATAATACAACTTCCGGTGATTAGCTTTGAAATGAAACATGACACACTATGACTTTTTTTTTTTTTTATCTTGTAGGAAATTCTACTCCAACCTTTTTTTATTTTTAAATTTATTTGTTCCGACTGGGCAAATAATTTTTTTTCCCACCTGCCAAGGCCAATGATTTACAATGCCCCAGGCATCTCTGGCATGGTATTTTCAAGCTCTGATATTGATTAAGAGCTGAATTACATAAATAATTTGTCGATTTTAAATGTTATATTTAAGATATTCGGCTCTGTTTCAATAAAGAAATGCATTCAATACAGTTATCTCAATAGCATACTATCATTAGGCTACATACATATAAAAGTTCCATTTGATTTTTTTTTTGATCGGGGTTTAACAATCACTGAGAAACTCAGTGGGCTATAAAGCAGTTGCCCGTCCTTAATTTAAGGCCACTGGTCACAGGGAAGGGAGAGAACCAGTGCCACAAGACATACACCCATACCTCACCGGGATTCAAACCCGGACCCAACTCGGACGAATGATCAGAAACTATCGCTTAGACCACTATACCACTGGGGCGGCAAAATTTCATTTGAAACCGAAATTACTGCGATATATTGCAGTAACTGTTTATTTAAACTCTACTGAGAGTTTGTTCTTAAATTTCTGTGCCAACATGTTAGCATAGCTTAAAAAAAAAAAAATGCACACATACTTAAGTCTAATACGTGAGGGCCCTTTTTTCATATCTTTCCTGTGCTTTTTTTTTTAAAGAAGTTGTTACCAATTCTAATTTCAGTGTTTTTAACCGAGTCTTGCCCGCTAGCCAGAGCACCAGTGCCGAGTTCGGGCTCAATTTTTAAGAGTCCGAGCCTGAAAACTATGACTAACCCGTTTATAGGCATTAATAATAATAAAAAAAAATCTCTCCCAGACCTTCTCTTCCCCCCCCTGCAATTAACCAATGTTTTTTTCAATTGGTGGTGGGGGGGAGGGGGAGGGGGTTCTGTTTCTATTATATAGCTGTACATCCAGAAAGATCAGGCAACTCATCCAGAAAGATCAGGCAACTGATATTCATGCAGCATTGCTCAATAGGATTAGCAGGGAGCTGGCACATGGAGGCAGAAGGGATAATTTCATCTACGTGCTATCTAGGGTCTATAATTCTTGAAGCTTTTCCTATGATGTGGAAATCCACTAATGCACGTTTTATGGCATTTGCTATCCAAACCCAGAATAAATAGCCCTTATGAGTCCCCACTCCTAACCCAGACGCAGTTGCCGAAGAATTATCTTTACTCACTTGAAAGTGTAAGAATACGCTAAATCATTCTCTCAGAGCCTGAACTGCAGAAAATATTACACAGCTCAAGCAGGAACTGGGCTCGACCCGTTTCAGCACTGGTGAGCATACCGGGTAAGGAGATGCAGAAGTAGGAGAAAATACGACTAGGAAAATCCGAATATGCAGTTACTATGATACTTGGGAATGCTCATTCTTTATAAACTACAGTAACTTGTTGGAAAAAAAGCCCAACATCAGAATTCTAAAATATGTTGTCCATAAAATAACAGTGAAAGATTATTGCGATATATTTCAGTAACGGTTCACCTACCTATAAAACTTACCTGCCAAGTTTTACGGGTGAACCATAAAGCTTCGCAGATTTGTAAATGTATTAAATACTGATTAAAAGCCAACTTATTATGCACAAATGATTTGTCAATTTTAACAGAGTTCATATGCTGTATATACCGTATGTTTTGTTGTATAATCTGTGGATTATCTATTAAAAAACAAATTTAAGCTCTGCAGATTATATGCCACTTAATTTTTTTCTGGAGCACTTTGATTTTCAAAATATTCACTTTGTAATTGCCAGGAGAGGTCATATATTCAGAAAATTACCTTAACACCTGAGAAAAGGTAATGCAATACAAAGATAGAGGCCAGCAAACAGCCAGATAAGATTTTTGTTGTTTTCTTAACACTTTCACTGCTGCGTGATGGCAAACAGTGTCTTAGCCCAGGTGCCGCCACCGCCGAATGCAGTCGTAATTCTGGCTTCACATTTCCCTTTCAAAACCCTTCGGCATTTGAAGAGAGGTATTTGTTTTGTTACTGGCACTGAGAACGAGTATCCAGCTGTTTAAAAATGACGGCAGTTTTGGGATAGCGGATTTTTTTCCCACATGCTTTAGGGAAGGGAAAGTAAGTTGACTCCCCATAGACTTACACAACATGCGCTTTTCACTGCAATGTTTATTTTCCTTTGAACGTCACTGGTTTTGCGGTGGAAGGAACTATCAATAAATAAATGCTTGAGTGGCAATAAAAAGTATTTGCTGCTTAGAGTTCATACGTAAGAGGGCGGTCTATTGAGGACGCTAAAGAGATTTCAAGGAAGCCCATATTGACTTCAATGCTTAGTTCTGTGGAAACAATGGATATACTCAGACATGCCATCTCCTGCTCCTCTCAACCAAAAGTTTATTGGCGGGCACATCCTGCTGTGGAAATAGGTGATCCCGATAATGTCATTATATGCAGAAATGTATTCTTTTAGTAGCTGTAGTACGACCAGCAGTGAAAGTGAAAATGAAGAATGCAATGTTCTCTCTCATACTCTGCCTCAACAAATTTTAGCTACACATTGGTAAGATGTTTCTGATACACGAGAATAATTCTGTTCACTAGTGTGCTAGGAAGGTCATCCGCATAACGTCTTGAGGCGTCTCGGGAGATTTACAAGAGTTTCTTACAGGCACCGAATGTTTGCGTTCAAATAGCACAGCAGCAGCGAATGTGTTAACTTATGAGCATTTTGACAGAAAATATGACATAACAAAGGGCAATATTTATTTGCTCTTGTGAATGATCACGTGCTGTGGGAATCTTGGTGTCACATGTTTGTGAGGACTGTAGGATTTAACTATAGAACTGCAGTAACGCTGAAGATTTGTGTTTTTTGCTCTTGATTCACTTGAAATTAACAGAAATTAAAAATGGATTCCCCATTTTTTTTAAAAAAGAAAATCATATTTCCCCCATTATCTTTGGATTGCAGGGTCATCCCATAAATCATGACTTTTCTGTAGGAAATAACAGTTTGGGATCAACATCACAGGTGCAGAATATACAAGGAAAAATATGGTAATTAAGATGTTTGGCACTATTTCAATCTTACAGCATTTAAAACGCATCACATAATTATCTCATTACTATGCTACCACTGGGCCACAAACAGATAAAAATTTCATTTTTAATTGCAAATTGCGATATTAGTAATGACCTTAAATTTCTGTGCCAACACATTAGAATACCTTTAAAAAATGCAATTGTAAGTCTTTGTGGGGATGATATTTCTCATTTCTCTTTTAAGCAGTGTTCATTAATCCTAATCCTACTACATCATTTTTATAGTCTTTCCCACTAGGCTGGGAGCAGAGAGGGTAGGGGACGCAGAAGTGAGTGAAATTGTGATCAGGTAAATCAGAACAAACAAAGTGCAGTCCTTGGGGACATTTACTCTCCACACACATGAAATTGCGCTCTAATTTGGGGGGAGGGATCTGTAAAATATATTCTGCAAAACAAAAGTAGAATTTCTGTAAATTTTTACTTAAACTGTAAAACTTTGCTGGTATGAATTCAGTGTAGACTGACAAATTACTGGAATTTTCAGAATTTTAAAGCAACAGTAAGGGACTTGATCAATACCAGCACAAGCAGATTTTTTTTTGAGGCTTTTTATCTTGAATCTGCAAATTTAACTTTGGCAACAGCGCTATACTATTTTGATTGCAAAATCTGCATCTACGAAGCTATGCATTACATCTCAGGCTAAATGGCATATTCTTACATAGCAGATTCCACTCCCATATGAAATCCCACATTCATTAGCTCCATGGGAATTTGTTTTCAGTGTATTTTGTTCTGTGCAGAGAAATCATATTTGCAGGGGTGTAGCCGGGGGGGGGGCACGCCCAAGTTTGGTATTTTGATTTCTATTCGTAAATCAGCTCTGACAAAAATTGCTGAACTTTGTAGACAAACAATTCTTCATTAACATCCACGCAAAATATTAAAAATTCTGGTTTATAAAAAAAATGAACCATTATTTCTCTGATGCTTAACCACAGACACAGTTGATGAGGAGGATGAAAGTTGTTTCTGTGATCAAACAAACTATGTATTTTCCTTTCAAGAATTTGCTAGTAATGTCAGCATGGCCAGGGTCTCTGAGAAGGACGGAGACAAAGTAAAAACGCATGGTTTACTGGAATCGCTGCCTGTCAACCTCTATATAAAAAGATAAGTCGGACCTAGTGACCGCCCTAATGGTACCCATCGGATGCATTGTGCTCTGATTGACATGTCATAAAAAACATCACTGCATAGCCAGACAGTCAACAGTAATTGTACCGGTTTGTGTCATGCGGGGTATACTTAGACCTTGGACTTCAGAATAAGTTCTCTGCTGTGGCGACGTTCTGCCTGAACCTAAGTAGAAACTGCCTCCAGTCGTTTGTAGCGTTCAAACGAAGAATGATTCATGTTGTCCTCTTCTCTTCCTCACGTCACCAATGAATGGAAACAAATGAGACAATGAAACATTATTAAAATAACCAATCACTTACCCGAAAGATCATGGTCACTTTATTCCTTTAACACTTCCAGCACGTCCATCGTCATCATGCAAAGCCTCTGGCCTTCAAAGGTTGAAAAGACTCCTTGCCCATGAAAGTCATTCTTTCGGGGATGAAACATCGTATTTTTTTTTTTTTTTTTTCTTTTTTGTTATTTACTGGACAAAAAAACGCAGGTTTCAATCTGCCATATGATACGCAACCATAGCTCATCATCTCCATAAAAACCTCACAAACATACACACCATACCACTCATTCATACTTCAGTTAAAAACACTATGTACATAATTACACTATTTACATTCCCAGGCAGATAAACCTTTGTCAACAGTGATTAAAAAAGTGCTCCATCCGTTTCAAAACACCGTGCTAACCCTACTGCAAGTGTCAACCTCATTCAGCCCCGTCATACACGATCCTTTAGTGCTTTCAACAGTCAACTGTCATCATCAGGAGGCAGATGTGTCTCACCTGCCCACCACAGCTCAAGTGAGCAGAGCTATTGAGGTTCGGGCTCCAGTCGCAATCTCTGCATCTTTGTGTCTCTGGCGCCATCTATTGTCATTGCTGCTCTCTTTTCTTTTTTTCCTCTTAGCTGTTGTTCAATTTTTATTAAGGCCTTCCATTATTTGTTTAAATTGCTAGGCTCATTAATGTTGCATAATCATAAGAAATGACACGTAGTGTACCTGCTGAAGATCGTGAAAAATTTAGAAGTAAATTGTATAGAATTTGTTTTGAAAGAATTTAATGAAAAAAGTAGTAAAAAGAAATATCACTTAATTAATATTCAATATGAGAAAGAACAAATGATAAAATTAAGAGATGACCCAACAATAAAATTTTGTGAAGCTGATAAAACAGAACAAATTGTGATTTTAAACACAACTGAATATAATCAAAAAAATGAATAGAGCAATAGAGGATCTGAATTGCAGCATTCTGACAAGAGGCCCAACAGAATCTCAAGTAAGGTACTTGGCTAGAATTAGAAATCACAGCACCTTGCCTGAAGAAATAAAGAAAGCATACCCACCAATGGGTACTGGAATACCAAAAATGTTTGCAAAAATAAAAACTCATAAGCTTGATACACCTATGAGAGTGATAGTATCAAAAAGGAATTCCCCATTAATAAAGCTGGAAAAAAATATCTACAAATATTTGGCACCATTGTTCATGAAGACAGCATTCACTGTGAGGAATACATATGAATTCATTGAGAAAATTAAAGTAATTAAACAAGACTTAAGTGAATATCATATGGCTAGTATGGATGTTCGTGCTCTGTTTCCTAGCACACCAGTACCTCAGACAATTGACATAATTATTGAAAAATTATATATGTTAAAGGCAATGAATGCAATTCAAATTGAGGAATCAAGAGAAATTTTATTGTACATATATGAAAATAACATTTTTATGTTTAATAACAAAGTGTACAAACAAAATTATGGTGGACCTATGGGGTCACCATTGTCAACTTCATTTGCTGAAATTATAACGAGTGACATAGAGGCAAAAATAATAAGTAAAGTACAAGATCCACCACTGATATACTGCAGGTATGTTGATGACATTTTTCTGTTGTCCAGGCTAAAAAATGACGAACTTGAAGACTTGACAAAAAAGTATAATGATATTTACCCATCTATTGAATTGACAGTAGAACAGGAACCATAATACATTGGCATTTTTGGATATTATGATAATCAAAACAAATGATAATATGCAATACAGAGTGCATAGAAAATCATCATATATTCCTGTATTAATACCTTTTCAGTCATCGCACCCATTAACACATAAAAGAAATAGTGTTAAAACACTAATTAAAAGAAGTTTAACACTCATCAATGGGGCAATATAAAAAAGAAGAAATTGAATATATTGAAAAAAATGCACATTATTTTGGTTACCCGAAATAGGTATTATAAAGAAATGGATTTATGAAGTAACTCAAGCAAATAAGGCCATGACTGATAAAAAAATGCTTTTAAAATATGTAGGGGCAATCCCATATGTTGAAAGGGTTTCAGCTGAAATTAATAAAGTTTGTGGCAAATATGACATACAGATAGGAAATCAGGTACTTACTAAAAAATTTAGTAATAAAAAATGAAAAAATCAGCCAATTGGATAGAGCAGGAATATATGAAATTCCTATAAACCAGCAACCACCTTTGTCATATATAGGCAGCACCAAGAACAAGTTAAAGTATAGATTGAACCAGCATATAAGTAATTGGAATAAAAAGAAGTTAAAACTGCATTAACCCAATACTGTCTGGAAAATCACCAATGTCCAAGGTTTGAAGATATTAAAATTATTAAGAGCTGTAAAAACGAAAGGCAGTTGAGAATTGCAAAATCAGTGTTAATTGAAAAAAAAAACAGATCAAGATTATGCAACATTAATGAACCTAGCAACTTAAACGAACAATGGAAGACTTTAATAAAAATTGAACAGCAGCTAAGAGGAAAAAAAAGAAAAGAGAGCAGCAATGACAATAGATGGCGCCAGAGACACAAAGATGCAGAGATTGCGACTGGAGCCCGAACCTCAATAGCTCTGCTCACTTGAGCTGTGGTGGGCAGGTGAGACACATCTGCCTCCTGATGATGACAGTTGACTGTTGAAAGCACTAAAGGATCGTGTATGACGGGGCTGAATGAGGTTGACACTTGCAGTAGGGTTAGCACGGTGTTTTGAAATGGATGGAGCACTTTTTTAATCACTGTTGACAAAGGTTTATCTGCCTGGGAATGTAAATAGTGTAATTATGTACATAGTGTTTTTAACTGAATGTATGAATGAGTGGTATGGTGTGTATGTTTGTGAGGTTTTTACGGAGATGATGAGCTATGGTTGCATATCATATGGCAGAGTGAAGCTTGTGTGGTTTTTATGGAATTGACGAGCTTATAGTTACATCTCGTATGGCTTAAAAAATAAAAAAAAATACCATGTTTCAACCCCGGAAGAAGGAATTGTAAGCAAGATGTCTGTAAACCTTTGAAGGCCAACAACATTATGATAATCGACGTGCTGGAAGTGTGTTGTGGATGGAAATTACCATGATCTTTAGGGTAAGTGATTGGTGCTTTTTAATAGTATATCATTTATGAATTGCACGTAAACTATGCGCACTTTGCAGGGGTTTAATACCTTAAAAGTGCAAATATAATAATGAAGTAGTTGTATTTTATCACTAAATGTGAGAAACGACACCAGCATTTAAATTTTTCTTTTACTTTCGGTTTATTTTCAAGTTTTTACGATACACAGTTTCAGTTATTAGTAGTTAGGCACGCACTAGAAAGCAAATTATGGATTCTAAATCCATTGAATTAGGTTTCCACCACAGAGATTAAAAGATCCTATGGGCTTATTCACTAAAATGGTTTTATACACCTTACATATGACACAGTATGAAAGCAAGACCATGGTGTATTTCTGTTATAAGAAAACGGAACCAAAGAAATTACCATCAGTATTTGTAATTGGTAGCCAATTATGTAAAAAAAATCTTAGCAACAGCGCATCTCCAAATTTTGCAAAAAGTTCTTTACTGAATGACAAACTTTCTTCAAATGAAAAAAAAAATTTAACAGATGAAAATACTGTAATCAATTTTTAAATAATTACAATTTTTTCTACTCAAATGTCAGTACTTTTAACACAACAATAAATTTATCATTGTTAAAATATAATTAACAAGTATATTAAAAAAATATTAAGCAAATGGGTGAATAATTTATTTACCATTATTCACTAAATCCATTTTTTTTCTTGAGTTCAGAATCTATTTCTTTTATCAATGATTGTTTGTCTTGAGCTGTCTTTCTAAAGCTATTTGATTTAACAATGCAGTTAAAATTATGAGTATCTTCTGCTTTTGTTGCCAAATCATCAGCTGCTTTTAATAAATTAATACTTCATTTTCTACAAGTTTTTCTTTTTTTCATACTTTCTATTTCATCCAGTATCTGTTTTCTCTTTTGGGCTACAGCAGAATTAGCCTTGTCCCGAGCTTTTTCTTCTAAATGTATTGCATATCTTTGCCTAGCACATCTGACATTACTTAGCAGCAATTTTGAAAACTAGACCTTTTCCATGCCACCAATGTTACTTAGATGGTCATATATTATTCTTTGTGAAACAGAGTTTTCTTTCATATTGTCAATTATTAGTTCCTTATTAATGGAGAATCCTCTCTCCACTGATGCCTGTCCATGCGAGAGCAACAGCAGCTTTTTAGTTACTTCCCACAACAGATCATAGTTTTTACTTGAGGATAAATGTTCATAAAATAGCACATCTACTCTCAATTCCTCATAATTGTTATCAAAAAGTTTAAAATCTGAAGTTACTGCTGCAACACTACTTATAAAATCCTTTAACTGCAGCATAATAGTGTCAACAACAACAGGTTTCAGATGATTTGCATCTACAAGAATTCCTAGAATAATCTTGAAACTTTTTAAGCAAGATTCCTTCTCAGCACTCATTAATTTAGGATCTAAACACTTCATGTGCAGCACAAGAGCATACTGCAGCGGGCATTTAGTGAGCAATTTTTTTGACAAGGTTTTGCAAAATTGATCTGCATTTCATACGAAATTCCATTATCTGTTTTTCACTTACATTTGATGGCTAAGTCTTCACCTCCTTTTCAGCCTGGAATCCAATATCAATCATCCTATAAGTGGAACAACTTTTATTATCAGTTGGATCAATTTTTAGAAGTGCCGTAATGGGCTTTGTTTGTTCTAACACACCCATTTTAACAAAGTGACTCATCAGATTCCTTAACATGTTCTCCAAGTCTTCAGCCATGAATGGCAGCATTGGCTTATCTGCCTGATACTTTTTTAAAAAGGGACTCTGTTGCTTTGCAATAGAATTAAAAAAATATAATTTAGAAAGTGCCAATGGATCCTTCACCCATTTTTGGACAATATTAAAGGAAACTGTACAAGGCTTATTTACAATTTTCTGGGCTACCAAAGTTTCATACTTCAAAATAAAGAGCCAAATTTCTATAGCACGTTCACACACAGGAGAATTTTCAACCCACCTGTGTGAACAGAACTTTAGTGGCATTTTTACAGCATTATCCACATTTAAATAATCCTCACGCCGGGCCGTCTAATCTTTAAATAACCTGTATACGCTTGAGAGAAATTTTTCGATTTCCCAATCACTCACAGTAGTAGCATGTCTCAACGCATTATGAACTATGTGCAATCCACAGGTACCGGTGTTTAGGAGAGATGCATTTGAATTGGCCGATAAATCATCTTGAAATAAAGACAAAAGCTTTAAATTCACATTCGGCCCATCCATAGAAAACTGCACTGTATTTTTTAAAGGCAAATCTTTCAAAGATTGCTTAAGTTTGTCTAATAAAATTTCTGCACTTACATGGCCTAAAAACACAGAAGTCAGATACTGTGATGTTACTCTGTTCTTGTCCCAAAATCTTATATGGATGTCCATTTGTTTTTGTTGAGAGTATTTATTTAAACTCTCATCAAACAAAAGAACAAAATTGTTGCCTCCATTAATCTGTTGCAACAAAAGTGATTTAAAATGGGGTGTCAAGCCAAAGCAGCAAATATATGAACATTTTGTTTGCCCACAAGAAAAGTTGAGAGCCGTTTCACTGTCTGGAAACATCAATCGAAACAACTTATCAATTCCAGCACATGATCTGTACGAATAATGGCTTTCTACCACTTTTACAGCCCATAATATTTCGGCTTTTGTAGGATCTTTTCTGGGTAAACAACCTGCTGCTGATGAAGAAGACTGCTCTGGTGATGGTGTTTGTGATGCTGGTGCCGGTACTTTTTCAAACAATCCATCTAAGGTGGAATTTCGACTTTTGTTTTCAGAACGGGTCACATGCTTTTTGCTTTTCATTCGGCTCCGCAATGCAGACGCTCTCATGGACGAAATATCAATGTTCTTTAAGCATAACAAACATCTCGCAACATGATTATTGCTGCAATCCTTACCAACCCACGTGGAATACTTGGGATTGTGCAACCAAAAATCACTGAAATTGCACTTATGACTCATATTTATTAAACACCAGAACAAGAAAATTCCAATATCTAACAATTAGATGACAACTAGAGACATCTCAAAGAAAAACACTAAGCCAACAAAGAATCTTTTTTTTTCTGTTGCTACACGCACATCGCAAAGAACTTTCCGGAAAAGCAATGTAACGAATTCCTCTTCAGTAATGCTATGAGGATTGTGTGTAATCCTATGCTATTGCCAGATACATAAGAGTAATATAATACTGTGGCCAGAAAAAAGGGGCAACCAAAACACAGAAAATGAACCAACACAAACAAATAACTTTGTTCTCATGGAAAAACAGCAGCAAGCAGGATCTGTCGGCATGCACAATTTGTCAATCACGTCTACCATTTCATTCGCAGTACCGTGGGCCACTTGTTCAACTGCCTCCTTCAATAACTAACGATAAAAATGCAAAAAAGTAACAATTTTCCGAATTTTCATTTAATACAGATGAATTTTTGACAGTTACCATAGCTTGGTCTTATAAGGTTACCCTGCAAATTTCGCTCGGATCCAATGAAAAGTTTTTAAATTACGCACTTTTTTTATTAACCCTTCGAGCGACGTGGTGGTGACTGGTGAAATGCACCTGTCAACAGCATCGAATGAACCCTCTTTGAAGCAGATAAAGAAGAAAAAGAAGGGGAAATCCCCGCTTTGCCGTAAGGAAAATGAAAGAAACTATACGATAGTTTTCCCCATCGCAGAACACGTGCTCTGGGGTAGCAAACGCTCAACTCCTCTCGCAATAGATGTAGGGGTGGGGGATCCAATCTTGACCTACTTAACTCCCCGTCAGACCGCAGTGCACCCTTTCTCCCAGTGACGCAGCAGCTTCGAAGTTTACCCTTTTTGACTTCCGATGTCAATGGGGGATTTGCAGAAAAAAAGTAAAAAAGAACGGAAATTACAATCAAAATTTTTTTGCTGTGGGATTTTAAAATTCAAGGACTTTTCAGGACAATTAAAGAAATTCAAGGACATTCCAGGCCTTGATTTTTTTTTGAAATTCAAGGACTTTCCCAGTTTTCAAGGACGCGTGGGCACCCGTACAAGGAACTATCAACGACTTATGAAAGCCAGCAAAATAAAGAACTTATACCATGCTTATGTGACAGACCTGAATATGTCAAATTTCCGAGATCCACATTTCGGTCATATTGTTACCGCCAATGTCGAAGTCATTAAATCCAATCAGCCGAGACTTGTCATGAATAAGGGCGCAAACTTCAGAATTTCACACCAAGAACCTGAATTGAAGAAAATCATAAAAGTTATTAAATCTGATCTGTCAAATTTCATACTTAAAGCCTCTTCCCGTTTTGAACTTCTGGCTCAGGCATTTATGCAATGGTAAGTAAAAGTTACTGAGAAAATCTTGATTAATATGAAACATAACTCAAATAGAGGTATAAATATTGGTAAACCAATTCATAGAAGTATATTCAGAGATATTTCAAAGCTCTGCAAATCTTTCATAATAACCTTTGTAGACAAAGAAAAAAACAACTTTGCAGTGATTTGCAAGAGATTCTATCACCAATTGATTGAAGAAGAGTTTGGCAAACACTCCCTCACTAAGATCCCAGCGGGCGATCTTAGTGAGAGATGATGTGTTTGCTTCCTCTGGGCGCTCCGTGGAAACAATGGCACACGAAACAGCAACAAGAGCCCCTGTGAATCTTGGAGAGGTGCCAGCTAGTTCTGTGTGACATTGGCGAAAAGACCCCAACTCACTGGGTTTGGTTCCAGAATCCTTAGGTTAAATGACCAACTAACCCCCCACACTGATGTACTTACCTGACCCAAGTGTGGGATATGGTGGACCTACCACACTTGAGAAGGTTGGTCCACCATGGAATCGACCTGGACTTTCTAAGCGGCATATGAGAAAGAGATCTCGGCTGAGTGAGTGTAGGATTGGTGTATGGAATACTACTAAAGGTATAAATGGCAAGATGAAAGAGGTTATTGAAGAGATGAATAAGTATAGACTGGATGTGCTGTGTGTAAGTGAAACCAAAAAGAAGGAAATTAGGATAAAAGAAGTGAATAGAACGGTGAGTGTGTAGTCTGGAGTATTGGTTAATGTGAGAAAACAGGCTGGTGTAGGTGTGATTTTACATGAAAAGTTTAACAACTTGATTTACTATAGCTGCATAAGTGAGAGAATTCTTTGGATTCATTTGATAGTGAAACTTCAGAGAATAGTAATTGTTGTAGTGTATGTATGCTCCTTGTGACTCAAAACCTTCTGATAGGAAGATTTCTGGAATGGGCTAAAATCTGTTTTGACCCAGTTTGGTGCTAAAGAGAAAGTTATAATAGCAGGGGATTTATATGCTAGATAGAGTAGGTGTGCAGAATGGAATTTCTGAATGTTCTGGGTAAGTTTAATTATCCTTGTGTGAATGATAATGGTGAAAGATTAATTGAACTCTGCATTGAGAATAGTTTGTGTGTATCCAACAAGTCTTTCAACCACAAGTATATCCACACATATACTTGGGAAAATTGTACTCTTGGTCAAAAGAATACGATAGATTTTGTTGTCTACGATCAGCATTGGAAACACTTAGTTGACACTCGTGTGACGAGAGGTGCAGATGTTGGTTCTGATCAACACTTGACAGTGTCACGAGTGAAACTGAATGTTGGTTGGAAGAAAAGGAATAGGAAGACAACCAGGATGAAAAGAATAAAGGTTGAAAGGCTCACTGAAGTGCATCAGCATTATTCTGACTTACTCAGAGGATGACTGAAAAAGCTGGTCTTGTGAGAGGGATGTAGAAAAGAAGTGGGAATGTTTTAAGAACTGTGTTGTCACTGCTGCTGAAAAGGTCTGTGGCACCACAATAATGGGCAACAATAGAGGTAATGCTTGGTGGAATAGTGATATTGAAGAGGCAATAATGAGAAAGAAAAAGCCTATTTGGGAATGCTGCAAGGTAGAGTGGTAGAGTTTGTGGATGAATATCGCTGTAAGAAACATGAAGCAGCTAAGCTGGTTCGCCAGAGTAAGGCAAAAGACAGGAAGGAGAAGGTGGAAAGGCATGAATTGGCTTTTTGGAAAGATAAGAATCTTGACTTTCTGGAAGTACATGAAAATCAGGAAAAATTTCAATTTAAATTATTAGTTTAGCTGTTATTATACACATACAAAATGCTCATAAGAAGTAACGAATTAATAGACATATAACAGCTAGGGAGATCAGAAAAAAGGCCAAAATGACCTGACAAGTCCCGATCTCCCTTTGTAGAAAGCACAAGTCAAGAAATAAAATACATTACATCAATTGAGCATATTGTTAGTTATATTAGTAGTTAGTAGTAAATGCATAGTAACGATGCCCAGTGTGTTGAGAGCAATATTTATAGGGAACAGTTAGTGGAGGGAAATTATATTAAAAAAAAATCATACATTTGTATTTCATATTTTTTAAATAATGTGGACATCTTTATCAACATGGTTTAAAGCTCAGGCATCACGCGACAATAACACAAACATATAAAACGAGCAAAACACACAGTCGCGTACGGTAAAAGGTTCGTTTAGCGAAAGGTCGTAGGATGACCGAAAGCTACTTCTAAACGAACGTTTTACCATACGCGACTGTGTTTCGCTCGTTTTATATGTGTTTATCAACTTTTAATTCAATAAAACCTTAGCGTACACAGTCAAAATGGTATGGCGATATTTCATCCATTCTAGCTTATGAGTAATTTCTCCCCCATCCCCTCTTACTTCCATTCCTGACTGGCTGGTCCAACCGATCCCTTGTTTTTTAATACAATGTTAGTAAGTAAATGGTGATTCTTTTCTTAAATAAGCTGTAGTTATTAATATTATGAATTTCCTTAGGCAAGTCATTCCAAAATTTTGGCCCTTGATATCCAATGCTGAGTTTTATTTATTGAGTTTTCAGAAAGCATGGCTGTAACAATATGTCTATATCTCGTATCATATTCATGAATTTCGTTATGAATGTCAATGATATCATCATTGAAACCCAATTTAATTATTTTAAACATATTAGTACCCAAAGAGCGTAAATATAACTGCTTAATGTTCAAAATGTTATGTTTATTAGGATCAAGACTGATTCGACCATAGTTTTGTGAACCTGTAATACCGATTAAACGTGGATTTAATTTCAGTTCTAAAAATCTAATTATTTTATTCTGAAGCATCAGAAGTTTCCCAAGGTAACACTTAGTAGTGGATCCCCAACACGCGAGACAGTAAATTAAACGAGGTTGTACTAAAGAATAGTATAGTAATTTAATGGTTTTTGTAGTAAGACTATTAAACACACTGCCAATAATTCCTATTTTTCTCGACACCTCACGAGCTATTTTGTCTGTGTGCAAGTCCCATTTCAAGGTATTCTGAATAACTACACCCGAGTAAGTATAATGATCAACTGTAAATATTGGTTTATCAAAGGAAATGATTGAAATTAGCCGATTGTTTTGATTCAAAGTTGGACCAGTAAAAAACATTGCTTTAGTTTTAGAAGTATATCATCTGCATATAAAATTAATTTTGTATCAGAAGAAACATGGTGATATCATTAGTATATATATTAAGTAAAATTTGGCCTAAAATTGTTCCTTCAGCACCCATAATAATTTTTTTCTTGTGTTGAGTAATGATCTGCAATTTTAGTCAGTTGGAGTCTATCGGTTAGGTAACTTTTAAAAAGGTACGCAGGTAATCCTCTTATACCAATATTATGGAGTTTTTTTTTAATAAGATGGAATGATTGATGCAATCAAATGCCTTTGTCAAATCTAGAAATAATGCTAGTGTGATTTTTTTTTCAAGTAGGTTTTGAAATATGTTTCTGGAGAGACAAAATAGCCGTCTTAGTAGACCTTCCCGATTGAAAACCATGTTGATTTCTATGAATGATATTATAATTTAACAGAAATGTTGTTAGTCAATTAAAAATCAATTTCTCTAGTACCTTGACAAAGACAAATATTAGCAATTGGTCAGTAGTTATTAATGTTTTCCTGATTTATATTTAGGAAATATAGTAGTCTTGAGGTCTGTTGGAAAAACACCCATCCTAAAACTCAAATTAAAAATTATATACAAAGGTTCAACCAGAACTTTTGCCGTATAATGAAATACCCTGGTGTGTACTTAATCAATACCCGGTGAAGAATTAGTTTTTAAATTATGAAGCTTAGTTATTATTTCCTGATGTGTTATATTAGTTAAAAAAAGTATTTGAAATATTTGAATCACTGAGATAATAGGTTAAATATCCACCAGCTATAAAATCATGAATAAACATATTAGCAATTAAGATTGGGTCTCTTACTTTTATTCCATTGTCAATAATAAAAGTAGGTATTTTTTTATTACATGTATTTCACCCAGTAGTTGGTTCAATCCCTGCCAGGTTTTTTTTTTTTTTAGAAGTATGCAGTGAAAGTAGTCTATGGAAATAGGTCCTTTTTACTGATTTTATGTAAAAGTTAAGACTATTCCTGTAGGTTTTAAAATTTAAGTAATCAATGGGGTCTCTCGATTTCAAAAATTTAGAAAATAACTTATGTTTTTTGTTTTCTTTATTTTATTTAAAACATTGGTAGACATCCAAACTTTGCGGAACCTATTTTTTTGAAATGCCGTTAGTAAGAATTATATTCTTGGGAAATACTTGGTTATAAAGATCAATAAATATTGCTATTTTTTTTTATATGCATCATTAACATTCTGCTCATTTTGTAACCAAGACCAATTAAGTAATGAAAGTTTGTTCTTAAAAGTTTCGAGATTCGATTTTGTGATTCTTCTAATAACCATACTATCAATAGGCAAAGATTCCATATTATGTTGTTGGTAGAAGATAAAAATTGGTAAGTGATCACTTCCTCTATATGTTAATACTCCTGAGATAATCAAATCATTATTGGTATTTGTGATACATAAGTCAAGAATGGATGAGCTGCTATAGAGAGCTTATACTGTTAGCAAATTGTGAAGACATAAGAACTAAAAAGTGATCGACAGTAAAATTCTTTTGGGAGAAATCAATGTTAAAGTCTCCAACTAGGATGGTTTCTTTATGGGAAGAGTTAGCATAGTCCAGAAAAGGCTCAAGTAAGTTGAAGAAATCCTGAACGTCTGAATTAGGTGCCCTATTGCAAACAGCTAGTATACAAAATTGGTCCTGCATAACCATAAGTTCAATATTTTGCTTAGCTATTGTATATTCTGGTACCATAGAAAAAAATAAATTGCAGACCTGCCAACTTTCAGAAACAGAAATCCGTAAAAATTTTTTTATCGATATATTCGATGAAAAATTTAAACGATATAGTTGATTAAATTACTTGTCGTGCATATTGATTAAATGTACCGAACATATTGATTTAAAAACGATGTTATCCAAATGAACTATCAACTTTTAATTAAAGTGACTACAGATGTTTAAATTTATCAGCACATTTATATCGATTAAAATAAATTCTATACATAATTTCTCATTACTATGCTATCATTATGATCTATAAAGTGATAAAAATTTACTTTTACAGAAGTTTGCATCTAAAGGGAAAGATGTTCTACCCTTTCAATGGGATCGTGTCCCACGTCGTCATAAAACATACTAAAATATTTTCAAAAACGAACCATTTTCACGTTAGGTTTTTATCTTACGGAGACACGGACAATAAGACAGTCAAATAAAAAAAATTAAATAAGTAAGAGTGACCGAGAGACACTAACTGGTAAATTATGTTCAACTAAAAATGAAGTGAACAAACATTTTGTACGAATCGCATCCAGTTCATTATAACTTTTAACAAAAGAAGTTAATTTCGTTATTTTTTTCCCCACGCAGTCAACGTTATATTTATGTCATGAAAGAAATACGGAATTACGCCATATAATACAAATTTTGAAGATGACAATCCGATTTTTGGCGTAAATGTCACATTTACGCCAAAAATCGGATTGTCATCTTCAAAATTTGTTATATTTATGCTTGTCACTAGAAATATGCTTTGTAATATCATTCCTTTCACCATGCGAAATGTTGAAATTGCATCAGCACATAACGCGAAACACATTTTCCTTTTTTGAAGATTTCGCAATACACTGGAATTCCGCAGAATACGAATCATGGAATATTTTACAGTACTTCTTTTACCCTTTTATATTGCTGCTCATAGCGAATCACCAATACTAAATTTATTACCACTCGGGGAAAAAAAAGTAAGTAAAAACTGCTATAGTAGAGGAAAAAATACCGATTAGAGTTATCCGATTCTAGCTGGTCAGCTAGGAAAGCAGAGAGCAACTGAAAGGTTCTTTCATCTAGAAACAAAGGTTTAGGTTTTAGTTATGAATGTCATCCTCTGGGGTCTTCCCCTCCCTCCCCATCATTCCTCACAGGCGGATCGATGCCTTGTCTTTTACTAAATCTGATCCCTTTAGCAGCATCCGTTATACTTCCAAATGGCACTGATTTTATAGTTCTGTCTTCTCTTCCTGTCCTCCCCCTCCCTTAATCTTACCAAATAGAGCTTCTCTAGTCATTCCTTTTAAAAATAATCTGGGCCCATCAACGTCTGAACCAACCTGCAGTAAACTAACACCATGTGTTTTGCCGGAACAAAACCAACCGTCTTTTACACCAGGCGTCACGGGAACGATACAGCCATTTCGTCGGTGACATCCTCCCCATCTCATCCCCTGCTCCCTTTGTGGCGTAGCCACGGCATAAAACGTTTGAACCGGGATTTTAACTCTGACCTTATGTCTCTGCAAAAAAAAAAAGCTTAACATGACAAAATGTAGAATACACGTATTCTGTTTTAGAAAATGAAAATCTCTAAATATCACACAATTTGGGTTGATAGAAGTTACAAAACCAATGGCACTCTTTTTTTCAAACAGATAAAAAAAAAAAAAAAGTCTTGCTTCCACCCTAGATTGAACTTGTGCTGTCAAAATCCGGATATTTTAAAATTCAGAGTTGTTTACTAAAAGCCCAAAATTTCATACCTACAAAAAAGTGTCGGTTTGCAAAAGCAACAGTGTTCTCCACGATACTTTACTGTTTTCTTTACGAATCCCTTAGTATGAATTAATTGATATTTTGCATGTTTTTGCTTTATTATAGAACATTTTTTGTGCCTGTTAATTTCTAAATTAAAAAGCTGCCACACACGCGTCACTTTATAATTAAAAATTCTATCCAAATCGGTCAATTTCCACGGAAGATATTGTGCTAAAATTCTGCAATGCGAGTGAACAAATCTCGCGCATGTACTACTGCACTGTCTCACTGTATGCTGCTGACAATGTCCTCTTGACAGAGCAAAAGTGAGGTGCAGAGTATGTTGTCCCGGATGTATGAAGTTTGCATGAAATTCAAACTGAGTATAAATAAGGGAAAAACCAAAGTTATGGTTTTTGAGAGAGGAACTGGTAGTACTGAATGTAATATAAGTCTAAATGGCACAGTGATTGACTAAGTAAATAATAATCTAAAGCAACTTATGGGAATTTACTAGGAAATTTTTTCATTTATAGCAAATTTTCGGAGAAAACTCTTCTTCTTCAGGCTCTCTTGTTGTTGTCACTTTTTGCTTGTCACTATCATAGTTACGGTTTACCTTGACGGTTTAGGTTATTTTTCAACAAATCCTGCCAGATGTTAGGCAGGGAAAATCCTTTGCAGTCATTGATGATGGAATTTTGATTTTTCTCAATCTCTATTCCTTCTTTCAGTTTTCTTTTTTGGAAATTGCTTTGGAAACTGATTACTTTAAGGGAATTCCAATCCATGCTGTGCCCAGTTTCTCTAACATGCCTATCTAACCCAGTCTAGTTGGAGCAATTTTTTATAGCTGCTTTATGCTCAGCTATACGAGTTTCTAGTCTGCGACCTGTTTCACCTATGTAAGATAGTCCACAACTACAATTTACTTCATAAACTACTCCTTGCATTTTTAAAATATCTTCTTCTCTTTGAACTATTTTAGGGAAAATTTTTTTAACTTTGTTCTCTAAACTTGGAGCTAGCCTAATATTGTATTTTTTACTAATTCTCTTTAAAGCCTCAAATAAACCTTTGTGATAAGAAATTTTTCTAGTGAATTTTACTTCTTGCTTTTGTGGGTTCTTCGTACCATTAAAATTCAGAAGCTTCTCAATTTCTTCTTTAGGATAGTTATTTTCTGCAAGTATGACTTTAAGCTCTTCTTTATGGGCTTCTTTTTATCTGCAGTAGAAACTATTTTATTAATTTTTTCTAAAAACTGACTTGCTACATTTTTCTTAATAGAAACTGGATGATACGAATTGAAATCCAGTAGTCTTTTAGTATTCATTGGTTTTTTATACCAACTAGTGAGGAATTTTTCATCTTTATAATAGATAGTAATATCTAAGAAGTTTATTCTTCTTTCTTTTTGAAGTTCAATAGTGAACTTAAGGGAATCATCTAATTCATTGAATGAGTCTAGAATTCTTTCTGGAACAATTTCTGAGCTATCTATTATAAATAAGATGTCATCCATGTATCTGCTATATAAGCAGAAGTATGTGGGTTGTACTAGTATCTTTTCTTCTAGTTTTCCCACATAATAGTTAGCTAAGAGTGGGGAGCCCATAGCTAGCCCCGATTTTTGAATGAAAAAAAGTTTTCCCAAATTGAAAGTAGTTGTTCTGCAAAGAGAAAGTAAGCATTTCAAAAATTCCTACTAATATGTTTTTTTCCTTGTTGTGAAAAACTATTAGGTCTGCCAAGTCTTCCGCTATAAAGTCTATAAGTTGATCTATATTAATGTGAGTATACATAGACACTATATCTAAACTACCCATAATAGGAGAATCTAATTTAGGAAGAAGTTCTAGTTTTTCTTTTAGCTGCATTGAGTTTTTAATCAAGTTAGGTGGCTCTTTTAAAAGATTCTGAAGGTGTGACTTTAAAAATAGTTTAGATTTGAAAGAATAGAGTTTTTTGAGTCTATTATTGGTCTAATTGGTTGGTGTTCTTTATGCAGTTTGACTATTCCATATATTTGAGGCAATCTGAACTGTAATTTTGAGAATTGTTTATAGTTTTCTGGAAGCTGGTTTTTCTTTTTTTGAAGTGAAATAAGCTTAGAGACTTTTTAATCAAATCTGGTAGTGGGTTTTCTTTTACTTCTTCATACATAGGTTTTTTTAGTTCTTCTTCCATCTTTTCTAGATAATCTTTCTTATCCATAATAGTAATCAACTTACTTTTGTCTGTTTTCACAGCAACTATACTTTCATTTTTTCTGAAATCTTTAAGAGCTTTTAATTGACTATTATCAAAATTTTTTTGAGGTTTCCTTACTTGCTTCTGGAATTTTGTAAGGCTATTGTAGTAATCTTTTCTGAGGAGGTCTGCTTTAATTTGGTCCTCTTTTTCTAAAGTGCTGCAGATGCTTTCCAATTCAATTACCAATTTTTCTGGATTTATTTTTTCTTTGGATAGATTGAAATTACTTCCTTTATTTATCACTTGTAATAATTCTTGGCTAACTCCAGTAGCAGTGTTGTCCTTCACATGACTAAGAACTGCAGTTTTTTTGTTTTTACTTGAATAGTTTTTCTTCAAAAATTTCTCTTCTTTAAGGTTCAGCTTTTTAACAAATTTCTTATTTTTGTTTCTTACTCCAATTTTTAGCCAGTCATCCAATTCTGCTTTTACTGTATCCCTTAAGATTTCAGAAATTTTCTTTTCATTTTCTACTTTTACTTTTTTATAATAAGCAACATTTTTATATTTTGCTTCAATACTTCTTTTTAACGTTTTTTGCTCTATTTTTCTTATGAAGTTGGCTGAAAGTAAATCTTTAAATGGTTTTCTAAGTCTAAATGAATTTGGAATAAAGTTATTTACCTTGCAATTTTTCAGGAACTTGATTTGAGCTATGGATCTTTCCATCTTCAATGTAGCATGTTGAACTTTCTTGATTGTTTGCCAAGTATCTGACCCATACTCTGTTCTAATTCTTTGAATAAAGCTCAAATTGAGAAATGGCTTCCTAGTTTAATTGAATTAATAATCTAAAGCAACTTATGGGAATTTACTAGGAAATTTTTTCATTTATAGCAAATTTTCGGAGAAAACTCTTCTTCTTCAGGCTCTCTTGTTGTTGTCACTTTTTGCTTGTCACTATCATGGTTACGGTTTACCTTGACGGTTACGGTTAACCTTGACGGTTTAGGTTATTTTTCAACAAATCCTGCCAGATGTTAGGCAGGGAAAATCCTTTGCAGTCATTGATGATGGAATTTTGATTTTTCTCAGAAATTGTTCCAGAAAGAATTCTAGACTCATTCAATGAATTAGATGATTCCCTTAAGTTCACTATTGAACTTCAAAAAGAAAGACGAATAAACTTCTTAGATATTACTATCTATTATGAAGATGAAAAATTCCTCACTAGTTGGTATAAAAAACCAATGAATACTAAAAGACTACTGGATTTCAATTCGTATCATCCAGTTTCTATTAAGAAAAATGTAGCAAGTCAGTTTTTAGAAAAAATTAATAAAATAGTTTCTACTGCAGATAAAAAAGAAGCCCATAAAGAAGAGCTTAAAGTCATACTTGCAGAAAATAACTATCCTAAAGAAGAAATTGAGAAGCTTCTGAATTTTAATGGTACGAAGAACCCACAAAAGCAAGAAGTAAAATTCACTAGAAAAATTTCTTATCACAAAGGTTTATTTGAGGCTTTAAAGAGAATTAGTAAAAAATACAATATTAGGCTAGCTCCAAGTTTAGAGAACAAAGTTAAAATTTTTTTCCCTAAAATAGTTCAAATAGAAGAAGATATTTTAAAAATGCAAGGAGTAGTTTATGAAGTAAATTGTAGTTGTGGACTATCTTACATAGGTGAAACAGGTCGCAGACTAGAAACTCGTATAGCTGAGCATAAAGCAGCTATAAAAAATTGCTCCAACAAGACTGGATTAGATAGGCATGTTAGAGAAACTGGGCACAGCATGGATTGGAATTCCCTTAAAGTAATCAGTTTCCAAAGCAATTTCCAAAAAAGAAAACTGAAAGAAGGAATAGAGATTGAGAAAAATCAAAATTCCATCATCAATGACTGCAAAGGATTTTCCCTGTCTAACATCTGGCAGGATTTGTTGAAAAATAACCTAAACCGTCAAGGTTAACCGTAACCGTCAAGGTAAACCGTAACCATGATAGTGACAAGCAAAAAGTGACAACAACAAGAGAGCCTGAAGAAGGAGAAGAGTTTTCTCCGAAAATTTGCTATAAATGAAAAAATTTCCTAGTAAATTCCCATAAGTTGCTTTAGATTATTAATTCAATTAAACTAGGAAGCCATTTCTCAATATGAGCTTTATTCAAAGAATAAGTAAATAAGTTTGTGTATTTAGGAAGCATGTTTGACAGAGAGAACAAAAATTAGCACAAAAGTGAATTATTTATTGAAAGTCATGGCTGCTTTCTGAGGTTTTCACAGGAATGATGGGTTCTCAAGAGAGACCTGCATGGCTGTGTACGAGAGTGTAATTGTCCCTACTCTGATGTACGGCAGTGAAACCTGGGTACTACAGAAGAAACATAGAAGTCGTTTGTGTGCTGAAGAAATATGTTACTTACGGGCGGGTTTATGGAAAGACGTGTTCTGATTGTGTGAGGAATGAAGATGTGTTGCAGTTGTATAATGTGAAGCAAAATGTTGTTAGCAAGGTGGAAACTAATATGCTTCGGTGGTTTGGCCATGTTGAAAGAATGAGCGATGAGATGCTTACTAAGAAAATCTTTTTAGCCCCAGTGGCAGGAAAGAAAGGGAGAGGAAAGCCAAGGAAGTCGTGGGAGGATTAGATTCAAAATGTCTGCACGAAAAAAGATGACGAGTATGAAGTATAGAAGATCTTGTGTACGGCGTGTGATAGATGTCAAGATCACTGTAAATGGAGAAGTTTGATACGGCAACGGTACATAAAAATTATCTGGTAGTTTGTATTTCTTTGTGGAGCTAACCTCTGAATGTCAGAACATCTTAGTGATATGTATGTATACAAACAGTGGAAAACATTGCTATGTATTTTCTCGGCTCTTTTTATTATCTTGAAATTTGAAAGTTGCTGCCTAGCTTTTCATTACACCTAAAATGTGTTAAAAAAAAAAAAAGTTCAAGAGAGCAAAATTCACTTGTCAACATGAGGATGAAAACAATGGTGTTATGGATAAGGAAGGGGAGGGGGGAGAGAAGCATATAAAACAGAGCAAACCAACTATCACTAAATAATAACATTCTGTACTTGTTTTACATACAATGACTGAAAATAATTGTGACATCGCATATTACATTAATGAAAAAGTATTAATACGCTCAAGTCTCATAAATGTTCTCCAATTTTAAATTAAGTGGCATAATTCATTAACTAAAAAAATCCAACTGCTACCATGTCAACACTGGGATGTGATAGGGGGTCAAAATTTTCATCTAATGTAATTGTGAAACTGTTTTCCTATTTTCGAGCAACACAGGTTCACCGTTAGGACAACTAAGCACTGAGTTTCATGCAAGCTCTTGGGTGTTTCGTAAACTACCATATGCCGTACAATCTTGAAATAAGCAATTCAAAGAGGGGCGGGGGAGAAAAAAAAAAGATAACTGCAAGATTAACTAGTACATTTACACACCAGCCCTACCCCAAAATAATTGTTGACTCTGGAAAGAATATGTTGCACTGGAAGTGTGCAACAAAACAAGTTTAAGGGTTTATTAAAAAAAATTCTTAAACTACACTGCTCAACAAAATTAGGGGAGCAGGTGATTTAGCAAGAACATACAACTGCTGGTAAATATGCAGCACAGTATAAAAATATATTTATGAAAGAAACAAGAAAAAGGATTGAACAGGTGAAAAATCATGTTTTACTGTAACAAAAATCCTTTTTACAGGAAACACACCTGGTGCCATAAAAATATTATTACCCATATCTTTTGGAGAAAAAATAAGCATTGACAAACTGTCATCTGTCTAATAAGGTATGTGGTCACCTCGAATGTGCAAAACTGCTTCACACCTGTGGGGCATTAAATTGATCAGGTGGTCGAGGAGGTTTTGGGAGATTCTTCCCCACTCTTCAAGAATGGCATCTGTCAACTGAAGGAGAGTCAACGGAGGTTGTGGTCTAGCAGCAATGCGTTTGCCTAATGTGTCCCAAGCATGTTCGATCAGATTCAAATCCGGGGAGCATGCCAGCCATACCATATGCTCTATTGTTTCCTCTTCAAGCATCTGATTCACAAGGCACGCTCGATGAGGTCGGGCGTTGCCATCCATAAAAAGGGCTTGATTGCTGATTGTAGCAATATAAGGCACGACCAAGGGCCTAAGAATTTCGTCCCTGTACCTTTGAGCAGTCAGGGAGCCATTCCGAATGACATACAGGTCAGTACGCCCACCTAAGCTTACCCCTGCACAAACAAGCACACCGCTTCCACCAAAATGCGATCTTTCTTGGACATGCGCTGCATTGTATCGGGTGCCACGTTATCTCCAGATCAGAAGTCGTCGATTATCCAGCTCTAGGCTGAATCTGGACTAGTCGGAGAAAAGAACTTGGCTCCATTCGGCAGGTCCCCAATCACAGTGTTCTTCAGTCCAGTTTCTTCGAGCCATACGATGTTGGGAGGTCAGTGGGACACAAACAATTGGCCTACGTGCATACAATCCACGCGCGTGAAGGAGTCTACAAATTGTTTGTGTCAATACACTTCTTCCGGTTGCCATTTTTTTTATTGGAGGTTTAACGACCACCGTGAGCAACTCAATGGGCTATAAGCAGACGCCCATCCCTAATTTAGGGAAGGGAGAGAGCCAGTGCCGTAAGACAAACACAACATCCATGCCTCACCGGGATTGGAACCCGGACCCCTTTTGGACGAATGATCAGAGGCCATTGCCTTAGACCACTGCGCCACCGGGGCGGCCGGTTGCCATTAAAAGTTGTCTTTGCAGCTAGATGGCATTTTGACCCCTGTTCCAAAGGACTTAATAATAACAACTACACAAGCGTGCAATTACACTTCAGCTCACTCCAATGGTGGATGCTACTATTTACTGACTTCGACCGGCTTCCAAACTTCCTATGGCTCGCCATGCGGCGCTTTCTGGCAAATCGGGTTGATTCGCCATGCTAACATGAGATAACGCAACAAATTGCTTCTCCCGCGACCAGCAGTACAATAATACAGTTCCGAAAGAACCACCTGTTTTATGTGATTGTTGCATCGACGTCATATTTGAAGTCATTGTTGCTAATTTGCATGTCGAACTGCTTTCTACAGCTGTTTTTCATTACTCGGAGGGAATCTTTTGACAGTTCAATAACATTTTACCCAACCTGCTTTGAATAAAATCGTTTAAAAAGGGTGTTCCCCTAATTTTGTTGAGAATTGTATGTACAATCTCATGAAAAATCAAATCAACTCTGCGAATGATATAAATTAATGTCTTGATGATGATTTGACCAATGCTTTGCTTGCAGTTTGTTTTCATAATGCTACCACACCGACACAGTATGGTGATTGGAGGAATCTTAAAAATTTTGTCTGGTGAAACCTGTTTCCCTAATTCAGGGCAACACAGGTTTACTGTTAAGACAAAGGTGCACTGTATTTAATATAAGCCCTTCCAGGTTTTTGTAAGCTCCCATATGCCACCTAATCTTTAAATAAATTAAAAAACAAAACAAAAGATGACAACTAAAAGATTAACTACTTCATTTAAAGACCAACGATAATAGCCGACATTTTTCATTTCAACTCCACTCTTATCAAGTATCTCACATTAACTTAATAGCAGTATCTCTCTCTCTCTCTCCTCTCCCTTGCAAGAATATGCATAGAGATATATATCTCAGACTTCTTTGTTCTAAAAATTGTCATTCCTTGATCATTCCCACTCCAGGAATAGAAAAGAACACTTATTAATCTCCGAAGTTGAACCATTTCAGGTCCAAAAATTCTGTCAGATATTGGGTGAGTTGACGATATAATATTCCAAGAATGGTATTCAACGTCTATTGCATAATTTATATACAACATATATTAGTAAGCTACATGGAGAAACAGGTTTATATTAGTTTTCCTTGCCGAATGGCTAAGCATGTCAATATTTCTCTATTTCTTTGAGACATTGCAAATTAAGTTTAGTAATATTTCGTGATTTTATTATTGAAAGTGCCACTAAAAGTATAACACTAATGCACTCTCCATCCTTCAAACACCACACCAAGTGATTGTGGTCTGGCAATTCTGATATGTGCAATGGTATCTTGATCTACTGTCCATCTAATGGCCCATGTTGACTACCACTGACGTCTGCACAGCACACTTTGCTGACTGCACTTTCACAGTGAAACTATAAGGGTCATGCACCATATTTAAAAAAAAAAAATTCTAGGCAAACAGGCAACACCCCTCTTCCCCTCCTATTTTCTAGCTAGCTCAAATTGTTCTTTACAAAGAATAACAATTGCAACTTTCTAACTGCTGTACTACATTGCTTTTTGAGTATTGAAAACAGGCTATCTCATTGCACATAACTCAAAAACTAAAGCCGATAGAAACTAGGGCTTTGCACCCATGGACATTGATTCGTTCGAAATTTTTTTTATGAAAGAATGCTGAATCTAAATAATGGAGATTTGAGTTTTCATGCAAAACAAGTTCTACCATGTACCAAAAATTCATAACAATATCTTTTAGTCTACTGGAAATTAAAAAATGAAAAAAATTAACCTTCCAGAATGTTCATACATTGGGGGAATCTACTCATGGAATAAACAAATCAATAAATCTTCAGAATCTGAGATGGTGAGGTGGATAGCATCTCATGATTTAACAGGGAATGACCAAGTAAATGATTCATTTGCCCTTCTTTAATGGCTGCATGAAATGGCACAAACTATCCATAACTTTAAAAGGTCTACTGGCAAGTCCCAAACTTACAAAGTGCCATGGGACAGTAAGGGGAACAGAATAGCACAAGCTAAAGTGAGTAAAACTTCTCAGATAACAACCTTACACATAAGAAATACAGGACTATCAATCAACTCTGAATTCTTTACACTGAGTGTTCAATTTAAAAAGGTACTGTATATAATAAAAAAAAAAAAAACCCATAGAAAAGTCATTCCATATTTGCACATGATTTTATCTTTGAACAAGAAAATAAAGGATGGAGACTTCAATTTGTTCAGGACTTTCTGCATGTCTACTGAAATAAGTATGGTGATAATGGCCTTCATGCTGATGCATCTTTAAAAAATTTCCATCACACAACAAAATAAAAAGTTACTGTGATGCACATTCCTGAGAAGGTTCTGACAACACAATAATTATACTGTATATAGGAATAAATTTAATACAACACCTTTCTAGTACTAGGGATGGGCTAAAAGCATGAGCATATGCAGACTAGCAAATCAAGCGTGGAGCGTATTAGAACTTTTTCAAACTATTTAAGAAATTTAATTACCAACCGAAGTGCCAGACAACTGAAGTTGGGACATGTGGGTAGTCAATTGTGGCATAATAGCACCATAATGTAGAGTACTAGGGTCCAACTGCGAGGGCATTATCTGCGGAAAGGAAAATATTTTTTACTCACCATCCATATTTACATAAAATACATCAAAACAAAAGTTATTTCAACTCTAGAATTTGCACACAATTTTTGTTAAATACTAAATCAATTGCTTTAAAATTTTTCATAAAATCTTCTTACCATTATCACAAAATTGAACTACTTTTTAATGGTATTTGGGTTCACAAATTTTTGTATCACATAAAAAGACAAAAGTAAAAAAATGACTTCCCTAACTTTTCTATGTGGTTTTGAAAGCTTTTCTGGAACAGCAACCTAAATCATGTAGCAATGAATTACACTAAGTGATCACAGTATTATGACCACTCCTGCCGAAAGTGGATGCGGCCTGTTCGCCACATGACTGCTGAGAGGGTGACTGGTCCACTGACGTAGCACATATATATAAGGCGCGAATAGAGCAGTAAGTAAAATTCGGAGCGTGATGGGTAAATGGAAGGATTTATTGGACTTTGAAGAAAGGACAGATTGTGGGAGCTTGGAGAGTGGGTGTCTTGATTTTCTAAATGGCTGAACTCTTGGGTTGTTCACGAGTCGTCGTAGTTAGAGTGTATTAGGACTGGTGTGAAAATGGTCAAACAACCCGGAGGCATAACTGCACAGGACGGCGAAAGGTTGATGTAAGAGGTAAGCGCCTGGTCTGATGACTCATACATGCCAACAGGATGCAGCACTGTTCAACAGTTGACTAACCAATACATCAGAGGTCAACACAGAACAGTATCTGTCATGACCATGCATCACACAGTTCATTGGTGCAAAAGACTTGCCTGGTGCAAAGATCATGCAAGTTGGACGACTAGAAAAAAGGTGTGCTGGTCTGACGAGCCACATTTTTTACTCCACTCTGTGGATAGTCGTGTACGTATTTGGAGCAAACAACATGCCACATTCAATCCACCCTGTACTGTCTCCACAGTGCAAGCTGGTAAAGACCATTGTATGGTGTAGGGCATGTTTACCTGATGAGAACTTAGACCCCTGGTGCATGTGGAACAACATATGACTGCTGCCTGCTATCATGAATTGCTTGCCAACTCTGTACACCCAGCAATTCCCAAATGGTGACTGTGTTTTCCAAGATGACAATGCACTGAGCTACAGGTCCAAAGTTGTTAAGGAAATGGTTTGAGGAACACAGTTCAGACTTCCAGCATATCGACTGACTCCGAACTCCCTCGATATCAATCCCATAGAGCACTTGTGGGACACTATGGAATGACACATCAGGTGTCTAGGATACACCATTCACCTCCATACCTCCCAACTGCTTCCGGCATCTTACTGAATCGATGCCATGTCAGATAGCTGCTGTGCTGAAAGTGAAAGGAGGACCTACAAAGTATTAGGTAGGTGGTCATAATTCAGTGATCACTCAGTGTATTACATTTCCTTCTGTTCCTGCACTTTCTCACCAAAGCACACATTTGTAAATACGGGGCTTGAAAAATATCTGAAAAGTTACATGCTCAGCTGGGCACATGTAAAAATTATATATATCTGTCCAAGTAGTAAAAGCTGGATGCCCAGATGAAAATCTATCTTTTAAGATAAATCAGAATAATAATTTTTTAAAGTTAAAAAATGTGAGGAACTTTTAATACATCTTTTGCATTGCCATTTTAAGGGTCTATGCTAAAAATGTTCAAGGCACAAATGAGTATATCTTAAATTTTAAGATGCTGAAATTGGTATAAAATGGCATGATTATGAAATTGCTATTTGAGAAATTTAGTGATTCAGCCATGTTCCTGAATTTTCAAAATATATCCTGTTTTTCAGAAAAATCAAATAATCAGTTAAATATACAAGTTTTAACAGTATCAAAAATTATGAATAAAATATTTTTTCTATAATTCCTGTACGGCGAAACCATTTTTTTCCCGCACACTTTATTGTAGTCCACCTGTGTAAGTTTCACTGAAGGTGTAGATTATGATATTACATCACTCAGCAATGCGAAAGACTAATTTGTAACTACCATTGACTGATCAAGAATTTCACATATTTCCTTTACTTGGAGAATAAAACTCTCATTGCGGTTTTTTTTTTCACAAACAACACACACACACACACCAACAAAATTGTACATCCATTATTTTACACAACTTGATCAACCATAGCTGAAGCGACAATCTGCTTTCATGTAAACTAAGTATTGGCTTCATCATGTTCACTCCTCTCCCAGCTAACTGAAATGCATTGCACAGGCTCATTTTTAAAACAAATGTTGCCTTTGTTTTAGCAGTACCACTGTTTGTTCATGTGTGGGTGTTTCCACTCCCTCTCTCCTTGCCTCACTTGCTCAAGTTACACCAGAGCGATCCAATCTCACCAGGGGCTTTGCGATATCCCATTGTTGTTTACCACCATCCTGCCCTCCCAACCCCAGCATGGGCTTTTTGGTCATCCCTCAGTCAGCATCCTCCTGTTTTGCTTAAGTTTTTGCTCTTTGTCACTAAACACCAGAGACTAGTTCGTTCCATTAGAGGCGTGCATCCCATCGCTGACTGTAAACATTTGGAGCAAAACTACACATGACCCCAATATCTCGACCTAGAGCAAAATATAATTGAAGTTATGCTCCTGCCCTTGGCACTCCATAATACAACTCCTGGTGATTTGCAGTGAAAAAAAACAACAACAACAAGCAATGACTGTCTTTCTTCTTAGAGTAGGAAATTCTCCATTCCAAACCTTTATTTCTAAATTTAGTTGCCTGATCAGGCAACTATATTTCATTTTCTACCCAAGCCAATAATTGACATGCCCTGGGCATGGTATTTTTCAAGTCCTGTAAGTGGCTTAAATAACCAATCTTTATACAATTAATTACCTGCTTTTTATTAATAACTAAAAGCACGAGGCCCTATTTTTGGTACAATAATTCAATGAACTTTTGTGAAACTCATTGGCACACTACCCACATAATTTCTCCATACAAACTCATAAGCAGTTCATATCGAGATCTATAAATAGTCCTGATATTGCTACTATTCTATTTTACATGCGATATTTCAATAGAAATTGGAATATTCTAGATGCTTATTGCGTACCTGTGCATTCCACTTCTAGAAATGAGTAACATTTCAAACACGTTAGGTCCTTGTCGATGTCTTTGTCCTTTAGTCCGTTGTAGCTGAAGCTCACTTACTCACTACACACACTTCCCTTTGGGTAGAATTGGTAGATGTTAACCTTTGGACTTCATACACACCAACTAATAACCGTTATTGATGCTCTAAATTTTTCGCCCAGTCTTTGGGCATCTTCAGGAGCGTGGTGATGTCCCCACCAATGTTCATGGTTCTTTTATCACCAGTGGAGTGCGATACTTCGATGTTGCCGTTCGTCGGAGACTTTGTCTTTAATACACTTTTTGAAACCATGCTAAAGCCATCTATGTCTCACTTTTTTTTTCGCTGATGCTTTCTTTACCTTCTTTTTCACCATTTTTTTTTTTTTTGGTGTTGTTTCTTGCCTGATTAAATCTTTCCAGTGACTGGATAATGTATTGGGGTCATTATAATTACATACCCTCGACTTATATTTTATAGATTATGATAGACTCCTCCATTCTCATGTGTATCTCTGATTGTTATTTCTTTTTAGCATTTTTATCTCTTCAAATTTTGGGTAAGTTTGGTTGTCCATACAGAATTGTACTAAGGCTGTTTTAGCTTTTTTTTTTGCCAGTTTGAGATATATTGTTTTAGCCTTTTTTTTTTTTTTTTTTTTTTTTAAATTTGGTTTTTTTTGTACTTCCTATGTAAGATATTGGAGGGATGCAGGCAATAGGGATTTCATAGGTTCTCGATTCCTCTAAGATCTTGTTCCCTGTTTTATTGTTAATTGTCATACTCTTCATTGAGTTCACTGAGCTCCCTAATTACAATCCATATTTCGCACATTGTTCATTGATTTCTTTACTAATTCCTTCAATGTATGGTAATGCTCCAATATATTTAAATTTTTTAGTCTCTTTTCTTTGACCTCAAGATTTGTTATCCTCCTGGCCGTTATTTGCCCTAGCCATGTATCTTTTAATTTCGTACATCTGTTTTTTTACCAGCTTTGCCAGGTTAATAGTAATCATGTGCTATTTTCATTATATACGCAAGTTCTTGATTCTTTAAGCTTGTTATTTGAGGTGTGCGTATATGCTCTTCTAATCAAGTTTATTATACTATATTTTTTTATTTTTTTTTTATGTATGACAGGATGGTGTGAAGAATATGGGATAAGTATTGGAATATACGTATCCTTCCTGAAAACTGTGTAGTCAAAATTTCTTTTATTCTTCATAAACAGTATGTCTAATAGAAAACTCATTTTTAGACATACTGCTTATGAAAAAAGCTGTGGCACGCATGCCACTCCAGCTTAAAAACATTAACATTACATAAAAGTTTAGTTTTTTGAAAAAAATAAAATAAAATTCGGCAGCATGTCTGTAATGCGTTCTTCCAGATAACCGAGCTTCGACAAGACAATTAATCTTGCCAAGAAGTGTCCTCCAAAGGGATAGTAAATCAACCTCACTTTTTTTTTTATTTAATCGCCTTATGCATTAATTCCCAAAAACACATCACACTATTATTGTTATTTTTTTTTTTTTTTAAAATCATCCTGCTCGTACAGACTTCCACACTTGCTTCGACTCAAACCTCCCTCTCGCCGGCTTCCTCCACCTTTGCAGGAGGGACAGAAAGCCAATCAGACAGGAAGACAATCGTGAAACGGTGAGTTCCAGTAAGAACTGAAAGTAACCTTGAACAATGAATGGAGATTTATAACTGGGCAACACTGCGACGCTAGACCAGAGCTTCATAAGGTTGTTAGTTTGCAAAGTTGGTTTGCTGTAGCTGCTGCTTATTTGTCTTGTGTATTAGAATTGCTTCTTTGCTGGCGCTTTTGTATCCGGACCATGCAAACATGTTTTCAGTGTAACTTGTACAAAATTCTAGCGGATAATGCTTACCTTGGCATTCCTTTCTAGCGATGGGAACATTTCACGCACGTGTTTTCCGGTCTTTGTTGATGTTATTGTCCTAAAGTCCGTTGTATGCGATGACTGGCTTTACTTCTCACACTTTTCGCTGGGTATACTCATTGGATCTTTGCCTTAGGATTCCAAACACATCAATTTATACCGTTCTTTATACTCGAAATTTTCGCCCATCCTCTGGGCATCCTCAGGAGCGTGGCGACTTTACCACCGATGTTCGTGGTTAACTTCGCGCTAATGGAGTCCGATACTCCTTGTTGCCATTCGTCGGATATACTTTCCTGGATATATTTCGTTATCAAGCCCGGCTGGCGCCATCTATGTTTCATTAAAACAACCTTTTTATTTTATTTTATTTTTTATTTCTTCTCCTATCCTTGTTTTCTTGTCTTTTTTGCCGGTTTTTCTTTTGTTGTTTTTCTTGTCTTATTAGTTCTTGGTTATATTTCATCAAGGAAAACAACATCTTCCATTTTGAAGGAAATATATTTAAACAAACACAAGGTGGCCCCTATGGGATCCCCATTATCGGCATTATACGCAGAAGTGATTATGGCATACCTCGAAAAAGAAATTATTCAAAATCTACCTGAAAAACCAATACTTTATGCTCGATATGTAGACGACATTATTAAAATGTCTAAACTTAACAAAGTCGAGCTACAAGATCTAGCACAGCAGTTTAGCAAAATCTGTAACACCATAGAGCTAACTATTGAGTTTGAAGAGGATAATTGCCTATCCTTCCTGGATATCCAATTAAAGAAAAACAAAAATATTTTTGAATACTCAGGGTTCAGAAAAGCAACTTACATACCTGTACTGATACCATACTCGTCGCACCATCCAGTGATACATAAAAAAACAAACCAGCATAGTAAACTTGATACGGCGAGCGTACACACACACTTCTAACAACAGGCTAAAAAATCAAGAGCTAGAGTTTATCTCGAAAATAGCACAAGAGTATGGGTACCCAAGCAAGCTAATTAATAAATGGATACATGAGAGTAAAAAGCATATGACTCAGAGTAAAGAAGGCCAAGAAGTGCACAACCAAAGGAAGATGAGGAAGAAAAAATTGAAATACATTGGAGCTTTCCCATACTTGGAAGGAGTGAGTAATGAAATCAATAGGCACTGTGCTAAATATGACTTACAACTAGGAAGCTCAGTGCACACCGTGAAAAGTATCACCACCAACAAAAAAAACAGAGGAAAAAATGCTAGAAGAATCAGGAACCTACGAAATTCCAATTGCACACATACCCCCAATATCGTACATTGGAAGTACGAAAAACAGATTAAAAAAAAAAAAGACTTAAACAACACATAACTAATTGGCAAAAAAAAAAAAAAAGAAAAAAAGAAGCCAAAACTGCTTTAGTGCAATTCTGCATGGAAAACCGGACATTCCCAAAATTCGATGAAATTAAAATGCTAAAAAAGAATAAAAAATCGGAAAGGCAAATGAGGAGGGAAGAAGCAATATTAATCTATAAAAATAAAGCAAGGGTATGTAACCAGAACGACCCTAGCACATTATCGGGCCTGTGGAAAGAACTAACAAGACAAGAAAAACAACAACAAAAGAAAAACCGACAAAAAAGACAAGAAAACCAGGATAGGAGAAGAAATAAAAAAAATTAAAAAAAAAAAAGGTTCTTTTAATGAAACATAGATGGCGCCAGCCGGGCTTGATAACGAAATATATCCAGGAAAGTATATCCGACGAATGGCAACAAGGAGTATCGGACTCCATTAGCGCGAAGTTAACCACGAACATCGGTGGTAAAGTCGTCACGCTCCTGAGGATGCCCAGAGGATGGGCGAAAATTTCGAGTGTAAAGCTTTAAACGGTAAAAATTGATGTGTTTGGAATCCTAAGGCAAAGATCCAATGAGTATACCCAGCGAAAAGAGCGAGAAGTAAAGCCAGTCATCGCATACAACGGACTTTAGGACAATAACATCAACAAAGACCGGAAAACATGTGCGTGAAATGTTCCCATCGCTAGAAAGGAATGCCAAGGTAAGCATTATCCGCAAGAATTTTGTACAAGTTACTTTGAAATATCGCACGTAAAAGAGAATAGTAGAATGATTAGAGCTATATAATAGTCAGAATTAGAACTACTAATTGGAAATGTTTTCAGTGTCGAAAAAACAGAAACTTAAAAAAGACAACAAAGATACTGGCAGAGTATTTCAAGAACAGCGGACATCGGAGTGATTGAAAAAAACAAACAAAGCTTTCTGTTGCCTGTGTACGGAAACAGTAGTGTCCCGCACATTCACTGTAAAGCGTCATTTTGAGAGTAATCATAAAAATGTTTGTCGTATGTCAAATGAAGAAAAAAGGGAGTACATTTAAAAAAAAATGAAAAACAATCAAATTGTTTCACATCTTTCAGCCCAAAGAATAATATCACTGCCGCTAGTTTTCATCTATCTCACTGTATAGCACAGCATGGGAAACAGCTTTGTGACGGCGATTTTTTGAAGGCAGCTTTCTTAGCCACGTCAGACTTATTTAAAAAATTTCCTACAAGCAACAAATTGTGAATAAAATTAAGGAAATGCCGGCCAGCAGGAGAACTGTCAAAGATAGAATAAGAAGAATGAGTGAAGATGTTTCAGAACAAATTAAATCTGATTTGGACAAAGCCAACATGTTTTCGATATGTCTTGATGAAAGCACCGATGTGACGTCACAAGCAAGGTTAACTGTTTTTGTTAGATTTCTTGGTGGAAATGTAATGGGGGAGGAATTAATAAGATTGCTGAGTTTGCCAACTACGATCACAAGAAAAGATGTGTGTGAAGTGAAGACAGAATTTGTAGTAAATATGGGGATTAACTTAAATAAAATAGTGTCTATGACTACTAATGGCACCCCAAATATGGTGGGTAAACATAATGGGTTCATAAAATTTCTTGGCGAAGAAGTTCAGCATCCTATCGTGCAGTTCCATTGCGTTTGCACCAGGAAGAACTGTGTGCGAAAGCAAGTTTGAAGTCTTTTGAAAGTGTACTCTCGGTGGTAACTAAAATTGTGAACTTCATATGTGCACATGCTCTGAATAATCGCCAGTTCTTTAAGATGTTAGATGTGATGGAATCACAATATGGCGGACTTCTTATGTACAATAACGTTCACTGGCTGAGTAGTGGACAAGTACTCCACAGGTTAGTCGAGCCTTTGAATGAAATTAGCTTCTTAATAGAAAAGCAGCAAGAATTCCCAGAACTCAAGGATTGAATTTGACTGTGCGATTTAACGTTTTTCAGGGATTTTACAGCACTATACAATGATTTGAACAAGGATCTGCAAGGAATGGGACACACTGCAAATAGATTGTTTGAGATCATAATGTCATTTCAGCAGAAACTTGAAGTCTTCTACAGACATGTTCAAACACAGAAGTTCAAGTACTTTCCTTTACTTAGAGCGCAACTTCAATTACTGTCATGTTTTGCTGATAACCTCGCTCCGGAAGACACAGAAAATATCTCTTAAGATGTATTTAGATGTTTTAGAAAATTCAAAGCAAATAATCTCGGAGCAATTTTCTCAATTTCTAGATTTGGAGAAAACATTGCAGTTTATCACAGGGCCTCATGTGGCTAAAATAAGTGACCTCAATTTGACTTTTTTCGAGTAGTTGGATATGGACAATTAGAAATGGGAGTTGATAGAATTTCAAGAGAGCTCTACATGGACAAACACATTCATCAAACTTGGAAAAGCATTGGAGGAAATAGTGTGCTGTTGACGCTGACTACTCTACCCAGAAGCCAGAGAACTTGATACTTGAACAGTGGAGCAGCCTCCCACGGAAATTTTCGGCTATGAAGAGACTTGCTACAGCACTACATACTTTGTTCGGATTATTATTCTGCTGTGAGCAGCTATTTTCTACAATGAACTTTGTAAAGTCAACAGTCAGAAACCGTCTAGGTTCAGACTTAAGTGCATCTTGCGCGATGTTGAAGACAGCAGGTTATGAATTGAACATAAATGCTTTGGCTAGTAGCATTCAGCAACAAGTTTCACACTAATGTGATTATATAAGTATGATTTTTCTATATATTCTTACAAATTAAATCAGGTTCAAATTGAAATTGGCTTTGTATTAACACTCACCTACTTACTTATTCTGTCAATGCAATATTTATGGGTATTTGGAAAAATGTTTCATGACAAAAACTAAAAAAAAAAAAAAAAAAAAAAAAAAGCACGCAAACAAGACGAGGTGGCACACTGGCCAGAAAAGGTTCGCCATCAGTCTTAGAAAAATCAGGAACCTATGGAATTCCTATTGCCCACATCCCTCCAATATCTTACACAGGAAGTACACAAACAAACAAACAAACAAACAAAAAAAAAAAAAAAAAAAAAAAAAAAGGAAGCCAAAACAGCCTTAGTATTCTGTATGGACAACCAAACTTACTCAAAATTTGGAGACAAAAACGCTAAAAAGAAATAACAGATCAGAGAGACACATGAGAATGGCGGAGTTTATCTTAATCTATAAATATAAGACAAGGGTATGTAATTATAATAACCCCAATACATTATCCAGTCACTGGAAAGATTTAATCAGGCAAGAAACAGAACACTAAAAAAAAAACCAGCAAAA
This sequence comes from Macrothele yani, assembly GCA_039090855.1. Lineage (NCBI taxonomy): Eukaryota > Metazoa > Arthropoda > Arachnida > Araneae > Macrothelidae > Macrothele > Macrothele yani. The sequence goes on along the minus strand of CM076996.1, from coordinate 101,360,632 downwards.
AAGACGAAAAAGTAGCACAAGAAAATAAGAAGATAAAGAAAGCATCAGTGATAGGTAACAGCTTTAAAAAAAAAAAAAAAAAAGTGAGACAGATAGTTTTTGAGCATGGTTTCAAAAAGCGTATTTCAGACAAAGTCTCTGATGAATGGCAACATTGGAGTATCGCACTCCACTGGTGATAATGGAACCACGAACATTGGTGGGGACATTACCATGCTCCTGAAGATGCCCAAATACTGGGCGAAAAATTTAGAGCAGCAATAACGATTATTAGTCGGTGTGTACGAAATCCAAAGGTTAAGATCTACCAGTTCTACCCAAAGGGAAGTGTGGGTAGTTAGTAAGTGAGCTTCAGCTACAATGGACTAAAGGACCAACGTGTTTGAAATCTTTCTCATCTCCAGAAGCGGAATGCATAGGTACGCAATAAGCATCTAGAATATTCCAATTTCCATAGAAACTGTTCATTTGTAAGAGAAATCTGACAGTTGATTAGTTTCAGTTTACATTTAACATAATACAGTTAAGCTTAATAACTAACTGGGCTCCTGTTCAGAGAAATATGTACCAAGAAACCCAAAAAACAATGGGTTTTGATCCATGTTTGGTTGGTTCTCTTGTGATGTTCTTTTCAAAGGAGGAGGGTATAAGTGTCATTGGGGCTAAGTGCTCCATGCTACAAGACATGAAACCAAAACTGTCTACAGAAACTGAATAAAAATTAAACAGGCAATTCTTAAAATTCATTTTTTTAAAGGAAAAATAGGAATAATTTTTAAATGAAAATAAGGAATAATGTGATGCATTGAAATTAAGATCTATCACATTTTAGGCAGGCATACATTGCAAATGATTGCATATTTAAAATTAGTACTAATAAATGTTATGAAGAAAATCTTTAAATGTTATCAATCATAAAAAAAAGCAAACTTTTTTTCAGGTAAATAATGGTCTACCTGCCTTTAATAAAATATCTTTAGAATAAGTATAGATACAGAGTTTTAGTATTTTTACAAAATATTTCTGTTTGACACGATCATCTTACATATGAGGGAGAATTAAGACACCATATAATGCAAATCAGATTATACAGTTCATAATTGAAAACCACTGTAAAAATTTCAGTCAATGCATTAAAATAATTGGGTAAATTAAAAAAAAAAAATCCCTATCTCCAGAAAGGCTGCTTTCAACCAGCCGGGAGATAGAGCATGTAAGACACTTTATAATTCATGCTAAATTGAGTGAGTGAGTCATTCATTTGACAGATGGAATCTGCTTTTGTATCTACCTGGGGTGGGAACACACACAAAAGATGTGCATTTTATAGATTATTTGGTGTCTTTCCATGCAAGCTGCAGCACATTTTTTTTTTAATATGAGTGAACTGCAAAACAAGCATCCACCTGCATCGCAGGATAAAAAATAAATAAATAAAAAAAAACTGGATTATTTTAGAATTTAGCATAATACATAAATATCTACAAAAGTCTGAAATCTCAGTTTTTTTTTTTTTTTACCATAAAAATTTCCCTGACTATTGAGTGTGCATGCACAAATGCAGTTTTCTTATTTTTGGAACCATTTTCAAATTCCCTGAGAATTCCAGGTTTCTCCTGTTTTCCAAGTTGCACGGGAGCCCCAAAAGAAGGTTTAGCATTCGGGGAGGGCTCAATACAGTAAGGAAACAGCACATTTAATCAAGGGCATTTGGACAGAAAACACGAGTTCTGTAATTTACTGCAAGACAAAAGTTTCTTACGTGAGGCCTGATGCAGTTTAACTCTCGCTACCGTGATATTTCAGAAAGAAGTAAAATCAAATGGAAAACAGCTTAATAATACAAATTTATTATAAAAATGAATACAGGAAAACAAATTTAAAAGTAAAGAGGTATTTGTACCATTGAAAATTCACATAGTCCTGTTATGAGCAAACTTACGAACAAGCATTCAAATGACTGCACTAAAAATTTAAAGGTTGAAGCCACTTGACTTTTTACATGTTACTGCATCAACACAAGTAAAAAAACCCATGTCATCAGAGTTCCATAATTATCATTTTCCATAGCCATGCTTTGCACAACAGTCAACTGTTACATACACTGAGTGGCCACTTTATTATGATCACCCCTCAGTACTTCGTTGGGCCACCTTTTGCCTTTTAATACTGTGTCGATTCTTCGTGGCATGGACTCCACGAGATGTTGATAGGTGGTTTGTGGGATACGAGACCATGCTTGATGAATAGCACTTTCCAAGAGTATGAGATTGCAGGGTTGTGGATCCAGCTGTCTGATGGCCCGTTCAACTTCATCCCACAAATTCTCAACGGGGTTGAGATCTGGAGATTGTGGGGGCCACCTAAACAAAGTAAACTCACTGGCATGTTCCTGAAACCAATCCTGTACAATACGAGCACTATGGCAGGACTCATTATCTTGTTGAAAGTAGCCATCGCCATTGGGATAAACCACCCACATGACAGGATGCACTTGGTCCACAACAATGTTTAGATATGATGTGCCAGTCAAACGTTGATCAACACGAATTAAAGGGCCCAAAGCATGCCAGCAAAACATTCCCCAAACCATAACGTTGCCTCCACCAGCTTGAAGGGCTGTAGCAATGCATTTGGGGTCCATGCTTTCGTGCTGTTTCCGCAAAATTATCACTTTGCCATCGGCAAGGTGCAACTGAAAAAGTGATTCATCGGACCACATAATTTGTTTCCAATTATCGACTGCCCAATCCTTGTGCTCCTGTGCGAACTGGAGACATTTTCTCTTGTTAATTGCAAACAGCAAAGGTGTTCGAACAGGCCTTCGACTGCCATATATGCAGTGTACAGCGAACAGTGCGTGCAGAGATCATTTGAGGGGATCCTTGATTAAAATGGTCTGTAATTTGCTGCACTGTTGCCCTTCTGTTGTATGTTATCAGTCTGGACACACTCCGTTCCGCCCGAGCAGTCACTAGTCGATGACGACCACACGTTGCATGTAGAGACCCAGTTTTTTGGCTGACAGTCCAATCTTTAAACACTTTAACAACAGCAGCTCTGGAACATTTCACGAATGCGGTGGTTTCGGCGATACTCGCTCCATTGCTCCTACAATAATCCCACATAGAAAGTCCGTCAAATCGCATTTTTACCCATCTCGTCACTAAAAAATCACTTCTACTACTGTCGCAAGCATTAAGCTTTCCCCTTTTATGCTAGTCTCGCTCTCTGGCGGCAACATCGTGCAGCCATAGCTCATTTGCTTAAAAATGTCAGGTGGTCATAATCAAGTGGCCACTCAGTGTATAAGAATGCACCAAAGAAAACAAAGCTGCTATCGTAAGTATTTTGCCCCTGCACTCTTAAGGTTACCTGAAGTAAGGCAAACTTTACTACTAGGTCCATCACATAAGACTAAGTTTTACATTCAGCAAATCAGAGTGTGCAATCATCCAACCCTGCCCGGTGGAGAAAAATTTCACACTCGCCCATAGCAGGGCTGCCAGCCTATCACACCCAAAAATAAGTGCTTAGTAGCCACTAATGGTTAAAATAGTAGCCTTAACAACTTATGTTAATGACTAAAATAGTTGCCCAAAAAAGTGTACGAGTTTTAGAATGTAAGTGCTCCACACCAAAAAAAAAAAAATTTTTGTAATTTTTTTTTTATTTCAAACCATAGTGTCAAAATTAGCCCATGTTCACATTTTGGTGGGGGGAAAAAATATCACTCACTCACTTGCACACACACACACTGCAAAAAGGGCATCTTAAGTTCCAATATAATGCTACTCAAGACACCCAGAACTGTAAAAGTTATGGAAATTACCCCCCCCAAATAAAAATTATTCAATTATATATCAAAAACTACTTACATAAAGTAACCTGATACACACTTTGGAAATACAAAACACTTCCTTTCTTTGTCATTGTTCTGGAGGTCAGACGTTCTCATCTGTATCAAGCCAGTACAGATAGCTTTCTGCTGCGTTTGTGGTTGGTAAAAAAATAAGATTTTCCAAGTGGGCTTTATACACTGTGTAGAAAAAATTGTTGTGTATTTCTCCTTTCAAAGGCCATAGTTGTTGTCATTCAGTGTTATGATGATCACTTGTTTTGTTCTGTACACATAATAACTGTAGTTATCTGATATGAGGTATATCAAGAATCTCATTCGAATAGGTGAACATTTGGAAATATTTCAAACTTGTCTTTTGTACAGCTATGACAATAAATATCAAACACTGTGAATGTGTTTAGTATGGAACAAAAACACAAAGTCTAGAACTAAAAAAAAAAATTAAAACTTGCAGTTTATCATCATCAGGAATGGAATGGGTATAGTGTAATCTCCCTCTTCAATAATGGAAACTAACTCATAAGTAATAATAATGATGCTTAACATGATTTTCAATTATGTTGTAAAAAGTACATTTTATTTTGATTCCCATATTTGAAAGGTAAATGGGGAAAAACCTGTCTGAGACTTCATTTCATTAGGGCATGGACAACTGTCTTACGATTCAAGCTCAAGTCTGTGTAGGCCAGGTATAATTGATATGAAACATTACACTGATATACAACTGCCTTGATAATGTTAGTCATTCTTCACAGTGTTCTTGATGCTTTTGAGACAAATATAAAGAAATTACTTTATCCTGTAAAATTATTCCAACTCATAATTACGGAAATAAGAAAACAAAAAACTTTACTTTCTTCTAATTTGGGTTACTTTTATAACAGCAGACAGTTAAAATCCCTAGATGTTAACGATGATCGATTTTCAAAGCTCTTAACAACAGTAAAACTAAGATTATCCTTACACCCACTGATGACAATAATAAAACCAAAGCTCAAATTTTTTTGAAATGATTGTTTTATAACTCTTCTGAAAATTACTGTCATGGGACATCAAAAACTTTTATATGATGCCCCCCAAATATGTATCTTTTTTTATCATTTAGCAATTGGGGGGGGGGTCTTCTTTAAAGTTTACAGTATTCTTATACCATGGTAGCAATTTGGAGGACTTATAATGCAATAAATTATTTCAAAAAATTGAGTGTGAATTTATACCACTGCCATCAGTGCATGAAGGGTAGGCTTAAAAAAAAGCTTCCTCATTAACCTTAGATTTAATCATTTTTTGAGGTTTTCTGCATAAATGCATCAATTAGGGAGGATTTTCTTTTATGAACTACCCTATTCATTTTTAATGCTTCAATCAAGTTCTTGTCTTTCTCTTTGTCGGAGTTTCTCTGCTCCTTCTAGAATGCAGTGAGCAACTCATATTGCAGGTATGTTTTTTTTTTTTAATGCTTGCTTTATACTGGCTTCTTTAAGCACAGTCTAATGAGAAATTTTAAGTAGGAATTTTAGGATTTTTTGCCAAAATTTCAGGACAACTGCTTTTCTCGAAAACAAACCAAAAGAAACAAGAACAGTAAAATTAGTATGAAACACTTGGAGAACCACATTTTTTTTTTCATTTTCTCATGTTGCTTAATAAAACAGGGTGGCACTAAGGAATATTATTTATTCACGAGTTTATAATAAGCTGTTATTACTCATGCAAAATAAAGAGGCATTTTAAAATTATGCCATATTAATTTACATTGCCAGATGAAATTGAAGTTGATTGAATTGAAGTGACAAAATATAACTCCACCTCGTTGAAATGTGTGCTGATGGCAAAAATTAATGTAATTTATCAAAAAAAAAAAAAAAAAATAGCTATCACTCTGTCTTTTTACTTCTAGGAAGAAAGATTCTTTTGCTGGCCACGTTCTACAGTTCATTGTAATTTGTTTTAGTGGGTAGTGGGAGCTTTCAGCTTTGTAGCTCAAATGAGGTGAGTGCGATAGCAGTCTAGTGCAGTGTTTCCCAAACACAACCGGTTTGTCACAAGGTTTCCACCGGACCGCGGAAACTGAGGAAAACTTGAGAAATGGTAGAGATTTCCGAATTTGACCAGTAAAAACAGTGCAACCGTCCTAAAACGGTTGTTTCTAAACTTTACATTCCAAAATATAGGGGATGTTGCCCGTCCTAGGACAGGGCGAAATTTTTAATTGAAGCAGATTAAAAGCAAATCAAACAAGACGCCGGATTCATTATACGCTATTTATTTCCGTTTTTCAAAAGATCTTTCGACATATAACATTCTGTGTAAAATGTTTGCTGTTGTTTAACAATTTTCCTTGCAGTCCAGTTGTTTTCGTGTAAACTTTCCCCTCATTGGGGTTTCGAGTATCAGCAATGTGCTTTGGTGAGACACGTTTTTTTGCACACTTTGGTTATATTAAATCATAACTGTGCATAAAAAAAATATATGCAAAAACGAATTTTGCAAAATCTTAACGAAATGGGCTAAAATTTTGATCAAGACCATGAATTGGCAATAGGAAAAGTCCCTCAAATTTGCACAGGAATCGATTAAAAACTTTTTAAAATAGGCATGGAACTTTTAATTCATCGCTGAACAGAAATACACTGACGGAAAAAAATCCCAACACCACAAAAAAATAGTTGAAGAGGAATGAAATGGCGGCAATACATTTGTATAGGTAATATATTTAATCAATTAAGGTTTCAAGATCACAGCTTATTGTAAGCGCGAGAAGAGCCATTTTAAATGTGAAATGCTGGTACATTAATAACCGGTGTAACTGCCAGAATGTTGAATGCAAGCACGCAAACGTTCATGCATTGTGTCGTACAGGTGCTGGATGTCAGTTTGTGGGATGGAGTTCCATGCCTATTGCACTTGGTCGGTCAATACAGGGACGATTAATGCTGGTTGGGGGTGGCGCTGGAGTTGTCGTCCAATGATGTCCCATATGTGCTCGATTGGTGAAAGATCTGGTGATCTAGCAGGCCACGGCAACATGTCGACACTCTGTAGAGCATGTTGGGTTACAACAGCGGTATGCGGGCGAGCGTTATCCTGTTGAAAAACACCCCCTGAAATGCTGTTCATGAATGGCAGCACAACAGGTTGAATCACCAGACCGACGTACAACTGTGCCGTCAGGGTGCGTGGGATAACCACGAGAGTGCTCCTGCTGTCATAGGAAATTGCTCCCCAGACCATAACTCCAGGTGTAGGTCCAGTGTGTCTCGGCCGCATACTGGTTGGTTGCAGGCGCTCACTCACCTGGCCTCCTTCTAACCAACACACGGCCATCACTGGCACCCAGGCAGAACTGGCTTTCATCAGAAAACACAACAGATCTCCACTCCGTCCTCCAATGAGCTCTAGCTTGACACCACTGACGTCGCAAACGGCAGTGGTTTGGAGTAAGTGGAATGCACGCTACAGGGCGTCTGGCTCGGAGCTGTCCTTCAAGTAACCGATTTGTAACAGTTAGTTGTGTCACTGTGGTGGCAACTGCAGCTCTAATTGCTGCCGCAGACGCGGTACGATGCGCCACGGCCATACGCCGTACACGGCGGTCTTCCCTCTCAGTAGTGCCACGTGGCCGGCCGGAAACCGGTCTTCTTGAGGCAGTACCTTCCCTTGACCACCGCTGCCAACAATCATGCACAGTGGCTACATTCCTGCCAAGTCGTTCTGCAATATTGCGGAAAGAAAATCCACCTTCTTGTAGCCCTATTACACGACCTCGTTCAAACTCCGTGAGCTGTTGATAATGGCTTCTTCGTCTTCTTAAAGGCATTCTTGACTAACATCAACACACTACGTCGAATCTCAACGATAACTAACGCTCACGGATGTTACAGCGCGTATTTACAGCAAACCTGCTTTGCATGTTCCGAGGGGTGCTACTAGCGCCACACGTATGCGCCGAGTGCGAAATTTGCATAGACGTCATCTTACAGATGTACTCTCACCGCCTACCAACTGTCGTTTATCTAGCACAACCCCTTCTTTGTGTTGAGATTTTTTCCCCCGTCAGTGTGTATACACAGAAACGATCAATTAAATTTTTGACGGCTAATTTAAAAGTTTTTATTACAGGGTTCGTACTCTTTTTGGGGGAAAAAATTCAAGGACTTTCCAGGCCTTTTCCAGGCCATATACAAAAAATTCCAGGATGATTACTACGCTTTACAGTATCATGCTCAAATTATTTTTTAAAAGCAATTTCAGTTTTAAGTAATAAAAATGATGAAAGATGCAAATGGATGAGTGTGCTTTATTACCCATTACATTTCTTTTTAATGTTTTTAATTGGCGAATTACCCAATAATGCTAAATTGAATCATGATGCAATTACCACAAGGCTATTCAGAAAATCCTTTCCCTCAATCAGAAAATGATTAATTCAATCAGTCATTTTAGCTGCATCACTATTCTGCACTATCTTCCATGCAATCAGACTATTATTGATAACAACTGAAATTATTATAAAATAAAGTGAGGGCAGATTCAGAATTTAAGAATGGGGAGGGCGCACGTCTAACAGAGGACTGGTAAAAAAATCTCTGAGATTTATTTCCTCCAAAAAAAACACGGTGGTAAAACATGGAGGACCCATAAGGGGGAGATGGGGTGCTTGCCTGTCAGAGTACATCACAAACAGCAGTTCTGAAGTACTGCTGTGTGGATCACTGAAAAGTTCGGGCCAATGTAAGACAAAACGTGGAGTTGCAAATCCATAAGTGAAAAAGTGTAATGTCTGAAAACAAGAAGCGTGAGACAAAGCAAAGCACTTATCTACTTACTCACCCCCCCCCCTTTTTTTTTTTTTTGAAATGGAGCATGTGCCTGTTATGCCCACAGGTGGATTCTAGCTCTGATAAAAAGTGTTTCCATACATGGGAATTATTTTTTTTTCTTTTTAACATTCCCAATGACTGCCACTGGTGGATGCATATTGGGATGTGACTTTTGAAGGCAATGAAAATCTTAATTACTAGACAGAATATGTTCCAGACTTGAGGAAAATTTCATCCAATTGTAGTACAGTTATGTTAAATCAAAAAGCATAAGCCACGGAATCACTATGCACCTCAAGAAATGATTCGGGAGTGGACGATCATAGAAAGGTGAACCAATAGAGTTTAAAACAGAAAGTGTAATTTTAGGAACATGGCAACAAATTTCAAATAAGTTTCATCATAGAAGTCAGAAAGTCCTGGCTCACCACCCAACCCAAAAGAAAGGGTTAGGTGAACCAATAGAGTTTAAAACAGAAAGTGTAATTTTCAGAAAGTCCTGGCCCACCACCCAACCCCCGGTGAAACAGTGGCAAGGGTGTGACGACCAAAGAGGAAGCAGATCTAGCAGCCGCATCAGCACACTCGTTACCCGAGATTCCAACATGCCCAGGAATCCAGCAAAACTGAACTTGAAAACCGGCCCCGAGCGAACGACGAAGTAACTGTCTCACATTCACGAGAAAAGGATGGTTACGGCAATCTGCAGATGACAAAGACTGCAAGACACTCAAGGAATCCGTATAGACCATAGCACGATGATGAGAACTCGACTGAACATGGAGAAGAGCGAGATACACAGCATGCATCTCCGCTGAAAACACCGTGGCCTCAGCTGGGATCCGCGCTACTGAAACGTCATCTACACAGACAGCCGCGGATCCAACGACTCCATGCATTTTGGAGCCATCAGTAAAAATAGGAGTGTAATCAAAATTTAGGTCACGGTGCTCAGCGAAGAGCTGCTGGTACACTGACGCAGGGGTTGAGGATTTATCGAAAGATGTAAAGGTGGTATCAATCATGACACCAAGTGGGTGCCATGGCGGATCCCCAAAGCCCCTGGTCTCTCCAACAAGTGACAAGTCGAGCCCAAGTATTAGTCGAGCCCCATATTCGAAACATCTATTATTTTAATGGATAAAAATGCATTTTGCAACATGACAATTGCTTTCATCTTTTTTAATCCATCCAGCATATTTAGGATTTATTAGCCAAAGATCACTAAAAGTACACTTACCCATATTTAATGGGGGGGTGAAAAAATGGGTAAATCAACTGAAACAGTAAATGAAAACCAAAAAAATATCTAAGATCAGGAACCACACAACTAAAAATTGAGAATTTCCCCTGAGTAAGGGGCTACACATGTGACCAATTACTATAGGCCAGATTTTAAGTAATTAAAGAAAAAGGGGTCTTACTGCTATGTTCTTTCCTGCTCCCCCAGCTTTGTCCTTTAGGCAGCCTGGGTTGCAAATGCTTTGGCATTGATTTAGTCTTCATTCAAAACAAGGAAACAACACTTAGTGAAGTTACTGTTTTATGACCTGTATGCCAATCAGTAGACAGAGTGTTGTGCTAAAAGACTGTTACAAAGCATCACCTCTTACAGCTGGGCTCCAAACCAGAGGAAAGGAAATGTTAACAAACACTTAGTGCCTGAGGGAAGCAAAACTTTGTACTGGGTCCCCTCCTCCAAGTCTCAAATCTTTCATACTTACCCAGCTGGAGAGTGGACGTAGGGCTTCAAGCTTGGAGAATGAATACTGCTCTTATATCTATGCCTTTGAATTTAATTTCAACCATTTTCAACAGGGTAGGTTCCTAGGTTGTACCTAACAGCATACTAAAATTTCGCCAAAATCCAACCCCTTTTACATGAATTATCGTACGGACAAATGGAAAAAACCAAAGCATAAACGTTTCTGCAACCTACAGTTCGAAAGGGTTAGTAATTTCTAAAATAAAAACATAACGAACAGCGTGAAAACTAGCTCATACACAGAATATTTGAAACTACAGTATGCGCTCTCAATTATTAGGGATGATAGGGGGAAGGGAATAGAAGTGTCCATAATTAGCATGTTCTCGTTGCGCTAGGCGCTTAAGCACTGCTGAATTCCGTCAGACCCCCAATGGTCAAATGATTGAAATGTGCTGATGTTCATGGAATGAAATGGTTGATCAGCTATGATGATAACCGCATAAAAGTTCGAAGGGGGCGATTTTTTTTTACTTTATGCAACATTCTACATTACTCCACAGGGTTCCCACTCAAAAGTAATAAAAAAATTCCCTGACTTTTCCAGGTTCTCCAGGTGGTTTTTTAAAATTTTCCAGAGTGGCATGTTGCAAAGAATTGTTACATTTCATTCCATTCCATTCATTTTTCTCACCAAAGCACACACTTGTAAATTCTTTAAGTAATTTGTCTTTATAAAATTACCTGCTTTTCATTAATAACAACTAACTGTGCACATTATTTTCTGTACCAAAGTTCCGTGAACTTTTGTGAATACTACTCACACAGAATTTGTAAATACATTCCCATAGAAACAGGTCATTGTAAGAAAAAATCTGTCAGTTGAATAGTTTCAGTTTTTCTATAACACAATGCAACTAAGCTTAATGAATGAATGGCTCTGTTCAAAGAAACATGTTCCAAGAAAACTAACAGACAAAGGACTTTGATTCATCATTTGATCGGTTCTCTTGTGAAGTGTTTCTTCAAGCAGGAGCCATTGTGCCTAATTGTTCCATGTTATAACAACTGCCTGCAGAAATTGAACAAAAGCTTAATAACTGGCAATTTTAAAAATTCAAGTTTGCATTTTTTTATAGAGAATAAAGGAAATACTTAATATAACTGAAAGTAAGATCTACCAAATTCAAGGCAGGCAGTAATTGCAAGCAAAAGTTGGAAATCTTGAAAAAAATTAAAAAAAAAATTTTTTTTTTTTGGCAAAATAAAGTACCCATTGATTTTTACAAAAAAAAGGGGTAATTTTCCCTGAGTTTTCCCTGATTTATACAAAAAAGGGTAATTTTCCCTGAGTTTTCCCTGATTTTTGGAACCATTTTCAAATTCCCTGAGAATTCCAGGTTTTCCCTGTTTTCCAGGTTGAGTGGGAACCCTGCTCCAGTATTTATCTTGTCATCATCAACAATAGCAATGTAACTACCACTTACGATCGCGGATATCGGCCAACTGAAAATCTGCCATACAACTAAGGGATACAGCACACAGGTATCATGTTACAGTGTATTGTAATTGAAAAAAAAAAAAAGATTTCAGAAATTAAAATCGAAAAAAAAAAAACTTTCAGAAATTAATATCATCAAGTCATGGTGTTTCAAAAATCCGCTTTCCTTTATAATGTTTAAAAACATGTAATGTTTTTTCTTTTTTACCTGTCGTGTATAATAAAATGGGTTGATTTTTTATGGAATCAGACGTCCATATGTCCGATTGTCTTCGTCTGAGTTCACACGTTAGCTACTGTGTACAAGTAGACATATTTTTTCAGCTCAAAAATATGTAGTTTTGTATGTATTCACAGTATAACTCATTCCGTATTCCCACAGAACAAAATTCAGCAGATACAAATGAAGAACATCAAGACCCACCCAACACTATGTTTCCGATTGTCTGCTGTTTATATTCAAGAAATGCGAATATGGATCAATGGTGAATGCAGCAACTATGGTTTTTATTTATTACCAAAAAAAAAAAAAAAAAAAAAAAGGAGCCTGAAAGCTGTAAAGCTGAAACGGATATTTCTCCCCTTCCCGAAAACATTCCGATTAAGTTCAAACAGCAGGAGCACGCGTCCACGCACACTCAACCTCTGGAATGTCCTGATGGAACGGCTTCTTTTCATTTGGCACATCGCCATAAATCACCACCTGCAGCTCACTGAAGTGTCTTCCTCCTTCACCCTAACTATAGGAGAAAACGTAAAAAAAAAATGCTGCCCAATTTTCGACAAAATGACCAAATTTACGTCATAACGTTGCAATTTACTAAAATACGTTTATCTGCTGAATTTCGCCTAAATCCATTGAAAACTTTTTAATTATAGATTTTTTTATTAAAACAGTAACCCAGACATCTGAATAAAAATGTATGTTTGTAATTAAAAGAGAGTCCATATCATCACAGAAACAAAATTTAAGGATCACTCTGTTTAAATAAAACCATGGCATCTAAAAAAAAATAATTTGCTTGCTTTTCCCGTAATTTATAATTGCCGTTTCTTTTTTTGAATCCGATTTTGCAACGGAAGATTTTTTTTGCATCTGCTAAAGTTTCAAACGGAATTCGGCGAAATTCGCACTAGAACTTTATTGTGATGTATTTTAACCACTGTAAAAATTTTACTGTGTTATTTTCAAAATTCCGGAAAATGGATTTCTGAAAATATCTCTTAGTCCTTTTGAGCCGTGGAAGTGATAAACAGGTGTTTGCTTTCTTCCCAACCAAGGGCTTCGGATCAGCGCTCCCAGCTGTCAATCAACCGTTGCTATGGTAACACACTTTCTGCTCAAGGCTCACTGTCTAAAGAGGCACACATAATAAAAATTTCCAATGCTAACTTTTTAAGTTTTAAACCGATTCAAATGGAATTTTGGGAGTAAGCTTCTGTAATCCAATTATAGTAAATGTAAAAATTTCAGCCACTTTTGTGAAAAATTCGCAAAGATAGTTTTCTTATTTTTTATCATAAGTAGCCGAAGTCTCTTGAGGGGTGGGCCGGAAGCAAGCGTCTTAATGCAATAAACAAGGAGCAGATGAATGTGTTGTTCAGGCATACTCTTCACTGGTGGATGCCAGCTGACTTGGTAAACACGCGACCCCCTTGCAAATGCTAAATGTCTCTTCTTTCCCCTTCTGTTGTTCTCAGTAGTTGTCGGACGGACATCAAGCTCAGGGCTAGAGAATGCATCAAGCTCCCCTTCCCTAACAGACCCGCTAGTAATCATCCAATTTTATTGCACTGGAAGTAGTGCTCCCCCCCCTGCCAAATTAGGATTTGGGCACATCCGAAACACCACTGTAGCCGGCGGTTTCTTTGAGAACAGAGGAGAGGAACTTAAAAAAATTAAGGGGTAACAGTCAGTAACACGATTTCCTAAAAGGGCATTTTTTTAAGCACTAATTTCAAATTTCAAGGCTTTTCAAGACAGCATTAAAAAAATACCGTTTTTCCAGGATATTCCAGGCCTTGAAAACGTTATCATGATTTTCCAGGACTTTCCAGGTTTTCAAGCACGCGTGCGCACCCTGTTTTAACCGATTCAGGAGAAATTTGGAGGTCATGTTACTATGAGCGATTTATGGTATTCATTTAAATTTCAGCCAGTTTCATAAAAAATTTGCAAAGATAATTTTTCCACTTTATTATTTTTTTGATAACCACCTGCCAGAGATTTGCCGCCTACGTACCTGAAAAACTGACCGCGTGCGATTGCCAACGTACTGTGACGTAACCGTTCCAGAGAGACCTGGGTGATTATATACAGTATATGATGTCATTAATGTAAATTCTCTCTCGGTGATACAGTGAATCATCCTGATGGACCCAAGATACTTGAATTCTGCTCACTAAGGCAATGAAGTGTAATGATATATATATATATATAAAAAAAAAACATTTTTACATCGTTAAGTGTCATTCAGTTTTAATACAAGAAAAAAATTATGAAAAATTCAAAAACATCACACAAACGCGGGGGGGGGGGCTTTGGGCGCAGAGCCCTGTGCGACTGCACCGGCCGCACACCCATGAAACCGGCCCTACTACTTAGAAATAAATTTAAAACTCTTTCCAAATCAAAGGAGACTACTGCAAGACGAAAAAGATTACTGTCTTGTACATTTGCGCTGATAAAAATGACGCTGCAGCAGGATGAATAATTGGATGACGTCACGGCAGTGCTACGTGGAAGCCTCGCATTAAGGGCAACACAAGTAAGCGAACGGACTTCACGCACGCAGTGCTTGAGCCTCTGTGCGCTTGGTGTCACCATTGGTCTCGGCTGCGAAAGCGCCACCTAGTGGCACTTGCTCCATTGTAGCAGACGGTGCAGGCCAGATACGTAAGTATAGCTGAGGACCTGTCGTAGCCAGCAACAGAATTCTGACAACCTATGGGGGAGAGTGGTTACTTCATACAGAAGGAAAAAAATATATGCAAACACCGGTTCCTTATGTAAAGACATAACAGGGCCGGGGTGATTTTTTACTTTCCACACTGAATTCAAAATTTTTTAGGATTTGCTACTCTTTTCTGAAAACTTTTAGGAATTTCACGACATTAGCAAAATTTTAGGAATTTTATGATGACTGCGCACCCTGCTCTCTCTTTTCTTGAACAAGAATTTTTATCTTGTTTTTCATGTTTTCTTCTATAGTTTGCTTTCTACTCTTCAAATCCTTTATTTAGCAATTCTTGTTTCAATCTCTCATCACTTCCTTTCTCTGCTTTCAGTTGCTGTTCCTTTAATCTCTGCTCCTCTTCCAAATAGTTGCTATACGACATATGTGCTAATTTGATTAGTTCTTTGGTTATAATAGCACCTTTGCAAATTGGTTGTTATACATTTTTAATGCATTTCGAATTGTTAGTCTCTCATTCAACATCTTCTCAGACGTAGATGCCTTCTCATCTGGAAGAACTCTTCGTGATACAGAAGAGCCTCTCTCTACATCAAAGTTGCCATGTGATAAAGCAAGGCATGCTTTCACAATTTTAGCCAAAGATGGATATTTCCAGTCTCCAAATATCTTTTGTACAATATGTCTCCCCAAAAATGATCAATCCTAATTTCGCTATTTGGAATAAATTCTTATACATACAAGTACATCTATACTTAGACCCATGTGATTAGAGGAACAACCTACTCAAATGACGAAAAGTACAGTCTTGTTATTTTTAACAGATATGCAGAAATGTCTCACCGGGCGTTTTTTCGATTACCGCTTAATTTTTTCGTTATGAACAATTCCTAATTTATACTAAACAGTTTGTAGATAATGTAAAGTGAGTTTAAATGTTTGTTGGTGGAAACATGCATTTTCCGTGCCATTTGGAAAATAAAGCTGTAAAAACAATCGCGCAAATTTATTTCAATGAACATATCATTCATGAAATTCTAGGTACAAAATTTTTGAATTGATATTGATGCGTTTAACTGCAAATAAACTTCAGTAAGCACAGAAAACAACAGTCTTGCATATGGCGAAGGCAAGATACGTGCTCGCGCCTGGCACTGCCGTACGTTAATCTCTGCCGTATTCCTAACAGTAAAACGGGACACTTTTTCGGCGGAATATCTTGATTTGAGTAAGTCTTTCCTCTAATCACATGTGGGTCTAGTCTATACATACCACTGACTTTCCTCCATGATATTTGGAATAAAGCAGAAAGCAAACTGAACAAAACATATCAATTTGCATGGTTCATACGCTTTTTCAATCGCAAAATTCCAGAACTTTTGCATGACACACGATCCAAATGCTTACTTAAAATATAGTGAAACCATATGTCCAATTTGTAACCTACAACAAACTTGCTACACACTTGGACAAACTTAAAATCACAGATAATAAATGAGTGGTAGGCAATGCACGTAACTAACAAACTAATTAAGAAGAAGGTACTGTAGAACACGTTAAGTTACGTATAAAAGTTTAATGCAAATATATTTCAGCCATTACTATGGCCTTCATCAGTGCGACTACGATTGGTTTCGCACTGATGAAGGCCATAGTAATGGCTGAAATATATTGCATTAAACTTCTATACGTAACTTAGCGTGTTCTACACTACCTTCTTCTTAATCACAGATAAATACTGAAATACCAAAACTGTCACTGAAAATTTGACCAGGTTTCATATCTACCAAACTTTTATATACAGTATACTACAATGATTTTGAGAAAACCTTATGTTTCTACTTTGGCTTTAGTTCAATTATTGAAGCACATTACAGAATAAAAACCCCATAAAACTCAAAAATACATAGGTATGTGGCATTTCTCTTCAAATGCATTTATATGCCACACAATCAACACATAAAATACTATTTATATTTAATTATTTTTAAATAATGCTTACATTGGAAATTTAAGGATGAGGAAAGGTGAAATATTCGGAACTTTTTCAAAAGACCAAAGGGATTGTTATTTCTTAAACACATAATCACGGGAGCAAGTATTTGTATTACATTTTATTTAGGGAAGGAATTTTCAACATAATATTGATGCTGTAGCTATGTTTTAAATTTTTACTCGCCAGCAAACAAAGTATGCACAAAAATTTCCAACTTGAAATGAAAGAGAATAACGGGAAAACCTTATGTCCAAGGGTTGAGTGCAATTGCATTGATTAGTGATCATGGCAATTTAACTGGGCATGATTATTTAAAACTAATTATAGAAGCTCAGAAAAAACTAAGAAACAACTAGATTTAAGTTTCTGATATTAGAAAGCAATATGATTTTTATGGCAAATTTTTATATAAAGTATTCATTACATAAACAAAAATTTCAGTAAAGGTAAAATACCCCTACCCCACCATACACAAAAAACAGCTATTTATTTCCACCAGTGGCTAAAAAATATGTTACGGAAATTAACAAATGGCGCAAAAAACGTTTCTAATAGCAGAAGGAAGTTATTAGAGACAAAAAGATTTTCAAATCGATCAGTTAAAAGGAGAGATATAGAAGGAAACATGATATAACTGTGTTTCAGCGGAAGAATTTTGCATAATGGAAATGTTGAAAACAGGAGAAAAGCATTCTTCATAGTAAAGCTAAGCTAAGGAAGGAAGAAAAAAAAAGACTTTTCAAATACATCTCCCAGAAGCAGAGATAGCAAGAAAAATGTTTTGACATTTACAACCCCTAGGGGGAAAGTTCTACATTATTTGAAGAGGATCTTCTTATTGTAGCAAAAATCTTATTCACTCTCCATCTTTATTATAGCGAATGGCATACAGTAAAAAAAGAAATTTCTCAATTGGTCTTTACAGGCAGAGATAGCCTGCAAACAGAAGTACACAAACTCCACCTAGCGGCAGAATTATGAACCACAAACCTCCTCAAACACAAACCTAAAGGAATTTTTTAAATTGGGCATTTAGAAGTACAGATATTAGGAAAAATAGATTAAATACTTGTGCCCTCTAGTGGCGAAATTGTGCATTATTTTGTGAAGAAAATACAAATAAGGAGTTTTCCTAGTTAGGTATCTGATTGAAAGAGAATACTTTTTAGTCGGGTTTTTAGTCTGCAGATATTGCCGTAAACGGAAATGTGAGCTTACGCCCTTTAGTAGCACACTTGTGCGTTAAGAAATATTTAAATTTTATGAGAAGCATTTCGCACTGAAAAAGTTCAACAAAAAGAATTTTTCAAATCGGACTCCTAAAAAAAAAGATATGGACCAAAAGTAAGATATACGTGTACACCCCTGGTGGAAAAATTTTGCACTATTTTAAGCAGGAAGTATTCTCAAAAAGTTTTCCGAGTTGAGCGGTATCAGATCACGGAGGAATTTTTTTCAATCGAGTTCAAAGCTCAGATTTTGTTGCAAATACAACAGAAGACAAAATAAATATTTACGCCCCTGCTGGCCAAACCATTCTTTACCAGAAATGAGAATTTGTACGCAAAACATTTCAACCTCAAGAGCTGTATCCGACCCAGAAAGAATTTTTTAAATTGGACTTTTAGAAGTGGAGATATTGGGAAAATTACCTTTACGCACCTAGCGGAAAATTTATGCATTATTTAAAAAAGGGACTGTAACAAAAATAGTCTTTGATATAAATGTCATTGAAAGGAAAAAAAAACAAACTTTTTCAATTGGATATTTAGAAGCAAATATATGAAATGCATTTTAATTTCAATACAATCTCCATTTGCCCCCTTTAGCGGTGAAGTTTGCACAGCAGAAAAAAAAACCCCCAAAAAAACTGAACGAATGGATCATCATTCTCACATTTTAAGCTTTTTAATACAAAAAGAATTTTATCAATCGAACTAATAATTGCAGAGATATGGTCTCCCCGGCAGGGCAGATAAAGTGATAACATAAGCATGTCTCAAAAGATGCTAATAACGCTCCTAAACAAGAAAACCGATAGGCCCCCCCCACACACACATTTTGCAGGGGGGTTGGGAGGGAAATTTGTCAGACATAAGTTAAGTTATGTCAGTAGAAGAATCCTCAACTACAAAACATCGTGCAGGGACAAAAAGGCAGAAATTGATAAAATTCCAGGACATGTAACAGAATTTTAGGATTTTTCCGGGACAAAATGGAATTCGAGGATGCATATGAACCATGGATTTGACATACATATCGATATCAAAGTTGATATTCAAGTGTATCAATATTAAAACTGATGTTTACAAGCACATCAAAATATGCAACACAAATTATGTTTAAGAAACAGTTCAAGGTTTTTCTGAAAATAGTTGCTTTTGGCTGTTTTTTGTAAGAAATAGTAGCCATAGTCGCCTGTCATCAAAAATAGTAGCAATAGTTGCTTATTTAGTCGCCACTGGCAGCCCTGCTATAGTTGCAATGCAGTGTTGACAGAGAAGCAGTCTGTCGGCAAAGACATGCAAATATATATATCAGCAGATGTATATTTTTTGACTCCCATGAAGAGGAATTTGCTAAAAACTTTGAAACCAGTTGCAAATGAAACGGAAGAATCAAACTGCAAGCTTTTTGGAATCTCAGTAAGATAGATAGGAAATTTTATACCTGGATGTGCAGATAAGTAACTTTTTTAAAATCTGTTTTTAACTATTCAAAAAACAAGACATAAAGAAGATTTTTAAAAGTTCTTAAAATATCTTAAGTGCAGTAGAACTCTAATTATTCGGACTCCAGATATCCAGATTGCTTGTTGTTCTTTCAAGGCCAAGTAAAATTAAGTTTTTGTTCATTTATTTACCTGTTTTTAGTTTTTTCATTCATTTAAATAATACAAAATGATAATGTAGTAACATTTATTATCAAATACGATAAAAGAAATAATTAAATTCCCTCACTTCAATTAATACATACTTAGCCTACAGAAAAAAAAAAAAATATTCGGATTTTCTGAATATCTGGATGGACTGTGGTTAGAGTTAATCCAGATAATTGGAGTTCTACTGTACTTAATTCAGCTAGATTTTTAAAATACAGTCAAACCTGTATATAAACAAAATTGAATGGAGAGTCAAAAACATCTGATATATACTAACTTCATTATAACCAGACAGATAAAGAAGGGCTAGTTTTGGCATATTACATTACCGCAGGTTAAAATTAGTTAATCTCAATTTATCAATTAACAGAAGGCAAATAAACACTTGCTAAGTGAAAAGTACAGCTAGCAAAATTGTATGAGAGATCTGAAATACGCAAAAGATTTAATGTATGTAAAACTTGAAGAAACTGCCAAAAATCTGAAATTCCACGACCCAATTCCTGCTTGTTTTGTGCTCATGATATACACTATATTGACAAAAGTCATCTGACACCCCTTTCAAAAGCAAATGAACAGATCCGCTGCATTGTTAAGATGCACAGTACAGCTGTAAACGGTATAAAAACTAGCCTGCAGCTGACCGCGATCATATCGCACTGGGAGGTTGAGTAAAAATGTCGCTGAACTGACTTTGAGAAAGGAAAGATTGTTTGGGTGTTATATTAGTGGGTTGTCCATAAGAGAAACAGAGAGGCGTTTAAACATACCCAAAGCAATTGTTTTGGATGTACTGAATAAGTGGAAGATACATGGCGTGCCTGAAGCACCAAAACGTACCGGCAGACCAAAGAAAATCAGTGATAGAGGTCGCCTCTAAGCCGCAGGAGAGTCGTTAGAGCTAATCGACGGAGTACTGCACAAGACCTCAGTGTACAGGTAAGTAACAATGCTGGAACTTCGGTATGTACACGTACCATTTGCAGACAACTTCATTCCATGGGTTACCGTGGTCGTGTGGCTGCTCAAAAGACTTATCTCCACTCGGAATGCCACTCGACGTTTAGCATGGTGTAAAGAACATTTACCATGGACCGTAGATCAATGGAAACGGGACCTATGGACTGATGAATCCAGATACACGATCCTCCAGTCTCGTGGGCGTGTGTGGGTATGGCTGCAGCAGGGAGAATGCTATTTACCACAGTGTACTGTTCCTACCGTCAAGTTTTTTTTTTTTTTTTTTTTTTTTTTTTTTTATTGGAGGTTTAACGACCACCGTGAGCAACTCAATGGGCTATAAGCAGTCGCCCGTCCCTAATTTAGGGTTACTGGTTCCAGGGAAGGGAGAGAGCCAGTGCCGTAAAACAAACACAACATCCATGCCTCACCAGGATTCGAACCCAGACCCCTTACGGACGAATGATCAGAGGCCATCGCTTAGACCAATGCGCCACCGGGGCGGCCCGTCAAGTTTGGAGCTGGCAGTGTACTTGTGTGAGGATGTTTTTCGTGGTATGGTCCGGACTTATTGGTTATCATGGACAAACCTGTTAACCAGCACGTCTTGCCTCAATATTCTGGACAATTATGCCCTACCAACTGTGGCAATACTATGGAACCAAGCCTTGTTGGTACCAGCAGGGTAATGCACCAAGCCACAAAAGCTAGGACTGTTAAGGCGTGGTATGACGATAATTCCGTATCGTGTGTGGACTGGCCAGCACAGAGCCCTGATCTTAATCCCATACAGCCCTATGGGATGAATTAGAGCACCACATAAGAAGTTTGGAACCAAGGCCTACTACTAAGCAACAGTTAGCGGCAGCATTATGTACTGAATGGAAGTGCACACCTATCACTGTGTTCCAAAACCATGTCGAAAGCATGTCTCGAAGGGTCAGTACATGCATTAAGGCCAAAGGTAGACGACACCATACTAATGTATGCCAATATAGTGTATGTTCTAGAAAGTTTTTCAACTTTCTCCGACATATATTCACACAGCACTGCAAATGTCAAAATGTCATTTAGTTGCTTAATTATTAACGTGCTATTTAGACATAATCTACATTTTCAGACTACTCGCCTTTATCCCAAATATCATTTAGGAGATTTTCATCTCCTGCCGACATTTCCAGCACATCATTCTCACGATGTGACTACTGAGAATTATGTGTTGGAAATGTCAGCAGGAGAGGAAAACCTCCTAAATGTTGTTTGGGATAAAGGTGAGTAGCCCCAAAATGTAGATATTTCCCTGACATGGTGGTAAAATGTTTCTAGACACAAAATGAATTCTGTTTCCTAACCAGAGATAAGTTACTGAAAGGTGGCGAGGGGAGGTGTATGAAAGACAGCATTTGCCCAGAAGGTGTATGTTTGGCAAGCATGATGTGGGTGGGGAGTGGGAGGTGGAAAAAACCACAACTAAAATATTCATATACATATTATCTAAGGTACGTTGGCAAAGTATTTCGCACATTGTTGCTCCGTGAGGCACGTGCTCCCAGCCCGAGAGAGGTCAATTTTGTTACAGGTTTTTTGGTTAGTTAAAATTTTTTATAAATAGAACAAATAGGTTATATTATTATTATTATTATTATTATTATTATTATCAGTTCAACATTCATTCATTTGCACAATCAAACATTTAAAATTTACTATTAATTAAAAGATTGTATTAGAAAAAGTTATACTCATCGGGTCGGGAGACTTACCTAAGAAACTCTTCGTCACGTTGTTACGGCGAGCGCTTTCGGCACTTCCCGAGTGCCATCGTCGGGCCTTCTACTACCTATACGAGGGTTTCCTGCGTGTGTGTACCGCAGGAGTTGCCTGTCGGGAAACAAAGGGAAGGTTTGCGACCTGTATGTATTAGGTGATTGTTTCTCATGTGTCGCCATCTATTGGATGAGTTGGTAGGTATATATCAGTCATAAGTACAATTTTTTTCCCTTTTTAGTGTAGATATTTTTGAGCTATTATTATTTATTTGTAGAAACAGGAGTATTATTTTTAGTCCTTTATTAAATGGTGTGACTTTTTGTAATCTTTATGGATTTTTTTACTTTTTATAAGTGACTTCCAGGCTGTATCTAAAGGTGGTGGGGTCCTGTAAGTTGCATATTTTATCTTTTTTTTTTGTTCAATTATAACACTTTCAGAAATCCTCAATTCTTTTTCGTTTGTGTGGGTGGTTAGTAATTTTATATTTTCAAAATATTACATTACTAACCACCCACACAAACTAAAAAGAATCCAGGATTTTTGAAAGCCTTATAAATTGAACAAAAAATAGATAAAATACGCAACTTACAGGACCCTACCAGAGCCAAGTTTGGGCTCAATTTTAAGAGCCCGAAGTATCTCGGCCCGAATTTTATATTGCAAAATAGAGCCCGGGCCCGAATGAGCCTGAAAACTAGGATTAACCTGTTTATGCATTAAAAAAAAAAATCTTGTTTTCCAGACTTCCAGCACTGTTTCCTCCCCGTGCAATCAACTGATGTCTTTTTCAACTGCGGAGTGGAGAAGGAATGTATCTATTTCTATAGTTTCTTGTACTATTTATTTCTTCCTGAAATGTTTCGGGAGGCCAGACATCAGGAAAAATCGGGAAGCACAACAATCTACGTCGTACGTTGCTTATAGTTCTTAAAGAAACTTTTACTTTGCAGAAATTCAGTAATTCATGGCCTATGGTATTTGTTACCCAAGCCCGGAAAGAATAACCCTGCCGAGTTTCCATTCCACATCCAGACCCAGTTGCCGAAGAATTCCATTTAACAACTAGAAAGTGCAAAAAAAGTTTTGTGTACTAAATCTTACAAAATCACATAAAAAAAAAAAATAATAATTATTATCTCTTTCTCTCAGAGCCCGAGCCCAAACTTCAGTAAGTATTATGCAGCCCAAGCCCGAATAGATACAACCTGGAAGTCAATTATAAAAAGTAAAAAAATCCATAAAGATTACAAAAAGTCACACCATTTAATAAAGGACTAAAAATAATACACCTGTTTCTACAAAAAAAATAGCTCAGAAATATCTACACTAAACAGGGAAAAAAATTGTACTTATGACTGATATACCTATCAACTCATCCAATAGATAAGAAACAATCGCCTAATACATACAAGTTGCAAACCTTCGCTTTGTTTCCCGACTAGCAACTCCTGCGGCTACACACACGCGTGGGGGGGGGACCCCTCTTGTAGGTAGTAGAAGGCCCGACGATGGCACTCAGGAAGAGCCGAAAGCGCTCGCCGTAACAACGTGACGAAGAGTTTCTTAGAGAAGTCTCCCGACCCGATGAGTATAACTTTTTCTAATACAATCTTTTAATTAATAGTAAATTTAAAATTTTTGATTGTGCAAATGAATGAATGTTGAACTGATAATAATATAACCTAATTGTTTTATTTATAAAAAATTAACTAACCAAAAAACCCGCAACATAATTGACCTCTCTCGGGCGGGCTGGAAGCACGTGCGAAATACTTTGCCAATATCAGGTAAACAATACCTTAGATATTATGTATATTTAATCTAAAACATGTTTATAACATAAGACAACCCCCTTAAGGTTGTCTCATGAATTACATATTTCGTAATAAAACATTCATGTCTTCATACAAACTGACCTATCTGTATGGGGAATCAAGGTGTCAACAGCAGGTAATTCTTTGTTTTTAAGTGAAAGAGAAAGGTTTAAAAACTGGGTGAGAATGCTGCTTAATATTGTTTGCTAATAACTGTGCTGAACTTTGATAAGTGCGGCTTCTCAAAAATTTTCTGTTTGTAACATGAGGTTAAAATAACACAAGGGAGAATATGACAAAGTTTAAGTGACCTATAAAAACTTTGGTTTATATGGAACATCGTATTATATGAGCTCGTTATATGTGGGTATCACTGCAGATTAAGGCCAAGACACTCATTTACAAAACAGAACAAATACGATTTTTTTTTTGCAGTCTTCAAAAGTGAAAAAAAAATAATTTATCAAATATATGAATATTAATCAAGCAGTTCATTTAACACAATTATAAGTAAATAATTTACCTGTGCTAGGGGAGGCTGAACAATATATTGAGGAGGATGGACCCACGTAGTACCTGGTTGAAGCTGGTAGGGTACACTGGCTGAATATGGCCTTTGATACCCACTCAATGAGCTTACCAACTGAGAAGGAACACTGCAAAAAAAAAAAAAAAAAAAACAAAAAAAAAACTTGTTCACACATGTAGGTAAGAAATTTCAGAGAAGATGATACAAACCAGAAATCAGTTAAAACATTTTTGAGCACAGCATAATATTTTAACTTCAAGATTGTAAGAAATTATGTACGTATTTATTGAAAGTAGGATATGCCTTTTCAAATTCTTCAACTGAAATACCATCTCCATTTCTTCCCTCAAACTTATGACACCTTACATAACACAGATAAATACGTTTTATCACTGTTATCGCTTACAGATATGAACAGTAAGAAAAACACTCCTTACACATAGTTTTGCAATACAAAATATTAGTCACAATACTCCAGCATATTGGGTTGGAAAGAAAGTAATTAATGTCCAATGACGAGGTACCCGAAGTTCAAGTCACGGCGTACACTGCCCAATGAAATTCCACTGTACACTGGCATAACATCAGCAGGTAGGTGGCTTAAGTCAGTGGCAGTTAGCTGTGAGAAGGTAAAGGGTGCAAGCACCAGTCAACATGGAAATGGACACTGAGCACATCCGCCACTGCTTGCTGTACGAGTTTCGTCGAGGTAGCACCCCTGCAATTGCTGTACAGAACATTACCAGTGTGTACCCCAATGCCATATCACATTGTCAGTGCTGTCGTTGGTTCAAACTGTTTTGAGAGAGAAATTTTGACCTGTCAGACCTAGGGGCAGATCCAGGATTTTCATTAGCCGTGGGGGGGGGGGCACAAGTGTCAGGAATAATTGGGGACCTTCCGATATTTTTTCTCAAAATGAAAAAGTGTTCTTAGTATGTCTATAAATTCTTACAATTAAGGAAAATAATTTACTTTTAAGTAATACTTTCTTTCACGAAAAATGATTCATTTTGTTATTAAAACCTAACAAATCGAAGCTTTTCCTTGGTCCTTAGGGAAGGCCACGCACCCCCTGGGCCCTCCTTTGGTCAGACCGTCCCAAAGCTGGAAGAACTGCAACATGGGTCAGTCTCCACTAAAGATCTTGGTGGAGACTGACCCATGTGTGATCACGTGAGAGTTGACCGAACAGCTGGGAACTACCCACACAAGCATTATCACACACCTGTGTCAACTTGGGAAAGTGCACAAGAGGGGAGTTTGGGTACCCCAACAACCCACAGTTGAGCAGAATGCAAAGCTCACGAGTGCACGCATTTCTCTGCTTGCATGTGACCAAGTTGAACCATTCTTGGACCGCATTGTGACAGGCGATGAGAAATGGGTCCTGTATGACAATGTCAGCACACAGAAACAGTGGTTGAACCCCAAACAGAAGCTCAGGCTGACTTCCAAAGCCGGCTTACACCCATGGTTAAGTTCTGCTGTCTGTTTGGTGAGATATGCAGAGTGTCTTGTTCTTTGAGCTGCTGCTGGACAACATCACTATCACCACCGACGTGTACTGCTGACAGCTAGACAATCTGCATGCATCGCTTGAATTGAAATGATCAGCACTGCTGAACCACAAGGGCGTCCATCAGAGGATGGAGTGAGATCTTGCATATCACGAGTGACCTGTCACAATAACGGGGACCCAGGATGGGAACTGCTGCCACACTCAGCCTATTTACCCTGACATTATCGCAAGTGACTACTATCTTTTCCAGTCATCACAGCATTTCCTGGATGGACAGCAGTTCACCAACTGAGATGACGTCGAGCACGTATTTACTCCCTTCCTTGCATCCAAACCGCCACAATTCTACAGGGATGGTATCCAACAGCTGCCCAGATGATGGGAACAGGTTGTGGCAAACGATGGCTACTACATTTTGGACTGATTTCTACTTGTATATATGGTAATTAGCACTTATGTTGCCGTGCATTTGCAGATATTACTTTCTCTCCAACCCAATACTACAAATAGAACCTTTATTTAAGAGAGATCACATATAAGCAGAGTAAATTGAGGGTGAAGGGCTTACCTTCTGATGAAATTACAGTTGCTTACTCCAGACAACTCTAATTTCATCAGAAGAGACAGTGGGGTTTTTCTTTTCTTTTCCTTTTGTGAAGTTCATGGTAACATGCAATTTGGCCATTAGAATGCCTAGCTTCTTTTTTGAGCTTTTCTTTAAAACTGAATCAACTTAATAAATATCTAACTGTGTTAATTAAACATAAAAACCTTGTTGCATTTCACTTGGAGGTCAGAACTTGAGGAGGTGCATGCTGCACACTCAAATCCACATAACACTTTCAATCTTTCCAAACTGCATTAACCCTTTACTGAATAATTCTTTGTGAGAGTCAAGCAAACCTTACCTTGCTGTTCAATCGCTGTAAACCTACATTTCTGGACATTAAATTTCACTGCAAGTCTAAATTACATTTCTTATGCAGATATGCCACCAAAATTAAGAGCAATGCAAGGCCACACACGTTTTCTTTCAAACATTCACAGAAGCTTCTGGAGCTTAATGCTGTTTCTCATGAACAATGTCAATTAAATTTTTAATGCTCGGCGTTCTTCAGAATTACGTTATGCCTGCCATGCCATTACGATCCATTTTTCATGGAGAAATGGACTTGCATGCATTTGTAGTGTGTTCATTAGATGCACTGGCCTCTGCCAACACATCTGGAGGAAAATTCGAACTGCTGTCAATATAATTGTCAAAATAATCTGCCATTTTCGTTGTGACACTTCGATAAATCGGTTGGAATTCGGCTAAATCAATTGCAAAACACTCGCCTACTTCCATAGGATCCAAATATGACAGCCCGAACAAATTTCGCAGCCACTGGCCTACCTCACTGGTTTTATCTTTATATTCTTTGTTCAAACTCAGCTTCTGAATTTTTTTCATGCCAGCTTGACCCAAATGAAACCTGCATCCAAGCAACTGTGTGTTTGGCCAGATGATTCGTACAGCATTATGAATCGCTTTTCCGAAATGGGCAATAATCACTTCAGGTTCAAAAGTGGGTTCGGAATTTACATATAGCGGTTATGGGCCTTGGTTCGCAATTTACATATAGAGTTTTAATGGCGGTCTGATTTCAGTTCCCAATTTACACACTCTAGTTCACAATTTACAGATCACAGTCTCCTCTTTCAGTGAATTTTCCATAAGGAATATATACTAACAAAAAGTTTAGTTCTCCACATTAAAAGCCAGCCCTGAATTTTAATTATATCCTGTAACTTTTGGGGAAATTATCATAGGGCTGCCTGTGTCAGTGGTCTAACAGGTTAATTTTCAATTTTTGGAGATGTTGGGTATCATAATTAAAAAAACCAGGACTTGCCAGAAGCATGATCTCAGAATTGGGATATCCTCTTCAAATCTGAAGACTTGTGTGAAATAATCAAAGTGTCAAAGGCATAACTAGTTGATTTGCTACAGTCTGACTGTTCTGATAATGTCTACTTATGATGCAGAAATCATTAATCATGTACATGCAACAATGAGATATGGAATAGTGCAATGTCCTCACATACACTGGTGTGCAAAAATTAAGGATGAAGAGGAGAAATTAGCACAACAGCGGAATGAGCAGGCAGAAGGGACTGAAAGACCACTCAGGAGATAGACTAGGGCCTGGTATGGTAGGGCATGCGCATATATGCAGCATGCCCTACCATACACGGGCGGTATATGCTCAGCAATTCGGTGAAAGCTATAGCACGGTGTACATCGGTTTGAACGATGTCGAGTTGCTGCCACCGTGTGATATGGCCAACAGGCAATCCAGTAGAAGACATCTGGATGACTTTACCCGAGGTCGCGTTATTGGGAAGTTGGAAGAAGGTCGAAGTGTGACTAGTGTGGCCGAGGAGTTCGGATCGCTCACAGCATCGTTTCACGAGCTTGGAGAGCATTTCAAACGACAGGAACAGCTGTCCGAGAGTTTAGCAGTGGTATTCCACGAGCAACTACGGCGGCGGACGACCGGTATATTGTCCTACAGACAAGAGGAGACAGACGGCAGACAGCGGGAGAAATCGCAAGGCACATGCAACAGACAACTGGACGTCCGTTATCGCGTTTTACTGTGGCCAGGAGGCTGCACAAAGGTGGTCTATTTGCACGACGACCAGTACAGTGTGTGCCATTAATGCCTGCCCATCGGAGACTGCGGTTTCTGGGGTGCCAGGAACACAAGAACTGGACACATCAGCAACGGGGTCGAGTTCTCTTTACGAATGAGAGCCGATTTAGTCTGATGAGCGATTCTGGACGTATACACATCTGGAGAGAGCAGGGAACACGCAATCACACCTGCAACATCATCGAAAGGGACCGGTTTGGAGGTGGCGGAGTTCTCGTTTGAGGCGGTATCATGCTTGGTAGCCATACTGACCTCCACATCTTCCAAGGAGGTTCAGTCACTGGTGTCCGCAATTGTACCGAGGTTCTCCTGCCCAGGGTTCCCACTCTTTTATAGGGAAAAAATTCAAGGATGAATTTTTCAATGTCCTAAACCGCAATGGATATATTATATATCAAGAATTATGTGTGTTGTATTATGATACTCATTAACAGTATTTGTAATTGGTAGCCAATTATGAATAAAATCTTAGCAACAATGCATCTCCAAATTTTGCAAAAAGTTCTTTACATTTGAATGGCAAACTTTCTTCAGGTGAAAATATTTAAGAAATGAAAATACTGTAATCAATTTTTAAATAATTAGAATTTTTTCTACTCAAATGTCAGTACTTTTAACACAACATTAAATTTATCATTGCAAAAATATAATTAACAAGTATATTAAAAATATTAAGCAAATGGGTGAATAATTTATTTGCAATTATTCACTAAATCCATTTTTTTCTTGAGTTCAAAATCTATTTCTTTTATCAATGATTGTCTTGAGCTGTCTTTATAAAGCTATTTGATTTAGCAATGCAGTTAAAATTATGAGTATCTTCTGCTTTTGCTGCCAAGTCATCAGCTAATTTTAATAAATCTAATACTTCATTTTCTACAAGTTTTTCTTTTTTTCATACTTTCTATTTCATTCAGTATCTGTTTTCTCTTTGGGCTACAGCAGAATTAGCCTTGTCCCGAGCTTTTTCTTCTAAACGTATTACATATCTTTGCCTAGCACATCTGACATTACTCAGAAGCAATTTTGAAAACTCGACCTTTTCCATGCCACTAATGTTACTTAGATGGTAATATATTATTTTTTGTGAAACAATAAAGTTTTCTTTCATATTGTCAATTATTAGTTCCATATTAATGGAGAATCCTCTCTCCACTGATGCCTGTTCATGCGAGAGCAACAGTAGCTTTTTAGTTACTTCACACAACAGATCATAGCTTTTACTTGAGGATAAATGTTCATAAAATAACATCTATTCTCAATTCCTCATAATTGTTATCAAAAAGTTTAAAATCTGAAGTTACTGCTGCAACACTACTTATAAAATCCTTTAACTGCAGCATAACAGTGTCAACAACACCAGGTTTCAGATGATTTGCATCCACGAGAATTTCTAGAATAATCTTGAAACTTTTTAAGCAAGATTCCTTCTCAGCAATCATTAATTTAGGATCTAAACACTTCATGTGCCGCACAAGAGCATACTGCAGTGGGCATTTAATGAGCAATTTTTTGACAAGGTTTAGCAAAATTGATCTGCATTTCCTACGAAATTCCATTATCTGCTTTTCACTTACATTTATTTGATGGCAAAGTCTTCACCTCCTTTTTGGTCTGGAACCCAATATCAATCATCCTATAAGTGGAACAATTTTTATAATCAGTTGGATCAATTTTTAGAAGTGCCGTATTGGTCTTTGTCCTAATACATCCATTTTAACAAAGCGACTCATCAGATTCCTTAACATTTTCTCTAAGTTCTTTAGCCATGAATAGCAGCATTAGCTTATCTGCCAGATACTTTTTTAAAAAGGGACTCGGTTGCATTGCAATAGAATAAAAAAAAAAAAAAAATTTGGCAAGTGCCAATGGATCCTTTACCCATTTTTGGACAATATTAAAGGAAACTGTGCAAGGATTATTGACAATTTTCTGGGCTACCAAAGTTTCATACTTCAAAATAAAGGGCCAAATTTCTATAGCACGTTCACACACAGGAGAATTTGCAACCTACCTGTGTGAACAGAATTTTAGTGGCATTTTTACAGCATTATCCACATTTAAATAATCCTCACGCCATGCCGGTGAATCTTTAAATAACCTGTATAGGCTTGAGAGATTTGTTTCTATTTCGCAATCACTCACAGCAGCAGCATGTCTCAATGCATTATGCATTATGTGCAATCCACAAGTACCTGTGTTTAAGATATGTATTTGAATTGGCCGATAAATCATCTTGAAATAAAGAAAAAGCTTTAAATTCACATTCGGCTCATCCATAAAACTGAACTGTATTTTTTAAAGGCAAATCCTTCAAAGATTGCTGAAGTTTGTCTAATAAAATTTCTGCACTTGCGTGGCCTAAAAAAACACAGAAGTCAGATACTGTGATGTTACTCTGTTCTTGTCCCAAAATCTTATATGGATGTCCATTTGTTTTTGTTGAGAGTATTTATTTAAACTCTCATCAAATAAAACAACAAAATCTTTGCTTTCATTAATGTGTTGCAACAAAAGTGATTTAAAATGGGGTGCCAAGACAAAGCAGCAAATATATGAACATTTTGTTTGCCCACAAGAAAAGTTGAGAGCCGTTTCACTGTCTGGAAACATCCATCGAAACAACTTATCAATTCCAGCACATGATCTGTACGAATAATGGGCTTTCTACCACTTTTAAAGCCCATAATATTTCGGCTTTTGTAGGATCTTTTCTGGGTAAACAACCTGCTGATGATGATGAAGACTGCTCTGGTGATGGTGTTTGTGATGCTGGTGCCAGTACTTTTTCAAACAGTCCATCTAAGGTGGAATTTCCACTTTTGTTTTCAGAACGGGTCACATGCTTTTTACTTTTCATGTGGCTTCGCAATGCAGACTCTCTCATGGACAAAATATCTATATTCTTTAAGCATAACAAACATCTCGCAACATGATTATTGCCGCAATCCTTACCAACCCACGTGGAATACTTGGGATTGTGCAACCAAAGATCACTGAAATTCACTAACGACTCATATTTATTGAATACAAAAACAAGAAAATTCCGATATCTAACAATTAGATGACAACTAGAGACATCTCAAAGCAAAACATTAAGCCAACAAAAATCGAAGATTTTTTTTTTCCAGTCGCTACCCGCACATCGCAAAGAACTTTCAGGAAAAGCAATGTAAAGAATTCCTACTCAGTAATGCCATGAGCATTGTGTGTAATCCTATGCTATTGCCAGATACATAAGAGTAGGCCAGAAAAATAGTGCAACCAAAATAAGGAAAATGAACCAACACAAACAAATAATATAACTTTTTGTTCTCATGGAACAACAGCAGCAAGCAGGACCTGTTGGCATGCACAATTTGTCAATCACGTCTACCGTTTCATTCGCAGTCCCATGGGCCATCTGTTGAACTGCCCCATACCCTAACTAACGATGAAAATGCAAAAAAATAAATAAATAATAATTTTCTAAATTTTCATTTAACAGAGCTGAATTTTTGACAGATACCATAAAACTTGGTCTTATAAGGTTGTTAAGGTTGTTACCCTGCAAATTTCGCTTCGATCCAATGAAAAGTTTTTAAGTTATTCACCGGTTTTTTTTATTAACCCTCAGAGCGGTTTGAACGTCCTGTGTGCATTCAAGGTCACCCCTTTCTAAAACTGTTCGACCGTACTGGTGGGCTGGTGAAATGCACCTATCAACAGTATCGAATGAACCCGCTTTCAAGCAGATAAAGAAGAAACAAGAAGGGGAAATCCCCGCCTTGCTGTAAGGAAAATGAAAGAAACAATACGATAGTTTTCCCCGTCGCAGAACAAGAGCTCTGGGGTAGCAAACACTCATCTCCTCTCACAGTAGAAGGAGGTGTGTGTGTGTATAAACTTGACCTACTTAACTCCCCGTTAGACCGCAGTGCACCCTTCCTACCAGTGATGCAGCTGCTTTGAAGTTTACTCTTTTGACTTCTGATGTCAATGGGGGATTGCAGAAAAAAAAAAAAAAAAATGAAAAATAACAAAAGAAAAAAAAATCTGAAATTTCGGTCGAAATTTTTCAGCTGTGGGATTTTAAAATTCAAAGACTTTCCAGGCTAATTAAAGAAATTCAAGGACATTCCAGGCCTTGAATTTTTTTTGAAATTCAAGGACTTTCCAGGTTTTCAAGGACACGTGGGCACCCTGCCTGCCTCACGTGCGTCTGTTTAGAGGTGCTGTGGGTCCTGAGTTCCTCTTCGTGGACGACAACGCTACACCTCATTGCACAGTGGCTGTTGCAGAGCTGTTGGAGAGTTAAGATATTCAACACATGGATTGGCCCGCAAGGTCCCCCCGACCTAAATCCAATCGAACACATGTGGGACCTTCTCGGGAGACGCTTGGCAGCACGTCAACAGCCGCCAGCAATGATTCCGCAGCTGCGATTGGCGCTACAAGAGGAATGGGCAGAGATGCCTCAACAGCTCCTTGACAACCTCATCTTCATCATGGACAGACGTTGTAAATCCTGCAACGCAGTCAGGGGTGATCATATCCCCTACTAAAGACTGGATATTTCTTGGCAGCCGCCTGTCACATGGACGTTTCTGTCTTCTGTCCAGTTGTGCTCGAAGCTACCTTTTCAATAAAGTGCCTTTGTATCCTTTGGATTCCTTGTTTGGACGGTTTTGCTCACTTGTCCCATATTCTTACAGCTTGGGGATCTTAAGGTATGATTTGAGTCGATGTGGAACACACTTCTGCACTACGTTACATGGGAAAAACAGTCTCGTCCTTAATTTTTTCACGCCAGTGTATAAGTTGGGGAATATCTTCCTCTCATCAGACAGACTGATTACTCCTACACACACCTTTGATGCATCAATTTGAAAACATGTGTCTTAATTTTTGTTTACAATGTTGAATCCAAAACGGACAAAACTGAATTTTACAGCTAACTACCTGATATAGTAAGAAAACAGAGAAGTAACTAATAACATTTAAAAAACCTGGACCACAAGAATACAAAATAAAACCTTATGTATAACTATTCAATGGACGGAACTTATTGCAGGAAATTTTGTATGATGAGTTTATCATCATACAAAATTTCCTAGGGAAGCATGGGATAACTAAGACTAATTAATTAACGGATGGAACTGGAAAACGAAGCATGTAAAATGAGTTTACGACCAGCTATAGAATGAATTTGACAATCGGGCAGATTCTTATTATGTTAATCACAGGAGTAAGAATTGTAAGCAATACCTTTTGACTAAACTCCAGTCTTTGTTTTTGGCAATCGAGGAAAATGTCAGGTTGCAAGCCCTGCTATTTTGTGTAAATTATGGAATAAAATTTTAAGAGTTACTATATTTTCCGATTACAATGCCACAGTGTTATTCTCAGGAATACAGTAATGTGAAAGTTTTCAGATGTCCATCTGCAACTAGAACATAAAAAGCAGCTTACTTATGCCAGGCCAATATTATTATTGCTTCCCAAATGTTATTGGGAAAAAACAAAGTTATGGTTGCATTCAGTGCTAACAGCTCCTTGCTTTTGAGCAAGGAGCTGTTAGCACTGAATGCAAGATAAGTTTTAATGGCACAGAGGTTGACCAAGTGAATGAGTTTGTATACAGTAGTGGCCAAAATTGTGGAAATCTTTTAGAAATAGTGTATTTTTGAGGTTTGATGACTCTTAACACCACTTTTTTTGAAGTAATACCATACAACTATATATCAATGAAAAGATAACTTCATCAAGAATGTAATGCAATAACTTTTACAAAGGATTTTGTATTAGAACAGCAGTTATAAAGAAGAAAAATGAAACACAGAAAAATTAAGATATACAAAAATTCTCACCATGTCAGTTAATACTTAGTTGGGTAACCTTTAGCGTTAATTACACAGTTACAACGCCTTCCCAAGGAGTTTTTTAGTTCTGCAACTGTTATGTGAAACCAAGATTGAATTATTGCTTCTATTAATTGGGTTTTATTGCTGGGTTGCTTCTGACTAACAAGTTTCTTTAGTTGGCTCCATAGATTTTTGATGGGGTTAAGGTCTGGGCCATTCCAGCAGTGGAATATGATTATCTTGAAACCACTTTTTGCACACAGTAGCAGCATGAAATGGGGCTGAATCCTGTTGAAATATAAATGTTTCATTATCTTGGAAAAGATCACGTGCAGAAGGCTTCAGTTTGGGCTCAAGTATTTCATTAATGTATTTTTGGCCATTTATATTCCCATTACTCATGCAAATTCTGCCCACACCTTTTGATGTCATACAACCCCAGATCATAACACTAACTGGGTGTTTCATAGTACATGTAATGCAATCAGGATGCAAATCTTCTCTGATTCTTCTCCTTACATATTTTATGTCATCACTACCAAATAGGGAGATTTTGGTCTCATCACTCCAAATAACTCTGTCCCATTGTTCTACTGTCAAGTTAACATGGGTTTTAGCCCAGTTTAATCTTTTCAACCTTTGTTTGACAGATAAATGGCTTTTTTTGTGGAATTCTAGCTTTTAGACCAAATTCCTGCAGACTACGCCGAACAATCCTTGCACTCAACTTCACATTACATTGCGCCATTTCATCTTGTATACACCCAGATGATTTTCTTCTGTCACCTAGGTAATTCTTCTATCATCACTTGCTGTTGTGCACCTTTCCATGCCTTTACCAGTCTGGTTTTGCAGTGACAGTCTCCTTATACCTCTTCAAAAATTTGGAAATGCTACCTTTGGTTAAGTTTCCAACAATTTTTCTTCTAATTTCTTCATAACTGAAGCCTTGTTCACTTAATAGTACTATTTTACACCACTTTCTGGATGACCAGTTAACTCTTTGCGCCATTTCTTTAATTGTATTACGTTTTACAAGCTCACTAAATGAAAAAATGAAAAAAAAAAAAAAAAAAAAAAAAAAAAAAAACCAACCAACTTGATAATCACGTAACACACTGACAAAAGTCCTCCTCTCAGCTCCAATACATGACATCAATAGCTAAATCCTACTGCGACCTGATTGGCTCACTGCCAAAACAAGATGACACCTGATTGGCTCTCTAAAAACTCATTGGCTACATTCAAATGAAGGAAAGCTACTTCATATCAACCTAAGCAAGTTGTGCTTCCTGTTTCTGGTTATTTGGCTATAACTTTTCATAGAATACAGATAATTGAACAAACTTTGTTGCATTACATTCTTGATGAAATTATCTTTCCACTGATATATAATTTTATGGCATTACTAAAAAAAAAAAAAAAGTGGTGTTATGAGCCATCAAACCTCAAAAATACACTTTTTTCAAAAGGTTTCCACAATTTTGGCCACTACTGTACTTACGAAGTACGTTTGACAGAGAGAACAAATTAGATGGTGAAATTAGAATGCAAATGAACTCTTCATTGAAAGTCATAGCTGCTTTAGGAGGATTTCACTGGAATGATGGGTTCTCAAGAAAGTCCCGAATATCTGTGTATGAAAGGGCAATTGTTTCTACTCTGATGTACCGCAGTGAAACAGTTACTGTAGAAGAGACATGGGAGTCATTTGTGCACTGGATAAATGCGTTATTTACGGGAAGTTTGTGGGAAGAAAAGCTATCATCATGTGAAGAACGAACATGTGTTGCAGATGTGTAAAGTGAAGCAACATGTTATTAGTAAGGTAGAAATTAATATTCTTAGGTGGTTTGGCCACGCTGACAGAAGGATTGAAGAGATGCTCACTAAAATAATTTTTTCAGTCCAAGTGGCAGGAAAGAAAGGTAGAGAAAGGCCAGGAAATCTTGGGAGGACCAGATTCAGGAATGTCTGTATGAGAAAACGATATTGAGTATGAAGTACAAAAGGTACTGTGTGCATTATATGATGGATGTCAGTGAAGCTCGAGCTGTGTGCCACGATCGCTGTAAATGATATACTAACAGTAAGTAAATTCGATATACCAACAGTAAGTAAATTCTAGTTCTACCAGTTAAATATTTAGTTAGTGGTTCGTCTTTCTTGTGGAACTAACCTCTGAATCTCAGAACAGCTTTGTGATATGCATGTATGTAATTTAATTATTAGGGTTACAACTAAAATTTTTTAAAAAAAAAAGTGAAAGAAAAAATAACCACTGGGTTATATGAATAGCTAGTCTAGATTTACATGCCTTGAATCCAAAACATAGCAAGACTGGTACTGATTTGCTCATTTTCTGAGCAGCCAAAAGTTGTCCCAGAAGAGCTGAGTCAAGCTCAGTCAATCACTGTTTAACATGATGTACCAGAATAAAAAAAAAAAAATTCTGTGTAAATGAATTTTTTATATATATATATATATATAAAATGGTACTAGAGTCAGCATAATGGAGAGTTAAAAAATGGCAATTTTAATATTAGCGACAAGGTTAGATTGCGTAGACTTGTGACAATGTTACGAACCACCCGCCACCAATTCTGGAATTAGAAATGCTAAATTAGGCAGGAATTAATTAATTTTTGGTTTTACCAGGGCTTTGTAAGGGCTTAAAAAAAAAGGGAAAGAATAGAAGAGATGTGAAAGCGTTATTCAGGTCAAGGGGAGAAAATATGGGTTGCATCCCACGCACATGCATTTTAAGCAATTTCGTTAATGCGTTTCAGTCATAAAGAGGAGGTAATCCCTGTAGTAGACTAAACAATTTGAAGGGGCTTCTAAGCATGCATAGCAGACACTGACTGTTGCTTAATTGAATTGGGTGACACAGGTGAATGCAGTGGGGTAAATTTGTCAAGTTAGGTGTACCACAAGTGTTGTTGCTTTGTGTGTGTGGCCTGCAATTTTACTCAGAATTGGCAAAAAGAGAAAGAAGCAGTTACTGGTTAAGCAATCAAAGTAACCTGTGGCGCCCGCAGACGCACGAGGGCAATGCATTCTGGGCCCCACCGGAGAGGCCAAAAATAGATGGTGAAATGTAAGCAGGTTTTATACAGAGCAGATGCAGGGGAATTCCGCCGAGGGAAAAAAATCGCTAAATGTATAATCATTTAATCACAGCCATTTAAAAATTGATTTGAGAGCTTTTTAAGATTTCAGGAT
The DNA here is from genome assembly GCA_039090855.1 of Macrothele yani. Classification (NCBI taxonomy): domain Eukaryota; kingdom Metazoa; phylum Arthropoda; class Arachnida; order Araneae; family Macrothelidae; genus Macrothele; species Macrothele yani. Next base: position 101,322,587 of record CM076996.1, on the reverse strand, counting down.
GTTAGGAAATTTATTTCTCTATCAAGACAGATTTTTTTTTTAAATGTACTACATTTTGGCGCAATTCAATGAAAATTATGCATTTCGGAGTAGAACTTGAAAATTTGCGCACTTCAGCGCAACTCTTCCACCACTGCTACTTGGAGGACTTTTATTTTTGATTTCAGTTCAAACTGGGAGATCAGAATTTTTATTTTTGATTGAGGAAAACCATGAGAAACAGAAATATGCCAGATTTCTGAGTATTATTTTTCTAGGGAAGTTTGACTATGGCAAATTATGTTGGCTCTGTGTCCGACAGATTTTATTGCAGCAACTTTATAATTCTGGTAAGTACGAAACAGACTGGAAAAAACTATTGATAGATGCTGAGGGTTTATAGAAAACTGTTTTAGAAATAAATTCTGTATTTTTCTGAAGGGAAACACCCAAGAAATTAATGCTGCTGTTTTCTTTCTTGTTGTTTGTGAATTTTCAGAGATTGAATTGTGGTTAAAAGGATACTAAATTTTCTTCAGGATGAGGCCAGATGACAAACATCAGCAACATGGTGAAGCTAGGAATTAAGTTGAAATAAAAGCTCTCCAAACAGGCAAAGAAAATCCACAATTCACAGGCTCCATTCCTTTCCATCCAAATTCTTCTTATAAGTTAAGAAGTCTTCAAAAATTTCAATTACCATCTTGCCACCAGTTCTAGAAACTCCACAATTCTAAAGCTTTTACTTAATGAAAGAGATAAAATAGCCCCACTTTTTTTATTGTCCGGGAGTCCATTCTATTCCAGTTAAAATTTCATCAGGACAAATATTCTACATTGGAAGCTCTTGTCGAGCATTAATAGATTAAAAGAACACCAAAAAATTGTAAAAAGGGGAACTTTAATACTATCTTAGCCTCCTTCACTTTGGAAAACACCTCAGCCAACCCATGTTGAAAAGATTCAAAGTGAATTGTACCATTTTCCAGTTCATATGCTTTTTACTTCCATGAAAGCTTAGAAAACTTACCTTTCTTCCAATATTGCAATTTGGAGTCTCTACATCATCCCCGTGATCTGGAAATCCATACTTATTCAAAATACAATGTTCGTGAATCTGGCAACCATTTACAGGAACCAAATGATGATGATCTTGCAACAACCTAGTCAGTTTCCACCCAAACTCTAGCTGAAGGACCAAAATTATGATTCTAAAGGTTTCTAAAATATAACTTTCACTTAACTTAAGCGTGCTGCCCTTATTTTTTTCACATTCCCAGTTAAAAAGGGAGGGGGGAGACCAGCACTTTCCTATCAAAGAAGAAAATCATGATCAGTCTTTTGGGACTAAGAATGCATTACCTTTCTTGACACAGTTAAAAAAAAAATATTAATAAGGAAAGATATTGCAAATCTTTAAGGAAACTTCAGAGAGCCATTGAAATCAAGAGGCCTCATCTAAAAGACATACAAATTAAGTTCCATGAGAATAATGCATAACCCTACATGTTGTGTGACACTTTTGACACTTGCTAGACTCGGCTGGACTTCAATGTCCCACCCTGCGTATAGTTCTGAGCTAATACCCTAATCCCCCCCCACTCGATTAGAGAGAAAACATTTAACCATTTGATTCGGATTAGCACTTGTCAAAGTAGTAGATCAAGCACCAGTTTCAAGAGCAGGAACCTGCATTTTACCAACATGCTTTTGTGGACGGGCAAAAATGCTGGACAAAATGTGTAGAACGTGAAAGAGGATATACTGAAAGACACCTGTATATAAATAAAGGATGGGTTATATCTATCAATTTTATTTTATTTTTAACTGCTACAGAAGAAATTATGACCAATTGTGCATTCCCTTTTAAATGACCCTTGTATATTCACTAATACCTAAAAAGATAGCAACTCAATTTATTTGCAGTATTAGAATGATCCTTACCCATTCTGAGGTATTACACTTTGATCATAGGTTACTTGTAATCCCTAAAATACAAAGACATTTTTTTTTAGAATCCAACTATTAATAAGCATTTATTTTATTATTGCATAAACCAGTAGTATTTTAGCTGTGCTTTTGTGCTGATTCTATGGGGATTATGAAATACAAATTAGGGAGACAAATGGCTAACATTTAACTTTTAGAGCTTTTGTTTGTGCTGAGCATTGACTGCACAAAACACCATGTTGATTTTTGCATAACTTATTTTTTCGTGCAACTTGTGACAAATAATTTCTCTTTCCTTAACATGAAAAAATCAGACAAAAAAAAAAAAAAAAGGTTGCCTTTCTCCCCTACAGCAAAACATCAGTTGAGTACCACTGGTTTACAAAATTTACAGTACATAAAAAATTCATATAATGGAGCATCATTAAAAAAAATTTACTTTCTTACCATCCACATACATAAATACAGATGAGTACAATTGTAAGCCTTACAGAAAACATTGCTTCTTAGTTTACACATATTCTGAAATCACACTGCTAACAAAATATAGAGGGGAAACTTCAAACAGGTAAAATAACACAGAACTATTAAAAATATATATCGAAGTCAAATTAACAGTATATGTCAGTAGTAGCACACAAAAAGGGGGATTAATTATAAAGCCTATACATCTGATGGAACATTGAATGAATGCACTGTCAACCAATAGATGGAAATACACCGATTGCACTTATAATGAAAAGAACATGGCTATGCTCAGAATTTCCCCAAACCAACTTGTCTTACAACTATATGCACACTAAAGTGATATTAACAGTAAAATATCATGGGGTCCGGGATCCTGACTTCTTGAAGGATGAGTGGGTGCTAAACAAATAACATGGAAGGCAGCATCTTGTAATTCTATAAACACTGATAAAAGCCACAATGGTTTTCTACAAAATGTTTGCCATAAAACAACAGCTATGTGGTATACACCCACTACACCACAAACAAATCTGCCATTAACTTTTTTTAAGAGTTGCTTGATTGAAAAATTCATTTACTTCAGAGATTTTTTTTTATTTTCTTGCACACTTCTTTGGCCTTTCAGGGACTGTCAAGGTCTGTTCTCAAAGATTCACTTCACCCTGCAGAGGTTAACACAATGTATTTTAAAAATTGTTGTGATATCACAAATGAAAGGCACAGCACCTTTCAAAAAAAAAAAAAAAAAAAAAAAAAAAATTAACAAAGGGCTCCTCTTCAAACCTGTTTGTTGTCATTACATAAAATTGATTGAGCTCAATTTTTGTGGGTTCATAGGCCTTTATTCCTGATGTAGCAGGCCTCTAAATAAGTATTCTGTTGAGCTGAAGTCCATAGTACAAAATTTGAATTTTATCTCAGTGGCTTGCAGTTTTATGTTTTTACATGCCTTGGAACTAAACTGTTCTGATCTCACCTTTTCAATAATCTTTCAAAGTTATTAAATCCTCTGCGGCAGTGTATTAATTATAATTCTTCTAGTACTGTCAAAGTTTTAGCCATTTCTGTAAGCTTTTTGCTGACTTTGTTTTGATGACAGTAACTTACCTGTTATTATTAAAATTTTCACTGTGTTAATTTAGACCACATTTATGTGATAAGTTTTATAATTTCACAAATGTCTTTTTTTAAATTATGTACATAATCTATATTATTTTCCCTTTTAATTTTTAAATCAAGAAATAGATCTCTGTCCTTATCCTCCAGTTTAAGCCCCCACCCTCGTATCTACAACACATCAATCTCTCCAGACATGGACAGATGGTAGATCCAGTGCTCACACATACACCTGCAGCACTACACTGCCAGTCCGCATAGTGTTCTCATTTAGGTGACTAAGTTATATGACAGCAGGAAACCTCCCATTCCTCCTGCATGGGAGCAATTTTAATGTTGAGCCATGCATAATCATCTAACGTTTAACTCCTTGTTGTACAGTTTTCGACAAGCATTAGAACAGGAATGTGCCAGAGAGCCATACCAATTATGCGGTACTGATAATTTACCCAGTGAGTGCTTTAATACCAACTAAAATTAGTGATTAAACTGAACACGAAAAATTTAAGAGTGCAAAGCCAGAAATATTTGTACTAGGAAGCGTAAAACAGCAGAAATGGAAGGAGGAAGAGGAGGGGGGCAACAATACTTGCATTTGGGAGATAATGCAGAAGGTAATACAGAATCAATTCAGGTTATTTTCTTTTGCCTCTCCCAGTTGTTTTAGGAAATAGATAATGGAGTCATGGGTTGGGGAGGGGAGTTACTTAAATAATCCTATAGCTTCTAGGCTAGTTTTTCCATTAAAAATATTAAAAAACAAAAACTCTGGCCAGTTTTTTCTGAATTCAACAATGTGGAAGGGCAGCACACTATCTGATGTGCTGGTGGTAACCAGAGATGAGCTTCTGGGTACAGCAGCACTTCCTTGCACTGAAAGCTTTCACTCCATATACATGTTTTTCATTGCAACATATGCCTTATTCACTGTTAAACTCAGAAAGCATGATGCTATTATTAGACTGTCTCTTCGCTTGTTTTGAGTGGGGTTATAGTAAAATGAAACTCTTGACCACCACAATAATGAAAATAACACTGCCTCTAGCAGACATACATAACTTGCAACGACTCCCCATGCTGTGAACGAGACTGTCAATTAAGGTGTGTGGAACTCTAAAGTGTTACTCAAGAGTTCCTGGAGGTTCATATATGGGGCTGGCATTTTGCAACTCACCTTCCCAAGCCCCCCCCCCCAGACGTGCTTAATAGGATCCATGTCTAGTGAATATGCTAGCCCAGGGGTTCCCAAACTTTGTGACACCGCGCTGCCCTTCACATGCCACATTTTCCGTGTGCCGCCCCTGAACCCAAAATTAAAATTTTATTTTTCCGAAATTCGAGTTGTGGTATTTTTTAAAAAGAAAATGGTCATTTACATTACTATTTTGAATTCAAGCAGATTAGACTGCGGACATTCTTTGTTCTTAACAACAGTGCACCTGAAACCAAAATTTCCGGACTTGTTCCTTCTCGCCTGTTTACAACTACTTGCAACCTCTTTTACACCACGTTTTTTATATAAAAACTTCTCCACTATCACAAACCAACACACACTCACATAGAAATAACTATGTTCACAGTTATTAAAAACACAGCAACTCAGTTCTAATGAATATTTATACATGCTACATTATGCATCGAACAAAGACTGCATAGTAAACTAAGCGCCCAACAATGCCGGGCAGAACGTCATCGCTTGACCTTGCCTGGCTCAGTCCATTTTCAGACTGCCGGGGGAGCGAAATCCACACGACGCCACACCAAGTTTTCAAACAGCAGAGTATTACAGTCCTGGACTCAGATGATGGGAGTGCCTTCACAACAAGAACAATGTTTTTTTTTCTTTTTTTTAACATTCTTTCTTACAATTTATTCTTTAAAATATGCACACGTCTTGAAAATTTGCATGTTGCGTTTCACTATAAATTATTAGTTTTTGTTTTTCCTTATAGCCGTGACTCCCCAGACCAAAACCACCGACGCACAGATTGGGAACCTCTGTGCTAGCCAATCCATTTGAGCGATATCTTCTGTTTCCAGATAGTCATCCACCAACTGAGCTCGATGCAATCTGGCACTATCATCCATCAGCAGGAAATTTGGGATGATGACATTCCTGAACAGCCTAATAAGATAAGGGTCCAGAATCAAGTCTCCATCATACATGAGACTGACGAGAGAGAGAGAGAGAGAGAGAAAAAAAAAACAAAAAAAAAAACTGAGCTTTTGAACTAGATAAAAACTAAGAACGTGTTGCGACACAGCACGAATATAACGCAGCACGAGCAACACAAAATTGTTTACTGAAATTTATTTATGTAAATATTAAACTGAAGCACATCATTCTATTCAAAACTTAATTATTTCTTCGTTTAAAAACACAAGATAAATGGAACATCACAGTGACATTTTTTTTACGATTACGGGCCTCCAACTTTCGTTTCGGGAAAGTTTTCTTCCATTTTCAAGTTGCAATACAAATATTTATGGAATAAAACAATATTTAACAACACTACTTCTTTTAACTTCCGTTTCCGAAAGTCGGAATTCCGTTCTTTTGACGGAAAACGACCCCCCCCCCCCAAATCTCTCCTTGAATTTCTGTTCAGTTCTGCATCGATCTCGAGAACCATCAAAATGATGGAGAAGGCAGAATTCTTAGAATCCCCGGAAGAATCTCGTGCCTGAAGATTACAGGGAACTTTCTTCCATTTTAAAGAGTTTTTTTAAATTGGAGGTTTAACGACCACCGTGAGCATCTCAGTGGGCTATAAGCAGTCGCTCGTCCCTAATTTAGGGCCACTGGTTCCAGGGAAGGGAGAGAGCCAGCGCCGTAAGACAAACACAACATCCATGCCTCGCCGGGTTTCAAACCTGTACCCATCTCGGACGAATGATCAGAAGCCATCGCTTAGACCACTGCGGTCATTTTCAAGTTAGAATGCAAATATTTATGGAATAAAATTATACGTAACAATAACACTGCAAAAAAAAAAATCACGATTATGGCCATAATTTTCCCTACGTTTAACTTCAGCTTTTGAAAGTTTTGAAAAACGAAACACCATCCTCCCCAGAACAAGAAACATTCCCCAAACTAATCTTCCAAAATTTCTCTTCAGTTTTGCAGGGATCTCTAGAATAACCCAAATGATGACCCCCCCCCTCCCAAAAAAAAAAAAAAAAAAACGAATTCCGCGAAAGAATCTTGTGTATGGCTCTATATTTCTGGACAGTCACTGAGCCACTCTGAAAGATGCACAGGTCGGTGCAACAACTGTTTATAATCACCAGAAGATATTTACTGCGACTCATCCGTGAAAAGCACACATTTTGACAAAAAGTATGATGCAAACTAGGGCTATATATATTATTTGCTCTCGCAGAAGATCACATGCTGTGGCAATCTCAGCATGCAGATCCACCACCTACGGAACTGCAGTAATGCAGAAAAAACTCAATTTTTGCTGTTTATTCTCTTGAAAGTAACACAGTAACACGAAAGGATTTAAAAATAGTTTTTTTTAAAATAAGATCTTCCCCCTATTTCTTTGGACTTCTGGGTAATCCTGTGAATTGTAACTTTTCTGTACAAAAATATGGTTTGGGATCAACATTCTGGTTATAGATTACACGGCGACTTTTCCCCCTGAATTTTACGATCTGCAGATTATACAAAGAAAAATACAATATTTTAGATTTAGTTGAAGCATGTATGAATTAAGCTGCCTGCAGCATTACAGGGTAATTTGTAATACCATCATCGAAGAATAATCTTCGGTTTCATACGCTATAACTTTAATGTCTTAACCGTGGAAGGCAGAGTGCAATACCTTACTTCTAGGAAGTGATATTACGCAGTTTATAAATAAGTGCTGACTCATTTCTTTAGTTGAAAATCCTGCTTGCTTCAGCTTGAATTAAACACACGGAATATATATCACTTCATCTAATGAACATATGAAAACTATTGGTAAAAAGAAAGTAAAAACCTTTAAAAATGGAATAAAAAAAGAAACCCAATAAAAATCTAATCAAAGCACGCAAGGAGCTTGCCAATCGTCAAAAACTTGACAGCCTGTCAACATTCACACACAAACCCTCCTCCGTCACTCCAAACGCATTTCAGCGGCATCAGCCAGAGCCTTCACGAGTGGTAGGCAATCTCACAAGGAAATCCTCATACCAAAGTCTATAATGATTGAAAAAACCAAGAAATTTAATTGTAGTACTAATACCCCAATGCAACCTATCATACGCATGGAAATACCCAAATGAAGCAAGAGGAAGAAAAAAAATCAAATAAAAAAGAAAATTAAGATTTTATATGACGGATCACTGGCAGAAGGTGCACAGCATGAAAGGCATTATGAAGATTATGTTGTGGAGGCAGAGAATCTTCATAATTGGAAGGAGTTCAACAGTGCAGTGATGACTAGGCAGTTATGGCAAGTAGATTGCCTACCACTGATGAAGGCTGCGGCTTATACAGCTGAAAGGTGTTTGGAGTAGCGGAGGAGGGTTCGCGTGTGAACATTGGCAGGATTATTATTTACAAATAAAGGTAACTTGATCACGCTAGTTACGTTAACTGAAACTTTTACGAAAAGTTCGTAAGTTGGAAGCTTTCGACCTTATCTTAGGTTTGGCGTGATGAAGACCTAAGATAAGGTCGAAAAGCTTCCAACTTACGAACTTTTCGTAAAAGTTTCAGTTAACGTAACTAGCGTGATCAAGTTACCTTTATTTGTTAATATTGTTACGTGTTTTGCCCATAATCGTCAGGATTATTATTTTTTAACGATTGGCAAGTTTCCGCAAGCTTTTATTCAATTTTTATTCCACTTTAAAGGTTTTTACTTCATTCCATTTTATCAATAGTTTTCATATATTCATTAGATGAGGCAATATACATATATTCCATGTGTTTAATTCAAGCTGCAGCAAGCAGGATTTTCAACTAAAATGTGTGTGAGACAGCATTTTAGTTATCATTATAAGCTGCATAATACCACTTCTTAATTGTAATGTATTGCACACTGCATTCCTATCAAGACATTAAAGTTATGCGTGAAACAGAAGATTGAGAAGAATAGCATTTATTCTTTGACGATACTATAATACAATATCTGCTCTTCTTCTCAGCAAGTTGCACATCCATATTTATTTTACATCAAATCTGCAGCTGAATGTATCATTGCTAACTTTTTCTCTTTCTGTTGACATAATTTCATATCCTTCTCATTTTTGTTGTGGCAGCTTTCTTAAGCTTATATATTTATAATTTTTTTTATATTTGATGCTCTCAGATTTTAGCAATGACCGGCATCAACTGCTTCCTCCAAAATGATTTTTACTGAAGAACTGAACTGTAAACTTGCACTGTGTTCTAAAGTGTGTACAGCCAAATAGGTTTCAGGGTTCCTTTTTGCAACTTTTCAATAAATTCATTTATCATGCTGAAAGAACTTTCAGTCTGAGGTCCATGAAAGCATGATATATCAAAGCTTTTGCTATGTTAGATGCGTGTGTGTGCATGCGCGAAAAGAGGTGGTTGGGGGGGGGGGGGCTGTGGATGTTTGGTGCAATGGACTTGTCACACATGGGCAAAATATGTCATTAGTAGAACCTGTGCTGAGGACATCTGTGATTATACACAACGAAACTAGTGAGCATTTGAACAGCGAGAGTTGCAGTGGGGGAACCTGATTTAATGGTTTTGAACTTCACTTCATTATCTTAATGGTTTTTAACTTATGGTTTTTACATTCTTTAGACCTCTGCGTTCAAGTTCAGTGTTTCCGTTGCAATGCATCAAATGGTAGTGACACAGTGTTATTTGCTACAATGCACTACTAATAAGGATGGACCCAACCGAGTGGACTGCATTCCCCGTGGTGAACTTTATTAAAGGTAGTAAGTGATACTGATGATGTTTTGCTTCTACTTCATATTAGCATTTCGTTCGATGGTCATTCAATGGTTTCCCTGCGGCAATAGCTCAAAGTCAAATCGTGTTTAACTGTGAATGTGAAGAACAGTATTTGAGCTGATGAATAGTTCATACCTTGTTCAGACTATTTTTACCATAGTTACTAGTAGGAAACTACATTATATATGAGAACACACACCGTTGCACACCATACAGTAATTCTAACAATTTTTTCAACTGCATCAACAAGAGAAAGAAGAAGTTTGTCAACCTGATCTGGTGAATTTCCAGAACATTTCCCTTTTTGAATTCAGTATATTTTAAACTAACCTTTGAATTGTCTTTAGCCTGTCTTTTTTAGGGTTAAGCTATGTCCTCTATAAGAAGGATCAAAAGCTGATTTGCACATTACAAGATCAAAACAAAATGGTGTCCTTTTCACATTGAGCACAAGCTTCAGCAGCAGAGTTTAAAATTTTTTTGAGCAAGATCTTATTTGATTTCCTTCTAGATAATATCTGTTCCTGGTCCAAGAAACATGTTTATAAGCCTATTCGACAATAAGTCAACATCAATTCTAACCAAATCTTTCAAAAGTTTGCCCCTGAAAAATTCTTGTTTTAAGAAACATATTAAAAAACCCAACCCAAGAAAAGTTGCTTCTGCACATCAAAAAGCTAATGCATTAGCAACTCCTTTGTTTAAAATAAGCATACATATTGGAATGTCCGGAGAAAAAAATAAAATAAAAAAAATACATTTTTGATGTAGAAACACACTTACACAGAACCTTTTAACAATCAAAGCTTATATTTCAAAATATGCACCATCAGGTTCAAGAGTTTGTACCTATCTTTCTGCAAGAATTTTGGCATGGTACCATGCCTTCAGCTTAGAGAACTTCTGACATCTCGCATTAAACATAGCCTGAATCAGCGAAGTGCCTACCATTGAGAAAGAAGGGCACCACTGCCTGAAACAGGTGATAATCATATAAGGTGGTGAAGTCACAGCTGTACTTTGGGAGTGGCAAGAGTTCTATTCCATAAGTTTTTTAAGTTTTACTTGGATCCGAATGGAGGTATGAGGCTTGGCATTGTCCTGTTGAAAGAGAATCCACTTTCGGTCAACTATAGCAGGCTACCCTTGCTTCAATTTTTTATACATCTGATCCGACTGATTGGAATGCATTTCAGCACTGATAGCCCAGCCATCCAGAATGAGCTCAGAACTTATTACACTTCCGTAATTCCACCACACACATTAAGCAGGACTTTTTCCTCACAATGCCCATGTTTGAGGACAGGTAAAGCTGACTAAACTGGGTCCAACCACCGGTTGGAGGCATCTAGATTGCATATACAGATCCACTTCTCATCCCCAGTAACTACCTGCTTCATGAAAAGTGTCACGTGGATACTTGAGCAGTTCCTTGCAGACTCTGACATGTTGTTGATCCTGAGATAGGAGCAATTCATGCAGCACCTTGTGCCACTACATAGAGACAGACCATTTGGTGCTTGTGGTAGGAGGTCAGTAATGGTGGACTTATAAAATCCCAGTTTGACTGACAATTTGTGGGTGCTGGTTAATGGATTAGCTTAAACAACCAAGAGCAGAATGACCAAATCAAGCACAGACAGCATGGAACTGACTTCCTCTCCAAGCTCATGTTGTCAGCCTTCTTCAAAAGGGGTACAGTTGAAACAAAAATTTAATATGCATAAAGTTGACTTTTGAGCTTTCAAATAATTTTTAAACAATTCTAGATCTTTGCATTCTTCTGTCTTCTTTGTTAGATTCTTTTACTGTAAATTCTCCCAAAGCTCCTGGAATTTTAACATTCCTTCATTTTTTTTTCTTGACAAATTTTGTTTATAACATTTAAATACATTTTTTTTTTAAAGATCACACAAACCCAGATTAGAGGAGCATAAGTGCATCACTGACATGCAAATTGCTTAATGCCACATAGTAGCATAACCCCTACCCTTAGCTGGACCATGTTTCCAATTACAGTAAACTATATCCCTATAATTTCCCACATTTCAATGAGTACTTCATACAGAATTGCAGATCATCTTAAGTCATTGAACATATCAGTGAGGTATTTCTCACTATAACCTGTAAATGGTTTGCAAAACTTCTGGCTTGCAATTGGAATATGGTACCTCAAATCTTCAAGGTCAAGCAACTCTGCAGATTTTTCCTGCTGCATTCTGGTTTCTAACTCTGTTTTTGAGCCTCACATAAAGGACAAGAATCCATTACAACAGAAATGCCCCCCCCCCTCATGAAATATGCTTTTTCTCAACAAATTTGCAGACACTGATATGTCAGCATCCATTTTAATTATGTTTAACAATGTAAGGTCCTCAACAACTTTGTTCAGTTAAACAGAAAAGTAACTGACCAAAATGCACATCATTTGTTTGTTATTGTTGCACATTGCTTCAAGAAAAATATGACATATTCTCAGAGCAGCCACTGTTTCAATCAAGAAGGTTCTCAGCTTTTGCATATCCCCCCCTGCTACCGGTGCTGTAGGGGTCTAACCAGCCGGCGACCCCTGCTGTCAGTTTGTACATGAAGCCAAGCATGGCGGTCGATAAAGTGCATTTATGGCACTGTTTGTTATTCATGTTTAATTTAAGAAAAAGCGCAAGTGAAGCGTACGGTTCAATATGCCAGGCATATGACAAAACGGTTATGGGTGAGCGGACATGTTGAGAATGGTTTGCCAGGTTTAAGAAAGGTGATCTAAGCTTGGAAAACAAGCCACATGAAGGTAGACCACAGGAACTCACAGACGGGGAGCTGGAATCGCTGTTGCAAGAGGATGCCACACAATCGACCATGCGACTGGCGAAACATTTGAAAAAGGCTCAATCGATGGTGGTACGACATCTACAGGCCTTGGAAAAGATCCAGATGATTGGTAAGTGGGTTCCACATACTTTAACGGAGCGTAATATTGGTCAACGATTGGGCACATGCATGTTGTTGCTGAAGAGGTTTCAAGGGAAGAATTTCTTATGGAATGTTGTCACAGGCGATGAAAAATAGGTCTATTGCAACAACCCCATATGCAAGCAATCCTGGTTCGACCCAGGCCAGCCATCAACATCCACTGCAAAACAGGATGTTCACAGGGAAAAGGTGCTGTTTGTGTGGGTGGTGGGATATGCATGGAATGCTGTACTTCGAACTGTCGAAACTGTGTGAAACAATCACTGCACAACGATATAGCGATCAGTTGATGAAATTGAATGCCGCAATTGAGCAAAAACACCCACGAACAGGTAAAGGATGCTGCCCAGTCATCCTGTTACACGAAAATGCCAGACCAAATGTTGGTGCCACTGTGAAATCAACCCTTGAACAGTTACACTGCACCCAGCTTACTCCCCGGACATTGAACCCTCAGACTTTCATCTGTTTTGCTCTATGCAACATGCCCTAGCCCAACAGCGGTTCACCACATTTCCAGAGGTGGAAAATTTTGTCACTGTGTTCTTCAGCTCAAAACCAGAGTCCTATCACAGAGGCATTTATTTGTTGCCTGAAAAATGGCAAAAGGTCATTGATGCTAACGGCCAATATTTTGTTGAACAGATGTGTACTAGGTTTCCCGATCGTTCCAGTCTCCTTAAAACGGCGGAAACTTTTGCAGACCCCTAATATAATGCACTTGTGTGATCTAGATATATGTAGGATAGAGACTTCCTACATAAATTAAAACCAGAAGCCATGGTAAAGGGCAGATTCCATTCCACTAGGAATCCCAACACGAATGCTTATTTTATCTTTAATTTTGAAAACCAATCAAACTGATTTTTTTTTTACATGAATCAATTAAACATGCCTCATTCTCTTTACTTGCTCTAGGAATAGCAGCCATTTCTATTCTTATTAAGGGCTCAAGACAGAAAGTAACTGAGCAACAACCCAAATTATACCCTGGAGCAAAATAAAGACTTAAGTCAGAAGTAATTTGATGAACAACCTAAAGGTAATAAATGAAAGAAACAAAACAGAAATGTGGTACTTACATTTTATGTCCTATGGCATCAGATGTTACAACATATGGTTTCTGTCTTTCGACTGTCACTATCAGTACACAACAGGGAAATTGTCTACAAATGCTGTGAGCCGGTGAGCAGCGTAAACATGTTTATTGTTTACAGATGGTTATGCTGGTAGAGCTGCAACACCCAAAGAAAGGAATGGCTACATCACCGTGTCACACCATATGTGCCAGGGCAGCAGGAAAAACAAAGAACGATTATCTATATCTCCACATATCAGAGAAAAGGTGAGAACAGCATGTGAACGCATGCAGCAGTCATTTAAAAAAAAAAAAAAAAAAAAAAAAAAACAGAAGCAAATGCAAACATTTTTCTGATTCCCATGGTAATTTTTGTTTCAAACAGATGTAAACTGGCACCAAAAGAGGTGGGATGAAGGCAGAGAAAATTGAATACGATTCACACCTGTTTATATCGCCAACGGAGGAGGGGTTTCCAGGCTGACAGTCAATTTGCTTTACTGGATTAAAGAATCAAGTGGGGTGCAGCATAATAAAATTAAAAAAAAAAGTGTCATATTGCAGGAAACCATGGCGCAATTGGTGATGTTAGTGACTGGTTTCATCTTAATGAAGCAGTAGCTGGAGCATCCAGTCTTCCTGCTGTAAAGCTCAAGTGATATTACCACCAACCGTAGAAAACGGTAAACAAACTGAACTAATTCCACCCTTCATGTTACTCTTCCTTGCCTCCCAGCCCCTGCTACTAACAAAATGATATCTTCATTTGGAAAGTACTTATGCATATTTTGTTTATTTCATCCATTACAGGTCTCTTTCTCTTAGCCCAGATTCTAAGGAAAGGATTTACACCCCTACAAAATATGCCCAGAAAAGTTTTCAGAACTGAACTCTGAATAAAAAATATATCTGCAAATCAGAGGAATGAGCTGCCACCCCCGCCCCTCCAAGACCTGGTCAGTACTCACATTCATCAGAGCAACATACCTTCCTTTAGTACTTCCAGAATTATACTGCATTCTGAGATCAGTTCACTTACACATCATCAATCTTCACTGCAATGATTCAGCCAGGAGTGCAAATACTAGGGGTGTTCAAATGAAAAGGTACGAAACGTCATAAGAACGTAACCGTTAACATATTTGCCTATGCCGCTATGGGAGAACGTAGAGACACATCTAGGGATGCGATTGGAGTCGCCGGCGTGAATCGGAGCATGCGCCTGCATGCGCAGGAGAGAGCAGAGGCTCTTATAAAGAGCGCCGTCCAATTGATGCGGCAGTGCGTGTGAGGACAGGATGGCGTTCACATTGCAAAATTCGACGATTGAGGAGCAGCGAGGCGTTATCCGATTTCTGACAGCGGAAGGTGTTAAACCGGCAGCTATTCATCGCGGAGGGTGTGGTTCTACTACATGATAACGCGCGTCCACGCGTCTCCAGGGTCACACACGCGGAACTGGCCAAGTTCCAGTGGGAGCAGCTTGACCATTCGCCCTACAGCCCAGACATGTCGCCCTGCGATTTCCATGTGTTTGGTCCCCTGAAAAAACATCTGAAAGGGAAGCGCTTCCGCTCGGATGACGAACTCAAGGACGCTGTGCAGTACTGGGTCTCGTCACGGCCACAGGAATTCTGGGAACAAGGAATCCTTCGGCTCGTTAATCAATGGGATCGTTGTGTTACGGCCTATGGTGTATACTTTGAATAAAGTCTTCATTTATAACCACAGTGTCGTTTCGTACCTTTTCATTTGAACACTCCTTGTAGCACCTGTGAATATGCAGCATTTACTTTCTAAAATATCACGATGTTCTCTGGTGAAGAATACATTTCCTTAGAATGAGAGACTCAACATTCTCAAAGTCTCCCCATCTCTACAGGCAGATTACTAGAGTCAGTCGAAATGCCTTGTTTCTCTGATTCATTCATGGAGGAGTTCTATGTTCTTCTAATCCCAACTCCTTGAAGATCAACAGATAAGACATTTCCTCACAAACAGTTCTGAAGTGTCAGGCCTATGGTGTATACTTTGAATAAAGTCTTCATTTATAACCACAGTGTCGTTTCGTACCTTTTCATTTGAACACTCCTTGTAGCACCTGTGAATATGCAGCATTTACTTTCTAAAATATCACGATGTTCTCTGGTGAAGAATACATTTCCTTAGAATGAGAGACTCAACATTCTCAAAGTCTCCCCATCTCTACAGGCAGATTACTAGAGTCAGTCGAAATGCCTTGTTTCTCTGATTCATTCATGGAGGAGTTCTATGTTCTTCTAATCCCAACTCCTTGAAGATCAACAGATAAGACATTTCCTCACAAACAGTTCTGAAGTGTCAGGGGCCATCCAGATTGCCACGTATAATAAAATATCACACCAAATTGAATACAAATGTGTTCAGTAGCATTATATCTCATGTGATTCTATCATAAAGTTCACATATAATTATGTGACCACAAGGTTCTTCAGGAAGACGCTTTGACGTCTGTAAGTTCTGTTTTACACGTTCTGTAAAGTGAATACAGTCTGTGGTGGTGCATTAACTTATTCAATTAAAATATAAATCGGTTAAAAGTCCTAAAAAGGTTACTCACGGAAGTGCGTGTTCAGTCCAACTTCAGTAGTTATTGAGTTTCTTTGTCCAAAGTTGCATCCTACTTCAACATGGTCAGCCATTAGGGTTAGTTCGAGAGCCACTTCGTCATAAGTTTTACCCTACTTCGGATATGTCCAGTTGTTAGGGTTAGCTCCGTTCTGGCTGTGTCGACATCATATTGAATGGGTAAAGGTTTCCAGATAATAATTAAAGATTCTTGAGTTAAGAGTTACTATTTACATACTACTTGAAGTTTCACATCGTACTTGGCCTTTAGGGCTATATCGTCAATGTTGCACTCCCTTGGGAATTGCTGAGGAAGTCTTCAAAGTTTGGTCAAATTCATAAAAAATTTAAAAGCTTTAAAAGATTCTAGTTAAAATCGTTACTACACCACCTCATACCGTCCACGGTCTCAATCATCGGACGCGCGTTTCGCTCTACCCTGGCGTTTTCAACGGAGACTTCACACCTTCTGTCGAAGTCTGCTATCTGAAAGTCTCATGTACACAGTGCGCATGTTCCTCATTTAACCTATTGCCAATGTCATCTAGTGTCAGGTCATATCAACTTTATCTTCATCTATGTCATTCTCACCCTTCACTTTTTTCTTCCTCTCTCTTCTCTCCCTATTCCATTTCTTCTCAGTTTCGATCAGGTTCCTCCGAACGTACGAAAGGTCGTATGGACTGTTATTATTGCAGATAAATGGTTTGGTCTTATTTATTATTACTGCTTCTGCTACTTGTATCGTTCTCATATTCTGTTGGTTTAATATTGTAATTCCTTCCCAATAGGGTATACATTGATTATCCAAACAGAAGTCAAGAAGTGCTGTTTTATTATCTCTTCTGCTCCAGTTCTTCATGTGTGTTCAGTGGAGCCACTTTTTTAGAAATAAATTTCACTTTTATGGCTAAACAAAATGCAATCAACCCACACTCCCCCAATAGTGCTTCAACTCAGGGCCACTTCGCAAGTATTTTCTACAGAATAACTTCTGAATGCTAGAAGAATGTATCTCGTACTGTTACCTTTAAAACTGAAATGAAATGAAATTAGGCACAACTTTCAGTACAACACGTCATGCCAGTATCTGATGAAAAGTCTAAATGAAGAAGGCACTTCTTCCTAAACAACAGGTCTAATCAGTTCACAATATCACGAGAACATTTCTACAATTCTTTGTCAGATACTTTAATTGGAAGCAACTGGTTAAAACTTCCCAGCCTGAAGTACCACATCTAGAAAGATTTAAAGCATTCATCTTAAAAACACCAACTTCATTTTGAAAGCAAACATGAATACTAAGGTTTAACACCTAAGCTAACAACAAACAGTGGTGTCCATAAAGAGCACCAGCCAAATTTCCCAGAAATTTATTGTTCAACAATTTTTCATTATCATTAAAGTTTATACAACAGTTTTGTTGTATTGCCTACTCGGGAGCATTATTCATTGCATTTTGAAAACTATATGTAATTATTGAACATATTTATAAATTGAACAATTTTGTGTTGTTGTTCTTACCTTTCTTCAGCATAGGTCAGTATTCCTGCTCTCTATTGTTCAGTCAACGGTTGTGGCCATCCAAGTGCGCTCGAAGTATCACATTGCTAAATTGACGTCATTGTCACTTTAAGTTATTAAAATATAATAAAACTATTTGAATTAAGACTATGAACGATGAAAAGAACCATTAAAAGAATTTGGATGATATAAAAAAAGAAATATTCGAGACTTTGTATGAGTCAACGACCATGTTGGAAGGTATAGACATTAAGGCTATCAAATAATGAAAAGGGTTAAAACAGGAAATATTCTTGCAAAAAAATATAAAAAGAAGACCTCAAATGAACAATCACTAACGTGCAGCCGTACTCATACTAGTTTCGACTGTTTCCTTACAGTCAAGTCATCTTCTGTGGGATTCACTATTTCAGTCGATTGTGGCGTCCGATGTTGAACTGTTCAATCGAGAAACACATCCCTCTTGCTCTCACCGCCACGCCACGTCAGTCTTGCGTTTTAGTGCGCAACTTTTATTGCACATTCTTGTAGAAGCCTGGTTATCTTGTGCTTCCACTTGTCACTTTTCTTCATTGGGGAGTTTTATTGTTCGTGATGTTCACCATGTTTTTGTTTTCAATTTGCCTTGGTTTATTTCCTCCCTTCTCTTTTCTTTGTTCCTGTTGGATCAGATATTTCCATGCGTACGGTAGTTCTATAGGGCTGTTAGTGTTACGATTATAATTCCTTGTTTTTTCGATTATTATGGCTTCAGATGTTAATATCTGCGCATGCGTTCTACATGATGTTATTAGCTTGGCACTGACCCAGTCAGGGCTAGATTTGTTATCCATACAATGCTTAATTAACAATGTTTTTTCTTCTTTCTTGTTCCAATTATTAATATTTCTTTCAGTTTTGATCAAAATCTTCTTCTTGGTGCTACCAACATATATTCCTTTTTGTTCATTATTTCTATCATTTTGATCATTTTCATCATAGCTTATAGGAATGCTGTATTCCCCGGCTTTATTCAGTATAGATGTTTTATCTTTGTTGGTACTTAGAATTGTACCATTATCGGTAATTTTTTCAGCTAGTTGCATATTGCATTCTTTCTTCAGGATTTTACTTTATAGGGGGAATATATGGAAAGCTTCCACAAAATTCTTTCGATTCTGGGGTTCGATCCCAGCAGTGCCGGAATACAATTTTTCAGTCGTTATGCGTTGTTTAAAAAATAACGTGGAAAGAGTGATGACATCGTCCATTTACATTATCTCCACGTATTTGATATATATTAACCTTTTCGATTCTTTTATTTTTATATTCGTGTTTTTCATTGACTGATATTTTTGTGGATGGTCATGATTAAATTATTACTATATCCATACTCTGGCATTTTTTTTTTTTGACCCAATTCATTTCTTTTTCTGCTGTTTCATTGAAGTAGTGTGTGATGGCTCTTCTTACATAATATTGGAAGGCTGATATTTTGTATCTCCATGGGCGATTTGAATTTCTAGATATAACTGCTGGTACATAAGTAGGTTTTCTGTAAACAGAACATTCAATTTTATTGTTATTTTGTCCATCATTTTCTTTGTCAACTGTTACTTGTATTGATTGGTGGAATGTGTTGAATTTATGTATGAAATCATTCAATTTCTTTTCAGAATGCTGCCAAAATACCAAGATGTCGTCTACATATCTTATATACAGTATGTGTATTTCCCGTTTTGCTGCTGTTAACATGTTATTTTCGATTTCTTGAAGTACGACTTCTGCCAGTAGTCCTGACAATGGTGATCCCATTGGTGCACCGTATTGCTGTTTATATATTTTTTGATCATATGTGAAGTAGTTGCTGTTAGTTACAATTTTAGGGTTTCAACAATAGTTTCCCCTTTCATTATCTGTAATATTCTCAGATCGTAATATTCTATTGACGAGTTCAATAGATAATTCTGCAGGGGTGTTTGGGTACAAAGATATGACTAACCATTAGGAAATTGGTATTGTTATTGGCCTTTATTTTATCTATGAGATCTTTTGAATTGTTAATATTGTATTCATGCTTATCATACAGTTGTTGTAAGAATTGGAAGAGGGCTCTTTATAGATTGATAGTAGGTGCCATATTCTTGTTCTCTATTGGTCTAATAGGACTTTCTCCTTTATGTGTTTTTATTTTCCCGAACACATATGGGATTGTCGCTCCTATAGGAGGGTATGCCTTACATTTTATTTCATCTGGCAGTTTGCTATGGTTCTTTAGAAAGGCCAATTGACTAATGATAGTATCAGTAAAGTCTTTTTGCACGGGTTGTGCTTGTAAATCATGTATCGCTTCCTTCATTTTTTGATCATATTCTTTGGCAGTTATTATCACTATCTGTTTAGATTTATCTCCTTGCAAGCATTTTATAACTGGGTTGTCCTTTAGTTTCAATAATTCTTGTCTTTCATATTTTATCAGTGGTTGTTCCTTTTTCTTTCTCGTATTATTTATGGTTCTAACCATTTTGAATCTAGTTTGATTTTGTCTATCTCTAGGTAATTTCCTAATGATTTCTTCCATTTGGGGAATCAAGATTTCTGTTTTAGGTATATTCTGTTCGTATGTGAACTTCATACCACTATTAAGCGCCTTTCGTTGTAAGCTTGATAATTCAACATCTGTATTATTAATATACAGCTATTTATCTTCATATAATGTCCTATGTGTCTGTTCTCGTTCTTTGGTACCTATCAAACTTTCGATTTTACGAAAATGTATTTCTCCTAATGTACGTTGTATTTGTTCTAGAATTGTGAAATTTTTTATGAAATCTTCTTTGGTTTCGTCCTTATCTCTTTGAAGCATGCATCTTAGCATTTTTTGCTAAGTTTATCTATGTCTTTTCTCTTCTCTCTGATATAGGCTGTTAGTCTTTTAATTTAACAGATATTTATTATTTCCCTGTCTTTGTAGTTGATGTATTTAACTTTAACTTGCAAGAATTTAGGAGTGACACAGTTATTCTTACAAGTCGTTAAAAAATTTCAAGTGTTCGACTTCCCGACATAATTTTATTATTTTCTTTTTGAAAAGTTTAGTACATATAGGCCTTCTTGTTATATCATGATTATAGCAGATGTAACAAAGCAATAAAAAACGAATTGGGGACATCCCCTTTATCAGTATTAATCAATCTCCAGTTCTATATATTTATTCTTTGTTCAAAACCTTTGAAACATATTACGTTGCTCTATAAATTGTTAAAGTTTATACAACAGTTTTGTTGTGTTGCCATTGTGAATTTTTTTATGAAATCTTCTTTGGTTTCGTCCTTATCTCTTTGAAGCATGCACGAAAATGTCTTTCTCTTTCACACGTTAATTTACAGCATTAGCTACTCTGGAGCATTATTCATTGCATTTTGAGAACTATATGTAATTATTGAACATATTTATAAATTGAACAGTTTTTTTGTTGTTGTTCTTACCTTTCTTTAACATAGGTCGATATTCCCGCTCTCTATTGTTCAGTCAATGGTTGTGGCCATCCTAGTGCGCTCGAAGTATCACATTGGTAAATTGACGTCGTTGTCACTTCAAGTTATTAAAATATAATAAAACTATTTGAATTAAGACTATGAACGATGAAAAGAACCATTAAAAGAACTTGGATGATATAGTAAAAGAAAAATTCGAGACTTTGAATGAGTCAACGACCATATTGGAAGGTATAGACATTAAGTCTATCAAATAATGAAAAGGGTTATAACAGGAAATATCCTTGCAAAAAATATAGAAAGACCTCCTCAAATGAACAATCACTCCCGTGTAGCTGTGCCCATACTAGTTTCGACTGTTTCCTTACAGTCATCTTCTGTGGGATACACTACTTCCGTCGATAGTGAAGTCCAATGTTGAACTGTTAAACCGAGATGCATATCCCTCATTCTCACCGGCACGCCAGTCAGTCTTGGGTTTTAGTGCACAAGTTTTATTGCACATACTTGTAGAAGCCTGGTTATCTCGTGCTTTCACGTGTCACTCTTCTTCATTGTGGAGTTCAAGGATATTTCCTCTTTTAACCCTTTTCATTAATTGATACTTAATATGTCTAAACCTTCCAATATGGTCATTCACTCATACAAAGTCTAAAAGTCTTGAATATTTCTTTTACTATATCATCCAAATTCTTTTAATGGTTCTTTTTATTGTTCATAGTCTTAATTCAAATAGTTTTATTATATTTTAATAACTTGAAATGACAACGACGGCAATTTACCAATGTGATACTTCGAGCACACTTGGATGCCCACAACCATTGACTAAACAAGAAAGAGTGAGAATGTCGACCTATGCTAAAGAAAGGTAAGGACAACAACAAAAAAACTATGTTCAATTTATAAATATGTTCAATAATTACATATAGTTCTCAAAATGCAATGAATAATGCTCCAGAGTAGCCAATGCTGTACATTAATGTGTGAAACAGTAAATGGCAACACAACAAAACTGTTGTATAAACTTTAATTTATAAAGCAACGTAATATGGTTCAAAGGTTTTGAACAAATAATAAATATATAGAACTGGAGATTGATTAATACTTATAAAGGGGATGTCCCCAATTCGTTTTTTATTGCTTTGTTACATCTGCTATAATCACGATACAACAAGAAGGCCTATATGTACTAAACTTTTCAAAAAGAAAAGAATAAAATTATGTCGGGAAGTCGAACACTTGAATTTTTTTAACGACTTGTAAGAATAACTCTGTCACTCCTAAATTCTTGCAAGTTAAATACATTTACTACAAAGACAGGGAAATAATAAATATCTGTGAAACTAAAAGACTAACAGCCTATATCAGAGAGAAGACATAGATAAACTCAGTAAAAAATGTTACGATGCACGATTCAAGGAGATACGGACGGAACCAAAGAAGATTTCATAAATTTTTTTGCAATTCTAGAGTGAATACAACGTACATACAAAGACATTTTCGTAAAATCAAAAGTTTGATAGGTACCAAAGAACGAGAACAGACACATAGGACATTAGACGAAGATAAACAGCTGTATATTAATAATGCAGATGTTGAATTATCAAGCTTACAACGGAAGGCATTTAATAGTGGTATGAAGTCCGCATACGAACAGAATATACCTAAAACAGAAATCTTGATTCCCCAAATGGAAGAAATCATTAGGAAATTACCTAGAGATAGACAAAATCAAACTAGATTCAAAATGGTTAGAACCATAAATAATACGAGAAAGAAAAAGGAACAACCACAGATA
The DNA here is from genome assembly GCA_039090855.1 of Macrothele yani. Classification (NCBI taxonomy): domain Eukaryota; kingdom Metazoa; phylum Arthropoda; class Arachnida; order Araneae; family Macrothelidae; genus Macrothele; species Macrothele yani. Next base: position 101,299,689 of record CM076996.1, on the reverse strand, counting down.
AAATATGAAAGAAGAATTATTGAAACTAAAGGACAACCCAGTTATAAAATGCTTGCAAGGAGATAAATCTAAACAGATAGTGATAATAACTGCCAAAGAATATGATCAAAAAATGAAGGAAGCGATACATGATTTACAAGCACAACCAGTGCAAAAGGACTTTACTGATACTATCATTAGTCAATTGGCCTTTCTAAAGAACCATAGCAAACTGCCAGGTGAAATAAAATCTAAGACATACCCTCCTATAGGAGCGACAATCCCATATGTGTTCGGCAAAATAAAAACACAAAGGAGAAAGTCCTATTAGACCAATAGTGAACAAGAATATGGCACCTACTATCAATCTATAAAGAGCCCTCTTCCAATTCTTACGACAACCGTATGATAAGCATGAATACAATATTAACAATTCAAAAGATCTCATAGATAAAATAAAGGCCAATAACAATACCAATTTCATAATGGTTAGTCATATCTTTGTACCCAAACACACTTGCAGAATTATCTATGTAACTCATCAATAGAAAATTACGATCTGAGAATATTACAGATAATGAAAGGGGAAACTATTGTTGAAACCCTAAAATTATAACTAACAGCAACTACTTCACATATGATAAAACAATATATAAACAGCAATACGGTGCACCAATGGGATCACCATTGTCTGGACTACTGGCAGAAGTCGTACTTCAAGAAATCGAAAATAACATGTTAACAGCAGCAAAACAGGAAATACTCATACTGTATGTAAGATATGTAGACGACATCTTGGTATTCTGGCAGCATTCTGAAAAGAAGTTGAATGATTTCATACATAAATTCAACACATTCCACCAATCAATACAAGTAACAGTTGACAAAGAAAATGATGGACAAAATAACAATAAAATTGAATATTCTGTTTATAGAAAACCTACTTACGTACCAGCAGTTATACCTAGAAATTCAAATCACCCATGGAGATACAAAATATCAGCCTTCCAATACTATGTAAGAAGAGCCATCACACACTACTTCAATGAAACAGCAGAAAAAGAAGAAATAAACAGGGTCAAAAAACTGCCAGAGAGTATAGATATAGTAATAACTTAATCATGACCATCCACAAAAATATCACAGAATCAATGAAAAACACAAATATAAAAATAAAAGAATCAAAAGAATTTAGTGGAAGCTTTCCATGTATTCCTCCTATAAGTAAAATCCTGAAGAAAGAATGCAATATTCAACTAGCTGAAAAATTATCGATAATGGTACAATTCTAAGTACCAACAAAGATAAAACATCTATACTGAATAAAGCCGGGGTATACAGCATTCCTATAAGCTAAGACGAAAATGATAGAAATAATGAATAAAAAAGAATATAAGTAGGTAGCACCAAGAGAAGATTTCGATCAAGACTAAAAGAACATATTAATAATTGGAACAAGAAAGAAGAAAACATCGTTAATTAAACATTGTATGGATAAATCTAGCTCTGACTGGGCCAATGCCAAGCTAATAACATCACATAGAACGCATGTGCAGACATTAACATCCGAAGCCGTAGTAACTGAAAAAACAAGGAATTACACTGCTGGACAATTGCTAAGGACGGATCATAAACAGCTATATAGCGCATAAAAAAAGTAAGTGTGGTTAGATGCCAAGTGAAATAAAATAATGTCAGAATGCCAGGACATTACAAGAAAGACAATTTATTGTGCTCTGAAATCCAGAAGGCTTTGAAACGTGTTCAAAGGACAAACAGGCCATTTTGTGCAGAATACGTAAACGTGAAAAAAATGCAATTACCGCCAGCAGGCGTTCCGGCGCAAGATTTCAATACGGGATATGGCCACCATGGAGGGCGATGCAAGATTCCACACGTCGTGTCATGCTTTGCACAACGTTATCAAGCAGCTGTTGCGGTAATTTATCCCATTCCTCTGTCAGTGCACGGATGAGGGTGTCCTTGTTTATTGGAGGGCGTTGGTGACCAGCAAGACTCCTCCCCAAAGCATCCCACACATTTTCAATGGGATTCAGATCTGGAGAACGTGCTGGCCATACGAGGCGTTGAATATCCTCGCTCTCAAGACACTCCTGGACAGTGACTGTTCGATGACATGTTGCGTTGTCGTCCATGAAAATGAATCTATCACCGACAGCACCACGGAACATGCGAGCATGAGGTAGCAGAACATCATTAATGTATCGTTGGCCAGTCATAGTCCCAGTTGGAAGCACATAGAGGGACGTACGGCCATTGATCATGATGCCAGCCCATACCATGACACTACATGTCGGATATCGGTCCCTTTCCTGTATGTTTGCTGAACAATGTGCAGTACCACTATCACGCCAGATCAGTTGTCGTCGACAATCAGACGATAGACTGTATCTACTCTCATCTGAGAAGAGGACAGCAGACCAGTCGTTATCTGTCCGATTGCGATGTTGATGGCACCATTGCAAACGGGCGGTACGGTGACGTCTGGACAATGGGATGCACACAACAGGACGGCGGGCCTATAGTCCTCCTTCATGCAAACGTCTGGAGACAGTTTTTCGGGAGATCCGCTTGCCAGTAGCAGCCATAAACTGATTTGCTACCTCACTAGCTGTGCTGCGCCGGTGTCTTTTTGTTGATAGCACTATGTACCGATCTTCTGCAGGTGTCGTACTGCGAACATGATCTCCCCCGTGACGTTTGCTACACTCTCCATTTGTTTGAAATGATTTCCAAAGCCTTGAAACACCACGTGGCTGACGTCGAACTCCCTGGCAACATCTGTTATTTTTCGCCCTTCTTCAATCTTGATAAATAATACGGCCACGCGTAAAATCATCTAGGTGATGTCGGGAAGACATACTGAAAATTGCAAGTTCGTCAATTGATTCTTTCCCTTTCAACTTTGCGTTTGAACAACAACGATCAATACGCGTCAAATCCTTTATATCTCTTATCAGCGCTATGACGTCACGAACAAGTTCGGCAATCCAAAATTTGCATACGCACAACACGTCTTACTGTATCCCGCACTTATGCTAATTTCCACATTTTCCTGCCTTCCATTTTATGGTTGCTATCGTTGCTATTGTCATCCGTTCTTAGCAATTGTCCGGCAGTGTATAATTGTAATACTAACAGCCCTATAGAACTACCGTACGCATTGGAAACATCTGATCCAACAGGAACAAAGAAAAGAAAAAGGAAAAAATAAACCAAGAAAAATGTAAAACAAAAACATGGTGAACATCACGAACAATAGAACTCCAAAATGAAGAAGAGTGACACGTGAAAGCACGAGATAACCAGGCTTCTACAAGAATGTGCAATAAAAGTTGTGCACTAAAACCAAAGACTGACTGACGTGGCGGTGAGAACAAGAGGGATATGCATCTCGGTTTAACAGTTCAACATTGGACGTCACAACTGACGGAAGTAGTGAATCCCACAGAAGATGACTGTAAGGAAACAGTCAAAACTAGTAAGGGCACAGCCACACGGAAGCGATTGTTCATTTGAGGTCTTTTTATATTTTTTGCAAGGATATATCCTGTTTTAACCCTTTTCATTAACTGATAGACTTAAGGTCTATACCTTCCAATATGGTCATTGACTCATACAAAGTCTCGAATATTTCTTTTACTATATCATCCAAATTCTTTTAATGGTTCTGTTCATCGTTCATAGTCTTAATTCAAATAGTTTTATTATATTTTACTAACTTGAAGTGACAACGACGGCAGTTTACCAATGTGATACTTCGAGCGTACTTGGATGGCCATAACCGTTGACTGAACAATAGAGAGCGGGAATATCAACCTATGCTGAAGAAAGGTAACAAAAAAAAAAACTAGGTTCAATAATTACATATATGCAATGAATAATGCCCCAGAGTAGCTAATGCTATAAATTAACGTGTGTAACAGTAAATGGCAATACAACAAAACTGTTGTATAAACTTTAATGATTTATAGAGCCATGTAACATGGTTAAAAGTTTTTGAACAAAAAATAAATTTTTCATTATGCCTTAAAATGCAGACTGTGCAGTCTTCTCTGAATAGCCATTACTCACACCTGCCTAAAGACACAAACCCAAATAAGCTGGATGTCTGATAACTGAGAAGCAACTGGAAGAACAAAACAGACACACTTGCTCACAACAGCTTCTACCAAGACCATAAATTAGAATTTTGCACTGCTACAAAAAATCTGCAGCATACCTACTTTGTAATCATCACGCATAAACTGAAAACTATTGTTCTGGGGTACAGCAACATACATTTCCATATACTTTCATTTATTCTATTAGAGAAAAAAACTTCTATTCAATATTTTTTTCAGGACTGAAACTTTATTTTACAGAATTTAACTTAAGAGTTTTTAAAATTACATTCATGGCTCATGATAATTATTCAAATTCTTTTGACATTTATTAAAAATTTATCACATCACGTCTTATATGTCTTCCACTAACTTATTTGTGATTTATAAACACACAACAACATAAACTTACTTCTCCACGCTCTTGCCATAACCTGTGTTCCTGGTTTTTATACTGGTTTCTCCTCTTATTGCCACCATCAGCAAATTTCACTAGTAAACCTTCCTTTCCACCTATAATGGTATATACAGCAGATAAATATTTCAGATAATTGCACAGGAAAATTAAAGAGAAATAAAAATTGTTAAACATGTAATTTTATATATATCAAACCCATTATTTAGATCATTTCACAGGGTGTCTACCATTTTCAGGAGACTCAATTTCTTGACCTTTCCTTGACTTTTACGGGACATTTCTTGACCTTAAAGCTATTCTTTCTGCCAACAGTGTAGGAGTTTGGCTATTTTAATTAATTAAATATAAAATCTGATTATGTAATTAAGAAATTAAAAGGGTAAATTGAGTATATACACTGAAGAGCAATTGAATTAGAGATACCTGTTTAGTAACGTGTAGCACCACTTTCACCCTGATGACAGTGGAGATTCGTCTTGGCATGGACTCGACAAAATACCAGAAGCGTTGGGAAGCCATACGGATCCACGACCCCTGAACAAGCTCCCACAGTTCACGAAGATTTGATGGAGGGAGGTCAGAGCCTTGAACATCTCTCTCTATGACATCCCAGACGTGCTCGATGGGATTGAGGTCAGGTGACCTAGCTGGCCAGGGAAGCAAGGTCACCTCGGTGGAGTGTTCATCCAACCATTCGGATAAAATTCGTGAGTGATGGCACGGTGCATTGTCTTGTTGCAGGATGAGGTCCCCAGTGGGATGTTGAAGACGCACAAATGAGAGCAAATGGTCATCCAGGATATCCCGGTAACGTTGACCTGTGAGGGACGATGTCGCACGTACTAGGGGTCCCATTTCAGTTCACGTAAACAGTCCCCAGACGAGAATGCCACCCCCACCAGCTTGAAGAGTACCCTGCTGGCAAGAAGGATCCATCGCTTCATGTGGTTTGCGCCGTACTTGTATCCTGCCATCCGCATGTACCAACGTGAATCTCGACTCATCAGTCTAGGCAATATTTTCCCACATGTCTAGGGTCCAGTGGTGATGTTCCTGCGCCTATGCTAATCTTTGCACCCTGTGATGTGTGGTCAGCAGCGGTACCCTCGTGGGACGATGATTTCTGCACCTCATAGCGAGGAGATGGTTCTGGATGGTGTGGCTGCTTACATGGTTTTGTGCACCAGCGTTAAATTGCCGAGTGATTTCTTGCACTGTGGCCCGTTTATCCGCTGTTACAATGCGAGCTAGCCGACGATGACCCCGCTCATCCACGGCAGTTGGCCCTTGCAGGGATGGTTTTACCGGCTTCGATGTACTTACGGTGCACCCGTGACACAGTCGCTCGTGAAAATCCCAGTGCCTGCTGCATGACTTCCGAGATGGAGTGACCCATTTGTCGGGCCCTGACAATTTGCCCACGATCAAATGCGTTTAGATCCTTCGTCTCCCCCCTACTGCATCAGACTCTTAATGATCCCAGTCGCATCACTTCTTATATTGTCGGATCGCTGCATACGTCATGTCGTTTCCGTTTACAGGGCCGCCCATAGCACCACATTCGCATGCCAGCTGTCTCTAATTCAATTGCTCTGCAGTGTAAAATGATTTCTAAAAAGTTAGAAAAAATAGCAATTTTTTTACCAATAAGCTTGCATTTAGTGAAAAACTCAAAATACCGCACTATAAAGAATTACTTGTAACAGGGAAAACTGCACGTTACACAAAAGTACATTAAGAGATTATAGGAAGTACGTTATAAAGGTTTAGACTTATCAACAATTAAAATGAATAGCAATTTATTTCAATTTTTGCTAACATTATTTACTCAGCAAATAAATGCTATTCGAAACAAGCTTCACACTCTTGCACAAAGTAATCTAACATATGCACAACTGAAGAACTACACTCAAAATTAGGGCCACACTTATGAATTTTATTTACAAGCAGTTCTATGATTTCTAAAGTTTTATTGAGAATGTTTGTTAGTGCACATTTTCTTTAGTAATTTATTCAACAGTCTTCTTATGAGCCACTTTCTCTAACCATGTTTCCAGTTCAATCAAGCTTGCAGTGCTAAGACTTTTACTGTGTGAGGCTAACAATTCTTTCACATCATCAGTTTCCAAATCAAGCTTCTTAGGTAGCTAGATAATTTTTTGAACAATATTATTAATCTAACAGTTGGTTCAAATCCTTCCAAATCAGTCACAAATTGTGGACAAAAAGTTTGTCAAAGTCCAACCATGCATTACTGTGTCATTTTTCATGCACTATCGTAGTTCCTGTGATACTGCATACAAAATATTATAATCACGACTAAACTGTTTAACAGTTGCCCTGTTGTTACTAACGGTTACTACAATAAGCTGTCTTCAGATCACGATGCGATAAACAATACGATTCAAAAGTGGCAATAGCTCCTTGTTCCATAAGTTGAACTTAAGGTGTTTGTTACGTAGCAAAAAAAAAAAAAAAAAAAAAAAAAATTACAAAAGAGTATGGCCTGTTGAATATCTTGTGGGGTGGCTAGGACCATTTCATAGAGTTTGAAACTTTAGTTATTAATTCACCAATCTCATTTATTATGTCCACTTTTTCTTGTAATTTTATGGATTTCTGTGGCATTTTACCAATATTTCACTTTCAGCACCACTTTTTCTTTTATTGGAAGACATTTTTACAAGAATGTCCTCAGGGTTCCCACTCAAAAGTAATAAAAAAATTCCCTGACTTTTCCAGGTTCTCCAGGTGGTTTTTAAAGTTTTCCAGAGTGCATGTTGCAAGGAACTGTTACATTTCATTCCATTCTATTCATTTTTCTCACCGAAGCACACACTTGCAAATTCTTTATGTAATTTGTCTTTATAAAATTACCTGCTTTTCATTAATAACAACTAACTATGCACATTATTTTCTGTACCAAAGTTCAGTGAACTTTTGTGAATACTACCCACACGGAATTTGTAAATTCATTCCCACAGAAACAGGTCACATTTAAGAAAAAATCTGTCAGTTGAATAGTTTCAGTTTTTCTATAACACAATGCAGCTAAGCTGAAAAAGAAACATGTTTCAAGAGAACCAACAGACAAAGGACTTTGATCCATCATTTGGTTGGTTCTCTTGTGAAGTGCTTTTTCAAGCAGGAGCCATTGTGCCTAATTGTTCCATGTTATAACAACTGCCTGCAGAAATTGAACAAAAGCTTAATAACTGGCAATTTTAAAAATTCAATTTTACATCTTTTTTTAGAAAATAAAGGAAATACTTAATATAACTGAAAGTAAAATCTACCAAATTCTAGGCAGGCAGTAATTGCAAGCAAAAGTTTGAAATCTTGAAAAAATAAGTTTTTTCTGGCAAAATAAAGTACCATTGTTTTTTACAAAAAAAAAAAAAGGGTAATTTTCCCTGAGTTTTGGAACCATTTTCAAATTCCCTGAGAATTCCAGGTTTTCCCTGTTTTCCAGGTTGAGTGGGAACCCTGGTCTTTAGTAAATCAATAAAAAAAGCAATACCAATGCGAATTCTTCCTTCTCCGATCAGAGAAATCAGAAACAAGTGTACTGTAAACAAAGATTTCTAGACTTCAAAGTATGCAGCTTCCAATATGTGGAACATTTCAGCGTGATGTTAATAAAGTTATGTCAGGAATGGGTAAAAATGTTGTACATACATTATAGCAAACATGCATTAAGTAGACACGTAAGGCGCAGTATTACTGTGCATACATAAAACTAAAAAAGTCATCTAAATCAAACACTTCCTCATTGGATAACATTTAGTCCCCAGGGCACTAATGAAGAGCTTTAACAATCCAAATGCATTGTATGACATAGCTTTAACTCTGCAGTTTGTTTGTATGTGTATGCTGCTTTAATTTCTGTTTCTATTGCATTAGCTTCTTCAGCCTGTTCCAATAACTTATTCTTTCTTTCAGTTTTTTAATTCTTCCCATAGAACATCTGATTTCCTTTTCTTTCTCTGCTTGCTGACTTTTCTGTTTTCTTAGTCCTTTACATTTTGATGCAGCATTTTGTTTTATTATTTTGAATATATGTTGAATATGTGGCCTGATTATTATTTTTTTAATATAATGTTATTCTGTCCATCTACTTCACTCTTAGTACATTTGAACAGATTTTATAGGTGAAGTTCCATCAGGAGTACCCAAACCTATGGTTAGGCCTTTTTTATTTATTTATTATTTTATGTTTTTTATTTTTGTGCCTAGCGGCCTATTAAAATTTTTGAAAGTGTGATATTTTTGTATCCGTCTACTCAACGTGCAGTGCATTTATACTAATTTTTATGGCGCAATTCCGTCGGGAAGTACCGAAATCTGCAGTTAGGCTTTTCCTTTTCTACCTAACTTTGGCCTGATTAAATATTTTGAAAATGTTGAAAAAAATGAAATAATTCTCCGAAAGAATGGAAGTGCACTGACTGACATTCGGAAAAATACACAGATGTAATGTTCAATGCCCATACATTTCTTTATACTGTTTTACTAAAATGTGAACAAAAGAGAAAACAAGATGACACCAAATTTTGGTTTATAATGAACACGTCTTGCATCTTTTCTGATGCAAATTAAATTTATCAAAGTTATTCAAAGCCAATGCAACCGGTTAGAAACATATCAACCAGATCTCTTCAATTGATAAAACATCCAGAAATAGAAACAGCTACTTACTTCCACCAGCAGCTAAAAAGTATGTAATGAAAATTAAACTGTGCATAAAAAGTTTCTCACTGCAGAAGGAAGGTATCGGAGACAGATTTTCAAATCGAACACAGTTAAAAGAGAAATAAAAAAGAAAGAAACATGATATAACTCTACGCCTAATGTGAAAGTAAAAAAATATTCATGGGAAAAAATATGCTAACGAAAAAGAACTTTTCAAATGTCTCCCGGAAGAAGAGACAGGGAGAAAAAGATACTGACCTTTATGCACTCTAGCAGGAATTCTGTGCATTGTTTAAAGAGGATAATGCACCACATCTCTATTAAGCAGAATGGCATACAGTAAAAATAAGAAATTTCTCAAAATAATTTTTAGAAGCAGAGATACAGCTGCAAGCAGAAGTACACAAACACCACCTAGTGGTATAATTATGAACTATAAAACTCCTCAAATACTAACCTAAAAAGTGTTCCACAAGGTTAATGGCATCCTGTGCTGAAAGAATTTCAACTCTTACATTTAGCAGCAGAGATATTAAGAAAAATAGATTGAACATTGGCGCCCCTAGTGGCAAAATTGGGCGTTATTTCGGGAAGAAAATAGTTTTCATAGTAGTATCTGACAGAGAAAGAATCTTTCATATCAGGATTTTAGGGCCGCAGATGTTGCTGTAAACGGAAATGTGAGCTTACGCTCTCTAGTGGCAGACTTGTGCATTAAGAAAATTTTGAAATTGTATGAGAAACATAATTTTGGAAACACTCCCCCAAAAAGAATGTTTTAAATCAGACGCTTAGAAGCAGGGATATTGACAAAAATAAGATATATACCTTGTAGCGGAAAAACTGAGCTATTTTAAGCAGGTGTTCTTAAAACGTTTTCTGAGGTGAGCGGTATCAGTCTATGAAAAAAAAAAAAAAAAAAAATGTCAGTTGACTTTTTCAGAAGCTCTGATTTTGCTGCAAATTCATCAGAAGCAGCAAATGAATGCTTACGCCCGCAGGTAGCCAAACCATACTTTATCAAAATTTAGAATTATATGCAAAACATTTTTCATTAGGAGCAGTATCCAATGCAGAAAGAATTTTTCAAATCCGAGTTTTAGAAGTGGAGATATCGAAAAAACTCAAGTTACCATTTGCCCCCCTAGTCGAAAATTTATGCATTACTTGAAACTATATGAGAAACATTTCGCACCAGAAACACTCTCCAACACAGAAAAAATGTTTCAAATCTTACTCTTGGAAGCAGATATATCAACAAAAATAAGATATACATCTATGCTCCCTGGCGGGAAAACTATGCGCTATTTCAAGCAGGAGGTGTTCTCAAAACGTTTTCCAAGGTGAGCTGTATTGGTGGTTTACGAAAGATTTTTTTCAGTCGACCTTTTCAGAAGCTCGGATTTTGCTGCAAATACGTCAAAAGCAGAAATAAACGCTTATGCCCCCTGGTGGCCAAACCATACTTTATCAAAATCTTGAAATTACATGAAAAACATCTCATTAGGAGCAGTATCCGATGCAGAAAGAATTGTTCAAATCAGAGTTTTAGAAGCAGAGATATTGGGGTAAATGCAAGTTACCTTTACGCCCTCTAGTGGAAAATCTATGCATCACTTGATAAAGAAACTGTATCTAAAATAGTCTTCGTTATAAATGGCATCGAAAGGAAGAAAGAATTTTTTCAATCGGATATTTAGAAGCAAATATATGCAATAAAATGCCTTTTAAATTCGATATCTGCATTTACACTCTCTAGCGGTGAAGTTGCACATCCAAAAAACTCAGAATGCCAGGATCATCATTCTCACATTTTATGCTTTCCAATGCAAAAAGAATTTTTCAAATCAGACTAATAGTTGCAGAGATATGGCGTCCATGGACAGACAAACCAATTTGCAGGCACGATCTTTTTTTTTACAAAAGACGTGCTAATTACCCAACTACTTCCTAGACTGTGGTAAATTACCGAGATCCTGGAGATTGCCATCATGGCATACAAATATGCAGCAGCGTTTATTATGAATTGGAACAATTTAGTTTTGGAATCGTACTGATCAAAATCTGTTCGAACATAATTTCTGCTGGCAGATAGAACAGGGTTCGTACACTTTTAAAGAAAATAAATTCCAGGAGTCCAAACTTTTGCTAGAATTACAGTGCGTTGTTGCCTATATTGCAAATTACGGTGAAGTTTACTACTTATTATTTTTTCTTGTGTTTCAAGGTTTATTGAATATCATGTGCAACTCTGAGTGCTATAAGCAGCTGCACATCTCTAATTTAGGGCCACTTGTTGCAGAGAAGGGACAGAGCCAATGACATCAGACAAATACACCACCCATACCTCATATGGGACTCAAAACCACACCCACCTCGGGCAAATGGTCAGACCATTTGGCCGCCGAGGCAGTACTACACATTTACAATACATCGACTGAAAGCAGAAAAGATATATACACATCAGTAAAGATGGGAAATTCTGATTTATTAAAACCTTAAAAACATGCTTCCTTGCATTTCTGAAACAAACAAAATGGAATACATGCATGATAATTTTCTTCCCTGTAACACAATATTTTTTTTACAGTGCCTACATATCAGAAAGCAGGCAATGCGCAAAAGTAAAAGACCCCAAATCATTCACAGAGCATGAATCATGTAAACCTCAATAATGACAATGTGCATCACTAAGCTTCACAGGATTTAATTTTTTTTTTTTTATCCACTTTGATACAAACCTAAAAGGCAGGATATTCCATGCTCGAGAATTCAAGAAATTAGATAGAAACAAGAACCTGAAAAGCTGGAATGCCAACCCTTTGGAGAACCAGGAACAAAAAAAATAATAAAAGAACAGATTCTGTTTTTACTTGTATAAAAATACTCCGAACTTCTGAACTTTCTATTTACAATATGTAATATGCCTTCATTGGATGGCAGACAGTGAAATACTGATGTTTCTGTATGCCTACTTAGTATGAGGGAAACATTTAAATGCATATTTTTGCAACCTGTACTTTACCTTCTCTACCTGGATTTATTGTTTCTTTTTTATATTTTTGAAAAAGGGCTACTGGTTAAAATTTTTAGGTAATTTAATACATGAAAATGCTTGACCAACTTTTTGAACGCACCCTGTATATGTCTAACTATTTTTAAAGCTGAGAAAAAGCAAAGCTCGAAGTGCCTAAAAATGTTTTTTGATTACGTGCTTTTCCTGGAAATTTGTCATTTTATTCCGGAAATTTTCATCTGGTTTCAGTATGTTCATCGAAACTTAATGCACGATAATACAGATACAAAAGCCTTCAATTCCATCGAAATTTTCGTTTGTTCTTAGGGACCCCGAGGAGGGGATCTTTTACTTAAAAACTAGATGGGGAAAAATGGTGTATATCGAAGGAATGTGTTGAAAATGACTGAAATCTGATTAATACGCAGAGTGCATGAGCTTGATCAATTCTTCCAAAGATTTGCATGCCACTAACTGCTATGAAAGAAACCAGGTGAATTCCTTTTAAAAGGTATACTTCTCTTTTCTAGCAGGTAAAGTTTCCCCGTTTTATGGACGCAATATAAAGTCTTATGGGAATAAAGTTTGATTGGGAATTGCTGTTGATTTACATTTCCTCTCCCCACTTCACAGCCACCAATGACCACAATACAAACATTTTACTCGTATCTTTGTAATTTGTTTCATTTATTTCAATTTTCAGCAGTTTAAGAGGACTATTTACAATGTTCATTATGTTATCCTTTATGAATCTTTGCATCACTTCTTTTAACATACTATATAAGTCATGAGCCCAAAAGGGAAGCATTGGTTGGTCAGTCTGATAAACAGTCAAAAAATATTCAACACTTTTAGCCATACTAACAAAAAATTACAGTTGACAAGAAAAAGTGGGTCTTTAACATGTTTCTTCCCACATCAAATGACTTCTTTTGAGGGTCAGGTAATATCTTTTGCTGAACCTTGCTGACATATAATGAAATACTTAGCAAAATTTCAATAGCTCTTTCAACAACACTCACATTTTCAAGCCAACAGTGTTTGAAAAACTTTAAGAGGAAAGACGTTGCAGTTTGTCACTTTTGAAAGGTCTTCACGTCTAGCTGGCAAGTCCTTGAATATATAATACAATGCTTGATTAGTCTCACCAAGTTCTGGCATTATTTTGCAGCCACTGTCGAAAGCATTATGAACAATATGCAATCCACAACTGCCAACATTCAACAAAGAGGCATGGTCCTCTAGTTTTAATGCATTCAGCATCATATCATAAGCTTTCCAATTGACATGGGGTCCGTCCATGGAAAGCTGATGCAAGTTACCAGAACCTAAGCCGGAACACTTTTCTTGAATTTTACTACACAATACATCAGCAGTAGCATGTCCTAAAAAGTCAGAGCCTAAGTATCTTGTACAAACTTGCCCGCCATCCCAAAACCTAACATGAGAATCCAACTGTTTTTTGCTAGTTTCCTTGTTAAGGGTCTCGTCAAACAGTAACACATATCCATCTTGAGATTTGACTCTTTCCTTTAAAAGTGACAAAAAATGGCGCAATACCAAAAACAGAATAATATGCACATTTTTTTCCACCACAAGTGAACTTTTTGCAATGCTACTGTCAGGAAACATTAAGGTCAGTACAGATCAGATGTTTTCACATGACTTATATGAATAATGTGAAGTAACGACTTTCAACGTCCAGTTGTTAATACAGTGTTGATTGTGAGAAGAAAACTTTTATGTCGGAACTTACAAGACCCGATGATGTGGCTGGGCCCTTCAATGGCACAAGATACAGACAGCCCGTTCAGTGAAACTAGTAAATCACGCTTGAAAGATGCCATTGTTTACTATAAGAGCCTCCTTGAACAAAATGGTCTCATTGCATCACAATCTTCTGAGGAAATTACTGAAGAATCTATGCTATTGGGAGAAGATATTTATGAGTGCACGCTACAAACACTAGGCGAGAAGTTTGTAATATACAGCGAATTGATCATGTCCAATGAAATTGACGAGGAAAACTCTTTTCAAGAAGTTACAGATCACTATGAATCTGATGAAGATTAGGAGCCAGATGGAAAAAAAGGCAAGAACATGAAAGGAATACATTTTAATCAACTATTAAGTACAAGCCATTAACATAGCCAGAGCTCATCCGAAGTGGACCCCAAAGCAAAAGGTGCCACCATGTTAAAAGTGGTGGAACTAGTACCGATAAATATGCAATAATAGACTTGTGGACTTATGATCGATTCACGGAAGCTTGGGAGAACAACCAACAAGTCACGAGCTGAAACTTGCAGCAGTGTGCCTTAAGTGCCACAAGCCAATTTCACAATTTTAACTTTAAAGCTTTGGACTTGTGGGTTGAGCGCTTTAAAAGGAAACATAAAATCCTGCAGCGAAAAAGAACAAAATTCGTAATGAGAAACAACAAGAAGAGAAGAAACACTGGCTTTTGCCGAAAATTTTTGAGTCCAGGCTAGAGATGTGAAACAAAATTTTGACCGCAATCTTGTCATCAATAAAGACCAAACAGGTATGTAAAAATTTGGCTCATTCTTCATGAAAGTACGTACTTTCATATCACATTAATATGGTATTTTTATTACATATTTTACAGGCTGACAATATCAGTCCACCTTCGATAGAACTCTAACGACCAAAAATTGAAATGTAGTCCTCGTGAAACGGCAGAATATGAATAAGGTGACTTATTCCTATACAGCACAATACACCCTCACTTTATCTGGGAAATTGTTGCCCCTCGTCTTCATTTGCCTACAAGAGATGACAGGTTCGTTTGGGCCCAGGGTCCAGAAGTCGGTGGAAGAGTATGTTGAAAAATATTGAAACGTCGTCGTCATATCGTCCAAGTCCTGAAAGCTGACAACGAAGTTGCACAAAGAAATTTTATTGGGCATAGTAAAGCCCTACGTGGGAGAAGATAAGTTTCTATTATTTATAGATTCTCGGGGAGGACGGACAGATCCTGTGGTGGACGATGAAATTTTTCAAGACTAGAAGCGCCTGCCAACATGCACTGTAAAGGTCATCCCTCCAAAATGCACCCCTTTGGTCCAGCCGTGCGACGTTTATTTTTAACGGCAGGTGAAGAATTTCATGAAGCGTCTGCAGAACTGCTCCTACCTAATTGAGCGAGAACACGAAATTAACTCCAGAGAGGATTGCATAAAAATTCATTCAATCGTACATCACCAGCTGTCCTCCCCAATTTTTGGTAACATGATTAGGTACGCGTGATAAGCTGCAAAACTGTGCCACGACAGGGAAATTTTTACCAACGCAAATGCAGTTTGTTTCAATGATGAATATTTTGCAAAAACCCTGCAAAAACTCGGTGTATGTGCAGTGTGCTAGATGTTGCAAAACTTTGTTTCCCGTGCTTTTACGATGAGTACCATCCAGGTTCTTATGAAACTCCAGTTCACAGCCAAGACTAATAAGATGCAGTTAGTTATCAATTAAGGAAAATTATAATATAACATTACTTTAAATTAGCTTTTAATTTTTGCTTTGATATGGAAAAATAAAAAAAAAATGCTTCATTTCCTACCCGACGTTTTTCATTTTTGTACCCAAATTTTGAATAATTACAAATATTCTTAACTAGAATATCTGTAAAATGTAAAAACATGACAAAAAAGAATCTTGCACGCAGCAGGTTCGATCTAGTGATCTTTCAAACACGCTCGCTTGTCATTTCGTTAACGTTTAGTGGATATAAGGCACTTGGAATTTTTTACGATTGATTTTCTTGAGAATGCTTGGATATCTATCTGGCCCGATTGCTTTGGGAAATTCATATTCGAGGGGTCACCTTCATGTACTATAAGTATGAAAAAAATTCCGTGACCTGTCTACCTGAAGGTACCCTTGTGAGTATCAACTAAGGAAAGGGAAACTGTTTTGCTGTAAAAAAACTACCAACTTTTATTTCCCCTTTTGTGTGGTCATTCATTTAAGTTAGTTTTGGGGCAACGTACACAGTGGCTCAGATGGGTTTTATTGTCAAACATGCAACCGATATGTTGCTTCCTATAAAAGTAAGTTTTTATGGGAAAGGGAAAAATAAATACTCATTTCATTTATTTGGCCTCCCCCTCCCCCCAAGAGATATAAAACTAATAGCTTCATTTGTCGTCAAATTACACCGAAAATTATGGTAATTTTGTGAAGTTTGAAAAATATATAGACTTCAACACAAACTAACTAAAATTATCACTAAACTGTTCTCTGAGATTCAGAGGTTAGCTTCACAAAGAAATACAAACTACCAGATAATTTTTACTTACTGTTGCTGTATCAAACTTCTCCATTTACAGCGATCTTGGCATACAACTTGGGCTTCACTGACATCCATCACACGCCGGACACAAGACCTTCTATTCTTCATAATCTTTTTCTCATGCACACACTCCTGAATCTGATCCTCCCACAATTTCCTTAGCCTTCCTCTGCCTTTCCTGACTGCCACTTAGGCTGAAAAGATTTTCTCAGTAAGCATCTCATCATTCATTTTTTCAACATGGCCAAACCAGTGAAGCATATTAGTCTCCACCTTGCTAACAACATTTTGCCTCACATTCTACAACTGCAACACATCTTCATTCCTCACACAATCAGAACGCGTCTTGCCACAAACCATTTCTCCAGCGCACAAACAACTCTTATGCCTCTTCTGTAGTACCCGGGTTTCACTGCCATATATCAGAGCAGGGACAATTACACCTTCATACACAGCCATGCGGGACTCTTTTGAGAACCTATCACCCCCTGAACACCTCCCAAAGCCGCTGACTTTCAATTAAGAATTCACTCGCCTACTAATTTCACCATCCAATTTGTTCTCTCAGTCAAACATCAATTCCTATTAGTAGTTCTAATTCTGACTATTAGATAGCTCTAATCATTCTACTATTCTCTTTTACGTGCAATATTTCAAAATAACTTTTACAATATTCTAGAGGATAATGCTTACACCTTGGCATTCCTTGCTAGCGATGAGAAATATTTCACACACGTGTTTTCCGGTCTTTGTTGACGTTATTGTCCTAAAGTCCGATGTATGAGATGAATATCTTTACTCCACACACTTTTCGCTGGGTATACTCGTTGGATCTTCGCTTCAGGATTCAAACACACCAAATGTTACCGTTCTTTATACTCGAAACTTTCGCCCAGTCTCTGGGCATCCTCAGGAGCGTGGCGACTTTTCCACCGATGTTCGTGGTTAACTTCGCGCTAATGGAGTCTGATACTCCTTGGATATATTTCGTTATCAAGCCTGGCTAGCGCCATCTATGTTTCATTAAAATAACTTTTTTTTTTTTAATTTCTTTTCCTATCCCGGTTTTCTTGTCTGTTTTCCTTTTTTTTTTTTTTTTTTTTTTTTGTCTTATTAGTTCTTTCCACAGGCTAGATAATGTGCTAGGGTCATTCTGGTTACATACCCTTGCTTTATTTTTATAGATTAAGATTGCTTCTTCCCTCCTCATTTGCCTTTCAGATTTTTAATTCTTTTTTAGCATTTTAATTTCATCAAATTTTGGGAAAGTCTGGTTTTCAATGCAGAACTGCACTAAAGCAGTTTTGGCTTTTTTTTTTTTGCCAGTTAGAAATGTGTTGTTTAAGTTTTTTTTAATCTGTTTTTCGTACTTCCAATGTATGATATTGGGGGTATGTGTGCAATTGGAATTTCGTAGGATCCTGATTCTTCTAGTATTTTTTCCTCTGTTTTTTTTGTTAACAGTCATATTTTTCAAGGTGTTTCACTGAGCTTCCTAGTTGTAAGTCATATTTAGCACATTGCCTATTGATTTCTTTACTAACTCCTTCCAAGTATGGGAAAGCACCAATATATTTCAATTTTTTATTCCTCATCTTCCTTTGGTTGTGCACTTCTTGGCCTTCTTTACTCTGAGTCATATGCTTTTTACTCTCGTGCATCCATTTTTTAATTAGCTTACTCAGGTAACCATACTCTTGTGATATTTTTGAGATAAACTCTAGATCTTGATTTTTTAGCCTGTTGTTAGATGTGTGTGTGTGTGTGTGTACGCTCGCCGTATCAAGTTTACTATGCTGTTTTTTTTTTATGTATCACTGGGTGGCACAACGAGTATGGTATCAGTACAGGTATGTAAGTTGCTTTCCTGAACTCATAGTATTCAAAGCTATTTTTGTTTTTCTTTAGTTGAATGTCCAGGAAGGATAGGCGATTATCCTCTTCAAACTCTATAGTTAGCTCTATGGTGTTACAAATTTCGCTAAAACGCTGTGCTAGACCTTGTAGCTCGGCTTTGTTAAGTTTTGACATTATAATAACGTAGTCTACATATCGAGCATAAAGTATTGGTTTTTCAGGTAGAGTTTGAATAATTTCTTTTTCGAGGTATGCCATAATCACTTCTGCGTATAATGCCGATAATGGGGATCCCATAGGGCCTCCTTGTGTTTGTTTATATATATTTCCTTCAAAATGGAAGATGTTTTCCTTGATGAAAAAAAGTATTCTTTAACTCTTTCAGTTGCGACATGTTTAGTTCTTTGTTGATGTTTAGTTCTTTGTTGATGTTTAGTTGTCACATAATTAATTCGACGGCTAGCTGGACAGGAGTATTTGGGTATAACGCCTTAACATCCATGGAGGCCATAGTTATTTGCTCTAGGTCTTGATTAATTACCTTGATTTTTTCTATAAACTCGTAGCTATTCTTTAAGGTATACTTATTCCTCATGAATATTGGGGATAGATAGTTGTATATCTTTTTTTCTAGGTTGATGAGTGGGGAGGTTTTTTTCAATAGAATCAGTCTTAAAGGTGCACTTTCTTTATGTGTTTTAATTTTAGAGAATATTTTTGGCATCCCTGCTCCCATTGGAGGGTTTGCATTTTTTATTTCAGTTGGCAACGTGCTGTGGTTCCTTATATTAGCCAGGAAGGTAAGTTGTTTGTCGGTGGGATCTTTGTTCATGCTATCGAACTGTAGCTCTGAGATGGCTGTCAGCATTTTATCATTATATTCCAAAGTGTCCATAATAACAATTTGCCCTGTTTTGTCCGCTTCGCAGAATTCGATCGTGGGGTCTTTGCAAAGACTTAAAATGTTGTTTTATGTCATACTGCAATTTATTAATCTTGCAGTTTTTAAAAGCTTTAGTGCAGTTCTGCATTGAAAACCAGACTTCCCCAAAATTTGATGAAATTAAAATGCTAAAAAAGAATAAAAATCTGAAAGGCAAATGAGGAGGGAAGAAGCAATTTTAATCTATAAAAATAAAGCAAGGGCATGCAACCAGAACGACCCTAGCACATTATCCAGCCTGTGGAAAGAACTAATAAGACAAGAAAAATAACTACAAAAGGAAAAAAGACAAGAAAACCGGGATAGGAAAAGAAATAATAAAAAAAAAAAGTTATTTTAATGAAACATAGATGGCGCTAGACGGGCTTGATAACGAAATATATCCAAGAAAGTATATCCGACGAATGGCAACGAGGAGTATCGGACTCCATTAGCGCGAAGTTAACCACGAACATCGGTGGAAAAGTCGCCACGCTCCTGAGGATGCCCAGGGACTGGGTGAAAATTTTGAGTATAAAGAATGGTAAAATTTGGTGTTTGAATCCTAAAGCGAAGATCCAATGAGTATACCCTGCGAAAAGTGTGTGGAGTAAAGATATTCATCTCATACATCGGACTTTAGGACAATAACATCAACAAAGACCGGAAAACACGTGTGTGAAATGTTTCTCATTGCTAGCAAGGAATGCCAAGGTAAGCATTATCCTCTAGAATATTGTACAAGTTATTCTGTCAAACATGCTTCCTAAATACACAAACTCATTCACCTGGTCAATCACTGTGCCATTTAGACTTATATTACATTCAGTACTACCAGTTCCCCTCTAAAAAACCAGAACTTTGGTTTTTCCCTTATTTATACTCACTTTGAATTTCATGCAAACTTCGTACATCCGGGACAACATACTCTGCAACTCACATTTGCTCTGTCAAGAGGACAGAGTCATCAGCATACAGCAATCTGCACACATGGATATCACCAAGACACAAACCAGTATTATCTATTATGGCATCACGCATGCATGCATCCATAAATATATTAAACAGCTGGGGTGACATTACACAATCCTGTCTGGCTCCTGCACCAATAGAAAACCATTTTGATAAAACACCAATCACTGCGTACACGAGCTCTACTGCCAGCATACATGGCTTTCACACTGTTTAGTAGGATCCCAGTAACACCATATTCATTCAAAACCTTCCACAAAAGTGTCCTATTTACTCTGTCGTAAGCTTTCTCTAAATCTATGAAGGCAGTAAAAACGTTTTTACCAACAGCCAGATACTTTTCAATCATCATGCGTAATGCAAAAATTTGATTAATGCAGCCTTTACCAGGCATAAAACCACTCTGAACATACCATACTTTCTCTGATGTAAAACCCCGTACTGTTTCAATAACGACCTTACCGAACACTTTCCCTGGCACACTCGGTAAGCTAATACCACGATACTTCTTGCAGTCAGTCTGATCACCTTTTCCCTTATACAAGAGAACAATGATAGCATCCTTCCAATCCCGAGGGACCATTCCTAACTCCCAGCATAACTGGCAAATTTCAGTTAACCAGTCAGTTACAGAGCCACTACATTTCAACATCTCGGCAGTTATGCCATCAACTTCTGGAGCTTTACAGTTCTGGAGAGATTTTAGAGCTTTACACACCTCTTCTCTTGAGATCCCTCCTGTGCTTCCATCCTTCACGGTGACACCTGTTTCTGCCTCAGAATCATCTTTGCTTTCCTGGCCTAATAACTCACAGAAGACCCCATCTTTCACTGAACTCACTGGGTTCCCATATCATTTCCCTGATCCTATTCTTCACACAACTTACAACTTTGTTTCCCCTATTTTTCTTGAGTCTCATGTATTTCCAGAAAGTCTTCCTATCTTTCCAAAAAAAATAAAAAATAAAAAATAAAATAAAAATAATTTCATGCCTTTCCACCTTCTCCTTTCTATCTTTTGCCTTACTCTGGCAAACCAGCTCAGTTGCTTCATGCTTCTTACAGCGATATTCATCTACAGAAACTACCTTTTCAAGTTTTTGTTCCTCTTGTTGACATTTGCTGCACATATATTTCAAGCAGACTCATCATTACATGTGAAGGCCTCTCATGGCCACTGTATCTTTCATCCCTGTGTCTTCTTGTATAAACTTTGCTAGTCTTGGAGTCATTTTTGTTATAATATCTTTTCCTAAGCCATTTCATAGACATATTTCACTGCTTACACACATTCAACACAATCACAAAATTTCCTTATTGCCAACTTATCACTAAAACCTAATACACATTACATACAACTTCCAGTACAACCGTCGATGTTCTAACCTTAATCTTCTTGGTCGCCTTGCTTCCAAAGTCATTACATTCACAAATTTTCACATTCATTCATATTAAAATATTTATACATACACTATTTACATATACATTATTGCACAAACTCAATTCATTTATACCATGGCTTGGTTTTATACTCCTTAACCTTATGCAGTCCTCCGATGGGAAACAAGATACTCCTAACCACCAACATCGTAAGCCTCCCCACCATGACCATGCCTGCCTCTAATACTTTCTGCCGGACCTTTGCCACCTTCAGGAGGCATATTCAAACAATCTGTTTGCTCTGCAGCTGCAGAGCAAGCGATGCATTCGGCTCCGGTCCTCTGCTCTCTCGATATATCTCCTGATGTTTGCCTGTGGTGCCCTGTTCTTCGATTTGGTCAATATTTAGCATTCCAATTTCTTTTATCATTTCTTTTCTGTTCTATTTTAATCAAAGCTTTCTAATTATCATTGAGTATATTCAGATCATTAGAATTACACAGCCTGAGGATTGCTGAGCCAGTACTCACTGAAAAAAACCCCAGGGATAGCGTTTCTTTTCTGTGCTATTTTAATCAAATTGGAAAACTTTGATTAAAATAGAACAAAGTAATCGAGGTAGTTGCCTTCAATGCACGATCTTAAAAAACAAGAGTCACTCACAATACAAATTTAAATTCGTTGGCTGAATTTAAAGATTTTATTGTATATAAGAACTTTCGGGTTTCCCTAGAACCCATCATCAGATACAGGAGAAGGAATAAATTTAAATAAAGTGTTACGTGAACATAATATAGATATCAGATATGAATATGACATAATGTCACGTGGCATCAAATTGTCAAACGAAGTGGCATGTATCATGAAATAAAGAAAATAAAGGAAATAGAATGCAGGTATACATATAATACTGCATTGTAAAAATAAAGGAAGGTTAGTAGGTATAAATTGTGTTGTTTTCATCAGGAACCACAACAAAGAGCACTACAGCAGAAATCGAGATTAAGTGATTTCATCCTCAGTTTGCCTCGTATTCGGTACTGTAAATAGTTTCCAGATTGTAGGTACAGATACTGGAACATTGTCATTACAGCATAAATGTCTCTGAGTAGCAATTACAAGGCTCTCAGTGAACAGCAATGTAGAGACAGCACTAGGTGTTACGATGATGGAAGCATCATTCCAAATTGGATAGTGCAGGCCATCGCAAACGAGTCGAGACAATGCAGCATTTTTAAGTCCATTCTTTACGGCGTATTTATGTTCATTCAATCTTGTTGCTAGTGTACGTTTTGTAGATCCTATATATTTACTATCTGGAGTGTCATCATCAATACTTTTTAAGGGGATGCTGTAAACGCCAAATTTGTTTAGCTTTGTTACCTGGTCTCGATCTTTTTTAATTAACTGGAAAATGTTTGTAGTACGTATTCCAAAATCCAGGTGAAAGTTTCTGCAAATGGCTTTGAGAACAGGTGTTATGGTTGGATAATAATCTATTGAACCTATATATCTACGAGGTTGTTGGTCCCTTTGGAGAGTAGTTGAGTTTTCTTGGTGGAGCTTCTTAAGAGCTTTTTTTATGATTAAGGTGGGAAATCCATGGTTTAGGGTGATGTTGAAAATTTTGTTAATTTCACATTTTCGTCTGCTGAAACTAGATGAATGCGTGATGGCTCTGCGTAGAAGGTAAAAGATTGAAGAGAGTTTATAACTTTTTGGATGTGCTGAAGAAGCCGGGATCAACGTAGGTACCAAAGTGGGTTTCCTATATACAGAGTGTTGCAAAGTGCAAGTGACAGCATCTCGTTCAAGCATAAAATCCAGGAATGGCAATTTACCTTCACTTTCCAGTTCAATGGAGAATTTTATGGTCGGGATTTAATTGTGACAATTAAATCATTTGTTCAGGACCTACTTGGTTATCTGTGTGTGCAGTTTGGTCTGTTTTCAAGCATTCCTTCAAGGTGTGGCATTTTCTCTGCCAGGCAGTGTATAAATCTCAACAATTACAAAGCGCATGAACATAATTTTTTCTAATGTACCAGGGAGAGTCAAAAATTTCATCCTGTTCTGCAACTGAAAAGTTTAATGATGCAAGAAAGCCACACAATGTTCACCTCTTTCTGCAAAGTACAGGTAGTTATTTTCTACAGTCCTTTGCCAATGTTCCACCAGAGCCACGACATCCAGGGTGGTACAACTCGTCAAGTTTTGAGGACAGACTCTTGGATGCCAGATTCCACATCCACCACTGAAGCAAAGTGTCATCCTTGTAGATGAGCCATGGAACAGGACAGGTGATAACTGAATGGGACAAGGTCCTGACAATGTATGGAGAATGGAGAAAGATCTGAAACCCTTCCAATTCCTGTAGTATTTACCAGACCACTCTGGAGGTGTGACTGGGGGCATTATCCACTGGCAGCAACACCCACTTCCTACTAATCAGCGCTGGGTAGTGTTGGCGCAAAACATCAGGGACTGTTGTTCTGCACAGAGGTGCCCATCCACAGCCTGGCCCATCGGCTTGAATTAACAGTGCCCAGGACCCTTCACAATTCCACCAAATGAACACCATGATTTTCGTCTTGAACCACCCTATTTGCATCACTTGCTGTGCTTCCTTGGCATGTCCTCAGTCACTGGTATAACTTAGATAGGAATATCAATTTTTCATCACCTGTGATATGACACCAAAAACTATCGTCCTGTGGATTTGACAGCAATATGCGACACAAAGCAACATGTTCCAATTGCTGGGGTGTCAATCCACGGGGAATCACTGGATAGCACCTGGAGGAGAAACGAAGCAGGTGCAGGTGAATTAGGAACGGCTGCACCCGTGAAACCATGGTGCTGCTCAGAAAACTAAATTATCTTCCTTATTTTAATGAATTAACTCACACCCAACGTGATTATACGTATACTTCAAAGGCTAATACTGCAACTCAGTGTCTATCTGCTTTATGCACTTATTTTTTCATACTGGCAAAAGCTTTTACTTATACATTTTTTATTAATCATGCTAATGATGTTATTTGTTTACCTTTATTAAATGCTCAAAACCATTTATGTAATCAATATAAATCACAGTTAATCTTAAAAGACTCCCGTTAGAATATTGCATTGCTCGCAAAACCGCACAATTGTCTAAATTCCATTCAATGTGGATGTCTGCTACAGGATGGTTCTCTGTTCACCGCAATAGAATCTGTTTAGAAGTAATTAACTTATAAATTATTGCTTGTAATGCTTTTGATTAATGTTTTTTTTAATAATATGTTCCTTCTATGTTTGTTATGCTTTTTATCCTTACCTACAGATGTTTTTGTTAGAATGAAGTTGCTTTATGCTTCCTTTTACCAGCTGCCTTGCACATGTTTGTGGATCTCCCCGCCAACACTTCGAAACAGCGGTGTCTCCGCTTTCTCGTTGTTTTTCTTCTTTCAAATGGTTTGACCTACTTTCATTTACTGCGCACTCAACCTTCGCGTTGAGCTCCGCTTTTATATGAATGGGAAAGCTCTCCCTTCTTTTTTCTTTTGCGTTTGTAAAGATATCTTAAGCCAAGTATTAAATTAATTACCCATTATTAACATCAGATGATAATGCTACAGCGCTTATTAGTGAGAAAGAATTTCCAGCAGAAGACTTCAACTTCCACTATCGTCAGTCAATAAAAATAAATAAATAAATAAATTAAAATCGAAGCAAAACTCAGGAGCACAGAGCCAAGAAACACCTGTACCGCATGCCAGATTAACCAAGACGAGTGAAGTCAGTGAAGAGAATTTGTTTTTCTGTCCTGCCAGTATTGTTTGGAATAGGTCACTGCTAATGGAATGATCCTGGGGCAGGCTTTTGCATTGTTCACTTTCTTAAGCTTTCATTCAGGGAAGTGCCCATCAAACGGGTCTCCCCACCCCAGTGAAAATCCCCGTTCCTTCCCTTGGCTGCATCTCACCTTCCTGCATGATGCACGCTGCAGCCAACGAAACAGATACCCTGGGCGCTCTCTCCACAGAAGCCTCAGACGTCACACTACTGGTCTGTGTGCCTATGTCCCCATTCCATCCCCCACGCAAAGGGCATTTCAGTTAGGCATTCCTTTAACAAAAAAAACCTCCTAACCTTAAGACCTATGCGAGCATTTCCCCGTCCTCCCCCACTTTCCCTCCTAAACCAACATCAAAACAGCGGAGTTATCGTTTAAATAGAAGTGTCTAACGTACGAGTAGAAAGGGTGGAAAAAACGATCACAGTAGAGTTTGTGAAAAAAAAAAAGATGTTTGAAAAAATGTACTAAGCATCTGCATGGGGGAAAAAAAGGGAGGGAAGAAACAGTTGTCGAAAACAAATTCGCCGCCGCTTCGGCATAAAGGGCGCACACCCGAAAAATTTAACTTTTAGTAACGCAAGAGCCGCGGCTCTTAGCCCAAAAATTACTGTATTTTTTTTTTTTTTTGGATTGGAGGTTTAACGACCACCGTGAGCAACTCAATGGTCTATATATAAGCAGTCGCCCGTCCCTAATTTAGGGCCACTGGTTCCAGGGAAGGGAGAGAGCCAGTGACGTAAGACAAAGACAACATCCATGCCTCACCGGAATTCGAACCCGGATCCCTTTTGGACGAATGATCAGAAGCCATCGCTTAGACCACTGCGCCAAAGGGGTAGCTTATGGCAATTGAAAACACTTTTCAATTGTGTTTGCGGCAAAGGCATGGGTAGCATAAAATTCTTTCAGAGACACAAGTTTAGCTGAAGTGTTTGAATAACAAAAAGAATTAGCTGTTAATTTCAACTGCATGACTAGTAAAGTAATTTTTTGTTGCTCAAAATTTGACAAATGCACAATGAAACAAGTCCGTAATTCAATGTGATGTAAAGAAAGTGTCACAGCATGGAAAAATATGAATACAGTGAAATCTGTGTTGGTGGTCACTTGCATTCTGCAGTCACCTGGAACACATGTTTGATCTTTAACTGCCCTACATGAGAGTGTTAAGCTCACTGAGGATTTCACCCCACCCCTCATTCCAATGAACCTAGACTTCTCACATAACAGCAATATTGTTTGAGTAGGTTTGATGGCCTGCTCCAGTTGGCAAAAGAATACAGCACTGACTTTAAGGAAGGGAAACTAGAGAAAAGGGGTGGAAGTGACTTGAAGCTCAATAACCACATGGTGCTTGGAATCTCCTTACACTCCATTTCATCCAGGATACATGTGGTGGATTTCAAACGTATTTATGTTCTAAACACCTTACTCAGAGACTCCAACTTTGGAAATTTTCAGAAGTAAAAGCTACAAAAGTCCGTAGTTTTCAGCATTTTTCAGTAGTAATGAATAACACTGTATTACACACAGTGCAACAAATAACTAAATTAAGGAAAATGGATTACACTTTGTTACATAAGGAGATTAGAACTTTTTAAAATTCAAAAGTGGGGAGCTTTCAACCTTGCCTTAGGTCTTCATCATGCCAATAGAGAGGACTAAGATCATCATGTAACAAACAAAGTGTAAAGGCAGCAAAAGGACAGGGTAAATTTATAAAAAAGCAAATTTTTACTTAAACAATTGTTCATACATTGAAGACTTTGAGGGAAACACCAAGTGGCACCAACATTATTTTTTTTTTTTTTTTTTTATTCTCCTTAAAAATCAATGTTTCAAAGGGAACCATACAGTACATGTAAGTGCCTACACAAATTTGAAGTTACTCATGGTTTTATTCAAACCACAAACAGAATTTTGAGAGATAGAGAGAGATAGAGGTTCTTTGTAAAAAATGGTTGAAGTGCACAAAAGTGACTTCATCATAGCTGCCAACCTATCAGGGGGACAAAAAATAGGAACACATTGCACAAAAAATATATAAAAAAATTATGATTTTTGGCCGCACAAACCCGACACATAATGCAATTATTTAAGGGTCATTCCATGGAGTTTCACCCAGGTGTTGCGCTGCACGATTTTATAAAAACTTGAAACTTCGCTCATTTATTTGAGTGGCTGAATAATGGCCAAAAATAATTCAAATATTTTTTTCACTCCCCCCATCTCTATAGGTTGCTTCAAAGATCATAAAAGAGTGGTAGGCAATGCATGTAACTAAGAAACAAATTAAGAAGATGGCAGTGTAGAACATGCTAAGTTATGCATAAAAGTTTTAAGGCAAATATATTTCAGCCATTACTATGGCCTTCATCAGTGCGACTACGATTGGTTTCATTGCCAGATTGGATGGTAAGTTTTGTAATGGTAACTCCGGGTGACGTGATGCAATGAGGGATTTCCAGACGTAAGGAACGAAAATGGGGAGCTCAGAGTTGCAATTTTTTGAAACTAAAATTTCCAAACTTTCTCTTCTAAACCTCACAGGATACAGATTTTGGAAGGGAGCCAACTTTTTTGTGTCGGACCAAAGTGGAATAGCAGAAGTGTCAGCCATGGTGAGTAAAGACAAGGAAGAGGAAGGTTTTCCAAATTTCACATCAGATTTGTGTTCCTGAAGTCTTGAGAGAATTTTCCGGAATAAACTTCCAATATATGAGGTTAATCCAACGTTAGTCTTAACCGGAATTTTATACACTCCAGGCGAAGAAAGCGGAGGTCTTGGGTCTCTGTCATTACGGAGAATAACAGAAATTGAAGGGGAAGAACGAATGGCAAGTCTATATCCTTCTCTTTTGAAGATACTGATGAGCTTGTAGGCAGAAAGTTCGTGGTAAGGGATTGAGCCAGCAAACATTAGTTCTTTTTTTGGTGAACCAGGTTGAAGAGCAACTACTGGTTTTTTCTTAGCATTTAGAAATCAGCAGAGGGGGAAAGACACGTTGAATAGCGATCAAGCGGATGTTTGCTAATTCAATTTTTAGATTAACTTCAGTGTTACAAACCAAATGAGCTCGATGAATGAGAGAGTTGAGGGCTGACAGTTTATATTGGTGGTGGAAGGTATGAGAATTGAAAGGAATAATGCTATTGGTAGAAACTGGTTTTCAGTAGACAGAAGCGGATAGAAGATTATTACATTTTGAGATGCTGACATCCAAGAAATTTATCTTGCCATCAATTTCTTCATTAATAGTGAATCTAATGGAAGGGAATTTTTCAGTGATTAAATTTGTGAGTTGCAATAGATCTTTTTTAGGATGAGGCCAGATGACAAAAATATAGTCGACATAACGGAGCCATAAGGTAGGTTGTTGGTCATGTTGCACCACTATAGATTGCTCAATATTTTGCAGGTATACTTCAGCCAAAAGTGGGAAAAAAGGTGACTCCATTGGTACACCTTGGTTTTGTTGATAGCATTGATTATTTCTGTATAAACAACAAAAAAAATGTGTTAGCGATGAATACAAGCAATCGTACAATTCCTTGGTTAAAGTGCCGTCCATGGGGAATTGTTCTTTGAATTTATGAACAAGTAGCATTTGTGCTTTAAATTGAGGCACGGAAGGAAAAAGTGATTCGATGTCAAAGGTAAACATACTTGCATGACAACCAATGGAGTTTGGAAGTCTAGAGATGAATTCAGCAGTAGATGAGATATTGAAGGGGTGGTTATTAGTGATAATCTTGAATTTTTTGGCAAGACATTTTTCCAGGTTACAAGCAGGAGAGTGAGTATTTTCCACAAAAGGTCTAATTGGAGCATTAGCTTTGTGTAATTTAATTTGGGCAAATAATCTAGGCGAATTGTAGAAAGAAGGAGCGGAAAAATCTCCTAAGAAAACCTGCAACGACAAACTTATTGAGGCGGTCCACAGATTTTAAAGCTTCCACAGGATTTTTAGAAAGAAGTTTGCAATTGGTGGAAAGGAGGAAATCATAGACTTTTTGATTAAGGGTATCCTTTTTGATGATGACTGGAAGGCCGACTTTATCAGCCATACAAACAGCTAAATTATTAGCTTTTAGGAACTGTTTAATTTTCAAGAGCTTTGAGGCAAACTTAGTATTAGTAACAGAACTTGAGCGTGCTTGCTTAATAAAGATGGAAGCAGCCTGAGTACGTATTTTATGTTGAGCATCGGAAGCGGTGTTATGAATAGCAGATTCAAGCAAGGGGATGGTTTCCAAGAGATTCTCAGTTGAAGGAGGAGCAAATTTTGGGCCTTGGTTAACACAGTCCTTGAAGTAAGAAGGCAGAACAAACGTAGACAAGTTGACGAATTTAGCAGCATCCGAGGTGGGAGAGTCCAAGGTTGACTCCTGGAGAGAGCGTTTGACAAAATCTGACAAAGAGCGTAAGAAACGTAATTTCTTAGCATGTTTTTTGTCTTCACAGAACTTGACAGAAGAGATGGATTGATGAATCATAAGCATGAACTTATCCACAAGTAACATGTTGGTCGAAAACGAGAGAGTTTGGTAGTGGTTTAAACACAGTAATTCCAAATTCGTGATCTGAGCCCTAGTATCACGAGCTACAGCAGAGAGGAGATTCTTGCTAGCAGTATTAATAATCTTCTGACATCGACCTTTTAGAGCTGGTTTTTGAAGTTTAAAAGCAGAAGGGATAACTTGAAAGAACTTACATTTGATGAGAAAGTTCAGTTGGCATAACAGGAACATCATCACCTTAATCTGAAGTTTCCGAAACTGTTTCCATTCCTTAGGCCAATCGTAGTTCGATTGCCTGGAAGATGCGTAATTCATGATCATAAAAGAGTGGTAGGCAATGTACGTAACTAACAAACAAATTAAGAAGATGGTAGAGTAGAACAAGCTAAGTTACGTATAAAAGTAACCTATGGCCTTATCAGTGCGACTACGATTGATTTCATTGCCAGATTGGAAAGGAAAGTTTTGTAATGGTAACTCAGGGTAATGTGATGCAATGAGGGATTTCCAGATGTATGGAATGAAAATTTCAATTTCTGTTATCCTCCGTAATGACAGAGACACAAGACCTCCGCTTTCTTCGTGTGGAGTGTATAAAATTCCGGTCAAGACTAATGTTGGATTAACCACATATATTGGAAGTTCATTCCGGAAAATTCTCTCAAGACTTCAGGAACACAAATCTGATGTGAAATTTGGGAAACCTTCTTCTTCCTTGTCTCTACTTACAATGGCTGACACTTCTGTCATTCCACTTTGGTCCGATACAAAAAAGTTGGCTCCCTTCCAAAATCGGTATGTTCCGAGGTTTAGAGAAAGTTTGGATATTTTATTTTCCAAAAATTGCAACTCTGAGCTCCCCATTTTCGTTCCTTACATCTGGAAATCCCTCATTGCATCATGTCGCCTGGAGTTACCTTTACAAAACTTACCTTTCGAATCTGGAAAACTAAACCAATTGTAGTCGCACTGATGAAGGCCATAGTAATGGCAGAAATATATTTGCCTTAAAACTTTTATACGTAATTTAGCGTGCTCTACACTACCATCTTCTTAATTTGCTTCAAAGATGGCGGCCGTCACAATTTTTAGCATATTGATGTCGTTTCAATATTTCGGATATCTCCTAACCAATACAGATATTGGAATGATTCAAAAAAGGTTTTAAGCATAAAATGATGATTCTGCAACACTAAGAAAATGTTTAGAAATCAGTAACATTCCTTTAGACCTTTAAAACATTGTTGATGATTGGATGATTATTTTTTCTTACTTTGCAATTTTTTTTTTAATGAAACACAGGAAACGTACACAAAGTTGCAATTCATACTGTAGACCTTGTCCCTTGAAAAACACAAAAAAATAATAAATCCTGAAATTAGGCCAAATTTGAGAAAAAAACACACTTTCCCAATTTTTGAGGTCTTATATCTCTTGTGGGGTAAGATACAAAAATCTGAATTTTTGTGTACGTAGCCACCTATATGATGGCTATTAACTCACAAAAAAATTGGTATTGTGTTCAGCCTAGTTTTTGATATACATGGCGCTACATCAGGGAAAATATTGTTATTGGCACATTCGCAATACTTGCTTTAATTATATCAATATCACGTTATATTTTCATTATACACACACAAATGAAAAAAATAACATTTAGTCATAAAATGCTCCAAGAAAAATCTGTTAAATGAATTTGGTTTTTGTTTTCAGCCTAGTTACTGAAACACCGTAGCTCAAATTAGGGAAAAACTCAAAACAGGGGGGGGGGGGGGGGGCGCTGTAATATTACATTACATTTGTTTGTCTTATGTTTTTTAACATTTTATCAAATTACTTGTGTTTAATGTTGCATTTCTTTATTTGCAAAAGGGTGAACATTTTTATGACACAATATCTAAGGCTACATGTGATGGAGCAAAATTATTATATATTATAAACACTGGGCATGTTTAGACAATGCAAACAGCAAGGTTCAGGCAGGCAAAACCTGTTTGAACCTGCTTGTTCCTGGATTTTTTTTTTTTTTTATTGGAGCTTTAACGACCACCGTGAGCAACTCAATGGGCTATAAGCAGTCGCCCGTCCCTAATTTAGGGTCACTGGTTCCAGGGAAGGGAGAGAGCCAGTGCCGTAAGACAAACACAACATCTATGCCTCACCGGGATTCGAACCCGGACCCCTTACGGAGGAATGATCAGAGGCCAGCGCCTTAGACCACTGCGCCACCAGGGCGGCATTCCTGGCTTCATTGACAGCCAGCAGAAATCAGCATACTCAAGACTTGTTGGAAAGTGTCTTAACCTGTACATTCAGAGTTAGTCACAAATCAGCTGCAGTCTGCTGCTTGTCTTTGTGGAGTGAACATGCCAGTGGTGTGCTCTGTAATCTTCACAGTTTTCATGTTATTTTTAAGTGTGAAAGTAAACTTTCTTATTGTTTTATTTATATTATTGGATTACTTTTAGACTCAGATCTTCCTGTTTAGGCTTTCAGACTGTGCTCTTAATGTTTCATTCTTAAACTGAATTCATTTAATTAATATGGAGTGTGCTGTTGGATTGTGATGCAAAGAGCCTTGTCATAAGTTAAGTTATGGTCAAGTACCTCAGCAGGTGCTACAACTTACAGAGCTTAGTGAAGAGGACCAAAACCTTCTTTTAAAGCTCAGGACATGGTCAGAGATCACCTTTATTTGTTTCATTTTTGGTGAAAGTGCTGAGGTCCATGTTCTGGAGAATACACTTGAAAAGCATTATGCTAACTTCAGAAAGTTGAAAGGAATACATGAGATGCACTGTGTTATTCCTATCCCAACAGAAAACAAAATACTAATAAAAACAACCTCAACATCCAAGGACTTCAATGAACATCAAGTCAGTTGACTCGAAAACAAAGAGACGATGTTGCATGCATCTATGGCTCTAACTGGTGGTAATGAAACAAGGTTTTCGTGCCACATAGACCACTCAGGGTAAGAAACTTGCTGTTAACGCACGATGTACAAACTTGCTGAATGGTTCCAGTTATAGGCAAACTTTAATAACTAAAAACACACACAAGTTAAAATATATTTACATGGTTTAAAAAGACAGGAGTACTTTCGTGCTCGCTACGTGCACCATCATCAGATGAAAGACAAGTTGGAGTTCCAGAAAACACATTTATCTATCGGTGCCATTGCCAAACATTCTCTCTGAGGAAAGAAATACAAGAACGTTCACTTGCTCTAACGTAATGTGAGCAAATAAAGGCCTATAGAGTTCTATTAATGATTGGCAGAGTCTGCGATGTAAGAGGTAGAAACAGTAATCGAGGACAGTGAAGTTTTCCAGGCCTGGGAAATATAGCATCATTGCAACAAGTGTCCACTCGATGCAAAATGTGCAGACTCTCTGTAAAGAGCACTGTTTTCCCTCGTTGTAGAGGTAGAAAGAATGGAGACATCTGTCCAAGATGGGTAATGTGTACCAGCTGAAGAAAGCCTGGCTAAAGCAGTCGATGACGAGCCATTTTTTACACTATATTAGTGTCCCTTAATTCTTGTTTGCAGTCTCCGTAGGGTTGAGCCGATATATATAAGGTCCTTGTCTAGAGGATCAACAGATTTCATAGTAATGGAATAGATGCCACATTTGTCCAACAATTCAACACGGTCCCGATCATTTTTAATCATGGAATAAATGTTCGATGTTTTTAACCCAAAACCGACACCGTGACTGAGACATATGTTCAATAAATTACCATTCACATGAGGGACGTAAGTCATTGATCCAACATATTTGATATCCCTTCGTTCACGTGAGAGGGTAAAAAATGTTGAATTTTGAATTTTTCGGTAGATTCTATGGACATCTGAATGTGAAAATCCGTGCTGATAAGCAATGGTATATATCTTTTGAAGTTCCTCCTCACGGAAGGCTACAGAAGAGGAGTGTGTAAATGCTCTACTAATAAAAAAGTATAAGGGTGAAACCTTATATCTGGTCGGGTGGGCAGAAATGCGTGGTATCAAGATAGGTATAGAGGAAGGCTTTCTGTAAACCGAATAACTCAGGTACTGGGAGGTGGGGTTCCTACGAAATTGGAAGTCTAAAAATGAAAGTGAATTGTCACATTCACTTTTGTCAGATTATTGTCATGGACTTTTGAGTTTAACCCTAATCCCTTTTAGCTTATTTCCCAGGCAGAAAAGATTATTCAATCTCTCCCCACTCCTGAACGAGAACTCGCCAGGTATAAGGTAGCGAAAGCCATCAAATTCAGTAAAGTTCAAATATCTACCCTGCATCTAAAACCCTCCGTAAAGAAAAAACTCAGCTGCAGGCTCTTCGCTCAAACCCTAATTTGGCAGTTATCACAGCAGACAAATCCAAATAGGTTTTAATTCTCGATAAGCAGGACTACGTAATGAAAATGGAAAATGCCATTGACAATACCCCCCATTCTATCATTTAAGGTGATCCTACCTCTGCCACTATTTCTGCTTTAAGCAGACTCCGTAATCATGGGTCCTTACCCCCTTGCATTTCCAACTTCATGCACCCACTTTTTGGACCTAGGGTCCCAGAATTGTTTGGGAAACTGAAAACCCATAAGGAAAATCACCCCATTAGGCCTTTGGTTTCTGGGTATGCTAATCCCACCAGGCCTTTGGAGAAAGCACTTGTCAAATATCTTACCCCTCTAATCTCTTCCTCACAATATTCCATTTCTAGCTCCGTAAAAGCCTTGCAACGTATCAAGGCTTTCAACCATCCTGGTTCCTCTTTCCTTATGGCTTCTTTAGACGTAGTGTCTGTTTCCCAACGTCCCCATTTCTATTGTACACAATGTCATTGAAAGCTAACTTTTCCAATTGGGGTCAGTACCCCCTGAGGAAATTCAAGCCGTTCTGCAGGCATTACACGCCTCATTCAGAAACGTTTCTTTTTCAGGTTTAATGGCATTTTATATCGCCAACTTGAGGGAGCCCCCCATGGGGTCCCCACTCTCCTCTCTGTTGGCTGAACTTCAAGACATAGTAAACCGCATTTTGGACTATTTTCAGATTACACCTTTATTATATCTTCAGCATGTTGATGATGTCTTGGTTTTTTGGCCATCGTCAGTCGAAAATTTGTTCTCTTTCGGGACCGTGTTGAATTGTTGGACAAATGTGGCATCTTTTCCATTACTATGAAATCTGTCGATCCTCAAGACAAGGACCTTATATATATCGGCTCAACCCTACGGAGACTGCAAGCAAGAATTGGGGAACGCCAATAGTGTAAAAAATGGCTCGTCATCGACTGCTTTAGTCAGGCTTTCCTTCAGCTGGTACACATTACCCATCTTGGACAGACATCTCCATTCTTTCTACCTCTACAACGAGGGAAACAGTGCTCTTTACAGAGAGAGTGCACATTTTGCATCAAGTGGACACTTGTTGCAATGATGAAGTACCCAGCTATATTTCCCAGGCCTGGAAAACTTCACTGTCCTCGATTACTGTTTCTACCTCTTACATCGCAGACTCTGCCAATCATTAATAGAACTCTATAGGCCTTTATTTGCTCACATTACGTTAGAGCAAGTGAACGTTCTTGTATTTCTTTCCTCAGAGAGAATGTTTGGCAATGGCACCGATAGATAAATGTGTTTTCTGGAACTCCAACTTGTCTTTCATCTGATGATGGTGCATGTAGCGAGCACGAAAGTACTCCTGTCTTTTTAAAACATGTAAATATATTTTAACTTGTGTGTGTTTTTAGTTATTAAAGTTTGCCTATAACTGGAACCATTCAGCAAGTTTGTACATCGTGCGTTGACAGCAAGTTTCTTACCCTGAGTAGTCTAACTGGTGGGCTGGACGTGTACGCAACACAGTGGATTTGGAATCCTACATCGATTTTTATAGTCCTCCTGGACCTGCTATGTCTTTTGTGCCTAACAATAATGACAAACATCAACATGGATACCAAACGGCAAATTCCTGAAGATCTTGACACCATTTGAGTTTTATACTTCAGGTTCTCGCAGTCTACAAAATTGATGAAAAACTGAAGAACGAGATATCTTTTTTCTTCACTCTAAAATCCTGAGACATTGACTGTTGAGAGTTATAAAGGTATTATAAGAGTTTTTCTTGGGAGTATTTTATGGCTAACTGTTAACTTTTTCATTTGTGTGCATTTAATAAAAATATAACATGATATTGATGTAATTTAAACAAGTATTACAAATGTACCAATAACAATATTTTCCCCAATATAGCAATCAATGTATATTAAAAACTAGGCTGAACACAATACCCAATTTTTGTGAGTTATTAGCCATCATATAGGCTATGTACACAAAAATTCAGATTTTTGCATCTCACCCCACCAGAGACATTAGACCTCAAAAATTGGGAATGTATGTTTTCTCTCAAATTCGGGGGGGGGTTACGTCATTTCAGGATTTATTATTTTATTGTGTTTTTCAAGGGACAATGTTTCTACAGCATGAATTGCAACTTTGTGTATGTTTCCTGTGTTTCATAAAAAAATCGCAAAGTAAGACAGTATCAGCATCCGATCATAAATGTTTAAAGCGTTTCTAAGTAAAGAATGTGACTGATTTCTGAACATTTTCTTAGTGTTAAAGAATCCTCATTTTATGCTTAAAACCTTTTTTGAATCATTCCAATATCTGTATTGGTTCAATAATTAAGAAATAACAGCAAGGCTTTTCAATATGCTAAAAATTGTGACGGCCGCCATCTTTGAAGCAACCTATAGATGTGGGGGGAGTGAATTTTTTTTTTTTAAATTCTTTTTGGACATTATTCAACCACACAAATAAATGAGCAAAGTTTAAATTTTTTTCAGAACTATGCAGCTACACACTTTTTCAAAATTAGGTCATTCTGTATGGAATGGCCCTTAAAGCTTTAATGGTAAATAAACTGATACTCGCATATATTGAGCTTATTAACATTCTCAACAATGAAATAAAATTTATTTAATTACTTTTACTGAGTGCTACAGTTGTAGCTGATTTGGCGTTTTTTAGAAAGTTATCATAGTGCTGATTATAACATGGTTCAGTCATTCTTGATTTTTGCAATGTAGATGATTTTAAGGAGCTTCTAAAGTCTGTTTTATTGCAACATAGTAAACTAAATATCCTTTCAAAGGCAGCATTGCTATGGGGAAAAGTTAAAATTCCAAGCATCACTTTAGAAAGTCTTTCATATTTGAGCTTTACGAGAGGACCTTTTTCTTTAGAAAGAAATGCCCACTGCTGATCTGCTCACTTCATTGTTAACAAATGCTCTAGCAGTTTTTTTTTTTTTTTTAAGTTGAAATTTCAAGAATTCAGCTTCCAGTTCATCAAGTTGCATTGAAATCTGTTTCTCCACATTTTTTAAGAAGTAAAGATGGATATTTTTCAACAAAGTACTTCAGAGATGAAAATTTCTTGTTTGCTCTCATAGGAATGTCAGCAATTTCAGCATGCTCTAACAATTCTGAATGATATGGAAAATTTGCAATTATATAATTACAGGACACACAATAGTATTTTTCTCACATGGGCAGAAAACTCTTTCAACTCATCTTGTGACAGTTCTTTAAGGGACTCAGCAGTTTCAGAACCAACAACTAAGTGCTTATCTTTTTTCTGATTTTCATAGATCTCAAATGAAACATCAAAAGCAGACTGTCGGCTATTAATAACATATTTTTACAAATCTGCTTAACAACTCAGTAAAAAAAAAATTTAAGTTCTGCTTTGAGTTTGTAAACTCTGGGTTCTTCATATTGTAATATAATGTACTTTTCAAAAACATTGATATTTTTTACAAAAAATGGTAAAGAGTGAAACAAATTGAAACTTAGAGAAAAAAATTTCTTCTCTTTTTAATACACACTTTTTGGAAGTAGCACTTTTGACAACTATTGTTTTTTTTTATATTTTGTTTACTGATTTTAACATTTATTCAACTGTAGATCTTGTTTAAACTTTTTTGAACACTTTGAAGATAAACATGCCTCTGATCGTACGCCTTCAGTTACCTGCTGTTAATGCACCTTTAGGAATATTGAAAGCAATAAGCCTTGGAGAAAAATCAACTCACCTCTTATCATTGGTGCATTCTTCTTTAAAATATAACAGCAGACTTCTCCATTCCTCAAGAAGGCATTTGATACACTTCCCCAATGATATCTAGTAAATGCAATGTTTTAGAATTTTTTCTCTCTTCGTTACTGTTCATCATTTGGAATTTTTTTAAAAGCGAGCTTACCTTTCACACTTCTATGAAAATAATAATAGACATCTATTAACAGATCAAAAGAAATAGGCAAGGTTCCAGCTCCTTTTTCAGCAGTATGTTTATTAGCCGACACAGGAAACCGAAAACAAACAAACTGGAATGTTGTTCTTTTAGATACGCACCCACTTTCTTGTTTTTTCCAATCATAACGTTTACATTTCACACGGCAGTGATAAGCAATTTTTTCACAGGCTATCATGGGTTCGAAATTCGGCACATATTCAATTGGCAAAGAAAGGAGTACATTTTAATTGGTCTGCTTCTTTATCAAAAAATGTAACTGCTAAGAGATACATTTGGTGGTCCATGTCACTTGCTTCCATCAGTAGAAATTGAAAATGGATAATTTTTTTTAAAGTTAGTAATACGTTGCGAGGAGTGATTAGCAATTTCTTGAACCAGGAGGCCTGTCTTAGTTCTTCCAGACGAGTACTTTTTTTACTTCCGGTGAATTCGGGAACATGGCAGGCAATAACTTCAACATGTGATTGGCAGCAGCTAATGGGATGTTATGTTCAAGTAAAAAACCAACAAACAACATTTCTCCTCTAATAGCTTGCATATCTGAAGCAGTCGACACAAAATCCGGCATTTTCTTCAAGCTGTCATTATATGAAGAAACTTGTTTCGCTGTTTTAGCATGAGCAACAATATCACTTTTACCACCATGTGCTATGTTTATATCACAGCTGCAAACACAGCAAAATGCATAAGAAGTTCCTTTATGCGATTTTTTAACAAAATCAAACTCTTGCGAGTACCTATTTAAATAACTCTGCGTTCTACATACCTTTAACATATTTCCAAATGATGATGAGAAAGGAACAAAAGGGCGATTTCAAATAACACAATACAATGATATACTATAAACATCACCATGCCAGCAGATAGCAAACGGAACAGTGAAGGAATTCTTTCCCACGGTTACGAATGAGATCCAAAGATAAGTCGCAAAGAAGAGGGGTCTTCCTCCTCAGTGATGCAGCCACAGGCAGCGCAGCCAACTTACAGGCAGTTGATGAAGTCATCACGATAGAGGGGGAGTGGCTAAGGAAATTGACCAACAGCATTGGGTCCAGCCATATCGGGAAGTTAAAGATGCTGGATATGAATGAAAGAAATGGAGAGAAACTCTGAAAGGAAAAATTGCAAGCCTTTTGGAGATGAAAAAAATTGCACTATTTTGGCCAAAAATCGAATTTCCGGAACAAGACTAAAAAAATGGAACAAATACGGGGAAATCGGAACACTTGGCAGGTATGCTTTATATTTTATTGAAAAATTTCCAAGTGAAATGTATCTTTTCTTATTCCTTACAGTACTTTCTTTACAAATCAATCAATGGGACAAACATTTCTGCTCTTTAATAAAGCAAAATTTAAACAGAAAACAGTTATTTAGCTGGTCCATGCTAAAAAATTGCCCTATTTCCATGACCAGTAAAGTTGTTTTCATGGAAGAGAGGATCAGCATTATCACTTTTTAAACTTTAATTGCACTGAAAATGCATGGTTTTCCATTACTTTTTGCTATATCTAGAAACAAAAAGAGCATTTATCCCTTTGTTCAAAAACAAATTAAACTTCAAAATCAGATTAAATCTCTGTCCCGACTTTCGTTCCCCGTAAAGTGATTTTCTCTGCAGGGCAAGCAGGTAGTAGCGTTTTTGAACTTCATTTTCACTTTAAGCAAAAGAAAAAATACTTGCTGTCACCTGATGTAACAAGAAGTGACTAAAAATGGGGAAAACACATTTTAAGGGAATTAAATGCAGAAAATCAGTACTGCATTGCTCACCCTCCTGCGACACATTACGAGTCATGGAAATGATGTGGACAAATAAAGAACTAGTTTTGAAATTTAATTTTGCTTAAAAAAAAAAAAAAAAACCCCGAAAAGGGACCGAAGAAAAATGCTTGTTTTCTACTGATTAGTTTTAAGAAGATACCATGAGAATCAGGAAAACATGCAGTTTATTAGAAAAAATTCGTAAAAATACGACGTTGTTTCACTATTACCGAAGGTATCGAAAACAAGGAACATGATCAGAAAAAATATAACAAAATAAATAAGAATATAATGAGAGTCGAATAACAAGAAGAAAGAAAAAAAAAGGAACTTTATCACAAAAATTCCAAAATGAAGAAACAGAAAATGACTGAACAGCTTTATCGCTGCTAGAGCAGTAATTCCCGGCAGTACTTAACATGATTTTTCCAATTGCTGGCCACCCTATCTTAATTTTTTGACTTTTTTCCTAAAATTGTTCATTGCAGGAAAATTTTTTTAGTACTACTCCGGAACTTTATGAAAAATTAAGGTCTTTCCAAAATCTGGAAAGGGAAATAAAATTGTAGGACATTTCTGGGATTTGAGGGGCTGTGATAACTTCATCACGCAACCAGAGATGCTCAAGACATCCAAAACATATTGAAAAAGCATCCAAGAACTGCCACAATATCGAAAATATCTAAAAAACACTCCCCAAAATGTTTATTGAATGTCACAACCTTGAAAACACAAAAATAAACTGAATGCACATCATTAAAAAGACTATTTCACCAAGATTTTCTATTTCCATAGCATTATAATATTTGATGCTTTCCATAATAAATAGCAGACTGCCGATTTCCGTAGTGACTATGGAGAGAGAATCCATAACAGTTGGAGTCTCTGCTTACCTTATCCCTCAGTTTTACTTCAGGCTCTTAGAGATTTTGTGAGTACTATTCCTAAATAACAAAATGACCACTTCAGAGTAAGATGCATTAAAATAGGGTATTTTATTTTCAAGACTGGAAGGAGATATTTTGCCAAACTGAACCTCTCTATTTGGAGGCTACCTGTCAAGACTTTTTTTTTTTTTTTTTTACAGATCTGTGGATAACCTTGCTAGACAGCAATGTATATTTAGGACAAAGTCCTCTATAGTACTGTTACACATGTTGTAGTATATGAGCTCAGAAAAGACAAGTTGACTTCAATGATAATGGAATATTTATACCTGAATTTAGGAATATTTCTACATGTACAGTATATTTACATTGAAATGTTGAAAAGCTCATATAGGTTATATCCAGTGAGACAAAAATCAGCAATGAAGTATATGGAGCAACACATATGGCACTCACCTTACTCCGGCTTCAGTCCCTCTGGTTTGCAATCAATTATGCTTCTTGTCCGGTGTCCACTGTTGTACTAAGTCATTAAAAGTATTCCACGTTCAAAGTTCAACATAAACACGGACATCAGCTAAATTCTTACACCGGCTTCAGTCTCCTTGGATTGCAATGAATTATGCCTCCCGCCCGGTGTCCACTGTTGTACCACATCATTGAAGGTATTCCACGTTCAAAGTTCAACATAAACACGAATATCAGCACAATTCTAAAAGAAGGGGGTGATGAGTTAAAAATTTTTTGAGACTATTGTTAAAACTAGATTACGTCGACGCAGCCAGAATTTCAGCAGTTGAAACATTTAGCTGTTTTATGCCAAATTATTATGAAGTATCAAGATTAACAGATTTAAAAAGTCAACAAGTCCCTCCTCGCTCGCCCGGACATGTTTCAGGCTACACTGTGCCCATCTTCAGCGGTCGGTTGTAAGAGACATCCATATGCTTTTATTATACTGATTACCTCCCTGTCACCAGTCGACTCATTGGTCCTGTATCCATGCGTAGGTTAATCATGTGATCTACAACATTTTCTATTGTTGCACCATATGGTGTTCTTTTTATATAATTTCATTATTCATCGTTATTGGATGAAACATTTTCAATAAATTTAGTTTTATGTACTTTTCTTCATACAAAATCTTTTTATGTGTGCTATGCGTAGTATATATTTTTGCATTTTCCCACACGGTGATAGAATTGAATTTCATGAGAAGATGCTGCAATCTATTGAAAAACTAAACACCGAAGTAATAAGAAAGGACCCCACAGATAATATAATTAGGAAATTAGCAATGTTAAAAAATCATAGTAAACTCCCATTGCAAGTCAAGAATAAGTCCTATCCTCCAGTAGGATCTTCCATACCCAGTATATTTGGAATATTAACAACACATAAAGCTGATTGCCCTATTCGGATTATTGTTAATAAAACTATTGCACCTACCATAAATCTGGAAAAAGCTTTGTTTAAATATCTTAACCCCTTCTTTAAAACTCACGCATATACAGTAAATAACTCTACAGAAGTCATTGAGAAAATTAAAAATATAGAGATTGGCGATATGGTGAGCCTAGATGTAGTTGCATTATACCCGAACACTCTCACACGTGAAGCTATTAATCTTGTAAACAAAAAATTGAATGCGGCTGGGGTACCTGAGATTGAGGTTAACAGTATTATAAATGCACTCAACCTAATTACAGAAAACAATTATTTCAGATATAATCAAGTAATATACAGACAGAAATTTGGATCCCCCATGGGCTCTCCAATTTCGGGCCTGTTGTCAGAAGTCGTACTACAGCACATTGAAAACAAAGTACTTCAACAAGAACATTTGCCGATGATATTCCTACGATATGTGGATGACATTCTTGTCATCTGGCAATATTCAGAAGATAGCTTAATGAAGTTTATTGAAAAATATAACAAATATTACCCAGCAATACAGGTTACTGTCGAGAAAGAAAATAATGGACACTTGCAGTTCCTTGACAATCTGCTTTGTAAAAGTCATGGACGTATTAACTATTTAGTATACAGGAAAGACTCCTACGTGCCAGTAATTATACCAAATGATTCAATCCACCCTAAACATTATAAAGAAGCTGCATTTCATTCATTTATTAGAAGAGCTGTTTCCCATACGTGAAATAGAAGTTTAGAACAATCAGAAATTAAATGGATCGTAGAAACAGCCAAAGCATTTGGATATGATAAAAGATATATTTGGAAGATGTATAGAAATTATAAAACCAATATTAACAGACCTAAGAGTGAAAATAACGTTGAGAACATCACACAGTTTTGCGGGCGTTTACCTTACATACCACAGTTAAGCAGCATTTTAAAAAAGGAATGTAATAAAGTGAATATAAGATTCGCCCATATTGTAATCGATAACAATAAATTCCTTACCGCTAATTACAGTAGTAACACAATTATGGAAAGAGCAGGTGTATACGGTATACCCACGAAGAATAACGACACGGGTAATATTGATAACATCTACATAGGTAGTACTAAAAGACGACTAAAAACAAGAATGGAAGAACACAAGAGAAATTGGAAAAAGGGGGTTAGCAACGAACATCACTTATTACATATTGCATTAATAATAATTCTATCCCCGTGTGGAAAAATGCAAAAATATATACTACGCATAACACACACAAAAAAATTTTGTATTCTGAGTCCGTTGTGATAGAAAAAACCAGAGGATTTAATTGCAATGAACAAG
The DNA here is from genome assembly GCA_039090855.1 of Macrothele yani. Classification (NCBI taxonomy): domain Eukaryota; kingdom Metazoa; phylum Arthropoda; class Arachnida; order Araneae; family Macrothelidae; genus Macrothele; species Macrothele yani. The sequence goes on along the minus strand of CM076996.1, from coordinate 101,255,932 downwards.
CACCTCTTGAATTGCCGTTTGCCTGGCGATACATAACAAAAGAAAAAGAAACTGAAGTACATAAAAACTTAATTTATTGAAAATGTTTCATCCAACAACAATGAAGTTACATAAAAAGAACACCAGATGGTGCAACAATAGAAAATGTTGTAGATCACATGATTAACCTACGCATGGATACAGGACCAATAAGTCGACTGGTGACAGGGAGGTAATCAGTACAATAAATGCATATGGATGTCTCTTACAACCGACCGCTGAAGATGGGCACAGTGTAGCCTGAAACATGTCCGGGCGAGCGAGGAGGGACTTGTTGACTTTTTAAATCTGTTAATCTTGATACTTTATAATAACTTGGCATAAAACAGCGAAATGTTTCAACTGCTGAAATTTTGGCTGCGTCGACGTAATCTAGTCTTAACAATAGTCTCAAAATTTTTTTAACTCATCACCCCCTTCTTTTAGAATTGTGCTGATATTCGTGTTTATGTTGAACTTTGAACGTGGAATACCTTCAATGATGTGGTACAACAGGGGACACCGGACGAGAGGCATAATTCATTGCAATCCAAGGGGAATGAAGCCGGAGTAAGGTGAGCGCAATATGTGTTGCTCCATATACTTCATTGCTTATTTTTATGTCTCACTGGATATAACCTATGAGCTTTCAACACTTAAGAATATTTCTACATGTACAGCATATTTATATTTAAGCTCAGATATAAATATTCCATTATCATTGAAGTCAACCTGTCTTTTCTGAGCTCATATACGACAACGTGTGTAACAGTACTGTAGAGGACTTTGTCCTAATATACATTGCCTATCCCCCACGTATTTTATTGTTCAAATATATGTATATATAGACTGAACGTCTACTAAAACTTACTAGACAGGTTTCAGGTTTCACTGTATTTGTAAAGTGTAAGAATTGACATGGTCTTGAAGGTTTGGGGCTTATATATACAATGTCCTAAACCTCAATGATTTTCTTACAAGAAAATGAATACAAACTTGAAAAAGAAATCTGCAATGACATAGCTGATCATGATATACTATTAAAAATCACCAATCACTTACCCTAAAGATCATGGTAATTTCCATCCACAAAATACTTCAAGCACGTCAATTATCGTAATGTTGTTGGCCTTCAAAGGTTTACAGACACCTTGCCTACGATTCCTTCTTCCGGGGATGAAACATCGTATTTTTTTATTTTTTGCTAGACAAACAACACTGTTTTTTTTAGCCATATGAGATGTAACCATAGCTCGTCAATTCCATAAAAACCACACAAGCATACTACTCATTCATACACTCAATTAAAAAACTATGTACATATTTACACTACATTACATTCCCAGGTGGTTAAACCTTTGTCAACTGTGGAGTGACAAAATGCTCCATCTGTTTCAAAACTCGTGCTAATCCTACTGCAAGAGACACCCTCATTCAGTCCCTCACACACAATCCTCTAGCGCTTTCAACAGGCTACTGTCGTCCTCAGGAAGCAGGTGTGTCTCACCCGCCCACCACAGCTCAAGTGAGCAGAGCCATCGAGGCACGGGCTCCAGTCGCAATCTCTGAATCTTTGTGTCTCTGGCGCCATTTATTGTCATTGCTGCTCTCTTTTCTTTTTTTCTTTCTAAGCTGTTGTTCAATTTTTATTAAGGCCTTCCATTGTTCGTTTAAGTTGCTAGGCTCATTAATGTTCCATAATCTTGATCTGTGTTTTTCAATTAACACTGACTCTGCAATTCTCAACTGCCTTTCGTTTCTACAGTTCTTAATAATTTTAATATCCTCAAACCTTGGACATTGTTGATTTTCCATACAGTATTGGGTTAATGCTGTCTTATCTTCTTTTTTATTCCAATTATTTATATGCTCGTTCAATCTATACTTTAATTTATTCTTGGTGCTGCCTATATATGACACAGGTGGTTGCTGGTTTATAGGGATTTCATAAATTCCTGCTCTATCCAATTGGCTGATTTTTTCATTTTTTATCACTAAATTTTATACAGTAAGTACCTGATTTCCTACCTGTATGTCATATTTGCCACAAACTTTATTAATTTCAGCTGAAACGTTTTGAACATATGGTATTGTCCCTACATATTTTACTAGTTTTTTATCAATCTTGGCTGTATTGTTAGCTTGAGTTACTTCATAAATCCATTTTTAATACCTGTTTAGGGTAACCAAAATCATATGCAATTTTTTAATATATTCAATTTCTTCATTTTTATATTGTTCCATTGATGAGTGTGTTAAACTTCTTTTAATTAGTGTTTTAACACTATTTCTTTTATGTGTTAATGGATGTGATGACTGAAAAAAAACACATAAAAGAAATAGTGTTAAAACACTAATTAAAAGAAGTTTAACACACTCATCAATGGAACAATATAAAAATGAAGAAATTGAATATATTAAAAAATTAATTGAATATATTAAAATGTTAATGGGTGTCAAGACTGAAAAAAAAACACAAAAGAAATAGTGTTAAAACACTAATTAAAAGAAGTTTAACACACTCATCAATGGAACAATATAAAAATGAGGAAATTGAATATATTAAAAAAATTGCATATGATTTTGGTTACCCTAAACAGGTATTAAAAATGGATTTATGAAGTAACTCAAGCTAACAATACAGCCAAGATTGATAAAAAAAACTAGTAAAATATGTAGGGGCAATACCATATGTTGAAAACGTTTCAGCTGAAATTAATAAAGTTTGTGTTAAATATGACATACAGGTAGGAAATCAGGTACTTACTGTATAAAATTTAGTGATAAAAAATGAAAAAATCAGCCAATTGGATAGAGCAGGAATTTATGAAATCCCTATAAACCAGCAACCACCTGTGTCATATATAGGCAGCACCAAGAATAAATTAAAGTATAGATTGAACCAGCATATAAATAATTGGAATAAAAAGAAGATAAGACAGCATTAACCCAATACTGTATGGAAAATCAACAATGTCCAAGGTTTGAGGATATTAAAATTATTAAGAACTGTAGAAACGAAAGGCAGTTGAGAATTGCAGTCAGTGTTAATTGAAAAACACAGATCAAGATTATGCAACATTAATGAGCCTAGCAACTTAAACAATGGAAGGCCTTAATAAAAATTGAACAACAGCTTAGAAAGAAAAAAAGAAAAGAGAGCAGCAATGACAATAGATGGCGCCAGAGACACAAAGATTCAGAGATTGCGACTGGAGCCCGTGCCTTGATGGCTCTGCTCATTTGAGCTGTGGTGGGCGGGTGAGACACACCTGCCTCCTGAGGACGACAGTAGCCTGTTGAAAGCGCTAGAGGATTGTGTGTGAGGGGCTGAATGAGAGTGACTCTTGCAGTAGGATTAGCACAAGTTTTGAAACAGATGGAGCATTTTGTTACTCACAGTTGACAAAGGTTTAACCACCTGGGAATGTAATGTAGTGTAAATATGTACATAGTTTTTTAATTGAATGTATGAATGAGTAGTATGCTTGTGTGGTTTTTATGGAATTGACGAGCTATGGTTACATCTCATATGGCTAAAAAAAACCCAGCGTTGTTTGTCTAGCAAAAAGAAAAAATACGATGTTTCATCCCCGGAAGAAGGAATCGTAGGCAAGGTGTCTGTTAACCTTTGAAGGCCAACAACATTATGATAATTGACGTGCTTGAAGTGTTTTGTGGATGGAAATTACCATGATCTTTAGGGTAAGTGATTGGTGATTTTTAATAGTATATCATTAATGAATTGCACGTAAACTATGCACACTTTGCAGGGGTTTAATACCTTAAAAGTGCAAATATAATAATAGCTGATCATATTTGAAATTGATGAGACACAAACCTTACCAATTTTCTTTTATCTATGAAGTAACTGCTGAATTCAAAATTCATTATTAAACAGAATAAACCTGCTCAGGGGTTTATATGCTGGATTATGAAAACCTGGTCAAGACCACTCTAGACATTCAAGTCAGTTAATGCAAAAATTTAAGGAAGTAACCTTAATTGCAATTTTTGGGGTGGCTTGTGTGAAGAATATCGATATTTAACAAGATGGGCAGTTTCGGGATTGATGTCCATTGTCACCATACACTTGGGTAAAATTTGATTACCATGTTAACAAAAACTGAACACAGAAATTCAGTCAATGCCATGCATGTGATGCTAGAGCAACTTTAATCTATTAAACAGAATATAAGATCTGCCAAGAAAAGAAGATAATGCATTTTCAAATTAAAACTGCTGACAAATGATGTTTGATTTTGCTCAAAAGTTTTATTTTCTGCTCACATGCAAAAAATGATACTTTTTGTAATGTACACTTAAACAAAATGTTAATCTAACAATGTTTTGCTGGGCATTAAAAAAAAATATTTTCCTCATTCTTACTGGTGTGTGTGTGTGTGTGTGTGTGTGTGTGTGTACGGGCGTTCGTGAGCTCGTGTTTTTTAGCTTCATATGTATCAATGCTTCCAGAGTTCTGAAAGTCGAGTTTGGGTGGATAGGGGTGGGATGCCGAGTTTACCGTAATTTTCGGACTAAGAGCCGCAGGTTAAAAATTTTGCAATCTTGGAAGCAAAAGTTGCCGTAAGGGCCGCACCTGTGAAGTCGTGGTGCTGCTCAGAAAACTAAATTATCTTCCTGATTTTCATGAATTAACTCACACCCAGCGTGATTATATGTATACTTCAAAGGCTAATCTGCAATTCAGTGTCGATCTGCTTTATGCACTTATTTTTTCATACTGGCAAAATTTTTTATTTATACATTTTTTATTAATCATGTTAATGATGTTATTTGTTTGCCTTTATTAAATGCTCAAAACCATTTATGTAATCAATATAAATCACGGTTAATCTTAAGACTGCCGTTAGAATATCGCATTGCTCGTAAAACTGCACAATTGTCTAAATTCCATTCAATGTGGATGTCTGCTACAGGATGGTTCTCTGTTCACCGCAATAGAATCCGTCTTAGAAGTAATTAACTTATAAATTATTGCTTGTAATGCTTTCGATTAATGTTTTCTTTAATAATATGTTCCTTCTATGTTATGCTTTTTTTTTCTTTACCAGCTGCCTCGCACGTGTTCGTGGATCTGGCTGCCAACACTTCCATAACAGTGGTGCCGCTCTCTTTCAAGTGGTTTGACCTACTTTCATTTACTGCCCACTTTTTCGCGTTGAGCTCCGCTTTTATATGAATCCCTTCTTTTTTTCTTTTCCAGCCGAAGCCTTCAAACTTCCACTATCGTCAGTCAATAAAAAAAAATAAAAAATAAAAAAATAAAATCGAAGCAAAACTCAGGAGCACGAGCCAAGAAACACCTGTATCGCATGCCAGATTAACCAAGAAGAGTGAACAGAATTTGTCCTTCCGTCCAGCCAGTATTGTTTGGAATAGGTAATGGAATCATCCTGGGGCAGGCTTTTGCATTGTTCATGTTCTTAAGCTTTTGTTCAGGAAAGTGGCCATCAAACCGGTCTCTCCCCACCCCACTGAAAATCATCGCACCTTCCTGCATGATGTATGTATGCTGCAGCCAACGAAAGAGATATGCTAGGCGCGATATCCACAGAAGCCCCGGACGTCACACTACTCGTCTGTGTGCTATGTCCCCTTCCATCCCCCATTCCTCCATGCAAAGGGCATTTGAGTCAGGCATTCCTGTCTTCCCCCACTTTCCCTCCTAAACCAACATCAGGACAGCGGAGTTATTGTGTCTAACGTATGAGCAGAAAGGGAGGGAAACTTGATCACAGTCGAGTTCGTGAAAAAAAAAAGACGTGGTTTGAAAAAATTTACTAAGCATCTGCATGGGAAAAAAAAAAAAAAAAGGGAGGGAAGAAACAGTCTTATCGAAAACAAATTCGGCATAAGAGCCGCTTAGGCATAAGGGACGCACACCCGAAAAATTTCACTTTTAGTAACGTAAGAGCCGTGGCTCTTAGCCCAAAAATTACGGTAAACTCAAAAGAAACACAGCTCAAGAGATGCTACTGGTCTGCACTTGTCCTACAAACGGCAAATTTTCCATTGCAGCGTATGGAACACTGTCACCCAACATCTAATGCGTTCAGAATAAGTTAATGTCAAACTGATCCCTGCTTTTTCAGCTCACTCAATCACTGCTTATAACCCTAAAATAAAATAAAAATGCCCAAATGGTTAATAGAAAAACTGGGCTGCAGATCCACTTGTGCTGTCCCGTTGACTGGGGAATAATGTACTATAATTGCAACATAGGTGTATGACTATGAACTAAATTATGAATTACACTATTCATGTACATGCTCAGCTGACTCTCCAAATGAAATTATGGACAACACTTTTTAAAAAAATTCTTTATCTCGGAGCCCTGTCCTTACTGACTGTCCTATTAACTTAAAGAGCATATATGAACCACCACTGAAGTGAAGTGCCATCGTTGCAGGACATGGGCCATGGAGTGAAACAGGGGGTAGCCGAATGGGGCAAGGTCTGGACAATATGTCTCGTCAGACCATATGAACAATGCTTGCAACATTGGGTGTAGGTAGTTTCTAAGACTGGATTCTTACATTGCAGATGTGACATGACCTTGCAGAACAACAAATAGCCCTAAGGAATGCAAAGATATGGTACCCTACAGCATCAGGGATCCGTCTCCACGATTCAAAGTCAGAACCAAAGCCGGGTGGGTATGCTTCGCCAGGCTTTTGCCAGATGTACACTCTACCAGTAGTTGGGAACAATGTGAAGCATGATCATCAGACCAGATGACATGTTTGGCAGTCTTTAGATTCTTGTTTTGATGAGCTTTGCACCACCTTACATGTTTTGCTACATTGATGTTGGTAATCAGAGGTTTGTGGATTGCAGCACAGCCATAAAGAAGTTCCCGATTAACTGATATGACGGAAGAGGGATCATTCCGACTGGTATTCAACTATGCTGCTATTTGCGGCGCAGTGGTCTTGCACTTCTGTTGTACAATCCATGCCAATGTTTATCTATCCCTATTCAACATCTTTGCATGACATCCACAATTAGCATGCTTGATAGGTCTATATAATCTTGGACACAGTTCCTTGTATTACACCTACTATTTCTGCCATTCTAGTTAGTGAAACTCCTGCAAGATGTGCACCAATGATCATGCCTTTTTGAGGTAAATTAGATCTGACACAGTCAATTACTCCACAACAGCTGCTTCACCTGCAACTGTGGCACTGCTACACAATAGCAGACATTGTACTGCATTCCTTTATACCTCTCAAATAGCAGGTTTTGTCCTTATGATTTGAATATGGTGCACTGCATGTATTCCAGCAGCAGTCTGAGTTTTCATTATTTTGATAAACCTCTATAGCAGAATCATGTTATGGCATCCATTAACAGACACAGGTATTTAAGGGCATACACAACCACAGCTGCCATGGGATTAAATTGTGTGTGTGATGTCAGTCCAAGCTTCTCGGCAGTCATTCAACACATGTTTAATGAGATTAATGCTGAGGAATCCTGGGGGAAGGTAAAATTAGAATACAGTGACAGTTACAGCTCATTAACCCAGGGATCATAGCATACTTCTAGAAAATTTTAGGTAAGAATTTTAGGAATTTTTAGAAAAATTTTAGGAAAATTTTAGGAGTGTATTTCAATAAAAACTAGATGTATATTTGTATACATCTAGTAAAACAACTTTGTATACATTGTAAAGAGTTTGCTTCACATCCTTCAACCATATATACTGATAGACTGCGCATGACATCAAAATTTCTGGCTCCAACATAAAATCACATGACAACAGTCAAAAAGATGGGTTACACCTGCTGTGCTTATGGTTGCTCTGACCGATATAGTAAAGAAAGTTCTATGATTTTTCATGGGTAAGAAACGAATTAAATACCTAAGTCAATAAAGTTCAATTACTTAACCAGAAACTTGCAGCTATTGATATAAAAATATAGTAACTTAAGAAAAAAAAAATGGAATGCATGTTCCAAATTCTTCGCAAATGTTCATCACATTATAAATCACAAAATGTAAACAACACGATCATGCATGTATATAGCTCATAAGTAAACTTACCTGAAGAGTTTTCATTATATATGAGGTGCATTCACATAATACACCGAAAACACTGAAGTTCTGCAGCGTAAATTAGTAATCATAACAGCATTTGTACACGAAATTTGGAGTCTGATGATGACGTGCCCAATGTTTGAGCCATGGCGGCTTTGATGCAGCTATTGCCAATGCGCAGTCCATTAGTATATATGGTCGAAGTTCACACCCAAATTTTTTGCATAACGTCTAATGTCTAAAGTTTAAGTATGATTTACTTCTAATGTTCAGTTCTTATCTTTTCACGTGTTATTATCATATTCAAGTATATTTACCACATTCAAGTTTCACTTTGAACATTAATATGCTGTTGAACCAGAAGCAATTCACGATTTTCACAGTAAAGTTTTCAGGTTTCACATTAAACTATAATATCCTAAAAAGGTAATTGAAAACCAAGAACTATGTACAATTGTTCACTGAATTACTTTTTTCATATTATTGTTTTAACCTTTTCCTGATTAGCCTATCTTTTTCTGCTTCCACCACAACTAATTTACTTTCAGTTTTCTTTATTTCAGCTGAACCTTGTATGATCAAGTTAGAGGCAACTGCTATTTCAACAGTATTTTGTTTTTCTACAGCTTTTCTCATTCTTTCTGTTCCCTCTTGAATTACTGCTAGGGAGGCTTCTTTATCTTTTTTAAGCCTATTTATTTCTGCATCATTTTCTTTTATTTTGTCATCAAACTCAGCTTTTCTTTTTTTCTCTAGCTGCTTTTCCTTATTTTCCCTCTCTTTCTTTGAAAATAAAAGCATAACAAACAGCGCGAAAACTAGCTCATAAATAGAATATTTGAAACACTCTCAATGTATGCACTCTTAATTATTAGGGATGGTAGAGGGGAAGGGAATAGAACTGTCCAAAATTAGCATGTTTTCGTTGCGCTAGGGCGCTTAAGCACGGCTGAATTCCTTCAGATACCCCCAATGTTCAAATGATTGAAATGTGCTGATGTTCATGGAATGAAATGGTTGATCAGCTATGATGACCACATAAAAGTTTGGGGTGGGGGGGTGGGGGTGGGGTGGGGAGGGCTTTATTTTTTATTTTTTTAGTTTATGCAACATTTTACATCACTCCAGTATTTATCTTGTCATCATCAACAATCGCAATGCAACTACCGCTTACGATCGCGGATATCAGCAACCGAAAATCTGCCATATCTCTAAGTGATATAACACACAGTATCCTGTTACAGTGTATTGTAATTGAAAAAAAAAGGATGTGGAAAAAAGAAACTTTCAGAAATTAAGATCATCAAGTCATGCGTTTCAAAAATCCGTTTTCCTTTATAACGTTTAAAAACATGTTTTTGCTTTTTTACCTGTAGTGTAAATAAAAAAACTATGTTGATTTTTTATGGAATCAGACGTCCGTATGTCTGATTGTCTTCATCTGAGTTCACACTTTAGCTACTGTGTACAAGTAGACCTATTTTTTCAGCTCAAAAATATGTAGTTTTGTATATATTCACAGTATAAGTCATTCCTTATTCCCACAGAACTGAATTCAGCATATGCAAAATGAAGATCATCAAGACCCGCCCAACACTATGTTTCTGATTGTCTGCTGTTTATATTCAAGAAATGCAAACATGGATCAATGGTGAATGCAGCAACTATGATTTTTATTTATTACCAAGAAAAAAAAAAAAAAAGAGCCGTGAAAGCTGCAAAGCTGAAACGGATATTTCTCTCGAACCCCCCCTGCACAAAAACATTCCAATTTCCAATTAAGATCAAACAGCAGGAGGACGCGTCCACACAACACAACCTTTGGAATTACCTGATGGAATGGCTTCTTTTCATTTGGCACATCGCCATAAATCACCACCTGCAGCTCACTGAACTGTCAAGTTGCACCCTTCCTCCTTCACTTTAACTATAATAGAAACTGTAAACAAAAAAAATGCTCCCCAATTTTCGACAAAATTAAATTACCAAATTTACGTCATGATGTTGCAATTTACTAAAATACGTTTGTTTATCTGCTGAATATTGCTTAAATCCATTGAAAACTTTTTAATTATAGATGATTTTTTTATTAAAACAGTAACTCAGACGTCTGAATAAAAACGTGTTTGTAATTTTTATCATAAGTAGTTTTTATCATAAGTAGTGGAAGTCTCTTGAGGGGAGGGAGGGTGGCATGCACATAAACAAGAAGAAGATGAATGTGTTGTTCAGGCATACTCCTCACTGGTGGATGCCAGCTGACTTGGTACATACGCGACCCCCTGCAAATGCTAAATGCCTCTTCTTTCCCCTTCTGTTCTCAATTGTCGGACGGACATCAAGCTCCCCTTCGACCTACTAGTAATCATCCAATTTTATTGCACTGGAAGTAGTGCCTTTTTTTTTCTTTTTTTCCCCCAGCCAAATTAGGATTTGGTGCACATTGGAAACCGCTGCCGGTGGTTTCTTTGAGAACAGAGAAAAGGAACTTTAAAAAATGAAGGGGTAACAAGTAACACAATTTCCTAAAAGGGCATTTTTTAAGCACTAATTTCAAATTTCAAGGCTTTTCAAGACGGCATTAAAAAAACACAGTTTTTCCAGGATATTCCAGGACTTGAAAACGTAATCATGATTTTCCAGGACTTTCCAGGTTTTCAAGCACGCGTGCGCACCCTGCGTAATGGTAAATTTATTGGCGTTAATAACGGTTGTGTTTTTAATAAATAAGCTTACGAAAATTTTAGGATGAATAGCAAATTTTAGGTATAATTTTAGGAATTTAAGGAGGGTCACAAAATATTAGGAATTTTAGGAGGAATGCGATCCCTGTTAACCCTGATATAAGCTCAGTGAGGCAGAGCATTATCATCCACGAAGAAAACACTATGGCCCATCACACAGTAAAAAAATGTTGCAGTACTCCTGATGATGCCATCTCGGTACATACTAGCGCTCATGTGCCCTTGACAAACGTCAAGATCTATGTGCCTATCAAGCAGATATATTACCACACTATAACTGAGCAGCCGTGGAATGGATATACAAGTTGGCACAAATACTGGGTGCCATATGCTCCTAAAGTTCACCAGACACTGACTGTTGATACATAGACCAAATCTAGACACACAGAATAGAATGCTTTTTAACTCTTCCTGCTACAAGTGGTGTTGCGCACCCACTTGCATCTTTCTTACCGGGTTGTTGCAGAAAGCAGTATTCAGTGCAATGAACATTTCAACTGTGTACCCTACCAATACAGCTGATCATGAACTGTTTCATCACTTACTACACTTCAGAGCATCTCAGAAGTGGTGGCTACATATTGTAGGTTTTCTATGAATGTTTGCTGTGAGACAGTGACCTTGCTGGGTTGCAGTGCTCAGATGACCACTTCTTGATCATTCTGCTACAGTTCCTTGCTCTTGACAACACGAAAGGAGTCTACTTATTCTACTCTGGGATAAATGAACAGCTGTTGTAACATCTGTCTGCTAAGACCAGATTGAAGCATTCCAATGACCCTCAAATGGCTCCTCTGCATTGCCTGCAGTCTGACAGGAGCGTTTACAGACACGCAGCATGAAGACACGTTAACACACTGGCTGCTTTTAACTCCAGTTATCCCTCACATATCTTCCTTATGCCTACAAATACGTGCCAGCAACACAGAACCTGAAAACTGCATAATGTTGCACTTCATACTTCATCAGCAACCAGTCTGATCTTAGAACATTTGCACAAACATGCCCCCGGAGTTCCAAATTGTAATATCAATAGCTCCTTATGAGCAGTTCATTTTGCAGAGAAGCTATGTACTGATGTAAAAAATATTTATATAAAAAGTACATTACTAGAGAAAACTAACAGTGATTACCTGGTAAGCATTTTCCATTAAATCTTGTTATTATGTGTTCACACATTTCCCGTGAATCCATCCTAAGGAGCAAAAAATAACAAAACATTAACCATACATAAAACTAAACATTTAAAGTTAAACACACATGACTGATAACAGAATAACCCAAACTGCAACACAACTGAATTTCTGGAACTATTTGAGACACAAATTAAGCCATTTACCAAATATTTTTTCATGAGAAATTTCTTGAAAGCATAACCATTGTTTTGTTGCAGGATTTTTTTTTCTTGTGAATTTGAGAAGACCTGATCAATTTTATTGAAATTTTAGAGGAAAAAAAAATCCTCACTCCAGAACACGCTTTTTCCTCTGGGAAGGATTAAGTGAGGGAATGAGCACACAGTTCTTTCATTTTACCTGACCCCAAGAGAACAAAATTTCATTGAAAAACATAAATAACTAGATGATTTGTGATAGACTTTCAACTTTTTTTCCTCCCAGAAAAGGGGCAAAGCAGATTTTCGTATTCTAAACTCATGCTTTTATTTTATTATTTTTAGCAGGTTATTTTCTTTCATGGAGCAAGGGGAAATTATTTTGTTTGGGAGTGCATTCAGAGTGAGTGGTTGTAAGTGAACCTTTTTCGTTCTGTGGTGTGCGAGTCCGCCATGCTGGGTGATTTCAGATTCTGCTAAAAAATGTCATCAGTTTAGGGGCCTTTTGGGTGATGCGTGAAGCAAGTGTTGTTCTATTTTTAGCACAAGGTCAACCAGCAAAAGAGGCATCTGCTTAGCTTCACCCTTTTGGCACAAAAGTGGCTGACCCCTTTGGTTGGATGGCATCTGTTGCTATGCGTTTTTTTGGCCAATGAGCAGAGGTCGACAAGTGATAGTCCCATGGGTTCCCAGGAAGAAATTATCACTTCTGGGTTTGGCATTTGGAGTTAAAGGATCCACGGGGCTTTGGCCCTGTGCTAAGCTTAATGTAATTCAAAAGTAGCTTGCAACTGACCCTGTCCTCACAGCGTGAAAACATGTTGATTTATAACTTGAATTAGGCAGTTAAAATGCAAATACTCCAAGACCACTTTGCTGGCAATGAAACGGCCAATGGTTCATACAAAATTAAAGTAGTGAACGACAGCCCTTTTTAAAGAGGAATGGCCAATGATTCATCCAAAATCACTTTTCAAGAGTTGGAATGTTAGTTAGTTAGTTAATTGATTGATTTTAGTGGCTCAAGGGCCAGGTTTGGCCAAAGAGCGCCAGACACAGAACTATCAGTTAAAGATTTTTAAAAGCGGGGTGAAATGCATGGTAAAAGTTAGAAAAGAGAATGATGAAAGCTGTGAAGACTAGTTAGTTAATTAGGTTTATATATAAATTTATTAATTCACGGTTATAATTATCATAACTTTTTTTTTTTTTTAAATAAGTTTAAAAAAGTCAATCTGCTTTAAGAACGAAAATACTGCGAAAGTGTCTCAGTGGTCGCCCAAAAGCCTTTGCAGTGTAGCTGCGCCGTCATCCAGTAGATGAGACTGAAAATAGTGAAACCGATGATTACGAAAACGAACACAACTACATAAAACATGAGAGATGGTGGGTAAACAGTCACACGCCTCACACATTGGGGCAGTGTCGCCACACAGCAAATAGCTATGCGTGAAGCGACAATGCTCAATGAGGAGACTCGCAAGAACTTCTTCATTACGGTTCCGGCGACACGATTTCCAAACTCCAAGGATAGGTTTAATACGGTGCAGTTTAGCAGATATAAAAAAAAAAAAAAAAATGGAAAAAAATAGCAAAAGTAGTAGACAACTTACAAAAATACATTTCTCTTGTTCAAAACTAATTGAAAATTTTAATTAATTTATATTTCAGACATGTCTAACGAAAGAAGATACGAAGCTGCTGATCCAGCCGAAGGTTTTTCGGATAGAGAGTATTCCAACCCGTCACCACCGATAGGAGACCCAAGCGGGAATAATTTAACTCAATTATCTTCCGAAATGTCCATTCAACTGTTTGAGTTGGAACACTTAGTGACGAGTTAGTTAGTTAATTGATTGATTTTAGTGGCGCAAGGGCCAGTTAGTTAGTTAGTTAATTGATTTTTGTGGCGCAAGGGCCAGGCATGGCCAAAGAGCGCCAGACACAGAACTATCAGTTAAAGATTTTTAAAAGCGGGGTGAAATGATTAAGAGCAGACAGGCTTGGTAAAAGTTAGAAAGGAGAATGATGAAAGTTGTGAAGACCAGTTAGTTAATTAGGTTTATATATAAATTTATTAATTTACTATTATAACTTTTTTTTTTTAAATAAGTTTTAAAACGTTAATCTGTTTTAAAAAGGAAAATACTGCGAAAGTGTCGCAGTGGTCGCCCAAAAGCTTTTGAAGCGTAGCTGCGCCCTCGTCCAGCAGATGAGACTGAAAATAGTGAAACCGATGATAACGAAAACAAACACAACTGCACAAAACATGAGAGACGGTGAGTAAACAGTCGCATGTCTCACACACCGGGGCAGTATCGCCACACAGCAAATAGCTATGCGTGAAGCGACAATGCCCAATGCGGAGACGCGCAAGAACAACTTCTTCTCAACGGTTCCGGCGACACGATTTCCAGACTCCAAGGTTAGGTTTTATATGGTGCAGTTTATTCTCCACCTGTTGGTCCCACAGACTTCGCCACGTTCGCTGAAAGCAAAAATCACGGTGGAACAGTGGCAAGGGTGCGATGACCAAAGAGGAGGCAGATCTAGCAGCAGCAGACTCGTTCCCTGGGATCCCAACATGCCCAGGAATCCAGCAGAACCGAATCTGGACATCAGCCTCGAGCAAAGAACGAAGAAGTCTCCGTACGGAAAAAAGAAGTGGGTGGCCAGTGAAATCCAAAGATGACAATGATTGCACAACACTCAACGAACCAGTGTACACAATAGCGCGCTGATGAGAGCTCGACTGCACGTGAACAAGTGCAAGATACACAGCATGCATCTCCGCCGAAAACACCGTGGCCTCAGTAGGAATGCGGGAAACAGAAACTATGTCAACGCAGACGGCGGCGGATCCAACACCACCAGCCGCCTTAGATCCATCGGCGAAAACAGGAATGAAGTCTGCATTGACGTAACTGTGTTCAGCGAAGAGCTGCTGGTACACTGACGCAGGGGTTGAGGACTTGTCAAAAGATGTAAAGCTGGTATCAACCATGACACCAAGAGGATGCCATGGGGGATCCTCAAAGCCCCTGGTCTCTCCAACGAGTGACAAGTCGAGCCCTGCATCACGAGCTACGGCCGCCATACGAAGACCTAAGGTTCGAATGCACGAGGGACGGATCTCGAACAAACGAGCATGCTGGGGATGAAAAACTGCACCGTATAAAGGATGGTCTGAGAGAGATTTAAGTTTCAGGTAAAATTGAAGAGACAGCTGCAGACGGCGTAAATGAAGTGATGGTTCGTTCGCGTCGGCATAAAGGCTGGGAATGGGTGACGTGCGAAATGCTCCCGTACAAAGACGCAGCGCTTGATGGTGGATGGTATCCAACTGCCGGAGAACGAAAGGACGCGCAGAGCCTTACAGCCATAATCCAGCTCAGACCGAATGAGAGAATGGTGCCAGCTGCAAGATGGCCAATGTTACTGTTACGCAGTACACCAACCCTTCTCCGGAGGAATCAGATGAGGGGCAGATAAAGTGAAAACCTCAGACCTGGGACCCTACGCAAATCATAGGTTGATATAAAAGACTGGACCTAAACAATTAAGCCGACTATAAGTTATCCCAACGTGTACCCTGAAGGACAGTAAGGAAAATGGTGGACCTGGGCTCTGCGTTACCTGCCAATGAAGAACCTTCCCTGGACATGTATTTTTTTTTTTCGTGCGGCCCTGGAACTAAAATCGAGGGGAAGAAATCTGTAAACGGTTCCCTTCACAAAGGTCAAGGTAAGCCTCCTTTTCTGACATTGCTTTTGTGCCAGGCCAATACCAGAAAAATTTTAAGCTATTAAAATTGTCCAAGATGTGTCATCCAAAATTTGGAATGCCCCTCTAACTCTTACCCATGTATAAGAGAGTCTTTAAAGAAATTCAGTCTGTAAAAATTGTTTGTTCAAAATATCCGGTCTGCAAAAACATTATGCTTAAAACAAGAAGTGTTTTTTTTTTTTTAACGATGAAGTTTGATTGAAATAGTTTTTTCTTTTTTTTTTGTCATGACTGAGGGGCAAGCCTGGTTTTTTGCTATAACTGGTCTCCGCTGTAGTTTACTCAGGGGGTGTTAAAATTCAGGATGAGCGTACATAATTTGTTCAAGTAGTGTTTTTTATTTTGTGTTTCAGTGTGTTGTGGGAATGAAACTTCATTCAGTTACTATTAAAAACTACTATTATGGAAATTCCTAGTAAGAATTCCCATAATAGTTTTTGATTAGTAACTGAATTAAGAAACTAGACAGCCAATTCTCAACATGAGCTTTATTCAAAGAAAATGAAACTTCATGTTTAAGTGTTATTTTTGGTAAAGAAGCTTCATGTCATCTTCTCTAAGCAAAAGAAAAAAAAAAAAATTACTTGTGTTAATGCAGTGGTATAGGATTCTCATAATTTTGGTACAGCCTATCATGAGCACGAAAAACCTCTCAGACCAGTATTTCTTTAGGTGGAATTTAAATTTCTGTTTGCAGTGCTTTTTACTTTTAAGTAAGTTAGCAGTTGTGTGTATTGGTGTCAAGAGTACAGTAGATGCCATGTAGTTAAAATTTTTCTTAGAGGCAGTTTTATTATGGTTTTGTGTTTTGGTGAATGTAGGTGGTAAAATTATTCTTTAAAATTTAATAGTAGTAGTATGTGCTAGTTTCCAATATCTGCCAGTGTGATTGAATAAAATATTTACATGAGAGGGGAGACATTAAAATGGGCATGCATACTGACTAGGGTGTTTATGAAGTGTTGGCTGGATATTAACCTTGTATATTGTTTGAATTCTTCGAGAGGTGATGATTTCTGAAAAATAGATAGTTCTTTGACATTAGGTGCGATTTTCTGGAAAATGGAGGTTCTGCAATATAGTGTATTTTCTGGGAAACAATGACTGTGTATTTTTTCTGGTAATGACGAGGTAGTGTATTTTCTGGGAAATAATGATATGGTGTAGTTTCTGGAAAAAAATTATATAGTGGATTTTTCTGGAAATTGTGGAATTTCTCTAGAAGCTGTGTGCCTAGGGAAGGACGAGATAATGGTTTTTCTGGAAATAATGCGAGTCTTTGTATGGTGTTTCTCTGGAAGCTGTGTGCCCAGGGAAAAATAATTTTGGGAACAATTCTTGCAGGGTGCTTTTTATATGTGGAAATACTTCGTGCCTGAAAGGGTGTTCATGGAGAAAAATTGGGGGATTTGTCTTCCACCTCCAGTAAGGCGAAGACCCGTAGGAAGCTACTCCGAGCAAGGCGAGTTCACGAGTGTTGTCCCAAAATAGTTAAGTGAAAGAAAACAGTCCAGGGTGATATGTCACACTTCTACTCCCATTTCGGTGCATAGGCATGATTTGATTCACGACCAGATCTCACCTTCAGCCTTAAAATGAGATTCCCTTAGAGTGAAATTTTGTTTTTAAAGAAAGTGGATCTGATTAAATGAGATGTTTGTCTAGCCAGTGCCCGAGTTATTAACTACACGGATCTTTTTAAATTGATAGAAAATTTACATAGGTACTTTTGAAAATATAGATTAAGTTGTTTTATGAGTTACATGTCAGAGAAAGTTGTGTAGTTTAAATTTTGGTGAACGATAAGGGTGCCTACGGATATGAGTTCAAGTTCAGGAGTGTTGTGAATTAGAATTAGCTTTTTTATTTGCATTATAAAGCATTATGTGTTGAGGTTGAATTCCATCCCTAGGTCTCGTGTATCCACCTTAGCATGCCTAAGGAAAGGTAAGTTCCCAAGAGTTATTTGCAATGTAACAAAGCATTTTTGTCCTAACCACTTTAACAAACACGCACAGCCTACAAAAGTTATTTACATAAGTACAATGTCTACCATGAATATTGAGTGTCACACATTAGTACACATGTAACAATAAATACCTTTTTCACACTTACAGATTTTCAACTCGGCTAAATGGAAACACCCCCAACAGGTAATAACTTTTGGATTTTAAAGCTCAGTGAATTTTTTTTTATTTATCATGGCCTTGTTTGAACATTTTTCAGTGTTTCCAAATGCATCCACATATCTCCCAAGTATCTTAAAATGTTTACATTAAATTTTCTCTAAATACCCCATGGCCAAACTTCTTCACACCACCACCATTAAGCTAATTTCTAGAATTGGCAACATTCATTTTCTCTTTTACAACATTTTTTGGTCCAAAATTGTAGTACTTTTATGACTCTTATTAAATGTAACTGAAGGTGAAATTCAGAGACTTCTACAGAAATGAAAAAGTTAACCAGCTTCAACGATTATGATTCTGTACCAATATTTGGCACACTGGTACTTAAATCAGTGCGCTGCCTTTAGATTAAAAACCAAAAAAAAAAAAAAAAAAAAAAAACTTAATTTCCCAGTATTCAAGATGCTACATTAAAAACATTTCAAGAGTACAAGAAAGGTTTTTTTTTTTTTTAAAAGAGCCTGAATATACGAGAAATTAAGTGACAAACTTTCACAGCAAAATGAATACTAATAATATCAGAACTACCATTTATTATTTTACTGAGGTTTTCATGCACCCCCTCCCTTTTCATTGAAATTTTGAAATTCAGAGACTTCTACAGAAATGAAAAAGTTAACCAGCTTCAAGGATTACAATTCTGTACCAATATTTGGCACACTAGTAACTTAGATCAGTGCACTTCCTTTAGATTAAAAACACCACTTAATTTCCCAGTATTCAAGATGCTACATTAAAAACATTTCAAGTTAAATGTACAAGAAAAGTTATTTTTTTAAAAAGAGCCTGAAGATATAAGAAATTAAGTGACAAACTTTCACAGCAAACTGAATCATAATATCAGAACTACCAGTTATTCTTTTACTGAGGTTTTCATGCACCCCCCCCCCTTTTCATTGAAATTTTTATGCCAACTAACCCACATTTTTTTTTTTAAGTGATCCCCACCAGAACATGAAAAATCTTCATAACCAAGCTGAACAGCAATTTTTTTTTTTGGCTTAAAGTCTCAGTGTAACACCAATTTGTTTTGCAAGTCAGAGTTTCATTGAATAATGAAACTATTTAAAATGGCCTGATCCAGGCTAGCTTTCTTTTTCTTTGATCTCTTCTAGCAATAACACAGGTTTTGTAAGTTGACATTTTTTTTTTAACAGCCAAAGGTAGATTTTTGTTTTTGTTTTTTTGTTTTTAACATATCATGGCAACAGTAATTTAAAATGCCCTCATTATTTCCCAATTTCCCACCTCACAAATTATGCCTACTTCACTTACAGAGCCAAAAATGTTTGAAAAATGCAGAAGTGGATAACTTCAGGAACTATGACATCAACTAACCAATCATACTCCCACTGTGCAATCTCTCCACAATGATTGCAGAGAACTTGCTTATATATGTGCATGAATGCCAGCTGCCTCCTTTCATGTATGGGAGCTGGAAGCTTTTGACTCTGCTTGTGCACATCTCTCAATGCTTGCTTGGAGTATTTGAGGAAGGTGTATCGAAAACTGATCTATATACCTCTATTCCTTTCCTCACTGATCAGATCCCTACAAATTTTCCCATGCTTATCATTTCTATTCGTTCCCTCAAGTCAATGCATGCTTATATAAGACTTAACTAAATTTTGCTTGTTAAAAATGATCGACTCAATTTTTATCTTTTCATATATACAGGGAGGTAATCTTTGCTTGCTAAATATGATCACATTAGCCTTAAGTTAATGTTATAACAAAAAATAAAAAAATAAAAATAAAATCACTTTTGAAATTTAGATTCTTACTAAATAGGGATTCACATTAAGTGGGTTTTCTAGCAGTGCTATGAAAAACATAGCATACGATAAGCATAACTTCTTCGGCCTAAATAACAACAGCTATCCTTAAACAGAGTTGTAGCTGAATGATAAACGGTGAGGCAGGGGTCATTCCACGTCAAATCACAGATTTTTTTTTTTTTTTGTAAAATGTAACCCACCGACTCTGATTTTAATTAAACTTGGCAGGTAGATATACCCCATAAAGATATGGGAAAATCCTAAGTTTCAGCTTTTTAAACCTCATAGTTTTTAAAATACAGTGCTCCAAAATTTAGCCGAACATCCACTTCTGCAGCTGTGCAGTAGCATGCCACTTTTTGCATAACATGCTGTAGTTTGTGTGCTACTGAATCTAGGAGAATGAAACTTTGCAATCACATGGAAAAGGGTCCCTACATATTGAAAACACTTTTCATTTTACCTGAAACACCAGTTAAGTGAGCGCCACCTAGTGGTGAAGTGAAAAATTACAGCAAAATTTAGAAATTTTATGGGAGGCTTTGTAGAATATTGCTCTGGCATGAGGGAGATAATTTTTTTTAAATATATATTGATGTTTAACACATCCTGTAACATATTTGAGAAAAAATATGGTGGTTATCAGCATATTTTCTCAGATGGTTAAAATTATCTGAATTTTATAGAGGGCTCTCCTTCGACAGTTCAGCCATTTTGTTCTACAAACCTGACCCACTGTTTTGGATTTTGCTGAAAATTAGCATGTAGGTTTACCTAACAAAGCTGCAAAACACTGCAATTTTTTTTATCTTCCACATTCCATAATTTCCGAGATACAGTACTTGAAAAGTTAGCCCTAACCACTCATTCAACAGCAAACTGATCCGGTTTCAACTTGTGGAATCTATTATATGGTACCTTTTAAGTTGAATACATGTGTACATGTACAGTGCTGGCTCATAAATCCAAACATTTAAATACTTTTTATTTAAGCGTAAGAACCATAAGGAGCTCGGTCCTGTAACCAGTGCTCAGTATGAATAAATGCTGTTATGAATAGTTAATTAAACTGAAGTGATGAGTAAGAAATAAAATCATATGGTTAAAATAAGTGCCATTTTTCAAGTAGCTGTAAAAAATAAATCAGTTTTTAAAAATTTACTACAATTTGCATTATCCTGAATCAATGGTGGAATAAGTTATAATTACCTGCACATTAATATTAAGCTGATATTCATTCCTTGCTTGAATGTTATAATATTCAGTTACACGTATAACAGTTGTTGTTCTACAGTTTATTCTGATGCATGCCTCAGTGAGAGTTTTTCTAACCGTAGGGAACTTTTCTGTGCTTCACACCACTTAATCTGAACAGTTTTCATGTCTTCTTTACGAAAATAATATGCTCGGGACGTGTCTGTCGTCATTGGGGGTTGCACTGTACACAATATATGCTGCATAGGCACATAGCATATATCATCATGAAGTGGTCAGTAAAATGACTTTGCAGGCCCATGTGGATGCATAAACTTAATTTCCACGTCTTCATCTTTTTCAATACCACTGATCATACCAAAAAACCAGTTATCATACAACATAGCATTGAGTGTGAAACTGTAGCCGATTTATAAGTTCAGTGCTACTTTTGAAGTTACATATCAAACAATATTTGCCATCTCTACTTATCCTCTTCATTTCTATGGTATTTGATGAAAGTGGACAAAAATAGTTAAAACTGCTGGTTCCTGGAATAACTGATGTTTCTAAAAACGTTCCCGTAGGTTGTTTCCTACAATTTCAGGCTTTGATTTTTTAATTCGGTTGACATTAAATGCCCGTAAATACTGTTTCACACGTTATGCAAGTTCAGCTATCGGGAGATTGCAAAAGGACGTTAACGTAGTATTGGCAGTTGAAGTCAAGTATATTAATAATAAGTATCTATACTTACAATATTCATAGTGGTTGTCTTACAATATTCATAGTGGTTGTCGGGGCTTCATATATGCGTCATCTAAGAATGTGAATTATTTCAATTGTGAAGTTAAAATTCATGACATTGTAAAATCTGCACCAGATAAAATTAAACAAGATGAATTTTTTACAATGCAAAAAAATCCTTTAACATCGATGAAATAAGAAACTGAATTAAAACCTTGTTGAATTTTTTAAAAACGAACTACTATCCTGAAGAGGAGACAATCTTGACCGCGAAGCACCCTGACACATAATGAAACCAAAGATGAATTATACTTTTGCCAAAACCTCAAAAATAAACAATCTTGAAAAAGAAAAATACAAACATACAAATCTCCCGAATGCGAAGCACCAAACTAGTTTCTGCTAACATTTATAGCCATCATCAGTGGTAGGTGCACGGAAATTAGGATCACCGCACTCACTCGCTCGCTCAGGTATGCAGCTTAACCCCAATGTATGTTCAGCCTTGTCGTGTAGATATTTGCGCATCATGATTTGGGTTCAACTGCACATATCAATGGTGTTGCCATCTGTAGTCAAACAAAAATATTCTAGTAGCTTTTACGTAGAAATATTCAACTGTATTTTTAAGTACAATTTGATATCACATGTTTTTTGTTAATGTTTTTCCTCTTGAAATGTTTTCTCTCCTGTTCAATAAGGTACCTCCATGCAAACTGAAGCTCTACTGGACTATTAACGTTACAGTTGTATCTTTTGGTTTTCTCAATGACTACAGCCTCGGAGGTTAGAATCTGGGCATGTGATCTATGTGATGTTAGAATTTTTGTTAGTCCAATCAGGAGTTACATGATTTTTGATACAATGTTGTATTAATGAAGTTTTTTCATCTTTTCTTGCCCAGTTCGTAATATGTTCATTTAATCTAGTCAAAAATCTTCTACGCGTACTTCCGATATATACTGTCTTTTTGGTTATCATCCGTAACTGTTGGAATGACATAAACCCCAGATTTATTTAGAATTGATCTATTATTAGTAGTAGTATGCTTCCATTGTCAATAACTGTTTCTGCAATGTTAATATTGTTGTTGTAAAACTTTTTTTTAAAAAATAGTACTAATAGGAGGTAAGTATGGAAATTTTCCATAATATTGCTGTCTTTCTTTTTTAATGTTATTATCGAAACGATGTATATTGGCCGTAATGTTGTTATATAAAGATTTGACTAATCCTTTAACTATATCCAAATTCTTCTGCAGTTTTTTCAATCCATTTAAGCTCTTTGATCTCCAATTCTTTATTGGATGAGTGTGTCATGGCTCTTTTAATATAAAAGCGGAATGCTGCAGTCTTATATTTCCAAGGGTGTGTAGAATCTCTTGGGATAATTTAATGTCAACCGAATTAAAATGTCGTAGCCACGTAAAAGTATGTTCATCGCAACTTAGCGAAAATTGAACAACGATATATGTCATAATATAACTGGAGATACAATATATATAAGCTTAGTGCAGAGGTTTTTTTCCCCCTTTGTCTTGTTCTAGCCCTTAGTAATATGTTATCAAGGTATATTGGCGCAAGATATTCATATTTTTAAAAAGAATCGAATTAAACTTTGCAAAGAAATTGAACATCTGAACTTCCTAACTACTTGTAAGAATAATGATATTACGCCTAAATTTATTCAAATTAGGGTTAACCCTATCAACTACAAAGATCGTAATATCATTGAAACATGCGAGCTGAAGAGATTGAGAGCTATAATTCGCAGTAAACGCAAAGATATCGATAAACTAAGTGTGAAAAACTACGAACTGTACAATCAGTGTATACAGTATGAAGACAAGGACAACAAGATCAAGATTGAGTTTATAAAACTGTATGCAATTTTGGACAGACAGCAAGAAAAATGTAAACTAAAACACTTTCGTAAAATTGAAAATCTAATAAATGACAAGCATAAGAAAAACCATAGAATAGAGATTAATAATCAAAATCTTTATATTAATGAATCTAGTTTAGAACTATCAAATCTGCAAATGAAAGCACTTGAAAGAGGTATAAGGTTTGCGTATCGACAAAAAGTGCCAAAAACGGAATACCTCATTCCGCAAATTGAGAACGTCATCCAAAGATTGCCTAATGCAAATAAAAATCCTACAAGATTTAAAATGGTTCGTGCCATCAACAACATGTACAACACCAATGAAAATACAAGAATCACATATGAGCGCGAAGCCCTAATGGAGTTGAGAAATAACCCTGCTATTAAGTGTATTATGGCTGACAAATCTAAGCAGATTGTCATCTTAAATACAGATGAATATAATAACAAGATGACAGAAGCAATCAATAAGTTGAATGCCATCATAGTCAATAAGGACCCTGTTGACAGTATAATTAGGAACTTGGCTAATATAAAAAATCACAGTGACTTACCTACAATTATTAAAAGCAAATGTATTCCACCGGTAGGTGCTTGTACACCAAATATTTTTGGTAAAATAAAAACACATAAGACTGGCGAACCTATTAGGCCTATTGTTAATAAGAATTTATTTCCAACTATTAACTTAGAGAGAGCACTATTTAACTACATCAAACCATTCTACAATAGCCATGAAGCCAGTATTACTAATGTTACTGAAGTTATACCAACAAGTTAAAAACAATTAAAACCTCCAATTTCACAATGGCCAGTTTAGATGTCATCTCTTTATATCCCAATACTCTAACAGATGTCGCTATTGACTTAAGTCCAGATTGGATGAAGAAAATCTTACTGATAAAGTCAGAAACAGTATTGTATCTGCATTATTTTTTGTTGCAAATAATTATTTCACATTTAATGAGATAATTTATAAACAGCAATATGGCGCCCCTATGGGGTCCCCAATTTCAAGACTACTGGCCGAAGTCGTTCTGCAAGATATTGAAAACTGTATATTAGATCATTCTAATATATACTTACCATATGTATATCTCAGATATGTAGATAATATTTTACTGTTTTGGCAGCACTCCAATCTTGAAATGGATAATTTCATTGCTAAATTTAACAATTGTTATCAATCTATACAAGTTAGTAAAGAAATTGAGGTTAATGGCCAGCTAAACTTCTTGGATATATCTATACAAAAGGATAACGGAATTATAGAATATTCTGTATACCGGAAGCCATCATATGGTACAGG
Source organism: Macrothele yani (assembly GCA_039090855.1). Classification (NCBI taxonomy): domain Eukaryota; kingdom Metazoa; phylum Arthropoda; class Arachnida; order Araneae; family Macrothelidae; genus Macrothele; species Macrothele yani. The sequence continues at coordinate 101,230,880 of CM076996.1, read as the reverse complement.
CAATTATCCCAAGAGATTCTACACACCCTTGGAAATATAAGACTGCAGCATTCCCCTTTTATATTAAAAGAGCCATGACACACTCATCCAATAAAGAATTGGAGATCAAAGAGCTTAAATGGATTGAAAAAACTGCAGAAGAATTTGGATATAGTAAAGGATTAGTCAAATCTTTATATAACAACATTAAAAAAGAAATACAGCAATATTATGGAAAATTTCCATACTTACCTCCTATTAGTACTATTTAAAAAAAAGAATGTTACAACAACAATATTAACATTGCAGAAACAGTAATTAACAATGGAAGCATACTTACTACTACTAATAATAGATCAATTCTAAATAAATCTGGGGTTTATGTCATTCCAACAGTTACGGATGATAACCAAAAAGACAAAGTATATATCGAAAGTACGCGTAGAAGATTTTTGACTAGATTAAATGAACATATTACGAACTGGGCAAGAAAAGATGAAAAAACTTCATTAATACAACATTGTATCAAAAATCATGTAACTCCTGATTGGACTAACACAAAAATTCTAACATCACATAGATCACATGCCCAGATTCTAACCTCCGAGGCTGTAGTCATTGAGAAAACCAAAAGATACAACTGTAACGTTAATAGTCCAGTAGAGCTTCAGTTTGCATGGAGGTACCTTATTGAACAGGAGAGAAAACATTTCAAGAGGAAAAACATTAACAAAAAACATGTGATATCAAATTGTACTTAAAAATACAGTTGAATATTTCTACGTAAAAGCTACTAGTATATTTTTGTTTGACTACAGATGGCAACACCATTGATATGTGCAGTTGAACCCAAATCATGATGCGCAAATATCTACACGACAGGGCTGAACATACATTGGGGTTAAGCTGCATACCTGAGCGAGTGAGTGAGTGCGGTGATCCTAATTTCCGTGCACCTACCACTGATGATGGCTATAAATGTTAGCAGAAACTAGTTTGGTGCTTCGCATTCGGGAGATTTGTATGTTTGTATTTTTCTTTTTCAAGATTGTTTATTTTTGAGGTTTTGGCAAAAGTATAATTCATCTTTGGTTTTCATTATGTGTCAGGGTGCTTCGCGGTCAAGATTGTCTCCTCTTCAGGATAGTAGTTCGTTTTTAAAAAATTCAACAAGGTTTTAATTCAGTTTCTTATTTCATCAATGTTAAAGGATTTTTTTTGCATTGTAAAAAATTCAACTTGTTTAATTTTATCTGGTGCAGATTTTACAATATCATGAATTTTAACTTCACAATTGAAAGAATTCACATTCTTAGATGACGCATATATGAAGCCCCGACAACCACTATGAATATTGTAAGTATAGATACTTATTATTAATATACTTGACTTCAACTGCCAATACTACGTTAACGTCCTTTTGCAATCTCCCGATAGCTGAACTTGCATAACGTGTGAAACAGTATTTACGGGCATTTAATGTCAACCGAATTAAAATGTCGTAGCCACGTAAAAGTATGTTCATCGCAACTTAGCGAAAATTGAACAACGATATATGTTCAGGCTTTGATATAAAGTGGAACTCAATGTTTTTTATGTTTGCAACACAAAAATTAAAGGCATCCATCGGTTTTGTGATTTGATTTTTGATAGGTCATTGCAGGCTTGCTCTGCTTACAATTCGCTTCACTGTACCACCAATACCATCGCAAGCTGATTTCCCGTGGCCAGTGGCAAAAAATGACCATGATGCAGATATTGAAAAATCATTTTCACGCTTGCACAAATTAAAAAAAATTCTTGCGATTTTTATATTGTGCTGCACACCCATCTGTAAAATAGTAAACCTTCACAATTTCTGTATATTTATTCTTAATGTACTGCATTGTTGTTTGTTTAATTCTGTGCACCATACAAGCATCGTGGTCCAGATCGTCAGAAAAGAAGCAGTGATTGGAGATTTCAAGCAATTGTGTCTCACCTCTTGTGTACATAATAACTAGATGACCTGTGTATTAGGGTGGAGCGAAAAACACTTTTTTTTTTTTTTTTAATTTGAAACGTCACCATGTCCAATAGTTGCGATTTTATTACTGAAATGACCCCCGAAATATGGATGACATTATTTGATATCTTAGGCTGCTCCAAGAACCTCGAAGTTTGAAAGTTATAGGGAAAAATGCTTTAAAAACACCCGCTTTCTCCATTTTGTAAATATAAAACAAACTGTGTCACCATGTTATTTAATATCACCTTTGAGTGTATAAACACGGGTAAAAGTTCAGCAGACACGAGTTAATTTCTTAGGCTTCCCCAGATCCCTTAAAGTATGTAATTTTTGCCAAAACTGGCATGATAAGTTGCGTAAGTATTAAGTTCGACAGCAGCCTTATTGTTACCAATTTGGGCTTAACATTAACAATCCCCCCCTCTTTCATACTTTCTGGAAACCTCTTGTTGATTTTCAGAAACATAGCTTGCTGTTTTGCACTCTGCTTTGTTTTTGTTACCTTTTTCATCTCAGCCCACCCCCTCTCTCACAGCTGAGCTCTGTTTGCGAACTCGCCGAGTCATCTCATCACAGTCGCACAGGTCCGTTTGGGAGAGAGTGTTGGCGGGTTTGCGTCATAATGACGCAACAGTTTCTTTCACTCCTAGTGATGTTGATTGGATCGTACCGGCATTTTCGTTTTGTCGTCCAACTACTTAAGATGGCTGAAACAAGAAATAAAGCTGATTGCCCTATCCTCGGGAGTTATAAGGAGATGCATGAAAGTGTGTTGCCTACGTACGAAGATGTAATGCGCCATTACTACCTTGTGAGGAATACTCTCAGGCAGGAAGGAGCAAATTATGAGCCTGCTGCAGCAGAAATAGCAAGTATTGTCGCGGACAAAGTGCTAAGTATATGGAAGAAAGCATCTCTTCCGATATCTCTCCACAAATCTGTTGCAAAGCGTATTACCACATACAACACTGAAATCTGAAAGTGAAAAAACACGCGGCAAGAATGGATGAAACCTACCGAAAGAAGATTGACCAATTTCATGCAGATCCGCAACGTATCTTTGACATATGCTCATGCAAGTGCAAATGTTTTAGAATCTGCAAATGCAGCTCTGCGAAAAAGGTACCCGTGAAAGAGCGAGACTTTCTGATGGACCAGAGAACAAACAGAAGAATGATAGTAGGTGGGCTTGACGCAAAAACCACCATTGTACTGAAGAAAAGATCAGCTCGAAAGAGTGATAGGAAAGAGCATGTTCGTAGAAAATTACAGAAAACTGCATCACAGAAATCGGCCCAGCGAGTTAAAGATGATCCTTCAGAAGAGGATACAAATACTAAAACCAGACGAGCCGGATCCTAGTCATTTGTTGGCCTCGGAGAAAGATTACGATTTCACTCCACGTCGTTTTTCGAAACCTAGGCGTCAGATGACACTGTCTGCATTTTCTAGAAAGTGCGATAGGCGAGGCATCAGCGACAAAGCGGCAGCTGATCTTGCGTCGGCGTTGCTTCATGATGTAAGTAAAGTTCATTCGAAAGAATGTAATGTATCTGTTATTGACCGGCATAAAGTACGACGAGAAAGGAAAAAGACCCGTCAAACAATTCAAGATGAGGTAAACTTGACTGGTCGCAAGATTGTAGCTTTATTTTTGGACGGAAGAAGGGATGAAACTCTTACGAATACACAGATGATGGCAAGTGGCACAAGCAAAAAGAATGGGAGGAGCATGTTACACTTGTTGAAGAACCGGACTCAGTCTATTTGGGACATTGTGCACCGAAGAGTAAGAGTGCAAGGGACATTTCAGACGGTATCTTCAGCTTATTGAACCAGAAGGCATTCGACTTGTTGGTGTTAGTCTTTACTGGAAGTGACTAATACCGGCACAAATGCAGATGTAATTAGGAGTCTTGAAGAGAAAGCTCAATTCTCCTGTACACTGGATTATATGTCAACTTCATTTTAATGAACTGCCTTTACGCCACCTCACTGAAGCACTTGATGGGAAAACATCAGGTCCAAGAGGATTTAGTTGATTGATTGGAAAGTTCCTGAAGACATGCGCAAACCTTCCTATCGTTAATTTCCAGAAAATTGAATTTTTGCTTCAGTCCGACATTAACTATGGAGATCTTAGCTCGGATAAACTTTATTTGTGGGGAATTTGTAAGGCAGTCTCTGCAGGTGATTGCCCACAAGATCTGGCAAATCAGGATACTGGAGCACTTGCACATTCCCGTTGGCTGACCCTCGCAAATCGCATTCTGCGTCTGTATGTTGGAACTAGTGATCTAACACCACAACCTGTCTCATTAGCCACCTTCATAATGAAAGTATATGCACCATCGTGGTTCACGATCAAATGTAACGGTACCTGTGAAGATGGTCCAAGAAATTTGCAGCTTTTTATATCTAGGTTTCAGTATCTTCCAGATAATTTAAAGGATATTGTAAAATGAGTCATCCAAGTCAACGCGTATTTTGCCCATGCAGAAAACTTGCTCGCTGCAATATTGTTTGACGACAGAAGGTATGTCCGTGAGCTTGCTGTTCGACGCATCATGAAGGCCAGGAAATCTTCCGAACAAACAACTACCATTAGGAAGTTTCGGATTCCTAAGCTGAATTTCCAGAGCAATGATTACATTGACCTAATCGACTGACAAGAGTGTAATGTGACTGAGCCTCCCATCACACGGAAATGGAAAGACGATGAGCTTCTGGAATTTCTACAGTCGGATAAATATCCAAATTCTTGCCATGAATTTACAAAAATACCATGCCATTCTCAGGCAGTAGAGAGGATGGTTAAGATTGTAACATTCTTCTGCTCATGTGTGCGGCCTTCTTGCAAGAGATTGATTCATCAGAGCAAAAATTTTGGATAGGAAGCTGATGCCAAGTTTTGAAAAAAGTCTGATTTCCAAGTGAAATAAACTCCTCAAGTTATGCTACTAGGTAAGGCTGGTGTCTATCATATTTACATAATTTATGCAATTTTTTGGAGAAATATGACAAATCTTGAGCTCTTTGGGGAAGCCTAAGAAATTAACTAATGTCTGCTGAATTTTAACCCGTGTATATACACTCAAAGGTGATATTAAATAACATGGTGACAAAGTATTTTTTTATATTTACAAAATGGAGAAAGCAGGTGTTTTTAAACCATTTTCCCCTATAACTTTCAAACTTCGAGGTTCTTGGGGCAGCCTAAGATATCAAATAATGCCATCCATATTTCGGGGGGTCATTTCAGTAATAAAATCGCAACCATTGCACATGGTGACGATTCAAATTAAAAAAAAAAAAAATGTTTTTCGCTCCACTCTACAGTGCATGCCTCTGATGTCTAATGATAGCCTTGTGCCTCATCTTGTATGACAAATGAGTAGTTCTCACTGAAGTCCACAAGAACAATTGCCATGTATGGCGTAAGCATTTCTTTGAGTTCCTTTAGAAACCTGGATTGTTCCTTCGCAATGTATGCATGTGGGATAAGTTTTTCTATCTTCAACAATAGCATTTGCATAAAATCTTCCACTGTTAAAGTTTGTTTAATTCTGTTCTTCCACTTGACACCCACTGACTGAATTCTATAGTATCATTTTCATCATAGTCTCCAATTTTGTTTTCAAACAATTTGCTAAGTTATCTGTAGATTGGCAGTTTTTGCAGTGTCTGAGCATGCAGTTCTGATTTTTCAAGTCACAAACCATGTAACCCATTAGTGTTTTATATGATTCCTTGAACTGAGCAGCATTCAGAAGTAATATAACATTTTGATGTATAGCGCACACACATACAGAATGAGTACCAGCAGCACCAGCTAAAACACACCATTTTGGTCTTGCACTGCAAAATTTTCAAAATCAAACCTTTCTGTCAGGATATTGCTGTTTAGAAGAACTATACAGTTCTTTAAGATTCCACAAAATCAGCCTCTTCTGCACATGCTGATTTCTTCTGATGCTTACAAAATCCTTCTTTCCTGACATCTGCTGAGAAGAAGTGTCATCTTCATAAAATTCCTGAATCAATTGCGATGTTTCATTGCTCAGTTTTTTTCCCTATCCTTGGTTCTGGTAGTGACATAATTCCTGTTTTCTTAATCAGTTTTTTAGATTGTCGCACTAGATATTCTGACACTTGAAATATTTCAATAATCATCTTTTGATACCAGGATGGAGGTGCCATTGTTAGCATTTAGATCCCCCCACCCCCCTGTTCAATGTGGGAAGTTCCTCTTTCATCAGAGCCACAAGCTTATCTAAATCTTTGGCCTTTTGATTTGTTGCACTGGTCTCAGGGGTATCTTCATTTTCAGAGCTTGAAAAATCACGTTGCAGTACATAGGCAACTTTATGTTTAACACTTGATTGTATTTGTTTTATTTTCCTTTTTCCATATGACAATCTTCTGTGCTGTGGTACAGAATGCAGTTTCAAAGGAGAACAGCCAATATTACTCATGCCCATATTGATTTCATCCAGTATTTGTTCTTTTTCTACTGATTCTTGTAGCGTTAATTCGTTGTCACTTGTGCTCACTTTCATACTGTGCAGCAGTGATGTCTAAACCAGATTCAGAGCTTGCTTCCTCTAGTATCATAGCCCTATTTCTACAGTTACAATGGATCTTCTGCCCAGGTTTGACATTAACATGTTTTTGCATAAATTCCTTTGTTAATCGTAGACTGGCCATCCTTAGAGAGCTGCTAACAGATTTTTTATGAACTTGAAAGGGATTGCATCATGATTTTTGTTGTTCCTCAAATTTTGTTATATAGTATTATTCATGATGAAAACATAATGTCACAATACTTCCACAGTCTGCTATTTCAGCTCTTAAACACAGTATTTCCTTATCAACTTCACTGATCTCCTCTACTCTTTTCAGTCCCCTTTGTGGCACATAGCATGTTTTGTGACATGGTGTTTGGGTCAACTGCCCAACACTGCAGAGGTTTTGTTGATCCATTACTAAGGAAGTAAGCAGTAAGAGAAAATGTACAAACTAAGAAAACTTCCCCCTCAGCAAGCTAAAACTCTTAACTGAAAGGCAAACCAAAGGGGTCGGTCATGACCAGGGTACTAGTGAAACAAACCCCAAAAAAAGAAGATCAAAGTACAACCTCATTGGCTTGTTAGCTGAAACCAAAACTAAACTTTGATTGGCAGTTGGGAAAACCCAACCAAAACTAAGCATTTATTAGCAGTTGGAAACCAAACTAAACATTTATTAGCAGATTGGAAACCAAACCAAAACATTGATTGGCAGTTAAAAACCAAACCAAAAATAAAAATTGCTTGTCGATTGAAAACCAAACCAAAAATAAACTTTTCCTGTCAGTTTAAAAACCCTACTGTCACTGACTGGAAGTTTAAAACCCAAAATAAAACTCCATTCCCTGAAACATATTTCACAAAGTTCTTATCTTTCAACATTTTCTCTACCCACATCCCCTTGGGATGATTAAATCAGCTGATAAAGCAAACTTGTGATATGTTGAAATGTGTTCTATGCAATGCTAAAAATAGTTACTCCTGTTGATGCTTTGTGCACTGATACTCTGAAAAATTTATTTCACATAATGTTTCAGAGAAGTTCAAAATTAGTCTGTGTTAAACATTTCTATTTGATTTTGTTTCACTTTGTCAATTGTAAAAAATGGAGCAAAAAACTGCAGATTGAGTCCAAATTATTAGTTATTAAGAATATAGGAATTTATTTTTTTCAACTATAAGGAATACATTTAAAAATAGTTAGCCTCTAAATTTGATTTGGAAATTTACCAAAACTGGAAAAAATCCTTGTAATCATGGTATACAAGAAATTATTATTATTATTATTTTTTGGATCTTGTTGCTACCTAGCTAGCAATTTATTAAAAAAATTACATGTTTGATTATTCTCGAGGTATGCTACTGGGTAGAAATTGGAAAGTTGAAATTTTATGTAAAAAATGAACAAACTATTTCTTTTAATTTTTGCAGAGGTTCTACCCCTCAGAATGTGAGAGTAACTATATCTTGTGCGTGCGTGCGTGCGTGCGCACACACACACACACACACACACACACACACACACACACACACACACACAAATATTTAAGTTGAAAAGCTGCCACATGATATGCTTCATCATTTGCAACAGGATCAGTTTGCTGTTGAACGAGTGGTTCGGCCTAACTTTCAAGTAAGTGCTGCATCTCTGAAACTATGGAATGCGGAAGATAAAAAAGTTGCAGTGTTTTGCAGCTTTGTTAGGTAAACCTACATGCTAATTTTCAGCAAAATCCAAAACGGTGGGTCAAGTTTGTAGAACAAACTTGAGGAGAGCCCTCTATAAAATTCAGATAATTTTAACCATCTGAGAAAATATGCTGATAACCACCATTTTTTTTTCAAATATGTTATAGGATGTGTTAAACATCAATATAGAAAATAAAATTCTCCCTCATGCCAGAGCAATATTCTACAGAGCCTCTCATGAAATATCTAAATTTTGCTGTAATTTTTCACTTCACCACTAGGTGGCACTCAATTAACTGGTGTTTCAGGTAAAATGAAAAGTGTTTTCAATATGTAGGGACCCTTTTCCATGTGATTCCAAAGTTTCATTCTCCTAAATTCAGTAGCACACAAACTACAGAATGTTATGTAAAGAGTGACATGCTACTGCACAGCTGCAAAGTGGGTGTTCGGCTAAATTTTGGAGCACTGTATTTTAAAAACTATGAGGTTTAAAAAACTGAAACTTAGGATTTTTTCATATCTTTATCGGGTATATCTACCTGCCAAGTTTAATTAAAATTCGAGTCAGTGGGTGACATGGCCTCTGTGATCTGACATGGAATGGCACGCTGGTGAATCATACTTATTCCAATGCATCAGCCACAAACGCAACAGAAAGAGGGGAACATTGATACCATCTACAATTTAGGTTTAAAACTCATTATAAATTTTTTTAAAACTGTAATTAAAATATCTGTTGGAAATGCTAGACTAATGCAGAAACAATGCTTTTCTCAAATCAAAGTTAAAACATTTATTTCTAAAAGCCACAACATTACTGTGACTGAATACATCATGGGTGATTTCTAAGAAACTTTCAAATTACAAGCAGTATGTAGTAATTTAAAATGTCAAGGTAATCTGAATTAAAAATTATTGGTACTATGAAAAATGGTCTTACCACATACTTCAGCTCCAGGAAAAATCACACTTCTTGCTGCAAATTTCACTGCTGGAACAACGCATTCAAGCTAATAAAGCTTACCATTCGTTCTTGATATCCAAAGTTGTCTACCTGATGTGAATGTCTGCTTATAACATACCTCAATACTTCTATTGATCGCGAATCCTACAATAAAATCTTCACCCTTTCATACAGCAGTTGTTCAGTGGTATTATTGCAAGGTTAGGTGCAGTAGCTAAAAAACTAGTTCCTCATGTAGTACTTTCACATATGATTTAACTTTTCTTATAGATGATTACAAATTTACATGCCTGTTTTAACACCAAACAGACCTGCCAACTCTCAAGAATTGAAATCCGTAAAAAAAAAAAAAAAAAAAAAGACGAACGTTTAATCAACATGTTTGAATGACTCCTACATCGACCGTAGCGATTAAATGTTTCGAACATATCGATTAAAAGTCAATACATTATGCATATAGTTTGTCTATTTTAATCGATTTCATATATTATATATAATTCAAATATTTGGCACTACTTCACGCTTAGCAATTACAATGCAATAAATACATAATCATCTCATTAGCACACTATCATTAGGCTACACAGATAAAAATTTTATTTGTGTCCACAAAATTACAGCTATATATTTATACATGAGACCAACGAAGGAGAAAAAAAAGCTGAACTTTTTAACCGCACAGGTGAAAAATAAGAACGTGCTGCAAAACAGCGTGAATATAACGTGGCGTGAGCAAGACAAAATTGTTCACTGAAATTTATTATGTAAATATTATCACTGTATTCATAAATATATATACATATTTTACATTTAACAGCAACACAGGGTAAATGTAATATTGTGGAGAAAGAAATTATGATTATCAGCAAAATCTACGCTCAGTCCGATTTCCGTTTTAAGAAAGTTTTCCTCCATTTTAAAACAGCAAAACAAATATTTATGGAATAAAATTATATTTAACAACACTATTGGGTAGGAAAACTATCGCAAGAAAAAAAGAATTACGATTACAGGAGAAACCTTCACTTCGTCTAACATCTGTTTCCGAAAGTTTTGAAAGTTGGAATTCCGCCCATCGACGGAAAACAATCCCACCACCAATCCCTCCCGAATTTCTATTCAGTTCTGCATCGATATAGAGAACCACCAAAACAACGATGGAAAAGAGACTAAATGCTGCAAATCCACTGAAGAATCTCGTGCCTGAAGATCACAGGGAAATTTTCGCGCCAACTTCCGTTTTCGGAATTTTTCTTCCCCTTTCAAGCTGAAATGCAAATATTTATAGAATAAAATTATATTTAACAATACTACTGCGGCGAAGAAACTTCGCGAAAAAAGAAATCATGATTACAGGAAAATTTTTCACTTCGTTTAACTTCCGTTTTCGAAGGTTTTGAAAAATGAAATACCATCCCCAGACCAAAAAACGACCCCCCCCCCCCCAAACTAATCCTTCAAAATTTCTCTTTAGTTTTGCATCAACCTCAAGAATAACCCAAATGATTAAAAAAAAAAAAAAAAAAAAAAAAAAAAAAAGGTGGAATTGCGCGAATCCGCGGAAGAATCTCGTGTATGTATATTGCGCAGCAACCTTTTGTTGTAACTTAACTTAGGTTTTCACCTTAAAATTTCATGCCAACATGTTACAGCACTTTTAGAAAATGCAATTTTAAGTCAAATGTGAAGCTGATATTTTTCCGTTTCCCTTTTTGCAGTTATTGCCAACTCTAATTGGATATCGCTTTTACCGAGTCTTCCCGGTAGGCTATGAGCAAAACTGGTTCGGGACGCAGAATTAAGATCAGGTAAATCAGAATATTAAGGAATGGTGGCTTTTTCAGTCCTCTGTTCTCCCCTTAAAAAAAAAAAAAAAAAATGTTATCTGTAAAAAAAAAAACCCCCATAAAACAAGTACCGTAGAATTTCTGTATATTTTACACGTAAACCATAAAACTTGGAAGGTATGAACTTATAATATGACAAGGCTCTGAATAATTTTACTCTGGGATCTAGCAACATCAAAAATATTAGTTTTAATTTTTAAGTGAGGAACTTATCATTGGCAATGTACCTTAAACACACACCAGGAGATTAAAAATTTCAAAACATAAAATCGCCTCAGAGTACATGGAAAATAAAGTAATATTCTCAATTAGTCAACTGTTTCAAGAATAGACTCCAGAATAGTTGTAACAATTGTTTTGTAGGCAGTGTTACTAATGTCTTCCCTCTTCATCAGCAACCACTTACTGTGGAAGAATACAACAAGCTGCACTACAAAATACCAGCTTACTTAAGAGCAGCATACAAGCCATGGACACAACCAGCTATCTTGCACGATATGACCACAATATTAGTACTTGTAGATGGAACTGCTAAAAATCAGCATGCATAAATTCTCTTAACAGTCCATCCTATAAAAACACATGTAAAATAAATTTATGCTAGAAAGTTTGCTAATGGCAGATATCGAATATGGAAAAAAAACTTAGTAAATTAGTTCCAAGGGAACACAAAATTTGTTTTCTTTACACTATGATTTCATCTCAGTGAAAACATTGAAAAAATAATTATACTGTACGCATGTTCTCCATGTGCTCACAATATTTCCATTTCATTGATATACTGCACCCTTAACTTTACTAAAAGACTTACAAAATCAAGTAAGATAATCATGAAAAATTGCCAATTACTTATCTAAAATTTTTATTTTATTTTCGAATCTTACTGAAAGTAAATTAAAATTATACATAATAAATAAGAGTGAAAGACTCCCTTTTTTCACAACAGAAAATTAAAGATTGGGAGATTGCTGAACCCCCTTCCCCACGAAACAAACATGAGCAAAGTGAATGGTGAACTGCAGGTGAAAAGTAGCATTACACAGTTCTGATGCCTTACTCCACATGCACGGTGTTAGCTTCTTAAATTTCTTAAATGACAGTTTCATGAATTTCTGAAGTCTGAGTAGCATAAGAATGCATACATCTTCCCTCTTAACTTCCTCCTCACCCACACAAAAGCCTAGATTTCCAGTACGGCACACTTACCTAAGCAGTGAACAGCCCAAATCCTCCACCCAGCAGTGTCACTTTGCTGTAAAACATTTCAAAAGTAAAATTTTCTTGGAATCTTTGTTTAGCAATCACTTTCCACAGAAAGTAGCTGATACCATTTATTAGTTGGTTGGTTGGTTGATTGATTTTGATGGCACAAGGGCCATGTTTGGCCAAAGAGTGCTAGACACAAGACAAACAAACAGTATTAAAAACGTGGTATAAAACTTAAAATCTGGCCGATTCAGTAAAAGGGAAAAATTAGAATGATGGAAGGGCTAAAATCTAAATACGTTTTAAAAATGAAAAGACAGCGACAGTATCGCAGTGGTCATCTAAGAGCTGCTGCAGCATAGCGGCGTCCTCTGTCAACAAATGAGAATGAAAGAAGTGAATACTGATATCAAGAAAACGAACTCAGCTACACAGAACATGAGTGACAGTGAGTCGGTAATTGCATGTCTCACACAGCAAAAAGCGGCGTTTGAAACGACAATGCCCAATGCGGAGGCGCGCAAGCACAACTTCCTCCCTACGGTTCCGACAAAATGAGGATTTCCAGATTCCAAGAATAGGTTTAATACGATGCAGTTTGTTTTCCACCTGTTGGTCCCACAGACCCGGCCACGTTTGCTTGATATGATTGTGAACAGGAACGCGAAAATCCCAGTGAAATAGTGGCAAGGGTGTGGCGACCAAAGAGGAAGCAGATCTAGCAGCCGCATCAGCACACTCGTTACCCGAGATTCCAACATGCCCAGGAGAATCCAGCAAAACTGAACCTGAAAACCAGCCTCGATAGACTATAGCACGATGATGAGAACTCGACCTGAACAAGGAGAAAGGCGAGATACACAGCATGCATCTCTGCCGAAAACACTGTGGCCTCAGCTGGGATCCGCGCAACAGAGACGTTATCTACACAGACAGCCACAGATCCAACGACTCCATGTCAGTGACAACCTCAAAAGGCTGCCACGGTGAGTCCCCAATGACCCTGATCTCTCCAACAAGAGACAAGTCAAGCACTGCATCAATAGCTACGGCCACCATACGAAACCAAAGGTGGGAATGCACGAGGGCCGGTTCTCAAATAAACAAGCGTGCTGGGGATGGAGAACTGGATCGTACAAAGGATGGTCAGGAAGAGATAAAAGTTTCAAGTAAAATTGAACAGACAGCGTAATTCAGGCGATGGTTCGTTCGCGTCAGCATAAAGGTTGGTAATCTGAGATGTTCAAAATACTCCAGTACAAAGACTCAGCGCTTGATGGTGAACAGTATCCAAAGGCTGGAGAACGGAAAGACGCGCAGAGTCATACACGATACAACCATAATCCAGTTTTGACTGTATTAAATAGTAAATGCGAAACAAAGAGATCCTGTCTGCACCCCACGAGACTCTCAAAAGGATCTTTAGAATAGACAGAGCACGCAGACAGGAAATCTTGAACCACCGAAGGTGCGCACGGTCGACTGTCAGTCCAAGGAACTTGGTCTGCGGCAAAACTAGTATGGCTGCACAGTCTAAATAGAGCTCTGGGTCAGGATGGAAGCCACGCCTCCGGCAGAAATGGACACACGCTGTCTTGTCGGGAGACAGAACGAAACCATTGCTGTGTGCCACTTTAACGATCTGATTAATCAGACTGCAACTGCCTTTCCATAAAATTCATGCTCGATGACGAGCAGAATATGTGCAAGTCATCGACATATACAGTAGCCGAAACCGCAGGAGGAAGATTTGTGAAAAGACAATGCGGAGGATGAACAATGCGACAGATAAAATACAACCATGAGGAACACCTTGTGCTTGATGGAACAGTGCCAAGAGCAACGTACCCAGGAGCACCTGGAACACCCGATTGCGAAGAAAATTTACAATGAATGTCGGAAGATTTCCTCGCAATATGCATGCGTGGAGGTCATGGATAATCCTGTGCCGCCAAGCACGATCATGGGCTTTCTCAATGTCAAAGAAAACAAACCAGGGGCTGCCTACGCACAGATGTCTCAAGGTGCAGGAGATTATCGTGAGGTGAACGATGACGGTGAAAGCCACTTTGTGATGGTGAAAGTACGCAATTTTGTTCTAAAAAATGAACTAACCGGGAATTAACCATGCGCTCGAGAACTTTACCCAGACAGCTAGTGAGAGCAATTGGACAATAACTAGAGGGAGACTTAGGATCCTTGCTAGGTTTGGGAAAAGGCAGAACAAAAGCTTTTCGCCAAGATTCCGGGAAACTGTGCTTTAACCAAATGCAATTGTACAGGATTAAAAGATTCCCGAGAGATGATTGAGCATGTCATAGTGGATGCCATCGGGACTGACAGATGTAGCGCCAGACCGATGAGGAGCCACCCGTAAGTTCAACCATGCTGAAGGGGGAGTTATAACCAGTGTTGCAAAAAGGCGAAAACGAGATCTTCTGGCGTTCGGCTTGTGATATAATCCTATGAAATAAGGAAGGATAAAGCCACATCCCCAGACACAGATGCAAAAGCCTCACCCAAACAATCCACAATCTCCCTGACTTCAGCACATGTGCAGCAGTTACTGTACAGAATGGAAATCTGGCGAGAGCTGTAGTTACCCCGGATCTTACGAATCTTGTCTCACACACTTTTTGAAGTAGCATGTGAAGTGAGAGATGAAACATACTGGATCCAAGACTCCCTCTTGCTACGTCGACGGAACCAACCGAGCATAGGATTTTGCTCGTTTAAATGCAACGACATTGGCATCGGTTGGATAATGCCGAAACGTAGACCAGGTCTTATGTTGAGCTCTCTTAGCCGCTGCACATTCAGGGGTCCACCAAGGCTTCGGACTTCTTGGGAGCTTTTTAGATGTTTTAGGTATAGAAAGATTAGCCGCCTGAATAACGCAATTTGTGACATCGAGAACAGCTGCGTTGATTGACACTTGGGTGACCATGGTAGAGGATATCACTGCGGACGATGTGAAGACCTCTCATCTGGTACGCAGGAGGGGAAAGATGGCATGTTCGCATGATGAGAGAGCGAGAGAGCACAATTGGAAAATGGTCGCTCCCGTGGAAGTCTTCACACACCGTCCACGACCAATCAGCAATAATCGATGGTGATCCCAAGGTCAAATCAATCCCACTGAAGGATCTTGTTGGCTCATGGAAGTACGTGTCAGCACTGGTGTTAAAAAGGCACAGAGGTCGAGGACAGAACAGAATATGGGATGACCTCTCGTGCTGAGGCTGACACTACCCCACAAAGGATGATAGCCATTGAAGTCACCCAGTAGAAGAAAGGGTGAAGGCAGCTGATCAACCATGCTCTCCAGAACAGAGACGCTCACATCCTCATCTGGCGGCAGATAGACACTGCAGACAGTAAGAGGCGCAGGCACAGAAATACGAACCGCCACGGCCTGCACAGTTGTGGACACCGCAACGGAAAAGATCGGTACCCTGTGAGGGACAAGAATAGCCACTCCCCCACAGGCTATATCACCTGACGTTATCTGTCCGAAATGCACTGTAGCCTCGAACTGAAAGCAGGTCTGATAGTTTAAGTTTTGTCTCCTGTAGACAAAGGCACACCGGAGAGTACAACGAAAGCAGATATTTCACGTAGTCAAAACTAGTCTGAAAACCTCGGCAGTTCCACCGAAGTGTTGAATCCATGGTTAGAAGTGAGATGGGAAAAAAAGAAAGAACTACACTGACTGCTGAAACGAGGTCAGCGTCCATCTGCTCTGACTAGTGTTCCCCCACATTTGGGGTTGTGTGACCAGGGGCCAAGATGGGAGTATGCTTTGCCCCAAGTGTCTTTACTGGATGCTCTTGGCGTTGAGTAGTTGACTGAGATTTTGGAGGAGAAGAAACGCTCTTTTTCTCCTTGGCTTTGGTGTTCTTGCCAGAAGAAGTGGCCGAGTTCCCTTGCTGGTGGTGGCGTGACTATGCTTCGGCGAAGTGGTGGGTGCTGCTTTCAGACTCTTAGCTCGAGACTGGAGTGCCTCTAGTCCAGCTGCAATGATATCGTCCAGCTTGTAGGGACATTTAGGGGGGATCAGACTCTCAGTTTGAATGGCAACTGCAGACTTGCCAACCACCACTGTTGCATATGATCGCCGAGCAGATGAAACAGGAACCACCTTCCTTCTGGCCTCAGGATAGGAAATATTCTCCACCATCTTCAGCCTTTGAATTTCTTTCTTCTCCATCCATTTGGGGCAATCTTTGGCTGATGCCGAGTGTGAATTCTCACAATTCACACAAAACTCGGCCACACTCTGGTAAATGATGGTCTGTGGCACCACAGCGTCCACACCTGGGCGTGCTCCTGCAAGACGGCTTAGAATGGCCGTACGGCTGACACCTAAAACATCTCAAAGGGTTAGAGATGTACGGTCATACCTCAAGGTGAAGATACCTTGCCTTGATAGACGTATGCAAGGAAGGGCTGTCAAAGATGGGTTCCATTTTAACTCTGGCAGGGTCGTACCATCATGGTCTCAGATTTCTCTAAAAAAATTAAGGGGTGTGTGTTCCTTGATTAAAATAAGGAGACCCATATTTTTCTTTCGGCAAGAAAAAATTTTTCCCTTCGAGACAGAGGGCTCTTCCACCGTCAAACAAGCTCTCTAAAAACGGTTATTTTTCCTAACTTCAGCGAGTCATTGCAGCAGAATTAAAAAAGATATTTTGTTCTGGTATTTTTTATTACATTGTGTGTGTAACGTATAATAATATTTTATGCTAATATTTTTTACACATCGTATGATTAAAATTTTAAAAAATCGTAAACTTTGATTTTTTTTAACTGGTTCAAATGGTGTGTTTTTTCTATACTCGTTTTTTTGTTAAAGACATACAAATGTGCACTTTGCAATTTTTTATGTGTCTGTGAAACTGCTAGTTTCCGCAGCGTTAAAAACAGCCGATTTTGAAAAATCCCCAACTTTGCCAACGATTTTCTCAAAAAAGCCCTTTTTTAAAATTCTGAAAATTAAATCCCTGTTTTATTATCAACAGGAGAATATCTGTGTAAATTTTCACGGACCTAAAAACGCCCGTTTCCGAGTTAGACGCGTTTGAATTTGGTTTGAAAGCCTACGACTTCTCCGTGTTCTAAAGGCGCCATTTTGGAAAAATCTCAGGCGCAAAGTACGTATTCTCTTACCCGAATAAGAGTGTTGGATCCGCCCAACTCACCCTACCCTGAGCGATAACATGCCTAAAAAACAGTCTTGGAAAAAAAATAAAAAATCTATATATAGAGAGAATTGAATGTATGTCAATTTAGAACGATCAAACTTGGTATACTATCTCATGGTACCCTAACTTAGACCGTAGACGGTTTTTGGAAGGGGTCGGAGCCCAGGGTCAAGGGGCCCCACACAAAACTTCCATAAAATCTACAGTTTTCAATTTAGAACCACCAAATTTGGAATACTATAGCATGGTACCCTATCTTAGATCGCAGACTGTTTTTCGAAGGGGTTGGAGCCCTGGGTCAAAGGGCCCCCACACAAAATTTCCGTAAAATATACTTGTATACTATAGTGCCCTAACTGAGACCGTAGATAGTTTTTGGAAGTGGGGCAGAGCCCTGGGTGGGTGGGAGCCTGGGTCAAAGTCCCCACGCAAAATTTCCGTAAAATCTAGTTTTCAATTTAGAACCATCAAATTTTGTATACTTTTTCTTGGCACCCTAACTTTGACTAGACGGTTTTGGGAAGGAGTCGGAGCCCAGGGTCAAGCCCTCCCCCTCCCCCCTACAAAGTTTTCGTAAAATATTCTACAAAGTTAGGGTGTCATGAAAAAGTATACCAAATTTGATGGTTCTAAATTGAAAACTAGATTTTACGGAAATTTTGCGAGGGGCCCTTTGACCCCGGGCTCCCACCCACCCAGGGCTCTGCCCCCCTTCCAAAAACCATCTACGGTCTCAGTTAAAGCACTATAGTATACCAGTATATTGTGTGGGGGCCCTTTGACCCAGGGCTCCGACCTCTTCCAAAAACAGTCTGCGGTCTAAGTTAGAGTACCATGCTATAGTATTCCAAATTTGGTGGTTCTAAATTGAAAACTAAATTTTTTTAGCAGACATACATTCAATTCTATATATATATAGATTTGTTATTTTTTTTTCCAAGACCGTTTTTTAGGCATGTTATCGCTCAGGGTAGGGTGAGGTGGATGGATCCAATGCTCTCATTCGGGTAAGAGAATACGTACTTTGCACCAGAGATTTTCCCAAAATTGCGCCTTTAGAACACGGAGAAATCTTAGGTTTTCAAACCAAATTCAAACGTGTCTAACTCGGAAACAGGCGTTTTTAGGTCCCTGAAAATTTACACAGATATTCTCCTGTTGATAATAAAACAGGGATTTAATTTTCAGAATTTTAAAAAAGAGCTTTTTTGAGAAAATCGTTGGCAGAGTTGGAGATTTTTCAAAATCGGCTGTTTTTAACGCTGCGGAAACTAGCAGTTTCACAGACACACAAAAAATTGCAAATAAAGTGCACATTTGTATGTCTAACAAAAAAAAAAAACGAGTATAGAAAAAAACACACCATTTGAACCAGTTAAAAAATCTCAAAAATTTCAATTTAAAAAAATATCAAAGTTTATGATTTTTTAAAATTTTAATCATACAATGTGTAAAAAATATTAGCATAAAATATTATTATACGTTACACACACAATGTAATAAAAAATACCAGAACAAAATATCTTTTTTAATTCTGCTGCAATGACTCGCTGAAGTTAGGAAAAATAACCGTTTTTTAGAGAGCTTGTTTGACGGTGGAAAATTTGAAGCCCTCTGTCTCGAAAGGAAAATTTTTTTCTTGCCGAAAGAAAAAATATGGGTCTCCTTATTTTAATCAAGGAACACCCCCTTAATTTTTTTAGAGAAATCTGAGACCATGATGGTACGACCCTGCCAGAGTTGAAATGGAATCCCTCTCTTGTTACCAGCCAACTAAGCTGAAAGATTTTTGAAAGCTACCTAGCTTTGAGACACCTCATCACCATGTGAGGGGGTCAAAACTCCGCTGGTTGGTCTGCCATCGATCCAGGATTATCTTTTAAGGGAACAGAAGACATGGGCAGTGCATGGTTTATCGTGGCCCAGGTGGAAATCACTACAAACACACACACCCCTCCTCTTTTAAAAATTTGAAATCTTTGAATATGTTTTAAATAAATAAAAATCTTTACACCATTATAAGCGCATAATTTGTATATGTATTCTACTTGTAAAATCAGCTGATTGAACAGGAAATATACTAAACTTACATTTTATGAATAAGCATGCACGCGTATGTGTTAATTGTTATTTATTTAGTAGATTAGACAATTGCCATTACGTTTCGGAGAGGAGGTATGCAGAGTTTGGGTAGCGACCAGCGCTATCAACCCAGCAGCGAGGTCAAGAGCATTGCACCTTCTCCCTCCGTTCGCAGAGGACAAAACTCTCCTGAGCGAATATTTTACTATTACGAAAAACTGAGAAGTTAATTTTAGCAACTATAACAAAACAGCAACTGCTCTTCTGACAGTAGCCTAGAATTAGCAACTCCCAGAAAAACTAGAGGGTGTTTAGCCATCGAAAATTAACTTACAGTACACGTGCCTGCACTCTTTTTCTTAAAATTATTTCACAACAGTTTTCTACTCTTTCAGTCTTTTCTTATGCGATGTTTAAGTATATACGTAAACAAACAACTGCTGCTGCTGTCTTTCGCAACTCAACTTTGTTAGTGGAGCAGCAAGAATTTTCTTTATGTATTTGTTACCCCCCCCCCGACAGTTTTATAGGCATGTCATCACTCGGGGAAGGGTGAGGTGGATGTATCCAACCAGGGCCAGCTGACCCAATGCTCTAATTCTATCATTCGGGCAAAGAATATCTAACGCTTTGATTCCGGTAAGAGAATACGTACTTTGCACCTGAGATTTTTCCAAAATGGCGTCTTTAGAACACAGGAAATCGTAGGCTTTCAAACCGAATTCAAACGCGTCTAACTCAGAAACGGGCGTTTTTAGGTCCGTGAAAATTTACACAGATATTCTCCTGTTGATAATAAAACAGGGATTTAATTTTCAGAATTTTAAAAATGGCCTTTTTGAGAAAATCGTTGGCAAAGTTAGAGATTTTTCAAAATCGGCTGTTTTTAACGAAAAAAAGAAAAACAGAAACTAGCAGTTTCACAGACACACAAAAAATTACAAATAAAGTGCACATTTGTATGTCTTTAACGAAATAAACGAATATAGAAAAAACTCCATCCAAACCTGTTTAAAAAAATTTCAAAAAATTCAAATTTTTTTAAAAATCACTAAGTTTACGATTTTTTTAAATTTTAATCATATGATGTGTAGCAAATATTAGCACCATATACTATTATATGTAGTACACACAATGTAAAAATACAAGAACACGATATCTTTTTTAACTCTGCTGCAATAACTCGCTGAAGTTAGGAAAAATAACCGTTTTCTAGAGAGCTTGTTTGACGGTGCAAGATTTGAAACCCTCTATCTCAAAGGGAAAATTTTTTCTTGCCGAAAGAAAAATATGGGTCTCCTTATTTTAGTCAAGGAACACCTCTTAATTTTTTTAGAGAAATCTGAGACCATGATGGTATGACCCTGCCTGAGTTGAAATGGAACCCATCCAAATGTTAAAATGATGTTGCAGGATGGGACGGACTGCCCATTCCGCCTGAAAAGAATATGCCGCACACCCGTAATGTGTTGACTTCTCAGTTCAAGAAGTTTATCATCGGTACACTCAATGAGGTCCCGAGAGGAGACAACACCTCGAGATGTATTTAGGTATCCATGTGGTGTTAGTTTGACCGGAGTCTCAAGCAGCATGGTGGTGTTAGGAAGTGTGGAACTGTAGGCCACAGTAGACACCTCTACAAGAAGATCTCCAGACTGGAGTTTCTTTACGCTCTTTGGAGAGCTTGCAATGGATTGAAGTACTTTATTGATCCAAAATGGACGTTTTGCACTCAAAGGCTTTGAAGGGTCCAATGAGTGCACAAAAAGAAATGAGCATTCGAAGAATCTGAGACATGCTTTTTGGCGAAAGTTTCCCATTTTCAACAGAGTATGCCAGTCCATGTTCTTGAATCTCTGCTTTCGAAGTGGTGTCTTTAGCTCCTCTGTATATAAAAAAGACAGATAGTAGCTGGATACTGAATCACAGAGCATCCAAAATTTGATACCCCAACGGTGGTGATGTTTGTTGGGTAAGTACTGCATAAGTTGTGCATGGTTTTTTGTTCCTACTAGGCTTTCATCCACACTTAGCTGCTGATGTGGAGTGTAATGAAGCCTAAAAAACCCGCTTGCATGGTCAAGTAGCGGCTGAATTTTTGTGCAAGTATCATAGCCAGGTTCACCAGGAGCTGTTAAGTTGCTATTATCCACGAGATGAAAGAATTTCAAAATCATTAGAAAACGATCTCTTGAAAACATTCGTCGAAACCATGGCATATTCTGTGAGGAACTTGTGTACCAATAGGAAGCAATAGTTGGCTGTCATTTTACTCCCATATTTAGAAGGCACACAAGGAAACCTTTTATTTCAGCAATTGTGACATTTTCCCATTTCCTAGCTCGAGATTTGGGAGAAAGATTTGGATGCTCTTGGAGAAACCTCTTTGCATACTTTATTTCTTTCAGAAACGATAATTCCCAGGATGAAATTGGTAAAAAACAAGTAAAAATATGCAATAGGTGCCGCATCAGTTGCAGGAGCATGTTTGGGCCCCTGCATTTCATGATAATCAAAAGGATGCTGAGGTTATTCATGACTTCCCTCTATTACATCCTCCCCATTCGCTTTCAGAACTTTCATGATCTGAAGATTCACTATCAAGATCTTCACTTTCAGAAGAAGATATTGTGTGCGTGGCACGGTGGCTAGTTTTCTGGCTTGATGTAGCTTGGGCAATACCACCACTCTCACTACAACAAGCCATTTCAAATAACCTTACACAAAATTTTCACGCAGTAGGCAAAAACACGTCTGCTAGTCTGAGGAACAAGCTGTCAATAAAGTCATCCTCTGCTAATGCTAGTTTGAAGAAAAGGGGATTCGTAATTCACGGAGTTTTGCGATTGTGTCCGTTTGTTTGGGAAAAAAGAAACCAATAATGTGAAGAGCTTCTAGTAATAAAACACCGCATTTCGTTCTCCCGTGCAGCGAAAGTCCGCAAAAAACAAAACAGAAAAAAAAAAAAAAAAACCAGTCATCGCGGGACTACGCGTTGCGCGTTGTTGCACTTCGAACGGGGCTCAGAAAAGTTTTTTCCGACAGTACGACGTTTCATAATTCACCAACAATGCCAAGTGAACAGCCCTGCCTCAACTGCAGTAGGAAAAGTTTTAACTAAAGTAGCCTTTCTCCCGTCGCACGGAGAAAGCGCGTGGGAAGCCCGACAGCAAGCGCAAACTATTTCACAATACGACTCCTACGGCATATTAAGATTCTTTTGATAATATCACTGTTTGACGATATGATTCATAGGGATTCCATTTCAAAACGATACATTTTTTAAATGATATGATAATCGACACTGATATCTGCCGCCTGATTATAAGAAAATACTCGGATCAAAATTGAAGGCAGATCTTTCGGCCTGCCGCACTTTTGGCATAAGACGTGCAGGCCAAAAAATCGGCCGCTTTGCTCTAAAAGGGTTAAGAGCCATGAAGAAAAATAAAGAATTTGTCTGCCAACTTCTCCACCCACAACTGAGCACAATGGGGGAGAGTTGATAGGGCAGACATATGCTCGGCATGCATTTCCCGTGCCTGGGGAACACCCCTTTGGCATGCCCACATTATCCTAAGACTCAACCTGTCGTATGAAACGACAAGCCGTTAGAGGTCTGGACTCCACTCGGCCACAGACCTCATTGACTAGGAGTGGGTTAGTTCCCAGCCGCCCGTTTAGGGTGAAGCAGGAGGCAAAGAGGAGTGTTGGTAACTGGCAAAAACAACACCCAGGCCTCCACAGCATCCCCCTTTCCACCTTACAGGTCACTGCACACAGTAAACGTGCAGGTAGATCTAGGGTCATTAAATGTGAAATCAACCAATAACGAATTAAATTGTTGCTCGAAATTTTTAAATATTTTTTATATTTTGCATACAATATTCCCAATATATTAAAACTTCAAAAATATAATTTTTTTTTTTTTTTATAAGTCTTATTTTTTTTCCGGCGGCCATTTTTCTTTGGCTTCACATGGCGTTTTTGACCAAAATAATCGTTTACGTAAAATTTAATAGCTTCTTTACTACTAGAGCTATCATGTTTAAATAATGATCATTCTTTTTTACATGAAATGTTCTACAGTTTTGACCAAGAATGCTTTAGCTACCTCTTATGAAAAAATATGAAATGGCCCTTACAAAATGTTTAATAATTTCGCTTAAATTGCTGACTTCAGGCATAATTTTTTTTAAGAATGCTAAAAGTCTCATACTTCACACTTTGTATGTTTACATGTATCTAGTTGGACTATTAATTCACAAAATTTGAAACCTGAGACTCTTGTCCTTTTTTTCCCTATAGACCTCCAAACATAGTCTGAACCTTAAAAGTGTCACTTTTTTAGGCCTAATATCTCAAAAGGGACAGCTCCTAAAATTCTAATATTTTTACACAGCAATGTGGTCTTAGGGGAAAACCTGCAGTAAAAATTTCAACTTGTAGACGCAAGTAGTTTTAAGGCTGTGCTACATCAAAATAACGGACAATAACGACCATTTTTATTTGCAAACTTGTGAGCCAGAGTTGCTTTTAAATCATCTTACATGTGTAAAGAAAATTATAAATGGTACAGTAACATTTTATTATTCATTGAAATAAAGAAATAGTAAAAAAAAAAAAACGCAAATAAGACAAGCAGCAAAATAAATTTACTCTATTTTGAGTGCATGGTTGACAAATGTCCATTTTACATATATACACTGGCGGAAAGTGAAAAAAGAACACCAAGAAGAAATTGGTGAATGATCATGAAATTTACATATGTTAATGG
Source organism: Macrothele yani (assembly GCA_039090855.1). Lineage (NCBI taxonomy): Eukaryota > Metazoa > Arthropoda > Arachnida > Araneae > Macrothelidae > Macrothele > Macrothele yani. Next base: position 101,206,553 of record CM076996.1, on the reverse strand, counting down.
GGTCGAGTTGACGTAGGTGTGATGTTAATTTCGGGACCAACCGGTGAGCGCTTACGCCACAGCACAGCATATATGCAAATTATCGTCGGTGGTATTTAAGGAGTACGGCGAAGTGAACGTAATCAGTCGTAGGTGTACGGACACGTGCGAAGACCCTGAAGAAGCTGCAATGCCTGGACATGGAAGACATGTACGATTTCAGCAGTTATTGGACTTTGAGCGAGATCGTCTAGTCGAACTCCACGAGGCCAGGTGGTCGTATCGTCGTATTGCGGAGCGAATTGGACGGGAAGTATCGGTGGTGGTACGATGGTGGCCTAGATGGTCCGAGGAACATTCCCACACGAGAAGACGTGGAACCAGGAGTCGCAGACGGACTAATGAGCGGACCGATCAACGCATAAGAAAAGCGGCGTTGTCAAGCAGAACTTCCACTGCGACGCAAATCTGAGCTGCCGTTGCCCCTGAGGTGACTGTGCAAACAATCTGCAACCGTCTACTGGATGCAGGACTATGTGCACGTGTGCCTCTGACTCCATCCCACCGTCAGGAACGGCAGCAGTGGTGTCGCCAACGTCTGCACTGGAGAACGTAATGGCGATCTGTTGTGTTCAGCGATGAAAGCAGATTCTGCTTGGGAGCCTCCGACGGCCGTATGTATGTTCGCAGACGCACAGGGGAGCATCTCCACCCTTCTTGCATCCTCCAGCGACACACAGGGCCTACACCTGGTCTCCTGGTGTGGGGAGCGATCAGCTATCACTCCTGTACACAGCTAGTGTTTGTACCGGGTACGTTAAACAGCACCTCCTACATAAACAACATCATTCAGCCCGTTGTTGTGCCATTTGTAAGGTCGGTCCATCGTGGTGTTTTCCAGCAAGATAATGCATGCCCACACACGGCACGTGTAACGCAACATGCACTTCAGGGTGTGATACAACTTCCATGGCCTGCATGTTCACCGGACTTGCCCCCATTGAGCACGTGTGGGATTTTATGGGACAACGACTTATCCGGTCTCCACGGCTAGCCACGACCATCCCCAGATTTACGCGTCCAGGTTGAGGATGCTTAGAACTCAATATCCCAAACTTACATCCAACATCTGCATGAGACTACATGCCAGAATTGCACAGTGCGGCGCAGTTCTTGGCGGTTCAACCTCGTACTAACCATGTTACACGGAAATGTTATTTTTCAGTTTACCAGCAAATACAGCTGTATTTTGCCATAATGTTTTGATCACGTTATCCTCTGTATTCCGATATTATGCTGTATAAATTTCGTTGGTATCAGAAGTTTCCTTCTTGGTGTTCTTTTTCACTTTCCGCCAGTGTATGTGCTACTATAAACAATAACATTAACACATTACATTACAATAACTATGAAAAAATAAGTTACTTACAGTTCTATTGATGTTCTAGTTGTACTGAGAAATAAATAAATTCATTCTTTGAGAAATGCTATTGCACAGTGTTTCTGCGATATTGTAAGTACGGCCAGTCACTGTCGTGTCATGTCCATTGGAGTCAGTTTTTGTAAGATATGGCTTATGGGAACAAATACGACGTCCTGTAGAAATGACAACTAGAAGGATGTTTGTGGCCCGTGTGGATGGAAAAAGTGAATTTGCATATCATTGTTTTCCTCACTGATGTCTTGAATCTTTCCAATCCACCATTTTTATCATAAACATATACATCACTAAGCTGTTCTCTGAGATTAAGAGTTTAGCTCCACAAAGAAATACAAACTACCAGATATTTTTACTTACTGTTGTCGTATCAAACTTCTCCATTTACAGCGATCTTGTCATACAACTCGGGCTTCACTGATATCCATTACATGCCGTACACAATATCTTTTATACTTCATACTCAATCTTTTTCTCATGCAGACACTCTTGAATCTGATCCATCCATGTCTTCCTTGGCCTTCCTCTGCCTTTCCTTCCTGCCACTTAGGGTTAAAATATTTTCTTAGTAAGCATCTCATCACTTATTCTTTCAACATGGCCAAACCACTGAAGCATATTGGTCTCCACCTTGCTAACATTTTGCTTCTTATCACACAACTGCAACACATCTTCATTTCTCACACAATCAGACCATGTCTTGCCACAAACCCCACTTAAGTAACACATTTCTCCAGCACACAAACGACTCCTATGTTTCTTCTGCAGTACCCAGGTTTCACTGCCATACATCAGAGTAGGAACAATTACAGTTTCATACACAGCCATGCAGGACTCTCTAGAGAACCCATCATTCCTGTGAACACCTCCCAGAGCAGCTATGACTTTCAATGAAGAATTCACTCGCCTACTAATTTCACCATCCAATTTGTTCTCTCTGTCAAACATGCTTCCTAAATACACAAACTCACTCACCTGGTCAATCACAGTGCCGTTTATACTTACATTATATTCAGTGCTACAAGTTCCTCTCTCAAACACCATAACTTTGGTTTTTCCCTTATTTATACTCAGTTTGAATTTCATGCAAACTTCGTATATCAGAGAGAACATACTCTGTAAATCACTTTTGCTCTCTGCCAACAGGACAGAGTCATCAGCATACAGCAATCTGCACACACGGCTATCACCAAGACATAAACCACTATCATCTATTTTGGCATCATACGTCCATAAATATATTAAACAGCCATGGTGACATTACACAACCTTGCCTAACTCCTGCACCAATAGAAAACCATTTTGATAAAACACCATTCACCCATACACAAGCTCTACTACCAGCATACATAAACACAGGCAACATAGTCATTTTTATAGAATGAAAATATTTGATGAGATGTGATTGAGGACACTAATACGTTTTCAAATTATGATGTTTGGGATGTTTTAAAGCATCTTATTTGAGACTAATCGAGAGGAACTATTCTATGATAATCTCTTGTGTGTGGTACTGTTTCGGCATTAGCAAATCTTGCTTTGAGTCTTGCATACTTTGATTGTATGTACCTCATCAGTTGATACATAAATGTATGCAATGCCAGTAATTTTTTCAGAGTAATATTTATACATATCCTGTGGTGTTAAAATTTGGTCTGTATATGTCTTTTGCAAACTACTTCTTGATACTTCTCTTTTTGTAGTACCACCTATTCCATCACTAGCATTTTTGCTGTGGGGTGTAGGAAAAGAAATTCTATTCGGCTTAAAGTCTAAAATCGTCAAAATGTTTGCAAATGTTAACGTTCTTTTCATTTTTATATTGGCTAGCAGCACCATCACTGAAATAAAAAAATTTCTTCACTGAAGGTGCCACTTTTTTTATGTCAGAAATTAGATGACTCTGGAATACATGGAATGCTGCTGTGTTGTGCTCCATATGATCACTTATAATACAAAGACTTCTTCACTTAACAGCCTCTCCTAATTTGTAGTAATAAACAAATGAATTAACCGTGGCTTGTTGGTTAACCCAGTGATAACTCTGGATTTCATCCTGTACTGTAAAGGTGAAATTTTCTGAAAAGTCTGCAAGTACCACACACTCTGACTGACTAAGGTTATCTTTTTTCGTTCTTAAATATTGTCCCTGAATCTTCGACACAAAATGGTGTTTTTTTAATAACAATAATTTTTCAATTAAAGTATCCACAAATTCATCTATTTGGTGGACAACTGTAACCAGTTCAGCTGTCTGTACTGACCCACTGTTTGAAACTTATTTCATCCAGCAGTTTATCTATTTCACTTGATAATATTTCCTGTATATATTGTCCACCCGGACAATCGTTGCACTTGTCAAACATGCAATCCTCATTATTCAGATCACAAACAAGAGTAAGTCTTTATAGTTTGCATTTAATTTGGCACTATCTATCATAAGTTTAATGTTTTGGCAATACTTAAAAACACAAACAACATGGGTGCCTGCAGCTCCGGGTAGAATGCACCATTTTGGTCTTAGTGAGCAGAACATTGACCGCCCAATTTTGTGTTCAGGATATTTTTCTTTAAATAAAGCATGTAATTCATTTAAATTGCACGACATTAACCTCTTCTGTTTCTGTAACTTTTCATTGTTAATTCTGACAGATACACAATCTTTTTGGCCAGGACAAACTCTGCTATTTTCATCGTCTTCGTAAAAATGTTCTACTGCATTAGCGATGTCTTCACTTAATGTTTTCCCCCTTCTTTTTGAAAGATCAGGAAGTATTCCTTGTCATTTCATTAATTTTTGTGTTAACCTAACTAAATAGTCTGTTACTCCAAATTCCTCACATTTTTTTTTCGACCAAGAATTTGGAAGCAAACTAATTATTTTGATTTTTTTCTTGTTTATTAGCCACTGAACATTTTTCTTTCACCAGATTTATTAAAGTATCATATTCATTTTCATCATTAGTAGGAGCAATGTTGGTGGTTGTAGGCATACACTCACTAAAAGAAATTTCTAATTTTCTTTTTAAAGATTCAGTAATTTTTCCAGTTTTTTTTAATAATGCACGAGGTCTTTGATTTTTATTCAATTTCGTAACAGGAGATAAATTTAATGAGTTGCACACTAAATTTACTGTATTTAATTCCACAGATGGGTTGGATTGCAAAAAATTCTCCATTACCGTTTCGCATGATTTAGGTTGAACAATACCAAATAATTTTGAAATACAGGTTATGAATAATGACTGACCTGGTAAAAGATCCACTGAAATATTTTTTGGTTTATTCATATGCTCATAAAGAATTTCCCTTAGGCCCTTTTTGATTGTTTTTTTATGTATTTTCATGGGATCGCAACATTTTCTTCCAAATATGTGGTGATATTTTACAAGATATTTATGTTGATGTTATTTACAAATAGTTTCAATATAACTAGACACCCTTAATTTTAATACATTTTTTCATGCTGTGGTAAATAACTTACACTACGTAATTCCTTAGTCACAGATCCATAATAAAATTTATGGCATTCTTCATTGACATATACACCAACAGAGCATTCCATTTTGATTTGGCACAAATACACTTATTCCAGGTATATCACAAAGTCACATTTGAACTACTTGCCAGTCACAAAGGAAACATCAAACTGGGACAAGAATGAGGGTGGTGGTATATATAGCTGCATTAAATGTACAGGTATTAACAGGTAGCTTAAAAGCTTAATAGGTCTTAAAAGCTTAACAAGAATTGAACAGGATACAAAAACAATGACTCATCTGGACATGTAGTGACAGGAATTATGCTGCCTCCAACAGGAAATCACATGAATACATCTAAAAAAATATATTTGTGTTTTTTTTTATATTTATTGCAATGAATAATAAAATGTTACTGTACTATTTATAAATTTCCTTACATATTTAAGATTATTTAAAAGCAACTCTGGCTCACAAGTTCGCAAATAAAAATGGTCGTATTTTTCCCGTTATTTCGATGTAGCACAGCCTTAAAATTACTTGCATCTACAAGTTGAAATTTTTACTGCAGGTTTACCCTTAAGACCACATTGCTGTGTAAAAATATTAGAATTTTAGGAGCCGTCCCTTTTGAGATATTAGGCCTAAAAAAAATGACACTTAAGGTTCAGACTATGTTTGGAGGTCTATAGAAAAAAAGGACAAGAGTCTCAGGTTTCAAATTTTGTGAATTGATAGTCCAACTAGATACATGTAAACATACAAAGTATGAAGTACGAGACTTTTACCATTCTTAAAAAAAAATATGCCTGAAGTCAGCAATTTGAGCGAAATTATTAAACATTTTGTAAGGGCCATTTCATATCTTTTCATAAGAGGTAGCTAAAGCATTCTTGGTCAAAACTGTAAAACATTTCATGTAAAAAAGAATGATCTTTATTTGAACATGATAGCTCTAGTAGTAAAGAAGTTATTAAATTTTATGTAAACGATTATTTTGGTCAAAAACGCCATGTGAAGCCGAAGAAAAATGGCCGCCAGAAAAAAAAAAATAAGACTTAATTTTTTTTTTTTAATACTTTTGAAGTGTTAATATATTGGGAATATTGTATGCAAAACATAAAAAATATTTAAAAATGTCAAGCAACAGTCACTGGTTGATTTGACGTGGAATGACCCTATAGCTAACCAGCTCAGAAAAACAAAGAAGAGAACATAAAATGGAGAAGACAGGAAAGAAAAAGAGAAACTAAAATCCAGAGCTGGCGCATAATCACAACCTCAGCAACCTACAACTGAGGCGGGTGCGCGTCAAGAGAACAACAAAAAACATAAAAATGGGAAAACAGAGTACATGTCGGCTCAGGCCGTGGGGTCGCCACTCCTCATCAGCTGGATGAACAGCTGTCCCTTCGGTAACATAATTGTACCAAGACGAAAGGAAAAGATAATCCGTCACAAGGTCAGCTTGGGCAGTCACTCCCCAAATAACTGGAAAACCCAGTTATCCCCGTGCGGCATACCATTTATTACTGGCCGGATTAAAGTTCAAAACTGTTGGTCCTAGATTTTACTTACTGTTGATGCCTCAAACGCCTCCATTTACAGCTATCTCTGCACATAACTTGGAGCTTCACTGAAACCTATCACACATCTCACACTAAATCTTTTGTACTTCATATTGATCTTTTAATATAGATAATGGTTGATCTTAATTTTCCAGTTTCATTTTAGCAGATTTTCATATAATGTCTAAAAAACTTACAGCTGTGTGGGAGTTTTACATTAGATATATCAAGTGGTGTTTTGCTACAGCACTACAAATGTTGCTATACACACTTTCTATTGAAAGGGCACTATTCATTATAACTCAATGTGTAATTAGTTAAACACTGTAGTTCAGTGACATAATTGTATCTAAACTGCCGGGGAAAAAAAAAAAAAAAAAACTTATCACATGAGACTTGCATATGCAGAAACAGTATATACTTCTATAGAATTAAAAAAATAATGTTCTACCTAGCAAAACCAACTCCTCTTGACTGCATACTACTGTCTCTTAAAATGCGTGTAGATATAACACTTCCATATGGCAACAACATTTCTTCTAATTCACTCTCAGCCATCATGGGAGGTAAATTTGCAATGTATAGGTTGGTTGGGTCTTGTTCTTGTTGCTATTCAAGAGAGAAAAAAGAAAAAGGGGGGAAATATTAGGTTACAGTTCCAAATTTAGGAAGTCTTGCATTTAATAAACATTCTATACACGAAGCATTTGTGTGCAAGGAATAATATAGATACAAAAACTTTCTACCATGTGCATAAGCATAACCACAGACCTTGTATATGTAATTTGGTTATACTACAATTTCTACATATCTTCATTAATGCATCACATATGCCAATTTTCATAAAAACACATTTCACAACTGAGCTAATTTACCAGATTTGTGAGTATATGGAATTGCTAGGTGACAGCTCACAAAATAGATTTTAAACTAAAGGCAAAGAGAAAAATATCTGACAACAGCAAATCTGAACTACAGTTCAAAACGCTACCATTGTTCTTGCTCTACAAATACACTGTGAAAAAATACTTCATAACTTTAATTCAGTGTTGAGAAATCATAGAAATTTCAGTGCAACCTTTGAAAAAAAAATCTGCAATTAGTTTTATGATAACAGTAATTTAAAAACAATTTAGTTGTATACATCACTGCAGTGCAATGTCTTGGGCATTGAGCTTTATTGCAGCAGAATTGTATTTTCATTTGCTGCCATGGTTTGTGTACCACATAGGGTTTTCATGTTCTGAAAAAGTTGAAGAAACACTGATTTAAATATTTTAACATTTGTGTTTTGTTCTACAGTAGTAGAATAACACTTAAGAAATCATACGTGCAAGTGTGATACCACATTTTGTAACATAAAAAGAACAGAAAGTTATTTGAAGTTGTGGAATTTCCAAGCACACAACAGCATCAATGTTAATGTGCTTTTAAAATGTAAAACCTTGAAAAATTGAGGTATAGGAAAATTTAGTTGTATTAATAAGGGGGGGGGGAGCGCCACAAATGACAGTATGGTGTTAAACTGAAATTAATGAGCTTGTAGATGTAACTGTTGCAAAATTATAAAACAATGTATTTTGTGTAGCTGATTAAATGCTAAACAGAGCAAACATTGGAGAGAGAAACAATACAATGATCAATAAAATACCAATAAAAAAATGGAAAAATGTTTTGCAACTGGTTGCGGGGCAGCTATAAATTTCTTATTACTACAGAGAGCACAACTGCTGAAATATGGAAACAACTATTCAAACTAGCTATTTAAACTAACAATTATAGCAAAATCAATTTTCATGCATGCACCTCGACAAATGACAAATCACTACCTAGTGGTTCGCTGTTTAGTGGGATTTTCTGGCACAACTGCAAAATTCAATGAAAGTGTTCATAAAACAAAGTACAAGAGAATAATATATTCCAAACACCTGGTAAAATAAACTGTTATTCGAATGGCAGTTAAGACTTAATAATTTACTTAGTATTTCAATATACTTCTGTATTTCATGGCATCATAGATACAGCTACACATCCAGAATAGGCAAACTGAGAGTAGCACAATACTATTCATAGCAATAATTAAAATCTCAGCCCCTATCATCATAACAGGTAGTGAATGCCCTTCTCAGAAATTTGATGTACATTCAGACAAAATTTTAGCAGTAACTTTTGGGCTAACTCTTTTACATTAACTACATACCATACACTTTGCAGTATGGACTGAGGTCAGAGATGTCCCATCAAATTTTTGATCATGTTAATGTTACACAAATGTAGCAGTATGGCACTTGCTGGGAAGAGGCAGTGTGTGCAAAAAGGGGAGTAAAAAATAAATAAATGCAAACACATTGCTTTCAGACAAAACCATGACTTCCAAATCACAAAACAGCAGGTATATGCTTGCTTAAAACAGTATACTTACAATGCATGCTGATAACCAGACAAAAGCATAACTTTAACCAAAAAGTCAATTTTCTTTCACCTGTTCTTTCATGAAACTAAGGTGCTACAAAAATAATTAAAGCCTCACCTACAGATAAATGTTACACAAGATGGGAAAACTGCATATGCACCATGACACTGATTTTGGGAGGGCCATTAAAGTACCAGTAACTGCAAATCTCATAAAGATACCTAAAAACTAATTTGTATACCTCTTTCATCATTTCACAATGATTAGTATAACATTTGTAAGAGGCATAAACATATCTAGGCTCGTAACACAGCAGCGAAGTGTAAATGTGTTACATAAAAAAAAAAAAAAAATAAAATAATCAATGTCCTGCTAAATTACTTGAACTCTGTCATATCACTGATTTCACATTTTCTTATTTTCCAGTACTGTCATTTTTGTGAATGCTACATACTTCACTGTCACACTACTATCAGTGATCATGAAAAAAGTCTTAATGAAAAAATTACATATACTATCTGAAGACTTCAAAATGCTGTCATTAAAATTACTAAACAAATTTTAATGCTTAAAAGAAAATGGATGCTTAAGCTAAATTAAAATTAATTCAAAGCAGCACTTAAAAGATATGCATGTTAGAGCAACATTATATGAAGACTGAAGTTTAAATTCTTAAAAAAAAAAAAAAAAAAAAAAAGTTCATTCTGAACAAACTAAAGAACTGAATATAACAATACAGCATGGAACTAACAATTGACAATACAACATAGGCAGGCAAAACAAAGAGGGGTAACAGATGGGATAAGTAACTGAAAGAAAAGTAGAAAAGGTTAAATATGGAATAGCTGGTATTTAGCTCTGAGTAATGAGAAAAGTGCTTACAAAATAAGTGTCATAATTGCATGCAGATTTGGAAGACAGTCTTGTAGCAGTTTGAAATGGAACTCTTCTTGGATTGATCTACAGATTAATAAGTTGGAATTTTACTGTGAATTATAGTAAATAATTTGGTAACATAATAAATACATTTCTATAACCAACAGTTAGGCAATAGTGATGAACATTTTTATTACAAAGGAAACGTTCGTGACAATCACAATGAAACAAAAATGACATAACTAAAATCTCAGATAATCCGCACTTTCTCAACACATTGATATCCAACTTTTACCTTGAATGTAAAATCAGACATCTTTGAAATAAAAAATTGAAATAATCACATGCTGTAAATGTATGCTCGTAACACGTACACGATCTCCAGTCTCTGAAATAACTACACTAATTTCAACAACTACCCAAGTTCTCCAACAAATTTTATTGCAAACAGCTGGGCTCTTTAGTGAGCTTTCTTTTCCTTCAATACATTTGTTCCAAGACAGGGGTCGCAAACCTACATCACAGTGCCATATGTGACACACACAAAAAAACCCCTTGAAGTAGCACCTTGCATGGTGGTGAATTCTATTATTTAGGTTTTATATGAAGTAAATAAGTTATAATGTAAATTTGTAGATACGCTCTGATTATGATCGGCTTAATGTTAAGTGTTGTGCATAGAAGTGCAGTAGTTAGAAGGGAAAGAAATGCAGCTATATATAGATGCTATAAAAAGTTATACTAACTCCTATACTTACTGCTGATTTGGAAGATAGTAGATAACTCTCACCCCCCTTTTTGGCATGCAGCATTATACTATCAGGTGAAGCTGGCACACTGATAAAGAAAGGTTGCTGAACCCTGTTTTAAGATGTGCACTATTTAACAGCCATTGCATCCAACTAATGAAACTGTTTAATATTGCATGCCATAATAAGAATAACTTTACATGCTTATATATATATATATATATATATATATATATATATATATATATATATATATATATATATATATATATATATCAGAGACTATATTTAAGCCTTGAATAGGTGAAAATTTTCAAGATTGACAAATTCACTGCAGTGAATTTAAAACGTAGAAGTTACAATTTCGCTAAAATTTCTAAAATTAGTGACGGTTGTGCATGTGAGGAGTAGGAAAGGTGGTGGCACCATTCAACATTAGTACTCTACACTGAGACAACTCCTACAGGAACAATTATCGCATTTTGAAAGGTTTTAAGTTTACACCCTCTCCCTTAAAATGATATATTTTTCTTTCTGTGTTAATGTTATCACAAAGTACTGTAAACTGCAAAGTTATTTTGCTGTTTTAACAGTGAAGTTTTCATTTGAAAATGTTTTCCTTAGTTGACAGAGCAATGAAAAACACTAAACATGTTGAATACTGCTGTTCAAAGTCATTTCACTGAGCTTGTTTCGGATTACAAAATGTGCAATAGCCTAAAATTGCACACTTTTGAAATGCCTTTTGATAGCTACGTCAGACAAAATATTCAACTGGGATGAGGATGTCTTTTTAGCACATCTTTCATGGTTCCCAGAAAACACTAAGATAAGCTCACTCATAAAGAATTATCAGTGCAATTAAGGCGTAGAAAAATTGTGAACTTGTTTCACTTGGTCATCTTATGAGGATGAAAGAATGCACAGTTCGTGGAAATCCCCTCTCCCTTCCCAATTTATTTGTGTGTTTTAAAATACCATATCATCAGAACTTCCACAGAAATTGTCAACTGATCAGTTTTGACAAGAAACACATGCTACCACACCATGACTGGTAAAGAAACATCTCACTGACTAGTCAAGTCTGAACAAGAAAACAATGCAGATTTGCCACATAATTTATTGAGAATGCACGTCAATCATCTGAACACACTGAAAACAGGAAAAGTTAAAATGTGAATTTTAGGTTACCATATAGCCCAAAATTACTTTGAAAATGTGCGAACATCTGACTACATACACAAAATAAGACAAGAGCTCACCGACGTAAGCCACTGTACTGTTATAAAGACATTTAATATGCACATATTCCAGCAGACAGCTTCAAGGTTGCACCCCACTCTCTGAAATCCTACCTTAATTTAATTTTCAAAAATAAAAACTCTAAGAATGTTAGTCTTCACGACATTCATGAAGGCTAAAACAGTATATGTACGCTGCATTCAAAAGTAAGACCAACACTTAAAATTACAATTATGTTAGCAACCATGTGGTCTGATACAACACTATCATTTGTCATCTGTAAAATGCTAATACGACTAGAGCTTGTTGGTAAGCTCTTGTGTTATTCTGTGTATATAGGAAAAGTTAATAACCAGGAATATACTAAACAGTACATAAAGTACAGGAGTTACAATAGTTTGTTCACAAACATAGAAACATGCATTCATTAATAAAATTTAATGTAACACAATAATAAATAGTATATAATTGACACATATATAATGTTTTAACTGAAAATTTTCCATTCCACCCATGTTGAATGATTTCCCCCTTTCATTCCACTTGAGCAGCACTGCTGATCCTACATATCATCAGCACTTACTTATGCTGCAATTGCATTGCCACAAATAAGACCCTCTTCATTATAGTTTTCTTTCTACATCTTCATGTTCTTGTACAGAACGCACAAATTTATCTTAATTTGAAGTCTAACATCCTGTGTTATCATTCTGCAGCTATTCTTCTGCATCAACTAAATTGCAGTCAGTAAATACTGGGATTAACTCGTACAATTCTGAAATTTTTTTACCTCTACCTTAGTAAGCCATGGTCAATCTTTCGTGTCTTCATAAGTCAACTAGTTTTTTTCTACACATTTATTTTTAAAACTTAAGATGTCTTATATATTATGTCCTTTTTCAAAGAAGAAACTTAAGATGTCTTATATATTATTGTCCTTTTTCAAAGAAGAAAGATGTCTCTTCTTTGAAAAAGGACAATTTCTTCTGCCAAAAGTAAATGGCAAACAGAATACCTTGTACACTCTGTTTAAGTTATTTGATAATCCCCTAGTTCTGTTTTTATGTTGGGTAGAAGAAACATGCCTTTGTTTGTATAGAACATGTTTTGTTATCAGCTTATAGATGAAAAAAGATAAAACTTTGCTCTTTCCAGTTGTGTTGCCTGAAACAACTATGAACTCACAATGATGAATTTACACCAAAACTGCTTTTACAGGTTAGGTATAAATTCACTGGCACACCAATCACTGAAAATGTGGAATTCATTCAAACCTTTTGCTGTACTTTTTGAAACTTCTGACAGACAGGCAATTCTTTTCGAACACTATGGTTCCTTTGACATTCTAATCATTAACAGTGGCAAAGAAAACATATGACTACCTCTACCAACTCTAAAGCCAAAAGCAACCGCTTCACAGTAATATTCATGTGATTTACAATGTTTTTAGTTAATTTCAGTCTCATCTACACTGTGAAAGTCATCCCTAGAAAAATTTTCATGTTCCAACACTAATTATTAGGAACTCTCATCAAGATTATCACTAACACTTTTTTACTGGAATTAAAGAGGTGAACTTTGTACTTGTCAAGTTTTCAGGCTTTGAAATTCCAACCACAAGGTGGTACAATTTTCCAACTTCTCTAAAGAGTGGCACCTAGAAAGTTAAATTTCACATATCTACATCATAAAATGTGTCCTTTTTAATTTATATTTAAAAGTAAAAAAGAAATTAAACAGCAGCCTACTTAAATAACTTAGGGAGGAATCACTTGATGTTTTAATGCAGATTTATGACATGCTGAGATCTACACTGAGAGAACTATTTTTTTTTTTAAACGCCGTAGAAGTCTAAAAAGATTTGTAAACAAGAAATAAAGTTTTATTTTGTAGCAGTGCTCTGTGTAAAGAACTAAAATATGGAAAAAGCAGTGCATCCATAAATGACAAATTTCTAGGGACAGCTGCAAATTATTGCAATTGCAAAAAAATACTTTTTTTATGTCACACCTTTATGGATGCTATTTTAGCACACATGTCATTGAACATAAAAGAAAAAAAAAGTAAACAATCATTCCCACAAAGTTGTAAAAACCTGAAGGATGAAGTAGTCATTGAAAGACATTTTGCAACTTGATTAAAATAAAAAAATATCAATCAAGTCTAATTTAAAAGCTGCTATATGAGAGAATTAGTTTTAGTCAACATAAGTTTTTTCACTAGATTATATCAAAGTAAATTTTGTGTGTGGCTTCAGGACATGTTTTGCTCTGTTTTAAGATTTTGACCACTTTCACTCCTTGTCTAGTCTAGGAATAATTTCTCCAATTCAATTCATTACCACACTAGGCTTTCACTTAGATGAAGAATCCATCTCTGAAAAAACAGAATTACAGTGCAATATGACAATAATAACTTAAAAACAAACTTAACTTCTCAGAATCATAAGTAGGAACATAATCTAACTAAAATAAGTAACTAGTAATGTCTTCAACACACCTGCCAGTATTTCTGACATACAACAATGAATGCAGCACACACACACAATGAGATTTTTTTTCTTGTTTCTTATTCTGAAAACAACAGATATGTTACAGACTGATGGCTCTACAGCCTTTCTACAAGAGTACAACTAAGACACATTTTAAATCCTGAGTTAATTAATAAAGCTTCAATATGGACACTTATTTCAAGAAAATGACCTCTGACTGAAATACTTTCTTTTAATATGCACCCTACTAAAAAAAGGGGAGGGCGGGGAGGGGGAGATTCAAAGTAGTATGAATTTTTTCTGCAATGCCCCACAAATTTGCTCTTAAAAATAACGAGAAATCTAGAAAACCTCTTACTTTCCACATATGGCACAATTTCTTTTCTCCGTAACCTTTTCACAGTAATGAGAGAGAGGGAGAGTAATCGAACGTTTTCATTTTTAAAAAGCAAGAAACAATACAATTTTGAAGAGCAATGTGTCACTATGTCGCTTAAAAGAAAAGTGTTTAATGAATGCACCCTTCCAGTGCTTACATACGGAGCAGAGACATGGACTACGACTAAATAAGGCATACACAGACAACTGAAAGAAGCATGAAGAAGTGCATGCTTGGTGTAACCAGGAGAGATAAGAACTCGTGGATCAGGAAAATGACAAAAGTGAAAGACATTGCGATCAGAGTAAAATTCCTGAAATGGCAAAGGGCTGGACATATTTGCCAGGAGAACAGACCACCAATGGACAACCAAAATTTTTGACTGGATTCCAAGGGATAGGAAAAGACCCAGAAAAAGACCACATGGGAGATGGGTGGATAAAATTCGAAAGCATGCGGGAGTGACATAGAGGAGACTGTTGTGAAAGAAACTTTGGGGAGACCTTCACCCAGCAGTGGATTGATAATGGTTGACGATGATATAGTAAACAAGCCAGATCGTACACTACCACCTACTTAACCGAGCTTTGAAAATCTAATGTGCTAAGAGCTCCAAAAAAGAATATTCATAAAACGAATTACAACAGAAAAATTATATACAAAAACTAAAAATACCCAGAGAGAGAGAGAGAGAGAGAGAGAGAGAGAGAGAGAGAGAGAGAGAGAGAGAGAGAGAGAGAGAGAGAGAGAGAGAGAGAGAGAGAGAGAGAGAATATTAGCAGCTGTCACCTATGGCTTCATCAGGGGCCAACACAGAACACAACTCTCACTGTTCTACACAAACCAAAAGTGTGGGTTTCTGAATTATTCAGTTTGAAAGTACCAAGAACCTAAGAAAATAGTAAGAAAAAAGAACTTTCCCATTACCTAAAAAACCACCCAAAAGTGCAACATAACCCACCCCAAAAACCACTAAAGAGAAACAAGACAGAACATTAAACAAAAAATCAAGATTACCAAAATTTAACTATTAAAAGTTATTAAAAAATAGATGAAAAAAAAAACAAAAACAAACAAGAACCCCAATTACAAACTGAATAATCAAGGTCCAACTTGCACTCCACACACAAAAAAAAAAAAAAAAACAAAAAAAAAACTGCAGACTTATTTACTGTGTAATAGACTGATACCTAAAAACGTCAAGAATATACACAAAAACTGACATACACTACATCACAAAAATAAACAAATAGCTAAATCCTTCTAAAAAGGAATAAAAAGCATCTACATTACTTAAATACAAAATACTGCAATTAATGAGGAGAAAGCTAACAGAAGCCAGTTAAAAAGTGCACAATGGCAAAAATTAAAAACCATGATGCCACTTAAATAACAAAGAACACTCAGAAACTAACCCAAGGACCTGAAAAAATGTAAACCACAGTTCCAAAACAACAAAAATCTAGAAAGCAAAAAAACAATGCATCCTAACAAAAATTAAGAATTAAAATGAAGCAAAACTCATCCCACCCCCAAAAAATCCATTACAGAACTTACACAACAACATGCTTTCACCACAGCCAAATTTAAAATTCTGCCCAAAAAGAAAATAAATATTTTACTGGCCTAGAGGACCACTAGGATTTGCAAGTCACTGGTCCACCATAATGCCCACTGGTCCGTAAAAAAAAAAAAAAAAAAAAAAAAAAAAAAAAAAAAGGCAAAAAAAATTAAAAATAAAAAAATAAAAAAGACTTTCATTATTTTCTGCATATACACTGAAGAGCAATTGAATTAGAGATACCAGTCTAGTAAAGTGTAGCACCACCTTTAGCCCTGATGACGGCGCCGATTCTTCTCGGCATGGACTCAACAAGACACCGGAAGAGTTGGGAAGCCGTACGGATCCACGACCCCTGAACAAGCTCCCACAGTTCACGAAGATTTGATGGAGGGGGTCAGAGCCTCGAACATCTCTCTAGATGGCATCCTTGATGTGCTCGATGGGATTGAGGTCAGGTGACCTAGCTGGCCAAGGAAGCGAGGTCACATCGGTGGAGTGTTCATCCAACCATTCGGATACAATTCGGAATGAAAGGCACGGCGTGCATTGTCTCGTTACCGGATTCGATGTACTCACGGTGCACCCGTGACACAGTGGCTCGTGAAAATCTCAGTGTCTGTACGACTTCCGAGATGGAGTGAACCACAATCAAATGTGCTTAGATCCTTCGTCTTACCCATACTGCGTCCTACTCTTACAGATTCCTGTCGCACCACTCCTTATATTGTCAGATCGCTGCATACGTCATGTCGTTTCCGTTTAAAGGGCCGCCCACAGCACCATATTTGCATAACGCCAGCTGTCTCTAATTCAATTGCTCTTCAGTGTATAGCAGATGTCTACCACTTCAGTGCAATTACCTTCGGTATTTGTTTTTAAAACATCTAATTTGAAAGTGCAACTCACAGGACAGAGAATGTTTCCAGATACTTAACAGATTCTAATAACTTTCAGATTACAGACAAACAAGATATTACAAATGGATTAAATGAACATTTTACCTTATTTCCACAAACACTAAAAAATAGTCTAACTACCCCAAAAATTCTATTCACTAACTATCTAGGGAGCACACACGTCTAATAATTTTTATCTTACTGAAATTACCAAAACCGAACTATTAGAAGAATTTAACAATATAAATTCCATGTCTGGCCCTGGATATGATGATTTTCAACCATTCGTTATTAAAAATTTTGCTAATCTTATTCTTGATCCTCCATTGTTTATATTTAATGATATATTCCAATCTGGTGAATTTCCTGATCTACTTAAAATCACAAAAATAGTCCCAAAATACAAATCTGGATCAATAAACTATGCTAACAACTACCGCAATTTAGCCAATTTATCAATTTTTGCTAAAATTTTGGAGAGATTAATGTACAATAGACTAATCTCCTACATTCATAATCTAAAAATCATCCATCCAAATCAACAAGGTTTTTAATCTGGAAAGTCAACAGAATCAGCCTTATTTTACCTACAACAAACACAGTCAAACATAATTTTGAACTCAACTCATACACCGAGTGGCCACTTTATTATGACCACCAGACAGTTTTAAGCAAATGAGCTATGGCTGCACGCTGTTGCTGCCAGAGGGAGAGGCTAGTATAAAAAAGGAAAGCTTAGTGCTTGCGACAGTAATAGAAGTGATTTTCGGGTGACGAGATGGGTAAAAAAATGCAATTTGATGGACTTTCAACGTGGGATGATTGTAGGAGCTCAGAGCAATGGAGCAAGTATCACCGAAACCGCTGCATTTGTGAAATGTTCCAGAGCAGCTGTTGTTAAAGTGTTTAAAGACTGGACTGTCAGCCAAAAAACTGGGTCTCTACGTGCAACGTGTGGTAGTCATCGACTAGTGACTGCTTGGGCGGAACTGAGAGTGTCCAGACTGGCAACAGACAACAGAAGGGCAACAGTGCAGCAAATTACGGACCATCTTAATAAAGGATCCCCTCAAATGATCTCTGCACGCACTGTTCACCGTACACTGCATCGGATGGGATATGGCAGCCGAAGGCCTATTCGAACACCTTTGCTGTCTGCAGTAAACAAGAGAAAATGTCTCCAGTTCGCACAGAAGCACAAGAATTGGACAGTCGATAATTGGAAACAAATTGTGTGGTAAATTGTGTGGTCTGATGAATCACGTTTTCAGTTGCACCATGTCGATGGCAGAGTGAGAATTTGGCGGAAATAGCACAAAAGCACGGACCCCAAATGAATTGCTACAACCCTTCAAGCTGGTGGAGGCAACGTTATGGTTTGGGGAATGATTTCCTGGCATGCTTTGGGCCCTTTAATTTGTGTTGATCAATGTCTGACTGGCACATCATATCTAAAACATTGTTGCGGACCAAGTGCATCCTGTCATGTGGATGGTTTATCCCAATGGCTACTTTCAACAAGATAATGCGTCCTGCCATAGTGCTCGTATTGTAAAGGATTGGTTTCAGGAACATGCCGGTGAGTATACTTTGCTAGGTGGTCCCCACAATCTCCATATCTCAACCCCATTGAGAATTTGTGGGACGAAGTTGAACGAGCCATCAGACAGCTGAATCCACAAACCCTGCAATCTCATACTCCTGAAAAGTGCTTTTCATCAAGCATGGTCTCAGATTTCACAAACCACCTATCAACATCTCGTGGAGTCCATGCCACGAAGAATCAATGCAGTATTAAAGGCAAAAGGTGGCCCAATGAAGTACTGAGGGGGTGGTCATAATAAAGTGGCCACTCATTGTATACCACAGCATTATTTTTAGACCTATCCAAAGCTTTTGATACCATAAAAATATAATAACTTGCTACACAAATTACACACGATACGAATTAGGAATAACGAACATTCTCTTTTTAAAATTATTTATCAAATAGGCAACAGTATACACAAATTAACCAACATCAATCCACTCCTCAAATCATATCAACTGGTGTTCCACAGGGTTCAATTTTGGGACATGTACTTTTCAGTATATACATTAACGATATCTTTATTTCAATAAGTGATATAGACCTACTCCTCCATGCAGACGACATAACCATCCTCGCCTCATTTAATTTAACGACTGACACTTATATGAATATTAATTACTCAACTTAACATCTCAGATTGGCTAATTCCAATGAATTAATAATAAATAGTACCAAAACAAAATCTTTAATTTTCTCAAAACAAAATATTTCACAACCTCCTATCACATTGTCTTATTAATGGTACAAACATAGAAGAGGTTAACTCCGTACTTTATTTGGGGATTACCTTACATAGGGACCTTAGATGGAACCAACATGTGGACTCTTCTTCTCAAACTGTCGAAAAACATTGGAGTTATCAGCTTGGTATTTACAAACCTTACCTATAAAAACACTAATTCATTTATATTATACCATGTTTCAGACTCATATTGATTATGCTATCTTATCATGGGGACAAACAACTAAATGTAATTTCAAAAAACTTCAAATTCTTCAAAACAAATGTATAAATTAATTGACCTAAAATTTGATAGAAATACACAACTAACACTATATATAATTGATTTTGGTTAGTAAAAATAACCAAAAATAAAAATATGTGGTATTATATAATAGAATAATAGCTATATACTACATTTGTATTAGTAAGCTTCATCCTGTATCTTGAAACTAGATACATATTTTATTTCAAGATACAGGATGAAGCTTACTAATTTGGAATACCGATACAAGGTGAGTCCTTGATGATATAATAATTGAAACTTATAATATTCCTAGTCATATATGATATATAAATGCCAAGATGATTTTGCTGCAAATATGCACACAACGCATGGAACGTATATAACGTGTGAAACAGTAGTGCATATAGTATATAGCTATTATTCTAACACTATATAATACCACAAGAGTTTTCCCAAACAAATATAACATTCTTACGATTAACCAATTATATTATTTTAATATTGGGAAAATTATGTTCAAAGGCATTAAGAATAATTTACACGCCGACATTTATTATTTGCTCATATATCATTACCTTTTTGTTTTGTTACTATGATACTCTTGTTTGTAATTACACATACTAACCTCAGTATAAAACTAGCCTAGGGACCATGGGTCCCCTGTCAGGCCTTTTTCCCCTGCTTCCTTGCTGTGCATTGTCTCAATTTCTGTAACGGTGGGAAGGGGGGAGTGCTCAGCAAAATAAATGAATTTAATTGAACTGAATAAGATTCCGATGGTTTGGTGATATAGCAGAGCAAAAGCGCATTTCTAATCTGTTTTTAAGGGAACAAGGAGACTCCAAGGGTACACAAATTCACATCATTAACGGCCTTTCTTATATGTTTTATTTTTTAGGGTTTATTTACCTTTTCCTTTTTTTAGTCTTATTGCTCGTCCCACCTATTCTTCATGAAGTTAGCATTAGTTCCCCATTGCACACTGTTTTATGTGAATTGTTCTTTTGAAAAAATTACCCTCACGCATCTAATTGACCTCCTCTGCTAGTGTGTTTTCTTGGGGCTGAAACAAAAGCTGGCTTGTGTTTAGTATCTGCTGCATTTACTAAAGTGGGTGAGTCCAAGGAAAACCAGGAAGTTTATTTTGCTTACTTTGGCACATTACAAATGGTGGGGACAGAGGTAAGAAAAAACGACTGTTGCCATTACAAGACAAGGACTGGAAAACTGCCTTTCTGTATTTATTGTTTCTCTCACTTTTTTCAAATTTCAAATCACGAGGGATAAAAAGGTAGCTGTTATCCAATTAGCATTTTACGAACCTATCACTAGTTTGTAGCCTAAAAGGAAAACCACACAACAAGGTAAAATAAGTAGAAATTCATTTTTTAACTTGTGACAAATTAGAAAAAAAAATACTGGCCTAGTTTAGTGGTCAGACTGAAGTTTTACTAGCCAATGGCCAGCGAACCACTGGGTAATTCGAACACTGTATATATATATATATATATATATGTATATGGGATGTAAGGTCAGGTGATGCGTAACATCACAGCCTCTCCTTGACAAATGTCAACCCCGCCTTCTCGTGGTACATCCTGTTCCCACTAAAGGGGCTCTGACGACCGCCAATAGCGGTATAACTATACCATCGGGATTAGAGGAAATGCTATCCCACACTCACCAACCCGCTTGGCCAGCGTGGTGAGTTATGGCCAAACACCTCCAAAATGACTCCACAACTTAAATCTTGGCCCTCAGTCTCCGGCAGGTGGAATGTACTTGGCCAAGGCAGCGGCCAGTGCGACATGAAGGCAAAGGGTGCTAAGAATCCCCGGAGGACCGGACTAGGCTGCCATCTGATGCTGACCTTGGCTACATATAACGGACGCTCCCTATTTTCTGATTCAAGGCTTCTTGAATTGGAAGAGGAACTACAAAGGATCAAGTGGGACATCGTCGGGCTAAATGAGGTAAGGAGAAAAGGAGAAGATCTCATTGAACTGAAAAGTGGACATCTCTTCTACTATCGTGGGACAGATACTGGCAGAACTAGTGGTGTTGGATTTATAATAAACAAGAAACTGAAGGATGAAGTTGTAGAAGTTGAAAGTTCCTCTGACAGAGCTGCACGACTCGTTATCCAACTCTCGAGAAGATACCAGGCTCAGATTATTCAAACTTATGCACCCACCACAAGTCATGCTGAAGAAGAAATTGAAGAATTTTATGAGGAAATTCGTGATCTAAATAATAAAGGTAAGCAGCACTTGAAGATAATTATGGGAGATTTCAATGCAAAAATAAGGCAACGGCAACAGCAACAGAATGAAACTTCAGTAGGTAAATTCGGTCACTGCAACAGAAACCAGCGTGGAAATACTCTCGTACAGTTTGCAGAGGCAGAAGGGTTTTTCATCTTGAACTCCTTTTTCAAGAAAAAGCCACACAGGAAATGGACATGGAGACATCCAAATGGGACGACAAGTGAAATTGATTTTATTATGTGTAACAAAAAATTCGTCATAGAAAACTGCAGTGTGCTAAACAAGTTCAACACAGGCAGTGACCATAGATTGGCGAGATGCACCTCAACACTAAACTCGAACGTAGCAAGCTCATAAGACAAACAAAATGTATTGACATAACCAACCTTAAAAAACACCATAATACCTTCAAATTGGAACTGAAGAACAGATTCTCTGCTTTAGAAGGCCTAACATTGGAAGAAGTGGATATTTCTGAAGTTAACAGAAAAGTAACCAAAGCTCTTATGGAAACAGCAACAAAATTAGCTGGGTCTAAGAACAAATTGCATGTGAACAAATTATCAGGAAAAACCAAAATGTTGATGCAAAAAAGAAGAGTGATGAGGACAACTAAAGAAGATGTGACTTCCAAAGTGGAATATATAGAGCTATGCAAGACAGTACGAAAAAGTATCACTGAAGACGTAAGGAAATTCAACTGTGAACTAGTAAGGAAAGCAATTGAAAACAACCAAAGCCTAAAGATAGCAAAGGGACATCTCAGTAAGGAAAAAAAAAACAGATTATGGCACTGAGAAAAGAAGATGGTTCTGTAACAAGAAATAGAGGCGAAATTTTGACAAGAGTGAAAGATTTCTACTCCAAATTATATGAAAGGGATGATACATGTACTCCAGACATCATAAAAGGTAAGAGTACTAGAGTTCTTCCAGTCCTTCCAGCAGAAGTTGCACATGCAATCAAGAACATGAAGCGGGGAAAAGCTCCAGGAGAAGATGGAATTACTGTAAACATCATACAAGCAAGTGGAGAAATCGAAACAGTACTCGCCCAAATTTTCACTCGATGCCTCAATGAAGGGAAAATTCCTGAGGATTGGAACAACGCTACAATGATCTTGCTACATAAAAAAGGTGACATTGAGGATCTCAGGAACTACAGACCTATCAGCCTCCTATCAGTGGTTTATAAAATCTTCACTAAAGTTCTTTCACACCGCTTGAAGGTGACACTGGACATGGCTCAACCGAGAGAACAAGCTGGATTCAGGAGTGGCTACAGCACAATAGATCATATCCACGTACTGAGAGAACTAATTGAAAGAGCGAAGGAATATGAACTTCCATTGTGCATGGCTTTTATCGATTATGAAAAAGCCTTTGATTCGGTGAAACCATCAGCAGGTGCAATGGCTCTGAAATCCTGCGGTATTGAAGATGCATACATTAATATTATTAATAACATCTATGAAAATGCAAGTGCAAAGATTCGGCTGTTTGAAAATACAACACACATAAAAATTGGAAAAGGAGTGAGACAAGGCGACACCATATCTCCGAAGCTCTTTAATGCCACATTGGAAAATGTCTTTCAATCACTGAACTGGGAAAACAAAGGGATAAAGATTAATGGAGATTATCTAACCCACCTTCGTTTTGCTGATGACATAGTCATTTTTGCAACTACCCCATCAGAGCTGCAGAGCATGATCCAAGAACTTGCTGACAAGAGTAAAGAAGTGGGATTAAAAATGAACTTTCAGAAGACAAAGGTGATGTACAATGCTTTTACAAGAAATGAAGATTTATTGATTGATGGAGAAAAGCTGGAGATAACAGACACGTACGTTTATCTTGGACAGCAGATATCAAGTGAGGATCACATTGATGAAGAAATTAATCGGCGTACAAAACTTGCCTGGGGAGCTTTTGGAAGAAACAGCATAATTTTCAAGAGCAATATGCCATTATGTCTTAAAAGAAAAGTGTTTGATCAATGCATCCTTCCAGTGCTTACGTATGGTGCAGAGACGTGGACCTTAGCTAAAAGAGACATACAAAGGCTGCAGACAACTCAAAGATGAATGGAGAGGTGCATGCTTGGTGTAACCAGGAGAGATAAGAAGAGGAACACGTGGATCCGAAAAATGACAAGAGTGGAAGACATCATGATCAGAGTTAAATCCCTGAAATGGCAATGGGCTGGACATACTGCCAGAAGGACAGACCATCGATGGACAGCCGAAATTTTAGATTGGATTCCAAGGGACAGGAAAAGACCCAGAAGAAGACCACATGGAAGATGGGTGGATGAAATTCGAAAGTATGCGGGAGTGACATGGAGGAGACTGGCACAAGACAGACCGTTGTGGAGGAAACTTGGGGAGACCTTCGTCCAGCAGTGGATTGATAATGGTTGACAATGATGATGATGATATGTATATAACCCCACACCTATTCACAGCAGACTAAATACACCGAATCCCTACCTCACACTAGACCAATGCAAATAATTGAACAAATTTCCCACAAAGAAGCAAAGAATGTCACTTACATATTAAGTAAATTGCTACAACTAAACTTGAACTGTAATTATTTACAAGCTTATTCACATACCTAAAGGTGAATGAAGACTTGAATTAGTTGCTTATTTACAAAAAACTACCAAATGAGAGAATTAAGCTAATGATGGAAAGATAAAAAGCAAGTCAACACTGCACAAATACGCCTAAAAATATGCTAAACGAGGCTTGCACATTGGACCACTTAAACTAAAAAACGCTACTTGAAAAACAGAGGAGAAAAATAGCCAACAGTTTAAATAAACTTAGGAGGTAAAATTGTGCACCTGAAACCAAAAAAATATTTTAAAAAACAGTGTGAATAAGCTTGTAAATAAGTACATTTCAAGTTTAGTTGTAGTGATTTACTTAATATGTAATCGACATAGTTTGCTTCTTTGTGCGAAATTTGTTCAGTTATTTGAATTGGTCTAGTGTGAGGTAGAGCTTCAGTGTATTTAGTCTGCTGTGGATAGGTGTGTGGTTTTAATATTGTCTTTCATGTTAGGTAGTTTTTTTCTTTCTTTTTTTTTAATTCTGTTTTTTATGCTGCGGATTGTTTTTGAGTTAGTAGAGGTTCGGAGTGTAACTGGGTCCGAGTTCTGGGAGGGGTTTTTCTAAAATATATATTTTTAATTTTCTTTTGTTTTTTTTCTTTTTGGGAGTTAATTTTTCCTGTTTCCGGCAGGCTCGTTGCGGCAATGTAGCAGACCAAATCACACAGAAACCCACACTTTCTTTGGTCTCTATAGAGGTAGGATAGGTGATAGGAGAACAGCCTAACATAGCTCTATATCCCTCTCTTTTTCTCCCAGTGGTCGGTAGGTTTTTGGTCTGGCAAATCAGTATTTACATTTTTCAGTATTAAGGTGATTTTCAGTATTCATATATTTATACACGCGCACGATCGAGTTACATTATTGTGACCACCTGCTAATATCCAGAGTAACCGCTGTCTGCCGCAGGCAGCAGCTAGACTGGCTGAGAGTGACTCAATAAGGTGCTTGAAGGTGTTCACATATATGTGGAGCCATGCTGACTACAGTGCATCTGACAGCTGCTGGAGGGTGCGTGGTGGAGGATCCATACAGCAAACAAAATGATTGAGGTGGTCCCACAGATGCTCATAATGGGGTTTAAGTCTGGGGAATTAGGGGGCCAGGGAAGTACTTTGAAGTCCTCATCGTGCTCTTCCAACCACTCTGACATTTCTAGCTGTGCAACACGTCGCATTGTTGTGCTGGAAGATCCCATCCACCCCAGGGAAGACAATCAGCATGTATGGGTGTACATGGTCTGCAAGGATGGATTCATAACGAATTCGGTCCATAGTGCCTTCCATGGGTATGAGTGGACCCAAGGAATGCCACTAAAAAATTCCCCAGACCATAACGCTGCCCCACCAGCTTGTGTTCTTCCAGCAATGGTTGAAAAGTGTTCGTTCTCCAATGTTTCTCGCATTTTACGCGAACGTCCATCCGTTCGATGAAGCAGAAAACGCGACTCATCAGAGAAGGCAATCCTTTGCCAATTAGCGTAGGCCCAATTTCGACACCGCCATGCAAATGTAAGCCTTTTCTGCCAATGCATCTTCATTAACATAGATGCAGTGACCATCCGTCTGCATCGGAGCCCCATAGCAGGATTAGCTGAACTGTCATTTTAGACACACTTCTGGTCATTCTACCAATGAGTGGGTAGCCCCCTGGTTCTTTCTGCCAGTGAGTTGCTCCACTGTAGCATGTCGATCGGCCCTCATGCACCTTCGAAGCAGACTTTCACCTCTCACATCAATGGCATGTGTGTTCCGCAGTTTCCACATAGATCCTTCACAATGATGCCATTTCTCCAATCACAATACACTTTAACCACAGCAGCACACGAACAGTTCACAAACTGTGCTGTTTCAGAAATACTGCTACCCTTGGCCCGAAAGCCGATAATCATCCCTTTTTGCAAATCTAATAAATTGCTCCTTTTATCCATGACAGCAATGAGCGATATGTTTTCAGAATGCCTACAGCACACCTTATATACCTACCCTCCAAGCTAGCTAACGACACGTGCCTTCTTTCATTGGCTATGCACTGTTGATGTCAAAAGTAGGTGGTCACAATGTGACTCGACTGTGTATATATATAGGCATACAATTTGCTTAATACTGTGATCAAAATGAGTGGATAAACACGTATCAAGTTTGAACACAGTAATGGACAACACTTGAAAATTTTTGCAGTTGTTTTTTATGCATACACAGACAATGCTGTTGTCAGAACATGTGAAAGGAGCAGTAACTTGCATCATGCAGTCAAGTACATGTGCAAACATGTTTACAGGACTGCCAGTCTATCACACCCAAGAAAATAGTAGCTTTAGTAGCCACTAATGGTAAAAATAGTAGACTGAATAGTAGCCTTAACTTATGGTAATGACTAAAATAGTTTCCCAAAAAATTGTATGAGTTTCAGAATGTAAGTGCTCCACACTAAAATACATTTTTTTCAAACCAGTGACAAAATTAGCAACGTTCATGTTTTGGTGAGAATTTTTTTTTTATATACACTGCTGGCCACCCAAAATGCAACACCAAGGAGGACACGAGATAACAAAGCCAGATTTACTGGACACATAACAGATACAAAGATGAAACGATTGAGCTTACAGGCCCGTGCGACTTGCGGAACACGCAGACATTAATAGTTCGTGTGGCCCCCCATGGCTGGCAATAACGGCCGCTACACGCCGCGGCATCGAACGAAAGAAGCTTTGGATGTGGGCTTGGGGTATGTCGTTCCAGGCTGCTTCCACACGTTGCCACAGTTCATCAGGCGTAGCCACGGGGCGGTGCTTGCCGGGCCACTCGGTTGCCGATCAGCGACCAGATGTGTTCGATGGGTGACATATTAGGAGAACAGGCAGGCCACAGCGACACCTGGTAGGCCGTGAAGAATTGTTGCAAGATGCGT
The DNA here is from genome assembly GCA_039090855.1 of Macrothele yani. Classification (NCBI taxonomy): domain Eukaryota; kingdom Metazoa; phylum Arthropoda; class Arachnida; order Araneae; family Macrothelidae; genus Macrothele; species Macrothele yani. Next base: position 101,179,124 of record CM076996.1, on the reverse strand, counting down.
GCCACGTGCAGGCGCGCATTGTCCTGTTGAAACGTGGCCGCTGGCAGGTCCTGCAGGTAAGGGAGGACTACAGGCTCAAAAACGTCAGAGATGTAGCAGTGGCTGAGTGCACCGGCGATGCGTACCAGAGGGGTGCGGGTGTCATATCCAATTGCGCCCCAAACCATAACGGCAGGCGATGGATCGGTATGGCGATGCATAATGCAGGCGTCATACAGTCTCTCGCCGCGGTGCCGCCACACGCGGATCCGACCATTGTGGTGTTGCAGGCAGAAGTGGGATTCGTCAGAGAAGACAATGCCGTGCCATTCCATAGACCAGGTGCAGCATTCAACGGCCCACTGCCGCCGCACTCGCCGGTGGTGTAACGTCAATGGTAATCGGAGCAATGGGCGCCGCGCGACAAGTCCCCGCTCCTGCAGACGACGTCGAACGGTATGTGCTGACACAGGTTGTTGAGCAACACACCCTAATCCCTGCACTAACTTTCACGACGAAAGCCATCAATGCCCGGCGCACAACATGCCTGTCTTCTCGTTCGGTGTTGTGCCGCGGCAATCGCTCACGTCGGTTCGTCCGTCCCTCCTGCACTCACCGAATCCATACTCGCCTCACTGTGGCTGAATGTCGTCCCAAACGGGTGCCGATGTTTCAGTACGATAAACAACTATTCGTCTTCTGTCGAACTCCGAAACGTGCTGGAATGACTGCTGTATTCTGCGACGAGGCATCACGAAACTTCCCAGGCACAGGTCCGACAGCACAACACACTTATACTACTTACACCCCACCTTCTGTGCACCCTTCTTATAGTGCTTCTTGGTGGCGTACCGGGCTCACACGATTTGCGTATGCACTGCAATGCTAATTGTTTGCATGTCCTCTCACGGGCGGCGCATGCTGTGAATTTCAGGCCAATCGGATGCTTCCTTCTTGGTGTTGCATTTTTGGTGGCCAGCAGTGTGTGTGTGTATGTATACACACACACTACAAAAAGGGCATCTGAGTTTCAATATAATGCTATTCAAGACACTTAGAACTACACTATCTACCAACAAGTAATTGGACACCTGTGATAGCAAAGGAAAACGAAGTTTATTCACCTTCAATAGTCGGTGGAGCCTCCACGAGCGGCGATTACAGTTGCGACCCTCCGGGCATACTCTCAACCAGGCGTTGTACGACTGCTAGCGGTATTTTCTTCCAATCGTCTTGGAGAAGACAGGTCAGTTACTTCACCAATTTCGGACGGTGGTGGCACCCCTTAAGCCGACGCTCCAACTCGTCCCAGAGGTGCTCCATAGGGTTAAGGTGCGGGCTCTGCGCAGGCCAGTCCATTCGATTAACCCCACTGTCACCATTCCAAGCCATGGTGGACGTCGCAACACGACAGGTGGCATTTTCCTCCTGAAAGTAACATGGGTCCACCCCGTAAAACTGTTACAACGTAGGAAGCGCATGGTCTTCCAAAATGGTGCAGTAGGTCTCGGCATTGAGTCTACCAGGAATTGCGACCAAGGGTCCCGTGTCATACCAGGAGAAACAACCCAATAGCATAATTCCACCGCCGCCGAACTTCACAGTTGGCACAATACATTCTGGCAGGAGGCGTTCTCCAGGCAGACACCAAACCCAGACCCTGGCATCCGAAAGGTAGAGAGTGAAACTTGATTCGTCGCTCCAGACAACCTGTTTCCACTGTTCAACGGTCCACTGTCTCCATTCTTTGCACCACGTTAACCGAGCAGCGCTATTGGACTTGGTGATCAAAGGCTTGTGGGCGGCAGCACGTCCATGATAACCGAGCAGATGGGCTTCCTTACGGATGGTATTCATCGAAAGAACACTCCCGGATGTGGCCCATCGATTTGGTGCAGTTCTTCCAAATTTCTCTGGCCAGCACCCGTACCACTCCCAGTTTTGTGGGTCTGCCGGGTCGGGGCACATTCCGACAGTCACCTCTCATCTTCCACTTGCCAATCACGTAGGCCACTGTTGATTTTGGGTACTTCAACTCGCTGGATATGTCACGTATGAATCGGCCATTTCTGCGATACCCGACGATTACACCTTTCTTGAAATCAGAGAGCTCCGAACTGCGTGGCATCTTGCATGCGACTGGTTGCGTTGTTGTTTCCCACACGATATTTAACGGCGGCGGCCGTGACGTGTATCAGGACTGCAGATATCGTCGATTGTAAGGGTGTGCAATTACTTGTTGGTGGATAGTGTATAAAGGTTATGGAAATTACACCCAAAAAATACTGTATTCAATTACACAGTATATCGAAAACTACAAACTTACATAATCTAACCTGATACAAACTTTGGAATTAGAAAACCCTTCCTTTGTCATTGTTCTGGAGGTCAAATGTTCTCATCTGTATCAAGCCAGTAAGGAGAGCTTTCTTTTGCTTTTGTGGTTGGTAAAAAAATATAAAGTTTCCCAAGTGGGCTTCATACACTGTGTTGAAAAAAAATGTGCATTTCTTCTTTCAAAGGCCATAGCTGTGGTCATTCAGTGTTACGATGATCACTTGTTTTGTTATGTAGACGTAATCGTAGTTATCTGGTATGAGGTATATCAAGAATCTCATTCGAATAGACGATCAATCTCTGCCATATTCCAAACAGAAAAACCGGAACACTTTTTCGGCGGAATATCTTGATTTGTGTAGGTCGTTCCTCTAATCTCACGTGGGTCTAGTCTATACTTGCCAACGACTGTCCTCTGGGATACTTGCAATAGAGCAGAAAGCAATGAACTGAACACGACATATCGATTCGGCATGTACATATCGGTATCAAAGTTGCTATTCACGTGTATCGATATTAAAACTAATGTCATATGCAACACAAATTGCATTCTTTAAAAAATAGTAGCCTTACAATTAAAATAGTTCAGGGTTTTTCTGAAAATAGTTGCTTTTGGCTATTTTTTGTAGGAAATAGTAGTCATAGTTGCCCGTCATCAAAAATAGTAGCAATAGTCGCCACTGGCAGCCCTGTGTTTACAACCAACACAGAGTGTGTAGCACAGACAGCATGTCGTGGCAGCTAATGACAGCAAAATTAAAGCAAAGCACTAAGAAATTCTGCATTGGGAATGCATGCAATACTGAAAGAAGTTTACAAAGATGAAGCAGTCTCAAATCATGTTTATGCCTGGTGCAAGTGCTTTCGTGAATGGCTTCCTTGAAAAAGTCCATGAGACAAGATTAACGATCTACAAAGAATCCTTAAAACATTACAAAAGTGTTAAAGCTCACAGATTTTGACTGCTGAGGAATTGGACATACTCATGAAACAGTCCATACAAATTTAAAATACTATTTGGGAAAGGTGCAAATCATCTCAGCTCCCAGCAGTTACATAAACGATGCTGGAAGTGTATTGTATCGGGGGAGTATTTTGAAGGTCAGTAAAGCAAGTGACATTAAATATTATGTGTTGTTCATTTTTACCATGCATTCATTGAATTTTGACACATGCTACTCATACACACAAAGAAAGCTCATCTGCCAAATAAAAAGTTTAAACCTCGTGGAGCTGGATTTTACTTAATGTATCCAAATCTCAATTTACAGTGATTTTGCACACAACTTGAACTTCACTGGCACCCATGTCTCACATAAGACCTAAATAAATTATCTTAGTTAGCATCTCACCACTCATCCTTTCAACACAGCCAAACCACCTTGGAATATTTGTCTCTATCCTACCAACAACACTTTGTTTCACATTACACATCTACATTCCTCGTGTAATAAGAGTGCGTCTTGCCCCAGCCCCAAAAGTGATTCATTTCTCCAGCACACAAAACTGTTTCTTCTGCAGTACCCAGGTTTCACTGCCACATTAGAGTTCGGACATTATTTTCATACACAGCCATTTATTTGAGACCTTTTAGAAAACTCTCAAGTCTTGTGAAATCCTCTCTAAACAGCAATGACTTTCAAAGCTGAAGTCACTTGCCTGCTAATTTCAAACACTATTCTTAAATATAAAATCATTCACCTGCTCCATCTCCGTACCATTTAGATCAATGTTTCGTTATCCTGTGAAAACTAACTTTCATGTTTATTTTCACTTCAGTAGCTACCAGGCAGAAATATATGAACACTGGCAGAAAAGGAATTTCACGTAACAGAATGAATATAATGAAGAAAATTTCATGCTTATGATTTATTAAATACTTTACTTTTAAATTCAGTTAGATCTTTCGGCTGAACATCAGCCTTATTCACACTAGTAGCAAGCATTCACATGCTGAACATTTCTGTAACTGTAGCCAGTAGATATTTCCAAATAATCGGAATGTTGAAAGGTGCGTCCAAAATTACAAGGGTTTTTTTTTTTTTTTGCTTAAGATCTTAAGCAAGGTGCATCCAAATTACTAGTTTTTTTGCTTAAGAACTAAAGCAAAAACCCTAGTAATTCTGATGCACCTTTCAACATTCCAATTATTTGGAATTCTTTTTCTGCAGTTATCAGTTTTGAATCCGGTTTTCAGAAAACAGTTGTGCACAAAACGGATGCAGTCACATATTCCCAAGCTTTCGTCATTTCCGATATGGTGATTTTCACATTTAAAAGATAAGATTATATACTGGCTGCTCTCTATGGCTAGAATAACTTTTTGCAGGATTCTTTTTTGATCAATACATTTTAAGATTTTTTTTTTACTACACCTTGGCTTTTAATGGCTGAAGTTTTGCAGTTGTATTGGTAGGAAGAAAAATAATTTTTGTTCTTTAATTTGCATTTGGAAGCACAGTCTTGTGGATTTGCAGGGCAGTTGTCTAAAATCAACACAATGTGTTGTGACATTGGTTTATTGATCGGTAATCCCATTTTTGGAACCACTTTTCAAAAATTTCTGAAGTCATCCATGCCATTTTATTGAAATCAGTGTAACTCTAAAGATTTCACACCTTTAAACTTGTTTTTTTTTTAATTACTAGAGGTTTTAATTTTCCCTCTCCAGTCATATGCACACAAAACAGTCATTTCTTCTTTGTTATGCTTCTCTCCAAAACACTCGTTCTCCTTAAATGTTAAAAGTTTTATTCTGTAGATGCTTATGTAATATATGTAATATATATATATATATATATATATATATATATATATATATATATATATATATATATATATATATATATATCATTTTTGCAACTACCCCATCAGAGCTGCAGAGCATGATCCAAGAACTTGCTGACAAGAATAAAGAAGTGGGATTAAAAATGAACTTTCAGAAGACAAAAGTGATGTTCAATGCTTTTACAAGAAATGAAGATTTATCAATTGATGGAGAAAAGCTGGAGATAACAGACACGTACGTTTATCTTGGACAGCAGATATCAAGTGAGGATCACATTGATGAAGAAATTAATCGGCGTACAAAACTTGCCTGGAGAGCTTTTGGAAGAAACAATAATTTTCAAGAGCAATATGCCATTATGTCTTAAAAGAAAAGTGTTTGATCAATGCATCCTTCCAGTGCTTACGTATGGTGCAGAGACGTGGACCTTAACTAAAAGAGACATACAAAGGCTGCAGACAACTCAGACGCATGGAGAGGTGCATGCTTGGTGTAACCAGGAGAGATAAGAAGAGGAACTCGTGGATCCGAAAAATGACAAGAGTGGAAGACATCATGATCAGAGTTAAATCCCTGAAATGGCAATGGGCTGGGCATACTGCCAGAAGGACAAACCATCGATGGACAGCCGAAATTTTAGATTGGATTCCAAGGGACAGAAAAAGACCCAGAAGAAGACCACATGGGAGATGGGTGGATGAAATTCGAAAGTATGCGGGAGTGACATGGAGGAGACTGGCACAAGACAGACCGTTGTGGAGGAAACTTGGGGAGACCTTCATCCAGCAGTGTATTGATAATGGTTGATGATATATATATATATATACAGCATCTTTATCGGGATTAAAAATGTTTTTTTACAGGATATTCTTTCGAAATTTTTTAGTATCTTTTTTCACACACCTCTTCCGAAACATCTGCGCTTTCTCCCGATATGGTTTTATACGAAATGCCATGTCTTTTTAAATTTATCTAGCTATCCAACGCTGGCTAGAAATTTTAAGTGTCTTAAATCTTTAGCAAATTCTAGGGCTTTTTTGTTGGATCAATAGATCGGAGAGTGGCAGATTTTTATCTCAAACTATTCTCACCCATTTCAAAACAGCGGCATCGATGCTTTCATATGAACACCGTTTAAATCATTTTCTACTGCTTTCAATGCTGAATGTTAATTGCAGATCAATTTTTTAGAATTGTTGGCACACTGCTCGTGGCTAAACAATACTTTATTAGCCACATCTTTCTTCTTCATTCCTTCATCAGCTTCACCTAAAAGATTAACTTTGACATTTTTAACCAACACAGGGGAGTCAAGCATATCGATTGAACGAGAATGAATACATAACTCCCACAGAGTGAAGCCCACACCAGTTACAATCGATTTTACCATGTGGAATGTAATTTCTATGCTGTACTTTCTATTCCCCTTTGGAAAAACAGCTGCTTCGTACTGTTTCCGAGTGTGTCGTCCCCCTTCCAACAAGCCTCACAGAACCAAAAGTTTCAAAAGAGAATTAAGAATGCTTTATTCTCCCATCTGCATGCTAAAAAATTGTAAAACAAAACTTTTGAAAAACACACCAAAAAAGGTAATTTTTAGTCAAAAAAAAAAAAAAAAAAAAAAAACATATAGAAATTGAGTTTTGTAATGTGGAGATGAATTTACATGTAAATGTTGTTCAAAGTTAAGGTTCTGCAAAACATTTAATCAAATGGAAGTCTGTTATATACATAGAAAGAGACTACTGTGCATATATATCACACTGCCAGAAAATGGAAAACAGGGAATCAACATAGTGCTAAATGCTTAATGCGTCAAACCTGGAGTAATTATTTTTGAGGGGAAAATGAACTTAATATAATTTCCCATTCATCTATAGCCAATCCTGCCTAATATGGATTGGAACTATAAAACACTATATTCTAAAGTTCTTTAGACCAAGTGCACAATATTCTTTGAAACTGTAAAACTGTTCGCAACTTACAAGAAAAACTCAACAATTATGAATTTTTGGGCTTACACATAAATCCTCCCAAAACACCAAGAAATGTGATTTGGCGGTGCCAATATTTTTACAATTTAACACACTCCAAAAATGCATACTTGCAGCACATAATTTAACACGCACAAAAATCACTTGGTAAGTCTCAATACCAAACAACCGATTTTTTTTTTTTTTTTACAAAGCACTTTCATATTCTAATACCAGTTGTGCTGATTTTTGCACCTGTGTCCAACTGCAAGCTTGATATGAATTTTTACATCAGGCAGTGCCATGGAACAAAACAAAAAAACAAAAACAAAAAATGCCCTCATGATAAAGTATTTACTGATGAACAGTTAATAATTTGCATTTTACCAAGTTCATTTTTATTTACTACATTAGGTTTAAAGAGGACAGCATGCACAACTGACATGGACACTGCCATACATTGACATGCAGATCTGTTTAGTAAAAATGTTAAGAGATACCTGATCACCTGCAGTGGATAACAAATCTACAGATTAATTTCACACAGATATATACAACTTGCAGCACTGTGCAACTACGAGATTTGGCTCAGAATTATTTCTATGAACATGAACTTTGTTATGCTATGAATTTTGCTCAGTGTAAACTTAAAACAGGACAGGCCAAGTCATACACTTAAAATTACATCATAAATATTTGGCATTTAGAGGTCAATTTCCATCATTGGGGTGCAGAAGGCTTCAACAATGCCAAGTCCAGAGGACTGAAGACAAAAAGATTTTATGCTTGCTGTTCTGTTGCAATCCTCAAAGGCATAATTGGTTGCCAAAACCACCTATAGCTATATTACAAATCAAGATGGTTTACTTGCCAAACTTGCATTGTTTTTTTAAAAGGGGAGGTCATTAACTGTACGATGTTAAAGATTATATAGGGATTCCTTTATCAATTTCTTGTTGCAACATATCTCTTTGTCCATAATCTTGGATTTTTCGATCATTGCCTTATATCTATATAAAAAAACGTGTTAAGCTAATACATTACACAGTATTTAGCCATTTTGGTGATGTTAATTATGTGCTCCTTCAGGTTATCTTTGAGATTCCTGCCAGTCTAACTAACAAGCACAGCTATTGCCACAAGAAAGAGGTATTTGGTAAAGCACATTAGCGAGTTCTTTCTTTAGGAACTGGAAATTTAATTCAGTTCCTGATAAAAGCTAATTTATTGTGGGTTCAGTAGAAATCCTGTACCCTGATTGTTTCAGTTCAACATTTAATTTCACAGTCAACGCTCCATAGTTACTCAATGGAATATAATTGCATATATTTCAACCGGTCCTTTATTTTGAGGAAATGCTAACCATTCCTTTACCTTTCCTGATTGTGAGAGAGATTGACTTATCTGTAACCAACTTGAGAGAATATCCATTATTACGCAGTTTCTTGACCACTGTTATTAGTGCTACTTTTCAATCACTGAATGAGAGAACCAGCACTATTCAGATTACATTCCTTGCAGTGTTCACCCCTCACTGATTTGGTGTGATTGGATTCATAATTCAGTAAAATACACTACTTTCTTTTTAATGAGAATGAAACATAATTCAACAATTTCTAAAAATATAGATTCAGATCTTGTAAACCTACATATTTCGATTCCATTTTAAATTGAATACCCTGATCAATGGAGGATGTTATGTTTTCATCTATAATACGTATGTTACTACATACCTGCCATATTTGATATTTTAAATGGATTTGTGAACACTTGATCTTTCAGTATGACAAAGAAGAAACTAATAAGACTTTGGGGGATAGGACCCATTGACAAACCCCTACTTTTTAAAGTTTCTCCACGAAAGATGGAACAATACAGATTCAATAATTATAAGACTATGAAATTCTGTGCTTACTGTGGAATTCTAGCCAATTCTTGTCCAAAAAATTATTTTATAAGCATTTTCACAAAGTGCATTTGATTGGAACGAATGATGTGTTAATAGTGATACATGCAACTTTATGGTTTATAACGAATTACTGGTACAGAGATTCAGAAAGTACTTCTCCACAGCAGCCCAGGTAACAGGTGAAGAAATCTGAAGTGATGCAAGAAAATTACTGTGAACCACTTACCTCTGTAAAAGAACTTCCAATAAACCTTAAATATAAAGGCTTATAAAACTCAACGCCATGGAATATATGTAGCATAGTGTTAATAAAAACACATTTGGCTATACTCAGAGCTTACAGCTGAGCAAATGCATTTATTCCATACCATCTTTTCCCTAGTCCAAATTATTTCTGAACAAATTTGACTATCATATATGTTAAGAACAGTCTGAAAGAAGCGTCACAGGTAGACCTGTAAAATAACTCCACTGCGAAATTATACAGAATTCAATCAATAAATGAAATTTTTCCTACATCTCAGCTATTCAGCCAAATTCAAAGAAAAGGCTACACTTTAAATTTCAAAACTATCCAACAAATGAATTGAAAAGAAAATACACGTGGCAAAATTCTGATTTAGCAAAGGAAGTTATGATCAAGACCTTTGTGTGCCTACAACCTATCCCCTTAAACAAATAAATATTCAGTATGCACACTACAGATGAATTCGGGACCGCTTTCTTTGATTACACGTGTTTTCTGAGCCCAGGCTCTTGGAAAATTGTGCTTATCAAAGCTTGCATTTATGCAATATACACTGGCCAAAGATATGGCCCAAGCAAGGATTAGTTTAAAAAGTTTAGTTCAGTTAATCCACTTCACAATATTAATATGTTTTTAGAAATACTACGCATAAAGCCAAATGTTCTAAAATGTGGATTTGAAAATAATCAACATGCCCTTCGACCGTATCAGGGGAATCAGTAATTATGGTAAAAGCTGAAGAAAATAAAATCGTTTAAAAACAAAATATTCCATTCGTTATTTCTTTTTTATTTCTAAATTTACTTTTTTGAATAAATTGCATTATAAAACGTACAACGCCGTACAGACAGTTGCAAGTGTTTGAAATTTTGACTCTAGAAAACTAATCTTTGCAATATAATTTACATATATGCTAATTGGTAAAGGTTGTTTAGAGTGTAGTAGTAGAATATATAAAAAAAAAAGCATGTAGGGAAATTTCAAAAAAACAACAACAACGTAAAAGCATTCCAGACCAGATTATTCTGCATTTTGTAACATTAACAAAGCTTTGTGCTTATAGTATAATAATCACAATATTATCATATGTATGTGCAGTTTCTAGATCAAGTTCATCATGAAAAGAGAGAGAGAATTGCATCTAATGCCTCAGCGCTTCAACTTTATCTTTTCTCTAAAACTCGACCTGCTGTACTAAAAACCAACATCACCCCAAAAATCGCAGGAGTGAGGAAATTAAAAAATTAATAACAATACTTCTAACTGCACAATTTTGGAAATTAATACATTTTAAAGATTAGATTCTTAATTTTTAATAAAATACAAAAAATGGGAATATGATTTTTCCCCAGTTTTTCGATACCAGACCTCCCTTAAACTAATCTTTGCTTGGGCCATAGCTTTGGACAATGCAAGTCTTGCTAAGCAAAATTTGTCTTGAAATGGCAGCTAGCTTAGGAAATTGAGAATCCTTCCACCAGGGTAACAAATCCACAATGAAATTCAACACTTGTAATTCAACCGGGCTCGGAATTACACGTGTTGAATTAATTACAGTAATGAAAATTCAAAGACTTGTAATTCCGAGCCCGAGCCTGCACATGTTGAATTAATTACAGTAATATGAAATTGAAGACTTGCAATTCCGAGCCCGGGCCTGGGTTTTTTGGTAGTTAATGAATTTGGAGCCCATCCGAGCTCATCTCTAATGTACACCATCAAGGGAAACTTAATATGCAATGTCATTCCTTATACACATCCCCAAGCTGTTCTCTGAAATTCAGAGCTTAGTCTCCCCCTTTCAAATATCTACCAAATCAAAGTTACTGATGGTGTGAAGATTCTATTTACTGTTGATGTATCAAATGCCCCCATTTACAGCAATCCTGGCACTCAACTCGGGCTTCACTGACTTCCATCGTATCTTGCACAAGACCTTGTGTACTTCATACTCATTTTTTTTTCCTGGCATGCATTCCTCAATCTGGTCCTCCCAGAATTTCTCCTCTGCTTTCTTCTACCATTTTTCTGCCACTTGGGCTGAATAAATTTTTAGCTTCACATGAATAATATTCGGCTTCACTAACATTTTGCTTCACATTATATATCTGCAATCAGAATCATCTTACAGGGGGTTGTAGCACCTCACTAGCACAAATTACTCTGTGCCTCTTCTGTAGAACCCAGGTTTAATTACTATACATTAGAGGATGAACAATTACTCTTCATACACAGCTATTCAAAACCTTTTTGACAACCCTAACTCCTGTGAAATTTTTCTAAAGTAGCTATGACTTACAAAGCTGAATTCACTTGCCTACTGATTTCACCATCTAATGCCTTCTCTGTTAAACATGCTTCCTAAATACAAACTTATTCACCTGGTCTAACTTTGTACCATTCAGACTCATCTTACATTCAGTATCAACTAGTACTATGCTCAAAAACAACTTTGGTTTTTCCATTATTTATACTCAGTTTGAATTTCTCATACAAACTCTGTACCTCTGGGACAACATACTTTGCAAACAAGACTATGTTATCAGCCTAGAGCAACCTGCATACACAGGAATAAAACCATGCAGTAGAATCCAATCCCTCAAGCATTGTTCCTTATCAATAATTACCTTCCCAAGCACACTCAGCAGGTGGATACTACATATAGTAGTTCTGACATCAATCTGTATGTGTAAGAACACCTTTTCCCTTATACAGTGGAACAACAAAATAGCATCCCTCTAATTTTGAGGGACAACTAAGTCCCAACACAATGGACAAATTTCAGTTAAACAGTCAATGAGAGTCACAACCATATTTTAACATCTCAGCTGTTATATGCCTTCTACATGTGGGGCTCTACCATTTTGAAAATAATTCATTGTTTATGAACCTCTTCTCTCAAGATCTCTGCTGTGCTTCCTCCTGTGTGTGTGCGATCTGTTGGTGCTACAGCAAAATCATCTTTGCTTTTATGTTATAATAACTCACCTTAAGTATTTACATCTTTCGCATAACTCCCTTGGCCACCATATAATTTCTACGACTCTGTTCTTCACATAGTGATTTCATATTCCAAAAAAAGCTGATTTTGCCAGTCCACCTTATTTTCCCTATGCATTGCCCTACCCCGACAATTCAGTTTTGCTGCTTAAACCTTTTTACAGCAACATTAGACATTAGTCTTCAGTAATTTTACCTTGCAAACTCTTGAGATGTGCACCCCCACCCCACTTCTTCCGTTTTACAGCTTCTTTAATTTCAGTTCCATTAAGCATAACAATCCCCCACTGTTGCAGTATCACAAACCTCTTCGACAACTGTGACAACATAGTTCTTAAAACATGTCCAGTTCCTTTCTGTATACCTATCGCACGCTTCAACTGATTCAGATGTTTACTGAGCATTCTTCAAGATGCCTTTCAAGCTTTATTCTTTTCAACACAAGCATGATCCTATTCTTCCTTTAACACACAGTTTCACTTGTAACACTAACAGGTAATGATCAGACTATCTGCATTTGCAATCACACAAGTGTCAGTAACTAAATGCTTCAGACACTGCTCATAAACAACACCTATTTCACGTTTCTGCCCAACAATAAGATTCTCCTACGTGTATGGATATGCTTGTAGTTGAAAAAGCATATTAGATACACACAACTCATTTTCTCACTGCAAACTTCCATTAATCTTTCACCATTCATATTGGAATCATTCAACTTGTCAGAAAAATCTGATTCTGATCATCCACCCTAGCATTTAAAATCGCTCTGCTCAAACAATTTTCTTCTCTAGTGCCAAACTGGCTTAAAACAGATTCTTAGCTTATTCCAGGAATCAGCTTTTCTATCAGAAGATTCACACAATCTCATGGAGCATAAAACAATATTTTCTGAAATTTTACTTTGAAATGCATCCATAGAATTCAATCACTTATACCATTCCTGACATGTTAAAAATCTGCTTGCATTCACATCAGTGCACCAGCAGCATTTTGCAATATAAACATTAGGAAGGTCTGATAATTAAGTTTGAAACAAAAATTTAGTACATAGATCACAAAGTCAACAATTTTTAGTTGTTCATAAAACTAATTAAATACCCCTTACTGCTTTGAGATTGGCTTGCTCTCACTATAGTTATTCTGTACCACAAGTGAAAAAAAAAAAGGCTTGCTTAATCTAGGGAAGAGGCCATTTTTACTTTCTTTTCAAAATTCCATATACACATAGGTTGTGATTGTTCTAACACTAATCTTCAACCCAATACAAATCTGTTCCAAGTTCACTCTCATACACAACATGGCAAAATATCCTCTTTCATATCTGTTAAATAAAAATTTACTTTGACAATGCTATAGGAATTACCTTTTTCTTATACTTAAAGGCAACAGAGGTGGTTGTGGTTTAAAAGGAAAAGAAATTGCGCACAAAAGTTTTCCAATGAAACTGACTAACACTCACTCGCATGGATACAATTGTAAAACCTGCTTGTCCTCAAAGATAACCAAACACAAAATTTATATGCAAGAGCTCTAGCACTATTAAATTAGGATTATACTAATCTTTGGGAGGGGGCAGGGGCTAGTAACACAAACTTAAAAATACAGCACACCACTGCATTATACACTATCTACCAACAAGTAATTGGACACCTGTCATAGCAAAGGAACACTAAGTTTATTCACTTTCAATAGTTGGTTCAGCCTCCACGAGCGGCGATTACAGCTGCGACCCTCCGGGGCATACTCTCAACCAGGCGTTGTACGACGACTAGCGGTATTTTCTTCCACTCGGCTTGGAGAAGACAGGCCAGTTACTTCACCGATTTCGGACAATGGGGACACCCCTAAAGTTGACGCTCCAACTCGTCCCAGAGGTGCTCCATAGGGTTAAGGTCCGGGCTCTGCACAGGCCAGTCCATTTGATTAACCCCATTGTCACCATGCCAAGCCATGGTGGACCTCGCAACATGACAGGTGGCATTGTCATCCTGAAAGTAACATGGGTCCACCCCGTAAAACTGCCACAACAAAGGAAGCGCATGGTCATCCAAAATGGTGCAGTAGGTCTCGGGGTTGAGTCTACCAGGAATTGCGACCAAGGGTCCCGTGCCATACCAGGAGAAACAACCCAATAGCATAATTCCACCGCCGCCGAACTTCACAGTTGGCACAATACATTCTGGCAGGAGGCGTTCTCCAGGCAGACGCCAAACCCAGACCCTGCCATCCAAAAGGTAGAGCGTGAACCTTGATTCATCGCTCCAGAGAACCCGTTTCCACTGTTCAACGGTCCACTGTCGCCATTCTTTGCACCACGTTAGCCGAGCAGCGCTATTGGACTTGGTGATCAAAGGCTTGTGGGCGGCAGCACGTCCATGATAACAGAGCAGATGGGCTTCCTTACGGATGGTATTCATCGAAAGAACACTCCCGGATGTGCTTGTTGAAACTCCTCGCGGATGTGGCCCATCGATTTGGCGCAGTTCTTCCAAATTTCTCTGGCCAGCACCCGTACCACTCCCAGTTTTGTGGGTCTGCCGGGTCGGGGCACATTCCGACAGTCACCTCTCATCTTCCACTTGCCAATCACGTAGGCCACTGTTGATTTTGGGTACTTCAACTCGCTGGATATGTCACGTATGGATCGGTCATTTCTGTGATACCAGACGATTAAACTTTTCTCGAAATCAGAGAGCTCCGAACTGCGTGGCATCTTACATGCGACTGGTTGTGTTGTTGTTTCCCCACACGATATTTAACAGCAGCGGCCGTGACTTGTATCAGGGCCGCAGATATAGTCGATTGTAGGGGTGTCCAATTACTTGTTGGTAGATAGTGTATGTATATATATATATATATATATATATGGAATGTAAGGTCAGGTGATGCGTAACATCACAGCCTCTCCTTGACAAATGTCAACCCCGCCTTCTCGTGGTGCATCCTGTTCCCACTAAAGGGGCTCTGACGACCGCCAATAGCGGTATAACTATACCATCGAGATAAGAGGAAATGCTATCCCACACTCACCAACCCGCTTGGCCAGCGTGGTGAGTTATGGCCAAACACCTCCAAAATGACTCCACAACTTAAATCTTGGCCCTCAGTCTCCGGCAGCTGGAATGTACCTGGCCAAGGCAGCGGCCAGTGCGACATGAAGGCAGAGGGTGCTAAGAATCCCCGGAGGACCGGACTAGGCTGCCATCTGATGCTGACCTTGGCTACATATAATGGACGCTCCCTATCTTCTGATTCAAGGCTTCTTAAATTGAAAGAGGAACTACAAAGGATCAAGTGGGACATCGTCGGGCTAAGTGAGGTAAGGAGAAAAGGAGATATCATTGAACTGAAAAGTGGACATCTCTTCTACTATCGTGGGACAGATACTGGCAGAACTAGTGGTGTTGGATTTATAATAAACATGAAACTGTAGGATAAAGTTGTAGAAGTTGAAAGTTCCTCTGACAGAGCTGCATGACTCGTTATCCAACTCTCGAGAAGATATCAGGCTCAGATTATTCAAACTTATGCACCCACCAAATTCATCCTGAAGAAGAAATTGAAGAATTTTATGAAGAAATTTGTCATGTAAATAATAAAGCTAAGCAGCACTTGAAGATAATTATGGGAGATTTAAATGCAAAAATAGGGCATCGACAACAGAAACCAGCGTGGAAATACTCTCTTAGAGTTTGCAGAGGCAGAAGGGTTTTTTATCTTGAACTCTTTTTTTCAAGAAAAAGCCACACAGGAAATGGACATGAAGACATCCAAATGGGACAAGTGAAATTGATTTTATTATGTGTAACAAAAAATTCGTCATAGAAGACTGCAGTGTGCTAAACAAGTTCAACACAGGTAGTGACCATAGATTGACGAGATGCAAGATGCACCTCAACACTAAACTCGAACGTGGCAAGCTCATAAGACAAACAAAATGTATTGACATAACCAACCTTAAAAAACACCATAATACCTTCAAGTTGGAACTGAAGAACAGATTCTATGCTTTAGAAGGTTAACATCGGAAGTAGTGGATATTTCTAAAGTTAACAGAAAAGTAACCAAAGCTTTTATGGAAACTACAATAAAATTAGTTGGGTCTAAGAACAAGTTGCATGTGAACAAATTATCAGGAAAAACCAAAATGTTGATGCAAAAAGAAGAGAGATGAGGACAACTAAAGAAGCTGCGACTTCCAAAGTGGAATATATAGAGCTATGCAAGACAGTACGAAAATGTATCACTGAAGACGTAAGGAAATTCAACTGTGAACTAGTGAGGAAAGCAATTGAAAACAACCAAAGCCTAAAGATAGCAAAGGGACATCTCAGTAAAGGAAGAAAACAGATTATGGCACTGAGAAAAGAGGATGGTTTTGTAACAAGAAATACAGGCGAAATTTTGACAAGAGTGAAAGATTTCTACTCCAAATTATATGAAAGGGATGATGCATGTACTCCAGACATCATGAAAGGTAACAGTACCAGAGTTCTTCCAGTCCTCCCAGCAGAAGTTGCACATTCAATCAAGAACATGAAGCGGGGAAAAGCTCCAGGAGAAGATGGAATTACTGTAGACATCATAGAAGAAGCAAGTGGAGAAATCGAAACAGTACTCGCCCAAATTTTCACTTGATGCCTTAATGAAGGGAAGATTCCTGAGGATTGGAACAATGCTACAATGATCCTGCTACATAAAAAGGGCGACTTTGAGGATCTCGGGAACTACAGACCTATTTAGCCTCCTATCACTGGTTTATAAAATCTTCAATAAAGTTCTTTCACAGCGTTTGAAGGTAACACTAAACAGGGCTCAACCGAGAGAACAAGCTGGATTCAGGAGTGGTTTCAACACTATAGATCATATCCACGTACTGAGAGAACTAATTGAAAGAGTGAGGGAATATGAACTTCCATTGTGCATTGCTTTTATCGATTATGAAAAAGCCTTTGATTCAGTGAAACCATCAGCAGTTACAATGGCTCTGAAATCCTGCGGTATTGAAGATGCAAACATTAATATTATTAATAACATCTATGAAAATGCAAGTGCAAAGATTCGGCTGTTTTAAAATACAACACACATAAAAAGTGGAAAGGGAGTGAGACAATGTGACACCATATCTCCGAAGCTCTTTAATGCCACATTGGAAAATGTCTTTCAATCGCTGAACTGGGAAAACAAAGGGATAAAGATTAATGGAGATTATCTAACCCACCTTCGTTTTGCTGATGACGACAAGAGTAAAGAAGTGGGATTAAAAATGAACTTTCAGAAGACAAAAGTGATGTTCAATGCTTTTACAAGAAATGAAGATTTATCGATTGATGGAGAAAAGCTGGAGATAACAGACACATACGTTTATCTTGGACAGCAGATATCAAGTGAAGGTCACATTGATGAAGAAATTAATTGGCGTACAAAACTTGCCTGGAGAGCTTTTGGAAGAAACAGCATAATTTTCAAGAGCAATATGCCATTATGTCTTAAAAGAAAAGTGTTTGATCAATGCATTCTTCCAGTGCTTTCGTATGGTGCAGAGATGTGGGCCTTAACTAAAAGTGACATACAAAGGCTGCAAACAACTCAAAGACGCATGGAGAGGTGCATGCTTGGTGTAACCAGGAGAGATAAGAAGAGGAACACGTGGATTCGAAAAATGATAAGAGTGGAAGACATCATGATCAGAGTTAAATCCCTGAAATGGCAATGGGCTGGACATACTGCCAGAAGGACAGACCATTGATGGACAGCCGAAATTTTAGATTGGATTCCAAGGGACAGGAAAAGACCCAGAAGAAGACCACATGGGAGATGGGTGGATAAAATTCGAAAGTATGCGGGAGTGACATGGAGGAGACTGGCACAAGACAGACTGTTGTGGAGGAAACTTGGGAAAACCTTCGTCCAGCAGTGGATTGATAATGGTTGACAATGATGATTGATATAACTACATGATGGAAAACCCATACTTTGAAACAAGCTACAATGCATTCACCTCCTACATCAACTGAACAACCTGGAAAATTTCATTCCAGATAGACATAAAATTTAAAGCACCATTATTCCCCTAGTTTTTTTTGTTTTTTTTTAATTTCTCATCTTTAAATAAAAATTTATTTTAGTTACAAGTAAAACAACTCACCTTGGCCATCTGAGCCTGAACACCTTGAGCCTGAAGCGCTTTAACAGCTGTTTCAGCTGACGATGGAGATTCAAAGTCCACAAAACCATATCCTACAATTAAAGAAATTTTACACTTAAATTTTATTTTCATGACTTCACTTTCACACAATTGCCATACCTAATATAATGAGAATAGTTGTAAATATTAAGATGCAGGCATGCACAACTAAATACATATATTAAGTGGAATTTTCCTGAAGGACTTGTTACCGGTACTCTTTTAAACTTTAGTCATTTAACCAACTGATATTTTGATGATCACCATAATATTCTATCTGACATTACCTTCTTTAAGACCAATTAAATAAAACATCACTGCCAACATTTAAACTAGGACACTCATAGTAGCTCAAATGTAACCAAAGAATCTCATCAAAAATAAATTATATATTTCGCTCAGTTGCATCATCATTTAAGCAATACAAATATCAAAAGGTATTTGGCATGCAAAGAATAGTATCTTCAATGTTGCATGCAGGAAAACATCTCCATTTTAAGAACTTAACACGTTTGCTGCCGCTGTGCTATTTTAGCGGCAAGCACGCGATGCTGGTATGAAATCAGTGCAAATCTTCCACGGCGCCACCACAGATGAGCTTTTATGCGTTCGGACCAACCTAGCTGGGTGTTTGCATCTCATAGCTTTGCATGACTTAGCAATTCTAAAATAAGAGAAAATTTACCCATAATTGATATTCGTAATTATAATTCTGCCAGCAATAAAATATTATTCCAATACTGAAGTAGACATTTACTGGATACATGTTTCGAACATTGTTGCATATAAAACAAGAAAAATAATACTTACAAATGCCAAGGAATTCCATAAACAGTGCCATGATGCATAACTGAATAAACACAAAATCTATACATTTTGATTTGGGTAGGGAAAAAAATCCCACACACACTTTGACAAATTTTTACACTGCACAGTTTTAGAAAACACAAACATGCAGTTCGACTTGGAACATACTTTTTTTAGCAAAATAGGAAGACAAAATATTTATCCCTTATTTACGATGATATAATTTGAAGCATGGCTTAAAGCACAGTGCAGGATTTTCTGGGCATTGGGTGCAGTAATAGTGTCTTCCTGCAAATCACTTTGCCAGAGCACATTTTGCATAGTCTCCTCAAAAAATGTCCTGTTTTTTTTTTGTTTTTTTTTACTGGAAGATGGCCACATACTTTTAATGACTTAGATATCTTCACTCGGGAAGTTGATGGCTCTTGATTCAAAAGTTGATGTACAATTGATAGCCTCAAATCGTAGAGGCTTATCTTCTTCCCTGAGAATTTATTATACAAGTTGTGGGAAGTTATTATCATCATATGAAATATATGTATTCCTAGCTTCTTATACCATCTTATCCTTTCACAAGGATAGTAAGCTAGCATTTGATCTTGACAATCTAACTCCTGACAAATTTATTATAGTTGATAACAGCCTTTTGGTTTTTCTTTTATCTGTCCCCTTTTATTTACAGTTTGAATTAAATCATCCTCAAATTCTGTGGTAATGAAGAGAACATCTATTTTGTCTTTCCATTTCCACACTACAACAGCATTAGAATATTGGCATTTCCGTTTCCCCTTCAAAAGTTTAGCTTTCGTGACACCCTTAGGACGATCTCGCTGGTCTGCACGAAGAGTTCCAGTGCAATAAGAGTCATTGTTCAACAACTGCAATGCAAAATTGTAACGATTATAAAAATTATCCATATAAATAGCATGCCCAACATTCAGCTTCCCTTCCATCAATTTTAAAACTACATTAGCAGCATGACCTTTACACCCCAGGGAGTCCAGGTGCCTTGTGTAAACCAAAGCTTTTAGAATCATACCATTTGGTTCCTTTAGCATATCAAGTTTCACCCCATATTTAAGTTTTCCTTTAATGTATTGTTTGAAAATCTAGTGACCTCTCCACAAAACCATTGATTCATCAATCGTAAGTTCTTTTTCAGGGCAGTATATGCTCTATATGGTATCATTAAATAAATTCAGTAAAGGCATTTTTGCAAGGCGGTTGGTTGTAATACACTGGCGCGCAAAAATTAAGGACGAGACGGTTTTTCCGAATGTAACGTCGGGCAGAAGTGCTCCACGTCGACTCAAATCATACCCATAAGATCCCCAAGATGTATGAATATGGGACAAGTGAGCAAAACCGTCCAAACAAGGAATCCAAAGGATACAAAGGCACTTTATTGAAAAGGTAGCTTCGAGCACAACTGGACAGAAGACAGAAACGTCCATGTGACAGGCGGCTGCCAAGAAAAATCCAGTCTTTAGTAGGGGATATGATCACCAGACTGCGTTGCAGGATTTACAACGTCTGTCCATGCTGAGGACGAGGTTGTCAAGGAGCTGTTGAGGCATTGCGGCCCATTCCTCTTTTAGCGCTACCACAGCTGCGGAATCGTTGCTGGCGGCTGGCGACGTGCTGTCAAGCGTCTCCCGAGAAGGTCCCACGCGTGTTTGATTGGATTTAGGTCCAGGGACCTTGCTGGCCAATCCATGCGTTGAATTAAGAAGAAGGTAGTGTAGAACACGCTAAGTTACGTATAAAAGCTTAATGCAAATATATTTCAGCCAATAATATGGCCTTCATCAGTGCGACTACGATTGGTTTACGTTGCCAGATTGGAAAGGTAATGGTAACTCCGGGTGACATAATGCAATGACTTATTTAGTTTGTTAGTTACTTGCATTGCCTACTACTAATTTATGGCCATGCGTTGAATATCTTCACTTTCCAACAGCTTTGCGACAGCCACTGTACGATGAGGTGTAGCGTTGTCGTCCATGAAGAGGAACTCTGGACCCACAGCACCTGTAAACAGACACACGTGAGGCAGGAGAACCTCGGTACAATAGCGGACACCAGTGATTGAACCTCCTTGGAAGATGTGGAGGTCAGTACGGCTACCAAGCATGATACCTCCCCAAACGAGAACTCCGCCACCTCCAAACTGGTCCCTTTCGATGATGTTGGAGGTGTGATTGCGTGTTCCCTGCTCTCTCCAGATGTGTATATGTCCAGAATCGCCTGTCAGACTAAATCGGCTCTCATCCGTAAAGAGAACTCGACCCCATTGCTGATGTGTCCAGTTGTCTGTTGCATGTGCCTTGCGATTTCTCCCGCTGTCTGCCGTCTGTCTCTTCGCCTGTAGAACAATATACCGGTCGTACGTCGCCGTGGTTGCTCGTGGACGACCACTGCTAAACTCTCGGAGAGCTGCTCCTGTCGTTTGAAATCCTCTCCAAGCTCATGAAACGATGCTGTGAGCAATCCCGAACTCCTCGGCGAAACTAGTCACACTTCGACCTTCTTCCAACTTCCCAGTGACGCGACCTCGGATAAAGTCATCCAGATGTCGTCTACTGGATTGCTGGCCACATCACACTGTGGCAGCAACTCGACGTCGTTCAAACCGATGTACACTGTGCAATAGCTTTCACCGAATTGCTAAGCGTACACCGCCTGTGTGCTTTATACCCTTCGACACCCCCCCCACCATGATGCATATCTGTGCAGGCTCTACCGAACAGGACCCTAGTCTACCTCCCGAGTGGTCTTTCGGTCCGTTCTGCCTGCTCGTTCCACTGTTATGCTAATTTCTCCTCTTCGTCCTTAATTTTTGCACACCAGTGTAGCTTCGCCAGGTTGAGAATTTCTTGCAAAAATGAAAGCATCGCATGATCAGAAGGAAACGATTCCTACTCATATTTGAAGAAAAGCAATCCATTTTGAATAATGGATCCGTTTTCCACAGAAGGACCAGAAAAACTTTCATCTCATTTACCGACACATCCTTCCATTCATTTATCAGTGGACCTTCCAGTAACTTCCGAGATAAACACTTCTACAACATATGCATTACTTTCCCTAACAAATAGATCGTAAAATTCCGCATTTGCAAAAAGATATAGATTGGCTCAGTACCTATCACATTAATTTTCAGTCATGGTACACCAGTGAACGGAATACTTTTCATGATGTAAGGACCATCGCACCAATGTGTAGCCCAAATACATTGAGGTGAAATATGAGAAAGAACGAGTCATTCTTCATTCTCACTTTCACTGCTGGTTGTACTACAGCTAGTAGAAGAATATGTTTCTGTACTTTACGACAGATTATCGGCATGATCTATTTTCACGGAAGAATGTGCCCACCAAGGAACTTTTGGTTGAGAGGGACTGGTGATAGCCATTGTTTTCGCAAAACTAAGTATTGAAGCCAATATGGGTTTATTTGAAATCTCTTTAGCCTCCTCAGTAAGCCTCCCTGTGACGTATAAATTCTAAATAGCAAATGCTTTTTATTGCCACTGAAGCATTTATTTATTGATAGTTCCCTTCACTGAAAAACCAGCGACGTTCAAAGGAAAATAAACATTGCAGAGAAAGGTGCGCGGTGTTAAGTCTATGGGAAGTCAACTTACTTTCCCTTCCCTAAACCATGTAGGAAAAAATCCGCTATCCCAAAACGGCGGTCACTTTTAGACAGTTGGAGACTCATTTTCAGTGCCAGTAACAAAATAGATAACTCTCTTCAAGTGCCGAAGGTTTTAGGAAGGGAAACATGAAGCCATGATTACGATGCCGTTCGGCGTCGGCACCTGGGATAAGTATTGTATGACGCCGTTCAGCATCACACGGCAGTGAGTGTTAACTCAAACCAAAAATTAAGGGTAATAATCATGCTAGGTAAGAAAACTAAATACTTTTGATAAAAGCCACTGAGATGACATGGAAAGGCAGTTGAACGAGTTACCCATGTTGTACGATTTTTATAATCAAAGATTGAAGGCTGAAGTCAGTAATCTAGTTTGGCCATGTGGATCCTAGGAAGGATTATATAGAAATAAAAACTTTCACACCTACCTTTGATTTATTGTCACTTTCACACACTTTGTCACGAGAAAAATATATTTGCAAAATTAAATTTCAGCCTGTCAAAATTTTGGGGTGTCCAATGGATTAACTGTATGCAAGCACTCAGATAATTATTAATTCCACCAACCCATTTAGACACTTGTGTTACGGTATTCACAGTCTTCTGTACAGTTGCAATGTCATGTTAGACACAAACAGTGGCGTCGGGTTATTGTGGGCATCCGGGGCTAGGCCCCGCATGAAAATGAGAAAAAAAATGTTTTTCCTTTCAATTGAAAAAACTCCGAAAGAAAATCTGTATTTTGCGAATGCATATGTGAGCCACTACAATAATTGATAATTGAGTAACTGAGAAACGCATTACGGCCTTCCATTTCAGTTTACTAGAGCGCTGAATACTGCTTGTGTTGTAGAGGCAACTCGTGTTGACTCGTTGCCTTGGCGGCGGCCTTTCGAAGCTTATGCATACAGTGATGAATGAGCAGATGCGCGCTAAACTGATTTTCGGGGCTGGTCGCCTCACTGTTTAAGAGCAGGGATTTTGCTGCCCTTCGTTCAACAGTGAGTTGCTGATTTTTGTTCATGGAGTACAGTGTGTGACGTTCACTCGTGTCGTGTAAGTAAAATGAACAAAGTGGACTTTTTATTCGAACACCCCTTTAGTTTATTAAGGGATGAAGAAAAGAAAAACGTTAAAAGATTTGGGCCCACATCGACCAAGATTTGGGCCTACATCGACCACATATTTGCTTGGTGCAAAAACATAAGAATCAGTGTAGAACTTTTAATGTGGAGTGGTACAACAAAATATCCTGGTTAACTGGAAACGAAAGCAAACATACTTTGTTTTGTTTTTACTGTTTACTATTCGGTGGTGATGTAAGCTGGACCCTACATGGAATAAGAAACTTTGAGCATATTAGGCAACAAATTAAAAGTCGCCAACAAACATCGCCACATGTCAAACTGGGTTAAATTTAAACTATTTGGCAAAGTAGATATAAGAACACAGCTGTGATGAAGGGTATAAGCTTTCAGTTAGAGTTCACAATGAACTGGTTGCCAAAAATATGTTTTAAATAGAATTATTGACTGTCTAAAATTTTGCGGAAGTAATGAGCTTGCCTTAAGAGGTCATAATGAATCTGAACATTCTCTTAACAGAGGCATGTTTCTCAATTTAGTTAGTGAAATTGCAAAATTGGACAGTCAGTTGAACGAACATTTACAAAATTCCAAAATATACCCCTGCCATAATACAAAATGAATTGTTGGATTGTATATACGACGTTTACAAAGGTTGTCTTCAGGAAGTTGTCAATGCAGCAATGTGTGTATCCGTTCGAGCTGATGAAACAACGGACATATCTAATAAATCGCAGCTTGTAGTTATTCTCCTTTTGTCCATAGTACAAAAGTTGTTTAACATCTTCCCGTATACTAGAGGAATTGCAGCCGTACTATTTAAAAGACAAATTAATTTCGCAGACTTATGAAGCTGCAGTAATATGCGTGGTGAACTTGGTGTTCAGAAACTTGTCAGACACGTCTATCCTCATGCCTACTTTTTACACTGCTATGCACACCAACTGAACTTAATTATGCAACAGGTTTGTTCTACAGTTACTCTGGTGAGAATATTCTTTGAAAGTCTGATGGCATTTTCGTCCTTCACAATATCAAGCAAAAGAACAGACTTATTACAAGAAGAGTGTCAATGGCGATTACCATGTGCTGTTATAACTCAGTGGAATTTTCAGAGTAGAGCTATCGAAGCTGTTTATCATGTTAAAGAATCATTATGTGTTTTGAAAGAATCCGCGAAGAACCTGGGTGGGATGCAGTATCAATAAAAGAAGCAAGTGGCCTAATGAAATTTCTTGAAGACGCAGAATTTCTTTTCTTCCTCAAGCTTTTCTGTGAAATTATGCCTCACATTGATATATTTTACAGAAAAAGATTAGCACACATATTTCTGTCAGGCATCATCTTCAGAACTTCCAAAAATCTGTACATGATATCAGATATAAAATGTCTGAAACATCTGTTTTAATGTTAACCTGTCTTCTGGGTCTAAAAAAAGAAAACAAAACCTAATGGCCTGTGCAATAGAGTGCTGCGACTTAATTTCGAACCAGGCACAACACAGAGCCAGAGCAACTGAACACCTAGAATGTTTCAGTTTAGTGGATCTCGCGATATTTCCTGAATTTCAGGAAAAATTTCCTAGTGATGTAGTACGAAGCTGCACAAATTTCTATCATTTTATTAGCAGTGAAAAACTTCAAACAGAACTCAAAGTTCTTTACAGCAGCGAAGAATTCAAAGATCTTAAGTCAATTAGCAATTTGTACTGTTTTTTTTTTGACAGAAAATGATTTACAGACTGATTTTTCAGGAGCAATAAGAATTCTAAACATAGCTCTAACTTCTCCCATTCTGACAGCTGAATCTGAAAGATGTTTCAGTACTTTGAAGCGTGTAAAAACTTGCTTACATAATACAATGGGGCAAGAACGGTTAACTGCCTTAACTGTATTATCTGATGAGAAAAAGTTTATTTCAGAAATTGGCAATTTTAACACAAAGGTTATCCAGAAGATCGCCGAGCAAAAAATAACAAAAGAGCTCAGTTCCTTTATAAGTGACGTAAGACAAAATCCTAAACTTTTATTTTATGTTATACAGTACTGTATATATATATATCTTGTAAATAAAATTTCTACTTCATTCTATATGGTTAAGTATGATTTCAACAAGTGGCGTTTGGAAACCTCGCAACATCTGAAATTATATTTCACAGTACGGAAGAAGGTTGAGAGCAATAAAAATATTTAGCCCCGGATAAATTTTAGGTCACCCTACGCCACTGGACACAAATACCAATAATATCCATTCTCTCTCGATATAATGTCCAATTGTTTAGTAATAAGATGCTTTGTTAATAAAGGCTCTATTGCAATATAATCTTGCCAACGTATCAAGAACATAGTTCACTTCACTAATGTTCAACTAGGCTACTTCATATTTTCTGATACAGTTGCTAGTGCTGTACCTGTAACTCAGGCTTAAATTATTTGTTCTAGTCATCTCATATGGTGGGTCATTTATCTATTAATATAAGCATTGTAATCTGAATGTTATCAGCACGAGAAAAAGTAATTTATCTGTTGTATAACTCTCGATCAACCATCTCACTTTCTCGGAGTATTGTGATAGTCAAATTGTTTTCACAATATTTATTTTAGGGTTTAACTTCCATGAATATCCAAAGTTATCAAGAGTTGCCCGACCCTAATTCATGGCTCCTGGTTCCAGGACATAACCAGTGCTGTAGGAAACACACCATCCATGCCTAAAACCTGGCCCATATTGGATAATTAACCAAAAGTTGAAGCAACTTTGTGGGTAATGCATGCAGAATAATCAGCAAAGCGCAAACTGTACTATTTGTACTATGCACAAGACTTCACACTGAACAGTGCCAGTCTTAAGGTTACAGTCAGGAATTACAGTAGAAATATAATACTAGATGAAAGCCATATTGTATTGCATGCAATTTTTTTGAATTTGCATGGGCAAATTCTTCAGTGCAATGTCTGTTTCATAAGCATACAATATATACAATTTATTTATCCAGAAAACTCTAGTACAGCTGAAGTCAGTTGGCATAAGTATTGGACTGGAGGTAATGTAAGGGAAAGCTGCTTCTCACATGAAAGATCTCCGAGAATTCCCTTGAAAGCTTTTACAAAAATAATCACATCTGCTTATATAAAAAAATACTGGCATACAGGACATAAAACTGAAAGAACACGACACAAATACAAGCTTACGGTCAGCTTGGGACGCCGATACTCATACCTACACCAAAAAGAATAAGACCCATTATATGCAGTAGTTGTCTATGTAGACAAAGTACAAACTCAACCAATTCATACACAGGATGGGCTAAAGTCCTTGAAAAGTTCACTGAATTTGATAAGGCAGCTCAAAATTTCTCTAGAAATTTTACTTTTAGACCAACAGGTGGCATTACCGATCTATCACATGCACGTGTGCTCAAAATGGCCTGCTTTAGAACAAAACTGCATATGGCAGTTGGTTTTTCAAAAACAAAAATCTGTTACACAGGAAAGATTAAATTTCCAAACAAAATTTGAAAAATATCCACCACCTCATAACAGCAAGTTGGCCTGACACAAGAAGTTCCAGGAAACAAGAAGCGTTTTTGACGGATAAAGAATCTGACAACCAAGCGTTTCTGAAGATACTGTCAAATAGATACGATAAGCGTAAAGCCTGCGCATGCAAACCCTGGAAAATCCTCAATCATTACTCCTTTTGACTTTATCTTATGAGCTTATATCAAGGACAAAATGCATGCATTATGAATGTAAAATGTTGAAGAACTGAAAACTTGAATAACTGGAGCAGTTGCATCAGTTAATAAGGTTTTAGAATGCACATGGTTCGAAACTGGATATTGCTTTGGGCAACAAGAGATGAACACACAGAAGTGTATTATAATGGTGTGGGGGGTGTTGAGTAAACTTAGATATTGCAACAAACCAAATGTTTCAGTTGTTTTCTAATGAATGTTTAAAATGTGTCAAGGACTTTTGGTCCACCCTGTAATACAATATCTTTCATAACACAGAAGCTTATATGAAGAAGTTCACTGATGGCACTTCAAAAGGTTTTTCACCACTATGAGTCACACAAAAAGATATGCTTTACAAGTATCAATATCTAGTTCATAACATCCTTTCCCCCTTAAGAAAAGGGTCACAGATAATCAAAGCCCCCCCATATGTAAAATTTGCATATAAGTCTTACTGAGACCTTAGGAGAATGGGCTGACAGTGGCTTCATAGAACCAAGATAATATGAACATATTAGGTGTGCAACTTAATTCTCGGCCACAGGCACGGCACATTGACAGCAAATCGAATATGTACCCAATCAGGGAAATAATCCCTGTCATGTTGGATACATTCCAGCCATCGGTCAGGGAGCTGCCGAATGCCACTGCAGAAAAAATAGGGCTGTTTCGAGTTGATAAAGTCATCAATACTTGTGTGGACCTCCTCGACAGAAGTGAAATGCGTGTCACTGAGGTGATGTTGCAGGGAGAGAAAGAGGTGATAATCCGACGGGGCGAAGTCTGGAGAATACGTCGGGTGGGACAAAATCTCCCATCCCAGGTTGGTGATAGTGTTTCAAGTAGTTTTCGTGTGCGAGGACGCGCGTTAGCTTGAGGCAACGGGGACGACCTTCTGCCCTTGCCGATGTATGGCCTTTTCGCCTCCAGTGCGTCACTCACACCAATGAGTTGCTGACAATAACGCTCAGCATCGACAGTTTCACCAGGTTTGAGCAACTCATAGCGTACGACACCGCGCTGATCCCACCATATGCACAGCAGCAACTTCCTGGCATGGATATTCGGTTTGGCGGTACTGGTGGTAAGCCAATCTGAATAAACCCACGATTTGCACTGCTTAGGATTATCGTAGAGGATCCACTTCTCATCACAGGTCAAAATCTTGAGGAAGAAATCCTTATTGAATCTGGAGAGCAAGGACACAGCAACATCAAAGTGCATAGACTTGTTCGCAGCCGCGAGTTGGTGGGGCACTCAACGGCCCTCCTTGTGAATCCGTCCAAGCTTGCGCAGGCGCTTTGCAATGGCCTGTAGGGTTACTCCAAGTTCCTGGGCGAGCTCGGACTGTGTGCGACAAGGATCCTTGTCAAACAGTTGTTCCAGTTCCTCATAGTCAACTTTCTGTGGCTGTCCCTGACATTCTGCATCACGGAGATCGAAATTTCCCTGCTTAAAACACTGGAACCACTTCTTACACGTACTGTAGGACACAGCAGCCTCGCCTAAAGCAGCACAGATCATTATGTTAGGCTTCCGCGGCACTTTTTTCAGCTGAAACTTGAACAGGAGACAGTGCCGCAAATGTTGCTTCTCGAACAACATTGCTTTCACAGTCAACTTTTGTTCTTTCTGTCGCTACAGTTGTGAGCAATTACAATTGCCTGGAAAGCTGTTGGATGGCATTGCAATCAGCCATTATCGCACACAGCTATTTGCATTTGCCGACGTTCTATGACCGCCTGCGGTTAGGGGCCGAGAATTAAGTTGCACACCTAATATTTGCATAGAATTTTGTATCAAATTTTCAAATTAAGCAATTTTGCATTTAAACTGCAAATGCAGAAACAAACAGATCACATACTTTCTGTTGGAATACTTGGGGTTTAAGGCTTAAAAAACCAATTATAATTTTAAGAAGTTTTGTAGCAAATAATTTTGTATTACATACTTGCACATACAAAACATTTCTTTGTGTGTGTGGCCGGGGGGGGGGGGGGGGCAAATTACTGAAGAATAAATCTCCAAATTGTGAGGTATGCAAATAAGCTTGTAGCACTTGTCTGCTATGTTATCTGAGAATTCCCTTCATCAATTTCTATGACATCTAAAATAACTGGCAAATGTTGTCTTAGTTATCAGGAGGCAACATCTGCTGCTATAAAGGGCATGAATGCTTCACAATCTCTAGGTTTGTTCAGATCTTACACTCCAATTGCTCAAAAGCACATGCTGCTATGAATTACAGCACTTCTGTGCCCTAAACCAAGTTTAATTAAAATATAAGTTAAGAATCACTGTAAATAAACATGATGCTATCTCTTTTGCAATGGAGAACAGCTGAGTATCGAGTATTAAACATTTGCAGGTTTTCATCCACTGCTGAAACTTAGCTTAGGACCAAGAACCTGATCATTTCAGTTGAAAATTGACGAGCCAAGATGTGGACAATCAATTCTACAGAGCAAGATAAGTCTGAAATTTATAGCAGGAATTAACTCCCTTCCTTTCACCACACAAATGCTGCATATCACAGAATATTAACATGACCAAAATTAGTTATCTACAACCATTTTGGAGAGAGCAAGTTTTAAATCTACATAAATAAATCACTCAGGTCCTTTTGACTTAACAATTTTGTTAGCTGATCAATGCAGAATACTGGGGAAGCAAAACCTACTGTACTACATGGTTACTTTAATGAGTCCCATAAGGATCAATATGGCAAATTCCTTTCAACACATAAATGAACAAAAAAACTTAAATGTTAAAATACCAGAGATAATATTTGTCTCACACTTAGGCTTTTCAATTATTAAATAATAGTTCCACAAAATGTTTCCCCTAAGACTTTTCCACTACTTTTACCAAATACTTTTTTCATTTATTGCTTGAAAACAGCTTTATTTTTGATCTATCAGCATCAAGTATCAGGAAAACCCACTTTTAATATCCGAACTATCAAAGAAGAAGCTTGATTGGCAAGCCACAGTTCTTGCATTAAAAAAAAAAAAGTAACCAACAAAATGAATAAATTTACCCTCAATATCTGCATTTTATATGAAGAGACACTGAATCAGAAAAATATATTAAAGGAAAATATTTAGTTCTGAAAAAGGCTTTACTGCACAGGTGTCCCTAAACTAGACATTTGTACAGAAAATTGGCATTTTATTACATTAAAGTAGAAACAGGAAACTCACATCAGTGATATTTCAAACCAAAAAAAAAAAAAAAAAAAAAAAAAAAGAATTTCACAGAGAGAGAGAGAGAAGAGAAAAAGAGAATAATAAAGAAAAAGCAAAATACTTAATTTCAAGTTTAGAAACTAAATGATGCACCAATCCCAAGTTCTGAATATTTCAATAACTTGTCTGCAAGAGGCTAACAAATAAAATACAGTAAAGGCAATAGTTCAGCCTTTAACATATACATCATCTCTGATGAATATAAGATGACAGAGTGGATGGCGCCATCACAACCAGTTGAAACCATATATTTTTTGCTGCTTTTTGGGGGGGTTAATTATTGCTGTGAGAAACTCAATGGGGTACACGCAGCTGCCCATCTTAATTTAGGCCACTAGTTCCAGGGAACAGGGAAAGTCTGTGCTGTAAGACAAACCATGCCTCACCCATCTTGGGTGAATGATTAAAAGACAATGCCTTGGATCACTTGCCCACCTGGGAGGTTGAAGTGATAACAACTGAAGAACTTTGGCAGTTGGTCATGCAGGACAGTCACATCACTTTGAGAATGTTCAGTGCAATGCTGAACATTAATAAAGACACTAACTGAACAATTTTGCATAATAATTTAGAGAAAAGTGCGTGAAGTTTGTTCCACATTTCCTAACACCAGAGCTAAAAATAGTGTGCACTGCACCCTGTCACCATTTCATTGAACTCACAGTTAAAGATGAAACTGTGCTGAATCAAACTGTCACAGGAGATGAAACATGGTGCTTGTGTGTGTGTGTTTAATGATCTAAAGAGCAGTTCCTACTCACTCTTGATTTCTAGTCTCTAAATGTTCACACACAGACACAGGCAGAAGAAGACTATGTGAGATATGGGTGGATGAAATTCCAGAGCATGCTACATATGAGACATGGAGAGTCCTTCATCCAGCAGCAAATTGATAACTGTTGATTACACATGCAAGGTTTATGCATCAAGACACACAGAATGTATAATTAAGGAAGCAATGTCAAACATTTGAGAACCTCTGTAGCAGAAAGTTCCTGATCAGTCTGCAACAGATATCGTGGAGTCACGAAATAATCTGCGGATGGTCAATGGACAAGATAGATGCAAAAAAAAAAAAAAAAAAATGCACGGATAGAAATTTAAAAAAAAAAAAAAAAAAAGAGAAGAACTGACCATCTTATATTTCTTTTGCCTAAAGAAGAGGTTAATGTAATAACTACAGAAATTGCAATGATAACGAGCATCGAGAACACTCTCCCCCTGTACCTAAACTTCTGTCTCCATTTTCAAGCTGAAACACAAACATTTACACAAAAAAGGGTATTAATAACTACATCGGACAGAGGGAACATTGCGAGGGTGGGGGGTGGAATTGCGATTACAGGAGGAATCTTTACTCCGCCTAACTTCCGTTTTGGGAAAGTTTTAAAACAACTGAATTCCATCCAAAAACGGAAAACTTATATCCATGATTGGGGAGTCTGCAAGGAAGGATTTAAAAAGGTTCTGGGTGTCGTTTCTGTCTGCAGGACCAAAATAAAATCTGCGACGGGATTGAGAACTATCAATACCATAGCTTTGATCACTGTATCTTGAAAGAAAAATATCAAGGACGGTGTTACACTGAGTTTCAACTACGACAGCTTTGTGATGTGAATTGCTTGGAAATAAACAAGCGATGCAAAGTTGAAAAGCTGTGAATTCTGTTACATATATGCAGTGAATGATACAGACTAATTTATGCCATTAGGTAACATATTATAAACCCAAAGTGGCTTTAAAATTAGGTGAACACCAGAAATATTATGATTAAATTCAGTAAGCACCAAGTCCTCAATTTGCCTCATAACACTGATAACAAAGTGAACCCATTGATATTTGATGGTGCCAGGTCAAGAACTTTGGACGTACCGTAGTCTTTTTTTTTTTTTTTTTTTTTTTTTTAATTTGAGAGCTTATTGGGTGCACCCTATAAGACAAACTTTGAAGTCACTTCACAGCTTGGTGTACACTGAGGTGAGGCATTAAAATTTTCACAGAGAAATTTCTTTGTTGTATAATCCAATGTTACCTTTTACAAATTTCAATGTAAATGCAGAATTTTGTATTTATAATGTTTGATTAAAATGAAAAGAGAAGATTGATGGAATTAGTGGGTAACATTAAGTAATGTCTTATTTTGACATTATCAGGGAGAACAGCATCCACATGTACTTCACATAGCTAATGTGGGACATCCTTCCTGTACTGATATGCCTGTAGTGAATGTGGTTATACATCAATGACTACAAGAGACTGAACAAGGGGAAGAAGAAGAAAAAACCAAACCTTAATTGGGTGAAAAACTGAAAAGCACTGTGACAAAATGTGAATACAATGCATATAACATTTAAGCTAGTACAGGAGCAAGATGGAATTATTCACCATAATTTATGCATGAAAACATTAAATTGGAGCACATCACTGTATTCACAATATAAAATTACTGAACTGAAAACAAAATGCAACATGCTCAAAAATGCAATTTTAAAACTTACATGTGAATAATCAATTGCTAAACTTTGAGGTGAAAAGTTTGTCTTAAAATGCATTGTGCATTTAGTCGAGCAAATCCATAACTTTGCAGGAATTAAAAATATTTATCCACTGACCTGTTTTGGCCAAACATTGTAATACAAGAGATAAGTCAAATTGTTTCTGTATGTTAATAGTACTTAAATATAGCATTAATTTTTCATTTCTGAAAACAGTAAAGTTTTCTGAGTATGCCTCCAAGAGTCACAATTTTTATCATAAGTTAAATAACTGGAAAAAATTATCAAATGGTAACTTGAATATATATTTCAACAGATAAAGGGGTACGGCTTTAAAGAGATTGCTTCAAAAATAGTCCCCCCCCCCCTTGTGTGAGCAAGTCTTGCTTTCTTCTTATTCTTCTTAGCAAAGTGCACCTCCGTATTTGCCTTACATCGACTTTCCAACTGAATGGCATCCATTGCCAACTTTTTCTTTCAGCTGGTAGTTACTGTTCCTTTAGACTTCTTCAGTATCTCTCTGTGTGTGCGCACGCCTTGGATTTTGGCAAAGGTTGGAATCAACTGCTTCTACTAAACAGTTTGCTGAAGATCTAAACTACAGCTTTATCCAGTGCTGTTAGTTTAGACTTCACAGTTCATACTGCCAAATAGTTTTTTTGATGTTTCCTTCCTGTCCATAATTACACTGACCAGGCAGAAAAACTTTCAGCCAACCTAAGGACCATGAAAGCATGATATCAAGGATTACACTGTTGTTGATAATATAGTGTGTACCCAAAATACCTTTGCCCATCATAAATCAATTCTTACAAAGCTTTTAACTTTATCACTTCGGTTTTTAGAAATTTTTGCCTTCCTTGTAAAGCTGAAATGCATTTATTTTGGGGGAAAATATAACATTTAACAATACATGACAGTGGAACAATGTGAGAGAGGAGAAAAAAACCAACAACACACAACTACAAGAGAAACTTTCATTCAGTCAGATTTCAGTTATTGAAAAATTTTGCCTCCTCTTTTAAACTGAAATAGAGTTCATTTTAAAACTTAACCCATACTTTTCAGCTGCTGTAAGATGCTTGTGCAAACTGTTACCAGGAGTTAGTAGAGGAAGGTGACTGACCATGACCAGTGAGATAATATTTCATACAGTTAAGCAGTTTCACAGCATGGCAAATAGCATATGTAGATATATTGTGCCGAAAGAGAACAAGGCTGTTTTTAATGCAGAAACTTGGCTCTCACAAACAAAGAATTTTTACGATTAGTTATGAAAATAATGCTTCTCGTGTGCTGTGCCGAAAAACTTTCCACCAAGTATTTTCCAACGGTACTGTGCCAAACAAAGCAACTATTTATTACATTCTCACGAAGTTTGAAGAGACTAGTTCTGTGTGTGATTGACAACATAACCACTGCAGAACAACAGCCTTGAATGATTGAATGACGATGCGCTGGAGAACACTAGGCTTAATTTGTTACATCTCTCCTCCAAATCATTGAGATAACAGTTCCAACAGAAGAAAATGCCTTATGGTAGGGCACACAAGGCTGTATAATTGCTGCATCTGTAAGCGTACAGACTCCAAGAGATGCATGAACTGTGACTAACTGATCGTGTAGCTAGACTATGTTTATGTAAGTAGTCTAAGGGCCTTTTGTTTGTAACAACATTTAACTGTTAGACAAAACTTTTACCTGAAAGCATGGTTTCAACTTAGTGGGCATGTTAACAGGCAGAATGAGCACTCATGGAATTCAGAGAACCTGCATGCCTATCATGAAACGGTACAGCATTCAATGTAAATTGGCATTTGGTATGTGAACAAATGGCACAGGCTTATCAGCCAAATATTTTTTGATAACACAGTGTCAGTAGAACATTACGAAGAAAATTTATTGCTGGTTCGGTTGAGACTTTCTTGGAGGTCAACCAAGGCACTGAGAGGGGTTTTTTTTTTTTTTTTTTTTTTTGTTTTGAGAACTGATTTCTTTCTAAGTGACTGCAGTCCTCTAGGCCTTGACATATGCCCACCAGATTTATTTATATGGGGTTATAGGACATGGCTATAGAACAGTAATCAACACACCACAGATGACCTTAAAAATGAACATCTCCATGGAATGTATTGGAAGCACAAAGCAAAGAAGTCTGCATCAAGTAGCTTGGGATATGGTGAAATGAGTGAATGCTTGCATTCAGGAGAATGGTGGGCACTACCAGCCTTTCTACAGACAGCACAAGTTGTACTGCATTGTAAATGGATTTCACATATTTTGATGTTATAATAATACTGCATTATGGTGTGAAACTTCAGTTGCATTTTTAAAATGAACACCCTGAACAAATATTTGGGATGAAAATGATTAACTACAAGACAGAAGAAACTGAAAAATAATTGATTATGGGAGGAATCCTTGCTCTGCACAAACTTATTTTTTCAGATTTTTTTTTCCCTTTCTTTGTACAAGCTGAAATGAATACATTTATGGAATAAAATCGTAGGACAAAGGGAACATCATGAGAAACAGAATTTATGATTACAGGGAAATTTTTGTTCCATCAAGTTTTGTTTATTTCTGTCTCCTTTTACAAACTGAAATACACACATTTACAAGAAAAATTTGATATTTAACAATGATACAGGACATCAAAAGAAAAAAATAACACTATGGTCAAAAAATAAAAATTCTGTAAATTTCTTAAATTTTTTTACAAGCTGAAATGCAATCGCGGAAAAAAAAAAAAAAAATTGTTGATGGGAGAAATTTCCACTCCAAGTTACATCTTCTGACGTTTTTCAAAAGGTGGAACTTTATCCTCAGGAGGACAGAAAACTTTCACTTACTGATATACATACACAAGCCAGAGAAAAAAAAAATGGGATAACAAAATCAAAGAAATGGAGAGAGAGAGAAAAAAAAAAAGGCAAATAAAATTTCATCACATAAACACCATATAATAGAAAAGTGAGATATTAACAGAGGCAGTTGGAGAAAAATAACTTCTCAAGACTTGTAATGCGGTAAGATTGACAGGTATTCTATTCATATGTTCTTTACCCCCCACCCCACCCCAGGTCTTTTTCTCACAGCTTAGATTTTAAACATTGATTTTTCTGTAGAATAGAGCACCCCCAAATTTCTCTTTAGTTTTTCCACCAATATCGCAAACAGTCTAAATATTGACATAAAAAAAAAAAAAAAAAAAAAAAAAAAAAAAGGAAAGAAAAGTGGAATTCTGCATATCTAAAGTAAAAATCCCCATACCTGTTTAACTTAGAAAGGGAAGAGCCCTATTGTTCAAATAAATTACTGTAACTAGTCAGCGGAGGTGAACACCATCACAAAAACTGCCACATTAGCAAAGCAGATACCTCTACAGAACTACGCTGAGCGATCACTGAATTATGACCACTCCTATCAAAAGTCGATGCAACCTACTGAACACGATTTACAAGAAGGCACGCTTAGTCTACCAACATAGCATACGTAACGTGTAAAGGGAGCCGTAGGTAGTAAAATTCAGAGCATGATGGGTACACAGAAGGATTTATCGGACGCTGTGAAAGGAAAGATGGTGGGAACTCCGATGCCTCGATTTCCTAAATGGCCGAACTGTTGTGTTGTTTGCGAGCTGCCATAGTTAAAAAGTGTATCAGGACTGGTGTTCAAACAATGACCTGAAGGCAAAACTGCACATGGCAGCGAAAGGTTAATGTGAGAGATGGGTCCGACAACTCGTGCAGGCCAACGAATGTAGCACTGTTCAGCAGTTGACTTAACAAATACAATGGATGTCAACCCGGAACAGTGTCTGCCATGACCATGTGTTGCACGCCCGCATGTACGGCCTATATAACAGCAGGGTCATTCCACATGAAGACACCCATTATAAAAAAAACTTGTTGCACCATAGTAGCAATTTTTTTTTTTTAATTTTTACGATAGATTATAAGGTAGTGAAACCCCCAAATCTGAATTTGGAAAATATTTTGCCCAATAATGGCAGAGATACAGGCATTTGAAAAATTGTCATTTTGCCCAAGTGGCGGCCATTTTGGATTCTGCACCAATGCCAATAAATGTAGTAACTCGATAACTAATGATTCATATTCAATAATTCTGGTACCAATTTGAAACTATTTATATCAGGAGTGAATATGTCATATCAAAAAAATAGTAAATTTACATTTTAATATGTTTATTACAAGAAAAGTGCAAAAATCACCTTCAGATTAATAATTAACTGTAATGGACCATAAACAAAATGGCACATTTTTTTCTGAAACTTGGTAGAAACACTAACTAATATGTGTGCTTGAAGTAGAAAAAAAATGAGGATGGTAATATTTTGTAATAAATGAAAAAATAGCTGTTATACACATAGGATTCAAGGTATAAAAATTACTGGTACTGGAATATGCTAATTACAAAGCTTCCTCAAAACCACAGTTAGCATTCTTATATTTTATTATCTTAATTAGAAATATAATAGAGATATTTACTATGCACAGACAATTCTGTTAAATACAAGTAATAGTAATTATCATGCAAATCCTGAAATGATTGCTTGTGTTGCATCCTCGGTTTTCTGATTAATTGAAGTCAAAGTATGACGCAATATTACATTATTCACTATCTGAGGGACTTGGCTATCCCTTTCAGAGCTCATTTGTGTTTAAGTGTTCAGAAGTACGCTCAGTCAACAAACAGTGTTATGCTGTTGTATAATTATTTCAGTACAGCTTAGTTTTATGCAGTAGAGATGGAATGTTTTGTATGCAAGAAACTCATTGTATCCTTGAATACTGAGTTTATTCCTGTGCTTATATTGTCTTCCAATGATTTAAAATTATTAAAAAGGAGATTACAAAGTCTAATTACAGATAGAAATGTT
This sequence comes from Macrothele yani, assembly GCA_039090855.1. NCBI lineage: Eukaryota > Metazoa > Arthropoda > Arachnida > Araneae > Macrothelidae > Macrothele > Macrothele yani. The sequence continues at coordinate 101,140,764 of CM076996.1, read as the reverse complement.
TATGTGGATGGAAGTATCTGCAAGGTCCACAAGGATGAATATCTAAAATGGTACAGTTTAAGGCAGAGAGGTTGTTGTTATCCATTTAATAAACATCCCAGCAAAATCAAGAGCAAAATCACCGAAACCAATTTTGCTGAATTTGCTCATGACAAATCTGGAAGTACTCATTTCAGGGGAAAAAAAAAACGTGCATTTCTTGTTATTCTTCATTGCATTCTTCAGTAAGTGAGTCAGAGTTACCTACTGAAGACATAGTGGTCACCAGTGATCAAGATTATAGTGAAGCCACAATAGTGATGGAACAATTGAATAAAAGCTGTGAAATGTTGGATTTATCGCCAATAAAGGTCAGTAGATTTAGCTCTAAGAGAAAACTCTGTTGCATGCACACTAAAGTTAAGAAATTAAGTAACTGTGTTGTTACTAAAGCAGCAGCAGTATTAGGTGTTGAAACTATTAGTAAGCCACACAATTCAAAAGACATGACTTGTCCAGACTGCATATCTATGATGGAAAAATTATTGAATAAGTATATAAATGCATCATTTAAAGAAAAGGTTCAAATTCTGACAGTTCCAGATTCATGGACAATTCAGCAAAGACTTATTTCAATACTACAGAGCATTTGAGCATTTAGTAAAAAAGCAAAAAAATTAAAAGAAACAGAAGGGTGTTTTCAATGCCTAGAGGAAGGAAAAGTGTTAAATTAAGTTCTGATGGAAAAGTGTTAAATTAAGTTCCGATACTATAGAAAAGGTTACCAATTTTTATTGTGATGATACAGTCGTACGTGCACTGGAAAAAAGGATTGGATATCTGTTCCAAGCAAAAATGGGAGTATTAAAAAAAAAAAAAAGATTGATTTTATATAATTTAAAATAATTATATGTTGCATTTAAAGAACAACATAATGAATTAAAAGTGGGACTGTCTAAATTTTGCTCACTACATCCAAGAGAATGTGCAACTGTTGGAAGCAAAGGTATTCATTCCGCATGTTTGTATATACCATCAGAACATGAAACTCATGCTTCATGCTATCCACATCAGAGATTACATATTGTTAAAAACTCTAGTTTGTTGCACTGAATCGGAAAACTGTATGGTGCACAGGTGTGCTAATTGTCCATCTCCAGAAATTCTTAAAGAAGAACTAATGCTTTCCAATGAATTAGAAATGATCAATTAAATTACTTACAAACAGTGGGTGAAAACTCATGGTGAAAAATTGAAAACAGTTATTACATCAGTTGATGAATTTGTTGACAATTTAAGTTACAAAACTATGTGCACATCACTTTTTTACAAAAGCTCAAAGCCAGTATTCTTTTTTTAAAACAACGGATGAATTGAATGAAGATACTGCTATTACTGTGGCCGATTTTTCTAAAAACTATACCTGCATCATACCAGTGGCGGCCCGTCAGATGAGGCGCCGCCTCACCTGAAATTCCGCAGAATGAGAAGTGAAAGAAAAAAAAAACACCTTCTGTCAGTAACAAAGATATAAGAACTTTGCAGGATAAATGAAACACTGAAATTCACATTGTGATTCATGTATTAGGTTAAAGAAAGGCTTTCGAGAAGAGGAATGAATAATTATTTTTGCAAAGCTGCTGCATGTTTTAAGCGCTTAGAGGCGACCGGCTAAATCGTCTCGATGAGAAGCCGGTTTTGGGAACTGGGGATCAGAGAAGAGCCCTACAGAGTGAACCCCCACCCCCACGGTCTACCTAAAGAGGTGTCGGACTTCCAGTAAGAGAAAGGAAATTTCTGAGGCGACCCTCCATTTCGCTTAAACTGGAATCGCATCTCTGCTGTTATTGGAGAACCCAAGGATTGTGTAACCAATGGGCGCGGGAAAATGAGCAGATGACCTTTGTGAAAAGTGGTTTCACAGGCGATGACGCCGTTCGCCTCTATACACTTTGGAGTACGATGATTTCTATGTAGCTTTAACTATTCGTCAGAGTGTATTTTAGTCTAACTTTTTGTAGTGTGTTTTCAATCCTCTCTTCTGCGGGTGTTTGCTAGTTCATAGTAATGTTGAGTTTTTCTTTTTTTATTTTGTTATTGTTACTTAACAGCATATTTTGATTTTGGTTGGAAAATATGAATGGCCCAACAAACGACGTGATTTGTGTTCTGGAAGAAATTCCTTTTAAACACTGGAAAGATTATGATAAAAGGGATGTTCTCATATCTGGAAGACCGACACCTATAATAAGTTCAATATCTAAAGATAAGAAGTGCGGCAAATCGTTTTTTAGGTCTTTCAATAAATCATGGTACGAGATTTTTCCCTGGCTTTCTGGTAGCTATTACAAGCAAACTCTCTTTTGCTGGTCTGGCCATGTTTACTTTTGAGCAATAAGAAAAATGTGTGGAATACAACGGATTATTTTGATCTAAAAAACTTTTCTCGTAGTGCAAAATTGCACGAAAGCTCTAAAGAGCATAGAACTAACCACGTAGGTTTTAAACGAATGGAAAAAAACAGACACTATTTCTGATATGCTCAAAGAAAATGCTGCTCTTCATAAAGTCAAGTTCAATGAAAAGGTCAGACTAAATAGGCTTTTTATGGAACATATAAATCGATTTAGTTGTTATAAGCAAGCAAGAACTGCCTTTTCGAGGACATGATGAATCTATTTCCTCATTAAATAAAGGTAATTTCAAGGAAATGTTCCATTTGTTACTTTGTAGGAGCACCCCAGAATTAAAAGCACATTTTGAAGAAATACGAAGCTTATTTTCTGGACAATCTAAAACGATACAGAATGATTTAATGGAGTGTATTAATGAATATATAAACGAATGTGTTAAAAGCAAAATTAATGAGTCAGAATTTTTTTCAGTGCAAGTTGATGATACAACTGATATTACTCAAAAATCACAGAGTTCAATAATTGTCAGATACATATTAGACTCAAATTGTGAAGTAGTTGAGCGCTTCCTTGGTTTTTATAATATCAGCACTGACACGACTGCTGTGGCACTGTATGATCTGCTAGCATTGGTTTTGGAGGAGTTTGATTTTAAATCAAAGTTAGTAGGCCAGTGTTATGATGGTGCAAGCGTTATGGCTGGAGAGTTGAGCGGTCTGCAGAAAAGAGTCGAGCTAGAAGCCTCGCAAGCTTTGTTTACCCACTGTTTCGCCCACCGCCTTAACCTTGTCCTACAACAGGGGTGCTAAAGTATTGCAAAATGTCACATATATTTCGCAACTGTATCCAGCATGCCCTCATTTTTTCCTAAGTCTGCCAAGAGAACCCACGTAGCAGATTGTTGTTGGGAAACGGATTCCTCAACGGAAACACGTTGGGCATCACGTTCGCAAATTTTGCGTTTAATTGTGAGCGAATGGGTCAAATTAAAGAATGTGTTTGAAAACATAATGAATGACCCGGAATCAACGGCAGAATCGATCAACTGAGCCATAGGATATTTGAAAAATTTCACTGATTTTGAATTTGCTTTTTTATCACTGATTTTTGATGACATTTTTGGAATTACGGATGTACTGTTTGATGTTTTACAAAAAAAGACTTTAGATATCAGTTATTGCCAAAGACAAATTAAACAATGTTGCGAACGAATAAATAAGAAAAGGAATGTAACCACTTACTTGAAAAATTTCAGTGAAGCAATTAGTTTGAGTGGAGGTCCTAAATGTCGCCAAAAGAAACATTTGACTGAAGAAGTGAAAAACTATTACAAAACTTTGTTTTACGAAATCGTTGACAGTATAATAGTCCAAATAAATACCAGATTTGAAGATATGGGAAAGCTCGAGTTTCTGCAGCTAGTTGACAGCTCAAAATACCATAGTTATTCAGAGTCATTTCCATCCAGTGCCCTTAACACTCTCAAAAAATTTATCCAAACATTTTTACAGACACACGACTAAAAAACGAATTAGATTTTTTATATAATGATCACAACTTCAGGGAACTCAGTTTTCAGAAAACCTTGAAAACAATGAAAGAAAACGAGCTGAAAGATGTGTTACCAGAAGCCTACAAATTATTTTCTCTTGTATTGACACTGGCGTCAACAAGTTCTGCTAAAAGGAGTTTTTTCTTGTTTGAAGAGAATTAAGACTTACCTCCGTAATACAACGGCACAAGATCGTTTGTCTTCACTCGCTAAAATTTCAATCGAGAAAGAATTGCTGAACCATCTAATGTCCACTCAACCATTTTATGATCTGATCATAGACAAATTTGCAGCCAAAAAGGATTGCAGAATTGAACTTATTTATAAAACATAAACTGAAAGCCTTCTGTTCTAGACCAAAGCAAATTAATATCATATTCCTCTGTTTTTAATTCCAGGTTTAAATTATTTAATACTTTTTTTATATAGAAATGTGCTTCCTTAGCTTGACTTCTCCTGTACATAGTTATCACGAACCTGGACTTCAGTTTGTGACCCGTGCTAAATGCACCTTCACTAATATGCCAATCGAACCGTGACTTTTATTCAAGCTCAAACACTTCGTGAGAAAAAAATTTCTATTCAAATGATTTACTTTGAATTTTTTAAGAAGTGGATCTCCGACTGGCGTTGGGATGTGAGTGACGCATTGACTAGCTAAAGAAACCGCGCAAATTGCGTATTTTCGCTCAAGTGTATTACATAAAAGAATACTGGTGAAATATTTCCTTCTTTGTTGTAAAATTATCGAATAATTGTTTTCATAAAAATATTGTTGCAAAAGTAGAGTATATTACACACACACATATAGAGAGGTATATGTACATTTTTCCTCTAAAATTTTTGGATTTTTTCGTGAAGAAAGACTCCCCACGCCGTGTTTCATATATTTCTATAATTTTATTCCATTACTGTTGAATAATATTTGTATATAAGGGCTAAATGGCATGGGATGGGGTTTACAGCTATTAATAACAAGGCGCCGCTTACCCTGGACCAATGGCTTAACGAGACGTCCGAATCTCAGCGGATTTTAATGATTCAGCCGACTCAAACCCAGGACTTCAAAGATATCCAATGGGTGATACTGCCTTTGACATGAAAGTTTTTGATGGGGGGGGTCTGCACTTCTGCTGTATAACTGTGTATAAGTACATATAACAATTTGGGGGGGGGGGCGCTTCGACAAATAATTACCTATTGGTACGTACGCACATCTTGAATATTAATACAAAATGAAGCTAATTTAATAAAATGAAGAAAATGCAATAAATTATAGTTGTTTTAATGAAAATTTAATAAAGCAACTTCTTTGGCCGCTTTGCTTTACTTTCTCTTCTATTATCAAGAAATTACATTGCTTTCCGAGTTATATAAAAATCAATGAATTCAAATAGGGAAATTATCTATAAAACGTACTTAGAAAAAGCTAACTGTCTCGCCTAATAAGGGGGTGCAAACCACGAACCCCCAGGCTACGCCACTGATATATATATATATATATATATTCGTATAAATTTATACGAATTTATATATTTTTCAATAACATATGTTTTACCGTTTTACATTTACATCAAGACCGTTCGCCTCACCAGCATTTTACACCACGAGCCGCCACTGCATCATACAAGATGCTATCCAAAGTTTTCATGGGAAAAAGGGACAGATGACAGTTCATCCCTTTCTAGCCTATGTAAAAAGGACACTATTAAGTGATACTGTGAAATCTATTTCTATGTGCGTAGTAAGTGACCATTTGATTCATGTCACTACAACATTTGACTTTCTAAAAGGTAATTGTTAAGCATTTATTCATGCAAGTGCCACAAATTAAATACATCAAGTATTTCAATGATGGATTGTCAGCCCAGTATAAAAAGTATAAAAACTTTGTCGATCTCTGTCATCATAAAGAAGGCCATGGTGTGAAGGCTGAGTGGCCTCCCCCTCTTGTCATGGCAAAGGGGCTTGTGATGGTATAGGTGGCACCATAAAGTGTATGGCCACCTAGCAAGCCTTCAACATCCATATAAAGATTCAACATTGAATGCATTTGATTTGTATAAATTTGCAAAAGAAACTATTATAGGAATTTAAACTTTTTTTTGTACCAAAATCTGAAGTTGAACTTTCCGACTGTCAATTGGCAGAGAGGTACGACATGGCAGATACGATCACAGGGACGAGGTCCAATCACAGCTTTGTACCTATAAACGAAAGCCAATTATTGCTTTCCAGGGTATCAGGTTCCTCAACAACATTCGTTGCTAATATGGGATTTGAAGAAACCATCAGACCACTTACACTCCACAATGAACAATACGTTGCATGTGCAGGCAGACCTGCCAACTTTCAGAAACAGAAATCCGTAAAAAAATTTAATCGATGTATTCGATAAAAATTTTAATCGATATATTCGATTAAATTACTTGTCGCGCATATTGATTAAATGTACCGAACATATCGATTTAAAAAATGATGTTACCCAAATGAACCATCAACTTTTAATTGAAGTGTCTACAGATGTTTAAATTTATCGGCACATTTATATCGATTAAAAAAATTCTATACATAATTTCTCATTACTATGTTATTATGATCTATAAAGTGATAAAAATTTACTTTTACAGAAGTTTACATCTAAAGGGAAGGATGTTCTACCCTTTCAATGGGATCGTGTCCCACGCCGTCATGAAACATACTAAAATATTTTCAAAAACAAACCATTTTCATGTTAGGTTTTAATCTTACGGAGACACGGACGATGAGAGAGTCAAATAAAAAATAAATAAATAAGTAAGAGTGACTGAGAGACACTAGCTGGTAAATTATGTTCAACTAAAAATGAAGTGAACAAACAATTTGTACGGATCGTATCGAGTTCATTATAACTTTTAACAAAGGAAGTTAATTTCGTTATTTTTTTTCCCACGCAGTCAACGTTATATTTATGCTTGCCACTAGAAATATGATTTGTAATATCATTCCTTCCACCATGCGAAATGTTGAAATTGCATCGGCACATAGCGCGAAACGCATGCTTTCCTTTCTTGAAGATTTCGCAATACACAGGAATTCCGCAGAATATCACGGAATATTTTATAGTACTTTTTTTCCCCCTTTTATGTTGCTGCTCATAGCGAATCACTAATACTAAATTAATTACCCCTCGGGGAAAAAAATGTAAGTAAAAACTGCTATAGTAAAGGAAAAAATACCGATTACGGAGTTATCCGATTCGAGCTGGTCAGCTAGGAAAGCAGAGAGCAACTGGAAGGTTCTTTCATCTAGAAACAAAGTTTTAGGTTTTAGTTACGAATGTCATCCCCTTGGGTTCGTCCCCTCCCTCCCCATCATTCCTCACAGGGGGATCGATGCCTTGTCTTTTACTAAATCCGATCCCTTTAGCGGCATCCGTTATACTTCCAAATGGCACTGATTTTATAGTTCTGTCTTCTCTTCCTGTCCTCCCCCTCCCTTCATCTTAACGAATAGCTTCTCTAGTCATTCCTTTTAAAAACAATCTGGGCCAATCAACGTCTGAATCAACCCCTCTCCTGCCAGTAAACTAATACAATGTGTTTTGCCGGAACAAAACCAACTGTCTTTTACATCAGGCGTCACAGGAACGATACAGCCATTTCGTCGGTGACATCCTCCCCATCTCATCCCCTGCTCTCTTTGTGGCGTAGCCACGGCATAAAACATTTGAACTGGGATTTTAACTCCGATCTTATGTCTCTGCAAAAAAAAAAAAGAAAAAAAAAAAAATTGCCTAACATGACAAAATGTAGAATACACTTATTCTGTTTTAGAAAATGAAAATCTCTAAATATCACAGAATTCAGTTTGATAGAAGTTACAAAGCGAATGGCGCTTTTTTTTTCAAACAGATAAAAAGAAAAATTCCACTTCCTCCCTAGATTAAACTCGTGCTGCCAAAATCCGGATATTTTAAAATTCAGAGTTGTTTACTAAAAGCCCAAAATTTCATACCCACAAAAAAGTGTGGGTTTGCAAAAGCAACAGTGTTCCCCCAATACTTAACTGTTTTCTTTACGAATCACTTAGTATGAATTAATTGATATTTTGCATGTTTTTGCTTTATTAGAACATTTTTTGTGCCCGTTAATTTCTAAATTAAAAAGCTGCCACACACGCGTCGTTTTATAATAAAAAATTCTATGCAAATCGGTCAATTTCCACGGAAGATATTGTGCCAAAATTCTGAAACGCGAGCGAACAAATCTCACACATACACTGTCCCCGTGAATGCTGATAGCAACCATTTTCAATAGGATAGGTCCACTATGGGTGCTGAACAGCATACCCCAACTTCATCACAATCATGCTTTGATTTTACGCAAATCATCACGCAAAAGGGCGGAAGAATGAATCCCACTCCTATGTCTTGACCTTACCTTTGACCATTTTCAATAAGGATTAGATGAATTAGTATGTACCCCAACATATTAATTTCATTGAATCAAGGCAAGACATTTTTATGAACGTTACCGAGCGATGAACAAAGCACGGTTGGAAAGCGAAAGCGTAGAAAACTTGCTGACTAACGGACCAGCAAAATAAATCATTGCTGGAGCAGCACTGGCTCGAATGAACATTGGACTCTTTTTTTTTTTTTTTTAACTTCCTCTTATAATAGCATTCTTTCGTTAGGTCAAATTTATTGCCAGAGAAGAAGTTACGAAACTATGCATGCCCCAATGCATTTTTAATTTGACAAAACTGGCAGTTTTTGCTTAATTTCGTCATGTTGGGTATCGATCTGGGCATTCCACAGATTTAAAATCCGTTTGAATTTTTTCTACGATAACTACGTTCTGAGATAGCATTTCGAACTGGGAGGAATAAAGATAAAAGACACCTGCTCCAACGCGGACACACCCCACGCTGGTCTTCTGAGCAGTTGCGACTCGGGAGATAAACAATCTGAAAAGAAAGGTTGGGGGGGGGCAGCATGCACAAGAGAGGAAGAGAACCAAACGGAAGGTTAAATAAGCCCAGCTGGTTGGTGTTCTAGTGTTTTAAAAAAGGCAAAACAATAACCTAAAACGTGGGAAAACTGCAGCAAAATGTTCCCAAATAAACACATGTAACTAAACACTTTTCGTAACTTACATCGGCACTTTACTTTAAATGGATTAAGTTTTAAAAAAAAGTTTTAATAGTGGGTGCAAAATCATCAGAAAAAGAAAAAAAAATCTCAGAGAAGCGCCAAATTCGTAAAATTAACATTTTGCCCGTAAAACGAGTCACATTTCCGTAAATTTTACGGGTAAACCGTAAAACCTGGCAGGTCTGCATGTGCATATGGAATTAATTGGTGGATTGGAAAGATTTTGAAATGCTGCAAGGAAAACAATGACTATAAAATTATGTTTATGCATCCTCATGGCCCAAGTGCATCATATATATGGCCAAAACCTTTTAGGTGTATGTTGGATTCCATACAAACACATAATGAAAATTGTGTCTTCTCCCATCACTACTACAGGAAGAACTTATCACATTGCACCTGATGAAAATCACTATTAAACTATTATTCAAAAACTTCAAGATAGATTAAATCCATTGGCTTCAGCTTTGACTGTTACAAATATTAATAGTTCCCTTTTTGTTCATTATGTGTTTTTTCAAAACGTGTTTCTGAAAATAATTGAAATATTGCTTGTCAAACTTTAAACAGGCGTGTATATGTTTAAATGCCATGTATGTCTGTAATAAGAAATATTACCATCCTCATTTTTTTTATGTGCCATTTTGTTTACGGCCCATTACAGTTAACTATAAATCTGAAGGTGATTTTTGCACTTTTCATATAATAAACATATTAAATTGTAAATTTACAATTGTTTTGATATGACATACACTGAAGAGCAATTGAATTAGAGATACCTGTCTAGTAACGTGTAGCACCAATTTTCGCCCTGATGATGGCGGCGATTCGTCTCGGCATGGACTCTACAAGACACCGGAAGCGTTGGGAAGCCATACGGATCCACGACCCCTGAACAAGCTCCCACAATTCACGAAGATTTGATGGAGGAAGGGGAGAGAGCCTCGAACATATCTCTCGATGGCATCCCAGATGTGCTCGATGGGATCAAGGTCAGGTGACCTAGCTGGCCAAGGAAGCGATGTCACGTCGGTGGAGTGTTCATCCAACCATTCGGATAAAATTTGGGATCGATGGCATGGTGCATTGTCTTGTTGCAGGATGAGGCCCCCAGTGGGATGTTGAAGACACACAAACGGGAGTAAATGGTCGTCCAGGATATCCCGGTAATGTTGACCTGTGGGGGACAATGTCACACATACCAGGAGTCCCATTTCAGTCCACGTAAACAGTCCCCAGACGAGAATGCCATCTCCACCAGCTTGAAAAGTACCCTGCTGGCAAGAAGGATCCATCGCTTCATGTGGTTTGTGCCGTAGTCACATCCTGCCATCCGCATGTACCAACGTAAATCTCAACTCATGAGTCCAGGCAATATTTCCCCACATGTCTAGGGTCTAGTGGAGACGTATCCGCGCCCATGCTAATCTTTGCTCCTTGTGATGTGCGGTCAGCAGCGGTACCCTTGTGGGACGATGACTTTTGTACCCCATAGCGAGGAGATGGTTCTGGATGGTGTGGCTGCTTACACATTTTTTTGTGCACCAGCGTTAAATTGCCGAGTGATTTCTTGCACCGTGGCCCGTCTATCCGCTGTTACAATGCCAGCTAGCCGAAGATGACCGCGCTCATCCACACGCTCTTGTCCATGGCAGTTGGCCCTTGCAGGGACGGTTTTACCTGATTCGATGTACTCACGGTGCACTCGTGACACAGTGGCTCGTGAAAATCCCAGTGCCTGCACGACTTCCAAAATGGAGTGACCCATTTGTTGGGCCCCGACAATTTGCCCACGATCAAATGCGCTTAGATCCTTTGTCTTACCCATACAGCGTCCGACTCTTACCGATTCCCGTCGCATCACTCCTTATATTGTCGGATCACTGCATATGTCATGTAGTTTCCGTTCACAGGGCTGCCCACAGCGCCACATTTGCATAACGCCAGCTGTCTCCAATTCAATTGCTCTTTAGTGTATACACTCCTGCTATAAATAGCTTCAAATTGGTACCAGAATTATTGAATTTGAACCATTAGTTGTCAAGTTATTATATTTATTGGCATTGATGCAGAATCCAAGATTGCCACCATTTGGTTAAAACGACCATTTTTCACATGCCTGTATCTCAGCCAGTATTGGGCAAAATATTTTCCAAATTCAGATTTGAGGGTTTCACTACCATATGTATCTATGGTAAAAATAAAAAAAATGTTACTGTGGTGCAACACTCGCCAGGTGCCCCCCATGTAGAATTAACCAGCAGATGATCCCAACGATATCTTCCCCTACCCACGGTTCATTGACGCAAAAGACTCCTGTGCAAAGATGAAGCAAGTTGGACGTCGGATGACCGTAAAAAAAGTGTTCTTGTCCGATGAGTTGCGTTTCATACTCCACTCTGAATGGTTGTGTACGTATTTAGTGCAAACAACATGAGGCACTCTATCCATCCTGCATGGTTTCCACAATGCAAGTCGGTGGAGGTGGCTGTATGGTGTGGGGTATGTTTGCCTGGCAGGAACTTGGACCCCTGGTGCACGTGAAACAACATATGACGGGTGCCCACTATCGTGAATTGTTTGCACTCTCTACATCCAGCAATATTGCACTCTTCCCCAAATGGTGATGGTGTCTTCCAAGATGACAATGAGCCGAGCCACAGGTCCAATGTTGTGCAGAAATAGTTCGAAGAACACAGTTCAGATTTCCAGCATATTGACTGGTCTTCAAACTCCCTCGACATCAATCCCATAGAGCACTTTTGGGACACTATGGAACTGTGTTATCAGGCGTCTGGATACACCAATCTCCTTCATACCTGCATTACACACAACTTGGTTGGCCATATCTCCCAACTGCTTTCGGCAACTTACTGAATCGATGCCACGTCGAATAGCTGCTGTACTGAGGGTGAAAGAAGGATCTATGCATATAGGTAGATGGTCATATTCAGTGATTACTAAGTGTACATCCCAATAAAAAAAAATTGGATGAACAATATGTAGTACTTTCAAGGTTTCTTAAAAATGGAAACAAATAGTTAGCAGTATTTAGGGTTACGTTTAACATTAAACAAGTAAATTTTCTTGTCAATATCTGTGATATTTCTTTATTGTCTCAGCCTCTGAACTTTCTAGAAGCACTGTGTATGGAAATATGAATACAATTTTTCTGGTTCTATGGATAGAGAAAATTTGTGAAAACAATTTGCTATCTTTCTACAGAAAATACCAACATCTTAGGGACTGTAAAGCGGAAATTCTCTGCTGTAATTCAAAGGAAAATTGGAACCGAGTGTTACAACAGATATCTGTGTTTCTATGGAAGTGGGGACTAACACAAAATGTGCTTAATTCTGATGCCACCAAGTGTGTTAACAGCTCTACTATTTAACAACACCCAATTAATGCATATAAATATAAAGCAATTGCAGTAAAACAGTCAAAACAAAATCCTCACAGCAGTTAGAATAAAATGTGTTGAACAATATAAAAAGACTTTCAACTTGGGGGCATAATAAACATTACCAGTAGCTCCTGGAAATGTAGAATTCAAAATATTCAGCACAGACCTACTTGTAAGGTGACAGATCTTGCCAGGATTTGGATGTTTCTCTATACTGCACGTCTTCCAGAAATTAGGTGAAGCTATTCTTCTGATGTGATAACTCTATGCTCAACAAATCACTGAGCTGTCTTATTTTACCAAGACAATGCTAAAACTTACCTCGTTTGTTGCTTCTACACTGAACACAATACCAGACAAAGCAACATAAAAATGCACTTAATTAGAAAATAGTGTAAGAACATCGTGAATCCCAAAACACTGTGATTTACTTTAATCTTCAGTATACAGTAAGTATGACTGTAATTAAAACAAGGAGAACAGCCACTTTGCAAATGCTACATGCAAACAGAAATCAGTTTGCTAAACCAATATAGAAATCTGGTTGAAAAAACAAAATGGGTAGCAATGCATTTTTAACAAATGGAATATATTTCAGCCTTTGGTGGTGAGTCCTCAGGTGGCAAAAAAAAAAAAAAAAAAAAAAAAAAGGGGTTCTGATCACAACCAACTCAGCATCAGATGCAAAATGGCAGTCTCTACCATCCATATTTACTTAACATTACAACATCTGCAATAGTTTTTGTTTTTTTCTGATGGAGGTTAACACCCATTGCGAGCAACTCAAGCAGTCGTCTGTCCCTTATTTAGGGCCAGGGAAAGGAGACAGCCAGTGCCACAAGACAAATATAATATTCGTGTCTCACCGAGACACAAAACCCAGACTAGCTTGGATGAACAGTCATAAGCCAGTGCTTAGACCACTGTGCCACAGGGGCGGCTGTTGTAGTCTTCTCCTTCATAAACTGCATTAGGCGAGTGGTGCGGAATTTCAACTGGGCAGTCTCCCCAATTTTCTCTACTAATCCAAACATGGGGCAAGAGGTAAAACTGCTTTTTACTTAATTTCTAAAATGTTGGGAGTTGTCCACTCAAAATACAGAAAAATGATTAAAAAAAAAAATTATGATTTATAAGAAAATGAAATCAAATGATGTGCTTTTGTACACAATTTTTGCAGTAAACAAAAACATTTACATTTAACAGTTTTCATGCCTTCACTTGAAGGGGAAGTGTAACCCACATGACAGATCTCTCCCCCTTTTTTTTTTCTTCCCATTCAGAGTAACATGACTGTTTAAAGCCTTAATTATCAACACTGCTAAACCTACTTTTTCACAAGAACCAAAAGGTGCTTTTTGTTAGACAAAGAAGTCATAAAACTGGGGGTAGTTTAGTCTAATTTTATTAACCGTTCTTTCACTAGGAAGTTGAAAAGTTACCAATGTGTTATCCATATTTTTATTTTGCCCCAATTCCATTCCAAAATGCAATGTACTGTACATTGCAAAAATTGATAAAAAAATAATTCCACTACAACACTTGATATTTTCTGTGAAATTTTTTGTTTGTTAACGCAGGCACAGTCATTTTGTTCACCAAGCAGATGATGCAAAGAAGGCCAATTTCACATACTCAAACCTGCAACCTTTCAACAAATGTACAGCTTGAAGGCAAATACTAATTCATACGACTATGAGGGGTGTGACATTTCAGGATACTTAATCACAGCCTCAGTGACATTCGAATAACATGTATTTGAAACTGAAAACACAAATTACATTGCAAACTTATGTTAACACACGTGACAGCTGCCTAGTCTTCACCATACAACATTCTCCTTCTCTCTTCTTTGAAATGTAGAATCTTACAAGAGTTAATTCTTGAAGTTCCTATCCAACTCCTGAAAAATCACTAAGTTCCTTGTATTCCCTTAAGCTTTTCAATAAACTGTTAAATTTCTTCAAACAATAACAGCAATTTATTTAATCAACTTTCCAGGAACAAAGGTCATAGTTTACCTGAGAGTGCCAGAAAACAATATACACACAAAAGGTTGGCCAGGGCCATAGTGTTTACCATTTGTAAAATGCAAAAAGGGGATGTGATTTTTGAGTAGTCATCACTTGGAATTAGTTATTTCAACCCCATAGTTGCTGCCCCCATGGAATGAAGGTAACACTCCACACAAAGCTTTAATAATAATTTAAAACAGAAATAGTACTTCTGCATTTATCACTAATAAGTAAAATCTTGAATTCAATTATTTGTTCAAGTAGGTGCAGCGCTTGTGTTTCTTTGTGTTACTGACATAAGTTGTACAAGCCCTCTTATGACATATTAACGCTAATGTGTCACTGTATGATTAGGGTTTTAGTAACAATCAATGACGAAAACATGCAATTTTCTTATCAGCCTTACACACTTATTCACGAGCGATTGTGAAGGCACATATAAAAAATCATGAAAACAGCGAGACAAAAGTAACTTGTATGCTGAGTTCGCTTAGGGGTACAAACCGATTATTTTGGACTACACATACACTGACGGAAAAAAAAATCCCAACACCACGAAAAAATAGTTTTAGAGGAATGAAATGGCGGCAATACATTTGTATAGGTAACATATTTAATCGATTAAGGTTTCAAGATCACAGCTTATTGTAAGCGCGAGAAGAGCCATTTTAAATGTGAAATGCTGGTACATTAATAACCGCTGTAACCGCCAGAATGTTGAATGCAAGCACGCAAACGTTCATGCATTGTGTCGTACAGGTGCTGGATGTCAGTTTGTGGGATGGAGTTCCATGCCTGTTGCACTTGGTCGGTCAATACAGGGATGGTTAATGTTGGTTGGGGGCGACGCTGGAGTTGTCGTCCAATGATGTCCCATATGTGCTCGATTGGTGAAAGATCTGGTGATCTAGCAGGCCACGGCAACATGTCGACACTCTAGAGCATGTTGGGCTACAACAGCGGTATGCGGGTGAGCGTTATCCTGTTGGAAAACACCCCTGGAATGCTGTTCATGAATTGCAACACAACAGGTTGAATCACCAGACTGACGTACAACTGTGCCGTCAGGGTGCGTGGGATAACCACGAGAGTGCTCCTGCTGTCATAGGAAATTGCTCCCCAGACCATAACTCCAGGTGTAGGTCCAGTGTGTCTCGGCCGCAGACAGGTTGGTTGCAGGCGCTCACCTGGCCTCCTCCTAACCAACACACGGCCATCACTGGCACCCAGGCAGAACTGGCTTTCATCAGAAAACACAACAGATCTCCACTCCGTCCTACAATGAGCTCTAGCTTGACACCACTGACGTCGCAAACGGCAGTGGTTTGGAGTAAGTGGAATGCACACTACAGGGAGTCTGGCTCGTAGCTGTCCAAGTAACCGATTTGTAACAGTTCGTTGTGTCACTGTGGTGGCAACTGCAGCTCGAATTGCTGCCGCAGACGCGGTACGATGCGCCACGGCCATACGCTGTACACAGCGGTCTTCCCTCTCAGTAGTGCCACGTGGCCGGCCAGAACCCGGTCTTCTTGAGGCAGTACCTTCCCTTGACCACAGCTGCCAACAATCATGCACAGTGGCTACATTCCTGCCAAGTCGTTCTGCAATATTGCGGAAAGAAAATCCACCTTCTTGTAGCCCTATTACACGACCTCGTTCAAACTCCGCGAGCTGTTGATAATGGCTTCATCTTCTTAAAGGCATTCTTGACTAACATCAACACACTACGTCGAATCTCAACGATAACTAACGCTCACGAACGTTACAGCGCGTATTTACAGCAAACCTGCTTTGCATGTTCCGATGGGCGCTACTAGCGCCATACGTATGCGCAGAGCGCGAAATTTGCATAGACGTCATCTTACAGATGTACTCTCACCACTTACCAACTGTCGTTTATCTAACACAACCCCTTGGTGTTGGGATTTTTTTTTCCGTCAGTGTATTACTTATAAAAGTTTTCCATAAATATTCTAATGACATTCTGTGGAGAAATAAATTGCTCTGACATAAGTACAGCAATCATGAATTTAAAATTGAACAGCTTAACATTTTTTTTTTTTTACTTTTCCTTTTACACAGAATAAAATCTAAAAATTCATCCCTTTCTGAGAAAACATTAATTTTGTTTGTCCCTCTCCCTTCTACATCAGCACAATCAGACTTTCTTTTACACCTTTCATTTTTAAATGTCACAATGCTTTGTTTTTTTCTTTTTTGTAATCCTACAGATTCCAACAGTGCTACTATATTTTTTCGTACTGACTTCCACATCTTCCAAGGAGGTTCAGTCACTGGTGTCCGCTATTATACCGAGGTTCTCCTGCCTCACGTGCGTCTGTTTAGAGGTGCTGTGTGTCCTGAGTTTATCTTCATGGACGACAACGCTACACCTCATCGTACAGTGGCTGTCGCAGAGCTGTTGGAGAGTGAAGATATTCAATGCATAGATTGGCCCGCAAGGTCTCCAGACCTAAATCCAATCGAACACGTGTGGGACCTTCTCGGGAGACGCTTGGCAGCACGTCACCAGCCGCCAGCAACGATTCCGCAGCTGCGATTGGTGCTACAGAGGAATGGGCCGCAATGCCTCAACAGCTCCTTGACAACCTCCTCAGCATGGACAGACGTAAATCCTGCAACGCAGTCAGGGGTGATTATATCCCCATACTAAAGACTGGATTTTTCTTCGCAGCCGCCTGTCACCTGGACGTTTGTTTTTTGTCCAGTTGTGCTCAAAGCTACCTTTTCAATAAAGTGCTTTTGTATCCTTTGGATTCCATGTTTGGACGGTTTTGCTCACTTGTCCCATATTCTTACATCTTGGGGATCTTATGGTTTGATTTGAGTTGATGTGGAGCACTTCTGCACGACGTTACATTCGAAAAATCGTCTCGTCCTTAATTTTTGCACGCCAGTGCATATTTTGAGCCAGTTGTACTGGCTTTGTATTATTGTCCCTTGTGCACGTGATCAACAAATATCTGTCGATAAGTGCATCATAGTTTTAGATAATTTTTTTTTTTTTTACTTTTGCAAACTGGTTTATCCTGCAAAAACTATAGATTCCTTTACTTTAAATTAAAAGTCTAAGAATAATTTTAATAGATACAAAATCAGGGCTCCCACTCAAAAGTAATAAAAAAATTCCCTGACTTTTCCAGGTTCTCCAGGTGGTTTTTAAAGTTTTCCAGAGTGGCATGTTGCAAAGAATTGTTACATTTCATTCCATTCCATTCATTTTTCTCACCAAAGCACACACTTGTAAATTCTTTAAGTAATTTGTCTTTATAAAATTACCTGCTTTTCATTAATAACAACTAACTGTGCACATTATTTTCTGTACCAAAGTTCTGTGAACTTTTGTATATACATTCCCATAGAAACAGGTCATATGTAAGAAAAAATCTGTCAGTTGAATAGTTTCAGTTTTTCTATAACACAATGCAGCCAAGCTTAATGATGGAATGGCTCTGTTCAAAGAAACATGTTTCAAGAGAAGCAACAGACAAAGTACTTTGATCCATCATTTGGTTGGTTCTCTTGTGAAGTGTTTCTTCAAGCAGGAGCCATTGTGCCTAATTGTCCCATGTTATAACAATTGCCTGCAGAAATTGAACAAAAGCTTAATAACTGACAATTTTAAAAATTCAATTTTGCATCTTTTTTTAGAAAATAAAGGAAATACTTAATATAACTGAAAGTAAGATCTACCAATTCTAAGCAGGCAGTAATTGCAAGCAAAAGTTTGAAATAATGTTTTTTTGGCAAAATAAAATATCCATTGATTTTTACAAAAAAAAAAAAAGGTAATTTTCCCTGATTTTTACAAAAAAGGGTAATTTTCCCTGAGTTTTCCCTGATTTTTGGAACCATTTTCAAATTCCCTGAGAATTCCAGGTTTTCCCTGTTTTCCAGGTTGAGTGGGAACCCTGAAAATGTATGGACTTCTCATTTTCTCTGGAATTTCTGGGTTAAATTTGGCAAAAAATAACTAAATCTGGAATTCCAGGCAAAATCTGGACTACAAATAACCCCTGCCTATTACAGAATGATATGCTACTACTGCATTGCCATTACATTTAGTATCCTCAAAATCTATACTGATTTACCTTTTTTCCAAGGGCAGAACAAACGCATTTCCACATAAAAAAATTTACTTTGGTTAATGTCGTTGGTCACAAAAACAACTGCAGCTTATGTCCAACTTAACCAGATTATTTTACCATCGTGACAAACAATACCAACAACTGTGCAAAATGCCAACAATTTTAAAGACAATCAAATATCTTTTAGCACATTCTTAGAATTAGGACTGCTTTTATAAGTATGGCAACAATGTAACCAACTGGCCATGCTGACAAAAAATAAATAAAAAATCATACATTTCCTGCATAAGTCAGTTTTATAAAGGTATTAAATGCTATAGAACTTTTTATACACCTTGTATCCATAAGCTGTAGCATGTCTAATGAACTGAACATGCTCTCAGTTTGTTTATTTGGGGGTGTGCTGTTCCCAGTCTTAGATGCTGACGTCAGAGAGCTGAGAGGAGAACTTTGGTGGACAGAGAAGCAAGAGACTGAGTGAAGAGCGTGGGAAGAGAGGTTGTTTGTTTTGATTTGTAAGGAGGTGACAGGGCACAAGAATCAAACTGTTTTTTTTTGTTTATTAAATTAATTGTTGCGATGTGAAATTTGTGAGTCATAAATGAGTATTTCATGATGATGGTGAAGATGCTGCCACAGGGGTTTAAGGACCACCGTGAACAGTGAGCGATGGGTTTGCCTCCTCAGGGCGCTCCGTGGTAACAATGGCACACACAACAGCAACTAGGCCTCTGAATCTTGGAGAGGTGCAAGCTAGTTGTGTGACATTGGCGAAAAGACCCCAACTCACTGGGTTTTGTTCCAGAATCCTTAGGTTGAATGACCAACTGGAACCCTCAGCTGTGGGCTAATCCCCCACACTGATGTACTTACCTGATTAAAAAGACAAAAAGAAATATTAAGAATGACTCAAGTTTGGGATATGGTGGACCTACTACACTTGAGAAGGACGGTCCACCACGGAATCGACCTGGACTTTCTAAACGGCGTATGAGAAAGAGATCTCGGCTGAGTGAATGTAAGATTGGTGTATGGAATACTAGAGGTATAAATGGCAAGATGAGTGAGGTGATTGAGATGAATAAGTATAGACCGGATGTGCTGTGTGTAAGTGAAACCAAAAAGAAAGAAGTTGGGGTAGATGAAGTGAATGGCACAGTGAGTGTGTGGTCTGGAGTATTGGATAATATGAGAGGACAGGCTGGTGTAGGTGTGATTTTAAGTGAAAAGATGAACAACTTGATTCATTATAGTTGCATAAGTGAGAGAATTCTCTGGATTCGTTTGAAAGTGAAACTTCAGAGAATTGTAATTGTTGTAGTGTATGCTCCTTGTGACTCGGAACCTTCTGATAAGAAAGAAGATTTCTGGAATGAGCTTTTAAAAGCTGTTTTGAGCCAGTTTGGTGCTAAAGAAAAAGTTATAATAGCAGGGGATTTCAATGCTAGAGTAGGTGTGCAGAATGCAATTTCTGACAATGTTCTGGGCAAGTTTAATGATCCTTGTGTGAATGATAATGGTGAAAGATTAATTGAACTCTGCATTGAGAATGGTTTGTGTGTATCTAATACATTTTTCAACCACAAGTATATACACACATATACTTGGGAAAATCGTACTCTTGGTCAAAAGAGTGCGATAGATTTTGTTGTTTACGATCAGCGTTTGAAACACTTAGTTGTTGACACTCCTGTGATGAGAGGTGCGGATGTTGGTTCTGATCATTACTTGGTAGTGTCATGAGTGAAACTTAATGTTGGTTGGAGGAAAAGAAATAGGAAGAGACCCAGGATAGAAAGAATAAAGGTTGATAGGCTCCTTGAAGATCATCAGCGGTACTCTGACTTACTCAGAGAATGACTGAAATCTTGTGAGAGGGATGTAGAAAAGAAGTGGGAATGTTTTAAGAACTGTGTTGTCACTGCTGCTAAAGAGATCTGTGGCACCACAATAGTGGGTAACAATAGAGGTGATGCTTGGTGGAATAGTGAGATTGATGAGGCAGTAAAGAAAAAGAAGGAAGCCTATTTGGGGATGTTGCAAGGTAGAGTCTCTGTGGATGAATATCGCTGTAAGAAGCGTGAAGCTGCTCAGCTGGTTCGCCACAGTAAGGCAAAAGATAAGGAGAAAGTGGAAAGGCAGGAACTGGCTTTTTGGAAAGATAGAAAGTCCTTCTGGAAATACATGAGACTCACCAAAAATACGGGAAACAAAGTTGTAAGTTGTGTGAAGAATGAGATCGGGGAAATGATATGGGAGCCCAATGAGTTAAGTGAAAGATGGGGTGAATACTTCTGTGAGTTATTAGATCAGGAGAGCAAAAATGATTCTGAGACAGATGCAGATGATGTCACAATGAGGGATGAAAGCACAGGAGGGATCTCAAGAGAAGAAGTGTGTAACGCTCTAAAATCTCTTCAGAATGCTAAGGCTCCAGGAGTTGATGGCATAACTGCAGAGATGTTGAAGTATGGTGGTGACTCTATAATTGACTGGTTAACTGAAATTTGCCAGTTATGCTGGGAGTTAGGAATGGTCCCTCGGGATTGGAAGGATGCTATCATTGTTCCCTTGTATAAGGGGAAAGGTGATCAGACTGAATGCAAGAACTATTGTGGTATTAGCCTACTGAGTGAGCCAGGGAAAGTGTTTGGTAAGGTTGTTATTGAAAAAGTACGGGGTCTTACATCAGAGAAAGTGTGGGATGTTCAGAGTGGTTTTATAATACCTGGTAAAGGCTGCACTAACCAGATTTTTGCATTACGCACGATGATTGAAAAGTATCTGGCTGTTGGGAAGAAAGTTTTTACTGCCTTCATAGATTTAGAGAAAGCTTACGACCGAGTGAATAGGACACTTTTGTGGAAGGTATTGAATGAATATGGTGTTACTGGGAATCTACTTAATAGTGTAAAAGCCATGTATGCTAGTAGTAGAGCTTCTGTACGAGTGAATGGCGTTTTATCAAAATGGTTTTCCATTGGTGTAGGAGTTAGACAAGGTTGTGCAATGTCACTATGGCTATTTAATATATTTATGGACGCATGCATGCGTGAGGCCAAAATAGATAATAGTGGTTTATGTCTTTGGTGATATCTGTGTGTGCAGATTGCTGTATGCTGATGACACTGTCCTGTTGGCAGAGAGCAAAAGTGAGTTGCATAGTATGTTGACTCGGATGCACGAAGTTTGCATGAAATTCAAACTGAGTATAAATAAGGGAAAAACCAAAGTTATGGTGTTTGAGAGAGGAATGGGTAGCACTGAATGTAAGTATAAATGGCACTGTGATTGAACAGGTGAGTGAGTTTGTGTATTTAGGAAGCATGTTTGACAGAGAGAACAAGTTGGATGGTGAAATCAGTAGGCGAGTGAATTCTTCTTTGATCATAGCTGCTCTGGGAGGTTTTCACAGGAATGATGGGTTCTCTAGAGAGTCCCGCATGGCTGTGTGTGAAACAGTAATTGTTCCTACTCTGATGTATGGCAGTGAAACCTGGGTACTGCAGAAGAAGCATAGGAGTCGTTTGTGTGCTGGAGAAATGCGTTACTTACGTGGGGTTTGTGGCAAGACACGATCTGACTGTGTGAGGAATGAAGATATATTGCAGTTGTGTGATGTAAAGCAAAATGTTGTTAGCAGGGTGGAGACCAATATGCTTCGGTGGTTTGGCCATGTTGAAAGAATGAGTGATGAAATGCTTACTAAGAAAATATTTTCAACCCAAGTGGCAGGAAGGAAAGGCAGAGGAAGGCCAAGGAAGACATGGGTGGATCAGATTCAGGAGTGTCTGCATGAGAAAAAGATTATGAGTATGAAGTATAAAAGATCTTGTGTAAGGCGTGTAATGGATATCAGTGAAGCACGAGTTGTATGTCAAGATCGCTGTAAATGGCGAAGTTTGATATGGCAACAATAAGTAAAATATTTGGAAGTTTGTATTTCTTTTTGGAGCTAACCTCTGAATCTCAGAGAACAGCTTAGTGATATGTATGTGAACAACTCAACTGGCTATAAGCAGTTTCCCATCCTTAATTTAGGGCCACTGGTTCCACGGAAGACAGATAGCTAGTGCCACAAGACAAATATAACATGCATTCCTCACTGGGATTTGAACCTGACACATTTAGGATGAACGGGCACAAGCCAAAGCTTACACACACATGCTTCCTGGGTGAAGAATTTCAGTGCTGTGTAACGTTAACACATTTTTGTTTGCCTCATTAAAACACAGAGAATGATAACATTAACGTCTGAGGCTGTCCATTGACAGCTGATGTAAGTTGGCTATGGAAAGACTACATTTTGTTGCATTTGCTCACTGTGTTAACCAACATGATTTGCAAACTTCCTTGCTACCAGAGGTCATGTGCAGTTCTTAACAACAGTTAGAAATTTATTGGAACATTAGCAACCCCCGCCCCAAGCTGTGTTGATACTTCAACACAATGTTGTATAAAATTATAACCCACACACACAGCTTTAACTGTACACCCCCTCATTCTGTTTTTAATTATGGTACTTTTTTACTGATTTAAAACATGCAACCACACTTAAAATTTAATGTGTGTTGAAATTATTCTGGAGCTCATTTAGATATTCTTTTGTCACACTGCATGCAAAAAATAAATGCAACAAATAAAAAAAATAATGAACTTCTTAACCAAGGAAAAAAACAGCCCATAGTGATTTGTGTAACAAGGAACACATTACCTGAAAGGAGTGTCATGCAGTCACTTAATTTTCAGAAGATACACTACTTCTAACAGTTATCTGACAAATACGCATATGATTATTTGCAGTCATTAAGTGATTTAGACTGGGAAATCCTTATTTTTTATTTTATACTATTCAAAACACAATTTAAAATTCAAAATATTCATATCTTGATTTGAAAATTTCAGAATGTTAACGGAAAGCCGTTTGACTTACCTTTACATTTATTTGTATTTTTATCAAGTATTGCTTTAGTTGATATAATTTGTCCATACCTGAATGGAGGAAAAGAAATATAAAAACCTGTAAATTCAAGTTAAACTAATACACTGTTCATAAATGTTTTTTAAAAAGATACAACAAATGGGGAAAAAAATAAAAACAGCAAATTAGAGTGGCACCCTTTAACATAAGTTATCCTGCTTAATTCAGCACTACAGCTTATTTTTTTTTCACTTACAAATTCCAATAAAAAAGAAAAAAATCAATACATCCCTGAAATATATTTACATATATAATATATACAAAGACTATGCAGTTGCCAATGACAGTAATTAAACAAGCTGATCCCCTATCCAAACAGTGTGGCAAATCACATACAGGTATGTGCAGATGGTTTAAATCAGTGATGCCTAATTTACTGGTCTAGCAAGTTATGGTCTGCCAGTGAATTACAGCACAGAAACAGGCAGACCACACTCTCCAAATAAAAAAGGTGAGGAAAACGAAATTCCACTTAAATTTTGAAGTGTATTAAATTTCTGATCACACAAACTCGGATAATTCTGATTTGGGTAGTAGTTGTAACATGTCACAGCAATAAAGAGAAATTATAATACAATTCTGTGAACAGTACTTTTAAGTTCTCCCTTGCACTACTACCTGAAAATTTAGACGGTTCCAATTGCTGAACATGGATCATCCATGCCAACTAGCTCACACCTTTTAATAAGGGGAGGGGGGGGGGACTACATCAATCACAGATGCACTACTGGTATAAATTACTCTTTATATAACAATGCTTTGCAAGCTAACTGTTGTTCTTGAGTAAAACTAATTCAGAAGTCAACAACATAGACAGTGTTTAGTGAAGTCTACAAGAATGACATACCTCAAAAATCTGCATACTTTTAAATGCTATAAGTTTTGAAAGTAGAAAACTCACCCCCCCACCCCCAGGTATCATGAAATAAATGTTCACTATCTGTTAAGCAGATGTTTTTAACAATGTCAATATTTTTTCGAAGTTTCAGCAAGACATATTCAACCTCTCGGGTCTCCAAGGTATGTTTGTTTCTTGACCCATTAAAATATCTACTTAAAGTAAGAAGATATGGCATTGATTTTAATTCTATCGTACAAATTCTGTATATATAATTTTTAAACAAATTGTTAAAACCCCACTATAACATACAAGTGCAAATGATATCCCAACTAATGCACTCCTTTTTTTTTTTTTTGGGACTAGCTGGCTGGCTGCATTTTTGTCACAAGTATCAAAATCAGCACGTGTGAAAACACCTGAAATTTCCAGTATAAGCAAGTTGAAACTGTTTTCACCTGAGAAATGGCTAACAGCACTTCTAAAAATTTGCTGATCCTGACTGAACCAGAGTATCAACAAACATTTCATTTAGTAAATTTAAGCTACAGACTTCATGTAACAATATTTAACTGGGCAAATAAATTTTTTTACACAGCGTTAACGGATGGAAAACTAAGTTGCTGACATGATCAACTACTAGTGAATTGCACTAGTTTTATTGATCACTGCTGTAATATCAATGAAGCATTTAAAAATCAAAACCAAAAAGCAAACTGAATTCATGATTATAGTGCAGTTGCATAGTAAGCCAAAATTCTGTGACATTTAATAATTAAAAATTATCTTTCCAAGTTTGTTTTTTATCATCAGCACCACCAGATGGCACATCACTCTCAAATTAATTTAAACAATGGGTATGATGTTTCACTGTCAGCACACGGCTATAAAAATCAAAATAATTTTAATGGCAAAAGTGCAACCTACCATTATACCCAAAGAGAACCTGGGGGGGGGGGACTGTTCCTGAATTATCTAGTTCATTTAAATATTGTATTGTATGCAGCCTCCACAACTTGCTTCTGCTACTTTCTTCTGTTTATTGCAATTATTTTTTTCTTTTAGAATTTTTACTGCATTTGCCCAATATCATCTGGATCTGCATCTTCATGGATATTGTAAATTAATGGTATTTCTACTAGTTATTTGCTTTATTTTTTCCAATACATATGGCCTCCACAACATGAACTTTTTCCTCATCTAACACTACTGCTTATGAAAATTGCAACACCACAAAAGTCTGTTGGTAATAGATTGAAACTGACTGGTTGGGATATGCAAATGATTAAAAATTCAGTGAAAACGTGCATGACGCTTCGAAGTAGCACACTCTGAACTGTCCCGTCTTCGGTATAAAGAGCTGGCTCAAATGAGATGTTGCAATCAGTGAAGAGCCGATATTGAGTCGAAAGCGTGTTTTCTTGTGCCTCACTATGTCTCGTCGCTGAAGAAGGTTCCATTATGAACACCTGACGGACTTTGAGCGAGGAAGGATTATTGGGACGTGAGAAGTCAATTTTTTTCCACTCATATGGGATGAAACATTAGTAAGTATAGCGATGTGAACGTGGTGTCAATGGACAGATGAGGCTCGGAGTGGATAGATGAGGCTCTGCATGGGATGACAGACACCTTTACTGCACTGCCACAGGTCAGGCTTTGTCTTCCTGCACAGTTCGACATAGTCTGCTTAACAAAAGATTGGTTGCTGTGCATTACCTGGACACTCATCAAGAGATGCCTCAGGCTTCAATTGGGTCTTGAAAAACAACACTGGCGCGGTGATTGGTCTCATGTTTTTTGACGGAATCGTGATTCACCTTGGCGCACCATGGTCTGTGGAGCCATTGGGTTCAATTTACGATCTTGCCTAATACAAATTGAGGCAACCTTCAACAGCCAGTGACACAACAGGGATGCTTCAGAGGCGATAACCTTTCCTTCAGAGTTGTCATGGTGCTATATTCCAGCAGGACAAAGCTCTGCCACAAGTCAAGTGGCCAAGAACGTTTAAGACCTCTTCCATGCAGGCAGATACTGCTTCTTCCCTCCTGGCCCGCACACTTGCCGGACATAGTAGCTAAACGACTGGCCTGTCAAGCGCCTCCGCCAGTCATCACAAATGAACTCTGGTCTCGCATAGAAGCAGCCTGGAAGGCTATTCCCCACGACGACATCAAAATCCCCTTCCATTCAATACCCCACCGTGTAGAGGCTGTCATTGTTGCTCAAGGTGGCTTCACACAATACTGAATTTTGAAGCGAAAAAATCTTTTATAGCTCTACAAATGTAATAACTTATTTCCTGTAACATGAGGAATCTGAAATATAAATTTCATTTGAATATCGCGATTCTTTCTTGGTGTTGCAATTTTCACAAACAGTAGTGAATCTCTTAACTTGAAAATTCATATATTCTCAAATTATAGTTTTATTTTATTCATGCAGCACCATATACACTGGCGGAAAGTGAAAAAAGAACACCAAGAAGGAATTGGCGGATGATCATGAAATTTACATATATATATATATATATATATATATGTTAATGGGGTAGAGTTTACGTAGGTGTGATGTTAATTTCGGGACCAACCGGTGAGCGCTTATGCCACAGCAGAGCATAATATGCAAATTATCGTCAGTGGTATTTAAGGAGTACGGCGAAGTGAATGTAATCAGTCGTCGGCGTACGGACACGTGCGAAGATCCTGAAGAAGTTGCAATGCTTGGACATGGAAGACGTGTACGATTTCAGCAGTTCGAGGTCGTCTAGTCGGACTCCATGAGGCCGGGTGGTCATATTGCGGAGCGAACTGGACGGGAAGTATCGGTGGTGGTACGATGGTGGTGTAGATGATCCGAGGAACATTCCCACACGAGAAGACGTGGAACCGGGAGTCACAGACTGACTGATGAGCGAACCGATCAACGCATAAGCAGAGCGGCGTTGTCAAGCAGAACATCCACTGCGATGCAAATCCGAGCTGCCGTTGCACCTGAGGTGACTGTGCGAACAATCCGTAACTGTTTACTGGATGCAGGACTTCGTGCACGCGTGCCTCTGCCATGTGTACCTCTGACTCCAGCCCACCGTCAGGAACGGCTGCAGTGGTGTCGCCAACGTCTGCACTGGAGAACGCAATGGCGATCTGTCATGTTCAGCGATGAAAGCAGATTCTGCTTGGGAGCCTCTGATGGCTGTATGCGTGTTCGCAGACGCACAGGGGAGCGTCTCCACCCTTCCTGCATCCCCCAGCGACACACAGGGCCTACACCTGGTCTCCTGGTGTGGGGAGCTATCACTCACGTACAAAACTAGTGTTTGTACCGGGTGCGTTAAACAGCACCTCCTACATCAACATCATCATTCAGCCCGTTGTTGTGCCATTTGTAAGGTCCGTCCATCGTGGTGTTTTCCAGCAAGTAACGCACGCCCACACACAGCACGTGCAACGCAACATGCGCTTCAGGGTGTGAGACAACTTCCATGGCCTGCACATTCACCGGATTTGTCCCCCGTTCAGCACGTATGGGATTTTATGGGACAATGACTTATCCGGTCTCCACGACCAGCCAAGACCATCCCCGATTTGCGCGTCCAGGTTGAGAATGCTTAGAACTCAATAACCCAAACTTACATCCAACATCTGTACGACAGACTCCATGCCAGAATTGCACAGTGTGACGCAGTTCATGGCGGTTCAACCTCATACTAACCATGTTACATGGAAATGTTATTTTTCAGTTTACCAGCAAATACAGCTGTATTTTGCCATAATGTTTTGATCACGTTATCCTCTGTATTCCGTTATTATGCTGTATAAATTTTGTTGGTATCAGACATCTCCTTCTTGGTGTTCTTTTTTCACTTTCCGCCAGTGTAAGTTCTTTTGCTTTGACATTATGCTTTTTAATTTGCTAATTTAAATGGAACTAGCAAAATTTAAGAACACCTCTTACACAATGCTGCCTAGATCAAGCCAGAATGACTTTTACATCAAGAAAGAGATAAAACAAAGAAACTTTGCATCACTGATGCTATTTATTTACACTGATAAAAACAAAACAATACAACTGTAGCAGTAATATAATTACTCACAACTAATAATACATGTAATTTACCATATCCTCAGCAACACCTGATCCAAGAAGTTAATAAATCTAGAAAAAAATTACAACAAAGAGAAAAAAAAGTAAGAGTGATTAACTCCAGGATGCACCTTGAGCACATACAGAAAACAACCCTACAACTAAAAAAATGTGTGACTGGAATGGATAGTAAGTACAATTGCATGCCAACAGCCAGTGAACATTTGGGCCAAACTGACAGGTGTAAACAACGTAGAACCTTCTGAAAATAAAAACATCAACATCGAGATGTATTATGCTGAAGTTGTGCCATATAGAATTCGTTACTCAGCAATAATTACAGGATTTTAACTTTTAAGCACAGTGTTTAC
This sequence comes from Macrothele yani, assembly GCA_039090855.1. Taxonomy (NCBI): domain Eukaryota; kingdom Metazoa; phylum Arthropoda; class Arachnida; order Araneae; family Macrothelidae; genus Macrothele; species Macrothele yani. The sequence continues at coordinate 101,111,873 of CM076996.1, read as the reverse complement.
AATGTTTTGAGGTAAACACTAAAAGACAAGACTACCACAAATACAATCCCGATACTGAACCTGAAATTCAAGTTTGGAGAATGAGAAAACACCCCAAAATACTGTATACTCACATATAAGATGACCCCCAAGTTTAACAGCTAAAAATTAGTAAAAAACCAAGAACCACATATAAGTTGACTCTAAATTTCGAAAGTGTTTGGAAAACATATTTGAAATAAAATTATTTAGATTCCTAACAAATTTTTCTTCTTTAAAAACCTTCAAAATCCAAATCGCCATCAGACTTTCCAAATAGTTCCTGAAAGTCCATTTCTGTTCAAGTTGTGTCATCAGCCAAGTTGTAAACCAAATCATCTGTATCAGTCATGGCGTTACTTACGTAGCATTTTTTGAAAAGATCACAACTTTGCATGTCTGCAACACCACCATTGTTGGCAATCGCAAGAAGAGGTGCCCATGCTTACTGTAAAAGCACGGAAGATCGCAGCTTCATTCGTTGCACCCCTGCTCGGGGGCAGAGTGATATACTCAAAGTCCCACAGGAGAAGTAAGGAGAGGATTACATCCCTGATCTCATTTTGTATACGAAGTGGGATTAGGTTTTGCATTTATACTATATCAGGAATTTTTTTTTTCCATAGGGCAGTGGATGGGTCGTTTTTTGAAGTCGCATGCTAAGTTAAAAAATGTTTCATTATCTATCTTCTTAAACAACTTGCATATAAGCCAACCCAAGCAAGCCCTTTAAAAAAATGGACTGCTTAATAATAAAAATTTTTGACTTATATGCAAGTATATATGGTAAAACATGCATTTAAGATTTTCATTTTGAAGGAGAGTAAATTTTTATTTGAGAATAAATAGACTAGCTAGCCACAGAAGTGTCAAAATGTGTGAATGCAGAACCTGAAAGTGTAAAATTATTATTTTAAGATAGACTATCAACACCCACTAATACAGCAAGTATGGGAGTGATTTATGGGATTTCAAGGCACAAAAGCAAATGACATGGCCACTAGAGCTGAGACGGGCTGAGCCCGAGCCCCGAAAGCCGGGCTCGGGCTCGGGCTCTTGGAGGAGGAGAGTGAGATCATTTTTTTTTTTTTTTTACGTAAATGCGATTTTATATGATTTAGCACACAAGGCACTTTATAATCGGTAAAAAGAATTCTTCGGCAACTGGTTCGGGCATTCGAGATGGCTATTGATTCTGGCCTTGGGTAAAAAATGCCATAGGGCCGCACATTAGTGTGTTTCTGCAAAGAAAGAAACGCTTTTTCAAGAACTATAGATATTGGATAGTTGATAGCATGTTGACGATGATTCACGCTGTAGCTCCCTGCTAATTCTATTTAGCAACGTACATATTGTAGCGCATTATGGCGCGATAATACATATTAGCATTATTTGAGCAACATACAATTGCAACACCGCCCGATCAATTTGGATGCCCATCCGTCCAAAGCACTTCAGGTGGAAACCAACGGTCAAAGAAAATCGTCCAGTTACACTGTAAAAAGTGATAGAGGTCCCTTCCAACCATTCCCTATTTGAGAAATACATTGGTTAATTGCAGGAGAAGAGAGTGGAAGTGTGGAAAAGGAGATGTTTTTTTTATTAATGGTTGAACAGGTTGGCCAGTTTTCGGGCTCGTTCGGGCCCGGGCTCTATCTTGCAATATAAAATTTGGGCTCGGATGGGTTTGGGCTGATATACCAAGGGCTCGGGCTGCGAAAATTGAGCCCGAACTCAGCTCTAATGGCCACACAGAACCAGGAAGAACAGTATGGCAAAAAGTGCACATATAATGGCACTGTTCTCTTCAAATTTAGATATAACACCTAATAAGCAGATTAAATTATTCAATGTAATAGCAAATTGGATTTTTTTTTCAGAATGCAGTTATAAAAGACAAAATTTGGTTTCAGCATACAATCAAATTCAACACGTTTAAAAAAATGACCATGTGCATAATGCAGAAAAAAGCAATTCCAGTTAATGCACTACTTAAATCGATAAAAGTACTTACGGTGCACACAAGTTATACAAGTCCTTATCTGTGGTGTTTTGGGTTAACCCACGAATATACAAATTTGTCTTGCTGAGCTGTTCTGTTGTCGATGAGGAACTGCCAGGGCTACCACCTGTCCCGGACCCAGTTCCAGCTGGACCTGTGACAGGATGGGAACTGGTATTAGAAGTGCTGTTATTACTAGTGGGCAATACAGGAGGGGAGGATGTTGGTCCTCTAGTGGAAGGCAAACCCTGAAGAAAAAGAAAAACTACAATTAACATAATTCGTTTTACTTGCATCTACTTATTATTTACCATAATGATACACAAAAACATTATCAACAAGATAATCTGGATTTTTTTTTGGCCAACACAAATGTTAGTACTGTGATGACAGTTAAATGACCCTGGGGCCATGTGTTGTCAACAATGCCTTTGGGGTACTCGGCAAAGCTCCAATGTAATCAGCCTTTCAATAGTTTAAGGGGTTAATGGATGACATCTGTTTTCCACCATACAGTCACAGTTCATGGACAAAATACTGAAGTAACAAATCCACTTTCTGGAGAAAAAACACAAAATTACCACATAAGAATGAAAAGATCAAGCTCAGGTGTAGATAAACATGTGGAGAATGAATTGGCGGGAAGGTACATTTTATTTAGCTACGGAATTCAGAAAAAAATGATCTGGTAAGCATCAGTGAGACTAAGTGGCACATATTGAGAAGGGTATGTATTAGGCAATTTCCAAAAGAGGATATATAGTGTAATTCATTCTGGGGTAAGAATGGGACAATAAGAGAGCTGGTATAGCATTAGTCTTAGATAACACAATGACTTCCAAACTGGTCAAATGTCTTCAAACTGGATAGCAAAGACTTACCAAATAATAATAATAATAATAATAATAATAATAATAATAATTATTGGAAATAAAATTTAACTTGTTCAGGATTCCAGAGCCTATGCAAAATCCTGCAGAACAGAACAAAGCATGTGGTTACTTTTTGGCATCCCCTCATATTTAAACTGTTTGTTGCAAGGTAAAACATGAAAATTCTTGACAAGCTTATCAAAAGTCAAAGCAGCAGTTTCAGCTGAAAGGAAAGCATCTGGAGATTTCAGGATTTATGTACAAAACAACATTCAAAATGGCATAGAAGTTATTTGGCAACCTGCTAAATACATAAAAAGGAAGGGCGTAAAGTTTATAACCCCAAGATTACTTCACAAAGAATGGCGGCTTTTAATGTAGGCAAAGTATGGGATATATTTAATAGATTGAGTCAGTATTTGTACAATGGAAATTTAAGAGACTAGTGAGCACAACAAGGATGATAGCGATGTTGTTAAGGAAAACCACAGGTGTTAGTCATGTAACAGTTGCGTTTTTGTCCCTGAAATTGAATGCTGCAAGTTCTGCTGAAATTTGACAGAAACTGGTTAAGCATAGTAAAATGACAAGTGTCCTTTTGCTTACACAGAACCACTAAAAATGTATGAGACGCTGGTTTGGTTCCTGGAAATCAACAGACACAAATCTGTGAGTAAATAAATGAGAAAAGGAACAGGAAGAATCATAGCTATAACAACCACATCATCTTGTGTTTCTTGCAAGGTTTACCTAAGCATTCTAAGTAGGCAGTATGGAAAAATGATGGAAATCAGCAGAGGAAAGGACAACGGGGCAGCAGAAAGACTACTCAGAACTTACATATGGCATTTACTGGCTTTGAAAATGTCTTCAACTTTGTTACTAGAAGCAACTTGTTCAGGGTATCAAAAAGCTATCAAGTGACAGACACACTCTTGAAGTCAAACTATTATACCAAGAGCCTTGCAACAGTCAGAAAATAAATACTAGTAAAAGGTTGGAGCTTAATGATAGGGATAAAATGGGGATGTAGGCTGTCCCCATTTTTGTTTGTGATCTGAGTGGATAAACTGATTAAAGAAGCAAATTTAGTTCAAGAAACTGAAGTTGATGGTTCAGGTATCAACAGTCTGCTATTATATTTTCATGAAAATGTTTCTAGGAAGGTATTAGTATCTATCATTAACTTGTAATACAACCTTCTTGGTATAAAATCTATATATTGATGTAAAATACATTTGTAACACACCACAAGGTATGAAATTATTTACTAACTTGTAACAAAACTTTCTTCAGCATTCAGCTAAATATGAATCTTGAGAAATATCAGAAGATAAAATGTTTGGAATTAGAAAACAAATGGTTCTATGTTGAAACCAAAAATGTAGCAGAGAAGAAATTTTAATTATTTGGGAGCAGTTACTGATGAGACAGGAAGTCATGATTTAATAAGCATCTAATCTTACGATCATTTTCGTAAGTACCTACAAGTTTTCAAACCATATACAAATAGCACAAGACACGAAACTTGTGCATATTGATACTTAACGATGTATACACTGTAGGAATCCACGGCATTCTGCAAACCAAAAAGTTTTCAATTTCCATCTAACAAGATTTTGCAGAATTGGGCATGAAAAACAGAACTAGACTGATTCGTATAAATCTACTTTGATGTCATCTGGTCCTGTGCCATCATGCAATGGTGATAATTACTGCCAGAAAGTTCTATTTTGACATCATTTCCCCCTTAATCTATTTATTGAGGAATACATTTTATTTAACTTTTATACTCTCTTCTGCTCCAAGAATTTAATCCCTCATCACAACAGTAAAAATTTTTCCATGTGTGTGCGTGTGTATGAAATTCAGAAGCATACCAGAGTAACACGGAGACAGGCTCAAGACATACAATTGTGGAAGAAACTTGGGGATACCTTCATCCAGCAGTGGAATGATAATGGTTGACAATGACATATTCTGATGTGATGTTTCAATGAACTAATACCTGAATGGAAGATAACAGTGTTAGCTCTTCAGGAAAACCAAGTGACAAAATCACTTACTGCACAGCAAAGATTTATATGAATTTGTTCAGCAGTAAATTTCCTACACAGTAAATATAACTTTGAGAAAACCAAAATTCTTTGAAATCAAGATAGGTATACAAAATAATTTACATTTGCTCGGTCCTGAACAACAAAATCACAGCTGCAATTTGATCAGCAGGTCATGAATGACTAAAGAAACCTATACATTTTTTTAAAGATTTTGGCCAAACTTTTATTTATGTTTTGCTGTTTTCAAAGAGATGATTTTCCTGGAGTTCCTATTTCATTGCTCAGTTAGCAATTCAGTAGCTGTAATGAAAACACTTAGCACTGCATTTTTTAATGCCACCTTTTAAATGAATTTAAATGGGGGGAAGGGGGTACAAACTGACAAGCTTTGCAAAAGCCTTTAGGGGGGATAAAATTTCCGGCTAAGACAGTCTGAGGGACTATTAAAATAAATAAAACATAAGGCTGGTAAGATGTTAAACATTTTGAAAATGATAAAGAATGTGGAAGAAAAATTCATAAACGCATATATTCAATTCCAAATTGAATGCAGTTCACTTGTTTACCAAATGTACTGCTACTTTATAATCCTCCTCCAAATTCAGTGAAATGAAGCTGAAAAGCAAAATAACAGTTACAGCAGGTCCTACTCGTGCAGTGCATGTGCGTGCAGTAATGTCAAAATGTAAATCTAATGCCAACATAAAGCAAATAAAATAACTTGCTGCTGGGCCAAATACTTTCCCTACATAAACTGTTTAGGATGTCACTGTCATGTTTTCTTTAATTCATATCTGAAACATGTTTATAAATATGCATGACCAGTGGTCCCTTGAAGAAATGATTTAAATTATGAATTAACAGTAAACTACAGAAAAAAATTACTCAAGTTTGTACATAGTTTAGGAAATGCAACCTCTTCATAGTGATCAAGAACTCTCAGAATTAGTGACTCATGTTTCCATTCTGAAAAGCTTTGTTCATGTTCTAAAGGAGGCTCTCACAGGGGTGTTAGTGCCTTTACCAGTTTCGGAGCAATTCTTAAAGCGAGAAAATATGCAATTTGGAGCAAAAACGCTGGGTTTTGGAGCAGCTAATGATAGTATTTTTAATAGTTTTAAGTCCATGCTGTGCTTTAAGTTATGTTTATACACTGAGTGGCCACTTTATTATGACAACCTGACAGCTTTAAGCAAATGAGCTATGGCTGCACGCTGCCAGAGGACGAGGCTAGTATAAAAAGAGAAAGCTTAGTGCTTGCGACAGTAATAGAAGTGATTTTTGGGTGACGAGATGGGTGAAAAATGCGATTTGAAGGACTTTCAACATGGGATGATTGTAGCAGCACTGAGCCATGGAGCGAGTATCACCGAAACCGCCACATTCATGAAATGTTTCAGAGCAGCTGTTGTTAAGGTGAACTATACATAATATCTAAGGTATTTTACCTGATATTGTCAAAGTATTTCTCACATTGTTTGCTCTGTGAGGCACGTGCTCCCGGCCCCGAGAGGTCTCTTACGTTACGGACCTTTGGTTAGTTATAAATTTTTGTTTTTTGAGAAATAAAAGAGTTAGGTTATATATTTTCAGTTCCACATTCATTCACTTGCACAATCAAGGTTTAAAATTTGCTATTAATTAAAAAATTTTAGTAGAAAGAGTTATACTCATCGGGTCAGGAACGTCTCACACGGGGCTAGTTGTTACGGCGAGCGCTTTCTGCGGTACCTTTACCGCCATCTTTTTCTGAAGTTCTCTAATTCTCTTAACTCTTTAGGTTTTAACAGGTTTCGGCAATTCATGATCGTTTTTCTTCTTCTCGTTCCCGGCGTTCCGTCGTATACTATGTAAAGAATTACGAAAAATGCAATTCATGAGACAACCTTAGAGGTTGTCTTATGTTATAAACGTGACTTTAATTAAACTATACATAAATATCCAAGGTATTTTACCTGATATTGTCAAAGTATTTCTCACATTGTTTGCTCTGTGAGGCACGTGCTCCCGGCCCCGAGAGGTCTCTTACACTACGGACCTTTGGTTAGTTATAAATTTTGTTTTTGTTTCTTGAGAAATAAAACAGTTAGGTTATATATTTTCAGTTCCACATTCATTCACTTGCACAATCAAACATTTAAAATTTACTATTAATTAAAAGATTTTAGTAGAAAGAGTTATACTCATCGAGTCAGGAGACTTCTCACACGGGGTTCCGGGAGCACAAGCTTCACAGAGCAAACAACGTGAGAAATACTTTGACAATATCAGGTAAAATACTTTAGATATTATGTAGTTTAATTAAAAGCACGTTTATAACATAAGACAATGTCTCATGAATTGCATTTTTCGTAAATGTTGTTAAAGTGTTTAAAGACTGGACTGTCAGCCAAAAAACTGGGTCTCTACGTGCTACGTGTGGGTCGTCATCGACTAGTGACTGCTCGGGCGGAATGGAGTGTCCAGACTGGTAACAGACAACAGAAGGGCAACAGTGCAGCAAATTATAGATAATCTTAATCAAGGATCCCCTCAAATTATCTCTGCACGTACTGTTCGCTGTACACTGCATCGGATTGGACATGGCAGCCGAAGGCCTGTTCGAACACCTTTGCTGTCTGCAGTTAACAAGAGAAAAAGTCTTAACTTCCCACAAGGATTGGACAGTCGATAATTGGAAACAAATTGTGGTCCAATGAATCATGTTTTCAGTTGCACCATGCCGATGATGGCCAAGGAAGAATTTGGCGGAAACAGTATGAAAGCATGGACCCCAAATGCATTGCTACAACCCTTCAAGCTGGTGGAGACAACATTATGGTTTGGGGAATGTTTTCCTGGCATACTTTGGGCCCTTTAATTCATGTTGATCAACGTCTGACTAGCACATCATATCTAAACATCGTTGCGGACCAAGTGCATCCTGTCATGTGGATGGTTTATCCCAATGGCGATGGCTACTTTCAACAAGATAATGCGTCCTGCCATAGTGCTCGCATTGTACAGGATTGGTTTCAGGAACATGCCGGTGAGTTTACTTTGCTCAGGTGGTCCCCACAATCTCCAGATCTCAGCCCCATAGAGAATTTGTGGGACGAAGTTGAACGAGCCATCAGATAGCTGGATCCACAACCCTGCAATCTCATACTCCTGGAAAGTGATATTCATCAAGCATGGTTTAAGATTCCACAAACCACCTATCAACATCTTGTGGAGTCCATGCTACGAAGAATCAACGCAGTATTAAAGGCAAAAGGTGGCCCAACGAAGTACTGAGGGGGTGGTCATAATAAAGTGGCCACTCAGTGTATACTGAATTACCATTATTTTATGAACTATGAAAAAATGTTACATTTCAGGTTTGTTGACATTTTACTGCTCTTAAGACTGTTAATTAGCATTTCTGTTGTTCCTACAGTGAGATAAATGGGAAAACAATTATATTACCCACAATTTATTGAAAACTACACGACCTGCAATATTTTAAGCATAACACATTAATATCAGGGATTTTCTTCTGAATGCATTTGTTTCACTGTAACACGATTAGGATGCTGCCACGTCCAAGAACTCTTGCTGTTGTTACTGAATGCTTGCGAATATACACTTAGGAAAAATAAATAATATGTAATCACTGTTTGTTGTTTGGTTGGTTCTTAGCAGCCTATTTTTCGAGATTCATGGCATTCAGATGAAAATACATTATTTCTGAAACCAACCAACTGGTGTACGTGGTTTGCGTGTGCATCACAAACTCCAAAGGTTTACTGAAGAAAAGCATGCCTTTGATATAAAAGGAAAACTAATGTAACATTTAATAATCAAATTGTAAAATCACCTTTCAGCAGTTGCCCCACGATACTCTTCATACTGTTTTTCATCCAGTAGTTATCAATGTCAAACTTTCGTTATTGCTGTGAACAATTACAACTGGAACCAAAACTATAAGATAACAGTGAGATTTAGTGAAGTTGGTTAGATAAAGGCTGCTTCCATCGCCTAATGCTAGCGCAGTGACGTTTTGGCACGGGATAGCCCCCCCTCCTCCTTCAGTAGTAGTATCAGTTTATGACTTTTTTGTTGTTGCTGTCTGAAAGAGCCACTGATCTTGCATACTTGAGGTCCTGCATGTATGGACATTGACATTAAGCAGACGATTGCAAGTGGTTCAACGCACCTTCCAAAAAAGAAAAGTGTGAGGGTGAAGATGTTCCCCAAGGTAGGTCAAAATGAGAAAAAGAAAACCTAAAAATTCTGCTCCCTGAGCAATTTTAATTAACATACATGAGGCTAACGAAGAAAAAAAAACAAAGCTGTACTTTTTAATTTGGTGAAAAATCAGACTGTGCTGTGAGAAAGTGTGAATATTACACAGCATGAACAAAACTGAATCGTTCACTGTAATTTATTTATGAAAATATTTAAGTACATCACACCACTGTATTCACAATTATAAAATTACTGAATTCCAAACAAAATAAGGTGGTTTTGAAAAGACATAGCTTCAGTTTTTTTTCTCCTGGTTTTGTTCTTGTATTTGCTACAACATTAGCTCTGGTTTCCTTTTGCAAACAAACCCTATTTTCTTCTCAGCAAGTTCCACAGCCATATTTGCCTTTTGTTGACTGCCAATGCACAGCATCCACTGTTTACTTTTTTCTGCTGATAGTTTTCTTGTACCATTTTTCTTTGTTACTTTTTTTTTTTTTCTTCCCTCAGATGACAATTTTATCCACCATGCTTTCAGCCTGAGAACCATGAATTCTGATACCAGAGCTTTCACTATTTTAGATAAATGGTGTAATTTTCAGAGAATGAAAACTTTTTTTTTTAACACCATGCATCAATCAATTCTTACAAATTTTCAAACTTTGTCACTTCCGTTTTTGGAAATTTCCCCCATCCTTATCAAGCTAAAATGCACACACATTTATTTATGAGGGTGATGACATTTAACAACTACATAAGAGTGGGAACATCGCGGGGGCAAAAAATAAAATTACGGAAGAAGTTTTCGCTCCGTCAGACTTCCGTTTTCGGAAATTTATTCAACATTTTCAAGATGAAATACAAATATTTATGGAATAAAATGATATCTAACAATACTGGGTAGAGGAAACATCGCGAGAAAAAAAATACGATCGCGAGAAAAAAAAATACGATTACGAGAGAAATCTTACCTTCGTCTACTTTCCGTTTTCGAAGGATGAAATTCCGTCCTCCGACGGAGAAAACGACCGGGGGGGGGTTAGTTTTCTCCCCCCCCACCAATAATCCTCCCAAAATTTCAGTTCAGTTGTGCATCGATCTCATGATGGTCAAAATGATAACAAAAAAGACAATTCCTTGAATCAGCGTAATAATCTCGTGGCCGAAGATTACGGGGAGATTTTCGGGCGGCCTAACTTCCGTTTTCGGAGATAGTTGCCTACAATTTCAAGCTGAAAGTATGCAATGAAATTATATTTAACAACAATACTGAACAGAAGCAACATCGCGTGATAAAAAAAATACGATTACGGGAAAAATCGGCACTCAGTTTAACTTCAGTTTCCGAATGTTTAAAAAGACAAAACAACGTCCCCAGACGGAATACGACCCCCCCTGTAACTAATACCCCGAAAATTTCTTCACTTTTGCATCGATCTCGAAAATAACAAAAAAAAAAAAAAAAAAAAAAAAAAAAGGGAGGAGACTCACGTACGAATTAACCACCGAATCGATTTCGAATGTCGTAAGATTACGCTAAAATATCGATGACCGGTAAAATTTAATTTTTGGCGCAGATTTCGTTAAAATCGCGATTTTTTAGCAGAATGGCGAAAGAACAACGTTTCGGCGCGGGCTGGCGAATTGGCGCAGGTCTGGCAGCCCTGCTCTTACTAAAGCATTTAAGTATAAACTAAACACTTCAATCCTAGTAAACAATATACACAACCTATAATATCAGTGATATCATAATTGATTAAAACTTAGTTTTGCCTCCGGCTGTTAGACCACAAACACCTGTTTTTAAAAAATGTGTTTAAATCATTCTGAATTTGCATTATCTTAATACAAATCTCTTGGAAACTTTATTTCAAGTGGTTGGCCCTCAAATATTGAAAATTTATTGACTTGATATAAGACAAAACACTGGATCAACTTTCACGAAGCACAGCAATAAAAGGTGCTATAATTGTAATGTTATAAAAAACAGCAAAAATTTGATGTCACAAACTTTTGGCCAGTAATTTTTTGAGGGGGGGGGGGGAATAACAGTTTCAATATTTTAAGCAATTCACGCTAAAAAATGCAATTTTTTCTTTGACAGACAGACAGACGTAAGCTCAAACATTTTCGCAAAGTCATATGCTACAAAAAAAAAAAAAAAAAGGTTGTCAGCAGTTAAGCACGTTAGAAGCATCACACATACAAAATTAACACATTTCCCAACCCGTTAAAGGCAAAGACACTACTGAAATACGGCGAAGAATAAATCAAACTACTAGTACTCGCGGCACGGTCAACGCACTTGAAGTGACGTCATCACTCTCCCATTCCAATAAAAAAAAATTGGCTTGCTGAACCCCCCCCCCCGGGGGCCTTCGATAAAAATGCGACAATGCAGGCACACTTTACATGGTCGAAAAAATGAAAAAGGCACAGGACTTTCAGGACCCCGCAAGAGGGCTGTTCCCTCTTACTGCCTGCTCGTGTACCGGCCCTCTCCCCCAATCGCTGCGATAATGGATTTACCACTCCGCCTATCGTCAACAGCAAGGAACACCTAGCACCTCTCCACCACGATGGTGTTAAAAGTCCATCAGGCGAATCCGCTGATCTTTCTACTTCGCGTGTTCTATTAGACGCACACACAAACCTGTAAAAAACAGTTCAGATGATAAAGTCAAGAAAACAATTTTTTGAAGATAATTGAAAATTAGATGTCTGCCCCGGGGAAAATCTAGTTGGAAGTCATACTTCTGCCTGGCATGCCGAACTACTCACAGGCACTGATTAAATAAACCAGTTAGTTTGGTAACACAACAAATGAGTTTGCACACAGCACACAGACAACACGTGATGCTGTTTGTTAAGAGTGTATTTAGACTGTGTTCGTGTAGTCACAAAAATGATGCCTGTATCCGGCATAACACGGATTAATGAGGATGTTAACTTCACACACGTCTTTTGAGACGTCGTGAAAGCAATCCCTCAGCACAAACGCCAGTGATTGAAGAAATAGCCCCAGAGTGCCAAAACAACAGTTTAAACCTTTACACGGATTTCGAGTCACTTTAGATAAGTTTGATAATTAGTTACAGAGATTTTTTAATAAGTTCAATTCGAGCAAGTTATTTCACAATCAACTACAGTGAAGCGTGGTTGTGACTGCTTGCAAGCTAATGGAACTGTGAATCAAGCACAAAATGCAATACAGACAACACCTTGGACTACTTTTTGCTGGCAATATAAGTTCAACTTAAAAGCTGGACGTAGATCCAACATTAATAATAAAAGCATAATGTCATGCAAATCATGTGTGCACGCTGAAATGAGTTATAATTATTTGCTGCGGTGTTTCGTAGCAGAGATATGTACACTACCTGTTTTACATCCATGTTCCACTACAAACAGACACAAAGTTACTAAAAACCTATCTCATGCCGTAAGGAGATATTCCCTGCATGTATATTTTAAGAGACTAGTAAAGTTTGATTAATCCTCCCCCTTCATTCTTCCCCTCAGCAAAGGTAAGCAATAAAAATGCTTTAATACCACAGAAAACGGTATTACTCTGTTGACGGAACTGACTGGTTATGGTGTCCTGCTCACACCGTAAAGAGCGAGAAAAGGAATCCTTTCAGGTGCACGTATGCCTTTCACCGCCGATTAAACCACGGGAAGCAGACGGAAGAGACGAACAGGTTACGAAGCAGAACAACAGGTGGTCGGCAGCATTCATAGTGACGACCTGCAGTCCGACATTCCAGGCATGCCGGTTTTTTTCTCCCCTTAATGCTACATGGCTTTCGAATGGCCGAGCTCATTTATAATACCAACCATACGTAGTGAGTGTGCGCGTGTGGGATTGGAGATTTACCAAGCACCGAAAAGCAGCGTGGGATCCAGCACTAGTTACTATCTCATACCGCTTCTCTGTGGTCTGCCTGCATTCACAAGTGAATACCGCTTTCAACGAAGCAAATGTATTAAAAGCACAGAAGAAAACCTTTTATCACTAAACCTCCATGAATCACTGGAAGTTCGCGAATATCAGTAAAAACGCTGCATACCGGACGCGTTCTTTCTCGTGATTATCGCACCTACCGAAGCGGAAGACCTACCAACTCGCTCGAAGGGGAACGAGGTTTTATAAGCAACTGATGTTAAAAAAAAAAAAAAAAAAGGAATAATTGTGGATTTCCCCCGTAAGTTAATATTAAAAGGTGAATCCCGACGAAAACTAAACGCTGCACAATTTAGATCGTGGAAGCGGAGAGAGAAAATATAAAAAAAAGTAACAGATTTAGTGCTTACTTAGCCTTCGGTAACTTGCAAGACAAAAAGGGAACATATAAAAATACATATCTTGAGGGGAGTTCAGATTCTTACAAATGGCAACAAGTACATTTTTTAATGCTCGCGCTGAAATGCGGGGATATTTCTAAACAGGACATAAACGGTCAATATTAATTTTGAAATGCAATATTTTAATACATTAAGCAGCAGTATGAAACGCACTCTGAACAATCCTGTCAAAAAACTAGCAATAGTTAATCAGTAATTACGAAATTTTGATTTGCAGGTCATATTTAAACTTGCGAAAATGACAAGATTTACCACATCTCGACGACGAGAACGCTTTTTTCTTTCTTTCTTTCTTCTTTTTGTGTGTGTGTGTGAGAGAGAAAACGGGAATTTTTATATTTTTTTTCGAACCCTCGCGACGGCTATGGGGGTTTCAGGCGTCCATGAAAAGTTACATATGGTCTAGTAAAAAGTAGTGGTACGTCTTTCGGTGAAGTAACAACCGTTCCCATACGCAATCACACATTAAGTTAGATAACTTTTTACACATTACAAATGTGAAGGAAAATAAAATTTATGTAATTTATATTCTTCCCAAACACTTAAAAAACCATGCTTTTCAACCGCTTTAAATTTCATAAAATAATACATTTGAAGTGAAGCTATGGACTGAGGGGAAGTTATTTTTTCAAATTAAAGCACTTTTTATAAATACTTTTTCGAGTTGCCAAATTTTTCGGGTCCTGGTACTATTACAGCCCTTCAGGAATTTTTTCAATTTAGGTATTTTTAATTTTCATCTTTCGCGGCTTATAATATGACAAGGAATGGACTTCGTAAATAGCATATATGCTGCAGTATCACAATTGTGAACAAACAGCAAATTTGTTCGTACAAATGATTTTAAAGGTAGCATATTAGACAATCGGCAGAGATCAAAACTGATTGTAGAACGAACAGAAATGAAAAAAGAAATCGAATTAACTTCCCAAAGAAGAGGCACACACAAAATCATCCTAAAAACCCTAAGAATGTTAATCTTTCCTTAAATACGCATACACGATAAGCTTAAAATTATAATTTCTATCTTATGGCGCCTATTATGCCAAATCTGGCATTACCTTCAAAATAATGTACAAATTTAATTACCTTAAAAATAAATACCAAAAGACAATGGTTCGGAATCTGATGAAATTTGGTCATAGAGGAATTAAATAAATTCTTCACTCGCTATTAAGAGAACGATTCAAAAGAAAAACTACAGGTTTACATTGTTTTTTTTTACATCATAAATTAGGAATATTTTGAGTCTTCAATTTGAATTTATTGAAAAGCTCACATACATTAAAAGACATTACTTCGTAAGTACAAATCACAACCTTTGACAGCGGGTCAGCTTTTGAAAAAACAGAATTAAGTTAAATTAAAATCACGGGACATCGAGAACTACAACGCATTCATCAGAATCCGAGAAATAACGGAAACTTTAATATTCGAGGAAAACCACGCAATAGGTAATAACACTCTTGCGTCTGAGATGTAACACAGGAAAACGTCTTTGCTACAAAGAAGTGATCTACAAGCCTTTCAATACAGTTCAGACACTAAAATGTAACAGCTTACCACTTCTATGCGTGCCATCCTCAAAAAGTAGACCACAACAGGTTTCTTCCTGTTTTCAACAGAGTAACAAAACATTGTTCTTTAGCTTTCCGATTTTTTACGATCTTGATGTCGTCAGTTCATTTGTAAACACGTTGGGCCTTCAGCGAGAGCCGTGGCCAGGCATGGTTGGTGTGTGTGGTCTTTTCAGCGCTGGTGGCTATCTCCCTTCCCTGAAGTAACCAGTGGCCCAAAATTCCGGACGACTGCTTATAGCCATAAGAATTGCTCATGGTGGTCATTAATCCTCCACTCCAATCACTAACTAGTAACTACCCTAAATAAAAAACATACAAAAACGAGACCTTCGAACTATTTGCAGCTGATGTAATTGGCAATATCTGCACAGAAATATCCTCGACACATAAACCCGCTTAGAGGCGGAGAGTACATGTCATCAGAAAGGAACTCAGTATCCTCAAAGACAAGTATTGGGTTGGAAAGAAAGTAATGTCAGATGACGAGGAAGTCGAAGCTCTGGACAAGGTGCACATTGGCCACTGAGATTGCGCAGCACATCGGCATGAATCTGCAGGTAGCGGGCTTAAGTCAGTGGCAGTTAGCCGTCAGAAGGCAAATAGTGTGAGCACCAACCAACATGAAAGTGGACAAGGAGCACATCCGCCATTGCATGCTGTATAAGTTTCGTCGCGGTAGCACCCCCTGCAAGTGCTGTAAGGACATTACCAGTGTTTCCCCCAATGCCATGTCGCATCGTCAATACTGTCGTTGGTTCGAACGGTTTTGAGAGGGAAATTTTGACCTGTCAGACTGCCCCAAAGCCGGAAGACCCGCAACATTGGATATGGAAGTGCTGAAGGCCTCAGTGGAGACAGAATCACGTGTTACCATGCGGAAGTTGGCCGACCAGCTGGAGACTACCCACACGAGCATTATCACGCACCTGGGTCAACTTGGGAAAGTGCACGAGAGGGGAGTTTGGGTACTATCAATTCAGAGTTGAGCAGAAAACAAAGCGCATGAGTGCATGCTTTTACCTGCTTGCACGTGACCAAGCTGAACCGTTCTTGGACCGCAGTGTGACAGGTGACTAGAAATAAGTCCTATATGACAATGTCAGTGCCCGGGAACTGCTGTCTGTTTGGTGGGATACGTGGGATGCGTTTTTTGAGCTGCTGCCCGACACCACCAATAATCACCGCGATGTGTACTGCAGTCAGCTCGACGATCTGCACGCATCGCTCACGGCGAAACGTCCAGCACTGCTAACTGCAAGGGCGTCTTGCTACAGTATGATGGAGCGAGACCTCACACAGCACGGGTGACCTGTCATAAGATCAGGGACCTGGGCTGGGAGCTGCTGCCACACCCAGCCTATTCCTCGAGATTTTCCCCAAGCTACTACACCACGTTATCCGCTTGTTGCAGCATTTTCTGAACGGACAGCGGTTCATTAACCCGGACGATGTCGAACGAGCACTTTCTCGCTTCTTTGCCGCCACAATTCTATAGGGACGGTATCCAACAGCGGCCCAGATGATGGAAGCAGGTCGTGGCAAACGATGGCTGGCGACTACATTTTCGACTGATTTGTACTTGTATATAAGGTAATCAGCACTTTTCTGTTGCCTTGCATTTGTAGACATCACTTTCTTTCCAACACAATATATATATATATCACTTAACTTAAAAAAACTAACTTGCAAAAACTGTAACTTATTTAATAATATACTGTTGTATATTATTAAATAATGATTGGTTTTTTAGGGTGTGATTAAGGCGGGGAGGGGGTTATTTGATTTCTGAAGGATATTCCTTCTTGTTAAGGAGTTCAAAAATGTTATTATTGGGTTCTGTATTAAGATTGTACTTTATCTGTGGTTGAACTCATATATATATATATATATAACCATCCTTGGTGTCAGATGGAAAATCTTGTTTCTTCGATTCATTGTCAGGGTCTACATTTCTTTCTTTAATACAGCCTCCACAGAAATTTCCCCAGTCGCCTCGGGAACTTCAATAGTACACTTCGCAACCATTTAACAAGTTTATCAGAGTATTCCAACTTATTATTTTTTTTTTTTGTCTTTTGTTCAGGAGTCTAACGACTATAAAGGAGCTACATGTTCCAGAGAGAGAGAGAGAGAGAGAGAGAGAGAGAGAGAGAGAGAGAGAGCCCGTGCCGTAAAACGGGCACATCATTCATGTCTCGCAAAGGATTCGATCTCGGACGAATGAATCCAAGTCGGTGTTACGTACCATGCATTTACTTTTTACTACTACGTTTACAACAAACTTCAATTTATAAAACAAATCACAATAATTCAACAAAATAGCACTAGTATCAACACTTAAACAATCTCAACGTCAAGTATTTCAACTGCCAAAAGTTTCACACAAACCGTCGTAATACCATGTTCAAATCAGAAATGCATATTAAAACCGGATTTACTACACCTTTTCAATCATCATGCTAATTTCTTAGTTACATTCAAATGTATAAATTTTTTAGTCTGCAATTTAACTACGGCGTCCAACTTCGAAACAGCAACTAATTTTTAGAGGAAACGTTGAATACATTCAGAGCCGGCATGCACTTGCACCCTTTTATAGCAACAACCACACGGGTGGTCATAGCTTAGTTTTCAGGAGGGGGCAAACAGAAATTTTAAGTACAAAGAACATATACAAATACCATAACTAAATTTTTACTGTGACTTCTTGTTACCTAACAGTTTTACCAAACTATCTACACATAAGCATCATTTAAAAACTATAAAGGAATTTCTTTGTCGTTCGTTCGATCCTTTCGGCCACTTGCGTCACTAGGGCCACTAAACCCCAAAGATCACTTAATTGGTCATGAAAAATAAAAAGATATACTCAAGACAAATTTCTGGGGAAGTTTTCGAGAGATGTCCAGCAGTGAATAGCTGATGCATAGGATGACATATTTTTTATTTCTTTGCCTTTCATACTTTTCCACACTGGTTGGTTGGTTGGTATATTTTTATGGCGCAAGGGCCATGTTTGGCCAAAGAACGCCAGACATAAGACAGACAAACAAACAGTACTAAAAACGTGCTATGAAGCTTAAAATATGGCTGATCAAATTAAAACTGAAGAATGAGAACGATGGTGGGGCTAAAAAAGAAAATGAAACAAACAGTATTAAAAACATGATACAAAGATTAAAATCTAGCTGATTCAGTAAAACTGAGAAATGAGGATGATAGGGCTAAAATCTAGATACGTATTACCACCCCTACTCGATGTGAGGGCGAACCAACTGCTGCGTCCTATTCGCTGCAGTGGGATTAATTATTAAAAAGACCGTTAATTTTCGTAACTCTTTATCTTCTATTATCTTCCGCCTATGGGTGTCTACCGTGAAGTTGGGTTCCCTAATTGAGGGTCTCCAAGCTCAGGGTTGACGGGTGCATTGCGTTGTGTTTCATATGGGAGAACATGGGAAACCCATATTCCTCCATATGCCGCTTGAAATTTAATAAACTCATGATGTCAGATTTGGACTTTTTATCCTGCGACTGGGCTTGCTAAATGTTAAAAGTTATTTTCTTCTTAAAATCTTGGAGTTGCTACTCTATCAAAACTTTACGATTGTTCTACTTAATTATTCAGGTTAAAATAAACAAAGATTCACTTATTTTGAATTTTCAAAGATTTGAGAAACTCGGGTAAATTTCATTATAAAATACAGAAATTATTTTCATTAGTGTTTCCTTAAAATCTATTACACTGATCGGTGGAGATTTCTATTAATTTAAACCAAAATATATTTTAAGTTCAGTATGCTTTTTATATTCGTAATCATATTTTAAAGTTCACCTTTCGCAAAATATAAGACACATTATGTTATTCAGCACTTGCAAGAGATTAAAAATATCTTTTCTACCGAGGATGTATAGGAGACAAAATCATGATCATGCTAACGAGATATTGGGAATTATGAAGTTTTTCTCACCAAATTCTTTTCTTTTCATCACGTTCGTTGTCGTCCGGTATTACTTATAGGTATAAAGTCTATGGTTGGGACCTCATCCGGTCCTGCTGGATGCACACTGCCCGCATGAGATCACTCGATGCTTCACCCAAAAATTGTAAAAAAAAAACTCTCAGGGAAAAACATCATACTTCCCTTGCTTGGAAATCATCTTGCTCCATTTTGAGCGTCCTCCCAGGAAAACCTCCAAACTTAATTTTCTCTGCGATATTCTGCCCAGGATTCATCTAGAGTCCATTCTGTCCTCTCTCAAAATCATATCTCAAAAACCCAAAACGTTTCTGTCTCCCGTCTATGTTTAAGGGGTTCGGGGGTGTTCCTGTCCTACCCAAATGGCTCTCCCCTTATTGGTTGGGCCGGTTTTCCTCGCTTCGGCATTGGTTTACATCCCTGTATGGGAATCCCTCCGATTCGTTGGCAAAGGCTTGAGAACATGGAGTTTTCTTGAAGATGAATATTCCTTTATCTTGTCAACTGCTCCGCGGGATGTCCGCGCTGCCTTAGAATTTTCACGTACGCTTCCTGTGCGACTCTTTCTGTAGGTGTCAACCAGTTACGCCCACTACGAGAAATATGCCCTGTTCATTGCCCGCTAGCGTGCGTAAAACGTGACTTCGTTAATAGCGAAAGGTCCAGTAAATTGGCCCCCACCTGTGATTGCGAGATTTCACTCTCGTAGCGTTGCTAGGGGTGTGTTTCGTGCGTATTCTTACTTGAATTCCGGCGAGCTCGGGGAACACAAAATAAAATAAAAAAAAAGCAATTCGAAAGAATGATGAAAAAAAAATAAGGAATTTCCTCCTCAAGAAAGAAATCTGCTCAGCCAGGTCTTAGAATAATTATGAAATATGTATTATAATTATCCTCTTAGAATGCCTGTCCGCATTATGCTTCTCGGATTTTCTTTCCCAATTCCCGCGCTCTCTAAATTGTTTACTTTGTAACTACTCTTCCTCGTTTAACTATTTCCTCGTACTATGCGATACCGTAGGAATTATTTGGTGAATATATTGCTTTCCCACACTTACTAATTTGTAGGCCCCCTTTCCAAAATTCATACCTACGAAATCATGGTCCTCCAATGTTACACGATATTCCGGAGGACATACGGGTAACATTATCTGCCTCTCCCATAGGGTTGAAGAGTTTTGTCCCTCAAAGTTAGGTGCTGTGGATTCCTTCCTCTCTTGCAAGGCTGCTCGTTTTCGCTCATTTCAACATGCGATGAATTACAATCATTTGCGAAAACTTATGCACACATATGACACATAATGCAATTATAAGCACATACAATAAGCATAAAACTACGAGTAAGATTATTATAATAATGTTCAATAAATATTAAATTCCTCCACCGAATCTAATTATAAGTTTGACATTGACAGATAACATATGCACTGTATATATATATATATGAATTCTTTCCGATAGTGACAGATTTCTTCAGCCGCCGTCTTCTCGGCGACACACAATATTTGCTCGGGTACGCGCCTCCGTTCGGCGATATGGTTTCGGTTTTGGGCGTTCCCATCTCTTAAGCACTCAGCTAGTTTCTCATAGTTCCTTTGGAGATCAGCCTCCCCGACGGGAGTGATGTAGGCTAACACCATCTCCACGTTCAGTTCATATGGGTGCCGTGCCATTGCGCCGAGGAATAGTTCCTGGTAACATTTACCGCCTGCAGCAAGTGATGACCGACGAAGCGATAAACAGAATTATTATTACCGCAGCGGCTCCGGCTGCGATTATTTTGAAAGCTCCGAACAGGGAAGTGCCGAAGGCGTTGAACAGTAGCCCACTGCTCCATTCGGGTGGGCCTGCTGGTTGCCAGTATGCGCTGGAGATATTAGGATAAGTCAGCTGAACTGAAGGTTGTTCTAAGCAAAAGTCTAAAGTGGTACAAGCGGTAACGGTTCGGGCCTTTAAGCAGAGTTTTTCGCTGTGGCACTTAGCGTCCGTCTTTAGATTTATCTTGATCGTTCGTCTTTCCGTCTGTAGCTTTACCGATCGAGTGTGCACCGTGAGTTTTTCGAAGTGAACGTCCACAATCCCGGCTGCGCACGATGAGAAAGCTTCGATCTCTACCGTAGCTAAGGGCTCGCATGCAAAACAGCCTGTTACCTTGATTTCTGCCTCCGTGAACTTTGGGCAGACAGTTCTGGTTTCGATCGAGTACTTGTACTTCTGGAATTGAAGATTTACCACTATAGGGGCTGAGTGTAACAGTTCCGAAACAAGTTGGCCATTTCCGTCAACCTTCAGTTGATGCCATGCTGATGCCATTGGTAAGGCGCTCTTTTTTGTTCTATCATACTCAGTAAATACGACTGTTGTCGGTGGCATTTCATAGAGTCCTCATAATAGCTACAAGAAAACATGCTTTCGTCGAAGATAAAATTTTTCGACATCGATTCGTTGCTCTGCGTATCGCCGATATGTCCTTTCATCGGTCGTGAAGGTAAGCTTGCCCTTTCAATATAACTCTCTTGAGGGTTTCCCACTCGAGAGATCAGATGGGTGTTCACGATTTGTGTAGGCTGGTCCAGTGATCCGATTACTTGCACTGTGATGCCCGTAGAGGTCGTGGCTTGGTTCTTAACAGTCAGAGTCTCTACGGTGTCGTTGTTGTGCTGTTGAATTAGTAGCTGATAACTACACTGCATCGATACTATTCTGCGTACGTCGTATGCTCGCAGGAAATCTGCTTCCAGCCATATTCGAAAGAAATGGCAATGTTGCGAGTCAATGATCCAGCATGACGTGGACCCACTGTCGGACGGCTGACAGCCTGTGATGCCGGGCCAGTCTAGCGATTGTTTTGTCAGTGCGTCAAATTGTTTTGATCGCACACATCCTTTTCCCCAATTGCAAGTCTCGTGATTTGCACAAACCAATTGGCTGAGATAACGCATTGTAGTCACGTGCGTAAAATAGTCTCTCGTCGTGTGCCAGATACAGTTTGCCTGCTGGTAGGTTACTTTCAAGGAAAAAAGTGTATGGTCATTTTCCTGGTCCGTAAACCATATGCATTGTTCATGCCCCAAATTCATTAGGGTTACCTGCGCATTAGTAGTTAAACGGCAGTTGTGCTCTACCTCTGAGTCCGTGCACTCCTTCACCTTTGATGCAACAATCGAATGTGCGTACATTCCGCGGAAGTTCCGTTTACCAACAGAAATAAGCTCAAAAGTACCAGTCCGTGTAAAGGCGGTTGCGCCGCTGGACGGGCAACTTGCCTCTCCAAATATTCGTGCATCTGATTTACTCCGTTACGTAAAGCATTTCCTGTTAGGGCTCCTGTCTTTACTGCCACAAACGTTGTTCCTCTGAGGAATCTATATGACTTCCAAAGAATTATTCCGACTCCATACAACAGCTTCCAGATGCTAATTACTACTTTCCTGGCATATAGAAAGGTTACCGCTGAAATTAAAACTAGTACAATATACACTACATAAGTGACTGCGTGGGGTAAACACTTTAGCTGTCGTAGCATCTCACGACACAGTATGCACTGTAGGGGTCTACACGTTGTTCTACCTACGATTTGCAAAGCACCCCTTAGGGTTTTTCCATCCGTGGTAACGAAAATCAAAGTTAGTTCCGCAGAAAGCTCTAGTAGTTCCGGTGGCAATGATGTCTGATACGGAGCGTTCCTTAAAGTGATAACCCGCTCCATACCTCTAACTCGAATCACCAGGGTTCCTGGAAGTGAGCTGGTGATGATGGGTCATTGTATGATACTTGGATATTTTCCCTTTGAAATACTGCCTCTTCGTCAGACAGCAAATGTCTCTGGTGGCGGCGCCGAGGTAAAATATTAGTGCGCGGTTTTCCAACGCACTCTGTGAAAGAGATCAGCGCTGGGTTCGAAATCCGTAGTCCTTCCGCTTCATGTATCAGTGTAGATACTGCTGGCGTTAGGCGGCAGTTGCACGTAGTGACGGATTTATTCACACAGCTCGCCAGTGCACAATATTCGCTCGTTCCACTGCACGGTGCATCGGCTGTGCAGGCACAGTGTAAACCGTCTCTTGTGCACTCCATTAATGAAAGGGCTCCTTGTGGGTTCGGTTCCTGCTGAACGAAGAAATTTCTCGGTTCGATAAGCTCATGGTTGTGCGTAATGAATGTCCTCCAGGCTTTCACGCACTCGTCACATGAATGTGCATGACAAGCACTCCGCGGCATTCCTAGTTTCAAAAGTTCGGCACGAGATGCTACAGTGCACTGATATTTATCTCCCTTGAAATGACAAAGTTCGTGATTAGCAGCTACTCCGCTAACTGTCCAGATTACCACGGCGAACGCAATCACGTTCATCTTGTCCATTTTATTGACGAATGTCACTCTCTTCAAATATCTTAAAAGTGGTAATGGTTCTGTCAACACCTGTCGGCCATAATTATCTCAAAACAAACATATACATGAAATCACTCCTTATCACCTCGGTATTTCTCTTGCACATGCATTATATACTCTTTACATTAAGAACTAGTTATTTTCCTTCGAAAAGCTCGTTTCACTCTGACCTACGAGAAGTGAGGGGGTTTTTATGTGCATATTTATTTATATATATATTTTTTTCGAAATTCCGAAGCGCATTCCATCCCAGGCTTCCCTTTTCTTTAATTGTATTGTTTTTTCTTCCTACTTGTAGGTTAACAACAACAACAAAAATAAAAATCTCATCACTCGTGTTTCTTAAGCTTACTAAATTATAATTAAATAACGGTTGTTTACTTCCCATTTATCTATTCTGCAGCTATTATTTCCATTCGCTGGTGCGTCTACTACTTCTAAAAGAAAAATTATTAATTTCCCTTTTCGTGTTTGTCGTATTGTCTACCAGATATTACCCGCGTGTAGTCGCTTATTTCCCTTTACGTTGTCTAACTTAATCGTTAGTTCTTTGCTGAACTATTTCTTGTCATTTTATCTTTCGTGCTTTACTCTTTCTCTTTCGTGTTTCCCTTTTTTTTTTTTTTTTTCTTCTCTCTCTTTTTCCTCGCGTATTACAATTGTATTCTCATTCCTGTCTATTTCTGATTTCACGACCAGATGCTTTTCTCGTGTATTCGCAGGTGTGCGGCGACCATTTAAGGAACGCCGATGATTTCGGAAAATAGGGATTTCCTCGAAAATGCTTGCGAGGGTCCCCTTTGGGCGATGTCACCCCTGCAAATTCGTCGCTCCAAAAATTTTGGTTCCTTCCTGTGTGTCTAAGTTGAACGTTTCTCTAGGCTCGAAATCTGAAACACCTGCGCTGATGCCTGTGGGTGTAAGTGAACGCACAATAGCGTAGCCTCTTGCATGTTTTGCTTACATCGGAGGCTTCTTGTTTAGCCTATGTAGATGCATCCACTGAGTATTCTGTTACCTGGGGCTAATACCACCCCTCTAATTTCTGCAGGTCGTGTTCAGTTTGCTGACGGATTTCATTGAAACATCACGCTTCTTTTCGTCTGGTGAACTTGTCATTCAAATTTCCTCTTTTGCTTTATCTCCTTTTTTTTCTATTGGTATCGTTGCACCATGTCTGCACGTATTAATCCTCATCTCACATCGTCGCATTTTTCGCATGCTCGACGCCAGTTGTGGTTTGGGAGAATCTGCAACTGCTCCTCGTGTGCTGCGGTGGTAGAGGATGGGGAGCGGGGCCTGGTGAATTTGTCATTCACATTTCCTCTTCTGCTTTTCTCAACCTCTAACCTCACGATGTACCTAGTGCATTTCTACCTCGATTTCATTTCTATACTTTTCTTCCGTTATACTTGCCTTCCTTATCAATTAAAACTGAATTTTCCTACTATCCACAAAAACAAAACAAAAAAAATATAGTACCTTTGGATATTTCTCTTCAAGGTAAGTGCTTTTTACTGTCATTTCGATAGGCTATGGTTAGGCTATGTTAGGTGACGTTTAGGCTACGCGTCGATCATGTTTGTTGCTACTTTCTTATACCATGTTTGTTTCAGGTTCGCGTATTTTAATTGCTTTGAATACCTGCCATGGATACTAATTTTGAACCACTGCATTATCCGATACGCTGCTAATCTTATTGTATTCCGTCGGTGTTTCCGCACGGCTATTTCTCCGCAGAAGGTGCTTACGCTTTTTTTTTTTTTTTCTCTAGTGATATATTACTCCGGCCTATGCTTCTGCTACAGAAAGTTTTGAGAGAAAAAAATATATATATTTTTTTTTCCATCGTGCTGTGCTCCCGTTTATAGTTTCCATCCTTTGAAATGCTCGGCCTTTGCTGTACAAAATATTTTACTGAGCGTTCCCGTTCTTTTACCGATAAATTTTCCTTCTTTGCATTCTTGCTTCAAGATGGCGGCCCAAGATGGCGTCTTCCCATTCTTCCTTTTGCTCCTTACCAGCCAGTTTGTGTACGGGGTTTCTCAAACTGGAAACACGGTCAGTCCGTTTCTTTACTATTGCAAGCCCCGTGCATGAGCGACGTCATTCTGCCTACGATTACCTTCGCTTATCCTCCTACTGCCTATCATTAATAAAATTCGAGCGGAAAATTATTATTTTTTCTCTTTTCTTTTCTTCTCTTCCAACAAAAAATTTTTTTTTGTAAAAGGAATGATTGCTACCGTTCAGTCTTTCCTCTGAAATAAAAACATTGCTTCCTCCGCAGGTTTTTTTTTTTTTTTTTTGCTGGGTGCTTAATCCCTGACCCATTCTTTCTCTCTTTTACTTACGTAATGTGTTTTCCTTACTTAATATTAATTTTCCCCTTATCGTAGCCCAAAAAAAAAATATTTTTTTCTAGTTTTCCGTGGTTCGTGAACTCAAAACTGGAAAGATTGCGATGCACGTACTAGGCTGCGGTCCTCCTATGAATATTACTAATTACTTCCTGCACATTCTTCCATGTTTATACACCATTTTCTAGCTAGGCTCTCTTTACGAATTATTTTCGATTACTGATCAGATCGCAAAAATTGTTTTTTTTTTTTCCCACCTATCAATTTTATTTTCTGCTAAACGTTTACCGTGAAAATTCAGGGATCTTCCCACTTATTCCGCATCGCTGTTTTTTTTTTCACAACACACACACATTTTTTATCTTCGCCCAGCGTTCTTCCTACTTCCTCGGCTTAAACTAATGATTCCTGAGGTTTCGCCACGATTTTCCTCCACTGTGGATAAAGATTATTGACGGGTGCTCCTTCTGGTGTTCCTGCGCTTAGGTTTTCTTGAATACGCTGCGACAAATAGCGGTCGGCTAAATCGAACCAAGAGGTTCCCTCTGGATTACTGGGTTGACTGAGACTTTTCAACATTCTATTTACTAAGCTAGTATCTTCTGGCTGCTCGAGTCTTTCGGTCGAGTCGCTGACCACAATTTCCTTTGGGTACGTGCGATTCAGGCCTATTTCCAAAGTGTTGGGCCCTAGTGAATTTGCTGTGGGGTGTATTGCTGCTGTCTGCTGAATTCTGTCCTGCGAACGTAGTAGATATGGATCTCTGATAACCTTTTGGCGCGTTGCTTCTTGTGTTTGTCGGCTGCTATTTTCCTGATAAGAATCCTGTGACGGTATGGTCTCCTCCGTTGGTTCCGCGGTTGCCTGTGTGAGTCTCGGCTCTTCAACATGTTGCGAGGGCGGAGGTACTTCCCTGCTTGTCTCCCTTCGCGCTGAACTCGACGTAGCGGGCGGCGAATTTATCGGTACTCCGATGTTGGGCGGTTGACTTACGGGCGGCATTGCTCTACTGCTTGTCGGTTGCGGCATGACTACTCTGGGAAAATCGACCCAATCCAGATAGTCGTAGTCCTGTGTGCTCTCCGATCCGTCGTCAGAGAAATCCTGCGATTGTCTGGGTACTTGTACCTCTATATTGTCCTGTACCGGTGACTCTGCTATAAGCTGGGGTAGGCGTTCAGTCCGCTTAAAGACTCGATTTTTATGCACGGTCTGATATTTGTTCGGATTTTCGACTGACCTCAACTGAACATTTACTGGGGTGGGGAACGAAACTATCTCCCAATCTCCGCAGTTAGTTCGAGCTAGCTTACGCGATAAATGTGGCTGTGAAAAAGGGGTGTGCAAAAATACTCTGTCGCCTAAATGTAGATTCTTTTCCGCAGCGTGCCTGTCTGCATACTTCTCTTGTTTCGCCGCAGCTTCTTGCAAATTTCCGTATACAATTGGTTGAATTTTCACTAATCTGGTCTTCTTATTGAAGTGAATGGGGCGATTTGTGAGGTTAGCTATCAATACGGGTATGATGCCTGATTTGTCCAGCGTGTTTACTGAACGACCCAAGCGTACTTTTCCCTGGGCGTATCTTTCTAACGGCTGTACTAGCACTTGGTTAACCTGACATCCCGAAAATTTCCCACATCGAATCCGAATAACTCTTTCCGAATACGGTGGGATGAGCTCCTTATGGACGGTCCTTCCTATCTTGGTTACGTCGGGGTTAATGGGATTGGTCCTTTCCGCTGAAGGCACGGACAAGACCTGTGTTCGAATTTTCGATTGACGTGCTTTTCCTTTAAAATTTCTTTTCCGGTTATTCCTTCCTCTACCGTACTCTGCTCTAGCTAAATTTGCTCTGCTTTCCCGTTTCAAAATTCCTTTTCCTGCGTCGAATATGTATCCGTGCTCCTTCAATAGATCCCAGCCTAAGATTAGAGAATAATCTTGATGCAACTTCCGCTGAGCAACGTGATAGGGATGTAAAATGGTTTCTCCTCCGATTTCTACCGGTATCTCATAGCACTGAGATGTAGGTAAAGTGTTTCCAGTAATGCCTTTCACTAACACTGCTGATCCTAAGTCACGTATACGAATCCTTCCCTTTATCTCCTCTAATAGTGAAGCACAAAAGATTGAGATACAAGCTCCGCTGTCGATAAGTGCAAACGCGTGAGTATCTCCTATCCTAACTTTCACCAACGGGAGTGCTCCATCACCTCGGACGTAACAATTTGTTAAAGTAACTCCACGGACCTTATTATAATTCCGGCCAAGGGCGGTCCCCTTATCTTGACCCGAAATTAGTTTAAAGGACGCGAATTTTGCCTGGAATACCTATTGCAATCTCTTCCTGGTGCATCCTCTTCGAAACGAACGCGGTTTTCTCTTCTGTTTCCTAAATTCCTTGGATTCTGTGGGACGTGAGCGTCCTGTCGGTAAGTGGCGCTGTAGTTCCTGTAGGAGCGATACTGATTACCACGGCTGTCGCCAGGGGAGAAGTTATTCTGCTGTCGCGGGTACAAAGGGTTGGGTGCCCTGTCCCATGAACCTCTTTGAGCTTGCTGCGATGGTTGCGTACGAGCTGCTCCTTCCCGATTATTTAGATAACAAAATCGCTTGATGTGGCCAAAATTTCCGCAGTTATAGCAGATGGCCGAAGTAATGCCTACGTCGGGTAAATTTCCCCTAGATTGATAATTAGCGCTCTGGAAATTTCTAATTCGATTTACGTGCGTCCGATGCGAATTCTCTGCTTGCCTTAGCCTTTCCCTCAAATTATCTGCCTCACTTTTCAGAGCGTTCACCTGCATCTCATGAGTTGCTAGCTGCTTCGCCATCATAGAACACAAATCGGCTATCTGGTCCGTTGAATGGCTCTGTTGCCCTTGTGAAGTCCCTGGGATCGAACTCGATTTCTGCTGTGCATCGTAAGCGTTAACGTCCCGGTCTAATAAGAGATTGTGAGACTCTTCGGCCAGCGCTCTCTGAACTGCTGCCTGAAAATTTTCCGGGGCGAAGGATTTTAAAACCGTGCGCCTCAATTTGGGGTTTAATCCATTCAAAAACTGCGACATTTTAGTACTGTCTACTAGTCCTCGCACTTGCTCATTTTCTAAATCCATCGTCTCCATGTAGGAATAAGCTAAGCCGTTAAGACGAGCTACATACTCGGCCACCCGTTCTCCTGGTTTTTGTCGGCAAGTCGTAAATTTCTGCATTCTCACGGTAACCGGTTGCAATGCGTCGAATCTTTGTACTATCGCCTGCTTAAATCGTTCGTACTCGGTCTCCCTCCTAATATCGACGGCCTCCGAAAGAAAGTGACTGGCGGCTCCTTTGAATTTTGCTTTAGCTGACAAAATTTTAACGGCGTCGTTCCATCCTGACAGTGCGGCGGTACTCTCCAACGTTTCGAAAATTGACGTGCGGTCAGATTTTCATCCGATCCGCTGAATGTGGGGATATACGCTAACATTCCCGCCATTATTGGTACGTTCTGCGGGGCTACTACACAATTTTCTGACACGGCTTCCCCTTCTAGAGTGCCCTGAAGGTCGTTCTCCTGGTTCTGTTGATCAACTATGCAATTTTCCGAAACAAAATTCTGTTCACCGTTGCTCTGTTCTCCGTTCTGTTGGTTAGCCATAGATTTATTCTTTAACCTTACTAAATTAAATTCCCACGGCTTCTACTATATGCTTTGTAATCTCGTAAAGTCACATAAAATTAGAAAAATTCCGGTGAAGCTACCACGTAAAAATTAAAAAAATTCACTCTAACGTAACTCGCTGCTTCGTCTGCTAACCCACTTGACTTATGATCAGAAAACAATTTTCTACGAATTAAATGATTAACGTTCCTAGCTTACTCATAAATTGCATTCGGCTTTCAACTTAACTGTACCTAACTCGCGACACACTAAACAAAATTCCCTCAAAATATGCACATATATAACCAGCACTTCACACTAAGATATGAAATAAATTTGAACGTCTTAAATATATATATAAATACACTAGAAACACTTGAGATCAAATTATGCACTTGCAACAAAATTAATACGATAACCACTTTTTCAAGAAATTAGAACTACACCTCAAATACCTATGCTGACTTCCTAAATTCATTAAATTTTAGTATACTAGCAATAAACTCTGTCTACTTCCCTTGCTGGATGCATATAAATCACACATTTAAATCACAATAAATCACACTTCAATAAACACTATTTTCATTTCAAAAATTTCTTCCAGCATTATTCAATTATTACTTTTACCAATTATTTTTGCACTAGTCCTTTTTGTTACTCTTTCCCAAATATTAATCCACTTAACTACTCTCTGTCTACACTCCCAAGTACCTCTACACATTTAAATGCACAATAAAACACACACTTAGATATTACATTCCCTTCTAGTCTTCCAAAACAAATCAAGATTACTGCTTAACCTTCTATTAGCTCCTATATCTTGCAGAAAAAAAATTAATTCCTCTTATCAATAATTAACCTGCCTATTCCTTCTTAAATTATCAGTTTCTTATCAATGCATCGACACACATAATAAAATCACACTTCAATAATAATGCACTTTTGATTTTAAAATATATATCACCACAACTTCTCATCACTACTCTTCTATCAGTGCCTCACCGTAAAATTATACAATCCCCAAGTTATCAATGAACCTATTATTCTCCTTAGTTACCGATTTAAAATCACAACACTCAAATGCACAAATAAACAACACATAAAAAAAAATTCACTTTGATTTGCAAAGAATTTTCCCTTGATTTTCAACGATAAATCAAAATTATTCATGAATTACACTTGTATAAATTTATTTTCTCCGTAATATTAATTTTTATGAATTTTCTGTAAAATTTCATCTATTCATTTGCTAAATTAGCAGTATAACTCTTATTTGTTTTTCTGCCTATTTGCTTAGAAATTTAAATTTATTTCAGCATAATCTGATTTCCTGCAACTTATTCTTACTTGCATTTCACCTACGCTAATTTTTTTTTTTTTTTTTTTTTTTTTGACCTGAAGTTAATTCTTGCTACAATTTCCTTAATTTTTCTATAAAACCTGCATCTTGTTACTCAGAATTGAAGGAAAGATAATAGAAACACATCGCATTATTCTGCTAATTCTGTACACTTGATTAATTATCCTGACAACCGAAAACAAATATTCTTTTTTTTTTTTTTTAACCACAGGATCAAAGAAATCCTGGTCCTAGCACAAATTTTATATTAATTAACCAAAGATCTGAAAAAATCCTGGTCACACGCACCAGTTTTATATTACCACCCCCTACTCGATGTGAGGGCGAACCATCTGCTGCGTCCTATTCGCTGCAGTGGGATTAATTATTAAAAAGACCGTTAATTTTCGTAACTCTTTATCTTCTATTATCTTCCGCCTATGGGTGTCTACCGTGAAGTTGGGTTCCCTAATTGAGGGTCTCCAAGCTCAGGGTTGACGGGTGCATTGCGTTGTGTTTCATATGGGAGAACATGGGAAACCCATATTCCTCCATATGCCGCTTGAAATTTAATAAACTCATGATGTCAGATTTGGACTTTTTATCCTGCGACTGGGCTTGCTAAATGTTAAAAGTTATTTTCTTCTTAAAATCTTGGAGTTGCTACTCTATCAAAACTTTACGATTGTTCTACTTAATTATTCAGGTTAAAATAAACAAAGATTCACTTATTTTGAATTTTCAAAGATTTGAGAAACTCGGGTAAATTTCATTATAAAATACAGAAATTATTTTCATTAGTGTTTCCTTAAAATCTATTACACTGATCGGTGGAGATTTCTATTAATTTAAACCAAAATATATTTTAAGTTCAGTATGCTTTTTATATTCGTAATCATATTTTAAAGTTCACCTTTCGCAAAATATAAGACACATTATGTTATTCAGCACTTGCAAGAGATTAAAAATATCTTTTCTACCGAGGATGTATAGGAGACAAAATCATGATCATGCTAACGAGATATTGGGAATTATGAAGTTTTTCTCACCAAATTCTTTTCTTTTCATCACGTTCGTTGTCGTCCGGTATTACTTATAGGTATAAAGTCTATGGTTGGGACCTCATCCGGTCCTGCTGGATGCACACTGCCCGCATGAGATCACTCGATGCTTCACCCAAAAATTGTAAAAAAAAACTCTCAGGGAAAAACATCATACTTCCCTTGCTTGGAAATCATCTTGCTCCATTTTGAGCGTCCTCCCAGGAAAACCTCCAAACTTAATTTTCTCTGCGATATTCTGCCCAGGATTCATCTAGAGTCCATTCTGTCCTCTCTCAAAATCATATCTCAAAAACCCAAAACGTTTCTGTCTCCCGTCTATGTTTAAGGGGTTCGGGGGTGTTCCTGTCCTACCCAAATGGCTCTCCCCTTATTGGTTGGGCCGGTTTTCCTCGCTTCGGCATTGGTTTACATCCCTGTATGGGAATCCCTCCGATTCGTTGGCAAAGGCTTGAGAACATGGAGTTTTCTTGAAGATGAATATTCCTTTATCTTGTCAACTGCTCCGCGGGATGTCCGCGCTGCCTTAGAATTTTCACGTACGCTTCCTGTGCGACTCTTTCTGTAGGTGTCAACCAGTTACGCCCACTACGAGAAATATGCCCTGTTCATTGCCCGCTAGCGTGCGTAAAACGTGACTTCGTTAATAGCGAAAGGTCCAGTAAATTGGCCCCCACCTGTGATTGCGAGATTTCACTCTCGTAGCGTTGCTAGGGGTGTGTTTCGTGCGTATTCTTACTTGAATTCCGGCGAGCTCGGGGAACACAAAATAAAATAAAAAAAGCAATTCGAAAGAATGATGAAAAAAAAAATAAGGAATTTCCTCCTCAAGAAAGAAATCTGCTCAGCCAGGTCTTAGAATAATTATGAAATATGTATTATAATTATCCTCTTAGAATGCCTGTCCGCATTATGCTTCTCGGATTTTCTTTCCCAATTCCCGCGCTCTCTAAATTGTTTACTTGGTAACTACTCTTCCTCGTTTAACTATTTCCTCGTACTATGCGATACCGTAGGAATTATTTGGTGAATATATTGCTTTCCCACACTTACTAATTTGTAGGCCCGCTTTCCAAAATTCATACCTACGAAATCATGGTCCTCCAATGTTACACGATATTCCGGAGGACATACGGGTAACATACGTTCAAAATAGTCAATTTGTTTAAAAAATGAAAAAAAAACAGCAACAGTATTGCATTGGTCATTTTAGCAGCCGCTGCAGTGTAGCGGCGTTCTCATTCAACAAATGAGAATGAAAGAAATGAAAACGTACATCACGAAAACGAACACAAGTACACAGAAGATGAGTGACGGTGAGTCGGCAATTGCACGTCTCACACATCGGCGCAGTGTCAGCGTACATACGTTCGCTGTTAAACATACAACAGAAAATCTCCTTATTACTTTCTACTGAAAATTCCCAACGTTATTTTTTTCAATTTTTACTGCATGAACACGCATTCAAAAATTCTACAGAAAAATTAGCAATTAGAATTACTGTTACAAAGAAAAGCTCTGTAGTACCTTCCAAGAGTAGAAAGGGCATTGTCCGATATCCAGGGAGGGCAAATGCCTCTCTTGCCCCCCCCCTACATGGGCGCCCATGACAACAACCGAAGTTTTGAAACTCAAATTTTGACGATTTTTCATGACGTCTAAAGTATACAGCGAGCGATCTAATAAATAATATGAAAAGTGAAATAATTACGTAGTGAGTTATGTCTGTAGCCATAACTTATTCCTGTCGGATAACTCAGTACCGACAGCGAGCAAGTTCGTGGCCGCGGAATCTTACAACCAACTGGCAAAATACTTCCGCAAATATTCGAAGTAAATGCACAAACTTCGATTAAGAGTACATTGTAGCGTCAGAAACCCTTAATGCAATTCGATAATCTGTTTTTGGAAGAGGCGGGGTTCATATATCGAGGCCCACCGAATTGTTTCTCACTTCTACTCACAGTGAACAATTCAATGGGCTATAAGAAGTCGCCCGTTCCTAATTTAGGGCCACTGGCTCTACGGAAGCGAGAGAGCCAGCGCCGTAAGACAAACAACATCCATGCCTCACGGGATTCGAACCCGGATCCCTCTCGGACGAATGGTCAGAAGCCAGCGCTTAGACTACTGCGCCACCGGGACGGCAGGCTTAATTAAAACACATAACTAATAAATGTTTAACACGAACATCATGTAGGATTTATTCTATCATTATAATTAAGACGATCCACGACGTGTAGCTTCAAGCAGTTTTCCGTGGCCATTATTACGATTGCCCTGCACTGCTTTAGTTGGTTCATCGAAGTCATTCGTCAAGTTGGCATAGTCTCTTGCGAGGTGCGGCATGAGCGACTGCAGGGTATCTTACGCAGACACTATATTACGCATCTAGTGTTCTTGATTACCCATTTAATATACGACAAGGAGGCATCAGCTTTATTTTTAGTGCTGTTGCGAAACAGTGGCGCAATGACGGAATACACTCAACAATAGAAATTCAAGATGTTCTAAGAGTTACGGCACACTACCCTTCTTTTATTGAAGTTTCTGCAAGGTTGAATATACAGGCGGATTTTCCTGAGTCCACGCGAATTAAATCCACCAAAACATTTCAGTGAAAATAAATATGACGCACTTGAGGAAAGTCACTTGGGCAGTGCTGGCAGAAAGAAAAATAACTCGTGACGTCATCTGCGGTTTTCCGTAACTGCTAACGTACACACAGGACGCTAACCCAACCACTCAATTTCTACAGCTAATATGAGGTGTTCCACAAAAGCGAAAGAGTATACACAGAACATCCTGATTCACAGAAGTTCCAATGAAACTGAAGAATCAATTGTGAATACTCAACTCACACTACATAATGCAGTTTATTTAGATTTAATTCACGTTGAGTACTCAGCATTCGCACTGACGTAATTGCAACCATTTATCAGCAGAAAACTTCAGAGTTAGGGAGAGTTGTTGCGGACATAGTCCCCTAACAAAATCACTGCTGCGTACAACTGAAGCTTGCCCAAATCTGTATACACCTTAGAGGTATACAGATAGGTGAGAGGCAATGCATAGGTGAGTGACAATGGAGTCGTAATACGGAACAGTATAATTCTTTCGCTGTAAAATTTGGTTATTAGTCACTACGGGGATTAATAAATTCGGTGGTTTTGTTAAATAATAGTATTTTCATCCATTTTTATATGTATTTAATAGTGTTTACACTGGGAATAAGTGCATCATACCCTCTTAAGGTTTACTCAAGCTACTCAAACCTCAAAATCCTTTCACACCGGCAGAGAAGCCTAAAAATTCAGGAGTAAAATATTTATATTTAAATGTTTCTTGTACTGCGAAATTTAATGCAATTTATATCACTTCAAGATAAACCCGACTTTCCAATTCAGTAATTCCTTATTTTCGTATTTTTTTTTACACCAAAAAATGAAAAATTAATTTCGTCCCCCAATGATTTGGAATAACGTAGAAACCCACACGGGAGAATATATGAATATTGTTTTTCACTAACGGCTACTGTCAAAAAATTTCCACTGGAATAACATGGCAAATTAAAATATTTCTTCCAGAAACAGATTTAACACATTAGCACAGGCTATTTTTGACGCGAATTTACATTTTTCAGAAGTGATTTACTTCTACAATTCAAGGAAAAAGGTTTAAAAACCACTAAAATATGTAACGCTAACACCCGCATGCAAAGCGTTACAGATTATTCACTCAGAACCTTTGACATATTCAAGCGCGCTCAAAATATAAAAAAATAAATTACTTTCTGAGCGGCAATTTTTAGGAGAAAAAAACAACAACTGAAATTAGCTTCATTCTTATCGTAAAGCGACATTTTAAAAATGCATAAATACGTTTATTGGTACGACATACAGAAAGTAAAAATTTATACAAAATGAGGGCATGAAACCTTATTCTACTGATTTTTATTTGCATTCTTAGCTACCTTTCACACACTCCTTACAAATAAAAAACGAGATTTTTTTTGACAATCCAATTACTAAGCGCACTAACAAAAATACCACACAATTCAATGCTAGACACGCGCACACCAGAACGCGACTAAATAAAACTGGACACTGATTCAGAACTAAGATTACCTTACAGCATACGTAAGGTTTTCTTTTACATACACCAAAATCGATACACGAAACTGCAACACGCATACGCAGAAAAGGGAAGGGGGTCCCTACAGAAATTTAAATCTTTTTTGCATTTTACATAGTTACTCTATTTGCCCGTCCACGCGCCCCAGTTGTTTTACAGGACTTTCCTTCGTGTACAAGCACTGATCCCCTTCCCCTCCACTAAAGCCCGAACCTTTCTATATCTCAGTTCTCTTTTATTAGCACTGATCCCCTTCCCCTCCACTAAAGCCCGAACCTTTCTATATCTCAGTTCTCTTTTATTATAACGAAATCTAAGAATATTTTACTGGGTGAAAATACCGTTTCGATGTCACTTCAAGTCTATTCTATAAACTTCATCAAACGGAAGTGCAGGGGTAAAGTTAGGGATGTCGAAAAACTATCATGGCGTCAGGTATATATCACTTTAATTTCGTGCAAAAAGAAACTAGTAATCTAATCTACACAGAGATCATCGCCGCAGTGCTAAAACACTTCTCAATGAATAACTTTTTTTTATATATATCCCCAATCACGCCACTTGCAGGAAATTTATTCATGGATGAAGTACTTATAAGGGTTGTTATCTTAAGAAAGGGCTAGAGAGAACAACCCCAGGAACCGCGGAAAACACGCCGGAGGTGGGTGATAGGGTCAGGTGAGAGGATAAGTGGTACGATGAACCACGCTGTCTCACCGAAGAAACGCGGCTCGCACGGAATGCACTGCCTCGGGGATGGCACATTGTTGTTGCTGCGTCAGCATTCGCTCGCGCAGTCCGGGAGCCATCCAACCCCTATTTCCTTACGAACGTCAATACGTGCAGCCGGTTATGCCTCCATTCACCTTACACTTCGCAGCAACACACGGCGGGGTGATGTTGAGCGCCGCCAAATCCCAAGATGCAAGAGTAAAACCTCTCGACCTTTAGCACCGCTATTCATAAAAACATCTACAACCGCTTCTCCTTCAAGGGCTTTCAACGCAGAAGTTAATTCTGAATGAAACCACCCAATAATTTTTCTAACTGGAAAAACACCACTGACATTTTACAAACAGCTGCTTTCACACACAGCGCGTGACATCTCAATTTCAGAGACACTCTTTAAGACAATAGTGAGACTTGAAATTCGCGCGTATGTGTTTTACGAGCCCTCTCAGTTCTGAGGAGCTAACCCGTGAAGCGAAAATAAAATTGACTCGAAAAACGAGGTTTCGTTCCCAAACTGTGGTCGAGCGCTCCGCTTTGCAGCGTTTAGTTGCCTTCGTAATTCACTTTAATTCGATGATCCTCACAAAGAAATGCCCCATTTTGACGAAGTACCCAGGTAATGATCTTTTAATTCTCAGCCCTTTTTCACCGCATTTCAAAATTTGGTGAGGCTAAAACTTTTTCTCTAAAGGACAATTTCCAGTTGGTTCTTCAAAAATCTTCACACTTGCTTCGTCGACAGATTGATTTTTCACTCACCTTTGACACAAATGACGAGGTTACTGAAGAGGAGTCGAAGTTGTACAAAAGAAGACGCCAATGTTATCTAGCCTGCTATGGTATCTCGTCTGGCAACCACATGGTTGAGATTCTGGGTTTGATTTTTGGATGAAATAGGTTTTTATTTGAATTTCCTAGTACACAGCGATAGACAATCAAGATTTTCAGGAGCTAGCACATACTTTTGAAAGGCACGAGAAGAAAACCACGAACGATAGAAAAAAAAAAACTACACATACAGAATTGTGACCTTCAAACAGTCAAAAGATGAATTTTTTTTAGATACTGTTCAATAATTTAGCGCAATATCCTCAACTAAAACGAGGAATCATTCATTATATGCATATACACTTGTATTAATAGTTGCATTTCAGAATAGGTTTTCATTTCAGAAAGTCCAGCCTTGTCTTCTGGTGTATAACGTTCTACCAAACCACTAATCAATATGCATCGATCAGCCCAAACATTAAAACCACCTACCTAATATGATATAGGTCCTACTCTCGCCCGATGAAGCATAGATTCAACGAGATATAGATAGGTCTCTTGATATTTGGAACCATGACTGCAACAGAAGATCCCGCAGTTCCCGTAAATTACGTGGTTGGGGTGATGCTACTTGTACATGTTTTTCCGACTCAAACCATAAATGCTCGATAGGATTCATGTCCAGCGAATTTTTGGGCGATGGCAATAAATGGAATTCCTTTTCACGTTCATGGAACCATTCCTGAACCTTCTTCGCAGTGTAACATGTAGCATTGTCTAGTTGAAAGACGCCATTCTCCGCCAGGGAATACAGTCGCCATAAAGGGGGTGTACTTGGTCAGCCATGATGTTCAAGTACGTGACAGCTGTCTGAGTTCGCTCTACAGGGATAAGTCAAAGTGTTCCTCACGAAAATATTGCCCTGAACATTACACTACATCCATCCGCCTGGATCCGTCCCACAGTGCATCCAGGTGAGAAGTATTCCTTGGGTAAACGTCGGACAAGAGCTCGTCCTTTGACATGGTGTAACAGAAAACGGGATTCGTGTGGTCATGAGGCCCTCTTCCAATTTTCTATGGTCCAATGTCGATGATTACGTGCCCACTGCAAGCGTTGACGTGAGCATAGGCACACGAATGGGTCTGCGGGTGCGGAGACTACATCGAAGAAACGTACGATGGACTGTTTTCGGACACATTGGACCCTTCACCACATTATTGAAATTATGGGTAATGTCAGCCACAGCATCCCTCCTGTTGCTACGGACAAGACGAGATAGCCTGAGCAGACCTCTGGCATCAATGAGGCGTGGCCTACCTACCCACGCTTTGTCGACGGCTTGAAGTGTCACCTGTGTCGGATCATCTTTGATAGATACTAACTACTGCATAGCGTGAGCAGCCTACCAGCATTGCTGTTTCGGAGACGCTCTTAGCAAGGAGTCTTGCCATAACGATCTGGACTTTGTCGAAATCAGATTTTTTTTTGCTTTTCCCACGTTGAGACGACAAAATACTGATAGAGAGCTCCTAACCCCCATGTATATACCATTCGCGGTGTTTGCACGTAACGCTGATTGACTGGCCGCGAGCTTAATTGCATAACGCTGAGGTGGTTTTAATGTTTCTGGCTGATCGGTGTGTACACTTATAAACACCTCACGCGAAATCAATGCCATAGCTAGGAACATCTCTGGTGCTTACTCTGCATACGCGCATGTATCTCTCTTAGATTGCAGCACCGCGGAACTTCAGACCGAATCTGTACTGCCAACATATTGCTGCAGAAAAGCATACCTTTGGCTGGCGATAGAGCCAAAAATTGGTATTGGCATCTTTATTATCCAGATTTTTACAGTAAGTAGTCCAAAAAAGACGCAAACAGAAAAAATCCATATGCTGTACTCGTTGAGAGATAAAAACTTCGTTACAGGTATACAAATTTTGAAAAATAAGATTTTCAGAATAGCATTTGAAAATTCAGGCGCCACTGGGAAGCCTTGAATTTGTATACCACTGTGTGTATATATACTGATTGATACCTGTCAGTTTTTATTCTTTTCTGGAAGCAGTAATTCAAATATAATTGGCGACTTCTTTGCATTAATAAAACAACTGAATGACTTGGTACTGAAAATAAAAAATAAAAAAGCGATGCTTAAATTCCCTTAGTCTTCAAATTATTTTAGTTGTATAAGACCATAAATTAATAGTCAAAGCACCTATCGGCAACTGAAAACAGAGTTTCAAATAAGTGCACGAAACATATATTTTCTTTTATTACACTTGAAAACATCAAAGTATGATTTCCGCACCTTCCTACTCATGCGTATTAAGTTTTAGAAGACTAAAGATGAAATTTATTTTTTTACCGTTAGGCAAAAATATGAGGTCATGTACACACACATGTGTGTGTGCGCGTGTGTATAATCCATTATTTTAACTTCCAATAGCACATGAATTTTTTATAACCAAAAAACAAATGTTTATTTCTATTTATCACATTATATGCCATCAGAATTCAGAAGGCTGACTGTGAAAATTCACTTTAGGTTCAGGTCGAGGTAAGCATTGCCAAGATTCCGCTTTTTCCCCAGTACAAAACTTTTCCAATGATCTATTATTGCATTTGTGAGGGAAAAGTCAAGTGAGCTGGATATTCGCCTCAACAGAGCACAGATTGATGACGGTAACTGACAAATTTGTTATTTTTTAAAACTAAGATTTACTGCACACACTGCTTTTACCGTCAAAGGAGCCACAACTGACACACATTTCAGCAACAAAGTACTTTCGATTTATGTCCACTTACTGAATATTTTCTAGAGCTGTTGGACTAGTGTACGAAGTCTTCATATCCATGAAGACTTAGAGAAGGCTAAAGCATCCAACTCGAAAAAATAAAACGGTTTGGGATTTAAAGTTCTGAACCAAAACCATCTATAGAGTAGCAACCAGTTTCCTCGGAAATTCAGTATTAGTCGATTTTTCATTGTGCCCGAAACGCACAGATGCAATATTTATTACAATAGCAGCAACAAACAGCACTCACGCACACGATAAGCATACGCAAATTTTTATTTCGCTACAACACAAATCCAAAAGGCAATCTGGAGCTTGCAAGAAACAAGACAGCTCATTTCAGTGTTTTGTCTTCTCCGTTACACTAGAAAACACGAGCATAAATACGCAAATACACTGAAGTGCCAGAAAAACTGGTACAGACGAGCTTATGCAAAATACATAGCAACGTCACCTATGCGCGTATATAAAGCGATAGACATCCTAGCCAGCTGTCAGAGCTGTTTTCGGCAATAAGATGGGTCATAATAATTTCGGAGGTAGAAACGAAGTTCGGATTTTTACGGACGACCATTGCAAGGGTGTATGTACCGTGACTAAAAGAATTCCGGCAAAACACCTCCAACCTACGATACCAGTGTGGCCGTAAAAAGACATTGGGTGAACGTGACCATCGTGGGCTGTCAAGAATCGTTTCACGCGATAGGCGTGCAAAAACACTCTCGCAGGTATCATCGGAATTCAATGCAGGAGCCTCAACAAGCACCAGCTTTCGGACTGTGCAACGTACCCTGCACGATATGGGATTTGGGAGCCAACGCCCAACTCGAGTCCCCTTGATAGGTGCACGACACATAGCTATGCGCCTCGCTTGGGCTCGGCAACACCGCCACTGGACACTCGATGACTGGAAACAAGTAGAC
Organism: Macrothele yani; assembly: GCA_039090855.1. NCBI lineage: Eukaryota > Metazoa > Arthropoda > Arachnida > Araneae > Macrothelidae > Macrothele > Macrothele yani. The sequence goes on along the minus strand of CM076996.1, from coordinate 101,070,625 downwards.
TGGTCTGACGAGTCGCGTTTCCAACTGTGTCGGGCAGATAGAAGGATTCGTGTGTGGCGCAACCCCGATGAAGCCATGGATCCCGCCTGACAATAGGGAACTGTACCGGCTGGTTGGGGGGGGGGGGTCCGTAATGGTATGGGGTGTGTTTAGCTGGACTTCACTGGGACCCCTGGTACATCTACAAACGCCTGTGACCGGCCAACGCTATGTGCGCATCCTTTCTGACGAGGTACACCCGTTCATGTCCTGCATTCATGCTGATGGGTTGGGCTTGTTCCAACACAACAACGCACCTCCACACAAGTGTCGTGACGCCACATTATGGTTAGAGAAGCATTAATCTGAGTTTGGAGTGTTGCCATTCCCACTTAAGTCCCCAGATCTGAACGTGATAGAACCCATTTGGGATGCCATGCAACGCGCTATCGAACACATGAATCAGAGACCTCGGAATACACCCGAATTGTGGAACGCTCTGCAGGAAGTATGGTGTGCATTGCGTACAGCATATTTCCAGAAGCTAGCGGAGTCCATGCCCCGTCGTATTTCTGCAGTCCTGCGCTCCCGTGGGGGACCTACCAAGTATTAGACTGGTGTACCAGTTTTTCTGGCACTTCAGTGTATATTCCAAACCGCTACATATCAAGGATACCAGATGTTGACGACAGGCCATTGTAAATCCATGCTGTGTGTTCAACGGCTATCTTATTCTCTTGAAATTCCCCTTTAATAAATAAAAAGTGGATGGCTGCCTTCAATAACACAGTTAAATAGCCACTACACAGCCCATGCGGTGTAAACAAACACATCGGATCACGCGACTGAGCGCAGGCGCGAACACAAATTCCATGGGGGGGTTACAGTTTTCCCTGAAGTATTAATACTAGCGTTTTAACAAATCACGCATGTTAGGATCTATGGTTTTCAGGAATAATATATAAGCGCTTCGAGCGACAAAATGAAAACTCGTGAAATAAATTGCTTAAAGAAAATTTAGGGATATCGATTTTTTTTTTTTTTTTGGTTGGAGGTTTAACGACCGCCGTGAGCAACTCAATGGGCTATAAGCAGTCGCCCGTCCCTAATTTAGGGTCACTGGTTCCAGGGAAGGGAGAGAGCCAGTGCCGTAAGACAAACACAACATCCATGCCTCACCGGGATTCGAACCCGGACCCCTTTCGGACGAATGATCAGAGGCCATCGCCTTAGACCACTGCGCCACCGGGGCGACAGGATATCGATTTAGAAACCCAACGGTATGCAAATTTTAATTTCCACATAGCTGTCCCCACATGCAGATACAATTAATACTTACGAGGGATAATTGGATTTCGAAGCCGTCAACACCTAAGGTGTATCTTAACAGTACGCGTCTGTAAACGCTCTTTTCTGACTGTTAAAAATGCAGATACCTGAAGATCGGAGAACGCAATGGGGGGGGGGGGGGATTGGAATGCTGCAATCTGGGTTCAGACACACATGCAGCTGGAGCTCTTTTTGTACCCCAAAGTGGGGTAAAAGTCGAATCCGTGCACGTTGTTCGGAGCAAAGCGATGGTCTCGGAGCCGAAGGACAAGTGGTTATCAGAGAACAACTACGACTCGGTAAGATCAGCATCTCAGAATCTACGACCGCAGGAACCCCATAACATCTAGCCGCCACATCAGAGAAGCTGAGAAGTACGACCGGGGTCGCGGTAACTTATCGAACTGTCCGTAATCGACTGCACCAGGGAAATCTAATATTGAGATCTTCATTGTTTTGAATACCACCGTTTGCAGCAACCCAGAAAAAAGATTTGTGAACGCGACGTAGGAACAGCGACAAAGTCCTATTTTGCACAGAGTTTATTTTGCATTATTTTGCAACCTGAGCAGATATTCACGGCGGCTCAATCATGGTGTGGAAAGGAAACTGTACAAATCTAAGTTTGTCGAAGGCACGCGAACGTTAGTGTGTACAGGGACACGTTATGAGTACGGCGCCTTTCTTCCACGGTGCGATAGGCCAGTTTCTTACTCACGGATGAAATTGCACTACTTCGCATCATGGTTTGCGAGTTCGAATATTGCGCTACTCCATGTTTAGCTATACATCTAAGGGTCAATCGGCCTTAATTCTATTGAGCACGTGGTGGATGCACTGCAGAGGAGCTTGGACATGCATCACACGGCCCCGTACACTTTCATAAATTCGGGATCTTCTGCCTTACCTGTAGGCAGAACTACCCCAAAGCCAGCTGAATCATCTCATTTACAGTATGCCAACAACTGAGGAAGTATCACAACGCACTGATAAAGGTAAGCCTTGTGTACTTTTTATTCCTTCCGCGTCAATGTTGTCCGAAATCAAACACATACGGTAGCTTTTTGTGCTGTCGATCTTCCCTTTCCCCTGTAATATCACACTCTTTTTAAGCAGTTTATAAGCCAAGACTTGTAATGTCGTGAGCAGTCTTGAATTAACATGATTTATTCGCACGAAGAATCAGCACAAAGGAGAAGTGTAGAGCTATACGCAAACTATCACGTACGTATCCAAAACAAAAGTAATATCTGAAGTCAATACGAAAGCGTGGAGCGATTGTACTAAGAAATTCAACGGGACTGCCGCCGATTAAGAGCTTCGAACAACCTCTACTACCACAAAGTAACAACGAAGTGTATGTAGCAGATGTATGCATGTAGTACAACGCGCTCACCTGATATAACCATTAGATGGATCAATTCAGCGTGGTCAAATGATCCAATAGCTCAATTTTTTTGCCCTGTCTATTTTCTGTCGTATCTGAACGTTTAAGTTCAATCTAATGTAACTTTCGTTTCTGATATGCAGCAGAAAAGTCCCATGTACATATGGTAATTGCGTCTAAACCTTCCCTGTGGTTTTAAACCCTACAAGGAATTGCTGAGTGCACCTGTCGTCTCGTACGCGCTGTCCTCGCAGGCTGACCGAGACGACTTCCCAGTTTTCGCAATGTTAGTCAAGTCCGACACGTGATTGTAAGCTGAATCTCCAAGGCAATTACGCTTCAGGAAATCTGGAATAACGTGATTTGATTTTTTCTATGTAATTGATTTGTGGCGTAATTTTCCGCCACAAGCTACTTTCTTTTCAGCGGGTGCTACCGCTACAATTATGTTTTTCTACTTTCAGAGATGCTACATTCCACTCTACTACGTGTATAAAGGTAGCAGGGCTGCTTCCGATCACTGCTAAGAATTTCCTGCTAGTCTCCATCGCGAATCATGAGTACAAAAAGGCTATTGTTTTTACAGTAACGTGACATAACGGCAGTGACACAGCATAAACCTTTATGAACAATTTTCATTACCTTATGGGTACGCCAACAGGGTTTCTCAAGCAATTAAGTAAAATTTTTATTGCATGTCGTCGCGATTCCGGAGGCCAATGAGGCCAACAATTTAATGCACCAATTTTCTAAAGCTATTCCGTCCCCCAGATCTTCTGTAGAGTTAGATGATTTCCAATCCTGTACACTCCTTGAGATCATATATCCAAATCCACTGCTGTGTTTAACATATCAGTAGTTACTAGCAGAATGCTTTTTGGGGTGTCATGATGTTCAAAGTCAGAAAGATACCTTAAAATAAATGCAACTTCCGACGGCTATGGGAATTAAAAAAAAAAAGGGGGGGGGGCACTCACTAATCTGAATCTTTAATCATCTCTCTCAAGGTCTAGCATTTCAACTGTTTTAAAAGGCAAACTTTTGACTCAAATTTATTTGATGACCCAGTCGATTAACTTCTCGGATGGATTGTTATTTCCTATTACATATAGCTACAAGTTTCGGTATCGCGAATAGAGTTAATTCACTTACGGCAATACATTTTTTTGTCGATGGTTTGCAACAACATACTATACACGGGTGTCTAGTTAATCAACAAAAATATGAATTGCATTTACGCCAGAGTAGTAAATGGCTATGCAGTTTAGGTAGGTGTGGGGCCTCTACAACAGCTTCGTTTTGTAAAAATTGTCAGGTCCCGATAGTGAAAATCTTTCCAAATACGAGGAGACAATGTGAATAGACAAAGTCATCGCGCTTTCCACGTTTTCTTTAACACACAGCAACCGAATTTTTTTTGTCCGGACACCGCTGGGATCGTACCCCAGATCTCTATAACTAGTCGAGTGCGTTCTCCTTCCGCCACCGTTGTGTAAGGAGAACGCATTCGGCTAGTTATAGAGATCTGGGGTACGATCCCAGCGGTGTCCGGATAAAATAAAATCGGTTGCTGTGTGTTAAAGAAAACGTGGAAAGAGCGATGACTGTCTTTTCAGGACCTGCAAACTTTCAAGAATTGAAATACAGTAGAACTCCAATTATCCGGATTAACTTGGACCACAGCCCATCCGGATAATTGGGTTGTCTTTTTCTGTAGGCCAAACACGTGTATATTAATTGAAGCGAGGGAATTTAATTTTTTCGTTTATCGTATAATAACAAATGTTACACAGTTTAAAAAATAAATATCTACTGTACTACATTATCATTCTGTGTTATTTAAGTAAACGGAAAAACTACAAACTCCTAAATAAATCAACACAAATCTTAAATTTACTTGGCCTTGAAAGAACAAGAGATCCGGATTATCTGGAGTCCGAAAAATTGGGAGTTCTACTGTACGTAAAAAATTTCCGTGAACGTTAAATCGGTATGTTAGAGTGACTAATGTATTGATTAAATGTATCCAACATAACTAAAAGCAGATGGATTATGCGAATGATTTGTCAGCTTTAATGGATTTCATGCGCCACAATTAAGATATTTGGCATTGTTTAACGCTTACAGCGATTAAAATGGAACTGATGTACAATTATCTTAGTACGTTAACCATTAGGTTATATACACAAACAAAAATTATATTATTGGGTTGCGAAATTGCAGTAACTTTTTACTTTAACTGTGGTTTTGACTAACTTTTGTGCCAACATGCTAGAACACTTTTAATACCGCATTATTATTTTTTTTCATGTGAGGCTGATATTTTTTGTTTTTATTTTTTTTATTTTAGAAGCTATCCTTAATCCTAATCTTTTTAACACGCGAGCAGAAAGGGTTGGAGACGCAAAATGGAAGGAAGTAAACGCAATCAGGTAAATCAGAATATGTAGGTGCAATGGTCTTTCGAGGCACTTATTCTCCCCTTGAAATTGGACCAACCTGGGGGAAACAAAACAACGTGGAGATCTGAAAAATATGTCGTTCGTAAAATAATCGTAAAACAAGTAGAATTTATGTAAATTTTACGGGTAAACCGTAAAACTTGGCAGGTATGGATATTTCTTCCTGGTTAGAACAGTCAGTTAGCAGAAAAGAGCGCGTATATCAGACAAACTGCAAAAGAAGATGAAAACGTTTCTCACACCTCCAAGAAAAAAAAATACAGCGTCAAGGTTACGCTTAATACAGCACAAAAGGAAAAGATAGCACGGTTGGAAAATTGACACACAAAACAGTCTCTCTTCTAGATCGACAGGTCTAACGATTGTATTCAAAGAAGAGAAACCCGTTCCGCAAACCAGTTCTGACAGACATTTTTGCTGTCGACACCGGGAATTGTTATGGATATGTTCGCTATTACTAACAGGAAAATTTGTCGTTTCTGTTGAATGTATGCACTATATCAAAAGAACTAGATTAGATGCCACCGACTGATCTAGCACTATGCCGATGCTAAGAGATTTTTTTTTTTTACATTAAGCAAAAACCTCTTACTTGAAAACTTCAACCGGAACTACTCCAAAAATAGGCTCTATTCTTCTGTTCTTACACTGAACACCAATGCACCCAAAGAGATCAAATCGATCGCCCGAGCAGCTCCTATCACCGCTGCTGTGTGGGTTTTAATATATAAATTGGGAAGGGGGGCGGGTATAATGAGTCGGCAACGGCCCGGTGTGGTTTCGTGATAGTAACGTGGACATATAAAGTCGTTCCCACACAGCAAAAATTTTCCCCCTCCTTTATTCTGTACGGCCAACACTAGAAATATGTTTGTGATATTGTCTACAAGCGCTTCAAAATACATCCCACGAAAAACCTGAATAAAACTGTAGTACAACATTGTGAAAGGTGTGGTAGACTTCACCATTTTTTTTTTTTTCTGTTACTGTGAAAATGTACGAATCGTAAGCAAATTTAGGACATCAGCTATGTTTTGCTCACCGCTACACAGACGTGGTGCAGGCACGCTATCTAAAATACACACCCTAGGACTATTTTAGCAGCATCCACAAACCAAGTCAGCAGTGATAAACAGCATATGTCTTAAACCAAACTATCAACACAACTTAATAGCTCTTGCAGTCACCACTGAAGAGAGGAAGAATCCCAGGCGAGAAAAGTTTTTGTTCATTTTCTGGTTCCATCTTCCCTGGAGCCAGCAATTCTACATTTCGCAAGAGAATCCTACGCTATTCCTTAGCACTGAACTTCTGAATTCTCGTTCGTATACAGTAGCGAACAAAAGTATTTGGCAAAACACTTTTTCGACCATAATTTTTGTTCTGCTGGACCAAATCGGGTCATTTTGGGATATGATATGTGTTGATTTGTGGGTTACAATGCCGCGTAGTTTGTATTTCGCTCAGAGCGAATTTGTCGTTCGAAATGGGCCATATTCAAGAGTCGCCAATTATTACCAATTTGTTTGCTGCATGTATAATGTTTTTCTTGTGATTTTTGTGATGTGTAGTGTGATAAGTCAATCTTAGGTTTTCAGAAATGGGTAAAAAAGGCGGAGATCCCTGTTGGAGCTCGCCAGGCGGCCGTGAACATGATGGAATCCGGAATGCGCGTCACCGACATTGCGAGGGCCATGAAGATCCGACACCAGTCCATTTCAGCTATCCTGCAAAGTTATTAGAAGACTGGGACCGTCGAGAACAGTCCGCGATGTGGTAGGCCTCGTTCTACTACGTTCCGTCAGGATAGACGCATCCTCCGTCGATCTCGTGCTGATCCCACCTCGACTGCTGTGGACATCGCCACCGAATTCCGCGACAGCGACGACCTGAACGTCAGCCGAATGACCATCTCCCGTAGTCTCATTGCTGGTGGATTAAATGGAAGACGCCACCGCCAAGAAACCACTCATCGGAGTCAAGAATCGACGAGCCAGAGTCGCGTTCGCGCGCCGTCATCGACACTGGACAGCGGCGGACTGGAGTAAGGTGCTTTTCACCGACTAGAGAACGTTCAATTTGTTCGGAAGTGATGGCATTCGATACGTACGACGTCCGTCTGGCCAGAGATTCAAACCCCAGTTCATTCAGCCGACTGTCAAGCACGGAGGAGGATCGCTCAAGGTTTACGGCGCCTTCTCTCGCAATGAAATAGGCCCCATCATCAAGATTGACGGAATAATGACCGGCCAGAGCTATACGAACATGTTCATCAACGATGTCTTCCCATGGGCAAACCAGAACATGCCACCCGGATGGATCATGCAGCAAGACAACGACCCGAAGCACACCTCCAGAGTAACGAAGGCAACCTTCCAGCAGCAACAAGTCACACTTCTAGACTGGCCAAGCCAATCTCCAGACCTCAACCCCATCGAGCAGATGTGGGAGGAGCTGGAGAGACGATGTGCGAAGAAAACCTGCCGGAATAGGGCCCAGAAATTCGACCAGCTGTCTGCAGAATGGGCGCGAATTCCGCAGGTCACCGTCGAGAAGCTAGTGGACTCGATGCCAGCCCGTTGTGCAGCTGTTATTAAGTATCGTGGTTATCCCACTAAGTATTAGTTATTGTTTTGTCATTTTATCGTACTTGTTTTCTGTTATCGTTGCATTAAAAGAATGTGATTCACACCTACTTTGTTGGTCAATTTGTATGATCTTTGCGATTGACCTCGGTACCTGATCTGTGTTAAGGTTTCCGACCCATCTGCATATGGGTCATGTTTACAACTGAATAACACATATCATATCCCAAAATGACCCGATTTGGTCCAGCAGAAAAAAATTTTGGTCGAAAAAGTGTTTCGCCAAATACTTTTGTTCGCTACTGTGATTGATAAACAGACAAACGCGATTACGGCATCTAAAATGTATTAACAGGGATCATAGCATACTTCTGGAAAATTTTAGGTAGGAATTTTAGGAATTTTTAGAAAAATTTTAGGAAAATTTTAGGAGTGTATTTCAATAAAAACTAGATGTATATTTGTATACATCTAGTAAAACAACTTTGTATACATTGTAAAGAGTTTGCTTCACACCCTTCAACCATATATACTGATAGACTGCGCATGACATCAAAATTTCTGGCTCCAACATAAAATCACATGACAACAGTCAAAAAGATGGGTTACACCTGCTGTGCTTATGGTTGCTCTGAGCGATATAGTAAAGAAAGTTCTATGATTTTTCATGGGTAAGAAACGAATTAAATACCTAAGTCAATAAAGTTCAATTACTTAACCAGAAACTTGCAGCTATTGATATAAAAATATAGTAACTTAAGAAAAAAAAATGGAATGCATGTTCCAAATTCTTCGCAAATGTTCATCACATTATAAATCACAAAATGTAAACAACCCGATCATGCATGTATATAGCTCATAAGTAAACTTACCTGAAGAGTTTTCATTATATATGAGGCGCATTCACATAATACACCGAAAACACTGAAGTTCTGCTGCGTAAATTAGTAATCATAACAGCATTTTTACACGAAATTTGGAGTCTGATGATGACGTGCCCAATGTTTGAGCCATGGCGGCTTTGATGCAGCTATTGCCAATGTGCAGTCCATTAGTATATATGGTCGAAGTTAACACCCAAATTTTTTGCATAACGTCTAATGTCTAAAGTTTAAGTATGATTTACTTCTAATGTTCAGTTCTTATCTTTTCACGTGTTATTATCATATTCAAGTATATTTACCACATTCAAGTTTCACTTTGAACATTAATATGCTGTTGAACCAGAAGCAATTCACGATTTTCACAGTAAAGTTTTCAGGTTTCACATTAAATTATAATATCCTAAAAAGGTAATTGAAAACCAAGAACTATGTACAATTGTTCACTGAATTACTTTTTTCATATTATTGTTTTAACCTTTTCCTGATTAGCCTATCTTTTTCTGCTTCTACCACAACTAATTTACTTTCAGTTTTCTTTATTTCAGCTGAACCTTGTATGATCAAGTTAGAGGCAACTGCTATTTCAACAGTATTTTGTTTTTCTACAGCTTTTCTCATTCTTTCTGTTCCCTCTTGAATTATTGCTAGGGAGGCTTCTTTATCGTTTTTAAGTCTATTTATTTCTGCATCATTTTCTTTTATTTTGTCATCAAACTCAGCTTTTCTTTTTTTCTCTAGCTGCTTTTCCTTATTTTCCCTCTCTTTCTGCTTCCTTTCTTTTACCTTATTTTATTCTTCTTCCTTCAGCTTATCAACATACTCTTTATAAAATTTATGTGAATCACAAACACTATTTAACAAATTTCTTGTTATGGGAACTTTACTTACACATCCATAGTGTTTAATGGCCCCTTTAACTATTCTTAATGATGTTATAGTCGAGTCTTTTAAGTTAGCCTTGTCCTTCCTTAACAGAGCAGTGTTAACCGAAAATCCCCTTTCTGCATCAGCATTACCATGAGGTAAAACTAAAATTGACTTTATGAGTTTAGCAAGATTTGAGTATTTTTCTTTTCCGCTAGAGTCTTTAATACTAAATATATTACGCCAGTAATGATCAATCCGCACTGGAATATGCCCTTCCTCTGAAAATTTCACTAGTTCATCTAGAGTTGGCTTATCGCAATTTAAAAGTTTCCACTCTTCTCTTACTCTATCAATTTGTTCCTCAGAAAGATGCAAAACACTTGAAATTCTGGTTATTTCCGAAAGTCCTTCAGTGACTGAAAGTTGAGTTGACTCTTTCTTTGGTTCTTTTACCTTTAAAACTTCTATGTCTCTTAGCTTTTGATTGCAGAATGGCAAATTTGACTTTAAATATTTTGTGGTTGCAATTAGTGATGATCTTACATCTAAGAGAAATAATTTCTGCCTGGTCTCCTGAACATTCCTGAGGAGATTTTTTGTCTTCATACCAACTTCTAACTCCCCTAGTTTTTTCCATGAATTTTTGTTTTCAAAATCTACATTCTTTAGGTCTTCTCCAAATTTCCCTGCTATAACATCATCTTGGATAAACTGAGCCATAACATTCCTCATTAAAGTATTTAAATCAGAATATAACTGGTGTATTTTCGGTTCTTCACTCTGATAACATAATGAAAACTTTTCAAAATTTTGGTGTGAAAATGAAATTAATGCTAAATAGCAAGGAGTAAGCTCATTTTTCAGGAAACAGTGAATTCTTTTATACCTTGCCGAATTGCGCAGTTGTTTTTCAAATATTTTTTGAGATGGCAAGAAGTTTAAAAAATATTCTGTAATATTTAGCCATTGATCCAAGAGCCTCTGGGCTACAGAACCAACGGTTAACCATCTGTTGCTGACATGACGCAAAAGAAATTTGGCAGTGACCAATGTTATATCCTTGACAGATTTATAATCCTCTCGTCTTGCAGCACTACTCTTTAAAAAGTAATGCATATCAGTAGCAAATTCGTCAAAATCTATATTTAAGCTTGTCAAAAAAATTTTAAATGCATTACTAACAACATGCAGGTTGCAAAAACCTAGTTCCAAAGATTTCTGGCCTGTTTCTTGTTTTACAACTTCATTGAATTTGCGTAAAAAGCACTTATTTACATTTGGGCTGTCCATGGATACACAAATAATTCTGTTCAACGAAATATTGAAGGATGATAACACATCAAGAATTTCTTTTAGCAAAATATCTGCTGTTGCATGACCCAGAAAAACGCTTGTTAGGTATCGGCAAGAAACTGAATTTATTTCTGAAGACCAGTACCTGAGATACACATCCAACTGCCGTTTCACTTGTGTATTTGTAGTTTCATCAAATGCTATAGTAACCTTTCCTGGGCTACTAGATGCAATGTCTTTTTTCAAATCCTCTTCAAAATATTTTGACAATCCATGTGATATCACATAAGCAACTTTTTTTTCTTTAAGTTGCATTTTGGCTGCAATAGCAGAATCAGGAAACATTTCTTTGAAAAGTTCAACTGTTTCAGTGCATGAAACAAAAGACATATTGTCCTTAGCAACTTTCATGGCCCATAATGCTTCGGCTTTAGCCAACTGTAAATCATGACTCAGTACTTCACTAATATTTGTTTTGGGCTGAAGATCCCGTCCTCCAAAGGCTTTCAGGATGGACTTATTTTGAAATTTACTTTGAAATTTCTGCAAATGTTTTTTTCCTTTATGATGCGCTTTTACTTGTGAAAAGCCACTATTAGAAATGTTGAAAATTTCTGAACACAATATACACTTAGCAGAAAATATTGTTTCAGTTGCAGAACACCATTCTTTCAACTTCACTCCATCCAATTCTTTGGCGAGCCACGCATCTTGAAATTTCGTTTTGGATTTAGGCATCTTAAACACTTGTATTACTAACCAGAAAATGAAAGGGAAGTACAAAAACACGTTCCAATATTGCAAAACCAGACAACTTCCCGAAATTTGGCTGCGAGGATGTCAGAAGATATGAAAAAAAAAAAAAAAAAAAGCAGGTCACCACTAGCAGGTCACCACTAGAGAACTGAACCTGCACACAGCACAGAGAACACCATAAAAGACGTAAAACCAGAAACTATCATACGCATCTCACGCAAGTTCAGTCAAAGCGAGTCGGAGCCGAGATATATTGCGCATCGAAGGTCGCTGTCGCCGACGCATGATCGAAGGTCAATGATCACGTGCTCTACTGCCTGCCAAGATAATACTCAGCTACCATCCCATCGTCATTACCGGAGGTTACGGAAGGAGACCACATGGTTCCTCTTTGCTTCCACCCACCTGCGGTTTACAATAACAAAACATCAGCAGAAAGAGGAGGTTCCACAAGGCATGTACAAAAATAAAGTACGATCTTCTGCGTGCCACGGAGTTCGTCTGCAAAGCGCAAACCAGGGGTGAAAATGACCCCTCCCCTTTTCCCTTAGATCTCTTGTTACTCTCGAAAACTGTTCGAAGGCAAAAAAAATGGAACGCCCGCCCCGAAGCAAGTGCATCTCGATGGCGTCATTTTTCCCTCCCTTCAGCAGCACAGCATATAGGTTGTTTCTACAATAACAGGTCTTTTTACCTTACCGTAATGGTAAATTTATTGGCGTTAATAACGGTTGTGTTTTTAATAAAAATAAGCTTACGGAAATTTTACGATGAATAGCAAATTTTAGGTCTAATTTTAGGAATTTAAGGAGGGTCACAAAATATTAGGAATTTTAGGTGGAATGCGATCCCTGGTATTAAATACATCGTTAATTTAATTACAAATTTACAGGGCTTGAAAAATGCGGTCGTCTGGTCGTCCGAGTGAAAAGTTTTAGTTGACGAGTAAAAAATTCAGTAGAGCAGCTTAAATCCAATGGGCAATATTTATACGTTATTATGCCTATTGTTGGATACGTAAAACTACCAGTTTCTTAATAAAGCTTATTTTATTTCCCAGAAGTGATGTGTGATTGTGCGCCAGCATGGGAAACTGATTTCTCCGCAGAAGAAATTGGACAGCGAATGCAGTGAGTGAAAACATCCGGGCACGGTGCGCTTAACAAGGAACACGAGGGAAGAAGCCTCAAGCCAGGTAGAATGATTTTCTTAAACGATGTTTAAAAAGATAGGCAATGAAACAGTCACATGCGCCTATCAAGCTGCCGCTTAGCTAATTGCAATCGTAGGTCAAAGGCAAATACGGGAAACCGTATTTCCGGAGCTGTTATAGGAAAGTTCTGAAACACTGAAGGATTCTTGCATCATCTACTCAGAGGGCGAAAACTGAGTTGGGTTATTATACAATGGTTATTCGTTCAAATTAGGTTAGCGATGAAACATTATTCGAGAGATTTGTATAAATTTGAAACAAATCAAATTTTAAACACGAAACAAAATCTACAGCCCTCTGGAGCTGTCGGTTTTTAGTTTGCGAGAGATATTTGCCTGACGTGAACCAGCATGAAATATTTCAAGCCCTGCAAATTTAACTATTCTTGGAAAGAACTTGTTTACTGAAATGAAACAAAACCATTATTTGCCCATGAAATATCTCCGGGCAGTAAAAAAAAAAAAAATCATTTCGCAAATAAACCAGTAATTCAAGTTTCTGATAAATTACGCAATAGATAAATATGCAATTCTCGAGCGCGCGGACATTTGATTCCTAAATCTACGGCGAATTCGAAATCATTAACCTTTCTTTTAACATACGAGCAATTGATTACCAGCTACGATCACACGAGGCATCAAACCGTTGCTACGGTAGGTTGAATTCAAGCCACAAACCTCAACAATACGCGATGGTACCGGATTACTTAAGAGTTAGGACCCCCCCCTCCCTGCTCTGTCAAATTCCCTGAAGACATGCATTCTGCTAAAATGTTGGCCATATACCGTTAAGTCAGACAAACGCCTTAAAACACAGAGATATATCTATCTACTCTGTAGCGGTAAGAAAAACGTAGCAGAACATTATACTAAATTACGATTCACTGGGAAAAAAAACCGCTGCCAATTAATTCGGAACACAGATGCACACGAGGATGTTTAGCAATAAAAGACGGCAATTACTTTTCGTTGATATCACTTTCTTCCCAGTCCACATTTAATTTCTATTAAGAAATATTCTTTACTCTCCGTCAAAAAGCAACCATGTTCCAGTAGTAATGAAGATATCCCCTTTCCAAAGCAATTATTCCCTTTTCCACATTTTATTTGTTTCAAAGACAAGTTCAGCATAACTGCCTTCAGACGAACTATCCCGTAAGTACTTGATTCGCCAGTACGTTTTCTATGTCAGATACCGTGGTCGGTATCTGACACAGATAAAGGAAAATGGATGGATCGATAAAAACAAAACAATAGATTTGAACAAAAGGCAATTATACCCAATTTTATGTTAATACCTTCCTACTTATCGGCACATGAAGCGTTGTTTCAAAATTGCTAATAATTAACTTCACGACGCTGCAAGCAAACTAAATTGACAAGAAAACTGGGATCAACCGGCAATTGCACAGCTGCTAAATTCTGAACATCCAATTATGCCTAAAAAGTAAACACATGCCACAATATCAGTAAACGCAAGGCTAGATTTTTTTTTTCTTTTTTAACGCCTACATCAAAAATATTTGTTCCTGGTAATTTTTCTAAGCAAGGATTCTCAAAGCAACAGAATTCAAAAAATTTAGAGAAGCCAAAGCAACCAATATTGGGTATTGTAGCAAGGAGCCATGAATAAAAATATAGCACAAGAGCCTTCGCGATGAGTTTCATTTTCTTTTCACTCCTCACTTCTAAATAAATATGAATACCGTACCACGATCTGGATACGTACTGTTGACCTGATAAGCAAAAACTAACATCTTGTGTTAGTTGCTTAAAAACTCAAATCTTTTTCTATGAACAAATAATGTGGTATTACATTTGTTTCTGTGAAGTGAACACGATCTTGTTTTGCAATCTTGTAAGATATCTCGAAATATCTTGTCCCACACCAGTACCTTCTACAAATCAAACGTTTCCACCGCGAGTTTAAAATACCATATTGAACTTGTTTGGAAAACTCCCCGAATGTCCGAAGGGAACTTCACAGTACAGCCAGGTGACAGAGTTTACAACGACTCTCTAGCTAACGTTGCACTTTGCATGGACGAAGGTTGGCGTCCCCTCACTTTCAGGAAGCTACGCTATAGCCTTCGTGCCATGCAAGTGCAACATTACCAAGGACATACATAGTTGGAAATATTATGCAATGCATATGTGAGTGACTTTTTTTTCTTTTTTTTTTTTCAATCATTCCTAATTAATCAGATTTTGAATTAAATAAGTTTCTTTCGTATGTGTGCGGCACCTTGAAAAGTAAGGATTCAACCACCTTAAAAATCAATGTGTGTCATGCATAAAAAAAACCCCTGCTCATTAGAAGAGCTGTTTAGCTAAAGGCTGGGAAGTCGTGCATCGATCAACTTGCTTTGCCACTGAGAACGAGCACACTAAATAAAGTTATACGGATGTCAGATAAGTTCGTTCGATTTTTTTCCAATTATTGGAATCCTTATTTTTCATCAAGTTTTCACAAATCAGTCAATAACATTCTTTTTCATTGTTCACGACTGCTTGCCAATGTTCCACTACGCTGTCAATGCCTCGACGGTAGAAACGACACGCCTAGCAGACTGTCGGAAAGCGACCGAAAAAAATGTGATAATCTGAGGGCGGTAGATCAGGGGAATATGGTGGGCGCGGTAAAACTTTCCAGATTAGCAACCGGGGGGGGGGGGGGCTGTCGTGTTGAAGAAACACCTTGCCGCCGGTTTGGTCGTTTCAGCTGAATTTCCTCGTCGAGACGGTGCATTTTTGCGCTGTACGTAAAAAGCTGTGCACTGATTGTGGTGTTCTTTTCAAGCAATTCGTAGCGGACTACACATTCCTAAGCCCACTAAACGTAGATCATGGTCTTGCACGGATGCAGCTCGGCCTTGACTCGAGGTGTTGCTTGCTTGTGAGGACTCTGCCATTCTTTCATCTGCTTCATATTGACAGAGAGACAATTTTTCATCGCCGGTGACGATGCGGTAAAGAAATCTGTGTCCACGAGTGGCCTGGTGTCGAGCGAGCAAACTGGCGGCGACAGTGGTGCGCTGGAGTTTGTCTCTGGCGTTCAGAGAATGTGGCGCGTGACGGTATCATGAGAGCATCCCATCTGCTGGGCTAATTCCCCAGTGGATTGACGCAGTTCCTCGTGGATTAGCTCATTCTGTGAGGTCGAATTTCCCCTTCTTGAAGCGTAAATACCATTTCTGCGCAGTTCTGTCAGTAATACCGCCTTCTCCGTACACAGCACAAATGTCGCTAGCAGCTTTGGAACCTTGACTGAAAACGAAGAGAAGCAGGTGTCGAAAATGCTCATTTCTGTCTACTTGGATCTTCATATGGCTAAAGAGTTAAACAAAACATAATATCGAAATCGATGAACGAAAGTTTTATAGAGCTACAAAAAACATATGACCAAAATGTTGTTCGTGTTCCTTCAAATAACACTGGAAAAAACCGAACGAACTTATCTGACAACCCAATATATACTAGTGTTCTTTTACAGCAACATTATTGTAACATTTCAGACAAACTTTGTTTAGTTTAAACAAGTTAGTAAAATCATGCAATGCATTGAGATTATGATACGCTTTCCAATATACTAGAAATCATTACTCTAGTTATGAGGAAAATGGCTGTGGAATAAATCTCACCCCTGTGCCCTGACCTTTGATCCATTTGGATGATATTCAACAGAACTGGTTCAGTATATCTCCGAAATAACATGATAAAGTTTTGTCGCAATCGAAGCAATTTTACGGAAGTTATGATGCATAAGCGCTATGGAATAGATCCCGCTTTTATGTCCTAACCTTTACCCCATTTCGCCCATTTTCAATAGGATTCGTCCCCAGACAGGTCCCTACAACATACCAACATTTCATCCAAATCGAAACATTTTTACGTAAGTTATGACTCATAATGGCGATGGAAGTGATTTCGTTCTTATGTCCTGACCTTTGACCCCCATTTCGCCAATTTTTCAACGGGCTTTGTCCCCACGTGGTCTCCTACAACATACTAAAATTTAATCGAAATCGAACTTGTTTTACGTTAGTTATGACGCATAAGAGCAGTGGAATAGATCCTGCTTTTATGTCCTGACCTTTGACCCCATTTCGTTCACTTTCAATAGGGTTCCTTCCCAGGTGTTCCCCTACCACATACTAAAATTTCATCGAAATCGAACGATTTTTACGCCAGTTATCGTGCGGACGAACATACGCACACAACGCGTGACGTAATGAGGCAGATGGGAATCGCGACGATCGCTAGCAAGGTGTGACGTCATAAAACTTTAATAGTATCAACAAACAACACGTGACGTAATGAGATAGATGGCATGACTGCGCGCCAACATCTAATGGGGCGACGCCATGACACACTTCGAATACTTAATATTTTCTAAAACATAACCATAATTATGCAATCCAACATTTTTTTGTCTGCTGACGTCATGAAAATACAGGCCGCGCCTTTTTTCTGGACAATTAATGTGTTCACAAGGATGAAAATTTGAACATCGATTAAAATATCTTCATTTTATAACTTGGAATATTAAATATTTTCTAAAACATAACCATAATTATGCAATCCAACATTTGTTTGTCTACTGACGTCATCAAAGTACAGGTCGCGCCATCCTTTCTGGTTTCAACACCACCAAAGGAAAAGTTATTGATTTTTAATATAATTATGGTTATGTTTTAGAAAATATTAAGTATTCCAAGTTATAATAAAGTTATTTTAATCGATGTTCAAATTTTCATCCTTGGGAACACATTAATTGTGAAGGAAATGTGTACAAAAGTTTTTCCATTGGAAGTATAGGAAGCAAAATTACTTTACGTCCACCTTAATAATATGGGATAAGAGCGATGGAATGGATCGCAATCCTATGTCCTGACCTTTGACCCCATTTCGTCCACATTCAATACGGTTCGTCTCCAGGTGGTCCCCTACCACATACTGAAATTTCATCAAAATCGAACCATTTTTACGCACGTTATGACGCACAAGGGCAATGGAAT
The DNA here is from genome assembly GCA_039090855.1 of Macrothele yani. NCBI lineage: Eukaryota > Metazoa > Arthropoda > Arachnida > Araneae > Macrothelidae > Macrothele > Macrothele yani. The sequence continues at coordinate 101,052,853 of CM076996.1, read as the reverse complement.
GCATCCCGCTCTTATGTCCTGACCTTTGACCCCACTTCACCCATTTTGAATAAGATTCGTCCCCAGGCGGTCCCCTACCACATAGTAAAATTTCATTGAAATCGAACCATATTTACGCAAGTTATGACGCATAAGGGCAATGGAAGGATCCCGCTCCTACGTCGTGACCTTTGACCCCATTTTCAATAGGGTTCGTCATCAGGTGGTCCGCTACCACATACTAAAATTTCTTCGAAATCGAACGATTTTTACGCCAGTTATCGCGCGGACGGACGGACAAAGCTGGAGCATATACGCTTCTTCAACCTACGGTTGGAAAGCGTAAAAAAGAAATATGAATCTGTCCGTCAGCCGCACTCAATCCATTGCTGAATGGTTGGTCTCTTCTCAAGACTTACTCATATACGTATATTGCAATGATATGTGAGCAGAGACCGACTTAAGACAAATGGGGCCCTGGGCACAAGCAACTTGGGGTCCCCCTCCATCCCCGGGCATGAATCGTACTCTTAATAATTGCACTTGCGTATTAAGGCAGCACCCCTGGTGCTTCGCATAATTATTCTATAATTGACCGTATAATTGTATAAAGCACAAGAAGTGTACCTTAATACGTAAGTACTATCTACTTTAACAAATGCAAGAAATTTATTAAAGTAGATAGTACTTACGTATTATAAAATTTAAACGTTAGTGCTCAAATTGGGGGTCCCAGTCCATAAGGGCCCCAGTCTGGACACGGGCCCCGTGTGCCCTTGCGTAAATCAGGCTCTGTATGCGAGAGGAAAAACTGCTAATGAAACATGGGACATCAGTATTTATTATAGAATCATTGTTACATAGTTTTGGAGGATAAACATTATTGTACTCATCCCACCTCGTCACCATCGACGTGGTACTTATGTTTTTACCCTTCGTCAAATCTATACAGGGGTTACGCTGCCGATCGTATTCCTCGCAATTTGCGAAAAATAAATCGTTTCAGTGATTGATAAAAAGTTTTGACGATTCCATTTTTTTTTTTTTTTTTTTTAATTGACGTCCGAGCAGAAACAACCCTTAATTTAAGGTTATATGTTTTGAGGGAAAAGTTACATGCCCACCTTGGGGCATGTGGAGAAATTATTTACCTGCCCAGGTGGCAAAAGCTGGATGCCTAGGAAAATTCATCTTTTAAACTAACAAATCAGATACTTAATATGTTCATTTTTAAAAATAATAAAAGTTAATTAAAAAAAATTAACTTATTATTTACAAAAGCTGGATAACAGACACTTTTGCAAGATCTTTCGCAGCGCCTTGCACTTCATCTTCGGGCATACACTGAATAATTTTATTGGATAAAAGCCCTCATTTTTTTTTTAAGTTAAAATTTTGTGAACTTTTTTCACACGTTTTGCATTTCCGTTTTAAGAGTCTGTATTCAAAGGATGTAAGGTCAGGTGATGCGTAACATCACAGCCTCTCCTTGACAAATGTCAACCCCGCCTTCTCGTGGTGCATCCTGTTCCCACTAAAGGGGCTCTGACGACCGCCAATAGCGGTATAACTATACCATCGGGATCAGAGGAAATGCTAACCCACACTCACTAACCCGCTTGGCCAGCGTGGTAAGTTATAGCCAAACACCTCCAAAATGACTCTACAACTTAAATCTTGGCCCTCAGTCTCCGGCAGCTGGAATGTACCTGGCCAAGGCAGCGGCCAGTGCGACATGAAGGCAGAGGGTGCTAAGAATCCCCGGAGGACCGGACTAGGCTGCCATTTGATGCTGACCTTGGCTACGTATAATGGACACTCCCTATCTTCTGATTCAAGGCTTCTTGAATTGGAAGAGGAACTACAAAGGATCAAGTGGGACATCGTCGGGCTAAGTGAGGTAAGGGGAAAGGGAGAAGATCTCATTGAACTAAAAAGTGGACATCTCTTCTACTATCGTGGGACAGATACTGGCAGAACTAGTGGTGTTGGATTTATAATAAACAAGAAACTGAAAGATAAAGTTGTAGAAGTTGAAAGTTCTTCTGACAGAGCTGCAAGACTCGTTATCCAACTCTCGAGAAGATACCAGGCTCAGATTATTCAAACTTATGCACCCACCACAAGTCATCCTGAAGAAGAAATTGCAGAATTTTATGAGGAAATTCGTCATCTAAATAATAAAGGTAAGCAGCACTTGAAGATAATTATGTGAGATTTCAATGCAAAAATAGGGCAATGGCAACAGAATGAAACTTCAGTAGGTAAATTCGATCACAGCAACAGAAACCAGCGTGGAAATACTCTCGTTGAGTTTGCAGAGGCAGAAGGATTTTTCATCTTGAACTACTTTTTCAACAAAAAGCCACACAGGAAATGGACATGGAGACATCCAATTGGGACAAGTGAAATTGATTTATTATGTGTAACAAAAAATTCGTCATCGAAGACTGCAGTGTGCTGAACAAGTTCAACACAGGTAGTGACCATAGATTGGTGAGATGTAAGATGCACCTCAACACTAAACTCGAACGTGGCAAGCTCATAAGACAAACAAAAATGTATTGACATAACCAACCTTAAAAACACCATAATACTTTCAAGTTGGAACTGAAGAACAGATTCTCTGCTTTAGAAGGCCTAACATCGGAAGTGGATATTTCAGAAGTTAACAGAAAAGTAACCAAAGCTCTTATGGAAACAGCAACAAAATTAGCTGGGTCTTAGAACAAGTTGCATGTGAACAAATTATCAAGAAAAACCAAAATGTTGATGCAAAAGAGAAGAGAGATGAGGACAACTAAAGAAGATGCGACTTCCAAAGTGGAATATATAGAGCTATGCAAGACAGTACGAAAAAGTATCACTGAAGACGTAAGGAAATTCAACTGTGAACTAGTGAGGAAAGCAATTGAAAACAACCAAAGCCTAAAGATAGCAAAGGGACATCTCAGTAAGGGAAGAAAACAGATTATGGCACTGAGAAAAGAAGATGGTTCTGTAACAAGAAATAGAGGCGAAATTTTGACAAGAGTGAAAGATTTCTACTCCAAATTATATGAAAGGGATGATACATGTACTCCAGACATCATGAAAGGTACCAGAGTTCTTCCAGTCCTCCCAGCAGAAGTTGCTCATGCAATCAAGAACATGAAGCGGGGGAAAGCTCCAGGAGAAGATGGAATTACTGTTGACATCATACAAGAAGCAAGTGGAGAAATTGAAACAGTACTCGCCCAAATTTTCACTCGATGCCTTAATGAAGGGAAGATTCTTGAGGATTGGAACAATGCTACAATGATCCTGCTACATAAAAAAGGTGACATTGAGGATCTCAAGAACTACAGACCCATCAACCTCCTATCAGTGGTTTATAAAATCTTCACTAAAGTTCTTTCACACCGCTTGAAGGTAACACTGGACATGGCTCAACCGAGAGAACAAGCTGGATTCAGGAGTGGCTAAAACACAATAGATCATATCCACGTACTGAGAGAACTAATTGAAAGAGCGAGGGAATATGAATTTCCATTGTGCATGGCTTTTATCGATTATGAAAAAGCCTTTGATTCGGTGAAACCATCAGCAGTTATAATGGCTCTGAAATCCTGCGGTATTGAAGATGCATACATTAATATTATTAATAACATCTATAAAAATGCAAGTGCAAAGATTCAGCTGTTTGAAAATACAACACACATAAAAATTGGAAAGGGAGTGAGACAAGGTGACACCATATCTCCGAAGCTCTTTAATGCCACATTGGAAAATGTCTTTCAATCACTGAACTGGGAAAACAAAGGGATAAAGATTAATGGAGATTATCTAACCCACCTTCGTTTTGCTGATGACGTAGTCATTTTTGTAACTACCCCATCAGAGCTGCAGAGTATGATCCAGAAACTTGCTGACAGGAGTAAAGAAGTGGGATAAAAAATGAACTTTCAGAAAACAAAAGTGATGTTCAATGCTTTTACAAGAAATGAAGATTTATCGATTGATGGAGAAAAGCTGGAGATAACAGATGCGTATGTTTATCTTGGACAGCAGATATCATGTGAGGGTCACATTGATGAAGAAATTAATCGGCGTACAAAACTTGCCTGGAGAGCTTTTGGAAGAAACAGCATAATTTTCAAGAGCAATATGTCATTATGTCTTAAAAGAAAAGTGTTTGATCAATGCATCCTTCCAGTGCTTAGGTATGGTGCAGAGACGTGGACCTTAACTAAAAGAGACAAAGGCTGCAGACAACTCAAAGCAGCATGGAGAGGTGCATGCTTGGTGTAACCAGAAGGGATAAGAAGAGGAACTCGTGGATCCGAAAAATGACAAGAGTGGAAGACATCATGATCTGAGTTAAATCCTTGAAGTGGCAATGGGCTAGACATACTGCCAGAAGGACAGACCATCGATGGACAGCCGAAATTTTAGATTGGATTCCAAGGGACAGGAAAAGACCCAGAAGAAGACCACATGGGAGATGGGTGGATGAAATTCGAAAATATGCGGGAGTGACATGGAGGAGACTGGCACAAGACAGACCGTTGTGGAGGAAACTTGGGGAGACCTTCGTCCAGCAGTGGATTGATAATGGTTGATGATGATTCAAAATGTTCAATGCACAAAAGCGTGTATCTCACGTTTGAAGATGATGATGGTATTTGAAATACTTAGTAATTATGCCATGTTCCTTTCGTTTAAAGTTTTCGCCCTTTCTCACTAAACACCGGGGGCTAGTTCCGTCAGAGGTATCCATCCCGTCGCTGACTATAAACAACATTTGGAGCAAAACAACAATGGTACCAATTTCTGGACCTAAAGCAAAAAAATAAAAGAAGCGACATTCTTCTGTCCTTGGCACTTCGTAACAATAATACAACTTCCGGTAATTAATTAGCAGTGAAATGAAACACTACATTCGACGACTTTTCTTTTATCTTTTTTTTTTTTGTATTTGGAAATTCTATTCAAAACTTTTTTTTTAAATTTAGTTGCAAGGACCGGACAACTTGATTTCTCATTTACCTACATAGGCCAATAATTAACATGCAACGGGTACTTCGGGCATGGTAAATTTCAAGCCCTGATAATTTGTTTTTATAATTCCAATGGAGAGTGAAAAGAAAATTAATAAAATTGGCGACTTCAGATTCATGGGTTGGCGAAAACTTTAAAAAAGCCACAGCAACCGCGGTCTGCGAATTAATATAAACTGAAATCAGGCAACATTAATGTTACCAAAAGGTAATATTGGGCTTATTAAAAGATTTACCTCTGCTGGAAGAAGCATGCATTACCCAATCAGTACAAGTCCTTTTCATAATGGAATTAACACTTCGGTTTATGACGCATCCAAAAATTGGCATTCGTAGTAACCGAGTCTGGCACGTTTTTTGAGATCATAAAAAAAAATCTGAAAATGAAGCTAAAAAATCTTTACACACGAGTTTTTTTTGCCAACGGACAAACAATTGACACTAGATCTCAAGTTTTTTTTTTTTTTTTTTTTTTTTGATTGAAGGTTTAACCGACCACCGTGAGCAACTCAATGGGATGTAAGCAGTCGCCCGTCCCGAATTTAGGGTTTTACGGCACTGGCTAGAGAAGGGAGAGAGCCAGTGCCGTAAGACAAACAACATCCATGCCTCACCGTGATTCGAACCCGGACACCTTTTGGACGAATGATCAGAGGCCATCCCTTAGACCACTGCGCCACCTGAAATTTAAAGTTACGTTCTACGCATTACGGTAATTTTGCTCCAAATTTTATTCCCACATTAAACTCTGCAATTTCGCCAGAAGTATTAGGACAGTAATCGTTCTATAATATATAAAATGCTTCCACAATATTGAGCATGTGAAATGCCCTCAGATGACAGACACATATACACTGCTGGCCACCCAAAATGCAACACCAAGAAAGAAGCATCCGATTGGCCTGAAATTCGCAGCATGCGTCGCCCGCGAGAGGACATGCAAACGATTAGCATTGCAGGGCATATGCAAATCATGTGTGCCCGGCACGACACCGAGAGGCACTATAGAAGGGTGCACAGAAGGCGGGGTGTAAGTAGTGGAAGTGTGTTGTGCTGCCGGACCTGTGCGTGGGAAGCTTCCTGATGCCTCGTCGCAGAATACGGCAGTCATTCCAGCACGTTTCGGAGTTCAACAGAGGACGAATAGTGGCTTATCGCGACAGCGGTTTATCGTACCGAGACATCGGCGCCCGTGTGGGACGACATCCAGCCACAGTGAGGCGAGTATGGATTCGGTGGGTGCAGGAGGGACGGACGGACGGACGGACCGACGTGAGCGATTACCGCAGCCGCGGCACACCACCGAACGAGAGGACTGGCATGTTGTGCGGCGGGCATTGATGGCTCGCACCGCCACGTCACGAACGTTAGCGCAAGAAATAGGGTGTTTTGCGGAACAACCTGTGTCAGCACGTACCGTTCGACGTCGTCTACAGGAGCGGGGACTTGTCTTACGGCGCCCATTGCTCCGATTACCATTGACGTTAAACCACCGGCGAGTGCGGCGGCAGTGGGCCGTTGAACGCCGCACCTGGACTACGGAATGGTACGACATTGTCTTCTCCGACGAATCAAGCTTCTGCCTGCAACACCACGATGGTCGGATCCGCGTGTGGTGGCACCGCGGCGAGAGACTGTATGATGCATCGCCATACCGGTCCGTCGCCTGGCGTTATGGTTTGGGGCGCAATTGGATATGACACCCGCACCCCTCTGGTACGCATCGCCGGTACACTCAACAGCCACTGCTACATCTCCGACGTTTTGGAGCCTGTAGTCCTCCCTTACCTGCAGGACCTGCCAGCGGCCACGTTTCACCAGAACAATGCGCGCCCGCACGTGGCACGCATCGTGCAACAATTCTTTAGGACCCAACAGGTGTAACTGCTGCCGTGGCGCGCCTGTTCTCCCGATATGTCGCCCATCGAACACGTCTGGTAGCTGATCGGCAACAGAGTGGCCCGGCAAGCACCACCCGCGGCTACGCCTGATGAACTGTGGCAACGTGTGGAAGCAGCCTGGACCAACATACCCCAAGCCCACATCCAAAGCCTCTTTCGTTCGATGCCGCGGCGTGTAGTGGCCGTTATTGCCAGCTATGGGGGTCACACGAACTATTGGTGTCTCCGTGTTCCGCAAGTCGCACGGGCCTGTAAGCTCAATCGTTTCATCTTTGTAACTCTTTTGTCCAGTACATCTGGCTTTGCTATCTCGTGTCCTTCTTGGTGTTGCATTTTGGGTGGCCAGCAGTGTGTGTGTGTATACCCAAGAGCAGAGTCAAAGACAAATTTTGTACCTAAGAATTTAAAACTAAACTTGCTTAAAAAACAATCTGAAGATCGTGACGCGCAACGCAGCTGCTATGAATATTCAGAACTCACACTACTAAGTAGATACAGTTATATAAAAAAAATTAACAGGTACTAAAACAACAGAAAACTTCAAAGCCCAACAGGCATGAGTAAAAAAAGAAAAAGTAATAGCAAACCTGAATGAGAAAGTGTCGAGAATGCTGAGCCTTGGCTTTATCAAGGACCAGAAAAACTCTGCATTTTCTAACTTCCACAAAGACCTAGTTGGAAATGGGTTTCTGCAAAGTTATAGATGCAAGTTTAATGCCCACCAAAATTTTTTCATTAGCACAACCTCCTCAGAGTTGCATGAAGAATAATTTAGTTAAAGTTTTTGCATGCATCTATAACTTTCCTGGCCCAACCCACACTCGTCATCTTCCCCAAAAAAGAGAAAAACGATTACAAAAGCACAAGTTGTGAGAGAATCTGAACAAATCTACAGAAATATCCAGTTAAAACACTTCGCTGAGCAACCAAGCCTCCAGAGAGAGAGAATCTGTACTTTAATAACAGTACTAAAAGTGCTACAAAGTCTTATTCTTTATGGTGAAAAAATGCTTTACCTAAAATGCCATAAAATAAAAAACAAAATAAAAATTTTCAAGAGAGTCATGAGAGTAAACAGGATTTTTGTACCCACTACTTACGCAAAAAACGGACATCTCAAGAAATAAAAAAAAAAATAAAAATTATGCTTTGGAAAAATCATATGAAGTTAACAAATAACTGCAATATTTACAAAATATTCCAGGAGTGCTTTAAGTGTATAATAAAGTAGTTTTTATGTTCCTACCAACAATGAGAAAGCATCGTTAACAGCAAGTACACTAAAACGGCTAACTACCCAAAAATAAGTGCTCAAAAAACACGCATAATTTCCAAATTAAGTGAAAGAGAAAAACTCAAAGTTAGTAAAACTGCTTGCACCTAATGCCTAATGAGAGAAAATAGAAAATGTTCGCTTTGAAAGTTCACAAATATTTCTAGAAAGAACAAAGTACATGCACAAAGATTAGAGCTTACCTACCATGCCCTACCCCAGCAAAAGAGTCCCCCAAAAAATGGCCGACTACCCTCCTCGCCGGTACCTTAGAAGCAGGGGTGGTGGTGGGGGAGGTTCCTAAGTCTTCTCCGCAGAAAAAGACGCTGCCCGTTAAATTTCTACCAAGAAAATTACACAACTAAGAATGAAGTCCTGCTTGTCCAGATAGAGTAGAATAACTCTCCAGAATACATGAAAAATATTATCAAATACACTTGTAGTGTATTTAATAACTTTTATATGTATTTAATTACCTTAGTGTACTTCCACAGACATTAACCAGTACCTATTCTTTTAAACTTACCATTTATAGGTTAGTTATTCTAGTGAGAGAATACCCAGTTTACTTTATTTTTTATTTTATTTTTTAATCAAATTTTAAACTTTGTGTATGATTTTTTTGCTTTATTTTATTTTTAATAGGACTGTCCTGTCCATAACACTAAAGGTTCCTTTTTGTAGTTAATATGCATCCTCCAGAATAACTTCCATGAAGGCTTTCATTGGCCAGAATCATTTTATTAACTGTGCAGAAATTAAAACAGATCTTCTAACCTAACTCTATTATTCAGAACAATTTTTTTAATATTTTTATGAAAGTAGCTGGAATCTTGTTAAACTGTTCAATAAGATTCCAATGTGGTTATTAAAATCCAAATTGTTGCTGCAGATTCTTGAAATTCTAAGTACCTGAGAATTTAGTACATTCTCAATTACTTTGGTTGAAATGTTATTGTTCCAGTGCAGATATTTTATTACTTTGAGAGGAAAATTAACTCTTATCAAAAAGGCTGATTGATGGGTTACCTCTTAAGTTTACTGCTTAAGTCTAGGAAATCTAGTTAATGATTACTGTGGTTGGTTTTACATAAGTTAAGAGAGCTAGGATAGATATTTGCAAAATCACTTTCTATAACTTCTGAATTAATTATACAAAGCAAATCGTCAATATATCTATTAGTGTAGTTATCTGAGCACGAGGAGCTATTCTTAATGAACTTATATTCCTTAAAGAACAGATTAGCCACACTTGTAGGTGAGCTACTTCTATAGGTATTCCGTTTACTCGCTAATAGAGTATTATAATATAAAATATGGTTATTGTTTATGCAACAATTGAGATAAAGAGTTCCAAGCACCTACATTAACAAATTGGTTAAGCTTAAATTCTACATACAGCTCTTTAAAGGTAGTGATGATATCTGAAAGAGGCAGATTAGTATATAGGTTCTCAAAATCATAACTATTAATATCTATGGGATTTATGTTGAGTATAATGGAAATTACTCCTGAATTATTATTGATTATCCAAAAATCTCTGTACTTCATATTAGTACTGTTACTAATGTGTTTCAAGATCTTCAAGATTGCCTCAAAAGCTTGATCAATTGAAGTTTTCTATGTTGTTTTAGTACTTGTTAAACGCATATATATATATATATATATATTCTATAAAGAATTCAGGTTATTTTGCACCCTTCGTTTTAAATTCTAAAATTTTTTCCTTAGTCTTCAGTTTTGCTCTTAAGTATATATATATATATATATATATATATATATATATATATATATGCGTTTGTTGTCTGTATGAGGTAAAAAAAAAACTATATATATATATTTTTTTTTACCTCATACATTTAGAAACGTTTCTCTTAAAGGAATCGCATATCTTTCGATTTTCGTTTGACCATGATACCAATACACCATCCAGAACATAGTAACAGGCTATAATTAACACCAAACAGTACACTCAATTTTCCTAAAGTATAAATTAACAACCTCACACCTGTTACAATTTCATAAAAATGAATATGTGAGACCAACTCTCTGCGTTTTTATATAGTGGAACTTAATCATACAAAATAAAAAAAAGTTTCTGCTGATATTACATTTACATAACGTGATTATAATGCGGAAAGGGATTTGAAGGAACATTCTGCAGTTTCACTGCTCCGCGAACAGATTTTAAGATAATTTCAATTAACAGGACAACCAGAAAAAAATCTTTTTCTCTGTATATATGGATATCTCATCAGACTGGGGGAAAGGAAGTGAACCATAATGACCTTGCAATAACGACTCGTGCGCAAAAGGAAGTCGTTTGACACAGACAGAGGAGATATGTACGCCGTTTTCCTCTGATTCAACTGTGAAAGCGAAGGGGATTTTTTAGTGCGTACAGTAAATCTCTGACAGCACGGCAGAACTACTTACTCCCTAGGGTTTCCTCTACTAAAGAGGCGTTCACTGAAAATTATTAGGCAAGACGCCACTGGCAAAGGACTGATTTACCACAACCACAAATAAAAACGATCACTTTCGTCTACTTATCGAAAAACTCAATATTAAACGAAAAAAACTCGCGCGCTGCAGAAACAACACAATTCACGCTCAATTTTGGAGGCGAGCACAGAACATAATTCAACATGAAATTATTTTTATAAGAATTTAATTCACCCTGCGTATGCACAATACAATGCATTCATCACGTGGGGGTATGCACATCTTATTTTCTCGCAACTGTTCCGCTTGTGATGTTTTTAATTTGACTTTTAGGCCAAACAGCGGAACTACTTTTCACACTCAACGAAAGCGCACTATGCGAGTCCACAAGTACTGACAAGTTTTTCAGCTGTACCTACGAAAGATGAGACATTCATTTCGTAGCTCAACAGAAAATGCTTCCATAGGCGTGTACCACAACGCTGCTATTCATAGTGTTACAGTGGACACCCCCCCCCCTCCTAAAACCTGAAGAAAACTTTAAAATTTGTCCGCCATGTCGCGTATTGTATGAGGCAGCTAGGAATCACAGTTCGGCAGGCTCACATGTTCTTTTACAGTTCAGTTTTTTTTATTTATTTCTCATTTACGTTGTTTTTTCTTTCGGATGTTCTCTAAATTAATTAACAAAATTGCGGGATAATTGGGAAGTCGCTCCAATGCTCTTGAAGGCAAGAAACGCAATATTTTTGCCATTTTGAATTGTTTCTATCTGTGGGAAAAGTTAGCACTCAATGGTTACTCTGGAAATTGATAAGAGCAAAGCGATAGGCCCAGAAAGAGGACTTCTAGATTTCTTGAGGAGGGGCCGATGTTACGACCCACCCCCGCCATTAATTTAGTAATTAATGGGCGTGGTTGATGTGTGAAATTAATTAAGTATTAATTGTTCGAGGCTTGATTGGAGTTTAAAAGTGTAAACAGCAGATAAAGTTTTATCTGGGGGTTTGGAAAGAAAAGAGGCGAAGAATTCTCTCTCTGGCTGGGTGGTCTCAGAATAGCTCTGTTAGGTCATAAATATCAGGGCGCAGCTGACGGGCAGCCTATGCAACACGGAAAGGGAAAGAGGAATACGTATCGAATGAGCCACTTGAGTAGGAATGAATGAAGATAGGGGACGAAAGGTTTAGCGAATAATCGTAAATTCGTCGATTGTTTGGGGCATTTTCGAGAACAATTGCTCTCTGTGTGGTCCGTGCAGAAAAATAAGAGTTCGCACTTGGCATGAAAATAAGGAAGAAAGTTTAGTTGTCTGTGCGCTCTCCGATGTGAAAGGCTGGATGCCTTGGATCTGCAAAAAATGAATTGGGAAAAATGAAGCAGCAAACCTCCCCGCATTTGGTAAGAAATGGAGACAACTCGAGGCAGCTGGAGATGCCAGTTTGCCATAAAGACAGCAGAATGCCTAAATCCGCAGGATAAAGCAGAAATTTCTAGGCTGGAGCGTAATGGAACTCAGCGACTGTTTGGCCTAATGAAAGCCAAGTTACAGGGAATTAAGAAGTCTGCGAGTGGACAGTGGTCATTCCAATGAGAAGCGAAGCCAAGCAAAAGTCGGGTTCGGATGCCAACCACTGCAGTGTGGAATCGTCACCCCCATTCATCCCCTACTGTGGAGGAAGTGAAGAGATGCGCTTGTCTTACGGGGCGAAGCGAGGCCCCATGTGTGCGTGTGTGTGGTCGCGTAAGCAGCGAAGCCACTACGTGTAAGTGCGACGGGATAAAAACATGTCGAAAGAAAAATATGAGCGTAAGAGCGGTGGCTTCGATACCTAACAAATATACAGGTGAAATGTTGAGTTGCCGATATACGCTTAAGGTAAAAGCACGTCTGATTTCGCTCGGCCGAGAAAATTAATCTTGGAAACCGCAACATCAGATGTGAGAGGGCCTATTTTGCTTAACGGCCACCTTCAAATCGTCACGAGAATAGATCAGTGTGCACTCTAATCATTGCAACAAAGTGCGGCGTGATATTACCATTTTTAATTGTGTGCTTCATTTACATCAAGCGTCAAAGTGAAGTGTTGAATCTTCGGTGCTGCCACATGGTGCAAGTGTCTGTGTGTGTGTGTTTTTTTGTCGTGTGATATTATGTGATGCACAACGGATTTGCACAGCAAAGTCACGTAACTGTAAGTAGATGAATATTTCCTTTTTCTTTCTTCGCACATCTGCGAACTTGTGCCATCCCGACACCCAAAGCTGCATGGACATAGATGCAGTAATGCTGAGTGACTGAACCTCAGAGGAAATACCTGCACATACAGATTTCAATTTCTTACAGGGCCCATTTCCTGATTACTTTTTTTACATGAATAAGGGAGAAGGTGTGGCCACAAATTCCGCTGGGCGGGACAGTTTCTTTTAACTTTGGTTCAGGACCAACGTCAGCGGGGCAGGGTTCTGCATGTGCATGCTTATTAGATTTAGTTAATTAACTTTGGCAGTATTTCGCACCTATAATCTTATACCGCAAATTAACGTGCTTGTGTATTTTGTGTCGCGAGTATTTTTAATGTGATCGTTTGCATATAATTTTTTTTTCATTCTCTAAGCAATTGTATATGAATATCACCTGCAGCTCTATTTAGTGTGTAAACGAGTAGTATCTCTTGTTCAGATAGTCCGGTGGAGACTCAGTCGGCTGCGTTATCCGACAGTAAAGTGTGACACCGTATGCTGCCCACATATGAGGGGCAATTGTCTATGCGCCTAGAGAGCGCCGGATCTGTTTAAATCTCGCAGAACGTTATTAAATGTTGTGTTGTGTATTTGAGAATCATGTGTTATTTGCGAAAGTGAGTGTTGTACTGACTGGTTGGGGATTGAATGTACCGGAGTAAGATCCGGACCACTACACTCAGTCACGAATTGGTGATTGCGGGTGAACCTCATCACAACTCTGATCCCAAAGTATCATTTTTTTTTTTAGATTATTTTATTTTTTTATTTGTTGTTGTTATTTTGTTCACAAGGTGGATTCACCCAAGCCTTATGCTTCGGGTCATTCTTCAACTTTTCATTTTTTATGTTCTGGTGTGAATCTTTGAGTGCAGCAGTGCACCTGAGATTCTCACCTGGTGCCATACCAACTAAATTGTACTTCAGGTCTCAAGCACCGTTACCGGCAGACTCGGCAGGAACACTGCTAGTGCCGTGTAACAATAGCTAACACTATTGCCTTAGAATTTCATTTCGTAACCAGTTTTCACTTTTATCGCGGCGTGTTGATTAAAAATATTTATGGCAGTAGGAGAAGGACAAGCCAGACACTGAATTCTGCGATGAAATCGGCAGCCGTAATTTATATTCATTGGTGTAAAAATGCACACAGTTTTTCACGAATTTCTGAGCAGTTTCATCCTCTTACAGAGTAACAGACGTCAGTCAGGAGTCACTCCTGGGCGCATGTCAACTACCTAAAATGCTGAATTCATAGCTACGATTAATGCATAATCCAGGAAAAAATTAGAGACACTGTTCGTGCAATGGTTGAAGAGGTTGGAATGCAAGACTCATACCATAACAACTGAAGGGAAGGACTGATAATAAAGGAATTCATTCTCTGCCGGAAGGAAAATTGATTCGATATGAACAGAAAAGTGGGACACCTGCAGGCGATTTCTAAAAAACTGAGAGGTGCTTCTTCTCAGTCAAGCACTGGAAAACAGCCAAAACTATTCTATAAAAAAATAAAAAAATAAAAAAAAATGGAATAATCTTCATCCCTGTAAGTGAAAGTACCTTAGGCTTTAGAATCACTTTTGATACTTTTCTGATCTGCCATTGCAAATCCACTGTAGCTTTCTTGGTTGCACTACAACCCACAAGCAAAATAAAGTTAAGACTTCCACACCGAAACTCAGCCTGTACTACTCGCAGCTTCATGGGGAACACACACACTGCACAAAATTCCCAAGTGTATCGACCAATCAAAAGTCAGAAACAACATTTTACGCCTTTGAAAATATTTCATTCTATTCTGTCATGAATCAGCTCAGTAAATATAAGGTGATAAGCACCTTACACAAAGAAAAGTTCTAAGATTGTGGACTTCTACGAGAAAGGAACTTTCGATTTTAGAGTAACTGGCATTCAAAATTTGTAAATATGGATAAAATTCCTTTCACGAATGATCATAACGGTGTCATATGAGCTATTTCAGGTACGAAGATGGGAGTGACATGTCAATAAAGCTCTTGAAATTATTTTTTTCAGTTTCAAATTTTTAAGGCTGTCTTACAACTTCCGGAACAACAAAAAAAAAAAAACACTTGTTTAAGATTTAATGAAAGTTTGGAGTTAAAAAAGTTTGGTACGTTTAACCAAAAGTTCGACGTGTGCGCGCTAATACTGACCACCGTCAAATTGGTTCGATAAACGAATCATTCGCACAGCCCGACAAGGAGCTCCTACCTCTTTATGTGCACAGTAATTGGCCAGCAGCTTCAGGGCGTAAGTAACTTCACTACCACAAAATACGCTGAAAAAGAAAAACCTTAATTTTTCACAATATACAAAAGAAACCTGATAAATAAAAAAAATATTGTAACTTTACGAAACCTTTGTAAACCTCATTTCCGCTAACAAAGCTTTCCGAAATGCAATTTAGCGTAAAACCCCTTCCAGCTCAAAAATAAGTAACTTTCATGGTCAGGTACTTAAATAAAAGATTCACATGACTTGAGTACCAAAACAAGAGTTTGAAAGGAAACGCAACATATGCCAAACATGAAAGAAAAGAGAGGTTAGAAGTTACAAGAATCGAATTCTTAAAGCAAAACCGACACACGGTGGATATTTGAAGACTTACCCGTAAAGAAACAGAACGTAAACGGTCAGTCAGTGAAATATTAGGACGGAAACATCGATGCGCACAATGGGATATTCACAAACATTTCATTAAGACTATGAAGAAGTATTCACAAGCAGCACAAAACAAACGCGACAGGTTCATCAATTCAGCGGTCTGCATTCTTTTTACAGGTAAATCTGGAAGCCGCCGCCTGACTCAGGATACAAAACATACCCGCAAACTAATATGGGAGCGATTTCCTACCCTAGGATGCGGAACCCACCATCACAAAAATATGTAAAAGCCCAAAACGAAGAAATGCAGATACATGCGGTTTCATACTACACTGCCATGCAAGAAAAATGCTCCTCTGCCGCAAAGGGTCTTACTAATGTGACACGCCCACTAATAAAAACCCAGAAAGTGACGAAAGTTATTTACTGCAGAAAGGGCCATGTGAAAATTAAGAGATTATAGGGCGGGGTCAGAAAACCATCATGCCAATATCAACGAGATATAGATTTACAGTTCGTAGTAGAAGAAATCCTGCATAACAGAACCTATCTATCTCAAAGCAGTAGGAGCACTGCTTTCAAAGCATAAACGGTAAAAATCCAAATTCATCTATTACTCGAAAGCTATTGAAAAGGGGATTCATCTGAAGACTTATCAATGAAACTGCATATCAATCTATTTTAATACGGCATGTCGACACAGACTAAATTGAAGGTAACACGGCCAGTAAGTAAATGTTCTTCCGAGTTCAAGCTAAAGAAAAATGTCAAATAATGAAAAGCAAAAACGAAACATCATCGAACTCTCATCCAAGCGGACACTATGCTTAACAACGCAAGTTTATCAATAAACCAAAATATATGGAGGCTGTAACGTACCAGGAGATGTGACGTACCTGCCAGAAGGACGCACACGACATAAAGTCAGATAGGAATCAGAATAAAACGTCCGCGTAGCTCAATTGGTAGAGCAACTTATTCCGGAACGAGGGGACTCGGGTTCGAATCCTGGCGCGGATAAAAATGACGGAGAAATTCACTTCGTTATAATGGCGCCCGAACTATCCGGATGACCCGACCGTTCAAAATCTCGCATTGGTGTGATGTTATTTCCACACCGCGAGATAGGAAAAATAAGAGAATCCTTTCTCCAGCACTTCGAAAAAAAAAAAAAATAATAATAATAATAAGGGGGAGATGATGTAACGTACCAGGAGATGTGACGTACCTGCCAGAAGGACGCACACGACATAAAGGCAGATAGGAATCAGAATAAAACGTCCGCGTAGCTCAATTGGTAGAGCAACTTATTCCGGAATGAGGGGACCCGGGTTCGATCCTGGCGCGGATAAAAAAAAATGACGGAGAAATTCACTTCGTTATAAGGCACCAAAGTCAACAGAACTAAGCCTTTCCACAAAGATTATATGCACCTACACAACTACCTGAATTTTTTTTTTTTTTGTATATCAATTCTTGTAAGAACATGCTGGTCCACATCTTTACAAAGCCTCCACCCCCCACCCCACTTTCTCAGAAGTTGAAAAGCTTCGAACTCTTCACGGACTTTCCTAACTGCTACTCTTCAGGTGGAGCCGGTTTGGAAGAATCCTTAGAATTCCTCTTACGCGATGCACAGTTAGATTTTCTTTAAGTCATGTCAACGTCACTATACTGCAAACCAATGGAACCCAACGGCGAAGTCATAAGCCGTATAATTTGTTAACAGAAATAATAGAAATGTGAAATTGAAAAATAAATCTTGCCGTCATTATTGCTTGACACAGACTACTGAAGGTACAAAGTTTAAACAGGAAAGTGGGTAAATTTCGTGCATTTTTTCTATATGTTTGCTGGTTTGGACGACAGGCGAATTTCGTTTTTATGCAGTATGATTATTGTAACGATTCTTTACCTGGACACTAGCAAATTTACTGCTCCTTCCTGCTTCGTACTGAGACATTCAAAGCAAGTTATGTTAGCTTCCTGCACTTGTATTTTTCAACACTAATGGACATCCCAATAAGCTTTCACACTCTGCCTTGGATCATGTCTAAGGCACAAATTAGATATGCAATGTCTTTATAAACCTGGCAATATTATTGCTAACCGATTTGCACAGAACAAGGAGAGACAAAACCTCAGTGTTATAACCTATTATTCTGCATGCAATGAAGTCAGCTATGTAGCTTTGAATTTTACAATTGCAGCGAGATTTACTTAAATTTTCTGAAATTCATTCTTTTTGGGATTTGTCTGCGTACCTTTTGGTATTTAATGATCATTTTCCCCTTTCTAATTTTTGGCTCTTTCTATTGCACTACATATCAAATGGCAATTATACACTGCCGGACAATTGCTAAGGACGGATGACAATAGCAACCATAAAATGGAAGGCAGGAAAATGTGGAAATTAGCATAAGTGCGGGATACAGTAAGACGTGTTGTGTGTATGCAAATTTTGGATTGCCGAACTTGTTCGTGACGTCATAGCGCTGATAAGAGATATAAAGGATTTGACGCGGATTGACCGTTGTTGTTCAAACGCAAAGTTGAAAGGGAAAGAATCAATTGACGAACTTGCAATTTCCAGTGTCTTCCCGACATCACCTAGATGTTTTGTCTTCCCGACATCACCTAGATGTTTTTACGCGTGGCCGTATTATTGGCAAGATAGAAGAAGGGCGAAAAATAACAGATGTTGCCAGGGAGTTCGACGTCAGCCACAGTGTTGTTTCAAGGCTTTGGAAATCATTTCAAACAAATGGAGAGTGCAGCAAACGTCACGGGGGAGGTCGTGTTCGCAGTGCTATCAACAAAAAGACACTGGCGCTACACAGCTAGTGAGGTAGCTAATCAGTTTATGGCTGCTACTGGCAAGCGAATCTCCCGAAAAACTGTCGCCAGACGTTTGCTTGAAGGAGGACTATACGCCCGTCGTCCTGTTGTGTGCATCCCATTGTCCAGACGTCACCGAACCGCCCGTTTGCAATGGTGCCATCAACATCGCAATTGGACTGATAACGACTGGTCTGCTGTCCTCTTCTCAGATGAGAGTAGATACAGTCTATCGTCTGATTGTAGACGACAACTGATCTGGCGTGATAGTGGTACTGCATATTGTCCAGCAAACATACAGGAAAGGGACCGATATCAGACATGTAGTGTCGTGGTATGGGCTGGCATCATGATCAATGGCCGTACGTCCCTCTATGTGCTTCCAACTGGGACTATGACTGGCCAACGATACATTAATGATGTTTTGCTACCTCATGTTCGCATGTTCCGTGGTGCTGTCGGTGATAGATTCATTTTCATGGACGACAACGCAACATGTCATCGAACAGTCGCTGTCCAGGAGTGTCTCGAGAGCGAGGATATTCAACGCCTCGTATGGCCAGCACGTTCTCCAGTTCTGAATCCCATTGAAAATGTGTGGGATGCTTTGGGGGCTGGTCGCCAATGCCCTACAATAAACAAGGACACCCTCATCCGTGCACTGACAGAGAAATGGGATAAATTACCCCAACAGCTGCTTGATAATGTTGTGCAAAGCATGACACGACGTGTGGAATCTTGCATCGCCCTCCATGATGGCCATATCCCGTATTGACATCTTACGCCGGAACGCCTGCGGACGGTAATAGCATTTTTTTCACGTTTACGTATTCTGCACAAAATGGCCTGTTTGTCCCTTGAGCACGTTCCAAAGCCTTCTGGATTTCAGAGCACAATAAATTGTCTTTCTTGTAATGTCCTGACATTCTGACATTTTATTTCACTTGGCATCCAACCACACTTACTTTTTTATGCGCTATATAGCCGTTTATGATCCGTCCTTAGCAATTGTCCAGCAGTGTAAATATAATTAATGTGCTACTTCCAGATCGAGAAGAAAGGCATGACTACAAATAGTCAGGTACGATATCTCTCTGGTATGGAAGTATGTCTTTTCCCGTGAGATTTCAGTACACACCAAGATACTCAAAAACATGACGTTGAACCTGGTTATGCGAATAGCGGAATAAAATTTACGACATCGTTATAAAACTGGGTCGGTGTCAGTGGCAATAGATAATTGCCAGTGACGGCTAAAAATTATAACGCTTGCGAGGAACGGTACGCCAAGATTTCAATAGTTCATGAGCTTAGGATTGAAACCCTTTGTTTTTAAGAGAATAGATCGGGTTACTTCAACGCAGCACTAGCAGTCTCTACCTACCGGTCCATCCCATGTATTAGTAGGTCACAGGGTATACGTGTCCAGATCTACTACGAAGAGAAAATTCATGCCTTGATAAAAAAGGAGTTTCATTTGTAACTTTTTGTTTTCTCACGATGGACGAAAGATTGCTCGGCTACACGTGAGTAAATCCCATGGAAAATATAAAAGGCAGCAGATGGCGAGAAAGCAATGAGATAAGTAAGGGACGTAGCCGCTGTTACTACGTCTTTTCATTTTGTGTCCGCTCACTAGGAATCACAGAATGGAAAGTGGTGGACAAGGAACAGATTTGCTACTTCAGTTTTCGATCGATGGCCCTAAGAAGCACTTCTACACCAGTGATTCCGCATGATATGCCTTCCTCTCGCTGAAAGAATGAACAAAATGATGAAAGGTACTGTCGTCAAGAAAGTAACCAAGGGGAGAGTTCCAAGGGGTCCGGACGGACCTCTTTCGAAATCTTTCACTAGCTGTATTTGATTATTTTCATACAGTCATTTCAAAATATCTACTTTTTACGACAAAATTTTATAGTTTATGCATTATTCTTTTCCCCTAAGTTTGTACGATTAATCAAGTTAGGTGTAGTTATTACAACTGAATGTCAATATATATTACGTGACACGTTAAATAATTTTTCTCTGATCATTAAATTTTTTACGTGTGTTGACTTACCTGTCAACACACGTAAACATTTTACGTCTCTCTTCTACTAGTGCCAGTGCTCAGCGGATTGTACAATATCGCCCGACAAGTTAATTTACTGCATCATTTTACGCCATATTTTGAGAACCTGCGAATCGTACAACAGTAAAGTCAGAATATCTTATGTGGTATGAGAAACTAAAACTGACATTAGAAAAAGCTATGCCCAAGTATTCGGTGGTTATGTTCTGGGTTAGCTCCCATTCACAACAGAAAATAAACGGCCCTGTTTTATGATGACGAGAGTTAAATCCGTTTTAAAGAACAAAACTGTACAGCAATATTGAATGACCTGACACTTTGCATTCAGATGTTCCTCTTAGTGCAGACGATCTGTTGGATGTAATGTCTCTTCTACTAAGGTGCCTTCCTTTTGCTTTCCAATAAAATACTTTTATAGTGATGTTCAGTTTCCAAATAATACTTACAGAATTATATATACATTAACAAACGGTATACAATGGCTTTTACAAGAAATGAAAATTTAGCGATTGATGGGAAAAATCTAGAGGCAATAGATACCTACATTTACTTACCATAAAGCAACAGATATCGAGCGAGGGCCACATTGATGAAGAAATTATTCGGAGGATAAAGCTTGTTTGGAGAGCATAAAAAGAGAAGTTTTTAATCAATGCATCCTCCCAGTTCTTACGTACGGAGCAGAGACATGACTTTAAAAGACATACAGGGACTGCATACAACTGAAATAACCATGGACAGATACATGCTTGGTGTAACTAGGAAAGACAAGAAGAACTCGTGAGTCAGGAAATTTACAAAAGTGGTGGAAGACATCCTGATCAAAGTGAAATAATCCCTGAAATGGCAATGGGCTGGACATATTACCAAAAGAACACGGACCACTGGTGGACAACTGAAATATTAGACTGAATGCCAAAAAACAGAAAAAGACCAAGTGAGAGATGGATGGAAGAAAATGGAAAGCACGCCGGAGTGACAAGAGGGAGAAAGGCTCAAGACAGTTGTGGAAGAAACTTAGGGAGTCTTTCATCCAGCAGTGGATTGATAATGGTTGACGATGATATAATGCACATACATAATACACTAAGAGTGCGAGAAAGGATCCGGGACCCCTCCCGAAATGAAATCCTGGTTACGTCACCGACCGTGGTGCGTGCGTACAAGGAAGCAAGCTCTTGCTTGACGCAGACCTTACGTTACCAACGTATGCTCAGGTTTTTAGAGCTCACGTTTTCATAATCAAGGCCACTGCACAAGCTGAGATACCAACATTTATTAAGTCAAACATTCGAAAATACTGTGAAATGTAACTATCAACAAGTGATTACACGGCGACTATTAATTTTTAAACAAAATTTTCACTTTTGCGAGTGCACCGAATGTTAAAATTCAACATTTTTCTTGAAGTTGCCATAACGGCTACCGATGAACAAATGTCGCAGTCATTTCTAGAAGGGTACTCGAACCCAAGCCTTCGACTCCAGTGAGAGCCATACAAACTCAGCCTAAAGAAGGAAGCTGTGACTATCTGCAAGTAAATGCTTTTGAAGTCAACAGCGCGTAACCGATGAAAGAAAGCACGTGTCGTGAGCTGGCTTCGAGGGTATATAAGATGTGCTGTAGGCATTCTGAAAACATATCACTCGTTGCTGTCGTGAATAAAAGGAGCGAGTTATCAGATTTGCAAAAAGAGATGATTATCTGCTTTCGGGCCAAGGGTGGCTGTATTTCTGAAACAGCGCAGTTTGTGAACTGTTCGCGTTCTGCTGTGGTTAAAGTGTATCGTGATTGGAGAAATGACACCATTCCGAATAAGCGACGTGGAAGCTGCGGAGCACCACGTGCCATTGATGTGAGAGGGGAACGTCGGCGTCGAAGGTGCGTGAGGGACGATCGACACGCTACAGTGGAGCAACTCACTCACTGGCCGAATGAACCGGGGGGGGGGGGGCTACCGAAAGTGTGTCTAAAACGACAGTTCAGCGAACCCTGCATAGCATGGGGCTCCGATGCAGATGGATGGTCAGTGCACCTATGCTAACGAAGGTGTATCGGCAGAAAAGACTTGCATTTGACGGCAATATCGGAGTTGGACCTACACTGTTGCCAAAGGATTGCCTTCTCCGATGAGTCACGTTTTCTGCTTCATCGAACGGATGGACGTTGGCGTATAAGGCGAGAAACATCGGAGAACAAACACTCTTCAACCATTGCTGGAAGAACACAAGCTGATGGGGGAAGCGTTATGGGCTGGGTAATGTTTTCGTGGCATTAGTTAGTTAGTTAATTGATTTTAGTGGCGCAAGGGCCAGGTTTGGCCAAAGAGCGCCAGACACAGAACTATCAGCTAAAGATCTTTAAAAGCGTGGAGAATGATTAAGAGCAGACGGGCTTAGTAAAAGTTAGAAAAGAGGATGACGAAAGATGTGAAGACTAGTTAGTTAATTAGGTTTATATATAACTTTATTAGTTTACTATTATATTTATTATATAACTTTTTTTTTTTTTTTTTTTTTAAATAAGTTTTAGTAAGTTAATTTGTTTTAAAAAGGAAAATACTGCGAAAGTGTCGCAGTGGTCGCCCAAAAGTTTTTGAAGCGTAGCTGCGTCCTCGTCCAGCAGATGAGACTGAAAATAGTGAAACCGATTATTACAAAACCGAACACAACTACATAAAACATGAGAGATGGTGAGTAAACAGTCGCACGCCTCACACATTGGGACAGCGTCGCCACACAGCAAATAGCTATGCGTGAAGCGACAATGCCCAATGCGGAGACGCGCAAGAACAACTTCTTCCCTACGGTTCCGGCGACACGATGATTTCCAGACTCCAAGGATGGGTTTAACACGGTGCAGTTTATTCTCCACCTGTTGGTCCCACAGACCCCGCCACGTTCGTCTGATATGATCGTGAACAAGAAAGCGAAAATCACGGTGGAACAGTGGCAACGGTGTGACAACCAAAGAGGAGGCAGATCTAGCAGCAGCATCAGCAGACTCGTTCCCTGGGATCCCAACATGCCCAGGAATCCAGCAGAACCGAATCTGGACATCAGCCTCGAACAAAGAACGAAGAAGTCTCCGTACGGTAAAAAGAAGGGGGTGGCCAGTGAAATCCAAAGATGACAATGATTGCACAACACTCAACGAATCAGTGTACACAATAGCACGCTGATGAGAGCTCGACTGCACGTGAACAAGTGCAAGATACACAGCATGCATCTCCGCCGAAAACACCGTGGCCTCAGGAGGAATGCGGGCAACAGAAACTTCGTCAACGCAGACGGCGGCGGATCCAACAACACCAGCCGCCTTAGATCCATCGGTGAAAACAGGAATAAAGTCTGCATTGACGTAACGGTGTTCAGCGAAGAGCTGCTGGTACACTGACGCAGGGGTTGAGGACTTGTCAAAAGATGTAAAGCTGGTATCAACCATGACACCAAGAGGATGCCATGGGGGATCCTCAAAGCCCCTGGTCTCTCCAACGAGTGACAAGTCGAGCCCTGCATCACGAGCTACGGCCGCCATACGAAGACCGAAGGTTCGAATGCACGAGGGACGGATCTCGAACAAACGAGCATGCTGGGGATGAAAATCTGCATCGTATAAAGGATGGTCTGTGAGTGATTTAAGTTTCAGGTAAAACTGAAGAGACAGCTGCAGACGGCGTAAATGAAGCGACGGTTCGTTCGCGTCGGCATAAAGGCTGGGAATGGGTGACGTACAAAAGGCTCCCGTACAAAGACGCAGCGCTTGATGGTGGATGGTATCCAACGGCCGGAGAACGGTAGGACGCGCAGAGCCATACACCATACAGCCATAATCCAGCTTAGACCGAATGAGAGAATGGTAAATACGGAACAAAGAAGTCCTGTCTGCACCCCAGGAGACTGAGGCAAGGATCTTAAGGATTGACAAGGCTCTCAGACAGGAAGTCCTTAGCCGTCGAACGTGCGAGCGAAAGGTGAGAGCACGGTCAACGGTCAAACCAAGGAACTTGGTTTCCGGCAAAACTGGAATGGCTGCACGGTCCAAATAGAGCTCTGGATCAGGATGGAGGCCACGCCTCCGGCAGAAATGGACACAGGCTGTCTTGTCGGGAGAAAGAACAAACCCATTATTGTTAGCCGCTTTAACAATCTGGGTAATTGCAGACTGCAGCTGCCTTTCAACGAAATGCATGCTGGATGACGAACAGAAGATGTGAAGGTCGTCAACATAAATGGTAGCCGAAACCGTAGGAGGAAGATTTTTGAGTAAACAATTAATGCGGAGGATGAACAGAGTCACCGAAAGAATGCTGCCTTGAGGAACGCCTTGTTCTTGATGGAAAAAGGCGGACAGCGTTGTATCCAGGCGCACCTGGAACACACGGTTACGAAGAAAGTTGGCAATGAAGGTTGGCAGGTTTCCCCGCAACCCACTCTCGTGGAGGTCACGGAGGATACCGTGACGCCACGCTCTATCGTAAGCTTTTTCGATGTCAAAAAATACAGACACCAGGTGCTGCCTACGTACGAACGCCTCACGAACAGACGTCTCAAGGAGCAGGAGATGGTCAGGAGCTGAACGATGACGACGGAAGCCGCTTTGTGATGGAGACAGTATTCGATGTTCTTCAAGAAAATAAATTAGCCGGGAATTAACCATTCGTTCAAGGATTTTGCACAGACAGCTAGTGAGGGCAATTGGCCGATAACTAGAGGGAGACTTGGGGTCTTTGCCAGGCTTGGGAAAAGGTAAAACAAAAGCTCTTCGCCAAGAGTCCGGGAAACTGTGCTCCAACCAAATGCGGTTGAAAAGCACTAACAGATTCTCGAGAGACGACTGCGAGAGATGACGAATCATGTCATAGTGGATGTCGTCGGGACCGACAGATGTTGCGCCACCCGTAATTCAACCATGCTGAAGGGGAGTTATACTGAGTGTTATAAAAAGGCGCAAAGGAGAATTTCTGGCGTTCCGCGGTTGTTTTAATCCTCTGAAAGGGCGGGAGATACGCCTGAGAACTAGAAATTGAGGCAAACGCTTCGCCCAAGCAATCCACAATCTCCCCAACTTCAGCATACGTGCAGCCGTTATTCTCAAGAATTGAAATTTGGCGGGAACTATAGTTTCCCCGGATCTTACGAATTTTTTCCCAAACAGTTTTTGAACTGGCACGTGAATTGATAGATGAAACGTACTTCATCCAAGACTCCCTCTTGCTTCGTCGACGCACCAACCGAGCGTAAGATTTTGCTCTTTTAAATTTAACAAGATTAGCATCGGTCGGATAACGCCGAAAAGTACACCAGGCCTTATGTTGAACTCTCCTAGCCGCTGCGCAATCAGGGTTCCACCAAGGCTTCGGACGTCTTGGGAGCGTCGTTGATGTTTTTGGGATAGAGAGATCTGCTGCCTGAATGATACACGTTGTGACATCAGTAACAGCTGCGTCAATTGACCCCCGGGTCACCATGGCAAAAGATATCATTGCGGACGGTGTGAAGACCTCCCACTTGGCACGATCCATCCTCCAACGAGGAGGGCGGGAGGCAGAAGATGGTACGCTCACATTATACCTAAGTACAATTGGGAAGTGGTCGCTTCCATGGAGGTCGTCACACACCGTCCACGACCAGGCGGCCATAACCGATGGTTGACCCAAAGATAAATCGATTGCACTGAAACTTCGTGTAGGCTCGTGGAAGTAAGTGTCAGCACCGGTGTTAAACAGGCACAAAGAGGTCGAGGAAAGAAGAGATTCGATCCTACGGCCTCGTGTGTCTGTTCTGACACTACCCCACAATGGATTATGAGCATTGAAGTCACCCAGAACAAGAGCAGGTGACGGCAGCTGCCCAACTAAGCTCTCAAGAACGGACACGCTCACGTCCTCATCCGGCGGCAGATAGATGCTGCAAACGGTTAGAGGCACAGGCATGGAGATACGCACCGCAACGGCTTGTAAAGATGTTGAGACCGCAACGGGAGAAACTGGAACATTGTGGGGGACAAGGATGGCAACTCCCCCGCAAGCAATATCTCCTGAAACATTATCTTTCCGAAATGCACTGTAGCCTCGAACTGAAAGGAGGTCTGATGGTTTAAGTTTTGTCTCCTGGAGGCAAAGGCACACCGGAGAGTATGACGAAAGCAGATGTTTCACGTCGTCATGTCTTGTTCGAAAGCCTTGACAGTTCCACTGAACGATTTGATCCATGGTTTGAATTGTGGTGAATGAGAAAAAGAAAAACGAAAAACAAAACCCGAGAAAAACTGGGACAACTAAAAGTTGTCCGATTCCATCATTTCGTCTGCAATGTCCATTTGCGCTTGGGACTGTTTTGTCCGACGCCTTGTAGTCTCTGGTGGTAAAATGGGGCGGTATTTTGGTTCCTGTGTCGCAGATGATCTTGCCCGATCCTGGTTCTTATGATGGGAGTTTGGAGATTTCTTCTCCTTTTCTTTTTCCTTTCTCTTTCCTCCTGGGGTTGTTGAAGTTCCGGTGGTGCTGGTGTTAGTTGCAGCAGGTTTAGGCACAGTGGTTGTTGGAGCTTTCGCGTCCCTAGCTCGGGATTGTAGTGCTGCCAGACCAGCAGCTATGATGTCGTCTAGCTTGTAGGGACAATTCACTGGGATTTGGCTATCAGTCTGGGTACCGACTGTAGTCCTTGCAACAACCGCTGATGCATAGGATCGCCGATTTGATTGGTTTGGGGCGACCTTTCTTCTGGCCTCTGGGTAGGAGATTCCCTCAACGGTCTTAATGCGTTGGATCTCTTTTTCCTCTTTCCACTTTGGACAGTCTCTCGATGATGCTGCATGAGATCCCTTGCAGTTGAAGCACAGCTCGGCTTCGGCATGGCAATCTTGCAAAGTATGGTCTGTTGCAGTACAACGCCCACACCGGGCAGTGCTCCTGCAAGACTGCTGGGAGTGACCATATGCTTGGCATTTGAAGCATCGTAGAGGACTTGGTATGAAGGGGCGCACTTCAAGGTGTAGATACCCTGCCTTGATTGATGTTGGCAGGGATGGGGTGTTAAAGGTCAGTATGACGTTTCGAGATGGGACAGATTGGCCATTTCGCCGAAATAGGATGCGCCGGACTCCACTCACTTGCTGGTCTTTCAGTTCCTCCAGAAGTTCTTGGTCACTGCACTCCAGAAGGTCTTGAGAAGAGATAACACCTCGTGAGGAATTGAGGTAGCCGTGAGGGGTAACTTTTACTGGACAATCTAAAAGAGGTGGTGTTTAAAAGCACTGTAGCATATCTGGGACTCGACATCTCGACAAGAAGATCTCCAGATTGGAGCTTCTTAACGCTCTTAGGAGAGCTGGCAATTGATTGCAATGCTTTATTTATCCAGAAGGGGCTTCTGGTGTTTAATGGGTTTGAAGCGTCCAAGGTGTGGATGCAAAAGAACCGAACATTGGCAGAATCAGGTGTAGGTTTCTTGTTGGGAGGGGGTGACCCTTCCTCAATGGGCCGCTTTGTTTGAAGTTCTTGGGAAATTTTTTTGTTATCCATAAATAGAATTGAAAAGTTCGTCCGCCGATTTCCCCGCCCACAACCGAGCCCAACAGGGGAGAGCCGGAGGTCCGCAAGCCCAATTGGACGCAGGACACGACTCTAGGGTTAAGCAACGGATATAGCATGTTGATAGGTCAGACATGCGCTCAGCGAGTACAGAGACTTTCCCAGGTCTCGGTAACACCCCTTTGGCATGCCCGCACTATCCCCAAACTCACCCTGTTGTACGAAACAACAAGCCGATTGACTAGGAGTGGGTTAGTTCCTAGCCGCCCGTTTAGGGTGAAGCAGGGGGCAAAGAGGAGTGTTGGCGACTGGCGACAACAACAACCTGGCCACCAGAAACCTCAGCCTCCAGCATCCCCTTTTCCACCTTACGGGTCACCGCACACGGCAAACGTGCAGGTAGGTCTAGCAAACCAGCCCGGAAAAACAAGAGAGGAACAGAAAATGGAGAAGCAAGTCGAGTAGAAAATGGAGTAGAAAAGAAGAACAGGTAGTGGAGAAGAAAGTAAAAACAGGAAAGGGAGAGAAAGCCAGAGGAAAGGAAAGGGCTGGCGCATAATCACAACCTCAGCAACCAACAACTGAGGCGGGTGCTGTCAAGGTGGTGGCAACACAAAGTTCTAATGGGATGAATCAAACATAACAAGTCGGCTAGGGCCGTGGGGTCGCTACTCCCCATCAGCTGGATGAACAGCTGTCCCTGCGGTAACGTGAAAGCACAAAAACAAAAAAGCAAAAAACCGTCACAAGGTCAGCTCGGGCCGTGGGGGCGCCGCTCCCCAAATAACTGGAAAACCAGTTATCCCCGTGCGGGGTTTTCGTGGCATTCCTTGGGTCCACTCATACCTGTGGAAGGCTATGGACCGAATTCGTTATGAATATCCTTGCAGACTACCTACACCCATACATGTTGATTTGTATTCCCTGGGGCGGATGGGATCTTCTAGAACGACAATGCGACGTGTCACACAGCTAGAAATGTCAGAGTGGTTGGAAGAGCACGATTACGACTTCAAAGTACTTCCCTGGCCTCCCAATTTCCCAGACTTGAAACCAATTATGAGCATCTGTGGGACCACTTCAATCGTGCTGTTCGCTCTATGGATTCTCCACCACGCACCCTCCAGCAGCTGTCCTGCAGTCAGCATACCTGTGAACACCTTCCAGCACCTTATTGAGCCACTCCCAGCCTGTCTAGCCGCTGTCCGCGTTGCACACGGCGGTTATTCTGTATATTAGCTGGTGGTCACAATAATATGACTCGACCGTGCATAACACTGAAGCTTAATAAAAGTTTCACATACAAAGAAAATCATACCGACAAAAACGTACAGGTTTATAGGTAGAATGATCCGCGTCCCCACACCCGGATTTGTATAGTGTTTAAGCGCGAATTCAAGGCTGCGGTCGACATATTTACAAATACAGAATTCTGTAGTACTTATACACCGATGAGCAATTACATTATCCCCCCCCCCCCCCAGCCTGGAGACTGAACGGTGGTGCAGGTGAAGTTAACAGAGCAGTATATATACAACCCGAGGACCGGCTTTCGGTTAGTAGTGTGTTCGGAGTCAGAATGGGAAAAGCTGCCGTTTCATCGGAGTTTGATAAAGGACAAACTGTGATGGCACGGCACCTCGGAACTACGATCTCGGAAACGGCGCAGCTTGTTCACGTGCCCCTGTAAGTGAGTACGCAGAGATGCCAACCTGTTTCAGATATTTTCAATAGTACTCGTACAAATTTTCAGTAGTTTTGGCCATTTTTCAGTAGTCATACCCAAAAGAATAATTTTAACCGAGGAAAACAACTCATTTAATTTAATTAGCATTTTTTTACTTACTTATTCATGTATATACATGAAAATCTGTATCAAAATATTCCAAATTTTTCACATGGAAAATAATATACACCATGACATACATTTTTTTTTACACAACAAATAATTGATTAAACAGCTTTCTTTAGTGATTTCACTGTACAATGTTTTGCAGATACGAGTTCCTCAGCAGAAAATCTTTTTTCATAACACACTTGCCCAGAGGAAAACATATTCATTTTTGCAATAAGAAGGGCTTCTTCAGTTTTTAAACCTAAATTAGGTTGGAAACGGGCTTGATTTTTCGCACTAAACTAAAATCTCTCTTACTCACAAGCATTCGAGTGTGGAACTACAAGTATTGCAAACATTACTTTCGAGAGACTAGTATACTTAACCGCTCCATTACAGCCTCTTAATTTTGAGATTTCTGACCAAGTGACATCTATTCTATCTATGGTCTCTAATTTGTCAGCTTGATAACAAGGAATTCCGCTTCCAGTATATCAAGTTCATTTTCAGTTATTATAAATGGAAGGCGTTTGACTAAGTGTAACACAGAAGTAAATGATGTTATGGCTTTAAGTGAAGGATCTATCTACTACTTCTGCATGTTTTAAAAATTCATCATAGATCACTATCTTTTCTTGAATATAAGAACATTTTTCAATGCGAACTTTTCCGACAGATGTATAGAACTTAGAAAGTTCATTTTCGTTTAAAATGATTTCGCTTTAATACATTCTTGTTTTTACTCCAATTACCAGTTGTGTACTTTCTGATTTTTCTTTATTGAAAAACTTATTTGACAAAATTAAGCTCAACACAATCACCATCAGCTACGACAGTAGGCTTCACAAACCCCTTGGATGCTATGACAATTTTATTCATCATGCTGAAAGAACTTTCAGTTTGAGGACCATGAATGCATGATAGCCTTCACTATTTTAGATAAAAGGCAGTGTAACTTGGAGAATATGAATGCTTTTGAATATCATGGCATCAATTCTTACAAATTTTTCAGCTTCATCACTTTCGTTTTCGGACTCTACCCCGTTTATCAAGCTAAAATGCAAACCTTTTGGGGGGGGAATATGTGAGAACACAGGATACACGTTCGGAACATCGTTGGGGAAAAAAATTACAGCTACGGGAGAAACCTTTGCTACGTCCGATTTCCCTTCCATATTCAAATGAACTACAAATATTTACGAAATAAAATGAAATTTAACAACAATACTAGGTAGGCAGAGGAAACATTGCCTGAAAAATAAAATTACGATTATGGGAGAAATCCGCACTGTTTCCGAAAGTTTTGAAAGACGAAATTTTCGTTTTCGAAAGTTTCAGGCGGAAAGCATCCTTCACCACTACCAATAGGCCCAAAATTTCTGTTCAATTATGCATCGATCTCGAGGATAACCCAAATTACGACGAAAAAGCAGAAATTCCTCGAAGCCGAAGATTACACGGGAATTTTTACGCCGTCGAATTTCCGTTTTCGGAAATTTCCCCTCCATTTTCAAAGTGAAATACAAAGATTTATGGAATAAAATTATGTATAACAACAATACTAGACAGAGGCAACATCGCAGGAAAACGAAATTACGATTACGGAAGAAATCCTTATTTCGTTCACTTCTGTTTTTGAAAGGCGAAATGCTGTCCCGATGCGTATTTTTACGCGTTTCTCGATGCGTATTTTTGCGTGTTCATGCGTATTTCACGCGCTTCACGACGTGTATTTCTACGCGTCGTGAAAAATTCCCGATGCATATTTTTACGCGTTGATAAAATTTCGAGGCGTATAGTAGATGCGTAATTACGCATTTTGGCGAACTCTGCAACGAAATCCAAGCATACTTTTCTGCAACGCAAAAAAAAAAAAATCTTCAAAATATTAATTACTGACATGAATGGTCGACGCACGATTTAATAAAAAAAACTTCGATGCCAAGCAATGACACTCACGTTCTGCACCAAACGATTTTCAACAGCTTGCCGCTGCACTGCGAAAGAGCTTCAGGCCGAACTCCGCCCACGTCCACCACCAAAGCGAGTAACGTCCCCAGAATGTTGCATGGCTGGGGAGGGAGGGTTTCGAGTACTGGCCGCTCGCGCTAAGATCCGAGCAGCTTCGAGAGGAAGAACTGGAAGCGAGCAGCATCGCAAGCATGACGGATCGTCAAGTGGCCGCCGTTGCGTTAGGAACAGGAACAAGCAAAATAAAAATTGATAACTTCCGTTAATTTACCGTAGAAAAATCACGGTTTTCCGTATTCCGTAGTACAAGTGCTTTTTCCGCAGGAACTACGGAGAATCCGTAGTTGTTGGCATCTCTGAGTACGTATCAAAAGTGGTGCACAGATGGCTAAACGTCGAACAGTCGTCCAGCCGTGTTGTCCGCAGCTCATTGATGCCAGAGGGGAGCGGAGACTGTCGATCATTGTTCTCAACGACCCTCATGGGCCACAGTGCGACAAATCACCAGCAGATGCAACAGTGGTGAGCAGGGCAATGTGTCACAGCACACAGTTCAACGCAGCCGAAGACCCAGCCGGGTCCGCATGCTCAGTGCACGTCATCGCCAACAACGCATGAAATGGGCCCAAGATCGAGATTGGACCGTGGATGATTGAGAAAATGGCGTGGTCTGACGAATCAAGATTCCTGGTACATCACGTAGACGGCAGAGTGCGGATACGCCGATTAACCAATGGAGGCTATGGCACCTGGATGCACTGTTGGGCGGAAACAGGCCGGCGGCGGTAGTGTTATGCTGTGGATGATGTTTTCTTGGGACACTTTAGGTCCCATTATTCCAATAGCACAATCCCTGACAGCTGTTCGGTATCTGAACATCGTTGCGGATCAAGTTCCCCTATTCATGGCAACTGTGTTCTCTGCTGGTGATGGCCATTACCAACAGGATAATGTGTCATGCCACACTGCCAGAATCGTCAAGAAGTGGGTTCGAGGAACATGCTGGCGACTTCCTGTTAATGTCCTGGCCTCCAACCAAATTCAACTGGCATGAACCTAATCGAACATTAGTGGTTCGACTTGGAAAAGTGGGTTCGCGCTAAATCACCACCACCCCGAAATGTACGGGAACTGGACCTGCTGTTGACATTATGCTACCAGATACCTTAGGATACCTATCGCCACCTCATCGAATCGATGCCTCGCCGAGTGGCCGCTGTTTCGCGGGCTTTCCCTACAGCTTATCAGGTAGGTGGTCATAATGTAATGGCTCATCGGTGTAAGAGACAATTTGTGTGCGTGTGTCGGAGGGGGGCAAGGCTTCAAGGAGTTGCCCGTACCTAATTTAGGGCCACCTAATTATTTCAGGGAGTGCCGAACACAACGCCCATGTCTCATCCGGATTGAAACTGGTGCCAAACTCAGACGATTAGCCAAAAGGCCGCGCATCTGACCACTGTCATCGGGGGCGGCATTTTAAACTACGATTAGGTAAATAATAAATGCATTGCTTTCTAATAAAATAAGGTGTATTGTTTTCTACGAGCAAAATTTCTGTAGAACTGATTTTCAGGAGTAACCTTATAGAAATGTAAGAACATATCGCTCAAAAGTCATACCAGAGTTTTTAAATGCATTTAGAGCACTGGAAGACATAACCTTAAAATTTGCAGGCTCCGGCTCCTTTGCTTCAGGAGCCAGCACATTTTTTTTTTTTTTTTGATTGGAGGTTTAACGACCACCGTGAGCAACTCAATGGGCTATAAGCAGTCGCCCGACCCTAATTTAGGGTCACTGGCTCCAGGGAAGGGAGAGAGCCAGTGCCGTAAGACAAACACAACATCCATGCCTGACCGGGATTCGAACCCGGACCCATTACGGACGAATGATCAGAGGCCAACGCCTTAGACCACTGCGCCACCGGGGCGGCGAGCCAGCACATTATTTCACGAGATACGCAGAGAGAATCGTGCTCAGTCTAACAAAAACTACACATAGAAATTATGACTTTCAACAGTCAACATTAAATGCATTATTTCATAGATATTGTTTAATAACGCAATATCAACAACTAAACGTAGGGAACAAATTATGCACTACAAAAAGTTGCATTTCAAAATAGATTTTCATTTCAGAAAGTTCAGTTTGTCATTTGGTGTATAAACATTTAATAAAACACCATTAGTGGAAAAACACTTGCAAGCACCCCACGTGAAATCAATGTCATAGCTGCGAATATTTCTGACACTTATTACTCTGCATGCGCGCCCTCTTTCTTGGGGTTGCACAGCGGAATTTCAGCCTGAAAAACTGCCAGTTTTGCTGCAGAATGCACAACTCTGCTGGCCAGAGCCGTAACTAAGGCGGGAGTAGACTGCCTCGGGAGCAGCTGAAGAGGGGGCACAAAAATCATTGCTTACAATCTGATTTGAGACTATTGCACAAGTTTCTGATAAATTTTTCGCACCATACTTTTATCATTTGTGCATATGCCTTCACCAGTTTCGGCAAACTTAACAAATTAATATTCGCATTTCTTCCTCAAAATGTTCAGGTAATATTAGCTCCTCACATTTAAAGCACTTTCGCTGCCAGCGGGCGCACGCGCCTTCTGTAGAAATCGCCTGGGGGGGGGGGGGGGCGCAGATAAACAAAAGTAAATATCTGAAGTTCCAGCAATGGGATTCCCAAAATATTTATACCACCTATTAGTTGGCTGACCACAAGTTCGTTTATAGCAAAACATGCAGAAGTTGCGTGCGACCGACGTGGCCCAAAAGTTAAACGTGATGTTGTATAGGCCATACAGGCGCGGGCAACTTCATACAACCTTATGTAAACTAGTAAAATCATGCAATGAATTGATTATGATACGCTTTACACCATACCAGAAATCATTACTCAAGTTATGAGGAGTATGGCTGTAGAATAAATCTCGCTTCTATGCTCTAACCTTTGACCCCATTTCGATTATATTTAAACAGAACCGGTTAAGAATGTTTCCGGAACAACATAATAAAGTTTTGTTTCAATCGAAACATTTTTACGTAAGTTATGATGCATAAGGGCAATAGAATGTATCCCGCTCTTATGTCCTGACCTTTGACCCCATTTCCAACAGGGTTTCATCCCCAGGTGGTCCCCTACCACATACTAAAATTTCATCGAAATCGAACCATTTTTACGCGAGTTATCGTACAGACGGACGGACAAAAATGGAGCATATACGCTTCTTTAACCTACGGTTGGAAAGCGTAAAAAAAGAATTGTAGAAAGTCTATAAATATAAATAATGAGTGCTCCTCCCTCTTTCCTTTCTTTGTGAAAATGTGTTGTCTACCGGAGGTTAAGCTGGGACACCGCATGGGTCGGCGACAATGGAAATATAATACCCTACTTGGGGAGGGGGGAGGCAATTCCCACTTAGGTGGTTCCACACACTGATTCCTTAGCACAGGGTGGCTGGTGGAAGCAAAATAAGAGAAAACTGGGTGAACACTTCTCTTATTAGCAATTTTCCTCTGCTCGGATGCAGTTTATATAAACAAATGCTGCAGGAAAAGTAGCCTCCTTCCTTCCCTTTCGTTCCCTTTCGGGCTCTAATTTTTTTTTTTTCCCCCATTAGACAGCACTTACTTCACATGGGCATAATAGATTTCGGGATGTTAACAGACATGCGGTAAACACTATAATTCGTGCATAAATACTACTATTAAAAGAAACCCGTCTTGTTGCACGATGATATTTATTCAGCTAAAAAACGAAATCTATGTACAGGTTAAAATACACATGAGCACTTTCGGTGTCACAGTTACACCTTCATCAGATGTGATTAAACCATGTGGTTACATACTGGTCTTAAAAAGTACGTGAAGCAGATTCATCATGGGAAAGGTAATGTCAGTGTCACATTATATACCAGATAACAAGACGTGGTATATCATGTGACAACGACATTACCTTTCCCATGATGCATCTGCTCCACGTACTTAACTTTTTTTTTCCGTTTTTTCCCCCAACCGCACTAATTTGTAGTTCGACGAAAATCCCATAACTGCTCTTGTAATCAAAGCGTGAGGGTGGCCGACCCCATTAATAGCAAAAAGGTTTACTTCAAAACGCGAAAATTAAAATCCGTTGTCAGGCTTCCTTCTCCATGGATACCTGATCCCACTGCTGGTCCATCTGGAATTATTAACCCCACTACAGATCTTTCTGCTATAGATGATACAACTGTTGGTCCTACAACAACCGATTCTGTTGAATCGGACACAAGTGACCACAAATAAAAGTCTTTCCGGTTTTGAAATTTCTTCTGCATTTGATTCAGATTATGAAATCAGTACTGAAGAATATGATGACGATTGTGATTTCTTGCAAACAATGGAAGAACATCGGTGTTTAGACGTGAATCCCGTACATCATGCAGCAGATAATTTGGGGGCCAGTTGATTCGTCAAAGCAAAAGGAAATTTCATTGACAGCACCCTCAGGTATATGTCCCGATGTAATGAATTTAGACCCCCTTACAGCTATTAACATTTTCCACTATCTAGTGACTGATGTTATTTATCTTCTAATGGTTACTGAAACAAATAAAAATGCACAGCAAGTCATTCAAGGCGGTATCCTATCAACACATTCGAAGATTAAACAATGGCTGCCAACATCTGTAAGCGAAATGAAAAAATTCTTGGTCTGCTTATTTGGATGGGCCTGGTTAGATTTCCGAAGATTACAGATTCGGTTTTGGAACAACACGTCTACTCACGTGTTGTTCCAAAACCGAATTGTACCTAACACTTTCAGCAGAAACAGGTTACAACTCCTACTGAAGTTATGGCACTTCGCTGACAATTCTCAAGATCCAGGGAACGATCGCACTTATAAAGGTCAAAAGGTTTAAGGAGATACTGCTGTGCAGCACGAATAAATTTAAACAGACGGGAAAAGAAATTTCTATGGATGAAAGTCTTGTGCTATTTACAGGAATACTTTGTTTTAGGCAATATCTTCCCGGAAAGGCCCACAAATATGGTATACAAATTTATAAGTTATGCGATTTATAAGTTATGAGTAGCCCCCACATAAAATTTCTACTCTATATTTTACTTTAACAAAAAAAAAAACTTTGTAATATATTATGAAAATTTCGAAAACATACACAAAAATCTACGGAATCTATGAAAAAAATAATAGTATACCCATGGGCATCTGATTTACGATGTATTTCTTCAGTATGTTGCGTAGTAGTATAATGCTTCAAAACATGGGTAAATCTAGTGAAAGGAATACAAAATAAAAACCAAATTAATTGAAATGTTAAAGGCGCCTGCATCCAGTGTAGCTTTCCTTTTATTAATTTTACTTATTTTTTTCAAACGGGATACCATTTATGCCTCATTTTTTTACCACATGCTACTTGCCATAAAAACAAAATATAATACAATCATACATATATAAATATTTTTATATATGTATAGCTGAATTTGTAAAACATCAAAAATTTCGGAAATAAACCTGCTATTTTACGAAATGTATAAAAAAATAACAGCACATTCCCAGGCCACGGAAGTCGCGCGCGACTTCTTATCCCCATGCCATCTGCGTTAGAACACCACTGTGTTGCCTAGCAACCTAATACTTCAAAACACGAAGTTGCGTCACCTAGCGGAAGTAATACAAAACAAAAACCGAAACCATTAACAATCTGAAGTCGCTGGCGCCTGCTGGCAGCGAAAGTGTTAAAAACTAAGGGGCGGTAGTAGTACGTTGCGAGAATAGAATGCCAGATTCTCTGGCGGGTATTTGATCATCACTGCGGCTATGAGCCGTAACTTCCAACTGCATTTTGTTCGTTTGATGTTGTACCGCAGGTCCGAAATCTGTAGCAGTAGCGAAAAGCCGTACAACAAACAATCACAGTTTGATTGTGTCTACCCATAGAGACAACATAGGGTGTGAAGCTAATTTTGTTTCGTCGAGCAACGAAACAACTCAGAGAGAGAGTCAAAATGGCGGCTTTGGAACAACATTGTTTGCTTGTACTTTTCGATCACTCCTAAATAATCTAGAGATCTGAAAAATGGCATGCTGATAGGTTTTAAGGCTCGGATACCCAGAAAAAGTCCGAAAAAAATAAATAAATAAAATGGCGATTTTGGAATACTGTACGCTTGAATTTTTTTTTTTTTTTTTTTACCACTTCTACACCTAGACAGGTATGAAAACCAAAATATTTAAAAGGGAGGCTTAGATTTATTGTTCAAAATGCTGATAGGTTTAGAGGTAATTATGCCAGAAATGCTGGAAAGAAAAGAAATGCATGGACTTTTGATTTGAAATCAAGGGGCGCCAAAGCCTGCTGCGTTTTACGTCAAACCGTATACACTGACGCCACAACTCTGTTCTGAATCGTAAAACAGTTACGGACCTTAAATTACTTTTCTTTCCCTAAATTACTTCTCCCGTTTTTTAATTTTATGTTCAAAACAAATTAGATTCACCGTCTGGAGAACAGGCATAACTGACTGCTAGTCTTTTCTGTATTTGCATTATTTACCTTGGGAAATTATCTAGCAAGGGCCACATTCTACGAGAAATTAAAAGGCGTGTAAAATTTGGTTGGGGAGCGCTTGGAAGAAACATACAATTCTCAAGAGCAATTTACCATTATACAGTATATTAAAAGTGTTTAATAAATGCATCCTTTCCAATTTTTACTTATTGATCAGAGATCTTAACCGACAAAGATATTCAAAAGCTGCAAACTACTGAAAGAATGGAGAGGTGCGTGCTAGGTATATAACCAGGAAGGATAGCACAAGAGGAACTCATGGAACAGATAAATGACGGGACTTGATGACTATCTGAAATGGCAATGGGCTGGACATGTTGCTAGAACGGACCACCGTTGGACAACTGGAATACTAGACTGGATTCCAAGAAACAGGAAAAGACCTCCAAAACGACCATGTGGGAGATGGGTGGATGAAGTGGGAAACCATGCTGGAATAGCGTGGAAGTGACTGGCAGTGATGTGCCCATCACAAAGTTGTGGAAGAGACTTCGGGAGATCTTCATCCAGCAATGCATTGATAATGGTTGATGATGATATATATATACTGTATATATAAAGAAAGATCCCGAGGGTTTTTTTCATATATAAAGACAGATGGGTATGGGAGGGGGATGCAATGTTTTGTTGTTTGCCCCGGGCGCCTAAATACCTAGGTTACGCTGGTGACAGTGCCAAAAATTTATATTGGTACCTTCATTAATCTGATTTTACGGTAAAGTAGTATACAAAAATGACAGTAAAAAAAACACGTATACCCTACTTTTTACTTTATTAAAGAGATGGGAGCTTCATAATAGAAATTAAAATTTGGAAAAATAAAATTTTCAGAGTAGAATTTGAAAACTTAGGCCAGATAAAAATTTCCAGGTGCCTTGGATTTCTCTGCCCCTGATTTTATTACGCTTCTCAACTTTATTTTATTTAAAGGTCTGGACCAATCAATGCATCACCACTTTCTATGGTCATGTGTTTTTTGGACGGAAGGGGGGGGACACGTGCTGCTACACAACATCCCGTGGTCTGTTCGTTTATATCTACAGGGGGGTGGACAACGAAGCTGAAACAACTGCGCAAATAGCACCCCACGTGTCACACCGCTGTACGCGCTACCTGGTGGCCAGCCTGTATCTATTTCGCAATCTATCAACGAGAACAGCAGGACGTCAAAAAGTGCGATCAACACAACATAATGGGAGACATTTCCGAGTATCAAAGAGAACAGATTGTTGGTGTCCAATACAACAAGTCGTTGTAGTGTATCGCGGGTCACGGTAACCAGGGTCATGTCGACATACTAGCAATAGGGAAAAACTACATCCAACAGGAGCAACTGTCCATAGATGCCAACTTCTAAAAGTAGTTTTCAGTAATCAACATGTTCATTTTTCAGTAATTTTCAGTAACAAATTTTTTTTTCAGTAATTTTCAGTAACAAATTTTTTTTTCAGTAATTTTCAGTAATCCAGTCTACAGCGGCAAATTTGGGTATTTAACACTGCAACAAATTTTATTCTGTCAGAACTATTAGCAAAATAATAATAATAATAATAATAATACAATAAAAAATAATTTGCTAGTGGGAAAATTTAAAATACTGTCTCTACCCAAAAAAAAAAAAAAAAAAAAATTACCTCCAGACAAGAAGAAAAATTATTCCTTGGAATGTTGGCCAAATTATTATGATAAACTGGCTGTAGTTGCCATTTTTGCCTTCCCTTAGTTCAATTTGCAAAAACACTTCTTCTGATAGCATAGTTCACTATGTGCAATGCTGTTTATTTTTTCTACTAATAAAGAAGACAGCACATGAGTACTTAAATTAGGTCTCAATTCATTCATGTTTTTTTTCACAATACTGAAAATTCTTTCTGTACTTCCATTGCTATGAGGGACTATTAAAATAATTTTCATAATATTGCTTAATGATTCATACTTAAACTGGCCACTTTCATTTTTCATTAAAGAAATTCTGTGCCACACTTCATCCATTCTCCCAGAAGTAACAGCACAGTTAAAATTTTCAAACTGATAGTGAGCAAATTCAAATTCCACCTTGTCAGATTCTTCTGGTTTCAAAACTGGAAACAGGGAACACATATATTGGACTGATGCAAAAGAAACACTTTGCCTTAATGCTACATCTGCAATTTCAGCATGACTCAGAAATTCATCATTACCGAAATAACCCCTTTTACTTGACCTATCACAGTGTTAGCATTGTCACAGGAAAATGACACACAGTTGCTCCACGAGATATTTTTTTTAACAAACTCATTGTTCAAAACGTTGAATTTTTCTCAATTTTTTCGCCAAAATATGTTATTGTAATGGGATACAGTTTATTTGCTTGAGCATCATTACTTCCGTCCGTAGATAGAAAGAAAAAGGATTTTTTTTTAACTTCAGATACGATGTTACTTGTAGAAACACTGGCCATGTGCTGCATTAGTGCAGTAGCCTTGGTTCTTCCACACGAATATTTTTTTGCGATCGCTGAATTGGAAAGCATGGCTTGAAATAACAGTTTTCCAAGCCTTCAGTTTTCGGAAATTTATCCAACATTTTCAAGCTGAAATACAAATATTTATGGAATAAAATGATATCTAACAATAATGGGTAGAGGAAACATCGCGAGAAAAAAAAAATTACGATTACCATACCAGAGAAATCTTACCCTCGTCTCTACTTTCCGTTTTCGAAGGATGAAATTCCGTCCTCCGACGGAAAGAACGACACCCCCCCCCCGCCCTCACCAATTGTCCCAAAATTTAAGTTCAGTTATGCATCAATTTCGTACATGGTTCAAATGATAAAAAAAAAAAAAAAAAAAAAAAAAGACTGAATTCCTCGAATCAGAGTGAAAATCTCGTCGCCGAAGATTACGGGGAAATTTTCGGGCGGCCTAACTTCCATTTTCGGAAATCGTTGCCTACAATTTCAAGCTGAAATTATGCAATGAAATTATATTTAACAATACTTAACAGAAGCAACATCGCGTGAGAAATAAAATACGATTACGGGAAAAATCTGCACTTTAACTTCCGTTTCCGAACGTTTAAAAAGACAAAACAACGTTCCCAGACGGAATACAACCCCCCCTCCGCAACTAATATCCCGAAATTTTCTTCACTTTTGCATCGATCTCGAAAATGACAAAAAAAAAAAAAAAAAAAAAAAAGAAACGGAGGGGACTCCGCGAATCCGCGGAAGAATCTTACGTACGAATTAACCGCTGAATCGATTTCGAATGTCGTAAAGATAACGCTAAAATATCGATGAGCGGTAAATTTTAACTTTTGGCGCAATTTCGTCGAAATGGCAATTTTTTTTAGCAGAATGGCGCAAGAACAACGTTTTGGCGCGGGCTGGCACAATTGGCGCAGGTCTGGCACACCTGAATGTAGCATTTAATTTTTTTCCCCCAGAAAAACTTGAGAACCAACAAAAAATTTTAAGTTGATGAAAATTTGCTTTCTATCTCAGAAAATTAAATCAAATGGCGATTTTTCGTAATTTCAGCGGTGTTTCCGTACTTCCGTAACAGCAACCAAAAATCCGTAAAATTACGGAAAATCCGTACTAGTTGGCATCTATGACTGTCTGACAGGGACGTCTGGGTGCTAACACGGGTGGTAGCCAAAAAACATAAAACCACAGCTGCCCAACTCACCGCAGAGTTGAATACGCACAGCGACTAACCTGTTTTCATCAAAACTGCTCGTCGGGAGCTTCACCGGGTTTAACATTCCGTTGCTATCGCCAAACCCTGGATCACCAGTGTGAATGCCAAACATTGGCTGCAATGGTTTCAGCAGCGCAAATCGTAGGCGTTGGACAACGTGAAATGTGTATTGTTTTCCGATGAATCGTTCTTCACTGTCTTTCCCCACGACCGAGAGTTTACGTGTGGACACATCCCTCACAGGCTTGCCACCCGAACTGTTTATTGTCCAGTGAAGCACGGAGGTGGATCGGTGATGATTTGGGCCACAATATCGTTGCAGTCTGTCCGCCCGCTGATTGTTCTTGATGGGCACATCACTGCCAAGGACTATCGGGCAATTTTGGAGGACCAGGTGCACCCAATGGTTCAAACTTTGTACCCTGACGGCGATGCCGTGTACGCATTAAGAGTGGTTTACTGAGCATGAAAGTGAGATAGAACATCTGTCATGGCCTGCACAGCCACCCGACTTGAACATTATTGGAGCTACTCTGGGGTGTTCTGGAAAAAGCAAGTCAGGAAACGTTTTCCTCCACCAGCATCACGTCGTGGACTAGCCACTTTTTTGCAAAAGGAACGGCTTGAAATCCCTCTGGTCACTGTACAGGGATTAGTTTATACTACCTACACTTCTGAAACTCACATTTTGATAATTGCTTTCTGCAGAAGCTGTGGTTATGAGCACAGCAATTGGATAATGAAAGGGATTTTCAAAATTGGACCTTCGTTGTTGTAGTAATGGTCACTGGTCATATTCTAAATTAAGTCTTGGGCTGAGTTAGTGGCAGGTAAAATATTTTTGTATCGTAAAACTTTTGCCAACGTTAATATATTGCCATTTGATTTCCTGCGTAGAGATGAATCTCATCACACGGTGGTCGTGATATTTGTTTTGAAGATAGTGATTTCGCGAATTGAGTAGAAGATGTAAACCTGACGAAGATTCTCCTTTCGTCGAGTTAAAGACTTGTGTAAATGTTGTAGTGTGGCTACAGAATGTATTCTTAGAAGACATATTTAAAAAAAAAAAAGTGTTTAGGTAGTTTGGAATGATTAATTTTGCAGTTTTTTGTAGAGCGTTCGGTGTGATTGAAAAAGCAAACGATGTCATATGGAGACTGACCAATGGTTTCATGTGTTTTGTGGAACTTCTATCCTACCTGCGGCGTCGAAACCACAGGTGCAGAGGTGGGTAGCTGCCCCTGTAATCATTTGCGTACAGGGTTAAAACGTTTCCTCCCTCACTTTTCTTCCTTTTTCATTTTTGGCGCAATCAGGTAAAATATTCGGAATATTTCTGCCGTTTAAAATTTCTTCTGATAAAACTAAATATTTTCTCTCTTGATTATTATTAACCATGTAGGTATCAGAAATTTTTAATGCTATTCCTGAGACGCGGGTTAAACTCTCTTCGATGTCGGGAATTATCAGTCATAAGTTATTGTACAGACACTAAGATGATTTACCTTAGGCATTCATTGCTTACTTTCAAAGCTCTTTCGGGTTGCATAATATTTGCTGCTCGAAAAATATCAAATAAATTTGGGTATTAAAATAGGGTTCCCCAGGAAGTTAAAAATCGTACGTACAAAATACTTATTTTTCGTAAAAATGTTTCAAAACACATGAACTAACGTGTGGTGTTAACTGAGATGTTGATATTTGGAACGTGGCCAGCGTGGGACTTCAGTTTCACTGAGCAAGGTGTTTTTGTGTCTCATGGAGTCTGTTGCCGCATGACACTTCCACCCCGTCGATTCATCTGAGGATCCCCGAACGAATGACTGTAGGATCTGTATAATTCCAATGTAGTGCGGACGGAGTGCTGTAGAATATTCGAAGAACATGGTCGGTTGTTAGAGGTATCGGGGGTATGTCTGCCGGAAAAAGCGTAATACTTCGGCAGTGGAGGGGGGGGGCAAATACCTTCCGTAGCATTAAAGTAAACAAGAAATTCACGAATACTCAGATTGAGCACCTCTTTTGTTAAATTGCAAACCTAGATTGTAAAGTTTTATTATATTTTTGTCACGTGCGATCAGTGTAGTTTACTAGCAAGAAAAGAATAGTTGTGCCACCTAGCGGAACGGTTTTGCATAAAAGAAAGACAAGGGAGGGAAGAAAAAAGCTGGGCATCAAAACAGAAAAAGCCTTTAACAAAAATAATAAAGATGTTTCGTATGGCGCTGCATTATACAGGGTGCTTAGGAAAGTCCTTTAGCCTGAAATAACTTGCGAACGGAGAGAGGTAGTTATGCAAGTGAGATAACGGTATAGTAAAGCGATTAGGCCCGATCGAATACAACCGATAGCAGAGCCCCTAGTGGCGAAATGCGGAAGTTAGCCGTTGCAAATCGAAATCAAGAGAGCAAAATTTCCAATTACAAAGTTGTAGAGCATCAATTAATTAGCACAAAACGACATTTGTTTCACACGGATAAGATAAATTGTCGCCTGAATACCCTAAAATGTCCGAAATCGATGCGCGACCTTTTGCGTGAACGTTTGAAGGGAACAGGCATAGGTATGAGCAAATACACACAATTTATTGCATAAATGCGTACTTATGTCAATACAGTTTGATGACGTCAGACAAAACAAAAACGGCAAACTGGCGCACAGTGATAAAAAGTTAATGTCTAGTATGTTCGAAGAGTTCGCCATTGCCCACGATACACATTTGTATTCGTGAAAGTAACTCTGCATGCACATTCCTCAACATGGAAGGTGTCACACTATTGTAAGCATCTGTAACACGACGACGTAGATTCAGCAGACTTGTAGGCGCTGTTGCATACACCTGATTTTTTACGTAACCCCAGAAATCCAAGCTCGCCATACTCACACAGCG
Source organism: Macrothele yani (assembly GCA_039090855.1). Taxonomy (NCBI): domain Eukaryota; kingdom Metazoa; phylum Arthropoda; class Arachnida; order Araneae; family Macrothelidae; genus Macrothele; species Macrothele yani. The sequence continues at coordinate 101,007,938 of CM076996.1, read as the reverse complement.
TTCGTAGACCTAAACTTCTGATCAGGGTACATCCTGCTACTGGTTTTTATATCGTAGGTACGGTACAACGTCACAATCTGCATTTGCACAAGGCTACATTTGTGAAATGTGAATATGCAGATTCGAAACGTCGCGCATCGATTTCGGACATTTTAGAATATTCAGGCGACAATTTATCTTATCCGTGTGAAACAAATGTCGTTTTGTACTAATTAATTGACGCTCTACAACTTTGTAAGTGGAAATTTTGCTTATCTCTTTTCGTTTTCGATTTGCAATGGCTAACTTCCGCATTTCGCCACTGGAGGGCGCTGCTATTGGTTGCATTCGATCGGGCGTAGTCGCTTTACTATACAGTTATCTCACTTGCATAACTGTACCTCTCTCCGTTCGCAAGTTATTTCAGGCTAAAGGGACTTTCCTATGCACCCCGTATAACAGTTTCGCTTCAAACAAGTGATCCGAAACGGGCTAGCGAAAGGGCAAAACCACTGTCACTCCAATCTCCGGAAAAATCGGGGTCTTAGTCTTGTTCTGCATTATTCAAGAACGGCGCAATAGCGTTATTTTCAACTTTCACCAATAAACAAGTTTTAAACTGTTTAACCGAGAAAAAGTTTCAAATTTCCCAAATCAGACGGCGAGGAATTTTTACTGGAACAAACCCGAAGTGAGAATACAACTTTATGATCAGCATCTTCATTTCCCACAAGTTAACCATCCATCCCCCCACAGAAACCTTATCACTCGAAACTGCAATCTCAGGCGACAAAGTCCCGGAATTCTCAAATGTACTCAGTCGGCTGTTTTCTTAATAAACAGCTTGACACTTTCTCCTACCGCTTCTAGATCAACAACAGACGTGTCTTAATTATTATCGATGATGTGAGCAGTGGCGTAACTAGCATAATGTGCCCCCCCCCCAAGCAAGATTTACTGCAGCACCCCTAAGCACAGTAATTTTCTCATGATTTCGAACACGAGGGAGGATGCATTTTTCGCGGTGCGTGCGTGCGTATGTGATGGTTGGGGGTGGTAAGGAAGTCAGGGAGAGCGTCTGCAAAAGTAATGGTGGTACCTAGAGCCCTGTAGTTTTAACTTTTTAAGTAATAGATTTGACAATACGTGTAATTGCTTTGTCGAAAACTAAAATAAATCACCTTACAGATGGCAGCTCTGCAGCAGCCCCTGTGAATAAATGTTGACGCTTGTCGTGCACGTAATCCCAGGTAATTGACTGTTTTCCCACATCATCTACGGGCAATTCCACTGTGCCAAGCAAGGCGCTTTTCCTTAGCATCGCAGAGAGGGCGTTTGGAGAGCGATGGTATGATTTACAACCCATTGCAGAGCAATCGTATTACAACCCAAAGTCAAAGAGCCGAACACTTTCAATCTGTAGAACATTGTGTTTTAAAAGTGAAACTAGGCATTTATTTAGGCAAAGCTAAATACGTACATCTTAAAGCAAAGTATGATCTTTCGGTTAATTATTGTGCCTGTTCGAATTTTTCCCTATAACTATAACTGGAAGTTGCAGTACGCCCCTTCGTTACCTGCGCCCCCCCCAGGCTGCGGGGGTGGTAGTTACGCCACTGGATGTGAGACAATTTAACTTCACAATCAATATACATTGACACCCCGGTGTCGGTGTTGAGGATTCACAAACGCACGCCTCCCAACGTACGAACGATAAAAAAACAATATGTTCAGCAGAATCACATTTTTATTCATTTTACAAAGCGAAAGCCAAGTTTCACGTTTATGAGAAAAAGAACTAAAATTAACGTACTTCAGCAACCCACAGTTTCTCACCAGGGAAGCCTTTCAACTGTCACTCTCCAAAATTGACGAAACGTGGCCAGGAGATAGTACTAAGGGCAAAAACCAATGGGTGTATTTCCGTTTTGGCCAAAATGAACTGACAAAAGGTGAACGAGTGGTCTGAAAATGGCACAAGTGGAGAAAATAATCGAACGCGTTAATGAACAATCAATGGCAGTCAAAAAAAATTCAACAAGTTGTTATATCCGTGGATAAAAATTGGATACTGTGAAGGTGATGACGCTTCTTTTGATAATGTTCAACGTATTTGTTTTTCAGATATCAACGACAATTTTCGTACTGTGATAAAACTTCGGGATCTTGCGTTGTTCTCATTGTTCCAAATCACTTTGCTTCGGTCACGTGTTCAATGCCACAAATGTTCATTTATTCCTGTAATAAAGGCTTTTGTTGCTTTTTGTATGGCATGAGCTTATTTTGAATCATGGGGACATAGCTGATATTTGGGGTTATACACTGGCGTGCAAAAATTAAGGACGAGACGGTTTTTCGAATGTTACGTCGTGCAGAAGTGCTCCACATCGACTCAAATCATGCCATAACATCCCCAAGATGTAAGAATATGGGACAAGTGAGCAAAAACGTCCAAACAAAAAATCCAAAGGCACTTTATTGAAAAGGTAACTTCGAGCACAACTGGACAGAAGACAAACGTCCATGTGACAGGCGTCTGCCAAGAAAAATCCAGTCTTCAGTAGGAGATATGATCACCCCTGACTGCGTTGCAGGATTTACAACGTCTGTCCATGCTGAGGACGAGGTTGTCAAGGAGCTGTTGAGGCATTGCGGCCCATTCCTCTTGTAGCGCCAATCGCAGCTGCGGAATCGTTGCTGGCGGCTGGTGACGTGCTGCCAAGCGTCTCCCGAGAAGGTCCCACACGTGTTCGATTGGATTTAGGTCCGGGGACCTTGCAGGCCAATCTATGCGTTAAATATCTTCACTCTACAACAGCTCTGCGACAACCACTGTAAGATGAGGTGTAGCGTTGTCTTCCATGAAGAGAAACTCAGGACACACAGCACCTCTAAACAGACGCACGTGAGGCAGGAGAACCTCGGTACAATAGCGGACACCAGTGACTGAATCTCCTTGGAAGATGTGGAGGTCAGTACGGCTACCAAGCATGATACCGTCACAAACAAGAACTCCGCCACCTCCAAACCGGTCCCTTTCGATGATGTTGGAGGTGTGATTACGTGTTCCCTGCTCTCTCCAGATGTGTATACGTCCAGAATCGCTCGTCAGAATAAATCGGCTCTCATTCGTAAAGAGAACTCTACCCCATTGCTGATGTGTCCAGTTCTTGTGTTCCTGACACCACAGAAACCGCAGTCTCCGATGAGCAGGCGTTGATGGCATACACCGTACACACCGTACTGGTCGTCGTGCAAATTGCCCACCTTTGTGCAGCCTCCTGGCCACAGTAAAACGCGATAACGGACGTCCAGTTGTCTGTTGCATGTGCCTTGCGATTTCTCCCGCTGTCTGCCGTCTGTCTCTTCTCGCCTGTAGGACAATATACCTGTCGTCCGCCGCCGTGGTTGCTCGTGGACGACCACTGCTAAACTCTCCGACAGCTGTTCCTGTCGTTTGAAATGCTCTCCAAGCTCGTGAAACGATGCTGTGAGCGATCCCGAACTCCTCTGCCACACTAGTCACACTTCGACCTTCTTCCAACTTCCCAATGACGCGACCTCGGGTAAAGTCATCCAGATATCGTCTACTGGATTGCCTGTTGGCCATATCACACGGTGGCAGCAACTCGACGTCGTTCAAACCGATGTACACCGTGCAATAGCTTTCACCGAATTGCTGAGCGTACACCGCCCGTGTGCTTTATACCCTTCCGACACTACTCTCCCCCCTCCCTACGTCATGCTGCATATATGCGCATGCCCTACCGTACCGGATCCTAGTCTATCTCTTGAGTGGTATTTCGGTCCGTTCTACCTGCTCGTTCCGCTGTTATGCTAATTTCTCCTCTTCGTCCTTAATTTTTGCACAGCAGTGTATATCACACACCACAACACATGCTAGATGATTTTTTCCCACTTGTGCTCTAAGGCCATAAATCAAACCACTCGTTCACCTTTGTCAGTTCATTTGGGCCAAAACGGAAATATATCCATTGGGTTTTGCCCTTAGTACTATGGTCCTGCCAACGTTTCTTCAATTTTGGAGAGTGGAAATTGAAAGGCTTCCCTTGTCAATTTATGACAAATTCGTTAACATTTTCTACGAAGTTTTCGAACTCCTAAATAATGCACTCAAGAATAATACGTACCAACAAACGAAATTAGGGACAATTTTCTTCACAACACGGGTCACACCAGTACTCGACAATAAAATGCACAGCTCAAGAAAACCTCCATGAACAAACTATTATCTAACAAGACTACACAGAAATGGCACTTTTGAAATGATCTCATCCAAACAGTTTCACCGAAACAATTGTAATTTCAAGTTCAATTTATTTTATTTGAGGGTTTAACGACCACCGTGAACAGTTCAATGGGCTGTATAAGAGTCGCCCGTTCCTAATTTAGGGCCACTAGTTAAAGGCAAGAGAGACAGCCAGTGCCGTAAGACGAACCCTGACCCCACCTCGGACGAATGGTCAGAAGTTAGCGCTTTGATCACTGCGCCACCAAGGCAGCCAAGTTTAATTCAGCCAATTCTAAAACTGGAATCACTCAACACTCAAGAATGGCCATCTCGACAACACTCAAGAGCGGCCATCTCGACAACACATCAAGTCAACATTTCGCAATTTGACAACTTTAGCTGCCTTAAAACGACATCAAGGTTCCCGCAGACAGGCTATATAACATCTTAAAAAGTCAAAACTTATTCTCGTACAGCATGAACAACAAGCACGTAACCCAATCAGATCGCAGGGACGCCTGTGCCCTAAACGGTCGTCCAAGCAATACATACTCCATAGGCTTGCATGTATGACCATTTATCTTCTCTATCAGGTATGTGTATCTTCTCTATCTGCCTTGCTTATGTCTTTAAAACGTCACCAGGCGGAGTTAAATGTATGCGCTTATTTGTAAGAATTTCGGCGGCATTGTAAGAAGGAATAATTACACGGCATTAAGCAGTTCAATGGGTAAAAACAGAAAAACGTAACCAGTGGAATTTGATCACTCAAGTTGAATTTTTTCCTCCGCTATACAAAAAAGAAAAAAAAGGAAAGAGGGGCTAATAGTAAGTTTCGGGGCTTAACGATTCCCATATGCGCATCTAAAGGCTATAAAGGAGTTGCCCATCCCTAATTTAGAGCCACTGCTTCCGTGGAAAGGGACGCAGCTGGAAGAACAAATACAAGGTATGTATGTCGTGCTGGGGGATTCGGCACCACACTTTTTCGAAAACTTACTTCTAAAACTGGCCTTAATCAGTGAAACTTCACTGCTGCACAATTGCTAAGGACGGATCATAAACGGCTATATAGCGCATAAAAAAGTAAGTGTGGTTGGATGCCAAGTGAAATAAAATAATGTCAGAATGCCAGGACATTACAAGAAAGACAATTTATTGTGCTCTGAAATCCAAAAGGCTTTGGAACATGTTCAAGGGACAAACAGGCCATTTTGTGCAGAATACGTAAACGTGAAAAAAATGCAATTACCGTCCGCAGGCGTTCCGGCGTAAGATGTCAATACGGGATATGGCCACCATGGAGGGCGATGCAAGATTCCACACGTCGTGTCATGCTTTGCACAACATTATCAAGCAGCTGTTGGGGTAATTTATCCCATTCCTCTGTCAGTGCACGGATGAGGGTGTCCTTGTTTATTGGAAGGCATTGGCGACCAGCAAGACTCTTCCCCAAAGCATCCCACACATTTTCAATGGGATTCAGATCTGGAGAACGTGCTGGCCATACGAGGCGTTGAATATCCTCGCTCTCAAGACACTCCTGGACAGCGACTGTTCGACGACATGTTGCGTTGTCGTCCATGAAAATGAATCTATCACCGACAGCACCACGGAACATGAGGTAGCAGAACATCATTAATGTATCGCTGGCCAGTCATAGTCCCAGTTGGAAGCACATAGAGGGACGTACGGCCATTGATCATGCCAGACCATACCATGACACTACATGTCGGATATCGGTCCCTTTCCTGTATGTTTGCTGGACAATATGCAGTACCACTATCACGTCAGACCAGTTGTCGTCGACAATAAGACGATAGACTATCTACTCTCGTCTGAGAAGAGGACAGCAGACCAGTCGTTATCAGTCCAATTGCGATGTTGTTAGCACCATTGCAAACGGGCGGTACGGTGACGTCTGGACAATGGGATACATACAACAGGACGGCGGGCGTATAAGTCCTCCTTCATGCAAACGTCTGGCGACAGTTTTTCAGGAGATCCGCTTGCCAGTAGCAGCCATAAACTGATTTGCTACCTCACTAGCTGTGCTGCGCCGGTGTCTTTTTGTTGATAGCACTATGTACCGATCTTCTGCAGGTGTCGTACTGCGAACACGACCTCCCCCGTGACGTTTGCTACACTCTCCATTTGTTTGAAATGATTTCCAAAGCCTTGAAACAACACTGTGGCTGACGTCGAACTCCCTGGCAACATCTGTTGTTTTTCGCCCTTCTTCAATCTTGCCAATAATACGGCCACGCGTAAAATCATCTAGGTGATGTCGGGAAGACATACTGAAAATTGCAAGTTCGTCAATTGATTCTTTCCCTTTCAACTTTGCGTTTGAACAACAACGGTCAATCCGCGTCAAATCCTTTATATCTCTTATCAGCGCTATGACGTCACGCACAAGTTCGGCAATCCAAAATTTGCATGCGCACAACACGTCTTACCGTATTTTTTTTTTTTTTTTTTTTGATTGGAGGTTTAATGACCACCGTGAGCAACTCAATGGGCTATAAGCAGTTGCCCGTCCCTAATTTAGGGTCACTGGTTCCAGGGAAGGGAGAGAGCCAGTGCCGTAAGACAAACACAACATCCATGCCTCACCGGGATTCGAACCCGGACCCCTTTCGGACGAATGATCAGAGGCCATCGCTTAGACCACTGCGCCACCGGGGCGGCCTTACTGTATCCCGCACATATGCTAATTTCCACATTTTCCTGCCTTCCATTTCATGGTTGCTATCGTTGCTAATGTCATCCGTCCTTAGCAATTGTCCGGCAGTGTATATGTGCGTTTCAAATGCCAAAATATAAAAACAGCTCCAGTTCACAATCGATGAAATGCTTTCTTTACAAAACAATGAATAAACAAAATGAATTTCACAAGCGCGGAAAGATTTTTTTTTTAATGCTTTTAGCGATAAGTGTCCCGAAGCAAAGGTTGATTCGATTCGATGCGATGCGGTTCGAACTGATTACGCACTTTTTTCCTGTTCCCGTCTCTTTTGGAGTGCAAAGTTCAAATTCCGAACACGCAGGCGGCTACACGAACTGACGTAGTTTGTCTGACTTAGCATCGCTAGAAGCAAATTACAAGCGACTTCTGTGCTGCGGTACATTGGAATCGGTCTGACCCCCCCACCATCGCGTGAACATGACAAAAAGATGATGCAACTGAAATGTCTTACGATCAGGTCTGCTTAATGCCAAATTCTAAAACTACGTGGGAGACGTGCTTTACTTGAAAAATGACATTGTCCACAGCGACATTATTTAAGAGAAGTCTCATTCTCACATTTCTAAAAGCTTCACAGACTAGCAAACTGGAAAAAAAAAAAACGCAAACATCCACATCTAGCCTTCAATGCATTAAAGACGAGCGCGGGCCCAAGCTCAAGTTATTTTCCCTTTCACTTTTTTAATTTTATTTAACACAAGAGAGGGATTTTAAAGAACAATCCAAAAGATATTACGTGCACCACTAAATAATTAAGTAGATGACAAAGTCATACAAATCCGCGTATAATCAGATTTACTTTAAGTGATAAATGTCTTCGTGCTGAGAATAACTAAAAGTCGAGTATAATTTGCTGTCTGAAGCACGATAATTAAAATCTTTAATGAATAAAATACTCACAAGTTAAAAAATATTTAACTTGTAACTATTTTATTCATTAAATATTTTAATTATCGTGCTTCAGACAGCAAATTATACTCTACTTTTAGTCAGATTTACTTTATTGTGCCAAGCTTTCGCCTTCCAACAGGAGGCTTTATCAAGGCTAACTTACACTAGAATGGCGATCAGTTTAAAAATTGGCACAATAAAGTCAATCGATTCACGGAATTGTATGACTTTGTCATCTACTTAATTTATTTAACACTGCAAACTGAATTAACTAAGGCCATGGGAAACGCACAACTTAATGGTTAGGCTATAGTTTCTCTTTTGTTCTTTGCCTAAAATTCTTAATTATTGCTTATTGCGCAGTTCACGTGCATTTCGTAACTCAAAAACTTCTATGAGTGTTTTAAGTAACAAGTATGTATTATTTCCTAAATACGATGAAAACTGATAGTATAAAGTTTTTTGGCGACTAAAATTTAAAGTTCTGCTAGCTACAATACGAAAAATGGAAATTTTCGGTCATTCGATAAAAACATAGTAAGCAGAGGTAAGCGAATTAACTTAATACACTTGGGAAACAAAATGGACATTTTGTTACCTAAAATATCATGCGCAAATTAATTCTCTTTTTTCGGGGGGTGGTCGGGGTAGACATTAACGGGAAGCCTTAACATTCTTATCTGATGATGAAAATATAAATAGGAGCAAAACAATATTCTTTATTTCCCCCTTATTCACACGTAGGAAAACTTCGCACAAATGTTCAAACCCGGGCCCCGGGCCGCGCCAGTCATCATATACAGGGCAAAAGCCTTAAAAGAGAAGCTCGCCCTCATCTGAACTGTGCATGTCTTCTAAAGCGAATATCGGTTGAAATGAATCTATTACATGAAAAAAAACAAAAAAAAAAAAAACAGCATTCTATTATAACACAGAACAGTCCACATTGTGTATTTTTTAAAGTATGCGATACTGTTACCTACAGAAAAATTCCATAACTGAATTTTCAAACAGACGGGGAGCATCAGGAAAAGGCCGAAGATACCTGGAAATTCAAGCCTAAACCAGAATGGAATTCATTTTTCTCGGTCTCTCCAAAGGACGGACTGACAAAATGTAGACAGGCATTTTTATTACCCCTCCCCCCCGGAAGAAAATTTTCAGCTAATAAACGCAGAAAACAATGAAACATCAGTTATATTTAGAACGATTTCCTTCTCACATTTTTTTTTCTTTCTTGCTAAAGTGACTTTCAGAAGTAGAGATAATCATTCACTGACAGACAAAAACGATAACACAGACTTTGACATATACACGTCAAAATGCATACCAAAAGGGCTCAGCGTAGTGAGAAGTACTGATTAAAAATATCGAGGACAAGTTCTGTTGGGTAAAACTACATACGCTACAATAAATTTCCCAGAGGTTGTCCCATTTTTTATCGGCGGTTACTCAATACACTGAGTAATTTAACTGTGATAAAAGACTTCTTGCTTTCAAAATAACAATCCTTCGACAGATTAATGCTGGCACACATAAGAAGTTAAATAATGAGAAAAGTTTTTATACTAATTTGGAGTACGTTAGTCTTCACTGAACTTTGCTATTTTGCTTGCTGTGACGTTTTACCAACCCTCGAAAGGGTTCTTTTTAGTAATTTTCGGCGTATTTATGAATTCCACAGCGATATATTTCATTCTTAACATAATTTACGAATGCTATGATGTACACTCTAATTTAACTTTCATTCTTAGTTTCTTTCTGCGTAAATTTTAGTTAAGTCTCTTTAAGCGTTTTCAATCTTAACGTTATATTTTCTCGCTCACGGAATGATGTTGACAGTCTTTAAGGTGCGAGAGGTGTGCGTGTTGACATAAGAACGAGATACAATGTTGAAGCAAGCAGCGAAAAAGTGTGGCGATGTTGTGTACAGATTAACGTGCGTTACGTTGTACTTTCAAGACTTTCTATATGTAAAGAAGTTGTGGTTTCCATTGAGAAATAGAAATACTATTTATTGTGCGGCTGATGATTAACGTAGATGCCTACTTGAAGTATTTGGATAATAAAGGACAGTAAATTTCGTAAGCCGAAATACTCTTTTCTGCCCGTTGGATCGTCTAACTTAGCCCAGTGTATAATTAATGATTTTGTGTGCTAGCTACCCAGTGCTTAAGGCTTCGAAGTTACAGTGCTACGCAATAACGCCACAGGTTTTTGTACAATATTTCATTACTAAATTTGCTGTAAATTTGGTGAAAATGTTCTGTTCTAGCTTTTCGCAAAAAAAAAAAAATTAGAGGTTCAGAAACAGAGAAAGATGAGAGCGAAAGTGAAGAGATTTTTTTTGACTGATCATGAAAAGCAACACGTGTGGGCTGTGTTCTGATTTTTTTGTATTGTCTGGGCATCATTAGTAATTGAAAGCAGGGAAAGTCACCGTGTGGGGTAGACTTTGAAGTGTGTGTGTGTGTGAGAGAGAGAGAGAGAGAGATACTGTGCGATACTGTAGGTGACAAAGCGAAGTACGTACCTTGATCGGGCCAAAAACAAAAACGAGTAACAAATTTCCATGCTGAAAATTTTCTACTGAATTAACCAATCCCAATAGAAGGGATCACACTTTATTTTGATATTTTTTTATCCAGACGTGATATTTAAAAACCATCAAGTTGTTTTTCTAGAAAAGCGGGCAATAATTAAACGCCATAAAAAAAAAAAAAAAAACGTGCTGATTTTTTCGGTTCTCGTTCGCAGTTTATGATTTAAAAACTTAGAAAAATTTCTTTAATGGAAAATTTTAAAAATGATTGCGATGCCTGAAAGGAGCAGCATTGAAAGTTTGTACCATCCACCAAATCTTTTTTAGACCGAAGCCCCCCCCCCCCCCCCCCCCGAGCTAAATCCTCTACTGCGAGGGTTTTCGCTGTAAACAGGCCTTACTACGTAACAGATGTCTTGTCTAGAATTCGGATGAACAACGACATTAGATATTTCAGGATAACCGGCACCATTTTAACAGAATTATGACAGGCGCTCGCCTTACGCGACATAACCTATAATATGCCAGCAAACGAATTTCATGCAATTTCAACAAAATTAATGACCGCCAGTGTCGAATATCTATGTAAGTAACAAAAATGTTAAAAAATTAAACAAATTTTTGAAATAAAGTTCTATCAAAGAATGTTTGCTGTAGCATAACAGAAGCAGCTCTTGTTACACTACATAATTTGAAACTGGAAAGTCTGCGAGATGCTGTACGCGCAATGCATCAAGCAATTGGGAACCTCAACGAACTATAGGGGGCGCTGCGCAAACGTAAACAAACTTCTCTAGTACGGGTAACGTCGCACGTGTTTCCATAAAGTCGAATGTTAGGACGGCTGGTTTGTCGCTTTCAATCCTTGAAATCATGAAATTTGCGGACGCTTCCAAAAATTCAAGATGCCTTAAAGAAGGGGAAGTGATTGTTAATGTAGGCCATATAATTTCTTGTGGAATTAAGATGGAAGAGAAATCCTCATAGTTTCGCACTGCATTCAGTCCACGGCAATAACGTCGTCGCCTCACTCCATCAACGGTGTTTTAGATACAAGTAACAGTGAAATTTCTATAAAGTCATTTGAGTGCTCTTGTAAAGCGGGCAGAAGTGGAACGTGTAAGCACTGTGTAGCAGTAATGCTTTACTGTAACAGGTAATTTTTATTTTTACATTTTCAGGCAAGTGATATAGTAATACCGACAGGGGTGTTCTAATCCGGATTACTATTAAAAGCTGACATTTCGTTTCACTTTACGTTTCCCAGGACCCATTTTCAATACTGTCAACAATAACATTTGTAATTTATTGGTAATTGTTGATCATCATTGGGTTCTGCGTTTTTGAACTGATGACTGTTGACAGAACATTGCAAATCTTGTTTCATAATGAAGTTTAAATTTATACGGATAACAGCAATTATTTGTTTTCAAGATTATGTAGAAATGCGGATTTTTTAATTACTACTATGCAATAAAAACATGCTGCCTTGTTTATTATTCATTCAAAGACGTTACTAGGTTAGTAGCATTTCACTGGAAGGATTTCTAACGCAAGGCACAAACGTTTATACACTGCTGGACAATTGCTAAGGACGGATCATAAACGGCTATATAGCGCATAAAAAAGTAAGTGTGGTTGGATGCCAAGTGAAATAAAATAATGTCAGAATGCCAGGACATTACAGAAAGACAATTTATTGTGCTCTGAAATCCAGAAGGCTTTGGAACGTGTTCAAGAGACAAACAGGCCATTTTGTGCAGAATACGTAAACGTGAAAAATGCAATTACCGTCCACAGGCGTTCCGGCGTAAGATGTCAATACGGGATATGGCCACCATGGAGGGCGATGCAAGATTCCACACGTCGTGTCATGCTTTGCACAACATTATCAAGCAGCTGTTGGGGTAATTTATCCCATTTCTCTGTCAGTGCACGGATGAGGGTGTCCTTGTTTATTGGAAGGCATTGGCGACCAGCAAGACTCTTCCCCAAAGCATCCCACACATTTTCAATGGGATTCAGATCTGGAGAACGTGCTGGCCATACGAGGCGTTGAATATCCTTGCTCTCAAGACACTCCTGGACAGCGAGTGTTCGATGACATGTTGCGTTGTCGTCCATGAAAATGAATCTATCACCGACAGCACCACTGAACATGCGAACATGAGGTAGCAGAACATCATTAATGTATCATTGGCCAGTCATAGTCCCAGTTGGAAGCACATAGAGGGACGTACGGCCATTGATCATGCCAGACCATACCATGACACTACATGTCGGATATCGGTCCCTTTCCTGTATGTTTGCTGGACAATATGCAGTACCACTATCACGCCAGATCAGTTGTCGTCGACAATCAGACGATAGACTGTATCTACTCTCATCTGAGAAGAGGACAGCAGACCAGTCATTATGTCCAATTGCGATGTTGATGGCACCATTGCAAACGGGCGGTACGGTGACGTCTGGACAATGGGATGCACACAACAGGACGGCGGGCGTATAGTCCTCCTTCATGCAAACTTCTGGCGACAGTTTTTCGGGAGATCTGCTTGCCAGTAGCAGCCATAAACTGATTTGCTACCTCACTAGCTGTGCTGTGCCGGTGTCTTTTTGTTGATAGCACTATGTACCGATCTTCTGCAGGTGTCGTACTGCGAACACGACCTCCCCCGTGATGTTTGCTACACTCTCCATTTGTTTGAAATGATTTCCAAAGCCTTGAAACAACACTGTGGCTGACGTCGAACTCCCTGGCAACATCTGTTATTTTTCGCCCTTCTTCAATCTTGCCAATAATATGGCCACGCGTAAAATCATCTAGGTGATGTCGGAAAGACATACTGAAAATTGCAGGTTCGTCAATTGATTCTTTCCCTTTCAACTTTGCGTTTGAACAACAACGGTCAATACGCGTCAAATCCTTTATATCTCTTATCAGCGCTATGACGTCACGAACAAGTTCGGCAATCCAAAATTTGCATACGCACAACACGTCTTAGTGTATCCCGCACTTATGCTAATTTCCACATTTTCCTGCCTTCCATTTTATGGTTGCTATCATTGCTATTGTCATCTGTCCTTAGCAATTGTCCGGCAGTGTACTAACTTGTGAAAAACATAGCCGAAACCTTGGGAACGACATTGCGGGACACAACAATATGATTTGTTGTTCTTCACGGAATTCTCCATTATACAACTCTCTAATTCCAGAATGAATGCAAAACTACACCAAACTACGACAACTGAACGTAATGAGCGATCTACCAACAGCCAAGCATTGAGCCGAAAACGTTACCCGTACTAGAGTAATTCTTCCTTTTGCCGCTAGAGGGAGAGCGGACCGCTGAGATTGCCAATTCGACAAGGCTAAAATCCCTATTCATTATGGACCACAAACACATGGAAGTTTTATGGCTCGGGTAATGGATCAGGAAGCGTGTCCATCATATGAGAAATTAAACAGCTGTTACCACAGTCATGCTGAAATCGCCTAGCCATATTTATGGAGCATTCATTCCCTAGTCTTATGTAAAATGTCTATTCCAAACTATTCTCACTATCGCAATTTTTGCAACAGCATTCGGCTCGACCGAAACATTAAAGCTCTGTACGTCAAGAATTTTGAAAAAAAAATAAAAAAAATATTTAAATACATCTATACTCTCAACCTGCTTTCAAAATCTGTTTTAAATTAATTTCACGTTTTCCTTCCTTATTAAAAACTATTTCTTCTAAAACCAGCCACCATCATCTTTAACAAAGCTCAAGGTCCGGACACAGCACAGCTGGGCAGATTATATACAGCCGCAATTATTTTAAATAACCGTGTAAGTATGAATTACACATTTCTACTGGACAGCGTTGAACAGGAAATCCTTGTTTTCCGCATTCTGAATTCAAAATATACAATTAAGGGAACGACTTGCGAGACTATCCACCACCTATGAAAATAAACATACGCCCAGCTGCGCTGAACTTTCCCCAATTCGTTTAGATACACTGCCTTGGTTAATACCGCTTACCCTTCCCAAGTCCACCCATCCAATCTAATTTATTACTGCAAATTCTGCGTGTATTTCCATACAACGGCAGCTGAAAAGTTCAGACTTCAAGCACTCTACGGGCGCATCTCTCGCCCCCCGAATACATACCCGTCAGCTGATATTTCTTATTATATCACAGCCCTGGCTTAATTGCATTGCTCTAATGATCACGCCTGTTCTACAATTGCAAAGCTGCCGTAAGATCGCGTCTTGCAACATTTTTTAACGCAATATTAGAAATTTTACACTGTATAAGATAACACACAATTCAATAAGATTTACCTTCACACTAATATAAATTCTGAATATCCAACAACAAGAAAAATTGAACACAATGGAATTTCTTGCTTGTATAAGTTGCAATGAAGACCATGCTTCTGCATTCAGTCTAATGAGCTGCTTAATCCACTTTCCTCGCAAGACTCCCTCGAGGCAATATCATATTCGATCAATTGTCAATTTTTCAATTTCACACACATCATCCCTGGTTAAAACAGCAGCTCTAAAGCCAAAGCTTTAACTGATATATCGTGCAGTTCTACGTAACCCAGATTCTTAATACTTGCTTTCATTAAAAAACGGGTTTTTATTACGCAATGGTCGATTTTGAGTTGCTCTGCCGCTTCACACAATCCACTGGTATCTCGTTACATCTTTCTACACTTCACACGAACGCGAATTTAGTAATTACTTTAATAAAACACTTCACACTTACGATAACTATTGCTGGCAGTAGCGCGAAATACTCCTTCGAATACGTCATACAGAAAATCATTGGGCACATACGCTACAGACTTAAATTTTCCGGATTAACTGAATTTAACCTAAAGCACTGACTTCAATGTTTTTTGAAGAACTCTCTGCCAGTAGTACATCCTCTGAACCTAGTCATTAAAACAGTGGCGCCATGCTTGTTTGGGGATGGCCTGAATTTGCTTTCGTAGGCAGCATCGGCCTCTCAAAACCATACCACGCAAATTTACCATCACGCTTGGGGGGGGGGGGGGAAAAAACACACACACACACACTAAGCTAGCAAGGGATTACACGGTATGTTGGAAGTTCACCAGTCAGGACTCCTGCAGAAAGTCCAACTTTTTCATTGCAGTGTGGGCAAAGGCATCGTCACTGGCAACAGGTCTCCGCAGCTAGCCTCGTTTTTGACCTTCACTCCCTAATTACTTGGACCACTCTGGAAACACAGTAAGTATACCATTCTTTGTCCTACGATCCGCTACGATAATAGTTGCCATATGTCCACTGGCAATAGAGACAAATAAGACCCCCATCATTAGGCCGACGCTTCTGGAACGTTTGCCTTTCAGAGACGGATGGTCATTTGGAAACATAGACCGCCGACGGACGCTTCATCTCAAGGCCACAGCTACAATTCCCATCTAGATACACTACAGTATGTGAAAATTGCAACACCATGACGGACTGCTGGTATTTGCTTGAAACTTACAGGATATGTACAACAGGCAAATGATTAAAATTTCAGTGAAAATGAGCATGCGGTTTCGGAGCAGCCCACTCTGAACTGTCCGGTCTTGGGTATTAAGAGTTGCAATTAGTGAGAGCCGACATTGAGTCGAAAGGGTGTTTGTTTCTTGTGTCTCACACTATGATACCCCGTCGCAGAAAAGGGTCGCATTATGATCGCCTGACGGACTTTGAGCGAGGAAGGATAGTTGGAATGAAAGAAGCTGGATTCTCCTACCGTAAAATTGCCACTCTTACGGGACGAAACGCCAGACAATGATGCGAACGTGGAGTCAGTGGACAGATGAGGTTCGCACGCACAGAAATCGGGGAAACGAACCGCAAAATCACACGATTACACATGATGACAAACACCTCTAGCGCATGCCAGCGACCGATTGCGCAGCACCGTCACAGGACAGGCTTTGTTCTCCAGCACAGTTCGGCGTCGTCTACTTGACAGAACTGGACGCTAGCAGCCCATTTGTTTGACTCTCAACCAGAGACGCCTCAGACTGCAATGGGTCTCGAACACAGACATTGGCGCGCTGATTGGCGACAGGTCATGTTTTCTGACGAGTCACGATTGAACTCGATGCACCAGGATGGTCGCATTGGTGTTTGAAGACGTTATGGGGAACAGCACCTTGCAGCGTCATACGGCCCAACGCCAAGTGTCATGATTTGGGGCGTCATTGGGTTCAATTCACGATCGCGCCTGATACGAACTGGGGGATCTCTCAATAGCCAGCGACATGTCAGGGATGTTTTAGAGGCAGAGGTGCGAGCCTTTCTTCAGAGTTGTCCTCGCGCTAAATTCCAGACGGCCAATGCTCAGCCATGATTTGGGGCGCCATTGGGTTCAATTCACGATCGCGCCTGATACGAATGGGGGGGGGGGGATATCTCAACAGCCAGCGACATGTCAGATGTTTTAGAGGCAGAGGTGAGAGCCTTCCTTCAGAGTTGTCCTCGCGCTAAATTCCAGCAGGACAATGCTCAGCCACACGTGACATAGAATGTCCAAGACCTCTTCCATTGACGCCAGTTGTTACCGCTTCTTTCCTGGACTGCACGTTTTTTTTTTTTTTTGATTGGAGGTTTAACGACCACCGTGAGCAACTCAATGGGCTATAAGCAGTCGCCCGTCCCTAATTTAGGGTCACTGGTTCCATGGAAGGGAGAGAGCCAGTGCCGTAAGACAAACACAACATCCATGCCTCACCGGGATTCGAACCCGGACCCCTTCGGACGAATGATCAGAGGCCAACGCCTTAAACCACTGCGCCACCGGGGCCTACACGTTCGCCGGATGTCTCCGATCGAACATGTCTGGGACATGGTAGCTAAGCGACTGGCCCGTCAAACGCCTCCGCCACTCACCAAAAATGAACTATGGTCTAACATAGAAGCAGCCTGGCAGGCTATTCCCTACAACCATATCAAAAACTTCTTCCATTCAATGCCCCGCCGTGTAGAGGCTGTTGTGGCTTCACACGATACTGAGTTTTGAAGCGAAAAAATCTTGTATAGCTATATAAATATAATCAGTCATCTACTGTAACATGAGGAATCTGTGATTTAAATTTCATTTGAATAGCGCCATTTTTTTTTATAGAAAGTTTAACGACCACCGTGAGCAAATCAACGGGCTATAATAAATAAGTAGTCGCTCGTCCCTAATTTAGGGTCACTGGTTCCAGGGAAGGAAGAGAGCCAGTGCAGTAAGACAAACACAACATCCTTACCTCACCGGGATTCGAACACGGACGAATGATCAGAAGCCATCGCTTAGACCACTGAGCCGCCGGGCACCCCATTCTTTCTTGGTGTTGCAATTTTCACAAACAGAAGTGTATCTTTGGGTCATTACACTTCACTTCACTCTAACTTCCTTTTACGTCCGAGTTTGTGGGGCTTTCAACGACAGCAAAGTTTCCGTACACGCAAGTATTTATGTATTTTAAATCCAATTTCCGAAATATACGTTAAATGAACGCTCACAGCCTCAATTACCAGGGGCCATTAACTACCAAAATATTCACATGGACGGCATTTTCTTCGCGGCGACAAGAAGCTTTTACGCTCTTTATCTTTCACGGATTTTCTACCACGACGAATTTTCGGAAATCACTTGAAAACTCTACAAAGCATCCCTGAAATTTTCCCAAGCACTCCTGTTCGGGCAGTAAAACTTAAAATCGTAAAAAATCGCGGCGCGAAGACACGTTTCACCTCCACGATTATGTTACGCACTAATGGTATGTAGGTCTCAACTGAATATGACTGCTTCTTTCAGATGGTAAAGAGAAAATATTACCTTGTCATACTTTATTTAAATCCGGAAAATACATACTTGCCAACTTTGGAAAATGTGCATCAGTAAAACTTTTGCGCGAACGCAATTTTCGACAAAAACTAAACTAGTATTATCTGTGTTTTAAAATAATAACTTAAAAAACCATAAAATAAAATCTTAATTTTGTTCAATGTTAGCCTCGCAAACCTGTGGTGTTTCAATACTAAACTAAATTTTTTTTAAAAACTGATGCATGGTTTTTCAAAGTATTTATATTTTCAAAGTTACACTATTCATCTTTTATCTAAATTAGGGAAAACACTTTCATGCATTCATGATGGATAAAATTGTAATCCAAGGGCATTAAAAAAACGACAATAAAGAAATGGGAAGGGGAAGAAACCCCCTTCCCATTTCTTTTTAATGCCCTTGGATGACAATTTTATCCATCATGAATGCATGAAAGCTTTCACTATTTTAGATAAAAGATGAATAGTGTAACTTTGAAAATATAAATACTTTTGGAAAACCATGCATCAGTTTTTTAATTTTTTTTCAACTTTGTCACTTTCGTTTTCTTACTACCCGCCGTTTATCAAACTGAAATGCAAAACTTTTTTCGGGGGAGGGGGTATTTAAGAATACATGTTCTGATCATCGTGTGTGTGTGTGTGGGAAGGGGTACAGTTACGGGGGAATCTTTGCTACGCCAGATTTCAGTTTTCGGGCACTTTCCCTCCATTTTCAAGTTGAAATACGAATATTTATGAAATAAAATGCTATTTAACAATAATACTAGGCATAGGAAACATCACGTGAAAAATAAAATAACGATTACGGGAGAAATCTTCACTGCGTCTAACTTCCGTTTTCGAAAATTTTGAAAGTCGAAACTTCGAAAATTTAGAAAGTTTCAGGCGAAAAACATCCTCCACCACTACTAATTGCCCCAACATTTTTGTTCAGTTATGCATCGATCTCGATGATAACCTAAATTATGACGGAAAAGGAGAAATTCCTCGAAGCCGTCGCACTCTCATGCCTAAAAGATTAGAGAAATTTTTTCGCCGTCGAATTTCCGTTTCCGGAAATTTTTCCTCCATTTTCAAACTGAAATACAAATATTTATGGAATAAAATTATATATAACAACAATACTGGACAAAGGCATCATCATAGGAAAATGAAATTACGATTACGGAAAAAATCTTTATTTCGTTTACCTCAGTCTCTGAAAGACGAAATACCGTCCCGATGCGTATTTTTACGAATTGGTAAAAATTCTTCGATGCGTATTTTTAAGCGCCGAGAAAAATTCAAGTTGCACAATTTTACACGTCGAGAAAAATTCTCGATGCGTACTAGACGCGTAATTACGGGAGAACTCTGGTCGGCAAGTCACTTGAGCACTCAGCAGACGTCACGAAGCGGAGCCATCGTTATATTTAATGGCTCCGCACGAAGCCGGTAAGTCAAAGATGACATCATCCTGCAACACAGCGCTCGTAAGGTCCGGTAGAAAATCTAAGTAGATGGTTGCAGGGAATTGAAATACTTTGAGCAATCGAAATATTAAAAAATCCATAAAAAATACTTCTATCTGTAAAATTAAGCAGAAATCCGTAAAA
Source organism: Macrothele yani (assembly GCA_039090855.1). Lineage (NCBI taxonomy): Eukaryota > Metazoa > Arthropoda > Arachnida > Araneae > Macrothelidae > Macrothele > Macrothele yani. The sequence continues at coordinate 100,988,068 of CM076996.1, read as the reverse complement.
GTTGGCAAGTATAAAATTATAATAGCTCGCACAAGTCGGAGAAAACCAGTAAGGACAAAAACAAAACAAACAAAAAACGGGGGGGGGGCAGCCAGTGTGCCAAGTATAATTTTCCCCTTACTAGAAACTAAAACCAGATCAGATGTAGAGGATTTTAGGAAGGAAGTGTCTGACCCCAGGTCTTAAACAACCCTTAGAAACAGGAAGCTAGGAGATTTGGGCTAGACTACCCGATAGGAAAGTGACACGGAAGCGTGGTAGAAAGGGGAAGAAAGACGCCCTTATTTATTACCGGGGGACCAGTACCCGGGTAAACTAAATCCAATTTAACCGATGACTTTTTATATTCTGCGTGGTACAACACATCCCTTTCCAGGTAAACTTTGCCATTATGAATTTGGCACGAGACATACGAATATACGTTAACTTCAACGTGACACTTAACAGCCAGTGACGGACTTCGCGGACGACAACAGTAAAACTTAATATGCTGAGAAACCAGCAAATAATTATCATTGTACAGAAATGCACCAAGTTTGCCTACAGGCAATTTACACTACTCGAAACAATTTGGAAATCGCTCGCATATATTACAGCTGTCATTCATAAATGCAATATTTCCTGTAACGATACTGAATAAGTGGGTCATAGGATTGACACACAAAGGTAAACAAAGGTTAGGAGCAACCACAATAAAAGCAACTACAGAAAAAATCGAAAACCATAGGACATCGACTCAATCACCAACACAATTTCTTGACATTATCAACACACAAATTCCTGAATACACAACACATTGCAACATAACGGACGCTGCTTTCTTGCTATGGAGTTCCATTTTCGATTGAGGATGAATGCATGCCCTATACACTCTTGATTTAGTCTTTTGTTTTCGATTGGAGGTTTAGCGACCACCGTGAGCAACTCGATGGGCTATAAGCAGTCGTCCGTCCCTAATTTAGGGCCACTGGTTCCAGGGAAGGGAGAGATTCAGTGCCGTAAGACAAACATCATCCATGCCTCACCGGGATTCGAACCCGGACCCCTTTCGGACGAATGATCAGAAGCCATTGCTTAGACCACTGCGCCACCGGGGTGACATACTCCAACGACACATACAAACGCATTACTTCAATTATCACGTGATCATGTCCCCCACGGACATGCACTTCAATACGTTCATTAACATGGAAATGCACCAAGCTAGTGATCAGGATTTGCAGTTTTTTCTTTTTAAATATGATAATACGACTCGCCAAAAATGTATTAAAAATGGTATGTACCGTACAGTAAAGCGACTACGCCCGATCGAATGCAACCGATAGCAGCGCCTCAAGTGGCGAAATGCGGAAGTTAGCCATTGCAAATCGAAAAAAGAGCAAAATTTCCCATCACAAAGTTGTAGAGCATCAATTAGTACAAAGACATTTGTTTCACACGGATAAGATAAATTGTCGCCTGAATACCCTAAACTTCCCGAAATCGATGCGCGACCTTTTGTGTGAACGTTTGAAGGGAACAGGCATAGGTATAAGCAAATACACACAATTTATTGCATAAATGCGTACTTAAGTCATGGTCAGGAAAAAACAAAAAAGGCAAACTGTCACACAGTGATAAAAAGTTAATGTCGAGTATGTTCGAAGAGTTAGTCATTGCCCACGATACACATTTGTATTCGTGAAAGTAACTCTGCATGCACATTCCTCAACATGGAAGGTGTCACACTATTGTAAGCATCTGTAACACGACGACGTAGATTCAGCAGACTTGTAGGCGCTGTTGCATACACCTGATTTTTTACGTAACCCCAGAAATCCAAGCTCGCCATACTCGCACAGCGTTCGTAGACCCAAACTTCTGATCAGGGTACATCCTGCTACTGGTTTTTATATCGTAGGTACGGTACAACGTCACAATCTGCATTTTTTTTTTTTTTTTTTTGATTGGAGGTTTAACGACCACCGTGAGCAACTCAATGGGCTATAAGCAGTCGCCCGTCCCTAATTTAGGGTCACTGGTTCCAGGGAAGGGAGAGAGCCAGTGCCGTAAGACAAACACAACATCCATGCCTCACCGGGATTCGAACCCGGACCCCTTCGGACGAATGATCAGAGGCCAACGCCTTAGACCACTGCGCCACCGGGGCGGCCAATCTGCATTTGCATATGGCCACATTTGCGAAATGTGAATATGCAGATTCGAATCGTCGCGCATCGATTTCGGACATTGTAGGGTATTTCAGGCGACAATTTATCTAATCCATGTGAAACAAATGTCGTTTTGTACTAATTAATTATGCTCTACAACTTTGTAATTGGAAATTTTGCTCTTTTCGTTTTGCAATGGCTAACTTCCGCATTTCGCCACTAGGGGCGTTGCTATCGGTTGCATTCGATCAGGCGTAGTCGCTTTAATATACCGTTATTACACTTGCATAACTGTACCTCTCTCCGTTCGCAAGTTATTCCAGGCTAAAGGGACTTTCCAATGCACCCTGTATACTCTCTCCCTTCACCTAACGCGACCCCAACACAACGACTCACGCGGAGAAGGGGGGGGTCCTATATTTATTAACAAACTCCATTTAAATTCCACCACAGAAAGCTCCGGGTGCAACTGCGGTTGCTTATTTAAATTTAACGTGATCTCCAACATAAATCTCATTTACAGTACCATGATAAGACATTCAAATAACGTGCATTTCTCAATCAATTCGCGAGAAAATAACACGAGCATGTGTTACATAATAAAAACAAAGTATGCAAATATGGTGAAAATCTATTTTTAACAAACCACTACGATGGCACATATAACTGAATTAAGTACTCCTCAACGCATAAAACAGTTCTGAAAAAATATATTCACATAAAATCACTTCAAACATATGCAGCATTTTCCTTCACTTATTGTAGCTCTATCGTGGGTTGGAAAAAAAAAGAAGGATTTGAATAGGTTTAGTCGTACCGATTTGAGTTCCCTAACCTATGCTTTCCCAGGTGAGGAACCTTCGCGGTAAGCAAGTGCCGTAAGACAAACACAAGTGAGTAAGACCTGATAAATGCATATGAAGATGCCTCAAAAAAATAACCGTCACTAAAAAATTTGTTTTCTTAAAATTTCATGCCTTGCCTTTTATGACCTAGCTGACAAGCGGGGAAAAAACAAGAAAGACGACACCGAATTTTCTGATGTAATGAGCACGTCTTTTGAATCCGTTCTGACGCGAATTAAATTTATCACAGCTATTCAAAGTCAATGGAACCGGTTTCGAAAACAATCAACTGGTTCCAACAATCGATAAAACATCCAGAAATAGAAACATCTAATTGGCTCCACCAGCGGCTAAAAAGAATGTTACGAAAATTAACAAATGGCGAACAAAAAATTAAACATACTACAAGGAAGGTACCAGAGACAGAGATTTTCAAATCGGACAGTTAAAAGAAGAAATAAAGAAGGAAACATGATATAAGTCTACGTCTGATAGAGGAAAAATATTAGTCATGGAAAAAGCTATGCTAAGGGAAAAAGAACCCAGGGAGCACTTTTTAAATAAGTTCCCCGGGGAAAAAAAAAAAAAAAGATTCCGACTTTTACACAGTTAGCGGGATATCTTTTTATTTTTCAGTTGGAGGTTTAAACGTCCACCGTGAGCAACTCAGTGGGCTATATATAAGCAGACCCAGCGCCGTAAGACGAACACAACATCCATACCTCACCGTGATTCGAACATGGACCCGCCTCGGACGAATGATCAGAAGCCATGCTTAGACCACTGCGCCAACGGGGCGGCAATATCTGTTTATTTAATGAGGATAATGCTCCACATCTGTTGTAGCGAATGGCATACAGTAAAAAAGAAATTTCTCAATAGCGTTTTTAGGAGCGGTGATATAGCTGCAAACTGCCAAACACCACCTACCGACAGAAGTGTGAACTACAAAATCCCTCATACTAGCCTGAAGAGTTCTACAAGGAAAATGACATCTGGTGTTGAATTTTTTAAATCTTACATGTAAAAACCGTGATATTGAGAAAAACAGAATAAAGGTTTGCGCCCCTAGCGGCGAAAGTGTGTGCACTATTTTGGAAAGAAAAGACAGTTTGCATAATTAGTGGTATCTGACCGAAGAAAAGTTTTTCAACCTGGTTTTTAGTACCACAGATACTGCTGTAAACGGAAACTTACGCCCTCTGGTGGCAAACTTGTGCACTAAAAAGTTAAAAATTACGTGAGAAACATTCCCCACGGAAACGCTTTCAACAAAGAAATAATTTTTCAAATCGGACTCTTAGAAGCAAATATATCGACAAAAATAAGATATGATTTTACGTCTCCTGGTGGAAAAACCATACATTATTTTAAGAAAGTATTGTCAAAAAGTTTTTCGATGTGAGCGGTATCGATCCACGAAAGAATTTTTTCAATCGAGTTTTCAGGAGCTCAGATTTTGCTGCAAATACATCAGACACAGAAATTAACACTTACACCCCCTGGTGGCCAAGCCGTTCTTTATCAAGTATTAGAAATTATATGCAAAGCGTTTTGTAACAGGAGCTGTATCCGGTGCAGAAAGAATTTTTATGATCAGAGTTTCAGAAGCAGATATATCGAGGAAAACGCAATTTACCTTTACGCCCCCTAGCGGAAAGTCTATGCATTATTTGAAAATTTTGAAATTATGAGAAACATTTTACACCGGAAACTAAGGAATTTTTCAAATCCGACTTTTAGAGGCAGAGATATTGACACAAGATACGTCTACGCCACCTGGCGGAGAAACCATGCATTATTTAAAGAAAATATTCTTAAATGTATATCGACATGAGCGGTATCGGTCTACGAAATAATTTTTTTAATCGAGCTGTTAGAAGCTCAGAGTTTGCTACAAATACCTACGAAGCAGAAATTAACGCGTACGCCACCTGGTGGCCAAACCATTTTTTACAAAAAATTAGAAATTACAATCAAAACATTTCCCATCGGAGCTTTAGAAGCAGAGATACCGGGAAAAGCACAATTTACTTACACTCCCCCTAGCAGAAAGTCGATGAATTACTTGAAAATTTTGAAATTATATGAAAAAAAAACATGTCGCACTGGAAACTGCAACAAAACTTTTTCCAATCGGACCATTCGGAGCAGAGATATTGACAAAAATGAGATACACATCTACGCCCCCTGGCGGAGAAACCATGCATTATTTTAAGAAGAAAATATTCCAAAAAGGTTTCTTGACACGAGTAGTATCGGTCCACGGAAGAATTTTTTCAGTCGAGATTTTTGAAACTCATATTTTGCTGCAAATACATCAGACGCAGAAATCAACACTTGCACTCCTGGTGGCCAAACCGTTTTATAGCAAACATTAGAATTTATATGGAAAATATTTCCCATCAGGAGCTGTATCCGCAGAGATATCGGGAAAAACGCAATTTACTCTTACGCCCCCTAGCGGAGAATCTATGCGTAACTTGAAAAAGTGACTATAATACCTAAAATATTTGACATGAATGGAATCGAAAGGTAAAATAATTTTTTGAATATGATGTTTAGAAGCAAATATATGGAATAAAATATTGGGTTGTCGGAAAAGTCATGACGTATTTTAGCCATGTTTTGCAAAGACCCTTTATTGATAGAAAGAACAAAGATCAATCAATGATATAATGCCCGTTTTGTTCGACAACCTTTTGCCATCTTTCAGTGAGCTGCAGAATGCCTCGTTCACAGAAAGACCTGTCTTTCGTGGCAAAAAACTGTACAAGGCGCTGATTTACAGCCTCATCTGAATTGAACGTTATACCACGCAAGGACTGTTGAAGAGAGCGAAACAAGTGGAAGTCTGACGGCGCAAGCTCAGGCGAGTATGCTGGGTGTGGCAACACATCCCACCCAAGCTCCAATAATTTTTGGCGAGTGATCAAACTTGTGTGTGGTCTCAAGTTGTCCTGATGGAACACAACACCTTTACGATAAACAAGCTCTGGACGTTTCTGGATGATGGATTCATTCAAACTGTCCAATTGCCGACAGTACACATTCAAATTGATTGTTTGGTTTCGTGGTAGGAGTTCGAAAAACACGACACCTTTGAAATTCCACCACACTGAGACCAGAACCTTCCGCTGATGAATGTCTGCTTGGGATGTCGTTTGAGGCAAAGCAGCACATCGGAACCAAGACCGTTTGCGCAGCACATTGTTGTACACAATCCACTTTTCGTCACCAGTTATCAGTCGCTTCAAAAAGGATCGTTTTCCTCACGTTTAATGAGCATATCGCAGATGTTTATACGCGCCATCAACTGAACTTCTCTGAGTTCACGAGGAACCCACACATCGAACTTGCTTACGTATCCCAGCTTCTTCAGGTGGTCGTGAACGCTTGAATAATGGATGTGCAAAGTGCCTGCAATGTCTCGTATCGTGTAACGTGGGTTTGACTCGATCAATGCCTTGATGTGGTCGTCATCAACCTCTATGGGCCTCCCGGATCGAGGAGCATCGTTGAGGTCAAAATCACCAGCACGGAATTTTGCGAACCACCGCTGGCACTGAAGTTCTTGTAGAGCATTATAACCGTACACTTTACGCAACTTTTCACAAGCTTGACGCGCATTCTTCCCTTTACGGAAGTAAAACAGTAAAATATGGCGAAAATGCAGTTTGGTCTTCCATCTTCAACTAGATGTCAAATCTCCGCAAATCAACAAAATCGCCCACTATTCCTTTTAGACTGCAGCTAGAACTGGCACCTGTCGAATGTCAGCGATAACAGAGCTGCCGTGCGTCTAGCACTTCCAAAACCGCCCAACCGCCATCGGGTGCCAAAATACGTCATGACTTTTCCGACAACTCAATATATTTTGAATTCGATATCTGCATTTTGCGCTCTAGCGGCGAAATTGTGCATCGCAAGAAAATAAAACGAAGGAACGTCATTCGCACATTTCAAGCTTTCTAATGCAAAAAGAATTTTTGAAATCGGACTATTTGCAGAGATGTGTCTACAGACGGACTGACAAACCGATAACATAAGAACGATCTTCTTTTACAAGAGACGTGCTAAAAAAATGTATAGACAGGAGAAACTATAGTAGCTGTAGAACCAGTTCAGGATTTTTGTGGTAATTTTTTTTTTTTTTTTTTTTTGCCAAATCACGGGACTGTTTAAAAGTAGTTTCACTGATGGATGTTTAAGCAAAATGTAACCCGGTTGGCTAGGAGTCTAAGTTTCAATGTAGCAGTAGTGAATGAATTGTGAAGAGCTCTTAGTGATGCACTTAATCAGTTAGACACATACGAGGTCCGAGACTAGGCCGATCTACAAACAAAGTATTTACGTTACTTAAGTCTGGCTATGATCTTCCTCAAAGTACTCTCCTTGGGCAGCGATACACCGCTGCTGGAACGCTCCCTGGAAGTCCTATTCGGGAATCATATTAAACACCGTCTGCGATTCGCGCTGGATCTCGTCCACGGTTTCAAAACGGCGACCCTTGAGCTTCAGCTTCATCTTCGGGAACAGAAAAAAAAAAAAAATCCCCCGGCGAGAAGGCGGGTGAAGAAGGGTAGTCATGCTTGTCGCGGCTGCAAAACTGGCGTGTTGCTAACGCTCTGTGAGCTGCTGCATTTTTTTTTTTTTTTGATTGGAGGTTTAACGACCACCGTGAGCAACTAAATGGGCTATAAGCAGTCGCCCGCCCCAAATTTAGGGTCACTGGTTCCAGGGAAGGGAGAGAGCCAGTGCTGTAAGATAAACACAACATCTATGCCTGACCGGGATTCGAACCCGGACCCCTTACGGACGAATGATTTTTTTTTTTTGATTGGAGGTTTAACGACCACCGTGAGCAACTCAATGGGCTATAAGCAGTCACCCGTCCCTAATTTAGGGTCACTGGTTCCAGGGAAGGGAAAGAGCCAGTGCCGTAAGACAAACACAACATCCATGCCTGACCGGGATTCGAACCCGGACCCTTACGAACGAATGATCAGAGGCCAGCGCCTTAGACCACTGCGCCACCGGGGCGGCACGGACGAATGATCATAGGCCAGCGCCTTAGATCACTGCGCCACCGGGGCGGCGAGCTGCTGCATTGTCGCGATCGAGTAGGAAATGGCCCCTGCGCCACATTTCAGGTCATTTGCGGCTAATGTCCTCCCCAAGACGCAGCAGAACATCGTTTTTTTTTTTTTTTTTTTTTGAGGTTTAACGACCACCGTGAGCAACTCAATGGGCTATAAGCAGTCGCCCGTCCCTAATTTAGGGTCATTGGTTCCAGGGAAGGGAGAGAGCCAGTGCCGTAAGACAAACAACATCCATGCCTGACCGGGATTCGAACCCGGACCCTTACGAACGAATGATCAGAGGCCAGCGCCTTAGACCACTGCGCCACCGGGGCGGCGAGCTGCTGCATTGTCGCGATCGAGTAGGAAATGGCCCCTGCGCCACATTTCAGGTCATTTGCGGCTAATGTCCTCCCCAAGACGCAGCAGAACATCGCAGTAAAAAAGGGCGGTGGCGGTAACAAAAAAAGTAAAAAGAGCGGAGGCGCATTAAAATATTCGCATTTCGTGCAAAACTTTTTAAGTAATTTGTCAACAAAACTACAGCAGATTTCATTTATTTTGTGCGGCAAATTTCAAAGTTCCCATCAGCTGGAAGTCTAAGCGAAAACTTCGCAAATACGTACTTTGTCAGTTTCATTAAAACATAAGCATTTCTTTCATTTTGTGTAAAACTTTCAAAGTAATTTGTGAACTAAATTCTAGCACATTTTATACATATTGCAACACAATCTTCGAAGTTTCCACCAGCTCACGTTTTATGAAATTCTTTCACTATTCTCTCAGCCCATCACTGATAGCTGAGACGACGCACACACGGTAGTGAGACTAAAAGCTGCGACTAAGTTGGTCACATGACCTCAGTGGCAGCCGTTCGTTTCAGGGCCTATTGTTTCCAGTGGGCTGTGGATTTGGATTAGATGACGTCACACCAGCAGCTGTGTTCTTTGTTATGACAACAAAAGTGGTATACGCGTGGACTGTAGGTGATGACGTCACTTACACGAAAAGCTAAGCGTGACGTCACAAACATTTGTTTCTCGGTTGTTGCTATGACGACTTAAAAAGTGGCACGGAGGAGGGCTCTAGCAAATTATATATTAGGATGATGGTATGCACAGGAATGGATGGTCAAGAATAATAATGTGACAAAAAAGTCCTTCACTGGTGGTAGGAGAAACTTGCTGCACAATAATCATACATGCTGACGACACAAAGACTGATGCAGTCAGATGCAATAAACACTGCTCCCTTAGCGCAGATCGCAGCTGTAGGAGACTTCTTGTGGACTGAAAAGCAGCAGTGTTTGTATTCAGGGCGTCCCAGGCATGCTCAAGAGATATCTAATGGACCATTCCATCTTGTGGATTTCCTCACTCTCGAGTTAACAGTCCACCTGCAGTGCCTTCTGATGACGAGCATCACCGCCTATAAAAAATAACTCAGCCCTATAAGCACCCCTGAAAAGCCTTACATAGAGCTCTAGAATCTATGTACCTTTGAGCATGAACGGAAGCACACTGAGTGGCGTACCGGCATCCAGCCTCTCCACATTAGAAGACTTCTTTTTTTTTTTTTTTTTTTTTGATTGGAGGTTTAACGACCACCGTGAGCAACTCAATGGGCTATAAGCAGTCGCCCGTCCCTAATTTAGGGTCACTGGTTCCAGGGAAGGGAGAGAGCCAGTGCCGTAAGACAAACACAACATCCATGCCTCACCGGGATTCGAACCCGGACCCCTTTCGGACGAATGATCAGAGGCCATCGCTAAGACCACTGCGCCACCGGGGCGGCCTTAGAAGACTTCATCTACAGTGGTCCCGTTTCCGGATGTTACGGCGACGGTTACGCGTTATGTCCCGATAATCACATACCGGGAATTTGTAGTTAAAACTAACACAGGTCTCATTCGTGAAGCGCACATAGGCTCGCTGCTGCTCGGTCCGTGTATGATGTTGCCCGCCCCAAATCATTCGAACTCTTCTTTGTGAGGAAGAGGTAACCAACAGCATCCTAGAGTACAACCCACTCACGAAGTCATCCGGACACAGTTCTTGAAACCACTGCGTAAAACACATGCGAGCTCGACAGTGAGTTGTCTGTATGACATTTCCTTGGCCTCCTGCGAGTGCGTGATCCTTGGCCGGCAAGATATATTCTCGGCTTCCTGATTTTGTCGCCATAGCCTACGAATTACCACCGGACATTATGCGCTCCGGCTACCTCAGCTTGGGTCTGTTCTGCCACAGTATTCTTCTGATGGCTATCCACCATTCCGAAACCTCCAAGCGACTTCGGGTGTTCAACTGCACATTCTCCAAAACCTCTTGCAAGCTGACGAGGGCAGGCAGATGCTGCACTGTTGTAAACACGTTTACAAACACCATTTACGCGGCATTCCTCTTTGCTTATGTTCTTTGTCATGGCTTGATGCACCTGTTACTTGAGTTTCGTTAAGTTCATCAAGTCGTTATATGCCCCTAAGTGAATTTCTATGTTTAAATTTTGACCACCAATGTAACAACAAATTTTCGGATTTCATTACCCCCCCCCCCCTTCTGCTAACCGAACAGTATTATGTACATGGTTTTACTTCGAAATTGTTTGAAATTCCGGTGGAGATTTGATTTAACAAATGTCTGAATTTCAATTTTCCCACGTAAACCAGTACATCAAACAGAAGTCATCGCTCTTTCCACGTTCTGTTTGATGTTCCTAATCCACGTCAATGGTGTGCATTAATTAAACCAGTACATCCTACGAAGGTAGACAAATCAATATGCACTAAACGAAAGATTTATTACCCGTTTCAGAAGGCGCGTTTGTGCTTTTAAAATGGCATGCACTTAATTGCCATGTTTTTAGATATAGGAACCTTTTTCCAAATCAAGCCATAGGTCATTGCTCTCGAAAGCTGTCATATGCCTGTTTTCAATGCTCTACAACTGAAAACGTGCCGCTTCATACTTTATGTGTACAAGAAGCGCTGTATGAATCACGTACCATTTCTTTCTATAGCGTTAAAAACAGTTAAAGCTGACTGAACAGAGCGATTTAATAAAACTAATAAATGTCAATGCATTTTTATTAATCTTATCATAAACAAGATTAATAAACATGCATTATACACAAAACAAAAACTGCGTACCTTTAGATAAGAGTGCCACAGACTACTAGTAGACGCCGATACATGCAAACGTCACATTCACATGGGATGACGACGTTTTGCCTTGTCCTTTACACAGAGAAGACATTACACTCCACTGCATTAATTCACGTAAACACGGAAAACCCCAGGATCTGTGGTAATTTGATAAAGGTATAACGAGGGCGCAAGTTTAACAGGAGCCACAATTAATAAAACGAAATTATTGGTTTCCTAAAAGCAACCATTTGAAAGGTGTTCAACAACTGAAAGATAAGCGGATCTTCCATATCCGAAGGGTATAAATGTGGCCGAAACACTAGACCTAAAAAGGGTATCACCGTCGTGGTGCGAGCAGGATTGTACAGAATAACAAGTCTTCTACATTGTGCAGCAATTGAGTGAACTCCACGAATGCCAGGGGCAGTCCACTTTGGCTCGAACCATTGCGCGGGTAGTTAAAATAAATTGGGCCTTTGACGTCGTCTGCGTAATTGGAAATAACTTTTATCAACGAATGGACGTGCTTACCAACAGCATAACAGAGCACGTAAAATTCAAGCAAGTTCTTAATAAAATTATCGCAATAAGAATGGCGCCCTCCTTTCAAAGTAAAACTCTGAGATCCATAAAACGCTGATCGCCAAGAGCAAAAAAAATAAAAATATTGTCTACGCAAAACCGCTGGCCACGGCGGCTCGACATATAAAATTGATTATGAAAAGCTGACGTTCTTTTCACTAAAAGCACAATATTAGCCAACAATACATTTCTGTGCGAATAAAAAAAAATCTAGATACCGATGCACAGCATTTCAACGAGTTTCAGTAGCGCTTGCTGAAATTTCTACAGATAATTTCGGCCTGGCGAGTGAAGTGTTTTGTTAAAACACTGCGAGAAAGACAAACTGATATCCTCAATTGACAAACGTACAACAAAGGAGTACTGAAAGCCAGGTAGCTATCAGAATCACAACGCAGGATAAGTAAAATAATTACGACATACTTAAGTTCACTTCAAGGAAGTCATGAAACATTTTGTACGGCACTAAAAACTATGTCCGTTAAAAAGCCAAAGCTGAGACACCATTGGAAGAGACAATGAGGAAGGATTAAGGAAAAGATGGAAATCAATAATCGTGCAAAAATTGTCTTGCCGATGGCAGACACACACGCGCACTTTTAATTTCAGAACAAGAACTTATTGTTTGCAGCTCTCCAGAGCTTTTGTACGTGTTTATTCATTCCTGACCCCCTTTTTTTAGTTGGGCTCATGTTTTCTGTTTTCCCCGAATTCTGCATCACCCCCTTCTCCCGATATTCCATTATTCAGTACTACGGGGATTTGCAAGAAATTTGATTGCAATGAACGTTTTCCTGGAGACACGTTAAATTTTGCATCTAAGAACACTAATAGGCAACTTCAGTAGCTGCAGTACACACTCAAGGTTTTAACTAGTCGTGTGACTCTGGAGAAGAATGGAAGAGATCTGATTTAGGATTATGATAACTGACTAAGACGCATGCGAAGATATAGAAATTTATCGCGCAACACCATCTAGTCACAGTTAAGGGTATCCAACAACGTTCGAATGACTGTTTTTGGGGAAAAATAGCATTTCTTTTCTTTTCTTTTTTTTTTTTTTAAAACATTGCTCAATTTTAAAGACCATGTCTTTGGCTTTCACACACAGATTTTATGTTCCTTCTACGGTCACTCTAGCTGAGTTACAGCTGTTCAAAGGCTGACTGACCAATCGGAAGTGTGCACTTAAAAAGATCGGAAGTTGAAGTTAAAGGAGAATATCCCAGTTAAACTTATTGTCTGTTAATTTGATTAAAGTACAGTAAAACATTTATAAATAAGCATCAAACTACACAAGAAATCTGGCAACAATTTTCTTGCGTATTGTAGTGAAACATGGCAACATCGTCAGCACTGCGTTATCTGTTTCATTTCTGCGTATTAGTAACAGTAGTAAGAGCATACATTACACCTATCCTACAACATTCGTTTTCATGCGATATTTAAAAAGACATACATTGTTTTATCAAGAAAAACTCGTCAACGACGCTTTGAGTAGGGGAAAGAGTCACGCGTACCGAATGGGGAAAATATTCATCTATCAGTCTTAACATGCACAGTCAACTTTTGGAAGTCTTGATTTATTAACATTTCTATTCGACTAGCATTCAGTCTTTTCTATCAGTGCGCGTTATACACAAATTAATAAATACCTTAATGACCCACTTCTAACTTTGCGGAATAATCTAATCACAAAAATGACAAAATTTGGAATGGGTGTTCCCCTTGTAATTCCGATGCTCACTTTATTAAAAAAAAATATATATTCATTTTATCCTTATAACTGCACATACTCCCACTAACATACAGGCTACGTGGTATTTCATTAACCGTGTTTTTCAAGCTGCTTCTTTAAACATTGGAAAGGTGCTGCTCGCTCAAAACACGCTTTTCGGGAAAAGGGGACAAAAAAAAAAAAAAAAACAGTGAAAGACTGCCGATGCTCCGGGTTACATGGACAAGTACAATTCACTAAAATTTCATAAGATTTCTTTCTCAGAATCTTATTACACTCAAAACTTATCCTACTTTCATACGGCGGAAAAATTAGAGCAGTATTTGAATGCACCATTCAAAACAGATTGTAAGCTCCTCTTTTACAAACCATGACAATGCCTCAATCATGCCAAAACTGAACAATTATCCATAAGATCACACAATCTTACATCTTTCACCGGTAATCTTTTATAACGCCATCATTCAGACTGCTTGCTACTGTTTCCTTGGAAAGAAAAATGAACCTGCGTTTCATCATGTCACTCAATGTTGCTACACTGCAAAAATTTCTGAAATTTACGAGCCACTTTCCATGATTCCCTTCGCGAATTAACGACGCATCTCTCTGATACAACCTTTTCCGTGAAATAAAGGGGGAAGAAAACCTGAATTTCACGGATTTTTCGTACGGCAGGAAAATTCTGAAGTTTCAGAAACCTTTCCGCACTTCCTCTAGCATATCTACAGAAAAACTGTTCTCACTCTTTTCGAATCCACATGACGGAATACTTGAAGTTTGATTAGCTGTTAAATTTCAATCGTTTGTCGGAGGATTTGATTTCGAAATTCTGTAGAGAGATCGGACATTGTGGATAGCATGGAATTTTGGTTATTGTGGCACCAGATATCCCTTCCCCTATCCCCCATTTCGTGATCCAGCGATTGCATATTTGTTACCGTAAGAAACCGGGTTCTAAAGTTATTGTACAGGTGATTGTATGATGTCTAAGTCTGTTGACTCCTTAAGACAAAAAGCTATCACAGCTATCAAGAATAAATTTTATATTTAGGAATTCTGTGAAATAGTGCTATAAAGCAGTACATTTCTCACTTTTTCTTAAAGATAATTGAAAATTATTACCAGTTAAAAAAGAGATCTCAAGTTCCAAAGCATTTTGTTGCTTCGAAAAATCACGATGAAAAAAGATTAATTTGGGAAGTCCTCCTATAGTAAAGATATAATTACAAACCTATTCAAAAATCATCGGGCAACATAAATTGACTAAATTCACCCGCATTGAGAAAAAAAAATCATCGGGCAATTAGAGTTCTTTCTACCTTGAACACGACTGTAATTTCTGGATGCCCTGGTTCAGAGGTATGACACGCGGCTTCTATTGGGCCAATCCAAACAATCTCAGTTCGAATCCCAACCAGGGAAACTAAGAAAGGAATCACTAGTGCAAGAGCTGAAAAACAGTCTTTTATTTTGCAAAATTCCTGTATAAATACGGAAAACCCAGAAACGGGAACTTTTAAAAACTGAAATTTCGTCAAAAGACTGACACCTACCGGTAACTTTGCTGCAAGTTATTTTCAGGAATTTTTCCGGATATACACACCACTTATTTTTTACAGTGTAAAACAGTGTGTTCTTCCATCCAATCGCAAGTTAGACTCCAAACAAAAACACAATGTTAAGCACCTATCCATTTTACACTTGTTAACGGAAGATCTACAGAAGTTATTACAAATTTTTATCTTAAATTTACAACTTAGAATTTCATAAAAATTAATAAAAGCTTTTTTCGGGAAGGATGTGTAACGCCTCCAATCAATTATGTAACGATAAGATCCACCCACTTCTGAAAAAATAAGCAGAAAGGGAACCAAAACTAACTTTTCTTGCTCCTTTGCCAGGTAGAAATAATGCCTCGCTGTGACGAGTGACTAATGCGCACGCGACTGTCGTGGCGGTCGGTTCTTGAAGAGATTACATCTCGCAATCAATTCGTGGGTAAGCAATTCGTCGGTCCCCGTGACTGACAGACATCTCTGCTTGTATTCATGTAAGATGCTGACCTACAGAAAATCGCGTAATAAAAATACCCCGGGGACCTCCTCAGAGATTAAATTGGTGGTTTGTAAGGTTAAAAAAAAATTGGTGGTTTGTAAGGCTCTGGGAATGAAATCCAATAAAAGCACTCGCATATGTAAAATTTTGCATTTGATACGCAATTTTTGCTCTGATACACAGCACAGCAACCAAATAACATTCCGATGCAATAGCTGAAGTTCTCAAATTTTTTTATATAGTATTGAAATTTCCGATCACTCAAAAATACTTTTTGCATTATTAGTAGACACGACTCTCAAATACCTATTTGATAACTGTGGCAAAGGACACTAGTAAAACTGAAAGTGATCCATTCTAGGTGTTAAATATACAAAATCGAATAGATTTACAAGAAACGATAACGCTGTTGTTTTAAGAGTGGCTTGCACACTATCTGCCACCAGCTGAATGATTTCATGGCGGCGAGTTTTATCGATTGGTTTCCACGCTACTAAACCTTGAAACGTTCACAAAACATGAGGACTTACACATATACATAGCCAAGAAAAACTGGGTGACGCAATGATGAATGACTGATGTTACGTCATCCGAATAAGAGGCGCAAAACATACTTCTCCCAAACGCGTGACAGGAGAAAACTTTTCTTGTGATCATGTACAGCAAGGTGTACGTAAAGGGACACAGGAAACTTAAGTTTCTCAGTTTTACCGTATCAATTGCTCTTAAATTCGCGGCAAATTTGCTCGCTTTACTAGATTAATTTTGGAAAATGCAAACTTCGGGCAACAACCTAGCTCCGTGGTTCGGTTAGGCAAGGGTATCAGTGATGAACGATATCATTTTTGTGAGCTAATAAATAACGCGTGGTAAAACCGAAATCTCTTATGTTGATATTGTGAGCTTTTTCTGATAAGAGGTTCTACATTTTGGACAGCTAATCGTTAGTCCCCCCCCTTCCTTTCTTTCTTTCTTTCTTTCTTTCTTTCTTTCCTCTACACGTCAGTGCCGACTACAGAAAACTAAGATCCGGAAAATAGTACTTAACCTTTCACTGGATTTAAATAAAAATCCTACACTGCCTTTCAAAGACATCGCGTTCTAAAATTCCAGTACTTTCGATACTTATAACAAGAAAACTGCACCTATATAAGAACGAAAAAACCTTGTTCAGGAGCCCAAACGCATACACAATTTAAAAACAAAATCTTTATTGTTATTAATACACACTGATGAAATTGGCGCGAATACTATCGACAACTAACCATGGAAACCCTGCAGCACGATTACTTTTGAATTATTCCAGAAAGGCAGTGGGTACAAAATCTTGAATAATTATTGCCTACACAATGAATTTCCACTCACAATAGCGGATATAACATATCCCCACGGAAGAGGATAAAACGGGGACATTAGCTTAACCTCTCCCCCCCCCACGTAAAATTTGCGTACTGCTGTTTTTCTGCATTCCAGAATATTATCAATTTAAAGTCAAATTTAGATTTTTTAAAGGTCTAACCCGGTAATAAAGTACGGCGATGAATAATTACAATTGTTTTTAATAAAGTGAAGAAGACTCATCTCTTCGCAACACGGCACCAGACAATTTCTTCTTGTCTGGGTGCTTGTCACTAACAAATCCGTAATATTCAGCCACCTCGCAAGACTGCAAACTGATCTAGTCCGTGGTTTCCATAAGGTGGAGTGAGAGGTAAGTTACGGCTAAGTCCATCTAACCGAAGTGCCACCACAGGCAAAATTTTAGAGAAAGTTATTCTTATCAGCATCCAACAATACTGTGATGAATTTCCCATTATACCGTATGTTCAAGGTGGTTTTGGAGAAAAACAATCCACATCAGTTATCCAGGGGAGCTGAGAACTTTAAAGTTTTAATAACAAAAAGCCTACAGCAGTAATATTTTTAGATATTCGCCAAGACATTAATATTTTTCAAAAGTCTACAGCAGTAATATTTTTAGATATTTGCCAAGACATTTGAGAAGTGCTCACGCGAAGCAATAATTTTGGGCTTATTGCAAATGACTTTCCTTCCTGGATTATAGAGAGTCTACCAAATTTAGGAAACTCAATTTCATGACCAATACAAAATTTTCATGGCTGCGCTATGCACTGTACACACACACACACACTCAATATTAAAGAGGGAGAACACTGTGCCACCTTTTTTTTTTTTTTTTCTATAGAAACGGTTCACCTATAAGTGTGCTTAAAAGTAAGTTGAAATACGCATCATTTTGCTACAAGATTTCATTACACGCCATTCTTTAATGTTTATACCTGAAAAATGTCCTGACTCCATAAGTAGCATACTTCAAATTGCTAAATTGATCTCATAATTTTGTAAACATTATGTACATGCAATTCTATGCGAAGACAGTTTTTGCTCTATCAGTTTTCTTTGTGGAAGAGGGAACAAGTGCACCCCTCCTTTTTTACACTTAAATTGTTAGATAGAAACCACATCTACACCTTATGTGGTCAGCGCATGTAGAATTACTCAAGTTTTTGCCAAAAAAAAAAAAAAATTCTTGACCCCAAAGCAAAATTTACTTTTTTTTTTTTTTACTTCCATGGTTATTTTCTGAATTCGTGACTTTTTCGTGACCAGTAGACAGACACCCTGTTATAACAATAAAATCCTATCTGCAGAACAGAACATTCTGCGTAAAACTAAATGGAAAAAAAGATCACGCTGAGAAAAATTGAAGCTGGAGCTGCAATACATGTGCAGAAATTAGGAAGACATTTCCCAGACTGGAAAATTAATACTGATAAAACGCAGGCAATACTCTTTTCGAAGAGAACAAGGAATTACAACCCATACTTTGAGCTTGAATTTTATGGAGGGGGGGGGGGGATTCCCTGGGTCAAGTTATTTCCTTGCAAGAATGATAAAGAAAACAATTTCGTCATCTGAAATGGACGCGGGGGGGGGGGGGGCATTCGAGCTAATACAAATCGTGTTACTTGATTTCTGCGCATAATTCTACTAGTCAAATAAAGAACTTCCAACGACTATGCCACATGCCGCTAGTCGAGAAAAACACACCAACTGTGTCATTGAGAATAACACATGTACCGTAATTGAAAAAAAGAGGTTGCCCGAAAGAATTTTTTTTCTTTTTCGAACACAAACTGAGAATCCGCTGTGACCACTGAGTTTAGATGCTGTTGAAATTCACCGGCCGTTTCCTACTAGAAACAATGTGCTAGGCCGACTGCAATGCCCCATGTTAGATAACAAGTCTTCAGACAGTAGCTACTACACGAACTAAAGATTTCTTTTGTAGCTCCAAGTGCTACAAAGCATGCACCCTCACCAAATCGCCACCCCCCCAGTACATGTAAGCGACAAGGAAATACGGTCCAAAATCTGCCTTAAGAAGTTCCGCATCTTTATTTTATGTCTTTCATGGACTAGTTATTACTCAAACTATCCATGAGGGCTTATAAAATTCAATTTTGGATATACTGAAATTAGTCACACAAAAATATACCACAGCTTTATTTTCATACAAACACACATTTCCAAGAAATACATTAACAATTCAAAAATAAATTACCACACCAAAATATTTTTTTCTCAAAGAGTAAAATAACGGCTCTGCAAAACAAATAACTCCTCACTGAGAAATTTAATGCATCTCACTCTTTTGAAATTTTTAACTGCATAACATTTTTTTGCAAGAAACTTCCTAAAACAGATGTTGTCTATGTTCAGGAGAGACGTAAGGAAAAATTCAAACAAGAAGTTTCACGGCATTTAATTAACGGCATATTAAATTTTCCAGATAAACCTTTTACATGAGTTCACAAAACCTCATGTCACAAAGGAATTTTTCGTTACCAACTGAGTGCGTCGTACCATATTGTGTGTGAAAGGACAGAAACAACACTATGAAATTGGCCTCTCGCTCGAGTATTGCAACTAAAGAACAGAGGAAATAAAAAGTCTCTGTTTAATCCCAATGGTGATAAGGGATGGGATGACAAAAACGAGGAACTTGCTAAGTTGCACTCCAGTTTTATATTAATACTACAGGCAACATAAGATAAAAATAGAAAACGAAGAAAGTGCAAAATTATTTGGAAACTTGCGATTAAAAACAATATAAATGAGCAGACCTAAATGACGCCATCCATCAGCGACGGGTTAGGTTACACAAATACCGACATCGCGGAGGAATTATGTGCCAGGCTATCTTGTCAACAGAATGCTCTGGACGAATACAGCACGACAGAATTTTGGCGGGTGGCTGATGTAGCACGCTACACCCAACTGGCAATTTGGAAGGAAAACCCACACCACTTTGACATTGTATACTAGACTACATCTGGAAAAGAGGAGCAATAAATAAACATCTTTTGCAGCCTTTTAAAAGAGAAGTTTTCTTAGGTTGGATACGTAACTGAGCTGACGCATTCTGGAAGTGCCTCCCCCGCCGCCATCCTGCTGCGAAGTCCACTGTCGCTGAACTTCCTTATCGCCAAAACTGTGAAAACACAACCCTTACAAGACCACCACAGTTCAACGCTCGGAAGAGAGACCTTTGATATATTTTTTTTTTTTCACTTTTACGCTTTTGATCAAACCTGCACATTATATTTCGGACAGGAGGTTGTAACACCTCATGACTTTGAAATTCTGTTCGTTCGTGATGAAAATATAAGACATAGCTGCTGAATACTCAGAAAAAGGCACCCGAGAAAACCCCCAGTAAGTTATCAAAGAGTGAATGTTTATGTCCGAACGTAACACCAGCAGTCCTCCAGGTTGAAGTTTCAGACGATGAGCACATAAAAAGCATTAATCGTGGGGAGGTAAACCTTACCTACGCCATCATAACGGGAAGCGCACGCTACTTCAGTTGTTCGGAAAAAGCTGAAGTTAAACCATGTGTGGTCCACCGTACGAAGAGTCTTCTCCAACCCCCCCCGCCGAGAGAATTACGGCTCACTTCCCAACGAACGGTGTTAGATGTCCGCCACCAGTGACAATCACAATACATCTCCGGTCGCGGCAGTTCGAGCACTTACCAAAAGAGTTTAAAGGGCATTTCACACAAAAGAGGCTTTCGGCAATGGTCCACCTCCTTTTCAAAGGGCACAATCTGGCATATTCTACTTCGTACCAGTTCCTGTCCGGAACGTGAATTATTATCCCATTTCAATTCAATAACAAAATTTATATGAACTATTAATATTTCTGCACAATCAACACGTGCTCTTCAGCTAAATAAAATTCGTACTGCTGCAATATAAAGTCAAGACCACCACAATGCCACAGATAACTGATTCTAGAACAGGTATTAAAATTATTTGTTCTCGAAACCAGGCTTTTCCTCTTTCACACACTTAAATTTTAAATTACTTCCATTCAATTTCAATTGATCCACTTGATTTCTCGAAGACTGTTTCTCTGTATACACACTATGTCCCGAATTATTCAATTTCAATGAACAAGTACATTGCAATTCTACCTTCAATAATTCATGTACTGAAGATTCTCACCGTTCTTTTAAGATCAGCACCTTCTGTTTTCTGGCAAAAACCCATTGTTGTTCTCTCTCGGTATGGACTTTTCTTTCAACTTTCCGTCACAAAGCGAAATCGGCGAAGATGTCTTGCACTACCCCCCCCCCCAAGTATTCGGGGTAGCGTCCGATGACGCGCAGTCAACAGTGGCACAAGAATAGGGGCGTCGGCTCTCGCAGCCTAGGGTATTCAGCGGGTGCTGTACCGTTCGCTCGCTGACACTGCTTGGGTCGCCGAAATTGAACCCTGATGTCGTTTGCGCTGCCGTTGCTAAGCGGTCGGTCTGTACGAGCCTGGATAGTCTACTTCGACCACTGTCATCAACGGTGTATGGCGGGCCACCGCTTGCTCTCTGGGCGCTGGTACGTCCGTGGATGGTATACTCGCGGTACAACACCCTTGATATGGTTGCCCTCGGGTAGCCTAGGGTTCTGACCACTTAGGCGATAGAAAGACTCATCTGTCTGGTGCCGATAGTGCGTCCACAGAGTCGCTCAGATCACCACGTTTATTCATGTTCGTCGATTGCGATCCACTGTTGGGAAGCTCTGCTGTCCATTTATTTTTTACCTGCGTTCGGTTTGGGTCTGTGGTATTCTGCGCGGGGGATGCCAGTGTCAACTGCCCATCACCCAGATCTCTAATGTTTTGTCTACTGAGTGTAAACAGCAAGGCAGTAGTGTCAACGCAACAGGTTACTAAAGGGTGTCGTGAGTGTTTGAATCAATCACAGTTAATGTGATGAAGGACAATTGTCATAATAGTTACCGACGGCGCCTTCCACAACGACAGAGCTCAATGCTAGACGCATTGAGGAACTCAGAGGTTCCACAGCGGCGTATGACATTTGACCTGGTATACTATGGCAATATGCAACACACATGTGATGGATGTGTTACAGTACGCCAAGCTCTGCGCACAGTGAGTAGCTGTGCGTTAGCAGACACTGACAGAGCGGCACGAATGATTGCGTGTTTTAGTTGACCGCAGCGGAGAGACTTCTTTAGGTCGAGTCGTTACTGGCGATGATACCAGACACCATCACTTCACTTTCAGCACTAAACAAATCAAAGCTTGGAGTGGAAACACCCCGCCTCACCAACGAAATGGCTGCAGCAGTTCTCTTTGCATCCGGTATGGACAAACTTATATCAAAAGCTGTGACGCGTGCCTCAATTGCCATGACGATTATGTTGAAACGTACCAGTAATACTTGTGTTGTATCCCCTGCTAAAAATCTAGCTTGGATTTATGAGCACTGTAAACTTCTTCTAATCGACCCTCGTAGGTGGATGTACATAATAAATTGTTCTTTCAGTGTATATTTACCTAAATAATTGGATTGCTGAAGACCTTTTGCACTCGTTCTTTTACCTACTTCGGAAACCTTAATATCAGATTGAGAATATGAAGTCATCCTGACAAGTTCTGAACGGCGAAAACAGCCGTCTGGATTTTACACTGCATCGAAAAAGAAAACTGTGCGTCCATCTTCGCTTCCAATCCACTGTCATTTGTAATAATGCCAACTTTCAGATCAGCCCTACTAGCGAAATTTAAAATACACAACGAGTTTTATGTTTAGCAAATTTCCCAATTTTGGGTAAGCCGTACAGTACCGACAACTAAAAATTACTTTGTTTTCTAGCGTCAGCTTTTCATACGAAAAGAGAGCAGATCATGTTTTTTTTTTGTTTTTTTTTATCTCGAGACTTGAAATTACGCCTCTTTAAATTCACCCCCCCCCATTTCCACACACACAGTCTAACAGCACAGCTTTTAAATATCGAACGCGAAAGGAAAAGTGAAAGCGCCTAATTGCAGCTCGATGCAGATGTTACGAAGGAATTGTATCTCACAGAAAGTGTTAAAACCTCTTGCCGTATTAAATCTGTTCATTACTATAGGATTTTCCGTTATTGGTTTGTCCTGGAATTATCTTGGCTGTTGAATTATGGTTATTTGACTTTCCACTTGCACGTCCTACTTAATTTTTCTATTTCATTTTCTTATCACTCGCGATTCCCAACTCGGAAGCCATCCTCCCTCTACTTTCCCAGCTCGCTACAACAAAATAATCTCTACAAAAACAGGCTTTTGTCCTCCTTGTCCAACCGCTCCCATTTTTCTCCCCAACCCCTCGTTTTTTTTTTTTTTTTTTTTTGTATTTGTTGAGGATTGAACGACCACCGTGAGCATCTCAATGGGCTATAAGCAGTCGCTCGTCCGCAATTTAGGACCACTGGTTCCAGAGAAGGGAGAGAGCCAGTGCCGTAAGACTAACACAACACCCATGCCTCACCGGGATTCCAACCCGGACCCATCTCGGAGGAATGATCAGGAGCCAGCGCTTAGACCACTGCGCCACCGGGGTGGCTTATCGAGTTTCTCTTACGCCTCGAAAAGTAAATTCATTATGCCGTCTGGAAAAGCTAAAATATTACAATGCACTAATCGCCACGTGGGAGCAATAAAACCATATAACACTTAGGTAGTTCACGGACTGAGTTTTTACACCTACTAATTCTGTTACAGGGCTTCTCACTGAATTTTACTTCAGTTCATTGTGTGAAAGGTTCCTGTGACCACCTCTTGTAGAGAATTTCGAAGTTTCGGGGTTCAATCTGTATTATTATTTCCCCATGATGAAACAAAACATTTTCCTTCACCGGCCACGTCGGTTTCACCCCGAGGAGAAAAATCCCCGCTGACCTCCCACTCCCCGCTTCAAACAGACCTCCCCTTTCTTTTTGTCATTCCTACTTTCGGTCAAATGCGTGGCGGACCCCCGGTTACTCTCTTCCCCAGCTCCTCACAGAAAGAGCGGAGATTTCTTAATTGCCTTCTCTCTGACCCTACAAATATCATTGTCCACTTTCTCTGGGGCACAACAATAAAAGGCCATAAAATCGAACTCTACGACATCTTCGCATGGGACACAGCTGCACGGAACTGGGGTAAAACGGGACCGTCTCATAATTAACGCAAAGGAAAGGAAGATGATTCAAATTCACCATATACAAAATAGTTATTACAACTTAATCTTGTTGAATCTATTATACTCTGGTTACAATTCTTACTGTTGTCTTGATAGATAATATCCTAAAGACGCCGTCGAAGTTTTCTTATGCCGACTGAAATTGAGTCCTATACTGCTGGAATTTCCTACTATTCCTGGAAGGCCATGGTTTCTTAAAATCTTTGTATTTAATGATTTCTAACATCTCCGTAACAGCAGAACAAAAAACCAAGCAGCAAAGAACAAATGAGTATCATATAGCGAACGTAACATTAGGAAGAAGCTTTCGGGTAACAGCTTGGAAAATCTCCGTTCAACACGATCAGAGGCACTAATGACTAATTAGCTTTTTATCCCTAGGCGTATTCAGAAAGCTCACGGAGGTTCGGAATATCAGTATATTGTTTTACACTCCTGTCTCAGCTGTTTCAGGCAACTCCATTTACGCATATGAGGGCGTCCACACTTCACAGAGTAGAGGTTACTCAGTACCCTGGTTAATTTCGCGGAATACCGTATACGACAATTATTGAAGTGTATTACTTTTTTTGATTTACAATTTTTAGTAAATTTGTTCACACTTTGTACATTTTTATCTTTTACGCTACTCAGAGCACGAGTATACATCCCCGTATGGCTACGGCCGCCTTGGTTTTACGATTAACTGGCATACTTCTTAAATTTTTTATTAGTATTAAAAGCAAACTATTTTCCATCATGTCTTGCACCAACGAAAACTTTTGTTTTTAAGCTTTTCGTCACACACATTTTTTGAATTTAACACCTTCACTCGGAGTTACGAACTTTAGAAAACCGATCATTTAGTCATTCATCCGTTGCTTGCTCATTCTTGAGTTGTGGTTGCTGCTGCTTTCAGAGGCTTTTGCTTCAGAAAAGTACCCCAAACAAAGAGGTAAAATATGACCAACGCGTCTTGACGCAAATCGAAGCAACTGCAAGTAAAAGACGGTGCGTGTGAAAGTCATGAAACGGTATAAATAACATCTGATTCTGAGCTCTGTTAAATAGTGTTATACTTATTTTTCAGATGGCAAAGGCAGAGGACTTAAAAGCGAGTTTGACAAAGGACACATCGTAATAATGGCCAGACGACTGGGTCAAAACATTTCCGAAACGGCAAGACTTGTGGGGGTGCTTACGGTCGGCCATGGTTAGTACCTTCAAAAAGTGGTCCGAGGAAAGTTGTGGGCAGACCCAAATTGGCCGACCACGGCTCATCGATGCTAGAGGTGAGCGAAGGCTATCACGAGCCAAACAGAAAGGATATTGTGGCGCAACTAGCCGGAAATTTGAATGCTGGTGTCATAACACACAGTACATCGAACCCTGCTGAAAATGGGCTGCGTAGCCGCAGGCCGCTCCGAATGCCTATTGCTAACCTTGGTTCACAACTGAAAGCACCTACAATGGGCACACGAGCAACAAAACTGGACCTTGAATGATGGGAAGAAAGCTGTCTGGTCCGATGAATCCAGTTTCCTGTTGCACCACGTGAACACACCGCTTACCTGGGGAAATGTTGGCACCAGGATGCATCGTGCGGCGGAAATAAGATGGAGGAAGTGTAATGCTTTTAGCAATGTTCTGTTCTGAAAGCCCGGGTCCAGTCATTCATGTGGAG
Source organism: Macrothele yani (assembly GCA_039090855.1). NCBI lineage: Eukaryota > Metazoa > Arthropoda > Arachnida > Araneae > Macrothelidae > Macrothele > Macrothele yani. Next base: position 100,962,253 of record CM076996.1, on the reverse strand, counting down.
GAAACTATGACGTCTACCACCTACCTAAACATAATTGCATACCGGGTACATCCTTCCATGGCAACGTTATTACTCTCTAAGAGTGCCTTCTTTTGGCAGATAATGCGCCATGTCACACTGCCCAGATTGCTCAAGTATGGTTCGCGGAACACGAGGGAGACATTCAGGTATTCAGGTATTCCAAATTCTCCAGACATCAGTCCAATCTAGCGTCTGTGATTTGTGTTGGAACAGCAAATTCTATCTGCGGCGGCTCAATTACATAACTTATAAGAGTTAAAGGATCTGCTGGTAGGTAACGTGGTGTACCAGATACCAATAGCCACCTTTAGAAATCTTGTAGCATCCATGCCTCGCAGGGTAAGAACTGTTTAGGTGGCATATGAAGGAACAACATATCAAGCAGGTGGTCATAATTGTCTTGGCTCTTCAGTGTACATAGCCTACTATTTCTTTAAGTTAATCACTTATCGAACATAATGCAGTGTTTCAATTTGAAACAGTATCTCGAAATACTATTGGAGCACTTAACTCTTCATAATAAAGGAATTTCTCCAGTTCCTCGGTGTTCGTTATGATAGGCATGCATGCCATTAACACTTATATCGGCAGCACGTCTGTTGTTTAAAAGCAACTCTCGTCCACATTTGCGTTTCGTAAAGCCTGAAATCGCTCGCTTTTTCCTACAACCGAAAAATGTTTTTCTACCTTCAAAGCCAGAAAACATTTTTACAATTTTTATGAATTTATGATTTAAATCGCGACAAATTATTCCGTTTGCTACTTTTCAATATCAACAAAACGCTGATTTTATCATTCATAGGGCAAGTTTCCCGTTTTACATAAGCCATAAAAATGTTAAGACTAGAAAATAATCCATTTTTACCTGTAACTGATAACCTTAAACAGAAGACACTGCACAAAATATGAACCAAGAACAAAACTCAGCTGTCAACGATGAAACTGTCATTCTGCAAAATTAACGAGACCTTCTCGCAGCGGGAGTGACGAGAGATAGCGGGCGCGGTTCTGGTAAGATTTTCTAGCTGGAGTGACGTCCCACTGCAAAATACTGAGTGAAAGTCAAGGAAAATGCACATGCTGCAATTGCTAAATTTAGAGGGGTAATAAAGCATTTCGGAAATTTTTTTGGTGAAAATAGTGGTTACATTAGTCTGTCGTAAAAAAAAAAACAGGCATTACATGTGATTTAATGAAATATATACATCCAATATGAGTGTTTAGCTAGACCTCAGCACTTTTGTAGAATATTATTGGGGCTGCATAAATCGAAATTATAGCCGAATTAAACTACTTTCCACATAAAGGAAAAAAAAACCGTACATTTTTTTGAAAATAAAAGATTAAGAATAATCTGTTGCAACCGCTCCCCCACCAATTTCACCATATTTCATATGCCACGAGTGATGCAGCACAGGATTTTAAAGCCAGGAGCTTTCTTTTCACCTCCCCCCACCCACCCCCGGTACTGCGTGACCGGCCGTTTCAACGCTCACGTGAACACGACTGTTTGCTCACATCACAAATACCTGAATGAATAGCTACGAGCGGGTATTTAAAAAAAAAAAAAACAAAACAGACGGCAAGCGTTTCGGGAAGTGACTCAAATTTAAAAAGCCTGCCGAAATGTCTTTGTGGCGGATACTTTTTAAAAAGCCAAGCTCGGGGTTTCCTGTTTTGTTGCTGCTTCCAACAACTTGAAATCCCTTCTTCCAAAAACGTTTTCACAAGAGCGGCGAGAAAGAGGTCCACATTAGCATTTGGGTTAACTGAGCTCATAATTTTCAGAACACACATCCAAAATCTCAACACTTAAAAAACACCACTAAAATCCCAGCAACATTCCAATTTCAGATATATTTCAGCCATTCAGAGTTTTTCTTACGCTATAATTTCTCAGCAACATTCCAATTGACACATGTTCAGCCATCCAGAGTTTTTCTTATGTTATATATACACTGAAGAGCAATTGAATGAGAGATAACTGTCTAGTAACGTGTAGCACCACCTTTCGCCCTGATGACGGCGGCGATTCGTTTCGGCATGGACTCGACAAGACACAGGAAGCATTGGGAAGCCATACGGATCCCACGACCCCTGAACAAGCTCCCACAGTTCACGAAGATTTGATGGAGGGGGTCAGAGCCTCGAACATCTCTCTCGATGGCATCCCAGATGTGCTCGATGAGACTGAGGTTAGGCGACCTAGCTGGCCAAGGAAGCGAGGTCACGTCGGTGGAAGGTTCATCCAACCATTCGGATACAATTCGGGAGCGATGGCACGGTGCATTGTCTTGTTGCAGGATGAGGTCCCCAGTGGGATGTTGAAGACGCACAAACGGGAGCAAATGGTCGTCCAGGATATCCCGGTAACGTTGACCTGTGAGGGACGATGTCACATGTACCAGGGGTCCCATTTCAGTCCACGTAAACAGTCCCCAGACGAGAATGCCACCCCCACCAGCTTGAAGAGTACCCTGCTGGCAAGAAGGATCTATCGCTTCATGTGGTTTGCGCCGTACTAGTATCCTGCCATCCGCATGTACCAACGTGAATCTCGACTCATCAGTCCAGGCAACATTTTCCCACATGTCTAGGGTCCAGTGGCGATGCTCCCACGCCCATGCTAATCTTTGCACCCTGTGATGTGCGGTCAGTAGCGGTACCCTCGTGGGACGATGGCTTCTGTACCCCATAGCGAGGAGATGGTTCTGGATGGTGTGGCTGCTTACACGTTTTTGTGCATCAGCGTTAAATTGCCGAGTAATTTCTTGTACTGTGGTCCGTCTATCCGCTGTTAGAATGCGAGCTAGCCGACGATGACCCCGCTCATCCACAAGCTGTTGTCCACGGCAGTTGGCCCTTGCAGGGATGGTTTTATCGGATTCGATGTACTTACGGTGCACCCGTGACACAGTGGCTCGTGAAAATCCCAGGGCCTGCAAGACTTCAGCGATTGAGTGACCCATTCCTCGGGCCCCGACAATTTGCCCACGATCAAATGCGCTTAGATCCTTCGTCTTACCCATACTGCGTCCGACTTACTGATTCCCGTCGCATCACTCTTTTTATTGTCGGATCGCTGCATACGTCATGTCGTTTCCGTTTACAGGGCCTCCCACAGCGCCACATTTGCGTAACGCCAGCTGTCTCTAATTCAATTGCTCTTCAGTATGTATGTATGTATGTGCTGTATATATATATATATATATATATATATATATATACTTAAGAGCAAAACTGAAGACTAAGGAAACAATTTTAGAATTTAAAACGAAGGGTGCAAAATAACCTGAAAATCAAAACGCGCAACGCAGCAGTTTTGAAAATTCAGAATACACATTCTATAAAGAAGATACCTAAGCAAAAAATACATATATAATTTTGACTCACACCTAATACAACATAGAAAAGGTTATGTATCTACCTGTGTGAGTAAAAGGAGAAAAGATAAAAAAATAAAATAAAACAACTGAATGTAGAAGTTGTCGAGAATACTGAGCCTTGGCTTTATCAAGGACCAGCAAAAACTCTGCATTTTCTACATTCAGTTGTTTTATTTTATTTTTTATCTTTTCTCCTTTTACTCACACAGGTAGATACATAACCTTTTCTATGTTGTATTAGGTGTGAGTCAAAATTATATATGTATTTTTTGCTTAGGTATCTTCTTTATAGAATATATATATATATATATATATATATGCGACCCCACAACCTAGGCTTTTTTCCCATATACATACGAGAGAAAGTTTAATGGCAGAAAATTTTCTTACAGATACAATTTTATACTGAAAGATGTACTTTTGTTTTTTTGTTTAGGATTTTAACGACAACCATGAGCAACTAATGGACTTTAAGTAGTCGCCTGTGCCTAATTTTAAGGGTACTGTTTCCAGGGAGGGAAGACAATTAGCGCTATAAACACAACATTCATGCATCACCGGGATTCGAACCCGGTTCTATCTCGGACGAATGGTCAGAAGCCCGCGCTGACACCACTGCGCTCCGAGGGGGGGGGGCTTGCGTTCCTTCAAAAGACTAAACGTGTCTTGCACAACACACTTCACTAAACTTGATCAACATATGTTTCTTTAGACAACGTTATCATTTAATGCTCTTTTTTTTAAACGTCACACAATAATTACAATCCTGTTAATTTTATTGATTTGTAGAGTTTTCCCTCATACACTGCTACGGTTAACTGACAGCTGCGAAAACAATTTTCCAACACCTTTACTATTAGCATACCATTCACAGGAGTGCAGAGTTCATTTCATGTACTTATTTCTATCAAACTGGCTTACGCACTTCTATGAGAAGTGGTAATATGATAATCATCTTCCAAAACAATCAAAAACCAAGTTTTTTCGTGATTTGATCAGTTATGTAACTACGCTCAAAAAAAGATCTTTATTTTCTGCAGATTAATTTTCCCTCAAAATATGCCTGGTAAGCTAAGTTTTTCGAAGTACACAAGACGCATCGATTCTTTATTATTATACAAAAATACGGGCTGACCGTGCTTGTGAATTTCGCATTTCATTCAACAGCCCTTATCTTTCTAATTTATTGAGGAAAAGATACATTCGTGTTTGTTTCGTTTTGTCATTTTTGAAAAACACGTCTGCTTGATATTCAGCTGATCTGTTGCTGTTTTGAGATGACAAACTTTATAGAAACAGGTCCTTTGTAATTTATTAATGGTCTTTAAATCACCAGGGGAATGCATATTTACGTGGCAATTAAAAAAAAATAATTCAGAGGATCATACCCACATTTGAAAATACGAATAATCAACACCTGTCTGAGGTACCGATGCTAACTTTTTTTTTCGCTACCCCCCCCCCAAGGGTCCCATGAGTTAAGTAATAATACCTGCACTTGTTCTGTCAATTCCTACGCCTCGGGTTACACAAGTTCAATACCAAATTACTGTTTACTTCACGTTACGATTAATGTTAATTTCATTAAAAACTGGGACGTGATAGCAAAACTGAAAACTATTTCTCTTCTAAAAATTCGGAGAAATCCCCCCCCTTTCAACCTTTCGGATGTATGTCAAAGAATCATACTACACGTATAAATTAACGGTACAACAGACATTAGTATTTGATGCTAAGATATACAAATACTAGTGTCTTTTGTGTGTCAACTCCGTTACCAAGAACCAATTTTACAACTAGGAGCTCCAAACAAAAGCATGTCCCACTGACGACTGTTTCGATAGTGCATATGAACTTCTGCTATAGATTACTACATATTAGGATCGCTGATGATATAAATTCTAAGAACGAACAATTGTTCTTTTCATCGAATACCGGTTTGGCTGCTATGCGTACGACAGCGCGAATGCAACATGGCGCATACTCTTTCGAACTCTCAATGAGCATTCATGCATTACAGATTTCCGTAAGTTAGCGAGAAACAGAACAGGGAAAATTTCGGCTTCAATGACAAAGAACCACAATATCTAAAAAGCCATTCTCATCTTTATTTCATACACTCACGAGAACCTTGACTTGAAAATCCCTTGTAAAGAATGAAGTACGTGATTACCAATCTTGTGCAAGAACCTTTGCAACGCGATCAGAGAGATAATTGTTCAAAAATGTACAGCAATCAAATTTGAAGCTGCAAGTAAAATAAAAATGCACCTAAGAACGTTATTACCCCCCTTCCCCCACAGAAAAATATCGGGAGTATCCTGCTAATATTTTTGTTGGTAATTTATACTATGCATCTTTCGCATTCAAAGACTTTTGTGGTTGTGAAATAAAACGAGTGATTCGAGCGTATACATTTACGTACGTACAACACATTGTATTTATTCCCGTCATTCTCAAGCCCACACAGAGTCCGGTACATACTAAGTGGATTTAAATCATAACAAACAATAAGTTTTACTAATTCCTGACTTTGAGCGGTACTTGGGTAGGTGGATTAATGAATGTTATTGAAAGATATCTGAGTCATAAAAGTAAATATTTACTAAATATGGCGGCAACAATAGTAAGTACTTCGACTGTTTACTTTTTCAAAAACAATATTTTTATTATTACACATTCAGATTTAGACGAACGCAACAAACGACCGTGACACCGATGAAATGTGATGTAGCTACGAAAGTCCATTAAGCTAAAACCTGACCTGAAGATAAAATGAAATGCTGAATCGCAAGTGGGTTAGTGAGGGAGGTTGGTAACTTTTGGTCTAGAGGATATCTACAGGTTACACCCCATCGTGTTATACATCATTTTAAAGCTCTCGTCAACAGCAGGTAATCACCCCCCCCTGGGAGTGGAGAAACTGAATTTCGCACCGACGCACTGTTTTCATAGCATCAGGTTCTCGTAATGTACGCAGATTGCAATGAGATATTGTTACGTTTATGTAAAACGAGATGAAGTAATGTTCGGCGATAGTTTTAGTAAAATATATTGTTGCGTAATAAGGAAATTAACGATCGTTGTGCCACTTCATAGGACAGCATGCGGCACGATCAGATTTTAACAATGGTTTTGACAATGCCCCACTTCGTTATATTTTTACTGGGATTTACTTAACTGCTGCCGGGAAAGACTTACAGCTTAAAAAAAACAACCAAAAAAAAAAAAAAAAAAACAAACAAACAAACCCGGACAACGTTTTCCAGTAATTTACTTGCAGTTTCAGAGTTGCGGAATAATTTATTGCCTGCTTGAGACAACTGGAAATTTTAAGCACGACACTATATGACAGATTATTTCGATAGACCTTACTTGGAAATACATAATAGCACTTACACAATTTGATCCGAGATCACTGAATGAAAATAATAACGACACATGAACGCGCCCATGACATTAAGGCAAAACAGGTTAAACCTAATGATGACACACAAAAGCTGTATGTGGACGGTATATTTCAACCCTTTGCACAAATGCTAACACAATTTTGTGGGCATGCACTACAGGGGCATGCACTACATCCGGATTTTCTAAGATGCAGCAGCAGTCATTTTAACACACTGAATTTCAATACATTAGTACTAGTAAACAATCTGTCACGCAAGCTCAAGCACGTTCGACTAACGCGGTGTGTGTCAATGTTTCCCCATCACGCAAATAATAGGAGCAGTGAGTGACTGTTTCTAGGATGCAACTTCTGACATATTTATCTCAGATTCCATGAAGAATCAAAATTCTTTCTTTCGGTATCAAGAATGAAACGGCATTCCGGAAACACAATGACGTCCCTTCTCCCAGGTTATCATTTACACAGGAGAACTAATAAATGTAATTGGGAGGGGGGGAGGTAGGCTCAGTTCTGCTTGATCCGTCAGTTTGGAACGTAGGACTACGACTTGACTAGCTCATTTCAACTCTCCGATTTGCGAGTATGGTTTCAAAGCGTTTACTGAATTTATTATAGGCAAAACAGGTCTATGATATGAAAAGTATCTTACATAATTTTTATAAATAATGCTGGATACATTGCGAACACAAAGCAGATCGATACACGAACTACCCAACGTGGGGATATTTTCTTGGGCTTCTTACATTCCTCATCACTAGCTGTTGCCTCTCGTTTTGATTTCCTCCAAATTTGCTTGCGTTCATTATGCGAATTCCGCGGCATTGTCGAAAATGATAACCAATCCCCACGAAAACAATTAAAAATTTTAGTTTAAACCACTGCGATATGTTCTTTATAAATTTGAAACATCTCGTCGAGAGCTTTAAAACGATACCATGCACAGTCGTTTTGCACTCACGATTGTCCAGATAAACCGCGATATTGTCAAAAGTATTCACCGGTTCACAAGCAAACATTTTTTAAATGTTCAGTTCAAACCACACCAAAATGTTCTTCGTATATTTGAATAGATTTCGTAGAGTGCTTTAAAACGAAACCACGCACAATCGCGTTGCGCTCATGGTTGCCGAAACACACTGAGTCAAATGCGGCGGCACACCCAGAAATATTGCATCATCTTCCCCGCACACAGGAAGCGAGGGAGCGCCGCGCGAACGAAGTATTGCGCAGTACGCGAATTGGACTCCATGCTGTTTACGAATATGCTAGCACGATTAGTGTGCGGCACGTATTTTTAACGCTATAATGATTTCAATTGGGACCTATTTTTGTCACAGGCGGTGGGCCGTAAGTCGCCCCATACTACACTGGCGTGCAAAACGAGACGGTTTTTAGAATGTAACGTCGTGCAGAAGTGCTCCACACCGACTCAAATGATACCATAAGATCCCCAAGATGTAAGAATATGGGACAAGTGAGCAAAACCGTCCAAACAAGGAATCCAAAGGTTACAAAGGCACTTTATTGAAAAGGTAGCTTCGAGCACAACTGGACAGAAGACAAACGTCCATGTGACAGGCGGCTGCCAAGAAAAATCCACTCTTTAGTATACCATAAGATCCCCAAGATGTAAGAATATTGGATATGAACCCAAGATGTAAGTATATTGGATATGAACCCAAGATGTAAGTATATTGGATATGAACTACTACCACCTTTTAAATGCCCATTACTATGTTAACATTATCACATGCAAAAAAAGTTTCCTCGGGTTTTTTTTTCAAATTCAAAATTCAAATTAGTTAAGCATCCGTGGAACCTTATATGCCCAAACTGACGAACGGTTCCATCGTTCATTCTATCGCCACCGTACATGATTATCTAGTATTAATTGAAGTGATCCTGTTTTAAAAGGTTCCTCTTCAGCAACGTACGAGACTAAAATGATAAGCATGATTGAAAATAAATGTTATTTCGCAAAATAAGGTGACGTGTTATGAAAATAAGGTTAAAATACCGTTTTCCAATCTGTGGATTTGACAATTCAGACAAGCTTTGGGGTTTATCTTAAAAGTTGGACGCACCCCGTTTTGGGGAAATTAACCAAATTTCCGATCGATTTTAAGAATCACCTGCACTGGCTACCCTGAAAACTTAATTCCGTCGCCTTTGGAAAAATATTTTATTTTGCATTGACACATTTTAAATATGAGGATGCCGCGGCACCTCCGCAAAGCCACGCTTCACTCCTTGGATTCGTCGTCGGCTATTTAAGGAAGCAGTCGACGCCACGGTTATCGTTTCCCGGAGAACAGAAGATGCAGCGTCGGTTAGTGGAGATACTGAAAACTGTCAAGGAGTGACGTATACCAACCATTACAGAGTAAAAATTTCTCTATTTAAATTCAAGATAAAGAAGTACGACTATCGACAGAACGGCCGGTATGGCCTGTACAGGACACCAGCGTCAAACGAACGACACCGCATGGGCAGAAGTGTCAACTCAAAATAAAACCCTTTCTCAAGGCTGCAAAAATTAACAGAGTCGTTATCGCAGGAAGTAAAATCTCCAGAACGACAGAAATTGATCAGTAAATCAGGTACGTCCATTTTTGTTAAGTTGGCAATTCTGACGAAGGAAACGGTCCGACATGGGGTCTGAGGGGGGGCTCGCTTTTTTAAGTTGTTTAACTGGCTGCCAAGAAGGCAGAATCGCCATCAAACGGTAGCCATGGTAATGCCACTCTGACTTCTCCACGTACAGCTGACGCCAAGTACTGGGGTCCAAGAAGGGAAGCGCGCAGAAGATGGAATAGCAACAGGAGTAGCCAGATGAGTGCTTCACTTGAAAACGGCAATCTTCTGATCGCGACTAGCTTAAGCGTAAGACCCTATTAAAGGAGGGGGCTGAACACTCCCAGGCAGTAACCTCGATTGGGCCTTCGCTGATATCTTTTTTATTTTTTTTATTGGAGGTTTAACGACCACCGTGAGCAACTCAATGGGCTTTAAGCAGTCACCCGTCCCTAATTTAGGGTCACTGGTTCCAGGGGAGGGAGAGAGCCAGTGCCGAAAGACAAACAACATCCATGCCTCACCGGGATTCGAACCCGGACCCCTTCGGACGAATGATCAGAGGCCATCGCTTAGACCACTGCGCCACCGGGGCGGCGCTGATATCCTTAAAAATAAATTTTGTACCTTGCCTGCGCCTTAACTTTCACAGGAATTTAATATACCTTTTGCAAATGACAAGACACAACCCCCTCCCCAGAGGCAACCTTATGTTTCACTCAAGATAACTGATTGCAAACTTATGGAAACATGAGTTTTCTGAAAGGGATCAAAATTCCGTGGCAGCACGGACCACAGCATCACGTAATTCGGCCCTGCTTAAAGTAAAATGTTCAACCTGTAGTTCAGAAGGGAAACCCCAACCACTCCATCAAACCGTGAGCTGCTTACCAAACAAGGATGAGCACGAAATGACTCAATCGTTTAGTAGAACAGAGATTTGAGGGTTCCAGCGCCGACTTTCAGGCGCGAAAAGTCGTCAAGCAAAAGCGAAAGGTCACAAATTGATACGCGTAGCAAATTACAGGGTGAGTGATTCTCCGCAATTTTCCCAATATTGTCAATAATGCAGTAAATTCGGCTGTAAAAAAAAAAATTACAACTCCCCCCCCCCCCCCCAAAAAAAAACCCAGCAATAATTGGTAGCTTTATTACCACCAATAATTTTAACTCTGGGTTTAATGTTCACTCCTTAGGTATAAAATAAATACAGGAAAACTATGTATAATGTGTCATGTACCTCTTTCAGCTGCCTGCTGATATGCTTAAAAATCACATTTCCTGGACCAAGGTATTCAATAGAATTCTATAACGTCTATGTTGACAGCTCTGATAAAAGAATTGTACAATGCAAGTGAGAAAAAATTAGTTAGAGCGAAAGTTTTCTTAGGCAATGCACGAATACAAATGACGGCGGGTGGGGTGCCGCTTCCACAATAAAGGGTTCGTTTCTTTGGTGCGATAAATGAAGCTAACAAGCAAAGTGTTGTATTAACAGAACTCCAAGTCCCTCAACATATGGCTTGAAGTTCTGTTAATGCACCACTCTGAGAAATTCATACCTACAGATGAAAACCTATTAACCACAAATGCTAACATGGATCTTGACATTGTCAAACAAATTGCGAAAACATTGTTAGTGTAAATAAGAACAAAGCAAAAATGTGGAGAAAAACATCTCCACTTGAAAGGATGCCTTGTAACCTTTAAAGCTGGTACAAGCAATTCCATGAAACAAACAAAAATTAGAACAAAAAATGGATTATACTGAAAACAAGCTCAAATGTGCATACTGATGGCCATAAAGAAAGCAAATTAGAATTAGGAAGTTGCACTGTCATCTGTAATAAAACAGAATGTGTGTGTCAACAGCAGTTGTAACTCATCAAGAACCCATGACCCACTCCAAAATTTGGCAGACTGTTCATCCTATGGTATTCCGAGTTGCAATGGCTGGTTTCAAGCCAAAATTCCAAAAGGAGGGCTTGGCACAAGTAAAAATATGTACTATGATATTTCTGCAGGAAACAGCATGCCAGCTAAGAACACACATTTGACCACAAAGCAGCCCACATTTGTGAGATGCAGCTGATGAAAGTGTTCTTGTGATGTGCAGCAGGAAATGTGAAACACTACTTCCCATGTTTGGGCATTGCTATTCCAGTGGTGGCTGCAATATCTGGTGGCAATGAATCTACATCATTCTCTCGGTGCTGAACTTTGTTACCCGTCTCTTGTGCGTTTCCAGAAGTTAGGCAGGTTATTTTCCCTGTAACACAGCTAATGAGGGATTACATGGTGTTTATAATCTCCTTTTCAAAGCTTCGGTATGCAGCAAGTTAACAAGGACTAAAGCGGAAAGAGAAACTTCATGGCTTCAGCTAGGAGGACTATGGAAACAAGGTTCCTGCAGCAGACTATAAAAAAAATCTCAAGGACTTTCACAAGCAAAACCCAGCACCCCAAGACTTCTAACATAATATTAGGCTTTGTGAATACCCACTGTAAGTTCCATTTCATGTACTACTTATACATAGACTGGTGTATTCATAAATTTTCAAAATAGCAAATGTAGGAAAGATCCAAACAGTAGTTTGCAATTACTAAACATTTCAGTAATAGTGCTAAGTTTTTCACAATTGGAAACTTTTTTTTTCCAGTTCTTCTGCAATCGCCACACAACCTCTTTGAAATCAAATAAATTATTGATCTTCACAAATACAGTAGAACCTCTATTATACATTCCTCACTTATCTATTTTTCTCATACGCAAAATGTCGCCAATCCAAAAATTCTGAATTGCCCTTGAACATTAAACTCACCATTTCATTTATACGCTTTTTTAATTATACAGTAATTTTACTTGGTCCTCTGAAAAACGTATAAACGAGGTTTTCCACTGTATATGTCATGCAATCAAAGCATAATTTTAGATGTGTCTAGCACATTTGCTTGTAGTCTTGAGTTTTAGCAGTAGGACATGACATGCAATTAATAAGTTGTGCCTGCATCCATTACTTGTGCATCAAATATTGCACAACTGGTAGGTAGATTTACACTCATTTCACATAATTCTGTCCCGAAGCTGCATATTTTTTTCTTTGCGGAAATGTAGAATTTTTTCATTTTTTGCTGTGAACATGAGATGAGTTATGTTAAAAAAATTACTGACATCACAGGTAGGTACTAAGGTCTCACAAAAAAAATGCTAAAGAAGACAAATCAAAAGTGTTCATCTACCTGTGGAATATTAGCACAAGTTATTAAGTATGTAACTTTACACTGTAATCATCAAAACAGCAGTTACTTAAATTTTATGCAGTGGTTTTCAGTTCAAGCATTCAATTTTAATTTAGCCATTATGATTTCTTTCTTTTTCGTTAAACTTTGATTTGATGAAAACCCCAAATCAACATACATAAAAAATAAGCACAATTCTCGGGCTTTCTAATATCCATTAGTGTAGATAGCAAGCCGTCTTTTACACGATGGTCAGAAAGATTGAACACTGTACTCAATTATAACAAAGCGTAGTTGAATACTTTGATACTAAGTGCAGATATTTATTGTGCAAGATCTTTCAAAAATGCAGCGCATTTCATCATCAGGCACATCTTACACCAAGGAGAAAAATTACTGGAACAGGAACAAAACACCGTAACTAAAAAAAAAAAAAACTGTTTTGTTCCTGTTCCAGTAATTTTTCTCCCTGGTGTAAGATGTACCTGATGATGAAATGCTCTGCATTTTCTAAAGATCTTGCATGATAAATATCTGCACTTAGTATCAAAGTATTCAACTACGCTTTGTTATAACCGAGTACAGTGTTCAATCTTTCTGATCATGTAAAAGATGGCTTGCTACTACACTAATTATACTATGCACGATAATTCCATCTAGATTTCTAATATCCAGTTGTACCAATTTGTCCCAATGGCTGAACATTGAGGAAGAAGTGTTCCTTTAATGAATCTTCAGAGAACAGTTTATTTGAAGTAATAAAATAATTAGGGCTAGGATTTTATGACCTAATAATTGCTAGAGAATACCCCTATGAAAAATGCATTTATGACCTAAAAATTGCTAGGAAATGCCCTTATAACCAAAAAAAAAAAAAAAAAACTAAAAAAAAAAAATGCCCTATAAAACAAAAAACAGTATCAATGAATGCACATTTCCTTGCAAAACTAATTAAAAAAGAAGAGGTGCACGAAACAAAACAAAATTGATCTAAATAACAATTTAATCTGTCGACTGCTGCTGTGTCAACTGAAACTGACCAACACAGTAAATACAACTTAATTGCTTTACAGTTTGTGCTAAACTGATTTTCTTTTGTAAAAAAAATATGCGCTATAAAAGAAAACAAGAAAAGACAAAAATTCAACTTACATTTTCTGACAGCTCCTGTGGCAAATTGAAAGTTTTAATTTTACAAACAAAAACATTTGGATATTTTTAGTTTGCCATGGGAAACAAAGTTTTTATTTCATCATTCCAGAATTGCAATGCACAACTAAAACTATGTGCAGATTTTCAAAAGAGAATGATATTCTATTCTTCAGGAAGACGCTTTGACATCTGTAAGTTCTGTTTTACATGTTCTGTAAAGTGGATACAGTCTGTGGTGGTGCAAAGTGCGTGTTCAGTCCGGCGTCAGTAGTTATTGAGAATTTCTTTGTCCAAAGTTGTATCTTGCTTCAATACGGTCAGTTGTTAGGGTTAGTTCGAGAGCCATTTCGTCATAAGTTGTACCCTACTTCGGTTATGTCCAGATGTTCGGGTTAACTCCGTTCTGGCTGTGTCGACATTATATTGAATGGGTAAAGGTTTCCAGATAATAATTAAAGATTCTTGAGTTAACAGTTACTATTTACATACCACTTGAAGTTCCACGTCGTACTTGGCCATTAGGGCCATCTCGTCAATGCTGCACTCTCTTGGAATTGCTGAGGAAGTCTTCAAGTTTGGTCAGGTTCATAAAAAATTTAAAAGCTTTAAAGATTCCAGTTAAAATCGTTATATACACCACTTCATACCGTCCACAGTCTCAATCGCTGGACGCGCATTTCACCTAGGCTCTACCCTGACGTTTTCAAGGGAGACTTCACACCCTCTGTCGAAGTCTGCTATCTGAAAGTCTCGTGTTCACAGTGCGCATGTTCCTCATGTCCTCTGTCGAAGTCTGCTATCTGAAAGTCTCGTGTTCACAGTGCGCATGTTCCTCATGTAACCCATTGCCATCTAGTGTCAGGTCACATCAACTTTACCTTCATGTATGCCATTCTCACCCTTCCTTTTTATCTTCCTCTCTCTCCTCTCCCTATTCAATTTCTTCTCGGTTTCGATCAGGTTTCTCCAAGCGTACAAACAGTCCATATGACCTTTCGTACGCTTGGAGGAACCTGATCGAAACTAAAAAAGAAATTGAATAGAGAGAGAGAGAGAGAGAGAGAGAGAGAGAGAGAGAGAGAGAGAGAGAGAGAGAAAGGAAGGGTGAGAATGGCATAGATGAAGATAAAGTTGATGTGACCTGACACTAGATGGCATTGGCAATGGGTTACATGAGGAACATGCCCACTGTGGACACGAGACTTTCAGATAGCAGTTCGACGATTGAGACTGTGGACGGTATGAAGTGGTGTATATAATGATTTTAACTGGAATATTTTAAAGCTTTTAAATTTTTTATGAACCTGATCTAACTTGAAGACTTCCTCAGCAATTCCAAGAGAGTGCAGCATTGACGAGATAGCCCTAATGGCCAAGTACGACGTGGAACTTCAAGTGGTATGTAAATAGTAACTCTTAACTCAAGAATCTTTATTATCTGGAAACCTTTACCCATTCAATGTGATGTCGACACAGCCAGAACAGAGTTAACCCTAACATCTGGACATAACCGAAGTAGGGTACAACTTATGACAAAATGGCTTTCGAACTAACCCTAATAACTGACCATATTGAAGCAAGATACAACTTTGGACAAAGAAATTCTCAATAACTACTGACGCTGGACTGAACACGCACTTCGGTGAGTAACATTTTTAGGACTTTTAACTAATTTATATTTTAATTGAATAAGTTAATGCACCACCACAGACTGTATCCACTTATACAAAACGTGCAAAACAGAACTTACAGACGTCAAAGCGTCTTCCGGAAGAACCTTGTGGTCACGTAATGGTACGTGAACTTTATGATAGAATCACATGAGATATGATATTCTATTGTCTGCCAACAAAGCTTTACACATTGAAAAGCTTCTTTCCACTTCTACTGACACAAGAACATACTTGAAATAACATACTTCACTTTGTTTAAAGTCTTCTGAAATTTCACCAAGGGAAAGGTTTCTCCCCAAAAGCTCATCTGTAATTAAGCACAGCTGTTCATAACTTTTTTTTTTTTAAACTTGCTCAATTTTTTTGCACAACCTTTCCCACTTTTCCAGTCACAGTATCTAAAATCATTAACAACTTCCTTCGTCAAATCTATTTGATCCACTAATAGCACGGCTGATTTCTCAAAGGAAGTAACGGCACCAGGCAGAAATCCAAAATTTGACTTTATGTAGGAAAATGTACCTGCATTAGCAGCCTTTATCATGTAAGGTGCAGCATCAGTCACGAAGAGCAGGTCATTGTCATGTTGGATGCCATTCGGCAATTTTAAGCTCAAGGATCTATCAAAGAGTTTGCTTACTGTAGAAAAATTCACTTTTTCTAGATGTTCACAACTGACGAGAAAATGTTCAACAGGGCCATCTTCTTCCATCGTACCTACCACTACGTTAGCTACATATCGTCTAAGAGAGTAAGTTGTCTTATGCAGTGACACCCAGATTTTCCTGTAAGCTACTTTTTTACTTATCTTCTACATGGTGTTTTCATAGCATCAGCTGACAATTTTTTAAAACCCTGAAAAATGCCCTTAACAAAGGTACTTAAATCAGCTTAGTTTTGTATGAAACATACTTATATGCATTTGAAAAACGTTTTAGTATTGCCAAAAAAATATGGAAAATCATAAAAATCCTAACCCTAATAATAAATGTCACAAACAAGGAGCAAAACCAACTCGTATCTTTGAAATAATATTGCTTTAGCCAATCCAATTAATCAACAAAACATGTGGGTAACCTTTTTTTACAATGTAGCGGCTGGAAATCATGACCTAATAAAAAAAAACCCTTCAAAATTCTAGTACGTAAATTTACACAAACAGGTGCAAAAACCATAGCAATACAATGTTTTTTGAACATTTGCAATGCCAAACTGACCCTCAAGTGCTACACTGTTACAATGTCCTATATCTCATCCATTCCACTATGATTTTAGGCTTAGCGAGGCAAGAAAAAAAGGTTGCAATGGTTCTTGCCCAGCACTAGCTGCTATAAATCACAGATGGGCTAGTCCTTGCATCCTTAGATGCTCATTGAACCCATTAACCCCTGAAAAAAAAAAAAAAAAAAAACCTTTCACCTGCATTTAGATTCCTTCTAGTGCAGACTAGCAATGCATGCCACAGAGATATGATTGTACCTAGTGGAACACAAAATGGAACACTGCCTCCCAAGGAAGCAGAACAATGGAAGCAGTAGTAGACCAAGGTAACAGCAGAATACCAACGGGCTAAGTCCAGGCAAACATTCCCCAACATACTTCACTACAATTCTTACACAACTCTACACATTCACACTTAAAAAGACAGGATCATTCATTTACAGCCCATTCCCAGCCAGTGTGTCAACTAATACAGCGTTTTTATAGGGACATGTTTTACACATGGAAAAAATTTATCATTTTTTTTTTTTAATGCATTAACATGGGTATTGGTCCCTAAATTTGTACAACAAAGGCTAGTGTCTATTGCTCACACAAGCAAATAAAGCTGCTAAAAATAGAGAGGAGCACATGAGGAAGACATAACAGCCAAATAAAGATGGCATGGCGCTAAGGTAATTGGAACAGAACATAACTCCAACTGCACATGGCTACTACGATTGTCAGTCTCACTCTGCAGAGACTAGGGTAATAGAAGTGACAAGATAACGAGTAGCCAGGACAAACTACAATGGTGGCAAGTAGCGACAAGCCCTTCCTCTCTTTACTACCAACCAGGCAGGAAAAAAAAAAAGCAATCCAGGATCCATCCGAAAGGGAATGACATACAAGCCCTTTCTAGTCCTGGAATACTGGAAATACAATTCCAGGACCTGTGCAAACCACAGAAGCGAGAAAAGAAACATTTTGGACCTAATATGGAAATCTGATTAGCACAGTTAACAGAGATCCAGTGCAACACTGACAATCCAGATACACTTGAATACTGCATTAGGCACTACAGAGCTTTTTTTTTCCATTTTTTTTTGTGGCATCTTAACCCTTTAATTCACAAAAGCAGTCTCTCAACGCCAACTTTTTTTCTGTGGGCCAAGCTCCAATCACATTTCCCTTGGGGACTGGCCCCTACCGGGCACAAGTTCACTACATGATGGGAATATGGGTTGATTGCAGTATGAAGCAACTTCCATACCCTAATATATTTATGACGCCTTTGTTGATGGACAAAAGAAGCCACCACAACTAATATGGAGAGGAGTCACTGTCACGCCCACGAGGAATCTTGAGTACATGTGCGAGGGCCATACGTGACAAATGATTGCACTCAATGCCATTGTTTATATAAAGCACACAGGCAGGTTTTGAATCACATTCCCACTCTAAGCACTGAATTTCATGCTGATTGTCAGAAAAATTACAAATTCAAGATGAAGCAAAGAAATACCTGCAAAGCCTAAGCATGTGGTTCTTCAATGAGTAATACGACTGAGATCGTTAAACTATTGAATGGTAAATCAGGAATAAAATTATCAACTGAAAAGTGTTGGAACATCAGTATTAGACACAAGGAAAAAAATTCCATTTTGAATAGAGATGAAATAGCACAAGAGAAAAAACAAGCTGGTAACACAAAACTGAAAGAAGCAATACACATGTGGTTTTTGTAAAAGCATTCTTTGGATCAGCCCATGTACAACCCAGTGCTTTACAAAATGGCCATACTTTATAACAAAATTTTGAGGTGTTCGAAGTTTAAAGCAAGTTTTAGTTTTCTTAGGAACATTCAAGCAGTGGCACAGAATTTGTGTCAACTACAAATCCATAGTGAAAAACTTGCTGCAAATTTGGAAAAAGGGGATAAATTTGTGCAAAAGCTACAGATATTAATGGATTAAAATTATGATGCCAGCTTCATCTACAATACAGATGAACAGGGTTAAATTGGAAAAGTTTTCCTAGCAAAACACTGTGTTAAAGAATTGGGTTGTTCTTCCTAGCAAAACATTGGATACTGCAGTATGCTAGATAAAGCACAAGGAGTGAGCAATTATTTTTGCCAGGAACAACATTAGTAGAAACCATAAACTATCTCTGCTGCAGATTGGAAAACCAAAAAGTCTAGAGCTTTTAGGAATGAAAATTCTGCTGGTAACTTACGCAAAGTACAAACACCTACACAGTTTTTCTTGAAGGGTACGATAAAACTTTCAATCTTTAAGTTAAGGATTACTAAATTACTGAGAAAGTGTTGGTCATTTTGGACAACACGTCCCATTTCATCTTTCTATTTTAAGAACAAGTAGATGGCATGTTCAAGATCACATTCCTGCTGCTGTATAGGACCAATTTTGCAGCTGTTAGAGCATTAGATTCATAAAGGCACTTGACCTAAAAATTACTGCCTTATGATGTCTAACGAATAGTGCCTCTGTGAAAGATACTACTGGAAAGGCATGGAACAAGTTACTGAAGAAGGCTGATGAAAGCAAAAATGACACAATTTATTTTTTTACTGTTATTACAAGAGATTTCTGGGTGCTCTGAACACAATCCTGAAGAAACATGACAATGTCTTCACAGACTCGGGATATTAACTTTTAACTGAAGATGAAATCATAGAAATTGAAGACTGAAGACAATGAAAGAAACTTAAGAGGGCAATGATAATTGTGACAAAGATGAGGGGGCTATCACATTCAGAAGTGTTTGAATGTTTTGAAACAGAATTTGAAATGGATGAAGGAGCAAGAATGCAACATGATACAGTTTTACTTTAAAAGGTCACATGATTTAGCAGAAAAAAAAATCCTTAAGAAATCAGAGCAGCAGTCAAACTGGTACTTAACTGCAGCAAAACAGTGAATTCGCGAGTCCCTCCCTAGGTGCACATAGCTGCTCTTCGTGCCTGACAATCTTGCACAATCATTTGCAACAGAATCAAGATCTCATGGACAAGAGTGAAATAAAACCCCATACTAAAACTGTGATTCAAACCAGACACAGGGTTCCCACTCTAAAATAATAAAAAAATTCCCTGACTTTTCCAGGTTCTCCAGGTGGTTTTTGAAGTTTTCCAGAGTGGCATGTTGTAAAGAATTATTACATTTCATTCCATTCATTTTTCTCACCAAAGCACATACTTGTAAAT
Organism: Macrothele yani; assembly: GCA_039090855.1. Taxonomy (NCBI): domain Eukaryota; kingdom Metazoa; phylum Arthropoda; class Arachnida; order Araneae; family Macrothelidae; genus Macrothele; species Macrothele yani. Next base: position 100,942,366 of record CM076996.1, on the reverse strand, counting down.
TCTTTACGTAATTTGTCTTTATAAAATTACCTGCTTTTCATTAATAACAACTGTGCACATTATTTTCTGTACCAAAGTTCCGTGAACTTTTGGAACAGAAAATAATTCGCAGCACTGAATAACATGGTAAACTTCCCATGTACTTTTGACAAGTTTCGTGAGAAATTATCCTCCCTTCTTTAGGTAGGACTGACCTGAACCTCGCCAGTGACGTTGGGCTCAACAGATGATTCCTCACACACATCTTTAATTCATCCTCCTACCAACATTCAATAAGGGACAGACTGGAGCCCTGCTGCTCCAGCGGCTGGGTGGTGCACGGTGTTGGGTTCCTAATCATTTGCCCAAGATGGGTACAGGTTTGAATCCTGAGTGAGGCATGGATGGTGTATTTGTCTTACAGTACTGACTCTCCTCTTTGTGGAACCAGTGGCTGCAAATTAGGGATGGGCGACTGTTTATAGCCCATTGTGTTGCTCACTGATGTCACAGAAGTAAATGAAATTAACTTTAGTTTATGCTAATTACCTAGAAAGCTGAATTTGTGTAAATATGGAAATTCCAGCTGTACAGTGGTGTAGAGAATTCGAGTGCACTTTAGACTTCGGCTCTTGTCTGCTTAAACCAACGCGTGGATGGAATCACGGGAAATGACACTTGTAGCGATAGGTGGCACGGCCGCTGCTTGCTTGCACTCTGTTTGCTACTTTGCTAAGTGCATGAGCCCCGTTGACTTACTTCTGTTCGCCTTCTTTTAAGCGACAGATGGCTAGTGTTTTTTCCAGCGTGCATTGTAGCTCTGTCAGTCATTATGTGGAACTGGAGGCGTTTCTTTGACGAAGTTGGGAAGGATGAAGAAACATGTATTGCATGGTGTGAGCGGAAAGTATTACTTCCATCCGAACGAAGATGTTCCGCAGGTCATCCAATGAGTTTGCGCGTGGATATGTGTCATCGTTTAGGACACTTCAGGTGTAAGAAGAATCACGTTACAGGGAAAAGTGAGCAGTGTTCCTGTTTCCTTGGGACATGGTTTGAAGCTGCTTGTATTCCTCTTGATAAGGTGATGACTCTTGTATATTGTTTCGCCAAAAGATTGTCCTACGAGGATGCAATTGAGGAATCTTTCCAGGGTGGGGTTTCCACATCCTCTGCGACAGTCAGCGACTATTATCAGTCTTGCAGAGAACTAGTCGCAGAGCTTATGGTAGCCTACGAACAAGACGAAGGATAGCTTAGAGGCCCTGGTGTAATTGTAGAAGTGGATGAGGCGAAGTTTGGGAAACTGAAGTATAATCGTGGTCATCTCATTGAGGGCACCTGGATCCTTTGTATCTTTGAACGAGATTCGAAACGATTCAGGGTTGAGATCTGCCCGGAGAATAACCGCTCTGCTCACACATTGCTGCCGCTCATCCAGAAACATGTTCAACCTGGAAGTACTGTAATGACGGATCAGCGGGCTGCATACCGCAATCTCCCATCCTGTGGTTTTCAACATCTGTCAGTAAACCACTCGCTCAATTTCGTCGAATTGACTACTGGGGCGCATACGCAAGGTGTCAAGAGCAATTGGCGGCCCCTCAAACACACACTATCTAATGGAATTTAGAAAGACCACTTGGCAGACCACATTCTGCAATATTTATTCAACGAAATTATCTTCTTTCCTCTGAACACTGTTTTGAGGTGATGATTGGTATCAAACAGTTCTTCCCTAGTACATAATGTTTTCCAGTTAAATATTTGTACTAGATAGACAGGTTCTCAATGAGGAAAACACTTCTTTTCCATAATTATAAATATTTAACACCTGAACTACTCACATTCCATAAAGGCCCTTTTATGGGCCAGCCATATTACCAAATAAACCCATTCCCTTAAAAAAAATAACCCAAGCCGCATATTCTGCATTCTTAACACTCGTCCCACAGAAGTCACACACCGATTATGCAATGCACGCAGCGAAGAAGAAAACAACGCTGCTGCAGTGTCACCTATCGCTACACGTGTCATTTCCCGTGATTCCATCCACGCGTTGGCTGAAGCAGACTACAGGGGGCTGAACTCTAAAGTGCATCCGAGAATTCTTTTGAAAATACATATGCAACCAACTGATGACAAGAGGCAGGACTCAAACTACAGAGGCAATAATTCCCACGAATGATAAGTTGAGAGTAACTGACATGCAATTCATATTAGTTTATGCACCGATGATTTGCTTCCAAATGTTGCAAGCTAAAGTTAGAACATACTTACACACACCAATTAGAAATCTCATATCAGTACAAAGTGTAACACATCTTGGACTGCATGTATTTTATTTAACACTCAATTCGACCACAATAACAGGAATCCAAAAAGGTGGTGCTTTGCACCAGTACTCCCTACATTGAAAAAGTATGCACCATGTTGCTAAAGGTATCAATACACCATCGTAGAACTTGATATGGTGCAGAGAACATGCGAACTCAAACCATATAAATAACAAATGTATCAGAACCCCATGGTTCCAGTCTAAGCTGAAATGCCATGTGACAGAAGCTGTAGTTCATTTTCACCTAAAGTGGTATGAACAGCAAAACTTGTCCTGTTCAAACAGGTCAGGTTAATGGATGGCATAATGTAGTATATTTATTATAAATGTTTTCAGTGTCATTAAAATATTTCAGCACAGCAGTGTGACACATTGTATGAAAATGCGAGAGTGAACATATCTCTGAGAGACCATGTGTTTTCAAGGGAAGGGGTCTGAGGAGTTTAGCACATACTATCAAACTCTCTTGCATGAAAAGTTGTGGTGCAGTCATGCAGGTTGTTTAAGGGAGTATGAGAATCAGGGTGCAAAGCCTCGCACACACTGAATTTCTGTAATCAAGTTCCAACCCATGTATTCTTTCCTGTACAGCATTACTGCTTAAAATACTTAAAAAAGCTGGACTTGGAATGATTAGAAATGCACACTTCCTAAAACTTCTACACAGCTTTCACTTAGCCTTGATCATGTTTGCTTTTAACCTGAGTCTGACACTTAAAAGAAATCTGTTATACAACAGAAAACTTTTGGACTTATTCACAGAAGGTCCAAACTCCCTTTTGCAGCTGTTAATGAATACAATGGGTATTAGTTTTGATTCAGTGGATAGCTGGTCATCAGCAGCAAACTCTGGATACAAGAATGTTAGGGAGCATTATGCTCCTTTAGAAAAATATGACCTCTTGAATACTTTCAACATGGTTCATATGCTTTTTCAATCACAAAATTCCAGGACTTTTGGATTTTTCCTAGGATATACGATCCAAACGCTCTTACTTAAAATATAATGAAACCATAAGTCTGTTCAACCTGTAACCTACAACTTCTTACATGCTTGGGCAAACTTAATGCAGAATGTTAAAAATGTTGTCCACTACAGCTAATCAGAAACTTAGAATCACTGATAAATACTGAAATACCAAAACTGTCACTGAAAATGTGACCAAATGTAATATCTACTAAACTTTTGTATACTATACTACACTGATTTTGAGAAACTTATTTTTTTACTTTGGCTTTAGTTCAATTATTGAAGTTACAGATAAAAAAAAACCCCATAAAACTCAAAAATACATAGCAAAGGGATTGTTATTTCTTAAACACATAATCATGGGAGTAAGTATTTGTGTTTCATTTTATTTAGGGAAGGAATTTTCAACATAATATTGATGCTGTAACTATGTTTTAAATTTGTACTCGCCAGCAAACAAAGTATGCACAAAAATTTCCAAACATGAAATGAAAGAGAATAATGGGAAAACCTTAAATACCAGGGCTGTGTACAACTGCATTTATTAGTGATCAAGGCAATTTAACTGGGCATGATTAGAAGACTAATTATAGAAGATGCAAAGTGATCAGTTTGCTCAGAAAATACTAAGAAACAACTAGATTTAAGTTTCTGATGTTACAAAGCAATCTAATTTTATGGCAAATTTTTATATAAAGCATTCATTAGCAAATTTCAGTAAAGGTCAAAATAACCCACAAAAAAAAAAAAAAAAAAAAAAAAAAAAAAGCTACTTATTTCTACCAGTGGCAAAAAATAAAAAGTATGTTACGAAAATTAACAAATGGTGCAAAAAAAATTCCGCATAGCAGAAGGAAGGTATTAAGAGACAAAAAGATTTAAATCAAACTATTAAAAGAAGAGATAGAGAAGGAAACATGATATAACTGTATGCCTTTTAGCAGAAGAATTTTTCACAATGGAAAAGTTTGAAATCTTTATTATAGAGAATGGCATACAGTAAAAAAAGAAATTTCTCAATAGTTTTTTAAGAGGCAGAGATCAGCTACAAAAGGAAGTGTACAACGACCCAGCGCCAGAATTGTGAACCACAAACCTCCTCAAATACAAACCTAAAGTGTTCCATTAGGCAAATGGTATCTGTTGTTAAAAGAATTTTTTAAATCGGACATTTAAAAGTACAGATATTGAGAAAAAATAGATTAAATATTTGTGCCTCCTAGCGGCGAAATTGTGCATTATTTTGGGAAGAAAATACACACCAGGAGTTTTCATAGTTAGATCTGGTCGAAAGAGAATATTTTTCAATCGGGTTATTAGTCCCGTAGATATTGCTGCAAACAAAAATGTGAGTTTACGCCCTCTAGTGGTGCACTTGTGCATTAAGAAATACTTGAAATTATACAAGAAACATTTTGCACCGAAAATGTTCTCCAACAAAGAAAGAATTTTTCAAATCATACTCCTAGAAACAGAGATATACAAAAATAAGATATACGTGTACGCCCTGGTGGAAAAATTATGCACTATTTAAGCAGGAGGTATTCTCAAAAAGTTTTTGGAGGTGAGCGGCATCGGTCCACGGAGAAATTTTTTCAATCTAGTTTCGAGCTCAGATTTTATTGCAAATACATCAGAAGCAAAAACAAACACTTATGCCCCTGGCGGCCAAACCATTCGTTACCAAAAATGAGAAATTATATACAAAAAATTTCCCCTCAAGAGCTGTACCCAACGCAGGAATCATTTTTCAAATCAGACTTTTAGAAGCGGAGATACTGGGAAAATCGCGATTTACCGTTACGCCCCCCCAGCGGAAAATTTATGAATTTAAAAAAGGGACTAACTAAAATAGTCTTCAATATAAATGTTGTCGAAAAGAAGAATTTTTTCAATTGGATATTTAAGATTATCATTCTCACGTTTTAAGCTTCCCAATACAAAAAGAATTTTACAAATCAAACTAATAATTGCAGAGATATGGTATTCCCAGTCAGACAGACAAAGTGATAACATAAACATGAGGCCGAAAGATGCTAATAACGCAGCTTCAGTCTTCCTTACAGCCCCCATCCCCACATTTTGCAGAGAGCTCGTAGAAAAATAGTCAACTACAAACATCGCGCAAGGCCGGAATGGATAAAATTCCAGGACATGTAGCAGAATTTTAGGACATTTCTAGGACATAATGGAATTCCAGGACTTTTCCAGGATGCGTACGAACTATGCTTCAACTACAAAATCAAAATTCTGGGTCATATAATTGGATTTGAATTCATAAACATATGTTGCAGTCTCTGGAACAGGAGCCATTTCTTCTAAATTAGTGTTATAAAAGCTAATAGCCGACACTTGAAAATCAGAGCCTATCCTGTTACCAATTGACTGCATAAGTTCATTTGCACACTGAAACAGATCTACCAATAATGCAAGTGCAATGGTGAAATCTTTGAACTGAGATATGACTGATAAAAAGAAATTCTGAACTTTCTTTACACTTTCCATGCTTGTACACTGCACTGCCCTAGATTAAACAGAAGACATCAGCATAAAGAATTATGTCTGAATTTGGGGCAGAATACACCTGTAGAAATATACTAAATGCTAGAGTGGTCTTGAAACAAATTAACATGGCATCTACAAAATATAGCAAAAACACAAACTCTTTAAATAACTACATAAAACCTCAAAATGAACAAAAGAAAAAGCATTTCATCTTTAAAGGCAATGACAGAAGCTCTCTCAAAAATCACCAATCAAGTGCACTTGTTGACACTTCATAATCAACATCTCAAATTCTGTGCACATTGCTCAGACAAGCATGTGAAATTACTTGCATCTCTGTTTCTCCTATAGATAACAGCACCACAGTGTACCAAGTAGAGGCAAGTTCAGATTCAATTTTGAGGGGCTCCAAAGCCCAGAAGAGCTGAAATCCTCCCGAACATGTTATATTTTACCAAACTAGTGCATCAACTTTTTCATGCTGTATTATATACAGTAGCCACAGGTTATATTCCTGTCTAAAGATAAGCAAAATGCACAATATATCAGGCAGGGCGATATAACAGAGAAATTCAATAACAGGAAAAATAACCAATGCCAATTTAAGGACGGTAAATTTCACATCAAATAATTGTAATATTGTTTCATGCTTTTGGGAAACAAACTGTATGTACACATACATGTCATACGTCCCAATATAAACCTTCCATAACTAGTGCAGCGAAACTATACTAATTTTTGGAAAAGATATTAAACGTTACGCTGGTCTAACTTCGTTACAGAAAAAAAGGAAATTTCATTTTGCTTTCTTTAATACAGAATTACACACAGTCTTACACAGAAGATTAATTTATACCTGGAATTTTGCTAAACAACATCTACCATGTAATAAGATTACAGTCCTGCCTCCTGGTTAAACAGCAATCCAAAGTTCATGTCTTATTTTTAATACACCCTGGCTTGGCAGCCATTTGAAATTAAGTGGAAAAATGCACTAATTGCATCTCAGCAGAAAGTTCCTGATTAGTTTGCAACAGATATCACGATGACAAAATAATCTATGGGTTGGTCATTGGGCAAAATAAACTGGGCGAGAAAAACAAATTTGCACATGGATAGAAATAGAAACTGACCACCTTATATAATTTCAACCTAAAAAAAAAAAAAAACATGTGCTACAGTAGTTGTAGTGATAATTAGGGATCATGAATACTCTGCCCTCTGAACCTATAATTTTGCATCCATTCTCAAGCTGAAACAAATTTATGCAATAAAATTATATTTAACAATACAGGACAGAGGATATGAGGAGATAAAGAATTTAAGATTACAGGACTCCATCTAACTTCCGTTTTCAGAAACCTCAGAAACAGTTGCCTCCATTTTCAAACTGAAACAAACATTTACACAATAAAATTATATTGAGCAACAACATAGGGAGCAGTGCGTACAAGAAATCTTTGCTCCATCCAACTAGTGTTTTCTAATAGCGCTAAAAGATGGAAAAGTTGTGTCCATTAACAAGTAGCCTGAAAGATTAAAAAGGTTTTGGGGACACCATTTTTGTTCCCATAACGAAAATAAAATCTATAACACACATTGCTCGTCACTCTAAATTTTCTATAGGGAAGTTATGTAAGTTAAACAGGAAACTGGGCGAGCAACAAAAAGACAGCCTGAAGAAGAAGAGTTTTCTCCAAAAATTTGCAATTGAAATAAAAAAAAATTAGTAAAAATTCCCATAATAGTAGTTTTTGATTAGTAATTGAATTAAGAAACTAGGAAGCCAATTCTCAACATGAGCTTTTATTCAAAGGATTAAAGTATTATATAACACAAGACTTGGGAGTCAAAAATTTCCTTAATGGTGTACACACAACCTTAATTTCCCTCCAAACACTAAGTATATGCACAAAACAAACTTTTTTTTTCTTTTTTTTTTTCAAGACTTGATTTTCTGAACGCTTCAGTACAATATAGTTCTGTCACTAGTGTCTTCTATAATGGCATCCTAAAGTTTTCTTGAGCCAACCCATGCCAGTCTTTCAAAGCATAAGTATCCAGGAACCAATATTCCTCAGAAACACATGGGAAATTCACTAGATTATTCAAAACAATCAGAATTGTGTGCTGAATTGTCTGTAGTTTATTAGTTTTCTATGTAACGTCTTCTCCTTGAAAATATCGCCCTGAGCGGGAATCGAACCCACATCTCCCGATTTCTGTTAGAGCATGCTATCCGTTACACAACCCAGGATTATGAAGTTTGGTGATGATTCACACAGCAATGAGAATGTGACTAATTTGCTGAAGTTTTACAATTCCCCATGTAACATCATGTAAGAAAACTTAAAAATTACATTAACCTGGAGCAGGTTTGATTTTCACTCCAGGGTGATGCAATATTCAAGTTTTCTGCCATGATGTTACATGGTGAACAGTAAACTTCAGCAATTCAGAGTCATACCCTGATTGCTGTGTGGATAATTATATGAGTATCCCACGTATTTAAAATGAATGTTTCTTAATATCCATTGGGGTGATTTTACGAAAAGATGACAGCTATTATTTTTGGGAATTGAAACAGGCTCCTTCTGAAGAAACTGCTCTTCGTATCTCCAGTACACAGGCACACATGAATCACAGATTAAATAGCAACACAAAGATACAACACTGCCATGGGCTCTGTGGTCTTTTGGTAAAATTGAACAGCGTTGCCACGTGTGCGGGGAGTAACTATTGAAGCAGCAGTGGCACATGTGCTTCGATTACACAATTGCTTTAATTAGTAAGTTTAGTGAAATGTAAAGGAATTCAAGTCAATGTTTAAGTGGGCCATAGAGCCAAGTCTTTAAGAGTTTAAATTGGGGAAATCCACGTCCAAGACAGCAAGGAACATGAACATAGCATTTGGTGAGAACAGCTAACCAGTGGATTCGAATTCATATGCAAACACGAACTAATTTTCTAGGATTATCCCTGGGCAATATGAAAATATTTAACTGGCAATTTTGTTTTGCATTTTTACATAACAAAGCCTGACAATGTCTTACATCTTTGGCCATTGTAATTCACACACACACACGAAGAAAAAAAAAGCCGTAGAATTGAACGGGGACTGAAAATGATGCCTCAAAAGCAGACCCCCCCCAAGAGGCGAGAAGCGGTGATACAACTGCAAACTGAAAAACAAGACCACCACCACCTAGCGACAGAACTGTGAACAACAAAATTCCTCATATACTAGTCTAGTGTTCTACAAAGTAAAAGGCATCCGGTGTTGAAAGAATTTTTCAAATCAGAGTTTTAGAAGCACAGATATTGGGGAAAACACACTTTACTTTTACACCCTCCAGGAAGAAAATCTATGCGTAACTTGAAAAAGTGACTATACCTAAACAATCATTGACATAAATGGAATTGAAATGTAAAATAATTTTTTCAATTGGAAAACAGAATCCACAAGGACCAAGCCAAAAGACATCATCAGGCCATATTCCACAAAGCAGTAGCCTAAAGCACATCAATGCCAAAAAACTGATTTCATTTGATCACCCAGTACTTCAGAGCTTAAGCTTTATGTTACACAAAATTTGCCTGGCGAACCGATTCCTAACTCAAATGCCTGGAGACAGGATGTAAAGCTTATTGCTACAAAGACAATGGCACCTCAAACTGGCACACACTAGGTGTTTACTCAGGTTAATATACTTCAGTCACTCAGCACCTCTAGTTTCTGGGTGTTGTAATATTTTTTATTGTTGCACAGAAATTAGGAAAATGTTTGCATTTCACTCCATGTACACAACATGGATCACATCTGACTGCATTGAACCAAAGGTAGAGAAAAGCATCCTACAGAGCTACCATGTGCTTTGGATATGAAATCTAACTTTTTTTTTAATCTTTTGTCAGGGGTAAGTACAGTTGACAGAACATGCATAGATGTATGTATATAGTGTGTCTGCTGTGATGACAGGAAAATACAGAAGATATACAACAATGCTGGTACATTCATGGCCCTCCTTTTAATACACCATACTACCTCACCAAAAGTGAATGAGAATACAGAAGGCCTGTTTGTCTGCTTTTTTTTCATCTAACATTGTAAGGAATACACACCACTCATTGTGTGGAAGTTCTTATGAAACTACTACATTGTCATTTTGTTTTCCCTAGTGCAGAGGAATTGAGACATTAAAATGAGCTCTACTTAGACTCACCACTTTGGACAGATCAAAACTGACCACCTGCCTGGGGGTATCACTCTGCAGCCCCCCCCCCCCCCATTTGTTCTGTAGGCTATTCTTAGAAAACAAGTGTGCCCCTCCCCACACTGATTTAAACTTCAGAAAGTACAGAAGTTGGCCATCACTTCATTACTGTACTGGGTTTAAAGTGTAGATATTTTGGCATTAGTGTTAGAATGTTAAGTAAATTTTACCATTCCATCAGCATCCTCCAGTTTGTAGGAGGGATCTATCTATAATCCTTATGCTCCTATCCTCTTTTTACTGAGGACCTAGTTCTATTTTTGTAGTTACAGGAAGCCAGAAGATCAGCTTAGTAGGTTTATGCACACAGCTGTAGTTGCAGGGCAAACGCCAGATGTGGGTTCTGTGTAATTGCACCAGTTCAGGCAACATTCACAAAAAAGCCGGCCAAGGAATGCACCTCCCACTTTAAATATCTGGCTTTATTGCTATCTCAAAAAGTAGAGTGCAAGGACAATTTCTAAATGGAAAAGAAACACTCACTTCAACTGGGCACATCATACAGTAAGAATACTTAAAAGTATGGAGCTATGCTGAAATTTTTTCATGTATGTCATGTTATTAGACTTCCCATGCAACTCTCGTTGAAGGGTACAAATAGTTGTCTGTCCATACTATGTACAGAAATATCCTGACTTATTTGTACAGGGTACACATTTGTATCAGTTAATAAAGCCCGTGTCTGTACATAAGTTCAAGGAAATGGGCTTTCAAAACTTAGCAAAACACTTGTCTGAAAACCAAGCATCCACACTACTGTTCACAAGAAAATTGGGAGAGGATACATACTGGACAGAGCCCTGATTATAAATCACTATAGACATTGTGTTGCCATAGAGTCTAGCCACAGTCTACAGCAAAGAAAAAAATGCCACTGAAGCACAGCCCTCAGAAGGCTAAGAGACATACAAAATTGCAGGCAAATAATCATAACTTCCATTAAGCACACTTATGCAGTAATGTGTTGTGTGTGCCACTCTTTGCCAGCAGAACAAACTGAATTTGTTGGGGCATGGAACATAACCACAGACTGGAAGTGCAGTGGAGGGGCATTGTAGCATGTGGAGATGATATATATTTTGCATCCAACTAAGATTCTGATTTGGTTACAATTCACAGGCAATATTCACAGCTATAAGCTCAAAATGGACTCATTCCAGATACTAGTGAGGCTGCAAACATCCAATTCTGTTCAATGTTTGCGTGGAAACTGTCTTTCACTTAATTCTTGTTGCATGTCATGATGCAACTAATGATGCATGGCTGTAACACCATAACACCATTCATGCCCACACGTTTCATCGCTCAAATGTTCACAATACACTTTTTCATTTAAGCACTAGTTGGTTACTTGGAAGCTCAAATCCACTGAGAAAAACCTATCTTAGATAATTGGATGGCTATTTCAACATTAAAGATAGAAATTTTCATTACCCCCCCCCCAAAAGAGTACAGAAAACTTTTTGAATGAACTTTAAACAGAGAACCAGAACTGCTCAATATGTTTTATCTACAGTAGTGGCCAAAATTGTGAAAACCTTTTGGAAAAAGTGTATTTTTGAGGTTTGATGGCTCATAACACCACAGGGTCATTCCATGTCAGATCACCCAGGGCATGTCACCCACCCATCTCAGATTTTTGTGGAAATTTGCACAAAGTATTGTACTTGTGTGATATGAAACCAGTTAAAATTTTAGGTCAGTCTGTCCAGTAGATCTTGAGTAATGCCACTTTAAAAATTAGGCAGCTCTGCCTTTGAAGTTTTTGCACTATGAGCTTTTACAACTACACTGTAGGGGAAAAAAAATCATAACTTCACAACTGTTGTAGTCACATATTTTTTTTTTTTTTAAATGATCTATGATCCATACATTTAGGAACTTGTTTCTGCACATTTTCAGAATTAAAAGAATATTTTTTTTTAATTTAATGACAAAAGACATGGAAAAACGAAGCCACATTTTTATTAAACAAAACAATTTTTTTCAAACTGAGCCCCCACTTCAAATTTGCTAAAAATATTTGTGTTTGTATTATAATGTAACCTATCAGTAGCAGAAAAAAAAATCCAAAATGGCATGTTTTATATATGGAACATTCCAACATATTACCCAATTTTTTAATTAAGTGGCTCCTTGACCATTTTATACACCCCCCCCCCATAGTTTAACTTTATCAGTGAGTAGCTCAAAACAATTATTTTATTTTCATGTGCCACCATCTTGGCTATACATTCATTTTTCTTTTCTGTGGCAGGCCAAAATACTCACAATTGTTTTGAAAAAAAGGCAATTGTTTTCCTCTTATTGTAGATCGAAAGTTTTGGTTTGCACTACCTTAAAAGTGCATTTTCAGCTTACAGAAAATGTATAGAAATGATAGAAAATATTTCTTTTAACCTTGCTTAAAATGGTGTTGAGATCTTCAATACTCGCAAGCATAAACTACCATTTTTGATGGACTTAAGGTGACTGGGAGTTGGAACTTCAAGTTGGGAACTTTTGTGTAATAACTATGGTGGCTAGTAGAGTTTTCAGCTGTGGAGACCTTAAATGTGGGGTTAGTCTCCTTCCCACTACCATCCGCTCCCCCACCCCCAAGATACAAAATTGACAACTGTTGCAAATTTCAAGGTTACACACATCTCAAAAGAGGAACCATATATATAATTTTTTTTTCCCAACTAGAATTCCTCTACTGGTACTCAACAAAACCTGTGAGTTTCATTTTGTTTTTTAAACTGGTTTAGAAGTTACAGGCTTTGAAATATTTGTGAATAAATGATAACATTTCAGCACTCCTAAATGCACAGAAACTGATGAATATTTATGCTAATTTCTGTTTACAAAATATTTTTTTAAGTCTTATGGAATTATATTGTAAACACCTCAACTACCAAATACTATATGTACAATTCATACATAAGGTAAATATAAAAAAAAAAAAACACCCTAACCAGAGCATATTGTACAGTTCACAAACTTTAGCAGCAACACTTATTTAGATGTATAGCCTAACTTCTGTGAGTGCACTTGCAACTCACTATATTTGTTACTGTTGAATTTAATATTTTGACCAATTTCAATTTGTAACTGATCAAAACCCTAGCCTGCAAAGCCGGGCTCACAATTGCCAAAGTTTTTTTTTGTAGTTGCTGTGCTTAAAAATAATCGCCAATTGTGAAAAATGCTACTGACAGGGCCACCTATGCTATCCCAAGCTGTTTTTCCTTTTTTTTTTTTTTGTTTGTAAGAATACAAGTAACTGCAAAGATTAGGAGTCTCTAAATTTCTTACTAATTTCAATAAAAATATAAACTAATGGAACAAACAATTTTATGAATTATTTTGACATTGAATGATACATATTTATGTATGATTTGTAAATTAACTTTTTCTTGGTTACATAAGAGATAAATGAATTCTTTTCTGTCAGTTTGAATTAAAACTAAACAATTACTAATTTTCATATGAAAAAAAAACTGAGCCAGGTCTTCAGCCTGTTTGGATAGGCTGTATGTTCTTCCTATTGCAGTGTTTACCTCAACCAAACATAATATATGTGCCAGAGGTACTTCACAATATTAGGCCAATAAAAAGATGAAGGCCTATATGGGTGCATGAATCGAACAGTCGCATCAACATCATAGTTTATCTTTACAAGAAATCCCACATACCAAAAGGAATCGTATACACATGCTACGCAGCAGTTAGCATGTAACTGTAACTCATCTTGAAAATTAGTTACTGATTTTGGAAATAATACTGTAATATTTATCAGAACTTAATCTCTTAGCACCAATTCTGAAATTGGGAATTGGTGTAAAGTGATGCATTGTGCGTGTACCTGGAAAAGCTTGTGCTTTCTCAAAACAGGGACTAAGCTGATTACTCACTTTATCTCTTCTGCACACACACACACACACACAAAATGTGTAATTTCTTTTATATTATCTTTGCAGAAGTTACACTTTGTTGCAGCTGATATTATTTGTTGAGCTAAAGGTTGCTGCAAACTGGGTTTTGTTGTTAGCCTTTTTACAATCTGCACCAATACCATCAAATGGTGACTTGCCATGGCTTGCTGCAAAACAAGACCACTTTCCTACCAGTCTAAAAAAAATCCTGTTCATGATAGCACAAGTTCAGAAAATTCTTGCAGTTTTTATATTGTGCAGAACAAACCATCAGTGAAGTACTCAATATTTCTCACTTTATTTTGAAATCCTGGAGGAAGGAATGATTTGGGGACGGGGGGGGTGTCAACATTCATTAGTACTTATGGCAAGCATTTAATTGATACAAAAAAATTTAGGTTAGACTTTTTTTTTCTTCCATAAAAGTGTTTACATGCACTGGATGAAAAACTAAAGAACATTCTTGTACCTTATTACAACTTAACAATCAACAGCTTAAATTACTTTTATTTGATTGCACATTTTAAATATGTAAGTAGAATATTTCTCCTTGTTGAGTTTATGTACTTATGAAAAAATCTGCAGATTAGAAATTATTTTATTTGCTGATGATCTGAAGCGTGTGTGTTCTCCCAGACTTATGTTCTCCATAACTGAAAACTACTAGCCATGATTATTACACAAAAATTCCCAACTTGGAGTTCCAACACCCCAGTCACCGTAACAGTCCATCAAAAATGGTGATTTATGCTTGCGAGTATTGCAGATTTCAATGCCATTTTAAGCAAGGTTAAAAAAACATTTTCTATCATTTCTACACATTTTCTGTAAGCCAAAAACGTCCTCTTTAAGGTAATACAAACCAAAACTTTCGATCTACAATAAGAGGAAAGCAGTTGCCTTTTTCAAAACATTTGTGAGGCCCTATTTTGTGGCACATAAAAATAAAATTGTTTTGAGCTACTCACTGATAGGATTAAACCAGGGGGGGAGATAAAGGTGTGTAAAATGGTTAAGCAACCACTTAATTAAAAAATTGGGTAATATGTCGGAATGCTCCATATAGAACACACCATTTTGGAATTTTTTTTTTCCCCCTCGCAAAAATTGTGAATTGCCTAAAGTTTTTTTTTCTCCTGAAAGTCTACATTATAATACACACATGAAAATAATTTGAGCAAATTTGAAGTGGGGGCTCATTTTGAAAAAAATGTTTTGTTTAATAAAAATGTGGCCTCATTTTTCCATGTCTTTTTGCCATTAAATTAATAAAAAAAGTTCTTTCTATTCAAAAAATGTGCAGAAACAAGTTGTTCCTGAAGGTATGGATCATGCAGATCATTTAAGAAAAAAAAATTAAATGGTTGTAACAGTTAGTTGTGAAGTAATGATATTTTTTGGCCTACAGTGTAGTTGTAAAAAGCTCAAATTGCAAAAACTTCAAAGGCAGAGCTACCCAATTTTTAAAATAGCATTATTCAAGATCTACTGGACTGACTGATTGACCTAAAATTGTAATAGGTTTCATATCTCACCAGTACTTTGTACCAATTTTCACAAAAATCTGAGATGGGTGGATGACATCTCGTGAAAATGCTGGGTGATTTGACATGGAATGACTCCACTTTTCTTTGGAAAAAATTATATAACAATGGAAAGATAAATTCATCAAGAATGTAATGCAACAAAGTATGTTCAATTATCTGTATTCTATGAAAAGTTGTAGCCAAATAACCAGATAAAGGAAGCACAACTTGCTTAGGTTGCTATGAAGTAGCTTTCCTTTATTTGAATGTAGCCAATGAGCACGAGTGTTTAGAGAGCCAATCAGGTGTCATCTTTCATTCTTTGTTCAAAAACTGAACCATATTACGTGGCTCTATAAATTGTTAAACCTTATACGTACAACAGTATTGTTGTAGTGCCATTTACTGTTTCACGTGTTAATATATAGCATTAGCTACCCGGAAGCATTATTCATTGTATTTTGAGAACTATATGTAATTATTGTACATATTTACTACAAATTGAACATAGTTTTTTGTGCTTGTTCTTACCTTTCTTCAGCATAGGTCGATATTCCCACTCTCTATTGTTCAGTCAATGGTTTTGGCCCTCCAAGAGCACACAATTTTTAATGTGATACTTCGTGAGCACTTGGATGGCCACAACCATTGACTGAACAATAGACTGAACAATAGAGTGGGAATATCGACCTATGCTGAAGAAAGGTAAGAACAACAAAAAAAAAACTATGTTCAACTTGTAGTAAATAAGTACAATAATTACATACAGTCCTCAAAATACAATGAATAATGTGCTCCCAGGTAGCTAATGCTATAAATTAATGTGTGAAACAGTAAATGGCACTACAACAAAACTGTTGTATAAGCTTTAATGAGGTGTCATCTTGTTTTGGCAATGAGCCAATCAGGTCACAGTAGGATTCAGCTATTGATGTAATTTATTGGAGCTGAGAGGACATTTGTCAGTGTGTTGTGATTGCTATCTAGTTGGTTTAGTATTTTTTTTTTTTTGCATTCTTTCATTTAGTGGCTTGTAAAACATATTAAAGAAATGGCGCAAAGAGTTGACTGGTCACACAGAAAGCGATGCAAAATAGTACTATTAAGTGATCAAGGTTTCAGTTATGAATAAATTAGAAGACAAATTGGTGGAAACTTAACCAAAAGGTGGCATTTCTAAATTTTTGAAGAGGTAGAAGGAGACTTGGGCACTACAAAACCAGACTGGTAAAGGCAGGAAAAGGTGCCCAACAGCAAGTGATGATAGAAGAATTAAGAGACTGTGCATAGGTGACAGAAGAAAATATGGGTGTATACAAGATGAAATGGCCCAATGCAATGTGAAGTTGAGTGCAAGGACTGTTCGGCACAGACTGCAGGAATTTGGTCTAAAAGCTAGAATTCCACGAAAAAAGCCATTTTTATCTCTCAAACAAAGGTTGAAAAGATTAAACTGGGCTAAAACCCATGTTAACTGGACAGTGTTATTTGGTGTGATGAGACCAAAATCTCCCTGTTTGGTAGTGATGGCATAAAATACATAAGGAGAAGAATCAGAGAAGATTTGCATCCTGATTGCATTACATGTACTGTGAAACACCCAGTTAGTGTTATGATCTGGGGTTGTATGACATCAAAAGGTGTGGGCAGAATTTACGTGATTAATGGGAATATAAATGGCCAAAAATACATTAACGAAATACTTGAGCCCAAACTGAAGCCTTTGGCACATGATCTTTTCTATGATAATGAAGCATTTATATTTCAACAGGATTCAGCTCCATGTCATGTTGCTGCTGAGTGCAATAAGTGGTTTTAAGATAATCATATTCCACTGCAGGAATGGCCTGGGAATAGCCCAAACCTTAACCCCATCAAAAATCTATGGAGCCGACTAAAGAAACTTGTTAGTCAGAAGCAACCCAGCAATAAAACCCAATTAATAGAAGCAATAATTGAATCTTGGTTTCACATTATAACAGCTGCATAACAAAAAAACTTGGTTCACTCATCGTGGGAAGGCGTTGTAAAGCCCTAATGAACGCTAAAGGTTACCCAACCAAGTATTAACTGACATGGTGAGAATTTTTGTATATCTATTTTTTCTACGTGTTTCACTTTTCTTCTTTATAACTGCTGTTCTAATACTGAATCTTTTATAAAAGTTATTGCATTACATTCTTGATGAAATTATCTTTCCATTGATATGTAATTTTATAGTATTACTGAAAAAAAAAAGGTTATGAGCCATCAAACCTCAAAAATACACTATTTCCAAAAGGTTTCTACAATTTTGGCCACTACTGTACATACATTAGTGATGGCATAAATCACATCTTCTTAGGGGTTCATCATTCATGATCATTCAAACAAATGATCTCATATCTACGTTGTAAATATGTTCACTGAGTAGATCATTCTTTGCAGGTATCCCATATGTTTATGCCCAATTACCTTTCAAGGCCAGCTCTCTTTTTTGGCAAACTGCTGAAAACAGCATGATGAATTATTTGTCACAAGCAAACGACTCTGGCACCCCATTCAAAATGAATAGCATTCCTGTATCATCCACATTCTTAAGTTTCACCATTATTTTCTAGCTAACTGCTGATTGATTGCTCACCCACAAAATGGTCTACAGTTATTAATAATCAACAGTACTTTTCCTATGGAAAAATTGTAATTGTATCCGAACTTATGGGGGCAGGAAAAAAAAAAAGATATGCTGGGACTTCATTGTGTGTTGTTGTAACGATGGATTGAAAGATCATTTACAGCAGTTAGAGAACCATTCACAGTGAAAAGTAATTCATTTTGAACAAAATGTTTGAGTGTCCATCACTAATGTGTGTGTTTAAATCAGTCAGCTGTTATATCTGAGATTCAGGTTACTTCTTCAAAGAAAAGTTCACAAAATGCAGGTTACTGAGGGTGTTAGATCTTTCTTACTGTTGATACACTCATCGTCAAAAAAATGGTTGCACCCAGAAGGAAGCAACAGACAGGAATGAAACTTGGCGAGTTGGTTTGACACCATGAGACATGCAAATGATTCAAATATCAATCTCGGCTGCGCATGTGACGCAAGCAAGGAAGGGTCATAGAGCGTGCTTGCCCTTCTGACTTGTGCTGTTTTATTGGTTGCATCCTTTGCAAGTATGCCTCGGAGAAAAGTACGGAAGCAATTCGAACAGACCGAGAGGGGCAGCGTCATCAGGCTCCGGGATGGATGATCTTATCGCTGTATTAAGAGCCATACCGGTTGTGTGGATATCAGAATAGCATGCTGTTGGCGGCAGTGGATAGAACAAGGCACGCAGCAGCAACAGGAAGGGACAGACCTGGACGAACCACGGAGAGAGAGAGAGAGAGAGAGAGAGAGAGAGAGAGAGAGAGAGAGAGAGAGAGGACCGACGGGTTGTCCAACATGCGTGGAGTGACCCAATAGCCACAATTCCGGATATTCAGCAAGCAGTGGTTTTTTCTATGCATCTTCTGATTAGTGCCAGCACCATTGGCAGACGGCGGCACGACGTAGGACTACATACACGCAGACCAATACAAAGACTGCCCTTAACACCATTGCATCGTCGCCTGAGACTGCAATGGTGTCAAGCCAGAATGTCATGAAGCCACACAGAATGGCAGTGGGTGATCTTAAGTCACGAGTCTCATTTTTGTCTTGGAAGAGAAAATCCCCGAATCCGTGTGTGGAGGCACCTTGGTCAGTGCCAAGATGAATGGTTTGTTTTCGAGCGTCGCACGTCCAGAAGGCCTGGCGTGGGTTGCAATTGCCTATGATGCCAGATCACCTTTGGTTTTCATTACAGGCAGTTGGACAGCCCAACATTACATCAATGAGGTCCTGCAACCAGTGGTATTACCTTTTCTGAAGGTTCACTCTAGTGCACTTTTCCAACAGGACAATGCTTGTCCACATACTGCTGCTGTCTTAAGAGCTTGCCTGCAAGGTATGGACACTGTCACGGCCAGCCGCATCGCCAGACCTACTGCCAATTGAAAATGTGTGGGATGCTACTGCACGTTCTATCCACACTCCACCCATACCGCACAATCTGCACGAGAAGATTCAAGCTGTATGGGATGGCTTATCGTAGGACACCATTAGGAATCCATACAATTCCATGCCGAGACGCCTGGCATGCTGTGTGAGTAAACATGGCGGCCCAACGCCATACTGAGAGAGACAACTTATTGGCGTGTAGCTCAATAAATATTGCCCGCATCAGTCTCAATATGTTAAATAATTTATCGTTCCTGGTAACCTTTACCTTCCTCCCGAATAGCATTGCAATCCGACACGTCCTTCTGGGTGCAACTATTTTTTTGACAATGAGTATATATCAAATGTCTCCACATACAGCACAGTTGGCACACAACTTAAACTCCACTGACATCCATTACACATTTCACACAAGACCCTCATACTCATTTTTTTGTTGCAGGGATTCCCGAATCTGGTCTCACCTCCACCTTACCATTTTGCTTCACATTAGTCATCCTGAGACATACATGATAATCACGAAGTACCCCCCCCCCCATACAAGTAAAATCTTTCTAGCACATAAATTATTTTGGTCTCTCTTGAGCTCCCAAGGTCTCACCTAGCAAGCATCAGAATAGGAACAATCACTTCTTCATACTCAGCTTTAGCAGGAGACTGGTTTGTCTCCAAATGAGCACTCTCATGGGCAACAATGCCAGCAACTGCAGCCTCTGTGAATATGAGACGTTGACACAAAATGAAGCTTCAGTATAAAGATTGTTGAGACACTATCTAGTTCTGTGTAACATTGGCCAAAAAACTAACACACTGGCTCTTTGTTTCAGAACTCCAGCTAATATGTAAAACCTGGGATATGTGATGGGTCCAGCACATCTCATTGTTGTTCTCGCGTGATTTTGTTACCACAGACACTACATTATTCTCTAAATTTCTGTGTATTCTTTCAATATCTTTTTTATATCTCTCTTAGACAGAATATGCAGAAATGTAAAGAATAGCATAATGTTTGCAGTAACAAAATCAACCAGAATAAAGCAACAAGATGCACAGAATCCATCACATCTATCCCATGCTTTACATATTGGTTAAGAATCTAGTACGTAAATATAACGTCACTGATCCTTTTATCACATATAATATCCAACTGCAAGGAGAGACAATGCGAGAAAGAATAAGTGGATGCGGATGCTAAATCATTAGTATACCTTGACAACACAAAAAAGTTATCAGAATGACAATGCAATCCTTAGCCACTAGAAGTAAAGAATGCACGAGAAGTGTCAACCGGACATGCTATGCAGTATATGGCACTTGCTAGGGAAATCATGCACTCCTCAGACATTCCTATATGGAATAATATTAAAAGATTTGCCCCTTGCACGAATTTTAAAGAGACTACCATCAAGAAAACAGCTGAGATCCTCTCCAATAAGCTAACATGAAATGATGCTGTCTCTATGGAACTACCAATGGTTTGGAATGCATTAGTACGGTATGGAAACACATCTAAATAGTGTATAATAGTGTGATAAAGAAGACATGAACAATTTTCCTAGTGATGTCTTCCACACTATTTTAATAAAAAATGATCTATTTCTTAGGTGTTCTAATTCTCTGCATTTTCTGGCCATTGCTCTGAAAAAGTCTCCCAGTAAAGAGCTAAGTCTTGGACGGACGGACACACACACACATTTGTATTATACCACTGAATAAATGGACTTATACTATGCTATAAGCATTTGGACAGCAAGATTTCTACCACAAGCTTCAATAAATACCATGTATTAGACCATAGGAGTCTTAGGAGATAATAGCAATTATACAAACTGATTGTAAATGTTTTCTTGAGTACGTGATTTCCACTTCATGCTGAGTGAGAACATTTTGCAAGGTGATTAAAAAATATTATTTGCATTTCATGATTATATAGACCAGGGCCCAAATGGACATTTATCAAAACTGGTCTAGTAGTTCAGCTTTAAACTAATGACCCAGTAAGTTTTGCAAACTGCACGAATCTTGAATGGCCAAAACAGCCCAAAAGAATTATTTTCAACATTTTTTTGGTGTAAAGGTCCCCCATACCAATTTATCATAATTGGTTGAATAATTTGTTCTCTGATACTAGGTGATGGGCAGACAGGCAGACCAGACTGCCTGCCCAGCATACACTTTTTTTTGGTTATTTTCACTACAGAAGAAAACAACCAAAATGTATAAAGTATCTGCTGCATTGAAAAATAGTAGCTACTTCTCTTTTTTCTGCTTTGTTTCGCTTTGGTGGGAAATCAAAGCTGCTTATTAGTTAACATGCATCATTTTACAAGTTTAATAGCTTTGTTCATCAGCAAAGTTGAATCAGCAAATCAAAATTATCAATCACTGGCTATAGGACATGATCTAGCAATTAATGGCAGTCTGCAAAGTTCCATTTAAATACATATCAAACTTCTTAAAATAAGCACAACTTTAAAAAAGACACTTTCCAACGTTAGCCAGAACTCCACGCATTTTATTCAGTTTGTAAAGACAGCAGACCCCCCCCTCCATACCCTTCTGCAACCAGAAAATATGCTTTTTCTTCCCATTTAGTGTCTCAAATTAACAGGCTATTTTTTTTAAGTTTGTTGCATAAAGGTTCTTCCCATTACTTTCCAAAATCAACTACAGTGGACAAGATACAAGTACATGCAGGGGTTTATCAAAATAATGGAAACACTGCCTGCAGCTAGAGTACATGCAATGCGCTGTATGCAAATCATAGGGAAGTCACCTGTGGTGCGAGATATACCGAGGGGTGCAGTACAATGCTGGCTGTCACACTGCAGTGCCACAGTCGCAGGAGAAACAGATGTGACGGAATTTTTGACAATGTCAAACCTCAGTGACCTGAAAGTAAGGCAAGATCATTGGTGTGTGTCTAGCAGAAGCTTTAGTAAATAGGATGACCAAAATAATAGGTGTAATACGAGGAACTGCATACCTGCCAACTTACGAATGTTGAAACTAGTACAATTCTTCATTAAAATTAGTACAAATTAGTATAATTCTTAACGTTAAAATTAGTACAGTATTTACCTACTGAATAGGGAAATTATGTTTAAAAAAACTAAAAGCTGTAAAAGGGCATTCTGAATTTTCTGCTATAATATTTTAAGTACCTAACCTACACCAAAAATTTATTTCTATGCACAGTAGCTTATCTAGAAGCTTTTTAATAAATGGTGCTGAAATGGTATTTGAAATAAATGCCATTGATATTAGTACATTCATAAAATCAAAATATTTTCTGTTTCCTAGGCAAATGAAATAATCACAAACATACAGTAGTTGAAGTAGGAAAGCATAAATGAGAATATTCTTTACCCTTTTTTTTTCTCTTGTTCAAATGGAATTTGCATCACACAGAATATTCCTACTATTCATTTGGAACATATGATGAAAACGTTTTATGTGGAGATTCCAAGGTATTGAAGTTTTTTAACTACACTGACGGAAAAAAAAATCCCAACACCACGGAAAAATAGTTGTAGAGGAATGAAATGGCGGCAATACATTTGTACAGGTAACATATTTAATCGATTAAGGTTTCAAGATCACAGCTTATTGTAAGCGCGAGAAGAGCCATTCTAAATGTGAAATGCTGGTACATTAATAACCGGTGTACCCGCCAGAATGTTGAATGCAAGCATGCAAACGTTCATGCATTGTGTCGTACAGGTGCTGGATGTCAGTTTGTGGGATGGAGTTCAATGCCTGTTGCACTTGGTCGGTCAATACAGGGACGGTTAATGCTGGTTGGGGGTGACGCTGGAGTTGTCGTCCAATGATGTCCCACACGTGCTCGATTGGTGAAAGATCAGGCCACGGCAACATGTCGACACTCTGTAGAGCATGTTGGGTTACAACAGCGGTATGCGGGCGAGCGTTATCCTGTTGGAATACACCCCGTGGAATGCTGTTCATGAATGGCAGCACAACAGGTTGAATCACCAGACCGACATACAACTGTGCCGTCAGGGTGCGTGGGATAACCACGAGAGTGCTCCTGCTGTCATAGGAAATTGCTCCCCAGACCATTACTCCAGGTGTAGGTCCAGTGTGTCTCGGCCGCAGACAGGTTGGTTGCAGGCGCTCACCTGGCCTCCTTCTAACCAACACACGGCCATCACTGGCACCCAGGCAGAACCGGCTTTCATCAGAAAACACAACAGATCTCCACTCCGTCCTCCAATGAGCCCTAGCTAGACACCACTGACGTCGCAAACGGCAGTGGTTTGGAGTAAGTGGAATGCACGCTACAGGGCGTCTGGCTTGGAGCCGTCCTTCAAGTAACCGATTTGTAACAGTTCGTTGTGTCACTGTGGTGGCAACTGCAGCTCGAATTGCTGCCGCAGACGCGGTACGATGCGCCACAGCCATACGCGGCAGTCTTCCCTCTCAGTAGTGCCACGTGGCCGGCCGGAACCCGGTCTTCTTGAGTCAGTACCTTCCCTTGACCACCGCTGCCAACAATCATGCACAGTGGCTACATTCCTGCCAAGTCGTTCTGCAATATTGCAGAAAGAAAATCCACTTTCTCGTAGCCCTATTACACGACCTCGTTCAAACTCCGTGAGCTGTTGATAATGGCTTCATCTTCTTAAAGGCATTCTTGACTAACATCAACACACTACGTCGAATCTCAACGATAACTAACGCTCACGAACGTTACAGCGCGTATTTACAGCAAACCTGCTTTGCATGTTTCGAGGGCGCTACCAGCGCCACACGTATGCGTCGAGTGCAAAATTTGCATAGACGTCATCTTACAGATGTACTGTCGTTTATCTAACACAACCCCTTCTTGGTGTTGGGATTTTTTTTTCCCCTGTCAGTGTATTTTGATTACTATTCAAACACTTCATATTTCTCTTTACACATTTTATCAGCTTAAGAACATATTTACAAAATAAAAACAAATTCACAATGATTTTTTTAATAATTTATTTAGATGCCTGACTGGGCACCTTTTTTTCCTTTTCGCACAGGCTAATAATTTAATAGCCTCGGAATCTAGGGCATAGTGTTTTGGAACCTAAGGCACAATTTTATATACAAGTAACTTTTTTTTTTTTTTTATGAGATACAATCAATGAATTCTGGAATATCAAAATTTTCACACAATTTTTAAATGAATTTATATACTTTTCATTGCAGCATCATATTCATTATTGAATTACAGCTACACTTGGCTGCTAGTGCATCAGGAAGTTCGATGCAGCAGACTTTGCCTTTTTTAGGAATGTTTTATCATATTTTTGCTCATAGCAGTTTCCTTTTTGCATACTTTTCACAATCAATAAATTCTGCAAGTTGGAGTCTGACAATGAACTGCGGAACTGTGTCCTTGTTTTTTTAACTTGACTAAAAATTCGTTCACATTCTGCATTTCCATGAGGAATGGTTAGGATAGATAGCATAACTGTTGCTAGTCTGTTATATTTCAAACCTTCATCCAGTGCCTTTAATTCACTTAAAAGGGCCAACTTCGTATCAATTCTTTCTTCGTTAACAATATTTGCAGGCAAATCATCTATCTGAAGGGCACAAAATTCAGACTGGAGCTTGTCCATTGCTTCCTCTTGGCTCTCTCCATCCTTAATAGGCAACATTATGGGAAGTTTATTAATAAAATATTTAACATCTGTGAACACCTGGTTTTCAAAAGAAGAAATGTTAGCAACCTGTGCATGTTTCAGAAACTCATCATTGAAGGGGAATTTGTGCAGAATGTAGTCACAGCAAGTGATAAAATATGTTCTTACAGCAGAGTAAAATATGTTGATTTTTCTAAAGCCTTTAAACCATTAATTACCTTAGATGCAGCATTACCTATCAACAATTCAGAATCATCCTTTTGATTACATTTGTCACTATATCTGATTTTCAACAATGAACAGTTTTTAATAATCTGTGGTTTAATGAATTTAACAAGTAGATCTTTGAACATGCCCATTAACAATGATCTTAAGATGTAGATTTTAGGAGTTGTTGACTGCAAAGTTACATTTGTACTTTCAAAAGTGGGTATCACAAAATCCAGAAAAAGACAATATGCCTTATTAATGTCTGATGAAAGGAACATAAATATCCTTTCTGCTCCAGTTAAGATAGTTTCAGACTTCATAGACTTGCCCACACCTCCAGATACTCCAACTGCTTGTGACACTGGAATATCTTTATTAGGGCCACACTTAAAGGTTTTTACACCTTGGGCATTTTTCTTTATTTTCTTTGCTGGTGGTACATCAGTATCAGATAATGTAGAGATTTCCCTTTTCTTGATTTCAATGTTTGATGCAGGCATAGATTTTTTTATTCATAGGCACACTCAGACTCATGTCTTCTGCACAGTCTTTGGATTTGGACTTTAGAATGGGTATGTGGTGACTATCTAGGGATTTATGTTTATTTTCTTTTGCTCTGGCATCTTTCATTTGCTCTTTAAAAAGCTAACCAGTGGATCCCACTGCTCTAATAATCTTTTTAGACATTTTCCCAGAGAAAGCCAGCTTGTGCATACATGTTTCAGTACTTTTTTCACTTCAACACCATACAACATTTGAAACTGCTTCAACTGTGTTTTTCTTTTACTACTTGACTTCAAGTAATAAAAAATGTCAACCAAAATTTCATCAACAGATACTGGAAAGCTAGCAGCCCCCTTTTTAGCAGCCAAGTTAATTAAGTGGCAAGGACAGCCAATTACCACCAGATCCTTTTGTGCATTTTTTAGAACTGCAGCAACACCATTCTTTGAGCCAACCATTACAGGTGCATTATCTGCACTTAGTGCAATGCAATTGTTAACTGGTATATTTCCAGATTCCAAAGTGTCTAAAAGAAGTTTGCCAATGTTCTTTCCTGTTGAATCACCTGCCAAAGCTGGCAACAGCAAGCAGAGAGTAGTCAACTTTATATGCATTGGCATTATAAAAACTAACAACAACTGGGTAAAGTTGCGAATCACTGTCATTACTTCCATCTATTGCAATTGCAAATGGAGTGTTTCTCAATAAACTCAATAGAGATTCTGTATTTTTAAAAGACATTTCTGCAAAAATAGCAGAATATTTTGTTCTTGCACTGCCATACCTTTTGGCAACTTCACATTTCGGGAACATTGCTTGGAACAAAGGACCTGCGTGGTTAGAAACTGCAATAGGTAAATTAAGTTCGATGATAAAAGCAGTAAAAAGGCATTCAGCATTTATAACACAGTTCACTATTATCATTAGCCCTATTGATAAATGCTTCAATATGAGAGTTCTTTTTGATACATGCTGCAAAATCACAATGTTTTTTCGATTTAATATGCACTTTAACATCACTAATGCCTTCATGGGAAATGTTCAAATCGCAACTACAGACCGAACAAAAAGCAAAATTCTCACCTTTCCACGACTTCACAATGAATGGGAATTTATTCGTGCAAGAATCTAAAAAAATTGTGAATACTGCTTGTTTGACATTTTACCCAACAATATTCTAGTATCAACGTCAAGTCACTGCACGTGCTTCGTCTAAAAAACATGAAACGAAGTTTGCGACGCCAATCGCCACATACTGGTGATGAATCACTATGGTCGCGGTTTTCTCCACTTGGTCATGTGATTTCATGAAGCAAATCAACTTGCTTTTGCATGGGGTGCGTTCGGTTTCTCAGCGCAGCATTGTTCAGACTCTTAGCAGTACTTATATGCAGCGATATGATCCCGTTGGATGAGTAACATTTTTCATGCATAAAACTTTCACACTCAGAAATTACATGTTATTTTTACTTTTTAACATTTTCAGGAAAATTCGTACATTTATCAAGTATTTCGTACAATCGTACAATACGGTCAAAATTCGTACATTGTACGGATGATTCCTACAACTTGGCAGCTATGGAACTGTATTTAAGATTACGACTGTCAAAAAGGACACTGCATTGCCTCCACATGTGCAATTGTGGACACCATACAAAAATATCAGATAGGTACAGGGAAATGGCATGGATTGTACAACAGAAGCACACTACTATGGCACTGCAAATAGCAGAGTTGTACACCAGTCAGAATGATAATGTCTCTGTCATAATGGCTTATTGGGAACTTCTTCGTGCATGTATTTATGGCCGTGTTGAAATCTATAAACCTCTGATTACCAAAATCAGTGCAACAAAACATGTAAAGTGGTGCAAAGCACAAAAACTGGCAATGTGTCACCTGGTCTGATGAATTGTGCTCGACATTGTTTACCGCCACTGCTAAAGTGCACATCTGACAAAAACCTGCAGAAGAGTACCATCCCGGCAGAGCCGTAGCGAGGGAGGGGGCAGCAGGGGCGGTCACCCTGGGCGCCGAGCTGGAGGGGGGGGGGGGGGGCGCCATCGAGACGTAGATTTTTTTTTTATATAAATGTAAAAAATGTGAAATTAATTTATACGCGTAATTAGAAAAATTTAAACTTCTTTATGCTTTAAGAATAAAATGGCGACCAGATGAAACCTAAATTAAAGGAGAACTCCAATCGTCCGAACGCCAAATATTCGGATCGATTTGGCTTGGGTGTGACAGTATATTTTAGTTGCTATGTTTATAAAACATTTGAGACGCGCGCGCACAGCGGCTAGTGTAGGCCAGGACTTTAGAGGGGAAGGGCTAGTACGCCCCTTTGAAGTGCTGAAAACCGACCCGTGTCTGAAAGGTTGGGTAAAAAATGGGTAGTGTACTTGTTTCTATGTCATCACGCTGGCCTTCTGGCTCAGCTCAGTTCCCTCCAGGACAGAACTTCCCTCTGTTATGACGGTGTTTTACGCCAGCACTTTTTCTTGGGTATCATATTTGTTTCATGTTGTATTTTATTTAAGTTGTACACTGAAAACCCAAACTGATGCTCTTAGCGAGAAGAAACAGATTTTAAAATGGACACCAGAAGACATATCAAGATGCATTGTAATTCCAACACTTTACCTCAAATCATATGATTTTTGATTTTGAGATCAGAAAAGTATGTTTGCTATATTAAGCAAAATATTTTTTAAAGAAAGAGCATGCATAACAGAAAATGTTCATTTAAAATTATCCAATTTATACTATAACATCAATGTTTTCCGATTTTTAGGCCCCCCAAAATCATGAACTTTTGTTTTCCAAACAGATAATTTTTGATATTTGAGTGCGACTTGCAGTAGATGACACACTGCAATTGGGTAAATACGGTTGTAACTTTGACTGAAAGTGCCTTTCATGTGGTGCTCTGACAGAAAGCTCCCAGGCTTTTGGCCAGTGCAGGTACGTCATCGACCACGGCTGCATGTCTCAGGGGGTGACATGTAGGCGACGGGTGCTGTGACCTTCACGGCCTCCTCTGTCCATGATCCATCACTCCTTACATGTATTGAGAACGAATGACGGATGGCAACGATTCGACAGGGAAGCCTACAGTGCGCATGCGCAGAAGAAACTTTACTCAGTTAAGGTTGAGACAGTTTAAATGCAATATTTGCCGTGACACTGCGATGACATTTGTTTGCTTAACGTTGTCTGTATAGCTTGATTGATTGAGTAGCGCGCTGAATTAGTGCACTGTGCCACGTGACGTGTGTGTGTATGTCGAAATGGGACCTACAAAGTTGTTTGGAGCACAAGGCAGAAAACGAAAAAAACAACAAGAGGCGGATAACGCAGTCCAAGCCAAGCAGTGGCAGAAACTGGGATGGGTAAAGAAAATGGATCCCTCAACCGCTGCACTCCCACTACAGAAAAAGATTGAAAGTAAGCCATCTACACTTTTAGAAAATGAAAACGTTACTGAAGTAACTGAGAATATAACTGGTGGTGCTAGTGTGCATTCAGATGATTCTATACCTTATTTTAACCCGTCCTTTCCAACATTGAGTCCTTATGAAGGCGTACAGGAACAGGATTTGGAAGATGAACAAACCAAAATTCAACTTAATTTTAATGATCCCACAACATGGCCTGATTTGAATGACCGTGTGAGAAGCTTGTTAGTTGAACACGGTCCAGAACAAAAGAAAAATGGTAATTTTCTTTTATCAATTAATGCAGAAAAAAGGCATTTTATGGGAAATTGGTTCCACAAAAAACTTTTGAATGGAGAAAATGTAGAGCGGGATTGGTTAATTTACAGTGAAGCAACAAAAGTTATTTATTGTTTCCCTTGCATGCTATTTGGAAAGCATTTGAAATCACGTTTGGCAAATCCAAAAGTGGGATTTTCTGAGTGGAAAAAATTACATCCTCGAATTCCAGAGCATGAAAATTCTGTAGAGCACCGTGAGTGCTATGTTTCCTGGAAAAGCTTTGAAAAAAGGATTAAAGAAGGCTGTGCAATTGATACTGAACTACAGCAAATGATTACAAAAGAAAAAGAGAAATGGCGGCACATTCTCAGAATCATTGTCGATTGCATTTTGTTTAGTCAACAACTTGGCCTTTCGAGGTTCAAGTACAAAGATAGGTGAAGACAAATGTGGAATTTTTTTACATTTGCTAAAGTTCGTTTCTCATTATGATAAACAGCTAAGAGTATATTACCATAGCCAAAGAAAAACCAGGAATTCCAAATTACCTTTCCCCAACAATTCAAAACGAGTTCATCAATTTAATAGGCGACACTGTACGCCAAGAAATAGTAAAAGACATAAGAGAGGCAAAATATTTCTCAATTTCATTTGATTGTACACCAGATGTAGCCCATCAGGAACAAATGTGCCAGATTATTAGGTACGTGAAAGTTTCAGAGGATGTTTGCTCTATTGAAGAAAGTTTCATCGATTTCATAAAAACTACTGAAACGACTGGGGCTGGTTTAACCGAAGAAATTCTACAAAAAATAGAAGCCGATGGGCTTGACATTCGTAATTGCCGAGGACAAGCATACGATAACGGTTCAAACATGGCGGGGAAGTATTCAGGAGTCCAGGCCTGTATACAAGCAATTTGCAGCCATGCACGTTTTATGCCATGTGCTGCTCATTCATTGAACTTGGTTGGTGTTCACGCTGCTGGAGTCTCTTCAGATATTATCACATTTTTTGGCACAGTGCAAGAACTGTACAAAATATTTGCTCACAATGTCAAAATGTGGGAAATATTATCCAACAAACTTTCTACCACTCTCAAGCGTCACTGTGATACAAGATGGGCATCCAAATACTCTGCTGTTCATGCACTTTATTCACAGCTTGATAAAGTCCTCGAAGCCATAGAGGAAATTTCTGACAACCCTCAATTCTATGATGAATGTTTATCAGTGGTTAAAAATCTTCTGAAACAAATTAATTATAAGTTTGTTTGTTACTCTGTTATGTGGGACAAAATACTAAATCAGATCTCCCGCGTGAATGAACAACTACAGCGCAAAGATGTGACCGTGGACTGTGCAGTTAGTCACTTGACAGGATTGAAAGCTGCTTTACAAGACATCCGGGATACAGGGATTGATGTTATACTGGGCGAAGCATTGGACATCTGTGCCGCAACATCTCTTGACGGCTTCTTTGAGGAGAAAAGGGCAAGGAAGAGGAAACGACTGACATTGGAAGAAACTGAGGACACTGTTTTGACAGGAAAACAAAGTTTCAGTATGGACTTTTATGATGTTTTGGACAAAGTCTTAGAACAAATGGAATGGCGGTGTAAATGTTTGATTGAAGTGTTAGATGACTTTAATTTCTTAACGGGCAAGTCTTTGCAATCTATGACCGTAGAAGAGTTAAAGGCTAGTGCAATGCGCTTAGCAAATAAATATGATAAGGATCTGGATGCTACTGAAATAGAGGGGGAAATAGCTAGTTTTAAGTTTCAGGCCACTTCTTTATTTAAAAAAATAAAAAAATCAGGATTTTTCAAAAGCAACCTCTCTTGACCTATTAAAATTTAATCCACCAAATGTCTCTTGCTACATCTTATCCAAACTTAGTAATTGCTTTCAGATTATTCTTAACATTACCAATTACTAATGCGTCTAGTGAACGAGGTTTTAAGTAAGCTGAAAATAATAAAAAATTACTTAAGGTCATCAATGAGATAAGAGAGGTTAACGCACCTGGCAATTCTGTTAATAGAAAAAGATATTGCTAAAACTATTAATTATGATCAAATAAATGATTTTGCTGCTGTTCAAGCTCGAAAGGTACATTTCTAAATACAAAATCATTCTGTTAAGGCTTAAGCATAATTTTAAACATATGCTACTTGTACTTATTTTTTCAGTTGTTCATAAGCACTTGAGGTAGCAATTAATTATAAATAAAAAGTATTCTTCATTCAAACTATGTTCAATGCTTTTTCTTTCTTCAACAATCCCTATTGAAGCTCACATAGTCACCACAGGCTATTGAATATGATTACCAATGTAAGTTTTTTTTTTTTTAAACGTTATATGAGCAATATTTTATACAAAAAAATTTACATTTTATTACTATTACATACAATTAGCAAATTATATACGGGACAATAATTGCAAATAACAATAAAAATCGCAATTTTTTTTATACAGGTATTGTACTATATCTGTAAACAGGTATATATTAAAATCTGACACCATCGCTTGTTCCAGTTGGACTGGGGCAGGGGGCGCCAATTTTACTGCTTGCCCCGGGCGCCAATACCTCTAGCTACGGCCCTGATCCCGGCTGTTTGGCTATGGCTGTGAAGCATGGAGGTGGATCCCAGACTCTGTGGGGTACCATATAATGATATTCCTTAGGACCATTGGTTATTCTGCAGGGTCGTGTCACATTTACAACACACAAATCTATTCTTGGTGACCACATGCACCCAATGTTGCAGGCATTGTTCCTTAATGACTGTCCTTGGTTTCTAGCAAATGATGCACCCATGAATTGTGCAAAATGTTTCAAGTTGTGGTTTGCAGAGCATGAGGTACAGCAGCTACCCTGGCAACTTCAATCTCTAGAACTCAATGTTACTGAACATTTATGCGAATATCTGAAGAAAAACTTCAAATCCCACTTTTTACCTTCAATATCACTGGCACAGTTGAGACATTTTACAGCAAGAATGGTTTCAAATTCCATTATAGTCTGCATGACTTATGCAAGTTTATTCCAAGTCGAATTGTTTCTGTTCTGAAAGCCTGAGGTGGGCTTGCGCCTTATTAATAAAAAGTACAGTGGTGCCGCATTTTACGCAGATTCAATTATACGCGGTCAGCCCCACTGCTACATTCATATATCACACGGGAATTGGAGCTACGATAGAATCAATCAATGCGTGCTGGCGGCCAATGTGATGCGACTGTGTCAATGCTTTTAAAAGTTTTCCTACCATCAACGAGGAAGCAAAACATATTACTCAGATGGCCAAGCAGATTGCGGGGTGAAGGCTTCGTCGATATTCTGGAAGAAGAAATAACATATTTGATTGGACATCAAGAACCGTTGACAAATGAAGAGTTAGAAGTACTTGTGAAAACTTCCTCGGACGAAGATGCCAACGCTGACGAACAAGAAGAAACTGTCGGTGGTAATCTGCATAAGATTGCCGGAATTTTCCAAGCAGCAAAGCACTTGAAAGATTTAATTTCTAACTATGACGTAGCCTTAAAAATAAACCGAAGTATTGCAGACTATTTAATGCTGTTTTATGAGATTTTTCAACAGCTAAAGGGGCAGTGGCAACAGCTGCTGATAACGATGTTTTTCCAGAAAAAAAAAAACTCCTTTTACTGGCTCCCCATTGCCCCACACAGAGTCTCTAACTACTGCACCCAATGCATCAGCTTTGGGCTTCAGCGTTGACGACCCCACAGTGGTGTTATGTATTGAAGGCAACGATTAGGTAGGTATCCAAAAGGATTTGCATCATGCTATCTCATATTTTAACTGTTACAGAAGTACGTATACATTGTTCTTTGTAAAATACACATTACACTGTAATAAATATATGTAAGCAAATAATACCATACATATATACAGTTATATAAAAAATAAAATATATCTGCGTACACAACCATTGAAACAGAAAACTTGCTGCAAATCTACGATAATAGAATTTATAGAAAATTTAATAAAACAAATAATTATTGGAATCTTAGATTCCAATGAGGACAAAACAAGTACATTACAACTGAATGGGCAGTAATGTGTGAAATGGACCTTTATGGCAAAATATTAAAACACTGGACTATGAACCTCATATAAACAAGACTAAAGAAAGTTTTTATATTTAGAAAAACAGTTCTATTAATGCAACCCTCAAAATTATAAATAGCATTTTCAACAACTTAATTAAAAAATAGTAGACTTACAAAACACATAAGGAAACTATTTTAATTTAATAAATGGCAACTGCAAGAGGAACCTGACAATATTTTAATTATTTCTGTGTAAACGAAACTTTTGATACAGTTCTTATACATTGAGAACCAGCATTTAACAGTGTTGACAAAATCTAGAGGCCACAAGCATCTGTAAAAACAAAAGAACTCAGATGTGAAATATAATTGAAAGTTCTTAAAGTTAAAATTGAATTAAGTATATTAATCCGAGTAAAGCCTTGAGAAAGGGTTATAATTGCTGTAAATAACATTTTTACTTTTTTAATCTACAAGCAAAAATTATCTGCAAAATCTGCTAATAATTTGGAAACAATCTACATACAGCGTACGTCTACATTCTGCTACTCTGCATATATAATGAAAAAAAAAAAGTGTGTTAAGTGATTTATTGTATGTAGTTTTATTACTGGTTTTGAATACACGTGGTTTCAGCTTTACGCGGTCTTGTCAGAACGTAACCCACAGCGTAAAATGAGGCACTACTGCGGTCTTGTCAGACTCCACAAGCAGTGTTTCCATTATTCTGATAAACCCCTGTATCCCCCCCCCCCCACACACACACACCTGGCTATTTTTAATTTTCAGAAACTTAGAGAAAACAAAACTGATTTATAGGTATATGCACAAAAAAGTTATAAGCCACCTTATTGGTCACATCAGCAGAAAAGTTAAACCTTGCCATCTGCTAGTTCGAAATAAATATGCCACAGCTCATACTTCTGAAATTAAAAGAATAATGTAAACAAAACAATTAAAAACTGCAATCAGCTGGCTCTGTGAAAATGCTGTAAAGCCACTGCAGAAACTAGTGTAACACACATAGTATGTCTGTGCACAACACCAAAACAGCAAACCAAAGCATTCGACTTGGCAATGGGAAATTTCCTTTTCCAACAATGAAATACCATGGGTGGCAGAGTTCATAATACTTTATAGGATAGTTGTGTGTAACTGAAACACAGTGACTGATGGCCACGTAAGTCATGGAAGGAAAACGAGAGATAATTACTTCCAGCAAACACATCTGACATACAGTGGCCGATTACACAACCCACCACGATTCTGGGCTTTGCAAAATTTCAAGTGATTTATAGTAATTCAGGTATGCTGATCACGAATATCACATCCATTTTTCTGTCACCCACAATTTTTCAGAATTTCTCATGTTATTTTTGTTTATATATGACAAAATGAAAAATATTATAAAGTAATGTTATTTTTTTATTCTAAAAATTTTAATTTACTGGCTAAAGCAGATCGCTGCAGTTGGAAAATGATACAATAGATGGATACATTTTAATTGGAAAGTGTTACAGTAGATGGCGCCTCTATATCAATGAATGAAACATTGTGTTTTTGCCATTTTGAACACTGTTTCAAGCGATAAGACCGAAGTGTATTTCGCTCATTTTAACTGTTGTGCTGTTCGTTATTTCTGTGTTCTGGCGTCAAGAGGCTGTGTTAATAGTACCGATTCATTGTTATAAATTTGGTAGTTTTGAGGTGGAAAAGGCAACACAAAATAACGGATTTTGTCAAAAAGGCATATCAGGCTTATTTTGGTATAAAGTTTGGAGACCAGGACAAGAAATGGGCGCCACATCAAGTTTGTCACACGTGTTGAGCAACTGAGAAAATGGACTCAAGGTAAGAAAAACTTTCTTCCATTTGCTATTCCAATGGTATGGCGGGAGCCAGTGAGTCATGAGGAATGTTATTTTTGCTTAACCACACCATTGAAGGGCTACAACTGCAAAACCATATAATACTGTACCCAATGACTCCCTGTGGTTTCAGACCTGTACCTCATGGTCCTGATTTACATGTTCCATCATATCCTACATCATTAGATTTTTCATCAGCTTCAGAAGCTGAGTTAAATTGCAGTGAAACTGAGGACTTGTACAGCAATCTGAAACTAGTAGTGAATCACAGAAGTTTACACAAAGTGAATTAAATGATTTGGTACGAGATTTAAATTTGCCGAAGGAAAGTGCACAACTTTTAGGATCAAGACTCAAAAACAAAATTCTACTTGCTCCAGGAACACTATTTTCATGGTACAGAAACCAACAAAAGAATGTTTAATATTTCACCTAAGAAGAATCGCTTGTATTTTGCAGAGACATTCCTGGACTTGCAATGCATTTGTCTTCCATTATTCATGACCCATCACAGTGGAGATTGTTCATTGATTCTAATAAGAGAAACTTAAAAGGAGTTCTTTTGCATAATGGCAACCTTTTCCTCCTCAATACACCAGTTGCTCATTCAGTACATCTGAAGGAATCTTATGAAAATCTTGACGTTCTCCTTAATAAAATATCAAAAATACAACTGGCAATTCTGTGGAAATTTTAAAATTCTGAACATTAATTAGGGCAGCAAAGTGGGTTCACAAAAAATGCAATGTTTCATCTGTAAGACAGTCTTACTTATAAGCAACATTGAATCACAAAAAAATGGCCTAAAAGAGAAAACTTTATTCCAGGATCAAAGAACGTTCTCCACCCGAACCTAGTGGATCCTGAAAAAGTTATTTTATCACCCTTGCATATTAAATTAGAATTGATGGAACAATTTGTCAAAGCGCTGGACAAAAATGGTGAATGTTTTCAATATTTGATGGTTTTTCCACATTTATCAGAAGCAAAAATCAAAGAAGGATTAAAAAGTTAAAATATTTTCAAAGATAAAACTTTTGAGGAAAAAATTACAACAGAAAAAAGAAGCATGGGTTAGTTTCACAAATGTCATTCAAAATTTTCTAGGCAATTACAAGGATCCTAATTACAGAGCCATTGCAGCAACTATGCTAGAAAAATTGAAGGACCTGGTTGCTACATGAGCTTGAAAATTCATTTTCTGCATTCTCATTTTGACTATTTTCCCAAAACTCTTGGTGCTGCGAGTGAAGAGTAAGGCGAGAGATTTCACCAATATATAAAATGTATGGAAAAACGATATCAAGGACGATATAATGTAAATATGACGACAGATTACTGCTACGGTTAAAAGAGAGATTCTGCTTCTGAAATTTCACCGTATAAGAAAAGCAGTAAACGTTCATTTGATCGAAAAGGAAAATGATTTTGTAAGAACACTTTTTTTTTTCATTTTTTTTTTTGTATCTTCATACAAGTGATTTTTATTTAGATTGTATCAATATCAATGGGTTGTGGGTTGTATATTCTCTTAAGAAAATGAAACATTCTATAAATTACTGATAAACAATTATATATATGTATATATACAGCATATTCACGATTGGGTCATTTCCATATGAATTCACCAGGTGTTCGTAGTTGTGAGATATTTGATTTTCCACATTAATTTATGTTACAGTACAACATAAAAGCACCCTGAAAGCAAAGTTTGGGAATATTTTTCCAACCCCTTTAGAGATCAGGGGTCCTCAAACCCCCCAAAATGAGCTAAAATAAGGGTTATTTAATTAACACAAATTGAATGATTGTGGAGATAATGACACTTAATGGGTGCCTAAATAGAGGTAATAACCTGTACATTCATATGTAATAGCCTCATTTCCATAGCATAATAATTCGTCAGGTTGTAGGGGGTCAAAGTTCAAGGTAACAGTGCCAATTTTGCCAGCATTTTTATACCAGAAGGTTACTTAAACACAAAGTGAATATTTTTTCAGGCAATCCTCATATGTTGCTAAGAATGTTAATGCATATTTCAACTTGTGTTGTTTTCCTTTTTGATTCAGAAAATATTTTATAACTGCAACATTGCCAAAATTTCTGTTTTTGGGATACAATAAATCAAAAGGGGTAGCAGACAAGCACCTTATTTTTTCTGAGGACTACCTTCTATTGCATATCTAAATATTCTCAACGTTTTGTTTTGTGTTTCACAATAGTTTTCAAAATAATAATACAAATTGACCCATTTCAGTCTACAAAAATGTATATGCACATCATAGAAGTTCACCTGTTTATACAACATAGTACAAAGTTAATATGAAAAATAAAATTGTGGGACAGCAAATTAGAACGTTCTTTCAGATGTGTTTTAAATGGGCTACTAGCAATTGCGTCAAAGACAAAGACAGTTTGGGGTAATGTTGTGTCCTCTTTTCCAGTAGCAGTAGTTAATTGGAGTGGTGTGAGGACTTTTAAAATGTTGGCCTGTGGAACCCATGCTTTGTCATTGGTCAACAAGAAAAAGATGTTTCTGGCCCTGGTGGATGAAGAAATGGAATTTTGAATGGTGTTTGTTCTTCAGAACATTCTTTGATAATGCAAAGCCACCATTTTGATTCATACACACATGCAATGTAATAAATTTTTCTGGATTCCTCAGGAAGCTCTGTACTTGCAAAAGCTTTTTATGTTAACTTCATATTTCTTGCTGCTTGACATAAGTTGAATTCTTAATCTATGTTCTTAATTGGAATTTTTAAGTAATGATGAATTCCAGTGTTTGCTATCTTTAAAACAGAAGCATATCTAGCTGCAACTGTAGTGTTCACCCTAGAAACTGAAAAGGGCAGGGTAAATTTCTGAAAAAGGGCACATTTGTATAGAAAAAAGGGGGGCTAGTTATGTGTGCAAAACGTTGTAAGATCTGGAAAACGGCACTTTGTGATGACAACAGGTCATATCTGGAAGAAAGGGCACATTTTTTTCAAAAAGGGGCATTATATATATGTATGCATAAGCTCATAGCTTCAGACCCTCCTACCCCACCTCCCTAAAATCAACATTTGACCCAGTTCTCATCCTAAACATACCATTACATTTTGTGAAGTAGGAATATTTTTTTCAACAAGCTCTATGGCTTTTGTAATTATTTCATTTTTTTGTGTTTAATATATTTTTTCATGAAAACCAAAGAAAGTGAATCAAAATTGATTTCAATATATTGAAATGGTTTCGTTAACATTCATTTATTCAATAAGAATCAGATCTACTACTACCATTATCAGAAGAACGTAACATTTTTTTAGTTGCCTATTCATGGATAAAGAGTAAATGCTTCTTACCATACTTCTAATCAATGCATTATTAAATACATGAAAACATACATTAAAATTTTGACCCAATGGAAAATGATTGTTTTAAGCACGGATGATAATGCTCCATGATTTTCCGAATTTCGAAATTTTCTTACCAAGCTTTTTTTTTTGTTTATTTTCCCCCTTCATTTCAGTGTGTGATTATATTCTTATTTTTTGTTCTTAATATCTTGTGATTAGTGAAAAAGGAGACTATATTTTCTAAGAATTTTTCGTAACTAAATGCATGTTTCTAACGGTCTCTTCAAAACCAACCACAATCATTATAGTAAACATTTTGCCCCTTCCCCTTTTTCAAAGCAAAATTCAATTTTAAAATCAGTACTTATTAATCAGTCCATGATAGAACCTGCCATTTCCATGACCCATAAAATTATCATGGCAGAGTGAACAATGCAGTATCGATTTTTTTTCATTTAATTTTACTTAAAGCATGTTTTCTCAATCTGTAGTAACATTTTGTTGTATTAAGAGCAGAGCAAAAATATTTTAGTTTTTAAAAAATAATTAAAGTTCCAAAGACGCTACTGCGTGCTCACCATGCAGAGGAAACGCGACTCAACAGGGGACGAAAAACAGCGACGGAAAGTTAAAGTTCTGATTTCGAACTTAAATTGTTTTGTTAACAAAAGTAATGAAATTATTGCTCTTCTTTTTCTGTTGATAAGCAGGAAGTGACTAATCAATGCGGAATCTTGCATTTTCGGAAAAAGTAAAAGCAAGCTGCTGAAGTCGGTTTGTGACATCAGAGTTCCAGCTGAAGCTCAGATGTCCATTATCGTTACTTTGTGCTTAAACTTCAATGGGGAAAAATTATCCCCTTTCTTGAAGAGTGAATCTATAAATAGATCATACCCACTTATTTACTAAGCAAAGCACTGTTTTTTTTTTATGTGTAAGTTGGATGATAGAAAACACCTTGCAAATTTATAGGAGTCTTTTGAAAAATGCAAATAAATTCTTTAGTAATATGAAAAATTAATTTGACCACCAGACCATTCAGAGGCCAATTTTCAAGCCTGGCGAGTAAAGCAACTTTTTCTATTGGCCACTCTGTTTTATTTAGTCGCCATGCGATTAGTGGTGACCACTAATTTTTATTTTTACTTGGAACCAGTAGTCCTAAATTTGGCACGGGTGACTGTTTATATCCCTTTGAGTTGCTCATGGTGGTCATTAAACCCCCAAACAAAAAACAAATGTTACAATTTCTACGAGATCTCTTAACTGTAAGGTTTGCGGATATCTGCACGTAGCAAGACAGTGACAAGGGTACATTTGTGACTGACGCTGCGATTATGGGCGTGGCAAGCTGCGGAACGGCAAGGGCAATACGAGACTAAGGGCAGGGTAAAAATTAGGGGAGGGCAGCTAGCATTTTACTAGTTCAGAAAAAGGGCAGGGCAAATTTTAACATGTCAAAAACAGGCAGGGTGCTGTGCCCTGCTAAAACGATCTAGGGGGAACACTATGCAAGTATGACATTTTCTTCATCAATATCTTTTTGTGATGCAAAAAGGAATTGTTCAAATACTGTACAGAAAAAATTAAAGGAACACATGTCTTCTGGTGTAAAAATATGTTTGTCAATAAGTTGTAAGGACGCCCTTGTTACATGTCGCTTCACAGTACCTCCTATTCCATCGCGTGACCCTTTTTCCATGAGAAGTGACAAAGAACTGCCATTCAGCTTCTTCATTGAAATCTTTCTTTATGGTGAACTAGGTTAACAATTTTTCTTTTTTCTTTTTATATTGTCTTCCAGCACCATCTGTAAAATAAATTACCTTTTTCACATTGGGAAGATGGTCTTTTAATTTTAAGATAGGTAAAAGTTTTCGTAGAAATGAATGTATTGATGTTGCATTGTGTGTCATCGAATCCCTAATTACACAAAAACTTGTAATTTGTCATGAGCTTTACAATAACAAACAAATGTGTGAAGAGTAACTTGGCTATTTATCCAGTGGTACGATTGATTTTCATCTTGTACCACAAAAATAAAGTTTCCTGAAAAGTTGCAAAGTAGTATACACTTGTCAGAATTTAGGAGTGCTTTCTTTGTCTTAAGGAAATGTGATTGCTCTGTTGCTATGTAATGATGTTTTTTTTCAAAGTATTAAAGTTTCCAGAGAAAATTTTCCTTGAATTCTGCATATGGCTCTACAATTGTCACTTAAGTGCATCAATCTGTTATAACCCACTGTTTGTAGGATATTTGGAATATATCATATTGGAATGAATCCAAGCATTCTAAAACAAAATCTTGACCAGGGCAGAGTGGACATCCGTGAAGCATACACACTTCATTGTTCATGCTGCAAACCATATGTGAATGCAATTTCTTGTAAGCATAATTAAGTTTTGCCCCATTAATCATCATCTTGACATTCTGATGTATGCAGCACACATACTGAATGTGTGCCTGGTGCCCCAGCTAGCACACACCATTTTGGATGCAATTCACAGAATTTGGAAAATCCAATTTTTGCCTCTGAATGCAATTCTTTAAACCTTTCACACAGTTCTTTTAAGTTGCAAAGTACTAGCCACTTTTGTCTTTGTTCTTTTTCTCCCAAGTTGCTTCTTATGGTGACAAAATCTTTTATTCCTGGACACAGTCTGCTTGCACTCATCATCATAAAATGTTGAAGAAAGTAGATAAGAAGACAGTCGTTAAATCACTAAAACCAAGACAGATAAAAAACCACTTTAATTACAGACTTAGCATAGTTAAAATATAGTTTACAATAAAACACGTAAGATCTTTCGAGCCAACTAGGCTCATCCTCAGACGCGATCACAATGGAAAGAAGCTCCTGGGTTACATTGCCATATATACTGTATAAAGCGATAGTGAGTGACGTCATATAATCACAGGTATCAAGATATAACAGTGTCTCGTTATTAAGTGCATCAAGAAAACAGTGAGTAGCCTTTTTAACAAGTAACTGAAGGAAACAAATCAAAAACATCATGATAATCAATATTTGAACAGTCATTCATGTTCACCAGGTTCAGTTCTTTTTAGTATTTGTTTCCATGGTTGTGGAATATTAAGCGGTGCTTAATCATTACAGAAGAAGTTCGCAAAGCTGTAGATAAATATAAACTTTTCGTAAATAATGTGCGTGTAGTAGAGCCAATGTATACTAAATCAGTGTTAGATGCACCTACTGGTTTTAGGGGGATTGCATATACTCCACATTTTTTCTCCCCACTTCTACCTGATCATGGTCTTTCTTCAAAGATAATATATTAGAAGTTCCCACTCCAAAATCTAATTTATTTTTGTGACACACATTTTTTAAGGTATTAATAAGTTCTGGTACGGAAGGTTTATTTATCTACAGCTTTGCGAACTTCTGATGTAATAATGAAGCACCACTTAATGTTCCACAACCATGGAAACAAATACTAAAAAAACAACCTGGTGAACATGAATGTTCAAATATTGATTATGATGTTTTTGATTTGTTTCGTACAGTTACTTGTTAAAAAAAGGCTACTCACTGTTTTCTTGATGCACTTAATAACAAGACACGATAATATCTTGATACCTGTGATTATACAACTTCATGAACTCTTGCAGTTCGCTACTATTATGACTTCACTCACTATAGCTATATACAGTATAAATGACAATGTAATCCGGGAGCTCTTTCCATTGTGATTACGTCTGAGGATGGGCCTAGTTGGCTCGCAAGATCTTACGTGTTTTATCGTAAACTATATTTTAACTATGCTAAGTCTGTAATTAAAGTGGTTTTTAATCTATCTTGGTTTTAGTGATTTTACGACTTTTTGTATCGTGTAACGGCGGTCTTCTACTATCCTCATAAAAACTGATTACTTGGTATAAAGTATTATCTGAAATCTTCTTGCCACTTTGTTTTTGGCGAGTGAAACTTGGTAATTAATAACCTATGATTTTGTACAGTTCTTAATCGTACGAGGTTTTTCACTGACTTCAAATTGCGCACAAATTTTGGAGATTGACTATGATTGTGGAAGTAAGCTAATAATCCTGACCTTTTCTTCTAAACTAATAACATTATTTATCTTTGTTTTAAGGTTTAAAAGTAATGTTTCATTTCATTCTGTTGTTTCGTCTCCTTTGATTTTGAATTACTGGGTTCATTATAAACCTCAAACGAATTGTGCGGTTTATGTGAAACATTACCAGATATTTGGGTAACTATTTTTTCTATGGCAGCATATCTCCTCTGTGCTTGCAGAGTTTGAGCTTTCATTGGAGAAATTCCTAAAATGCTACTTGCTTGATTAACTGAATTCAATTTAAAATGTTTTGGTTCACACAAGCTATTCTCATCAGTTTTAGCATCATGGTCTGAAATATCAGATTCAGAGTATGATTCCTTGTAATTTACTTTGTTGCATTTTCCTGTTCTATAACAAGTCTTGCCACTCTTAGTGACCATTTTTTAACAGTTAGAACATAGAGATTTCCCAGGAACAAGCTGTAATTCCAGATGTGAGTGTTGTTCAGCAAAGCTGACTTATCTCACACAATGATTTCTTTACTTTTTATGGACCACAACATTTATTTCCATATAAGTTGTGGTATTTATCCAAATATTTAATTTTATGGTGCTCACATACACGTTTAATATTGTCTTATTTTTAATAATGTCTGTTGCTCAAGTGGATGCTCACAAATTTTAGTCACTTTTCTTAAAGAGCTGCATTAGTACAGTCTTCCTCAGTTAAGACACCAACACAACACTGTATTACTGAATACACTTATTATACAAATAATTTCTGAATTTGTGGTATTAATAAAAAAATTGGATTACACAACTTTAAAACTAATTTAGCAAATCTGATTTGCATAGAAATAATACATATTTACAACACTGATATTATAAATTTGAAAAAAAAAAAAAAAGCTAAGAGAATTTGATGTTTCACCCTCTAAGGTTCTAAGCTGACTGAATTGACAGTGGAGTCTAGTTCTGCTACGTGAGATGGATGCAACATCTAATTGTATTGCATCATCCAACACTGAAATTCCTTCAAATGGACATATCAGAACCGCCATGAATGACGACATGTTAGTTTACGATTGCATCACTTTACTAA
This sequence comes from Macrothele yani, assembly GCA_039090855.1. NCBI lineage: Eukaryota > Metazoa > Arthropoda > Arachnida > Araneae > Macrothelidae > Macrothele > Macrothele yani. The sequence goes on along the minus strand of CM076996.1, from coordinate 100,898,325 downwards.
AACCCTTAAAACTGGGCAGGGACATTGTATTTTAGCAAAAAGACATACAACATGAATACAAATAAGAATTAGTTTGCAACATTTTTTAGAAACAAATGGGGAGGGGGGGGGCAGGTATTGCAGTTGCATAGTAACTGAATGGCCTTATTACTTTGCAAAACAATTATATCATTTTTAATGTATTAAAGTAAACATTTATTAAATGCATGTATTACTAACTATTTTATGTTAGATTAAATGCTAAAGCATGCCCATATGCATACCATGAAGGGCAAATTTGCATTATTATTTCGGAAACTATTGTGAAACACAAAACAAAACTTTGAGAATATTTAGATATGCAATAGAAGATAGTCCTCAGAAAAAGTAAGGTGTTTATCTGCTACCCCTTTGATTTATTGTATCCCAAAAATGGAAATTTTGGCAATGTTGCAGTTATAAATTATTTTCTGATTAAAAAATGGAAACATAACCCAAGTTGAAATATACTTTAACATTCCTAACAACATATGAGGATTGCCTGAAAAAATATTCACTGTGTTTAAGTAACCTTCTGGTATTAAAATGCAGCCAAAAAGGAAAGCAGCACTGTGACCTTGATTTGACCCCCTAAAACGTGATTAATTATTACGCTATGAAAATGAGGTTATTATGTATGAATGTACAGTTATTACCTCTATTTAGGCACCCACTGTCATTATCTCCATAATTACTCAATTTCTGTTAATGATAACCCTTATTTTAGCTCTTTTTGTGGGGTTTGAGGATCCATATTTCTTTTTTTAAAATCTGGTTGTATTTCATGTGGAATGACCCAATGGTGAAAAATAAATGTTATTTAGAAATCAGCATAGCAAAATTAATCTGAATCACTTGAAGTAATATATCTAAATCACTTGAAGTAATGTAAATCATGAATATGCTGTGTGTGTGTGCGTGCGTGTGTGTGTGTGTGCGTGCGTGTGTGTGTGTGTGCGTGCGTGTGTGTGTGTGTGCGTGCGTGCGTAAATATAGCATATTCACGATTGTTTTCACGATTGTGAAAAATCCTTATGTGACAGAGAAGAAATGTTACTTTCAAAATCAGCATAGCAAAATTAATCTAAATCACTTGAAATAATGTAAGCCCCAGTCAAAAAGTTAAAAATTTGTAGTGTTATCACATTGGAGGAGGGAGGGTCACTTCATTTTGCAACAGACAGTCAAGCATTTTTAAGCACTAATATCAAATTTTAAGGCCATCTTTAAAAAAACATTCCAGGATATTCCAAGGACCTGAAAATGTAAACAATTTTTAGGCACAACACCCTGTATTTCATAGAAAAGAAAAGTGGCAGAGGAAATTAAATAGAAAGGAAACCAAAGTAAGACAGCAACTAGATTAAGGAGTGAAATCAAATACCACCTCACCTGTACATAAATTTCCGATGTTACTACACAGAATGGAAAGTTAAAGCGGCTGGAGTTTGTGTCCTAAGAACTATTTACACCAGAACAGAATAGAAGATGCAGGCTGTATACTTTGCTTGTATCACAAGTAAATACAATTTAATTTTATATTAATTGCCTAAGTATTGCTATAATCTTTCTATGGACAATTTTGTTGAGGACCAACACTGTAAATGCATTGTGCAATCTGCATAATGAAGGCTACAGGGAGCCACTTGCTAGTTGCTTTACAAAAGTGTCCTGTACTTCTCCTCTAAGGGTTTGTGCAACTTAGGAAAAACAGTAACTGAAGTACTCAGATATTATTCTGAGTCAGTAAGGAGTTAACATACCCCTGCTGATTAGTTATTACATATTAGATGAACAAATAAACATTCTTAACACCAACTTTACCAGTCAATGGTTTTGGGAACGCCTGCATTTAATGAGCAAACAGAAAATATGAAAATTAATTAATATTTTTTCAGTCAACACTTCCACACTAATGCCTGTTAAAAAAACTGTAGAACAGCAAAACATTAAAGACGATTGAAATCTGATGCCAAAGAAAACTATAAGAGGTACATATGCTGGCCTGGAAGTCACCTGGCCAAACAAGGTCTGCGCTCCCAAACAAGCTATCAGGGTTGGGTCAAAAAATCTACTACTGATAGAGAAAGAGGAATCAAGATGACAAAGAAACTGATATCAGTGGGCATATGGAATGTCCAAACCCTGTGGGCAGCTGAAAAACTCGCCCTCACCGTGTGTGGGCTGACGATATTAAAAGACTGGTGTGGTGGAACTTTTCAAGAACTGAGCCACTCTGCAATGAACACACTTCAATGGGACAATATCGTTAAAATGGCAACAGACACTTACGGAAATGTATGTACCCATGGCTGAAGATGATGAAAATTTGTCTCATAGTATAATTTTGAATGGTTACAACATATTGAGTTGGAAAGAAAATAATTGCCAATGATGAGGTTCCCGAAGTTGAAGCCCGGCATCAGCATACATTGGCCGCCGAGATTGTGCAGGACACAGGCATGACATCAGCAGATAGGTGGCTTAAGTCAGTAGCAGTTAGCCATCAGAAGGCAAAGAGTGTAAATGCCAGCCAACATGGAAGTGGCGAGCACATCCACCATTGCATGCTGTACGAGTTTCGTTGTGGTAGTCTTCCCGCAAGTGCTGTAAGGAATATTACCAGTGTTTTCCCCAATGACATATCGCATTGTCAGACCGTCCCAAAGCTGGAAGACCCGTAATAGTGGATATGGACATGCTGAAAACCTTAGTGGAGACCGACCCATGCAATACCACGCAAGAGTTGGTTGAACAGCTGGGGACTACCCACATGAGCATTATCACACACCTGTGTCAAATTGGGAAGGTGCACAAGAGGGAAGTTTGGGTACCTCATCAACTCGCAGTTGAGCAGAAAGCAAATCACACGAGTGCATGCATGCAGTCGCTGCTTGCATGTGATGAAGTCGAACCGTTCGGGGACCAGATTGTGACAGGTGATGAGAAATGGGTTTTGTATGATAATGTCAGCATCCAGAAACAGTGGTTGGACCCCAAACCGAAGTCCATGCCAACCCCATAAGCCGGCTTACATCACTTAAGGTCCTGCTGTCTGGTGGGATATGCAGGGTGTCGTTTTTTGAGCTGCTGTCAGAAATCATCACCATCATTGCTGATGTGTACTGCCGTCTACACGACCAGCTTTGCTGAACTGCAAGGGCATCCTCCTATAGCAGGATGGAGTGAGACTCCACACAGCACAGGTGTTCTGTCACAAGATCAATGACCTGGGCTGGGAGCTGCCGCCACACCCAGCCTATTCCCTGAACATTGTCAAGCGACTACTACCTTTTCCGGTCATTGCAGCATTTCCTGGACAGAGAGCGGTTCACCAACTGGGATGATGTCGAACGCACACTTACTTCTTTGCATCCAAGCCGCCACAATTCTACAGGGAGGGTATCCAACAGTTGCTCAGACGATAGGAGCAGGTCGTGGCAAACAATGGCGACTACATTTTGGACTGATTTGTACTCGTACGTACACTGCCGTCCTAAGCAAGAAAGCAGTAACTCCAGTTTTGGCCACTTGGAGTTTTTTTTTTTTTTTTTTTGATTGGAGGTTTAACGACCACCGTGAGCAACTCAATGGGCTATAAGCAGTCGCCCGTCCCTAATTTAGGGTCACTGGTTCCAGGGAAGGGAGAGAGCCAGTGCCGTAAGACAAACACAACATCCATGCCTGGCCAGGATTCGAACCCTGACCCCTTACAGACGAATGATCAGAGGCCAGCGCCTTAGACCACTGAGCCACTGGGGCGGCCAACCACTTGGAGTTAACGTATGCAGCAGGTTCTATATCATTAAATCTAACATCCTACAACGTTAGAATGAAGTACAAGACCTTGTTTCTATCGAAATCATCTAAGACATTTGCAGTATGTGTCACTGAAACAGCTGAGAACATAGCTAGAAAGCAGTTAGCGACGTTCACTAAGGTTGAACGTAGTACGTACAATGAATGTGGGATTTACTGCTTGGTAGTGTAGGATGAGACTGCTTGCTCCCTGCAAGAGCGGGCAATACTAAGCTTTAATGCAGTATCTTCCACTTTTGTGGGATTCACTGCATTTTAGTTAGTATGAGCCCTATGATGACCTTGGAATGCTAGGGATGTTTTATTACGATGCAGTAGTTCGATTACGCAGTTGTGCATTTGTTGTTCGTAGTTATCACAGTGAGTTTTACAGAAGTGATTAATAATTACTTTCCATTCTTTCTGGTGTGTGCGACAGTCATTTTAGGCTACGAAAGCTGGCGATTGTGTGACTTAAGAAACTGCTGTAAAGAGGTATGAACTATCCCCCATTCAAACTGTTATTAGCCGCATTAGACCATCGTATATTTTTACAGAATCCGCATTTTTAACCATTTGCTCTGTCTGCGCCTTCCGATTTTGTCTATTAATTCCTGTCGACGTTTGTTAATTGCTGACGGCAGCTCAACGAATTGGAGGTGAAGGATTCTGTGTTTTGTTTGTGAGTAGATACATGCTATGTAGAAATATATCCTCTTATGATAACTTGATTTTTTCCCATTTGTCGTATGTTCGGTCCTTGTGCCGAGGTGTGAAAGAGTTGACTACGCGTCGCAATGGTCTTTTACAGTGGCAAAGAAATGGCCGAACTCGCGCAGCTAGAATTAAATCAGAGTGTTGGTAGTGAACTGCTGCAGCTTCAGTCTGACGTGATAAACATGTCAATTAACACAAATTATACATGCGCTACCGACGAGAAGCATCAGCAATTATTTGAGCGAGAAGATGCTGAAGTTGAACTTTTAGACATATCGTTTAGTAGATTTGATGACAAAGAATATCAAACTTCAGCTGATAATGATTTTCCACAGTCACACGATTCGTTTAATGACTCAGATTTGTTACGAAGTGAAATTTCGCAGGAATGTAATGTTGCTCCTGATGATCCGAAGCCAGCACCCAAAAAGGAGAAAACAAAGTTCGACAGGTCACAAGATTCTTCAACTCAGCCAGAAAATCAAGGACATGAAGCAGAAATAACCGCCAATTCTTGCAGAATCACAACAAATGAAGAATGTACTAAAAAGGGAGAAATTCGAAAAAGATAATGAGAAAAATTTTAAAGAAAGAAAACAAGATAAATTAATGCAAGAAAAAGTAAATTGTGGTGTTCGGGCTTGTTGTGAAAACTGCAGATTCACGTGCAATGAAAAAATATCCGATGACCGTCGCAATGCTATTAATAATCAGTACTGGTCTTTGAATTGGCAGGAAAGGCAGATTTTTGTCTCTTCCGGAGTATCTGCTGAAGACATTAAACGAAGGTGTATGAAAAGTGAAAACAGTAAGCGTATAAGGTCACTTAGATATTTTCTAAAAAACGAAAACGGGGAAACATGCAAAACATTTTCTCTCACTACGCTGGGATATGAAAGAATGACCGGATTATCATCAAAGTCTTTTGCAATGACGGTGGATCAGCATTTTCTCTTGCAAGTGATAGGAGAGGTAGACATCAGAAAACATCAAAGACTGATAGAGAGCTGATTAAAAATAGTGTCGAATTGTTCTCACCGACTGTATCCCATTACAAGAGGGTACATGCTCCGAATAAAAGGCATTTGTCGAGTGACATAACTATAAAAAGGATGCACGAGGATTTCACTAAAACACATACTGACGTGAAGTGTTCCTATGAACTCTACAGAAAAGTTGTGTCAAAAGACTTAAACATATTTCTTTTACATCCCTCGGCCATGAAAAGTGCTAGCAATGTGAGAGTTTCAAGCTGCATAATCCAGCTCACGACGCAAATTCCTTGTCCCCCGATTGCACGATTTGCAGTGCTTGGAGAGTACATAAAACTAAAGCTGAAGAGGCTCGTGAGAAATACAGGTGTGATACCGATGATATAGGGCCAAATACTGTGTGCTTCTCAGCTGATCTTGAAAAGATAATTATGCTACCACGGATTGCCATGTTCAAAAGTAATTTTTTGCCGAAGAATTATCATTTTTAATGAGAGTTTTGTACCAGTGGGGAAAAAAACAGAAGCTGAAAACCTTTGCATGCCTGTGGCATGAATCTATTTCTGGACGGAAAAAAGAGGACCTCTTAAGGACGTTTCATGCTTTTCTGCTACACATGTGCGATTCTCAAAACATCTTTCTCTGGCTGGACAATTGTGCTGGTCAAAATAAAAACTGGACCCCGTTTTTTTACTTGGTTTATATTATTAGCTCGGATGAAATAGCAGCACAGTCGATAACTCTACACTACTTCGAGGCTGGTTATACTTTTACGTCCGCTGACAGTTTCCACCACCAAGTTGAACTTTCTCTTCAAAGAAAGAAGAAAGTATACGATTTAGTTAGTTGTGTGCAAACATCGAATTCTGGAAAAGTCAATGTTAGGGAAATGAAGCAAGAAAACTTTTTTGTTTGGCAGGATAATTCATCTTTATATAAGATTAATCGCATCAGTCCCAGGCCGTATTTAAAGGACATGGTCGAAGTTGTTGCCGAGCGAGGAAAGCACACATTGGCCTACAGAACCAGCTTTACCGCAGATGTTTTCTATGTTTAAAATTTTTTGAAACTCAAGGCCATCAGTAGGAACTTTGGAAAACCACCAACCATCGCAACTCCAAGAGGCACCACGGAACAGAGAAAAAAAAAAAAAAATGATTTTGCAGCACTTGATACCATTAATTCCAGAAAATAAGCGTCAGTTTTGGAGGAATCTCTCACTCAATAATGATGCTATAGACTTGCGAGTGGAATTGTACGAGTGATTCCGTTTCTTGCACCCTCGCACTCTTTTGCCTCAACTGTTTAGAAACATTTAGCGCAGGATTTTGTATTACTTTTGCTTTTTTCACTATCGTATATTAAAAAGGGTTTTATAGCATTTCCGACAGGTTTGTCACATATAAAAAACACTCGTTCAAGGTCAATGATAATTCAATCATTTATCTCTCACATTCTTCAGATTTGGCATTAATAAAACTTCTGACATTTGTTCACTGTTTTAATTTCATCTTCATTTGACCACTTTTTTTTAGGTCATGAACATTTTATACAATGGCTGTTATTTCAATTTTATTTATTTCATGCCAGTGTTGATTAGATGTTATTGTACAACAGTGCGTTTCACCCTGGTGATGCATAGCTAAATTGCGGTACAGGCCTTTTCAGCTTAGCATTTACCACTAACATGCTGACAATGCACTACACTGAAAAGCAATAACCGCCACTTTTTATCTAAATTGTTTTGAAAATACTTTTTTTAAGCAATAACATTGAAATGTGTGTCATACTGCATCAAACATGTGCTGTTATCACGATGAAAATCAATTTCAATTAATGGCCCAGCCGCAGAAATGTTAAAGCGGTTTTTCTTGAATCTTTGAAATTGGAGTTACTGCTTTCTTTCTTAGGACGGCAGTTAAAAGTCATAGGCACTTTTCTGTTGCCTTGCATTTGCAGATATTACTTTCTTTCTAACCCAATAATTGGTATTCTTTTTAACCCAATATATTGGTATTCAAATATCTGAATATTTTTGATATTCTTACAATGTATTTTCTGTTTCTTCATAATGTCTGTGGAAAAGGAAAGTTCAATGTTTAAATTGTAAACACAGCTGAATGCAGTTGACTGATCTACTTTTGCAAAGACATCTATTAAAAAAAAAAAAAAATACTGATGTGTCACAATTTAATTTATAAACCCATGCAAAGCCAGATGAAACTGCAGTTCTCAAAAGGACCCCCAGATTGACAAGCAGCATGTGGAAGACTCCAGAAAAATGCCATAACAATATCATAAGTAGTGTCCAGTTATACAGCAGATGATGTCAAGCAAGTCTATTCAAGATGGGAAAATCCTGCAACCAAGAGAATGACTGCTAACCAAAGCCATCTAACAGGGTTCAGAAAGGGGAAGAGAACGGAGGCCCATCACCAACTGCCCAAACTAGTCCTGTAGCTGGTCAAAGTGCAAGGTCTCACACAGTTCATGACATTTGATGTTCGCGACACGTTTCCTGTGGTTGCTGCATAGACAAATACTGATGAATTTTCTTTGGATACGTGTATTTAACATGGAGAATCCAGTAACCTAAGTCTACATTTTTTAAATACCATTTAGTTCACTGAAAGTTTATGCGCAAGTATTTCTATAAGTTCAAGCATGCCTAGGAAATGCATTGCCCAAGCTTTCAAAGCAATTACTGGGGTGAATCATATACTTCAGCCTTCCGGTTTTCTAAAGCCCCCTTCAGGAAAGATTTGTGGTTAAAAAAATTCCATGCAAAGACTTTTCTATAAGTCAAAACTGTCATTTGTGAAAAACAATGATGAAACATTCATAATTCAAGATTATGAAATGCCTTCCTCAAGTGGAACCTTTAAGGTTCAGAGACAGAATCCCAAGCTTCGAGAAGATGCAGTCCCAACAATTTTTCTCAATCTGCCATGCTACCTCTCTGAAAAAAATTCTAAAAGATAGTCTCACATATCCTTCTAAAAGAGCGAGCACTCTCTATGAACAGTAAAATGAACAGTTCCTCAGAGACTTAAATGAGTTGCTAGAAAAACATACTGTCAGAAATAGCAACAACATAAATAATTTACCAGCTGATAAAGAAAACATTTGTTCCGGATGGGTGTACAAATTATTGATCCTGATGCAGAATTTTTCTTGATCGACAAATGCCCTAAACAATCAGAAATGACAGCCTACGTACTTATTACTAATACTTTAACGTATGCTGCTTACGTAAATGGAATTGAAATACCTGAAAATGAAATGAAAAAGTTTGGCTGTGCTGTAAATAAATCAGGATCCTGGAATGAAGTAAGACATTTACTTGTCACTGTAAAAAATATAGCATATAACGTAGAAACACACGACATAAGTGATATTATTAATTCGGCCACCAAGGCATTGCATATTCTTTTAAATCATATGAAAGACAGCAATGAAAATGAAGAGAAATAAACTTCCCTAAGCTTTATCATTGAACAACTACAACTGTTAAATGCACCCCAAAGCATTTTTCTTCACATATACATTATTTATTAAGTCACTTGCAGCATATGAATACACAAGACAATGTGGTATTCTACGGTTTCCTTACTTTAGAACACTGAGAAGACTGTCTAGCGTGTTTGCAAAATCGGATCCGAAAACCGATTTTTTTTATTTACAGCAAAAGAAGACATTGCTGAGCGAGGAAGTAAAATATTGTAAATATTTTGGTTGATGAAATCCATATTAAAACTATGTTTGCTTACAAAGGTGGAAAAATTGTTGGTGCGTCTTTCAACAGCACAAATCATCTTGCACACTGTTCATACCATAATGCTGTCATCTATTTTTCTAATAAAGACATTTCGTTTTTACCTGTGAAATCTCTGACAGCAGAAGAGCTATCTATCAACACACAAAAAAGTGCATTATAGAAGTTGAAAAAATAGGTTACCAAGTTCTTACATAAATTACTGATAATTCATTTAATAGGAAAAAAATGTTTGGCATGTTTCAACAAAACAGCACATTTCCTGACCCCATAGCTTCTCACCCGTCCGATGCCAGCAAACCGACCCCTCTTCCTGTTATTTGACACAGTTCATATTTTAAAATGCATCCGTAATAACTGGTTAGCGCAGTCAAATCAATTTCGTTTTCCAGATTTTAGTGATCAATCGAAGGTGTTAAAAGCCCATCATAAATTAGTTGATATTTGGAAACTAGAGAAATCATCAGTGGTAAAGTATGCATACCATCCGAGTGATAATACACTATTTCCTTCAAATTTGCAAAAACAGAATGTGAGTTTCGCAGTTAAAATATTTGACTGATAAAATATCAATGCTTTAAGCATTCTGGGTTAACAACATAATTTGCTGCTTGGCTGGGAAAGCTTATTTCCATTATACTGGATTGGTAGGAAACAGCAAATGCGAAATCATGTGAAAAAGGAATTAGAAAACGAAATGAAAAAATGAATCCTGTTTTCTCAATAGAGTCCACAGGCAAAGTTCTTGATTAAATTTTTAACATGGCTGGAGAAGTGGCGACAAGTTGCTGTGGGAAAACATGAAGGTGGCCTAAGTAAAGAAACTTTTGACTAATTCATACAGTAAAAGGGCATATCAGATTATTGAATTACGTACTTCATAATCTATAGTGGAAATATGTGGTTTTAGGAAAATTTCAGACTGACAAATTAGAGTCCCGTTTTAGGCAATATCAACAGTTAAGTGGTTCAATTACAATATTTCACTACAACAAATCTGTGAATTTGAGAAAAAACTTAATCTCAAGTCAGATTAAAATCAAGTCTTCAAAATTCGGTGAAATGTCCGAGTTATGCGACTTATTTTCCAAAGAACAAAGTGTTCTGAGAGAATTATCAGATGAAGATGCAGAATTTGTGAAAGAATCCACTGAAGCAGTTATTGATTTTCTCCTAAGCGAAGACTATTCGAAAAACATTATTTACATTGTTGGATAAGCTACTTTTCATTTGAAGAACAAGATGATATGTAGTGATTGTATCAGTTTTATGTAGTCCACAAAAGATTTACACTTGGACGTAACTTGTGACAATCTTAATTGATATGTGTAACCGTGGTGGCCCAACTTATCCGACAGAAATTGTTGTAAACACTGGAATTATATGCCTATCAGTTATTCAATACCTAATTTCTGAAACAGTGGAAAATCAATTTTTGAACTGTGGAAGTCAACTGTGTGTATACGTAGAAATTTCTCACCATATTGCGTCAACGGAATATTTGATGACCAATGAAAAGCATCGCTGTGAATGTGGACAAGTGTTCCCTCTGTTACTAAAAAAAAATTGTCTTAACTTGCGGAAATGTTTTCCACAAAAATTATTCATCAAAAGTTGGTGAATTACAAAAGCCAAACAAAAGAAAGATTTCAACATTGCTGAAATAAGTATTTTGTAGCCCATTTTCCCTTTAGTTATAACATACTTTGAATTTATCATAGAATTAAAAATTACACATTTTGACATATATCATTAAAAGTTACATAAACTTCCATAATTGTCTTATACAGCTAAAACAGATAAATTTTGTAAAATTCTTTGTAACCTATTTGAGTCAAATTCAATGAATTCTCGTGGCATATTTTTTTACCATTTACTAAATTTTAGTAAATTTATATTTTAAATTTAAGCGTTTGGTTGGTTTTGTAGTTCTCATTTAAAAATATATAAAATTTTGCTTTTATGCACAAAATTGGCAAAGTACTTCGGAAAGGTATTTGTTCAATACATTTTACAGAAAATGAAAGTTGTAACGGTAATAAAATATAATGTAAAATATGTTGGGACTGTGTACATTTAAAGATCGAACTTGGCAAATATAGGTATATTGAATCCGCTTGGTAATGAATGCTACGACGGAGGACTTGGTCCTCCGCTCCTAAAGCAGCGAGCTGCTGTGGTCACGTGAGCCCTGGCCTACATACAGAGGGCTTTGGCTAACCCCATGGTGTCCCAGTCAACTGTACTCAAGTTGACAGCTTTGCCACAGAACACAATACCAACTACCACAAGCTGTGTGAGGATTACCTTATAAGGTAACAAGTGAAAAGCTGTTGCAACACAGGATGGATATATCTACCTACTGTGATGTATACTTTAATTTATCATTCCCTTTTAGTTCCTGTATATTCTTTTGTAAATTTGGTTTATTCTTGTGAAACATTTCACCTGAACACCATGGACTCCTAATCTGACAAACTTAAGTTTGGCAACACCTGACAACAGGTCAAAGTGTAATTATATAACTGAAAGCTCAAGATAAGAACTAATGTGTTCCATCCAGTCTTCGAGAGGAGTTACTTCAGTTATTGGAAAACAATCTTAGCACAGGCAGTTTGTTATCAACTAATGTATTAGGCTACGCTCTTTATGCAATGTTATTGAAGTTGCATTGATAATATGATGTTAAAATAATTTTCAGTTAGTAATCTGAGTTAGTCAATGTTTGTGTATCAAGTAGGGTCACATTTGTCGTGAATGACAGCAAGTAAGTGATTTGGCATGGATTTTAGGAGGCGCTTGAATTAGTTGTGGTCCAAAGATAGACATTTCTGTGGCAAAATATCTTGCAATTCTTAGTGTTTATCAAAGAGGACACCAAACAGCTGTTTCCAGCACATCCCTCACACATTTTAAATTGGACTGAGATTAAAGAACTGTGGAGGGCTGGGGAGCTGATGGAAGTCCTCTTGGTACTCGTCAAACCATTCTTGAATGACTGTGGCACAATACGAGGCTCTCGCCAACACTCACTACCAGCCATCAATGCAAATCGATGTACACCATAATTTATCTGATTACATGGGTCTAGTGTCCATCCATGTTCTCAGCACCACTCCAAGGGGATTTTTTTTTTTGTGTGTGTGCCAAGTGGCTATTGACGACTTCTAGGACTATTTCTTTAAATCCCTGCACATGGTTCCTTTGTAAATGGGCTGCCCCTGATTTGGTTTAATTCTCTCTCTCTCTCAGCAGTCAGTAGCTAAACACCTTTGAAATGGTTGCTTTTCAGAAGCCAGTGTTTAGTTTGTTAATTGTGGCTTCCACTGCATATGATTACACCTTCAAATTCAGACAGACCCTCAAGTTTGCCTATGTTTACATGAATTACTACAACCATATAAGCAATACTCTTTTTAAAAGACATGGCACAATGTCATCAGCACACATGACTATTACATTTTCATATATGGTCATTTATTGTCTATCTTACTACAGATGTCCATAATTTTTTTGGCTAGTTGTGTAATATGCTTTGTTAACATCACTTAAAGTGAAATGTGACAACTGCACCACTAAGATGTTCATTTTTATATACACAAGGGGGTAATGATCACTGTGAGCAATTTAATGGGCTATAAGCAGTTGCCCATCCCTAATTTAGGACCACTGGTTCCACAGAACGGAGAGAGCCAGTGCCATAAGACGAACAAAACACAACCATGCCTCACCGGGATTCGTACAAGCACTCATGTCCGGTGAATAGTCAAAAGCCAGTACTTAGACAACTGTGCCACTGATGCTGCCTAGCATTACATGTAAATGATTCACTTTTCAGATCAAACTTAACTAGATGATTGTTATATTAACTATATCAACACTACACAAATTTGCAGTCAGTGGAAACCAAAGTGATCACAGAACAATACCTGTAGGTACAAAACAAAGTAAGTAGATAGAGAAGGTAGCCCAATGCTCTTAAAAAGCCTGCCCTGGGGCGGTGAGGGAGCAGAAGATGTGACTTAGTTTGTTTCAGAGGTCGTCCAGTTTCCCACAGATTAGAAGTTAAGCTGTCATTTTTAATTAACTGTTTTGTGCAGACTACTTTTAATATTCTTGCAATAGATAGCAGTTATCTTTATGTGACTAGTACCAATTACGGTAACTGTGCTGTAGCTACTTGTAGAAATGACACCACAATACGAAAGCTAAGCGATGCTCCATAAAATTTCCCAATGACTATGAAACAAATCAGCAGCGGATTATAAAAAGTTGCCAAGCTGATTATTTTTAATGCAAAGCAAGCAAGAATATGTTCCATGCATTTTGCCAATAATTCCTATATACGAGACTTAAAAGGTGAAATGTTAGAAATTCCTTTAATCAGATGACTGGAATGTGATGCTGTTCTGAAGTTATTTTTACCAAATAGGTTTAATAAAACCAGTTGGGGTTCAAGCGAAAGATTTGAAAGGCACGGAAATTTGAATGAACAGAAAATACATGGAAGAATTATAAGCAGAAAAATATTCACATTATTGTCAAGCTGCGAATGAAAATTAAAACAATGAATCTGAAGGCAAATCAAGCTTGTACGATGAATTAAATTCCACAACAAATGTTTATACTGTTTCTGCTGAACAGCATGCCTGCTGTTTAAAAAACTAGGCTTTACTGGAAGAAATTCAAATTCTGAAGAAATTGTTGGAAAGCGATGCATGGCAAATGAAAATTTAAAGATTTGAAATTGTGATCTTAATAAAAAAATGAATGTTTAAATAAAGAACTGAATATTTGCTGTGAGAAATTAAATTAAATACACCATGAAATTGGAAAATTGCTTGGAGGTATATTTACACCTGGTCAAATTGAAGGACTAATGAGTGGCCCAAAACAGGAGTCCTTGGCATGTAATTGATATTGCCAGAGTGCTTATGTGGAGGGCCATTTCTCAAAAAGCTCATCAGTACCTTCCAGATCACATTAAAATTCATTTACCACATATTGTGATGCATATTTGTGGAGATGCAAGGTGAGAAATTGTGTAAAACCATAGCAACACTGCAGAAAAAATCATTTACAAAATTTCCTGAACTGAATTCTAAGTTACTTCTGACATACTCAAGAGATAGAACATTTTTTAGGATTAAGTACTTGAATAATTTGCACAGTGAACAGGTTCAACAGATGAAGCACAGGAATTTGATTGGTAATTTTGCTGAGACTAGAGAAGAAAAAATGTGGTGGGGAAACAAAGCTCTTGTTAAAGCCCACGAAGTCTTCATAATCAGGTTAGTTGTTATTCATTAAATAAAACTAACACAAAAATATTGGGGAAACACCTCAAGTAATTTAAAACTTGAATGTGTATTCTACATAAGTATTTTCTATGTGGATTTCATCCCGTGAAATATTGCATTCATGATAAATCCCTTTTAAATGAATTTCAAATAAATTTGTTTTCAAACAAGACATAATAAAGGCACACTTCATGTTATTTCTTATGGTACAACTGCATAAATTTGTTGGAATTTAAAATACATAGTCGGGATGTTTTATTTAGTGAGCTGTAAGTCATAGGCCTGGCTTGCCAGCTTCACCACTCAAGTTGATTTGAACTAAGTGATGCCACTGTGTCAGCGGAGAGGGATGAAGCACCCGGTTTGTTTACATGCATTGCCGTATCTTCTCTACTTACCTTGAGGGCATATAATATGTCAAGGCAATGCACAGATCAGCCATATTACCAGTTTGCAGTGTTTAAAGGAAGAATGCATTAGATTCCACAAAGCACTGCAGTCAAGAAGGCATATAAGTCACAATGGCCTCAATCAAAAGATGCAAAACAATCATTAGCAAGGATTTTATGAACTCCATATGACACCACTGTATCAACTAATTCTGTTACAAGCAACAGCAATGCCAACCGTAGGTTATTCTACAGCACAGCAAAGTGTTTCATGATGACTTGCATGGGCAGCACCACAAAATGTAATCTGTTGTGCCACCTTCATTGACCACCAGGAACAACCACCAATGCCTGAAGTACTGATGTCAAACAATTTAGGATGTAGTATGGCAATATGCCAAAGAGCCCCCAAAATGCTCCATTCTAGCTGCTTACTAAACACTATGCAATGGAAAATGGTAAGTAAGAATGGCATTTTGTTACTGATGAAAATTCCAATAACTGCACTAAACTAAACGTCCTGAAAGACAGTGCTCCTTTTACAGTAAGGATGAAGACAGTACTATTCATTACCCAGTAAAATCCAAGATTGCTTGAGGCATTTCCATGACTAATCAGGAATCAAGATCATCACCCATTTAACACATTTATATTTGACACATTATTTGCACTCACTCACCCATAACCAGCACATACTGAGACTGCATAAGTAAATGAGCACAATGGGCCACAACCCAAAACACTGTTTGAACCTTGCAAAACTTCATCTTGTAATCTCCAGCTAGCTGCATTTAGAAATGGAAGGAATTAGAAGCTTCTGATTACTATAGTGAAATCCATCTGTGTATGAAATACATTTTTACTTTTGTTCTTGTAATTCCAATCATGTCTATCCCTAAATTAGTACAACTAGTGTCAAGGAAAGAAAACCACCACCAGATAGATAAGCCTAACATTCAGGTTTTATCCAGCATTGAAACAAAGAGCCCCTGCTCTTGCTTCATGACCACTGGGCAACTATCACTCGATTCAGAGACCCACCAAAGGCAATGCCTTTCAGAGAAACTGAACTAAACTAACCAACTTTATCTTTTCACTAATCATGTGGCAATGATTGTAACTGCTGCAACAAGCATTTACTTAAGCTGCTTAAAAATTCACTGTTGTGGATAGTGCAATGGTTGATACAGGAAATAAATTTGGAGGCACTTTATTACCCTGCATTGAAACATTTAACTTTTCTGAGAGATTCTCAACAGTGACTTAAATCAGCACTGTGCCCAACAAATGACAATTTCAGTCTAATATATATTT
This sequence comes from Macrothele yani, assembly GCA_039090855.1. Lineage (NCBI taxonomy): Eukaryota > Metazoa > Arthropoda > Arachnida > Araneae > Macrothelidae > Macrothele > Macrothele yani. Next base: position 100,882,022 of record CM076996.1, on the reverse strand, counting down.
TGAAGTGCCGTGGTTTAACTGCAACACCAAGGAATTATTCTGCCTGTAGAGTACAAGGTACAAACAAAGCTTTTACAAGGTCAGCTGGGCAATAAGGACACCAACTCTCAATTCATTGATTACATACCTGGTGTGGCTACTATACTGTTTTAGCAAAGTCTGCAATGAACCTTCAACAGTGTAAAATGAACCATGCATCTCACCTCTTTACCACTTCATACTGTGATATTAATAATAAATTGGGGTCAGGTTGGTCAGTCAAGTTGGTCCCAAAAGGTCACAGCTGTACTCTGAATTAGGGAAACACCTTTCCACTTGCTGTATTAGACTTCCCACATTTTCTTTTCTTGGTGTACATACTCCAAATTTTCTGGTTCCAATGAAGATGAACCAATTTCCATGCCACTTGCACTACCTGAAGTCTCCACAGGAACTTCCACAAAACCTCAAACTACCTTCTTTGTGGTCTTCATTCGTGACTTTTTAGGCTTCTTAAATTGTTTTTGCAACAGATGCAGGAACTTGCTCCACAGCCTTGAGTACACACTGTTCTCCAGGCTAGCCGCCAGATGAAGATGGCTTCATGCCTTCTTGTGCATGTTCTTCATGAAGGTTTGACCACTCGAATGCAGTGCTGCTGAACAAGGCATCCCATGCTGTCTTTGAACACTTTTAAGCAGACTTTCTCAACTCTGATGCATGTAATCCTTTGACAACTCCCAACCCTCAAGAAATTCGGCACTTCTTTATGCGCAGCTCAAAAACACTAATCCTTGTACCAGAGTTTATATTTTTGAAGTCTGGGATGTCTCCCGTACTTTATAAGCCTACCAATATCTCCACAGGCCATTACAGGACTGTTAAACAAAGTCAGCTAATTCCATAGGCACAGCTTTTACACTGACCATCTCCAAAATTCCACAGTACAGAAAGAATTTTAATTGACTGAAGTCCTTCTCATATAAACTTGTTCAAGTACAAAAAAATCCTTCAGCAACAGTTTTTCAGTGAACCTTTCATACTTGAAAGGTAAGGTTAGAATTATATTCTCATTCTCTTGCTTGACACTTTACCTAGTTCCACTGTATTTAAGTATGCAATATCAATCATCCATTATAATACTGTAGAATGTTCATCTTACCAGGTTCTGCTTTAATTCATGTGACAATTCCCATCACTATAAGATATAGTATTTTCATCTCTGCAATATTAATTCTTTAGTCACTACAGACAGCAGAAGTAATTTTTTTCCTCCCACAAACATCATCTGAATTTTGGGGACTGTTGTTCTAAATACTGGAGGACTGACAGGCTAATCTAACTGCGTTAAATAACCATTCCAGAGCTGTCTACACGAGTTTATTGAACTCTTGGATTTCACATTTACAAAGTATAATGAATATGATTTCAAAAGCTCTACTTCACATTGTCATCCCTTGCAGCAAGCACCACAGGGATCAAGAGTGCAATGGGGGAGGGGGGCAGGAAGTGATGTTTTTGGGAGGCTAAGTTTGGGGAGCAGTTATGAGGTGTTTATGTACATTCACCATAAAGTAAGTGTATGTACAAGTGAATGAACTATTTGCCTTTAACTTATGTAGGTGTTTTTGTCTTCCAGATGTACAAGTGAATGAACTATTTGCCTTTAACTTATGTAGGTGTTTTTGTCTTCCAGATTTGCAGAACAAAACAAGTGACCAAAACCTGAAGAGAGCCATGTTAATCTTTTTTTTTTTTTTTTTTTTTTTTAATTGTTGGAGGTTTAAACGACTACCGTGAGCAACTTAATGGGCTATAAGCAGTTGCCTGTCCCTAATTTAGGGTTACTGGTTCCAGGGAAGGGAGGGAGCCCGTGCCGTAAAGACAAACAACATTCATGCCTCACCGGGATTCAAACCTGGACCCCTTTCGGACGAATGATAAGAGGCCGTCGCTTAGACCACTGGGGCGGCGTTCATCATTGTATGCTGTATGAATTTCACAAGGGGAACAATGCAACCGTGGCCACCAATAACATTTGCGCTGTTTATCCGAGCAAGTGCCAGCATTGGTCCACCCAATTCTGGTGGGGCAATTTTGACTACTCTGATGCCCTTTGTGCAGGAAGGCCCAAGGAGCTGGACAAAGACCTGTTACGTGCAGCCGTTGAGCCAGATCCTCGTCAAACCATTGATGAATTGTCCCAACATCTTAATGCATCATGGTCTACTGTTCAAGAGCACCTACAACAGACAGGGAAGGTCTATAAGGCAAGGAGTTTGGGTCGCACAACAACTTTCAGCTGGCAACAAAGCCCAGCGTTCGACCATATGTAATTCTTGGCTCAGCAGACAGGAAAAGGATCCATTTCTTCATCGAATTGTCACTGCAAATGAAAAGTGGGTTCTTTACATGAACAAGTGCAAAAACCAGTGGCTTTCTCCAGGTCAGACACCAGTTCCTACACCCCAAAAAGGTTTTGCTCTGTGTTTGGTGCACTACCGCTGGCATAACTCACTTTGAGCTCTAGGAACCTGGACAGACCATAACAGCACACCTTTATTGTTAACAACTGGACCATTTGAAGCAAGCTCTTACTATAAAATATCCAGCACTGGTCAACAGAAAAGGTGTCATCCTCCAGCATGACAACGCGAGACCTCAAACGGCGAGACAGACTCAACAGACGATCAGAGATTTTAGCAGGAAAGTTCTGCCCCATCCCCCTTATTCCCCTGACATTGCACTATCTGACTGCCTTTTGTTCAGATCTCTGCAGCATTTTATTAATGGGAAAAGATTCCACAATATTGATGTCAAAATGGGGCTCTTTGAACTTCTTTGCATCACAGTCAACGTCTTTTTACAAAGACGGCATTGAAAGTTTGGTTTCACAATGAGCAAGTCTGATCAATAATGATGGCAATTACATAATTGATTAAGAAATAAATTTCTTTCGTTACAAACCGTGCTTCTCTTTTCCAAAAACAACATTAGTTTCAGGTCCCTCCCAAAAGGTTGGCTCATTCTCTTTATCTTAATAAAAACATTCAAGTTTTTAAAGGTGAAGATAATGAATTTGAGGTCAGACTGATGCATCAACACTACTACCAATGTCATGAACCAGAGAGGAAGTCTAAAAACTTTGAAGGTTTTCTTTCGTGAAGAACAAAACATGTATAGCATTGATAACTGATTTTGATGGCTGGTAGGAACATCCTTAATGAAAACAGCATGCACAACTAGCATGCATTTAACATGGGATACATATATTGCTGCCTTAGAAGACTGAACAGGAGCCACCACCTCATTTACCACAATCAGCTTCAGTGAGGTAAAGACTGGTTCTTTCTAAAACATAAGAGGGATTTTTCTTCTCTGGTTAGACAGTAGATGGACTGTCCATCACCATATGTAATATTACCATGATCAGAGACAAATACTAAGAATACCATGTGTATTACTAGTGCAGGTTTCCAGATGAGATTGCTACATTTTAATATCTCACAGGAACTTTTGTTTTCCCATATGATTACTCATTACTTCCACAGAGGAAGTACAGTAAGTAAAGGTTTCACAGTTCATTCACCAGATGGTACTGAATGGTACAACTCGACCAACACTGCTGCAGAATAACTAGTAAATTTGTTTCTTTTTTCATGCCACATTGTACCTGGATGGTATGAGTGTTCTGTGTATTACATGATTGAGTTGCAATGTCAAAGCCACATGTACAATGAATGAAAGAATAAGCCCTGTGATAGTAAACAAGCTTTTCTACTTCATACATTATCAACTAATGTCTGTTTTTACCATAAAATCAAAACTTACAAAATACAAGTAAATATGCTATGGTTCATCATAACCCACAACAACAATTTCATAACCTAATTATAAATATCTAATGCTGAAAGATCTTATAATCTCTTCACCAAAATCAACAAACTACTGGTCTTAAGCTTTATGAGAAACAGTCTTATAATACTATGATATGAAGAATCTTTTTGTAGTCAAGATTATCTGTTCTACCATAATTTTCATTACAAAAAAGTGTGAATACATTCATTATATCTGATGTCTTAGGCTGTCAACTTATTGAGCAGGAACATAGTTCTAATGTGCCTCATACTCCATTGTACACACACACCAAGCTGTTACCTGTACCACTTTGTCATTAACTACAGCCATCTCAATGTGCTATCTCTTTCTATAAAGATTGATATCATTGAATCAGACCTTCCATTAGCAGAGATAACTACACATTTGGAGATCTCAATACATATAATTTAAAGCTGCTTCCTGATTAAAATCATACTGTTCTATTAGGTAAACAAGCAAAATGTTTACCAAACTTAGTAAATTACCTGAATTGATTATATATATTCCTGTGATGCACCTACTCAAAAACCTTACATACTTTCCCTTTCTGTTCTGACATGTGCTTCACATATGCAGTCTTCTACATCCACACATCCCTCACATTCCCATTTCTTCTCTGATCTGTTTACACTTCTGTTAATATCTCAAAGGAAAAAAAAAAATTTCACCACTTGTTTTTAAGTCACCCTACAAAAAAAAAAAAAAACATGTGCTCTATATTACCAGACACTTTGAACACCATCCAACTTTATTTGTGCTTCGTTCCAATGAGATATAAAGAATACTCTAAAATCTTGAAACTAAAAGATGACCTCCATCCAGCTTGGACAGCATTCCATCCATTTGGAAATGCTGCACACCTGAACTACCACCTGTTTTGTCTTAAAAGCATTTCCTACTGGAATTTTCTTGACAGATTAAGAATCTGCTCCCACTGATGACCAGTTTAGCTTAGTCACATAAACTAATGGATATATCACATAATATCCGTGCTTCGGAAAAGTTCAGAGAAGCTCAAGTTCTGACACTTCATATATTTATGGACATGTTAATGAAGTCAGGCACTGAAAGCTTAAAAACCCAGTCATACAATCTTAAAACTTTCCCTATGTCATACTTTTCTAGATGTTTATCTGGCAGTGGTACAGTGTTGTTTATCAAGTTCAAAAAGTAGGAACTGTACACCAAATTATACTCATAATAGTATAACTATACTAAAAATCCAAAAATTCTTGGCGTAGCATAGAAATAAAAGTTTCCAAGCTTTCGCACATCAGCCAGATGGCTTTCTCAAGGAAAGTAGGTATATTTTGAGTGTCGTTTATGGTGGATCTTTTGATGCATTTAGTCTTTAATTCGAATATATCTTAAGATCTGTCACCTAATCCTTTTCAAAAGAATTATGTAATACTTACTGCTAATGGGACATACATTTTAGCTGATGATTAATTTCTAAATGCGTTGTATATCCTAGGTAATTTCCATGGCCATAATGAACACTGACTATACATGGATGCCTCCCTGAATTTTGGTGCAGACTTTCACCTTATTCGAAACCAATTCCTTTTTTGTAAGCACCAACAGAACTGAAAAATTTGGTTTTCATATTAGAAACCCTGACATATCTCAGTATCTACATACCTTCCATTGTTAAAAATCTGCTTTTGATAAAGTCAAGTTTCTTTTCCAAGCCCCTCTCACTAACTTTCGACACTTTATAAGTCATATGGCTCTTTCCCATCTCAATAACTTTCAACTATTTATTATAAGTCAAACACATCTCAAACAATACTGAACATGAGCAGACTGTGAGAATTCCAACTATGTAAGAACTATCCATGGAATGGGGGATGTTGATCAGAAAATGAATCCAATGATGTATGTAACATCTTAATTCTGAGTTATTCACAGCTTTCTACATACTCTTGACAAATTTTAAATGCACATGAAAACCAACGTTTTGAAACACAATTTTATCATTGAAAACTTAAAACTGCTTAGGAAATCAATTTGGTGAGCAAAATGTTTTCTGGAGTTCAGTATTTTTTTATTTTTTTTTAACTTCCAATCATAAATTAAGACAATTTTACTACCAATCCATACTTCGCTACTAGAGATGAAGGCAAGGGAGAAAGGTTAGCTTGCAATGTCTCAGTCACAAGGTGAAGAAAACACATGCATCTTAAAATTCACATTAATTCCAACAAGCAATAATAGCCATGGTTAACCAGTGGATTTTAACTACTTTGTTTTCACTAGTGTGCAGTATACCTCTACTCTGAACATAAGATACATTTTAAGAATCTATGTTGAAACACTTTTTCTGAGTTACAATAGAAAAAAATCATTTGCTGTACCCAAAAGTTTGCTGATTTTTCAATGCTGTTAAGTTCCCATTTGAAAAATACTCCACCCTATAATAAGATACAACAGACCTATTTTCTCAACTGTTGAGTAATTGCAGCAAAATCTATATTTTTGATCAAAGAAACAAGCATATACTATTTACCCCTTTTATATTGCACTGGCATAACTTTGTACAATGGTACATATAACATTTCAAAAAAAAAAAAACTACAGATTAATTTATATACATTTAATGCTCCGGGCAAGAAACCTTTAAAATTTGGCCAGTTCTATTTACTATTTTACCACTGATTTAGAGATATCTGATACCAAACTTGTACTTCTGAAAGATAATGCTTCTAGGCTGGTAGGACAGGACAGTACACTACTGGTGGGGATGATTTTAAAAATTGTGATGAGATAATTCAAGGACTGGTATCAAACACATTAGTGCAACATAAAATTGGAGGGTTGGGCACAAGAACCATGCAAGTCCATTTTTGGTGATTTTTACTTTTTAATGTTAACTCAGAGAATAAATCGGCTTTCAATTTGGTGCAAGAATCATGTATGTCTGTTTGGTCTACATTGAATTATATGCGAAAAGCAGTTACCTCATCTTTAGATAGGTGAAAGAACCAGACCAGACGAGACAAGTCTGCAGTAGTTATGACAGCTGTTTTTGGCTCTGAAATAGTTCTGCTCTCTGCTGCAAGTTTCCTGTCATGCAACACAAGTGTTGGTATGTTTGAGAATGAAAAATAGAAACACGATGACACATCCCAATATGGAATGTTACTGAAAAAGATATTCAGGCAGTTTAAACTTGTTGCAGCCAATCAGCTCAAGTTTGACTTTGTTGAATATTTTCGCACACTATTCAAGAACAGTGATACAAGTAAAGAGAACAAAGTCTATGGTTTCAAAGTATTGCCTTTTCAAACACAGCCTAGAATAGAATATCCCTTGGAAGTAGCTTGTTATGAACATGCAAGTGGCACACATTTTACAAAGTTTATGCTTCTCAAACATGGTGTAATAACAATAGCCAGAAAAGAGTTGCTCTCCGCCCTGCCGCAACATAACATGATTTCTGTGTCAGGACAGACAATTCACAAGAGAAAAAACACAAAGATGTGATGAAACTTGTCACATTCTATGTATCTCCAAGTGACATTTGGTTCTACAATCAGCTTGGGCCAGAAGTGCAAAGCAATGACTGTCTGACATCAGAAACTAATGATGAGTAATCACTGGACTTTGTTCTTTAATCAAGTCATGTTTATAATGTAATCTAATCAGTTAGGAACCAGAACTGTAATTTAATGGATACAAAACTGTTTTCATCAAAATCACTGTATTTCACACTTCAATAAACTACATTTTGGCTTTTATACACAATTATTTATTCACTTTGGTGCAATAACCAAATTAGTCCACTCCAGGTTTTGTCTCTTTCTAGAACTAATTTTTTTTTATTCCCTTTGCCTACAAAAGCAACAGGTTACTTGCATTTATTTCTAATAACATTGGTAATTGCAATAAAGAATGATTGAAGAATATTCTATTTGTTTTTTGCTCTTCTAAAAACTTGGCATTTTGAACATGATTTCTGTGCCAACCCCTTCAATTTATACTTTTTACCAAATGTTTGCACTGCACCAAGCAACAGAAACACTCACCCCTTTACAGAAGAAAAATGTGTTTCACTAAAAATTAATTATAAAGCACTTATCTTACTTTATTATATGCACCCACCCTGTCACAACACTCTGAAGGCAATAAATAAATCACACTTCACCTCCTTTAGTTGCTCTCACAGTAAAGTACTACAACAAAGCTTTTAGCCATTTATAAGGTGAAATGTTTAACAAATCAAGGGACATGGTTAAAAATATTAACAAAACATGTTTTTTTTTTACTAATGTGAAAAAACAAACATGAAATCTGTGCTACCAAAAACCATGTGATCATGTTGCTACACTATGCGCTCTAAAAGCATAAAAACAAGCATGCGCACAAATGAAGGTTAATCATCCGAAGTTTTATCACATATTTTACTTTACACTGAACAACTTAATGAGACTTTAATATTGCCACAATGCAGGAGAATGTTGTAAATAGAGAAGGGTGATTTATTTGTAATAGAGTAAAACAGCTTTGTAAAAATTATTTGTTAATAGAGACCGCCAGGAACTTTCCAAAACTGTAATGATTTTGTCATTTAACACAAACTGCAATGCAAATATTTGGCAGAAAGTTCTATTTTATGTTGCACTGACCCCCCCCCCCCAAAAAAAAAATAACAGGGCCAGAGGAAATTACAAATGGAGATGAAACTAGGATTACTTTTAACTGACAGACTCAATAAAATTTTTAATCCACAATGAATTCAAATTATTGCTCCCGTGTGATATGAAGCCATAAAAATGGATAGTGACTTATCCGTTCAATACGCATAACTATTTACACAGCATTAAACAAAAGCAGTAATACAAAAATCACTCACACTTGGCAGCTAAGGTTAGAATAAGCGGAGTAAAGATGACGTCACAAACTTGAAGCACTTTGAGCGCAGAACTCTAATTCTGAATCGTCTCACCAACATGGCAGCAGAGGCTGCGAATCGTCTCACCAACATGGCGGCAGACACTGATTGACAGCGACCTCATGATCGTGACATTCGGTGGTTTCACTTTGATTACACGAGGAGAATGACTGGCCCTTACCTTATCAATTCTAACTTTCTTGATTGCAGCTATCACCATTTGCAGTCACACAAGTTTTTTGCCATGACTGATTTATGGGGAAGGATTTCATGAATTATTGCAGCCCACATGTCAATGATTGCCATTTACTGAAGCAATTTATGTTCACAACTTCCATATTGTTAGACATTTTTTTAAAGTTAAACATTTCGCTAGTGATTTTTCTTTCCATATAATATTTACTATTATAAACAACGTTCAATTAGTAGGTAAATACGTGGAAAAACTTTGATACCCGACTTTTTCCTCTCGATAACACTATATCCTAGGATCCTGAAGTCTATTGCTACTGAACAAATACTGAAAAGACATGCATTTTACCCTTTGGGAGAGGGGGGGGGGGTATGACCACTGTAATGCAATGAATTATAAGCAGTTGCTTATCCCTAATTTAGGGCCACTGGTTCCAAGGAAGGGAGCGTGCTATAAGACAAAATATCTATCGGGATTCAAACACAGATGAACTGTCAGAAGTCAGCACTTAGCCCACTGTGCCACCAGAGCGGGTTTAAAATATCTTGCAATGCAGGATTATAACTTGAACGTAACAAAATAATTTGTCATCTGACTTCTCAATGCAATTCTTATGCTGAAGGAAGTTAGTAAACAACTATTGTGCACAAAATATAACATACCCTAAAGTATATCAGATAGAGGGAAGTACAGAAATTTTCCAAACTGCACATATGGCAGACTTATTCTTCCTTGAATCACTGAAGGCATTTTTGCTCTATTGTAATTGTGTTACATTACCAGCTGTCTGATAAATAATTTTTCAACAAAATTTTCATTTTTTTTTATAAAACACGATTTTCAGATGTTACTTTCAAAACTTCAAAATTAGAGAATTTAATTGTGAGCAAAAAAACATTTTGACTTTCATCATATTCAGAGATGGAATTTAAACAATGGCCAGAGAAAGTCAAATCATGCAAAAACAAAACAAAACTTTACAACTTGCAAAAGCTACTGAAAGGGTATGAAGGTAGTGCAACAAACTCTTAAGAATTCTTGGAACAAGTTAAACATACTGTCCAGGACTTAATTTCAGGCGAGCTTTTTTGTTTAACGACCACCGTGAGCAACTCAATGGGCTATAAGCAGTCACCTGTCCCTAATTTAGGGTCACTGGTTCCAGGGAAGGGAGAGCCAGTGCCGTAAGAAAAACAACACCCATGCCTAACCGGGATTCGAACACGGACCCCTTACGGACGAATGATCAGAGGCCATCACTTAGACCACTGCACCACCGGGACCGCTCAGGTGAGCTTCCTTATTTATTCTATTTCACAGGTCAAAACTTAAATTAAGAAATAGCTTTCACAACTTTCTAAGTTTTTGTGTGCATGTTCAAGAAGAAAAGATTGCCACTACAATTTTTTGAAATTCTGTTAATTTAACTACAGTAAATTCACTTTTTGTTGTGTTATTGTAATAATCTATTTAGATATACTGTAACTGAATGAAAAGCATGGAAATTTACATTTTTAAAAACTAAACATTGAGTGGTTCTCGCAATTTGAAGACATCTGAATAACCAAGAACTAGTCTCAGACAAAAAAATCATGCTTACATCATCAAATGAGCTTCTTTGAATCACTTGGGGGCGGGCGCGCTGGGGGGGGACTATAACCAAACCATGAGACTCGAGTAAAAAAACTATTTACATGGCTTCTGAATCTAATTTAAATATCACATTAAAATGCAAACTTCTGTTTTGGGATGAACCAAATTCTGCTGACGTGATACACATAGACAGTCCCCTCAGCACTTTAAAGCGCCGCCGCATGTGATTACATTCAAACCAGTAATTTCATTTTGCGCTTAAGAAGCTCCGCAACCTGATTTTAGTAATGAAGGCACGAACTCTAAAAGCTCAACGCGCTAACTCTCAGATCAAAAATACAGACACGGAAAAAAAAATTGATAAAAATGTCTTCCTTAAAAAAAAAAAAAAACTCAAGACGCTTTTACTACCTTAGATACAGTTGGAATAATTTTAGGATCGGTGGCTCACTCATGTGCTTGAGAAAAACATATCTCCGATCTGGCAGTAAACAATTTCACTTACCTTTTTGGGAAAATGGTTTCCATAACCACCACTACCTCCCCGGCTACGGCCGTGTTGACTTGGGTCCCTATACAAGTTCCACTTATTCTGCTGATACACAGGTTGCATTTCCTTGAAGGCTTGGGCACAAAATAACAAAACACAAAACTACCTACGGCTTATTACGGGCAGTAGTAATATCACAGACTGAATCCTTTGGGACCGACGCATCACAAATAAGCTGCTAAACAAACCACCTTATCAGTAGGTCCGTCGTCGCACATTAGCAACCACCATCTTAAAAACACAGCTACCTTCCTCGTATTGGAGACGATGGCCTCTCTCAACAGCAGCAGGACAGCCTCGAAGCAGTTCCACACATTGCGACGACCATCCGGAATGCAGCCGGCACTTCCGCCAGAAAACGAGCCGAGAGACAGGGGCGGACGAATAACCCTTTCGTGACTGCTGCCTTTCGGCTCCGGTGTTCGAAATGGCAATCGAAACGATCCTCCTCTGAAACCTACAGGATAGATGACATTGGGGAAAGTAGGCCACTCTCCCCGTCACTCATGAATGCTCCAGCTGGTTGTCCACAAGCGACAGGTAACGCCCACAATAAGCGCCTTTTCAACTACTCCAAGGAAGGAACACTAGCAGCGTTGGAAGGAGCCACCGGTTCCAGTTCCATCTGCAAGCATCAATCGACGTCACAAGTACCATTCGTTACTATTTCCTCTAAGAAACACACACAATTCACATCGCCACCGTTGAGTAACCGAGTAGGCGGATCAGCACATTCAGAGGCCTGGTGCTGCCATCTCTCAATGAAAACAAAGATTATGAACTATGGGGAAGCGACAATTTCATACTATCCGGAGTGAAAACTTTCAATACCACCGGGCACCGATCGCGCAAAAGTATTTGAAACAAACAGCTTCATGACCTGAAAACCCAAGCACTTCGATGTGATGATATCGGAATAGAATTGTTAAGATCCATAAAATTGCCTTCTACAGTCAAATTTTACTGCAGAAAATGGAAGCATACACGCAACTTCGGCCACTTTTTTTTTTTCTCTCTTTATTTGAGATGTGAGAGTGGATTAAAAAGCAGTTCTTTAATTTATGTATACCAAACATGAAATTCTAAACGAAGTTCATAAATTTTTTCCAGTTTATGGAACTTAATGAAAACTCAAGTACCAATTATTTTGGCAATTCAACCGTAAGTTTAAATAAAAAGTGTTTTCTTTGAACGAAATCAATTTATTTGCAGAAGTGGAAAATATTGGAGCGGAAGCTGCGCCCTACGAACGTAATGCATACAAACATGAGGTGTGTGTGTGTGGGGGGGGGTGAAACTATACAGAAAATTTGAGCAGTGTTTAATTCAACATTTGAAATCAAAGTTAGCAATGCCAGTGAAATCTAAAAATACAAGGCTAGAAAAATTTATTTGAAAAACTGATTTTTTAAAATACGACATGTTAAATTACTTAATCACAATTATCAGTATATCTTGATCTAACATGAAATGCCCTGAATCCCAGCATAAATTTGTTTTATACTACAAAAGTTGTATGCAATATGTAAATTACCTTATTTCCTAATACCAACAATCAATCTATGGAAACAAAAGTGAAAAGATTACACCAAATTTTGGAACCACATCCTTTGAACAAAAAATACATCGTAATGTAAAACATTATTTGGCATATGAAATTTCATAATTATGATTCACTATAAACAAAGTTCCACTTTTACCCTTGTCAGAAAATCCATGCAAATGTTATTCACAAAGAGAAATAAAAACACTTGTGCCTTTAACAGAAAAACAGTGCATCATTAGAAGCAGATAACGAATGTATGATTATGTTTGTCATGGTGACTGCTTTCCATACAGAAGAAATTATTTTTATTAATATTTTAAAAACAAAGCTTTTTTTTTTTTGAACAAAAGAATACTCTGAAATAAACTGTTCCAAGTGAAAATGGGAACACAAATTTCAATATTTAAAATCGCAGTACATTCACATATTGTACATCGAATACTTCCAGATCATGCTATCGAACTGAGGTTTAAATTATTCAGAATTATGCTCAAAGAATATAACTCTAAGCACACAAAAAAAAACAACTACCAGGTCAATAAGTTGCAGTATGACAGACAATAACTGTTAAGTTTATGTAAAGACCCTGCGATTAAATTTTGCAAAGTGGACAAAGACGGCAAATTGTTATATGGACACGGTTGAATTTAGTGATAAAATGCAGACAGCGATCTCGGAGTTACAGTGTGAACGTGTCAACAATGATCCCACAGAACAGACAAACAATTAACTTTCCTTGCTAAGGTAAGAAACCACAGTAGTTTACCAGCAGAAATAAAAATGAACCCACCAATGGGTGCAGGGATGCCAAAAATATTCTTGAAAATTAAAACCCATACAGAAAACACTCCATTAAGACTGATTCTCTTGAAAAAAAAAAAATTCCCCACTCATCAATCTTGAAAAAAAAAAAAGACATACAGCTATCTATCACCAATTTTTATGAGGAATCAATATACATTAAAAAATAACTACGAATTTATCGAAAAGATCAAGATGATAAATCAAGATCTAGCATACTTCACGATGGCCTCTAAGGACTAAGTTAAGGCTTTATACCCAAATACTCCAGTCGAGCTAGCCATTGAGTTGATTATGCAAAAATTACATATGAATAAAGATCTAAGTAAGACACAACTGAAAGAATTAAAAGATACATTATACTTCATTAAAGAAAACAATATCTTCCAATTTGAAGGAAGCATATATAAACAAATATAAGGCAGCCCTATGGGATCCCCATTATCGGCATTTATACGCAGAAGTGATAATGGCGCACATCGAAGGAAAAATTGTTGAAACTCTACCTGAAAAACCACTACTATATGCTCGTTATGTAGATGACATTATTTCAAAACTTAACAAAACCGAGCTACAAGATCTAGATTCAATGAAATTTGTAACATCATTGAACTGATTCTTGAATTTGAAGTGAATAATAGTCTGTCATTTTTAGTCATTCTACTTAAGAAAAAGAAAAATAATTTTGAATACACTGTTTTCAGGAAAGCAACTTACATTCCGGTACTTATTCCATACTAATCGCACCACCCTGTTATCCATAAAAAAAAAAGCATAGTAAACTGGATTCGAAGAGCGTATACGTGCACTTCTAATAACAGGCTAAAGAATCAAGAGCTGGATTTTATCTTGAAAATATCACAAGATTATGGCTACACTAATAAGCTTATTAAAAATGTATATACGAGAGTAAAAAACATATGGCTAAGAGAAATGAAGGCCAAGAAGGTTACAATCAAAGAAAGATGAGAAAAAATAAATTGAAATATATTGGTGCATTCCCATACTTAGAAGGAGTTAGTAAAGAAATTAATAGGCAATGTGCTAAATTTGACTTACAACTAGGAAGTTCTGTGAACACCTGGAAAAATCGGACTATTAACAAAAATAATGAGAACAAAATATTAGAGGAATCAGGGTCTTACGAAATTCCCATTGCACACATACCCCCAATATCGTACATTGGAAGTACTAAAAACATGTTAAAAAAAAAAAAGAGAAGCAAAAACTGCATTAGTGCAATTCTGTATTGACAACCAAACATTCCCAAAATTCGAAGAAATTAAAATGCTAAAAAGGAATAAAAAATCAGAGACAAATGAGAATAGAGGAATCAATCCTAATTAATAAAAATAAAACAAGGGTATGTAACCAGAATGACCCTAATACATTATCTAGCCTTTGGAAAGAGCTAATAAGACAAGCAAAAGAACAACAAATGAAAAACTGACAAAAAAGACAAGGAAACAGCGATAGGAAAAGAAAAGACGAAAACGGAAAGACGACATCGACCATTTGAAGGGAATACACACACACACACACACACACACACACACACACACACACACACACACACACACACACACACACACACGGTTACGTCCGCCAGTGTGTATATAAAGCGTTGACATCCTTGCCAGCTGTCAGAGCTGTTTTCGGCAAGAGAATGACAAGTAATAATGATTTAAGCGATTTTGAACGCGGTGTCATAGTTGGTGCTTGTGAGATGGGCCATAGTATTTCGGAGGTAGAAACGATGTTCGGATTTTCACGGATGACCATTGCAAGGGTGTAACCTTGACTACAAGGATTCCGGCAAAACCTCCAACCTACGATACCAGTGTGGCTGTAAAAAGACATTGGGTGAACGTGACCATTGTCGGCTGTCAAGAATCGTTTCACGCGATAGGCGTGCAACACTCTCGCAGGTATCATCGGAATTCAATGCTGGAGCCTCAACAAGCACCAGCTTTCGGACTGTGCAACGTACCCTGCACGATATGGGATTTGGGAGCCAACGCCCAACTCGAGTCCCCTTGATAGGTGCACGACACAGAGCTATGCGCCTCGCTTGGGCATGGCAACACCACCACTGGACACTTGATGACTGGAAAGAAGTAGACTGGTCTGACGAGTCGCGTTTCCAACTGTATCGGGCAGATGGAAGGAATCTTGTGTGGCAAACCCCATGAAGCCATGGATCCCGCCTGTCAATAGAGAACTGTACCGGCTGGTGGTGGTGGTGGTGGTGGGGTGTCCGTAATGGTATGAGCGGTGTTTAGCTGGACTTCACTGGGACCTCTGGTACGTCTACAAACATCTGTGACCGGCCAACGCTATGTGTGCATCCTTTCTGACAAGGTACTCCCGTTCATGTCCTGCATTCATGCCGATGGGTTGGGCTTGTTCCAACAGAACAAAGCACCTTCACACAACATCGGGATGCCACATTATGTTTAGAGGAGCATTAATCTGAGTTTGGGGTGTTGCCATCCCCAACCAAGTCCCCAGATCCGAACGTGATACCCCATCGTATTTCTGCAGTCCTGCGCTCCCGTGGGGGACCTACCAAGTATTAGACTGGTGTACCAGTTTTTCTGGCACTTCAGTGCATATATATAATATGTGAAACACAGATGGCGCCAGCTAGGATTGGTCAAGAAACATATCTAATACAGCGTATCGGACTCCATTGGCGAGAAGTAAACCACGAACATCGGTGGAAAAGTCGCCACGCTCCTGAGGATGCCCAAAGACTGGGCGAAAAATTTAGAGCATTAATAATGGTAAAGAGTTAATGTTTTTGAATCCCAAAGTGAAGATCTACTGACTCTACCCAAAGTAAACAGTGTGGTAGATGTGAATGGTTGTTTCACATACAACGGACAATAGGACAATAACTTCAATGAAGACCGGAAACCGTGCGAGAAATGTGAATCATCGCTAGAAACAGAATGCCTAGGTAAGCATTATCCAATTAGAATATTTTTAAACACTTAAATTAATGATGCAGTAATTTTTTTTTTTTTTGATTGAAAGCTTAACGACCACAAGTAACAGAATGGTTTATAAGCAGTCGCTGTCCCTAATTTAGTGCCACTGGTTCCAGGGAAGGGACAATGCCAGTGCCATAAGACAAACACAACATCAGTGCCTTATTGGGATTAGAATCTGGACCCTTCGCGGACGAATGGTCTACTGCGCCACCGGGGCAGTGATGCAATGATTCTGTAGTCTCCCTACTTTGTATCAAAATTGACTCTAAATGATTCACATTCAACTAACGCAGCATCAAAATATACTTTAGAAAAAAAAAATTGAGTTCACTAAAAAATACTACACTTTTGACAAAAAAAAAATAAAGCCTTTTGCTGGTTTCTTAAATCTCATGAAGACTCACTCATGTTATCACAGCTAACATTTTTTTTTTCCAATCTAGATTGTAGTAGCAAATAAATCTTGAAAACAGAAAATGCACATTTACACTATCTAGTGGGAGAATTTTGCAAATGAAAAAGTTGGAAAGTACATGGAAAACTTGGTTACGTTACATTCACCAGCGAAAAGCTTTCCGATTTTATTACTAGAAATAGATATACCAAACCTAATATGAATGAACATGCATTCAAGTAAACTAGAAGAAAAAAAACCCCATGAAAGCTAAGAAACACGTAGACAATGATCTAGACCAGGGATGGTGAACCTTTTCCGACTAGTGTGACACTTATATAGTTAGCTTTACTGCTTTTAAGTGTGCCACCTCTTGTCTGCATTTTTTTTTAATTAACATTAGTGTAAAGCTTGTTGCTGAACGGTACTAACCAAGGCATTTATGTTCAGTTCATAACCTATTGTCTTCAGGTTGTGGACACCATCAGTTGTCAGATACTATTTTATTTAAATCAATCCCCATTGTTTACTACAAATTCCTGCTTCACTTCATGCATTATATCTTTCCCTGTGATTGTAGTTGATAAACTCAGCAAAATCAATCCCCCCTTCCATGCCAACAAGGAAATCTAACAAAAATATTTAATCTTGCTTGTGACGCCACGTCAGTGCTTTAATCAAGACATATTGAAAACATATCCGCGTTGTCCAAATAAGATTTAATATGACCTGTAACATCTTCACTCATTCTTGTTATTCTATCTTTAAGAGAGTTCCTTCCGGCTGGCATTTCCTTAATTCTATTCACAATTTGTTGCTTGTTGGGAAAAATCTTTCAATAATGTGTCAGACCTGGCTAAGAAAGCTGCCTTAAAAAAATCACAGTCACAAAGTGGCTTACCACGCTGTGCAGTATAGCGAAATAGATGAAAACTAGCCACAGTGATATTTTTTGGCCTGAAAGAAGCTACAGAACAATTTGATTGTTTTTCATATTGTTTCACTTTTTGTGAAATGTACTCCCTTCTTTCTTCATTTGACATGGAACAAACATTATGATTCCTCTCAAAATGACACTATACATTGAATTTGCGGAACACTTCTCTTTCCGTACACAGGCACCAAACAGAAAGCTTAATTGCTTTTCTCAATGACTCTGAAGTCCATTGTTCTTGAAATACTCTGCCACTATCTTAGTTAAGTTTCTGTTTGTTTTGGCACCTAAAACATGTTTGCATGGTCCGGATACAAAAACACCCGCAAAGGAACAATTACAGTACACAAGGGAAATAAGCAGCAGCTACAAACAAATCAACCTTCTTTGACAAACAGAAGCTCTGGACTGGCTTCGCAGTGTTGCCAAGTTGTAAATTTGAAATCTTTCCATCCATTGTTCAAGGTTACTTTCAGTTCTCACAGGAACTCGTTGTTTGACGCATGTCTTCCTATCAGATTGGTTTTCTCTCCTTTCTGCAAAGGTGAGGGAGAAGCAGGAGAGATGGGGGCTTGAGCTCCAGCAGGTGTGGACGTTTCGTGGTGGATGTCCGTAGAAGCAGAATGATAAAATAATGTTGTGCATGTGATGCTTAACTTTTGGGAATTAATGCATAAGGCGTTTAAAGGAGGTGAGGTTGATTGATTTACTACCCATTCGGAGCACACTTCTTGGCTAGATTAATTTTTTTGTCAAAGCTCAGTTATTTGCAAGAAAACACTACAGACACGCTGTTGAAAAATTCTCTCCAAAAGAACTAAATTTTCATTTAACGTTAATGTTTTTATGTTGGTGTGCCACTCAAATCATGTTCATGTGCTACCCAGTGGCACGCGTGCCATAGGTTCGCCATCCCTTATCTAGACCATGGTATCCACTGCAAAAAGATTACTTTCCAGTACAACTTATAGCAGCACAGTCACTACACCAAACAAATCTACTTCTCATGCTACCTAGCAGGTCAGCGTGAGCTTGGAAAAAGTTGGAAGTCTAGCAAACAACTTGATTTCTGCAAGAACACATGCCTAATTTAAACATACAACTGTTCCACCTAGTGAGAAATTTGTACATAACAGCTAGAAGATATGGGAATGATTGTAGACATGGCATAGCTGTTACAAAAATTTTATTTCAAATGGGTGTTCAAAAAGCAGAGTAAAGGCAAATATAATCAAAACATCTGGAAAGAAATTGTGCCTCTGGAAAATAATGAAGCATATGGAAAACATTCATCACTGCTCAATTCAATATTAAATGAATTTTTAAAAGAACCGAATCTGGAAGGCATACTGTACAAGTCATAATGTACATTTATGCCACCTAGTGTAAAATCTTGTATCCAGCAAAAGCACAAAAGGAAAAAACAACAACAAAAAAAAAAAAACCAACGGATAGTACAATAAGTTACAGCAATATGAAGCAAAAAGAACTTTTTTAAATCTGACTTTCAGAAGCAGAGATAACAAGAAATGCAGAACACAAGGCAGAAAATGTAGGTAAATTTTTTGTTATAGTTCCAGCTGTAAAATACAAAAATCAAAACACTATCATTTGACTTTTAAAAATGGAAATACCATGACAAGCTCAATATGTTTATTCTGCCTAACAGAAAAGCTGCAGATCAGTAAATGTAACGACTGCTAAAGATCATCCTTTAGATGGTTCCAGCAAATGAATGTGATTTTTTTAAATCACACTTACCAATGTGGTAACATCGAGTCAAGAGACACCACGCTTCCAAATTTGGTTTTGCTGAAACTAAGATTCCAAGCAGCCCTGTAATAAAAATACTTCAATCATTGCATTGCAAGATACATTCCTTGGCCCAAATTAAAGGATTCCAAAATAATCCCTTTGACATAACTTAAAGGGTCATAAGCTTTACAGCATTAGATCTGTTCTCCGAAAAACAGACTACAAACCCAAGTGATATTTTAAAAAAAAGGACAAGACAAATTTGGCTTTTCTGCTTTGCATTACCCATCAGAAATTTTGCAAACTGTTTATTAAACTAGGTTAAGAGAACTACAACCTTTGCACACACTCCAAAGGTGACACTTTATAAAAAGTAAAATATCAGTTTTCAGATTCTTTAATATAAACTGCTGGCCACCCAAAATGCAGCACCAAGAAGGAAGCATCCGATTGGCCTGAAATTCGCAGCATGCGTCGCCCGCAAGAGGACATGCAAACGAATAGCATTGCAGGGCATATGCAAATCATGTGCACCCGGCATGCCACCGAGAAGAAGCACTATAAAAGGGTGGACAGAAGGCTAAGTAGTGAAAGTGTGTGCTGTGTTGCCGGACCCGTGTGTGGGAAGCTTCCTGATGCCTCGTCGCAGAATACGGCAGTCATTCCAACATGTTTCGGAGTTCGACAGAGGACCAATAGTGGCTTATCGTGAAAGCGGTTTATCGTACCGAGACATCGCCGCCCGTGTGGGAGAGCATCCAGCCACAGAGAGGAGAGTATGGATTCGGTGGGTGCAGGAGGGACGGACCGACGTGAGCGATTGCCGCAGCCGCGGCACACACCACCGAACGAGAGGACCGGCATGTTGTGCGGCAAGCATTGAAGACTCGCACCGCCACATCACGAACGTTAGCGCAGGAATTAGGGTGTGTTGCACAACTACCTGTGTCAGCACGTACCATTCGACGTCGTCTGCAGGAGCGGGGACTTGTCGCACTGCGCCCATTGCTTCGATTACCATTGACGTTACACCACCGGCGAGTGCGGTGGCAGTGGGCCGTTGAACGCTGCACCTCAACTACGGAATGGCAAGACATTGTCTTCTACGACGAATCAAGCTTCTGCCTACAACACCACGATGGTCGGATCCGCGTGTGAAGGCACCGCGACAAGAAACTGTATGATGCCTGCACGATGCATCACCATACCGGTCCGTCGCCTGGCGTTATGGTGCAATTGGATATGACACCGGCACCCTTCTGGTACGCATTGCCGGTACACTCAACAGCCACCGCTACATCTCCGACATTTTGGAGCCTGTAGTCTTCCCTTACCTGCGGCCACGTTTCAACAGGACAACGCGCGCCTGCACATGGCACGCATCGTGCAAACATTCTTCACGGCCCACCAGTTCTTCCGATATGTTGCCTATCGAACACGTCTGGTCGCTGATCGGCAACCGAGTGGCCCTGCAAAGCACCACCAGCGGCTACGCCTGATGAACTGTGGCAACGTGTGGAAGCAGCCTGGACCGACATACCCTAAGCCCACATCCAAAGCCTCTATTGTTCATTGCTGCGGCGTGTAGCGGGGGTGTTATTGCCAGCCATGTGGGCCACACGAACTATTGATGTCTGCGTGTTCCGCAAGTCGCACGGGCCTGTAAGCTCAATCGTTTCATCTTTGTATCTGTAATGTGTCCAGTAAATCTGGCTTTGCTATCTCTTGTCCTTCTTGGTGTTGCATTTTGGGTGGCCAGCAGTGTATTTTTCTTATATTTAGTAAAGAAGGAAATACAAGGAGGAGCCTAAAACTAAAATTAGGGAACTCTTATAAGAGACAAGAAAGCAATTAGATTTCTTGTCTCTTATAAGAGTTCCCTAATTTTAGTTTAAGAGACAAGAAAGCAATTAGATTTGAGTGTCAGGAAATAAAACCTAAAAGTGGAGCTAATTTTAAAATAATTTACTTTGCAAGAATAGGAAACATACCAGAATACTAAACAATTATGTAATTGAAGAAAAAAATGTTACTCCTTTCATCTAAAAATTTCATTTGCTTATACTGAATTCAGACATTCCTATGGTCTTCTAGATCAGGATTACTCATTCTCTGCTGTACTCAGCTCTCAGAGTTTTAACTATTTTATTCAGCAGCAGTTACAGAAAATTTCACTTGAGAGATGCTCAATGACTGCAATATCCTCCTCCACAACTCACATTTAAGTTAATTCCATGAAAGCCATTTAAAAGCAGAACAAGTGTTCTGAATCAGGATGCACTTCCATACCTGGCCTGCATTGTCTGCTGCAACAGAGCAACACGGAAACGCAGATAATATTATGTTTCCCCGAGTGATATAGTGCTGCCATCTTCGGGTGACATGAGAAACACTGCATGCGGTGTATTCACAAGACTAATATTTCCGAGGTACTCTTGCTGGCCCTTGAGAAAGCCTTTCGTGAAGGACGATTTTGTTCATATTCTGAAACGTGTACAGGGACGGTAGAGACGTGTTTCGTGCAGAATTAAAACCTATCTTTCTAGCATATAATTGAATAAATCAATTACGTCCGGGAGAGAACTGTTTTATGATCTGAATCATGACTTCAAAGCAATGTTCTGATGAAAGACTACCGTTCCGTTGGAATAAATATACCAGAATATGGTCTGGCAAATGAAGTTTGCGTTTCAGATGTCGTCAACTGCTCCCAACACCTCGAAGCTCAGCGAGTGGTTAACTGTGAGATTTTCGCATCCGCAGCTTCCGAGGTTATTGTACGCAGCTCACTGATAAGTCATGACAGTAGTTTGTGGTTGTACATGTTTGTGGATGATCGGCAGCAATGTGCTCGCAGATCTGTCATTTCTCAGGGCAGATTTTGACCCTGAATCGCTTAGTATCACGTTTAAAGATATCAAGGACCCAGGCGCTTAATTTCTCAAGTACACGGGAAGACTGCTCAGATTTCCCTGAAACACGATTTTCTGACACTTGAATTGTCCATAACGATGAGACCTATCGACTCTGAGTCACTGAATGACCTTCCAAGCATGTTCTACTGGTTGGATTGATTACTAGGATCCACTCATTGAACTTCGTTCACCATGGAACGCAAGTCTCCTTATCCTGGGAAACTGTTTGGAAAAAGCACTTCCAATTGCACATGGTAAGAACGCATGCAGAAAGAACAACAGCAAAAGAAACACGAAGCAGCACTTACAGAAACGGGGGCAACACAAGCAAAGAATATCTAAACACAAGTAAGCGAACAGACTGCACTCATGGAGCAAACAGTGGAAGCACCACTAATCGGCACGTGTTTTGTTATAGCAGACGGCGCAGGCCAGATACGGAAGTATAGCACTGGATCATGTGCGAGAAAGAATTCTGGTTTAATTATCCCCGTAGCAGATCGTGGCAACGTAAGTTGAAGATTTTATTTTGGTCCTGCAGACAAAAATGATATCCCCAGAAACTTTATTATGGTCCTGCATAAGAACAAAAATTACAAAAAAAAAAAAAAATCCAGAACCCTTTTTAATTTTCCCTTGCAGATTTGTGATCATGAGCACAAGTTTTGCATCTGGGGACAGAATTCCATCTTACACTTTCAAAACTTTCCAAAAACAGAAATTAGATGAAGCAAATATTTCTCCTATAATTGAAGCGTTTTTCTCTTTCTTTTCATGATGTTCATTCTGTCCATGTTATACTTAAACATAATTTTATTGCATAAATGTTTGTGTTTCAGCTTGAAAATGGAGGCAACAATTTCCAAAAAAGAAGTTAGATGGAGTGTTGTAGTCAATCTTTTTTTTTTTTTTTATGCCACTTCTGCTCTGTATTGTTATTAAATGTTTTATTCCATAACTATCTGTTTTTGAGCTTTGAAGGAAAGATTTTCAAAAACAGATGTAAGGCTGAGCACTGTATTATTATTATTTTTTGAGTGATGCTCTTTCTGCTCTGCGCTGTTAAATGTTTAATTCCATAAACACTTTCATTTGAGCTCGCTAATGAAGAAAAAAATTCTGAAAACGGAAGATACAGCACGTAATATATATGTACATATATATATATTTTTTTTATGATGACCTCTCTGCTTTGTATTATTGCTAAATGTTTTAACCATAAATATTTGTGTTTAAGCTTGAAAACAGAGGAAAATTTTCTCAAAACTAAAGCTGGATGGAACAAAGATAAATCCCATATTCATAATTTGTTTTTCCGCAATGTTCCCTCTGTCAAATATTGTTGCTGAATATAATTTTGTTGTAGAAATGTTTGAATTTCAGCTTAAAAATAAGGCATAAGGCAAAGGGAGCGAAGACTTATTTTTCAGTGTTCATAGTTTTCTTTTTATGGTGTTTGTCCTGTCCTAAATTGTTGTTAAAAACCATTTAGTTACAAAAATGTTTGCATTTAAAATAGAAAATGAAGACAGAATTTTTTTTGTAAACGGAAGTTAATGGAGCAATCAATGGTTTCTCGTAGTTCCTCTCTTCCCCTAGCAGTGATCCTTCTGACCACTACTGTTAAATTTCATTTCATTTTTTTTTTTTTTTTTGTGTTTCAGCTTGAAAATAGAGGAAACATTTTTTTTTTTTGTGTGTGTGTGTGTGTGTGTGTGTGTTTCAGCTTGAAAATAGAGGCAAAAATTTCCAACAACAGAGGTTGGATGAAAATTCTTTGGCTCTTTTCTTTTATACTCAGTTGTTTATTTTCTCTCTACTTGTACAAATTTTTGCCTTTTGCACACAGCTAACGTGTTGCTCAGTGACCGATCTGCAGATTATTTTGAGGCACAACATCAGTCGCAGGCTGACCAGGAACTTGCTGCTATAGGGTTCACCATTATCAAAATTGCCAATAATTTAATTTTCATGGAATTTCTCCAACTAATTTCCTATAAAATGGGGGGGGATGACGACCACCAATAAAGTATATATTAGCAGAACCAAACAAGTCCTACAGATTTCAGGGTTCCGTGAAACTAATTATTTTTTATCTTTCTGTCACATTTCTATGATCATGCATGTTCAGCAGTGATGTTAGTGCTTATACAGAGAAGTTATAAATCAACAACACAAATACATTACTTACTCTCTGTGCACATACAATATGAGGAATGCATATATACAGAAGACTGAACAGGGTTGTTCAGGCACTGACAATTAACGGCAAAATGCCAAATTTTCAGGCATAACATGTTTTTTGCCAAAAATTCAAACCTCGGCAGGGGTCAAGCTGCCGATCGCCATCTTCGCAATTTACGAAAAAAAAAAAAAGTTTTGATGATGGAAAAATAGTTTTGACGAATACCTCTTTGTACTATTATAACTTTAGTGATAAAAACAATTGAATTTGGGGAATAAATTGGCGAAAACTTAAAAACAGCCAGTGCAACCCCTGTGCACGACATGTATTCAAAATTATGTATCCCCACATTTCTACAGGGTTTGCACTTCTCCAGTACAACCAAAATGCCATTACTGGCTTTCACAGTAAGCCTCACCAATTGCATGTAAGACATAGGTGCATATAAGAGACAAACGAAGAAAAAAAAAAAACTTCTTAGCAGGGTTAAAAATAAGAATGTGCTGCAAAATAGCATGAATATAACGCAATACGAGCAAGACAGAATTGTTCACCGAAACTTATTTATGTAAATATTAAAACTGGAGCACATCACCGTATTCAAATGATTAAATACATACATATACATTTAGCAACAACACAGGATAAATGGAACATCGCGGGGGAAAAAATATTACGATTACGGGCAAAATCTTCTTTCTGTTAGACTTCCGTTTTAGGAAAGTTCTCCATTTTTCAAGCTGCAATACAAATATTTATGGAATAAAATCATATTTAACAACGTTACTGAGTAGAAGAAACATCGCAAGAAAAAAATAAATATGATTACAGGCGAAACCTTCACTCCATTAACTTTCGTTTCCGGAAGTCGGAATTCTGTCCTCTGACGGAAAACGCCCCACCACCATTCCCTTCCAAATTTCCATTCAATTCTGGATCAATCTCGGAACCATTGAAATGATGGAAAAGGTGGAAATCTTCGAATCCACGGAAGATTCTCGTGCCTGAAGATTGCAAGAAAATTTTCGCACCGTCTAACTTTCGTTTTCGGAAAATTTTCTTCCATTTTCAAGCTGAAATGCAAATATTTATGGAATAAATTTATATTTAACGATAATATTGTGCAGAAGAAACAGAATGAGAAAAAGAAACCACGATTACAGGGAAACTCTTTACTCCATTTAACTTCCGTTTTCGAAAAACAAAATACTTTCCCTAGACGAAATACACCCCCTCCAACTAATCCTCCAAAATTTCAGTTTTGCATCGATCTCGAGAATAACACAAATGACAAAAAGCAGAATCCAGTGCTCCGCAGAAGAATCATGTATGCGTAGGTGACATTTTATTGATGGTCAGTTACATTTGAAGTATCACACCTGACAGGTGATCACAACTAGTGTGTTAATTTGACCGATAGTAAGTAGATCACTAGCAAAAAAGTATTGATTTGCTATTTGGAAAAGTAGGAAGGTGCCATTTAGTTTACCGAGAGTGTCTTCAACTCAAATTTTTTTCGGATGCAGATATCCTTTTGTCATGAAAAGAATTTATAACAGATGAGTAATTCCATATGAAATCAACCAAGAAAAAATAAATTTTGGAATTTGATGTCATGGATTTGTCTAATTTGGGGGATATTTGTCTATTAGCATCTCAAAAGTAAAAAAATATTATGTTTTTTATTTTTTCTGTTGCCAATTTTTGAGTTACTTAATTTTCAAAATTGTCAAAATGCCCCCCCCCCAAAAAATGCTTGCCGCCTGAACTTTAAATGCAATTTGCAAGAGACCTGTTTCAGCTACAGAGGTATGGTATTATTTTAAAGCTTATGAAGAGGGCTTTCATTTGATATATAACATGCATTGTTTTTGAGTAAAAAAAATTTTTTTTTTGCCAGTTTAAAAAAAAAAATTCACACGTTGGTACACATTTACTGAAGAAGGCTCAGTCAAAATTTCAAAATGGTATCTCTCTAGTATCATATAAAAATTGAATTTTTTTTTGCAGGCATGCAACCATTTAACATATTTTACATATTAGAACTGCATTAATACAGATGCACACATACCATTGTGTTACTACTTACTGATACAGAAATTCCTTTTTCTTTGATAAAATATATGTTTGTGTCATATCTTTTTGCTTCAGCCAATACATTTCAGTTGTGGCTGTTACTTGATCCACCTTACAGAGGATGAAAGTTTCCTGGCATTGTAAGAATATCAGGTTTTCTTGGATAACTTAAATAAGGGTGCTGGCCCACAAGGATGTAAAAAAGAGATCTCCATGTTCTATATGTTTTTTTTTAAAGTACACATCCCACCAACCAAATGACATATGCACAGGCTACGAAACCTGCGATGTTTTTTTATTGGAGGTTTAACGACCACCATGAGCAACTCAATGGGCTATAAACAGTCGCCCGTCCCTAATTTAGGGCCACTGCTTCCAGGGAAGGGAGAGAGCCAGTGCCAAAAGACAAACACAACATCCATGCCTCACCGGGATTCGAACTGCTTTCGGACGAATGATCAGAAGCCATCGCTTAGACCACTGTGCCACCAGGTCGGTGCGATGTGTTCAAATATCACATCTGAACTAATTCTAACACAATGTACCAAAGTTTCCTCAGATTCAGAAGACACTTTAGTCTCCACTTTTTGTGAGCTCACTGGTATGAATGCATGAAACTTCTGAGTCCCTGTTACAGTTTCATCAAACCATGTCTCTAAAAGTCTGTCTTCTTCCAAGTATTCATCATTTGTCATGGAAGGAATGTTCTCCTTTTCCCATCGAAACAGCTAGCGAGGAGTCATGATTTGGTTTGAAAGAGGATTCTGGAAGCTAGTTTTGGCTGCCAACCTCTTTAGTGTTCCTCCAACACCATCACACACTTCTTTGCCATGCACTGTCACGTAAAAATGCCACCTAGAATCAATGCCATCAAAATCTCTGCAATGATTGCACAAATTTGCACAGTTCTTGCGGTTCTCATATTGCACTGCTGAACCATCGGAGAAGTAATATACTTTCTTTAAGTTTGGTGGACAATCTTTCAGGAAATCTAGAAGCTTTCTTCACCACCCAGGATAACAAAGTCCCAAGTCATCCTAGGTGGTGTAGCGAATAGCATGTTTGAACGGTAATCAGGAGATACTGGTTCGATTCCCACTCCAGGGCGATGAAATTTTCAAGTTTTCTGATGCGATTGATATTACGTGAGAAACAGTAAATACAGTCAATTCAGATGTCTGATTGCTGTGTTAATTACCATCACATATTTTCCACGTATTATGCGAAGAATATTTCTTCCACATTATATTACTCTTTCACTTTTATTTGCAGTTTTAAATCTGTTTAATTTGCTCAAGGATTTCTGATTCTGCATTGTTACACTGACATTCATTTTCTTCATCTTTATAACTCTCTGCATTAGAAAAGGATCTGTTATATGAACTTTTTATTTTCTCTATCTTTCCTCAGCAAAACTTTTTAGAACCCTTAATTTCCTTTCTACTAACTGGAGACTCACTAAGAGGTCAAAGGATGCATTTAAGTAGCTTAAGTCTGTATCTATATCCATAAATTCTGAATCATGGTTACTACAACTAAGACCAGCATTATAACCTGGCTCTGAAGGATTTTCTTTTCAGGAACACTCACCTCATGTTGCTATTCCTTCCCCTAACTGGAAGTGCAAATTTGCGTGTTTTCTTCAATGTCATATTAAAATCTACAGGAAGTGCAAATTTGTGTGTTTTCTTCAATGTCATATTTTAAAGAGATCATCCAAGTTGTCACAATCTCAAATATTTACTAATTCAGTTTCCTCTTCTTTTTCTTTTAATTTTGAAAGGATTGCAACAGCAAATGGACCACTTCTTGCCATCCATATTTGAAAGTAAAACTTAAAACTAGACTGATCTAAAAAAAATTAGCACTAAATAAATAAATCAAGTTTAAAAGATAAATAATTCACCACATGAGTTAATTGAGATCTACACAACCTGAGAGCTACACCACAACTGAATTACTTGGGCAAAGAAGTGGGGGAGAGCATGAATGAACATGTGACTGTAGGAAAGGATGACTTACACTTGAGAACGCCTGTGTATTACTGTCTTTAACTGTGTAACTTATGATACCATAGAGATATCATCTTGAAATTTTGACTGAGCCTTCAGTAGATGTGTATCAATATGTGAATTTTTGGAAATTTTACAAAAATTTCGTTTTTTGGAAACTATAATAAAAATTGTTAAAAACTGGCAAAAAATAAAAAAATGAAAACCAAAACCAAAAATGTTATATATCAAATGAAATCCAAAAACAATGCATGTTATAGATCAAATGAAAACTCTCTTCATTAGCTTTAAAATGAGACCATTTCCAACTCTGTAGCTGAAACAGGTCTCTTACAAATTGTATTTAAAGTTTTGGTGGTGAGCAGTTTTTGAGACATTTTGGGAATTTTGAAAATTAAATAACTCAAAAATTGGCAACAGGACCCCCCCCCCCCCCATTTTTTTTACACTTCAGATAATAAACAAATATCCCAAAAATTACCCAAATCCACGACATCAAGGGTTTATGCACTGGTTGATTTGACATGGAATTACCCAGATACTGGTTCCATTTGAGAAGTTTTGGAATACATATTCATTCCAGATATGAGAATTAGAAGACACCTCTTGCTTTCTCTTTTTGTTATTGCACAATCCTCTGATCACATGCTATAATTCAGTGTTCTCAGGAAAAAGCTTATGACCGAGTAACCAGGATACTTCTGTGGAAGGTACTGAATAAATATGGTGTTACTGGGAATCTACTTAATAGCGTAAAAGCTATGTATGCTGGCAGAAGAGTTTGTGTACGAGTGAATGGTGTTTTATCGAGATGGTTTCCTATTGGTGCAGGAGTCTGATAAGGTTGTGTAATGTCACCATGGCTGATTAATATACAGGGTGTCAGAATTATTATACGCATTACAAAATTATGTACAAAAAAAACTATTAGCATTGTCTGTTTTTCTATGTCACGTATTACTAACATGGTTTCTATATTTTTGTTTTGCAGAATTGTTATTCCCAGAATCCGATAGATGGCGCTAGGTGTGGCCTGATGAGAAATGAATGAGAAATGCGCAATCAGTAGTCATGTCATCCATACAGCAAAAGGCAATGTGTGTGCTATGGCTTGCGGAATTAAAGTCTTTCATTAAAGTTAAAAGACTGTACCGTTTGGAGTATGGTTGTAATCCTCCGTCGACGAATTCAATTAAGTGGTGGATAAAACAGTTTAAAGAAACTGGCAATGTGGAACATCGTGGAGGAGCCGGTAGGCCTAGGGTCAGCGGTGAGACGGTTGACCAAGTTAATGAAAGTTTCCGACGAAGCCCCAGGAAATCCGTTCGTAAAGCAAGCAAAAAACTGTGCATTCCAAAATCGACAGTTCACGATATCTTGCACAAGAAATTAAAGTTTCATGCTTATAAAATTCAAATAGTGCAAAAGATGCATGTAAATGATCACACTCTGCAATACGATTTTGCTGTGGATATGCTGAATCAAGTGGAAAACGACGAAAACTTTCTCAGTACTGTAATTTTTAGTGATGAATCCACATTTCATGTATCGGGTATTGTGAATTATCACAACTATAGGATATGGGGCAGTGAACCGCCTCATGCTGCTATTGAACTGGAACCTGATTCTCCAAAAGTTAATGTGTGGTGCACTCTTTCAAAAAGAGAAGTGATTGGCCCTTTCTTCTGCAAAAAAACCATAAATAGTGACATTATATGCTAGAAAATTTTGCTATACCAAAGATCAAAAGACACGTCGTTTTCCAACAAGACGGCACGCCTCCGCATTGGTCAACGTGTGTACATTAAGTGCCCAAATGAGCATTTACCCAACAGATGGATTGGGCGTGGTGGTCTTATTTCTGTGGCCTCCTCGCTATCTAGATCTAACTCCATTGGATTATTTCATGCGTGGTTATGTGGAGGATCATGTCTATCAGAAGCCTTGTACTGATTTGCAGGAACTGAAGCAGCGTATCACAGCTACTATTAATTCCATAACTCCTCAGATGCTTGCCAATACATGGCATGAAAGCGAGTATCGCTTGGATGTACTACGAGCAACCAAGGGATATCACATCGAAATTTATTAACTTGTGTAGTTACATTGTAAGTTAGTACAGTCAGTTTCTTTCTATCTGTTAAATGTTTTGTTTTATATAACTTTGTAATGTGTCCAATAATTCTCCGACACCCTGTATTTATGGATGTGTGCATGCATGATCCAAAATGGGCAATACTAGCTTATGTTTTTATCCGTGCATGCAGATCGCTCTATGCTGATGAGACAGTTCTGTTGGCAGAAAGCAAAGGTGAGTTGCAGAGTATGTTCTCCCAGATGTACGAAGTTTGTACAAAATTTAAACTGAGTACAAATAAGGGAAAAACCAAAGTTATGGTGTTTGAGTGAGGAACTGTTAGTACTGAATGTGAGATAAGTTAAATGGCACAGTGATTGACCAGGTGAATGAGTTTGCGTATTTAGGAAGCATGTTTGAAAGGGAGAACAAATTAGATGGTGAATCAGTAGGAGAGTGAATTCTTCATTGTAAGTTATAGCTGCTTTGGGAAGTTTTCAGAGGAATGATGGGCTCTCAAAAGAGAACTGAATGGCTGTGAATGAAAGTGTAATTGTTCCTACTCTGATGTAGAGCAACAAAACCTGGGTATTGCAGAAGAGATGCATTACATACAGGAGGTTTGTGGCAGGATATGTTCTGATTATGTGAGAAACAAAGATGTGCTGCAGTTGTGTAATGTGAAGCAAACTGTTGTTAGCAAGGTGGAGACTAATATGCTTGGGTGGTTTGGCCATGTTGAAAGCATGAGTGATTAGATGCTTACTAAAAAAATCTTTTTAGCCCAAGTGGCAAGAAGGAAAAGCAGAGGAAGGCCAAGGAAGTCATAGGAGGATCAGATTCAGGAGCGTCTGCATGAGAAAAAGATTACGAGTTTGAAGTAAAGAAAGTCTTGTGTACGTCGTGTGATGGATGTCGGTGAAGCCTGTGTTGTGTGTCAAGATCGCTGTAAATGGAGAAGTTTGATACGGCAACAGTAAGTAAATAATTAGTTAAAAATTTATCTGGGGGTTTGTATTTCTTTGTGGAGCTAATCTCTGAATCTCAGAACAACTTAGTGATATATATATATATTCTATAAAGAAGATACCTAAGCAAAAAAATACATATATAATTTTGACTCACACCTAGTACAACATAGAAAAGGTTATGTATCTACCTGTGTGAGTAAAAGGAGAAAAGATAAAAAAATAAAATAAAACAACTGAATGTAGAAGGTGTCGAGAATACTGAGCCTTGGCCTTATCAAGGACCAGCAAAAACTCTGCATTTTCTCACTTCCACAAAGACCTAGTTGGAAATGGGTTTCTGCAAGGCCATAGATGCAAGTAACATTCCCACCTAAAATAGTTTAAAAAATATATATATAAGTCATGTCCTCCGTAGAGTAGCATGACCTAGCACTAGTTAACAATTTCGCTTGCATCCATTAACCTTCATGGCCCGACCCATGCTCTTCATCTGTTACTATTAAACAGAGAGAAGAAGATTAAAGAGAACTCAAGCTGTGAGAGTGACATAATAAATAGAAATGATTTTCAGCTATAACGAAATTCCAAGTTCGTTTGAGAGAGAATTTAAACCTGAAAAACAATGCAAAAGAAATCCAAATTTTACATTGCAATTAAAAAAGGAAATGTTAATTTATAACGAACAGATTTTTGAGAGAAAACTAGAGTCTAAAACCCCCTACTCTACAACTTATGACAGCACGAAAACGAGAATAAGTTAAAGATAATAATTAACTAAAGAAAACTTTGTGAAAGTTATATACCTTAAACAGTTAGTTGCAATATGTACAAAGTATTTCAGCAGTGCTTTAAGTGCATAATTAATTAGTTATTAAGAACTTAACTACTTTGAAAAAACAGCGCATAGACAGCGCATAGAAAAGGAACAAGCTTAGTCATCTTCTGTTCCTAGGTACCCCAAAAGACGCTCAAAGTTACAAAGAAAAGTAAGAGTTAAAACCCGCATAAATGTTAACAGACAAACCAATGCTTAAAAGCTGAAAACCTTAGTGCTATGGATATGACGGTCCTATTAAAACAAAAAATTAAATAATATAAACAAAATCACAAAAAAAGCTTAAAAATCTGTTTATAAAAGAAAATAAAAACAAATAAAAAAGAAAACTAGTTATTCATCACTAGGATAGCTATACTAAAAATAGTAAAACCAACATTAAAATTAATAAGATTCTGATTAATCTATAGAAGCTCACTAAGGTGATTTAATACATGCAAAGATTATTAAATAAACTGCTCGTGTATTTTATAATATTTCTCATGTATTCTGGAGAGTTAATTCTGCTCATTCTGATCATACAGATCCACAGTCTTAAGTTTATATATTTTTTTCTCTGGTTAAAATCTCCGCGCGTTGGTTTCTTGCTGTATGAGGAGGCCATCAGCCCCACCCTCACTGCCCCCCAGCGTCTAGGGAGTGGCGGAAGAGGTCAGCCATGTTCTCCTCTTGTGAGGAGAAAAGTTTTTGTCACACAAGAGGTAAGCTCTCTTCCTTGTTTTTGGGTTCTAGGTTTTATAAGTTCAATGTTTGTACTTTATGTACCTTTTCTCTGTCGTTTTTTAGCTTTTCAGCTTTTAAGCATTGGTTTGTCTGTTAACATTTATGCGGGTTTTAACTCTTACTTTTCTTTGTAACTTTGAGCGTCTTTTGGGGTACCTAGGAACAGAAGATGGCTAAGCTTGTTCCTTTTCTATGCGCTGTCTATGCGCTGTTTTTTCAAAGTAGTTAAGTTCTTAATAACTAATTAATTATGCACTTAAAGCACTGCTGAAATACTTTGTACATATTGCAACTAACTGTTTAAGGTATATAACTTTCACAAAGTTTTCTTTAGTTAATTATTATCTTTAACTTATTCTCGTTTTCGTGCTGTCATAAGTTGTAGAGTAGGGGGTTTTAGACTCAAGTTTTCTTTCAAAAATCTGTTCGTTATAAATTAACATTTCCTTTTTTAATTGCAATGTAAAATTTGGATTTCTTTTGCATTGTTTTTCAGGTTTAAATTCTCTCTCAAACGAACTTGGAATTTCGTTATAGCTGAAAATCATTTCTATTTATTATGTCACTCTCACAGCTTGAGTTCTCTTTAATCTTCTTCTCTCTGTTTAATAGTAACAGATGAAGAGCATGGGTCGGGCCATGAAGGTTAATGGATGCAAGCGAAATTGTTAACTAGTGCTAGGTCATGCTACTCTACGGAGGACATGACTTATATATATATTTTTTAAACTATTTTAGGTGGGAATGTTACTTGCATCTATGGCCTTGCAGAAACCCATTTCCAACTAGGTCTTTGTGGAAGTGAGAAAATGCAGAGTTTTTGCTGGTCCTTGATAAGGCCAAGGCTCAGTATTCTCGACACCTTCTACATTCAGTTGTTTTATTTTATTTTTTTATCTTTTCTCCTTTTACTCACACAGGTAGATACATAACCTTTTCTATGTTGTACTAGGTGTGAGTCAAAATTATATATGTATTTTTTTGCTTAGGTATCTTCTTTATAGAATGTGAATTCTGAATTTTCAAAACTGCTGCGTTGCGCGTTTTGATTTTCAGGTTATTTTGCACCCTTCGTTTTAAATTCTAAAATTTTTTCCTTAGTCTTCAGTTTTGCTCTTAAGTATGTATGTATGTATATATATATATATATATATATATATATATATATATATATATATATATGTCTTCAGTTTTGCTCTTAAGTATATATATATATATATATATATATATATATATATATATATATATATATATATATATGGAAGGGCTTTATTCCTTTTCAACAGAAGAGAAGCAAAGCAGTCTGGATTCCCAGCTGGGGTTTACAGCAACTAAAATATTTGGTTTATGCTTAAAATTCTATGCATGTGGTAATTATTTCAAACTGAAAATAAATGCTGTTACCTTCCTGCCATTGAAAAATTCATATGTACAACAAATTTGTATAGCACAGTGCGGTACCAACTACTACCTATCCCTTTAAGGAACCATGAACATTTTTATACATAAGCGCGTACAGATCCCAAGAGCATATCACAGATTCTCAAAAACAAATGATGTTTTTCCACCTTCCCCCTCCCTGCCTTAAAAAAACTTATTTCACGTCTTGAAATAAATTGTTATGCATAACTTTTGAACGTTCCCATAGAGAAACTCAGGATTTTTTTTTAAGGCACAAAAATATGTAACAGTAATTAAATATTTAGCAACAGATGAGGAATCTAATACTACACTGTTTCCAATCATTCAGTAACCTCTAAATATTTTCAGCTTTCTGGATGGCTATTGAGGTCTTTTTCAGAAATGAGCTAAACTAAAAAAATGAGCAAAACAGTCAATTCTTTAACGTGTGAGCTTTGTTAAACTATGAGTGAAGCTACACATGAACAATACAGCAGTGAACAATTTTTTCACAAATTTGTGACTAGAAATGAGCAGGAAGACAAAAGTAAATTAACAAGAAAGATGACACCGAATTTTCAGTTTTAATGAGCACGTCTTCTGAATCCTCATGCCGCAAATTAAATTTATTCATAGTCAATGAAACAGGTTAGAAAAAAATCAACTGAATTTCTACAACTGATAAAACATCGAGAAATAGATACAGCTACTTACTTCCACCAGTGGCTAAAAAGTATGTTATGGAAATTAACAAATGGCACACAAAACATTTCTCATAGCAGAAGGAAGGTATCAAAGATAAAGATTTTCAAATCAAACAGTTAAAAGAAGAAATATAGAAGGAAACAGGATATAACTCTACTGCCCCCTAGTGGAAGAATTTTGCATAAAGGAAAAGTTGAAAATATGCAAAAAGTGTTCTTTATAGCAAAAGAGCAAAATCTATGTTAAGGAAAAATAATTTTTCAAATAGGTCTTTCAGAAGCACAGATAGCGAGGAAAAGTTTTTGACCTTGAAGTGCCCAAGTGGGAAAGGCGTGCGTTTAAAGATGATAATGTTCCCTATATATTTTTTATAGCAAATGGTACACAGTAAAAAAGAAATTTCTCAATAGGGTTTTTAGAAGCGGAGATACAGCTGCAAACATACATCATCTAGCGACAGAACTGTGAACTACGAAACTCCTCAAATACAAACCTAAAGTATTCCACAGGTCATCTAGTATTGAAATAATTTTTTTTTTAAATGACATGTAGAAGCAGAGATATTGAGAATAAACACAGAGTTTGACACAGAAACTCAACACCAATTATCATAGGTGAATATGCAATATTTCCCTAATAAAAAGCAAAATTTATGGCTGCTGCTATGAAGTGAAGTAAGTCCAGATCATGTACACTTGGATTTTCTTCCAACATCTGCAAACTGCATTTTCCAACTAAAAGGAATTCAAAGGGATTCACACTTAAATAAATCTTTAAAAATTCTACCACACCTGAAAAACTTACTTTCTGGTTGACACAAGTGGTTCCATATTATTCATATTTTCTATTACCTTCCACAGTTACTGAAATTCTATAGGACTAATTCAAATGAAGTTACAAGTTTCCCCATTGCTAGAAATCATGTTCTCTGGTTGAAATGAATCATTTGATTTAAACAAAAACTGCACTAAAAATGATTCAAATTCATTTGCCTACCATAAGATTTGCTTCCATACACCAAAAGAAAGAAAAAGTGATTAAAAAATAATAAAGAACAAACAGGGGAGAATCTTTTCATTCTTGCCTCCCATAGGTACTTTTACAAAGTTTTACATATTCTTAAGAATTTAAGAAAAACCAGGTGATTTTAGAATTGTGTATTTGAAAATTAGCTGAAAAAAAAAATGCATCCTAGAAATAACAAGAATTAGCAGCTATTTACATTATGAAACCTACTCAGGAGCACAACCTCCAAATGCAATTATAGCAAATAAAAAGTTGCACTTTACTATGAAATGTCCATGTAGAACACTGACTGCTTCTCCCCCTTCCCAAACATATATCATTGTGCAATATTCTGCAGTCATACCTATGGAATATTATTACAGTGAGTGGTCATTTTGGCCATTCTTCAATTAACAAGCCATTAATTAATTATCACCTAATAAATTACCCACCAGCACAGCAAAACTATCCGGTTTAGGAAAATAAAGACAATGAATACTTAGTTAGCTACAGGAACTTCAAAAAATACATTCGATAATCTTGAAATCAACTGAGCAGTAATCACTACTAGCACTACTTTTCACATGCAAAGGCTAACACTAATTTACAGTGGGCAGCATAGGAACAATTTTTACACAAATTAGAAAGTGCACACAATTTTCTGAATTAGTTGATTGGTTGTTAACTGTTGTTTTATGGTATGAAAAGCTT
The DNA here is from genome assembly GCA_039090855.1 of Macrothele yani. Classification (NCBI taxonomy): domain Eukaryota; kingdom Metazoa; phylum Arthropoda; class Arachnida; order Araneae; family Macrothelidae; genus Macrothele; species Macrothele yani. The sequence continues at coordinate 100,844,892 of CM076996.1, read as the reverse complement.
TATAGATATATGATTTCCAAATGAAAAATAAGATGTCACACAAAACAAATCTTTAAATAAAAATATACAAACCCTTTTCTTTCTGAAAATGCATTAAATAACAAGCTCTTTCACTACAAAAAGTATCATAATGCTTTCACAGATATGAAAAGGCCAAGCAAATACAAATCACACAGAAATCAAACATCACATTAAGGTCCCATATTTTTTTCAAAAATAAATATCACCATCAGCACTTTCACGTGTAATCAAACTAATTTAAGTTCCTACATGATCATATACAATTCGTCATGCAAGGAATCTAAACAACACATATATAGCAAAAGAAACACATACTGAGTATTTCCATTTATTAACATGAAATAAAGGCAATACCTACATATGCAAACATTTTTTTTATACATGAAAATAACTAACAGTAGTTACTTACCTTTGACTGCAATAGAAATGTGAACAGAAATTCACAATGGCAGTTTCTAAAGTTTTATGTGGTACAAAAACAAAATTATGCAACTCACTTGGCTAGACATAAACATTTTAATACTATGTATGTGCATGCAAGGTTGAAGAAGAGAGCCAACAGTTCTTTATGCAATGCCCATGACAGCACACATCAAAAAGTTGCCACTAAACTTTTTTATGGAGATGGTATAACATCCAAATTACTAATAAAATTTCTTGATGCACCACACAAGACATCTCATATTATTCAAGATTCCTTGCTTATTTACTTTTTAGTGCTTTGGGAAAGGCACCATAAGATAATGTAAGTGGGAGAAATCACAAATCAAGTAAGCTACTTTCTTCTGCATAGTATTAAGAAATTTTAAAGTGATCAGGATAGTCTATCCTATGTAATATAACTTCAGGGCTCGAAAATTTGGATTTAACAATGTATGACGACTTGTACAAACTTTCATTGACAGTGAAACTTTTTACACAGTTATACAAAACATGTTCAGTGTTAAGGAGTTGAAGATGTCATCAACATTTTCTCAAACTTCTCCACCTGTCAGGCCTGCTTGAAATACTGTAAGTGGCACATCACATTGAAAACTTCTGTCACTAAACTAGCCCCCAAATCAAAATTACAATCAAAGCAGGTTGTACAGTTTAATCAGCATAGGAAATTATGTTAACATCTTTACAGGCAACTGGCTTTAATAGAACCTCAGCTATTAATAAAAAATCTTGAATGGCAGAATTCGAAGTTGAAATAAATGGCAGATGTTGGTTGGTTGGTTAACATTTAGTGGTGCAAGGGCCTCGAGGGGCCAAAGAGCGCCTAGTTGAAAGATTTAAAAGTGACAAAAAGAATGAAAAGATAACAAGAAACAATAAGTGGTGTAAAATGGCAAAGCTAGTTCCTACACTTCACAAAACTCTTCTGCAAATATTCCATATTCTACACAAGCTGGAGCAAATTTTGGTCAGCCACGATTACTTACATACGTTTACATTACATGCTATGTTTACCTGAAATGTCTGGTATTAAATAAAAGTTTGTTTTTATTGTCCAAAAACAAATACACACAACAAACTGAGTGGGAAAAGAATACTGTAAATAAGAAATTCTTGCTACTAAGACCTGTAACAGAGCAATGTATCCATATCTGCCAACATTAGGCAAAGCGCTGTCCTAAGTAACTAGTATTATTACATGGCATATGTAGCTGCTGCTTCCAACTGTGATAAAATAATGTAATTCTTTACATGCTTCTGAATAGCTTAGTTTTATACACACACACTATTTTATAAATATAATTTAATTTACTGCTGCTTTTTCATCTGAGTGGTTCATATTTTGTGAAACTTATAATGTACACTGCTTAAATGGCTCAGTGAAGCCTTTTTCTTTTCTTTGCCTAGCGTAATAGGCATATCCAGTGAATTTTGACATTGTAGTAATAGGCGACGGCACAATAATGCAAGACCACTGTGTAGAATGTTCCTTCTTAATTTTCTGGCAATCTTTTTCTGTTTTGGTGGCACTGGAGTTGCTTTGTCATTCTGAAGCTTTTTCAGGAAATTAACCATCTCTTTGTGAAAAAGAAACATGCACTATAAATAAGGACACTAATGAACTTAACACAAGCAAAACATGAATTCACCCAGCGAGGGTGCAATACAGCAACATTACCAGATTTAAGTTCCAAACCGCCACCAGTAATAATCAGTCTGATGCAACGGAATTCCCCAATGCTTGACCGACAGGAACTCCAAGCACGTGAACCTCCACTGTGCAAACCTCCACTTACCACTAGATACTAATGGGTATATAAATAAGTTTTGAGGGATCTGAGGTGAACAAAACACGTTGTTGGAGAACAGAAACAATATTTTAATATTAATCGAAGTATGCTCCCTCTAAACTATAACTTTACCCCATCTTTCAGGCAGTGAACGTATGCCCCGAAGGAAGAATTCCGGTTCCTTGGAAGAGATCCAGTTGTCTAGCCAATTTTTGATGTCTTCATAAGAACTAAACTGTTCTCCAGAAAGTGCTGACTGCATCCATCGGAACAAATGATAATCCGCTGGCGCAATATCTGGCGAATATGGCGGGTGGGGTAGAACTTCCCAGTCGGATCCTTCCAAGTACTTTTTCACAGGTCGAGAAACATGTGGTCTTGCGTTGTCATGCTGTAAGATGACTTTGTTGTGTCTATTCTCCTATTCCGGCCGTTTTTACGCGAGAGCTTGTTTTAAACGCATTGATTGGGTTCGATACCGATCACCAGTAATAGTTTCTGATGGTTTCAGCAGTTCATAGTGGATCACACTCTTCTGTACCCACCAGATACACAGCATTACCTTTGAACCATGGATATTGTGTTTTGGCGTTGAAGGACCTGGTTCACCTGGCTTCACCCATGCTTTCTGCCATTTAGGGTTATCGTACCATATTCATTTCTCGTCGGCAGTAATAATACGATGCAAAAAAACCTTTTTTTTTTTTGCCTTTGAAGCAGCAATTCGCAAATGATTTTTCGACATTCAAGGTCTCTTTCCCGCGAAGCATGTGGAACCCAATTCCCTTCTTTTTACACCATTCATATGGCAGCTAAATGTTGTGAAATGCATGGTTGACTAACATTTAATGCTGCTGCTAGTGCTTTTTGGGTCTGGCACGGATTCTCGTCGAGTAAAGATTCCAATTCGGCATCAACAATTTTTTTGGCTGGTCCAGAACGTTCTTTATCACTGACATCGAAATCGTTCCTTTTTAATCATCTAAACCAATACTCTCATGTTTTTATGGATGGGGAATGTTCACCATAGATTTCTGACATTAAGCGATAGCTGTCGGCACACTTCCCGTAAATGCTGTTTTGTCGGGACAAAAGTTGCCATTTTCCGTCAAGTAAAACAAATACGTCTTCGCACCTCAATCGAACGTCGTATACCGACTCTGACAGCTGGAGTCTTTTACTGCGATATCGTAGTGTTGCCACCTTAAAATACACTTGAGAAGTAATAAGTATGACAACGAACAGAAATCCTACAAAACTTATTTATATACCCAATATATTACAGGGGCTGCCTGCAAAATTGCAGTTTATGGCAAATAACAAGCATTTATACGTACATCATGAAATAGCAAAAACACTTATTTTGAAAAACAAAAGGAAAATCCATATAATCCGTAGAAATTATGGACATTCTGTAGTAGTTGGCAGGTATTTGTATCTGTATTTATGCACATTTTTAGTGTTCAGATAAAACAGAATAACTGGCTTTAGGATTTTGCCTGCTGTCCTTGGAGAATTGACTTATCTTTATGGGTGACACCACATTTCCTATCCTCAAAGCAGATTAGCTTTGTTTCCTGCCAATATGGATGAAGCTATTCCGCTTCACACACGATAGACATGGATGGCTACCTGCGTGAAAGAAATGTGGACTCTAAGGAAGGGGGGTACCTTTAACCATTATTTAGTTATTTGTTAGAAGTAATGCCAATATTTGCCCCCCAAGCTGCTCCAAATTAAGTCCATGGGCATGGAGGAGGTAACCTTTTTACATTGTTATTAGTTATCAGGGCTTGAAAAATATCTAGAATATAACATGCTCGCTGGGCATGTGCAGATGCAATTCAGGTGCCTTGGTATTAAAAGCAGGATGTCAAGAAAATTATCCTTATGAAGCAAAAATCAGAAGCTTCATTTTCTTTACGTTAAAAAGTGCAATAAATTTTAACTCAGTATTTCTGTTACCAACTGAAAATAACATTTGAAGCAAACCATCATATTACCCAATGTTTATAAGCTAGATCACAAGACAGTTAGAGAAGTTATACACCCCTTACCACAACAGCAATACAAAATCCATGGTTTGCAGTAAAATAAAAAATGACAGGCAGTGACAGTGTTTATTATGATAGCAAATTCAGAGTAGCAATTTCTTTTTCTAAATCTAGTTGCTTGGCCAGGCAACTAGTTCATTTTTTAGCGTTTTTCTAATCTGCACAGTCCAATAATTTATATATCTAAGGCACTTCTTGGACATGTTATTTTCCAAGCTCTGGGAAAATAAGGACACCAAAAATTTGTTAGCAGTAGTAGTGTCAATATGAATTTTTGGTTTTCCCAAATTACTCTGCACAGACAAAGTGACACCTGTCTCCCTTAAAAAAAAAAAAAAAAAAAAAAAAAAACAGTTATCAATTAAAAATAAAAAAAGTTCTGAGTTTTCCTTCAAATTTACTGCCCCCACCACACTACTACATGCAAGATTTCTGGAATTTGCCGCATATTTATCCGACAGCCCAAAACATGGTGAAAATTCAGCTTTTAGGTTCCAGTCCTATATACAAGCTACAGCCCCCATCACAGAATCAGGGCAACAGGCATTGCAAATTTAATTCTGGTCCTGCAAAAAAAAAAAAAAAAAAAAAAAAGAAAAAGAAAAAAAAAAAACTATCCCCAGAATCCTTTTTTAACCCTACCTTGCAGACTACTGATCATGGATGCAAGTTAACATTTGAGGACAGAATTCCTTCTTCCAACTCTCCAAAAATGGAAGTCAGAGCAAAGATTTCTCTTTTTTTTTTTTCTTCCTCATTCTTGTGATGTTTCCTCTGTCCATATTATTTACCATTTTGTTGCATAAATGTTTGACTTTCAGATTGAAAATGGAGGCAACAATTTCCGAAAACAGAAGTTAGGCAGAGTCCTGCACTCTTAATTTTTTTTTTTCTTTCTCGTGATGTTCTACATATACTGTACTGTTGTTAAATATTTTATTCCATACATATTTGCATTTCAGCTTGAAAATGGAGAAAAATATTTCAAAAAAAAAAAAAAAATGAACTTGGATGGAGCAAATATTTCTTCTGAAACCATATCTTTTTTTTCCCAATGTTCCTGCTGTTCAGTATTGTTATCTATCATTTTGTTGGATAAATGTTTGTGCTTCAGCTTGAAAGTGGAGGCGATAATTTCCAACGACAGAAGCAAAAGAGAGTGAAGATTCCTCCCATACCTGCATTTCTTTTTGCAGTATTCTCTCTGCACTAAATTATTGTTGATTATCATTTAATTACATAACTGTTATCTTCGATTGAAAATTTTTCAAAGGCTGAAGCTTTTTTCAATAATTGTTTTTTTTTTTTTTTTTTTTTTTTTACTCGTATTTGTTGAATACCATTTTATCCCTTTAACCTTAAATCTTTGTGTTTTAGCCTGAAAATGGAGGCAGTTCAGGGTGCAGAATATTATTGATCTTAGTTATTGCAATTGCTATGGTACCTAGACCAGACTTTTTTTTTTTAAGGTAGAAGGAACACATTAAACAGTCAGTTTTGTTCCTGCTCCCCCCAAGTGGTACAAAAAAACATTTCCCATAGCAGAAGGAAGGTATTAGAAATAAAAAGATTTTCAAATCAACAGTTAAAAGAAGAGATATAGAAGGAAACATGATATAACTCTACACCTTTTAGCGGAAGAATTTTGCACAATGGAAAAGTTGAAAACAGAAGAAAAGTATTCTTCATAGCAAAAGCCACGCTAAGAACTTTTCAAATACGTCTCCCGGAAGCAGAGATAGCAAGAAAAACGTTTTGACCTATACAACTCCTAGGGGGAATGTTTTACATTATTTGAAGATGACTTTATTGTAGCAAAAATCTTATTCACTCTCCATCTTTATTATAGCGAATGGCATACAGTAAAAAAATTTCTCAATAGAGTTTTTAGAGGCAGAGATAGGCTGCAAACAGAAGTACACAAACACCACCTGGTGGCAGAATTGTGAACCACAAAACTCAAATACAAACCTAAAGTGTTCCATAAGGTAAATGGGGTATCTGGTGTTAAAATAATTTTTTAAATCGGACATTTAGAAGTACAGATATTGAGAAAAAAAAAAAAAGATTAAATATTTGCACCCCTAGCGGCGAAATCGTGCATTATTTTGAGAAGAAAATACACCCACAAGGAGTTTTCATAGTTAGTAGTATCTGATCAAAAGAGAAATTTTTTCAATCTAGTTTTTAGTCCCGCAGATATTGCTGCAAACAGAAATTTGAACTTACGCCCTCTAGTGGCGCACTTTGCACTAAAAATATTTGAAATTATATGAGAAACATTTCATACCAAAAATGTTCTCCAACAAAGAAATAATTTTTCAAATCTGACTCCTAGAAACAGAAATATGGACAAAAATAAGATGTGTACATGCCTGGTTGAAAATTTATGCATATTTTAAGCTGGAGGTAATCTCAAAGTTTTCTCAGGTGAGACGTATTGGTTCACGGAGAAATTTTTGAAAACGAGTTTCCAGCCAGATTTTGTTGTAAATACGTCAGAAGCAAAAATAAACACTTACGCCCCCTGGTGGCCAAACCATTCTTTACCGAAAATCAGAAATTATATGCAAAACATTTCCCCTCAAGAGCTGTATCAGACGCAGGAAGAATTTTTCAAAGCGGACTTTTAGAAGCGGAGATATTGGGAAAATCATTTACCTTTACGCCCCTAGTGGAAAATTTATGCATTATTTGAAAATGCGACTAACTATAATAATCTTCGATGTAAATGTTATCGAAAGGTAAAAGCATTTTTTCAATTCGATATTTAGAAGCAAATATATAAAAGAAAATGCATTTTAAATTTGATACGATCTTCATTTGTGCACCCTTTGGCGAAGTTGTGCATCGAAAAAAAACCCCTGGAATGCATGGATCATCATTCTCACACTTTAAGCTTCCCAATATAAAAAGAATTTTACAAATCACACTAGTAGTTGCAGAAATATGGTCTCCACGATCGGACAGGCAAAGTGGTAACATAAGCATGACGCAAAAGATGCTAACAACGCAGCTTCATTCCTCCTAACAGACAAGAAATCCAACAGGCATTTGCAGGGGTTGGGGGGGGGGATTTGTCAGACATAAGTGATGTCAGTCGAAAAATCCTCAGCTACAAAACATCGCGCAGAGACAAAAAGGCAGGAATGGATAAAATTCCAGGACATGTAACAGAATTTTGGGACATTTTCAGGACAAAATGGAATTCCAGACTTTTCCAGGATGCGTGCGAACCATGTACTTACAAACTTCCCTAGTTAATATAGAACTTAGAAATTTACAAAAAAGGCATTTTTGTGTCTACCATGCCTATCACCTATGTCAATAACTATAGATTTAATTAGTCAACATTAGTCCAGGGGTGCAGAATATGTCCGAACGCGCGAACAAGGTTCGGGGGAAATTAGGGCAGCTCTAGGTAAATTTTGTCCCGGGGTAAAATAATAATAGTAATAATAAAACAAAAAAAATTGACTTATGAACAACAAATATGACGCGAAAAATGGGAGTAATTTACTTCACGGTAATCAGGTGATCATTTGGAAAAATGTGTCGTTATCAATACAAGAGGTTACGAGGGCTGTGACACGATTCACCGAGCCTAAACAACTTTACTAATGCCAAGGCAGAGACAGCGCAGCACGAGTAACAAGTGCGACGCAACCGCGAGTCACGTTAATGTTAATAAACGTTTCTAAAATTAATGGGCCGCCCCAGCGGCACAGTGGTCTAAGCGATGGCTTCTGATCATTTGTCTGAGATGGGTCTGGGTTCGAATCCTGGCGAGGCATGGATGTTGTGTTTGTCTCATGGAGTTAGCTCTCTTCCCTTCCCTGGAACCAGTGACATTATAAGCAACTGCTTATAGCTCACTGAGTTGCCCTAGGTGATCGTTAAACCTCCAACAGAAAAAAAAAAAAATAATAATGGCAGCGAATGTGTCATAGGCGCCGATTTGAAAAATTATTGGGGGCTCCAAACATTTTAAAGCAAATGACCCATGCATTTTTCAAAGGATTTAAATCGAATTTAAATTTCATTCAGTAAAATTATCTGGCACAATTAGATGCCTGGAATGCCAGAATGAAATAAATTATAGTTAATTACAGACTTTTAGCTGTTTATCTTTTAGCCTCTCTGCCCTGGGTTACTTCTTGATTCGCCTATTCTTGTTTCTCCTATTTTTCGTACGTCGAAAATTAGTGGGTTCCGCCATTTTAGGGGAGAAAAGAATTCTTGATTCGCCTATTCCTGTCTCGCCTAAAACTTTCACCTGCTAGAGGGGAGAAAAAAAAAAAAAGGACAATTTTTCTCGTTAAAAAAAAAGCTAGTTATTCATTGGAATAAATATTAGTTGTTTTTTTTTTCAAAATTTTAAGTAATAAGCTGTGTATGAAAATCCGCTGATCATCAATATATACTCTAATAATCGTTTAAACTTGTATGAAAATCCGCTACAGTTTGGGGGAAATTTCAGACAAAAAAAAAAATGTGTTCTGGGGAAATATTGGGCCCTGAACATTTTCTGCACCCCTGCATTAGTCTAACTCTAGTAGTGGGCTCAATTGAAAACCTTATTACATGAGCTTTCTTTTGAGATATCACAATCATATTATGGGCACTTTAGTTTCCAAGGTCATAAATTTTTTAAAAAAATGTTTGAGAAATTAATATTATTAAATAAAGCAGAGGTAACCTCTTAGAAGTAAGAAAACTGAATAGGAAATAAAAGAAAAAATACTGCCTTTTAAACGTTTTACCAGTAAAGAGCCAGATTGTTTACATGTCTGATTGGGCATGTAAGGGAAAACAGAAGTTTTACATGCGCAGGAATGTCGGGCAATATAATTTTCGAGCCCTGGTCTTATTACAATAGATAGATATCTTTAATAACATATCAGATTATTTTTAATCTCTTGTTACTTATAATAAAAGAGCACTTTCCAAAAATTTAATTCATCAGCACTGGACAATTTAATCAAAAGGTGATATTACACAATTCCTGAGAGTTTAAAAGAAGCAAATTACCAGAAAGTTAAATTCAGAAGTAGAATGTGGATGTTAAACCAAGTAGAAGTGGTTTAACATCCACATTTCAGAAATTAACCACACATTGGCAAGTCAAATTACTACTTCCAGAAATAAAATGTACTTACTGTAGGTTGTGGATAAGCACCATAAGGTGGAATTGATGCAATTGGTGCTGGATAGCGGCCCTGATAAAGATTTAAGCAGTTCTGTGGGCGATATTGATGAGCAGCAGCTGGCATCCCAGCAGAGATCTGGGCACTTGGGTTGCGAGGCTTAGTGTTGAACTGCAAACGCATTGGCTAAAAATGGAAGAAATAGTTATAAATTACAAGGGGGACAGAATTCTTTAATATCAACAAAACACAAAGAATATTCACAGACTGAGGACAAGTGGAAATAAGGGAAACAAATACCCTATTATTTACAAATTAGGTTGAGTAATTATGTAGCACTTGAATCTAAAATTGTTTAACAAAAACAATGTGCAGCATTCTTTCAGCTCTAAAAACATGTTTGTGTGCTAAAGATACATAACATGACTTTATTTTAATTTTAAAATAACTGATGTGATGTGTTTGCATCACTTTATACCACCTCAAAATGTTAATTAACCCAAAATTCATCTGTAATAGCTATTATAGCAAAATATTAAAATTAACAACAAAAAAAAAAAAAGAAGAAAAAATTATTTTGGGTCATCCCATGCTAAATCAACAAATAAGGGCTTATCTCATAGTCCTGGATTTTGCTGCAAATTTAGTTATGGCATATACACAAAGAGAAGACAGAATTTCAATTTTTTTTTCAATGAGTGTGTGTTGGGGGGGGGGGGGGGGAGAATAACTCCAAGCACATATTTCTATATTTTAGGCAATAAAAAGGGAAGTTTTAATTTATATATTGTAAGCAAAAAAATTTAATTTAAATATAGTAAGCCATAAAAAAGGGGAGGTTTTAATTTATACATATATACATATATTTTTTAAGTAGTAAGCACATATGCATTAAAATCTCAATGAAATTAATACTCATTCATGGTAAGCACCCTCAAGATGTACAAACAGAACACAAATTAACATTAAGAAAAAGTAATGGGGAGGTGTGCAGGAGATACAACAGGACTTCCTAAATCAAAAATATTCACCAGAAACATTCCTCATTTATTTTTAAAATAGAAATGGTCAGAGCAGCAAAATGATACTTTCAGGGGTGAATCTATACACACATTGGTCTTATTGAAAGTTTTAAAATTTTTATCATCTTGCCCACATCAAGTTTTGGGGTGGTAAAAATAAGAAAATTTAAATTTTTTTGAAGTTTGGCAACCCCAAAAAGCCAAGTAAACATTGGAATATGAACTTGAAATTAATTGCAGAGACAAAGTAGTTCTAATACTTCAAATAAACCAAAGCTTATGGCTGGATCCATTAACACATGAAAAATAAATTCTTGAATTTAAAAAAAAAAAAAATTAGCTACTTCAACAGTGTTTTCAAATTCACAATTGTTTTCAACTTACTTGCTGTTTTACAAAGATAGCAACTTACCTTAAAAATACCACCTGAATGATTAGTTTATGACAGATGCAAACAATTTTACTAATAAAAGGACATTTTCAATCCTTCTTTCATTCATAAAAGGTAAATTTTTCCAGAGATATGACCTTGAATGAAGATTCAGAGAGCAAAATCTCCCCTGTCCTCACTGAAAAAAATTGGAATTCTGGATTTTGTCTTCTCTCTACATACGTTATCAATAATTAAAGTTTCATCAAAATCAATGACTATGAGCAGGGTTGAAAAATATCTGAAAAGTTACAAGCCCAGCTGGGCATGTGCAAAAATTATTCACCTGCCCAAGTAGTAAAAGCTGGATGCCCAGGAAAATTTAAGATAACAAAATCAGAACCCTCACTTTTTTAAAGTTAAAAAAGGATTTTTTTTTTCTCTTTTATATGTTTCACATTTCTGTTTTAAGGGCCTGTATTTAAAATGTTCACTGCACAAAAGCTTGTATCTCAAGTTTTAAGATGATGCTGAAATTGGTATATGATGAAATTTCTAGTTGGATTCTTTTTTTTTTTTTTATTATTATTATTGGAGGTTTAATGACCACAAAGAGCAACTCAGTGAACTATAAAGCAGTTGCCCATTTCTAATTAAGGATCACTGGTTCCAAGGAAGGGAGACAACATCCATGCCTCACTGGGTTTTGAACCCGGATCCATCTCGAACGAATGATCAGAAGCCATCGCTTAGACCACTGCGCCATCGGGACGACTTGGATTTTTCGCCCCTTTGTCACTAAACACCGGAGGCTAGTTCCATCAGAGGCATGCATCCTGTCGCTGACTATAAACAATATTTGGAGCAAAAGTGCATATGGTTCCAATTTCTGGACCTAGAGCATAGTATAATTAAAGAAGTGATATTCTTCTGTGCTTAGCACTGAGTAATGACATGCAATGACTGTCTTTTTTTGTAGTAGGAAATTCTGTTCTTAACTTTTTTTATTTTTAAATCTGATTGACCGGACCGGGCAACTAGATTTCTTTATTTACCTACCCAGGCCAATAATTTATATGCCCCAGCCACCCCAGGCATGGTATTTTTCAAGCCCTGATCAGTTAACCAAAAAATAAATAAATTTAAATTTGATTTGGCATGGAATGACCCTTTCTCCAATTGGAAGTGATATCAAATACTGCAAAGTATTATGCTATGATGTAATTGAATAATGGTCATTGACAGTAAGTACATGAAAAAAATGCTTTTAGATTTCCACAAGAACTAAGATGTCAGTCTACTAAAGCTAAATAATCCTTCAGTAGTTGGACACACCTCATTTTGTAAACATTCATTGATGAATTTTGTGATTTCTGCTGATTTTAGCTATTTCCTGCATTAATTGACTCTAGGAAATTCCACAGCCATTGGAAAAGGATTTTGTTTGCAGTGACATTCATTCCCAGTCTTGGAATGCTGTAACACTTCCGTAAAGCCACATCACTGTTCTAACTTCTACCTCCCACGTAACCTGGACTTGAGGGTTTCCCACTGTTGCAGCCTCGTTGATGGCTCTTATTTCATGGCAAACAAACCCTGTAAGATATGGCATCAATTTGCAGTGATTAAAAAAACCCCTATGCTGGAAAGTGACACACATACCCAACATTGCGTTATAAAATCCTCATGGTGGGAGTTGCACTTGATGGAAAAGTAGCTTAGGCCTCTAACGGACCACACCATTGCATGGCTTTGATGAAAACTCACAACATCAATATTCAGAATGAAGTCAGTGGAAAATAAAACCCTTTTCCAATAGCTACAAAACTAATTTTCTCATGGAAGAAGCATAACTAGGATGGGGCAAGCTGTGGTGGATGCCCCAGGTGCAGCTCAAAGGAGGGTGGGAAAATCACTACGTGCAATCTGATTAAAATTGGAATTGAAACTTCAGCACCAGTTTCTGATACAGTTCTCCTGCACCATATTTTCCCATTTGTCTATTTGCAGAATTTTCTTATATGTTCAAGGGCGATCTCTATCCCACCCAACAGGGTCCAAAACCCCTACCAAAATTTTTCACCTGCATTTTTTTTTTATTGTTTCCATAGTCATTTCAAAATAGTACATTTTACGACATAATTATATACAGTTTCTGCTTTGTTTTTCTCATTACGTTTCTATAGCTAACAGGTTAGCTGAAGTTATTACATAACTTTATTTGAATATACATGCATTATATGTTACACCTTCAAGATTTTTTTCTCTGATCATTACACTTTGAGTGTTGACCAGAGTTGTATAAAAATAAAATGTATCTGCATACACAACCACTGAAACAGAAAACTTGCTGCAAACCTGCGAAGTGCAAACCACGAGAAAATGGAATGACATAATTTAAAGAGAAATTAATAAATTATTAGAACATTACAGATTCCAACGAGGACAAAATAAATACATTACAATTTAATGTGCAACAATGCGTGAAATGGACCTTTATGGCAAAATTTTGGACTACGAAACTCTTAAAAACAAGAGAATAAAGAAAGTTTTTATATCCAGAAAAACAGTTCCATCAATGAACCTCTAAAAATTATAAATAGAACTTTCAACAAGTTAATTCAAAATACTAAACTTACAAAATACATAAGGAAAAGTTTAACTGGCAACTGCAAGAGGAACCTAACAATAAAATTTAAATTCTGTGTAAACGAAACTTCTGATACAGTTCCTATACATTGAGAACAGGCCTTGATAAAATCTACAGGTCAGAAACATTTGTAAAAACAAAAGAACTCAGAAAATGTGTACAATAATTAAAGTTCAAGTAATAATAGAATTAAGTATATTGATGTGAGTAAAGCCTTAAGTGTTTTAATGGCTGTAAAAAAATTTAAGATCTATTAATATAAGCAAAAACTATCTGCAAAATCTGCTAATAATTTGAAAACTATCAGTGTACAATGTACGTCTACATTCTGCTACTCTTTTTTTTGTTGTTGTTGTTGTTTTCTGTTGGAGGTTTAACGACTACCATGAGCAACTCGGTGGGCTATAAGCAGAGTCAGCGACTGGGGGCGGGGGCAGCAAGATGAGAACACAAGAGTCTTTGTGCAGTAGGGACTGTAAACTACACAATATTTATTCAAAAAGTTAATATACTGCCTAACTTCTGGCCTTATTTTGAAAATCTGTGACTTGTACAAAAGTGAAGCCATATTCTTACGTGGCATGACAAATGGAAACAGACCAAACAAGTTATACATGCCCATGTTACTACAGCCCATATCGCCCGTCAACTGCAATTTTACCAAAGCATTTGGAAGCTATTAAAAGTTGTTAGCTTTCAATCTCAACACCAATGTTATTTTCCCCTCGACAAAGTGGGTTAAAATCAGTTTTAAGGAGCAAAAATATAAATTTAAAATTAAACTTAAATTCATACATATATATATATATATATATATATATATACTATAAAGAGACCTAAGCAAAAAAAATACATATATAATTTTGACTCACACCTAGTACAACATAGAAAAGGTTATGTATCTACCTGTGTGAGTAAAAGGAGAAAAGAAAAAAATAAAATAAAACAACTGAATGTAGAAGGTGTCGAGAATACTGAGCCTTGGCTTTATCAAGGACCAGCAAAAACTCTGCATTTTCTCACTTCCACAAAGACCTAGTTGGAAATGGGTTTCTGCAAGGCCATAGATGCAAGTAACATTCCCACCTAAAATAGTTTAAAAAATATATATATAAGTCATGTCCTCCGTAGAGTAGCATGACCTAGCACTAGTTAACAATTTCGCTTGCATCCATTAACCTTCATGGCCCGACCCATGCTCTTCATCTGTTACTATTAAACAGAGAGAAGAAGATTAAAGAGAACTCAAGCTGTGAGAGTGACATAATAAATAGAAATGATTTTCAGCTATAACGAAATTCCAAGTTCGTTTGAGAGAGAATTTAAACCTGAAAAACAAATTTTACATTGCAATTAAAAAAGGAAATGTTAATTTATAACGAACAGATTTTTGAAAGAAAACTTGAGTCTAAAACCCCCTACTCTACAACTTATGACAGCACGAAAACGAGAATAAGTTAAAGATAATAATTAACTAAAGAAAACTTTGTGAAAGTTATATACCTTAAACAGTTAGTTGCAATATGTACAAAGTATTTCAGCAGTGCTTTAAGTGCATAATTAATTAGTTATTAAGAACTTAACTACTTTGAAAAAACAGCGCATAGACAGCGCATAGAAAAGGAACAAGCTTAGCCATCTTCTGTTCCTAGGTACCACAAAAGACGCTCAAAGTTACAAAGAAAAGTAAGAGTTAAAACCCGCATAAATGTTAACAGACAAACCAATGCTTAAAAGCTGAAAAGCTAAAAAACGACAGAGAAAAGGTACATGAAGTACAAACATTGAACTTATAAAACCTAGAACCCAAAAACAAGGAAGAGAGCTTACCTCTTGTGTTACAAAAACTTTTCTCCTCACAAGAGGAGAACATGGCTGACCTCTTCCGCCACTCCCTAGACGCTGGGGGGCAGTGAGGGTGGGGCTGATGGCCTCCTCATACAGCAAGAAACCAACGCGCAGAGATTTTAACCAGAGAAAAAAATATATAAACTTAAGACTGTGGATCTGTATGATCAGAATGAGCAGAATTAACTCTCCAGAATACATGAGAAATATTATAAAATACACGAGCAGTTTATTTAATAATCTTTGCATGTATTAAATCACCTTAGTGAGCTTCTATAGATTAATCAGAATCTTATTAATTTTAATGTTGGTTTTACTATTTTTAGTATAGCTATCCTAGTGATGAATAACTAGTTTTCTTTTTTATTTGTTTTTATTTTCTTTTATAAACAGATTTTTAAGCTTTTTTTGTGATTTTGTTTATATTATTTAATTTTTTTGTTTTAATAGGACCGTCATATCCATAGCACTAAGGTTCCTTTAGGTAGTTAATAGGCATCCTCTAGCCAACTTCCTTACGGCTTTGATTGGTCAGAATCATATTATTAACTGTGTAGAAAATTAAAGCAGATCTGCCAACCTTACTCTATTATTCAGAATAATTTTTCTTAAAGTTCTTTTGATGAAAGAAGAAGGAATTTTGTTCTCTAGAAAACTTTCTAATAGTATATTAATGTGGTAATTGAAGTCCAAATTGTTGCTGCAAATTCTTGAAATTCTTAGGACCTGAGAAATTAGTACATTCTCAATTACTTTGGTTGAAATGTTATTATTCCAGTGTAGATATTTAATTACTTTGAAAGGAAAATTAACTCTTTTATCAAAGAGGCTAATAGATGGGTTACCTCTGTTGAGCTTAATGCTTAAGTCTAGGAACTCAAGTTCCTGATTACTGTGGTTGGTTTTACATAAGTTAAGAGAGCTAGGATAGATATTATCAAAATCACTCTCTATAACTTCGGAATTATTGATACACAGCAGATCATCAATATATCTAAAAGTGTAAAGGTAGTTATCTGAGCAGGTGGGGTGATTTTTAATGAATTTATATTCCTTAAAGAACAGGAATAGATTAGCGATAAAGCACTGCTGAAATACTTTGTACATATTGCAACTAACTGTTTAAGGTATATAACTTTCACAAAGTTTTCTTTAGTTAATTATTATCTTTAACTTATTCTCGTTTTCGTGCTGTCATAAGTTGTAGAGTAGGGGGTTTTAGACTCAAGTTTTCTTTCAAAAATCTGTTCGTTATAAATTAACATTTCCTTTTTTAATTGCAATGTAAAATTTGTTTTTCAGGTTTAAATTCTCTCTCAAACGAACTTGGAATTTCGTTATAGCTGAAAATCATTTCTATTTATTATGTCACTCTCACAGCTTGAGTTCTCTTTAATCTTCTTCTCTGTTTAATAGTAACAGATGAAGAGCATGGGTCGGGCCATGAAGGTTAATGGATGCAAGCGAAATTGTTAACTAGTGCTAGGTCATGCTACTCTACGGAGGACATGACTTATATATATATTTTTTAAACTATTTTAGGTGGGAATGTTACTTGCATCTATGGCCTTGCAGAAACCCATTTCCAACTAGGTCTTTGTGGAAGTGAGAAAATGCAGAGTTTTTGCTGGTCCTTGATAAAGCCAAGGCTCAGTATTCTCGACACCTTCTACATTCAGTTGTTTTATTTTATTTTTTTCTTTTCTCCTTTTACTCACACAGGTAGATACATAACCTTTTCTATGTTGTACTAGGTGTGAGTCAAAATTATATATGTATTTTTTTGCTTAGGTCTCTTTATAGTATGTGAATTCTGAATTTTCAAAACTGCTGCGTTGCGCGTTTTGATTTTCAGGTTATTTTGCACCCTTCGTTTTAAATTCTAAAATTTTTTTCCTTAGTCTTCAGTTTTGCTCTTAAGTATATATATATATGACACATGGGAGGCACAGAGTTTTGTGGTTTGCCGCGGGCACAGAAATGCTGCCTAATCACGCTCCTGTCCCATGGTCACCAATGCAAAAAGTACTCATAAGAACAAAAATCTGAAGCTAATGAAAATTCAAATACCATTCAGTTTTAATAGAAAAATTCCGTACAGTTCCTGAGGCTTGATCAGTGCAAAAATATTTAAAAATTCTTTCTAAAACAGATTATATAGAAATCCATTATTGCAGCTTGCAATTAATCAAATTCTGGTAAAATTTAAATCCTGTTACTTATGATAAAACCATCAAAGTTTTGATCTTTTGAGTCATTTGGTTTTCTATAGCTGAAAATATATATGCAAATATTTTTACTGATCAGTGAAAAACAAAAATTCCACTCGGTTTTGTATGTTATCACTATTTTCTTACAGATGTGTATCAAGATGTGGAAAGAAAGACCTAAGATCAGTAACAGAGAAATCCAGTCATTTTAACGTTGGTTATTAGCAGGGGTAGAAAAATATTCTGAAATCTGGTGGCCCACTAAATATTGAACCAGCGAGGGTGGGGAGGTATATATAATATCAGTCATGTGCACCTCTGTCCAAAAAGTAATGCTTTACCCTTAGCCTTTAGCTTATCTGTGTGTGTGTGTGTGTGTGTGGGGGTCATTTGTTTTTTCTGGGACTCGCAAATTCTTGAATTACCATAATTTTGTTATTTATGCGCAGACCCTGAAATTCGCCATTTTTTTTTCTTTTCTTTTTTTAACCTTCGTATGTGTTGCGGCGTATAATTCGAAAACCGTGACATTCAGAAAAAACAAAACAGAAAAACCCACTGTATTATTTGCACAACACATATTTGATCAGGAAGCAGAATTTCCGACAGAAAAGTCTGTCTGGTGATTCCATGCCAAATCAACCAGTCACTCAACCTGACCAATTCAGATTTCAATGTAACCCTTCAGGGATCATTTCTCCCTAGTGATATAAATGAGAATATATTTTTTTTTTTTTTTTTTATCTCACTGGGTTTTTAGGTAACTAATTTTAAAAATTTTGAAAACTCGTTATTTTTTGGATTGCATAAACTTTTTTAATCTTGAATTTCTCGAGTTCTATAAGGCCTAGAAGAGTTGTTTGACCCCTAATTTTAAAGAGAATTTCATAAGTTTTAATTTGATATGCAACTTGACTATGCTTATTGAATAAAAAATAATTTAAAAATTTTAAGATAGTGTTTTAAAAAAATGTTTTGTAATATATTAAAAAAAAAATACATTTTTTATAATATGAGCTTTAAATCCTGAAACTTTTAGAGTGGGATCTCAATGGGATCAAGAGTTATGGTACCAATGGTATTGTTTTAAATACCAGTTAGGGCTACATTGCTACCTTTAACTTCTGTAAGGTAAAAAAAAAAAAATATGTTGGCTATAAGGTAACCAATTTATATTAGGGCCTATTACAGATAATGATTTACTTAACCTACAGACAAATTAGGGATAGCATGTGAGTAAATAGTCTGCTAATCACAGGTGTTCTGGCACAAGCCTGTACAGACTTGTCTGATTCATGTTCTTGCAGGAGTGCGACTCATGCCCACTCTAGCTCAACTTTTGCTTAGTTTCATCTAAGACCTCAGTGAGTGAACAGTTAGTTGTTGGCAGTGTTACTTAGTGTTTCACATAAAAATATGATTTTTATAAGTTAATAGTTTTTTTCAGTGGAAGTGAAATAAGTGTTATGTGTTTGTTAAGTAATAAGTTTAACCATTTTTGACATCTTTGTTTGGAACAACTAGGCCTCTCTCCAGTTCAGAAGTGCAGTCAGTTCTATTTAGTCTTAAAGGCCTATTATTATATAAGATATTTTTTTTTTATTGTTTCAGACAATTTGACTTGTACTATTATTTATAATTTTAACTCTACTCTATTATCAGGACTCTGTGACAATACGGGGGAACCCAGTACATCAAAGTATTTTTTGGTATATTGTTGTAACCCATTTAGGAAACCTGGTCATAAATATTATAAGAAACAATTGAGATCTGTAAATGAAAATATTTTGAGACATAATGCCAATTTACATGAAGGTGACAAGATATGTGATGGGTGTCGCAAAGCTTTACTAAAGGTTCCAGAGATTTCAACTGAGCAAGAAGGCTTGCATTCGGACAGCTTAGAATCACAAGACCATTTTTGAATGTTCCAAAGTACCAGTTCTTTTAATACATTGTCAACTCCAGAGAAAAAAAGAGGCAATTGAAGCTTTGAACAAAAGTCTGGCTGCTATCGAAGAAACACCTATTATAAAAGAAAACGTTTGATTGAAAAAAAAAAAAATACCAAATACCCAGAAGCAAAGATTAAAAAAGTGACTGAAGCTTTTCGAATGAAAGTACTTAATTTAAATCCAGGTACCACTGAATCTGACGCTGCAAAAAATTATGACAATGAAATTATTAATCAATTTAAAGAAAAGTTCAATGCTACTACAGACAGAAGTGTTAGAATGCAGGTTCTGACTACACTTCCCAAAAGCTGCACTCTAAAAAAAAATGAAACTGAATTTGGAGTGTCTAATTTTACTGCTAGAAAGGCAAAAACAGTGTTAAATGAAAAAAGGTATAATGTCATCCCCTGACCCAAAGCCTGGAAGGACATTGGACCCTGCAACGGTAGCCCTAGTCAAAGAATTCTATCAAAATGATGAGGTCAGTCGTCAAATGCCTGGCAAAAAAAGACTGCTTCAGTAAAAAAAAGATGGCAAATGTGTTCATGTTAAAAAGTATTTAATTCTAAGTACATTAGAAGAATCATATGTACTATTTAAGGAGCGTTACCCTGATCAGAGAATTGGAATTTTAAAATTTTGTGAGCTTCGTCCCAAGCATTGTGTTCTTCCTGGGTCCAGTGGGACACATTCTGTGTGCGTTTGCACAATACATCAGAATGCCAAATTAATTATGTTAGTTTGTTTGTTTTTTGGAGGTTTAACGACCACCGTGAGCAACTCAATGGGCTATAAGCAGTCGCCCGTCCCTAATTTAGGGTCACTGGTTCCAGGGAAGGGAGAGAGCCAGTGCCGTAAGACAAACACAACATCCATGCCTGACCGGGATTCGAACCCGGACCCCTTACGGACGAATGATCAGAGGCCAGCGCCTTAGACCACTGTGCCACAGGGGCGGCAAATTAATGATGGACTCGTGTAAAATACCTGAATTGATAAATGGTGAACTCCCGATTAAAACACACAAAGATGTAACAAGCAATATAATTTGCAAAACGCCAACATCTAAATGTTACTTCGCAAATTGTGTTAATTGCCCAGGAAGTGATTTGAAGGCTTGCAGGGATCATAGCATACTTCTGGAAAATTTTAGGTAAGAATTTTAGGAATTTTTAGAAAAATTTTAGGAAAATTTTAGGAGTGTATTTCAATAAAAACTAGATGTATATTTGTATACATCTAGTAAAACAACTTTGTATACATTGTAAAGAGTTTGCTTCACACCCTTCAACCATATATACTGATAGACTGCGCATGACATCAAAATTTCTGGCTCCAACATAAAATCACATGACAACAGTCAAAAAGATGGGTTACACCTGCTGTGCTTATGGTTGCTCTGACCGATATAGTAAAGAAAGTTCTATGATTTTTCATGGGTAAGAAACGAATTAAATACCTAAGTCAATAAAGTTCAATTACTTAACCAGAAACTTGCAGCTATTGATATAAAAATATAGTAACTTAAGAAAAAAAATGGAATGCATGTTCCAAATTCTTCGCAAATGTTCATCACATTATAAATCACAAAATGTAAACAACACGATCATGCATGTATATAGCTCATAAGTAAACTTACCTGAAGAGTTTTCATTATATATGAGGTGCATTCACATAATACACCGAAAACACTGAAGTTCTGCAGCGTAAATTAGTAATCATAACAGCATTTGTACACGAAATTTGGAGTCTGATGATGACGTGCCCAATGTTTGAGCCATGGCGGCTTTGATGCAGCTATTGCCAATGCGCAGTCCATTAGTATATATGGTCAAAGTTCACACCCAAATTT
This sequence comes from Macrothele yani, assembly GCA_039090855.1. Classification (NCBI taxonomy): domain Eukaryota; kingdom Metazoa; phylum Arthropoda; class Arachnida; order Araneae; family Macrothelidae; genus Macrothele; species Macrothele yani. The sequence goes on along the minus strand of CM076996.1, from coordinate 100,823,532 downwards.
TTTGCATAACGTCTAATGTCTAAAGTTTAAGTATGATTTACTTCTAATGTTCAGTTCTTATCTTTTCACGTGTTATTATCATATTCAAGTATATTTACCAGATTCAAGTTTCACTTTGAACATTAATATGCTGTTGAACCAGAAGCAATTCACGATTTTCACAGTAAAGTTTTCAGGTTTCACATTAAACTATAATATCCTAAAAAGGTAATTGAAAACCAAGAACTATGTACAATTGTTCACTGAATTACTTTTTTCATATTTTTGTTTTAACCTTTTCCTGATTAGCCTATCTTTTTCTGCTTCCACCACAACTAATTTACTTTCAGTTTTCTTTATTTCAGCTGAACCTTGTATGATCAAGTTAGAGGCAACTGCTATTTCAACAGTATTTTGTTTTTCTACAGCTTTTCTCATTCTTTCTGTTCCCTCTTGAATTACTGCTAGGGAGGCTTCTTTATCTTTTTTAAGTCTATTTATTTCTGCATCATTTTCTTTTATTTTGTCATCAAACTCAGCTTTTCTTTTTTTCTCTAGCTGCTTTTCCTTATTTTCCCTCTCTTTCTGCTTCCTTTCTTTTACCTTTTTTGATTCTTCTTCCTTCAGCTTATCAACATACTCTTCATAAAATTTATGTGAATCACGAACACTATTTAACAAATTTCTTGTTATGGGAACTTTACTTACACATCCATAGTGTTTAATGGCCCCTTTAACTATTCTTAATGATGTTATAGTTGAGTCTTTTAAGTTAGCCTTGTCCTTCCTTAACAGAGCAGTGTTAACCAAAAATCCCCTTTCTGCATCAGCATTACCATGAGGTAAAACTAAAATTGACTTGATGAGTTTAGCAAGATTTGAGTATTTTTCTTTTCCGCTAGAGTCTTTAATACTAAATATATTACTCCAGTAATGATCAATCCGCACTGGAATATGCATTTCCTCTGAAAATTTCACTAGTTCATCTAGAGTTGGCTTATCGCAACTTAAAAGTTTCCACTCTTCTCTTACTCTATCAATTTGTTCCTCAGAAAGATGCAAAACACTTGAAATTCTGGTTATTTCCGAAAGTCCTTCAGTGACTGAAAGTTGAGTTGACTCTTTCTTTGGTTCTTTTACCTTTAAAACTTCTATGTCTCTTAGCTTTTGATTGCAGAATGGCAAATTTGACTTTAAATATTTTGTGGTTGCAATTAGTGATGATCTTACATCTAAGAGAAATAATTTCTGCCTGGTCTCCTGAACATTCCTGAGGAGATTTTTTGTCTTCATACCAACTTCTAACTCCCCTAGTTTTTTCCATGAATTTTTGTTTTCAAAATCTACATTCTTTAGGTCTTCTCCAAATTTCCCTGCAATAACATCATCTTGGATAAACTGAGCCATAACATTCTTCATTAAAGTATTTAAATCAGAATATAACTGGTGTATTTTTGGTTTTTCACTCTGATAACATAATGAAAACTTTTCAAAATTTTGGTGTGAAAATGAAATTAATGCTAAATAGCAAGGAGTTAGCTCATTTTTCAGGAAACAGTGAATTCTTTTATACCTTGCCGAATTGCGTAGTTGTTTTTCAAATATTTTTTGAGATGGCAAGAAGTTTAAAAAATATTCTGTAATATTTAGCCATTGATCCAAGAGCCTCTGGGCTACAGAACCAACGGTTAACCATCTGTTGCTGACATGACGCAAAAGAAATTTGGCAGTGACCAATGTTATATCCTCGACAGATTTATAATCCTCTCGTCTTGCAGCACTACTCTTTAAAAAGTAATGCATATCAGTAGCAAATTCGTCAAAATCTATATTTAAGCTTGTCAAAAAAATTTTAAATGCATTACTAACAACATGCAGGTTGCAAAAACCTAGTTCCAAAGATTTCTGGCCTGTTTCTTGTTTTACAACTTCATTGAATTTGCGTAAAAAGCACTTATTTACATTTGGGCTGTCCATGGATACACAAATAATTCTGTTCAACGAAATATTGAAGGATGATAACACATCAAGAATTTCTTTTAGCAAAATATCTGCTGTTGCATGACCCAGAAAAACGCTTGTTAGGTATCGGCAAGAAACTGAATTTATTTCTGAAGACCAGTACCTGAGATACACATCCAACTGCCATTTCACTTGTGTATTTGTAGTTTCATCAAATGCTATAGTAACCTTTCCTGGGCTACTAGATGCAATGTCTTTTTTTCAAATCCTCTTCAAAATATTTTGACAATCCATGTGATATCACATAAGCAACTTTTTTCTTTAAGTTGCATTTTGGCTGCAATAGCAGAATCAGGAAACATTTCTTTGAAAAGTTCAACTGTTTCAGTGCATGAAACAAAAGACATTGTCCTTAGCAACTTTCATGGCCCATAATGCTTCGGCTTTAGCCAACTGTAAATCATGATTCAGTACTTCACTAATATTTGTTTTGGGCTGAAGATCCCGTCCTCTAAAGGCTTTCAGGATGGACTTATTTTGAAATTTACTTTGAAATTTCTGCAAATGTTTTTTTCCTTTATGATGCGCTTTTACTTGTGAAAAGCCACTATTAGAAATGTTGAAAATTTCTGAACACAATATACACTTAGCAGAAAATATTGTTTCAGTTGCAGAACGCCATTCTTTCAACTTCACTCCGTCCAATTCTTTGGCGAGCCACGCATCTTGAAATTTCGTTTTGGATTTAGGCATCTTAAACACTTGTATTACTAAACAGAAAATGAAAGGGAAGTACAAAAACACGTTCCAATATTGCAAAACCAGACAACTTCCCGAAATTTGGCTGCGAGGATGTCAGAAGATATAGAAAAAAAAAAAAAAAAAAAAAGCAGGTCACCACTAGAGAACTGAACCTGCACACAGCACAGAGAACACCATAAAAGACACAAAACCAGAAACTATCATACGCATCTCACGCAAGTTCAGTCAAAGCGAGTCGGAGCCGAGATATATTGCGCATCGAAGGTCGCTGTCGCCGACGCGCGATCGAAGGTCAATGATCACGTGCTCTACTGCCTGTCACGATAACACTCAGCTACCATCCCATCGTCATTACCGGAGGTTACGGAAGGAGATCACATGTTTCCTCTTTGCTTCCACCCACCTGCGGTTTACAATAACAAAACATCAGCAGAAAGAGGAGGTTCCACAAGGCATGTACAAAAATAAAGTACGATCTTCTGCGTGCCACGGAGTTCGTCTGCAAAGCACAAACCAGGGGTGAAAATGACCCCTCCCTTTTCCCTTAGATCTCTTGTTACTCTTGAAAACTGTCTGAAAGCAAAAAAGTGGAGCGCCCGCCCTGAAGCAAGTGCATCTCGATGGCGTCATTTTCCCTCCCTTCAGCAGCACAGCATATAGGCTGTGTTTCTACAATAACAGGTCTTTTTACCTTACCGTAATGGTAAATTTATTGGCGTTAATAACGGTTGTGTTTTTAATAAATAAGCTTACGAAAATTTTAGGATGAATAGCAAATTTTAGGTATAATTTTAGGAATTTAAGGAGGGTCACAAAATATTAGGAATTTTAGGAGGAATGCGATCCCTGGGCTTGGTTTGAAGCTTTTGAGCTTAATAGCATTGAAAATGAGTTTCACACAATGGATGCAGATTGATAACAAGTGTGTCCTGGAAACTATTATAAAACCAACAGAAGAGTTTTTGGATTATTTGTTTCAGAGTTTGCCAAAACTTTTAAGACAGTCTTTCATTGCTACTCAACAGTCTTCCTATCTGCAACACTTGAAAGAAAATCTACCTGATAACCAATGCATTGTACTTTGTGATTTTGCTGAAAATTATGCATTTGTGATTCAAGATTCTGCACAAGGCTTTCATTGGAACAATGCTCAAGCAACAATACGTCTGTTTGTTATATACTATGTTGATGAGGAAACCAAAAAGCTGGCACACCTGAGCTTAGTTATTCTTTCTGATTGTATGGTGCACGATACAGTTGCTGTTCATTTGTTTCAACGCCTCACGATTGACTTTCTTAAACAGAATCTGCCCCATAAACCCAAAAAGCTGAATTACTTTTCAGATGGAGCATCATCACAGTACAAAAACAAATCAAACTTTCTCAATTTCTGATATCATGAGAAAGATTTTGGCATCAAGGCGGAATGGAACTTCTTTGCATCGTCACTTGGAAAAAATGCATGTGATGTCGGAGGAACTGTTAAACGATTAGCGGCATTGGCCAGTCTACAATGATCAAATTATGAACCCTCGCCAACTTTATGATTGGGCTAAAGACAATATTGTCAACATCAGTTTTTTTGTGTTCCACTACAGACTAATACGAGGCAGAGGAAAAGACAGTGAAGAGTAGGTTTGAAGCAGCAACAACAATAAAGGGTACTCAACAATTTCACAGTTACAGTCCTGTGAATGAGACATTCATTTTTTAGTGAAAAGCTACTCATTTTCAGAGGAATCAAGTGTAGAAATAGTTTCAGCTGATGACACTGATGATGATCTGGACATTAATGACATTGTTGGCTTTGTTACATGCCAATACTTAGACAAGTGGTGGTTAGGTTGTGTGTTAGGAATAGAAGGAGATGAAGTAAAAATAAGTTTTTTGGAACCACATGGCCCTTCTCCATCCTTCTAATACCCACAATTTACTGACATACTAGTTGTGCATAAAAGTGAGGTTTTAACAAAAGTTGATCCTACAACAGCTATAGGAAGAGTTTATCGAATTACACACTCAGAAACCAAAAAGGCAAACAAGAAATTATTTGTTAAATTAAATAACTAAGAGGTTGCTATTTTGGCGTAACTACAACTCTGAGTGCTAACTAAAAAAAACTTTTAATTTTATCAGGTAAAATTTTCAGCCTGTTGGGACTATCCTTCCCTTGTTTTATGTTTGACTATGTATTAGTATGATGTATTATGTAGATTTTAAAACTCAGTGTCTGTTATCATGTAAACACACAAAAACTAGAATTATAATCCATTATTACTTGTACAGTAACTAAGTTTTTTGCCATAGCTCCTGATCCCATTGAGATCCCACACTAAAAGTTTCAGGATTTAAAGCTTATAATATTACAAAACACTTTTTCAAAATTTTTAAAAAACACTTAATTTTTTTTTTTTTTTTTTTTAAAATTACTTTTTTATCAAGCATAGTCAAGTTGCATATCAAATTAAAACTTATGAAATTATCTTTAAAATTAGGGGTCAAACAACTCTCTAGGCCTTATAAAACTTGAGAAATTCAAGATTGAAAAAGTTTATGCAAGCCAAAAAACAACGATTTTTAAAAATTTTAAAATTACATGAAAACCCAATTAGATAAAACAATTGTAAAAATATATTCTCATTTATATCATTAAGGAGAATGATCCATGAAGGTTTCATTGAAATCTGAGATAGCCAGGTTGAATATTGAAATTTTTTTGGTTGATTTGGCATGGAATGACCCATGGAGTCTGAAGAAGAAAAAAAAAACCCCGTCATTATTAAATAAAGACATTCATTTTTAAAGGTAACATTTTTTAATATATTTTTATGCCCGGACACAAAGCTTAGTGGTGTGGCATTCATAGAGCACAAAATTTAAGCACGCTGATGCAGCTCTAATTGGATTACACATTGGCAATTACGAAACACTATACAGAACAATTAATAGAAATACCATATATACTCACGTATAAGTTGAAAAGTTTTTGGAATAAATCCTGCTTTTAATGTAGGAGAGTCTACTTGCACACAGGTCAGTAAAAAAAATGTCTAGACTTCCGTGAATTTTCCAGCGGAGTTCACAGACAGGTTTATTTACGTTTTAGACCGCAGCTTTTCATGGCGTAGTGACACGAGCATATCCTCAGCTGTGCCCCCCACTTAAAGTTTAAATTTGGCAGTGTAACTGAAACACTTCCTTTTCAAGGACATTATACATAGCAATGAAGGAAAATATCAGCAGCAAAGACCTTGGCCAAAACGGCGAAGGACGAACTAAAACACAAGGCACAGCACACACGAGATCCAGAAGTGAAACATTGAAAGGAGGCATGCATATGTAAGTTCGTGCAGCAAGCGTATGCGTACATTTTAATTAACTGGTTAATGAAGAGAGGGCATAAGCAGTCAAGTGTTTTGTTTGTCTTTCTCAACAATACAAAGACTCGCACTGTCCTGTCCTGCAACTTCCCTGATCTTTCATTATGACATCCCTTTTCCCTCCTCTTTGCTCCCTGCAAACTCCTGAAATGAGAAAAATCTTTCTGGGAGAGTACAAGAGTTCTTTTTCCAATAACACCCTTTCTCCTGCACCATTACCCTGCAGATTTTTTTAAAAATCAAAAGGGCCACAAAAATGTTTATTTATTTATTTTTAATGTATATTAATGTTTATCTGCATCAGCAAATAATCCGCAGATTATACAACAAAAATGACGGTACACGTTTTATTGTAATGTTCTATGCGGTGGCCCGTACAATTTTTTTGGTCACCCCAGGCGACTGAATTTTTCAAATAGGCTTCACTGCAAGGTGATGTAGAGCACGGTTGCTAAACAGAAAAAAAGGTTAACATGAACTTGCCTGTAACTAGCAGAGATTAGCCTGTTTTGGTTACTGGGATGCAGCTGTTCATCACTGGCTCAATATTGGTGATACGAAGTTTCATTGCCAGTTTTGATTCATGACAAAAAAACTTGTTTCCCCACTTACAGGTAGCATACAAGATTCCAGTGTGACACTAATACATTCTGCCTCCTGTTGATACGTGCTTTGATAATCACCATGCACACACCTTTCAATACCAGAGATAATCATGGATGATACTGCTGAAGGATTAAAGGCTAATGTGTAGGTCCTATACTTGTCAAAACGTCACTCCACTGTATTCCCTTACACTGTCCACCACTTTAGTGGTTTCCTACATGACATAATGGCATTGCCCAGGTTGCAGAAGAGGTCTACGTACGTTGAGAAGTCCTTCCCGAAATTCTTTTCACCATTTAAACACCATACTATGTAACATGAGTCATGTTATAATATAAAGATGTGGTGCAGAGTGTATTTGGTAATTTAACCATACTGTGTGCTAAGCAGGCTCTTCCATATACTGCCTGCAAGCACAGAAAAATCTCATTTTCCCAAATACCTTTCCCAGGTGCACGCTCAAAAGTAAAAATTCAGACTTTTCCAGGTGGTTTTAAAAGTTCTTCCACAGCGAAAACGCAATATCACATCATGATTAACTGCTACATTTCCTTCCATTAACTCACTAAATCATTTATCTGTAAATTGCTTAAATAACTTTTTTCTTTACACAATTACCAGCTTTTCTTTATTCACAACTAAATGCATGAGACACATTTTTGTGACATAATTGCATCATTTTTGTGAATGAGTTCTTTACTGCCAATATAGAATTTGTTAATACATTCCTATAAAAACGGTTCATATTTCAGAAAAATCTGTTCATTGACCAGAGTTTTAGGTTTTTCTATAACATAAAGCACTTAAGCTGAATGAGCTCCTGTTCAGAGAAACATGTCACAAGAGAATGAACCAATGCAGGGTTTTGATCCACTGGTTCTGTTGTGATGTATTTCTCTAAGCAGTTTATCAGGCCATTATGCCTAACCGCTCCATGTTACAAGACATGAAGCAAACTGTCTGCAGAAACCAAATAAAAACTAATAACAGGGAATTTTAAAAATTCACTTCTGATCATTTTTAGGGTGTTAGGAATAATTTTAATGTATTGAAAGTAAGATCAAATTCTAGACATGCAGTAATTTGCATGCAAAAGCCTGAATTTTTTTTTTTTCTTGGAAAAGCAAGCTGATTTTTGGAATCATTTTTAGGGCCTGAAAAATACCACGCCCGAGATATGTAAATTATTGGACTGGGCAGGTAAATAAAAAAATCTAATTGCCCAGTCTGGGCAACTATATTTAAAAATAAAAAAGTTTGAAAAGAATTTCATAGAAGACAGTCGTTGCATGTCATGTTTCATTCTCACTGATAATCTCCAGAAGTTGTACTATTGTTACAGAGTGCCAAGAACAGAAGAATATCACTTTTTTGATTATATTATGCTCTAGGTTCAGAAATTTAAACCATATGTATATGCATGCCTCTCGATTTCAAATGACAAAGGTCGAAAACTTGAACAGAAGGAACATGAGAGAATCACTAAATTTCTCAAACAGCAATTTCCTCATCATACCATTTCATCATCTTAAAACTTGAGATACACGCTTTTGTGCATTGAACATTTTGGATACAGACCCTTAAAACAGAAAGGCAAAGTTCATATTTTTGAAATTCAAAGTAAAAAAAAAAATTAGCATGGTTCATATGCTTTTTCAATCACAAAATTCCAGGACATTTGGATTTTTTTCCCCAGGACATACGATCCGTATGCTCCTACTTAAAATATAGTGAAACCACAGGTCTGTTCAACCTATAACCTACAGCAAACAACTTCCTACATGCTTGGGCAAATTTAATAAATAATTCAGAAAGTTAAAAATGATGTCTGCTGCAGCTAATCAGAAACTTAAAATCACAGATACACACTGCAATACCAAAACTATCACTGAAAATGTGACCAGGTTTAATATTTACTAAACGTTTATATACAGTATCCTACATTGATTATAAGAAAAAATTATTTTTCTACTTTGGCTAATTTAGTTCAATTATTATTGAAGCAAATTACAGAATTAAAAAAACATGAAACTCAAAAATACATAAGTATGTGGCATTACTCTTGAAATGCTTTCATATACTACACAATCAATACATAAAATACTATTTATATTTAATTATTTTGAAATAATGCTTAAATTGGAAATTTAAGGGTAAGGAAAGGTAAAATATTTGGAACTTCTTCAAAGGACCAAAGGCATTGTTATTTCTTAAACACATAATCATGGGATCAAGTATTTGTGTTACATTTTATTTAATGAAATAATTTTTACGATAATATTGATGCTGTAGCTATGTTTTAAATTTGCACTCGCCAGCGAACAAAGTCTGCACACAAATTTCCAACGGGAAATGAAAGAAAATAACGGGAAAGCCTTAAATCCAAGGGCTGTGTACAACTGCATTCATTAGTGATCAAGGCAATTTAACTGGGCATGATTAGAAAACTAATTATAGAAGATTCAAAGTGATTAGTTTGCTCAGAAAATACTAAGAAACAACTAGATTCAAGTTTCTGATATTACAAAGCACTGATTTTGTAGCATATTTTTATACAAAAACATTCATTATTAGCAAATTTCAGTAAAGGTCAAAATAACCTACAAAAAAAAAAAAAAAATCAGGTACTTATACAACATCAGCTATTTACTTCCACCAGTTGCTAAAATGTATGTTACGAAAATTAACAAATGGTGCAAAAAGCATTTCCCATAGCAGAAGGAAGGTATCAGAAATAAAAAGATTTTCAAATTTAACAGGTTAAAAGAAGAGATATAGAAGGAAACATGATATAACTCTACACCTTTTAGCGGAAGAATTTTGCATAATGGAAAAGTTGAAAACGGGCGAAAAGTATTCTTCATAGCAAATGTTATGCTAAGGAAAAAGAACTTTTCAAAAACGTCTCCTGGAAACAGAGATAGCAAAAAAATATTTTGACCTTTACAACCCCTAGGGGGAAAGTTGTAGATTATTTCAAGAAGATCTTATCATAGCAAAAATCTTATTAACTCTCCATCTTTATTATAGCTTCATGGCATACAGTAAAAAAAGAAATTTCTCAATAGGGTTTTTAGAGGCAGAGATAGGTTGCAAACGGAAGTACACAAACACCACCCAGTGGCAGAATTGTGAACCACAAACCTCCTCAAATACAAACCTAAAGTGTTTCATAAGGTAAATGGTATCTGGTGTTAAAAGATTTTTTTAATCGAACATTTAGAAGTACACATGCAGAGAAAAATAGATTAAATATTTGCGCCCCCTAGCGGCGAAATTGTGCTTTATTTCAGGAAGAAAATACACACAAGGAGGTTTCATAGTTAGTAGTATCTGATTGAAAGAGAATATTTTTCAATCGGACTTTTAGTCCCGCAGATATTGCTGCAAAAGGAAACATGAACTTACGCCCTCTAGTGGCGCACTTCTGCGTAAGAAATATTTGAAATTATATGAGAAACATTTCGCACCGAAAATGTTCAACAAAAAGAATTTTTCAAATCACTCCTAGAAACAGAAATATGGACAAAAATAAGACATACGTGCACACCCCCTGGTGGGAAAATTATGCAGTGTTTTAAGCAGGAAGTACCGTCAAAAAGTTTTTCGAGGTGAGCTTAAAGTATTGGTCCACGGAAGAATTTTTTCAATCGAGCTTCCACATCAGATTTTGTTGCAAACGCATCAGAAGCAAAAATAAACATGTCCCCTGGTGGCCAAACCATTATTTACTAAAAATCAGATATTATATGCAAAACATTTCCCCTCAAGATCTGTATCCGACACAGGAAGAATTTTTCAAATCGAACTTTGAGAAGCGAAGATATTGGGAAAATTGCGATATACCTATACGCCCCCTAGTGGAAAATTTAGGCATTATTTGAAAAAAGGGACTAACTAAAATAGTCTTCAACATAAATGTCATCGAAAGAAAAAAATTTTCAAGTGGATATTTAGAAGCAAATATATGAAAGAAAATGCATTTTAAATTCGATGCAATCCTCATTTGCGCCCTAGAGTGGCAAAGTTGTACATCGGAAAAAACCCGGAAAGCATAGATCATCGTTCTCACATTTGAAACTTTCCAATACAAAAATAATTTTGCAAATTGAACTAATAATTGCAGAGATATGGTCACCCTGGTTAGACAAAGTAATAACATAAGCACGACGCAAAAGATACTAATAACGCAGCTTCTGTCCTCCCAACAGACAAGAAAACCAACAGCAACCCCCCCTCCACATTTTGCAGGGGATGGAGGAGGGAAATTTGTCGGACATAAGTTATGTCAGTAGAAAAATCCTCAACTAAAAAACATTGCACAGCGACAAGAAGGGCTGAAATTCCAGGACATGTAACAGAATTTTAGGACATTTCTAGGACAAAATGGAATTCTAGGATTTGAAGCGTATGAACCATGAATTAGAGTTCTGATTTGTTATCTTAAAAGATAAAATTTTCCTGGGCATCCAACTTTTCAGATATTTTTCAAGCCCAAATTTTCAAATTCCCTGATAATTCCGTGTGCGGAAACCCTGCTTCCTTGGTCAGAAACTAGAACATGCTCTTGCTTCAACTTATCCATGCAATAGTTAGTGAGGATATAGCAGCCTTTGCACGATATATTTCAGGGCATTTACTCCAAAGACACGGTTGGAATGAAAAATGTTAGGATGGTTGTTATATAAGACGCAGTGCGCTTTCCATAGAATCAGGTGTCATATGCAATGTTATCATAGTTTGTAGTGCCTCTTCTGAATTAAAGGAATTTCTGTGTATACAGTATTTCCTACAGGCATACATCCAGGGGGACTAAGTCCTCCCACAAACGACCATTCGCTCCCCTGGAGACATTTTATGTTACTCAGCCACATGTTATAAATTCAGGCTATAATGAAAAAAAGTTTCGTTTTCGATGCACTGTTCAGCTGTGTTACTGCTACTGACTAGAGATGAGCACAGGCTCCTTTTTTAAGGCTTGGGCCTGTCATATCATTACATATGACTGGCCCAGGTTTGAACATTGGTGCAAATTTTTCCTATGTGGATTAGGAAAAAATGAAGCCTATTGCTTTATTCCTATTTATATTTTCATCATTTAATAAGAATATATGTGTGTATGTATGCGAGTGTTAGGGCTTCTTGTTAATGTCGACCACCCCTTCAGCAAAAAAAAAAGGTATCATGCGCATCATATTCAGGTAAAGAAATGTATCAATTTAATTTGTTTACCTCAGCTCTCCATGTTTTCATCAAATGACCTAAAATTCAGATTTTTAGCACGTCTTTTGTAAAAAAATACTGTGCTTAGGTTATCGGTTTGTCCGCCATCCGTCCGTAAACACCATATCTCTGCAACTAACAGTTCAATTTGAAAAATTCTTTTTGCATTAGAAAGCTTGAAATGTTCGAATGATGATCCATATCTTTTTTAAATGATGCACAATTTCGCCACTAGAGGGCGTAAATGCAGATTATATTGAATTCAAAATACATTTCATTCCATATATTTGCTTCTAAACATTCAATTCAAAAAATTCTTTTACTTTTCAATTCCATTCATGTCTAAGATTATTTTAGGAAGTCACCTTTTTAAGTTACGCATAGATTCTGCACTACGGGGTGTAAAAGTAAATTGTGTTTCCCTCGATATCTCTGCTTCTAAAACTTCAATTTGAAAAACTTTTTCTGTAGTGAATACATCTAATGGGAAATATTTTGCATATAATTTCTAATTTTTAGTAAAAATGGTTTGGCCGACAGGGGCCGTAAGTGTTAATTTCTGCTTCTGATGTATTTGCAGCAAAATCAGAGTTTCTAAAATCTTGATTGAAAAAAATTCTTTCGTGGACTGATGCAACTTATGTCGATGAACCTTTTGGAATATTTTCTTCTTAAAATAGTGCATGGTTTTTCCGCCAAAGGGCATAGATATATATCTTATTTTTGCCAATATCTCTGCTGCTAATGGTCCGATTTGAAAAAAAAAAAATCTTTGGTGGATAGAATTTCCGACTCGACATGTTTTTCATATAATTTCAATATTTTCAAGTAATTCTTTGAGTTTCCACTAGGGGGAGTAAAGGTAAATTGTGCTTTCCCCGATATCTCTGCTTCTACCACTCCGATTTGAAAAATTCTTCCTGCACTGGATACAGCTCCTGGTGGGAAATGTTTTGATTGTAATTTCTAAATTTATTTAAAATATGGTTTGGCCACCACGGGGCACAAGTGTTAATTTCTGCTGTGTAGGTATTTGCAGCAAAATCTGAGCTTCCAAAAGCTCGATTGAAGAAATTCTTTCGTGGAAGTGTCTATCAACACGAGCGGTATGCTCCTGTTGATAAACATTTGAGAATATTTTCTTAAAATAATGCATGGTTTTTCTGCCAGGGGCATAGATGTATATCTTATTTCTGTCAGTATTTCTGCTTCTAAGGGTCGGATTCGAAAAATTCCTTCTTTGTTAGATAGCGTTTCCGGTGTAAAATGTTTCCCCCATAATTTCAAAATTTTGTGACAGTGAACTACGATTACGTTTTCCCCAAAATATCTGGTTATAAAATTCCCATTTGAAAAATTCTTTCTTCACCAGATACAGTTCCTGACGGGAAATGCTTTGCATATAACTTCTAATATTTGATAGAGAATGGTTTGGCCACCAGGGGCATAAGGGTTAATTTCTGAGTCTGATGCATTTGAAGCAAAATCTGAGCTTCCAATATTCCAATACTCAATTGAAAAAAGTTCTTTCGTGGACAGATACTGCTCACCTCGAAAAATCTTTTGATAATACTTTCTTCTTAAGATAATGCTTGGCTTTTCTGCTAGAGGGTGTAGATGCACATCTTATTTTTGTCGACATCTCTGCTCCAAGAATGATTTGAAAACTTCTTTCTTTGTTGAGAGCATGTCCGCTGCAAAATATTTCTCATATAATTTCAAATTTTTCTAAATGCACAAGTCTGCCACCAGAGGGCGTAAGCTTACATTTCTTTGTTTACAGCAGCAGATTGAAAAACGCTTTTCTTTGATCGAATACTACTAACTATGCAAACTCTGTGCGAGTATTCTCTTTCCAAAATAGTGCACAATATCACCGCTAGGGGGCACAAATGCTTAATCTGTTTTTCTCGATATCACCGCTTTTACATGAGCGATTTAAAAAATCCTTTCAACACCGGATGCTATTTACCTTAAAGAACACTGTAGGCTAGCTATTGCAAAGGCAGAGTTATACTCATGCACTCTTCCCAGCGCCTCTTACGTGTGCTGCCATTAACACCAGAACATAGTCAGCTCCGTGTGCCAGGCCAGAACGACGTGGAACACCACAGACTGGCAATGTGTGGCGTTTAGCGACGAGTGCCCCTTCGTTTTGGAGACAGATCGTGTCTAGCTGTGGAGGTCCTCGGGACAACGGCACAATCTCAACCTCGCTATCGAGCGCCACGCCTTTTAGGGAGCCATTACTTAGAGTAGCCGATCAGCTCTAGTAGTGGTACGTGGATCATTGACGGGCCAGCGGTATATGGATGAAATCCTATGGCCACATGTGCTCCCATTCCTGGCCGGCATTGCAGGTGCGCTATACCAGCAGGATAATGCCCGCCTGCACACGGCTTGGGTTGCCCAGGACTGCCTACATCATGTCCAGACATTTCCATGGCCTGCCCGCTCCCCAGAAATGCCCCTTATCGAGCATGTGTGGGACCAGTTGAAATGCCGGCTGCTGCCGTGCCTCACTATCCGGGATTTGGAGCACACTGTCCAACACGTGTTGGCCAGTCATTACCTTCATGTGTATTATTAATCTGTATCATTACGTCCATAAAATTTCGGTTCAATCTGATGCTTCCTTCTTGCTGCTCAAATTTCATTGTCCGGGAGCGTATGAGGAAATTTTTAGTTCACAGTTCTGCCGGTAGGTGGTGTTTGTGTACTTCAATTTGCAGCTGTATCGCCGCTTCTAAAAATGACATTGAGAAATTTCTTCTTTACTGTATGTCATTTGCTACAACAGAGATGTGGAACATTATCCTCTTTGAATAGCACAAAGATTTCCCGCTAGCTGAGTAAAGGTCGAAACTTTTTTTTTTTGCTATCTCTGCTTCCGGGAGACATTTGAAAAGTTCTTTTCTCTTAGCATAGCTTTTTCCATGAAGAATAACTTTCGCCTATTTTCAACTTTTCTGTTATGCAAAATTTTTCTGCTAGTAGACATATAGAAGGAAACATGATATAAGTATACTTCTCCTTTTAACTAGGTTAGATTTGAAAATCTATTTGTCTCAGGTACCTTCCTTGTACTATGAGAAACTTTTTTGTTCAGCATTTGTTAACTTTAGTAACAGGCTTTTGAGTTGCTGGTGGAACTAAGTAGATGTTTCTATTTCTGTATGTTTTATAGATTGTTGGAACCGGTAGATTGTTTTCCAAACCGGTTCCATTGACTTTGAATAGCTTTCATAAATTTAATTTGTGTCGGAACAGATTCAAAAGACGTGCTTATTAATTCAGTGTCAGCTTTCATGTTCATATTGTAACTAGCAGAACTTTAAATTTTAGTCACCAGAAAACTAAACCATCAGTTTTAATTGTATCTAGGAAATACATAGTTGTTACTTAAAACACTGACGTTTTTGAGCTACAAAATGCAAGAAAATATTTGAAAAGTTCAAATATTTACTATAGCCTAACCATTCAGCTGAGTGTTCCCCACTGCGTTAGTTAATTTGGTTAGCACTGTTAAACAAAATTTAAAAATTCAAAGGGAAAATTAACGTGATCCAGGGAGTGAAAAGATTTGATATAAGAACACATCTGGGCCCAGGTCTGTTTTCAGGTTTTTTGTCAGAACCCAGGTCCGTGCTCATTTCCACTACTGACCATCAGCGGTGACACGTTGCGCTATCTCTCCCGAGTCTACGCTTCACAACTGAATGACTGGTATACCTTAATTTTGGGTGAACTTTCATTTATGGATGCTTTCATGTAGTTCCCAAGTTCATGTGTATTGCTCTGAATTGTTTACATACAGCCAGCACACCCTCACCATGGCGTGGCAATGGAACCAACTCCACCACTAAGAAATAAGACAAAAACATAGGCTTTACTTCTGTATGATAAACATTCCAGTACTCCAAAATCCAAAGATGTTTACTGTGCAAGACACTGATTTAATTATGTGACTTTTTAGTTATATCTTCAGCTGCCCCCCAATAAGTGGAGGGGGCACAGCTAAAGATATAACTGACAGGTATGATCTGTACTTAAAACTATTGCTAAAGCACGTAGCTCAATTATAATTTTTGAAAATGTGCTTGTCTTATTGCAGAAATTCTACCCTTTTCAAAAATACACCATTGTGTACATGCACAGAAGTTCAAACCCAGACCACTAAAGCCAAGTACAAACTCACAGCTGACTGGAGCTAGCAGGATATAAAAATGTTTGATGCATTTTTCTTCTGTATTTCCATAAATTTGCATTTTTGCATATAAAAAAATCCGTATTAGAGCGCTGAAGTTAATTTTCTATTAAAATATTCCTCACGAAGTTTATGCCAAGCTTTCTTTGGACCTTCATGATGGGTGTGAGCTGGTTGTAGGTATACAAGAGATCTTGGAACCAGAGTAGCAGATTGTAGATGTACGCGGATAGTTTCCGAATTAGCAGGTTTTGCAGATAGTTTTTGCTTGTAGATTAAAAAAAAAAATGTTATATACAGCAATTATAACACTCAAGGCTTTACTCAGATTAATATACTTAATTCAATTTTAACTAGAAGAATTTTCAATTATTTTTCACATCTTCAGAGTTCTTTTGTTTTACAGACGTTTTTGGCTTATCGAGGCCTGTTCTCAATGTATAGGAACTGTATCAAAAGTTTTGTTTACACAGAATTTAAATTTTATTGCCAGGTTCTCTTGCAGTTATTAAATTAAAATCTTTTCCTTGTGTGTTTTACAAGTCCACTATTCTGAATTAAGTTATTGAAAATGCTATTTAGAAATTTTGAAGGTTCATTAATGGAACTGTTTCTGGATATAAAAACGTCCTTTAATTAGTCTGTTTTTATGAGGTTCATAGTCCAATATTTTGCCATAAAGGTCTATTTCACACATATTGCTGCACATTCAATTTTAATGTACTTATTTTGCCCTCATTGGAATCTTATGTTCTAGTATTTAATGTTTTATTAAGTTTTCTATAAATTCTTATTCTATTGTTATCGTTATTCGCGCTTCAGTGGTTTTGCAGAAGTTTTTTGTCTCAATGGTTGTGTATGCAGATACATTTTATTTTTATACAACTCTGGAACATTAAACTGTTTGTTAATAGAAGTCTATCTCACATTTTTTGTGTTGCTTTTCCCACTGCAATGATATGTAATACTGATGCACAACTCCCACTCCATGTAAAAAAGGGAGCCCCAGGACAAATGTTTTTTTTGTTTGTTTTTTTTGAGCCCAAGGAGTCAACATAACCACCTTGCTATTTACAATATTCATATTTTCTAGACACTAGAAAATTGGTTCCTCTCTATTTGTACTACTAAATTATTTTTCCAAACTATACACATCAAAGAAAAAAATCCACAATGGGAAAATTTCATAAAAGCCACTTTATGTTAATCTGTATGACAGTGACTATCGAATTTAAAAGGAGTGTAATAATATGAAATGTAAGCAATGTTTGTAAAAGGTTTAAGAAATACTGTCACCAAAATTTTCATTTTTAATTGCCAGAAAAGGCTTTTCTCCAAAATCAAAATGCTTTTTGTTCACACTCAGCTTATTACAATAAATTAACAAAGTTAATGTCAGAACTTTTGACTATCCTTGAAAGATCAAGCAAATTCTTCAAAATCTCTAAGCTAGAACTAGTGTTCAGTCAAAAGTTTTCTAACGTTCACTGCTTTAAACATTTATATAATGTTTACAGTACTTTGCTGTCACAATTAATGAGTGATTTACACCTTGTAAGTGACATTGCATTTGCTTTAACATTTAAGTAATTTCAAAAGGCAGCCCAAAACAATCTCAAACCAAAATACTAATATCCGCTCATGTAAGGGTCACTGACTGCTGAAGATGCAGTTGACAAACACCTGCAAAGACAGCAAATAAGGGCGAATTCACAAAAATGTGACCTTCAAAGTCACTTGTTGCAATTCATGAAGCATTCAGATATGCACACACTAAAAGGGAAGATTGAAACTACATGTTAATTGATAAAATTTGGAGTTCATGAATTACTTGCCATAGATTAAATTGCCACAGACTTGGCAACTAAATATTTCCTTTAACAAATATCACGATTTAAATTGAAAGTTTTCAGCACAAACACTTAAAAAACGTGCACTTGTAACTTCAGCAGCCAAGATTCAAAAGTAACTGAAGTAATTTGCTGTTTCTTTTCATACACTGTAAATAGTATGAATAGCAATGCTTGCAAACCAAGTGCACAAGCCTACAACCGAATGTCAAAAATTAATCTATTAACAACACATCGTAATGATATCAATTGTCAGAATTAGTCTTATCACATCCTGTAAGCAGTATGGCCAAAATAAATCACTAAGAGAAACTCGTGTTTAGATATCAGGGTGATATGGTCCTTAAAAAAAATTCCTTTTGAGTTGTTTCCCACATCGTATTTCCTACTCTCACGCTAAAGTTACGTTTTAGCGGTTTTAACATTTTATTGGAACTGCAGTTATTTAAAAAAGAAAAATTATAATCGTGACTTTGTTCCCTAAAAACTGCGTGGCTTAAAGCGGTAAAGAAATATCTGACGGGATGATATCCCTTTTTATTATAACACTTGGCTATGCCAAAATTTAATGTATTTTTTTCATAACTTTGCATCGCGGTGCGGTATCTGACAGCAGCGACACTGTTCAAGACATACTTTTCAAAAGAATGAAATGCACGAAGGCTAAATACTAATGTGATTAAATTTATTCCGTTATAAATGCAGGTACGAGTAGCAAGGCTAGTTGCTAAGAGCTGTCAAACTTCTTGTAACTATATAAATGCATTTAGGCTTAGAACTCCGCTACCTACCGTTAAAGTTAAGACACCGTGCGACTTCTTAGCACTGCTGTCTAGCGGTACATACATTGCAGGACACTAAGACCTCAAAAACAAAAAATAGAAAACTAATAACAGCAACATCAATGAAAATATCTCCAATGATTCCGTGGCAGGCGGTGGCATGCCACTGCAAAGACTGTCTCCAAACGAGAGCAGCCGTCAGTGGATGCTGCTTTCAACGCCAACGGGTTACAAATCATGCTCGCATTTCGATCTCAAGCAATGAGACTGAGGCCATCAGAAGCCGAAGGAATGATTACGCGGAGACGTAACAGCAGGCAAGAACCAAAATGTTTAAATCAGAGCACAATTTCACCAAGCAACAACGAAAGAGACAACTCCCACATTGCATCGTAAAACAGCGCCTGCGCAGTACCAAAGGCGTCCACACGCACAAAAACGCCGCTCACGCAACCGAAGAGAAAAGGGAGACGACGAGCTGAGTCTCAGAATGATGCGCCGGAAGTTCAGCGCGCCCTATGTCGGGAATGATTTCCACATTTTTCTCAAATAAACATTACAAAAAGACTCTCTTTAATGAAGACATGAATTTCATACTGAAATGACAAAGGACATTACCTACGCGCACAGCGATAATTTCCACGCTTTCCCATAAAATAAACACAGCAATTATTAACTTCGTATAATTTGATGATGAACCTATCTATTATTACTTTGTTTCATGGGAACATATAAAATTGTCGCACAATAAATCCCAAGTTTTTTTGTTTCTTTTTTACTTGCGAAACACTCTTTCATCCCAGTCTGTTCTCACTTTCAGAATCTAGTAACTTATTATTTCATCATCCGGAAGGATTTTTTTTTACGTCTTTTAGATGCGGTCCGTATTTCCTGAGCTTTTTTTTTAAATCCTGCCTTACAAAAATTAAAGTAAAAAACTCGAAGGTAACTTAAAAGTTTGTACGCGGGTATTTGACTCATAGCCCATTTTTCTCTCAGTTCGTGAAAAAGGGTTTCTAATCAGTTGCTCCGTCTGCTCATGCAAATCGATTTTGTTTTTGTTTTTTGAGACTTTTAAACGTTTCTTTTGTGGATGACAAAGCATAACAATAATTTAACGCGACCGGAAAATTTGACATTTAAATTTAAAATAAGCAATATAATATCCATGAGTGGCTCTGCAAGTCGAAATTTTGAAGTGACACTATGAAGAGGCTATTTCAGTAACTGAAAAAGATCCGGCGAAACTGTTAATTATGAAATGTTATAGTGTTTACTTCACATATTCTCCATCAGGGGGAGCTTCAAGTGACACTTTTGACCTGGAGTTTTGCAAAGTGCAATTTTTCACACAGTAGAAAATCTTTTTGCATGCTCCAGCATTTGTACTGTAAATAAAAACTGAATGCTT
Source organism: Macrothele yani (assembly GCA_039090855.1). Taxonomy (NCBI): domain Eukaryota; kingdom Metazoa; phylum Arthropoda; class Arachnida; order Araneae; family Macrothelidae; genus Macrothele; species Macrothele yani. Next base: position 100,803,370 of record CM076996.1, on the reverse strand, counting down.
TAGAATTTTTTATTTTTTTTCAACTAATGATGTGGATTTCCCATTGTGACAACTGTAGTGTGAAAACTAACACTCTAAGATGTCACTATTAAAGATACTTGCTTCTAACAGTTCTTGAAAATGTGTTCCTGATTCTCCTCATGACAAGGATAAGGTCATCTACGCATATGACAAGGATAAGGTCATCTACGCATATGACAAGGATAAGGTCATCTACGCATAATATGACAAGGATAAGGTCCACTATTCACAATATCACATCATTTTCATTTACACATTAATTTAGACAATGTAACAGTGAAAAAAACAACAACTCAAAACTGTGATGCATACAATAGCTCTACAATTTTCTTGGAAATGTCAAAAAATCCTGCCACCCTAAGCAATGCCTAGTCTAACTATGAACATCACACTGGGCCATGAAAACAAATTCAGAAAACGTTTTACACTGTTGTAATAACAATTAAATTGAATTCACCACAATGACAAAGCAGATACAAGAAATTAAAAACTACCTCTTGATGGTGCAACTAAATCACGACAAACTTTTCAGAATTAATGAATCACTTTGTGAACACTACGAGTAAAAAAGCCTTTCTGTTGTACCTGTAACCAAATGTGCACACACTGATGTATGAAACTTATTAATTGTAACACCCCACCACCAAGACAACAGGGAAAAAAGAAAGTTCTTGAATTTTTAAAGGCAACATACAGGGTGGCAAAGGAAATTCGTGGACCAGACAAAAATCTCAAGAACTACGAAAGTCAGCATTCTATTATTCGTGCTGCTATGCATATATGAGATTGACAAAGAACAAAAAATGCTGAACTTTATAACTTGGTGAAAAATCAGAACGTGTGGAGAAACAGTGTGAATATAACGCAGCACGAGAACAGAATTGTTCACTGAAGTTTATTTACGTAAATATTAAACTAGAGCACATCAGTGTATTTGAAATATAAAATTACTGAAATTTAACAACAAAACAGGATAGAGGGAACATCAGGGGGGGGTGTATTATGATTACAGGCGAAATCTTCGTTCCATTCGACTTCCGTTTTCGGAAACTTTTTCTTCATTTTCAAGCTCAAATGCAAATATTTATGAAATAAAATATTTAAAAACAATAATTGGCAGAAGAAATATTGCACGAATTACGATTATGGGAGAAATCTTCACTCTGTATAACTTCTGTTTTCGAAAGTTTTTAAAGTCGGAATACCGTCCACAAATGACCCCCCACCCCCTAAAGTTTTTTCTTCATTTCTGCATCGATCTTGAGAATTGATCTAAATGATTACAAAAAAGCAGAATTCTGCGGAAGAATCTCATGTATGTGTATAGGAAATTCCCATGAAACTATGATGAAACATTGTATCCCCTCGCCCAGTGGGGGAGTTGGGGGGGGGGGGGCTATCTCGTCTCTCTTTTGGAGATAGGGCAACAAAGTTGATCACATAGTTGTAGAGTATGGCAAAACTAGCACACAATGCATTTGTCTCAAAACAAAGGATGTAAAAGAACTCCTCCACAGTTAACACAACCAGGCAGCGCTGCGATTCCTTCTGTTCACAGCAAATTTGCATGCATGTCATCTTTCACAAGATCTTTCAGCACAATATCTAATGGTGTGCACGATGTTGTTAATCAATGTCTGATGCTCAAACATAGAGTTTCCCTGTTGTCTTGGTTTTCGGCATAGGTTTAAAAAGGCAGTGTATTTTGCTTATAAACAATAACTGCATTTACGAACAATTTTGTGAAATACTTTTGATTTATGCTGAAAGTAACCTGAATGCTTGTGCAGCAGAGTGAGTGTATACACAGCAGTTTCCAAATGCCAGACATCCTGATCATAAGATCATCAGAAATGAAGTTTGGCAATTGCGTGACACTGGTAAGCATACGTTGCAGCTTATTCACAGGCCGTCCACCACGCGGATGATATAAAAGCTCTGGCACAAAAATCTATGTCTGCACATCCCCACTGTAACTCACAGGAAGCTGGCGAGGAGTGGATTGAGTAACCAGTGAGTGCTACAAACACCTTGCAACTGCACCACAAACCAGTGCTGAGCCCAAGCCTGAAAGTCCGAATCGGGGTCAGGCTGCATAATATTTACAGTGATTTGGACTCAGGCTCCGAGCAAGAAAGATAATTTTCTTCTCTATTTTTTTAAAATGTTATTTTGTATGATTTATTGCACAAAACTTACACTTTCTGGCGGGTAAAGGGAATCCTTCAGCAACTGGGTCCGAGTGGGAAGTGGAGACTCGGGAGCCCCTTAGTAGAATCGCGGCGACAGGCGATGTACATCGCAAACTTATTTTTGTCCTGAAGACAAAAATGATATCCTCAGACCCAATTAAATCCTCTCCATCAGACTCCCAGTCATGGGTGCAAGTTTTCCGTCTTTCAAAACAACCCGAAGACGGAAGTTACATGGAGTGAAAATTTATCTCATAATCATATTTTTTTTACTTGCAATGTTACTGTCTGTCCAGTTTTGTTGTTAAATATCATTTTATTGCATAAATAAAATTTCCGAAAGTGGAAGTTAGACAGAAAATATATTTTCTTAAATTTTTTCTCACGATATTCCCATTGCCCAGTATGGTGGTTAAACATGGTTTTGTTACATAAATGTTTATATTTTAGATTAAAAATGGACAGACATTTTTCTCAAAACTGAAGTTGGACAGATAGATTTCTGCTGTAATCGTAAAATGGAGGCGAAAATGTTTGACAACAGAAGCCAAAGGCAGTGAAGATTTCTCCCATAATCGATTTTTCGTGGTGTTTTCCCAGCACTGTATTACTGTTTAAATATAATTTAATTACATAAATGTTTGTATTTAAGATCGGAAATAGAAATGTTTTTTCCGAAAACGGAAGTAGGATAAAGCGAAGATTTCTCCCGCAGTCGTAATTTTTTTCTAGCTATGTTTTCCATGCCCTGTATTTTTGTTAAATAAAATTTTAATCCAGAAATCCTTGTGTTTCATCAGTTTGAAAATAGAGGCAAAATTTTTGGTACGCAGGGCAGAGTATGCTTAAGGCTAGTTATCATTGCAGATGCTGTAGTAACACCCAGGCTATGCAATATTTTAAGTTGAAGAAATATAAGGTGGTCAATCTCTTTCTTTTCTTTTTTTAAATCTCTACCCTTGCAAATTTTTATTGTTTTTCAAATCTGGTTGCTATCTTGGCCAATAACAACCCACAAATTTATTGTGGCACCATGATATCTGCCACAGACTGATCAGGAACTTTCTGCAGGAGGCTCAGGAGGGGTACTTATGATGGGGCTTGGGTGGCAAATGCCATACATACTCCATGCATTAATGGGTTTCTACGGAGAAGGAAAAGCTCTTTCAAGAACAATAGATAGTAGATACAGGGTGATCCATTTAAACCAGTACCATGTGATTTACTTATAACTTTTTTATAAATAACAACAAAATCATACACTAAGTTGAGAATTATACATGTGGTATTGGAGAATCATTTTATAAAAGCAAATGTTGGAATTGTCCTACATTTTCTTGTAAACACAGTTGAACATGCCGCACCATATTCAGTGATGTCTCATGTAGAATACGAGCAGTAACATTGCCAATTTCAGTCGTGATTGTTTCACGCAATGCATCCAATGTTTTTGGATGGGTTTTGTAAACTCTATCCTTTAAGTAGCCCCATAAAAAAGTCAGGGGAAGTTAAGCCCAGAGATCGGGGAGGCCATATGTTTTTTGAAATTAATCTGTCATCAAAGAAGCTGGTTATGAGTTCCATTGAAACTTTCGATGTGTGACACGTAGCACCATCCTGCTGAAAGTAGCCCTCTGTCAATTCAATGTCATCAAGTTGTTCCACAAATTCATTGAATATGTGGCAATAAACGTTAGTGTTGACAGTCTCAGAGAAAAAAATGGGGCCAAAAATTTTCGTAGACGAAACCGCACACCATACACCAACCTTTGTGAATGCATCGGTGTTTCACACATAACGTGTGGATTTTCGGCAGCCCAGTATCTGTTGTTTTGCGAATTGACGTAGCCTGACAGATGAAACCAGGCTTCATCCGTAAACCATGTGATGGAGAGAATATCAGATCGCAAATTAAGAAAATTTTGAAACCATTTGCAGTAACTTACTCTCTTTCCCTTGTCCGGTTCCTGCAGCTGATGGATTACGTGCACTTTAAATGGTCGAATATTCACTTTTTTTGCTGCCCTTTGACAAGTTTCGTACGAATATCCTGTCTGTTGGCTTAATCTGCGCAACGATTTCATCGGAGGGTGATGTCTACCGCTGAGAAGAGAACCGGTTTGCTCCAGTTTTTTTGCCATCGACAGAATTGGTTACCCAATACGATTTCACTAAAATAACACGCTCTGGAACAGAGTACCGCATGTTTCCGAATGCATGCAAGTGAATGGCAACGCAACAACAAACAAATCACGAGCTGAGTTACAGTTACGGCTAACAATCTTCTTCACGGTGGCGGTTTTCATTCTCTAGGAGTTGCTGCTTCTATCAAAAAAAAGAAGTTCCTTGCGCGATCCTTAGCAAAAATGTAAGGTTTTTTTTTTTTTCAAGGTACTGGTTTAAATGGATCACCCTGTAGAATGCCGACCCCCCCACCCACACACACCTACCTCCACATGGCAGCTTCCTGCTAATTTTATTGAGCAACGTGCGTAGATTGCTGCACCACCCGATCTATCTGGATACCCGCCCTCCTGAATCATTTCAGGAGTAAAGGAATCGTCAAAGAAGATCGTGCAACTATACTATAGAAATAGAGAGAAGTCCCCTCTCCACTTCACAGTTGACAAACAGATTAGTTAATTGCAAGGGAAGGAGAGAGGAAGTCTGGAAGAGGATACTATTATTTTTTTACTGCCTAAACAGTTTAGTCATAGTTTTTGGGATCATTTGGGCACAGGCTCTATATTGCAATATAAAATTCAAGCTTGGGCTGTCACACTTCAGGCTTAAACTCTTAAAATTGAGCCTGAACTCGGCACTGCCACACACGTCCCTAATTGTCATTTTCAACAGTAGGCCCAGGAGATCCAGAGAAATGGCTGGAAATTTGTAACTTCATAATTTCACGTTGAATACATCATGTCATCCCATAAGTAATGTTTTCCACATTCCCAACAGAACTGCTCCCTCTGGTGACCAGACTATGGCGTAGACCACGGCAAGCCCAGGTGTCACTTGAGACAGAGAACAAGAGTTGTATGTGCATCTGTTGAGCCGTTAAACTGCATAGAAAATGGCAGTGTCTGAAGAACACATCAGGCACATTATGCTGTATGAGTTTAACCAGGGACACACAGCGACTGTAGCGACAGGAAACATCAATACCGTACATGGTCGGGGTACCCTGGATGTCAGAAAGCGTCAATGATGTTTCGAGAAATTCCGAATGGAGAACAGCACCCTCACGAATATGCAACTCTAAGGAGGACCTGTTGAGCTGATTAATGATGTGCTGAGGGTTGCTGTTGAGAGGAATCCACAGGCAACAGTCGAAAAATTAGCCACAATTGTCCATTTAACTGTTCCCAGGCATCTATAGGACCTTGGTTATGAGTCAAAACTGAGTAAGTGGGTAACCCATGAGCTCACTGCACAAAATCTGAAACAGCATGTGGACATTTGCACTTTTTTGCTCTCCCGTGAAAGGAAGGAGCCATTTTTGCACAGAATAGTTACGGGAGAGAAAAAGTGGATTCTTTACCACAACATTAAGAGCAAATATCAGTGGCTTCCTAAAGGGAATGTGCCTGCAGCAGTGGTTGAAACGGGACGTTTCCCACAAAAGGTTTTGTTGTCTGTTTGGTGGGATATGCAAGGCATAATCCATTACGAGCTTCTGCCACCAAACAAAACCATTACAGGAGAGGTCTACTGTCAGCAGCTACAGCGTCTACGCAGTGCCTGTCCCACACTCCTTAATCGTAAAGGCGTAGTTATCTACCAGGACAACGCAAAACCACACACAGCCAAAATGACTAGTGCCAAGTTGTCAAAGTTCAGATGATAAAAACTTCCCCATCCAGCATATTCCCCTAACATTTCACCATCCGATTACCATCTGTTTTGCAGCATCCAACACCATCTTGCTGGGAAAACACTTCAAAATGTCGAGGAGGTGCACCGAACCCTGTCTGACATTTTTAAATCGAAACCCATGGAATTCTATAAGAAAAACCTGTTGAATGGTGTGAGAAGGTTGTTAGTGTCGGGGGGGGGCACTTATTATAATGATTAAAAGATCAGTTTCAAGTACGCATTTGTTTGTTTTCTTTACACGTGCAAAAAACGTCGACATTACTTATGGGATGACCTGATATTAGAAAATGCACCAGATTTATTGCTGCACATCTCATCGACAGACGACTTGCAGTTCACACAAGATAGCGTAGTGAACAGACATATTATGCATTACTGATTGCCGGACAATCCATTTCAGACGAGGGGCACATATCAAGTCAGGTGGTTCACGAACTCTTGATATGCCTGTGGGGTAACCACTCAGCACAGCTTTTTTCTTTCTTTTTTTTTGCTACGAAGATCATCTGAGCGCTGAACGATAAGTGCATCAGTAGATTTCTTAGGCAATTTACCATTACAGCTGTTTAACAACAAGTGGTACCAGCGTACAGTATTGTACAAGTAACAGTGGTCAGACATTCTTTTTCACAAGAATTGGATAAAACAAGGAGGCCCGACAGCACTGCTCCCAAGGTCAATAGACCTTACTCATTTGGACTTTTCCCTTTGGGGGCACCTGAAGTCACAGGTCTGTGCAACACCACTGTGGAATGTACCAGATCTTCAACAGTAGAACACAATTGCACGTGCCATTGTTGATCACGATATGTTCAACAGCATACAGAGGCAGCTGCCTGATCATGTACAGGCATGTATAGTTTCTGATGGTGGACTCTACTCGTATGCAAACATAAAAGTTCAATTTTATATTCTATAAAGTCTGTTTTATTCATTCACATACTGCAGCACTGTCTGAATTCTTGGATGTTGCTAGAAGCAGGGTTTCAATCATACTTTCTGTAGGGGATTTTCTTTGTTTCTTCCTATCCTTTGTTTCTGCACAAAAATGACATGTGCTATTTTTTCCCCATCCTCTTCAACTTTAAATTTGACTTTGTTACCGTATTTTCAAAGGGAAGTAAGACACCACTCTGATCTCTTCCCCTGGGGTCAAGGTGGTCCAATGTTGTCCCATTATGTGGTGCCAGAGGGGTTTCCTACACTTTTGTGGAAAACGTAGACCCTAGGTATCATACGTAGTTCTCAAGATATTGGCCTCATCCGTGACTTTCCTTCACACCATGTATCAGGGTTCGCCAAGGTGGGCCCAGTTTAAAAAAAACCACTTGGTTTTTTCAGGCTGGGCCCAGTGGAAAAACCCCACCCAAAACCCCACCTGTTTTTTTTTTTCAAAATTGGATTCTATTTTTGCTTTTGCAATATTCTAAAATTAATTAGCACCTAATATAATATTTTCTTTTACAATTAATAAAAATAGGAATGATGACTAGGTTCTCTTTCTTACCTTCTTCTCAAAGGTGATGGTTTACCAATTTTATTATTTAGCAACACTAAACAAACCTTTCAGATCAGCTGACAAAACAACTGATCTGAAATAAGAAAATTAAATCAATAATCCTGAAAATAATTAATGGCTGCATATAAATAGCTTTCCACCTATAAAGAATAACTACAGAATTGACCAAAATTATCTATTCGAGAAACAGAATATAACATAATTAGCTTCTAACTAAAATATTATCTTTAAATAAAATTTGCTCGAGATATTATTTATGTGTGGCATGTTTAACTCCAATGGCTTTTGACTATTTACAAAAATTGTCTAAAATTTAAACAATGGTACAGATAATAAAGTATTTTTGCTTTGTTTTTTACTAGAACCTCAAAAGCAGGCTGAAATTAATTATCACAATTTTGTGATCCACACAATTTTCAAATATTTTCAAACCTCCAAGTTTTTCTGTGAAACAGCCACATTTAAAATAATGTAATCTCAGGGCATTGGCCAGAAACAAAACCACCAATCTACAGGAAATTTTGATCCATGCTGTGATCTTAAAAATTTACAAACTTCAACAAGTTTTGTGGCTTTCTCTACCCCAAGCCTATTCCGTAACTTATTTCAAACTCGTTGAAACGTAGAGAAAATTCTCTCCATGAAGCTGGTGTTGAATGTAGGCATACAAAGAAAATCACAAAATCCTGCAGACAATTTTGAATTTGAACTCTTCTCAGACATTTTTGCCATGATTTACCACCATTTTATGAAAGAAAATTGGCTGATGACACTTTCTTTAATCATTGATGTTGGGTAATAGTCTGTGCCATTAATCTTGAAAGCCATTACACCAGGCAAATAATCAGGGAGAAATTTGGATATCCACTCTTTTGCAATACTCTCCTGTTCTTGGTTAAGTTTCTGACCACTGTATTTTGGATCCATCAGGTTTGCTAGAAAGTGTGGTGCAAGAATTGCTTATTCAAACCTTTTCGAAAATCTAGATGGTAGGGCTGCAGGATTTCTTCTTGTAGTAAATCCAGTCTTATTTAAGCAGCAAATGAAATAGACGCTGTGTGTTTCTCTGAAGTGTGTACAGTGTGCTAGCAACCAAAGATAACTGCTTTCCAGGTTCATAGCTTCATGGTAAATGCACGTTATCCAAGATTTTTGAAATAGATTGATAAAATTCCTCAATATGCTCTAAAGATATTTCTCTGTATTTGTGATAATTGGCCACAAATGTTTTAAGACGGACAGGATGAGACTGCCATCTTCTTTTGCTAGGTAGTTGTGGCATTAAGTCAAGCTCTTCTCTTAACCATCCATGTGGCTGATGTACACTGAAGAACAATTGAATTAGAGACAGCTGGCGTTATGCAAATGTGGCGCTGTGGGCGGCCCTGTAAACACAAACGACATGACGTATGCAGCGATCCGACAATATAAGAAGTAATGCGACGGGAATCAGTAAGAGTCGGACGCAGTATGGGTAAGACGAAGGATCTAAGCGCACTTTATCGTGGGCAAATTGTTGGGGCCCGACGAATGGGTCACTCCATCTCGGAAGTTGTGCAGGCACTGGGATTTTCACGAGCCACTGTGTCGCGGGTGCACTGTGAGTACATCGAATCTGGTAAAACCATCTCTGCAAGGGCCAACTGCCGTGGACAACAGCGTGTGGACGAGCGGGGTCATCATCGGCTAGCTCGCATTGTAATAACGGATAGACGGACCACAGTGCAAGTAATCACTCGGCAATTTAACGCTGGTGAACAAAAACGTGTAAACAGCCACACCATCCGGAACCATCTCCTCACTATGGGGTACAGAAGCCATCATCCCACGAGGGTACCGCTGCTGACCGCACATCACAGGGTGCAAAGATTAGCATGGGCGCGGGAACATTGCCGCTGGACCCTAGACATGTGGGAAAATGTTGCCTGGACTGATGAGTCGAGATTCACGTTGGTACATGCGGATGGCAGGATATGAGTACAGCGCAAACCACATGAAGCGATGAATCCTACTTGCCAGCAGGGTACTCTTCAAGCTGGTGGGGGTGGGATTCTCGTCTGGGGACTGTTTACGTGTACTGAAATGTGACTGCTGGTACGTGTGACATCGTCCCTCACAGGTCAACGTTGCCGGGATGTCCTGGACGACCATTTGCTCCCGTTTGTGCGTTTTCAACATCCCACTGGGGACCTCATCCTGCAACAAGACAATGCACCGTGCCATCGATCCCGAATTTTATCCGAATGGTTGGATCAACACTCCATCGAAGTGACCTCGCTTCCTTGGCCAGCTAGGTTGCCTGACCTCAATCCCATCGAGCACATCTGGGATGCCATCGAGAGAGATGTTCGAGACTCTGACCCCCTCCATCAAATCTTCGTGAACTGTGGGAGCTTTTTCAGGGGTCGTGGATCCGTATGGCTTCCCAACGCTTCCGTTGTCTTGTCGAGTCCATGCCGAGACGAATCGCTGTCATCATCAGGGCGAAAGGTGGTGCTACATGTTACTAGACAGGTATCTCTAATTCAATTGCTCTTCAGTGTATGCTACAAAAATATTTTTGCACCTCCACAATCTACTTTAAAACAGTCTTTGGGGAAACACCTTTTTCTACCAAATTTAACAGATAGGCTGACATCCATAAGTTACAAGAATTGGATATTTTTCATTTAAAATTTTCCACGTTTTTATCATTTTGCTTTCATTGTCAGTTACGACAGAAAAAACAGGTTTTCCAAATTTTTCTTTGCATTCCTTTATGGCTACCTCTAATTTGGAAGCACAATATTTTGCTGTTTTCTTCTCTTTTCTTTTCTGATCCAGTATCATCAGCATACAGCAAAAAAACTTTCTGTTCCAGTATGGACACTAATACCTTGGACTGACTCATTCTTCACACTGGCCCATCCATCTATGGTTAGAGTCAAACTGCCTAATTTAATTTTTTTCTGAAAGCTGAGATTCAATTTATTTTGCTGAAGTAACTACAGAGGGTGGACAATGAAACCGAAACACATGGGTTTAGAACACAACAATTTATTAGTATGGTGTAGGGCAGGGGTGGCCAAACCGTGGCGCATTGGATGATTATAAGTGGTGCATTGCATCCTTGCGCCTACTTATTCTTTTGAAGTAGACGCCATGACTTCTGACTATTGTAGATTGGTGCTCCCATAAACATGTCTTTTAAACTGGTGTAAATTAATTAATTAATTTAATTGCATGATTGAGCTATTCCTTTTCCTCCTCTAAGCGAAGAATGTCCTACCCCTATCCCTATTTTTCAACCCCAAACTTGAGCTGTATGGCGCATCTGAACTCATACGTGAAAAAATTGGCACATGGTATGTAAAAGGTTGGCCACCACTGGTGTAGGGCCTCCTGTGTAGGCAAATACAGCTGCAATTCATCATGAGAAGGACTGATACAAGTCCTGTACAGTTTCCAGAGGGATACGAAGCTATTCCTCTTGCAAAAAAGTGGCTAGTTCACGACATGATGCTGGTGGAGTAAAATGTTTCCTGACTCGCTCCTCCAGAACACCCCAGAGTGGCTCAATAATGTTCAAGTCGGTGACTGTGCAGGTCATGATGGATGTTCAACCTCACTTTCCTGCTCAATAAACCACTCTTCCACCAGTTTGGCTCTGTGTATCGGTGCATTATCATCCTGACACACGGCACCACCACCAGAGTACAATGTTTGACCCATCGGGTGCACCTGGTCCTCCAAAAATGTCCGATAGTCTTTGGTTGTGATGTGCCCCTCAAGAACAATCAGCGGGCTGACAGACTACCACTATATTGCGGCCCAAACCATGGCAATAAACAGTCCGGGTGGTAAGCCTGTGAGGGATGTCTCCACACATAAACTCTCTCGGTTGTGGGAAACGCAGTGAAGGACGATTCATGGGAGAACAACACACATTTCACGTTGTCTAACGTCCACGATTTGCGATGTTGCACCATTGCAACAGACGTTTGGCATTCACACTGGTGATCCAGAGTTTGGTGATAGCAACATGTCTGTGAATGTTGACCCGGTGAAGCTCCCGTCAAACAGTTTTGATGGAAACAGGTGAGTCACGGTCCGTATTCAACTCTGCAGTGAGTTGGCCAGCTGTGGCTTTTATGTTTTTTGGCTACCATCCCTGTTAGCAGCCGGACGTCCTTGTCACACAGCTTCCTCTTATCTCGACAGTTACTCCTACTGGATGTGGTTCTTTCCTTTTGCTGGTATGTCGACATGACCCTGGATACCATGGCTCGCGATATGCAACAAAGACTTGCTGTGTCGGACACAGATGCACCAGGGAAATGCGCACCAACAATCTGTCCTCTTTGAAACTGGGATATGTCTCCCAATATACTGAAAGTGTTTCGTGCCATTCATACACTACTTAGAAATAACACTGTTTTGCACAATGAGAAAACTTGCAAAATAACGATGTTGTTAGGCCTAAACCTTTAATCACTAAAAACACAAATTAAAATATATAAAAAGTTAAAATCACACACAAGATCTTTCAAGCACGCAGTGGGCTCATCTTCAGATGTTAAGACCCTCATTGGAACAAGCGGCAATTTTTTATATGGCAAAATAATAATAAATTTTGCGTGAAACTAGGTACAAGTCTGTAGCGTAAATGTCCCACGTCTAGAGCGCACCACGGTAAAGGCAGCACTGTCCATGCCAATAGTGGAGGGGAAGTCAAAAGTGGGTTACATGCTTGAGAAATAAAACATGGAATCTGGTCATCACAGCACACATTCAGATGTTTATTAAAGTATATGCTTCTGTAAATAGAGCAGATTCCCTAGAATGAGGAGTAGCCAAAATAGCAGCATCGCTCCAGATCAGGAAGTGTGTACCGTCAATAGTCAGACGTGACAAAGCAGTAGATGTCGAGGGGTAGCCAAAATAGCAGCATCGCTCCAGATCAGGAAGTGTGTACCGTCAATAGTCAGACGTGACAAAGCAGTAGATGTCGAACATGTTTTCACACTATATATTGACATTTGCTTTATTTACAAAAAGCATATACATTTATAAACATCTGAATGTGTGCTGTAATGACGAGATTCCATGTTTTATTTCTCAAGCATGGAAACCACTTTTGCCTTCCGCTCCAACATTGGCATGGACAGTGCTGCTTGCCTTTACCGCACCGCAAAGTGGTGCACTCTATACACGAGACATTTACGTCACGGACGTGTATTAACCCCTTAACCGGCTAGAACGAATTAACTCGGGGTCAGCAAAATGAGCTGGTATCAGCTTGAATGAATGAATTCGCTGTCTAAGAAGTGGACCGAACGAGGCTGAAACGAGTGATCTTACCCATCAGAGAGCGTTGCATGTTAGAATCACTTGTTTCTACCCATTGGCATTATGTCCGCACCAGGGAAACTGGCCGTTCCCCATCGGGACTTCAGTCATGAAGCAGGGAATAATGTACTAAAACAGAGAGAGAGCGAGAGAGAGATAGAGAAAGAGAGAGACAGAGAAAGAGATGGAAAGAGAAAACGACAGAGAGATGGGGGAGAGAGAGAGATAGACAGACAGAGACAGAGTGAGAGACAATAGAGACAGAGTCAGAGAGATATAGAGTGAGAGACAAAGACAGAAAGAGAAACAGAGAGATAAAGAGAAAGAGAGAGACGGAAAGATTAAGAGACAGTGAGAAAAAGACGGAGAGAGAGAGAGAATTTCCTACCAGTGGCAGGTTTGTGGTTGGTACTTCTCAGATGAAAAGGTGAAAGGAATCGTTTTGCAAATCCAGACCTCTATAAGAACATATAGGTTTGGGAAGAAAAATGTTGGCAGAATTTAGTTGAAATGCATCGGCCGCTTAAAGGGTTAATACCTAGTTTCACTCAAATTTTATTATTAATCAACATCGCTATTTTTTGCAAGTTTTCTCATCGTACAAAACAGCGTTATTTCTAATTAGTGCCTCCCATTATGTTGTGTGGATTGCACTTTTTGACGTCCAGCTGTGCTAATGCAAAATAGATGCAAGCTGGCCACTAGGTAGGTGACACGTGAGATGCTATTTGCGTAGGTGTTTCAGTTTCGTTGTCTACCCCCTGTAACAGGTTTTCACCAGTGGCTTTCGCTGAGGGTGGTTGATAAACCAGGTCTTAGTGTTTGGATCATAATTTTAAACCGATCCAATTCTGCAGCGTTGAATGGCATGTCAGCAGCAAAAAAAATTAATCAGCCACTGTTTTATCAAAAGATTCCTTTTGTGGTTTTTAAGGCAGAATTTACTTATTCATTTTTGCTTCTTTATTTTTACAACAGTAATGGGTGATGCTGTTGTTTACAAGCAATGAGGAAGTGCTCATACTAAAAAGTACTTGGACCAGGGATGGGAGAGCTTCTGTTTTGTTCACTGGCTTGAGAAACTGTTGAAGGTAATGCAGGTTCACGATGAAGATTCAGCTTCATCACTTAAAACTTCAGATATAATCCCTCTAGCATAAGTTTCTTAAATGAGACTTAATATGCTCTATTTTGCAACTAATCTCTACAATTGCAGTGTTTACATTTTCATTTTTACTCTCCATCAATTTTTAACGCCTCATTCCATTCATTTGCTGATTCCCTGCCACTTCCCAGCACCTTCGGCATGTTTCTTACTCATAAATGGACTAACGAAAAAAATACTGCCTTATATCTAGCAAATGATACCTTAGATGATGCTCAACTTATGTTTTGAACAAGTAATTTGACTGTGGAAGAAATGGAAGGAGAATAACTCAGCTAGTGTTTAAGGTAAGCAGAGGGGCGGGGAAGATCACAAAGGTCACAAATTAAATGTCACACCAACAGCTGAGATGATGTTACCACAGGAATTAGCACTGATATTATAATCCAATTTTCAATGACCTTTGAGTTTCACAGACCAACTTCGTCCATTACCTGCTGCGTCACCTCGGAGAGAGACTGAGACCATTGCTGTAGCTGTTTGTTCGGCACGCTGGGGCTTGGGAGATTTTTTTAAACAATCATTAGTCGTTAATTCTCCCATCCGTAGGATTTAGCCACTAGCTGTTTGGGGCTAGCTCTCATAAAACCTGAAAAATTTACTTTCCGAGCTCTTCACCAAATGTGTTACTGCAAGAAATTTTGTCTGATAACGCCGGGGTTTTTTTTATTTGCAAATTTTCAGCAATTGTAACAGCTTTTTTAATAGCATTAAACTAATAATTGCTAAATTTCCATTTTTTAAAACTTTCGTAAATATACTGTATTGATATTACTGATTCACAAGAACATATAACGTTTAAGAGTGGGACCAGACTTAAAAGCAATGATTGTTGTTTGTTTTGTCAGTTTGATTTAGTTTTCCTTTTCTCTGCACCATTTTAATCTTTGTCGTCAACCTTGTACTGGGTTTTTAAAATTTCCTCACTTCTGCTATATATTTTGTCACTTTAATTTTTAATTGCACCTTTTATGCAACCCCCCCCCCTTCCCTTCACAGTGGATTTGTTGTGATTTGATGAATCTATGGCAAATGAAAAATGTTAAAAAACCACTAAAGTGAATTTGCTGAAGTGAAAAGAGTAGTGAGCAAGTGATACATTTAACACAGTGAAAAGAACAAGGGAAATTTTCAAATCCTTTTTTTTATTAACAAAAAAGGACACAGATCTATCGCAGACTGTCTTTCTGTTGGGCACAAAACTGCTGGGTGCAGACTATATGAAACCGCGGATAAACTGGTGATTTTGTTTTCGAACTATTGCACACAAATATGTACATAACATAATTTTTGTACACACTCGCTGCACCTTAAATACTTTTATATATCACTTAGTTAAAAAAAAATATGAACTAATAAAATATGATAAATTGGAATTTCCAATACTGTTTCAAATACATTCTAGCTATGCAAATTGGAAATTAAAAAAAAAAAAAAAACTAGAAAAGTCCAATAAAACCCGAAAAAGCCCAATAAGCCCCGCCCCGAAAAAACAGCAAAACCCGAAGAAAACCAAGTGGGCTGGATTAAAAAAAAAAAAAGCCAGGTTTTTTTCAAACCCTGCCACCGGAGAACTTGCAAGGACATCATTATTAAACACAGTTCCCTTGCTTTTCAATGCAGTGGTTCAGCGTTGCACAAGTGTCTTTATGCCATAAGAAAAAAAAAAAAATCCATTTTGCTGAGAGATGAGCAACACCTACACTGAAATAGCAAATTATTAGGTATATCTACCTAATAACGTGTAAGGCCACTCCTGGCCTTCAAAACATTCCTGACTCGATGTGGTATAGATTCAACAATATGCTGATATTGTTCTACAGGTATGTTCAAGCAAGGAGAAGTAATGACATCTGTCAAATGCTGAATGTTCGCTGGAGGAGGATCTCTGTTACCAATGGCTCTCTCAGTCTTATCCTATGTTCAATTGGGATAAGATCTGGAGACTGAGGGTGACCATTTTAGCACTTCAAAAGTCACTGTTGTTCTTCTAGAACCACTGAGTGACACCCTGAGCCTTGTGGCATGGCACATTATCCTACTGGAAGTAGCCCTCTCTCTATCAGGAAATGTCATGTACATGTATGAGTGCGCCTGATCCATAGGTTAATAACAAGGAAACCATTTACCACAAAAAAAAAAAAAGACCGACCCCCCCCCCAAGTCATTATATAGTCTCCACAGGTTAGTGCAGCTAATGCTAGACAACTGGGATCTATTGGTTTCTGCTGTTGCTGTCATATTCTAGTCTGTCCATTAGTGTGCATTAACTGAAAACATGATTCGTTGACCAGGCATCTTTTTCTCAGTCCTCAATGGTCCAGTTTTGGTGCTCAAATGCCTACTACAGACAGATTTGCCAGTTCATAGCAGAGCTAAACGGTACAAGAAGGGAAGTCTGTTGTTATAGCTCATTTGCACCAATGTGCAGAGGGCTGTGTATGTTGATTCTCCTTTCAGTACCACTGTTGCAGTACATGGTTGCTTCATACAATGGAGCTTATCTGTTATTACCTTGTAGAATCCTCCCTAGACACTGTTGCCCTCATACACCAACCTGTAGTTTCTGCCCGCAGGAAGACGACTCAAACCGAGTGTTTGTTTTGTTGCTTGTAGACTACTTGTTCTTGCATAGCTAAGAAGGTTTGCCATTTCTGAGATGCTTGCACCTGCCCGCCTAGCACTCACTGTCCTGCCTCTTTCAAAGTCACTTAAATTACTAGTTTACCCCATATTGCCACTATCTATGGTTCATACATGTCTGAATCCTTTGCAGTGAGCTGTTCATGCCATTTCAACATCATAGTTGCATATGTAAGTTAGGATGGCATGTGTCAAGATTGCTATTGAGTGTTCCTAATCATTGTACGCCACTTCCTTCACTTCTTGATCCATGTTAAATTCATTACGCCTTTGTTGTGTCTCTGATTGATTTGACCAAACAGGTAATAGTCCAAAGATGAAAGGTCAAAAATATATACAGAATGCTCTAATACCTCAAGGTAAATTTGCTGGAGAGTTTCAACTGTCTCAGCAGCAGGACGAGGACAAGCACTGTTGGGCAACAACATAACACCTTAAGACAGCTGCACTTGGTGTTCGTTTTGAATCGAATTGAGGGCTTCAGCTTATCTCATAGCATCTCACTGTAATGAGTACTGTTTGTTCACTGTTGAGTCCCCAAAAATTGTGAACATCTTTTCAGCTGTTGGTTGAGTTTTGAGCTTCTTTTGATTGGTGATCTCCGTTGATTTTATTTCAAACTCCGGAATTGGCTCTCCGGCTCATAATAGATGATTGCACTTAAAAAGTAGTGTAGTCACCAAAACTTCTTAGCTATGCAAGAACAAGTAGTGTAGTCACCAAAACTGTCCAAAAGGCACTGGCATATGCTCAAAGAACTGCTTTTGTGCATTTCTGCTGGAAAGTTTTAGAACACATCTTACACAGATTTTGCACTGTTGTAGATAATTTAGTAGGCAGAACCATGATTGATTTGTATATTATCTGAAATCAAAACTCTTACTCAAGGCTTTACTCAGATTAATATACTTAGTTCTATTTTAACTTGAAGATAAAAACTGTGTATTATCTCCTACTTCATCAATATTCACCTGTTTGTTTAACCAGAACCATGAGGCATGGACTTGTTCAATGTTGTCAACAGCAGTGGACACGGACAAGCTCCTTGTCCCTTAAATACATTGGCAAATATTCCAATCATAAGGATTGAAATTTACAAGATTTACATGGTAACAATCATATTACTATATAAAGTTCTGTTCAATACTTTATTGTCCCCAAGTTGTAGGGAAATTTCCAGAGTGGCCATGGGATTGCAAATGATAACTGAGAACTCTATGTGGTTATTTATTAATTTTATTCAACAGACAATTACTTACCTTGTTTTGGGTTGTTGATCATTATTATTCTGTATTGTTCAGTGAAGCTATATTTCATTCATTTCACCTTCTGAAGCATGCCACTCACCCACACAAGATGTCATACTACTCACATATTGCCTCAGGGTTTCTGACCAACAAAAATGTGAATTCAATGAACTGCTGGTTGGTTGGTTGTTCGATTTTTATGGCGCAAGGGCCATGGTTGGCCAAAGAGCGCCAGAAACAAGACAAACAAATAGTATTAAAAATGTGGTAAAAAGCTTAAAATCTGACTGATCATGTAAAACTGAAAAATGAGAACGATGGAAGGGCTAAAAAAGATAATGGAACAAATAGTATTAAAAACATGATACAATGATTAAAATCTAGCTGATTCAGTAAAACTGAGAAATGAGGATGATGATAAGGCTAAAATCTAGATACGTTTAAAATAGTCAATTTCTTTAAAAAATGAAAACACGGCAACAGAGTCACAGTGGTCATTGAGGAGCCGCTGCAGTGTAGCGGCGTCCTCGGTCAACAAATGAGAATGAAAGAAATGAAAACGTACATCACGAAAACGAACACAGGTACACAGAAGATGAGTGACAGTGAGTCGGCAGTTGCACTTCTCACACATCGGCGCGCAGTGTCGCCACACAGCAAAAAGCAGTGAGTGAAACGACAATGCCCAATGCGGAGACGCGCAAGCACCACTTCCTCCCTACGGTTCCGACGATATGAGGATTTCCAGACTTCAAGATTAGGTTTAATACGATGCAGTTTATTTTCCACCTGTTGGTCCCACAGACCTTGCCACGTTCGCTTAATATGGTCGCGCACCAGAAAGCGGAAATCCCGGTGAAACAGTGGCAAGGGTGTGACGACCAAAGAGGAAGCAGATCTAGCAGCCGCATCAGCACACTCGTTACCCGAGATTCCAACATGCCCAGGAATCCAGCAAAACTGAACTTGAAAACCGGCCCTGAGCAAACGACGAAGTAACTGACTCACATTCACGAGAAAAGGATGGTCACGGCAATCTGCAGATGACAAAGACTGCAAGACACTCAAGGAATCCGTATAGACCATAGCACGATGATGAGAACTCGACTGAACATGGAGAAGAGCGAGATACACAGCATGCATCTCCGCTGAAAACACCGTGGCCTCAGCTGGGATCCGCCCTACTGAAACGTCATCTACACAGACAGCCGCGGATCCAACAACTCCATGCATCTTGGAGCCATCAGTAAAAATAGGAGTGTAATCAGAATTTAGGTCACGGTGCTCAGCGAAGAGCTGCTGGTACACTGACGCAGGGGTTGAGGATTTATCGAAAGATGTAAAGGTGGTATCAAACATGACACCAAGTGGGTGCCATGGCGGATCCCCAAAGCCCCTGGTCTCTCCAACAAGTGACAAGTCGAGCCCTACATCACGGGCTACGGCCGCCATACGAAGACCGAAGGTTGAAATGCACGAGGGCCGGTTCCCAAATAAACGAGCATGCTGGGGATGAAAAACTGCATCGTATAAAGGATGGCCTGGAAGAGATCTAAGTTTCAGGTAGAATTGAATAGACAGCTGCAGACGGCGTAATTCAAGCGATGGTTCATTCGCGTCAGCGTAAAGGCTGGGAATCGGAGATGTTCGAAATACTCCCGAACAAAGACGCAGTGCTTGATGTTGAATAGTGTCCAAAGGCCGGAGAACGGAACGACGAGCAGAGCCATACACACGATACAACCATAATCCAGTTTCGACTGGATTAAGGAATGGTAAATACGAATCAAAGACGTCCTGTCTGCGCCCCACGAGACTCTCGAAAGGATCTTAAGAATGGATAGAGCCCGCAGACAGGAAATCTTGAGCCGCCGAACGTGCGCACGGAACGTAAGCGCACGGTCGACGGTCAGACCAAGGAACTTGGTCTCCGGCAAAACTGGTAAGGCTGCACGGTCTAAAAACAGCTCTGGGTCAGGATAGAGGCCACGCCTCCGGCAGAAATGGACACACGCTGTCTTGTCGGGAGAAATCAATGAACTGCCTCGATAAAAACACACGAATCGAACAACTTTCAACGACATTCAAGAAACCAGTCGCAAAGACCAATCACAACAATATAATTCCAGCGACCTCAATGCATCTTAAAAAGTTATAAACTTGCAGCTTTCACCCGTTCATCTGGTAGAGTAAATTTAAATAATGAATTAAATTGTATTAAAGATGTTGCCCAGCAATTTGATGTTACAATAACTTTGATTAATAACCTAATTAAGCAATATTCCTCAAAAGACTACACGCTTGCATCATAGTGAGAAGAATTGAGAGTGAAAGACGTAACACACAAAACAGTAGAAGAATTCCAGATATCCCCATATCACGCATAAGTTACGTTAGAAATTATAAGTGGTGGTACATTTCAGTAGTGGCTTCTACCTTCATCAGTCATGGAATGAAACACGTGGTATAAGCATCAGTTGTTGCCAGATTTTAAAATTAGCTTTCCAAATGATAGGGATGAGTGGTCATTATGATTATCATCATAGTAACAATATAGTCAGTACATAGTCCTATATATGCAATATAGTCAGTAACAATGTAGTCCCTATCATTCGGAAAGCTATTTTGAAATCTGGCAACAACTGATGCTTATACCACATGTTTCATTCCATGGGTGATGAAGGTAGAAAGTCACTACCGAAACGTCCCACCATTTATAATTTCTAACATAACTTATGCGTGATATGAGGATATCAAGAATTCTTCTAACAAGCTTGCATGTTGCAATAAAAAATAGTATTACATATTGTGAGGCATTCCCTTCCATCCCTCAAATTAATACTGCATTAAATAAAATATGCTTGAAAAATAACTTGAGTTTTGGCACTAGAGTTCAAGATATTATATCAATGTTGACTTCAAGTCATGATTCTACTTCCATTTTAAAAAAAGCCGGAGTGTACAGTATACCGATAATTAATCAGAATAACCAAATTGTATTTCAATACAATGGAAGCACTAAAAGAAATATTAAATTATGTTTGATGGAACACTTGGCAAATTGGTATAAAAAGGAGATGAAAACCTCACTAATAGAATTTTGTATGGAAAACCAAACAGTCCCATTGTGGGAAAATGTGCAAATCCTTGTTCAACATAATACCTGGAAAGCAATTTTGATGGCTGAATCCTAAATAATTGAGAAAAGTAAACCATTTAACTATATTAGTCCTATATTGCTTTCTTTAGCTTGGAAAAACCAATTGCCAGTCAAAAATTAAGTTACCCCTAATAAAACTTCAGAAAATATAAAAAATAATTCATGGCCTATTTTTACTTCCATCAGTTAGGGTGGGGATTTCAGCAACTGCAATATTTGAGTTTGCGCAGTACAAAAAACTAACATGTAGGCAGATGTGAAGTGATTAGGCTCAGTTGCCATTGAAAACGCCGTGAAATTGCATGTACGAAACGCGGGTGGGGTGACGAGAGATTAATTCCAAGTTCGTTGGGGCTTTCGTTTGGCTAGGGTTGTAATGTTTGTGCTGCCAATGTTGCCTAACCTTGGACATGTCTCTCTATTCTGGTTTTATATCTTCATGTTCCAGTTTTTACAGTATGTGCTCCTGTGTTTAATCAATTCCATTACTTCCGAAGACTTAATTTTTTTTACCATTTATTCTTATGGTTGTATTTCGTCGCGATTGGCCACAGCAACTGGTTTCTTTGAATGTCATTGAAAGTTGTTTCGATTCATGTTTTTATCAATGCAGTTCGTTGAATTCATATTTTTATTGGTCAGAAACCCTGAGGCAATATGTGAATATTATGACATCATGTGCAGGTGAGTGGAGAGCTTCAGAAGGTGAAATGAACAAAATATAGCATCACTGAACAATACAGAATAATAATGTTCAACAACCCGAAGCAAGGTTAGCAATTGTCTATTGAATAAAATTAATAAATAACAACGTAAAGTTCTCAATTACCATTTGCAATCCCGTGGCCATTCTGGAAGGTTTCCCTACGACTTGGGGACAATAAAGTGTTGAACAGAACTTTATATAGTAACATTATTGTTACTATGATAATTTTTTTTTTTGATTGGAGGTTTAACGACCACCGTAAGCAACTCAATGGGCTATAAGCAGTCATCTGTCCCTAATTTAGGGTCACTGGTTCCAGGGAAGGGAGAGAGCCAGTGCCGTAAGACAAACACAACATCCATGCCTCACCGGGATTCGAACCCGTACCCCATTCGGACGAATGATCAGAGGCCATCGCTTAGACCACTGCGCCATCGGGGCGGCTACTATTGTAATAACTCTCGTCCTTTCATGTGTTACACTTGTGTGACCATTCTTGAACTTGGAAGCCTATGGACAAAATCTATTGTGGCAAAATCCTCATCCCAAACTGCTAAAAGCCTTCATGAGCTTTAGCTCCTCAAACACCTATCTTCTGCCAACAAAAATCATATCATTGCTTGTTGTTTATCTCTGATGCATCATACTTCTTCACAAATGCTGTCTCTGCAGAATCGTAAAAAGATAGGAGTTAAAACTATGATATACTGTTTAATTTAAATTCATATATTAAAAGATAGGAGTTAAAACTATGATAATACTGTTTAATTTAAATTCATATATTAAAAACATATAAGATCCTTTCAAACCCGCTACCGATTCATCTTCAGATGCACATACACTAATGGAACAATACTAACAGGAGGAACTATATATATTATGTGTAAGCAATTACGGCGCATGTCATGACATTTGCACAATTAGAATTCGTGTTGTAGTTTGTAGATCTTTTTGTCGTACTATAAGTCCCGTAAATTATTTAGTGTCTACCTGGTTAGTCCTAGAAAGCAGCATTTTCCAAGGTGTTGGAATATTACATGGGAAGTCATCATTGCAGCATCGTGATGCGTTGCTGTATATAAACATGCCTTCTGTAAATATGTTAGAAAATCTAGAAGGTGGTGTGACCAAAACAGTAACATCTTCCCTAATTGGGTAGAGTGTTCCTTGGTTAACTAAACGGGAAAAGGCAGTCGCCATAGACCCGGTTTTTACATTGTATTTATGTTCAGACAATCTTATTTTAACTGATCTTAAAGTAGATCCCACATGTATCTGATCGGTGTAATCCGGATTCACAGCTTTCAGTGGAATACGGTAAATACCGTATTTATTTACTGTTTTTACAGCGTCACGATCATTTTTACTCTAATCCACGATCATAGTGAACCTAGGTTTATAGGATCCATGACTTTAGTGCCCGAACTTACACCCATTCTAAGAAACATTTGTAGGCGTTTTAATATAGCCTTTGGGATAAAAACAACTGATATCCTTTCCATTATTAAAAATGATTATGATGCTGTAGAAACAGTAAATAAATATGGTATTTACTGTATTCCATTGAAAGCTGGGAATCCGGATGACATCAGTCATATATATGTGGGATCTACTTTAAGATCAGTTAAAATAAGATTGTCTGAACACAAATACAATGTAAAAACTGGGTCTATGGCAACTGCCCTTTCCCGTTTAGTTAACCAAGGAACAAGCTACCCAATTTGAAAAGATGTTACTGTTTTGGCCACACCACCACCTAGATTTTCTAACATATTTACAGAAAGCATGTTTATATACAGCAACAAATCACGACACTGCAATGATGACTTCCTACATAATATTCCAACACCTTGGAAAATGCTGCTCTCTAGGACTAACCAGGTAGACACTAACTAATTTACGGGACTTATAGTACGACGAAAAGATCTACAAACTACAACGCGAATTCTAATTACGCATGTGTCATGACATGCGCCATAATTGCTTACACATAATATATATAGTTCCTCCTATTAGTATTGTTCCATTAGTGTATGTGCATCTGAAGATGAACCGGTAGGGGGTTTGAAAGATCCTATGTGTTTTTAATCTATGATTTTAAATTAAACGGTATTTTAAATATCATAGTTTTAACTCGTGCAGGGACGGCAATCGTACAATCAATCGTTTAGAGATGGCGTTTGTTAAGAAGTTAGATGTTTGACAGCATGGAATGTTTTAGTACTATCTCCTGGTGCATTCAGAAAGTACACTGGACATGTTAAGGACACAACAACACAAGAACTGAATGATCAAGGTCAAACTTCCAGCACAGTGGTGACAATGACACCACATCTAGACATGCATGCACAACAAGAAGTACAACCACTGGAAAAGAAATCAAAACTACATTGCAGATAATATAATTAACGACTCGCCCTCAAACCCAATTCCTGGAAGAAAGCAGTTGGAGTTGTCTCATATTTTATACTACATACATATCACTAAGCTGTTATCTGGGATTCTGAGGTTAGCTCCTCAAAGAAAGCTCATCTGCCAAATTAAAGCTTAAAAAACATACGATGCTAGATTTAACTTTGTCTTTCACCACATTATTTTAATAAAGTTTGTGACTAATGTATACAAAACAGGATTTGTTTGCATAGTTTTGGCTAACTTTTCATCAACAGACATTTTTTAAAACAATAATAATAAAATGATTAAAACTTCAGAGCAGAATCAATGAAAACATGAAAGTCAGGCAGCACCAAGAGCTTACAGTCTGATGATACAAAAAAGTTAACTTGACTTAATGCATGAGCAAAGCTTTGAATTCGTCACAAATATTCTCGACAAGCATTCTCCAAAACTTCCAATTCAATACAATCTAGTGTGCTGGCCCCTATTGGAAATCACATTTATCAATTTTTTTCTTTGTTTCCATTCAGACCTATTGTGTGGTGGGCCTTTAGATGAAAATAAAAAAACTGTGATGGCTTACTTTCCCAATGACACTTTTTCATATGCAATTTTTGGCAAAAATACAAATTAAATGGTTGGAATATTTGCTGTACTCACTTGAACTGTTGTCACTCGACATATCAAGCTCTGAAAAGCAGACAACTTGAGATCTCATTTTGAATCACCTAAACACATTTAGAACAATGTAAAGGCAGTGTCGAAGGACTTTCAAGAAATAAATTCAACTGCCATTTTGTGAACAGGCATATATTTGGACGTGTGTGCCTGCTCAGGATGTGATTACATCGACTGAGAATGCAAATCATATGGGCTTTTTTCTACCCCCTACAAAATCAGTATGGTTCTTTGTTGTTAGATCAGTTTCTATTAATCTGAACTGAAGGACAACACAGATGTTATCCTTTCGACACTAGGATAAATATAACATGAACTCAGCCTTCAATGTAACACCATTATCTGTACAATTCTAATCAAATTTTTTTCCATGAAAACTGTTACACTGTTATTAACAAAAGTTACACTAGATAGAACAACTATACTAGTCATCCGAATTTATTGGCGTAGATGAAATCAAGGTTTCCAAGCTTTTGCACATCAACCTGATGGATTTTGAAAAAGCCATCTGGTTGATGTGCAAAAGCTTGGAAACCTTGATTTCATCTACGCCAATAAATTCGGATAACTAGTATAGTTGTTCTATCTTATGTATAGTTGGTGTACAGTCCCTTGCATTATTATTTAAAAGTTACACTCATTTCACAAATGGAAATTAATACCACCAAACTATGAGCATGTCGTTTTATACACGAAGAAAATGACATTTAAAAACCTTTAATCTCCCTTCTGTCACCATTGCCTTTCCTACAATCCCATAAACTTAGTTACTTTCCTCTGTTGACACCTTTCCAAACATCTGAAAAAAAGGTGATTTTAACCATTTTAGAGCAGGAACCTCAAAAAGCGAATAAAACACATGGAGCGACAATGCGTTCCCACACCAACAATCCAAGCTTTCTTTTGGATTTCACCCTCTCAAGAAAGATGAATATTACAGCCCCTCTTTATCTTCTCACAGGGTAAGCCACCCACTGCTAATTTTTGTAACCAAAAATTAAAACTGTCCCTGCCTCATGCAAATCTATCTATCTCTCTCTCTCTCTCTCTCTCTCTCTCTCTAACTGAATTATTACACCACCCAAAATTCACAATATTTTTCTTTGTTATTTTAACCACATATTACGAACATATTTTGGAGAAACCAAGCATATCAAAGTTTAGCACGGTTATCAGTAAACAAAATAAGTCGCATTAACTCAGTCTTAACCATTTCCTTTTTCACCAGAAAACAAGGGATTGTGGGCTGTTTATAAAAAATACTATGTGGTTCCCTCAGAAAACAGATCAGTTTGTATTATGTCAAGAATGTTTCAGTTCTTTTGTACTTCATCCCACTCTCTCCCCGATGCACACATATCTCTGAAGCAAATGCTGTCTTTTACACCATCTCCTCCCCACTTTTCAATCACATAATATCTGCTCTGGGTTGCTGCAAAACTGTATGGGATTGCTAGTGTGTGACATCATTAACCAGGTCATAGGGTTAACAATGTCACAAACTAGCAATCTGATTCCTGACTGGGATTCTTTATCTCTTCAAGGATGTCACCCTGCTCTTCAATGGGTTTTGTTTAAGTAGTATCAGTTAGGTATTAAAGAATGTTGTGTGCCTCATTTGGTAAATTTAGCTGGAATTCAATTGCTCAGTAGTCTGTGCAGTGTGTTTACAAAAATCAAAAAATCATTACTTTAATCATGTGTAAAACTTTAATTTAACATTCAGTGAACAAATCAAAGCAATCAGTTTAGTAGGAAAAGGAGGAGTTAACAGTTTGAAGTTGTAAAAAGGTTTGGTATTCCACCCAAAATTCTCTTTCTACAATTTAAAAAAACAAAGATAAATTGAAACCAAAAAGTTTTTGAGAGTGATTTCACACAGATGTTGACATAGTGCAATGCATTCAGAGCAAGAATGAGGTAAAGAAGAAATCACTATAGAAAACAATTTTTAAAGACTTGCTATTAAAACTTCAGAATATCTTAAAAGCTTATTTTTCATCTAAAAGCATCTCAACCATGCTTTACAGGAAGCTGAAAAAATTAATAGCTGCCATCATTACAAAAAGCAAGCAACGGACCCATATTTTCGACATAACATGTAAAGTTTGTAAACAACATAACAAATGTAACAGGTAAAATTTAAAAAATTTTGCAGTCACTTTAATTTTTTAATTAACTAAATGGTTTGCTTATTGCAGATCTCATTCATATTTTTATTGCTAGCTAGTTTCTAATTAACACATATAATTTCTCTCTGATTAATTGATAACATTTAGTAATGATTAGTTTAAAAACCCGACACAATTTAACATGCCAAAATTTGCAGTTTTTTTATCTACTGGATTATAACGAAGTTTGCATATATCCAATGTTAACTCTACCTTCAACTTCGTTACATGGATTTAAATATTATAATATTGTAAAGTAAAGGCTGCATATTGTACATAATACTCAACATAACAGTATGCTGAATGAAGCCCATCCATTTTAAAGTAAGTGTAACAGTGATGTTGCCTTTGCCAATCACAAAGAAGACTAATGAACTATTTATTGTCAAGGTCCAAAAGAAAGAAAATTACTCATGTAGAGCCCACAATCTTTACAAATTTGGAAGCACACAGTTTGATATGTCTTTTTATTTGTTATATTGCAAATGCTTGAAAACAAGCAATTTTTTCTTCTTCTCGCTGTTTAATACAGATTTGGAAGCAATTAGAAAATAACGCAGAAAGAAAGGAGGAAAAAAAACAAAACGAATTTAGGCAACAAAACTTAATACATCACTCAGTATTAATTTTGAAACATTGCCAACTCATGGGAAATTGTTGTATAACAATGACTGAGATTCTTCAGCATTGGTGAGAGAACATCGTTGCAGATTAAGAAAAAAGGGGTTGCATCATAATCATGGATTAAGCTAAAACTTCACTCATGGATAACCACATATAGAGAAAAGACAGAGCCCAGAAATCCTTTTTTTTTTTTTTTTTTTTTTTTGATGAATACTAAAAATGATTTTGTCCTCTGAATCTTCATTCAAGACTATACTTCCAATAAAAAAATAAATATAATGTTCGCTGTTTTATTCATAAAATAGCTTGTATTTGTCCCAAACTGGTCATTCAGGTATAATTTGAAAATTCAGATTGCCATCTTTCTGAAACAGTAAGATGATTTTTTTTTAATTTGCAAACAATTATGATTAGCCATTTTTTAATCCAAAAGTTTATATCTTTGACATACAGATGACACCAGCAATAAGCTTTGATTTATTGGAAGAGTTAGAACAACTTTGAATCAACAATTACTTTTAAGTTTATATTCTAAAGTTTACTTTTCAGAGTTGCTAAACTTCAAACAAATAAACAAATAAAAATTATAAAAACTGTTTCAATAAAAAGACCAATTTGTATAGTTTAAAACTTGGTTTAAAACTCAGGCATCACGCGACAATAACACATAAACATAAAAAACGAGTGAAACACACAGAGTCACGTACGGTAAAAGGTTCGTTTAGCGGTAGCTTTCGGTCATCCTACGACCTTGATCACCCGCGATGGACTGGATGGGCTGGTTGCCAGAACTACAATTTGAAGAATACTGCAGGGGTTTCTTTTCCACAATTTGAAGCATAAGTGGAAAAGAAACACCTGCAGTATTCTTCCTCATTCCTCAAAGAAATCAGCAATCTAATGAATGAAAAGAATCTTGCAATCTGTAAAGCTGATAAAACTGGTTACCCTGTCATTATCTCCAAAACTGTTTGTTCTCAATGAAAAAGCTGAATCATTCCTCTCAACTTCAAATTGTAAGTTACTAAAATCTGCAACCACCCCTAAACTTAAAGCTGCAGTTGAAAGACTCAACAAGAAACCCACTCTAAAGACCTTTCTTGGAGATTTTACACCACCACCACCATATTTCCGAACTCCACGCTTATTCTTCCAGATTAAACTTCATAAAACTGGTTTCCCTCTTCGACCACTCGTGGAATATACTTTCTATCCCACTCGTAACCTTGAAAGGAGGATTGTGGAAAAATTTAAACATCTCACATCCAGCCATCTTTTGTTAATTTCCTCCACTAAGAGTTCATTAGAAAACTCCCTCCTAGCATTGAACCCTCTGACAAAATGTTCACTCTGGATGTAGTCTCTTTTCCTTCAGTCCCTCTTTTCCACTCTCTCATGCTGCTAGTACAACTGCTAAAAGAAAACCAATCACTCTCTGACCCAACTAAGAAAAGACCTGCATGACTGCCTTCGAACTCTGAGAGATCTTAATTGTTTCAAGTTCAACAACAAATACTACTGTCAGCAACGACTTCCGATGGGTTCACCTCTCTCTCCACTTCTGGCTGAAGTTTTCATGCAACATATCGAAAAAAACATAGTCATGGAACACAATCTACAACCTTCCATTTGGCTTCGATATGTTGATGATATTTTTGTAATTTGGCCACACAATACAACTGGCCTTGAATCTCTTCTTGAAAAGATTTCCCTAAAGTTCCCATCAATAAAATTCACCATCAATAAAATTCACCATCAATGAAGACTCACAGCAAGGCATTGACTTTTTGGATGTCCACCTGGCAAGGCAAGGGAATCATCTCAACAGATCTGTCTACAGAAAATCCTCTGCAATAGCAAACATAATCCCATTTTTATCCCACTCCCCAACTGCTCACAAATTTGCAGTCTTTAAAACTTATGTCAATTGTGCCAGGATTGTCTGCAACACTGAATAATCTTCCATCAATGAAGAAACTGACACCATAAAGAAAATTGTCGAAGCCCATCAGTTCCCACCTTCTACAATTCAAAAATTCCTCCAAAATTCCCACTTGAAAAATCTGTCTGCTCTCTCACCAATAATAATGGAAAAACCACCATTCATTGGTTCCATCCCTTTCCATGGATCCTTCTCCTATAAGATGTGTAAACTTTTCAAAACTATGGGCTACACTCTTACAGTGAAACCAAACCCTTTTGCAATAATGTGCCTGCTTAAAGACAGGGATCCTGTCTCACCTTTGGACACCCCTGGAGTTTATGCTATTCCTATTTCAACTTCCTCTGGTCTCTCAGTGTATATTGGAAGCACATACTGAAGCATCAAAACGCATCAAAACAAGATTTGGTGAACACAAAAAAGATGTTTCCAATGGTCCTCCAAAGACAGCTTTATCTGCACTAACCCTTGAAGACACCTCTGCAGTTCCCATTTGGAAAGAAATCTAAAAAGTTGCCCCTTTCATCAACAAGGCATCTCTGTGTATCCAAGAGAGCATTGAAATTTTGTTCACCAAAAACTGCAATTCAGAGACCCCTCACCAAATCCCATTTATTTGGATCTCTCTTCTAAAATCTGGCAACAGTTCGAACACCCCAACTTCAAATTGTAGTTCTGGCAACCAGCCCATCCAGTCGATCGCAGGTGATCAAGGTTGTAGGATGACCAAAAGCTACCGCTAAACGAACCTTTTCCCGTACGTGACTCTGTGTGTTTCGCTCGTTTTATATGTTTACAATGTGCATAGATTTACACCTGAAAATATCATTTTACATCTGTGAATATTTCTTTTAAAAATAATAGTAACAACTGCAAGGGACATCTCTGTCAAATTAATTTTGACAGAAACATCCCTTGATTTTTTATGTTAAGGATTTTTATTTTGTTTGTACATCTGGGAGTACAAACAGAATACAAAATCCTTATCATAAAAAAAATACCACTATTAACTTTCTGAATATATTTCAATACATACACTGTGTTATTGGTGACAAACTTACAAAAAATGTGTTATTAAATATATGTTGCACGGGCATGTTGAGAAAACCCAGAAAAGGAAATTGCTTCATGTACTAATGCTGGGCTTAAACACAGGATTTTTATCATATAAGCTTCTAAGTGTTCTGGTACTGTTTCATACAGCAGATCATGCCCTTAAATCACACCTACAAGCTTTAAAACAAAAACATTTCACTTATTAACTTTGAAAATATATAGGCATAATCTTTCTTTAAAAAAGCAATCTATATAAAAATGTCTCAAAGAAAAAATTAAGTTAAAGATTCCATATGAAGTTTTCACTGGGAAAACATGCAAGCTGCTTTGCACCCCTTTGCTTATGTGACACATCTGAGAAAGCCCAGAGTCAAAAATGCATGTGTAGTAAGCAATCACCTAAAATGCCCAATTGCAACTGTCTATACAATGGCGAACAAAAGTATTGCTTCACCTGCAAAAACCGTGAATTTTTAAGTTTAACTCTTATTTTAACTAACTAATTTTCATAGTATTTTATCATTTATGAGTTATTGGATGCAAAATTGAATGGAGATTAAAAAAGCCAAAACAATTTTTTCTTACCAGTGGTCCAAGTACATCAGACAGCTGCAAAGGTCAGAATTTTTCAATAGTATGTTATGCTACAATCAATATTAGCATCTTAACATGCAATATAACAAATGCAGCATTTACCTCTACTAGGGAGAAACACCAGACACTCTGTGCTTAGTTAGCATGTAATTAAAGAAAAATATGTACTACATAATTTGCCTTAAAAGAAATATTAAGAATGACTCAAGTGTGGGATATGGTGGACCTACCACACTTGAGAAGGACGGTCCACCACGGAATCGACCTGGACTTTCTAAACGGCGTATGAGAAAGAGATCTCGGCTGAGTGAATGTATGATTGGTGTATGGAATACTAGAGGTATAAATGGCAAGATGAGTGAGGTGATTAAGGAGATGAATAAATATAGACTGGATGTGCTGTGTGTAAGTGAAACCAAAAAGAAGGAAATTGGGGTAGATGAAGTGAATGGCACGGTGAGTGTGTGGTCTGGAGTATTGGATAATATGAGAGGACAGGCTGGTGTAGGTGTGATTTTAAGTGAAAAGATGAAGAACAACTTGATTCACTATAGTTGTGTAAGTGAGAGAATTCTATGGATTCGTTTGAAAGTGAAACTTCAGAGAATTGTAATTGTTGTAGTGTATGCTCCTTGTGACTCGGAACTTTCTGAGAAGAAAGAAGATTTCTGGAAAGAGCTAAAAGCTGTTTTGAGCCAGTATGGTGCTAAAGAAAAAGTTATAATAGTGGGGGATTTCAATGCTAGAGTAGGTGTGCAGAATGCAATTTCTGACAATGTTTTGGGTAAGTTTAATGATCCTTGTGTGAATGATAATGGTGAAAGATTAATTGAACTCTGCATTGAGAATGGTTTGTGTGTATCTAATACATTTTTCAACCACAAGTATATCCACACATATACTTGGGAAAATCGTACTCTTGGCCAAAAGAGTGTGATAGATTTTGTTGTCTACGATCAGCGTTTGAAAAACTTAGTTGTTGACACCCGTGTGATGAGAGGTGCGGATGTTGGTTCTGATCATTACTTGGTAGTGTCACGAGTGAAACTTAATGTTGGTTGGAGGAATAGGAATAGGAAAAGACCCAGGATAGAAAGAATAAAGGTTGATAGGCTCCTTGAAGATCATCAGCAGTATTCTAACTTACTCAGAGAACGACTGAAGGATCTGAAGTCTGGTGAGAGGGATGTAGAAAAGAAGTGGGAATGTTTTAAGAACTGTGTTGTCACTGCTGCTAAAGAGGTCTGTGGCACCACAATAGCGGGTAACAATAGAGGTGATGCTTGGTGGAATAGTGAGATTGAAGAGGCAGTAAAGAGAAAGAAGGAAGCCTATTTGGGGATGTTGCAAGGTAGAGTCTCTGTGGATGAATATCGCTGTAAGAAGCATGAAGCTGCTAAGCTAGTTCGCCACAGTAAGGCAAAAGATAGGAAGGAAAAAGTGGAAAGGCATGAACTGGCTTTTTGGGAAGATCGGAAGTCCTTCTGGAAGTACATGAGACTCAGGAAAAATAGGGGAAACAAAGTTGTAAGCTGTGTAAAGAATGAGATTGGGGAAATGATATGGGAACCCAAAGAGTTAAGTGACAGATGGGGTGAATACTTCTGTGAGTTATTAGATCAGGAAAGCAAAGATGATTCTGAGACAGACGCAGATGATGTCACAATGAGGGATGAAAACACATTAGGGATCTCAAGAGGAGAAGTGTGTAAAGCTCTAAATTCTCTTCACAATGGTAAGGCTCCGGGAGTTGATGGCATAACTGCAGAAATGTTGAAATATGGTGGTGACTGTATAATTGACTCATTAACTGAAATTTGGAAGTTGTGCTGGGAGTTAGGAATGGTCCCTCAGGATTGGAAGGATGCTATCATTGTTCCCTTGTATAAGGGAAAAGGTGATCAGACTGAATGCAAGAACTATCGTGGTATTAGCCTACTGAGTGTGCCAGGGAAAGTGTTTGGTAAGGTTGTTATTGAAAAAGTATGAGGTCTTACATCATTGAAAGTGTGGGATGTTCAGAGTGGTTTTATGCCTGGTAAAGGCTACACTAACCAGATTTTTGCATTACGCACGACGATTGAAAAGTATCAGGCAGTTGGGAAGAAACTTTTTACTGCCTTCATAGATTTAGAGAAAGCTTACGACAGAGTGAATAGGACACTTTTGTGGAAGGTATTGAATGAATATAGTGTTACTGGGAATCTACTTAATAGTGTAAAAGCCATGTATGCTGGTAGTAGAGCTTGTGTACAGGCGAATGGTGTTTTATCAAAATGGTTTTCCATTGGTGCAGGAGTTAGACAAGGTTGTGTAATGTCACCATGGCTGTTTAATATATTTATGGATGCATGCATGCGTGATGCCAAAATAGATAATAGTGGTTTATGTCTTGGTAATATCCGTGTGTGCAGATTGCTGTATGCTGATGACACTGCCCTGTTGGCAGAGAGCAGAAGTGAGTTGCAGAGTATGTTGACTCGGATGCATGAAGTTTGCATGAAATTCAAACTGAGTATAAATAAGGGAAAAACCAAAGTTATGGTGTTTGAGAGAGGAACTGGTAGCACCGAATGTAATGTAAGTATAAATGGCACTGTGATTGACCAGGTGAGTGAGTTTGTGTATTTAGGAAGCATGTTTGACAGACAGAACAAGTTGGATGGTGAAATCAGTAGGCGAGTGAATTCTTCTTTGAAAGTCATAGCTGCTCTGGGAGGTTTTCACAGGAATGATGGGTTCTCTATAGAGAGTCCCGCATGGCTGTGTATGAAATTGTAATTGTTCCTACTCTGATGTATGGCAGTGAAACCTGGGTACTGCAGAAGAAACATAGGAGTCGTTTGTGTGCTGGAGAAATGAGTTACTTACGTGGGGTTTGTGGCAAGACACGATCTGATTGTGTGAGGAATGAAGATGTATTGCAGTTTTGTGATGTGAAGCAAAATGTTGTTAGTAAGGTGGAGACCAATATGCTTCAGTGGTTTGGCCATGTTGAAAGAATGAGTGATGAGATGCTTACTAAGAAAATCTTTTCAGCCCAAGTGGCAGGAAGGAAAGGCAGAGGAAGGCCAAGGAAGACATGGGTGGATCAGATTCAGGAGTGTCTGCATGAGAAAAAGATTATGAGTATGAAGTATAAAAGATCTTGTGTACGGTGTGTAATGGATATCAGTGAAGCACGAGTTGTATGTCAAGATTGCTGTAAATGGAGAAGTTTGATACGACAACAATAAGTAAAAATATCTGGAAGTTTGTATTTCTTTTTGGAGCTAACCTCTGAATCTCAGAGAACAGCTTAGTGATATGTATGTATGTATGTATGTACATAATTTGCCTTACATATATCTAATGTACAAGGTGTGTTAAAAAACAACCAGGACTACAGCTGCAGTTATTAAGAGCGTGCGACACACTGGTGTTCTGTTTTATTTATAAAAATGATGGCAGCAGGGTTACACAAGGTCATGCACTTTCAGGTCTGCACCTGCTTTCACACTTGCCTTTTACTCAACTAAGTGTTGTATTTAAGTGGTTTAGCAGACATTTGAAGAAAAGCTCTAAGCCATTCAAAATTTTTGAATGAATGTCAAAGATTAAAAGAAGGTTGAACATCAATTAATAATGACCCTCACTCTGCACACCCATCAACTTAAAGAATAGGTGATTCCATCACCTGTAAAGTAATCAGAAGTGACATATGATTGACCGTTAGGGAGGTGTCTAGCAAAACTGACATTTCAATTGGGTAATGACATGCAATTTTGATATACGATTTGAGGATGAGAAGAATGATAGCAAAGTTTGTGACAAGGCTTCATACATGTGATCAAAAAAGAGCATCGGGCTGCAGTTTGACAGGACCTTAAAAAATCACGTGTGCAGCAATGGAACAATACTTTATTGAAAATATTATCACAGGTGACAAATTGTGTGTCCATGGCTATGAAACAAAAGGCGAGGGAACAAAGATGTCCGGCTGAGTAGGTCAACGAACTTAATTCTAACAGCAAGAAAAGCATAAAGTGAATACTATGCGAAGAGGAGCACCCCTGTTGTTATCTGCCACTCGCCACAGCAGCAGGGAGAAGCCAAGGAGGAAAAGGTTTCTCCGTGTTAGGAAGAGCGTTGTCAACTTAATGTGGTTGACTGTTATGTCACTATGAGGCAGCGTCTGCTCATTTTTTTGGATACATCGTCGTCGCCATCATATTGTAAGCACTTTTCTTCATTTACATTTACGACATGCCAAAAAAAAAAATAATAATAATAATGACAGAGGAACTATGACAGAATTTTGAATGAACAATTACATTATGTAGAGAACTGAACTGGTCAATTTTTAAAGACTGAACTGTGAATCTGAAAAGGAAAAACTCTGTAACTGGTGTTATATTTCAATCAAAATGACCCAGAACTTGATAATAGCAGTCAACTAATTGTTAAGCACATTGGTGACATAATTAATAACCTATTAAATGCTTATGTTCAATGCAGTCAGGTCAGATTCATGACATTGTTTTCGGCATATGAGTGTGGTTAATTATATTTGTTTAAGTGTTTGCCCATATATTACAGTCTTTAAGCCAATAACCTAGATTTTGTGAATGTGGAATTAAATATAAATTTGTAGCTCCGCTGAGGCGCAACAATATATATACAGGGTGATCAGAATCGACCGCACAATAAACCTACTGGACGATTCCTCATGGAGAAAGAAGCCGAAAACCTTTGTTCGATCGGACGTCACATTCCAGAGATATATGCGCCGAAAGTTTTGTGACGTGATGCCGGTAAAAATACAGACATTAGAAATAACTTACCCAATCACTTTGACAGAAAACATGTAATTTATTGATGTGTACCACTACAACACAAATGATAAAACACGTGGATTTGCGTCAGATTACAACATGTGTTCAAAATGACCACCTTGTAGTACGGAACAGGCAGCAGCCCGCCGAGGAATAGACATCTGCATGCGTTGTAGCATAGCAGGGGATACAGTTGTGAGGGCCGCGTGTAAGGTGGCCACTAGATCGTGGAGGCTGTTGACAGGCCGTCGATATACCACAGTTCATTTAGATGACCCCAGAGGAAGAAGTCCAATGGGTCGGCAATCTAGCGGGCTATGCGACAGGACCACCATGGCCAAGCCATCGACCGGGATATTCTGTATCCAGCCACTGGCGAACATTTGCAGCATAATGCGCCGGTGCTCCATCATGCTGGAACCATAGATTGCTGAGAACAGCCAAAGGTACGTTTTCCAGTAAGCCCGGCAGAACATCAAGTAGGAACACCATGTAGTTGGCAGCTATGACACGTTCGGGAAGAAGATATGGTCCCACTAGGATATCGCCCACAATACCACACCAGATATTAACACCCCACCGGACCTGGTGAGCTTGTTGACATGTTGCGTGCGGATTGTTCAATGCCCAAACATGACTATTATGGGTGTTGCATATACCCTGCCGTGTAAACCTTGCTTCATCGGTCCACAAGATCGGGCAGATGAAACTATTATCAGCAGCACATTACTGGAGCAGCTACTCACAGTATGCCTGTCTTTGAGGATAATCCTGTGGTCATAGGCCTTGCACCCGTGTGATGTGATATGGATGCAGGTTTTCGTCGTGTAGAACGGCAAGTACGGTGCTTTGGTGCACACCGAACTGTCGCGCAATTGCACGGCTGCTGGTCGTAGGCACCTGATACACTGGCATGCAAAAATTAAGGACGAGACGGTTTTTCAAATGTAACGTCGTGCAGCAGTGCTGCACATCGACTCAAATCATACCATAAGATCCCCAAAATGTAAGAATATGGGACAAGTGAGCAAAACCGTCCAAACATGGAATCCAAAGGCACTTTATTGAAAAGGTAGCTTCGAGAGCAACTGGACAGAAGACAGAAACATCCATGTGACAGGTGGTTGCCAAGAAAAATCCAGTCTTTAGTAGGGGATATGATCACCCCTGACTGTGTTGCAGGATTTACAATGTCTGTCCATGCTGAGGACAAGGTTGTCAAAGAGCTGTTGAGGCATCGCGGCCCATTCCTCTTGTAGCACCAATCACAGCTGCGGAATTGTTGCTGGCGGCTGGTGACTTGCTGCCAAGCGTCTCCCGAGAAGGTCCCACACGTGTTCGATTGGATTTAGATCCAGGGACCTTGTGGGCCAATCCATGTGTTGAATATCTTCACTCTCCAACAGCTCTGCGACAGCCACTGTACCATGAGGTGTAGTGTTGTTGTCCATGAAGAGGAACTCAGGACCCACAGCACCTCTAAACAGACGAACGTGAGGCAGGAGAACCTAGGTACAATAGCGGACACCAGTGACTGAACCTCCTTGGAAGATGTGGAGGTCAGTACGGCTACCAAGCATTATACCGCCCCAAACGAGAACTCCGCCACCTCCAAACCGGTCCCTTTCGATGATGTTGGAGGTGTGATTGCATGTTCCCTGCTCTCTCCAGATGTGTATACATCCAGAATTGCTCGTCAGACTAAATCGGCTCTCATCCGTAAAGAGAACTTGACCCCCATTGCTGATGTGTCCAATTCTTGTGTTCCTGGTACCACAGAAACCGCCGTCTCCGTTGAGCAGGCATTAATGGCACACACTGTACTGGTCGTCGTTCAAATAGACCACCTTTGTGCAGCCTCCTGGCCACGGTAAAACGCGATAACGTACGTCCAGTTGTCTGTTGCATGTGCCTTGCGATTTCTCCCGCTGTCTGCCGTCTGTCTTTTCTCGCCTGTAGGACAATATACCGGTCGTCCGCCGCCGTGGTTGCTCGTGGACGACCACTGCTAAACTCTCGGACAGCTGTTCCTGTTGTTTGAAATGCTCTCCAAGCTCGTGAAACGATGCTGCGAGTGATCCCGAACTCCTTGTCCACACTAGTCACACTTCAACATTCTTACAACTTCCCAATGACGCTACCTCGAGTAAAGTCATCCAGATGTCGTCTACTGGATTGCCTGTTGGCCATACCACACGGTGGCAGCAACTCGACGTCGTTCATACCTATGTACACCGTGCAATAGCTTTCACTGAATTGCTGAGCTAACACCGCCCGTATGCTTAAAAACCCCTCCGACCCCCCCCCCCACACACACACACGTCATGCTGCATATATGCGCATGCCCTACCGTACCAGACCCTAGTCTATCTCTTGAATGGTCTTTCGGTCCGTTCTGCCTGCTCGTTCCACTGTTATGCTAATTTCTCCTCTTCGTCCTTAATTTTTGCACACCAGTGCAGTATGGTGTCCTCAAGGTATGGTGTTCTCACAGAGGGTCCAGCGCCACTGTCTACACTTGGACGTAGTGCGACATTGCCTGTGTCGCGCATTCGAGCGTCAAGCCATCATGTGACCTGGGCATCTGGGTGCCGTTGTGCTGGGTATCGCTCGCTGTAGGCCTTTGCTGTACGTAATGCTGAACCGTGGCATTCAACCAATAGGAGATCCCAATAATTGTCCAATATACCAACGCAGTATGAGCTTACCTGCTACCGTCACCAACCCTTTTTATCCCTACCTGCCGTATCGCGCAGACGTACAACTCATGGTTTCACGCCACCATGTCCTTCGAATTTGCATACACCCTGTGCCACATTTTAAAATGTTGATTGCCCCCCCCCTTTTAATTGAAGGTTTAATGATCACCGTGAGTAACTCAGTGGGCTATAAGTAGTTGCCCGTCCGGAATTTAGGACTAATGGTTCCAGGGTAGGGAGAGAGTCAGCGCCGTAGGGCAAACACAACATCCATGCTTCAGCGGGATTCGAACCTGGACACCTTTCGGACAAATGATCAGAAGCCAAGAAGCTATCGCCTTAAACCACTGCGCACCGGAGCAGCTCGATTGCCTTGTGATACGTGCGTCTGTATAACTATCCATGTCGCTCTTCAATGAGCATGTGCGTTACCGGATGTGACATCACGAAACTTTCGGTGCATATATCTCTGGATTTTAACACCCGATCGGACAACAGTTTTCGGTTTCTTTCTTCACGAGGAATCGTCCGGTAGGTTTATTGTACGGTTGATTCTGATCACCCTGTATATTAAACTGCCACCCAAATGTATGAAGAAAGTTTTTTTTCTTCCATTTTCATGGGTTACACCACCTTATTTTGTTCATTTCTATGTAAAATTAATTTTCTCAGTTTCTTTGATGTACCTTGAAATCTACAAATGACTCAAAGGCCCTGGTACTTTTCGGTCTCATTTTTAAGACCTGACATTCAAAACGCAAGCAGTTGAACTCTACTTCTCCCGTAGTGAAACTGATGGTGCTGCTTGTCCAGACACAGAACTATTCTTTAATCCTTTTTCGTCTTCCCTTTCAGATTCAGTCTAGCGGGAAGCGCCTATTAAATTAACATTGCTGGTCACATCATCAAGCTAACGTCGTGCTTTTCAATAAGTTCTTTGAAAGCAAGGTGAGCTCTAATAATTTGTTTCTTGAAATAAATTAAATATAGTACTTGGTAAAAATGGCAGCTACTACAAGTACTGATAAATCAAAGAAACTTCAAGGCATTTGGTTGGTAAGTGGGGCTAGTGAGTCCATAACCGGAAATAAGTTACCCTCAAACCATCAAGTTTTAAGCCGCTTTTTCATTTACATCTTAATAAGAAGTGAACCATTCAAGACAATGCTACAGAGACTGCACAGGAAGTTATAACTTTCTGGGAGAAAGCATGAATCCCAACCAGACAAGTGTGTTATATGATCAATAAAGTTAAGCTCTAGCATTCTCAGCAGAAAGGCCAGATAAAGAATGTTTTCAGGAAGACAAAGACACACAGAAAAAAGAAGCCACTTTTGTTGACACGTCTGATGTTTTGTTTTATGTAGCTCATGCTGACACTATGTCCCCAATAGTATTGCCTGAGAACAGAGAATTTTCATTGGCTCAGCGAGAAAAAGGAAGAAGAGGACATAAGGGTTCTGTTGATAAAAGCCATGCAAAGCTGGAGGAAAAGCACAGGGATAGAATGAACTTAAATGGAACTAGAAAAAAGAAGGAAGCTAACAGATTAGATTGTGAGTCAGAGCCCTCATCAATGAATCTAGATATAAGCAGGACTTAAATGACTTCATTTGCTCCCGATATACCACTAACTGTACACTGGGATGGGAATGCTCTCTGGTCTGACCAACAAGAAGACTTGATTGCCTAGCAGTACTTGTGTCTGGGGATAGCATTGTGAAATTCTGGGTGCTCCAAAACTCTGAAATGGGACTGGAATAGCGCAAGCAACTGCAGTATCCCAATTGATCCAAGATTGGCATTTGATTTAAAGAATTCTGTTCATGTCATTCAACACCACAGCAATCAATACAGGTTTGAAAGGTGGAGCATGTACCTTGCTGGAACAAAAACTAAACATAACTCTGGTGAGCTTGGCTTGCCGGCACTATATACTTGAACTCATTTGCAAATGTTTATGATAAACTGATGGGGCCTTCCAATAGTCCAAACATCCAGCTCTTCCAGAGGTTTTCAAATTCTTGCAGTGAGCTTAATAAAGATGTTTATGAGTAGGGTGTAGAAGACGAAGTTATTGCTTGTCGAATAGAACCAATTAGAACAGGCTTAGTACTTTCATACTTGGACCGCTGTGTGAATGTCACCCTAGGAATGATTATCAAGAACTGTTGCAACTTTCACTGCTGTTTCTTGGGAATACACTTGCACTAGAGGATTCTTCTATACATTCTCCTGGTGCTTATCACAGAGCTAGGTGGATGGCAAAACTGATTTATAGTTAGATATACTTGTTTTGATCTCAGTTTCAGATAACTGCATGAGAACTATTTGGCCTTCGTGAGTTCAACTTGTTTGTTGTACAGCTGTATGTGAAATCGTGGTTTACCGTACCAGCTGCTGCACTTGCTCCAAGGATGGACCTTTAACTACTACAGAATCTTATCGCATACAAGACCACAAATAAAGATGTTGCAAATGCTGGAATCAAAAGCTTCTATATCCATTTGTGGTATTTGAGTGAAATTCTAGTTGGTCTTTCATTTTTTGATAAAACAGTGCCCATAGAGATGAAAGTGGCCATGGTTGCACCCTTAGACAAACAAAGGGAGGATCCCATTCCTCGAAGAATAAAGATTGGTGAAAAACAGATAAAAGAAAGTAAACTATCAGACTTTGTGGCAAACAATCCAAGAAACTATTCGTGGCTTTGCATGTTTCTGATAACTCTCTTCAAGCTGATCCTAGCACCTGGGATGAAGAATTAATTCATTAAAGCCAAACGGAGGGTCAAGAATCTCAAAGTTAATGACGCAGTAGAACGAGAAATTTCACTAATAGTCTTTTAACACTGTATTAACTAACCAAGAAGAACAGAAGCAGTACTTTCTGCAAGTAGTGGAAAAGCACTGCCAGTACCCCAACCGAAATAAACTAAGAATTGTCCAGTGAATGCGATAAAAATTACTTGTTGTAATCAGCAATCTTTGGTGTAACTTTTCATTACGAATATATATCAAAACACATTAAAATGTTCAGCTGCATTGAGCAACCATTAAATATTGACCAATTGTCTTAAAACTTTCTGCGCCTTATTTTTTTTTAATGAACAAAATTAAAGGGTGTCACATTGAACACTAAATTTTTTTTTTTTTTTTTGATTGGCAGTCTAATGTACATTTTAATGAATACAAGTAAAATATGTAGATTGGAATGTGAAAAATCTCTGTAATCGTAATTTTCTTCTTACTTTGGTGTGAAATCAGTGTCTTCTTTTGCATTGCGTGTACACCACTGGCAGATGGAAAAAGTCATTTTTCCACGATATCTTGAGAGCAAACTAACCATACCTACCAATTATTATCCATAGGCTCCCCTCAAAATGGGGGCCACAATTGAGGATATAACTGCCAGAAGGTCAGAAAACTATTGTGCATTGACATGCGGAAAGTCACGAAATAAAATGTAAATAAACTTGCAGGTAAGTTCCGCAGGAGAGTTCGTGTAGCACTATGGAAGTCCAGCCCTGTGTGTTACTAATGTGCATATAAGCCACCACCACCCCACCCTCACTTCAAAAGCAGGATTTCTTTCAAAAACGTTTGGCTTATATGCAAGTATGTTAGGATGGTCCTTATAAACTAAGATTAAAAATGTTAATGTCTTACCTGTGAATACTGTTCACTGGGTTGACAAAGTGATGTATCTTGAATTTTCAGCTGATCAGGCAATTTTAAGAGGTGTCACACAGAGTTCAAACTTTACATATCTCTTTACTTAACGAAACAGTGAAACACGAGACGTTACATCAGAATCTGTCTCTTAAATTCTTTTATTGTACAAGTAAATAAAGGAATGGCATTGTCCATTGTCCGTAAATAAGCATTAAACACTCTTCAATTACTATTCAGTTTGCGGCTTACTGTCACTCACGGTCCTTTTTAGTGCATTTGGAAATTTCTTCCTGTGTTCCTCCAGAATATACAGCAGGACTGTTTCTGGTCTTTGTTATTTGTGAGAATGCTGTTGTAGTCATGCATCAGCACCACTTCTTGCTCAGCTGAGTCATTTACTACCTTCAGGGCTTTAACAGTATTCATTGCTGATTGATAATCGGATGATCTGTCCCACTCACAGGGATCGACAGACAGAAACTGGGTGAGCTCCAGAAGGATTTTCCCGTCCCAGTGGACTGTGAGGGGAATTTGGGCATCGAAGGTTTCTTTCAGCAAGTCTGCGATTTTGTTCCTTGCGTCAAGTCTGGATCTACGCATGGTGCTACGGTTGATCGAAAATTCTTCTACATTATGTCCCAGAGTGGCAGCAGTTGCCGAGAGCACGTAGACTGCATTTCGGTCACTTACCTTAGTGCGATCAAGTGCTGAGGCAAGCACTGGCGAAACAATGTTCTTCCTCGCTCGTTTCATTTTCTTTGGAAAACCTGCTGTTGATGTGGTTGCTTTGCGATCTTCCTCTTCAGCGCTGCTGCTACTCGATGAGGCTAGTTCAACCTTTGCAAATAACTGTTCCCTTTGTTCCGCGTGTTTTTGTTTCAGTCGCTCGAAACTGTCTTCCTTCTCTCTCTTTCGGACTTCCTGCCTTCCTAACTTTTTGTCATATCCACAAATGTATCCTTTCCTTCCTTTCTCTCTTTGGGTCAACAGAAACTCTTTGTCTTCAAAAATGGTAATCACGTCAAGGGCATTGGCATGGGTGATATCGAAAAGATTGGATAATTCCTCGGTGAAGTTTTTTCTTATCTATCTGCGGTTCAGATCGCCGAGAACTTCCCTTCCAAAGAGCATGCCACTGGTTGTACTTCTGAACTTTTGTTGTAGTCAGCCATGGTAGGTATTCGGGCTTTTCCCCAGATTGACAGAAGCTCTTGCATGACAATGCTTGAACCATTCTTAACTGTGTTTGTTTCCATTCTTATAACGAAGAACAAACGACGCAGAACCTCTCCTTTCGATGGGAGCTTCTTATCTGGAATAATATCAATTGATTGCCTCATCAGCCAGACTTCGGAGTTTTTGCGAGTTACAACTGAAGCATGTGAAGCTGAAGCCATGTTCATTGTTCACACTTGTTTTGTTATTACGTTACACTAACTTACTGCCGACTGGAGACCAGTGCGTTCAATAGCTGCAGAGCGCGCAATCACATAAGGGGAATTCCCATACTACGTTCCAATGGCGCATGTGCAAATCTACGGAGGAGAAGGTCATGCTTGCAAGGTTATGAAGAAGGAAAGATGGATGTTTCCCGTGGACTTCTTTTCGTCTTCCGTGTGCGTTTAAATTTCGCGAGTGTCGTATCCTTAAATTCCTTATGTTAACTGCCGATACAACCCACTTGTGAAGTTTGGATTCGGTGTGACACATCATAAAAATCTCTATTCATCCCCAAATTTTTTATGTAACGTTTTTCCACAGACACAACAATATTAGGGGGTAAGACTATGAAAAATTAAAAAAAAAATTACTATGTAAATAAGGACCACCCTAGAGTATATACTGTATTTGGGCTGAGGAGAGGTTCTGGTCATCTGAATTGAAGATAAAAAAACCCCTTTCCTCAGGCCAAAAAAGCATGCAAGTGCACTCAAACATGAAGGCGATGTTGACTGTTTTCTTGGTTGTTATAAAGGTACAGCACATTTTGAATTTGCTCTGACTAGGCAGACTGTGAAACAGACTTATTGCCAAGAGGTTTTGAAAAAAAATGAAGAAGGAAAGATGGATGTTTCCCGTGGACTTCTTTTTCGTCTTCCGTGTGCGTTTAA
This sequence comes from Macrothele yani, assembly GCA_039090855.1. Lineage (NCBI taxonomy): Eukaryota > Metazoa > Arthropoda > Arachnida > Araneae > Macrothelidae > Macrothele > Macrothele yani. Next base: position 100,758,750 of record CM076996.1, on the reverse strand, counting down.
ATTTCGCGAGTGTCGTATCCTTAAATTCCTTATGTTAACTGCCGATACAACCCACTTGTGAAGTTTGGATTCGGTGTGACACGTCATAAAAATCTCTATTCATCCCCAAATTTTTTATGTAACGTTTTTCCACAGACACAACAATATTAGGGGGTAAGACTATGAAAAATTAAAAAAAAAAAATTACTATGTAAATAAGGACCACCCTAGAGTATATACTGTATTTGGGCTGAGGAGAGGTTCTGGTCATCTGAATTGAAGATAAAAAACCCTTTCCTCAGGCCAAAAAAGCATGCAAGTGCACTCAAACATGAAGGCGATGTTGACTGTTTTCTTGGTTGTTATAAAGGTACAGCACATTTTGAATTTGCTCTGACTAGGCAGACTGTGAAACAGACTTATTGCCAAGAGGTTTTGAAAAGACTAAAGGGAAAAAAATTGGTGCGGATGGCCACAACAATGGGAGTCTCAATCCTAGCTGCTTCACCATGACCTGCACACTCAGCACTGTCGATCTGAAAGTTCCTGAGCAAATACTAAATTTTAGTAGCACCACACTCACTTTATTTATCTGACTTGTCCTCATACAACTTTTTTGTTTTTGTTTCCCAAACTCAAAATCTCTTAAGGAATGCAGCTTTGAGTGCATACAAGGCATCATCAAAAATGCAACAGAGGAGCAGAACATGGTCTCAAAAGGCCTTCAAACATGCTTTAAGAAGTGGAGGGCAAGCCAAGACAACTGCATTAGCTCAGAAGGAGAGTATTCTGAAGGAGATACACATTCATTTAACTTGTAAGTGTCTTGCATTTTGAATGATAAATACAGTTCTAGTTCTTTTTTAACACACCTCGTACAGTGGAACCCAATCTGGATCTTGATTGATGAATATCACAGACACTGAAGGGAGATTCACTGGTAATGTTGGAAAATGGCAATGTCAATCAATACTCATATATCCAGTGTTCAGGCTGAAGAAGTACAAACACATTAAAAAAAAAAAAAAAACGAAGAGCACAATATGCAAATAACAGAAGGTAATGTAGTCTTGTTACTTAGTTCCTCCACTTTCTTTACATTTCATGATTGTTTTTAATTTTTTTTTTTTTGCTTCTATCATTATAATGACTGATTTTACACCCACAACCAGTCTTATCCAAAGTCTATCCCCTAGCTCAGCAGCTTGCTACATCAGAATTTCCCATGTGACACATGTGTTCAAACCACTTCTGTACATTTTGTTAGCTTTGTCTTCTGTAGAAGTACCTAATTCAGCTCTAATATATGCATCACTAATCCCCATCATGCCACTAAATTAACTTGTTTTTTTTTTCTTCTGACATTGCTCTTATTATTCTAATATCAACCACTTTGACTCCATGTGAGATCCGAATTTTGTACCAAATTCTTACTGCCAGAAATGACGGTAGGTCTACATACTGTGTTGTACACAAGCTATGTTTTTGTGTAACCACCTCCTACATGATAACTGCCTGGTATGGCTAATATGACACTTTCCATGCTTTGCTAAATCTACAGTCCAATGCCTTGCAAAGTGTCCCAGCTCATCCCGCAGTAAGCCCCAGCAATTAAGATCTGTTATCTGATCTAACATGTTCGCCTGAACCAAGCAAATTAATATCTCCTGAAGTTTGGATCAGAACTGCTAATTTAGTTTTCTCAATCTCTGTCTTCATTATACACTATCTATCAACAAGTAATTGGAAACCTGTGATAGCAGAGGAAAACGAAGTTTATTCACCTTCAATAGTTGGTGGAGCCTCCACGAGCGGCGATTACAGCTGTGACCCTCCGGGGACTCTCAACCAGGCGTTGTACGACGGCTAGCGGTATTTTCTTCCACTCGTCTTGGAGAAGACAGGTCAGTTCCTTCACCGATTTCGGACAGGGGCACCCCTTAAGTCAACGCTCCAACTCTTCCCAGAGGTGCTCGATAAGGTTAAGGTCCAGGCGCTGCGCAGGCCAGTCCATTCGATTAACCCCATTGTCACCACACCAAGCCATGGTAGACCTCGCAACATAACAGATGGCATTGTCATCCTGAAAGTAACATGGGTCCACCCCGTAAAACTGCCACAACGTAGGAAGCGCATGGTCATTCAAAATGGTGCAGTAGGTCTCGGCGTTGAGTTTACCAGGAATTGCGACCAAGGGTCCCGTATCATGCCAGGAGAGAACATACCAAGCCATGGTGGACCTCGCAACACGACAGGTGGCATTGTCATCCTGAAAGTAACATGGGTCCACCCCGTAAAACTGCCACAACGTAGGAAGCGCATGGTCATCCAAAATGGTGCAGTAGGTCTCGGCTTTGAGTCTACCAGGAATTGCGACCAAGGGTCCCGTGCCATACCAGGAGAAACACCCACATAGCATAATTCCACCGCCGCCTAACTTCACAGTTGACACAATACATTCAGGCAGAAGGCGTTCTCCAGGAAGACGCCAAACCCAGACCCTTCCATCTGAACGGTAGAGGGTGAACCTTGATTCGTCGCTCCAAAGAACCTGTTCCCACTGTTCAACAGTCCACTGTCGGCGTTCTTTGCACCACATTAGCCGAGCAGCGCTATTGGACTTGGTGATCAAAGGCTTGTGGGCAGCAGCACGTCCATGATAACCGAGCAGATGGGCTTCCTTACGGATGGTATTCATTGAAAGAACACTCCCGGATGCCTGTTAAACTCCTCGCGGATGTGGCCCATCAATTTGGTGCAGTTCTTCCGAATTTCTCTGGCCAGCACCTGTCGGTCTCCAACTTCCAGTTTTGTGGGTCTGCCGGGTCGGGGCACATTCCGACAGTCACATCTCATCTTCCACTTGCCAATCACGTAGGCAACTGTTGATTTTGGGTACTTCAACTCGCTGGATATGTCACATATGGATCGGCCATTTCTGTGATACCCGACAATTACACCTTTCTCGAAATCAGAGAGCTCCGAACTGTGTGGCATCTTGCATGCGACTGGTTGCGTTGTTGTTTCCCACACGATATTTACCGGCGGCGGCCGTGACATGTATCAGAACTGCAGATATCGTCGATTGCAGGGGTGTCCAATTACTTGTTGGTAGATAGTGTATCTTCACTGCATGACCTGCTTAAGATCATGTTGCAAATAAATAACAATGATACTATGCAGTTACTAGAACCTCTTGATCCAACAGCTATGCCAAAAGTACTTTTTTATCCAGCATCTCTATATAATTACACACACATTGAAGTTGTGTATTCCAGAGTTCATCTTAAACAAATTACTGGCTGTGTGTTTCCTTAATTTTTACTGCTGCAGAAACTTTGGGGGTAAAGGCTTTGACCAACTTCAATAAGTTTCCTTCTACTTTAATGCTTTTTAACAGACTTCACTTTCCCCAAGGAATGGAGTCAAAAACCTTTTCAAAATCAATCAACACCTTAAATAAATCCTGGCTCATGCAGGCCGTTCTCTTCAGAAAGCTGCCTGAGCACAAGTTTAAGGGTTAGAAAAGAGTCCACAATGTATGTAAGGTGGACACACGTTTCCTTGTAGGGCCTTGTACACCTGCATGTGTTATAGCAGTTCTTAAGCCGAATGCAAAGAGTATACATGTTATGCTGCTACGCACCACTCCTTAGGTTCTTTCGTTATGCAGTAGAGACTCTGCCCACCTCACCTTTCATTATCTGGTAGTCAAGGTAGGTTGCAGAAATTCGGGCACCTCCAAAGATAGACAGTTATGCGCAGAATAACAGTAACAAAGTTTATTAAGAAACAGGAATGGTTAATGTCTCGGACGGTTATTCGACCCTCTAGCGCAAAACCTGCAGGCGTCCTTCCACGAAGTCTCACCAACAGTCAACTCAATCACTGACCTCTTGTCCTAATCCCTTGCCAAACCCTCTCACACCGGAGTGTCCCACAGTGGAATTGCCATTCAAATGCCCACGATAGTAGGAACCCACCCTCTTTATACTCTACTATCCTTTGCCTTGGTGCCCTTCCCCAGTTCTCGGAAATCAAGTCATGCCCCAAGGGCAAACACACACCTGATCGCATACTAAGCTTGGGTGTCATGAATAACCACTCCTACCTTGACACTGCAATGTCAGAGGTCAGGCTCCAAGAACAGTGATACACTATACAAAATCTAGCTTAATGCTTTCAAGAAACATCAAGGAGAATAGCGAGATCTTAATCACTTAACAATATTCTAGTTTAACAATATTCCACGTTACTAAAAGTAACACCACATGCACACTTTGGCACACAAAGAAAAATTGAAAGTTTTGAAATAAATATGAAACATTTTCATATATACAAAGGTGTTGGGGAGATATAATTTTAACTATCCCTACACTGTATTTATTAAAATTAACTGTACTGTACTTACCAGTGTACCTTTTTTTACTCTACCACCATTGCACTTGGTGACACAAATGATCTAGCATTACATAAGCTTTTGAATACTCAGAAAATAATATTTACTTATCAGGAAGCCACACTGTGCATTGCTTAATCCAATATGTGAGCACTTGCAAAATAAAGGAATTTCAAACCATATTTCAGAATACCATCACTGGGATAATTGAAGGGGAGGCAACCCCTCGAAGACCATGTAAGTTGCTATTTTGCCAGTGACTGCATATAAAGTGGCTGTAGGAGGCAGGGCATACGCAGCTCCCCACCCAGCCAAAATGTAGCAAAGTGTACAGTAAAGCAATATAGGACTATGTTAAGAAATAATACACTTGCAGAGCTGCCAGCCTATCACACCCAAGAAAATAGTTGCTTTAGTAGCCACTAATGGCAAAAATAGTAGCCTTAACAACTTACGTTAATGACTAAAATAGTTGCCCCAAAAAGTGTATCGAGTTTTAGAATGTAAGTGCTCCACAACAAAAAAGGTTTTTTTTTTTTATGTTTTTTATTTGTTTCAAACCATGGTAACAAAATTTGCACATGTTCACATTTTGGTGGGGAAAAAAATTGATTATATATATCATCATCGTCATCATTGTCAACCATTATCAATCCACTGCTGGATGAAGGTCTCCCCAAGTTTCCTCCACAACGGTCTGTCTTGTGCCAGTCTCCTCCATGTCACTCCCGCATACTTTCGAATTTCATCCACCCATCTTCCATGTGGTCTTCTTCTGGGTCTTTTCCTGTCCCTTGGAATCCAATCTAAAATTTCGGCTGTCCATCGATGGTCTGTCCTTCTGGCAGTATGTACAGCCCATTGTCATTTCAGGGATTTAACTCTGATCATGATGTCTTCCACTCTTGTCATTTTTCGGATCCACGAGTTCCTCTTCTTATCTCTCCTGGTTACACCAAGCATGCACCTCTCCATACCTCTTTCAGTTGTCTGCAGCCTTTGTATGTCTCTTTTAGTTAAAGTCCACGTCTCTGCACCATACGTAAGCACTGGAAGGATGCATTGATCAAATACTTTTCTTTTAAGACATAATGGTATATTGCTCTTTAAAATTATGCTGTTTCTTCCAAAAGCTCTCCAGGCAAGTTTTGTATGCCGATTAATTTCTTCATCAATGTGACCCTCACTTGATATCTGCTGTCCAAGATAAACGTACGTGTCTGTTATCTCCAGCTTTTCTCCATCAATCGATAAATCTTCATTTCTTGTAAAAGCATTGAACATCACTTTTGTCTTCTGAAAGTTCATTTTTAATCCCACTTCTTTACTCTTGTCAGCAAGTTCCTGGATTATACTCTGCAGCTCTGATAGGGTAGTTGCAAAAATGACTATGTCATCAGCAAAACAAAGGTGGGTTAGATAATCTCCATTAATCTTTATCCCTTTGTTTTCCCAGTTCAGTGATTGAAAGACATTTTCCAATGTGGCATTAAAGAGCTTCGGAGATATGGTGTCACTTTGTCTCACTCCTTTTCCAATTTTTATGTGTGTTGTATTTTCAAACAGCCGAATCTTTGCACTTGCATTTTCATAGATGTTATTAATAATATTAATGTATGCATCTTCAATACTGCAGGATTTCAGGGCCATTGTAACTGCCGATAGTTTCACCGAATCAAAGGCTTTTTCATAATCGATAAAAGCCATGCACAATGGAAGTTCATATTCCCTTGCTCTTTCAATTAGTTCTCTCAGTACGTGGATATGATCTATTGTGCTGTAGCCACTCCTGAATACAGCTTGTTCTCTCGGTTGAGCCATGTCTAGTGTCACCTTTAAGCGGTGTGAAAGAACTTTAGTGAAGATTTTATAAACCACTGATAGGAGGCTGATAGGTTTGTAGTTCCTGAGATCCTCAATGTCACCTTTTTTATGTAGCAAGATCATTGTAGCATTGTTCCAATCCTCAGGAATCTTCCCATCATTAAGGCATCGAGTGAAAATTTGGGCGAGTACTGTTTCGATTTCTCCACTTGCTTCTTGTATGATGTCTACAGTAATTCCATCTCCTGGAGCTTTCCCCCGCTTCATGTTCTTGATTGCATGAGCAACTTCTGCTGGGAGGACTGGAAGAACTCTGGTACTGGTACCTTTCATGATGTCTGGAGTACATGTATCATCCCTTTCATATAATTTGGAGTAGAAATCTTTCACTCTTGTCAAAATTGCGCCACTATTTCGGGTTACAGAACCATCTTCTTTTCTCAGTGCCATAATTTGTTTTATTCCCTTACTGAGATGTCCCTTTGCTATCTTTAGGCTTTGGTTGTTTTCAATTGCTTTCCTCACTAGTTCACAGTTGAATTTCCTTACGTCTTCAGTGATACTTTTTCATACTGTCTTGTATAGCTCTATATATTCCACTTTGGAAGTTCCATCTTCTTTAGTTGTCCTCATCTCTCTTCTCTTTTGCATCAACATTTTGGGTTTTTCTGATAATTTGTTCACATGCAACTTGTTCTTAGACCCAGCTAATTTTGTTGCTGTTTCCATAAGAGCTTTGGTTACTTTTCTGTTAACTTCAGATATATCCACTTCTTCCGATGTTAGGCCTTCTAAAGCGGAGAATCTGTTCTTCAGTTCCAACTTGAAGGTATTACGGTGTTTTTTAAGGTTGGTTATGTCAATACATTTTGTTTGTGTTATGAGCTTGCTACGTTCGAGTTTAGTGTTGAGGTGCATCTTACATCTCACCAATCTATGGTCACTACCTGTGTTGAACTTGTTTAGCACACTGCAGTCTTCTATGACGAATTTTTTGTTACACATAATAAAATCAATTTCACTTGTCGTCCTATTTGGATGTCTCCATGTCCATTTCCTATGTGGATTTTTCTTGAAAAAAGGAGTTCAAGATGAAAAACCCTTCTGCCTCTGCAAACTGTACGAGAGTATTTCTACGCTGGTTTCTGTTGCAGTGACCGAATTTACCTACTGAAGTTTCATTCTGTTGCCCTATTTTTGCATTGAAATCTCCCATAATTATCTTTAAGTGTTGCTTACCTTTATTATTTAGATGACGAATTTCCTCATAAAATTCTCCAATTTCTTCTTCAGGATGACTTGTGGTGGGTGCATAAGTTTGAATAATCTGAGCCTGGTATCTTCTCGAGAGTTGGATAACGAGTCGTGCAGCTCTGTCAGAGGAACTTTCAACTTCTACAGCTTTATCCTTCAGTTTCTTGTTTATTATAAATCCAACACCACTAGTTCTGCCAGTATCAGTCCCACAATAGTAGAAGAGATGTCCACTTTTCAGTTCAATGAGATCTTCTCCTTTTCTCCTTACCTCACTTAGCCTGATGATGTCCCACTTGAACCTTTGTAGTTCCTCTTTCAATTCAAGAAGCCTTGAGTCAGAAGATAGGGAGCGTCCATTATACGTAGCCAAGGTCAGCATCAGATGGCAGCCTAGTCCGGTCCTCCGGGGATTCTTAGCACCTTCTGCCTTCATGTCGCACTGGCCGCTGCCTTGGCCAGGTACATTCCAGTTGCCGGAGACTGAGGGCCAAGATTTAAGTTGTGGAGTCATTTTGGAGGGGTTTGGCCATAACTCACCATGCTGGCCAAGCGGGTTGGTGAGTGTGGGATAGCATTTCCTCTAATCCCGATGGTATAGTTATACCGCTATTGGCGGTCGTCAGAGCCCCTTTAGTGGGAACAGGATGCACCACGAGAAGGCGGGGTTGACATTTGTCAAGGAGAGGCTGTGATGTTACGCATCACCTGACCTTACATCCCATATATATATATATATATATATATATAATACTAAAATGAACCTTAAACACTATTAACCTGATAAGCAACGATAAGAGGTCGACACAAATCACACATAAGGCTAGTAACCCTTAAAATGTAAAGTGGTATTCCAAGTGCTCACACAAAATAATACAAATTGTCATCAATGGAAACCAATAACGCCAAACAAAACCTTGCCATGCACATACCAAATACACAACATATAATATAAGCCAGACACATAAACAGCGCAAAGGCAGCACACAAAAGAGTCTAGCAAATAAAGTTAAACATAACAAAACAAACAACGAACAGAGATGATACTCAAATCAAATTAAAACGGCCATCATCAGGGAAGCACCTGTTCTTTTGTAAGTGGCTTTTCTGAAATCAAGAAAGGGACGGACAAAATCCAAATGTCCCCTTGGTCGTGCTCCAAAAGCCACAAGACCAAAAGAAAAGAAATAAAATACAAACAAGACAACAAAAAGGGCAATCATGATTAGTCCCACCCGGACAAACAAGACAACAAAAAGGGCAATCATGATTAGTTCCACACGGACAAACAAGGCCGGACACGAGAGTTACCAAAGAAAGTAAGAATGGCCTCAAAAAGTAACATAAAACCACAAAGATCTTAACGGTACCCAACACCAAGAACCACTGATAAATAATCAAGAATACCAGATAAGAGCAAAGCCAAAGTTCAAAAACGTGGTTGCGAATAAGAGACAAAAAACGTAAACGACTAGCCGCCAAAAGAAAAAAAAAACAAAAACTGCCGAATAGGTGTAAACTGTGTTGTAATTAGTGAGCAGGTGCTGTTAGTGGCCTACCAAACAGTCTAGTGAGTCCTAAGTTATTAATATTGAAGGGCATTTAGTTAGTAATGTCTACAATATCTGCAAAGTCCAAACCCAGTTCTTGACAAGATGGCGACTGAGAAAAATAGCATTTAAGAAACTTAAAAGGATAACCATTTCTCATTAATATAACAAAGAGATCTTTTAAATTCCTAATGATATCAGAGCTATCATTACAGATCCTACAAATTTTGAGGATTACATTGATCACTAAGTTTCTGTGAATAGAAATAGAAATACTGGAACTCCAATTATTATAATGAATTATATCAAAGGCAAAATTTCTCTTTTTATCAAAGACCTCAACTCTAATGTTAGCCAGATCCTCCCAGACGATGTCGATGTCCAAAAAATGTGTATGGCCATCAACTGAAATGTTTTTTTCCAACGTAAGTTGCGAAGGGTTTAGCAATAGTCTCAAATTCTGGAATATTAAAGACAGTAATGTCATCAATATATCTAAAAATATGTCCAGCTTTTAATTTATGCAGATTGAAGGCCCTGGCTTCATAGAAAAGCAAGTATAAATTGGCAAGTGTGCTGGAAAACGAGCTACCTATTGGGACTCCGTAATCTGATGGTAAATATGTGATCCGATCATGACAAAGTTTTGAACAATACAGAAGTGCACCAGAAAACCCCAATATTCTCTGGTGATGTTGAAGTAGGTCATTAAATTATCATAAAAATTTAAACACACTGTAATGAGGTCATCCAAAGGAATAGAAGTCAACAAATTGCAGAAATGAAAACGCGTCAATGTGATTAATTTAACTCTCCTCCTGGTTCAAAAACTTTAAGATGGAAGCATTGTTTCCAATAATCCATGTGGCACCCAATGACTTAAGCAAATGTTTTAAATAGCCCTCAAAAACAACACCGGCTTTTTGACCATAACAAAGACACGCACTGGTAATAAAGCAAAATTTTAGATGGCTTTTATGAAACTTAGGTATAGCATAAATAAATATATACACACACATCCATACACTGCAAAAAATGCATCTTAAGTTTCAATATAATGCTACAAGACACTTATAACTATAAAGGTTATGGAAATTACACCCCTCCCCCCAATTTTTTTCCCAATTATGTATCAAAAACTACTCTGATACAAACTTTGGAATTACAAAACAATTCCTTCTTTGTCATTGTTCTGGATGTCAGATGTTCTCATCTGTATCAAGCCAGTATGAAGAGCTTTCTTCTGCGTTTGTGGTTGGTAAAAAAACATAAGATTTTCCAAGTGGGCTTCATACACTGTGTTAAAAAAAATTGTTGTGTATTTCTTCTTTCAAAGGCCATAGTTGTGGTCATTCAGTGTTATGATGATCACTTGTTTTGTTCTGTACACATAATAATCGCAGTTATCTGATATGGGGTGTATCAAGAATCTCATTCAAATAGATGAACATTTGGAAATATTTCAAAGTTGTCTTTTGCACAGCTATGACAATAAATATTAAACACTGTGAATGTGTTTAGTATGGAACAAAAACACGAAGCCTAGAACTAAAAAAATGAAAACTTGCAGTTTATTAACATCAGGAATGGAATGGGTATAGTGTAATCTTCCTCTTCAATAATGGAAACTCTTTAACTCATAAGCAATAATAATAATGGTGCTTAACATGATTTTGAATTATGTTGTAAAAGAGTATATTTTATTTTGATTCCCATATTTTAAAGGTAAACGTGAAAAACCTGTCTGAAACGTCTTCATTTCATTAAGGCATGGACAACTGTCTTATGATTCAACCTCAAGTCTGTGTGGGCCAGGTATAATTGATATGAAGCATTACACTGATATACAGCTGCCTTGATAATGTTAGTCATTCTTCACAGTGCCCTTGATGCTTCTGAGACAAATATAAAGAAATTACTTTAACCTGTAACATTATTCCAACTCATAATTACAGAAATAAGAAAACAAAAAACTTGACTTTCTTCTAATTTGGGTTACTTTTATAACAGCAGACAGTTAAAATCCCTAGATGTTAACGATGATCGATTTTCAAAGCTCTAACACAACAGTAAAACTACGATTACCCTTACACCCACTGATGACAATAATAAAACCAAAGCTCAATTTTTTTTAATGATTGTTTTATAACTCTTCTGAAAATTACTGTCATGGGACATCAAAAACTTTTACATGATGCCCCCCCCCCCAAATATGTATAATAAACTTTTTTATCATTTAGCAATTTTTTTTGGGGGGAGGTCCTATTTAAAGTTTACATTAATGTTATACCATGGTAGCAATTTGGAGGAGTTATATGCAGTAAATTATTTCAAAAATTTGAGTGTGAATTTATTCCTTTTCCATCAGTGCATATAAGGGTAGGAGGCTTAACAAAAAAAGCTTCCTCATTAACCTTAGATTTATTCCTTTTTTGAGGTTTTCTGTATAAATGCATCAATTAGGGAGGATTTTCTTTTATGAACTGCCCTATTCATTTTTAATGCTTCAAGTTCATGTTCTCTTTCCTTTTGTCGGAGTTTCTCTGTTCCTTCTAGAATGCCATGTGCAACTCGTATTGCAGGTATGTTTTTTTTTAATGCTTGCTTTAGTCTCTTACTGGCTTCTTTAAGAACAGAGTCTAATGATTCTTGTACTTTTCTTTTTTCTTGAACAAGAATTTTCATCTTGTTTTCCATGTTTTCTATAGTTTTCTTTCTGCTCTTCAAATCCTTTATTTAGCAATTCTTGTTTCAATCAATCTGCACTTTCTTTCTCTGCTTTTAGTTGCTGTTCCTTTAATCTCTGCTCCTCTTCCAAATGGTTGCTATATAACCTATGTGCATTAAGTGCTAATTTTATTAGTTCTTCGGTTATTAGCACCTTTGCAACTTGGTTGTTATACATTTTTAATGCATTTCGAATTGTTAGTTTCTCATTCAACATCTTCTCAGACATAGATGCCTTCTCATCTAAAAGAACTCTTCATGATACAGAAGAGCCTGTCTCTACATCGAAGTTGCCATGCGATAATAAAGCAAGGCATGCTTTCACAACTTTAGCCAAAGATGAATATTTCCAGTCTCCAAATGTCTTTTGATACAATATGTCTCTCCAAAAATGATCAATCTTAATTTCGCTGTTTTGAATAAATTCTTATACATATAAGTACATCTATACCTAGACCCACGTGATTAGAGGAACGACTTACTCAAATGACAAAAAGTACAGTCTTGTTATTTTTAACAGATATGCAGAAATGTCTCACCGGGCGTTTTTTCGATTACCGCTTAATTTTTTCGTTATGAACAATTTCTAATTTGTATTAAACAGTTTGTAGATTATGTAAAGTAAGTTTAAATGTATGTTGGCGAAAACATGCATTTTCCGTGCCATTCGGAAAATAAAGCTGTAAAAACAATCACACAAATTTATTTCAATGAACATATCATTCATGAAATTCTAGGTACAAAATTTTCAACTTGAAATTATTACATTTAACTGCAAATAAACTTCAGTAAGCACAGAAAACAACAGTTTTTAATACGGCGAAGGCAAGATATGTGCTCGCTACTGGCACTGCCGTATTCCAGAGAGAAAAACGGGACACTTTTTCGGCGGAATATCTTGATTTGAGTAGGTCGTTTCTTTAATCACATGTGGGTCTGGTCTATATACTTACCACTAACTTTCTTCCATGATATTTGCAATAAAGCAGAAAGCAATAAACTGAACAAGACATATCGATAACGACTCGCATGGTTCATACGCTTTTTCAATCACAAAATTCCAGGACTTTTCCAGGGCTTTTGGATTATTTTCCAGGAAATACAATCCAAATGCTCTTACTTAAAATTTAGTGAAACCATATGTCTGTTCAATTTGTAACCTACAACAAACAACTTCCTATACGCTTCGGCAAACTTAAAACAGAATGTTAAAAATGATGTCTGCTGCAGTTAATCAGAAACTCAGAATCACAGATAAATACTGAAATACCACAACTGTCACTGAAAATGTGACCAGGTTTAATATCTACTAAACTTTTATATTACTACACTAATTTTGAGAAAACTTTATTTTTCTACTTTGGCTTTAGTTCAATTATTGAAGCAAATTACAGAATTAAAAAAAAACCCCATAAAACTCAAAAATACATAGGTATGTGGCATTACTCTTGAAATGATTTCATATGACACACAATCAATACATAAAATACTATTTACATTTAATTATTTTGAAATAATGCTTACATTGGAAATTTAAGGGTGAGGAAAGGTGAACTATCTAGAACTTTTTCAAAAGACCAAAGGGATTGTTATTTCTTAAACACATAATCATGGGAGCAAGTATTTGTTACATTTTATTTAGGGAAGGAATTTTCAACATAATATCGATGCTGTAGCTATGTTTTAAATTTTTACTCGCCAGCAAACAAATGCACAAAAATTTCCAACGTGAAATGAAAGAGAATAACAGGAAAACTTTATTTTTCTACTTTGGCTTTAGTGCATTCTTTAGTGAGCATAGCAATTTCACTGGGCATGATTAAAAAACTTATAGAAGCTCTGAAAATACTAAGAAACAACTAGATTTACATCTCTGATATTGGAAAGCAATCTGATTTTATGGCAAATTTTATAAAAAGTATTCATTACAAAATTTCAGTAAAGGTGAAATACCCCCCCCCCCCCCCAATCAGCTTTTACTTCCACCAGTGGCTATAAAATTTTCTACGAAAATTAACAAATGGCACAAAAAACGTTTCCCATAGCAGAAGGAAGGTAATAGAGACCAACAGATTTTCAAATCGATCAGTTAAAAGGAGAGATATAGAAGGAAACATGATATAACTATGCGTTTCAGTGGAAGCATTTTGCATAATGGAAAAGTTGAAAACAGAAGAAAAGCATTCTTCATAGCAAAAGCTATGCTAACGAGAAAAAACTTTTCAGATATGTCTCCCAGAAGCAGAGACAGCAATAAAAACATTTTAACCTTTACAACCCCTAGGGGGAAAGTTGTACATTATTTGAAGAGGATCTTCTTATTGTAACAAAAATCTTATTCACTCACCATCTTTATTATAGCGAATGGTGTACAGTAAAAAAAGAAATTTCTCAATAAGGTTTTTACAGGCAGAGATAGCTCGCAAACAGAAGTACACAATTACCACCTAGCGGCAGAATTGTGAACCACAAACCTCCTCAAACACAAACCTTAAAGTGTTCCACAAGGTGAATGGTATCTGGTGTTAAAAGATTTTTTTAAATTGGATATTTAGAAGTACAGATATTAAGAAAAATAGATTAAATATTTGCGCCCTCTAGTGGCGAAATTGTGCATTATTTTGTGAAGAAAATACAAATAAGGAGTTTTCATAGTTAGGTATCTGATCAAAAAATAATATTTTTCAGTCGGGTTTTTAGTCAGCAGATATTGCTGTAAACGGAAATGTAAGCTTACGTTCTCTAGTGGCACACTTGTGCATTAAGAAATATTTGAAATTTTATGAGAAGCATTTCACACTGAAAAAGTTCTCCAACAAAAAAAGAATTTTTCAAATCGGACTCCTAGAAACAGAGATATGGACCAAAAATAAGATATACGTCTACACCCCCTGGTGGAAAAATTGTGCACTATTTTAAGCAGGAAGTATTCTCAAAAAGTTTTCTGAGTTGAGTGGTATCGGTTCACAGAAGAATTTTTTCAATTGAGTTTCCAGCTCATATTTTGTTGCAAATACATCAGAAGCCAAAATAAACGTTTACGCCCCTGGTGGCCAAACCATTCTTTACCAGAAATTAGAATTTGTACGCAAAACATTTCAACCTCAAGAGCTGTATCCGACTCAGGAAGAATTTTTCAAATTGGACTTTTAGAAGTGGAGATATTGGGAAAATCGGGATTTACCTTTACGCCCCTAGCGGAAAATTTATGCATTATTTAAAAAAGGGACTATAACTAAAATAGTCTTCAATATAAATGTCCTTGAAAGGATAAATATTTTGGATGAATATTTTTTTCAATTGGATATTTAGAAGCAAATATATGAAATGCACTTTAATTTCGATACAATCTCCATTTGTGCCCTATAGCGGTGAAGTTTGTGCATCGAAAAAAAAACAGAACCAATGGATCATCATTCTCACATTTTAAGCTTCCCAATACAAAAATAATTTTACAAATCGAACTAATAATTGCAGAGATATGGTCTCCCCTGCGGGACAGACAAAGTGATAACATAAGCATGACACAAAAGATGCTAATAACGCAGCTTCAGTCCTCCTAAACAATAAAACAGATAGCCCCCCCCCCCAACACACACACACACATTTTGCAGGGGGTGGGGAGGGAAATTTGTCAGACATAAGTTATGTCAGTAGAAAAATCCTCAACTACAAAACATCGTGCAGAGACAATAAGGCAGAAATGGATAAAATTCCGGGACATGTAACAGAATTTTAGGAAATTTTCAGGACTTTTTCAGGACAAAATGGAATTCCAGGATGCGTATGAACCATGGATTTGACATATACATATCGATATCAAAGTTGATATTCATGTGTATCAATATTAAAAGTGATGTTATACAAGCACATCGATATATGCAACACAAATTATGTTTTTTAAAAAATAGTAGCCTTACAATTAAAATAGTTCAAGGTTTTTCTGAAAATAGTTGCTTTCGGCTGTTTTTTTGTAAGAAATAATAGCCATAGTCAACTGTCATAAAAAATAGTAGCAATAGTCACCACTGGCAGCCCTTCACTTGTCAGTTCTGTAGTACTGTTATGTTAGTTTTAATAAATACATGTTCTTGGGGATCCAGAAGTTAGTTTATCAAAGAAACGAGACATCAACTGCCAAATTAAAGTTACTGATGATACTTTTTTTTACTTACTGTTATATATCAAACTTCTTCATTTGTAGCTATCTCAGCACATAACTCAAGCTTCTCTGACATCCATCATATGTCTAACACAAAGCATTTTGTACCTTGTAATCATTATCTTTTTCTCAAGCAGACATTCGTGAATCTGGTGCTCTCATGATTTCTTTGGCTTTCCTCTAACTTTCTTTCCTGCCACTTGGGCTGAATAAATTCTATCAGATAGCACATCCATTACTCGTTCTTTCAACATCGCCAAACTACCTCAAAATATTTCTCCATCTTACTAACAACATTTTGCTGCACATTACTCACCTGCTACACATCTTTGTTAATCACATGATCAGAATGAGTCTTACCACAAACCCTCTTGGGTAACGCACCTCCCCAGCACACAAATAACTCTAGGTCCTTTCTGTAGTACTCAGGTTTCACTACCATACATCAAAACAGGAATAATTATACTTTCATACACAGCCAATTGGGAACTTTAACACATCAATCCTGCAAAATCCATGACTTTAAAAGCAAAATTCACTTACCTATTAATTTTACCATCTAATTTGTTTCCCCTGTTAAATATGCTTTCTATGTCCAGAAATACTGGTCTAACTCTGTAGCATTTTGATTGATCTTGTACTCAATGTAAACGGTTTGTCACTCCAAAATGATGAATTTGGCTTTTCCCTAATTTACACTTAGTTCAAACTTCATATATGCATTTCTTTCATTTTGGACAACATACTCAACAACCCACTTTTGCTAACAGACAACAGGTCTGTGTCAGTATTATACAACATCCTGCATGCCCAAAATTTTCCTCGACAGAAGCCAGGGTGCACACTCTTCTTCAGGGAAAAAATTCAAGGACATTCAAGGACTTTCAAGGATTTTCGAGAAAAATTCAAGGAGGAATTTTTCAATGTCCTAAACTGCAATGAATATATATATATGTCAAGAATTATGTGTATTGTTTTATGATACTCATTATCTTCATAAAACATCTATATGCATCACATTAATTCTTTCTGTATGTTCAAATTCCCAATTTCTCAAACACAAAATTATCATAACAATAAAACACTTAATATCTATTTTAGAATTATGTACAGGTATGTATAACACATTAAGTCAGTTTTGTACGATTTTTAGATTTATGCTAATACCAAATTTTCATCTAATTATTTATATCATACTTTATAATTAACATTTACCTTTTTACCATTAATAAAGAAATATTTAAATTTAATGAATTGGAAAAAAAAATATTTTAATAACATATTAGCTCACTTTCATATTGAAATTTCAACAAAGCAAAATTAGAAAACTTACATGTTATTCAGAAATAAAATTCTTTCTTAACTTTCACATTAAGAAGCCTTCATATTCACAAGTCTCAACATAATTGATGGATTTTGGATGCATGTCATTTTTCAAATACTTTTGTGGGGTAACCAGTTTTGTGCGCATTGAATTAAATACCAAGAATGAAAACGATACTTTAAACATTTTGGAAACACATGCATGGGGTGAGGAGACTGAATGATATTTTCTTTAGTGGGCAATACTTTTGGACAATATGAAGTAGTCGTATTTTATCACTAAATGTGAGAAACGACACACAATAGCAGCATTTAAATTTTTCTTTTACTTTCGGTTTATTTTCAAGTTTTTACGATAGACAGTTTTAGTAATTAGTAGTTAGGCACGCACTAGAAAACAAATTATGGATTTGAAATCCATTGAATTAGGTTTCCACCACAGAGAAATTAAAAAGATCCTATGGGTTTATCATTAAAATGGTTTTAAACACCTTACGAATGATACAGTACGAAAGCAAGACAATGGTGTATTTTTGTTATTATACGAAAACTGAACCAAAGAAATTAACATCAGTATTTGTAATTGGTAGCCAATTATAAAAAAAAAAAATCTTAGCAACAATAAATCTCCAAATTTTGCAAAACGTTCTTCACTGAATGACAAACTTTCTTCAGGTGAAAAAGAATATGTAACAAATGAAAATAATGTAATCAATTTTTAAATAATTAGAATTTTTTCTACTCAAACGTCAGTACTTTTAACACAACATTAAATTTATCATTGTTAAATATAATTAACAAGTATATTAAAAAAATATTAAGCAAATGGGTGAATAATTTATTTACAATTATTTACTAAATCCATTTTTTTTTCTTGAGTTCAGAATCTATTTCTTTTATCAATGATTGCTCATCTTGAGCTGTCTTTCTAAAGCTATTTGATTTAACAATGCAGTTAAAATTATGAGTATCTTCTGCTTTTGTTGCCAAATCATCAGCTGCTTTTAATAAATTAATACTTCATTTTCTACACGTTTTTCTTTTTTTCATACTTTTTATTTCATCCAGTATCTGTTTTCTCCTTTGGGCTACAGCAGAATTAGCCTTGTCCCGAGCTTTTTCTTCTAAATTTATTACATATCTTCTCCTACAAAATCTGATATTAGTCAGAAGCAATTTTGAAAACTTGACCTTTTCTCCAGCCACCAATGTTACTTAGATGGTCATATATTATTCTTTGTGAAACAATAGTTTTCTTTCATATTGTCAATTATTAGTTCCTTATTAATGGAGAATCCTCTCTCTACTGATGCCTGTCCATGCGAGAGCAACAGCAGCTTTTTAGTTACTTCCCACAACAGATCATAGTTTTTACTTGAGGATAAATGTTCATAAAATAACATATCTATTCTCAATTCCTCATAATTGTTATCAAAAAGTTTAAAATCTGAAGTTACTGCTGCAACACTACTTATAAAATCCTTCAACTGCAGCATAATAGTGTCAACAACATAAGGTTTCAAATGATTTGCATCCACAAGAATTTCTAGAATAATCTTGAAACTTTTAAGCAAGATTCCTTCTCAGCACTCATTAATTTAGGATCTAAACACTTCATGTGCCACACTAGAGCATACTGCAGTGGGCATTTAATGAGCAATTTTTTGACAAGGTTTAGCAAAATTGATCTGCATTTCATACGAAATTCCATTATCTGCTTTTCACTTGCATTTGATGGCAAAGTCTTCACCTCCTTTTTGGATTGGAATCCAATATCAATCCTATAAGTGGATCAATTTTTATTATCAGTTGGATCAATTTTTAGAAGTGCCGTAATAGTCTTTGTTCTAATACATCCATTTTAACAAAGCGACTCATCAGATTGCTTAACATTTTCTCTAAGTTCTTTAGCCATGAACAGCAGCATTAGCTTATCTGCCCGATACTTTTTTAAAAAGGGACTCAGTTGCATTGCAATAGAATAATAAAAAAAAAATTTGGCAAGTGCCAATGGATCCTTCACCCATTTTTGGACAATATTAAAGGAAACTGTACAAGGATTATTGATAATTTTCTGGGCTACTAATACTTCAAAATAAAGGGCCAAATTTCTATAACACGTTCACACACAGGATAATTTTAAACCTACCTGTGTGAACAGAATTTTAGTGGCATTTTTACAGCATTATCCACATTTAAATAATCCTCTCGCCGTGCCGGTGAATCTTTAAATAACCTGTATAGGCTTGAGAGATTTGTTTCTATTTCGCAATCACTCACAGCAGCAGCATGTCTCAATGCATTATGCACTATGTGCAATCCACAAGTACCTGTGTTTAAGATATGCATTTGAATTGGCCGATAAATCATCTTGAAATAAAGAAAAAAGCTTTAAATTCACATTCGGCTCATCCATAAAACTGAACTGTATTTTTTAAAGGCAAATCCTTCAAAGATTGCTGAAATAAAATTTCTGCACTTGCGTGGCCTAAAAAAACACAGAAGTCAGATACTGTGATGTTACTCTGTTCTTGTCCCCAAATCTTATATGGATGTCCATTTGTTTTTGTTGAGAGTATTTATTTATTTAAACTCTCATCAAATAAAACATCAAAATCTTTGCTTTCATTAATCTGTTGCAACAAAAGTGATTTAAAATGGGGTGCCAAGCCAAAGCAGCAAATATATGAACATTTTGTTTGCCCACAAGAAAAGTTGAGAGCCGTTTCACTGTCTGGAAACATTAATCGAAACAACTTATCAATTCCAGCACATGATCTGTACGAATAATGGGCTTTCTACCACTTTTAAAGCCCATAATATTTCAGCTTTTGTAGGATCTTTTCTGGGTAAACAACCTGCTGCTGATGATGAAGATGACTCTGGTGATGATGGTGTTTGTGATGCTGGTACCAGTACTTTTTCAAACAGTCCATCTAAGGTGGAATTTTGACTTTTGTTTTCAGAATGGGTCACATGCTTTTTACTTTACATGTGGCTTCGCAATGCAGACTCTCTCATGGACGAAATATCGATATTCTTTAAGCATAACAAACATCTCGCAACATGATTATTGCCGCAATCCTTACCAATCCACGTGGAATACTTGGGATTGTGCAACCAAAAATCACTGAAATTGCACTTACGACTCATATTTATTAAACACAAAAATAAGAAAATTCCAATATCTAACAATTAGATGACAACTAGAGACATCTCAAAGCAAAACACTAAGAAAACAAAAATCAAAGTTTTTTTTTTTAGTCGCTACACGCACATCGCAAAGAACTTTCTGGAAAAGCAATGTAAGGAATTCCTCTTCAGTAATGCTATGAGCATTGTGTGTAATCCTATGCTATTGCCAGATACATAAGAGTAATATAATACTCTGTGGCCAGAAAAAAATGCAACCAAAATATGGAAAAGAACCAACACAAACAAATAACTTCAACTTTTTGTTCTCATGGAACAACAGTAGCAAGCAGGACCTGTTGGCATGCCCAATTTGTCAATCACATCTACCATTTCATTCACAGTCCTGTGGGCCACCTGTTGAACTGCCTCCTTCCCTAACTAATGATAAAAATGCAAAAAAATAATTTTCCGAATTTTCATTTAATAGAGCTAAATTTTTGACAGATACCATAACTTGGTCTTATAAGGTTACCCTGCAAATTTCGCTCGGATCCAATGAAAAGTTTTTAAATTACGCACTTTTTTATTTATTAACCCTCTGAACGGTTTGAACGTGCTGTGCGCGTTCAAGGTCACCCCTTTCTAAAACTCCTCAATCGCGTTAAACTCGTTCTCTCTCTACAGCTCTGAAAGTGATTTGACAGCATCAGCCACGATTCCCCTGACTACTTCGTAAGTCGGTTTGCACACCTGAAATGCGTTCACTATTGTACTCTGAAATCCCTATTTTGTGCTCAAAGGTTGTTTCCCCAGCCGTCTTAATTCACATTCTCAAATCAAAGTCACTTTTGCACAGGTGTGGATTGTAGTATCAACAGCAGGTGCATTTCAACAGCCCCCCCCCCCCCTACACACACACGGAATTTATAAATTATTCAGACACCATTCGTTGGTACCACGTATGAGCCGGAATGAACTGTATTATTCGTTTGAACCACAATAGTTTTTGAGATATCAAAAAAATAATATGGAGAATTTACAAATATAGGAGGCCGACCATTTCACCCCCCCCCCACACACACACACACACACTTTTTTTTTAATGTCTCAAAAACTATTGCGGTTCAAACGAAAAAAAACGGAGTTCATTTTGGTTCATGCGTGGTACAAACGAATGGAGTCTGAAAAATAAAATTCTGTGGTGGGGGAGCTGGTGAAATGCACCTATCAACAGCATCGAATGAACCAGCTTTGAAGCAGATAAAGAAGAAACAAGACGGGGAAATACCCCCGCCCCTGCCTTGCCGTGAAGAAAATGAAAGAAACGATATTATAGTTTTCCTCGTTGCAAGACAATTGCTCTAGGGTAACAAACACTCAACTCCTCTCACAGTAGATGGGGGTGGGGAGTTTCCAATCTTGACCTACTTAACTCTCCAGACCGCAGTGTACCCTTTCTCCCAGTGACGCCGCTGCTTTGAAGTTTACTCTTTTTGACTTCCGATGTCAATGGGAGATTGCAGAAAAAAAGTGAAAAATAACGAAAGGAAAAAAAAAAAGATCGGAAATTCAGATCGAAATTTTTCGGTTGTGGGATTTTAAAATTCAAGGGCATTCCAGGTCTTGAATTTTTTTTTTTTGAAATTCAAGGACTTTTTAGGTTTTCAAGGATGCGTGGGCACCCTGATAAGCCAACAGTCTGTTTTTTGCTAAATACACTGGAGAGCAATTGAATTAGAAACAACTGGCGTTATGCAAATGTGGCGCTGTGGGCGGCCCTGTAAACGGAAACGACATGACGTATGCAGCGATCCGACAATATAAGGAGTGATGCGACGGCAATCAGTAAGAGTCGGACGCAGTATGGGTAAGACGAAGGATCTAAGCGCATTTGATCATGGGCAAATTGTCGGGGCCAGATGAATGGTCACTCCATCTCGAAGTCGTGCAGGCACTGGGATTTTCACGAGCCACTGTGTCACAGGTGCACCGTGAGTACATCGAATCCGGTAAAACCATCCCTGCAATGGCCAACTGCCGTGGACAACAGCTTGTGGATGAGTGCGGTCATCGATGGCTAGCTTGCATTGTAATAACGGATAGACGGGCCACAGTGCAAGAAATCACTCGGCAATTTAACGCTGGTGCACAAAAACGTGTAAGCAGCCACACCATCCAGAACCATCTCCTTGCTATGGGGTACAAAAGCCATCGTCCCATGAGGGTACCGCTGCTGACCGCACATCACAGGGTGCAAAGATTAGCATGGGCGCGGGAACATCGCCATTGGACCCTAGACATATGTGGAAAAATGTTGCCTGGACTGATGAGTCGAGAATCATGTTGGTACATGCAGATGGCAGGATACGAGTATGGCGCAAACCACATGAAGCGATGGATCCTTCTTGCCAGCAGGGTACTCTTCAAGCTGGTGGGGGTGGCATTCTCGTCTGGGGACTGTTTACGTGGACTGAAATGGGACTCCTGGTACGCGTGACATTGTCCCTCGCAGGTCAACATTACCAGGATATCCTGGACTACCATTTGCTCCCATTTGTGCGTCTTCAACATCCCACTGGGGGACCTCATCCTGCAACAAGACAATGAACCATGCCATCGCTCCCGAATTGTTGGATGAACACTCCAACGAACAGACCTTGCTTCCTTGGCCAGCTAGGTTCACCTGACCTCAATCTCATCGAGCACACCTGGGATGCCATCGAGAGAGATGTTCGAGGCTCGGACCCCCCTCCATCAAATCTTCGTGAATTGTGGGAGCTTGTTCAGAGGTCGTGGATCCGTATGGCTTCCCAACGCTTCCGGTGTCTTGTAGAGTCCATGCCGAGACGAATCGTCGCCGTCACCAGGGCGAAAGGTGGTGCTACACGTTACTATACAGGTATCTCTAATTCAATTGCTCTTCAGTATACATGCATCCATGGAGACATTAGACAATCATGTCTCACTGCTACACAAATAAAAAATCAATTCAATAAAACATCACTTACATGTACACATGCTCCACTGCCATCCAGCATACATAGTTTTCACACATCCAAGTAAATTCCCAGTTATACCATAATTTTTGAAGACCTTTCACAGAGGCATCCTGTTTACAGTGTCATAAGCAGTAGTGGATGGATTTGTCCCCAAGGGATGCTCTGCTGAGCACAATAGTGTCATACATTGCAGCAATTGGACTCCTAATCTGAGAAACTGATAATATAAAAAAGCTTTAGTATAAATATGGTTGAAGTACCAGCCAGTCATGTGGGACATGGACCAAAAGACTCCAACTCACTAGGTTCTGTCCCAGAATCCTTGTGAAGAAGGATTAACTGGAACCAATGGCTGTAGGCTACTTTCCCAAACTGATGTACTTTTATGATTTTTAAAACTCAAAGGATGACTAAAATGGGTTCAAGTGTGGGATATGGTGGACCTACCACATATGAGATGCCTAGCCCACCACAGAAATAACCTGGCAACAATAAAATGGCATATGAAAAAGAGATTTCAACAGAGTGAGTGTAAGATTGGTGTATGAAATACTAGAGGGATAAAAGGAAAGATTAATGAGGTAGTTGAAGAATTGAATAAGTATGGATTA
Source organism: Macrothele yani (assembly GCA_039090855.1). Taxonomy (NCBI): domain Eukaryota; kingdom Metazoa; phylum Arthropoda; class Arachnida; order Araneae; family Macrothelidae; genus Macrothele; species Macrothele yani. The sequence continues at coordinate 100,734,787 of CM076996.1, read as the reverse complement.
AATGTTGCTGTAGGACATCCATTATGCAGAAGAAATTCTGGCTTAAATTCATGAAATCCTGTGATTTACAATAAATAGCCCCTCTTACTGTATGATCTGATATACTGTCACCTGGTCCTCATATTTATCCCTAAACATTTACCCATTTATACCAGGATTTTCATTCAGCAGGACTAACAAAATATTAATTCCGTCTACTTGATATATCCTCTGTGAGTTATGCTGCTCTGACTTTCCTCTCCAAGTAAATCAATACAATACAAATTTTTCGCATTCACTACTTCTTTCTAAAATACTTTTGTGGCAGATGGGAATTTTGTTGTTGTTGTTTCCCTTAATAACTTAATTCTTTCCAAGACTTAATTTTTTCACTCCTCATACGCAATTTTGTTTTCCAGCAAACCTTTCTGAATGGTCATTTATTCACATCTTACCATTACAGTCGTCCACTGAACAAAAAGTATTGGGTGAAAGCACAGAGATGTGTACACTGTAACTTAATCTATCATCCCGTCAATAGATGCTCTTTTTTAAATCATAAACAGCATGACATTATATGAAAAACAGAAACACACGAAAATGATATCTAACCAACAACAATATGTCATTGGAATTGATGTTAATTTGCTCACTTTACCAAAAAGTTTTTCAGTTCTCATTTTGCAAAAGCTCACAGGTTTGGATACAAAAAAAAAAAAAAAAAAAAAAAAAATGAACTAATTCCTTCCCAAAGACCTTTTACTTCTGAAAAGTTTCACCACTATGTCACAATAATAATAAGTATAAATCCAGTGGGGTGAGGTCTAGCTAACACAGCAGATGCACATCAGCTCCCAGCCTAGGAACTATTATGCTTTATTGAGGGGAGGGAGGAGCTTTTAGCAATATGTTATCCTGGTGACACATCACTCCCCCCCCCTTCAGTTGACCACCTGGGACAATAACACATCAAAGCAGCCTTCAAATGGCTGAGATAATGACAACAGATTTAAGCAGCAATGGATTTATTTGGTGACAGCAACTCAAAGTGAATAACCCTTTTGATACCCATAGATGCCAACCTCTAAAAGTAGTTTTCAGTAACCAACATGTTCATTTTTCAGTAATTTTCAGTAACAATTTTTTTTTCAGTAATTTTCAGTAATCCAGTCTACAGCGGCAAATTTGGGTATTTAACACTGCAACAAATTTTAATCAGTCAGAACTATTAACAAAATAATAATAATAATAATAATAATAATACAATAAAAATAATTTGCTACTGGGAAAATTTAAAATACTGTCTACCAGGAAAATATAATAAATTACCTCCAGACATAAAGAAAAATTATTCCTTGGAATGTTGCCAAATTATTATGATAAACTGGCTGTAGTTGTCATTTTGGCCTTCCTTAGTTCAATTTGCAAAAACTTCTTCTGATAGCATAGTTCACTGTGTGCAATGCTGTTTATTTTTTCTACTAATAAAGAAGACAGCACATGGCTACTTAAATTAGGTCTGAATCATTCATGTTTTTTTTCACAATACTAAAAATTCTTTCTGTACTTGCATTGCTATGAGGGACTATTAAAATCATTTTCATAATTTTGCTTAATGATTCATACTTTAACTGGCCACTTTCATTTTTCATTAAAGAAATTCTGTGCCACACTTCATCCATTCTCCCAGAAGTAACAGCACAGTTCAAATTTTCAAACTGGTAGTGAGCAAATTCAGATTCCACCTTGTCAGATTCTTCTGGTTTCAAAACTGGAAACAGGGAACACATATATTGGACTGATACAAAAGAAACACTTTGCCTTTAATGCTACATCTGCAATTTCCGCATGACTCAGAAATTCATCATTAAGTTGAAATTTTCTTAAAATATAATTGCAGCCTGCCTTCTAAAATTCCCTTACCTCAGAATAAAAAGTAGCCACTGTGTCTTCGCTCAAATCTGCAGTTGTGCCTATATAAGATCTCGCTTTTGACCCAATTTCGAGATCAAAGTTTTCTTTTTGATTTCTCCTTCTTTCAAAATTTCCATCTGCAAGAGATGTTGCTGTCACATCAAATGCCGATGGCTTGATAAATCGCACAAGCAATTCAGATAACAGACTATGAAGTTTTCTTTTTAATACATGCACAAGCGGAGCTTCCTGCTGCAAGAACACGTTAACAGATGTAAACAAAGGAAGAGTAGCAAATAAAAAAAGACAAAGTTTAGATGAAGGATTTCCAATCATTCTTGCAAGGTTCTTATACTGTGAATTAGCTTCTTCATTGTCACTAAAATAATGTTCTAGAGCCTCTCACTGTTCTAAAATTCTGTCAATGGATTCCAAAAGTGATAACCAGCGAGTATTGACATGCTTTAGAATTTTGTGTGGTTTAGTACCACAAACAGCTTGACTCAGTTTCAGCTTGACTCAGTTTTAGACTTTTCTCCAAAAAAAATAATAATAATAATACAACTGTATCAGAAACTGCTCAACATTAAATCCTTTCAGTTGAGTAGCAGATTTCTGTGCAGCTAAATTTACTAAATGGCATGAACATCGCTGCACTATGATTGCAGGCTGAACCTTCTTTATGTGAGAAACAACACCTTTTACTTGACCTATGATAGTGTTAGCATTGTCACAAGAAAATGACACACAGTTGCTCCATGAGATTTTTTTTTTAACAAACTCATTGTTCAAAACGTTGAATATTCCTTCACCTGTATTATTACTTGATTCAACCAATGATAACAAAACAGTTGAATTTTTCCCTATTTTTTCGCGAAAATATGTTATTGTAATGGGATACAGTTTATTTGCTTGAGCATCATTACTTCTGTCCGTAGATAGAGAAAAAGGATTATTTTTAACTTCAGATATGATGTTACTTGTAGAAACACTGGCCATGTGCTGAATTAGTGCAGTAGCCTTGGTTCTTCCACACGAATATTTTTTTGTGATCGCTGAATCTGGAAACATGGCTTGAAATAACAGTTTTTCAAGCCTTCAGTTTTCAGAAATTTATCCAACATTTTCAAGCTGAATTGACTTCACTTTTTGGAAATTTATCAAACATTTTCAAGCTGAAATACAAATATTTATGGAATAAAATGATATCTAACAATACTGAGTAGAGGAAGCATCGCAAGAAGAAAAAAATATGATTACCAGAGAAATCTTATCTCAGTCTACTTTCCGTTTTCGAAGGAGGAAAGTCCGTCCTCCGACGGAGAACCCCCCCCCCCACCTGCCGCCGCCGCCGCCACAAATCCTCCCAAAATTTAAGTTCAGTTATGCATCGATTTCGTACATGCCCAAATGATAACAAAAAAGACGGAATTCCTCGAATCAGCGTGAGAATCTCGTCGCCGAAGATTACGGGGAAATTTTCGGGTGGCCTAACTTCCGTTTTAGGAAATCGTTGCCTACAATTTCAAGCTGAAATTCTGCAATGACATTATATTTAACAGTACTGAACAGAAGCAACATCGTGAGAGAAAAAAAAAATACGATTACGGGAAAAATCTGCACTTCGTTTAACTTCCGTTTCCGAACGTTTAAAAAGACAAAACAACGTCCCCAGACGGAATACGACCCCCCCCCCCAACTAATATCCCGAAAATTTCTTAACTTTTGCATCGATCTCGGGAAAAAAAAAAAAAAAAAAAAAAACGGAGGGAACTCTGCGGAAGAATCTCACGTACGAATTCACTGCTGAATCGATTTCGAATGTCGTAAGATAACGCAAAAATATCGATGACCAGTAACTTTTAACTTTTGGCGCAAAATTGGCGCAGATTTCGTCGAAATGGCGATTTTTTAGCAGAATGACGCAAGAACAACGTTTTGGCGCAGGCTGGCGCTATTGGCGCAGGTCTGGCAGCCCTGAATGTAGCATTTAATTTTTTTCTCCCAGAAAAACTTGAAGAACCAACAAAACTTTTTAAGTTGATGAAAATTTGCTTTCTATCTCAGAAAATTAAATCAAATGGTGATTTTCCGTAATTTCAGAGGTGTTTCCATACTTCCGTAACAGCAACCCAAAATCCGTAAAATTACGGAAAATCCGTACTAGTTGGCATCTATGGATACCATACCAAATGCTCAACATGACGTTCTATGTGAGTGTTGTTCTGCAGTCCACTGCTGCCTATGCTTAACGCAGGTGTAAGGACTCACTTCTCATGCTTAGTGATGATGTCCAAAAATGGCACATTATGTTGTGAGCTCTACATGTTGCTTTGCTGCATGTCTTTTGTGAAGGTAGTTCATGTGGGATGCATGGACTATTTTCCCTGTCACCAAATTATGGCAATGGACAATGGAATAAATAAGTAAATGTAAGTTAGGCTGCTATTTGTCCTACTTTTATATTCTACAATTTACTTTCCCCACGCCCTTCAGCATGTGTTCATTGAGCCCTGATAGCCTACAAGGATGCTCCCCATAAAAAGAAAAAGAAAAGCTGTTATTGCTACATCACTCTTTTAGATCATTTCTGGTAGCTTTTTTTTTTTTTTTCTATCAAACAAGCTTCTCCACAGATATTTCTCCAAGTCTGTAGAGTATTGACCTCTTTCTTAAGCTAATGCAACATAACATGTGGAATACAGGTTTTACATACTCTTCCATCTTTCAGTACTGACATTATTTTCTATACTAAAGTTGTGACTGTTTCATAGCTATACCTACCATAACAATATCTTCAATCAACATAAGCAAATATTATTTCACATGTTCCTATGATGCAACAGCAGTGGGTTTTCTGAACTGATATTTAAAAAAAAATCATCTTCAATTGCTCTTTAATTCTATTATGTTTTGTGAGTGTTCCTTGAACACACTGTTCTTGAGAAAATCTCATAAAAAGAAATTGCATGTGTGCAAATCTTCCAATGTCTGAAGCCAAGCCAATTCTTTGCAATAAGGTCCTGAGAACTTGTTAGCATAGTCAGTATCAGTGTTATCATGAAAGAAGGAATGTCAAAAAACATAAGCATGTAGCTAGAGAGACAGAACGGAAACTGAATAAGAAATCAGTAGCAGTGAAAGAATGCACAAAAACTGAAATGCTATTTATTTACTTATTTGGAATACATAAGATTAATAAATGCCAACAAATACTTTTTCACACACCAGCCAGTATTAAATTAAGGCCTCAGAAAAACCAGCCAGGAGTCCTGCAGATTAAATACTACTGGCAGTGGTAAAGCAATCTGCAAATCAAAACTGGCAGTGAATAAACCAAATTATTACGAAAATATTACTTAGCTTTAGCATTGCTGAAATCATATCTATGTTCTGTCTAAAAGTCCGGATAGCAAACAAATTTCAGTTTTCTCTTTTCAAACATTATTAGAAATATTTTAGAAGTTTCACTTAGTGGTGTTATGTACCAATTTATTAAAGCTCCATCAAATTTTTGAAAAAGAGAGAGAAGGATTGAGATGAATTGTAACTGTAATTCTTGAAAACTCCTTTCAAGCTATGCAAATGTTATATACATAGCTACATATTGTAAATATGGCAGATTTGTAAATATGCAGGATATATGTCACTATAACTTTCCCACATTTTGTATATAGAAAATCTGTTAACAACTCATCTTTTCAAAAAACTGAGAGAAGCAATAAATTTCTCATATCACGCATTAGTTACATTACGGGGGAAATAAATGATAGGCTGTTTCGGTAGTTAACTTCTACCTTCCTGAGCTCAACCATTGAAACATAAAACTTGCAACACACTTGCACCACGTGAACCATGATAAACAACAGAATAAGGAAAAATTAATAAAACAATAAGTAATAATTAGAACAGAGATTCCAATGATGAACATCTTTAATGACCTTTGTATATGACTTCCATGTATTTGTGAAGAATTATTTCTTTAGGGGGATTCATTTCAATTTGATACCTAAGATGTTTTCTGAAGGACTGACTTGTCACCCATATCTGTAGCTGGATGAGAAGTGGCCGTTGACGCTACGAGGAAATGTTGGATTGTTTTGACTAGTGCAAATCTGAATGGATAAGATTTCTAAGCTATATTTGCTTAGCTTCAGTTGCTTGAAACTGTATTGTCCTGGATGGGGCAACAGGGTGTCTACCATTTTCAGGAGACTCAATTTCTTGACCTTTCCTTGACTTTTACGGAACATTTCTTGACCCTAAGGCTAAGTTTTATTGACAACCCTTTCTGTCAATAGCGTAGGAGTTTGGCCATTTTAATTAAATATAAAATCTGATTATGTAATTAAAAAATGAACAGGGTAAATTGAGTATATAAAATGATTTCTAAAAAAGTTAAAACAAATAGCAATTTTCTTACCAATATGCTTGCATTTAGTGAAAAACTCAAAATACCCCACTATAAAAAATTATTTGTAACCGGGAAACCACGTTACACAAAAGTACGTTAAGCGAGTATAGGAAGTACATTATAATGGTTTAGACAGTTATCAACAATTAAAATTAATAGCAAATTATTTTAATTTTTGATAACACTACTCAGCAAATAAATGCTATTCAAAACAAGCTTCACACTCTTGCACAAAGTATCAAAACACATACACAACTGAAGAACTGTACTCAATTAGGGCCACACTTATTTACAAACTGTTCTATGATTTTGAAAGTTTTATCGAGAAAATTTGTTAGTGTAGGTTTTATTTAGTACTTTATTCAACTGAGTCTTCTTATGAGCCACTTTCCTTGCCCATGTTTCCAGTTCAATCAAGCTCTCAGTGCTAAGTCTTTCATTGTGTGAGGCAAACAATTCTTTCACATCATCAGTTTCCAAATCAAGCTTTTCAGGTAGCTGGAGAATTTCTTGAATAATATTATTAATCGAACAGTTGGTTCAAATCCTTCCAAGTCGGTCACAAATTGTGGACAAAAAGTTTATGTCAAAGTCCAACCATGCATTACTGTGGCATCATTTTCCATGCACTATCGAAGTTCCTGTGATACTGCATGCAAAATATTATAATCACGACTAAATTGTTTTAACAGTTGCCTTGTCTTTACTAACTGCTACAAAAATAAGCTGTCTTCAGATCATGATGCGATAAATAATACGATTCAAAAGTGGCAATAGCTCCTTGATCCATAGGTCGAACTTAAGGTGTGTTTGTTAGGTAGCAAAAGAAAAAAATACATAAGGGTGTGGTTTGTTGAATATGTATGTGGGGTGACTAGGACCATTTCATAGAGTTTGAAAGTTTAGCTATTAATTCACTAGCCTCATATTTATTATGTCCCCATTTTCTTGTAATTTTATGGATTTCTGTGACATTTTACCATTATTTCAGTTTCAGCACCACTTTTTCTTTTATTGGAAGACATTTTTACAAGAATATCCTTAGTAAATCAATAAAAAAGCAATACCAATGAGAATCCCCCCTTCTCCAATCAAGGAAGCCAGAAGCAAGTGTACTACTACGAAAAATGCAATTCATGAGACTACCTTATAGGTTGTCTTATGTTATAAACGTGATTTTAATTAAACTATACATAATATCTAAGGTATTTTACCTGATATTGTCAAAGTATTTCTCACGTTGTTTGCTCTGTGAGACACGTGCTCCCGGCCCCGAGAGGTCTCTTACGTTACGGACCTTTGGTTAGTTATAAAAAAATTTTGCAGAAATAAAACAGTTAGGTTATATATTTTCAGTTCCACATTCATTCACTTGCACAGTCAAACGTTTAAAATTTACTATTAATTAAAAGATTTTCGTAGAAAGAGTTATACTCATCGGGTCAGGAGACGTCTCGCACGTGGTTCGTTGTTATGGCGAGCGCTTTCTGCGGTACATTTACCGCCATCTTCGGGCCATTATTTCTACACGAGGGTACCTCGCGCGTGTGTGTGGTTTTGGAGTTGCATGTTGGGAATCTTTTTGAATTGCGCATAAAAAAAAAAAAAAAAAAAAAATTATTATGAGGTACTGCCACTGCCCGCAATTCAATTGCAACGTGATTAAAAAGTTGAGTGGCTAGTTTTCACAATTTTTATCCGATTTACATGAAATTTGGTGGTTCATTCCTTTTTAGCAATTTATTAAGTGCATTAAATTTTCAGCCTGTTTTGTTGAAATTCCGAAAAGATAGAAAATCATATTTTTTTATCTCAGTAGCGTGCAGGAGATGCTTAACAGTCAGCAGCCGGCCAGCCCCACACACCCATTTAGGCAAGGAAATTTCTGCAACCCCCTTCCACCCCACACTCTAACTCCAGTTCACAGCTGGAGAAGAGCAAAACATTTCTGATGCAGCACTGGCTGCAAAATCTTCTAACCAAACTAGTTCAGTATAAAAAGAAATACAATAATTCCAGGAGTTTTTCAGGAGTCATTAAAAATTGCAATTTTTCCAGGAGTTTTTCAGGGCGCTGGAAAATAAAAATTTGATTCCAGGAGTTTTCCAGGAAAACCAGGAGGCGTACGAACCCTGTTATAAATACCTTGTGGTTTTTCTCAGAAATAGATCAGTTTGGATGAAGTCAAGATTGTCTCAGATTTTTTTACTTCCTCCCACCCTTTCCTCAATACACATACACATCTGTGGGGCAAACACTGTTTTTCATGCCTTCCCCTCACCATCTTTCAATCACGTAATCCCTGTTCAGGGTAGCCACAAATCTGGTTGTATTGTGCAGGACACTGGGTTAATGATGTCACACACTAGCTATATGATTCTCAACTGGGATTCCGTATCTTTTCAAGGATGTCATCTCATTCTTCAATGGGTATTGTTTAAGTAGTTTCACCCAGGTAAGAAAGGATGATGTTAGTCACATATGGTAAATTTAGTTAGACTTTGTTAGCTTAGTTATCTCTGCAGTGTGCTTATGAAAATAAAAAAAAATCACAACCTTACTCAAGTGTAAAGCTTTTAATGTTCAGTGAAAGCAGCCTGATTAATAAAAAAGGAGGAATTAAAAATTTGAAGTTGCAAAAAGGTTTGCTATTTCCACCCTAAATTTTGTTTCTACAATTTAAAAAAAAACAAAGATGATTTGAAACCAAATGGATGGTTCATTGAATGTTGAAGGAAAATTTTTAAGAGGGAATTCACATAGATGTGGACATAGTAAAGCACATTCAGGGCGAGAATAATAAATCAAGAGAAAAAAAGAAGAAATCACTATAAAAAAATTTTTTAACAGACTTGCTATGGAAAAATTTTGAAAATCTTAAGAGTGTACTTTGCATCAAGAAAATCTCACTCGGTGTGTTCAAGGAAGCTGAAAATACTTTTAATAGCTACTATCATAATGATTGAGCACAAAACAAGCAAAAATTGACTCAAATTTCTGACATAACATATAAACAGCAAACCAAATACCACAGGTGAATTTTCAAATTTTCGCATTAATTTTTACATTAATTGAATGTTTAGCTTATTGAAAACCTCATTTATATGCCCTTTTAGATCTGTTTGGTGATAATGAATTTCACATACAATATGGTATGTTTTTAACTTTCCCTTCAACTGATCATTATACCAGGGTGTGCCAAAAAGTTGTCCCATTTGCAACAAAAAGGCTTAATGATGGAAGAAAGCCACACACACTTACCTTGTACTGCAAAGTACAGACCATTTTCTAGTCTTTTACCTACGTTACACCAGACCCATAGCATGATTCCATGGCTGTATAACTGAACAAGTTTCAAGGACAAAAATTCTCTGATGCTGGATTCCACATCCACCTATAAAAAGAAGTGCTATCCTTTTAGGAAATAGGCCATAGAGCAAAAGAGGTGGTAGTCAGATGGGGCAAAGTCCAGATGGTATGGAGAATTGGGTAGGATTTCAATCACTTCCAATTCCTGTAGTTTTCAGCAGACCACTGTGGAGGTGTGACTTGGAGCATTATTTGCTTGCAGCAAATTTAGTTTCCTATTGATGAACCCGCTGAAGTTGTTCAGCATAGAGGTTCCCATTAACAGCCTGACCATGCGGCATGAGTTCCCAGTGCACAGTACCCTCACAATTCTATCAAATAATGCACATAATGACTTTCCTCTCACACTGCCCTCTTCACACCACTGGCTGAGTTTCCTTGTGTGGTCTCAGCCACTGGTTTCCAGTGGTAGGATAACGTAGGAAATCTACTTTTTATTACCTATGACAATACAATGACAAAACCTACCATTCTTTGGATTTAACAACAACCTGCGACAGAAAGGAAAATGTTCCACCTGCTGGGGTGTCAATACATGGGAACCACTCCATTAGCACCAGGAGAAACCAAGCTGGTGCAAGTGACGAATGATGGTGACATAGGATGACCCCATCTCAGCTGCCAATTGTTGTGTACAGTACTGGGGTTCACTCTCGGGATTTGCTTTGACCAAAGTGTCAGTGTTGGTGGTCGTTGGACATCCTGACCCGGCTTGTCTTCAAGACTGGTGTCCAGAAAATGAAATGCCAGAACCATTTCTGTGCAGTGCTTCTGTCAGGGTTCCCACTCAAAAGTAAAAGAAAAACTCCCTGACTTTTTCCAGGTTTTCGAGGTGATTCGTGGATTTTTTCCACAATGGCAAACAAAATCACACTGCAACAAATTGTTACATTTCCTTACATTCTTGCATTTCTCACCAAAGCACACATTTGTTAATTCTTTAAATAACTGTTCTTTATACAACTGCCTGCATTTTATTAAAAACAACTAAATGTATGAGACACATTGTTTTTGGTACTGTAACTCCACGATCTTTTCTGAACCTGCGTAGTATTCTGCCCACGTAGAATTTCATGGTTAACACTCACACATGAAAAAAAATTCTCTGAGTTTTTCTGGAGGTCTTGAAAGTTTTTCCAGAGAAGTAACCGAAATCATGTTGCAATGAGTCATTACATTTTCTTTAATTCTCTAATTTTCTCACCAAAGCATACATTTGTAAATTCTTGAACACTGGTGGGATCTCAAGAAAAGAGATGTGTAAAGCTCTAAAATCTCTTCAGAATGGTATGGTTTCAGAAGCAGATGGCATATCAGCCGAAATGCTAAAATAGGGTGGTGTAGAATAATGGCATCCTTCAAGAATGGAGGGATGCTATCATTGTTCCCTTGTACAAGGCAAAAGGTGATCTGACAGAATGCAAGAACTATCATGGTATCAGTTTGCTGAGTGTGCCAAGAAAAGTGTTTGAGAAGGTCATCATTGATAAGGCACGAGGTCTTACATCACAGAAAATGTGGGATGTACAGTGGATTTATTCCTGGTAAGAGCTGCACTAATCAAATTTTTGCATTATGCATGATGATTAAAAAGTATCTGTCATTTGGTAAAGTGTTTGCTGCCTTCATAGATTTAGAGAAAGCTTATACATACATATCACTAAGCTGTTCTCTGAGATTCAGAGGTTAGCTCCAAAAAGAAATACAAACTTCCAGATATTTTTACTTATTGTTGTCGTATCAAACTTCGCCATTTACAGCGATCTTGACATACAACTCGTGCTTCACTGATATCCATTACACGCCGTACACAAGATCTTTTATACTTCATAATCATAATCTTTTTCTCATGCAGACACTCCTGAATCTGATCCACCCATGTCTTCCTTGGCCTTCCTCTGCCTTTCCTTCCTGCCACTTGGGCTGAAAAGATTTTCTTAGTAAGCATTTCATCACTCATTCTTTCAACATGGCCAAACCACCGAAGCATATTGGTCTCCACCTTGCTAACAACATTTTGCTTTACATCACCCAACTGCAAGACATCTTCATTCCTCACACAATCAGATCGTGTCTTGCCACAAACACCACGTAAGTAACGCATTTCTCCAGCACACAAACGACTCCTATGTTTCTTCTGCAGTACCCAGGTTTCACTGCCATACATCAGAGTAGGAACAATTACTGTTTCATACACAGCCATGCGGGACTCTCTAGAGAACCCATCATTCCTGTGAAAACCTCCCAGAGCAGCTATGACTTTCAAAGAAGAATTCACTCGCCTACTGATTTCACCATCCAACTTGTTCTCTCTGTCAAACATGCTTCCTAAATACACAAACTCACTCACCTGGTCAATCACAGTGCCATTTATGCTTACATTACATTCAGTGCTACCCGTTCCTCTCTCAAACACCATAACTTTGGTTTTTCCCTTATTTATACTCAGTTTGAATTTCATGCAAACTTCGTGCATCCGAGTCAACATACTCTGCAACTCACTTTTGCTCTCTGCCAACAGGACAGTGTCATCAGCATACAGCAATCTGCATACACGGATATCACCAAGACATAAACCACTATTATCTATTTTGGCATCACGCATGCATGCGTCCATAAATATATTAAACAACCATGGTGACATAACACGACCTTGTCTAACTCCTGCACCAATGGAAAACCATTTTGATAAAACACCATTCACTCGTACACAAGCTTTACTACCAGCATACATGGCTTTTACACTATTAAGTAGATTCCCAGTAACACCATATTCATTCAATACCTTCCACAAAAGTGTCCTATTCACTCGGTCGTAAGCTTTCTCTAAATCCATGAAGGCAGTAAAAACTTTCTTCCCAACAGCCAGATACTTTTCAATCATCAAGCGTAATGCAAAAATCTGGTTAGTTCAGCCTTTACCAGGCATAAAAAACCACTCTGAACATCCCACACTTTCAATGATGTAAGACCCCGTACTTTTTCAATAACAATCTTACCAAACACTTTCCCTGGCACACTCAGTAGGCTAATACCACGATAGTTCTTGCATTCAGTCTGATCACCTTTTCCCTTATACAAGGGAACAATGATAGCATCCTTCCAATCCCGAGGGACCATTCCTAACTCCCAGCACAACTGGCAAATTTCAGTTAACCAGTAAATTACAGTCACCACCATACTTCAACATCTCTGCAGTTATGCCATCAACTCCTGGAGCCTTACCATTCTGAAGAGATTTTAGAGCTTTATAAACTTCTTCTCTTGAGATCCCTCCTGTGCTTTCATCCCTCATTGTGACATCATCTGTATCTGTCTCAGAATCATTTTTTCTCTCCTGATCTAATAACTCACAGAAGTATTCACCTCATCTGTCACTTAATTCATTGGGCTCCCATATCATTTCCCCAATCTCATTCTTCACACAACTTACAACTTTGTTTCCCCTATTTTTCCTGAGTCTCATGTACTTCCAGAAGGACTTTCTATCTTTCCAAAAAGCCAGTTCATGCCTTTCCACTTTCTCCTTCCTATCTTTTGCGTTACTGTGGAGAACCAGCTTAGCAGCTTCACGCTTCTTACAGCGATATTCATCCACAGAGACTCTACCTTGCAACATCCCCAAATAGGCTTCCTTCTTTTTCTTTACTGCCTCTTCAATCTCACTATTCCACCAAGCATCACCTCTATTGTTACCCATAATTGTGGCGCCACAGACCTCTTTAGCAGCAGTGACAACACAGTTAATAAACATTCCCACTTCTTTTCTACATCCCTCTCACCAGACTTCAGATCCTTCAGTCGTTCTCTGAGTAAGTTAGAATACTGCTGATGATCTTCAAGGGGCCTATCAACCTTTATTCTTTCTATCCTGGGTTTCTTCCTATTCCTTTTCCTCCAACCAACATTAAGTTTCACTCGTGACACTACCAAGTAATGATCAGAACCAACATCCGCACCTCTCATCACACGGGTGTCGACAACTAAGTGTTTCAAACGCTGATCGTAGACAACAAAATCTATCACACTCTTTTGACCAAGAGTACGATTTTCCCAAGTATATGTGTGTATATACTTGGGGTTGAAAAATGTATTAGATACACACAAACCATTCTCAATGCAGAGTTCATTTAATCTTTCACCATTATCATTCACACAAGGATCATTAAACTTGCCCAGAACATTGTCAGAAATTGCATTCTGCACACCTACTCTAGCATTGAATCCCCTGCTATCATAACTTTTTCTTTAGCACCAAACTGGCTCAAAACAGCTTTTAGCTCATTCCAGAGATCTTCTTTCTTATCAGAAGGTCCCAAGTCACAAGGAGCATACACTACAACAATTACAATTCTCTGAAGTTTCACTTTCAAACGAATCCAGATAATTCTCTCACTTATGCAACTATAGTGAATCAAGTTGTTCTTCATCTTTTCACTTAAAATCACACCTACACCAGCCTGTCCTCTCATATTATCCAATATTCCAGACCATACACTCACCGTGACATTCACTTCTTCTACCCCAATTTCCTCCTTTTTGGTTTCACTTACACACAGCACATCAAGTCTATACTTATTCATCTCCTCAATCACCTCACTCATCTTGCCATTTATACCTCTAGTATTCCATACACCAATCTTACATTCACTCAGCCGAGATCTCTTTCTCATACACCGTTTAGAAAGTCCAGGTCGATTCCGTGGTGGACCGTCCTTCTCAAGTGTGGTAGGTTCACCATATCCCACACTTGAGTCATTCTTAATATTTCTTTTTAATCAGGTAAGTACATCAGTGTGGGGGATTAGCCCACAGCTGAGGGTTCCAGTTGGTCATTCAACCTAAGGATTCTGGAACAAAAAAACCCCAGTGAGTTGGGGTCTTTTCGCCAATGTCACACAGAACTAGCTTGCACCTCTCCAAGATTCACAGAGGCCCTAGTTGCTGTTGTGTGTGCCATTGTTACCACGGAGCGCCCCGGGGAGGCAAACCTATCGTTCACAGCTTATGACAAAGTAAATAGGACTCTCCTGTGGAAGGTACTGAATATAATATAGTATTACTGGAAATCTACTTAATAGTGTGAAAGTCATGTACGCTGGCAGTAGAGCATGTGTACAAGTGAATGGTGTTTTATCGAAATGGTTTTTTATTGATGCAGAAGTCAGACAAGGTTGTGCAATGTCACCCTGGCTATTTAATAAACACTGCTGGCCACCCAAAATGCAACACCAAGAAGGACACGAGATAGCAAAGCGAGATTTACTGGACACATAACAACAGATACAAAGATGAAATGATTGAGCTTACAGGCCCGTGCAACTTGCGGAACACGCAGACATCAATAGTTCGTGTGGCCCCCATGGCTGGCGATAATGGCCGCTACACGCCGCGGCATCGAACGAAAGGAAAGAGGCTTTGGATGTGGGCTTGGGGTATGTCGGTCCAGGCTGCTTCCACACGTTGCCACAGCTCATCAGGCGTAGCCGCGGGTGGTGCTTGCTGGGCCACTCGGTTGCTGATCAGCTACCAGACGTGTTCGATGGGCGACATATCGGGAGAACAGGCGGGCCACGGCAGCAGTGACACCTGGTGAGCCGTGAAGAATTGTTGCACGATGCGTGCCACGTGCGGGCACGCATTGTCCTGCTGAAACGGGGCCGCTGGCAGGTCCTGCAGGTAAGGGAGGACTACAGGCTCCAAAACGTCGGAGATGCAGCGGTGGCTGTTGAGTGTACTGGCGATGTGTACCAGAGGGGTGCCGTTGTCATATCCAATTGTGCCCCAAACCATAAAGTCAGGCGACGGACCGGGTATGGCGATTCATAATGCAGGCGTCATACAGTCTCAGATACGTGTGAGGCGGCACCTCACGCATATCCGACCATTGTGGTGTTGCAGGAAGAAGCGGGATTCGTCGGAGAAGACAATGTCGTGCCATTCCGTAGTCCAGGTGCAGCGTTCAACAGCCCACTGCCGCTGCACTCATCGGTGGTGCAACGTCAATGGTAATCGGAGCAATGGTCACCGTGCGACAAGTCCCCGCTCCTGCAGACGACGTCGAACGGTACGTGCTGACACAGGTTGTTGCGCAACACATCCTAATTTCTGCGCTAACGTTCGTGATGTGGCGGTGCGAGCTGTCAATGCCCGCCGCACAACATGCCGGTCCTCTCGTTCGGAGGTGTGCCACGGCAGCCGCTCACGTCAGTCAGTCCGTCCGTCCGTCCGTCCGTCCCTCCTGCACCCACCGAACCCATACTCTCCTTACTGTGGCTGGATGTCGTTCTACACGGGCGCCGATGTCTCGGTACGATAAACCGCTGTCGCGATAAGCCACTATTCTTTCTCAGTCGAACTCCGAAACGTGCTGGAATGACTGTCGTATTCTGCGACGAGGCATCAGGAAGCTTCCCACGCACAGGTCCGGCAGCACAACACACTTCCACTACTTACAATCCGCCTTCTGTGCACCCTTCTTATAGTCCTTCTCCGTGGCGTACCGGGTGCACATGATTTGCATATGCCCTGCAATGCTAATCGTTTGCATGTCCTCTCACGGGCGACGCATGCTGCGAATTTCAGGCCAATCGGATGCTTCCTTCTTGGTGTTGCATTTTGGGTGGCCAGCAGTGTATTTATGGATGCATGCATGCGTCATGCCAAAATGGATAATACTGGTTTATGTCTGGGTAATATGTGTGTGTGCAGATTGCTTTATGCTGATGACAATGTCCTGTTGGCAGAGAGCAAGTGAGTTGTAGAGTATGCTGTCCCAGATGTCTAAAATTTGTATGAAATTTAAACTGAGTATAAATGAGGGAAAAACCAAATTTATGCTTTTTGAGCAACGAACTGTTTGTTACATATATCACCAAGCTGTTCTCAGAGATTCAGAGGTTAGCTCCAAAAAGAAATACAAACCACCAAATATTTTTACTTACTGTTGTTGTATCAAACTTCTCCATTTACAGCAATTTTGACATACAACTCGAGCTTCACTGATATCCATTACATGCCGTACACATGATCTTTTATACTTCATACTCATCATCTTTTTCTCATGCAGACACTCCTGAATCTGATCCACCCATGTCTTCCCTTGCCTTACCTTCCTGCCACTTGGGCTAAAAAGATTTTCTTAGTAAGAATCTCATCACTCATTCTTTCAACATGGCCAAACCACCAAAGCATATTGGTCTCCACCTTGCTAACAACATTTTGCTTCACATCACACAACTGCAACACATCTTCATTCCTCACACAATCAGACCGTGTCTTGCCACAACACCCCCCCCCCCCCGTAAGTAACATATTTCTCCAGCACACATACAATTCCTATGTTTCTTCTGCAGTACCCAGGTTTCACTGCCATACAGCAGCGTAGGAACAATTACACTTTCATACACAGCCATGCGGGACTCTCTAGAGAACCCATCATTCCTGTGTAAACCTCCCAGAGCAGCTTTTCTTTTCTCCTTTTACTCACACAGGTAGATACATAACCTTTTCTATGTTGTACTAGGTGTGAGTCAAAATTATATATGTATTTTTTTGCTTAGGTATCTTTATAGAATGTGAATTCTGAATTTTCAAAACTGCTGCGTTGCGCGTTTTGATTTTCAGGTTATTTTGCACCCTTCGTTTTAAATTCTAAAATTTTTTCCCTAGTCTTCAGTTTTGCTCTTAAGTAACTAATTTCAATTTATTATTTAGCAGCTCATGCGCAAATTCTAGTTGAAATGTTTTATTATTTTTTAATATTATTATTATTTTTTTTTTTTTTTTTTTTTATTACTATTTTTTTACTTGAGGTTTTTTTCATTTTTCTAATTTTTCTTTTTAGTATGTTTTGGATGCAGCTTTTTGGAGTGTAGTTTATACTCGAGTTTGGTCTTTTCTTGGACTGCTTATTTCTAAAAAGTTTTTCCTAGTTGGTTTGCTCAGAATTTGTATGTTTTGGCCCAAGTGGAGTTCTAAGGACGATGAAAGGATTGGAGGTCAGCTCAGATATTTTAAGTCCTCCCGCTCGGTTAGGCTAGCACCCTTTCCCATAGTGTATGAACTCGCTGGCAAAGGTAATCTAAAGTTATGAAATGACAAACGTTGTTTGACATGTAAATCTGCAGATCCTAACCTGTATTCTTCTGTTGAGGATAATTGCTCCAACAAGTTTTGCAAAGCCTACAATACCATCTATAAGCTCACCTGTACTGTCTGCAACCTTAGCTATATTGGCCAAAGTAAAAATCCTCTTCATCTTAGGATTAATGGTCACAGGTCTCTAGTAAACAAGTTCTCTAATTCAGGAGTGAACCCTCCACAAACGCCAACCAGTACTCTACCTTTGAATTAGAGCATTTCCATACTCATGGTTTTGACAAAGTGAAAATAGAGGTACTACATATTATCCCTGACCTCTATGCTCGGCTAGAAACTGAATCCCTTGAAATTTTGCAGCATCAGTCTCTTTATCCCTATGGCCTTAATTCCACTCTATCTGACAATAAGCATAATCAGCATAAATTTTCAATTCGTGAACTCTTCTTTCTTGTTAATAATAAGAGCTGCTCTAGAGGTAATAGAGGACAGAGGTTATTTCGCACATCAAGCAAAGTTGATTTTGCTAACTTGCTAAAAACTCTGGTAAGCTTTAAAACTGGCACTAATTTTGTTAAAAATACTTACAAAATTCTCAAGTCCTTCAAGCACTCTGTCCTTAAATGTTTTTTCAAATTCTGGAATGAAACTGCTGACCATGTTGATAAGCATGTTTTTGCTTTGGTTCTGGACATTCTTAAACATATTCTTAAAGATAAAATTTCTCTTAAAGAATTTTCCAGTAATTTTGTTACCATCAGGTTCCTAAATAAAGCCTACGATAATCTCAATGTAAGGAAGCTGTTCTACAATAATGCAATTTTTTTCCCATCCACAGGCACCAGTCTATTGTAAGTTTTAAATATGTTAAGACCTTAGGGTCAATAGTTAAAAACTACAAACTTAACTCTTCGAGCTACATTCCTGTAATTACTACTTGTTCTTGTGATGAACATAAAGAAACAGTTCACTATGATAAGAATTACAACCATATTATCACCGGAAACTTGAGTTTTGTTGAAAATGAAAAGCTTAGGAATTTATTAGAGTATGGCTCTAAATTCAGACCTTCCTTCACAATTTCCAAAGAAAGGATTCTTGAGAGCTTCACTCAAGATGTAAATAAGTACATCGTAAAAACCAGTTTAACGTACAATCAGCCTATTGAGGCCTTCGCAGAATGGAAATATAATATAATCAATAGCTTCACCGGTGAGTTGGCAGGTCTGGACTTTTGTTTCGACAGAAATCTCTTTTTCTCTGGAGAAGCTAAAAGGTCACTCTCCAAACTACAAGACCAATTTATTTTTACCACTACGGATAAAGCTAGCAATAATTTTGCAATTATCTGTAAGAAGTTCTATTTTGAATTGTTAACTATGGAACTCAATAATAGAGTAACATACGAGCCCGTAAGTTATTCTACCAAGCAGTTAGAAAATCGGTTTAAGGCATTCTTCAAGAAACTTAAAATTCCGCAAACTAGAAGATATGGGCCTGAATTTCCATTTCTTTTTGCAACGGTTAAGTTTCATAAGGATCCTGTGAAGTTCAGGTTCATAGCTAGTGGAGTAAGGAGTCATAAAAAGAAAATAGATCTTGCTTTTGAAGATGTCTTAAAGAAGGTTTTGAAACACATTAGAAACTGTTCTAACTTGATGTACAGAGATTTTTGGATAATTAATAATAATGCAGAAGTAATTTCTACTATACTCAAAGTTTGTCCCCTAGATATTAATAGTTATGATTTTGAAAACCTATATACTAATCTGCCTCTATCAGATATAATCACTACCTTTAAAGAGCTGTATGCAGAATTTAAACTTAACCAATTTGTTGATGTAGGAACTTGGAACTCTTATCTCAATTGCTGCATAAAAAATAACCATATCTTATATAATAATACTCTCTATAAGCAAGTGAACGGTATTCCAATGGGAACATCAACGTCCACGAATATTGCTAATCTATTCCTGTTCTTTAAGGAATATAAATTCATTAAAAATCACCCCACCTGCTCAGATAACTACCTTTACACTTTTAGATATATTGATGATCTGCTGTGTATCAATAATTCCGAAGTTATAGAGAGTGATTTTGATAATATCTATCCTAGCTCTCTTAACTTATGTAAAACCAACCACAGTAATCAGGAACTTGAGTTCCTAGACTTAAGCATTAAGCTCAACAGAGGTAACCCATCTATTAGCCTCTTTGATAAAAGAGTTAATTTTCCTTTCAAAGTAATTAAATATCTTCACTGGAATAATAACATTTCAACCAAAGTAATTGAGAATGTACTAATTTCTCAGGTCCTAAGAATTTCAAGAATTTGCAGCAACAATTTGGACTTCAATTACCACATTAATATACTATTAGAAAGTTTTCTAGAGAACGAAATTCCTTCTTCTTTCATCAAAAGAACTTTAAGAAAAATTATTCTGAATAATAGAGTAAGGTTGGCAGATCTGCTTTAATTTTCTACACAGTTAATAATATGATTCTGACCAATCAAAGCCGTAAGGAAGTTGGCTAGAGGATGCCTATTAACTACCTAAAGGAACCTTAGTGCTATGGATATGACGGTCCTATTAAAACAAAAAAATTAAATAATATAAACAAAATCACAAAAAAAGCTTAAAAATCTGTTTATAAAAGAAAATAAAAACAAATAAAAAAAGAAAACTAGTTATTCATCACTAGGATAGCTATACTAAAAATAGTAAAACCAACATTAAAATTAATAAGATTCTGATTAATCTATAGAAGCTCACTAAGGTGATTTAATACATGCAAAGATTATTAAATAAACTGCTCGTGTATTTTATAATATTTCTCATGTATTCTGGAGAGTTAATTCTGCTCATTCTGATCATACAGATCCACAGTCTTAAGTTTATATATTTTTTTCTCTGGTTAAAATCTCCGCGCGTTGGTTTCTTGCTGTATGAGGAGGCCATCAGCCCCACCCTCACTGCCCCCAGCGTCTAGGGAGTGGCGGAAGAGGTCAGCCATGTTCTCCTCTTGTGAGGAGAAAAGTTTTTGTAACACCAGAGGTAAGCTCTCTTCCTTGTTTTTGGGTTCTAGGTTCTATAAGTTCAATGTTTGTACTTCATGTACCTTTTCTCTGTCGTTTTTTAGCTTTTCAGCTTTTAAGCATTGGTTTGTCTGTTAACATTTATGCGGGTTTTAACTCTTACTTTTCTTTGTAACTTTGAGCGTCTTTTGTGGTACCTAGGAACAGAAGATGGCTAAGCTTGTTCCTTTTCTATGCGCTGTCTATGCGCTGTTTTTTTCAAAGTAGTTAAGTTCTTAATAACTAATTAATTATGCACTTAAAGCACTGCTGAAATACTTTGTACATATTGCAACTAACTGTTTAAGGTATATAACTTTCACAAAGTTTTCTTTAGTTAATTATTATCTTTAACTTATTCTCGTTTTCGTGCTGTCATAAGTTGTAGAGTAGGGGTTTTAGACTCAAGTTTTCTTTCAAAAATCTGTTCGTTATAAATTAACATTTCCTTTTTTAATTGCAATGTAAAATTTGTTTTTCAGGTTTAAATTCTCTCTCAAACGAACTTGGAATTTCGTTATAGCTGAAAATCATTTCTATTTATTATGTCACTCTCACAGCTTGAGTTCTCTTTAATCTTCTTCTCTCTGTTTAATAGTAACAGATGAAGAGCATGGGTCGGGCCATGAAGGTTAATGGATGGAAATTGTTAACTAGTGCTAGGTCATGCTACTCTACGGAGGACATGACTTATATATATATTTTTTAAACTATTTTAGGTGGGAATGTTACTTGCATCTATGGCCTTGCAGAAACCCATTTCCAACTAGGTCTTTGTGGAAGTGAGAAAATGCAGAGTTTTTGCTGGTCCTTGATAAAGCCAAGGCTCAGTATTCTCGACACCTTCTACATTCAGTTGTTTTATTTTATTTTTTTCTTTTCTCCTTTTACTCACACAGGTAGATACATAACCTTTTCTATGTTGTACTAGGTGTGAGTCAAAATTATATATGTATTTTTTTGCTTAGGTATCTTTATAGAATGTGAATTCTGAATTTTCAAAACTGCTGCGTTGCGCGTTTTGATTTTCAGGTTATTTTGCACCCTTCGTTTTAAATTCTAAAATTTTTTCCCTAGTCTTCAGTTTTGCTCTTAAGTATATATATATATATATATATATATATATATATATATATATATATATATGTATACAATTACCAGATTATCATTAACAACAACTAAATGTATGAGGCACATTATTTTTGATCTTTTGTGAACCTGAGTGGTATACTGCCAATGATCTTTTGTGAACTTGCCAATTTTTTTGTGAACCTGAGTGATATACTGCAAATGATCTTTTGTGAACCTGAGTGGTATACTGCCAATGAACTTTCGTGAACCTGAGTGGTATACTGTTAATGTAGAAGTTAACACATTCCCATAGAAATGGCTCATATGGAAGATAAAATTTGACAGATGATTAGTTTCAGTTTTTCTTTAACACAATGCAGCTAAGCTTAACATGAATGAATGGCTTCTTGTTCAGAGAAACATGTCACAAGAGAGCCAACCAACAAAGAGCTTTGATCCATTGGTTACTTAGTTCTCTTGTGATGCGTTTTTCAAAGCAGGAAGGTGTCAGGCCATTGGGCCTAAATGCACCATGTTAAAGGCATGAAGCCAACTGTCTACAGAAACTAAACTTAATAACAGGTAAATTTGATACTTCTTAAGGAATTAAAGAACAATGTAACATATTGAAAGTAAGATTTATCAAATTCTAGGCAGGCAGTGATTTGCAAGCAAAGGCTGGAAATCTGAAAAAATGAAAAATCTTTTACAAAATTAAAAAAAAAAAAAACCCAATTTTTCAAAGCTCTGACAAAAAATTCCCTTATTTTCATGAAAAAATACAATTTCTCCTGAGTTTTCCTTGATTCCTGGAACCATTTTGAAATTCCCCAAGAATTCCAGATGTTTCCCTGTTTTTCAGGTTGCATGTGAACTCTGTTCTGTCGACTGTTTTCCCCACCTTCAACTGCATGAATTTTTCTTGCTGCTCTTGGATTTATGGTGTAGTAGCACCCACACAGCACGTTTATTCACATCCATCCTGTAATCACCTGACAACGCGATGTGGCTCGGTGCCAAATGCACGTCATCAGGCTAGTGTATTTCACATTATCACGGTACCCAGCTGAAGCGGGCACGCGTTTCACAAAGGAACATAGGCCCAACATTATGTGTAGTTCAAAACGGGTTGAACTTTTAACTCACATTGGTGTACAGGTTTGACTGTATATATTAAAAAATGAAACAAAAATAGCAGAAAATACAGGAGCCTAGATTAGCTACCAAGAGTGTTGGAAAGAAGTATAACATACCTGCGACTCATTCCTGACATAGACTTCCTTTTCAATATACGCAGGAGGAATCACATTCAAGGGCCACTGAAACACACAATACATCAGAGTTAAAAGTGAATTATGTCACAAAAAATAAGTAGAAATCCACTCATGGGCCAGATCATTATGATCTTCCCTGTATGCACAAGTGAACACATATAGCACACAGCAGTAATGTCACCAATCAGCATGGAATACATATAGATGGCTAGGGCATGACATTTCCTCTTGCCAGAGTAAAGCCATACAATGAGGAAAGGGAAGGGCTTTGAGTTTTAAGAGGGAGTGATTACCAGCATAAGAAAGGTGGATAAGGGGTGGGATCAGCATCTCAGCAACCAAAGATATTGTTGGTTGAGAGAGGATTACTGTATTGACAGTGTGGTCAGAATGGTCCAAAGTGGGACTCCCATCCACATAACAGGCCAAAAAAGGTGATCACCACTATTCGCAATCCAGGTGAATGAAAGTTGGCATTTGCAGTCTAGAACAACAGGAGGTTCGTGATCCCTCTGTTAACAGCGGAATATAACCAGGGTGCACAGGGAAAAGTTTCAGAGCACACAATCCAATAGGTGCTTCTGCAGATAAGCCTAAGGAATTAACAGCAAGTTCACATGCCCACGTTGACTGACTATCATCAACTCCACCTGCAATGTGCATGGGAGAACCATTACTAGATGTTGAGCAACTGGAATTGTCTGTATTTGAGGCTGTGCATGTGAACAGCTGCAACCAGATTGCACAGCTGGACGGCAGCAGCGGTATCATGGGATGGAGGATGTTCTCATGAATATTGGGTCTTCCCAATCCTCACTGAACACACAGTCACTGCCAGATCCTACCTAGGTATTGTTTCAAACCAAATGTATCTCCATGTGGTGACCATATATTCAGATAGCACTGGACTCTTTTAGCAAGACAATGTCCCATTTTGCAAGGCATACATCATGCAAGAATAGTTTGAATCAAGTCCAAGCATTACATGTCCTCTTCAGGATACCCAAATTCCCTCAATATGAATCCCACAGAACATTGTGGGGACAATGGAACAAAGCACTCTCTAGACCACCCGAGTGCACCGAATTCCATGATATCATTCTGTCCACCTAGTACAGAATAGTTGAGAACCTGTGGTCTAGTGGAGTCAATGCCATGCTGGGTGCAGGCAGTTATTGCAGACAAAGGCAACTTAACATGCTGTTAGGTAGGTGGTCATAATGTTATGGCTCATGAGTGTATGAAGCAGAAGTTAATAGTAATACTCAATTCACTGCAGAACAGTGAAAACAAATTTCATTATCAGATCTTACAGAGATATACAGGT
Source organism: Macrothele yani (assembly GCA_039090855.1). Lineage (NCBI taxonomy): Eukaryota > Metazoa > Arthropoda > Arachnida > Araneae > Macrothelidae > Macrothele > Macrothele yani. Next base: position 100,710,263 of record CM076996.1, on the reverse strand, counting down.
TACCCAAGCACAATGCTACACAACCTTGGCTAACACTTCATAACATGATGTAAAAAAATTCAACATTCTTTCATAAAACTATCAGAAATAGTTTTTTTTTTTTTTTTAATGCAAAAGATCTTAAAAGCTTCCATTAAAAATCATGGACATCTGGCTAGTTTTACAGTGGTATGACACATAGCAAATAAACAGAACAGTATAAATATAAGTATTTATCATGGATTACCATCTACCGGGTGATCTAAAAGTGTTGCACATTTTGAAAACGTAATAACTTGCTGAGTTTTGAGAGTAGGGCAAGGCGGTTTGCGCAGAAATGATCAAAATGACATCGGGTTTTTTATGAAATCACATAAATTTTTACTCATTTTACTTGCATGTTTGATCGCCAGATGGCGCCATAGGCGAACAGGTCTATGATAGTAGGTATAAAAGCAGCAGCTGGGAAGCAACCACAAGTAACAGCGATCCATGTCAGTATGCTGTCATTACCGGACAAAGCGCTCTTGGTTAAATTGTTCTATTGCAACGCTGAACGTGCAAGTGCTGCGTTGAGAGCCTACCAGTCACTGAAAGGTGATCGCAGTGGGCAAGGACCGATGGAAAGTGCTGCGCTGAGGCGAATGGTGAAAAAATTCGAGGAAACGGGATCTTTGGCACCACGGCCATGAAGCAGTAGACCATGAACACGTGCAGCTGCAGCAGAGACGATTACGCAGGAAATGGATGTGATTGCAATGTCATCCGCACATGGCGACTCCAGTGCTCGCCATGTTTCTCGGCAAACAGGCATTCCATACGAGACTGTATAGCTAACACTACAACGGATTCTGCACAGATAGCAGTACAAACTGCAACAGCATGACGAACTGCAAGCTGGCGATTACGTGTAGCGTCAGGAGTTCAGAGCATGGTTTTTCGACAAATGGATGTCGACGTAAACTGGCTGATGAACGTTTTATGGACTGATGAGGCACACTTTTCCCTAAACGGAGTGGTAAACACGCACAACTGCCGTACCTGGGCCACGGAACATCCCCGAGCAGTCATTGAAGGGGCACATCATCAGCCAAAAGTGACAGTGTGGTGTGGATTCACGGCTTCCTTCATTATTGGTCCCCTTTTTTTTTTTTTTTAAAGAGGTCCGCGGCACCTCCTTTGAAACCGTTTCACTGACAGGTGCACGTTATGCGAACATGTTACAAATGTACATTATCCCTAGCTTGCAAGAGCGGGATGCAGTGAATCTGTGCACATTTATTCAGGATGGAGCACCACCCCACATCGCACGTTCCGTTAAGCAACTGTTGCAAGAGACGTTTGGCGCAAATCGTGTGTTGAGCCGACACTTTCCGAAGGCCTGGCCTTCTCGGTCACCAGACATGACACCCTGAGATTTCTGACTTTGGGGTTACCTAAAATCACAAGTGTACAGATGTCGCCCAACTCCATTGGCCATGCTGAAAGATGCCATTCGACACCATGTGGCAGCTATACCACCGGACATGCTCTTCAATGCCGTCCATGGTGTTTTTCTCTCGTCTGCAGGCAGTGCCGGAACAGGACGGCCATCACATTGAACACCTGGTACAATCAAGTGTCTATTTTTCTCGACACTTCAAACCTGTGATTGCGGCACCATCTGGTAAAATGAGTAAAAATTTATGTGATTTCATGAAAAAACCCGATGTCATTCTGATCATTTCTACACAAACCGCGTTGCTGTACTCTCAAAACAAAGCGAGTTATTACGTTTTCAAAATGTGCAAGACTTTTGGATCACCCAGTACATACTTATTATGCTAATAAAGAAAATATCACGTGGCACATAGATGGCACTGGGTTGACAATTGCAGTACCAAGCCCTTACCAACAAGAAGAGGAAGGAGCTGCAGAAGCGTGTAATGTACTAGACATAACTTTAAAAAAAAAAAAAACTAGTCTTCTCGAGGCGGTTTCTTTGTCAGCTCTCAAATTTGATTAAGAAGCATAACAGTGACTCCTTGAGTGCTGTGAATAAAGTCAGTACACTGCACTATGAACAGAAAAGCCAAGCGATCAGTTTTGGACAGTTTTTTAGCAGTAAATCATTTACAGGAAGTTGTGCTTACAAGTCTAACATATACATTATGACAACTAACCTTTCCTTTATTAGGTGTGCAACTAATTCTCGGCCCCTAACTGCAAGCGATCATAGAACGTCATCAAATGCAAATAGCTGTGTGCGATAATGGCCGATTGCAGCGCCATCCAACAGCTTTCCAGGCAACCGTAACCGCTCGTAGCTGTAGTGACAGAAGGGACGAAAGTTGATGGTGAAAGCAATGTCGTTCGACTAGCAACATTTGAGGCACTGCCTCCTGTTCGCGTTTCAGCTGAAAAAAAGTGCCGCAGAAGCCCAGCAAATGATCTATGCTGCTTTGGGTGAGGCTGCTGTGTCTTACAGTACGTGTAAGAAATGGTTCCGGCGGTTTAAGCAGGGAAATTTCGATCTCCGCGATGCAGAACATCCGGGACAGCCACAGAAAGTTGATGATGAGGAACTGGAACAACTGTTGGACACAGAATCTTATCACACACAGTCAGAGCTCGCCCAGGAACTCAGAGTAACACAGCAAGCCATTGCAAAGCACCTACACAAGCTTGGACGGATTCACAAGGAGGGCCATTGGGTGCCCCTCCAACTCACAGCTGCGAACAAGTCTAGGCGCTACGATGTTGCTGTGTCCTTGCTCTCCAGATTCAAGAAGAAGGATTTCCTCCACAAGATTTTGACCCTTGATGGCATAACTGCCGAGATGTTGAAATGTGGTGGTGACTCTGTAATTGACTGGTTAACTGAAATTTGCCAGTTGTGCTGGGAGTTAGGAATGGTCCCTCGGGATTGGAAGGATGCTATTACTGTTCCCTTGTACAAGGGAAAAGGTGATCAGACTGAATGCAAGAACTATCATGGTATTAGCCTACTGAGTGTGCCAGGGAAAGAAGTGTTTGGTAAGGTTGTTATTGAAAAAGTACGAAGTCTTACATCAGAAAGTGTGGGATGTTCAGAGTGGTTTTATGCCTGGTAAAGGTTGCACTAACCAGATTTTTGCATTACGCACAATGATTGAAAAGTATCTCGCTGTTGGTAAGAAAGTTTTTGCTGCCTTCATAGATTTACAGAAAGCTTACGACCGAGTAAATAGGACACTTTTGTGGAAGGTATTGAATGTATATGGTGTTACTGGGAATCTACTTAATAGTGTAAAAGCCATGTATGCTGGTAGTACAGCTTGTGTACCAGTGAATGGTGTTTTATCAAAATGGTTTCCTATTGGTGCAGGAGTTATACAAGGTTGTCTGTCACCATGGCTCTTTAATATATTTATGGACATGTGCATGCGTGATGCCAAAATAGATGATAGTGGTTTATGTCTTGGTGATATCCGTGTGTGCAGATTGCTGCATGCTGATGACACTGTCCTGTTGGCAGAGAGCAATAATGATTTGCAGAGTATGTTGTCTCAGATGTACGAAGTTTGCATGAAATTCAAACTGAGTATAAATAAGGGAAAAACCAAAGTTATGGTTTTTGAGAGAGGAACTGGTAGCACTGAATGTAATGTAAGTCTAAATGGCACTGTGATTGACCAGGTGAGTGAGTTTGTGTATTTAGGAAGCATGCTTGACAGAGAGAACAAATTGGATGGTGAAATTAGTAGGCGAGTGAATTCGTCATTGAAAGTCATAGCTGCTCTGGGAGGTTTACACAGGAATGATGGGTTCTCTAGAGAGTCCCGCATGGCTGTGTATGAAAGTGTAATTGTTCCTACGTTGCTGTATGGCAGTGAAACCTGGGTACTGCAGAAGAAACATAGGAATTGTTTGTGTGCTGGAGAAATATGTTACTTACGGGGGGAAGGGGGTTGTGGCAAGACACGATCTGATTGTGTGAGGAATGAAGATGTCTTGCAGTTGGGTGATGTAAAGCAAAATGTTGTTAGCAAGGTGGAGACCAATATGCTTCAGTGGTTTGGCCATGTTGAAAGAATGAAAGATGAGATGCTTACTAAGAAAATCTTTTCAGCCCAAGTGGCAGGAAGGAAAGGCAGAGGAAGGCCAAGGAAGACATGGGTGGATCAGGTTCAGGAGTGTCTGCATAAGAAAAAGATTATGAGTATGAAGTATAAAAGACCTTGTGTACAGCGTGTAATGGATATCAGTGAAGCCCGAGTTGTATGTCAAGATCATTGTAAATGGAGAAGTTTGATACTACAACAGTAAGTAAAAATTTCTGGTAGTTTGTATTTCTTTTTGGAGCTAACCTCTGAATCTCAGAGAACAGCTTAGATGTATGTATGTATGTATGTATGTATGTATGTATGAGAAGTGGATTCTCTACGATAATCCTAAGCAGCGCAAATCGTGGGTTTATCCAGGTCAGCCTACCACCAGTACCACCAAAACGAATATACATGCCAGGAAGATGTTGCTGTGCATGTGGTGAGATCAGCGCGGTGTCGTACACTATGAGTTGCTCAAACCTGGCGAAACGGTCAATGCTGAGTGTTATTGTCAGCAACTCATTCGTGTGAGTGACGCACTGGAGGTGAAAAAGCCATACATCGGCAAGGGCAGAAGGTTGTTCCTGTTGCTTCATGATAATGCACGTCCTCACACCGCAAAAACGACTTTAAACACGATCACCGACCTGGGATGGGAGATTTTGTCCCACCCGGCGTATTCTCCAGACTTCGCCTCATTGGATTATCACCTCTTTTGCTCCCTGCAACATCACCTGTGTGATACGCACTTCACTTCTGTCGAGGAGGTGCACACAAAGACTGATGAATTTATCAACTCAAAACAGCCCTCTTTTTTTCGCAGTGACATTCAGCAGCTCCCTGGCCGATGGCTCAAATGTATCCAACACGACGGGGATTATTTCCCCGATTAGGTACGTATTCGATTTGCTGTAATTTGCTGTCAACATGTCGTGCCTGTGGCCGAGAATTAAGTTGCACACCTAATATGTTAAACTTTTATCCCATTTTTTAAAATTAAATATGCCACTAATCTGAATTTTTCACACATCTGTGAGATTTATGAACTGTTATTATGCATTTATTTGGCACCAGTTGTGCTGCTATGATGTAAGGAGATATATCCTGTTAATATATATACAGTATGTTGTAATAGTCAAAACTCGTTTTAACAAAATATGATATAACAAAAAGCACATTACAAAAAAAAAAAATCATGATTTCGTTGTATTATAAAAGAAATATAAAACACTATAACGGAATACAGTATAACCGAAAACATGTTACAAAAAAAAAAAATCATGAACTTGTTTGGTTTATCGTATGCATTTATATAAGAAGTATAAAACGTTATAATGAAATACTTTACAACAAAAAATACCTAATTGCAACGTAAAATTCTTGGGGAAAATGCTCAAGCAAAACTATACGTAGTGAATTTCTCTCTCTCTTTAAAATTCTAAACGATTTAGCTGCCATGGAATGCCAACAAAAGTGACTACACATTTCGCCAAAAAACTTCGAAGAAAATTAGAATTCACCCAATGAAGATGAGATGGGAAATTTAAACTGTTATTCTGCTGTTTTACGAGTAAATGCAATTGAATGTTTAGAGAAAGTTAGGTACTATTTACAGAACTGAGGACTTAATATTGAAGAAATCAGCAGCTATCTACATGTTATGAATACAGTTATACCTAAAGATGCCATGGAAAAACAAAAACAGACTGTACTTACATCACACTTTAAAACCCAGTATGTTTGAACAGTTTGCCATATGTAAACATGCTTTGCATCAAAATGGAACTACATTTTTTTAATTAAACTACTTTAAAATTAAAGACTTGTAATGCCAATATGTACATTAGGGTGGCCCAAAATATTCAACTCCTTTAATTTTTAAGTCTCACCCCTTAAAATTGTTCTATTTCAGGAAAAAAATAATATCTGTAACATTTTATTGCAATAGCACGATAATATCACGTGCCGACAGGCATGCTTTTATAGGGACAGTTTTCGTTTTCCTACCACTTAAGCTCTTTTCCCTTCTTAAACTATCTCATTGTTAGCTTAATGCCACATTCTTGGCAAGATGCTAAAAGAAAAGAAAAAAAAAGAAAAAAAAAACAAGTTGTAAAGCTTCTATAGCAACAGCTTCAGATTAACTTGTGGCGATATCAGTGCCACAGCAGGAAAAAAAAAATCCGGGGGGAGGGGGGGGGATTTCCCAAAAGTTCTAAATCTTAAAAATGATAGAACATTTTGAGTGTTTTTTAAAGTGCTAAGTGAGGAAATATGTCTGCTTCAAAATTTAAACATAGTACACTCTTTGAAGAAATGGAAATATTTCATGACTGTTTTTTAGGGTGTCTACCAATTTCAGGAGACTCAATTTCTTGACCTTTCCTCGACTCTTACAGGACATTTCTTGCCCCTAAAGCTAAGTTTTCTCGACTATTCTTTCTGTCAATAATAGTGTAAGAGTTTGGCCATTTTAATTAATTAAATATAAAATCTGATTATGTAATTAAGAAATTAAAAGAGTTAATTAAGTATATAAAATTATTTCTAAAAAGTTAAAATAAATAGCAATTTTTTTACCAATAAGCTTGCATTTAGTGAAAAACTCAAAATATCACACAATAAAGAATTACTTGTAACCGGGAAACCTGCACGTTACACAAAGTACAGTATGTTACACGAGTATAGGAAGTATGTGAAAGGTTTAGACTGTTACAACAATTAAAATTAATAGCAATTTATTTCAATTTTTGATAACACTATTTACTCAGCAAATAAAGGCTATTCAAAACAGCTTAATCACACTTTTGCATAAAGTATCCGAACATATACACGACTGAAGAACTGCACTCAATATCAGGGCCACACTTATCAATTTTATTTACAAGCTGTTCTATGATTTTGAAAGTTTTGTCGAGAATGTTTGTTAGCGTAGGTTTTATTTGGTAATTTATTCAACAGTCTTTTTATGAGCCACTTTCCCTGACCATGTTTCCAGTTCAATCAAGCCCTCAGTCTAAGTCTTTCATTGTGTGAGGCAAACAATTCTTTCACATCATAGGAATAGCATAAACTCCAGGGGTGTCCAAAGGTGAGACAGGATCCCTGTCTTTAAGCAGGCACATTATTGCAGAAGGGTTTGGTTTCACTGTGAGAGTGTAGCCCATAGTTTTGAAAAGTTTACACCTCTTATAAGAGAAGGATCCACGGAAAGGGATGGAACCAATGAATGGTGGTTTTTCCATTAATATTGGTGAGAGCAGACAGATTTTTCAAGTGGGAATTTTGGAGGAATTTTCGAATTGTAGAAGGTGGGAACTGATGGGCTTCAGCAATTTTCTTTATGGTGTCAATTTCTTCATGGAAGGAAGATTCAGTGTTGCAGACAATCCTCGCACGATTTTTTTAAAGGCTGCAAATTTGTGAGCAGTTGGGGAGTGGGATGAACTCTCACAGTGAAACCAAACCCTTCTGCAATAATGTGCCAGCTTAAAGACAGGGATCCTGTCTTACCTTTGGACACCCCTGGAATTTATGCTATTCTTCTTTCAATTTTCTCTGGTCTCTCAGTGTATATTAGAAGCACATACCGAAGCATCAAAACAAGATTTGGTGAACACAAAAAAGATGTTTCCAATGGTCTTCCAAAGACAGCTTTATCTGCACTAACTCTTGAAGACACCTCTGCAGTTCTCATTTGGAAAGAAACCAAAAAAGTTGTCCCTTTCATCAACAAGGCATCTCTGCATTTCCAAGAGAGTATTGAAATTTTGTTCACCAAAAACTGCAATTCAGAGACCCCTCACCAAATCCCATTTATTTGGATCTCTCTTCTAAAATCTGGCAACATTTCCAACACCCCAACTTCAAATTGTAGTTCTGGCAACCAGCCCATCCAGTCGATTGCGGGTGATCAAGGTCGTAGGATGACCGAAAGCTACCACTAAACGAACCTTCTACCATACACGACTCTATGTGTTTCGCTCGTTTATATGTTTATGGTCTGTTGAATATCCAGTAGGGTGGCTAGGACCATTTCATAGAGTTTGAAAGTTTAGTTATTAACTCACCAGTCTCATATTTATTATGTCCACTTTTTCTTGTAATTTTATGGATTTCTGTGGCATTTTACCATTATTTCACTTTCAGCACCATTTTTTCTTTTATTGGAAGACATTTTTACAAGAATGTCCTCAGTAAATCAATAAAAAAGCAATACCAATGAGAATTCCTCCTTCTCCAATCAGAGAAGCCAGAAACAAGTGTACCGTAAACAAAGATTTTTAGACTTCAAAGTATGCAGCTTCCAATTCATGGAAATCTTTAGTGTGATGTTAATAAGTTAAGTCAGGAATGAGTAAAAAAAAATGTTGCACGTACATTATAGCGAACATGCATTAAGTAGACATGTAAGTTTCGGTATTACTGTGCATACATACAACTAAAAAAGTTATTTAAGTCAAATACTTCCTCATTGGATAACATTTAGCCCCCAGGGCTTTAATGAAGAGCTTTAACAATCCAAATGCAATGTATGACATGGCTTTAACTCTGCAGTTTTTTTGTTGTTTTAATTTCTGTTTCTCTTGCATTAGCTTCTTTAGCCTGTTCCAATAATTTTTTTTCTTTCTTTCAGTTTTTTAATTCTTTCCATAGAACAACTGATTTCCTTTTCTTTCTCTGCTTGCTGACTTTTCTGTTTTCTTAGTGCTTCTTTACATTTTGATGCAGCATTTAGTTTTATTATTTTGAATATATGTTGAAAATGTGGCCTGATTATTTTTTAATATAATGTTATTCGGTCCATCTTCTTCACGCTTAGTACATTTGTACAGATTTTTCGGGAGAAGTTCCATCAGGAAGTACCCAAACCTACGATTAGGCCTTTATTTTTATTTATTTTTTGTGCTTAGCCTAGGCCTATTAAAAATTTTGAAAGTGTGATATTTTTGTGTCTGTCTACTCAACATGGAGGGCATTCATAACTAATTTTCATGGTGAAATTCTATCGGAAAGTATCCAAATCTGCAGTCAAGCCTTTTTTTTTTTTTTTTTTTTTTTTGTGCCTAGCCTAGGCCTGACTAAAAATTTTGAAAGTGTAATATTTTTGTGTCTGCCTACTCAACGTGCAGTGATTTATACCAATTTTTATGACGCAATTTCATCGGGAAGTACCGAAATCTGCAGTTAGGCTTTTTTTTTTTTTTTTTACCTAGCCTAGGCCTGATTTAATATTTGAAAATGTTGAAAAAAATTAAACAATTCTCTGAAAGAGTGGAAGTGCACCGACAGACATTCGGCAGACATTCAGAAAATTATACAGATGTAATTTTAAATGGCCTTACATCTCTTATACTGTTTTACTAAAATTTGAACAAAAAAGAAAACAAGAAAGATGACACCAAATTTTGGGTTGTAATGAGCACGTCTTGAACCTTTTCTGATGCAAATTAAATTTATCAGTTATTCAAAGTCAATGCAACCGGTTAGAAAAATATCAACCAGATTCCTTCAATTGATAAAACATTCAGAAATAGAAAACAGCTACTTACTTCTACCAGCAGCTAAAAATATGTAACGAAAATTAACTAACTGTGTATAAAAAGTTTCTCACAGCAGAAGGAAGGTATCAGAGACAAATTTTCAAATCGAACAGTTAAAAAAGAGAAATAAAGAAAGAAACATGATATAGGTTTACGCCTAATAAGAAAGTAAAAAAATATTCATGGAAAAAACTATGCTAACGAAAAAGAACTTTTCAAATATATGTCTCTCCCGGAAGAAGAGACAGTGAGAAAAAGGTATTGACCTTTATGCAACCAAGTGGGAATTCTGTGCAATGTTTAAAGAGGATAATGCACCACATCTCTATTGTGGAGAATGGCATACAGTAAAAATAAGAAATTTCTCAATAGGATTTTTTTAGAAGCAGAGATACAGTTTCAAGCAGAAGCACACAATCACCACCTAGTGGCGGAACTGTGAACTACACTATCTACCAACAAGTAATTGGACACCTGTGATAGCAAAGGAAAACAAAGTTTATTCACCTTCAATAGTTGGTGGAGCCTCCACGAGCGGCGATTACAGCTGCGACCCTCCGGGGCATACTCTCAACCAGGCGTTGTACGACGGCTAGCGGTATTTTCTTCCACTCGGCTTGGAGAAGACAGGTCAGTTCCTTCACCGATTTCGGACAGTGGGGGCACCCCTTAAGTCGACGCTCCAACTCGTCCCAGAGGTGCTCGATAGGGTTAAGGTCCGAGCTCTGCGCAGGCCAGTCCATTCGATTAACCCCATTGTCACCATACCAAGCCATGGTGGACCTCGCAACATGACAGGTGGCATTGTCATCCTGAAAGTAACATGAGTCCACCCCGTAAAACTGCCACAACGTAGGAAGCGCATGATCATCCAAAATGGTGCAGTAGGTCTCGGCGTTGAGTCTACCAGGAATTGTGACCAAGGTTCCCGGGCCATACCAGGAGAAACACCCACATAGCATAATTCCACCGCCGCCAAACTTCACAGTTGGCACAATACATTCTGGCAGGAGGCGTTCTCCAGGCAGACGCCAAACCCAGACCCTGCCATCCGAACGGTAGAGTGTGAACCTTGATTCGTCGCTCCATAGAACCCGTTTCCACTGTTCAACGGACCACTGTTGACGTTCTGCGCACCACGTTACCCAAGCAGCGCTATTGGACTTGGTGATCAAAGGCTTGTGGTCGGCAGCACGTCCATGATAACTGAGCAGATGGGCTTCCTTACGGATGGTATTCATCGAAAGAACACTCCCAGATGACTGTTCAAACTCTTCGCAGATGTAGCCCATCGATTTGGTGCGGTTCTTCCGAATTTCTCTGGCCAGCACCCGTCGGTCTCCAACTCCCAGTTTTGTGGGTCTGCCGGGTCGGGGCACATTCCGACAGTCACATCTCATCTTCCACTTGCCAATCACGTATGCCACTGTCGATTTTGGGTACTTCAACTAGCTGGATATGTCACATATGGATCGGCCATTTCTGTGATACCCGACGATTACACCTTTCTCGAAATTAGAGAGCTCCGAACTGCGTGGCATCTTGCATGCAACTGGTTGCGTTGTTGTTTCCCACACGATATTTAACTGCGGCGGCCATGACGTGTATCAGGACCGCAGATATCGTCAATTGCAGGGGTGTCCAATTACTTGTTGGTAGATGGTGTATAAAACTCCTCAAATACTAACCTAAAGTGTTCCAGAAGGTAAATGGCATCCGATGCTGAAAGAATTTCTTAAATCGTACATTTAGAAGCAGAGATATTAAGAAAAACAGAGCTGCAAAATTGGGCATGTTTTTAGGAAGATCTTTTATAACGGGTTTTTGTCCCGCAGATATTGCTGCAAACGGAAATGTGAACTTACGCCCTCTAGTGGTAGACTTGTGCACTAAGAAAAATTTTGAAATTGTATGTGAAACATTTCGCAGCAGAAAACACTCCCCAAAAAAGAAAGAATTTTTCAAATCAGATGCTTAGAAGCAGGGATATTGACAAAAAATAAGATATACACCCACTGGCAGGAAAGCCATGCCCTATTTTAAGCAGGAGGTGTTTCACAAAACGTTTTCCGACGTGATCGGTATCGGTCTACGAAAGAACTTTTTCAGTCGACTTTTTCAGAAGCTTGGATTTTGCTGTAAATAGATCGGAAGCAGAATAAACACCTACGCCCCCTGGTGGCCAACCCATACTTTATTAAAATTTAGAAATTATGCAAAACATTTCTCATCAGGAGCAGTATCCAATGCAGAAAGAACTTTTCAAATTGGAGTTTTAGAAGCAGAGATATCGGGGAAACTCAAGTTACCTTTGCGCCCCTAGTGGAAAATCTATGCATTACTTGAAACTATTGGGCCGTTTTATAATTATTGGCTGATGCTGGCAAGGCGAATTTGCATAGCCGGTTACAAGCGACGCCTGTAAGAGGAACTACCAAATGCCCCTGCAAAGTGAATCGGTTCAGTCCACGTGTATAAAATGGTATTTCAGACAGATCTCAGCAGTTGGGGATGTGATGGAGCAAAGCAACGTGAGATTAGTGATTTTGCATGAATTCAAACTTGTCCGGAATGTGCCTGAAACGGTCTCAAATGTCAATAGGTGTCGGCACGACGAGTGACAGAACTGTCCGTAGACTGTTTTCCAAGTTATGTGCCGGTGATGTTGCTATCGACCATAAGGCAGGAGCCGGTCGGCCATTTTTTTTTTTTTTTATTGAATGTTTAACGACTACCGTGAGCAACTCAATGGGCTATAAGCAGTCGCCCGTCCCTAATTTAGGGTCACTGATTCCAGGGAAGGGAGAGAGCCAGTGCTGTATGACAAACACAACATCCATGCCTCAACGGGATTCGAACCCGAACCCCTTTCGGACGAATGATCAGAGGCCATCGCTTAGACCACCGCTCCACCGGGGCAGCCCGGTTGTGTGCGACACGGTACAAATAAGGTGGAGAGTGGAAGAAAAACCAACGTCCACAGTACTTGAGCTCAGTGCTGAAGTTGTCGTATCATCAGCGACAGTTTCCAGACACCTGGCAGCTATGGGCAAGGATAAAAAAAAAAAAAAAACTGGATACCTGGGTTCCACACAAACAGCAGCAGATAAGACATCTGGAAACATGCATTGCCGTCCAAAAATGTGAGGCTAGCGCTTCCTATCTGCATTGGGTCCTTACGGGTGATGAAACATTGGTGTTTTATGACAACAGGAAGCGAACAGCACAGTGGCTCGATGAAGGGTTTATCATTTCGTGACCTTTTGTGACCTGGTAGACACCCTGGTTTTTGTATTTTAAATTAAAAATAATTAAACCACCATTTTTATTTATCCATACTATGATCTTTTGATTTTGATCATGATCACATTCTGTAGACTTCAATCTAACCTAAATAATTCATTAAAAATTATACATATTAATGCAGGATCACTAACAAACAAAATTACACTTCTGGATCCTTTATTACACTTAATTAAGTCAGCGATAGATATTGTCTGTATAACTGAAACATGGTTTCCAAGTGGGGATTGTTCAACACAGTTAACTAATTATACCATATTCAACCTAAATAGAAATTACTCAAGAGGGGCATTGCAATATATGTTAATAATCAATATAGGGACTTTTCAACTGTTAACAACTTTACTATAACAAACTCTAACATAGAAACATTAATTATTCAAAATGAATTCTACATAATCATGGTGTGTTATAGACAACCTAAATCTGATTATAATATATGTCTAAATATATTAAGTGAATTTCGAAACTATGCTAACCTTGTTAAGAAAAAAACTATATTACCAAAACTGAATTGTTAGTGGAATTTCAGAACATAAGAATATCATCAGGTTCAGGATCCGATGAAATTAATTCACGGGCAATTAAATATATTGCAGATGAGTATCTGATCCTTTACTTCAAAAATTAATTCTGTTCTTGATACGGGAATTTTTCCTGATAAGCTGAAAATTACAAAAATTACCCCTAAATATAAAGCAGGATCACACAATGATGAAAATAATTATCGCCCAATATCTAAGACATCAATTGCAAAATTACTTGAAAAACTAATTTACAATAAATTGTTATCCTACTTACAGAAATATAAAGTTATTGACAAAAACCAATTTGGATTTCAATCAAATAAATCAACAGATCTTGCTCTTCTCCATATCCAAGATATAATTCAGAAAAATTTTGAGGAAAAAAACTTAACTGTTGCTATTTTTTTGGATTTAACAAAGGCTTTTGACACATTAAACCATAACATATTACTATCAAAACTACATAATATATGAATAAGAGGTACTGCTCATGCACTCTTTACAAATTACTTATCAAACAGAATTCAGTTTACTCAACTGGGGGATTATTATTCAACAAAGGAAAATATTAAACTGGGTGTACCCCAAGGTTCAATACTTGGAACCATTATTATTTAATATTTACATTAATGACATTTTTAACATCGAATCTGAATCCAGCATTATCCTCTATGCAGATGACACTACATTGTTATTTAAGGGTACTAATCCAGAAGAAATAATTTTACTAAGTAATTTTGAATTGCAAAAATACACAAATTGGTTGGCTGCTAATGAACTTGTATTAAATACAGATAAAACTAAAGCAGTTTTTTTCAAGACAACAAACAAGTCAACTTATTAATATACCATTACTTCTCGACAAGAAATCAATTGAAGTAGCAAATGAGTTTACTTACTTAGGTATTAAACTTAATAATGATTTTAAATGGAATAAACACATTGATAAACTATTGAATAAATTATCAAAAAATATAGGAATTGTAAGTCATGTTCTGACAAATCTTACTGTTAAAACATTAAAATTAATATATTTCACTTTAGTTCATACACACCTTAACTACTGTATATTAACATGGGGTCAAACAACTCAATCTAATATTAAAAAATTACAAATACTTCAAAACAAGTATATTAGATTATTAGATTTAAAATATAGTTGTAATAATGTTATTTTTTCTAAATCATGTATACATACATATACAAGAGTTGACCCTAACAAATATAACATAATGATTATTAAACAACTATATAATTTTAACTTGGGTAAAATCATGTACAAAAGAATAAAAAATAACATAGAGAAGGAATTAATTAAAATATCTACATATACACATCAATATAATACAAGAAATCAACAGGCACTTATACCAGTGCTCCCTAAAGCTTTAACTATGAAACAAAGTTTAAATTACTGTGAGCCGGCGTTTTGGAATTCATTGCCCAGAGAACTGACATTGATTAATAACTTTAACCTCTATAAGAAAAAAATTAAAAGCATACCTCTTAAGCTAACTATTTAAGGGAATAACAGGGGGGAGAGAGAAAGAGTTATACTAATGGCTGGTGGTGTACATTGCTGTACTTGACTTGTAAATTTCCTTCAGGGAGCTCCGGGCTTAGACAGGACTCAATGAGGCCTTTTCCTGGAGCTTCCTTGCTGTTATTTTATAACTGTCAATAATTGTTATCATTATTCAATAACCTGTAACAGCAGAAATAATAAAATGAAATGAAATGAAATCCATCATAATATGAAATAACGGATGCGGTCTAACTTTCATTTTCAATTTTACTTTTTCTTTCCAGTAATAAAGGATAAAATATTACTCTGGGTGTGAAATCTTTTCTTGCCTGAATTCTAAGTGGACACTGTGTCTAGGGTGGCCCAAAATATTCAACTCCTTTAATTTTTCAGAGGCATCCCTTAAAATTGTTTAGTGGCTAAAAAAACAGGTTTTGTCATTATCTGTACATTAATACAGATAATGACAGAAATATCAACAAATAGAAAACAAATGACAATCTCACTCCATTTTTTTTTTTTTTGCTACAGTCTCTTCCTTTGTATCAGGATATTGGTGTCTGATGTCAGTGACAACTTGCAATAGAATTTTTTTCTGGTCTTCGTTTTTTGTTAGTATTTTGTTGTAGTCTTCCTTTAATTGGTGCACAACAACTGAGGCTTTCTTATACACTTCATTTTCAGGCCAGGAAGCTGGATCTATATTGAGGAAATCTGTGTGAATATTAAATCTTTCAAAAATTTTTTTGCTGTCTTCTGAAATGGAGTACTCAATAGACTTATCTATTAGTCCATGAATATCCTCATTTTTTAGTATGATTCGGCTTGACACCCATTTCTTGAATACCGTCTTTCACTAGATTTTGTACCATTTTTATTTTAGTTTCAACAGCTTAACCTTCATCAAAAAAGCCAAAGCACAAGCTTCTGTGGATAAATACCATAAATGATTTTTGAATTTGTGAAATGTGATACGAGATATATTTAGCTCCAAAGAATCATACTCAATGAGCTTTTTCAAAAATCGTATATCATGGTTGGGTGCCTCTTGAGCCAAAGGTGCTGTGAACCAAGCCTTAATATATATTCTTACAAGAAATATGCATATATCAGAAATGCCTTTTTTTTTTTCCGCTTGAAGGTAAGTTTAATTTCATCACGAAACAGAAATATTTTAAAGCAATAAAGTGCTTTTGCCATCCACCGCGCTTCATGGTATGCTCCTGGAGCTTGAAAAGATATTTCTAGTTGTAAATTAATGTATGGCACCTCTATTCATGTTGTACTGTGGAATTAACTTTTTTACGGGTCTTATAGAGTAGGGATGGGTAGCAATAACAGTACCTGTTATTCTGTCACTGTTATTGCAGAATAGCAATCACCAGTTGTTATTCGTCTGAAAGAATACCTGTTACTTTGAATAACAGGGAGAGCCATGTATGCCACCGCTTCACTGAGTGGCGCTGCAGAATTGTTACCACCGACCTGTTACTGTTACTGATAGCTGTTATTGCCGAACCTGTTAATGTTAGCCGTTACTCGTTCTTCGAGACCCACTATTACCAATCACAGTTACAGCCGACGATGATTGGCAGTTTTCGCCATTATTCCTCGCTGGTTCCTTCAGAGTTTAGAGGGTAATTTAATAAGTGTTGCTTTTTGATTTTTAGCTCTCGTTAAAATGAAAAGAAAATCTTCTTATATTTGGACATATTTTAAAGTGAGTAATGCTGATACGTGTAAAGCTACATGTGATATATGAAATCAGACTTTGTCCTATAAATCGTCAATTATGAACTTAAAAAACATATTCAAAATAAACATCCTTTAGTGAATTTGAAACCTGAACTGAATAAAAGGAAAGGTAATTTGCTTGCTCAGAATGTACAACAAGGAATTGTTGCTGACCCTATGTTAGACTGCACGGAAGTAGAAGCATGCGTCATTCATAATGATCTTCAAAATGAAGAGCAACCTAGTGGAAGCGGATTCAGTGGACATGGGCAAATCAAACGTAAGAAATTAGAACAAGACACGTTGCATTCATATGTTGCTAAAAAGATGACCTCTGATAACAAGAAAAGAATCGACGATTCCTTAATGAACCTTTTTACTAAAGATTTTCAGCCATTTTCGATTGTTGAGGACGCTGGTTTTAGGTTATTTGCTTCTACTTTGAACCCAGAGTATGCTCTTCCCGACAGAAAAACCATAATAAAATCAATGCTGCCACCAATTTATGAAAAATTAAAAAATCGTGTTAAAATTGTCTTGTAAGGTGTGAAATCTTACACAATAACAACAGACTGCTGAACATCGATTACTAACGAAAGTTTTCTGAGCATTACTGCACACTACATCGATGATACTTTTGCAGTTAAATCTGTTTTATTAGAATGTGATTCTTTTGATGACTGCCACACAAGTGAAAATTTAGCCAGTTCATTAAAACGTATAGTTTCCGAGTGGGGTGTCGACCAGAAAATTATATTAGCAGTATCTGACAATGGGGCAAATATAAAAAGCGCGATCACAAATAATTTGAAATGGAAACATTTTAGTTGTTTTGCTCATACGCTTAATTTGATTGTTATGGACAGCCTCAAAGTAGTTGATAAATTGTTGGGACGAATTATAAGCATTGTGTCATTTTTTAAAAGAAATTCAACAGCTGCTTTGAAATTTAAAGAATGCCAGCAAAACAACAGTGGTAACAAGCAGCATTCCTAAGAAATTAATTCGAAGTGTAGCCACAGGGTGGAATTCAACTTTTTATATGCTGAACAGGTTCACTGAATTGGAGAATGCTGTGAAAACATCTATTGCTCTGCTAGAAACTGATGTTCTGTCTCTCACCACAGAAGAATGGAAAATATGCAAAGAATTGTTAGAGATCTTGAAACCATTTGAAAATGTTACGAAATTTTTAAGCGCTGAAAAATATGTAACATCATCTTTAGTGATAATTGTATCAAAAGAGTTGGAAAGCATGTATGGTGAGCTATTGAAAAGAGATTTTCACATCAAGACTAAATCTGTGTTATCAAAAATTAATGAGCAGATTGGCAAACGACTTGGCAATATAGCCAAAAGAAATACGCTTTTGATAGCCACATTTTTGGATCCACGATTCAAGGATACCATATTTGAATCAAATATGAAACAACATATTAAACGAATGGCTATTAATATGGTGGCTGGTACCATAAATTCTGAAGAGCAGAAAAATATATCTCCGTCACCAATAACTAATAATTTGGATGGTGAGTTGTCAGTGTTTGGTTTATTTGATGCAAAAGCCTCTGCATTCAAGCCATCAGGAACAAGAAAGTCCAAGGCAATTATTGAAGTGCAACGGTATTTGGACGATGATTTATTGCCTAGAGACAAAAATCCAATGCAGTGGTGGCAAAAAAAACTGCTATTAGTATCCCAATTTAAGTGAATTAGTCAAGCAAAAATTTGCAGTGACCCCAACTTCCGTTCCATGCGAACTAATTTTTTCTAAGGCAGGACAGATTTTAAGCCAAAGACACTCTCGATTGTCAGCAGAGAAAGTGAAGTTCTTGTTGTTTCTTAATAGCAATGACTCCTATTTTAACTCTTAAGCTCCTGGTATTTGTAAGTTATTTTTATTTTCATTTGAACATAAATTTCCGTCACTTTTGTAGCAAAATAAATTTTTCTCATTACTTAAATAGATACAATTACTTTTTCATTACTTAAGTACATACAAATAGTTTCCCCAGCATTGAAATCAATGATATGGAAAATGGAGTGCAGGATTAAATTTGTTTTCTCCCGCTGTGCAGAACAGTGTTAGATAGCATTGTCCAACAGTCTCTTTGTTCTCCAGGAACTGTTATTCAAAATAACAGGTTAAATAACTGTTACTGGGTCAGTAGCAATAACAGGTAATCACTGTTATCTTAAAATGGTATATTTCCCCATCCCTATTATAGAGGTTATTATTCAAAAAAGTTGGTGGTCAAATTTTTGAACTAAAGCCTAGTTCGTCATCAGGACTACGTCACTGTAGTTGCTGCCACTCAGTTGGAAGAGTCCAACCGCAATTAACGATAATTGTGGTTGGACTCTTCCAACGGAGTGGCAGCAACTACTCCAGTGGCGTAGTCCTGATGACGAACAACTAGGCTTTATGATATACTATAAAAACAACCATTCACTTACCCGAAAGATCTTGGTCATTTTTTTTATCTTGTAACACTTCAAAGCACGTCAGTTATATTCTTGTTGGCTTTCTGAGGTTGAACTGACTCTTTGCCTATGACTTTCCTTCTTCCGGGGATGAAACATCGTACTATCTTTTTTTTTTCTTTTTTATTAACTGGACAACACACGCAGGTTTCTTTCTGCCATATGAAACATAACCATAGCTCGTCATCACGATAAAAACCTCACACATACACGCACTATACCACTCATTCATACAATTCCGTTAAAAACACTATGTACATATTTACACTATCTACATTCCCAGGCAGTTAAACCACTTGTCAACTGTGATTAAAAAAGTGCTCAATCCGTTTCAAACTCCATGTTAACCCTATTGCATGTGCCAACCTCATTCAGCTCGTCATACACAACCCTCTAGCGCTTTCAACAGGCACTGTCATCCTCAGGAGGCAGCTATGTCTCACCCGCCTACCACAGCTCAAGTGAGCTGATTTATTGAGGCTCGGGTCTCAGTCGCAATCTCTGCGTCTCTGGCGCCATCTATTGTCATTGTTGCTCTTTTTTCTTTTTTTCTCTCTCTTAGCTGTTGCTCTATTTTTATTAAAGCCTTCCATTGTTCACTTAAGTTGCTAGGCTCATTAATGTTGCATAATCTTGATCTGTTTTTTTCGATTAATATTGATTCTGCAACTCCCAACTGCCTTTCGTTTTTACAGCTCTTAATAATTTTTAATATCTTCAAACCTTGGATAATGATGATTTTCCAGACAGTATTGGGTTAATGTGGTCTTAGCTTCTTTTTTGTTCCAATTACTTATATGCTGGTTCAATCTGTATTTCAATTTGTTCCTGGTGCTGCCTATATATGACACAGGTGGTTGTTGGTTTATAGGAATTTCATAAACTCTTGCTCTATCCAATTGGCTGATTTTTTCATTTTTTATTACTAATTAAAAAAAAAAAAAAAAAAAAAGATGGTACGATGTTTCATCCCCGGAAGAAGGAAAGTCATAGGCAAAGAGTCAGTTCAACCTCAGAAAGCCAACAACAATATAATTGACGTGCTTGAAGTGTTACAAGATAAAAAAATGACCAAGATCTTTCGGGTAAGTGAATGGTTGTTTTTATAGTATATCATTAATGAATTGCACATAAATATACGCACTTTGCTGGTGATTGATACCTAAAAAGGGCAAATATTATAACTAGGCTTTAGTTCGAAAATTTGAACACCAACTTTTTTTAATAATAACTTCTTTAAGACCCATAAAAAAGTTAATTCCACAGTACAATATGAATAGAGGTGCCATAAATTCATTTACAACTAGAATTAAAACCACATACGGGCTGGATATATGGCAAAACATCAGAAAGATCGAAAGGAGTAAGTGCAAAAGCGACAAATATAAGTCACAACTATATTTTCTTAAGAAATGTAAGAGAGCTAATTTTGTTCCACCTTCTTTGAAACTTGCGGAGAACATCGCGAAGAATCTGTCAAGAAATTTTGTTAAAAAAATAGAACTAAAAATGGTAAATGGTGCGAAAGAGGAAACTAGAAGAAGAGATCGAAATAGCAAGAAGAAGTACCACAATTAACGATAATTGCGGTTGCACTCTTCCAACTGAGTGGCAGCAACTACTCCAGTGACATAGTCCTGATGACGAACTAGGCTTTATTTCGAAAATTTGACCACCAACTTTTTTGAATAATAACCTCTATAAGACCCGTAAAAAGTTAATTCCACAGTAAGATATTTCTTTTGTGTTGTTTCCAATGAAAATTTCTGCTAACTCTAAGAATTTTTCATAAACATCTCGAGGATGTCACATTTGTAGGTGCTGCATTATAATAGGTCGGATTTCTGTTAGGTTTGAACAAAAAATGTTTCTAACATTTTTTTCTTCTATACCAGACTTGAATTTTTTTTTATTAATTTTAAGCCATGTCTGTTTAAGCATTTGAAAATTTGCACATCTGGACCTGGTGAAGAGGGCATTTTAGCTCAAAAACACTTTTAAGTATGATTTCAAATATATGATGTCTGCAGGAAAGATATAAAAGATCTCTTTCCAACATCTGCTCTAAAATAATTGCCGCTCCCCTTAAGTTGCCGAGGTTGAATGAGTAGTGTCACAGCACAACGCTTTTATCTTGTTTGTAAGCTCCCAATCAGTAAGTGTTTCATATACTGCTAAAGCTTGTTCTTTTCCAGTGGAGCCTTACAACCATGGTATCTGCAGCATTTGTTCTATATTTCTACTTGTAATTATGACCGGAAGGCACTCAACCATCTGAGAACCTGAAACTGCTGGCAGTAATTTTCCATCCCAATAAACGTAAACGACAGCTGTTTGCAGATCAGCTTCTTTGAATCGTTCCTTTAATTTTTCTGCTCACTCGACGCAAACGTTGCCAGCATTGTTGAATGGAAGACCCACTTATTGATAGTTCACGGACATCATGACCTAATGCTTCAGTTGTTGCCATAAAAAACTGAACCGCATTTCTATCACTAACTTTGCATTTGTCGAAAGCAGCTACAATTTTTGGAGTAATAATATTACAAGTTCCATGCATCTTCCTTTTCTTTTGCTGAGACATCCATATTGAATCCGTAGAGCAAGATGGAATTGCCTCTTCGTCCATGATTGATTCTTCATCGCTACTACTTGCAGATTGCAGTTCAATAAATTATCTTGCTCTTTCAGCCTCTCCTATGCTTTGCTGTAACCTTTGAATTTCTTTGGATTGTCTTTCTTCTGTTCTTTTTTTCCCCATTCAGCCAATTTTACATCAATGCCACACATAAAACCAGGCCACCCTTTTTGCCTTTGATTTATTTAAAAAAATCTTATCTTCTTTAATAGCTATAAATTCTAAGGCATTTTCATGGGCAACATCGAACAGATCATCCAACTTTGACACAAATAACTTTTCCCTTTGTTTTAAAATTTGACTAGTTTTCTTCGCGTGTTTTTGCAATGATCTCCAATATTCGTAAACAGTTTCTAGTTTTTGAATGCAATGGTATTGTTGTCGTGTTGGAATAAGTGATTTATTCCTGAAAATTAGCACCTCTTGGACTGTCAGCGTCGCACTTCCTTGAAGAGTTAATTTTACCTCATGCAGGTTAAAAAAAGAGTATGCACAGCACTTGTCTGTTGGATGGCAGCTTACTTACAACAATCTGGGGCGTGTAATGTCCAATCACATAAACCGAAGTGTCTTTCCGTAGGGTGTACTTTGAAAACATTATTTAGCACAGAAAACAAACTTAGCAAGTAGCACGGTGACAATATGCTTCAAAAAAGAATCAAAATGTAACTGTCCTCAGTAAATACAAAATATAACAATGTATCTTAAACTTTTTCGCATTGCAATCACCATATGGTGTTAAAGACGTAGTCTATCACAAACCAGTTACATTGAAGCTCTTATCAACTTGCTTTCCAAAACACAACTGAGATAAAAATGCACAGCAGAAGGCTTATAGCTTATGAAAGAAATACGGGATTACGCCATATAATACAAAT
Organism: Macrothele yani; assembly: GCA_039090855.1. Taxonomy (NCBI): domain Eukaryota; kingdom Metazoa; phylum Arthropoda; class Arachnida; order Araneae; family Macrothelidae; genus Macrothele; species Macrothele yani. Next base: position 100,687,585 of record CM076996.1, on the reverse strand, counting down.
TTTGAAGATGACAATCCGATTTTTGGCGTAAATGTGACAAGGATGGTAAGTCAGATAATATGCGAAAACGTTTTCGCATATTATCTGACTTACCATCCTTGTCACATTTACGCCAAAAATCGGATTGTCATCTTCAAAATTTGGCTTATAGCTTGTTTTTTTTAGCATCTTGCCAAGAATGTTCCATTGACCTTCACGTGAGGAAGCTAATGCACACAGAAGACTCAGTGGTGGGAAACGAAAGCTTCCGTTGTAATAGGCTCTCTGCCGGCACGTGTTTGTATCTTTTGATTGCAATAAAATTTTACAGGAATTACTTTTTCATGAAATAGAACAATTTTAAAGGGTGAGACGAATGATAATTGTAAAAAAAAATTTGCTATACAAAAGTTGGGCCACCCTAATGTACGTACATTGTTTCTTGAAGCATATGACACTCTTTTATTAAGATGTATAAAAGAGATAAATTCTTGATATGGGGGAGGGGATACAAATAAATACACCATGTATATACATACATGTAAGTAAAAATATATACAGTACATTACTTCATACTTATAAATTAATTAAAGCTATATGTTTCATTACGACTTCAGCAAAAACTTCCCATTTCAAATAAATTACCATAGCTTATTTCCATGGGCACTATTTTGCAATTACAGTGCTGCAATCTCATGCATAATGCAATTTTTATGGCATGTGCGTACTAACTTTTAAGCGAAAATTTCGTAATAATGTTTTAACGAAAATACATTGATTTTTTTTTTTTTTGTCCCCCTTGAATTTCCTTATAACGAATTTTGACTGCATGCCAAAACACTATATACACACAATTGGTATAAACACATTCTCCTGGGCTAATTAATGGAGGGGTTTGTTCCTTGCAAATGTCACCGGTGTTAACAATTCTCTCCCCTCTGGTAACAACAAAACAATTTCTAGAATAATTAAACAAGCACTAATTTTCTTAACTGTACAAAAAGATAGGGAACCTGCATTTCTACTGTTTATACTCAAAATGTCACAGAAATTTTGAGTGCAAAAGCAGATCATTTAGCAAAAATAAATAAACAAAATTTGTTGCAATTTATAAGATTCCTATCACATGGAACTTTCTTGAGAATTCAAAAACAGTGACAATATTTCGTCTACAAACAGACAAATATAATGTGCACATGCATCCAGCAAACATACAATACACCACTACATATGCCAATTCCACTTAATGTGGAATTATCAGAGATGAACATGGATTTAACTTAAAAAGTACCAGGAATTAAATTGGGATTACTCATAATGCTAAAATAATGCCAGAATTTTCCAAAAGAAAAAATCATGGAGAACATATATTTTTACTACATAACAACAAGGACAACATCAAAGCCTTGAGTATAATGAGTACATCTTTTAACAAGAAACAAATTATCATTGAAATGTTCTGCAACATTTCCCAAGAGTACATCTTTTAACAAGAAACAAATTATCATTGAAATGTTCTGCAACATTTCCCAATCTCATGGAACTTTCTCAATTCAAAGGTAGCAATAACAATATCACATAGTTCTTTTTCTTTCTTTCTTTTTTTCTTTTATGCTTAGGACAAAAATTATGTTCAAACAAACTTTCAATCTTGGACATGATAAAAAATAAAAAATATCTCACAATATTTCATGGGAAGTAAATCTTTTGAAGAATTTCATGACAAACATATAGCTTGTATACATTTTTTTTAAGTGTAAAATATCACTGCGAGGGATTAAAATTCTACAAAAAAAAAAAAAAAACCTGTGAAATCTTGAGCATTGTACACATACAGATGCAGCAAGATGTCTCGAGCTGTTTTTGTGTACGTACTGATTTTTTGAGAAATCCCAAACACAGGTTTTCTTTTTAGTGAAAGAGGCTGTCTGCCAGTTTTTTTCTTCAGATTATAGTTACAGGATTTTCAACTTTTAATTTTGCCTATGTACTTTCTTTTTTGCATATGAGAATAGTTCTCCACAAAAAATATAGTTATAAATGGAGTTGGAATAACGTTGCTATTTGCAAAAAAAAAAAAAAAAAAAAAAAAAAAAAGGCAAAAATTTTAGCAATGAAAGATTTACTCACTAACAGGGATTTTTCCCAGTTCACTTGCCACCTGTTTTGTTTCCATGTGTTCATGTGGTGCCATTTTTGTAATTTAGTGGCATGGGTGATGTGCCTGTCTTACAGACAATCCAGAGAGTGTGTTTGTTTTTTTTTTTTTGAAGAGATGATTTGTGGGAAACAACCATCATTCGGCAACAAAATCAACTGTACCAGAAAACCAGGATGCTAGAAATTTTCAAAGCTAACAAAAGTGGCAGTTTAACCTTTAAATATAAGAACACCACTAGTGGTGCATCCACTAATTTAGAGGATGGCCTAGCTGAGCACGCAGTAATTCCATACAACACAAAACATGAAATTCTCTATGTCTTTTGCCTCCAGTACTTCTGAATGGTTTTGCATACACTTTGTTCCCCTTCAGTGCAGTTAAGAACATTCATGTCATTGACATTTTCCTATGCGTTCAAAACCCACTGAGCTCAAGAGAATTTCCAAATTTCTTAGCAGGACAGAAAATTTAACTGCTTACAAATTTGTCAGGACTTTTTTTTTAGTTTGTTTCGGTGTTTAACAACTACCATGAGCAACTCATTGGGCTATAAACTGTCACCTGTCCAAAATTTGGGGCTACTTACACCAAGGAATGGAAAGAGCCAGTGCCAAAAGATAAACACACCATCTACACCTCACCCAGGATTTGAACCCTGACCCATTTTGGGTGAATGATTAGAGGCCAATGCCTCATCAGCAGGGCTGAAAGCCTATCACATCTAAGAAAATAGTTGCTTTAGTAGCCACTAATGGTAAAAATAGTAGCCTAAATAGCAGCCTTAACAACTTATGTTAATGACTAAAATAGTTGCCCAAAAAAGAGTATGAGTGTTAGAATGTAAGTGCTCCACACCAGAAAAAATTTTTTTTTCATTTATTTTATTTATTTCAAACTACGGGGACAGAATTAGAACATGTTCACATTTTGGTGGAGAAAGAAATTATACATATATACACACACATCCATACACTGCAAAAAGGGCATCTTAAGTTTCAATATAATGCTACAAGACACGTATAACTATAAAGGTTACGGAAATTACACCCCTCCCCCCATTTTTTTTTCAGTTATGTATCAAAAACTACCCTGATACAAACTATGGATTTACAAAACACTTCCTTCTTTCTTCAGGAAGATGCTTTAATGTCTGTAAATTCTGTTTTACACATTCTGTAAAGTGGATACAGTCTGTGGTGGTGCATTAACTTATTCAATTAAAATATAAATTGGTTAGAAGTCCTAAAGATGTTACTTACGGAATTGCATGTTCAGTCAAGCGTCAGTAGTTATCGAGTTTCTTTGTCCAAAGTTTAATTTTGCTTCAATATGGTCAGTTGTTAGGGTTAGTTCGAGAGCCATTTCGTTATAAGTTGTACCCTACTTCGGATATGTCCAGATATTAGGGTTACCTCCGTTTTGGCTATGTCGACATCATATTGAATGGGTAAAGGTTTCCAGATAATAATTAAAAATTCTTGAGTTAAGAGTTACTATTTACATACAACTTGAAGTTCCACGTCGTATTTGGCCTTTAGGGCTATATCGTCAATGCTGCACTCTTTTGGAAATGCTGAGGAAGTCTTCAAAGTTTGGTCAGGTTCATAAAAAATTTTAAAAGCTTTAAAAGGTTCCAGTTAAAATCGTCACATACACCACCTCATACCGTCCACAGTCTCAATTACCGGACGCGCGTTTCACCTAGGCTCTACCCTGGCGTTTTCAACGGAGACTTCACACCCTCTGTCGAAGTCTGCTATCTGAAAGTCTCGTGTCCCCAGTGCGCATGTTCCCCATTTAATCCATTGCCAATGCCATCTAGTGTCAAGTCACAGCAACTTTATCTTCATCTACGTCACTCTCACCCTTCCTTTTCCTCTTCCTCTCTCTCCTCTCCCTATTCCATTTCTTCTCAGTTTCGATCAGGTTCCTCCAAGCGTACGAAAGGTTGTACGGACTGTTATTATTGCAGTGAAATGGTTTGGTCTTATTTATTATTACTACTTCTGCTATTTGTATTGTTCTCATATTATTCTGCTGGTTTAATATTGTAATTCCTTCCCAATAGGGTATACATTGACTATCCAAACAGAAGTCAATGAGTGCTGTTTTACTCTCTCTCTTCTGCTCCAGTTCTTCATGTGTTCGGTCAATCTGATTTTAATATTTCTTTTTGTACTGCCTATATATTGGTTGACGATTTTATTTTAAATATTTATTATTGGTATAGAGCAGACACCCGCTTTTTGTAAAATTGGGGTCTTTCTGTGATAGTTACTAAGAGATTTCGTTATATCTCTCGTTTGTACAAAATCTAGGTCATATTTTTTACATGTTTTCTTCATAATACTTCATAATAGTTGTGATCTCCGGTATATATGGTAATGATCCACAAAATTTTTTTACCTGTTGAGTCTGTGTACTCCTTTGTTGTTTATTTCTAGGGTTGCATCTATTAATAAGGTTATTTATTTTCTTCACATCATAACCGAAGTTTATTGCTGTGTTCTTTATCCAATTCAATTCATTTTTTAGTAGTTGGGCGTTAGATATATGAGTAAACGCTCTATTGATATATGATCAATAGTGAAAACCTCGGAAAAACAGAGCAATTTATTCCGAAGATCGAAGAGATTATCAACGTACTTCCAAAGAAAGCTCAAGAACCCCTGAGATTTAAAATAAATAGAGCAGCAACCAAGATCATGAAAGAAAAACACATAGAGAAGCCTAATTTGATAAAATATGAAAGACAAGCACTTATGGAATCACGAAATAATCCATCGATCGTAATAACAACATCAGACAAAACTAATCCATTAATCATCATGGACAGGATAGAATATGATGAAAAAATGCAAAAAACTATACAGGACTTAGGCGTTGAAATCATAGACAAAGACCCAACAGAAAAAATAAAACGTACATTGATGACTTTCAAAAATCAGAGTTTCTTCCTGAGACGATTAAAAAGAAAGCATATCCTCCCACAGGAGCTACAACCCCGAATATCTATGGTAAAATAAAGACTCGTAAACCTGGAAATCCACTTAGACCAATTGTTGCGAAAAATAAGTCACCTACGATAAATCTTGAACGAGCACCATATAACTTTTTAACTCCTATCTACAAACAATATGAATATACTGTGAACAGTCCCACAGAGGTAATTACACTAATACAGGATAAAGCAATCAATTGGAATAAGAAAATAAGACTTACCAGCTTTGATGTGACATCCCTCTTCCCGAATACCCCTACTCTGGATGCAATTCACCTCATTGTTGAAAGGTTGTGTGAAAATAAAATACCAACACAGCAAATTGAAGACATAAGAAGAGCACTTCTTTTTATTGATAAAAACAATTATTTCAGTTATGAAGGCAAAATATATCGACAATTATCGAGAGCACCGATGGGATCGCCGATTTCGGGTTTGTTGGCAGAGGTGATTTTGCAGAACATCGAAAAATCTATGAGACTGAAAACAGATATACCACAACCATCGATGTTTTGCAGATACGTGGATGACATCCTTATGGTATGGCAGCATGATGATAACCAGCTACAGTTGTACATAGAGGAATATAATAGCTATTACGAAACAATTAAAGTCACTGTGGAGCGAGAAAAGGATGAAATCTTACCATACTTAGACATACACTGCTGGACAATTGCTAAGGACGGATCATAAACGGCTATATAGCGCATAAAAAAGTAAGCGTGGTTGGATGCCAAGTGAAATAAAATAATGTCAGAATGCCAGGACATTACAAGAAAGACAATTTATTGTGCTCTGAAATCCAGAAGGCTTTAGAACGTGTTCAAGGGACAAACAGGCCATTTTGTGCAGAATACGTAAACGTGAAAAAAATGCAATTACCGTCCGCAGGCGTTCCGGCGTAAGATGTCAATACGGGATATGGCTACCATGGAGGGCGATGCAAGAATCCACACGTCGTGTCATGCTTTGCACAACATTATCAAGCAGCTGTTGGGGTAATTTATCCCATTCCTCTGTCAGTGCACGGATGAGGGTGTCCTTGTTTATTGGAGGGCATTGGCGACCAGCAAGACTTCTCCCCAAAGCATCCCACACATTTTCAATGGGATTCAGATCTGGAGAACGTGCTGGCCATGCGAGGCGTTGAATATCCTCACTCTCAAGACACTCCTGGACAGCGACTGTTCGATGACGTTGCGTTGTCGTCCATGAAATTGAATCTATCACCGACAGCACCACGGAACATGCGAACATGAGGTAGCAGAACATCATTAATGTATCGTTGGCCAGTCATAGTGCCAGTTGGAAGCACATAGAGGGACGTACGGCCATTGATCATGATGCCAGCCCATACCATGACACTACATGTCGGATATTGGTCCCTTTCCTGTATGTTTGCTGGACAATATGCAGTACCACTATCACGCCAGATCAGTTGTCGTCGACAATCAGACGATAGACTGTATCTACTCTCATCTGAGAAGAGGACAGCAGACCAGTCGTTATCAGTCCAATTGCGATGTTGATGGCACCATTGCAAACGGGTGGTACGGTGACGTCTGGACAATGGGATGCACACAACAGGACGGCGGGCGTATAGTCTTCCTTCATGCAAACGTCTGGCGACAGTTTTTCGGGAGATTCGCTTGCCAGTAGCAGCCATAAACTGATTTGCTTCCTCACTACCTGTGCTGCGCCGGTGTCTTTTGTTGATAGCACTATGTACCGATCTTCTGCAGGTGTCGTACTGCGAACACGACCTCCCCCGTGACGTTTGCTACACTCTCCATTTGTTTGAAATGATTTCCAAAGCCTTGAAACAACACTGTGGCTGACGTCGAACTCCCTGGCAACATCTGTTATTTTTCGCCCTTCTTCAATCTTGCCAATAATACGGCCATGCGTAAAATCATCTAGGTGATGTCGGGAAGACATACTGAAAATTGCAAGTTTGTCAATTGATTCTTTTCCTTACAACTTTGCGTTTGAACAACGGTCAATACGCGTCAAATCCTTTATATCTCTTATCAGCGCTATGACGTCACGACCAAATTCGGCACAACACGTCTTACTGTATCCCGCACTTATGCTAATTTCCACATTTTCCTGCCTTCCATTTTATGGTTGCTATCGTTGCTATTGTCATCCGTCCTTAGCAATTGTCCGGCAGTGTATTACTATCTCATAAACAAAATAACATCGATTTCCAAGTATATAGAAAACCAGACAACATCACTAATATCATTCCTGAGAACTATCACCATCCAGCATCTTACAAATTTGCAGCTTTCCGATCATATATCAATAGAGCGTTTACTCATATATCTAACGCCCAACTACTAAAAAATGAATTGAATTGGATAAAGAACACAGCAATAAACTTCGGTTATGATGTGAAGAAAATAAATAACCTTATTAATAGATGCAACCCTAGAAATAAACAACAAAGGAGTACACAGACTCAACAGGTAAAAAAAAATTTGTGGATCATTACCATATATACCGGAAATCACAACTATTATGAAGTATTATGAAGAAAACATGTAAAAAATATGACCTAGATTTTGGTGTACAAACGAGAGATATAACGAAATCTCTTAGTAACTATCACAGAAAGACCCCAATCTTACAAAAAGCGGGTGTCTACTCTATACCAATAATAAATAATCAAAATAAAATCGTCAACCAATATATAGGCAGTACAAAAAGAAATATTAAAATCAGATTGACCGAACACATGAAGAACTGGAGCAGAAGAGAGAATAAAACAGCAATCATTGACTTCTGTTTGGATAGTCAATGTATACCCTATTGGGAAGGAATTACAATATTAAACCAGCAGAATAATATGAGAACAATACAAATAGCAGAAGCAGTAATAATAAATAAGACCAAACCATTTCACTGCAATAATAACAGTCCGTACGACCTTTCGTACGCTTGGAGGAACCTGATCGAAACTAAGAAGAAATGGAATAGGGAGAGGAGAGAGAGGAAGAGGAAGGGTGAGAGTGACGTAGATGAAGATAAAGTTGATGTGACCTGACACTAGATGGCATTGGCAATGGATTAAATGGAAAACATGCGCACTGGGGACATGAGACTTTCAGATAGCAGACTTCGACCGATGGTGTGAAGTCTCCGTTGAAAACGCCAGGGTAGAGCCTAGGTGAAACGCGCGTCCGGTGATTGAGACTGTGGACGGTATGAGGTGGTGTATGTGACGATTTTAACTGGAACCTTTTAAAGCTTTTAAAATTTTTTATGAACCTGACCAAACTTTGAAGTCTTCCTCAGCATTTCCAAAAGAGTGCAGCATTGACGAGATAGCCCTAAAGGCCAAATACGACGTGGAACTTTAAGTTGTATGTAAATAGTAACTCTTAACTCAAGAATTTTTAATTATTATCTGGAAACCTTTACCCATTCAATATGATGTAGACATAGCCAAAACGGAGCTAACCCTAACATCTGGACATATCTGAATTAGGGTACAACTTATAACGAAATGGCTCTCGAACTAACCCTAACAACTGACCATATTGAAGCAAGATTCAACTTTGGACAAAGAAACTCAATAACTACTGACGCTGGACTGAACACGCAATTCCGTAAGTAACATCTTTAGGACTTCTAACCGAGTTATATTTTATTTGAATAAGTTAATGCACCACCACCAGACTGTATCCACCCTTACGTAATTGTATGTGAACTATATGATAGAATCACATGAGATATAATGACTTTCTTCTTTGTCATTGTTCTGGATGTCAGACTGTGTAATCTGTATCAAGACAGTACGAAGAGCTTTCTTCTACGTTTGTGGTTGGTAAAAAAACATAAGATTTTCCAAGTGGGCTTCAAACACTGTGTTAAAAAAAATTATTGTGTATTTCTTCTTTCAAAGGCCATAGTTGTGGTCATTCAGTGTTATGATGATCACTTGTTTTGTTCTATACACATAATAATCGTAGTTATCTGATATGGGGTGTATCAAGAATCTCATTCAACTAGATGAACATTTGGAAATATTTCAGTTGTCTTTTGTACAGCTATGACAATAAATATCAAACACTGTGAATGTGTTTAGTATGGAACAAAAACACAAAGCCTAGAACTAAAAAAATGAAAACTTGCAGTTTATTAACATCAGGAATGGAATCCCTCTTCAATAATGGAAACTCTTTAACTCATAAGTAATAATAATGGTGCTTAACATGTTTTTGAATTATGTTGTAAAAGAGTACATTTTATTTTGATTCCCATATTTGAAAGGTAAACATGAAAAACCTGTCTGAAATGTCTTCATTTCATTAGGGCATGGACAACTGTCTTACAATTCAAGCTCAAGTCTGTGTAGGTTAGGTAGTGTTAGAATTAGAAATTAATCTTCTACTGGTCCAGTGGCCCACTAGAATTTGCAAACCACTGGTCCACCAAAATGCCCACTGGTCCGTAAATAAATAAAAAAAAAAAAGGGTGTTTATAATATATGTAGAAAATAACGTATCATTTTAATGGAATTATCTCCAGTATTTGTTTTCAAAACATCTAATTTGAAAGTGCAACTGAAAGGACAAAGAATGTTTTCAGAATAAGATTCTGATGGATTGGCGATATAACAGAGTAAGAGTGCATTCCCGATCTGTTTTTAAGTAAGAAGAAAAAAAGGAGACTCTAAGGGTACAAAAAAAAATTCTTATAGATTAGCAGCCTTTTTTATATGTTTTATTGTTTAGGGTTTAGCTTCCTTTTCCTTATTTTTAGACTTATTGCTCATACCTCCTACTTTTCCATGAAATTAAGTTTTAGTCCTTCATTAAACACTGTTTCAGGTGAATTACTCTTTTGCAAAAATTACTTTCACGCACCCAATTGACCTCCCCTGCTAGTGTGTTTTTTGGGTCAGAAACAAAATCTGGCTTGTGTCTGGTGTCAGTAGCTGCTGCATTCACTAGGGTGGGCAAAGATAAGAAAAAACGGTTGTTGTCATTACAAGACAAGGACTGAGAAACTGCCTTTCTGAATATTTTGTTTCTTCCACTCTTTACAAATCATGAGTGACAAAAAATAGCTGTTGTCCTTTAGCATTTCATGAAACTATCACTAGTTTGCAGCTTGAAAAGAAAACCATACAGCAAGGTAAAAGAAATAGAAATTCATTTTTTAACTTGTGACAACTTAGAAAAAAAAAAAAAAACTTACTGGGGCCAGTAAAATCAACAGTTCAGTGGTCCGACAGAAATTTTACTGGCCAATGGCCAGCGGGACCATTGGGTAATTTGAACGCTGTCAAGTATAATTGATATGAAGCATTACACTGATATACACCTGCCTTGATAATGTTACAGTCATTCTCACTGCTTGAAGTTTTTGAGACAAATATAAAGAAATTACTTTATCCTGTAAAATTATTCCAACTCAAAATTACAGAAATAAGAAAACAAAAAGCTTAAATTTCTTAGAACTAATTTGGGTTACTTTTATAGCAGCAGACAGTTAAAATTCCTAGACATTAACCATGATCGATTCTCAAAGCTCTAACAACAGTAAAACTAAGATTATCCTTACACCCACTGATGACAATAATAAAACCAAAGCTCAAGTTTTTTGAAATGATTATAACTTTTCTGAAAATTATTGTCATGGGACATCAAAAACTTTTATATAATCCCCCCCCCAATATGTATAAACAAACTGTTTATCATTTAGCATTTTTTTGGGGGGGAGGGGGGAGTCCTCTTTAAAGTTTACATTATTCTTATACCATGGTAGCAATTTGTAGGAGTTATATGCAGTAAATTATTTCAAAAATTTGAGTGTGAATTTATACCACTGCTATCAGTGCATATAAGGGTAGGCTTAACAAAAAAAAAAAAAAAGGCCTCATTAACCTTAGATTTATTCCTTTTTTGAGGTTTTCTGCATAAATGCATCAATTAGGGAGGATTTTCTTTTATGAACTACCCTATTCATTTTTAATGCTTCAAGTTCATTTTGTCTTTCCTTTTCTCGGAGTTTCTCTGATCCTTCTAGAGTGCCTTGTGCAACTCGTATTGCAGGTATGTTTTTTTTTTTTTTTTTGTACTGCTTGCTTTAGTCTCTCACTGGCTTCTTAAAGCACAGAGTCTGATGATTCTTGTACTTCTCTTTTTTCTTGAACAAGAATTTTTATCTTGTTTTTCATGCTTTCTATAGTTTGCTTTCTGCTCTTCAAATCCTTCGTTTAGCAATTCTTGTTTCAATCTCTCAGCACTTTCTTTCTCTGCTTTCAGTTGCTGTTTCTTTAATCTCTGCTCCTCTTCCAAATTGGTTGCTATATGACATATGTGCATAAGTGCTAATTTTATTAGTTCTTTGGTTATTATCAGCTTTGCAACTTGGTTGTTATACATTTTTAATGCATCTGGAATTGCTAGTCTCTCATTCAACATTTTCTCAGACATAGAGATGCCTTCTCATCTGAAATTTTTCTGTGACTCACTTATAAACATGGAAACAGCGATGACTTCTATTTGTTGTTCCTAATCCATGTCAACTGTGTATTTATTATTTATTCGCCTTCTAGTTATTTGTGCAGTTGCTGCTGTTCATCTTTGGTGAATCCCCAGCATTGTGCAGGGCTCCAAAGAAGCAACCTGCCAGGTGGTTTGGCAGTTTGTTGTATGCGAGTCTGGAGAATTCCGAGGCCGCCGTGGTGCAGTTGAAGCCTGTCCGGCGCTCAACTGGAAGACCCTGGGTTCGATTCCCGGTGGCGGCCAATGAGAATTTTTCCATGACTCACTTATAAACGTGAAAAGAGCGACGACTTCTATTTGATGAAAAAACTTGTGATACAGAAGAACCACTCTCTACATCGAAGTTGCCATGTGATAAAGCAAGGCATGCTTTCACAACTTTAGCCAAAGATGGATATTTCCAGTCTCCAAATGTCTTTTGATACAATACGTCTCTCCAAAAATGATCAGTCCTAATTTCTCTGTTTAGAATAAATTCTTATACATACAAGTACATCTATGCCTAGACCCACATGACTAGAGGAACGACTTACTCAAATGACAAAAAGTACTGTCTCGTTATTTTTAACAGATACGCAGAAATGTCTCACCAGGTGTTTTTTCGATTACCACTTAATTTTTTCGTAATGAACAATTCCTAATTTATATTAAACAGTTTGTAGATAATGTAAAATGAGTTTAAATGTCCGTTGGCGAAAACATGCATTTTTCGTGCCATTCGGAAAATAAAGCTGTAAAAACAATCAAGCAAATTTATTTCAATGAACATATCATTCATGAAATTCTAGCTACAAAATGTTTGACTTGAAATTGATACATTTAACTGTAAATAAACTTTAGTAAGCACAGAAAACAACAGTCTTTAATATGGCAAAGGCAAGATACATGCTCGCTCCTGGCACTGCCATATTCCAAACAGAAAAACAGGACACTTTTCCGGCGGAATATCTTGATTTGAGTAGGTCGTTCCTTTAATCACATGTGGGTCTAGTCTATACTTCCATTGACTTTCCTTCATCATATTTGCAATAAAGCAGAAAGCAATAAACTGAACAAGACATATCTATAACGATTCACATGGTTCATACTCTTTTCCAATCACAAAATTTCAGGACTTTTCCAGGATATACAATCCAAATGCTCTTACTTAAAATATAGTGAAACGATACGTCTGTTCAATTTGAAAACTTCCAAAAAAAAATACTTCCTACACGCTTGGGCAAACTTAATGCAGAATGTTAAAAATGATGTCTTCTGCAGCTAATCAAAAACTTAGAATCACAGATAAAAACTGAAATACCAAAACTGTCACTGAAAATGTGACCAGGTTTAATATCTACTAAACTTTTATATACAGTATACTACACTGATTTTGAGAAAACTTTATTTTTCTACTTTGGCTTTATAGTTCAATTATTGATGTAAATTACAGAATAAAAAAACCTCATAAAACTCAAAAATACATAGGTATGTGGCATTTCTTTTGAAATGGTTTCATATACCACACAATCAATACATAAAAATACTATTTGTATTTAATTATTTTGAAATAAATACTGTGAGAGCGGACGCATTATTTACGCCCAAGAAAATAATGAACCGAACATTATGCATATTATGTTAGGATAACATACACTAACAGACTAATGTGAAGAATATTATGTTTATTCAATTTCATGCTGATGTGTGTTCGGGCAGACTTAGGATGAAGTATCCATATACATATGTGTATAATTATTAAATGAAATCCAAATGGTTTGAATGTATAACAGAGCAATAGATTGTTCCAGAACATTTTTACAAGGTATTGGTGTATGACAAAGAGATTCTGAGATTCTCATGCTGTGGGAGGTGCGATGCCGTTCCCAAGCAGATAGACATCAGCAATTAAGCAAACGACATCTGCTAGTATTGTCAAGCAGAGAGCAGACACCTGAATGTCTGGGAGCCTATTCTTTACTCATTGTATCCATGTAGCCAGTATGTATTATATTCGATGTTTGTTGTACTTTGCGGAAAGTTAAGTCTGACAAAGAGAATACCGCTAATGGAATATCAGAAGTACTGGTCACCTACTGCAGAAAGCGAGGGATTCGTAAACAAAAGGGCGAGGCTGGTTAATGTAGAAGGAGACGCGCTGGCCATCGTGACGTCGACGCCAGCAGAGAGAGAGCAAGAAGGGAGTGGGACGCCTCAGGGCAAGAGAGCTCACGGGACAGATTTGCAGCGCCGACAAAGTCGGAAGTGGTAGGCGCATGAAAGGACTGAGTGAGTTAGTCTGTTTTCGGAAATTGCAGGAGCAAGTTTGCTGGGAGACAGGGCTTGAAGTGTTTTCGGGTTGTACGGACACCTAGTATTATGGGTCCGGGAGTTCAGTTGATGTACTGAACGGTGTCGGAGTATCTTTGCGAAGATAAGTTTCCCAGCCGTGATACAGGTCCCTGACTTAGGGAATCTCACATGCTTTATTTAGTTATCCTGGAAGGGGTAATTCTACCGAAACAGCGAGGACTAGGTGCAGCTTGGGAAAGAGTCCTTCTCGGACGAGAAGGACTCTCTCCCAAGCGTAGGAACGTATTATCGTGATAGAGACGTCAAGTTTACTTTGAATATTTACCAGGTCTGCATTAGTTGAGGGACGTCTGATCGACATCCAGAAAGCGGTATTTCTACGGCCAGACTGACTTTCCAACTACAGTTTTTATCCATAATAAATTTGTTACGTTTGAAACAAATCCTCCTGTTGTTATTTTATAGCATGAGTAATTTCTACTTACAGTTTCAACAGTCTCACTCCACCTCCCTGATTCGCAGATAATCACTTACAGAAAAGCGAGGAGGTTTCATCTGTTCACCCAATCAGAGTTTGGGTAAGTTCTTAGAATGAACCTTTGAAATATTTCCATTGACTGTGAGATGAGCCTATAGCGTAGATGCCACAGAAATATAATTATTTGGGGCAGGTCCACAAAGGAGATAAGCACGTTCACTCTCACAAATACTTACATTGGAAATTTAAAAGTAAGGAAAGGTAAAATATCTAGAACTTTTTCAAAGGACCAAAAGGATTGTTATATCTTAAACACAATAATCATGGGAGCAAGTATTTGTGTTACATTTTATTTATGGAAGGAATTTTCAACATAATATTGATGCTGTAGTTGTGTTTTAAATTTTTACTCGCCAGCAAACAAAGTATGCACAAAAATTTACAACGTGAAATGAAAGAGAATAATGGGGAAACCAAGTGCTGTGTGCAATTGCATTCATTAGTGATCATGGCAATTTAACTGGGCATGATTAAAAAACTAATTATAGAAGCTTAGAAAATACTAAAAAACAACTAGATTTAAGTTTCTGATATTAGAAATCAATCTGATTTTATGGCAAATTTTTATATAAAAAGTATTCATTGCAAAATTTCAATAAAGGTAAATACCCCCCCCCCCCCAACGCACACACACAAAATCAGCTATTTACTTCCACCGGTGGCTAAAAAATATGTTACGAAAATTAATAAATGGTGCAAAAACGTTTCCCATAGCAGAAGGAAGGTATTAGAAACAAAGAGATTTTCAAATCGATCAGTTAAAAGGAGATATATAGAAGGAAACATGATATAACTATGCATTTCAGTGGAAGAATTTTGCATACTGGAAACAGAAGAAAAGCATTCTTCATAGCAAAACCTATGCTAAGGAAAAATAACTTTTCAAATACGTCTCCCGGATGCAGAGATAGCAAGAAAAACGTTATGACCTTTAGAACCCCTAGGGGGAAAGTTGTACATTAATTGAAGAGGGTCTTACTGTAGCAAAAAAATTATTCTCTCTCCATCTTTATTATAGCAAATGGCATACAGGAAAAAAAGAAGTTTCTCAATAGGGTTTTTACAGGCAGAGATAGCCTGCAAACAGAAGTATACAAACACCACCTGGTGGCAGAATTGTGAACCACAAACCTAAAGTGTTCCATAAGGTAAACGCTATCTGGTGTTAAAAAGAATTTTTTAAATGGAACATTTAGAAATACAGATATTAAGAAAAATAGATTAAATATTTGTGCCCCCTAGTGGCGAAATTGTGCGTTATTTTGTGAAGAAAATACAAATAAGGAGTTTTCATAGTTAGGTATCTGATCGAAGGAGAATATTTTTCAGTCGGGTTTTCAGTCCGCAGATATTGCTGTAAACGGAAACGTGAGCTTATGCCCTCTAGTGGCACACTTCTGCATTAAGAAATATTTGAAATTTTATGAGAAACATTTCGCACTGAAAATGTTCTGCAACAACGAAAGAATTTTTCAAATCAGACTCCTAGAAACAGAGATATGGACAAAAATAAGATACATGTGTACGCCCCGTGGTGGAAAATTTTTTCACTATTTTAAGCAGGAAGTATTCTCAAAAAGTTTTCCGAGTTGAGCGGTATTAGTCCACAGAAAAAAAATTTCAATCTAGTTTCTAGCTCAGATTTTGTTGCAAATACATAAGAAGCCAAAATAAACATTTAAGCCCCCTGGTGGCCAAATCATTCTTTACCAGAAATGAGAATTTGTATGCAAAACATTTCAACCTCAAGAGCTGTATTCGACTTAGGAAGAATTTTTCAAATCAGACTTTTAGAAGTGGAGATATTCGGAAAATCGCGATTTACCTTTATGCCCCCAAGCAGAAAATTTATGCATTATTTGAAAAAGGGACTGTAACTAAAATAGTCGCTATAAATGTCATCGAAAGGAAAAAGATTTTTTTTTTCAATTGGATTTTTAGAAGCAAATATATGAAATGAAATGCATTTTAAATTCGATACGATCTCCATTTGTGCCCTCTAGAGGTGAAGTTGTACGTCGAAAAAAAAAAATAGAACGAATGCATCATGTGGCACAATGACAACCATTCTAGACTCACAATCTAGTACC
Source organism: Macrothele yani (assembly GCA_039090855.1). Lineage (NCBI taxonomy): Eukaryota > Metazoa > Arthropoda > Arachnida > Araneae > Macrothelidae > Macrothele > Macrothele yani. The sequence continues at coordinate 100,671,003 of CM076996.1, read as the reverse complement.
CTTGGCTTGAGATCGCAGGATTTCTTTTATTTTTACAAAACTTAAATTAATTCCATGCAACAACAGTTTAGGCAAAACTTATGTGTCTATAATATCATTGCTGCTAAAATGGCTATACGGTAGAGGGGGGTAATGAGCCCCTACCTGAAAGCCAGTTGAGATGAAAGCTGAATGTAATTCTTATGTCATTAAAATTGCTTGTTAACATGAATAATGTAATTATGTATGACTTGCACTATGCAATTCACCAAATTCTATATGCTTAAAGAAATAAAAACATTCAACTCTCATCTAGGATGGGGTATGGCTATTTTCAGAAATATATTTATCATTACATCTATTAATACACAAATTCTTTTAACATGGCAATGCTGTAAAAACTTACAAATTTTTATTAAGGCAACATAAAATCTATGAATGTACAAAATTTATGGACTGAAATTTCACAGTGAAAGACTCTGTGTTTAAGCTTAACTTGTTATCTCAGAATCTAGAACTTCAGCTTCTTTTGCCTTTTCTATAAAGCTTTCTTTTCTTATCTTTGAGTTCTTTTAGTTCTTGTCCATCCAGAGATGCTACGTTGTGTGGCAGTGCCGTCACGTGTCCACTGCTCCCAACACAGTCAGACGGTATGGTCAGAACGATCCACGTGGCAGGCTATACGGCGAGCCGACCACCCTACAGTTTTCAGCCCGATGATCAGGTCTCTCTCAAAGTCCATAAGTTGCATAAATCGACGCCGCTGGCTTCTACCAGACATTCTTGTCACTCTGTACTCTTGCTTGTGTCGGCCGGTGCTTTTCACTTTCATAGGGCATCGACTACACGCCGGTTGATAAGGGTGCCGGTTCGTATTTTCTTCTAGGTGTGCAAACTTGTCTTCATTCAGGCGCCGATACAAAAAAGACAATTTCATGACCACCCACTCAATTTCATTACTTTTTCATTACTTCATGACCACCTGCTCAATTTCATTACTTTTTCATGACTTTCATGACCAGTAGACAACACCCTGCTCATACCACTCACCCACCAGGCCGGCATTTGTCAGGCTGTGGTTATGGTTTTAAATTTAACATTTCATCTACATTTGTCCTTTTCTGTTAATCAGAACACAAGTGCTGTCCAAACTGCAAGAATTGGGAAGCTAATAGTTTTACTGCTATTTAGTAGGGTAGCAGAACATAAACAATTGAACAAAGCGAATACACTGAAGTAGCAAATTATTAGAAACACCCGATATCAATCAGATACATGCCATCCTCGCATACACTATATTGACAAAAGTAACCGGACACCCCTTCAAAAGCAAATGAACGGATCTGCAGCGTTAAGATGAGCAGTACAGCTGCAAACAGTATAAAAACAAACCTGCAGCTGACTGCGATCATATCGCACTGTGAGGTTGAGTGAAAATGTCACGGCGGGAAAGAACTGACTTTGAGAAAGGAAAGATTGTTGGGTGTTATTTTAGTAGATTGTCCATAAGAGAAACTGAGAGACATTTAAACATACCCAAGTCAACTGTTTTGGATGTACTGAATAAGTGGAAGACGCATGGCGTGCCTGAAGCAGCAAAACATACAGGCAGACCAAAGAAAATCAGTGATAGAGGACATCGAAGCCTCAGGAGAGTTGTTACAGCTAACCAACGGAGTACTGCACAACACCTCAGTGTACAGGTGAGTAAAAGTGCTGGAACCTCGGTATGTACATGTACCATTCGCAAAGAGCTTCATTCCATGGGTTACCGTGGTCGTGCGGCTGCTCATAAGCCTTTCATCTCCACTTGGAATGCTACTCGTCGTTTAGCATGGTGTACAGAACATTTATTGTGGACCGTATATCAATGGAAACGGGTCCTATAAACTGGTGAATCCAGATACACGATCCATCAGTCTGATGGCCGTGTGTGGGTATGGCGGTAGCTGGGGGAACGCTATTTACTACAGTGTACTGTGCCTACTGTCATGTTTGGAGCTGGCAGTGTACTCTTGTTGGGGTGTTTTTCGCGGTATGGTCCCGGCCATTGGTTATTGTGGACAAACCTGTTAACCAGCACGTCTACCTCGATATTCTGGACAGTTATGCTCTACCAATTCTGTGGCAATACTACGGAAACCGAGCCTTGTTCGTACCAGCAGGATAATGCACTGAGCCATAAAGCAAGGACTGCTATAGTTTGACGATAATTCCGTATTGCGTATGGACTGGCCAGCACAGAACCCTGATCTTTATCCCATAGAGCACCTATGGGATGAATTACAGCGCCACATAAGAAGTTCGGAACCAAGGCCTACTACTAAGCAACAGTTAGCGGCAACATTATGTACTGAATGGAAGTGCATACCTATTGCTGTGTTCCAAAACCTTTTTGAAAGCATGTCTGGAAGGGTCAGTCCATGCATTAAGGCCAAAGGTGGACCGACACCGTACTAATGTATGTCAATAAATGCTATGCTGTGTTTCTCTTCTAGGTGTCTGGTGACTTTTGTCAATAAAGTTTATGTAACTATGACACTGAGATGGCTTTATAAACAGCTCACTGCAAAGGATTCAGACATGCATTAAGTGCAAATAGTGGCAATATGGGAATGACTCATGATTTGAGGAATTTTGAAAGAGGCATAAATCAGGGGTAGAAAAATATTCTGACGATTGCCAGCTAAATTTTTTAGTGGCCAGAATCAAAATATCGGACCAGCGGGGCTGTGGTATATACACTACTTGCCACCCAAAATGCAACACCAAGAAGGAAGCATCCGATTGGCCCGAAATTCACAGCATGCGTCGCCTGCGGGAGGACATGCAAACGATTAGCATTGCAGGGCATGTGCAAATCATGTGCGCCCGGCATGCCACCGAGAAGTACTATAAGAAAGGTGCACAGAAGGCGGGGTGTAAGTGGAAGTTTGTTGTGCTGCCAGACCTGTGCTGTGGGAAGCTTCCTGATGCCTCGTCGCAGAATACGGCAGTCATTCCAACACGTTTCGGAGTTCGACAGAGGACGAATAGTGGCTTATCGCGACAGCAGTTTATCGTACCAAGTCATCGCCGCCCGTGAGGGACAACATCCAGCTACAGTGAGGCGAGTATGGATCCGGTGGGTGCAGAAGTGACAGACGGACAGACCAACATGAGCAATTACCACAGACACAGCACACCACCGAACGAGAGGACCGGCAAGTTGTGCTGCGGGCATCGACGGCTCGCACCGCCACGTCACTAGCGTTAGCACAGAAATTAGGGTGTGTTGCGCAACAACCTGTGTCAGCAGGTACCGTTCGTCTGCAGGAGCGGGGACTTGTCGCCCGTTGCTCCGATTACCATTGATTTTACACCACCGGCGAGTGCGGTGGCAGTGGGCCGTTGAATGCTGCATCTGGACTACGGGATGGCATGACATTGTCTTCTTCGACGAATCCCGCTTCTGTCTGCAACACCACGATGGTCGCATCAGCGCAAGGCGTCACCGCGGCGAGAGACTGTATGACGCCTGCATTACGTATCGCCATACCAGTCCGACGCCTGGCGTTATGGTTTGGGGCGCAATTGGATATGACACCCGCACCCCTCTGGCACGCATCGCCGGTACACTCTACAGCCACCGCTACATCTCCGATGTTTTGGAGCCTGTAGTCCTCCCTTACCTGCAGGACCTGCCAGCGGCCACGTTTCAACAGGAGAATGCGTGCAACAATTTTTCACGGCCCACCAGGTGTCACTGTGCCGTGGCCCGCCTGTTCTCCCGATATGTCGCCCATCGAACACGTCTGGTCACTGATCGGTAACCGAGTGGCCCGGCAAGCACCACCCGCGGCTACACCTGATGAAATGTTGCAACATGTGGAAGCAGCCTGGACCGACATACTCCAAGCCCACATCCAAAGCCTCTTTCGTTCGATGCTGCGGCGTGTAGCGGCCATTATTGCCAGCAGTGAAGGCCACACGAACTATTAATGTTTGCGTGTTCGCAAATTCGTACGGGCCTGTAAGCTCAATCGTTTCATCTTTGTATCTGTCATGTGTCCAGTAAATCTGGCTTTGCTATCTCGTGTTCTTCTTGGTGTTGCATTTTGGGTGGCCAGCAGTGTATAATCAAACTCATATGCACTTTTGTCCAAAATATAATGTTTTACCCTCAAGCTTGAGCTTATCTGTTCGGGGGGGGGGTTTACCCATTTTTCCCCCCACGGCTCACAAATTCTTGAATTAAATGTTTTTAGTGATGTGTTCCATGGTGGCCCAGACAATCTCTTTTCTCTTTGATCGCCTTGGGCGACCACTGCTTTCGACTCCTAGGCACAAGTGGGTGCTAGACAAGCAGGCACAAGCATCTCTAAAATGGCAAACTTTCTTGGTTATGCAAGAACAACTGTATCAAGGGTGTACAATGGTTGGCCCACATACAACAAAACAAGCAGTAAACTGTCTTTCTGTGGGGGGGGGGGTAACAACTGGTCAATGCTTAAGGGAAACATAAGCTGGAGAGGATTATGTGAGATAACAGACAAGCCCCACTGCATCAAGTAACTGTGCAGTACAACAGCGTAATTGAGAGAAGAATTTCAGCATACGCAGCTCACCACATACTCAGGGATCATAGCATACTTCTGGAAAATTTCAGGTAAGAATTTTAGGAATTTTAGGAATTTTTAGAAAAATTTTAGGAAAATTTTAGGAGTGTATTTCAATAAAAACTAGATGTATATTTGTATACATCTAGTAAAACAACTTTGTATACATTGTAAAGAGTTTGCTTCACACCCTTCAACCATATATACTGATAGACTGCGCATGACATCAAAATTTCTGGCTCCAACATAAAATCACATGACAACAGTCAAAAAGATGGGTTACACCTGCTGTGCTTATGGTTGCTCTGACCGATATAGTAAAGAAAGTTCTATGATTTTTCATGGGTAAGAAACGAATTAAATACCTAAGTCAATAAAGTTCAATTACTTAACCAGAAACTTGCAGCTATTGATATAAAAATATAGTAACTTAAGAAAAAAAAAATGGAATGCATGTTCCAAATTCTTCGCAAATGTTCATCACATTATAAATCACAAAATGTAAACAACATGATCATGCATGTATATAGCTCATAAGTAAACTTACCTGAAGAGTTTTCATTATATATGAGGTGCATTCACATAATACACCGAAAACACTGAAGTTCTGCAGCGTAAATTAGTAATCATAACAGCATTTGTACACGAAATTTGGAGTCTGATGATGACGTGCCCAATGTTTGAGCCATGGCGGCTTTGATGCAGCTATTGCTAATGCGCAGTCCATTAGTATATATGGTCGAAGTTCACACCCAAATTTTTTGCATAACGTCTAATGTCTAAAGTTTAAGTATGATTTACTTCTAATGTTCAGTTCTTATCTTTTCACGTGTTATTATCATATTCAAGTATATTTACCACATTCAAGTTTCACTTTGAACATTATATGCTGTTGAACCAGAAGCAATTCACGATTTTCACAGTAAAGTTTTCAGGTTTCACATTAAACTATAATATCCTAAAAAGGTAATTGAAAACCAAGAACTATGTACAATTGTTCACTGAATTACTTTTTTCATATTATTGTTTTAACCTTTTCCTGATTAGCCTATCTTTTTCTGCTTCCACCACAACTAATTTACTTTCAGTTTTCTTTATTTCAGCTGAACCTTGTATGATCAAGTTAGAGGCAACTGATATTTCAACAGTATTTTGTTTTTCTACAGCTTTTCTCATTCTTTCTGTTCCCTCTTGAATTACTGCTAGGGAGGCTTCTTTATCTTTTTTAAGCCTATTTATTTCTGCATCATTTTCTTTTATTTTGTCATCAAACTCAGCTTTTCTTTTTTTCTCTAGCTGCTTTTCCTTATTTTCCCTCTCTTTCTTCGAAAATAAAAGCATAACAAACAGCGCGAAAACTAGCTCATAAATAGAATATTTGAAACACTCTCAATGTATGCACTCTCAATTATTAGGGATGGTAGAGGGGAAGGGAATAGAACTGTCCAAAATTAGCATGTTTTCGTTGCGCTAGGGCGCTTAAGCACGGCTGAATTCTTTCAGATACCCCCAATGTTCAAATGATTGAAATGTGCTGATGTTCATGGAATGAAATGGTTGATCAGCTATGATGACCGCATAAAAGTTCGGGGTGGGTGGGGGAAGGCTTTATTTTTTTTATTTTTTTAGTTTATGCAACATTTTACATCACTCCAGTATTTATCTTATCATCAACAATCGCAATGCAACTACCGCTTACGATCGCGGATATCAGCAACCGAAAATCTGCCATATCTCTAAGTGATATAACACACAGTATCCTGTTACAGTGTATTGTAATTGAAAAAAAAAGGATGTGGAAAAAAGAAACTTTCAGAAATTAAGATCATCAAGTCATGCGTTTCAAAAATCCGTTTTCCTTTATAACGTTTAAAAACATGTTTTTGCTTTTTTACCTGTAGTGTAAATAAAAAAACTATGTTGATTTTTTATGGAATCAGACATCCGTATGTCTGATTGTCTTCATCTGAGTTCACACTTTAGCTACTGTGTACAAGTAGACCTATTTTTTCAGCTCAAAAATATGTAGTTTTGTATATATTCACAGTATAAGTCATTCCTTATTCCCACAGAACTGAATTCAGCATATGCAAAATGAAGATCATCAAGACCCGCCCAACACTATGTTTCTGATTGTCTGCTGTTTATATTCAAGAAATGCAAACATGGATCAATGGTGAATGCAGCAACTATGATTTTTATTTATTACCAAGAAAAAAAAAAAAAGAGCCGTGAAAGCTGTAAAGCTGAAACGGATATTTCTCTCGAACCCCCCCCCCCCCATGCACAAAAACATTCCAATTAAGATCAAACAGCAGGAGGACGCGTCCACACAACACAACCTTTGGAATTACCTGATGGAATGGCTTCTTTTCATTTGGCACATCGCCATAAATCACCACCTGCAGCTCACTGAACTGTCAAGTTGCACCCTTCCTCCTTCACTTTAACTATAATAGAAACTGTAAAAAAAAAAAAAATGCTCCCCAATTTTCGACAAAATTAAATTACCAAATTTACGTCATGATGTTGCAATTTACTAAAATACGTTTGTTTATCTGCTGAATATTGCTTAAATCCATTGAAAACTTTTTAATTATAGATGATTTTTTTATTAAAACAGTAACTCAGACGTCTGAATAAAAACGTGTTTGTAATTCAAATAAAGTCCATATCATCACAGAAAAAAAATTTAAGGATCACTCTGTTTAAATAAACCATGGCATCTAAAAAAAATAATTCACTTGCTTTTCCCGTAATTTATAATTACTGTTTCTTTTTTCAATCCGATTATGCAACGTTTTTTTTTTTTTTTTTTTTTTTTTTTTTTTTTTTTTTTGCATCTGCTAAAGTTCCTAACGGAATTTGGCGAAATTTGCACTAGAACTTTATTGTGATGTATCTTAACTACTGTAAAAATTTTACTGTGTTATTTTCAAAATTCAGAAAAATGGATTTCTGAAAATATTCTCCTAGTCCTTTTGTGCTGTGGAAGTGATAAACAGGTGTTTGCTTTCTTCCCAACCAAGGGCTTCAGATCAGCGCTCCCAGCTGTCAATCAACCGTTGCTATGGTAACACCCTTTCTACTGGAGGCTCACTCTGTCCAAAGAGGCACACATACTTGTCCATAATAAAAATTACCAATGCTAACTTTTAAAGTTTTAAACCGATTCAACTGGAATTTTGGAAGTGAGCTTCTGTAATCCAATTACAGTGAATGTAAAAATTTCAGCCACTTTCGTGAAAAATTCGCAAAGATAGTTTTCTTATTTTTTATCATAAGTAGTGGAAGTCTCTTGAGGGGAGGGAGGGTGGCATGCACATAAACAAGAAGAAGATGAATGTGTTGTTCAGGCATACTATTCACTGGTGGATGCCAGCTGACTTGGTACATACGCGACCCCCTGCAAATGCTAAATGCCTCTTCTTTCCCCTTCTGTTCTCAATTGTCGGAAGGACATCAAGCTCCCCTTCGACCTACTAGTAATCATCCAATTTTATTGCACTGGAAGTAGTGCCTTTTTTTTTTCTTTTTTTCCCCCAGCCAAATTAGGATTTGGTGCACATCGGAAACCGCTGCCGGTGGTTTCTTTGAGAACAGAGAAAAGGAACTTTAAAAAATGAAGGGGTAACAGTAACACGATTTCCTAAAAGGGCATTTTTTAAGCACTAATTTCAAATTTCAAGGCTTTTCAAGATGGCATTAAAAAAACACCGTTTTTCCAGGATATTCCAGGCCTTGAAAACGTAATCATGATTTTCCAGGACTTTCCAGGTTTTCAAGCACGCGTGCGCACCCTGCGTAATGGTAAATTTATTGGCGTTAATAACGGTTGTGTTTTTAATAAATAAGCTTACGAAAATTTTAGGTATAATTTTAGGAATTTAAGGAGGGTCACAAAATTTTAGGAATTTTAGGAGGAATGCGATCCCTGCATACTGGAATGAATGGGCTATAACAGCAAACATCCCCTTTGTGTATCACTCATCTCTGCTAAAAAATTAATAAATTCACCTGCAATGGGCACAAGAGCACTGAAATTGAACCCCTGAGGACTGGACAAAGGTCACCTGGTCTAATGAATTACATTTTCAGTTAATACATGTCAATGGATAGGCCAGAATATGGCATAAACAGCACAAAATGATTTATTCCAACTACCTAGCATTAACTGTACAAACTGGTGGAGGCAGTGAAATGGTCTGTGATCTTTTTTTATGGAGGACATTGGGTTCCTTGATACATCTGGAACAGCATTTGATACCCATGCGATATCTTAACATCACTGCAAACCAAGCACACCCATTCATGTGCATGGTGCTTCCTGATGAAGTTTAGAGGACTACATCTAACAGGACAATGTACCATGCCATGAGGCTCGGATTGTAACACAGTAGTTCCAGAAGAACGGCAGTGACTTTAAAGTGCTAAAATGGTCTCCAACATCTGCCAGAACTTAATCCAATTGAACTGTGGGGTCAGATTAAAAGAGCCATTAATAGCAGAGATCCTTCTCCAGAGAACATTCGGCAATTGACAGACTTCATTACACGCACTTGGCTGAACATAACCATAGAACATATCAGCACTTTGTTCAATCTATGCCACATAGAATTGAGGCTGTTTTGAAGGCAAAGGGTGGCCCAACGCAAAATTAGGTACATGGTCCTAATAGTTTCCTACCAATGAAAATTTAAATGGGATATTCATTTTAGGCACAACTGGCGATGTGCTGTTAAAAATTCATCACTCTGTTTTCCATGTCAGACTTTCACTGGTCATGCTATTTGGACTAAAACTGAGGTGATGAACTTTGGCCACTTACAGGAATGAAAAACCAGAGGGCTTTGTGCACACTCTCATCTCATCTCATCTCATCTCATCTCATCTCATCTCTCTCTCTCTCTCTCTCTCTCTCTCTCTCTCTCTCTCTCTCTCTCACATATACACACACACATGCATGCACACAGTAATTGATTTAGTCATGCTCATAAAGGCAAATGCTGCCAATTTTATGATTGATGCTTAAATACAGCCTACCAAAAGTTTAAAACACAAAACAAGAAAATACGTATAGTTCAAAAAAATAACCACACATAGAAGTATGAGGCAATCCTGACACACATGAATTGACAAACACATGCCTCGACGATACAACCCCAAAATACGGTGGTTATTTACCCAGAGTGTCCAGCAGCAAATGTAAAAAATAAAGGACATCTGAAAAGTACTGTACCTGATTTACTGATCAATTCCTGTCTCCAAAACGACAGAAATTGATCAGTAAATCAGGTACGTCCAGTTTTGTTAAGTTGGCAATTCTGACGAAGGAAACGATCTGACATGGGGTCTGAGGGGGGCTAGCTTTTTTAAGTTGTTTAACTAGCTGCCAAGAAGGCAGAATCGCCATCAAACGGTAGCCATAGTAATGCCACTCTGACTTCTCCACGTACAGCTGACACCAAGTACTGGGTCCAAGAGGGAAGCACGCAGAAATTGGAATAATCACAGGAGTGGTCAGATGAGTGCTTCACTTGAAAACGGCATATCTTCTCACTGCGACTAGCTTAAGCGTAGGACCCTATTAAAGGAGGGGGCTGTACTCAAAGGCAGTAACCTCGATGAGGGGCCTCCACTGATATCCTTAAAAATAAATTTTGTGCCTTGCCTGCGCTTAACTTTCACAGGAATTTAAAATACCTCTTGCAAATGACAAGACACAACCCCCTCCCCCACAGGCCACCTTATGTTTCACTCAAGATAACTGATTGCAAACTTATGGAAACATGAGTTTTCTGAAAGGGATCAAAATTCCGTGGCAGCACGGGCCACAGCGTCACGTAATTCGGCCCTGCTTAAAGTAAAATGTTCAACCTGTAGTTCAGAAGGGAAACCCCAACCACTCCATCAAATCGTGAGCTGCTTATCAAACAAGGATGAGCACGAAATGACTCAATCGTTTAGTAGAACAGAGATTTGAGGGTTCCAGCGCTGACTTTCAGGCGTGAAAAGTCGTCAGGTAGAAGCGAAAGGTCACAAATTGATACGCGTAGCAGATCACAGGGTGAGTGATTCTCCGCAATGCTCCCAATATTGTCAATAATGCAGTAAATTCGGCTGTAAAAAAGAAAGAATTATAAAAAAAAACAAAAAAAAAAACAGCAATAATTGGCAGCTTTATTACCACCAATAATTTTAACTTTGGGTTTAATGTTCACTCCTTAGGTACAAAATAAACAGGAAAACCTATGTATAATGTGTCATGTACCTCTTTCAGCTGCCTGCTGATTTGCTTAAAAATCACATTTCCTGGACCAAGATAGTCAATAAAATTCTATAATGTTTACGTTGACAGCTCTGATAAAAAAAATTGTACAATGCAAGTGAGAAAAGATTAGTTAGAGCGAAAGTTTTCTTAAGCAATGCACGAATACAAATGACGGCGGGTGGGGTGCCGCTTTCACAATAAAGGGTTTGTTTCTTTGGTGCGATAAATGAAGCTAATAAAGCAAAATGTTGTATTAACAGAACTCCAAGTCCCTCAACATATGGCTTGAAGTTCTGTTAATGCACCATTCTGAGAAATTCATACCTACAGATGAAAACCTATTAACCACAAATGCTAACATGGATCTTGACATTGTCAAACAAATTGCGAAAACATTGTTAGTGTAAATAAGAACAAAGCGAAAATGTGGAGAAAAACATCTCCACTTGAAAGGATGCCTTGTAACCTTTAAAGCTGGTACAAGCAATTCCATGAAACAAGAAAAATTAGGAAAAAAAATGGATTATACTGAAAACAAGCTCAAATGTGCATATTCATGACCAAAAAGAAAGCAAATTAGAAAGTTCTTTGCACTGTCATCTGTAATAAAACAGAATGTGTGTGTCAACAGCCGTTATAACTCATCAAATACTCATGACCCACTCCAAAATTTGCAGACTGTTCATCTTATGGTATTCCGAGTTGCAACGGTTGGTTTCAAGCCAAAATTCCAAGAGAGCTTGGCACAAGCAAAAATATGTACTATGATATTTCTGCAGGAAACAGCATGCCAGCTAAGAACACACATTTGACCACAAAGCAGCCCACTTTTGTGAGATGCAGCTGATGAAAGTGTTCTTGTGATGTGCAGCAGGAAATGTGAAACACTACTTCCCATGTTTGGGCATTGCTATTCCAGTGGTGGCTGCAATATCTGGTGGCAATGAATCTACATCATTCTCTCAGTGCTGAACTTTGTTACCCGTATCTTGTGCGTTTCCAGAAGCAAGGCAGGTTATTTTCCGTGTACACAGCTAATGAGGGATTACATGGTGTTTATAATATCCTTTTCATTCCATTCCTTTTGAAAGCTTCGGTATACAGCAAGTTAACAAGGACTAAAGCGGAAAGAGAAACTTCATGGCTTCAGCTAGGAGGACTATTGAAACAAGGTTCCAGCAGCAGACTATAAAAAAAATCTCAAGGACTTTCACAAGCAGTACCCCACACCCCCAACATAATTTTAGGCTTTGAAAATTGAACACCCACTGTAAGTTCCATTTCATGTACTACTCATACATAGACTGGTGTATTCATAAATTTTCAAAATAGCAAATGTAGGAAAGATCCAAAGAGTAGTTTGCAATTACTAAACATTTCAGTAATAGTGCTAAGTTTTTCACAATTGGAAACTCTTTTTTTTTCCAGTTCTTCTGCAATCGCCACACAACCTCCTTGAAATCAAATAAATTATTGATCTTCACAAATACAGTAGGACCTCTATTATACATTCCTCACTTATCTATTTTTCTCATACGCAAAATGTCGCCAATCCAAAAATTCTGAATTGCCCTTAACATTAAACTCACCATTTCATTTATACGCTTTTTTCAATTATACAGTAATTTTACTTGGTCCCCTGAAAAACGTATAAACGAGGTTATCCACTGGATATGTCATGCAATCAAAGTATGATTTTAGATGCGTCTAGTACATTTGCTTGTAGTCTTGAGTTTTAGCAGTAGGACATGACATGCAATTAATAAGTTGTGCCTGCATTCATTACTTGTGCATCAAATATTGCACAACTGGTAGGTACATTTACACTCATTTCACATAATTTTGTCTGTGAAGCTGCATATTTTTTTTTTTTTTGCGGAAATATAGAATTTTTTCATTTTTTATAAACTGCGAACATGAGATGAGTTATGTTCAAAAATTTACTGACATGACAGGTAGGTACTAAGGTCTTAAAAAAAAACATTAAAGAAGACAAATCAAAAGTGTTCATCTACCTGTGGAATATTAGCACAAGTTATTAAGTATGTAACTTTACACTGTAATCATCAAAACAGCAGTTACTTAAATTTTATGCAGTGGTTTTCAGTTCAAGCATTTAATTTTAATTTAGCCATTATGATTTCTTTCTTTTTCCTTAACCTTTGATTTGATGAAAACCCCAAATCAACATACATAAAAAATAAGCACAATTCTCGGGCTTTCTAATATCCATTAGTGTAGATAGCAAGTCGTCTTTTACACGATGGTCAGAAAGATTGAACACTGTACTCAATTATAACAAAGTGTAGTTTAATACTTTGATACTAAGTGCAAATATTTATCGTGCAAGATCTTTCGAAAATGCAGAGCATTTCATCATCAGGTACATCTTACACCAAGGAGAAACATTACTGAAACAGGAACAAAACACAGTTTTTTGGGTGTTTTTAGTTACAGTGTTTTGTTCCTGTTTCAGTAATTTTTCTCCTTGGTGTAAGATGTACCTGATGATGAAATGCTCTGCATTTTTGAAAGATCTGGCACAATAAATATTTGCACTTAGTATCAAAGTATTAAACTACGCTTTGTTATAATTGAGTACAGTGTTCAATCTTTCTGATCATCGTGTAAAAGACTGCTTCAGAGTGTCCAGCAGCAATGTAAAAAATAAAGGACATCTGAAAAGTACCGGTGGTCAACCCCCCCCCATTTGGAGCAAAACTTTTGTTTTTGAATTAAACGTTCCTGTTTTCAGCTGAAATCTGTTTTAAACATGTTAAAAAAAGAAAGAATTTTTATTTTTCAAAATGGCCTCCTCTTCACCCCTTATAGCCATTCCATTCCTCGCACAGTTATAATTCAATTTTCACATTTAAAAAAATTTATTTTCTACACTTATAATTGATTGTACATAAAATAATATACATTGCCGTAGGTACCGGTATACAAAATACATATAAATTGAATACATTTCATAAAAAAAGTTCCAGCAACTTAACGTTTCTAAAGCACAACCTTTTTTTTCAAATAAAAATAAGTACAACATCACATACCAGTATGAAAAAGAGTGAACAAATATAATGTGCAAGTGCCTAGTGGGTTAAAACTGGAAAATGTTACACAGATACCTTTTAAATGACATAACTTCACAAAAACTGAAAGTAACTGCTATATTTCAAACACACAAAACAAAACTATGTAATCTTTCCTTATTCTTACTCATGCCTTTTTCTGCAAAAAACCACACCACACCTTTAATGTTTTTCCTGAACAAAAACAAAAGAGGATTAGACACTTTGCTTAATCTTGGCTTTATCTTTCTGTATTTTCGTCATCTCCTTTTCAGCTTCTTTTTCCAACTTATCAGCCTCATTCAGTGATTTTTGTACTTTGGCCATTAAATCTTTGACAATTTGTCTTTGATGATTTGCTTTAAGTATCTTCTCATCCGCTTTCTTTTCTCGCTCTTTTATTTGACGTTTTTCTTCCTTCTTTCTTAATTCCTCAGTTTGTGGAGAGGTGCCTCTTGATCTTTCATGGCCTGTTTCTTCTGTTCTTCTTCCAATTGCATATGTTTCTCTTCAGCTAGATGTTCAGCAAACATTAGAACTCTTTTCAAAGAAGTCACAGTTTCATCATGTAGTTGAATTCTTTTACAAGTCAAAATGTCTTTGTCAACTGAAAAACTTTGCTCCACATCACTGTTACCATGATGTATGGTCAAACATGCCATGATCAAGCCTTGAAGGGTTGCATATCTCTGAGGGTTCTTTTTGAAAATTTCTGCCCAATATTCATCAATGCGCTTTTTGCCATCAACATTCTCCAGTTTGCACAAATCCAATTCCGTGGACAATTCATCTAGCTTTTGGTTTGGAACAACATTAGGAAGACTTTTAGCAATGTTCATAAGTGAAGCAACACTTTTTGGGCTGTTCTTTTTGTCTGGCTGCAGTACACGCAAGTCTCTTAATATTTTGTTCTGCAATGGAAGATAGTGCAGCAACTTTTTAATTAACACATTGTAGAATTTTTTCCACTGTAAAACTAGCATTATTTTCTTTGTCTCTGTTAGAGACTTCATTGCACTTTTTGTCAAAACACCAATAGCCATCCTTTCCAAAGGTTTCGAATGTTGACTGACATCTAAATCTGCAAGTTTATGGCCTGGAGTGTTATCAACAACTTCATCTGCCATAGCTCTTTTCATTACCATCTTTACTAAAGTCTTTTCATAATAAAGAAGATGAATCAGAGGTTCTTATTTCTGAAAAAATAACTGAAATATATTCGCAATGCCAAACACACCATGCATAAACTGATAGTGGATGAAAATGTCACCTTGTTTCAATGCAGAAATTATTCTGTGCAACTTTTTACTGGTTTTCAGTTATTTGGAACGATGTGCAGGTACAAAGGATAAGACGTAGTGAATCAAGGCATCTTATTGCTCCAAAAAACGATCAAATACTGGTCCAAAAGTTAAAAATCTAGCTTCAACAGGTCTCATAAATACATGTTTTGGAGCACCTACATGTTCCTGACTCTTGCCACAATCAGCTGATCTTACACTATTGCCATGGAAATAGTAGAATACATCCACTGCAAATTCAGAAAGTGAAGAATCAAATTCTTTTACAGCCTTTTTTACAGCATTCATGACATGATGTAATGAACATCGACCTACATCCAGCAAGTGGGGATTGATTTTCTTGATTTAAAAGAGTTAGCATGCCTTTTTTTACAGCCTACCGTAACTTGTGGACTATCAGTCATAACGCATATTACCTTAGCTATATTGATGCCAAACATTTGTAAAACAGAAATCATTTTTTCTTTCATGGAAAGTGCTTTAGCTTCTGGCAAATATACCCTTTCAAGAAAATCTATTACAATTTGCTGTTGCACATCATCAAAATATCGTACAATTATTTCAAGCTCTTTTTTTATTACGCACACCACTGTCATTGCTTTCATCTAGTTCAATTGACACATATTTCCCTTTCAAACTTTCCTTTAAAATGGTTTCATATGTTTGCCCCAAACCATATCTTACTAGGTAAGACATCTTTGTTCGGTGCATTGAAAATAATTCAGCAATTTTAGAGTCAGGAAACATTCTCTGAAACAACTGTGTTGAATGATCACAAAACCTGAATGGAATATTGTGTTCAACAAGTGCAGAGGCCCACAAAACTTTAGCAGTAGTAACCTGATTACTAATTATTGTTTGACTTTTGAAACTTTTTGTCAAGTCCTTTGACTTTGTTACAGCTTCTCTATTTTTCTTGTGATTTTCACTTCTTGAATGTTGTAAAACTGCTTGAACACCCATTGTAGACACTGAAAATTCTTTTGAGCACCACACACATGAAGCTTGAGTGTTCTTCTTTCCTGGTCTGCACCATTTGCCAATTTCATCATCATTATTGTCTTTTTGACAAGAAGAGGACCAAACACTTTGATAGTGGCACTGTCGTTTAGACATGTTGAACTAGAAATCTGTGGAGTAAAGATAAAAATTAGTCTTCATTTCATCATTAAAAAAGCTACAAAACAAACTCAATTAAAAAAAAAAAAATTAATGTGGCAAACCAAAGGCTCATATAAGAAAGGAAGCATCACCACAGAGATATCCAGAGTCATATGCTACTTTAATACTTCAGAACTTCGTTAAAACAAAATAATAAAAGTAGTAGCAATGTTAAGAAATAAGGGCTCAGTATTATAGTTCATCATTGCCCTTACAAACAAAAAATATCAAGACAAAATGAATTAGATTAATTTAAAATAAAATGCATTTTTGTTACTTACCCTTAATATTTTTGTAGATAGTTGATGTTCTCAACTCACTTAAAATAAATGACAGTACTGAAAATAAAGGGCAAATAAAGGACTGTATCAGTAGTCACAGTTTTAAAGGACAGTCCTTTAAAAAAAAAAAAACATTTGGACACACTGTTTACCAAACTAAAGATATAGCCAGTACAGAATGTAATTCACTCTGGAAATAATTTAGGCTTGGCACCGATGAGTCACACCCTGATAAGAAGATCCAGAAAGTGAGAAGACAAGAATTGCCACTGGCACATGAGAACTACCTTGAGGTTTCAGAGGGTTCAGGGAGTGAGCTAGAAGGTAGCAATACTACCCTATGGCATGCTACAAGTGTTCAATGGAATTGAAGAAAACTGGAGAAAATGTGGAAGCCACTCCATTTATTATACACCTTGCTCTTGAAGACACATATTGATGATGTCAGCTCTATTAAGTTGTGCATTATCACCTATGAGAATGAGATCTAAGATCTGATTAAATCTCATTCTTTACTTCTGACAGGTAGTGTAAATCAAGTAGGGAGAAAAAATGAATTAAGCAGACACAGAAATATACTCAAAATACTGATTGATCAAGTTTTCAGAAAGTCTGAATGGCCTTTACATGGCCACAATCACAATTTGTACTCTACTAACCCTGAATTTTTTTCAAGGCAGCTCGAATTTACTGGCAAACTCACTAAAACTTCAAAATTCAGTTGAAAGTGTCTCAATAAAACCTCATTCTGAAGTCAATTGTTGGATTATCAGGTTCTAAGGCAATCCAAAATGAGTTGCAATGCTATATTTTGGAATTTTGCTGGGCTAAAATTAACTAAGTAGCATTAATATCTACTATGTCAGATAACACAAAAGATGCTTCAGAGAAAACTAAGAAAGTAATGACATTTTTCTCTGAAAATGAAGGCACAGAGTACAAAGGATTTTTGGGATTTTACAATACCAAATCACAAAAAAAGCACAGAGCATTTTGGCGTTACTTTGAAAGGTGGTTTTGGAGAACTTATAGCTCAAATCTAGAACTCTACTATTGTAATACGTGGGAGAAAAAAGTGGAGTAAAACCATGATTAAGAAAACATACACAATTGCTGATTTTATTCACTGTTCTGTATATCAGTTAGATTTAAGAATGAAAAAACAGTGCAGCAAATTCCAAAAACATCTGTTTATTCTCTCTCTCTCTCTCTCTCTTTATTTAGCAGTTTATCAGTAACATGAAAACATTACTAAGCTGAATGAATGTTTTAAAGAGCTTCAAAAAGTCAAAGAACATTCTGGCAGCCCAAGCAAGTTCAGAATTTCTACACGTGCTCAATGTTTAGCATTTCCTCATCTGGCTGACTTTCTTCCAATGTGTGATATCACACATTAAATTCTTGTTTTTTTTTAAATTAAAACCATAATGTGTAAACATCAAACAACAAACAAAGGTTTTCGCTCTTTCCACGTTTATAAATGAGTCACGGAAAAATTCTCAAACATGTTGTTGGCATAATGACAGACTATATCAACAACATGTTTATATCATGAGATACTCATCCAAAAATAAAATTTTCTTAAATGTTATCAATAGTATTTTTTTCTAAATTAGAAAACAGTGAAGCACTTTACTTACAATTCTTTGGGATCCATTGCTTGGGTATTTCCTCTGTGCTGAACTCTTATTCTGAACAGCTTGAAAGGTGTTGGATTTCTACAAAAGATAAAGTAAAAGAACTAAGCTAAAAGTTCAAAACTACAGTAGAAGGAATAAAAAATAAGCTTCATCTGTTTATTATACCTTACCACCATACAACAAGTGCGTAACAGATTAATACAAAAATAATGTAACTACAATATTAAAAAAGTGTTAGCAAGCATACAATTTTTTTTTAACTCTACACAACTACAGTATAAAAACGACTCATGGTGTAACGAAGTAAAATGTTTCAACTCTTGTGCAATCCATAACACTTTACATAAGTTTTATTTGATATACTTTAGTGTATATATCAAACATTTCCCCCTTTTCTGAAAAGACACATCAAGAAATAGGTGCAAATATTCACAGTACTGTGAAAAACTAGACACCTATAAATGAAATGCATCATATCATTATAACAATTTTCTCTGTGTACAGATCTGAATGACTATTAAACCATGAACAATCATTTGTAGTACGCCAAAAGAGAAAATACACTGCATAACCAAAACATTCATGTGAAACTGGTAGCTTCAATCTGTTCATTGGTATAGAGTAAAAATACATATACAACATTGGATTTTTGCACGCCAACTGTACGGCTTCACCAAGACAGCAAACTTAAGTAAACATTACACCCTGCAGAACAAACTAAATCGAATAATATTTACACATTCAGTTTGATAGTAGTTCATTTGATTTGGGCTGATGCCATTATGCTCAGCTAGCTGGGGCACACATACATATATATATATAAAAAAAAATATTGGAGGGGGCGACGAAAACTGGCAGTTTTTCAAACCAACCATAACAAAATAAAAGTTAATAATAAATAGAAGAAAAATTAATTTATTTTAATGTAAGTTGATGCATTTTTATTAAAATAAAGCAATTTTTTTCTAATGTACGTCCAGTTTTAATTTAAAAAAAAACAAAACCCAAGACCCCTCCCTAAATACACCCCTATCAAAAGTGCATGCACATAGAAAATATCATCATCATCATCATCATTGTCAACCATTATCAATCCACTGCTGGACGAAGGTCTCCCCAAGTTTCCTCCACAACGGTCTGTCTTGTGCCAGTCTCCTCCATGTCACTCCCGCATACTTTCGAATTTCATCCACCCATCTTCCATGTGATCTTCTTCTGGGTCTTTTCCTGTCCCTTGGAATCCAATCTAAAATTTCGGCTGTCCATCGATGGTCTGTTCTTCTGGCAGTATGTCCAGCCCATTGCCATTTCAGGGATTTAACTCTGATCATGATGTCTTCCACTCTTGTCATTTTTCGGATCCACGTGTTCCTCTTCTTATCTCTCCTGGTTACACCAAGCATGCACCTCTCCATGCTGCTTTGAGTTGTCTGCAGCCTTTGTATGTCTCTTTTAGCTAAGGTCCACGTCTCTGCACCATACGTAAGCACTGGAAGGATGCATTGATCAAACACTTTTCTTTTAAGACATAATGGCATATTGCTCTTGAAAATTATGCTGTTTCTTCCAAAAGCTCTCCAGGCAAGTTTTGTACGCCGATTAATTTCTTCACCAATGTGACCCTCACTTGATATCTGCTGTCCAAGATAAACGTACGTGTCTGTTATCTCCAGCTTTTCTCCATCAATCGATAAATCTTCATTTCTTGTAAAAGCATTGTACATCACTTTTGTCTTCTGAAAGTTCATTTTTAATCCCACTTCTTTACTCTTGTCAGCAAGTTCCTGGATCATACTCTGTAGCTCTGATGGGGTAGTTGCAAAAATGACTATGTCATCAGCAAAACGAAGGTGGGTTAGATAATCTCCATTAATCTTTATCCCTTTGTTTTCCCAGTTCAGTGATTGAAAGACATTTTCCAATGTGGCATTAAAGAGCTTCGGAGATATGGTGTCACCTTGTCTCACTCCTTTTCCAATTTTTATGTGTGTTGTATTTTCAAACAGCCGAATCTTTGCACTTGCATTTTCATAGATGTTATTAATAATATTAATGTATGCATCTTCAATACCGCAGGATTTCAGAGCCATTGCAACTGCTGATGGTTTCACCGAATCAAAGGCTTTTTCATAATCGATAAAAGCCATGCACAATGGAAGCTCATATTCCCTCGCTCTTTCAATTAGTTCTCTCAGTACGTGGATATGATCTATTGTGCTGTAGCCATTCCTGAATCCAGCTTGTTCTCTCGGTTGAGCCATGTCCAGTGTCACCTTCAAGCGGTGTGAAAGAACTTTAGTGAAGATTTTATAAACCACTGATAGGAGGCTGATAGGTCTGTAGTTCCTGAGATCCTCAATGTCACCTTTTTTATGTAGCCAGATCATTGTAGCATTGTTCCAATCCTCAGGAATTTTCCCTTCATTAAGGCATCGAGTGAAAATTTGGGCGGGTACTGTTTCGATTTTTCCACTTGCTTCTTGTATGATGTCTACAGTAATTCCATCTTCTCCTGGAGCTTTTCCCCGCTTCATGTTCTTGATTGCATGTGCAACTTCTGCTGGAAGGACTGGAAGAACTCTGGTACTGGTACCTTTCATGATGTCTGGAGTACATGTATCATCTCTTTCATATAATTTGGAGTAGAAATCTTTCACTCTTGTCAAAATTTCGCCTCTATTTCTTGTTACAGAACCATCTTCTTTTCTCAGTGCCATAATCTGTTTTTTCCCCTTACTGAGATGTCCCTTTGCTATCTTTAGGCTTTGGTTGTTTTCAATTGCTTTCCTTACTAGTTCACAGTTGAATTTCCTTACGTCTTCAGTGATACTTTTTTGTACTGTCTTGCATAGCTCTATATATTCCACTTTGGAAGTCACATCTTCATTAGTTGTCCTCATCACTCTTCTTTTTTGCATCAACATTTTGGTTTTTCCTGATAATTTGTTCACATGCAATTTGTTCTTAGACCCAGCTAATTTTGTTGCTGTTTCCATAAGAGCTTTGGTTACTTTTCTGTTAACTTCAGAAATATCCACTTCTTCCGATGTTAGGCCTTCTAAAGCAGAGAATCTGTTCTTCAGTTCCAATTTGAAGGTATTATGGTGTTTTTTAAGGTTGGTTATGTCAATACATTTTGTTTATCTTATGAGCTTGCTACGTTCGAGTTTAGTGTTGAGGTGCATCTTACATCTCACCAATCTATGGTCACTGCCTGTGTTGAACTTGTTTAGCACACTGCAGTCTGGTGTATCTTTAGATAAGTATAATTCTATTTAATGTAATATATATTTTCTATGGTAAATTTTGCCATAGAAAATATATATTACATTAAATAGAATTATACTTATCTAAAGATACACCAACCAGATGGTGGCTGATTTAACATGCTTTCATTACAAATTCATTGGGATTTCTATGGTTTTTATAACAACAATTTCTTTGTAAGTGGTATATCTGGCTATGCATTTCAAATCATTCCACTGAGGGGTGGCTGCATGGAACAAGAACTCATCAGCTAAGACAGTAAGTCTTAATCTTTTATGTCTCTCTTACGTTCCTTTATTTTGGTCCCTAAGGATTTTTTGGTCATTCCAGTGTAAAGCTTCACTGTTCCACCTTGGTAGGAACAAAACTGTTTGTAGTGGTCTTTGTTTGCCATCCATCTTTGTAGTGGTATTTGTTAATAAGATTACAAAATTATTACCATTGTCAACTGAAGTAGTGACCCTGTGGACATTAGACAAAACACTACTTCATGCCAATGTTCCTATTGGCATTGGCATAAAGTAGTGACCCTATTGACATTAGACAATATAGCTTTATAGCCCTGAAAAGGACACTTTTTAAAAATTTTAGTTGATTTATTAATTGAATATTTCACAATAAGACAGGCTGGAACCAAGTAACAGTATAAACTAGGAACTGCTAAAATGTGTTTAGTTTTAAAGTGACAATTCATAATATCACAAGCATAGCATTTATGAATTAATCAGTGACCCACAGTGTGGGTGAAAATAGATATTAAGCTGATAAGAACAGATATCTACCTGCTGTACAGCAGACCTGTGATTATGGATAAATGTAGCAGCCTGAGCAAGTTCCAAGTTTGATCATGGGCAGGCAGTTGGTGCAAGAAAGATGGGGTGTTCCATCTCTGCAGCTGCAGAATATTTGTGATTGTTGCATGCGACAATTGCACCAAAAGCTGCAAAACCTCTATCCACTGAGAAAATTGTGGCTGTACAGGGGCTATTGATGTCGGAGGTAAGTGTTGCCTCTTCGGTATAACAATGTTGGAATAGAGAGCCACAGTGGAGAGGAAAAATATAATCATTCAATGACAGAGAACCACCAACAAAGGTTTGTACAGAGGCCATTCGAGATACAATGGAATGACTGGGCAATGGCAGCCAACATCTATAGTTGAGAACCCTTGTTAACAACACATCATCAGACTATGATGCTGCAGTGGGCAAAGGAAAATTGACACAGTATCATGGAAGACTGGAAATGGTTAGGGTGTTCCGATGAATTGAATTTCCAACTGCAACATGCCAAAAGACTGTGATTGTCAAGGTGTTACAGCTGTGTTTAAGTGGGCCACCTTGGGGCCCCTTCTACCTACTGAGAGCACCATCACTGCACAAGGCCATGTTGATGAACTCCCCTACCACCTACACCCATTCTTGGGTATCCAGCTCCCATGGCAGGATGCCTACATTCAATAACACAGACCTGCCAACCTCTCAGAAACAAAAAACGTAACACTCAGATAGAAAAATCGTAACACGACGCATGCTGATAAATTTTTAAGCCTATTTCAGCTATATAAATTCTTGATGATGAGAATGTAGGGATTTCTTCCCTACATCAACATTTTATTGAAAAACTAATTAAATCTAATCAGCAAACACTTTTATGTTGTTAATCATTAGAAAAAAAATTACGATTACGGGAGAAATCCTCACTCCGCCTAACTTCCGTTTTTGGAAATTTTGAGAGGCGGAAAACTTGCATCTTAAGGAGTCTGCAAAATGGTTTAAGTGGGTTCTGGTGATGTCATTTTTGTCTGCAGGACCAAAATAAATATACGATATGCATCAGCCTTCGCCACGATTCTGCTACGAGGATTAGTAGAAAATGAATCTGCAATGTCGCGATTCTGCTACGGGGACGAGTACAAAATAAGCCTGCGATGTACGTTGCAGCGATTCTTCTACGGGGAAGAGTACAAATTAAATATGCGATGTACATCGCCGCGATTCTTCTACGGGGACGAGTACAAATTAAATCTGTGATGTACGTCGCCACGATTCTTCTACGGGGACGAGTACAAATTAAATCTGCGATGTACGTCGTCCCGATTCTTCTACGGGGACGAGTACAAATTAAATCCGCGATGTACGTCGTCCGTCGCCGCTATTCTGCTACGGGGATGAGTACAAAATAAACTTGCGTGTAAGTCACCACGATTCTTTTATGGGTTTGAGTACAAATTAAATCTACAATGTACGTCGGCCGTCGCCGCTATTCTGCTACGGGGATGAGAAAAAATAAACCCGCGGTGTTACGCCGCGTTTCTGCCTCGGGGATGAGTACGAAATAAACTTGCGATTAAGTCACTGCGATTCTTCTACGGTTATGAGTACAAAATAATTCTGCGATGTACGTTGGCCGTTGCCACGATTCTTCTACGGTTATGAGTACAAAATAATTCTACGACATACATCGTCCTTCCCGAAAAAAAAAAAAATTACAATTACGGAAGAAATCTCACTACGTCTAGCTTCCGTTTTCGGAAATTTTGAAAGGCGGAAAACTTGCGTCTATGATAGGGAGTCTGCAAGATGGTAAATAGAATTCTGGGGATGTCGTTTTTGTCTGCAAAACCAAAATAAATCTGCGACGTACATCGCACGTCGCCGTTATTCTGCTACAAGGCTTTTGTCTGCAAAGGGAAAAAATGGGGAAAACATGACTATTTTTAAAAAAATCGTATTTTTGGCTGCAAAATTATATCAGCGTACTGCAGCATGATTTATCGTACTGAATACAATAAAATCGTAACAGTTGGCAGGTCTGAATAACACAATGAACTGTCTCATAGCTCCCATTTAGTGAAGCACTGGTAGGAAGATCATTCCCGTGGGCTCGAAACTCTCGAACGGCCCTCTCACTCTCAAATGTGAACCCAACTGAGCACGTGCGAGATAAAGTGGAGCAATGCATTCAATCTCGAAACCAATTTTTAACACTTTATTGATGGCTGTCCTGTAATTATGGGCTGCAATACCACCTGAAAGATTTCAACACCAGGTAGGGTCCATGTCACAATGTGTTACTGCTGTTTTGTGAGCAAAAGGTGGACCCATACCTTATTTGGTGGGTATGTATGCTAAATTGACCTTTCAGCTGTATGTGGTACTACGTTGGGTAGCTAAGCATATAAGGCAATGCTTAAATACACTGCTGGCCAACCAAAATGCAGCACCAAGAAGGAGAGGACATGCAAACGATTAGCACTGCAGGGCATATGCAAATCATGTGCGCCCGGCACGCCACCGAGAAACACTATAAGAAGGGTGCACAGAAGGCGGGGTGTAAGTAATGGAAGTGTGTTGTGCTGTCAGACCTATGCGTGGGAAGCTTCCTGATGCCTCGTCGCAGAATACGGCAGTCATTCCAGCACGTTTCGGAGTTCGACAAAGGACGAATAGTGGCTTATCGCGACAGCGATTTATCATACCGAGACATCAGCACCAGTGTGGGATGACACTCAGCCACAGTGAGGCGAGTATGGATTCGGTGGGTGCAGGAGGGACGGACAGACCAACGTGAGCGATTGCCGCAGCTGCGGCACAGCACCGAACGAGAGGACCGGCATGTTGTGCGGCGCGCACCGCCACATCACAAACGTTAGCGCAGGAATTAGGGTGTGTTGCGCAACAACCTTGGTCAGCACGTACCGTTCGACGTCGTATGCAGGAGCGGGGACTTGTCGCACGGCGGCCATTGCTCTGATTACCATTGACGTTACACCACCGGCGAGTGCGGCGGCAGTGGGTCATTGAACGCCGCACCTGGACTACGGAATGGCACGACATTGTCTTCTCCAACGAATCCCGCTTCTGCCAGCAACACCACGATGGTCGGATCCGCGTGTGCCGGCACCGCCACGAGACTGTATAACGCCTGCATTATACATCGCCATACCGGTCCGTCGCTTGGCGTTATGGTTTGGGGCGCAATTGGATATGACACCCGCACCCCTCTGGTATGCCTTGCCGATACACTCAACAGCCACCGCTACATCTCCGACGTTTTGGAGCCTGTAGTCCTCGCTTACCTGCAGGACCTGCCAGCGCCCACGTTTCAACAGGACAATGCGTGCCCGCATTGCGCAACAATTCTTCGTGGCCCACCAGGTGTCACTGCTGCTGTGGCCCGCCTGTTCTCCCGATATGTCGCCCATCGAACACATCTGGTCGCTGATCGGCAACCGAGTGGCCCAGCAAGCACCACCCACGACTACGTCTGATGGACTGTGGCAACGTGTGGAAGCAGCCTGGACCGACATACCACAAGCCCACATCCAAAGCCTCTTTCGTTCGATGCAGCGGCGTGTAGCGGCCATTATTGCTAGCCATGGGGTCCACACAAACTATTGATGTCTGCATGTTCCGCAAGTCACACGGCCCTGTAAGCTCAATCGTTTCATCTTTGTATCTGTTGTTATGTGTCCAGTAAATCTGGCTTTGCTATCTCGTGTCCTTCTTGGTGTTGCATTTTGGGTGGCCAGCAGTGTAGAATAATGAGATTTGAAGAACCATGGGAGCAAAAGGAAGAAGTGTGTCTAGGTAAGCTGCAAGTTTTTGATAATGAATAATACAAAAGGATGAAACAGCAAAGTTGGCCTACCAGAGTGAGGATAAGTGAAAAAGAAAAAAAAAGCTGGCTTTTTGCAAACATGAGAGTTGTTCTGGAAGCAGGTGACTTGTAATAAAAAAAAGGGGCAAGTACAGATTTGAACTATGTGAACAGCTAAATGGAGAGATGATCTGAGAGCTTATTGAGTTAAGTGAAAGATGGAATGAACATTTTTGTGAGTTATCAGAACATGAAAGAAAATATATTTCTACAGTAGAAGCGATCAGGCCACAGAGAGAGAAACAAATATGCAGAGATTTGAAAAGAGGTTAATAAAGCTACAGAATCTTTGCAAAATGGTAGGTCCTCTGGAACATATGGCATAGCTGCTGAAGTATGATGGAGATAATGTTATTAAATTTTTAGCTGATATTCGTCAAATAGATTGAGAGTTAGGAATTAACACCTCATAACAGCAGTAATGCTAAATGGTCCAGTGCCTGGCCATTAAGACGTAAGACCCGTCGGAATTTTGAGGTTGGCGAGTCTTCTCTTCAGATCCTGTTAGGGCATGCCCAAAGGAAGGATAAAATCTTGGGTAGACATCTGGCAACCCGGGCATAAACTTTATAAGACACCATTTTGT
Source organism: Macrothele yani (assembly GCA_039090855.1). NCBI lineage: Eukaryota > Metazoa > Arthropoda > Arachnida > Araneae > Macrothelidae > Macrothele > Macrothele yani. Next base: position 100,644,186 of record CM076996.1, on the reverse strand, counting down.
TTTGGGCATATACGCGTAGTAGTTAGTATTGAATTTTGTAATTTTCTGTTCTTTCCAATGTACCTATACGAAATATGACATGTTTTTTGGATTCCTCATAAAATTTCTTATATGACTAATTAAATAGTAATAAAACAAGTTTATAAAAATCTAACTATTTTCTTTATTTTGTTTAGTGATTTCTTGAAAGGATACTTATATTTAGCTACACAAAAAATTTTACTGATGCGACTTTTGTTTAAGACTAAATAAATGAAATGGACGATAACAAGCAACTTGTTGTCCTACATCTGTACAGAGCGAGTGGAGCTTCAATAGATGCGGACATTTCAAAATGTATTTCAACTACAACAGAAGACAAAAATCTTGGCTGCAGCTGAAATATGACAAGGTGATGTTTTTAAACGTATCAGTCTCTTTGGGTGTGATTCTGAGTCCGCGTACCATTGTTCAAATGCATGTTATAAATCCTACACACTGAGGAAAACTTTGCTTCAGGAAAAGATAAAAAATTACGCCAAACAACTGGAAGAATCAAGTAAAGACCCACTCTAAGAATTCAGCAATATCGCCAAACAAAAAATTGAGAGCTGATGTTGTTTGTCGTAATCAGCCAATGTCTAATAAGGTGAAGCCTACAAAACTTCCATGTATTATTTGCAGAAAACAGAAACATCAAAGAAAAGTATCAGCAATGGAAACCAAACCTAAGACTAAAATTACTGATTTACTGACCATTTTGATTACAAAAACTGACTTTACTGATTTGGACATAAAAAAAAAAAAAACAGACTAAATACTGACTCAAAATTCTCATTAGGAAAGAAGCGTCAAAAGCATTCTTTTATTTTTAATCTGGCCTCCACCATCCCCATAGCCAGCCAACTCACACCTATTTATTGTTTTAATTGTAATCAACATATAAAACTATTACAAAATTACATATAATAATAATAATAAATAATCAGGAAAATCATTGCACTTTATTATAATAATACTGACATGCTCCTATTCAGCACAAATATACCTAAAACTAGAAAAAGCTTTAAAGTGCAGCTGTACAGTACCATTTTCAGAATAATACAAACAAAATGTTTACAACTTTGAATTTTTAAATGTGATGTGGAAAATCATCTAGCTTTCTTTACAAAATTAGGTCATTAAGTCTCACTTTGTTTTTGCTTCTTTGAAAAAAATGCTGTTATAACACTGCTTTTTCGCTTATCAACTGCTTTCTGTACCTTTTGTATGTCTTTCATTTTCTTCACTTCTTGTTCCCTAACTTTCGTAGCACTCTCCAACATTGCTTGGGCCACACTAATTCCCACCAAGTCCTTTTTATTTATTGCTTCTTTTAAGCACTTGTTTGCATCATCCAGTAATCTGTCAACAGTCAATATTTTCTCCTTTTCTTCCTCTTTCATTTTATTCAGTGCCAGTTCACCATCAATATTTACTTTTTCTTTTTCAAACTTACTCTTCATACTTGCTTGTAACAATTTTTCTTTTTCCTGTTCTTCTTGTTTCCTCAGTTTTTCCTCAGCCACTCTCTTCTCATCTTCACAGTACTGCTTGTATCTGACATGAGCTGTGCGTGCCAACTGAAGAAGTTCCTGAGTGATAATTATAAAGTGGGCCTTCCCCTCAAACACATTCACCACAGCATCTCTTACAGCCAAATAAGCATCCAATGTTCTTTCACACATGTTTGCGGTGTCTTCATTCAAGATGTTCCCCGACAATGAGAATCCCCTTTCTACATCCGCATTGCCATGCGAAAGTGCAAGTGCAGCCTTCACAATTCCACTGGGTTCTTGTCACTACCTGATTTTTCTTCTTCTAACGTCAATAGTTTTCATTCATCAACTAGTGCATGTTCACTGTACTCAATTGGAAGAACAGCAGCCAATTTCACTATGTTTTTGTATGATCCTTCTTTCACCCTCTTTGCAGGATGCAAACATCGAAGATACCACAACACAGGTTTATCAAAAGAAGACTTTTCCAAAATATGTGTACAAGCAGACACATAGTGCTTTCTAGCTTTCATGGAAATATAGCATCTTTCTTGTGCGCTTAGCTTCTTGAGATATTCACTTTCTCTAGTGTCGAACACTATGTTTTTCAATGGCAAGTAATACTTATCACAAAATGCTTCCAGACTCAATGGAGTAGCACTAACACAAAATCGATTCACGAGTGTTCTGACGAGGTTTGTGAGCTCATTATAGATTAGATGCATTAAAGGGTCTCTCTTCTGAAGGAAACCAGTGAATCTTGAACATGTATGAGCACTTGCACAAGCAAACATAATTTCTGCTTTGGTAGTTTTGTCTTTTAATAGTTTAACAATATTCTTGTATTTCAAAGAACTCGTCAACTTGCTTTTGTGCTGGGGTGTGAACTGAAAAAAGTATTTTTCAACAGCTGACCATTGTTCTAAAAGTCTCTCTCCAGCTGGTTCTAATATCAGCCATCTTGAGGAAACATGTTTCATAAACCGATGACCCGGAAGTTTCATATCTGATTGTATTTTTTCAAAATCTTCCCAACGAGATGTTTGGATATAAAAACAAATTATAGAGAAACAAGATCATGTCCAAAGCATTTTCACCAAAGTCTTGTAATCCTTTTTGGAATGCATTATGGATGATGTGTATGTTACATGTGCCAACATCAATCAACTGTTTTCTTCCTAACAGGATCAGAGAATCATTCATAAGACGATTCACAGTTTTGTTAACATTGGGTCCATCACAATCTAGCATCCATAGCTTTGAACGAGAAAGCTGGGCATTATCTAAGGCTTCATTTGACTTGGAGTAAATATCACTAGCAGTGGCTTTACCAATGAAGAAAGTCTGTAGATGTCGTGTCATAATCAATTGTTTGGAATCAGACCAGTATTTAACTACAGTTTGAAGCTTTTTCTTTGAAGCTGCATTCACAATTTCATCAAAACAAAGAGAGAAATGTGCTCCTCCAATATCATCCACCAACTGCTTTTTTAAAATATGGAGCTAAAGCATCACATACTAAATATCTTGCCTTTGTCCTTGAAAGGGTGAACTCAGAAGGAACACTTCCAGGAAACATTGCCTCAAAGGTTTCTTTGACATCTTCACAAGCTGGCTGAACAGCAAAGTTTCCTCCAATCATTTTTAAACACCAGATTAACTCTGCCCTTCAAGCAGCTTGTCTAGCAGAATGAAGCTGAATTGATGATGTAGCTCCGGGAGATGAAATTATACCATCACTGCTACATCCAGGACGGGCTGAAGACAAATGTAGTTGTGAAGAACTCAGTTTCACTTTACATTGTTCTCTGTGCTTCCGAGTAGAAGCATGCTGCTCTATAGCACTAAAGCCCCAAGAAACTGAAAATGTTTGTGCGCACAACATACAAAAAACTTCACTGTCACGTTTTTTCTGTCCCCATTCAGAAACCATGAAACCATTGCTGTCCTTTTTTTGGAATCATTCTGATTTTACAGTACATTTTCCCATACTTTTGTCTAAGTAATCCAGTTAATCAAAAAATGTATGATTTTATAAAGACAGCTGCATTACCTGAAACAACAAATAAAAAGAATTAGGATGACTATTCATTACAGTATGAAATGAAGAAAAAACACATATGCACACACAACTATTCCCATAGAGAGAGAGAGAGAGAGAGAGATGTAAGGTCAGGTGATGCGTAACATCACAGCCTCTCCTTGACAAATGTCAACCCCGCCTTCTCGTGGTGCATCCTGTTCCCACTAAAGGGGCTCTGACGACCGCCAATAGCGGTATAACTATACCATCGGGATCAGAGGAAATGCTATCCCACACTCACCAACCCGCTTGGCCAGCGTGGTGAGTTATGGCCAAACACCTCCAAAATGACTCTACAACTTAAATCTTGGCCCTCAGTCTCCGGCAGCTGGAATGTACCTGGCCAAGGCAGCGGCCAGTGCGACATGAAGGCAGAGGGTGCCAAGAATCCCCGGAGGACCGGACTAGGCTGCCATTTGATGCTGACCTTGGCTACGTATAATGGACGCTCCCTATCTTCTGATTCAAGGCTTCTTGAATTGGAAGAGGAACTACAAAGGATCAAGTGGGACATCGTCGGGCTAAATGAGGTAAGGAGAAAAGGAGAAGATCTCATTGAACTGAAAAGTGGACATCTCTTCTATTATCGTGGGACAGATACTGGCAGAACTAGTGGTGTTGGATTTATAATAAACAAGAAACTGAAGGATAAAGTGGTAGAAGTTGAAAGTTCCTCTGACAGAGCTGCAAGACTCGTTATCCAACTCTCGAGAAGATACCAGGCTCAGATTATTCAAACTTATGCACCCACCACAAGTCATCCTGAAGAAGAAATTGAAGAATTTTATGAGGAAATTCGTCATCTAAATAATAAAGGTAAGCAGCACTTGAAGATAATTATAGGAGATTTTAATGCAAAAATAGGGCACCGGCAACAGAATGAAACTTCAGTAGGTAAATTCGGTCACGGCAACAGAAACCAGCGTGGAAATACTCTCGTTGAGTTTGCAGAGGCGGCAGGATTTTTCATCTTGAACTCCTTTTTCAAGAAAAAGCCACACAGGAAATGGACATGGAGACATCCAATTGAGACGACAAGTGAAATTGATTTTATTATGAGTAACAAAAAATTTGTCATCGAAGACTGCAGTGTGCTGAACAAGTTCAACACAGGTAGTGACCATAGATTGGTGAGATGTAAGATGCACCTCAACACTAAACTGGAACGTGGCAAGCTCATAAGACAAACAAAATGTATTGACATAACCAACCTTAAAAAACACCATAATACTTTCAAGTTGGAACTGAAGAACAGATTCTCTGCTTTAGAAGGCCTAACATCGGAAGAAGTGGATATTTCGGAAGTTAACAGAAAAGTAACCAAAGCTCTTATGGAAACAGCAACAAAATTAGCTGGGTCTAAGAACAAGTTGCATGTGAACAAATTATCAGGAAAAACCAAAATGTTGATGCAAAAAAGAAGAGAGATGAGGACAACTAAAGAAGATGTGACTTCCAAAGTGGAATATATAGAGCTATGCAAGACAGCACAGAAAAGTATCACTGAAGACGTAAGGAAATTCAACTGTGAGCTAGTGAGGAAAGCAATTGAAAACAACCAAAGCCTTAAGATAGCAAAGGGACATCTCAGTAAGGGAAGAAAACAGATTATGGCTCTGAGAAAAGAAGATGGTTCTATAACAAGAAATAGAGGCAAAATTTTGACAAGAGTGAAAGATTTCTACTCCAAATTATATGAAAGGGATGATACATGTACTCCAGACATCATGAAAGGTACCAGAGTTCTTCCAGTCCTCCCAGCAGAAGTTGCTCATGCAATCAAGAACATGAAGCGGAGAAAAGCTCCAGGAGAAGATGGAATTACTGTAGACATCATACAAGAAGCAAGTGGAGAAATTGAAACAGTACTCGCCCAAATTTTCACTCGATGCCTTAATGAAGGGAAGATTCCTGAGGATTGGAACAATGCTACAATGATCCGGCTACATAAAAAAGGTGACATTGAGGATCTCAGGAACTACAGACCTATCAGCCTCCTATCAGTGGTTTATAAAATCTTCACTAAAGTTCTTTCACACCGCTTGAAGGTAACACTGGACATAGCTCAACCGAGAGAACAAGCTGGATTCAGGAGTGGCTACAGCACAATAGATCATATCCACGTACTGAGAGAACTAATTGAAAGAGCGAGGGAATATGAACTTCCATTGTGCATGGCTTTTATCGATTATTAAAAAGCCTTTGATTCGGTGAAACCATCAGCAGTTACAACGGCTCTGAAATCCTGCGGTATTGAAGATGCATACATTAATATTATTAATAACATCTATGAAAATGCAAGTGCAAAGATTCGGCTGTTTGAAAATACAACACACATAAAAATTGGAAAGGGAGTGAGACAAGGTGACACCATATCTCCGAAGCTCTTTAATGCCACATTGGAAAATGTCTTTCAATCACTGAACTGGGAAAACAAAGGGATAAAGATTAATGGAGATTATCTAACCCACCTTCGTTTTGCTGATGACGTAGTCATTTTTGCAACTACCCCATCAGAGCTGCAGAGTATGATCCAGGAACTTGCTGACAAGAGTAAAGAAGTGGGATTAAAAAATGAACTTTCAGAAGACAAAAGTGATGTTCAATGCTTTTACAAGAAATGAAGATTTATCGATATATGGAGAAAAGCTGGAGATAACAGACACGTACATTTATCTTGGACAGCAGATATCAAGTGAGGGTCACATTGATGAAGAAATTAATTGGCGTATAAAACTTGCCTGGAGAGCTTTTGGAAGAAACAGCTTAATTTTCAAGAGCAATATGCCATTATGTCTTAAAAGAAAAGTGTTTGATCAATGCATCCTTCCAGTGCTTACGTATGGTGCAGAGACGTGGACCTTAACTAAAAGAGACATACAAAGGCTGCAGACAACTCAAAGTGGCATGGAGAGGTGCATGCTTGGTATAACCAGGAGAGATAAGAAGAGGAACTCGTGGATCCGAAAAATGACGAGAGTGGAAGACATCATGATCAGAGTTAAATCCCTGAAATGGCAATGGGCTGGACATACTGCCAGAAGGACATCCGGAATTTTAGATTGGATTCCAAGGGACAGGAAACGACCCAGAAAAAGACCACATGGGAGATGGGTGGATCAAATTCGAAAATATGCGGGAGTGACATGGAGGAGACTGGCACAAGACAGACCGTTGTGGAGACCTTCATCCAGCAGTGGATTTTGAGAGAGAGAGAGAGAGAGAGAGAGAGAGAGAGAGAGAGAGAGAGAGAGAGAGAGGAGAGAGCTTAGATAACATTCCCAATATAGAGATCAAAAATCACTCTCTAGTGCACAAGGTTGTTAACACAGTTATAGAGTCTTCTCAACAGCATTTTCTAATTTTTCAATCCATCTGCCACATAAAACATTACTTTACCGACCACAAACTTTTTCCGTATCACGTAAATCTTTTTTAAAAAAGCCATGGTATAAAACTGACTTTACAGACTAAAACTGACCAATCTGAAAAATACTGACTTTTACTGATTTTACTGACCATTTTCCATCCCTGCATAATGGAGGAATTCCTAGAAAGCGAAAATATCCCCCGCTTATAGTGGCCTGCTTGCTCTCCCAATTTAAACCTCATTGAGCATGCGTGGGACATACCTGGGAGAAGTATTGCAGGATGTCATCTACCTCCTAAAACTCTTCTGGAACTATGCACAGACAGCATTGGTGCAAGAGTGGGACTCTGTACCTTAAAGTAGTTTGATAATCTGATGCTGAGTATGCCCAGATGCTGTACACTGCATATGTTGCTGTGGCAGACCAACATACAGCACATACTGAACACGTTCTTCACTATAAAACATTTGTGTTCTCACAAACTGTGAATTAGCTTCAGGGAGCTGTTTTGCTGCATTTCTTGCTTTGTTGGCCAGAGTGAATGGTGGAACGGTAAGCTGAAATCCATGCCTTTCTTAGTTCCGATGATTTAGCCTGAGCAAACTGATCACGTGGAAGATTGTTATTTTTGTTTAACCAAAGTGAGTGGCTTTTCAAGGAAGAATGAAAGTAAAATACAGTATCCAAATTTGCCATCAGCCTTATGGCCTGTTCAGCATGGGGAAGATCTTCCTATACCAAAACCTCCATTGAACTGTGAAGAGACATATTCAAATTCATCCAATGAAGATATGAACGCACATTACAATACAGATTCCACATACACTTCTTAACACTTAGACGAGCTCCACTTGATTGAGCGAAATGAACTGAATGATCTCGTTTGAGACCTACATCTTTCCAAACAACAAGCTGGACTTTTAAGGTTCCTGACCGCAAGGTGGAACCTGCTAGCAAAGAGAACACGTGTCCATGTTCAGAAACAGAAATGTGGGTCTATGTTCTTCTATGAAATGCAGGATGGTATGTTTTTTTGTTCAGATTTTCCAGAGCTAATGACAGAATTAGGAATATCTAATGATCCTACCGAACGGCATCTGTTTATCGACTCATCCAAGGTTAGTTTAAAAGCTGTCCTTTTGGCCCATGGAAATCAGAAACCTTCCATTCTAGTAACACATGCTGTAGGAATGAAGGAGACATATAAAAGCATGGACAAAATTCTCACTGCAATACAATATGACCAGTTTAGGTGGTCAACATGTGGTGATCTGAAAGTGATATCACTCTTGCTCGGGCTTCATCAAATTTTGTTGTTTTCTTTGTATGTGGGACAATAGAGCCACAGCAGAACACTACGAACGGACGGACAGGCCTAAACAATATGTTTTCATTCCTGGAGGGAATAACGTTCGTTACAAGCCCCTAGTTGATCCCTTTGATGTGCTGCTTCCACCACTTCATATCAAACTGGAGCTGATGAAAAACTTTGCAAATGCTATGGACAAATCTGGCCCAGGTTTCTTGCACTTAAAGCAAACATTTCCGCAATTAAGTGATGCAAAACTCAAAGAAGGCATCTTTGTTGTTCCTCAGATATGGAAACTACTGCGCAATTCTGTTTTTACCGAAAAGTTAAACAGCACGGAGCTCGCGGTCAGTCTTTCACACCTGTGATCAAGGAATTTCTGGGTAACCACAAAGAGGGCAACTACAAACAGCTGATTCACAACCTTCTCAAGAACTATAAAAACCTTGGGTGCCGGATGTCCTTAAAAATACATTTCCTCCATTTGCATCTGAACTTCTTTCCCTACAACCTAGGAGCAGTCAGCGATGAACAAAGAGAAAGGTTCCACCAAGATATCCAAATGCTGGAGGAGAGGTATCAAGGCAGGTGGAATCCCTCAATGATGAGTGATTACTGCTGGTTTTTGCAAGGGAAGGACAACACGACACATAAGAGAAAAAAATGAACTACTTGTATGGATATACGAACGGAATGTGTGTATACATTGGTGTTAATATTGTTTACTCTATTTCTTTTTTCTGTCCCATATGAAGTGATATATGAATATGGTATTTATACTTTGTAAAACTACCATATTTTTCGGCGTATAATCCACAGACAAAATTCATGGTAAAAGTTGAAAAACAGTTGCGTAATCCACAACTTTATCTAAATGTAGTAGCCATTTTATATATATATATATATATATATATATATATATATATATATATATACACACACTATCAACCAACAAGTAATTGGACACCCCTGCAATCGACGATATCTGCGGTCCTGATACACGTCACGGCCGCCGCCGTTAAATATCGTGTGGGAAAACAACAACGCAACCAGCTGCATGCAAGATGCCACGCAGTTCACAGCTCTCTGATTTCGAGAAAGGTGTAATCGTCGGGTATCACAGAAATGGCCGATCCATACGTGACATATCCAGCGAGTTGAAGTACCCAAATTCGACAGTGGCCTACGTGATTGGCAAGTGGAAGATAAGAGGTGACTGTTGGAATGTGCCTCGACCCGGCAGACCCACAAAACTGGGAGTTAGAGACCGACAGGTGCTGGCCCAGAGAAATTCGGAAGAACCGCACCAAATCGATGGGCCACATCCGCGAGGAGTTTCAACAGGCATCCGGGAGTGTTCTTTCGATGAATACCATCCGTAAGGAAGCCCATCTGCTCGGTTATCATGGACGTACTGCCGCCCACAAGCCTTTGATCACCAAGTCCAATAGCGCTGCTCGGCTAACGTGGTGCAAAGAACGTCGACAGTGGACTGTTGAACAGTGGAAACAGGTTCTCTGGAGTGACGAATCAAGGTTCACCCTTTACGTTCGGATGGTAGGGTCTGTGTTTGGCGTCTGCCGGAACGTATTGTGCCAACTGTGAAGTTCGGCAGCGGTGGAATTATGCTATAGGGACGTTTCTCCTGGTATGGCACGGGACCCTTGGTCGCAATTCCTGGTAGACTCAACGCAGAGACCTACTTGCACCATTTTGGATGACCATGCGCTTCCTACGTTGTGGCAGTTTTATGGGGTGGACCCATGTTACTTTCAGGATGACAATGCCACCTGTCATGTTGCGAGGTCCACCATGGCTTGGTATAGTGACAATGGGGTTAATTGAATGGACTGGCTTGCGCAGAGCCCGGACCTTAACCCTATCGAGCACCTCTGGGACGAGTTGGAGCGTCGACTTAAGGGGTGCCCCCCACCATTCGAAATCGGTGAAGGAACTGACTTGTCTTCTCCAAGCCGAGTGGAAGAAAATACCGCTAGCCGTCGTACAATGCCTGGTTTTTTATTTGATAAAAGAAACTCTTTTGAGTTTGATATCATTCACTACACTCACTGGTCATCCAATATTACAAAACTTATACATCCCAATCTACTCATCTCTCAGTTTTATAGAATAGCTAAAATTTGTTCTACACAGCTCTTACTTGTAAAAAATCTGAAAGCTCTCATTTCTAAATTGCAATCTAAAAATTTTCCTAAAAATTTCTAAAGACATCATTTTAACCATTTAATTTTGAACTATAATTCAGTGTCCAAGAGTTTCAAATTACACATTGACATGCTTTATTAACCAAAGACCTAACAATTTTAAATATATAGGTAACATAAAGTGCTATTTGGTGGGTCCCTAATAGCTGAAGATCTTATCCACATACACAGTTTTGCATCTTGTCAATTCACGCATTTTTTGGCTTACCAGGTAGTTGATTAACCGTGACCCCCCCCCCCTTTTTTTTTATCAGTGTATATATTTGGATTCTTGTGGGTGCTCTGTTCAGTCTTGTTTGACTTTTTGTCATGGCTGGTTTTGTTCTGCCGGTAAGCTTTTAGTTCTTTTTTTAGTTTTATAGATTTGATTCTTGGAATTTTTGTGCTTATTAGAATTCTGGTTCTGTGGCCTAGGGAGCATGACCAACCGACAATTTTGGCTTGCCTTGTCGTTTTGTTGGTACTAGAAAGGCCACTCCCACAGTTTGATGCTCTCCTGATGACGGCAACCTGTTCCAGTTTTCACTTGTTTTGAAATTTTTGTATGTTTGTTCTGTAATATTTTCATTCTACACTGGCGGAAAGTGAAAAAAGAACACCAAGAAGGAATTGGCGGACGATCATGAAATTTACATATGTTAATGGGGTCAACTTCACGTGGGTGTGATGTCAATTTCGGGACCAACCGGTGAGTGCTTACGCCACAGCACGGCATAATATGCAAATCATCGTCGGTGGTATTTAAGGAGTACGGCGAACTGAATGTAATCAGTCGTCGGCGTACGGACACGTGCGAAGACCCTGAAGAAGCTGCAATGCCTGGACATGGAAGACGTGTACGATTTCAGCAGTTATCATACTTTGAGCGAGGTCATCTAGTCGGACTCCGTGAGGCTGGGTGGTCGTATCGTTGTATTGCGGAGCGAATTGGACGGGAAGTATCGGTGGTGGTACAATGGTGGCGTAGATGGTCCGAGGAACATTCCCACACGAGAAGACGTGGAATCAGGAGTCACAGGCGGACCGATCGATGCATAAGAAGAGTGGTGTTGTCAAGCAGAACATCCACTGCGACGCAAATTCGAGCTGCCGTTGCACCTCGGGCGACTGTGCGAACAATCCGCAACCGTCTACTGGATGCAGGCCTACGTGCACATGTGCCTCTGGCATGTGTACCTCTGACTCCAGCCTACCGTCAGGAACGGCTGCAGTGGTGTCGCCAACGTCTGCACTGGAGAACGCAATGGCGATCTGTCGTGTTCAGCGATGAAAGCAGATTCTGCTTGGGAGCCTCCGATGGCCATATGCGTGTTCGCAGACGCACAGGGGAGCGTCTCCACCCTTCTTGCATCCGCCAGCGACACACAGGGCCTACACCTAGTCTCCTGGTGTGGGGAGCGATCAGCTATCACTCCCGTACACAACTAGTGTTTGTACCGGGTACGTTAAACAGCACCTCCTACATCAACAACATCACTCAGCCTGTTGTTGTGCCATTTGTAAGGTCGGTCCATCGTGGTGTTTTCCAGCACGATAACGCACGCCCACACACGGCACGTGCAACGCAACATGCACTTCAGGGTGTGAGACAACTTCCATGGCCTGCACATTCACCAGATTTGTCCCCCATTAAGCACGTGTGGGATTTTATGGGACGACTTATCCGGTCTCCACGGCCAGCCACGACCATCCTCGATTTACGCGTCCAGGTTGAGGATGCTTGAAAGTCAATACCGCAAACTTACATCCAACATCTGTACGACAGATTCCATGCCAGAATTGCACAGTGTGACGCAGTTCATGGCGGTTCAACCTCGTACTAACCATGTTAAATGGAAATGTTATTTTTCAGTTTATCAGCAAATACAGCTGTATTTTGCTATAATGTTTTAATCACAATATCGTCTGTATTCCGTTATTATGCTGTATAAATTTCGTTGGTATCAGACATCTCCTTCTTGGTGTTCTTTTTTCACTTTCTGCCAGTGTATATAAGCTACTACATGAGGTTTAGCTGCCTTCGGCACTTCTCATGGTATCATGGCATTAGCCTTTTTCGTCTAATTTTTTTGTGCTAAAATAATTTATTCGTAAAGTAATTTTTGTTTGTTTTATTTATGTACTATTTATATATATATATATATATCATCATCATCATCATCATCATTGTCTACCATTATCAATCCACTGCTGGACGAAGGTCTCTCCAAGCCTCTCCCACAACGGTCTGTCTTGTGTCAGTCTCCTCCATGTCACTCCCGCATACTTTCGAATTTCATCCACCCATCTTCCATGTGGTCGTCTTCTGAGTCTTTTCCTGTCCCTTGGAATCCAATCTAAAATTTCGGCTGTCCATCGATGGTCTGTCCTTCTGGCAGTATGTCCAGCCCATTGCCATTTAAGGGATTTAACTCTGATCATGATGTCTTCTACTCTTGTCATTTTTCAGATCCACGAGTTCTTCTTCTTATCTCACCTGGTTACACCAAGCATGCACCTCTCCATGCTTCTTTGAGTTGTCTGCAGCCTTTGTATGTCTCTTTTAGTTAAGGTCCATGTCTCTGCACCATACGTAAGCACTGGAAGGATGCATTGATCAAACACTTTTCTTTTAAGACATAATGGCATATTGCTCTTGAAAATTATGCTGTTTCTTCCAAAAGCTCTTCAGGCAAGTTTTGTACGCCGATTAATTTCTTCATCAATGTGACCCTCACTTAATATCTGCTGTCCAAGATAAACGTACGTGTCTGTTATCTCCAGCTTTTCTCCATCAATCGATAAATCTTCATTTCTTGTAAAAGCATTGAACATCACTTTTGTCTTCTGAAAGTTCATTTTTAATCCCACTTCTTTACACTTGTCAGCAAGTTCCTGGATCATACTCTGCAGCTCTGATGGGGTAGTTGCAAAAATGACTACGTCATCAGCGAAACGAAGGTGGGTTAGATAATCTCCATTAATCTTTATCCCTTTGTTTTCCCAGTTCAGTGATTGAAAGACATTTTCCAATGTGGCATTAAAGAGCTTCGGAGATATGGTGTCACCTTGTCTCACTCCTTTTCCAATTTTTATGTGTGTTGTATTTTCAAACAGCCGAATCTTTGCACTTGCATTTTCATAGATGTTATTAATAATATTAATGTACGCATCTTCAATACCGCAGGATTTCAGAGTCATTGTAACTGCTGATGGTTTCCCCGAATCAAAGGCTTTTTCATAATCGATAAAAGCCATGCACAATGGAAGTTCATATTCTCTCGCTCTTTCAATTAGTTCTCTCAGTACGTGGATATGATCTATTGTGCTGTAGCCACTCCTGAATCCAGCTTGTTCTCTCGGTTGAGCCATGTCTAGTGTCACCACCTTCAAGCGGTGTGAAAGAACTTTAGTGAAGATTTTATAAACCACTGATAGGAGGCTGATAGGTCTGTAGTTCCTGAGATCCTCAATGTCACCTTTTTTATGTAGCAGCATCATTATAGCATTGTTCCAATCCTCAGGAATCTTCCCTTCATTAAGGCATCGAGTGAAAATTTGGGCGAGTACTGTTTCGATTTCTCCACTTGCTTCTTGTATGATGTCTACAGTAATTCCATCTTCTCCTGGAGCTTTTCTCCGCTTCATGTTCTTGATTGAATGTGCAACTTCTGCTGGGAGGACTGGGAGAACTCTGGTACTGGTACCTTTCATGATGTCCGGAGTACATGTATCATCCCTTTCATATAATTTGGAGTAGAAATCTTTCACTCTTGTCAAAATTTTGCCTCTATTTCTTGTTACAGAACCATCTTCTTTTCTCAGCGCCATAATCTGTTTTTTTTTTTTTCCCCCTTACTGAGATATCCCTTTGCTATCTTTAGGCTTTGGTTGTTTTCAATTGCTTTCCTTACTAGTTCACAGTTGAATTTCCTTACGTCTTCAGTGATACTTTTTCTTACTGTCTTGCATAGCTCTATATATTCCACTTTGGAAGTCACATCTTCTTTAGTTGTCCTCATCTCTCTTCTTTTTTGCATCAACATTTTGGTTTTTCCTGATAATTTGTTCACATGTAACTTGTTCTTAGACCCAGCTAATTTTGTTGCTGTTTCCATAAGAGCTTTGGTTACTTCTCTGTTAACTTCAGAAATATCCACTTCTTCCGATGTTAGGCCTTCTAAAGCAGAGAATCTGTTCTTGAGTTCCAACTTGAAGGTATTATGGTGTTTTTTAAGGTTAGTTATGTCAATACATTTTGTCTTATGAGCTTGCTATGTTCGAGTTTAGTGTTGAGGTGCATCTTACATCTCACCAATCTATGGTCACTACCTGTGTTGAACTTGTTTAGCACACTGCAGTCTTCTATGACGAATTTTTTGTTACACGTAATGAAATCAATTTCACTTGTAGTCCCATTTGGATGTCTCCATGTCCATTTCCTGTGTGGCTTTTTCTTGAAAAAGGAGTTCAAGATGAAAAACTCTTCTGCCTCTGCAAACTCTACGAGAGTATTTCCACTCTGGTTTCTGTTGCTGTGACCGAATTTACCTACTGAAGTTTCATTCTGTTGCCGTTGCCCTATTTTTGCATTGAAATCTCCCATAATTATCTTTAAGTGCTGCTTACCTTTATTATTTAGATGACGAATTTCCTTATAAAATTCTTCAATTTCTTCTTCAGGATGACTTGTGGTGGGTGCATAAGTTTGAATAATATATATATATATATACTTTCCACTCAGTGAGTTCAAAAAAATATTGAACTGCAGAAATCTTTTAAAAATTTTAAAAAGTTAGTTACAATAACCCGCAACTTTCAAACAGTTGTGATATATGTTTTGAATTTCTGCGGCAATCGTGCTGTAACTCCGAGTAATGCTTAAATTACAACTGAAACACTGAATTTCAGACCGTAAGGCAAGCCGGCTGCGTTAGTTTCCCAGCAATCCTCTTGGGCGCATCGTTCTCTTTGCGGAACTCAACCCATCGTGGACAAATGAGAGAGAGGTGTCAAAGTTCTCCCCTTCAGTCTTGGAGCTACAGCAAAAGTGCCAGAGGCATTCTTTTAGAAGTAGTGCAAAATAAACAAGTGGGAGTGGGGTTGGTACCTCAGGAAGAGTGAGGGGGGGGAGAAACGTTACGGAGGTCAAGGGTCAGAACAGCATGCTGCAGTCCAATGTTCTATGGGATGGAAACTCTACGCTATTTAGCAAATGCGTCATAACATCGTAATAGAGAATTTCAGGAAGAAAATGCACCTTGCTACTTCTTGTGCCATGGTGAATCGAATAAATCATTCCTTCTCTTTTTCTCTTGCTTTTCTAGTAAAAATATTCCAGTATACCTATAAACTATTTGATTTTAATTTTCATTCTACATAAAGAATTTTACTCATTTGTCTACTTGTTACAAAATCTGTAAAGTCTAAAAATCATTGTAAAATTTTACAAAATTAAAACAAAAATTTTGATCTGAGTCACTGAGTTGCCAGTAGTTAGGAGGTGGAAATTGCGGGCGGCATTCCATTACCCCTGGCTCTACCCTATTCGAGGTCAACATGCTTTACGGCAGGCAGTGTTTTCTCTCTTAACTTACAAAGCAACAATCCCTTCGCAGAGAGGAAATGTCTACACACACACGTTTTGTCAAAGCCAAGGGAAAGGGGAGGGGATATGTTGATGCAGCGACACTGCACATTATCGTTGAACACGTGGCATTCTTAAAGTTTTGACGTAGATTCCCTCTTACACGGCACAGTATGAAGAGCCAAACCTGCTTCATTTTTGAAGTTTACAGATGGAGAAAAAAAAATCCCTGTATTATCCGCACTGTCGTATGATCCACAGAGGCTAGAATTTAAACTTTTAGGAACAGATAATCCGCGGATTATGTGCCGGAAAATACGGTAATTCTATAGCTAACAAGACACAAATGCTGTAATACATTAATATGTACATCTTGCATTGCATATATGTATCTGGAAATACAGCAAATGTTCATACACAAACTGTACATGATGGAGAGTTTTTACAGTCATATTTGAATTCAGCACCCCAAAATTAGTTAAAAACACCTTATTTCACACATGTTATGAAAGCAAAGTTTAAAAATGTTGACTAGTGTTATACCATCATACCTGTATATCCGAAACTGGGTTTACAGGTTGATGAAGAGGCATCTCACATAAATATAGAATATGACAACAAAATAAAAATTTATTGATGATCACTTACAAAAAAAAAAAAAAAATTCATATCCCTCATTCCAATTTTAAACTACCAATCAGTTTTGCTCCAGGTTTTCCCCTTGGTCTGCAACCAGCTGTTTTGGAATTTAATACTTGTTGTAGAATTATTTCCCCTCACATACAACACACATGCCTAAACCTCCAAGTATGTTTTCATTAACTCTTTCTTTTACAGAAATATTAAACTCAGATCCAATATCTTTATTACTAATCCTGTCATGCCACCAAACCCACCTATTTTTATAACTTACATTCCTTTTACCACTTTCATATTGGCCATATCAAACCACCTAATTGAATTTTGAAAATAAGGAATTTGCAACTATTAAAAATTCTGGTGTTGGAATACTATGAATTTTAAACTTCGTAACTGAAAACATGAAGCGAATTTTGGAACTTTGGAGTTCATTATCTTAAACTCATTTTTTAAGCATTTTTAAGTGACCTGACATCTACCTGAACTGAAATGGGACCACCAACCTAGTTTTATACTAAAGAAATCCAAACAACTTCAGGCATACTGCAATAAATCATAACTCCTTCTGCACTTCTGGTTAGTTAAACTAGTATGCATTTATATGCCACTCTGTTTCTCCTCCATGAACATACATTATGCAATTAGCTACCTTTCTTGAATTTCATGAAAGCCCTGATTTTTTTGAAGCAACTGCAATACAGCAAAACTCAACATTCTGGGATTCACTGGATGTACAAACAGGACTGTTTACTTAAAAATTTAGCCTGGCAGTAGACTTTTTTGTTGTTGTTCAAAATTTTAAGCACATCTTTTGAGAGGAAAAAAAAAAAAAAAGAGTATGCTTTTAGTATTCCTATGTCCAACTGGCAGCGTATTTTTGCACCTACTAACTGAACTCAAAAAATATTTTTGCGTTGAAAAGTCTGAGCTACGAGAATGATGATGCATGCCTTTTGGGCATTTTCCCAACACAAATTTACTGCTAGGAGGACATAAATGCAGATGTGCCACTGAATTGAAATATTTCACATCTTCTCTTCCAAAAATTCAATAGAAACAGTTCTTTTTTTTTTTTCCTTGCTTTAACCAGGAAGCCCATTTTTAGTACAAAGATATAGTTTTTTTCTTTAAGCAATGTACCATTTCCCACTACAAGGAGTAAATGCATATTGGATCTACCCAATTTCTTTGCTTCTAAAAGACGAATTTGAAATATTCATTTTGCATTGGATGGCCAAATGACCCAATAATTACTATACCTTCTACTTGTCAGTATGATGCGAGAAAAGTTCGAAGTTTAAGAAATGTCAAAAAAGTTTGTTATGGCACCAAAAAATGTCTTTTGCATAACATGCACTAATTTTTAGACCAACTTTCCTGCATTATGATGTGATAATTTCATGTTATGTACATATGACAAACAAGTTCAAGTTCGAATATAATTCATGAACATAAATATTTTCATGAAATTCTTCTTTTATCACATCTAATACCAAAAGAACATATAACTTACTGAGCACAGTACACACCTGCAGTAACATTGAATTTGATTTCTCGATGTACAGCAGATGTTGGTTTCATATACACACCTTACAGTGCACCCCAAATGTCTTCCACAATTCTATGACTTGAGCTATTCACCCATCTGCAACACGGTCTTTTGAGACTTTTCAGTCTAGTATTTCAGTAGTCCAACAGTGGTTAGTTTTTCTAGCATTACACTTTGCCTCTTCAGGGTTCATGATCTTATGTGTTCCTGTTCATGATCTAATGTGCTCTTGTCATTTTCCTGGTCCACAAGTTACTTTTCTTATCTTTCTTGTCCACACCAAGCATGCATCTCTTCATGCTTCTCTGAGTTGTCTGCAGCCTCTGTACACTTTCTTTTAGTTAAGGTCCATGTCAGATCACCCACCCATCTCAGATTTTTGTGAAAACTGGTGCAAATTATTGTACTTGTGAGATATGAAACCTGTGAAAATTTTAGGTCAGTTGGTCCTATTGATCTTGTGTAATGACCCTTTAAAAATTGGGCAGCTCTGGCTTTAAAGTTTTCACAACTACACTGTAGGACAAAAAAATTCATAACTTCACAACTAAGCAGTTGTGGCCATATATATATATATATATTTTAAATGATCTGCATTATTCATACATTTTGGAACAACTTTTTTTGCACATTTTTAGAATTAAAATAATTTTTTTTTTTTTAATTTAGTGACAAAAGACATGGAAAAATGAGGCCACATTTTTATTAAACAAAACAGTTGTTTTTCAAAATGAGCCACCACTTCAGATTTGCTAAAAATATTTTCATGTGTGTATGATAACGCAATCTTTCAGCAAAGGTAAAAGAAAAAATACTTTGGTCAATTCACAATTTTGACAAGGAAAAAAATTAATCTAAAATGATGTGTTTTATATACAGGACATTCTGACATGATATTACCCAATTTTTTAATTAAGTTGCTTGACCATTTTATACACCTTCCATCCCCCGATAGTTTAACCCTATTGGTGAGTATCTCAAAACAATTTTTATTTTATTTTCATCTGCCACCATTTTGGATATAGGTTCATTTTTCTTTTCTGTGGCAGGGCAAAATAGGGCCTCCCAATGGTTTTGAAAAAAGGCAATTGTTTTCCTCTTATTGTAGGTCAAAAGTTTTGGTTTTCACTACCTTAAAGAGGACGTTTTCGGCATACAGAAAATGTATAGAAATGACAGAAAGTATTTTTTTTAACCTTAAAATGGCATTGAAATCTGCAATACTCGCAAGCATGATCACCATTTTTAATGGACTGTTAAGGTGACTGGGAGTTGGAATTCCAAGTTGGGAATTTTTGTGTAATAACTACAGCTACTAGAGTTTTCAGCTGTGGAGAACTTAAGTCTGGGTTTGGTCCCCTTCCCACTTTTTTTTCCCCTTCTCAAGGCTGCAAAATTTTCAACTTCTACAGATTTCAAGGTTACATATCTCAAAAGAGGGACCAGATTATTATTTTTTATTTTTTTTCACCAAGGATAGCTCTACTGGTACTCAACAAAGCCTGTGAGTTTCATTTTGTGGTTCAAACTGGTTTAGAAGTCACAGGCTGTGAAATATTTGTGAAAAATGATAACATTTAAGCACTTGGAAATGCACAGAAACTGATGAATATTTATGTTTATTTTTGTTTTCAAAATATTTTTTAAGTCTTATGGAATTATACTTATTGGGTTGTCGGAAAAGTCAGGACATATTTTAGACACGTTTTGCAAAGGTCATTTATTGATACAAAGAACAAAGATCAATCAATGATATAATGCCCGTTTTGTTCAATAACCTTTTGCCATCTTTCAGTGAGCTGCAAAATGCCACGTTCATAGAAGAACCTGTCTTGCGTGGCGAAAAACTATACAAGGTGCTGATTTACAGCCTCATCTGAATTGAACATTAAACCACGCAAGGACTGTTGAAGAGAGCAAAACAAGCGGAAGTCTGATGGTGCAAGGTCAGGCGAGTATGCTGAGTGTGGCAACACATCCCACCCAAGCTCCAATAATTTGTGGTGGGTGATCAAACTTGTGTGTGGTCTCGCGTTGTCGTGATGGAACACACCACCTTTACGATGAACGAGCTCTGGACATTTCTGGACGATGGATTCGTTCAAACTGTCCAATTGACGACAGTACACATTCGAATTGATTGTTTGGTTCCGTGGTAGGAGCTTGAAAAACACGACACCTTTAAAATCCCATCACACTGAGACCAGGACCTTCCGCTAATGAACGTCTGCTTTGGATGTTCTTTGAGGCGAAGCAGCAATTCGGGACCAAGACCGTTTGCGCAGCACAGTGTTGTACACAATCCACTTTTCGTCACCAGCTATCAGCCGCTTCAAAAAGGATCGTTTTCCTTACATTTAATTCGCAGATTGCAGATGTTTATACGCGCCATCAATTGAGCTTGTTTGAGTTTATGAGGAACCCACACATCGAGCTTGCTTATGTATCCCACCTTCTTCAGGTGGTCGTGAACGCTTGAATATTGGATGTGCAATGTGTGCCTGCAATCTCTCATGTCGTGTAACGTGGGTTTGACTCTATCAATGCCTTGATTGGCCTCCCGGACCGAGGAGCATCGTTGAGGTCAAAATCACCAGCACGGAATTCTGCGAACAACCGCTGGTACTGATGTTCTTGTAGAGCATTATCAGCGTACACTTTACGCAACTTTTCACGTTCTTCCCTTTACAGAAGTGAAACAGTAAAATATGGCGAAAATGCACAATTTGGTCTTCCATCTTCAACTTGATGTCAAATCTCCGCAAATCAACCAAATCGCTCACTATTCCTTTTAGACTGCAGCTAGAACTGGCACATGTCAAATGCCATAGCGATAACAGAGCTGTGCATGCCTCTAGTACTTTCAAAACCGCCCAACCGCCATCGGGTGCGAAAATACCACATGACTTTTCCAACAACCCAATAAATACCTTTAACTACCAAATACTATATGTACAATTTATACACAAGGTAAAAAAAAAAAAAATAAAAAAAAACCTTACCAGAGCATATTGTACAGTTTGCGATTCACAAACTTTAGCAGCAACCCTTGTCTAGATGTATAGCCTTATTTCTGTGAGTGTGCTTGCAACTCACTACATTTGTTACTGTTGAATTTAGTGTTCTGACCAATTTCAATTTGCAACTGATCAAAATGCTAGCCTGCAAAGCTGCGCTCATAATCGCCAGTCAAATCACCTAACTTTTTTTACAGTCGCTACATTTAAAAATAATTGCCGATTGTGAAAAATGCGACTGACAGGGCCACCTATGCTATCCCAAGCTGTTTCTCTTCTTTTCCTTTTTATTTTTTTCTTTATTTTTTTTTTTTTTTTTGTTTTTAAGAATACATGCAACTGCAAAAATTAGGTATCAAATAAAGGTAACTTGATCACACTAGTTACGTTAAATGAAAACTTTTACAAAAAGTTCGTAAGTTGGAAGCTTTCGACCTTACCTTAGGTCTTTATCATGCAAATGATGGACTAAGATTGTTGCCAGATTCTACATTTGAATTTTTCCTATTTTTGTTGCCAAAACTTAGAATTGATCTCCAGATCATCGGAATGTAGAGAGGAGATTCGGAATTGCAAGTCATTGAGTTGAAAATAATTTCCAGGCTTTCACGGTAACGGAGGGCAAAACGATTGTCAAAAGAAGCAATTCGTTTTGCTTCGTTCCAGTGGGAAACTGCAGATGTGTCTTCCATTGTCAAAATAGACAAGGCAGTATTAGGATTGGCTTTCAAAACATCTTTTTTATGTTCTAAAATTCTATGGCTAATGCTCCTGTATGTGCTTCCAATGTATAAGTTATCTCCAGTAGAAGAAGAGATAGGAATGCAGTAAACTCCTGGGAGGTTCAGGCTTTCAACTTTGTCCCTATCCCTTTGTAGAAGTTTCAAGATGTTTGGGGTAGATTTAATGGCAAGATGGTAACCAAAACTTCTAAAAAGAATCTGTAACTTATAAGCATAGGAAGGATGGTAAGGAACAGAACCACAGAATTTCAGGTCTTCTTTCTTTTGAGGAAGGAGCCATTCAATTTTCGAATGGTTTTCATATTTCTTTATGAGGGAGTTGACTGTAAGAGCAGGGAAACCATGAGAGAGGGCTATTGTAGAAATTTTAGAGAGTTCTTCTTGAAGAGAGAGTTGGTTGTTGCAAATGATATGAGCCCTGTGGATGTAGGACTTCAATGCTGCAAGCTTGTAGAGATGCAGGGTGAAAGATTTGTAGGGAATGATGTTAGTGGCCGCAGAAGGTTTACAATAGACGGAACGAGTAATGGAGAGATCAGCGTTTCTGCAGATAGATACATCCGGGAAATCAATTTTGTGGTTTACTTCCTTAGATATAGTGAGATTAATGGAAGGAAATTTTTCCGTAATGGAGTTGATCAGTGTCTGTAGTTCAGACTCTGAATGTGGCCAGCTAATGAAAATGTTGTCTACATATCTTAACCATAGGGAAGGTTGAAAAGGGTGTGTGTTGAGGAATGATGGAAACTTCAATATGTTGCATGCAGATTTCTGCAAGCAGAGGGGAAAGCAGAGAGATCAACCAAACCCTCTCAACAATTGAAGTAAATGAATATGCTCGCCATACAAAGAAATTTAATTTTCTACTCTCCAAGCAAAAAAGTCAAGCAACATCTCCATCTTCAGCCTCTACTGACAAGCCAAAGTATGTAAATCTTTCGTCTGTCACTATTCCTCCTAGCTTAGATAAATTCTTATCATTAGGCCCAAAATTTACACCTGCTCTTCCTATCAATCTTCCACAAACTGTTTCTGTTATAGAATCAGCCATCCACAGAACTGAGACTGTTCACCAGCCTATCCTTCGTGCCAATGCTGCTGTTATCTTATCCAAGCAAAATTTTGTGCCAATCAAGTACTCTTCTTCTTGTTTAAAAGAATTCAGGTCATTTATTCAGGAAAATTACCTTGCCATATGCAAAGCAGATAAAGTTGGTTGCCCAGTCATCATTGGTAAAGAAACACTAAACCAAAAAATGCATTCATTTCTTACATCTGCTAACTGCATTCCTTTGCAGTCAGACACCACCAACTCACTCAAAAACTCAGTTGACAGATTAGCTAAGAAAGAAACTCTTCATTCCTTCCTTGGTGATATATCACCCCCTCCTTACTTTAGAACTCCCAGGCTTTTCCTGCAAGTGAAACTGCATAACGCTGGTAACCCCATCAGACCTTTAGTTGAATATTATTTTTCTCCAGCAGTAAATCTTGAAAAGAGATTGGTCCTAAAATGCAAATCCCTGGCAGCCAACCATCCTCATACTGTTGTCTCTACTTCAAACTTTATCCACAAACTTCCTAATTCCTTTTCTCCTAGTGTTAATCTGTATACTCTTGATGTAGAATTTTTGTTTCCCTCTGTACCATATTTTGATTCCTACATGCTCCTCATGAAGAAATTGATTCTTCATTTTGAACCCCCCGGTACTCTTATCAAATATCTTTATGATTGTTTCCACACTATTCATCAACACAGTTGTTTTGTTTTCAACAAAATTGTGTATAGGCAACAATCTGGTCTCCCCAATGGGCTCGCCTCTTTCTGCTCTGCTTGCAGAAATCTACATGCAACATATTGAAGTTTCCATCATTCCTCAACACCCTTTTCAACCTTCCCTATGGTTAAGATATGTAGACGACATTTTCATTAGCTGGCCAAATTCCGAGTCTGAACTTCAGACATTGATCAACTCCATTACGGAAAAATTTCCTTCCATTAATCTCACTATATCTAAGGAAGTAAACCACAAAATTGATTTCCCGGATGTATCTATCTGCAGAAACGCTGATCTCTCCATTACTCGTTCCGTCTATTGTAAACCTTCTGCGGCCACTAACATCATTCCCTACAAATCTTTCACCCTGCATCTCTACAAGCTTGCAGCATTGAAGTCCTACATCCACAGGGCTCATATCATTTGCAACAACCAACTCTCTCTTCAAGAAGAACTCTCCAAAATTTCTACAATAGCCCTCTCTCATGGTTTCCCTGCTCTTACAGTCAACTCCCTCATAAAGAAATATGAAAACCATTCAAAAATTGAATGCCTCCTTCCTCAAAAGGAAGAAGACCTGAAATTCTGTGGTTCTGTTCCTTACCATCCTTCCTATGCTTATAAGTTACAGATTCTTTTTAGAAGTTTTGGTTACCATCTTGCAATTAAATCTACCCCAAACATCTTGAAACTTCTACAAAGGGATAGGGACAAAGTTGAAAGCCTGAACCTCCCAGGAGTTTACTGCATTCCTATCTCTTCTTCTACTGGAGATAACTTATACATTGGAAGCACATACAGGAGCATTAGCCATAGAATTTTAGAACATAAAAAAGATGTTTTGAAAGCCAATCTTAATACTGCCTGGTCTATTTTGACAATGGAAGACACATCTGCAGTTCCCCACTGGAACGAAGCAAAACGAATTGCTTCTTTTGACAATCGTTTTGCCCTCCGTTACCGTGAAAGCCTGGAAATTATTTTCAACTCAATGACTTGCAATTCCGAATCTCCTCTCTACATTCCGATGATCTGGAGATCAATTCTAAGTTTTGGCAACAAAAATAGGAAAAATTCAAATGTAGAATCTGGCAACAATCTTAGTCCTCCATTGGCGTGATGAAGACCTAAGATAAGATCGAAAGTTTCCAACTTACGAACTTTTTGTAAAAGTTTTTATTTAACGTAACTAGCGTGATCAAGTTACCTTTATTTGTTAATATTGTTACGTGTTTTGCCCATCATCGTCAAATTAGGTATCTCTAAATTTCTTACTAATTTTATTTTTAATAAAAATATAAACTAATGGAACGAATCATTTTATGAATTATTTTGACATCGAATATGTTTTATGTATATTTATATATAAATGAACTTTTCCTTGGTTACATATAAGAGATAAATGAATTCTTTTCTCTGTCAGTTTGAATTAAAACTAAACACAATTACTGATTTTCATATGAAAAAAGCTTTGAACTAGGTCTTCAGCCTGTTTGGATAGGCTGTATGTTCTTCCTGTTCCAGCGTTTACCCCAATCAAACATAATATGTGTCAGAGGTACTTCACAACAATCATTGAGGCCAATAAAAAAATGGAGAAAGCCCATGTGGGTGCATGAATCGAACAGTCACATCACCATCATAGTTAATCTTTTCAACAAATCCCACATACCAACAGGAATCATATACACACATGCAACGTAGCAGTTAGCATGTAACTGTAACTCATCTTGGAAATTAGTTACACTGATTTCAGAAATAGCAACCACTTAATTAAAAAAAATGGGTAATATCATGTTGGAATGTTCTGTATATAAAATGCTATTTTGGATTTTTGTTTTTCCCTCGCCAAAATTGCGAATTGCCCAAAGTATTTTTTATACCTGCTGAAGGATACATTTTAATACACACATGGAAATATTTTTAGCAAAATTGAAGTGGGGGCTCATTTTGAAAAAAATTGTTTGGTTTAATAAAAATGAGGCCTCATTTTTCCCATGTCTTTTGTCACTAAATTTTTAAAAAAGTGACTTTTATTTCTGAAAATGTGTAGAAACAGGTAGTTCCAAAATGTATGGATCATCCAGATCATTTAAAAAAAATTATGTGGCTGCAACAGTTACTTGTGAAGTTATGAATTTTTTTGTCCTACTGTGTAGTTTTGAAAAGTCACAGTGCAAAAACTTTGAAGGCAGAGCTACTCAATTTTTAAAGTGGCATTACTCAAGATCAACTAGACCGACTGACTTAAAATTTTCACGGGTTTCATATCTCACGAGTACAATACTTTGTACTAATTTTCACAAAAATCTAAGATGGGTGGGTGACATCTTGTAGAAATGCTAGGTTATTTGACATGGATGACCCCAGATCCAAGAATAAAATCTATAAGGATGCGTTACTCAAACACTTTCCTTTTAAGACAAATTAGTAAATTGCTCTTGGAAATTTCACTCTATCTTTCAAATGCTTTTCAGCCAAGTTTTACATGCCTATTAATTTCTCTGATTTGGACCTTGCATATAAAATATGTTGTCCTAGGTAGATGAGGGCAATCAATTAGAACTAAATTTGCCCCATCAACCTTTAAATCTTCTACTCTTGTAAAAGGTAATCCCACTTCTTTACTCTTGTCAGCAAGTTCCTGGAATAATGAAAATATAATGTAAGAATTGTATAACACAGGTTTCATTCATGAAAAATCACAAATAATATAATTTCCTTTGTCTGGACGCTTGTCTCATTTTTGTGGCACTGTGGAAAAGCATGTCTCTTTTAATTGTCAAATCCCTGCCTCATACCCTGAAGGGCCAAAAGTCATGGGATAGCAGTATGCAAATTTTTAACTGGCACTGCCGTCGTATAAAGGTTTCGACGCATGCCATGATTTTTATCAGTTGTGAGGTGTAATCTCGTGGGTAAGGCTGAACAACTGCCCATAGGATGACAAGATGACTAGAATTATCCGAGTTTGAACGAGGCATGGTAGTGGGAGCCAAACGGATGGGACATTCAATTTCCAAAGTTGTGCGAACATTCAACATTCCTCGATATACGGTGTCACATGTGTACTGAGAATACCTCACGGAAGGCATTACCACCCACCATGGACCACACAGTGGCCAACCACAGGTGCTGAATGACTTTTTCTTTTTTTTTATTAATGGTTTAACAACCACCGTGAGCAATTTAGTGGGCTATAAGCAGTCGCTCGTCCCTAATTTAGGGCCACTGTTTCCAGGGAAAGGACAGAGCCATGCCTCACTGGGATTCGAACCTGGACCCCTTTTGGATGAATAATCAGACACCATCGCATAGACTACTGCGTCACGGGGGCAGCCCTGAATGACCATGACCAGCGGCATCTGACCAGGATTGTCCATGTTAACAGACAAGTGACACTGGCTGAAATAATATCCACCATTCAATGCAGGAGGTACCAGAGACATATCCATCAGGTCAGTGCAGAGTAATTTACCGTCCACGGGGTATGGGAGCAGAAGACCCACCAGAATGCCTTTGTTAACACTATGGCGCCGGATACAGTGCCTTACCTGGGCTTGTGAACATGGTAATTGGACCCTGCAAGACTGGCAACATGTGTTGTGGATGAAGGAGTCATGTCACCAGTTGTTACGTGTTGCTGGTAAGTTTCGGGTGTGACGCAGTTCCGATGAGGCCATGGACCCAAGCTGTCAACAAGGCACAGTGCAAGCTGGTGGTGGTTCCATATATGTGAGGGGTGTCTTTACGTGGCACGGTTTGGGTCCTCTGGTCCTCGTAAACACACCATTAACTGGTAATCGCTTTGTTGCTCTGGTGGGTGACCATTTGCAGCCCTTCATGAACTTCGTGTACCCCAACAACGATGGGACTTTCCAGGCAGACAATACACCATGTCATTGAGCCCAAGTTGTCCAAAACTGATTCGAGGAGCATACTGGACAGTTCTGACAAATGGTGTGGCCACCATGTTCGCCCAACATGAACCCAATAGAGCACTTATGGGACAGGTGGAAAGGTCCATTCACACCCAAGATGCTGCATCTGCAAATACCAGGTAACTGTGGGTGGCTGTTCAGACAGCATGGCTCAACATCTCTCCAGAATTCTTCTGGCCACTTGTGGAATCGATGCCATGTCGAGTTGCTGCACTTCATCAGGCTAGAGGAGGTCCTACACAATACTAGGTACATATCCCACGACATTTGGCACTTCAGTGTAGTATTTTTTTATTGTAATGTTCATGAAGCATACTTTCACATTTGGACATCACAAACAAATAGAATACCTGGTTATTAAAAAATTACTCTATATATCTTATCCCCCCCCCCCCGTCATTATTGACGAGCTTTCACCTAGTAAAACATAATTAAAGATAAAGAAATCTACTAACCTTCTTATCATCATATTTATTTTCTCCAGCAGTACTGCCACTATCAACATTAGATCCTGATGCTCTAGCACCAAGGTCACTACCATTCTGTGTGCCAACAGAGTTTGATGAGCATGTATTCACAGAGCTCTCCCCATCAGCCCCGGAACTGTTTTTGCCTTTGATTCCATTCATTGGGGTATCTGATTTTTTGGGCTCATTCTTAAAAAAGAAAAGAAAACTCATCAAAACATGATGGAAAATGAATAGTATTCATCATGACACCTGCCCTGAAATTTACATGCACATTTAAAAATACATAATTAAAATGCTGTAAGAACCATTTTTGGTTATGCTTAAGCAAATTGAATATGCAACATGAAGGATAAAAACCAGCAAAACACTACTGCTGCATCATTAGAAACTTGGTAGTTTAAATTAAAAAATGAATATGTAATATTTTTAACAAATGATACCAATACTAATATACCATATCTTAGTGAAAAATAAGATTTGTGTGGCACCCACAAAGAATTTAGAAGTTTCAAGAATTAGTAAGATATAAAGAAATAAAAACACATAAAGCAATAATAAGGATGTTGTCCTGATAAAGTTGACCGAGAGAATTATGGAGCACATGGATTTGAAACATGCAGGGTCACAATCCACAGTTCTCATGTACAAATTTCTTATTTTGGTTTTACATAGACAAGAATTTATAAAAATATTTTGCAAAGAAGTTAGAAAGAACAAACCTGTCTTCCTTTACAGTGCATAGTTTAATTAATGAACAGGGCAAGTACCTTGCATTTACTGTGTAGTTTTATTGGTAAACATACCTAGAATATTACATGCCAGCTGGGCACATGCAGAAAAAACTCACCTGCCCAGGTAGAAAAAGCAGAATGTCCAGAAAAATTTATCCATTTATCCTTTGTACGTAAAATCAGAAGCCTCGTTTTTTGGGGGTTGAAAAGTATGATACACTATTTTTAGCAACTCAGTACTCTCGTTGCCAATCATAAATAATGGTTGGAACAGAATGCTCTATTGCCCCAATGTGCCATACCTAGATCACATGCAGTTACAGAAGTGATATATCCCTAACAGCAGCAATATAAATTTCTTAGTTTGCAGTGAAATAAAAAATGGCAGACCAAAAACTGTTTGTTTTATTACTGCAGAAAATTCAACATTGCAATTTCTTCTTTTTTCCAAATCTAGTTGCCGAGCCAGGCAACTGGTTCATCTTTTTACTTACCCAGGACAATGAGATTTCAGGCATCTTGGGCATGGTATTTTTCAATCCTAGTAAGCTATTACCATGAGTTGAATCATGATTTATAGCAAAACAACTCAGAGCGTAAATGATAGCTTTTACATTTCTTACTGTTCTTTGTGAACAGTTTTTGAAGATGTCATTTAAGTTTGGTATTTCTACCAATAATAATAATAACAATTATGAGTTAAAGTGCTTTAAAAATCAATTCTCCTTGCAATGACTTAACTAAGATATGTAAATGATTGAAGTTACAAAGCAATTAATCAGCATATACACTGACGGAAAAAAAAAATACCAACACCACGAAAAAATAGTTGTAGAGGAATGAAATGGCGGCAATACATTTGTATAGGTAACATATTTAATCGATTAAGGTTTCAAGATCACAGCTTATTGTAAGTGCGAGAAGAGCCATTTTAAATGTGAAATGCTGGTACATTAATAACCGGTGTAACCGCCAGAATGTTGAATGCAAGCACGCAAACGTTCATGCATTGTGTCGTACAGGTGCTGGATGTCAGTTTCTGGGATGGAGTTCCATGCCTGTTGCACTTGGTCGGTCAATACAGGGATGGTTAATGCTGGTTGGGGGTGACGCTGGAGTTGTCGTCCAATGATGTCCCATACATGCTCGATTGGTGAAAGATCTGGTGATCTAGCAGGCCACGGCAACATGTCGACACTCTGTAGAGCATGTTGGGTTACAACAGCGGTATGCAGGCGAGCGTTATCCTGTTGGAAAACACCCCCTGGAATGCTGTTCATGAATGGCAGCACAACAGGTTGAATCACCAGACCAACGTACAACTGTGCCGTCAGGGTGCGTGGGATAACCACGAGTGTGCTCCTGCTGTCATAGGAAATTGCTCCCCAGACCATAACTCCAGGTGTAGGTCCAGTGTGTCTCGACCGCAGACAGGTTGGTTGCAGGCGCTCACCTGGCCTCCTTCTAACCAACACACGGCCATCACTGGCACCCAGGCAGAACCGGCTTTCATCAGAAAACACAACAGATCTCCACTCTGTCCTCCAATGAGCTCTAGTTTGACACCACTGATGTCGCAAACGGCAGTGGTTTGGAGTAAGTGGAATGCACGCTACAGGGCGTCTGGCTCAGAGCTTTCCTTCAAGTAACCGATTTGTAACAGTTCGTTGTGTCACTGTGGTGGCAACTGCAGCTCGAATTGCTGCCGCAGACGTGGTACGATGTGCCACGGCCATACGCCGTACACGGCGATCTTCCCTCTCAGTAGTGCCACGTGGCCGGCAGCAACCCGGTCTTCTTGAGGCAGTACCTTCCCTTGACCACCGCTGCCAACAATCATGCACAGTGGCTACATTCCTGCCAAGTCGTTCTGCAATATTGCGGAAAGAAAATCCACCTTCTCGTAGCCCTATTACACGACCTCGTTCAAACTCCGTGAGGTGTTGATAATGGCTTCTTCGTCTTTTTAAAGGCATTCTTGACTAACATCAACACACTACGTCGAATCTCAACGATAACTAACGCTCACGAACGTTACAGCGCGTATTTACAGCAAACCTGCTTTGCATGTTCCGAGGGGCGCTACTAGCGCCACACGTATGCGCCGAGCGCAAAATTTGCATAGACGCCATCTTACAGATGTACTCTCACCACCTACCAACTGTCGTATATCTAACACAACCCCTTTTTGGTGTTGGGATTTTTTTTTCCCGTCAGTGTATTTAAGGTCGAGGATTGCTTACTGAAATTGTTCCAAATACACCAAAGAGCCAAAACATTATGACCACCTGCCTAATATGATATACTTATCCTACATGTACAGTGAAAACAGCTCTTACCCAGTGAGGAATAGATGCTACAAGATTTCTAAAGGTGTCTTGTGGTGTTTGCTACCAACACGTTACTGGCAGATCCTTTAACTCTTGCAAGTTACATGGTTGAGCTGCGACAGATTGGATTTGTTGTTTTAGCACAAACCACAAATACTCGATTGGATTGATGTCTGGGAAATTTAGAAGCCAGGTCAATACCTGGAAAGTCTTCATGTTCCATGAATCCTTCTTGAACAATCCAGGCAGTGTGGCATGGTACATTATCCTGCTCAAAGAAGGCACTTCTAGAAGGGAATAACTGTTGCCATGAAAACATGTACCTGGTCTGCAATATTTAGTTAGCTGGTAGACATCATAGTTTCCTGCACCTAAGTGACTGGACACAGGGTTTTCCAGCAGAACACTGCCCAAAGCATTACACTTCCTTCACCGGTTTGTTTTTGTCCCATGGTGCACCCTGGTGCCAACACTTCCTCACATAAGTGATACACACGTACCCTGTCATCCACACAGTGCAACAGGAAACAAGACTGATCAGACCAGACAACCTTTTACCAACCATTCAAAGTCCACTTTTGATACTTGCATGCCTATTCCAGGTGCTTTGAATGGTCAACCGAGGTTAGCATGGTAACTTGGAGAGGCCTGTGATTGCGCATCCCCATTTTCAGCAGGGTTTGATGTGCTGCGTGTTGTGACAAGTTACTTTCGCAATTAGCGTTCAAAACATTGGCTAGTTGCGCCACAGTATCCCTTCTGTTGGCTTGTGCCATATGGGATAACCTTTGCTCACCTCAAACATTGATGAGACGTGGTCGGCCCACACCTTGCTGGTGGTTCATGGTTTTTCCCTCCTCTCGGACCACTTTTTGAAGGTACTAACAACTGACCGTGATCACCCCACAAGCTTTGTTGTCTTGTTCTGACCCAGTTGTCTCGCCATTACAATTTGGCATGTGTCAAACTTGCTTAAGTTCACTGCCTTTCCCATCTGAAGAACAAGAATAACACATTAACAGAACTCCATTTCAGGTGTCTTTTATACCCTTTCATGACCTTCACATGTGCAACTGATTACCTGCAGTTGCTTCGATTTGTATAATGATATATTGGTCACAATGGCATAGCTCTTCGGTGTAGGCTGTGGAGATGCTGACAGAACACATGCACTCAATTGACTGGCATATTGCTGCAGCAAATGATCACCAATATGTGAGAGCTGGGTCTCAACTTACAAGCAATTTCAGCACACTGCAACATCGCATGTCATGTTATCCGTCAGAGCACCAAATAATCTGATGGGAAAGTGTACCAAGATACCATTTATACCACTGAACCTCAAGATATAGCCTATACACACCAGCCGTTCATGACCTGTTCGTCGCCATAGCGAAGCTGCTAAAGGTACAGAGGTACCTACCTAAATGTTTGTACAACATGGTACTACAGATAACATGCCCATCCCAGTACCGCATATTGCTGCCACATAACAAAGCCCTTTGCCCGGAAATGTGCAGGAAGAGACAACATCGGACTGAGGAATACAGGAGTGGGCTGTCCATGGATAAGCACAAGTCCTGTTTCAGCATGCCAGATGTCCACACATTCATATGGTGCCACATTAACAACATGTGCAGGCAATCACATTCAGCCACCCTATAATGTCAGGATGTGGTGGTACATTGGTGTGAGGTGAAATCCAATATAACAGCAAGGCATTTGCCATCCTTATTCCTGGCACTGTGATGATTAGGGACTACATTTAATTTATTGTCAATCCTGTTGTACAACCTGCAGTTATAGCATTCCAGGAACAACACGGCAGCAGGACACAAATCTACACACTGCTCAAGTCACAAGAGTCTCTCCAAGATGTGGACATTTCCCTCATGGCCACTGAACTCACCAAATTACTTACGTACCTATGAAGCATGTGTGGGAGATGATGGTTTTCTACTTCTGCTGGCTACCTTCTGCAGCAGACCTGCAACAGTTGCATCCCTAGTTGGTTGCTGCTTAGATTGCTATAACCCAGCGCTCCACTGATGATATTATTGAAGACATGCATTATCTGTACCCTACAGGCATATAAACCTACTTCAGGTAGATCAACTGTGAAATAAACAACCATGAATAAAAGCAAGCATACTAATTTCTCACATATTGTGTTCTGATCATTTATTTAATTGTCTTGGCCAGCTCTTTGCATTCTGATTTTCACAAGCGAAAGTTAACTCCTTCTCAATGTAGTGATTCCCATGTTGAGCAGCATGTTTATTGAGTTAAAGAAGGTGTATGACACACAACATGGTATCATGCACAGAAAAGCTTTATTATTCAAAGTTAAGCACTATGTACCATCATCGTTGTCAACACAACAGGCCACTTATGACCAGCGCTGCCACACCCAAGTCTCTCCATCACTCTCATTCATATGCTCTTTAGGTTTCTCATTCATTCCTTTCAGATACCAAGCACTATGTCCAACTACCTAGACTTGGTTCTTCCCCTCAGTTTGTCTTATTTATTTCATTTTCCAAAACCTCTTTTACAATTTATCCATTTGTTCTCTATACACATCCAAACCATTCACTAGTCTCTTACTTCGAACAAATGAGAGGATGTCTAGCCTTTTATACAGCTGCTGAAGTTCATTATGTTTTTGCTCGTATCTTTTCCTTTCCACATTGTATATAGAGTACCACACATCTTTCAAATGTCAAGATGTCTGTCACCAGCTCTTGGAATTTATAAGGCTTTCCAACTATATGTAAGCACATGCCACTTTATTACGACCACCTAACAGTTTTAAGCAAATGAGCTATGGCTGCACGCTGTTGCCGCCAGAGGGCG
Source organism: Macrothele yani (assembly GCA_039090855.1). Classification (NCBI taxonomy): domain Eukaryota; kingdom Metazoa; phylum Arthropoda; class Arachnida; order Araneae; family Macrothelidae; genus Macrothele; species Macrothele yani. The sequence continues at coordinate 100,610,061 of CM076996.1, read as the reverse complement.
AGACTAGCATAAAAAGGGAAAGCTTAGTGCTTGCGACAGTAGTAGAAGTGATTTTTGGGTCACAAGATGGGTAAAAATTGCGATTTGACGGACTTTCAACGTGGGATGATTGCAGGAGCTCGGAGCCATGGAGCAAGTATCACCGAAACCGCCACATTCGTGAAATGTTCCAGAGCAGCTATTGTTAAAGTGTTTAAAGACCGGACTGTCAGCCAAAAAACTGGGTCTCTATGTGCATCGTGTGGTCGTCATCGACTAGTGACTGCTCGGGCAGAACAGAGTGTCCAGACTGGTAACAGACAACAGAAGGGCAACAGTGCAGCAAATTACAGACCATCTTAATCAAGGATCCCCTCAAATGATCTCTGCATGCACTGTTCGCCGTACACTGCATCGGATGGGATATGGCAGCCAAAGGCCTGTTCGAACACCTTAGCTGTCTGCAGTTAACAAGAGAAAATGTCTCCAGTTTGCACAGGAGCACAAGGATTGGACAGTCGATAATTGGAAACAAATTATGTGGTCCGATGAATCACGTTTTCAGTTGCACCATGCCGATGGCCGAGTGAAAATTTGGCAGAAACAGCACGAAAGCATGGACCCCAAATGCATTGCTACAACCCTTCAAGCTGGTGGAGGCAACGTTATGGTTTGGGGATTGTTTTGCTGGCATGCTTTGGGCCCTTTAATTCGTGTTGATCAACGTCAGACTGGCACATCATATCTAATCATCGTTGCGGACCAAGTGCATCTTGTCATGTGGATGGTTAATGGCGATGGCTACTTTCAACAAGATAATGCGTCCTGCCATAGTGCTCGTATTGTACAGGACTGGTTTCAGGAACATGCAGGTGAGTTTACTTTGCTTAGGTGGCCCCCACAATCTCCAGATCTCAACCCCATTGAGAATTTGTGGGATGAAGTTGAACGAGCCATCAGACAGCTGGATGCACAACCCTGCAATCTCACACTCCTGGAAAGTGATATTCATCAAGCATGGTCTCAAATTCCACAAACCACCTTAGTGTTCTCCCTAGATTTTTTTTACAGGTGGATGGCAAGAAATTTTAGCTGGATGGTATTAATGATCCCTTCCCCAACCTAGAAACAAAGGGATGTTATTTTGCTTAACATTGTTACACTTATTAAACATCTTTAGTGGTCTGGCAGGCATTAATGTAACATAACATGATAAACAACATTAGAAAATTGTAAATAAATGATAAAAAAAATGAGTACTTACTAATAAACCATATTTGACAAAGATTTCAGCCAGTTTTCATCAATATTTATGGTGTATGTAGGGATAAGTTTTCCATTCTTACTATTATGTGCGTGTGAAAATGTTCATTAAAGGAAATTTAGCTGGGTGGCAGAGAAAATTAGCTGGGTGGGCCACCCAGTGAAAAGGCTCTGGGGAGAACACTGATGACCTATCAACATCTCGTGGAGTCAATGCCACGAAGAATCGACGCAGTATTAAAGGCAAAAGATGGTCCAACAAAGTACTGAGGGGGTGGTCATAATAAAGTGGCCACTCAGTGTATAGCTTAGGTACATTTCCTTTGATCTTTTTGAAAATTCTGATTTCAGGGGTTTCGTATGGTGACTAAAAAGTATTTATCAGTTGGTAAGTTTTTACTATATTTGTAGATTGAGAAAGCTTATGACCAAGAGAACAGGGTGCTTCTGTGGAAAGTCTTGAAATATTATGACATACCTAGGAATTTCCTAGGGTGCATGAAAGCTATGTATGCTTACCACAGTGTGTGTGTGTGTGTGTGTGTAATAAATTGCTTTTTTATTAGGTTGGTTTTCCATTGGTGCAGGAGTTGGGAAGGTTGTGCAATGCCTCTATGGCATCCATGTGTAATGCCCAAGCAGGCAGTACTGATTGACATTGTGAGAACTTCCACATGTGCAGATGTTGTATATTGATAGCACAGTCCTGTTGTCGGATAGAATGAATTATGTATTGTGTATGAAATTCAAACTGAGTAAAAATAAGGGAACAATCAAAGTAATTTTTGAGGCAGAGACTCTTAAGTACAGTAAATGCAACATCAGTCTGAACAGTAAAGAATTAGACCAGGTGAATGAGCTTCCTGCAATACCACTGTACTCTAATTTTCATTATGGGTCTTCAATCATTCAATGTCAAAACTATTAATACGTCCTCAGTACTTTGTTAGTAAATGATAAAACCTAAACTCCAGCCAACCAAAAAAAAAGCTATGGTCAACAGTAACCATGTAAGAACAAAATATATACAGTATAATCATGTCCTGCATTAAAAAAATATCATTAGTAATTCACCCCAGAAACCAAAATTGTTTAAAATGTGATCTCATACATCACAAACTTCCATTTATGCTCACAGATGCAATGCACAACTGAATGGGTCTTAAATGAAGTACCGGAAAATAACATCCTATAAGTCAATTTTATACCAGTATGAGGTGAAACTGCCTGTCATTCATGGCCTCAGCATAACAGTCTTAACCAGATGGAAAGATGCTGGTGTGGCATCCTTTTCTCTGAGCCATGCCTGGGTCATTGTGGCCCAGTGGAGCGGAACATTGTCTTGTTGAGACAGACCATCGGCCGCAGGATGTGCAAAGGCCATGAAAGCGTGTGAGTGATCAGCCAGCATATGCTGGTAACACGTAGCAGTTAACGTCTCGCCAGACACAAAGGGACCTAATTGTGTCCCATGAGAAGGCACTGCAAACCATCACAGAGCCACCACTACCATGAACAGAGCCAACCTAGCACAACAGGGCCATGGCCTCATGCTGTCAACACCACACCAGCACCCTCCTGTCAGCTTGATACAGCTGAAAACAGGATTCATTGAACCACACGATGTGGCGCCACTAAGCAGAGGTCCAGTTTTGATGTTCCCGGCACCAAGCGAGGCATAATTTCTGATGACTTGGGCAACCAACATTTAACCTCGATGTGATTTGCATCACCATTACCAAGTCGACAATACCAGATGCCATATGAGCCTGGATATTTTGTTTACCCCGGTCATTAATGGCATGTGATCAGCCACTGTTTGCTCCCTGGGTGTGGTATATAAGTTTAACCCAATCCTGATGATGATGTTATACCCAGTAAAAAAATTCAGATATGTACTGCATGTACAATTTATTCAGTGTACATAGTACTGAGAGCCATGGACATGTGCCTTATAGCCTTGAACAACTTGCTGTTTTTTTGTGATTTTATAACTTGCTTACATAATTTTTTTTTCAATGTTTGCTGTCATAAGGCTTGTGAATTTTAATTTCTAAAATGATAAGGAATATATTAACTATTTAAACTACAATTATAAAAATGGTGTCTTTCTACTATGAAACACACATTTGCTCAGAGGACACTCTCCATTTCACGCAGAATAGCACATGACCGAGTTTAACTAAAAATTCATTTTATAAAAAAATATTTCTGGCAGCATTTTCACATTCCCTTCTGGCTATGGAAAACTGTCTATGACCAACTTTACGACATGTTTCAGACTTTGGGAGGTTGTAGGAACAGTAACACTTCAACATTTGTTTGTTGATTTGTTCTCCTCTGATGGATTTCATAAAATGCTGTGGACATAAATTTATCAAAAATATTTCATAAATCTGAAAATTTCAAATGTGTGTGAACAAACCATATGTTGGCTTGCCTGCAGAGCATATTACAACTTCTTGACATATGTATAATGAATCCACATAATTAAAAAAAGCAGAAAAAAAATCACTTAAAATATTTACTGCATCTGGAATTGAAAGAAATCAACAATCATCATAAAAAAAAAAAAAAGACATTCTTACATGAAACAAATGTGTAAAGCAACGACATCCAAATATGAACATTTATTTACCCCTAGGCAACAGAAATATTAGGCAAACAAAGTTGTATTTTATGTTGCGCTGAAGAGATGCTAAAATCTCAGTAAAATTTCTTTTGACACTTTTTATTTTGTTCTTTTCAATCGGAATGAAACCAGATTTCAGAAAGTCAAAAAACTATTCACATGGAATCCACTTTCATTCTGTTCAAAAATACAAACACTGAAGACCACTGATAGCTCCCTAGTTATTTCATAAAAAATGCTTTGCACTTATATGCTCAACACTCCAAAAAGGTATCCTCACAGATATTACGGAAGAAATATTCTCTAAAAATACATAGGAAATTCACAAGTACATTACTTTAAACAATCAGATTGCCCCAGAGCAGGGATTGAACCCGCTTTTCCAGATTCTGATTTGAACATGGCAACTGTTACGCCACCACAAAACAGCAACAAGGGTCTCTGTGAATCTTGGGAGAGTTACAAGCTAGTTCTGTACGACATTGGTGAAAAGACCCCAACTCACTGAGTTTTGTTCCAGAATCCTTAGATTGAATGACCAACTAGAACAGTCACCTGTGGGCTAATCCCCTGCACTGGTATACGTACCTGCTTAAAAAGACACAAAGAAAGTATGTGCCAGACTCTAGAATGATATATGGACATACCACACTTGAGAAGTATGGTCCACCAGATAATCGAATTGTAATTTCCAAAGGACAGGCAAAAAAGAGATCTCGGCTAAGTGAGTGTAAGATTGGTGTATGGAATACTAGAGGTATAAATGGCACGATGAATAAGGTAATTAGAGAAATTAATAAGTATAGATTGGATGTGCTGTGTGTGTAACTGAAACCAAAAAGAAGGAAACTGGGATAGAAGTGAATGGAGCAGTGAGTGTGTGGTCTGGAGAATTGGACAATGTGAAAGGACAGGCTGGTGTAAAGGTGATTTTAAATGAAAAGATGAAGAACAACTTGATTCACTATAGCTGCATAAGTGAGAGAATTCTTTGGATTTATTTGAAAGTGAAACTTCAGAAAATAGTAATTGTTGTAGTGTATGCTGCTTGTGACTCAGAACCTTCTGATGGGAAGGAGGATTTCTGGAATGAGCTAAAAGCTCTTTTGAGCCAGTTTGGTGCTAAAGAGAAAGTTATAATAGCAGGGGATTTCAATGCTAGAGTACAGGTACAGAATACAATTTCTGATAATGTTCTGGGTAAGTTTAATGATCTTTGTGTGAATAATAATGGTGAAAGATTAATTGAACTCTGCATTGAGAATGGTTTGTGTGTATTCAACATGTTTTTCAACCACGTTTTTCAATCCACACATATACTTGGGGAAATTGTACTCTTGGTCAAAAGAGTGTTATTGATTTTGTTGTTTACGATCAGCATCTGAAACACTTAGTTGTTGACACTCGTCTGATGAGAGTTGTGGATGTTGGTTCTAATCATTACTTGGTAATGTCACGAGTGAAACTTAATGTTGGTTGAAGGAAAAGGAATAGGCCTAGGATGCAAAGAATAAAGGCTGAAAGGCTCCCTGATGATCATCAGCATTACTCTAAGTTACTCAGAGAATGACTGACGGAGCAGAAGTCTTGTGAGAGGGATGTAGAAAAGAAGTGGGAATGTTTTAAAAATGTGATGCCACTGCTGCTGAAGAGGCCTATGGAACCACGATAATAGGTAACAATGGAGGTGACGCTTGGTGGAATAGTGAGATTAAAGAGGCAGTCAAGAGAAAGAAGGAAACATATTTGGGGATGCTGCAAGGTAGAGTTTCTGTGGATGAATATCGCTGTAAGAAGTGTGAAGCAGCTAGCTGGTTTACCAGAGTAAGGCAAATGATAGGAAGGAGGAGGAGGTGGAAAGGCACGAATTGGCTTTTGGAAATATAGAAAAACTTTCTGGAAGTACACGAGACTCAGGAAAAAAAAAAAAGGAAGCAAAGTTGTAAATTGTGTGAAGAATAAGATTGGGGAAATGATATGGGAGCCCAATGAGTTAAGTGAAAGATGGGGTGAATACTTCTGTGAGTTAATAGATCAAGAAAGCAGAGGTGATTCTGAGACAGAAGCAGATGATGTTAATATGAAAGATGGAAGAACAGGAGGGATCTTAAGAGAAAAGGTGTGTAAAGCCCTAAAATCTCTTCAGAATGGTAAGGCTCCGGGAGTTGATGGCATAACTGCTCAGATGTTGAAATGTGGTGACTCTGTAATTGACTGGTTAACTGAAATTTGCCAGTTGTGCTGGGAGTTAGGAATGATCCCTCGGGATTGGAAGGATGCTATCATTGTTGTATTGTATAAGGAAAAAGGTGACCAGACTGACTGCAAGAAATATCGTAGTATTAACCTACTGAGTGTGCCAGGAAAAGTGTTAGGTAAGGTCCTTATTGAAAAAATATGGGGTCTTACACCACAGAAAGTGTTGGATGTTAAGAGTGGTTTTATGCCTGGTAAAGGCTGCACTAACTAAATTTTTGCATTATGCGTGATGACTGAAAAGTAGCTGGCTGTTGGTAAGAAAGTTTTTGCTGTTGGTAAGAAAGTTTTTGCTGCCTTCATAGATTTAGAGAAAGCTTATGACCAAGTAAATAGGACACTTTTGTGGAAGGTATTGAATAAATATGGTGTTACTGGGAAACTACTTAATGTGTAAAAGCCACGTATGCTGACAGTAGAGCTTGTGTACGAGTGAATGGTGTTTTATCAAAATGGTTTTTTTATTGGTACAGGAGTCAGACAAGGTTGTGTAATGTCACCATGGCAGCTTAATATATTTATGGATGCGTGCATGTGTGATTCCAAGATGGACAATACTGGTTTATGTCTTGGTAATATGTTTGTGCAGATTGCTCTATGCTGATAACAGTCCTGTTGGCTGAGAGCAGAAGTGAGCTGTAGAGTATGTTGTCCCAGATGTACGAAGTTTGCATGAAATTCAAACTAAGTATAAATAAGGGAAAAACCAAAGTTAAGGTTTTTGAGAGAGGAACTGTTATCACTGAATGTAATATAAGTCTAAATGGTACAGTGATTGACCAGGTGAATGAGTTTGTGTATTTAGGAAGCATGTTTGACAGAGAGAAGAAATTGGATGGTGAAATTAGTAGGCGAGGAAATTCTTCATTGAAAGTTATGGCTGTTTTGGGAGGTTTTCACGGGAATGATGGATTTTCAAGAGAGTCCCGCATGGCTGTGTATGAAAGTGTAATTGTTCCTACTCTGATGTACGGCAGTGAAACATGGGTACTACAGAAAAAACATATCAGTCGTTTGTGTGCTGGAGAAATGCTACTTACGGGGGGGGGTTGCGGCAAGACACATTCAGATCATGTGAGAAATGAAGATGTGTTGCAGTTGTGTAATGTGAAGCAAAATGTTGTTAGCAAGGTGGAAGTTGGAGACTAATATGCTTCAGTAGTTTGGACATGTTGAAAGAATGAGCGATGAGATGCTTACTAAGAAAAAAAATGTTTGCCCAAGTGGCAGGAAGGAAAAGCAGAGGAAGGCCAAGTAAGTCATGGGAGGATCAGATTCAAGAGTGTCTGCATGAGAAAAAGATCATAAGTATGAAGTATAGAAGGTCTTGTGTATGGCGTGTGATAGATGTCAGGGAGGCTTAAGTTGTGTGTCAAGATCGCTGTAAATGGAGAAGTTGGATACGGCAACAGTAGGTAAATAATCAGTTAACAATTTATCTGGTAGTTTGTATTTTTTTGTAGAGCTAACCGCTGAATCTCAGAAAACAGCTTAGTGATCTGTACGTATGTAACTGTCACATCACTTAGAACAATGAAAGGTACTTCTTCCAATAAGAGGCTGTCCACAATCATGTTTCTAATGCCATCTGGTGGGTGATTGTGCTCTGTTCATGTTAAATTTTACTCTGGGAGAAAAGCAGGAATAAAAGAGAGGATTATGTGTACAAGGTTCATACTCTTCCAAGCAAAATAAGTTCAAGCACCTTTCAAAAACTTTTTAAAACCAAATTATCATATGTGTGTGCTGTCAGTAGGTAGGTATTTTAAGAAGTTCAAACCATTAAACTGAGGTTGGGACAGGCACACCTTCAATGACCTGCCAGTTACTCCCTGCCCCCCCCCTCCTCCCAGTTATTTTATTTTATTAACTTTGAATTGCTTCACTGTTGTGTTTTTTGAAATAATTTTATTTAGTAGAATATTTTGAAAGGGTACATCATTTTTTTCATTTTTTACTCACCCTCTGGCAAGGATGCGTCCCTAACTCCAGTCAACAGAAGCCCATCATGATTCAGAAATACATCATTCCACTTATTTTACTCCCAAGGCTGACGTTTTACTCCGTAATGATGTCGTAGCCAAGGTACCAGCTGTCGACGCACTCCTGAGTTGAACGCAAGTTCTGAGCTATTTGATCAACTTGGCGTTTTTATTAGAACTACATAGAAATCTCCTATACAACTTTTCTCCACAAACGATTATTTTACAAACACATGCTCTTTCATATCATTACTTAAAACAAAGCAAATCTTTTCAGGTACTGTTTACAGGGTCTTAAACTTTTTCAAGTAGTTTCAAGGACTTGAAAATGAACTTTTCTTTTTCAAGGACTTTTCAAGGTTTTCACGGAGCGTATGAACCATGCTGTAATATAAAAATGATGTATGCAGAAGTTTTATGGTTTGAATGGAACCATGTACATTAGAATCTTTAAAAAGAACTAATATTTGTTTCTACGGATAGCACAGACATGAATGGAAAAGAATTATCTGTGCTAAAACCTGTCTTTGAAGAGGGTAACTGTTACATACTGATTTAATGAGAGATTTGAAAGAATGCTAGTGTACATATACACACATATCGCTCTAAAATGGCCAGTTATTGTGAGGGACTTACCCTGAAGAACAAGTGATGTTATCTACATTGAAATTGGTGCTGTGTACATCAGGGTTTGCCAGGGTGGGCCCAGTTAAAAAAAAACTCTGGTTTTTTCTCAAAGGTGATGATTGACAGATTTTATTATTTAGAAACACAAAACGAACCTTTCAGATCAGCTGACAAAGCAACTGATCTGAAATAAGAAAATTAAACAATAATCCTGAAAATAATAAATGATTGCATATAAATAGCTTTCCACCTAGATAAAGAATAACTATAGAATAGACTAACATTATCTATTCATATTATAGAAACAAAAAAAAAAAAGGAAACAGAATATAACATACTTAGCTTCTAACTAAAATACTATCTTTAAATAAAATTTTCCTGAGATATTATTTGTGTGTGGCATGTAACTGCAATGGTTTTTGACTATTTACAAGATCAGCTAAAAACTAAATAATGGTACATAATAAAGTATTTTCACTTTGTATTTTACTAGAACCTCAAAAGCAGTCTGAAATTATCATAGTTCCGTGACCCACGCAATTTTCAAACCTCCGAGTTTTTCTGCAAAACAGCCAAATTTAAATAATTAATGTAATCTCAGGGGTTTTCGCCAGAAACAAAACTACCAATCTACAGGAAATTTTGATCCAAAAAGGTATAAACTGAACAAGTTTTGTGGCTTTCTCTATCCCAAGCCTATTTTGTAACTTATTCCAAATATTGGGTTGTCGGAAAAGTCATGACTATTTTGGCACCCAATGGCGGTTGGGCGGTTTTGTAAGAACTAGAGGCATGTGCAGCTCTGTTATCACTATAGCATTCGACAGGTGCCAGTTCTAGCTGCAGTCTAAAAGGAATAGGGTGCGATTTGGTTGATTTGCGGAGATTTGACGTCAAGTTGAAGATGGAAGACCAAACTGTGCATTTTCGCCATATTTAACTGTTTTACTTCCGTAAAGGGAAGAGCACGTGTCAATCTTGAGAAAAGTTGTGTAAAGTGTACAGTGATAATGCTCTACAAGAACATCAGTGCCAGCGGTGGTTCACAAAATTTCGTGCTGCTGATTTTGACCTCAACGATGCTCCTCGGTCGGGGAGGCTTACCGAGGTTGATGACTACCAAATCAAGGCATTGATCGAGTCAAACCCACGTTACATGACACGAGAGATTGCAGACACATTGCGCATCATTCAAGTGTTCACAACCACCTGAAGAAGCTGGGGTGCGTAAGCAAGCTCGATGTGTGGGTTTATCATGAACTCAAAGAAGTTCAATTGACGGTGCGTATAAACATCTGCGATATGCTCATTAAAAGTGAGGAAAAATTATCCTTTTTTGAAGCGACTGATAACTGGTGACGAAAAGTGGATTGTGCACAACAATGTGCTGTGCAAATGGTCTTGGTCCCGACGTGCTGCTTCACCTCAAACGACATCTAAAGCAGACATTCATCAGCGGAAGGTTTTGGTCTCAGTGTGGTGGGAATTTAAAGGTACCGTGTTTTTCAAGCTCCTAACACGGAACCAAACAATCATTCGAATGTGTACTGTCGGCAATTGGACAGTTTGAACGAATCCATCATCCAGAATCGTCCAGAGCTTGTTCATCACAAAGGTGTTGTGTTCCATCACGACAACGCGAGACCACACACAAGTTTGATCACCCGCCAAAAATTATTGGAGCTTGGGTGGGATGTGTTGCCACACCCAGCATACTAGCCTGACTTTGCGCCCTCAGACTTTCACTTGTTTTGCTCTCTTCAACAGTCCTTGCATGGTATAACATTCAATTCAGGTGAGGCTGTAAATCAGCACCTTGTACAGTTTTTCACCACGAAAGACAGGTTCTTCTATGAACGAGGCATTCTGCAGCTCACTGAAAGATGGCAAAAGGTTATCAAACAAAACGGGCATTATATCATTGATTGATCTTTGTTCTTTCTATCAATAAATGACCTTTGCAAAACATGGCTAAAATACGTCATGACTTTTCCGACAACCCAATAGTTGAAACATAGAGAAAATTCTCTCAATGGAGGCAGATGAAGCTGGTGCTGAATGTAGGCATACAGAAAAGTTACAAAATCCTGCAGGCAATTTTGAATTTGAATCCGTTTCAGACTTTTTGCCATGACTTGCCATCATTTTATGGAAGAAAACTGGCTATTGACACTTTCTTTCATCATTGATGTTAGGCAACAGTCTGTGTCATTAATTTTGAAAGCCATTACACCAGGCAAATACATGGCCGTATGAGAATAATATGACCACCTACCTAATAATAATAATCTGAAAGCTGAGATTTGGTTTCTTCTGCTGCAATATCAAACAGTTTTCCTCCAATGGCTTTTGCTGAGGGTGCTTGATGTCCAGGTCTCAGTCATAATTTTAAAGTGATCCAATTCTGCTGCATTGAACACTATGTTAGCAGCTTAAAAAAAATTATCCACTGTTTTATCAAGAGATTCATTTTGCCCTTTTGAGACAGAATTTACTCATTGATTGTCGCTTCTTTGTTTTTTTACAACAGTACTCGAAAAAGCCTGATAAAGCCCAAGTGGGCTGGGTTTTCAAACCCTGGTGTACATCCTATGGAGAAGTGAGATGTTAGGTGTTGCTTTATTCAGAATCTTTCAGCAATTCTGGAATACCAGTGCTCGTATACTAGCAGGGCTAGAAATTTTTGAAAATTGTAACACACCCAATTGAGCATGATGTCCAAAAAATGCCCAAACACAAACACACATATATACTGTACTACTTTTCCTAAACATTTCAGACACAATATAAGAAATAAAGTAGCTGCTACTGCATTTCATGAATTGTACCTAGCAGTGATCATACATGAGACTGATCAAGGAACAAAAAAGCTGAATATTTTAATCGGGCGAATAAAACCAGAACATGCGACAAGAAAGTGTGAATATAAAGCAGTACGAGCAAAATGGAATTGTTCACTGTATTCACAATATAAAATTACTGAATTAAAAACAGAAAACAAAATAAAGTGATTCTAAAGGACACTGATTCATACATATCTCTCTTTCTCTCTCTCTCTCTCTCTCTCTCTCTTTTGTAATTGCTAGAACATCAGCTCAATTTTCCTTTTGTGTTGCTTTCTTTTCAGCACATTCCATCGCCATATTTGTCTTTTGTTGATTCTGCAGCTGCACAGCAATCTTTGCTCAGTTTTTCTTTCTGTTGATATAATTCCCTTCCTATTTCAAGGGGTGCAGAATTTGTCCGAACTCGCGAACGAGGTTCGGGGAAAATTAAGGCAGTTCTGGGGAAATATTTGCCCGCGGGTAAAATAATAATAGTAGTAGTAATAATAATAATAAAACGAAAAATTGACTTATTAACAACGAGTATAATGTGAAAGATAAGAGTAATTTACTGCACAATAATCAGATAATCATTTTGAAAAATGTCATGTCGTTATAAATACAAGGTTATGAGCACAGTGACGTACTGCAGACTGCCACTGGCTTATGATTCACCAAGCCCAAACGACTTTACTAATGCCAAGGCGTAGATAGTGTGGCAAGAGTAATAAGTACGGCACAACCACTAGTCATGCTAATAAAAATTTTCCGAAACTAATGGCAGCTTATGTGTCGTAGGCGCCGATCTGAAAAATTATTAGGGATTCCACACATTTTAAAGCGAATGACCCATGCATTTTTCAAAGGATTTAAATAGTCTAATTTAAATTTCATTCAGTAAAATTATCTGGTACAATTATACGCCTGAAATGCTAGAATGAAATAAATTATAGTTAATTGCAGAATTTTTTTTAGCTGTTTATTTTTCAGCCTCTCTGCCCCGCCACTGTTTTCACCTAGACCCAAAAATGTTTCAGACATTTTGAATCTAAAATAAATATTAGGTTTTTTTTTTTGGTTTTTTTTTTCAAATTTTTAAGTAATAGGCTTTAAGGATTAGTTCTTAATCATCAACATATAGATCTAATACTCGCTTAAACTTGTATGAAAGTCCGCTACAGTTTTGGGGGAAATTTCGGACAGAAAAAAAATTGCGTTCTGGGGAAATATTGGGCCCTGAAAATTTTCTGCACCCCTAACTATTTCTTCATCACTTTTCTTTCCTCCTCTTCTTTCATTCCCTCAGATGACAGTAATTTATCCATCATGCTGAAAGAACTTTCATCGTCCTCAGCACGAATGCATATCAAAGCTTTCACTACTTTAGATAAATGATGTGACTTTCAGAATATCAGGGTTCATACTCTTTTTGAAAATGGAAATTCTACTAAAATAAACCTAAACACTCCAACAGAAAAACCAACTAACTTAAAAGTTCCTTATATACATTACTTACTGGTAATACTGGATCCATTATTTGCCCTGAAGCATATCTTTGCATCTACAGAACTAACACTCTGCTTCTTCGTAATGTGGTGTGAAGCATAAAATTTATTTACTTTGAAATTTCAATTTTCAACAAATTTTCACCCATTAATTGTGATTATTGGCCCATCTTTGTGGTTTCGGAAACTTTTTAAATTTTCATTTGTTTTTCCTTCAAAGTTTATCCAAATTTATATTTTTTTATTAATTTACAAATTAATTTTAACAAAAACAGTATTGCAAATACAGCTTAGAATTTCATATGGCTGTGATTGTCAGTCTTTAAAATTTTTGGTATCTTTACCTTTCCATTCAATAACTTATTTCCTTCCATTAGAATTACTTTTACAAATATGTACGGACACTGGCTAAGAAACTAAATGCATTAATTCTGTGGGTGGCATCACTACAAGTGCTGCAGCTGGAAAAATAACACTTTTATAAAAATGCAGTACAGCTTGTTAGACCTGTTTTAGGTTAATGAAGCAAGTAAACACACTATCTAAATCAAATCGAAACACACAAATCATATCATCGGAATTGAAAGCCCTAAGTTCAATAAAAATGCTTGCATAAATTTCAAAACTACATTGGCAGAATTCAAAGAATCAAAACTGAACAGTGAAGCATCACTTTCTTTTAAGTATTTATTTATTTATTTTTTTATTTACTACACAGCTTCCGAATTCCCAAATCTGGAGAAAAATTTGGTTTTCGTAGATTTGGATGAATAACACATTTTTGCTTGTGTAACTGTTGCATTTTTTATTTATTTTTTAATTCTCCATACACTTAATATGCAGGTTGATTTTCAACATTTGGCAATAGTGTATAGGTGTAAAAGGTAAAACAAACTGCAGTAACAACAAGACACCTATGAAATTTCCTTCAGAATTTTTACTTCTATTATACATCTTTTTTTGCTCTTAAACTTAAAAAACAGTAATGCAATTTAACAATGACTGCAAGGAAATTATATTATGTACATATTCACTTTTTTGAGGTCAAACAAAGGACGTAGGCCTACAATGAAATCAATTTTTCAGCTCCTTTTTTGCAACTGCTGACATGGTAATTTCTGCCAATTCTTCATTTTTTTCCTTTATTAATTTTCAAAAACTATTTGATAGAAGGAAGCAGTTCATATCTCTTATCAATTCCCCTTGGGCAGCAAGGTCATCTTTACGTTTCTCTAATTCAGCAATATTTTTTTCTACTTTCAGTCTTTTCGTACTAAACATTTGCAATTCCTCCTCAATCAATTTACGTTTCCTCCCAAATGTTGCTTGGCACATTTTTTTTTCCCCGCATCTAAATATTGAACATATTTCTGTCTAGCTGAAAAGACAGAAGCTCTAAGCTCTTTACTTAGTACCACATTCTCTAATAAATAACAGAAGATAACGATCTGAACTGCACTGACCACGAGCAAAGAAAACAAGAAGCCAGCAATAAATCTAATCTGAACCAAAGGGATTTGAAGGTAGCTGGTTGGCTAACTGCCAAAAGCAATGCAGAACATGGGTAAACTTTTGCGACGTGCGATTTAGTGGATCGAGTGACGTAAAACCATCATCAGTACGCTAATGAAACCAGCTGGCCTGCGTAACGCGCCCATTTCTTTGGTTAAAAAAAAATTATGACCTTTTTAACGACCAAATATAATTACGGTGTTTTCAAGGACTTTTTAAGAGCCCTTAAAAACAGAAATTAAGGAGTTCTTAAGGGCCCTTAAAAAAAGTAAATGGAAATTAAGGAGTTCTTAAGGACTTTTTAAGGGCCCTTAAAAAGGCAAATGGAAATTAAGGAGTTCTTAAGGACTTTTAAGGACCGTACAAACCCTGTTGTACTTAATGAATTTGTCTGTGCTGAAGGCTTGACTTGGATTAATTGTATAGGTTTATGCACTGACGGCACTGCATCTATGACAAGGAAGAATAGTGGCCTTGTAACTCATGTGAAAGCTGTACAACCAACAGTAAATGGACTCATTGTATGATACATCGTGATGCTTTGGCTGCCACAAAAATGGAACCAGATATACATAGTGTTCTTACAGATGCTGATAAAATTCTTAATTATATCAAGTCTCGGCCAGGTCATTTCCATGTCAAATCACCGATTTTTTTTGCAAAATGTAACCCACCGACTTGGATTTTAATGAAACTTGGCAGGTAGATATAACCGATAAAGATATGGGAAAATCCTAAGTTTCAGTTTTTTAAACCACATAGTTTTTAAAATACAGTGCTTCAAAATTTAGCTGAACACCCACTTTTGCAGCTGTGCAGTAGCATGCCACTTTTTACATAACATGCTGTAGTTTATGTGCTACTGAATTTAGGAGAATGAAACTTTGGAATCGCATGGAAAAGGGTCCCTACATATTGAAAACACTTTTCATTTTACCTGAAACACCAGTTAAGTGAGCGCCACCTAGTGGTGTAGTGAAAAATTACAGCAAAATTTAGACATTTTATGGGAGGCTCTGTAGACTAATATTGCTCTAGCATCAGGGAGATAATTTTTTTTTTATATTGATGTTTAACACAGCCTATAACATATTTGGAAAAAATGGTGGTTATCAGCATATTTTCTCAGAAGGTTAAAATTATCTGAATTTCATAGAGGGCTCTCCTTCGACAGTTCGGCCATTTTGTTCTACAAACCTGACCCACCTTTTTGGATTTTGCTGAAAATTAGCATGTAGGTTTACCTAACAAAGCTGCAAAACACTGCAAATTTTCATCCACATTCCATAGTTTCCGAGATACAGCACTCGAAAGCTAGGCCTAACCACTCGTTCAACTGAAAACTGATCCTGTTTCAACTTGTGGAGTCTATTATATGGTACTTTTTAAGTTGAAAACATGTGTACATGTACAGTTACTGAGTGCAGTGCTGGCTCATAAATCCAAATATTTAAATACTTTTTATTTAAGCATAAGATCCACAAGGAGCTCGGTCCTCTAACCATAGTGCTCAGTATAGAAAAAAGCTGTTATTAACAGTTAATTAAACTGAAGTGATGAGTAAGAAATAAAATCATATGTTTAAAATAAGTGCTGTTTTTCAAGTAGCTGTAAAAAAAAAATCACCGGAAAAAATCAGTTGTTTTTAAAAATTAACTACAATTTGCATTATCGTGAATCAATGGTGGAATAAGTTATAATTACCTGCATATTAATATTAAGCTGCTATTCATTTCTTCCTTGAATGTTATAATATTCAGTTACATGTATAACAAATCAGTTACACGCATAACAGATGTTGTTCTACAGTTTATTCCGATGCATGCCTCAATGGGAGTTTTTCTAACTGTAGGGAACTTTTCTATGCTGCACACCACTTAATCTGAACAGCTTTCGTGTCTTCTTTATGAAAATAATATGCTTGGGACGTGCCTGTCGTCATTGGGGGTTGCGCTGTACACAATATATGCTGCATAGGCACATAGCATATATCATCATGAAGTGGCCAGTAAAATGACTTTTGCAGGACCATGTAGTAGTGATCCAGACTCACGGTCGCCACTGGCGATAAATTTTGTCGTCGTGGCGACTAAAAATGTTTCCAATTCTGGCGCACTGTATGGAAAAAACAATTATTTTATTTAATTTGTACTGCACGGAATTTTTTTTTTTAACTTCTACGGAACTCGCACGTTTTTTTTATTTTACTCCGAATGTACGGAAGTTGGCCATCACCTTTTTCACTCTGCTATTTTGCTTGAACAGCAGAAAAGAAAAAAAGAAAAGTTTATATAAAAGGCGAGGGTGTCGGTTTTTGACAAAGAATGTGCCAAGAGTGATGGGGTCATATGCGTGGGGGAACGAGGTTCACAAGGTTGGGGTGGGGATGAAAGCTTCTTGCCGGGTGGGCAGCTCAACTGCCTGCATGGAAAATGTCCTACTGGAAGAAATTTTTATGAAAAAAATTATCCAATTTTTTAAATAACCGAATGCAAATTTTACACTAACCAAGACACGTCAAAAAGAAAAACTCCCATGTGAAATTTCGTCAAAATCCAATGTAAACTTTAGAAGTTAGGCATTTTCTTTTTAATATTTTTAATGAATGTTGGCTGAAAGCCTGCATAGTCCATAGGAAAATTCTAAAATCTGGAATCATAATTATAAATATTTATCCGGAATCTGCAAAGTCCAGAGCTCCGGACGATTCCAGATTTTCGAGGTTGTACTGTAATAGTATTCCCATACCTGCGAACTACAACGGAATGTCAATAGTTTATTCGGATTTAGTTGTCTGACAACAGAACTCGCTGTCGAAACTACGGATTCTACGAATTTTCATTTTGTTTAATTTTTTTTTTAATTTTGTTATTGTTTTATGACATACGTGAGATTCTTAAGCGGATTTGCGGAATTAGGCGGGTTTTTTTGTCAGCATTTTTATTGTTCTCAGAATCAATGTAAAACTAAAGACAATTTGCAGCGGGGTTCCGTTTGGAGACGGTATTTCGCGTCTCAAAACTTTCGAAAACTGTAGTTGAACGCAGTAAAAAAGTTACCATAATCATAATTTTTTCCCCCGATGTTACCTTTGTTTCCAGTTTTATTGTTAAATATGATTTTATTGCATAAAAGTACTTCAGCTTGAAACTAGATAACAATTTGCGAAAACGGAGGTTAGACGCCGCAAAAATTTCCCCGTAATCTTTGGGCGTCAGATTCTTCCGCGAAATTCCGCCTTTTTCGATATTATTTTGGTTATTTGCGAGATCAATGCACCAGTGAACATAATTTGGGGGGGGAGGGTGTCGTCGGAGGACGGAATCCCATCTTTACGAAAACGGATAGTTGACAGAGTTCAGATTTTTTCCACAATCGTAATTCCTTTTTTTATCGCGTTGTTATCTGTGCCCAGTATCAGCATAAATATTTTTATTTCGGTTTGAAAATAGCGGGAAAATTTCCAAAACCAAAAGTTGGACGGTGCAGATTTCTTCCGTAACTCCCCCACCGTATTCCCACTCTCTTGCGTTGCTAAATAAATATCCCCCGTCCCATAAGTTTTTGCATTTAAGCTTGATTTGATGCATGGTGTTTAAAAGTATTAATATTCTCAAAGTTACACCATTTATCTAAAATAGTTAAAGCTTTCATGATAATTAACACAGCAATCAAACATCGTTGAATTGACCATAAGTACTGTTATGGTCAATTCAGCGATGAAAAAACTTGAAAATTGAAAATTTTATCGCCCTGAAGCGGGAATCGAATTTGCATCACCCAACCAGTCGAGCATGCTATCCATTACACCACCCAGGACAAGAAAGTTCCAAGTATCCGAGTGTAAAGAGCATCAGAATATTCTCCAACTGTGTTCTTAAATTGTGCCGCCATCTAGCGTTGTTAAGTAAATCTACAGTTCAGGTATACAATGTGGAAGAAACATTCTTCTCATAATACATGGCTAATATGTCATGATAATTAACACAGCAATCAGACATCGCTGAATTGACTGTAATTACTGTTTCGCACGTAACATCAGTCACATCAGAAAACTTGAAAATTTCATTGCCCTGGAGCGGGAATCGAACCTGCATCTCACGATTTCCGGTTGAGTATGCTATCCATTACACCACCCAGGACAAGGAAGTTCCAGGGCAATGAAATTTTCAAGTTTTCTGATGTGATTGATATTACATGCAAAACAGAGTAATTACAGTCAATTCAGCAACGTCTGATTGCTGCGTTAATTATGATGTATTGGCCACATATTATGAGAAGAATGTTTCTTCCACATTGTATACTCAAAGCTTTGATATGATCATGCACCCATGGTCCTCAGGCTTGAAGTTCTTTCAGTATGACAGATGAAGTTATAGTTATCAGAGGGCATAAAAAAGAAAGGAAAAAAAAAGCATCAATGAAGAAATAGGGAGAGAAAGATATCAGCAGAAAGAGAAATTAAGCAATGGATGCTGTTCAGCTGCAGAGTCAACAAAAGACAAACTGACAGTAGTCCGTATTCTTGCTGTGTTTTAATTTTTTACCCAGTTGAAATATTCAGCTCCTCCCCCCCCCTACTTCTTTGGTCTTATCTTGACAAACTATATTTTAGAGGCAGTACGATCATATGGTAAGTGGAGGTTCATTCACTGCGGGTTTACTTGCTTGGATTTCCTGTTTGTCAAGCATTGTGGGATTTAGAACTCATCTGACTGATTTTTACTGGTGGAAGTTTCATACTTAAATCTCGCAATGTTACCTATCATGCCCTCGCCAGGGGAATCAAATTCGTGTTTTGCATGTGTTAGTTTCATCAGTGTCCTTGTTTGTTGTAATGTTTTGTTGTGGCGCGTATTTCTTTTTCACAGAGAGGTGCATAGTTTCGTAAAAAGGTGCCTATGTGTGCCACGCAATAAATACTGGTTACTACTGACAAGGCTCTTGCCAATGTTGGCAGGTATGGTATTCCTGTGCATAAGTACTTCTTTTTACACCAGTTCTGAAATTTACGAGACTGGCGAAGATCTTTCTTTTTCGTGTGTTAAGACTGCTTTTTTTTCACCTTAACGTCAGCAGATGATTTAGTTCAAGTTTTGTCTTGTAGTGTTGCTTCTGTAATATTGTTCATCCAGTTCAAATACAGTTTGTGTGGCTTTTAAAAATACTATTGTCTGCAGATGGGAAAACTCAGGGTATTTAATTTGGCAAAATGAGTGGTAACCCCAAATAATCGATAATCTGGATGTTCTTCCTGATTTATACCTATGACTTATCATGGTCAGCAAAAAGCAAAGACATATTTTCATATTATCTGCTTTCCAAAGTACTTTTTACTGTAATAAGCGTGCTTTTAATAGTACCTCAAAAAAAAAAACATCCCACTTCCTAATTTCCGTGGAAGATAAAGTTTCTATGTTGGAACATAATGCCAATATTCACTTTTTTAACATTCTTCACGTTTTTCAAACTCCTTTTTGAAAAATGTGAAACAGATTCACATTTTCACCAAAATACATACTTGTAAAAATAATTTAATCTGATAGTTTTTTAGACGTGGTTAAAAACTCTTAAACCGAAAACAAGCTCTCTTTTGTAATTGCTAGAACATCAGCTCAATTTTCCTTTTGTGTTGCTTTCTTTTCAGCACATTCCATCGCCATATTTGTCTTTTGTTGATTCTGCAGCTGCACAGCAATCTTGGTATTAAATTAAAAAAAACATAAATGAAACCCATAAAATTTTTCTATGAACATTTTCGGGAATTCCAATTTCCAGCTCAATTTCCTTAAAATCAACTTTTGGTTATATACATACCCATTTAGAGGACCAACAGAGTTTTTGACATAATTTCATGTGTTGCTGAATGTTCCAGGAAGCTGGAAAAAACTGATGTGGACATCAGTAGTGCTTTGCACTATTACTGAACTACAGTTGGCTGTTTTAAAAACTGCAGATGAAGGGGCAAATTGGTCACTTTTTTATGGAAAATCTGTCTCAAAATGATATGCCATCAGCATTCCAAGGTCACAAAATCAGCACTGCATGCGGTCAACGAAGATGTGTTGCAGATGAAGATATAGGACTAGGTTCTACAGAAAATAGCATTGATTTATTGAAAAAAGAGTTACACAAAAACTTAAAAAAAAAAAAAAAGATTTAATAATGTCCAAACATCTGTTTTATGCAAATGTGTCCACTCTTTAGATGAGGTGCTATTTCTCAAATCTTCTGAAGGTTTAAACAATCATGGTAATGATGCAATAACTGAAATATGCAAAGTTTTAAAGTTTAACCCTGATTGTGCTTTGGAATCGTGGCTTCAACTGAAAAAGATTCTCGTTAGTGTGAATTCTAACAGAATTTTGTCTAATTTAAAAAATTTGTTACACAAATTAGAGAATTCAGATAATCTAAAGCCTTTTGAAATCATGAGAGATCTAGTAACTCTGCTTTTAACTGTGTCGCCGTTGAATGCTCATGTGGAACGTCTTTGGTCAGCAGTTAAACACACATTACGTGAAAGAAGCCTTCTAATGAAAAAGAACACACTTAAAAGTCGCATTAGGATCAAAACATCAGGAATAAAAATGAATAATTTTGACCCTGAAGATGCAATAAGACTATATGGTGGGAGGATAGCATGAAATCTCGCCGACCAAACTGCAAAGATTAATTTGTGTATTTTATTACTTCAGTTTCAACTTTTAAGCATACTATAATCATACAAGAGATTTTTCCGAATTCGTGGAATTCCGTTTTTTCCGTTGTCATTTGGGTCATTCCCAAGATCGATGCAAAACTGAAAAGAAATTTTGAGCTGATTAGTTTGGGGGGGTCATTTTCTCGTTAGGGAAAGATATTTCACCTTTCAAAACTTTAAAAAACGGAAGTTAAGTGGAGTGAAGATTTTCCAGTAATCAAAATTACCTTTAATGGCGATGCTCCTTCCACCCAGCATTGCTCTTAAATACAGTTTTACTTCACAATCATTTGTATTTCAGTTTGAAAATGGAGGGAAAATGTCTGAAAAGAAAGTTAGACCGCGCAAAAATATCCCTGTTATTGTCGGGCACGAGATTCTTCCATTTGTGTGGTTCTCGTGATCAATGCGTAAATAAAAAAGATGGGGGGGGTCGTTTTCTGTTGGAGGACAGAATTACGACTTTCGAAGTCAGAAGTTAGACGGAGAAAAGATTTCTCGTGTAATAGTATTTTTTTTTTCTTGCAATATCCTTCTCCTCAGTATTGTTGTTAGATATCAATTTATTGCATAAATATTTGTATTTCAGCTTAATATGGAGGAAAATTTTCTGAAAACCAAAGTCAGACGGAGCAAAGATTTCATCTGAATCGTTATTTTTTCCCCCTCTGTGATATGTTTCCTCTATCCAGTGTTGTTAAATATCAGTAATTTTCTATTTTGGATTGAGTTCTGTGCTCCAGTTTAATATTTACATAAAAGAATTAACATAAACAATTCTGTTTTGTCTTGCTTGCGCACATTTTATTCACACTGTTTTGCCGCGCATTCTGATTTTTTATACGATTAAAAAGTTCAGTTTTTTTACTTCTTCGTCAGTCTCATGTATGTATAATTGAAATATGCAAAATAAAACATACTGATATTATACTAAGCAATTTTATAAAAATAATATAGTATGAAATATACAATTTGATTTTTTTTTCAAATTCTTGGCCACTGATTTTTTTTGTGTGGCCACTAACAATTTTGGTCTTGGTGGCCAATGTCTACTAGCAAAATTTAAGTCTGGATCTTTACCATGTGGATGCACAAACTTAATTTTCACGTTTTCATCCTTTTCAATATCACTGATCATACCAAAAAACCAGTTATTATCATATATGCATGCTACATAGCACTGAGTGTGCAACTGTGGCCGATTTATAAGTTCAGTGCTCCTTTTGAAGCTAAATATTAAACAATATTTGTCATCTCTACTGATCCTCTTCATTCCTATGGTATTTGACGAAAGTGGACAAAAATAGTGAAAACTCCTGGTTCCTGGAATAACTGGTTTCTAAAAAACGTTCCCGTAAGTTGTTTCGTACAATTTCAATTTCAGGCTTTGATATAAAGTGGAACTCAATGTTTTTTTATGTTTGCAACACAAAAATTAAAGGCATCCATCAGTTTTGTGATTTGATTTTTGATAGGTCATTGCAGGCTTGCTCTGCTTACAATTTGCTTCACTGTACCACCAATACCATCACAAGCTGATTTCCCATGGCTATTGGAAAAAAATGACCATGTTGCAGATATTGCAAAATCATTTTCATGCTTGCACAAATTCAAAAAATTCTGGCGATTTCTATATTGTGCTGCACACCCATCAGTAAAATAGTGAACCTTCACAACTTCAGGATATTTATTCTTGATGTACTGCATTTTTGTTTGTTGAATTCTGTACACCATACAAGCATCGTGGTCCAGATCGTCAGAAAAGAAGCAGTGATTAGAGATTTTAAGCAACTGTGTCTCACCTCTTGTGTACATAGCTGAGTGAACTGTGCATGCCTCTGATGTCCAATGATAGCCTTGTGCCTCATCTTGTATGACAAATGAGTAGTTCTCACTGAAGTCCATAAGAACAATTGCCATGTCTGGCAAAAGCATTTCTTTGAGTTCCTTTAGAAACCTAGATTGTTTCTTCGCAATGTATGCATGTGGGATAAGTTTTTCTATCTTCAACAATAGCATTTGCATAAAATCTTCCATTGTTAAAGTTTGTTTAATTAATTCTGTTCTTCTACTTGATACCCACTGACTGAATTCTATGGTATCATTTTCATCATAGTCTTCAAATTTCGTTTTCAAAAAATTTGCTAAGTTATCTGTGGATGGGCAGTTTTTGCAGTGTCTGAGCATGCAGTTACGATCTTTCAAGTCACAAATCATGTAACCCATTAGTGTTTCATAAGATTCCTTGAACTGAGCAGCATTCAGAAGTACTATAACATTTTGATGTATAGTGTACACACATACAGAATGAGTACCAGCAGCACCAGCTAAAACACACCGTTTTCGTCTTTCACTGCAAAATTTTGAAAATCCAACCTTACTGTCGGGATATTGCTGTTTAAAAGAGCTATACAGTTAAGATTCCACAAAATTAGCCTCTTCTGTACATGCTGATCTCTTCTGATGATAACAAAATCCTTCTTTCCTGACATCTGCCGAGAAGAAGTGTCTTCTTCATATAATCCCTGAATTAATTGCAATGTTTCATTGCTCAGTTTTTTCCTATCCTTGGTTCTGGTAGTGACATAATTTCTGTTTTCTTGATCATTTTTATAGATTGTCGCACTAGATATTCTGACACCTGAAATGTTTCAATAATCATCTTTTGGGACCAGGATGGAGGTGATCATTGTAAGCATTTGGATTTTTTTTTTCGCCTGTTCATGTGGGAAGTTTCTCTTTCATCAGAGCCATAAGCTTATCTAAATCTTTGGTTTTGCTTTGTTGCACTGGTCTCAAGGGTATCTTCATTTTCAGAGCTTGAAAAATCATGTTGCAGTACACGGGCAACTTTATGTTTAACACTTGATTGTATTTGTTTTATTTTCCTTTTTTCCATATGACAATCTTCTATGCCAGGGGTGGCCAAACCGTGGCACATTGGATGATTATAAGTGGCGCATTACATCCTTGCGCCTACTTATTCTTTTAAAGTAGGCACCATAAGTGAATTTATCCACCTTCATATTTTCAACACCTGAGTTCTCTCAGTTCAATTCATACAGCCTTCTTACTCATCAGTTCAGCCGATTTTTTTTTTTTTTTTTGACAGTTTACAATTGAAGGATGTGAACAGTGTGTGTGTGTGTATAAGAGAGAGAGAAACTGCGTGAGTGAGATGTGGTACGATTGAAAACGGTGCAATTCACCCAATAAAACGCTCTCGCAAAAACTCTGCTTCAAACTCCACTCCATGCCGTGGGTGGCTGACCTTGGCTGGTCACCAGTAAACATCGCTAAGAAACATTACTTCAGAGCGCTTTTTCCCACGAGTGCTGTGCCCTCTGGCAGAAGAAACTGAGTTAGCCATCGTGGCGTGGAGTTTGAAGCAGGGTTTCTGCGAGAGCGTTTTATTGGGTGAATCGCACCACATCTCGCTCACGCAGTTTCTCTCTCTCTTATACACACACTGTTCACATCCTTCAATTGTAAACTGTCAAAAAAAATCGGCTGAACTGATGAGTAAGAAGGCTGTATGAATTGAACTGAGAGAACTCAGGTGTTGAAAATATGAAGGTGGATAAATTCAGTTATGGTGCCTACTTTAAAAGAATAAGTAGGCGCAAGGATGCAATGCGCCACTTATAATCATCCAATGCACCACGGTTTGGCCACCCCTGGCATAGAAGATTGTCATATGGAAAAAAGGAAAATAAGCGTGGTTTTTGTATTGAGAGTGATTGAAAGACAGATTCAAGAATAAATATATATGATATTTGTCGAAGAAGAGCGCCACTACTGTTTCTTAATGCGAACATAGAATTCAAATCCCACATAATTGATATTCTGTGACTGTGTGATACGACGTACGTACTTGTGATCTATTTGTTCTTTTTCAACATTTAGATTTTTAGAGTTTTGTACTTTTCTATTTTTTTTTTTTTCAATTCCTTTTATCCATCACAGAGCAAAAGAAGCGCAGAAAGTGATAGTAAGCGTGAATTTAACAAACAGTGGGAAAATGAGTTGTTATTTATAGCAAGTCCATCAGGAAAACCATTTTGAATTGTTTGTGAAAGTACTCTTTCACATAATAGAAGACATGATTTTAATAGACACTATAAAACACAGCATCAAACTAACATAGAAGAAAAAATGAAGCTTGTTTTTGGGTCTGAGTTACGAAAAGAATATGTGACTAAGAAAAAGGAAGAAATCCGAAGAAGACAAAATATATTTGCTAAAGTAAATTGTGAAGATTTTGCGATGACAGAAGAGTCATATGAAATTGCTTTAGCATTGGCGAAAAAAAGAAACCTTTTTCTGACGGGGAAGAAATTGTGAAGCCTTGTCTCCAAATATTTGCACGCCATCTTGGTAATAAAGGTATTGAAAGGAAAGCAGACGAAATTGCTATATCAAGGCAGACAGTTACGAGACGTATCGAGGAACTCTCTCAGGATGTATCTCAGGAACTGGAAGACCTTGTCCATTCTTGTACTTTCTGTTCTCTAGCTTTGGATGAATCAACGGACACATGTGATGTTGCCCAGTTAACCATTTTTATAAGAGGAATTGATGATAATTTTCATGTCTTTGAAGAACTTGCCAGTCTGGAGTCATTGCATGGTAAAACAAGAGGATCAAACATATTTGAAAAAGTAAAATCATGCCTAGAAAATCTAAAATTAGATTATAGGAAACTCATCAGTGTGTGTACGGACGGAGCGCCATCAATGATAGGTAAAGTCATGGCACTACAACTTTGCTTGAACATTTTTTAAACCGTCCTGTATTTAAATATCACTGCATTATACACCAAGAGCAACTGTGTGGGAACACTTTAAATATGCAGCATGTTATGCTACCGGTTGTGAAATGTGTGAATAAAATTAGAGCAAGAGCATTACACAAACGAGAATTCAGAGAATACTGTCAATTGTTAGATTTGGAATATGGTGAACTTGTCCTTCATTGTGAGGTACGCTGGCTTTCTAAAGGACAGGTTCTGAGTAGATTTTGGAAATTGAAAAATGCTGTTTCTAATTTTTTAGAACAGGAAAATGAACTACCTGATGAAAGAACCCTATTATTGGACAACTGGCTATTTGATTTGGCATTTTTAGTTGACGTTACTAGCCATCTCAATGATCTAAATTTAAAGCTACAAGGCAAGAATAAATTATTTACTAGCTTAGTCAACAGCATCAGTTCATTTAAAATGAAATTAAACTGTTCATCTCTCAGTTACAAAACGAGGATTTGACTCAATTTCCACACTTGAAAGAGCAGAGTAAATGTGCTGCGGATAATAGCAATTTGACCAAATATATTGAAAAAATCAAGATATTGCAAGGGTCATTTGAAAGTCGTTTTTATGATTTTGCTAAAGAAGAAAACTGCATGCTCGCATTTATAAACCCATTTTCACTTAGTGAACAAAACGTAATGCAGATGCCTAGTAACATACAAATGGAAGTGATTGATTTAAAAACAAATTCATTATTAAAAATGAAATTTGATGAGCTTTTTCCAGATCAAAATGATTCTGACATAATTAATTTCTGGCGTTCATTACCCTGTGAACATTTCCCAGAGCTAAGAAAATTTGCAAAAAGTTATATATGTCGCTTTGGAACGACATACAGATGTGAACAAGCATTTTCGTCCATGAACTTGATTAAAAGCAAAACAAGGTCGCGAATAACTGATTCAAATTTGAAGAATTCTCTGCTGCTCTCAGTAACAAATTTAACACCAAACATTGAGAGACTAGCAAAATCCAAACACGCTCAAAAGTTTCATTAATGGTAAGTAATGACAGCTGTAATAGATATTGTTTTACATACAATAATTAAATCATTTAAAAATGTTGATTATGTCTGCAAACAAAAGAGATCATTTCTGACTATTGTAGATTGGTGCTCCCATAAACGTGTCTTTTGAATTGGTGTAAATTAATTAATTAATTTAATTGCGTGATTGAGTTATTCCTTTTCCTCCCCTAAGCGAAGAATGTCCTACCCCTATTCCTATTTTTCAACCCCCAACTTGAGTTGTATGGCACATCTGAACTCATACGTGAAAAAATTGGTGCATGGTATGTAAAAGGTTGGCCACCACTGTTCTATGCTGTGATACAGAATGCAGCTTCAAAGGGAAACAGCCAATATTACCCATGCCCATATTGATTTCGTCCAGTGTTTGTTCTTTTTCTACCGATTCTTTTTTAGTAGCGTTAATTCGTTGTCACTTGAGCTTTCACTTTCATACTGTGCAGCTGTGATGTCTAAACCAGATTCAGAGCTTGCTTCCTCTAGTCTCATAGCCCTATTTCTACAGTTACAACAGATCTTCTGCCCAGGTTTGACATTAACATGTTTTTGCATAAATTTCTTTGCTAATCGTAGACTGACCATCCTTAGAGAGCTAACAGATTTTTTATGAATTTGAAATGGATTGCAGCATGATTTTTGTTGTTCCTCAAATTTTGTTATATGGTAGTATTCATGATGAAAACATAATGTCACAATCCTTCCACAGTCTGCTATTTCAGCTCTTAAACACAGTATTTCCTTATCAACTTCACTTATCTCCTCAACTCTTTTCAGTCCCCTTTGTGACATGGTGTTTGGGTCAACTGTCCAACACTGCAGAGGTTTTGTTGATCTATTACTAAGGAAGTAAGCAGTAAGAGAAAATGTACAAACTAAGAAAACTTCTCCTCTCAGCAAAAAAACAGTAACAGTTAACTTAAATCTTACTCTCTTAGCAAGCTAAAACTCTTAACTGGAAGGCAAACCAAAGGGGTTGGTCATGACCATGGTACTAGTGAAACAAACCAAAACAAAAGAAGATCAAACTAAAACCTCATTGGCTTGCTAGCTAAAACCAAAAATAAATCTTGATTTGCAGTTGGAAAAACCTAACCAAAAGTAAACATTTATTAGCAGTTTGGAAACCAAACCAAAACTAAACATTGATTTGCAGTTGAAAACCAAACCAAAAATAAAAATTGCCTGTCAGTTTAAAACCCTACTGTCACTGACTGGAAGTTTAAAACCCAAAATAAAACTCCATTCCTTGAAACATATTTCAGAAAGTTCTTATCTTTCAACATTTTCTCTAACTACATCCCCTGGTGATGATTAAATCAGCTGATAAAGCAAACTTGTGATATGTTGAAATGTGTTCTATGCAATGCTAAAAATGGTTACTTCTGTTGATGCTTTGTGCACTGATACTCTGAAACATTTATTTCACATAATGTTTCAAAGTAGTTAAAAATTAGTCAGGACAGTGATTAAAAATTTCTATTTGATTTTGTTTCACTTTGTCAATTGTAAAAAAATGGAGCAAAAAAACTACAAATCGAGTCCAAATGATTAGTTATTAAGAATATAGGAATTTATTTTTTCAACTATAAGGAATACATTTAAAAATTGTTAGCCTCTAAATTTGATTTGGAAATTTACCAAAATTGGAAAAAAATCCTTGTAATCATGGTATACAAGAAATTACTTTGGGGGGGGGGGGGGAGGGATCTTGTTGCTACCTAGCTAGCAATTTATTAACAAAATTACATGTTTAATTATTCTCAAGGTATGCTACTGGGTAGCAAATTGGAAAGTTGAAATCTTATGTAAAAAATGAACAAACTATTTCTTTTAATTTTTGCAGAGGTCCTTACCCCTCAGCATGTGAGAGTAACTATATCTTATACACACACACACCCTCTCTCACACACACATGTGCACGCAGGTGTGCACACACACGCACAAAAATTTAAGTTGAAAAGCTGCCACATGATATGTTTCATCATTTGCAACAGGATCAGTTTGCTGTTGAACGAGTGGTTAGGCCTAGCTTTCGAGTGCTGTATCTCGGAAACTATGGAATGTGGATGAAAATTTGCAGTGTTTTGCAGCTTTGTTAGGTAAACCTACACACTAATTTTCAGCAAAATCCAAAACGGTGGGTCAGGTTTGTAGAACAAAATGGCCGAACTGTCGAAGGAGAGCCCTCTATGAAATTCAGATAATTTTAACCTTCTGAGAAAATATGCTGATAACCACCATTTTTTTTTTCAAATATGTTATAGGATGTGTTAAATATCATTATAAAAAAAAATTATCTTCCTCATGCCAGAGCAATATTCTACAGAGCCTCCCATAAAATGTCTAAATTTTGCTGTAATTTTTCACTTCACCACTAGGTAGCGCACGTTTAACTGGTGTTTCAGGTAAAATGAAAAGTGTTTTCAATATGTAGGGACCCTTTTCCATGTGATTCCAAAGTTTCATTCTCCTAAATTCAGTAGCACACAAACTACAGCATGTTATGTAAAAAGGGCATGCTACTGCACAGCTGCAAAAGTGGGTGTTCGACTAAATTTTGGAGCAATGTATTTTAAAAACTATGTGGTTTAAAAAACTGAAACTTACGATTTTCCCAGATCTTTATCGGGTATATCTACCAGCCAAGTTTCATTAAAATCCGAGTCGCTGGGTGACATGGCCTCGGTGATCTGACATGGAATGACCCGGCCAGTGCAGGCTCGTTCGTTGCTTTACTGAACTTTTGAAGAAATGGGATCTGAACATAAGCATCTGCTTTTTCATAGTGAAGTCAGGTGGCTGTCGATGGAAAAGTTCTGCAGCTTCTTTTCGAGTTGCGTGATGAAATTAAAATTTTTCTGCTTGGAAAAACGGAATTAGCAGAATATTTGTGTAATGTTGAATATTTAGCAATACTGGCCTATTTGGCAGACATTTCTGAAAAACTAAACAGTTTGAATGTGTCATTGCAATGAAAGAACCCAAATATTCTGGATATGCAGGACAAAACGGAAGATTTGGTGAAGAAGTTAGATTTTTGGAAAGGTCGTATCGACTGTGAGGTTACTGAAATGTTTTTATTGTTTACAAAATTCATAGCAGAGGAAACTGGTGATAGCTCTACTATAAATTCCGCTGTGAAAAGAGTAGCGGTGCACCTATCGGCACTGAAAAACCAGTTTGAAGACTACTTTCCTCAAATCAACAGTCACACCCATGATTGGATTCGAGATCCATTACTAAACATGGTTGGTCAAGAGCAATTACCTAAACTTTCGAGTGACAAGATACTAAAAATTGCATTACACAAAACCCCAAACCAGAATTTTGGCTTTCAGTTCGAAGCAAGTATAAATAACTTACAAAAAGTGCTCTGGAAGTGCTACCTGTGTGAAGCTGGATTTTCGGCAATGGCTGTAGTTAAAACGAAGTACAGAAATCGTCTTAATGTGGAGAACGACCTGCGTGTGGGACTTACAGTTAGAACCAAACAATGATCGTTTGTGCAATTTAAAACAACTAAGTTTCACATTGATGTGCACAGTTTGTTAAAATATGGAAAACATTTTTTTAAATTTATGTTGTTATAACTTTATTCAGGAGGAATAAATTCCTGGTTGATACTATGTACAGATATTATCCGCTTTATTTGTAAAAAGTGCTGTAGGTAGATATATTTGTATTTTTAGTAGTGCAGTTATATTTTTGCTTAATATTTTCAATCAAGCCTTACCGGTATCGTTGAATTTGTAATAAAAGAAAATAAATACTGATTATAGGGCAATGAACACCTGTGTGTACACTGGAGGGGGAGGCGCCATTGCATGTTAGCCCCAATGGGGGAGGAATACTGTAGAAAAAGTTGGGAACCACTGGCTTAGACCACTGCCACACGGGCGGCACATACTTTCAAAAAGTCAAATAGTGTAAATACTTTAAGCGTTCATTTGTTTGGATGATCTTTAATATGCAGTTGAGCTTGCTTGCCTTTAGGAGACAGTGATGTAACACTTTAGGAAAGGGAATAGCCATCAGCCAACAGCGTTCGTCGGTTTGTGTGGTTTTGATTACCCAGTTAGACAAATTGATAAACATAATCAAAACAACTGAATGGAAGAAATAAGAAAGTAATCATTATTTCAGATATTTGCATCATTCCTTCACTTGTATTTTGATTTGTTTCATTAAACTAGTGTTTTCCCTAGATTTTTTTTACATCTGGTTGGCAAGAAATTTTACTTGGATGGTACTTATAAAAAAACCCTTCCCCAATCAAGAAAAAACAAACAAACGATGTTTTGCTCAACATTATTACACTTATAAAACATCTTTAGTGGCAAAATTGTATAACAATAAAATGTATCTGGGTACACAACCACTGAAACAGAAAACTTACTGCAAACCCGCGAAGCACGAACCACGATAAAAATAGAATAAGATAATTTAAACAAAAATTAATAAAACAAATAATTATTAGGACATTACAGATTCCAATGAGGATAAAATATGTACACTGCAATTGAATGTGCAGCAATGTGTGTGAAATGGACCTTTATAGCAAAATTTTAAAATACTGAACTATGAACAGCATAAAAACAAGAGACTACTCCATTAATGAACCTTCAAAAATTATAAATAGCATTTTCAACAACTTAATTCAAAAATAGTAGACACACAAAATACATCAGGAAAAGATTTTTTAACTTAACAACTGGCAACTGCAAATGGAACCTGGCACTGAAATTTAAATTCTTTCTGTGTAAATGAAAATTTTGATACAGTTCCTATATTTTGAGAACAGGTCTTGATAGAATACACTGGCGGAAAGTGAAAAAAGAACACCAAGAACGAATTGGCGGACGATCATGAAATTTACATATGTTAATGGGGTCACGTTTACGAAGGTGTGATGTTAATTTCGGGACCAACCGGTGAGCGCTTACGCTACAGCACGGCATAATATGCAAATTATCGTTGGTGGTATTTTAGGAGTACGGAGAAGCGAATGTAATCAGTCGTCGGCGTACGGACACGTGCGAAGACCCTGAAGAAGCTGCAATGCCTGGATATGGAAGACGTGTATGATTTCAGCAGTTATCGGACTTTGAGCGAGGTTGTCTAGTCGGACTCCGCGAGGCCAGGTGGTCGTACGTCGTATTGCGGAGCGAATTGGACGGGAAGTATTGGTGGTGGTACGATAGTGGCGTAGATGGTCCGAGGAACATACCCACACGAGAAGACGTGGAACCGGGAGTCACAGATGGACTGATGAGTGGACTGATCGACACATAAGAAGAGCTGCATTTTGCCATAATGTTTTGATCACGTTATCCTCAGTATTCCGTTATTATGCTGTATAAATTTCGTTGGTATCAGACTTCTCCTTCTTGGTGTTCTTTTTTCACTTTCCACCAGTGTAATTTGGAAACCATCTGTGTACAGCGTACATCTATATTCTGCTACTCTGTTTAGCACGTTCGCTGCGGCAACGCTTTTCGGCGACTTTTTTGTAGTGCGTTACGACCCACCAGTGGGGTCGTAGACTGTTGAATACAGTGCTGTATGACACACCAGTGGGTCATTTAAAGATATATACATAAAGTGACCGATATCCACTACAGATTTATGTATATAAAATTTGTTTTTTCCTCCTCTGAAAAATGTAGAAGTTAACGCATTACGACCGACCCGTGGGTCGTAACGCAGTGAACGTGTTAATGGTGTGGTTGGCATTAATGTAACAATGTGATAATTAAATATTAGAAAACTGTACATAAATGATAAAAAAAATTAGTGCTTACTAATAAATCATATTCGACACAGATTTCAGCCAGTTTTTATCAATATTTATGGTATATGTGGTAATAAGTTTTCCACTCCTACTATTATGTGCGTTGTGAAAACATTCATTAAAGGAAATATAGCCAGGCTGCAGAGAAATTAGCTAGGTGGGCAGCCCAGTAAAAAGGCTCTACGAAGAACACTAATTAAACTATATTGCTTTACTTTGTAAAAAAACTCTTTTACAACTTTCTTGTTATATCCTCAGGTGTGGTACCTCCCCACCCACAGCCCACCAGGACAGGACAACATTGCTGAAGATATAGTTCATTTTAAAATTAATAACCAGCAGTCTAAATTATAAAAAATCTGCCAGCAACTGCTGCAGTATAATTGTTGTGGTAGTGTTTATATCGCATAATGACCCCCATGATCTCAAACGTGAAGAAATAAGCCAGTGAATGCAGAGGAGAGATACACATAGCACTTCAGAAACACTTCAAAAAAATGTATGTCACTTGAAGCTGCAATTCTGCTTAATCACAGGCTACATAAGAAACTCACTGTGCGTTCAGAAAAAGCATGACTTCTAGATTGCAACTCACAGAATGTAAACACAAACTCATGGAATAATTAATTTCTGGGGATTGATATCAAATGCACATATGTAACTAAAGTCAAGAACATGGTGGCTCAAAATAGATGGACTAGCTTCAGTGTTGGAATTTTTTTCTCTTGTCAGTAAAAGTTGTAGCAAAATGATATGCCGATTAGTCAAATTTATGGTTTTATTTCTTGCTACATTTACGTATGAAAATGAAGCACAATGCATTGGCTAAATAAAATTTTTTACTTTAAACAGAATTCAAAAATAAAAACAAATAGGCTTTTACACTTCTAATTTTAATAAAAATACATTTGCTGATGCATGTAGTTTACGAAACTATATACATAGATGAGGACTGAGCAAAGCCGCAATGCACAGCACACTAACCAATCCACCAGAACTGAAACGGCGCATGCTGCTGCTGCGGCGAACCAGCAAAGAAACAAACAAAACACCTTTTTCCTTATCCATCGCAGCAAAGCCCTTGCGAAAAGTGTTCTCGGGGCTCACCGAGGCTCTTCTGCAATAAGAGAAAAGACAACAGGGTGAAGCAGCATGCAATAGCAATGACAATAAAAAAATGAGGGGGGAGGATACCAGGTCGGCAGGGAGAAGCAGCAATGACAGAATAAAAGAATGATGGGAATAAAAAAGTGGTCTAAGCGATGGCCTCTGATCATTCGTCCGAACGGGTTCCGTTCGGACGAATGATCAGTGGCCACCGCTTAGACCACTGCGCCACCGGGGCGGCGGAGAGTATTTGAAAAGAACAGTACAATTTTCATGAGCAATTTACTTTATGCCTAAAAAGAAAAACATTAAATCAATGCATCTTTTAAAGTTCTTACTAAACATGGACTTTTTTTTTTTTTTTTTGATTGGAGGTTTAACAACCACCGTGAGCAACTCAATGGGCTATAAGCAGTCGCCCGTCCCTAATTTAGGGTCACTGGTTTCAGGGAAGGGAGAGAGCCAGTGCCGTAAGACAAACACAACATCCATGCCTCACCGGGATTCGAACCCGGACCCCGTTCGGATGAATGATCAGAGGCCATCGCTTAGACCACTGCGCCACCGGGGCGGCCTAAACATGGACTGTAACTAAAAAAAAAAAGGCATACAGAGGCTGCAAACAATTGAAAGAAGCATGGAGTGCTGCATGCTTGGTGAAACCAGGAAAGATAAGAAAAGTGATCATGAGATGAAACAAAAAACTTAGAAACTGTGCCATTATCTATATATCGTTTAACTTTGCATTTTTTCTTATACCAAATTGTCTTTCAGTTTTCTTGAAATTGCATTTTTAAAGTCGAATTTCACACTTCAGGCTACCTGGCCAGGCTAGGGAAATGTTTAGTTTTTTTTTTTTTTTTTTTTTTTTTGATTGGAGGTTTAACGACCACCATGAACAACACAATGGGCTACAAGCAGTCGCCCGTCCCTAATTTAGGGTCCTGGTTCCAGGGAAGGGAGAGAGCCAGTGCAGTAGGACAAACACAACATCCACGCCTCACCGGGATTCAAAACCAGATCAATTTTGGACAAATGATCAGAAACCATCGCTTAGACCCCTGCGCCATGGGGCCGTCTGTTTAGTTTTGGAAGACTACAGTGGTTTCTATCTAATTCTACATATAACTCAGTGGATTCTTTTTGTTTAGGGGTTTAACGGCCATGCCACGAGGCAATACAATGAATGGGCTAAAAGCTGTTGTCTGTCTCTAATTTAGGGTCACTGGCTCCAGGGAAGAGAGAGAGAGCCAGTGCCATAAGACAAATTAAAACTTCCATGCCTCACCACGATACAAACCAGGGCCCATTTTGGACAAATACTCAGAAGCCAGCACTTAGACCACTGCACTATATAGGTGCAACCTCAGCGTATTCACTAAATCTTGTACAACCATATTAGACTCGTGAACAATGAAATTTGCGCACCCAGAAGGAAGCATTGAATTAAACTGAAATTTTATGGACGTAATGATACAGATGAATGATATACGTGATGGCAAAAACAGAGCTGCAGGACAATTACAGAGGGATCTGTGGCACGCAGTCCAGTCGTCTTCAATAGCGCGTCGCACTGCCTCATGAGGCGATACATGCTGCAATACGGTCTGGCATGGAGGCGAACAGACGCCTGATGTTGTCCTGCAGCTGAGTGGCCCACAGGTGTTGGATGGCATGCTCCAAATCCCGGATAGTGAGGCACAGCGGCAGTCTGCGCTTCAACTGGGCCCACACATGCTCAAAAGGGAACATGTCCGGGGAGTGGGCAGGCCATGGAAGTGTCTGAACATGACATAGGCAATCCTGAGCCGTGTGCGGGCGGGCGTTGTCCTGCTGGTATAGCGCACCTGGAATCCCGGCCAGGAATGGGAGCACATGGGTCTACCGCTGGCCCGTCAAATGATCCACGTACCATTAATAGAGCTGATTGGCTATTGTAGGCAATGGCTCCCAAGACCATAATGCCTGCAGTGGGGGAGGGTACGGCGATCAATAGCGAGGTTGGGATTGGGCTGTTGACCCGCCGAGGACCTCCACACCCGGACACAATGCACATCTGTCCTCAAAATGAAGTGGCACCCATCACTAAACACCACACGTTGCAAGTCTGTGGCATTCCACATCGCTTTGGCCTGGCACCACTGCACGTGAAGCCCGCGATGTTCTGGTGTTAATGGCAGCACACAGAAGGGATGCTGGAATCGCAGATTTGCTTCCGCGAGGCATCGGGAAATGGTTTGTAAACGCACAGGAGCCGGAGCTGTTACATCTGTCTGTATAGTGGACCGGGTCCCCGTGGGATCAGATTGTGTCTGGCGCACAATTTATCGTTCCTCTTTACCTGTGGTCCTCTTGGTCTGCCCGCAGCCGCTCCGCCGTGTGGCAGTGCCGTCATGTGTCTACTGCTCCCAACACAGTCGGACGGTATGGTCAGAACAATCCATGTGGCGGGCTATACGGCGCGCTGACCACCCTGTGGTTTTCGGCCCGACAATCAGGCCTCTCTCAAAGTCCGCAAGTTGCATAAATTGACGTCTCTGGCATCTACCCAGCATTCTTGTCACTCTGTACTCTTGCTTGCATCAGTCGGTGCTTTTAGCTTTCAAGGGGCATCTACTACAGGCCGGTTTATTAGGCTGCCGGTTCGTGCTTGCAGTGCCACCACAGGGTGTGCTGTCATGCGCAATTGCACCAAACATGGATCACTTGCATACTAGCATGCACTCAAGTTATTTGCAAAGTTTTGCGGTTGTAGCATGTTTTTTCTAGGTGTGCAAATTTCATTGTCTGAGAGTGTATTTGAAATTGACGCAGCTTTCAAAATGATAAAAAAGGCCTTTCTTTCAGCACGCTATTATCTTGAGAGCTCATTTGTTAACAAAACAAACCGTTATCAAACAAGCTCTCACAAATTGTCTACATTGACCATTTCCACACAAATGTGGGGTTCCCAAAGTAAATGGAACTCAAAAGGAACTTTTAGTTATCATTTTGTAGCATTTTCCGAAATGAAATGACTGAAGAATTTTAAATTCTTTTAAAACTTACAATCTCAGATTTTCAGGTTTAGAATGTGACAAAAACCCATAATTCCCATCTACACTGGGATTACAAACAGGTCTGAAAGATGGATCCAGAAAATGACGACAGTGGAAGACATCAAGATCAAAGTAAAATCCCTAAAATAGCAATAGGCTAGACAAGTTCCTAGAACTGATACTGATGGAAAACTGAAATATTAAGACTTGCTACCAAGGGGCAGAAAAGGAAAAAATGACCACATGGTACATGGGGAGTTAAAATTTGAAAGCATGCTGAAGTGACAGGAGACTGGCTCAAGACAGACAGTAGTGGAAAAAAACTTTGGAAGACCTCCATCCAGGAGTGGACTGATAATGGTTGATGACACATATTGGAAAAAAACTTTTATGGCAAATTTCCCACCCAGGCTGAGGCAAAGGCATTGTTATTCTACGTTTTTACTTATATCCCAAGGAATAGATGACTTAGGAATAGGCGACTCATCTCAGATATTCACCACATTTTCAACGAGATGAAAAAAGTTCAAAGTGCATAAAAATCAATTTTATGAACCACAACACAGATATTTTGCATTATGGTTCAAAATAACACAATGGTCTGTTCAGGTGCATGATCTTGACAAATAACTGGTAACGTTCATCATACAGAAAATTAATGTTAACTGACGAATATGATATAAATTTCAGTATTACCCATTTATTTTTATGCTTTTATACTGATAGCAAATACTGCACTGAGAACATATACTGAAAGTTTGATAAACTAACGATAAGTAATTCCGAAACTAAAAACTTTGGTTCCGCCAGCAAAACAGAAGTTGAATCCAATTCATTTTTGTCACACAAAAGTTCGAAATCTATGGTTCCATACGACAAACTCGTCAATAATTTATTACTTTAATGAATAACAAATATTACTTACCCTCATTTTTCAATCACTTTTGATCTTGATTTCCGTCGTCTTCGATACTTAAAAATGAAAAAGAAATTTACTAAATTCTGGCAGTGGATGACACTATACTATTCAAAAAGTCTATACAAAAATATATGACTACCAAGTCTCTAAAACAGAATCCAAATAACGGATTAAAAAGTACTTCACAAAATATGAAGTTTTAAAAATTACGGTTCTCTGAGCCAAGAAAAGGCTTAACACAATTAAGAGCTCTTCATAGCTGTTTAATGATGCTAGGATAATTACAGCATATCCCAAGCGACATAAAAATTCTTCCTATAGTAACTACATGATAAAAGCTAAGCCAATGGACAATGAATACTAACATCTATAAATCTGAACTTCCTACAGTAAGCGTAAGCCAAAAGAATTAACACAACCGCTCCGCTCTACAAATCTAAACCACTTGCTCGCAAGGCAAACAAGCAAAAATCTTTCGAAAACCACAACAGATCGAGGAATCACTTTCTCACTCTGAACCAAATCCTCCTCTTCTTCTTTTGATGGCCTTGAGCGTAGAGGCCAATAACCCTTGTTAGGAGATCTAAAAACGTAAACGGTAAGTAATAGCGAACCCTTATAATTTATTATAATCTGAGAGTTTACCCTTAAAACGGAAAAGATTCTTCCTAATGATTGTCGTACAACTTTAGATGACAGATCAAAAGGAGAGAAAATTATTTCAATATTTTGGTGAAGACTTTAGTAATCATTTATAACTAGCAAAGAGCATCAGAAAAATTTTCTATGTGTACATATCAAGTAATTTTGTCTATAATTAAGTAATAATAATTTATTTTTTCTCATAGTGGCTCCCTCCGTGTTATTTCTTTTGGAGAGATCCTCCCATTCATGTATTAATTTTTTTCCATTTCAGTTCTTTTTCGTATCGCATTACAAATTGTCGTTCTTAGCTCCTTAACAATTTACAAGGGTGGATATCAGAAATATTTAAAGAAATTTTCTGGAAATATATCACACTAGTTGGTATTTTTTATTAGCAGGTTCTTGTTATTCTGATAAATTGATTCAAACCGTAACTGTATGTTTTGTGTTTACAAATATTTCGGCAGACGACACAGTTAAGAACTAAGAATGCCGGTAGAGGCAGATTTAAGATAACGTAGATTGGAATTGTCTTGTTCTAGTCTTACAATAGTGTGTAAGCTGTGTATTTAGCTATTTCCGTTTAGGTACTTTATGTACATATAATTTCTCCAATGTGTGATAAAACTTTGTTGCTGATTGAGGCATTTTATGGCGGGTCCCACAAACAGCTTATAGATCTAATTCTTAGATCATTTTCAGATTCCGCTGTACTATACAGTCTTCCAGCCAAAAAATGGCACTGGAGAAATCTCACATCTTCTCTGCACTTTGCTGATGTTATACCTAAAGACCATAAATTCAGGTACGCCAGATTCTAATTACACAATTCTTAGAGAACGATTTGTAGCAGACAGACTAGAATTTAGCCATTTCTTTTTCTTTTTATACGAATATTTCGGCCTACTTTTGTATTTATTGTTATTCTAACACGAAAATGTTCGTCGTTCAAATAAATGTATAAAAATCATAGGATTAGATCCATTGGAAGGTATGTGTTGTAGTTCAATATGTACTAAATAGGTCTCTTAAAAAACTTTTTATAAGTAAATAATGAAAAGAGTAGTGTGTTGATGCGAATGAACTTTAAGTATAATGCAGGGCTATTCAAAATGATTGTCGGGGGTTTAAAAAATCGCTGCATGTATACTTGAGATAGGAACATAAATTTTTGTAAATTGTGAAAGTAAACTCACTAAATTGGATTACTACAAGAGTTGTATCAAAAGCAAAAGTGGGTAGAACATTTTTATTAACTGACAGAGGTCATTCAAATCGCCCATGTTGGTACAGTAACTCTTTCTCTATACAAAGGTACTACTCAACATAGTCTCCATCACAAGCGATGCAATGCATTTGCGCTATTGTTGAACGCAATTCTTGAATCCTTTTTTTAAAAAAATCAGGTGTGGACTGTTGTACCCACTTCTTCACAGCCACTTTCATCTTGTCTGTGTCATCAAATCATTGTCCTTGGAGACTGTCCTTCATTAGACTGAATAGGTAGAAGTTGGAGGGCACTAGATCTGGGTTGTATGGTGGATGGGAGACTACCAACCAGCCTAATTTGCTGATTGCCTGATTTATGGCCAAAGACGTGTGTGGTCTCGCATTGTCATGGTGAATGTGGATCCTTTTCAGATTCTTGTTCAATCTGTTCCTCCTTGTGGATTCTCTAAGCTTCTTGAGTGTCTCAATGTACCACTTGCTGGTCATCGTATGGCCATGTCCCAGAAAATCGAGGAGAATAACACCCTTGTCATCCTAAAAAATAGTCACCATGATTTTCTGTGCTGATCGCTGGCTCTTGGACTTCTTAGGCCTTGGTGAAGAGGTGTGACGCTATTCCATGGATTGATTCTTTGTTTCCGGATCTTAAAGATATGCCCACATTTCATCCCCTGTCATCAAATTCGAAAAAAAAACGTGTCTTCAAATGCTTCCAGCAGATCAGAGCAGATGACTACCACCCTTCTCTCCTTCAAATCAGGTGTCAACTGCCGAGATACCCATTTTGCACACACTTTCCAATATCCTAAGTCTTCCACCATCTTCTGTGTGGCACTGTGACCACAATCCAGTTGTGCAACAAGCTAATGAATTGTGACTTGTTTCTCCATGCAAATCAGTTCATCCACTCACTGATGATTCGTGTCTGTGGTCGTAGATGATGGTCTCCCACTGCATGATTTGTCTTCAATGCTGGTTTCCTCTCCTTTAAACTTTTTCATCCATCAGTGCACATTGCTCTTGTCAATGGTATCATCTCCGTAAACATTCTGTAGCCTTCTATGGATGTTGGACAGCCTTCACCTTTCCTTTATCAAGAACTCAATGACGGCACGTTGCTTCTGCTTGGAATCCATTATTTATCTGCAATGAAGAAGAAGGATTACTATAGAGAAAGAGTTACTCTACCAACATAGGTAATTTGAACGACCCCTGTCAGTTAATAAAAAGGTTATGCCCACTTTTGCGTTACTTTCAGTACAACCCTTGTAGCATAGTTTTACTATTTTCTACATAATTGTTGTATAGGTCCTCAGTATTAAACTCACCAAGCTTTATTCTGTACCTTACAAATGCTTAATATGCGTTTCTTTTGTCAATCTGCATACATCTGCATGAAAGTCCATTTCTTCCCCAACACAAAGTAACATCTCAGCTTTGATGGTTTGAATAGCATTGGTCAGTGGCACTCACAGGAATTCTTGTTGGCAGGGCTATGTATCTGTGTGTGTGTGTGTGTGTGTGTGTGTGTGTGTGTGTGTGTGTGTGTGTGTGTGTATACTAGAGATGAGCACGGGCCTGTAATAACATTTTATACTGCTGGCCGGGGCTCGGCCCAGGTTTCAACATTTGTGCAAATTTTTCCTATGTGAAAAAGGAAAAATAGAAGCATATCATTTTAGACTTATTTACATTTTCGTGATCAGATAACAATGTTGTACTTCCCATTAATGTCGATCCCCAAAAATAGAGAAAGGATAATAATTATTATGTGCATCATATCATATTCAGGTAATAAAATGCCTTTCATTTTGTTTCCCAAGTGTATCAAGTGAATTTGTTTACCTAATTAACTACATTTAATTTGTTTCATTCAAATTTAAATAAGGGTTTTGAACGCTTAAATTACATTAGAAAATTATTATAAAATGTACGTAATTTCTGTGTGACATGAGAATTGCCTATTCCTGTTTTGCTGACAGATTTGGTTTGATTTAGTATTGAGCAAATGTGCACTGCATATATGTATAGGTTGTAATGATTTTTAATGGAACTTTATAATATTAGCTGTTTTCTGAAACACAAACTTTGTTTAAAGCAAAAAATGAAAAAAAATAATTATAATAAATGAAATACAAAAGATCCTGTGATTTCATTTAAATTCTGCAATATGAAGCAATCTGAGGCCATACTGCTTTCATAATATCAAATTAAGGCCTTGTATTTATTTAGGTACCGGTGCCAAATGATGAAGTAAAATTTCATTTTTTAATTAGTTGCGTATGATTACAATTGGTATGTTAATGGGAAAATCGTTGACAGTATATTCAGCTGACTTTTTTATTTTTTTTTGTATATATTTTATTAATACTGGGACTATTTTATATTATGCCGCATTGATTAGTATTGATGGCGGCAGAATACATATATTTACGGTTCTGGAAGTTATAAAACGTTGATTATGCTACTTCTGTTTAATTGCTGAGAAACAAGAATTTTACAATAATAAGAAAATAAGCATTGATGTATCAAATATATAAGTATTATTACCAAAATAAAAAATCTTGTATTGTTCAAGGAAATAATTATTCAAAAAACGCTCTTTCTTGATTCACTTTCAGTGTGTTTCCTATACTTCTAGAACAAAAACATCATTAGAGAATGTCTTAACTCATAGTCTCTCATAACTTCTCAAAAACAGAATTGCATCTAAAGCTTGAGAATTTAATCTCGATCTTCTTTCTTCTAACACCCTGTCCTCTGCACTAAAGGCCCTTTCACTTGCAGTGCTGCTAGCTGGTATGCACAATACATGTCTTGTAATACTGGTTAATTTGGGGAATTTTGAATTTTTTCACCAAGTTACAAATCCTTAGCTCCTAAGTGATCAACTCCCACTTTCAAATTGATGTAGCTATGTACTTCATCTTCTTGAGGAACATCCAAATGAAATTCTTCTTCCAGTTCTTCAAACATACTTGATGACGTATGTTTCGGCGTGGGCAGTTCCTGTATTGTCGATACTGAAGCTGAAGTTTCGGCTTCATTAGTTTTGTCGAACATAGAATGTATTTGTGAATGCACATGTTTTCTTTCATTTTCCGATAACATTTTTAACGATTTGAATTTCGGATGTAGAAAGGTTGCCATTTTATGTAAATTGTTAATATCTATTTTGCTGTGCAACCATTTTTCTCTTCAGTACTCCTAAAATATCTGAATTTGTTGGGGAAACGGCACAGTGCTTCATGAGCAAGTGATACCAGAGGAGTACCATTTGTAAAGTGGGATGCAAATCTCTCTCACGATGGCTAGTAGCTTCCTCAAACCATTTTAAAAATTTTGTCAAAACAGACAAAATGTCAAAATTTAATCCTTCCATACAAAAGGCTTCATTTTTGATAGCCAAAACATCCCTAATATCAATTAACTGGTTGTTTACGGATTCTAGCATAGCAGACAAAGTATTCCAATGAGTTTTGACTTCTTGATAAACAGATTTTTTCAACTGCGACACAGTTTCCGATTTTTTTTAAGTAAGTAAAAGGCGACTTACAATTTTCTACACTTGTTTCCAACTCTGGTAGTGCTTCAGTTGCTTCTGTAAAACTGTGTTTCAGTACAGTGTTCAAGAGGTGGCAGGCACAAGTTAAACGATGAAAACATCTTAATGCTGAAACTATGTTTGCCCCTTCATCACTTACAAATACTACTTTTGTCGCAAGCATAGAGCAATCAAATCCCACGTTTTCAAGGGTTTGCAAAAATTCTGAATTTATGTTTTCTCCTGTCTTTGGTACTTTGGTACATGAAGAAATGCAGTAGTTATTAACACCACACTTCTCAAAACGAAGTCATTATCTGTAAAGTGACAGGTAACAGCCATATATGCTTCATTCCTGAAGGGAGAGGTCCACATATCAGTTATAGTGCCACCAAACTTGTGTATCACGTCGTTCATTTGTATAACGTATTCTGATCTTATAGTGTCAGCTGAACTTTTGACATGCCTTGAAAGTGTAGTCCTGTGAGGTAGCAAATCTTGCGCTGGTACTGATCCTTCTGTTGCACCTGTATCAATTAAGCATTGTGCTATCTCCAGAAATCTTTGTCCTTTGATGATATCAAAAGGTCACATATCATTATTGCAGAGTTTTGCACAAGCTTTCAGTATTTTCTCTTTTACAGTGGCAGATACTTTTTTTTTTCTTTAATTAAGAAATAATCCAAATTCGTTAAATTTGTTTGTTTACTGCAAACTTGAGTCACGGTTAAGTCTGCTAGATCCCATCAAATATGTATGCTTTAATATCTGTTTACACTTTATACATTGAATGTACTCAACTTTTTTATTAGTTTCCGACTCAATTATTTCTTTGAAATACTTCCATACATCAGATTTTCCGCGTTTATTTGGGGAAGGCATATATTCTTCGGCATCGATTTTCCGTTTGATGTTTTCTCTCTCATTATTAGTCATTATTGCGCTGTAGTCAGTGTTGCGAGCTGAAGTGAAATATACGTCAGACCTCAGAGAAGATATAGCCTTTGCATCTAATCAAAACCAAAGCCACTGGGAAGAATTTCACTCCTTTGGTCTTTGAATGATTCGTCGTCTGAATGATTCCCAGTGGTTTTGGTTTCAATTCCTAATCGAAACCAAAACCACTGGAAAGAGTCTCACTCCTTTGCCCTTTGAATGATTCGTCATGAAGGGAGGAACAAACAAAGCTGAGTGTTTGAGTTTTTAAGTTGGCACAAGATATCCCTGCCTCTCCTAATCCCTCTCCCTAGCAGCCCTGGGTAATTGGCCTTTGGCCTGGCCTCTGTAGTCTGCAAATCAGCTGACATTCATGTTTTATCCAAATGAATGAAAAATATTATTTTTCATATTTTAGCTACCAGAATTTTAAATTTTAGTCTAG
Organism: Macrothele yani; assembly: GCA_039090855.1. Lineage (NCBI taxonomy): Eukaryota > Metazoa > Arthropoda > Arachnida > Araneae > Macrothelidae > Macrothele > Macrothele yani. Next base: position 100,565,285 of record CM076996.1, on the reverse strand, counting down.
GAAAAAATACATAGTTGTTATGTAAAACACTCATAGACGTTTTGAAGTTATAAAATGCATGCAAAATACGCAACTAACAATAATTGAGAATTTTAGGCAAAGAACAAATGAGAGACTAAAGCTGAACCATTCAGTTGTGCGTTTCCCATTGCTTTAGTTAATTCAATTAGCAGTGTTAAATAAAATTAATTTGAAAAGTTAACGGAAGAATTTGCTTGAGCCCGGGCCTGGGCTTTTTGTCATAGCCCCGCCCCATGCTCATCTCTAGTGTGTATGCACATTGTGTGTATATATATACTATCTACCAAAAAGTAATTGGACACCTGTGATAGCAAAGGAAAACAAAGTTTATTCACCTTCAATAGTTGGTGGAGCCTCCACGAGCGATGATTACAGCTGCGACCCTCCGGGGCATACTCTCAACCAGGCGTTGTACATCAGCAAGCAGTATTTTCTTCCACTCGGCTTGGAGAAGACAGGTCAGTTCCTTCACCGATTTCGGACAGTGGGGGAACCCCTTAAGTTGACGCTCCAACTCGTCCCAGAGGTGCTCGATAGGGTTAATGTCCGGACTCTACGCAGGCCAGTCCATTCGATTAACCCCATTGTCACCATACCAAGCCATGGTGGACCTCGCAACATGGCAGGTGGCATTGTCATCCTGAAAGTAACATGGGTCCATCAAGTAAAACTGCCACAACGTAGGAAGCGCATGGTCATCCAAAATGATGCAGTAGGTCTCGGCGTTGAGTCTACCAGGAATTGCCACCAAGGGTCCCATGCGATACCAGGAGAAACACCCCAATAGCATAATTCCACCGCCGCCGAACTTCACAGTTGGCACAATACATTCTGGCACGAGGCGTTCTCTAGGCAGACGCCAAACCCAAACCCTGCCATCTGAACAGTAGAGGGTGAACCTTGATTCGTCGCTCCAGAGAACCTGTTTCCACTGTTCAACAGTCCACTGTCGACGTTCTTTGCACCACGTTAGCCGAGCAGCGCTATTGGATTTGGTGATCAATGGCTTTTGGCGGCAGCATGTCCATGATAACCGAGCAGATGGGCTTCCTTATGGATGGTATTCATCGAAAGAACACTCCCGGATGCCTGTTGAAACTTCTCGTGGATGTTGCCTATCGATTTGGTGTGGTTCTTCCGAATTTCTCTGGCCAGCACCCGTCGGTCTCTAACTCCCAATTTTGTGTGTCTGCCGGGTCGGGGCACATTCCGACAGTCACCTGTCATCTTCCACTTGCTAATCACGTAGGCCACTGTCGATTTTGGGTACTTCAACTCGCTGGATATGTCACATATGGATTGGCCATTTCTGTGATACCCGACGATTACGCCTTTCTCGAAATCAGAGAGCTCCGAACTGCATGGCATCTTACATGCGACTGGTTGCGTTGTTGTTTCCCACACGATATTTAATAGCGTAGGCCATGACGTGTATCAGAACCGCAGATATCGTCGATTGCAGGGGTGTCCAATTACTTGTTGGTAGATAGTGTATATATAAATACACACAATGTGCATACACACTAGAGATGAGCATGGGTGTGTGTATATATATATATATATATATGTTTGTGTATATATATATATGTGTGTGTGTGTGTATATATATATATACAGGGTGCATAGGAAAGTCCCTTTAGCCTGGAATAACTTGCGAAAGGAGAGAGGTACAGTTATGCAAGTGATATAACGGTATAGTAAAGCGACTACACCCGATCGAATGCAGCTGATAGCATTGCCCCTAGTGGCAAAATGCGGAAGTTAGCCATTGCAAATCGAAAACGAAAAGAGATAGAGCCAAATTTCCAATTACAAAGTTGTAGAGCATCAATTAATTAGTACAAAACGGCATTTGTTTCACACAGATAAGATAAATTGTCGCCTGAATACCCTACAATGTCCGAAATCAATGCGCGGCAATTCAAATCTGCATATTCACATTTTGCAAATGTAGCCATATGCAAATGCAGATTGTGACGTTGTACCGTACCTACAATATAAAAACCAATGCAGGATATGTACCCTGATCAGAAGTTTAGGCCTATGTACACTGTGTGAGAATGGCAAGCTTGGATTTCTGGGATTACATAAAAAATCAGGTGCATGCAACAGCGCCTACAAGTCTGCTAGATCTACGTCATTGTGTTGCGGATGCTAACAATAGTGTGACACCTTCCATGCTGAGGGATGTGCATGCAGAGTTACTTTCACAAATACAAATGTGTATAGTAGGCAATGGCAAACTCTTCGAACATACTCGACATTAACTTTTTATCACTGTGTGTCAGTTTGCTTTTTTTGTTTTTATTTCGTCTGACGTCATCAAACTGTATTGACATAAGTACTCATTTATGCAATAAATTGTGTGTATTTGCTCATACCTATTCCTGTTCCCTTCGAAAGTTCACACAAAAGGTCGTGCATTGATTTCGAACATTTTAGGGTATTCATGCGACAATTTATCTTATCCATGTGAAACAAATGTCGTTTTGTGCTAATTAATTGATGCTCTACATGACGATGATGGGCAAAACATGTAACAATATTAACAAATAAAGGTAACTTGATCACGCTAGTTACGTTAAATGAAAACTTTTACAAAAAGTTCGTAAGTTGGAAGCTTTCGACCTTATCTTAGGTCTTCATCACGCCAATAGAGGACCAAGATTGTTGCCAGATTCTACATTTGAATTTTTCCTATTTTTGTTGCCAAAACTTAGAATTGATCTCCAGATCATCGAAATGTAGAGAGGAGACCTTTCTCCATTCGCAAGTTATTCCAGGCTAAAGGGACTTTCCTATGCACCCTGTATATATATACACTGATGGAAAAAAAAATCCCAACACCAAGAAGGGGTTGTGTTAGATAAACGACAGTTCGTAGGCGGTGAGAGTACATCTGTAAGATGACGTCTATGCAAATTTTGCGCTCGGCGCATACGTGTGGCGCTAGTAGCGCCCCTCGGAACATGCAAAGCAGGTTTGCTGTAAATATGCGCTGTAACGTTCGTGAGCGTTAGTTATCGTTGTGATTCGACATAGTGTGTTGATGTTAGTCAAGAATGCCTATAAGAAGACGAAGAAGCCATTATCAACAGCTCACGGAGTTTGAACGAGGTCGTGTAATAGTGCTATGAGAAGGTAGATTTTCTTTCTGCAATATTGCAGAACGACTTGGCAGGAATGTAGCCACTGTGCATGATTGTTGGCAGCGGTGGTCAAGGGAAGGTACTGCCTCAAGAAGACCGGGTTGCTGCCGGCCACGTGGCACTACTGAGAGGGAAGAATGCCATGTACGGCGTATGGCCGTGGCGCATCGTACCGCGTCTGCGGCAGCAATTCGAGCTGCAGTTGCCACCACAGTGACACAACGAACTGTTACAAATCGGTTACTTGAAGGACAGCTCCGAGCCAGATGCCCTGTAGTGTGCATTCTACTTACTCCAAACCACTGCCGTTTGCGACGTCAGTGGTGTCAAGCTAGAGCTCATTGGAGGACGGAGTGGAGATCTGTTGTGTTTTCTGATGAAAGCCGGTTCTGCCTGGGTGCCAGTGATGGCCGTGTGTTGGTTAGAAGAAGGCCAGGTGAGCGCCTGCAACCAACCTGTTTGCGGCCGAGACACACTGGACCTACACCTGGAAGGTCTAGGGAGCAATTTCCTATGACAGCAGGAGCACTCTCGTGGTTATCCCACGCATCCTGACGGCACAGTTGTACGTCGGTCTGGTGATTGAACCTGTTGTGCTGCCATTCTTGAACAGCATTTCAGGGGGTGTTTTCCAATTAGATAACGCTCGCCCGCATACCGCTGTTGTAACCCAACATGCTCTACAGAGTGTCGACATGTTGCCGTGGCCTGCTAGATCACCAGATCTTTCACCAATCGAGCACGTAGGACATCATTGGATGACAACTCCAGCGTCACCCCCAACCAGCATTAACCGTCCCTGTATTGACCGACCAAGTGCAACAGGCATGGAACTCCATCCCAGAAACTGACATCCAGCACCTGTACGACACAATGCATGAACGTTTGCGTGCTTGCATTCAACATTCTGGCAGTTACACCGGTTATTAAAGTACCAGCATTTCACATTTAAAATGGCTCTTCTCGCGCTTACAATAAGCTGTGATCTTGAAACCTTAATCGATTAAATATGTTACCTATACAAATGTATTGCCACCATTTCATTCCTCTACAACTATTTTTTCGTGGTGTTGGGATTTTTTTCCCTCAGTGTATATATCATCATCATCATCGTCAACCATTATCAATCTATTGCTGGACGAAGGCCTCCCCAAGTTTCCTCCATAACGGTCTGTCTTGTGCCAGTCTCCTCCATGTCACTCCTGCATACTTTCGAATTCCATCCACCCATCTCCCATGTGGTCTTCTTCTCCCGACGATGTCCCACTTGATCCTTTGTAGTTCCTCTTCCAATTCAAGAAGCCTTGAATCAGAAGATAGGGAGCATCCATTATATGTAGCCAAGGTCAGCATCAGATGGTAACCTAGTCCGGTCCTCCGGGGATTCTTAGCAGCCTCTGCCTTTATGTCGCACTTGCCGCTGCCTTGGCCAGGTACATTCCAGCTGCCGGAGACTGAGGGCCAAGATTTAAGTTGTGGAGTTATTTTGGAGGGGTTTGGCCATAACTCCCCACGCTGGCCAAGCGGGTTGGTGAGTGTGGGATAGCATTTCCTCTAATCCCGATGGTATAGTTATACCGCTATTGGCGGTCGTCAGAGCCTCTTTAGTGGGAACAGGATACACCACGAGAAGGCGGGGTTGACATTTGTCAAGGAGAGGCTGTGATGTTACGCATCACCTGACCTTACATCCCATATATATATACATATATATATATACTGAAGAGCAAAACTGAAAACTAAGGAAAAAACCTTTGGTCGGGCCAGGAGGGTTATGGATGCAAGCGAAATTGTTAACTAGTGCTAGGTCATACAACTCTGCGGAGGTCATGACATATATATATTTTTTAAAACAATTTTTGGTGGGCTTGTTACTTGCATCTATGGCCTTGCAGAAACCCATTTCCAACTTGGTCTTTGTGGAAGTGAGAAAATGCAGAGTTTTTGCTGGTCCTTGATAAAGCCAAGGCTCAGTATTCTCGACACTTTCTACATTCAGTTTTTTTTTTTTATTATTATTTTTTTATCTTTTCTCCTTTTACTCACACCGGTAGATACATAACCTTTTCTATGTTGTACTTGGTATGAGTCAAAAATATATATTATTTTTTTTTTGCTTAGGTCTCTTCTTAATAGAATATATATATATATATATGTGTGTGTGTGTGTGTGTGTGTGTGTGTGTGTGTGTGTATACAGTGGCATGCCTAAGAGGAGGGAGGGGTTGGGGTGTTACCCTCCCCCCAATTTGGAATCTTTCGATATTTCAAAAACACGATTTTAAAAGGCAGAGTTTTGATAGTATTTGAAATTGTCTTTATGTCTCATGGCAACAATTAAACGTGTTTTCAATATAAAGACAAGGGAGCAGCAAGGAGTCAAGGACCAGAATGTCTTATGGTAATGAAAAGCCAATACATGGGTATATCGAAAGTTTCTTTGGCGACGGGGCAATGCCAAATTGGAGTTCCATGACATCTCAGATTACTCTAAAGCACGCTGAACAGCAAGGAGTTTTGATTAAAATACCAAGAATCATATCAAAGCAAATCCAATGATGTAACATAAACATAGAATACCCAAGTTAAGGCTTTGGAAAATAGATTTCTCGCACACAAATCAGTCGTATCAGGATTCCAGTCATTTTTCTCAACTTGTTTTCTGCACAGATAAATAGAAAAATATAAGTGGTCAACCATTATGTGGTGATAAGAATATAGATAATAAGAATATTAATAATAATTTCCAGCAATATTTATTTGAATATTTTTGAATCCCCACACCATGGCACCACCTCCAGAACCTTGAGTTGTGTTTACTAGGCAAGCTGTGTCCACTGCTTCATGGGGCTCCCACAAAACTCTCTTCTTACCAACAGTACAGAACAAGGTGCACAGTTACTCGTCAGACCGCATGACTTTTTATCAGTCTTCCAGTGTCCATTCACAGTGTTCCTGACTCCACTGTAGATGGACTTTCCAGTTCTTTGGTTATGTGTATTCATGGTTTCCATATAGGCATGTGACTGCCAATATTGATCTTCTTTAATTTCCTATGTATAGTTAGTTCATTGAGATATGGGTTGGTAACTGCCTTCATTGAATGCTTTGGTCAATTGCTGCACAAAGGAAGTTCTGTTTCTTCGTACAAGCCTTTTCAGGTGACAGTGACCTCATTCCTGATAGATTTTCATCACGCCACAGTTATGCCTCTTAGTCAATCAATGTGGGTTATTTTCCCGTTGATTAAAGACCTATGGTATCTCACCTTTTGAGAAACCAGTCAGCTCTGCTGTTTTCAAAATCATCACTCCAGCCAAACGGGCATCTATGATAAGCCCTTTATCGAACTCTGAAAGATCCTTTATTTTTCCCATTGTGATCAACATTACTAATGAGCAGCAGTCTTAAATGGTTGCCTAGATGACATCACTGTATTTTGCATATATGCTGCGTAAGTGACGTTTACGTGCATCTGCATAAAAGTTTCTAATTCAGTGGCCAGTGTCTGTATTTTCAGAGGTGTTAGGTTCAAATATTTACTTTAAAAAATGTAATCACCAGACACGTATGAAATCTAACATTTGCAAGTCAATTAATGTGTGAAATACACATATACAATCATTGTAGGACTAACAGTACTTGTGGTTCATATCGCGAATCAGCAAAACAAAAAATGTGCTATAAAAATAATGTTAGTCCTACAATTATTGTAGTGTGAGTATATGTGTATTTCACACATTAATTTACTTGTAAATGTTAAATTCCGTTCAGCACATTATAATTGCCTAAAAAAATGTTTTTAGGTGTTTTTGACTTTGTATCATCGAGTCAAAGACAACAGTAACTAACTTATGAAATTTTTGCAGTCACTTCTATTTTGTATGTAATTTATTTTGATTACATGTAACATCATTGCCTTTTCATGGGGGGAGAAATGTGTTCTTAAATATGGTCAAGTCTAACTGTGCATGAGGTACCTGTTTCACATTGCTTAGAGTGTGTGCATTTTAAAATGAAGCTCTTAATACAGAGTGTGTATGGATCCCATAATGTTATTTCTAGTTTTTCAGGCATAGAAGTGCTTGAGTATTCATCTCTTTTGTACAGGATCCTAGAATAACTCCCCCCCCTCGCCAAGTTTTCTCTGCATTGTTGTATAGTTCTGGATGGACTGCTCACAATAATGTCCCTTCTTTTTATTTACATGGAGTGTAAGGCCATAGATGATGTCATCTCTTGGGTGGCTCTGCAGACCAAGACCAATGTTAGTTGAATAATAATAGGTATTTGCAGATAAAGGCATGGAAAGTTGCTGATGATGCTATATATGTTTCAAGTATAAGAGAATTTTTAGTATTAACATGAGCTTTTCAGGTATAGTAAAACTCACAATTCTTGAACTGTCTAGAACCCCTTTTGAAAGTCAGTATATGTTTTGAGCAGTGTTTGAGAAAATGGTTAAAAACCTCTAAAAAAACATTCAGTTTTCTTACTAATGCACTTGTTAAAGTTTAGTGGGGTATTATAAAAAAATATTTTTTCGCTAAACCCTCTTGTATTATGTGTCAAATGAGAGACCATTTCAAAAATTTCTGCCACCAAAATTAACTAACTAAACTACAAATTTCTCAAAATTACCACTTTTTTTTTCACAGAGGAATAAAAGAATATTATTTATGCATCTAATTATTACCAAGGCTAACTTTCTATATTATTTTGTAAGTCAACATGCTATATTTCATGTGCTCAAAAATATAAATAATTGGTGTTTTCAGCATTTTTTAACACATTGTACTTTTGAACCATGGGGTAAAATGAGCTAAAATTTGGCACCTTCTCATGAAGTTCTACTAGTTTGCTAATTTTTATGATAATCTGAAATGGTAAGGTAATTTTTTCCATTTTTTTCCCTTTGATTGGTGTGAGATGGAATGACTCATATACACTGTAATTCTTGATAATGAGAGAAGAGAGCAAAAGGGTTGACATATTGCATCTGATACTACATGTGAGTGTCTTAAAAGAAAGAATTCTGCCTAGTCCTATTAGAAAATCATCAAATGATTGGTTATTCCTCCCTTTCCCCCAGAAAAAGAGTTATGTTGTAAGAAAATTATTTTTCTTTTCTTCTCAGATCAAAATATTACCTGTATTTGTTAAACATACACATATTATAGATGTTTTCTGCAATTATAATATAGAAATTTAAAATTAAGTTGTTCTTATTTTTCTTCTTACAGTGTTTTGTTTTCAAGTTCAGTTCTCCCTTTGGCTGAACTGTTAGCTTTACGTCCTGATCTAAGTAAACTGCACAAAGTTGTTTATTTTCATGAGAACCAGATGGTGTACCCAGTTCAAGAAGAGAAGAAAAGATATTTTCAGCATGCTTATAATGAAGTTCTTACATGGTATGTATGTAGTTCTGTAACATACATTAACTTAGATCAGCAATAAATTCCATAATTTTCTTTACAGAATACTAAATTTGATATTTTGATCAGAACCAGATTAAAGAAGTGCTTTGGGGGCCCTGGGCCACAAACTTGGTGGGGGCCTCCACTCATATCCTTATTTATTTATTTTTTTTACCTTGTACTTGCCTTGCTTAAGTTTAACTTTTACACATATGGATTTAAAAAAAACTTTTGCACATATCAAGCCAGAAAATCCCTGCTCCCCTTGCTCAAGCATTAAAACATCTACCTATTGGAAAATTCAGTCTAATCATGTCTGCAGAAGGATTATTTGTTGTTATGTTTTCATTCTCCTCAAAGTTTATATTGCTGTATGAATTATCTTTATCAGTTCCCATATCCAACTGCAAGGCTAAACAGTCCTCAAAACATTTTCTTTTGAAATCATTAGTGTGGTCAACTATGTGTGAAGAAGGCTTGAATGCATTGACTTTAATGTCTGTTGAAAGTTATGTCCTGTGGGGGCATGTGCTCTCACATGTTAAGCACCATTGCTTCTCAGTTGTCTTTATTAGAACCTCTTTTGTAAGGCATTTTTGAACTTCCCTTTTTGTTGGTAAAGTTCGATTAACACTTACCGCACGTGGGGCTTGGCTTTCAATTCTTATTTCCATTATGTAGATGCGGCATGGAGGTTTTTCATTTAGTTGCGGGTCCACTTCATTTTTCCCCGTTGGTATTTATCTGGCCTCATCATTAAATGAGTTTTTTCCCTTGCTGCCTCCTCATTTACTTTGATAATTTTTCATAACCCTAGTACTTTCGGTAATACTCCATTACCGTCATCGAGGGGACGTTTTGCTCAGACTGGCACAGACCGTGTCAGCTGGGCATTTCGGTGGTTCTCGCGGGCTGCTTCTGTCATCGGCTATCGCTTCTTCTTGGGCGTTGTGGCGCCATCTCTTGTTGGTCACTGATCTCATTTTTCGAACTTTTTCATTTTTTTGCTCAATTTTAATTAAATTTCTCCAGCTGTTTCTCAAAATATTAGGGTCATTATGGTTGCAAACTTTTGCCCTGTTTTTTTCAATCATTACCGACTCTGCTATTCTGAGGTGTTTTTCGGATTTACAGCTTTTAATGATTTTTATATTTTCGAATTTAGGAAATTTTTGGTTATCCAGACAGTATTGAATAAGTGCTGTTTTTTCTTCTTTTTTCTGCCAATTTTTTACATGTTGTTTTAATCTGTGTTTAAGCTTATTTTTGGTACTTCCTATATAAGCCATTGGAGGATTTTCAGTAATAGGAATTGAGTAAATACCTGCTTTTTCTAACATTTTTATTTTTTTCATTATTTTTTATTACCATATTTTTGATGGTATTTACTTTTCCTCCAATTTGAATGTTATGCTTTTTACAAATATTATTAATTTCATTAGTAGTACCTTTAATGTAAGGAAAACCATTTAAATATTTGACTTCTTTTTTATTTACTACAGCATTATTTTTTATTTTCTTTATTACTTCTGTGTTCCATTTTTTTATTAAATGGTTAGGATAACCAAAGCTACCTGCAATTTTTGAACTTTTCCGATAAACCTTGTATTGTAACTTATCTCCAGATAAGTTATAATACAAGGTTTATCGGAGAAGTTCATTTGTTCCGGTCCTAATCCCGTACAATTCGGCAAATCCTTATCCTCAAAAATGCAATAGTCTAAAAACCTTAATAAAAAGAGCATATACGCACTCTGAAAACAGCCAGTTCATCAATGAAGAAATCAAATTCATAAAAAAAATTGCAGGTAGCTTTGGTTATCCTAACCATTTAATAAAAAAATGGAACACAGAAGTAATAAAGAAAATAAAAAATAATGCTGTAGTAAATAGAAAAGAAGTCAAATATTTAAATGGTTTTCCTTACATTAAAGGTACTACTAATGAAATTAATAATATTTGTAAAAAGCATAACATTCAAATTGGAGGAAAAGTAAATATCATCAAAAATATGGTAATAAAAAATAATGAAAAAATAAAAATGTTAGAAAAAGCGGTATTTACTCAATTCCTATTACTGAAAATCCTCCGATGGCTTATATAGGAAGTACCAAAAATAAGCTTAAACACAGATTAAAACAACATGTAAAAAATTGGCAGAAAAAGAAGAAAAAACAGCACTTATTCAATACTGTCTGGATAACCAAAAATTTCCTAAATTCGAAAATATAAAAATCATTAAAAGCTGTAAATCCGAAAAACACCTCAGAATAGCAGAGTCGGTAATGATTGAAAAAAATAGGGCAAAAGTTTGCAACCATAATGACCCTAATATTTTGAGAAACAGCTGGAGAAATTTAATTAAAATTGAGCAAAAAAATGAAAAAGTTCGAAAAATGAGATCAGTGACCAACAAGAGATGGCGCCACAACGCCCAAGAAGAAGCGATAGCCGATGACAGAAGCAGCCCGCGAGAACCACCGAAATGCCCAGCTGACACGGTCCGTGCCAGTCTGAGCAAAACGTCCCTCGATGACGGTAATGGAGTATTACCGAAAGTACTAGGGTTATGAAAAATTATCAAAGTAAATGAGGAGGCAGCAAGGGAAAAAACTCATTTAATGATGAGGCCAGATAAATACCAACGGGGGAAAAAATGAAGTGGACCCGCAACTAAATGAAAAACCTCCATGCCGCATCCACATAATGGAAATAAGAATTGAAAGCCAAGCCCCACGTGCGGTAAGTGTTAATCGAACTTTACCAACAAAAAGGGAAGTTCAAAAATGCCAATGCATTAATAAAAAAAAAAACCTCCAATATCGGAAGTAAATTAAAACTCTTTTGTAAGGTTTCTAATGAAATGTTTTAATATTTATTGAATTTATCAAATCTAAATTTAATAGAATTTTTTGAGTTGCTAATGTTAAGCAAATTGGTAGTGGTAAAATGATATTCATAAACTACAAATATCACAAAGTTATGGGTTTTTACTAAGGAATAAAAGGATATTTATATGTCAAATTTTCGGGTAGTACCCCTACCCTTTCTCAGGACTACAGGGTAGGTGTTGCCAATCATTAGACAAATTCCAACCTTTCAAATCATTTAATGCTGCACCTTTTTTTTTCTCTATTTCCAGTACTTCTGGTAATTTTCTTTTGAAAAAAGTGTTATTGATGTGTCAGAACTTCTACAGTGTCCCAAAGCCCTTTATGTCCTGTATTTTGAATATGTCTGTCCAAACCTCTTGTTTGTCATGTTTTTAATTGTAGCTTTATTCTCTCTCTCTCTCTCTCTCTCTCTCTCTCTCTCAATCTGGTTTCTGGTTTTAAGCTGTCTGTCTGCCTGTCTCTCCCAGGTAGTTGAGACAACACTCCCATTTTATGTTGTAGACTACACTTTCCTGTAAAAGGAAGGTTTCTTCTTTTTGCTTTAATTTTGGAATGTAGTTACTAATTAGTTACTAAATTAGTGGGACAAATAGACAGACAGCTTAAACCCAGATTAGCAGAACATAAAGCTAAAATTAAAAATATTACAAACAAAACAGGTTTGGGCAGACATGTTGAAAGTACATACGTATATACATACATATCACTAAGCTGTTCTCTGAGATTCAGAGGTTAGCTCCAAAAAGAAATACAAACCACCAAATATTTTTACTTACTGTTGCCGTATCAAACTTCTCCATTTACAGCAATCTTGACATACAACTCGGACTTTACTGACATCCATCACACGCCATACACAAGACCTTCTATACTTCATACTCATAATATTTTTCTCATGCAGAGACTCCTGAATATGATCCCCCCATGACTTCCTTGGCCTTTCTGCACCTTTCCTTCCTGCCACTTGGGCTAAATACATTTTCTTAGTAAGCATCTCATCACTCATTCTTTCAACATGGAGAAACCACCAAAGCATATTAGTCTCCACCTTGCTAATAACATTTTGCTTCACATCACACAACTGTAACACATCTTCATTGCTCACACAATCAGAACGTGTCTTGCCACAAATTCCCTGTAAGTAACGCATTTCTCCAGCACACAAATGACTCATATGTTTCTTCTGCAGTACCCAGGTTTCACTGCCATACCTTAGAGTAGGGACTATTACACTCTCATACATAGCCATGCGGGACTCTCTTGAGAACCCATCATTCCTGTGAAAACCACCCAGAGCAGCCATGACTTTCAATAAAGAATTCACTCGCCTACTAATTTCACTATCCAATTTGTTCTCTCTGTCAAACATGCTTCCTAAATACACAAACTCACTCACCTGGTCAATCACTGTGCCATTTAGACTTATATTACATTCAGTGCTACCAGTTCCTCTCTCAAAAACCACAACTTTGGTTTTTCCCTTATTTATACTCAGTTTGAATTTCATGCAAACTTCATACATTTGGGTCAACATACTCTGGAACTCACTTTTGCTCTCTGCCAACAGGGCAGTGTCATCAGCATACAGCAATCTGCACATATGGATATCACCAAGACATAAACCAGTATTATCTATTTTGGCATCGCGCATGCACGCATCCATAAATATACAGGGTCTGGCAGGGAAATCTGACTATTTTTGAAATGATAGTACAAGGTTGTAATTTGATAAACAAAATTTATTTTTTGTACGTACGGAGGATTAGGTCAAGTGATGCGTAACATCACAGCCTCTCCTTGACAAATGTCAACCCCGCCTTCTCGTGGTGCATCCTGTTCCCACTAAAGGGGCTCTGACGACCGCCCATACCGGTATAACTATACCATCGGGATTAGAGGAAATTCTATCCCACACTCACCAACCCGCTTGGCCAGCGTGGTGAGTTATGGCCAAACCCCTCCAAAATGATTCCACAACTTAAATCTTGGCCCTCAGTCTCCGGCAGCTGGAATGTACCTGGCCAAGGCAGCGGCCAGTGCGACATGAAGGCAGAGGGTGCTAAGAATCCCCGGAGGACCGGACTAGGCTGCCATCTGATGCTGACCTTGGCAACGTACAATGGACGCTCCCTATCTTCTGATTCAAGGCTTCTTGAATTGGAAGAGGAATTACAAAGGATCAAGTGGGACATTGTGGGGCTAAGTGAGGTAAGGAGAAAAGGAGAAGATCTCATGGAACTGAAAAGTGGACATCTCTTCTACTATCGTGGGACAGATACTGGCAGAACTAGTGGTGTTGGATTTATAATAAACAAGAAACTGAAGGATAAAGTTGTAGAAGTTGAAAGTTCCTCTGACAGAGCTGCACGACTTGTTATCCAACTCTCGAAAAGATACCAGGCTCAGATTATTCAAACTTATGCACCCACCACAAGTCATCCTGAAGAAGAAATTGAAGAATTTTATGAGGAAATTTGTCATCTAAATAATAAAGGTAAGCAGCACTTGAAAATAATTATGGGAGATTTCAATGCAAAAATAGGGCAACGGCAACAGAATGAAACTTCAGTAGGTAAATTCGGTCACGGCAACAGAAACCAGCGTGGAAATACTCTCGTTGAGTTTGCAGAGGCAGAAGGGTTTTTCATCTTGAACTCCTTCTTCAAGAAAAAGCCACACAGGAAATGGACATGGAGACATCCAAATGGGACGACAAATGAAATTGATTTTATTATGTGTAACAAAAAATTTGTCATAGAAGACTGCAGTGTGCTAAACAAGTTCAACACAGGTAGTGACCATAGATTGGTGAGATGTAAGATGCACCTCAACGCTAAACTTGAACGTGGCAAGCTCATAAGACAAACAAAGTCTATTGACATAACCAACCTCAAAAAACACCATAATACCTTCAAGTTAGAACTGAAGAACAGGTTCTCTGCTTTAGAAGGCCTAACATCGGAAGAAGTGGACATCTCTGAAGTTAACAGAAAAGTAACCAAAGCTCTTATGGAAACAGCAACAAAATTAGCTGGGTCTAAGAACAAGTTGCATGTGAACAAATTATCAGGAAAAACCAAAATGTTGATGCAAAAAAAGAAGAGAGATGAGGACAACTAAAGAAGATGTGACTTCCAAAGTGGAATATATAGAGCTATGCAAGACAGTAAGAAAAAGTATCACTGAAGACATAAGGAAATTCAACTGTGAACTAGTGAGGAAAGCAATTGAAAACAACCAAAGCCTAAAGATAGCAAAGGGACATCTCAGTAAGGGAAGAAAACAGATTATGGCACTGAGAAAAGAAGATGGTTCTGTAACAAGAAATAGAGGCAAAATTTTGACAAGAGTGAAAGATTTCTACTCCAAATTATATGAAAGGGATGATATATGCACTCCAGACATCATGAAAGATACCAGTACCAGAGTTCCTCCAGTCCTTCCAGCAGAAGTTGCACATGCAATCAAGAACATGAAGCGAGGAAAAGCTCCAGGAGAAGATGGAATTACTGTAGACATCATACAAGAAGCAAGTGGAGAAATCGAAACAGTACTCGCCCAAATTTTCACTCGATGCCTTAATGAAGGAAAGATTCCTGAGGATTGGAACACCGCTACAATGATCCTGCTACATAAGAAAGGTGACATTGAGGATCTCGGAAACTACAGACCTATCAGCCTCCTATCAGTAGTTTATAAAATCTTCACTAAAGTTCTTTCACACCGCTTGAAGGTAACACTGGACACGGCTCAACCGAGAGAACAAGCTGGATTCAGGAGTGGCTACAGCACAATAGATCATATCCACGTGCTGAGAGAACTAATTGAAAGAGCGAGGAATATGAACTTCCATTGTGCATGGCTTTTATCGATTATGAAAAAGCCTTTGATTCGGTGAAACCATCAGCAGTTACAATGGCTCTGAAAACCTGCGGTATTGAAGATGCATACATTAATATTATTAATAACATCTATGAAAATGCAAGTGCAAAGATTAGGCTGTTTGAAAATACAACACACGTAAAAATTGGAAAGGGAGTGAGACAAGGTGACAACATATCTCCGAAGCTCTTTAATGCCACATTGGAGGGTGTTTTTCAGTCGCTGAGCTGGGAAAACAAGGGGATAAAGATTAATGGAGATTATCTAACCCACCTTCGTTTTGCTGATGACGTAGTCATTTTTGCAACTACCCCATCAGAGCTGCAGAGTATGATCCAGGAACTTGCTGACAAGAGTAAAGAAGTGGGATTAAAAATGAACTTTCAGAAGACAAAAGTGATGTTCAATGCTTTTACAAGAAATGAAGATTTATCGATTGATGGAGAAAAGCTGGAGATAACAGACACGTACGTTTATCTTGGACAGCAGATATCAAGTGAGGGTCACATTGATGAAGAAATTAATCGGCGTACAAAACTTGCCTGGAGAGCTTTTGGAAGAAACAGCATAATTTTCAAGAGCAATATGCCATTATGTCTTAAAAGAAAAGTGTTTGATCAATGCATCCTTCCAGTGCTTACGTATGGTGCAGAGACGTGGACCTTAACTAAAAGAGACATACAAAGGCTACAGACAACTCAAAGAAGCATGGAGAGGTGCATGCTTGGTGTAACCAGGAGAGATAAGAAGAGGAACTCGTGGATCCGAAAAATGACTAGAGTGGAAGACATCATGATCAGAGTTAAATCCCTGAAATGGCAATGGGCTGGACATACTGCCAGAAGGACAGATCATCGATGGACAGCCGAAATTTTAGATTGGATTCCAAGGGACAGGAAAAGACCCAGAAGAAGACCACATGGGAGATGGGTGGATGAAATTCGAAAGTATGCAGGGGTGACATGGAGGAGACTGGCACAAGACAGACCGTTGTGGAGGAAACTTGGGGAGACCTTCGTCCAGCAGTGGATTGATAATGGTTGACAATGATGATGATGATGAGATGCCATTCATAAATACTAATGGAAAAAACTGGATGAAGAAAGTCTAAGTTTTAAAAATTACTTCATCCAAATGACCACCATTCTTGCAAACACACTCTCGCAATCTGTCACTGAAATTCCACACAGCACATTGAACCATATCTTGTGGAATTGCCGCTGTTTCCCCACGAATTACATTCTTCAGTTCTTGTGTAGTGTGCGGCTTGTTAATGAAAACTTTCTCTTTGAGGTAACCCCCAGAGAAAATAATCACATGGCGACAGTTCGGTGAGCAAGATGGCTACGGCATGTTTCCTCGTTGAGAGATGAGGTGTGCGGGAAAGATTTGTCCGAGAATCTCCACCAATGTCCTTGATGTATGCTCCATCTTGTTGAAACCAAATTTTTGTGGAGTTAATTCATCGTGAAGTTCTGGAAAGAGAAAGTTTCGCAACATGGTAACTTATCGTTCAGAATAAACAGTAACTGAATTTCCACCTTCTGCACACATGGATATCACTATTATCTATTTTTATACCAGTATTTATCTATTTTGGCATCATGCATACACGCATCCATAAATATATTAAACAGCCATGGTGACATTACACAACCCTGTATGAATCCTGCACCAATAGAAAACCATTTGGATTAAACACCATTCACTCGTACACAGGCTCTACTACCAGCATACATGGTTTTTACACTATTAAGTAGATTCCCAGTAACACTATATTCATTCAACACCTTCCACAAAAGTGTCCTATTTACTCGGTCGTAAGCTTTCTCTAAATCTATGATGGCAGCAAAAACTTTCTTACCAACAGCCAGATACTTTTCAATTATCATGCGTAATGCAAAAATTTGGTTAGTGCAGCCTTTACCAAGCATAAAACCGCTCTGAACATCCCACACTTTCTCTGATGTAAGACCCCATACTTTTTCAATAATGACCTTACCAAACACTTTCCCTGGCACACTTAGTAGGCTAATACCACGATAGTTCTTGCAGTCAGTCTGATCACCTTTTCCCTTATACAAGGGAATAAGGGAACAATGATAGCATCCTTCCAATCCCAAGGGACCATTCCTAACTCCCAGCACAACTGGCAAAATTCAGTTAACCAATCAATTACAGTCACCACCATATTTTAACATCTCAGCAGTTAAGCCATCAACTCATGGAGCCTTACCATGCTGAAGAGATTTTAGAGCTTTACACACCTCTTCTCTTGAGATCCCTTTTGTGCTTCCATCCTTCA
Organism: Macrothele yani; assembly: GCA_039090855.1. Lineage (NCBI taxonomy): Eukaryota > Metazoa > Arthropoda > Arachnida > Araneae > Macrothelidae > Macrothele > Macrothele yani. Next base: position 100,547,618 of record CM076996.1, on the reverse strand, counting down.
CTGTGCCATCATCTGCATCTGTCTCAGAATTATTTTTGCTTTCCTGATCTAATAACTCACAGAAGTATTCACCCCATCTTTCACTTAACTCATTGGGCTCCCATATCATTTCCCCAACCCTATTCTTCACACAACTTAACACTTTGTTTTCCCTATTTTTCCTGAGTCTCATGTACTTCCAGAAATACTTTCTATATTTCCAAAAAGCAAATTCATGCCTTTCCATCTTCTCCTTTCTATCTTTTGCCTTACTCTGGCGAACCAGCTTAGCGGCTTCACGCTTCTTACAGCAATATTCATCCACAGAAACTCTATCTGGTAACATCCCCAAATAGGCTTCCTTCTTTCTCTTTACTGCCTATTCAATCTCACTATTCCACCAAGCATCACATCTATTGTTACCCACTATTGTGGTGCCACAGTCCTCTTCAGCAGCAGTGACCATGCAGTTCTTAAAACCTTCCCACTTCTTTTCTACATCCCTCTCACAAGACTTCAGCTCCTTCAGTCATTCTCTGAGTAGGTCAGAATAACGCCAATGATTTTCAGGGAGCCTTTCAACTTTCATTATTTCCATCCTGGGCCTCTTCCTATTCCTTTTCCTCCAACCAACATTAAGTTTCACTCGTGACACTATCAAGTAATGATCAGAACCAACATCCGCACCTCTCATCACAGGAGTGTCAACAACTAAGTGTTTCAGATGCTGATCGTAGACAACAAAATCTATCACACTCTTTTGACCAAGAGTACGATTTTCCCAAGTATATGTGTGGTTATACTTGTGGTTGAAAAATGTTTTAGATACATACAAACCATTCTGAATGCCGAGTTCAATTAATCTTTCACCATTATCATTCACACAAGGATCATTAAACTTACCCAGAACATTGTCAGAAATTGCATTCTGCATGCCTACTCTAGCATAAAAATCCTCTGCTATTATAACTTTCTCTTTAGCACCAAACTGGCTCAAAACAGCTTTTACCTCATTCCAGAAATCTTCCTTCCTGTCAGACGGTTCAGAGTCACAAGGAGTATACACTACAACAATTACTATTCTCTGAAGTTTCACTTTCAAACGAATCTAAAAAATTCTCTCACTTATGCAACTATAGTGAATCAAGTTGTTCTTCATCTTTTCACTTAAAATCACACCTACACCAGCCTGTCCTCTCATATTATTCAATACTCCAGACCACACACTCACCGTTCCATTCACTTGTTCTATCCCAATATCCTTATTTTTGGTTTCACTTACACACAGCACATCGAATCTATACTTATTCATCTCTTCAATCACCTCATTCATTTTTCCATTTATACATACCTACAAAAGACAAAAAGAAATGCAAAAATGGACTCAAGTGTGGGATATGGTGTACCTACCATACTTGAGAAGGATGGTCCACCACTGTATCAAACTGTAAGAAGGAAAATCAGAAAGAGATCTCAGCTGAGTGAGTGTAAAATTGGTGTATGCTGAAAGTACAGGACATAAAGTGCTTTGGGACACTGTAGGAGCTCTGACACATCAACAGCACTTTTTCAAAAGAAAATTGTTAGGACTGGAAATGGAAAGAAGGGGTACAACATTAAATGATTTGAAAGGTTGTAATTTACCTCATGAATGGTAACACCTACTATAGCTGTAGTCCTGAGAATGGGTAGGGGTACATACCCAAAAATTTGACTAATAAATATCCTTTTATTTCTTAAGTCTAGGAATAGCCATGTCATCAATTATTACCAAATTTAAGATATTCACTATCTGAAAGTGAGATCTAGAGTTGTACCTTTTTCTCACACAAAGATGATATTTTTCTTAGATGTAAATACATCAGGAAATTGATTTTGTTTTTAAGGTACAAAAATACAGGTATTCCAAGAAATCCTAGCTCTGATGCAAAATAGCAGATTTTAAGGTGGTTCCACCCAAGGAGGTTAGAATAAATGGAGTAAGGATGACGTCACAAACTTGAAGCACTTTGAGCAGACGAATTTAATGCTCAAACGTCTCACCAACATGGCAGCAGAGATTGTGATTGGCCACGACTCGTCTCAAACGTCTCACCAACATGGTGGCAGAGGCTGTGATTGGCTGTGATGTCATGATCGTGACGTTTTGGTGGCTTCACTTTGATTACACGAGGGGAATGGCTGGCCCTTACTCCATCTATTCTAACCTCCTTGGTTCCACCTAAAATCTCTGCCTTATGTTTTCAATGCTAAAATTTCTTTACATATTTTCTTCACAATTAATGTATTCCCAAGGATGAAAATTTGCACTTCAATAAAACTAACTTTAAGTTATAGCATGGGACACTTAATACTTGATAAAACATAACCATAATTATATTAAAAAATTTTTAGCGTAAGACCACTACTTATGCTCTGACAGGCATCCAAAAGGAAAGAAAACCTTAAATATAGACATTATTTCTTTTGTAAGTCAAGAGAGGGCGCTCCATTGCAACTAGCTCTCTTGCGCTCGTATAGAAACAGCAACTCTCTCTCTCCATGAAAGAAGTTACGCAGATGTGAGTGAAGTTCCTGTCCTGAAAAGTCGTATGATTATGCTTCTCACTAGAAGTATTTGTATTTATTCTGTTTCTTCCAAAACAACGATGGACTCTTATTTACAGAGGTTATATATTCCTGGCCTTCAATATTCCCTTCCTTCTTCAAGAAGAAACTGTTTCTTGGTGATTTTTAAATGACTAAGAGTGAAGGTCGTACATTCGCTTCTCACCCAGAGAACCAAATGGTTTATGGAATGCACCTTTTGTTCACAAAGTGAACAATAATTCTTCTTATTATTATTACCTTCAGTTATTAATCATGTAATCTGAAATTCATATCTTCAAGCATCTTATTTATGTTTATTAAAACCAAATCATCTTTACTCTAAAGGTATGTTTTGTTCTTTATAGCGCTATTCTATTTACTTGAATCAAGGCATCAGCTATCTAAACAACATGAATACAATATTGATTATGACAGACAACAAAAGATTATGAGACTGAACTTGCGCTCATGATTAGTTCTATTCTAGCGAAAAGGAAAATTTGAAGTTCGTTCCTAACGGAATAGCTATAAGCCTAATGTCTTCTTTATAGTCATCACTATGGGTCACCAATTTGATCACTGTACATAACTATGTGCTGAAATACTGGTATTCTATAAAAAAAACTGTTTTTTTTGTCTTCTAAAAGTAAAAATGGCTGTAAATACTCAAAGTATACAGTTTGAAAAACTAAATGACAAAAATTATTCCACTTGGAAATTTAGAATGGAAATGCACTTAATAAGAGAAAACTTGTCCCATGTTGTTTTTGATCCTAAGCCAGAAGTACCTGATGAATGTGTACAAAGAATGACAGAATTGTTCGTGCAAATATTTGTCTAAATATCTCAGAGTCCCAAATAATTCATGTTCTGCATGAAAATACAGCTAAAGACACCTGGGATAAATTACGTAGTACACATGAGCCCAGTGGCAAAAACGGCGCGGCACGACCCTTTCAGATTGCTTTCAGAAAGTTCCAAAAGTTCATATTATTTATTTCACACATTAAAAAAAAACCAACGAAATTTTCTTAACTATTTGCTCAACTCAATGCCAGGAAGAGACGCAGCCGTAACATAGCGACTCCCATCGCAGTTTTTTGGGAAGGTGTGCAGACTGTTTCATCTGACTATTTCTTTAACATTCATTGTTTCTAGCATTCCTTTCAATTTTAAAGCAAAGGAAGGGAAATTTTTGCGCGATTTTAGCGTTGTATCCCGCTTCCAGACGTGAAGTTATATCGATAGATTACGTATCATTTGTTTTATTTCATTTTATTTTAGTTTTCTTTCTTCCTTGTTTTACAAACGGATAACTTCGGGTTGACGAGACATATTTGCTTTCTTTTAATAATGAAGCTAGGAAGCGATACTTTTACGCATAGCGTCGGTATAGCAGAGGTACTAAGTATTACGGATTTTCCGTAATTATTACGGTTTCGGCTGCCTGATTACGGACAGGTTAGAAGAATTACCAATTTCAGTGTATTTCGTAAAAGTTCTGAATTTTGTGTCCTTTTTTGTTAAAATCACGGTTTAAACTGCGATCGCATTTTGCGAATATATTTATAGTTCTTTTCGCACAACTGCGAAAACGTTTAGTTGGTCCCGTTTTTAAGTAAGCGCCATTGAAATTCAGATATTGGATACATAGGCAAAACCAATATCGGACGGATATCGGGTGAAGAACGGCTAGGCGATATTGCATAATAAGTCGGAAAAGCCGATATCGGCGCAAGCATACCTGCCAAGTATTCCGGATTTCCCGGAAGTTTTACGGATTTTTGGGTAGTTTTACGGTCGAAAGAAAGTTTCTTCCGGATTTTTGCCAAAATGGCTCGTGATTTTTTTTTATTTATTTTTTTTTTTTTGATGGAAATTGATGTCGTTATTGTCGCTTAGTGTAAACTCCTGCTTTTGTTTTATTATGTTCTCAGCGATTGAACCTTATGTTATCTCATGTTTCTAGCAGTGAGCCATATTTATTTATAGATCGCACACATCTCTTCCCGCCAATCCTTCCAAACTTCCTCTCTCTCAGTGTTGGAATAACTGCGCTAATTGCGCCGAAGTGCGAAATTTTTTTAATTCTGCGCCGTCGCAGTGTTCGCCAAAATGCCAGCCAAAATGCGTAATTACGCGTCTATTACGCATAAAAAAGTGTGTTTACGCATCGAAAGTTTACCAACGCATAAAAATACACACCAACGCGTAAAAATACGCATCGGGAAGGCATTTCGTCTTTCAAAAACGGAAGTAAACGAAATAAAAAAAAATTCCGTAATTGTAATTTCTTTTTACTGCGATGTTGCCTCTGTCCCGTATTGTTGTTATACATCACTTTATTCCAAAAATATTTGTATTTCAGTAGTTTGAAAATGGAGGAAAAATTTCCTAAAACGGAAATTCAACAGCACAAAAATCCCCCTGTAATCTTCAGGCAAGAGCGTGCAACAGCTTCGAGGAATTTCTCCTTTTCCGTCATAATTTGAGTTATCCTCAAGATCGATGCATAACTGAACAGAAATTTCGGGGCAATTGGTAGCGGGTGAGAATGTTTTTCGCCTGAAACTTTTTAAACTTTCGAAAACTGTCGAAAACGCAAGTTAGACGCAGTGAAGATTTCTCCCGTAATCGTAATTTTATTTTTCACGCGATGTTTCCTCTGCCTGGTATTGTTGTTAAATATCATTTTATTTCATAAATATTTGTATTTCAACTTGAAAATAGAGGGAAAATGTCCGAAAACGGAAATCGGGCGTAGTAAAGATTTCTCCTGTAACTGTATTTTTTTCCCCCAACAATGTTCGAAACATGTATCCTGTGTTCTTAAATACCCCCCCCCCCCTAAAAAAAAAGGGTTTGCATTTCAGCTTGACAAAGAGAGGGGGGGGGTCAAAAATGAAAGTGCCGAAGCTGAAAATTGGTAAGAATTCATGAATGGAAAAAATTCACCTAAAAGGTTGTTGTTCCTCTTTCAACATTTACCGCACGTATATTTCGGCTGGCTCGTCATACTGCGGGATGGACTTTTCGTGGTCGTCATATCTCTTCCCTGTGCCTTCGTATATACTCTTGCCAGTTGTTTTTGAGCCCACATTTCACTATTACATTCACATTTCCTCACATACACACAACTTCCATTATCTTCAACATACATTTAAAAATCCAAAACACTATACAAAACTTTCAGAAACTTTAACCCTAACTCTCTTGGTTGTTAATTGCCGGCCACGTCCTAATATTCACAACATTTATACAGACATTCATATTAAAAACACTATCTATATACACCATTTACAGAAACTCTATTCTCTCAACTCAATTCATATACACAATGGCTCAACCAGTGTTTTTTCCAGGCATACATGCGGGAGGGCGGAGACCCCCGGAAATATCCAATCACCCAACCAGAGACTTTTTAAGTCACCTTGCAAAATGTTCATTAAAACACTCTACAAGCTACAATGAAAAATAAAGTTTAATATCTTTTGATGCGAATATTTTTCGAATAACATTTTAAAATATTTTTTCAAGTGTGATAATTTGTTTTGTTCAAAAAATAGATTAAAAGATAAACTTTCTGTTTTTCAACATATAAAACTGGTGTTAGGAAGCTGACAGCGACCAGGTCAGGGAAGAGATTTTAACTATGCATATTTGTCCCCGTAATGTCCCATCGAAACGACAGTTAAGAAATCCTTCCTCTCACCCCCCAGCAGGAAGCAAGTGTCGCCAGCTGAGCATTAACGTATTGACCATTAACTCGGCTGCCCACCTACTCTTCACAGCTAAATGGTTTTATTCCTTCGCACACATGTAGGATGTGAAAATAAGTAGACATGAGACATCTTGTTAGAAACCTCGTTAAGCGAAGCCACTTATCAGCATTCAACATTAGTTTCTCTTTGGGGACATTTTTGCTTCTCAGCAGTCCTGGTGTCCATTTCCAAGTTTCACTCCCCCACCCCCACTTTTGAGGCTCAAGGATGTTACAACTTACAGGGATTATTTTAGACTTTCAGTTAGCACATCAGCGGTAATCACGTCACGTTTGCATTTAGGTGCAACAGGGAGTAACTGTTTCTCTTGACCATAATTCAGTCCCCCTTTCCCCAAAGAGAGCTGCTGTGGACAAACGGGGATCTTTTCATTCGGACTTCGACAATTCCTTACCCCAACTCACACACACACTGGCACAGCCGGCAATAGCAGACTAGCGAGGTGATGAAAGTTCCCAGGCAAAACTAGTGCTGGTTATTCCTCAGCTTATGTTTTTAGCTGGCTTTCCTTATGCTCAGATTTTCTAGAGCGGCAGCAGATGGCAACAAATTTCGAGCGCTAGGAAAATCCCTGTCCTATTTCTCTCGGATATCAAACGGATTCTGCTACTCAACAACAATCTCCCGTCTTCAAGTGGTGGTAAGCGGTGAATTCCACCACTTGAAACTGCGGCATATTTATTACGAAACGCTTCAAGTTCAAAAGCTTTCCCATTGTTTTGCGCACGGCACAGACAAAAGCTTCTAAAGTGCTTGCCGTTTAAACAGCTTTTGAGCTATAGGAAAAAGCTTTTAAACTCTGACCTGTCCCATTTCCGTTTATGGGCTCTTTGTTCTCGTGGCAAACACCTGCAACTCGCCACTTTAATTCAAAGTGCTAGAAATTTTTTTCTTTATATACCGTCCCTCGCAAGTGTTTAAATTATAACTCTCTGTTAATTAAACCCCCAATCAAGTTTCAATTACTGTTAATTAGCCACACCTCTCGCCAGTTAATTATGCGAGAGGGGGGGGTCATCACAATATTTTGGGATTTAATAGTATCAATGAAAATGTTGCCCCCACTTTTTCACAAATTCAATAATTTTTTCTCAAAATCTGCAGCCAATTCACAAAAAAAGATTTCAAACAAAAATCCTACATCGGAACCAGTTTTACAAACAAATGAAATCTGATTTATAATTTCCAAAGTTGACATGATCATTACCTTACACAGCTGTCTAAATTATCAGTTGATTAGGCCCCCAATACAACTTAATTGCTGCAGGAAATAATAAGAGCACAATGTGTATCAGGTAGAACATCCTTTAAAGGAGGGAGTTAAAAGTTCAATCGATTAACTAAATGTAGTAAAAAAAAATCATTTTACAAATTTCAAATTATTTACTATTATTTATACCTCCAGATTATTTTTAAAAATTCAAAAGCATTTAAGGAATGATGTTCTGAATTAAATAAAATATTTTTTTCTTATCAGGGAAAAGCTAGCAAACTAGCTTTTCCCTGATTAAAAAAAAGATTCAACTAATATTTATTTTTTTATAAAATTTATAGTCAAAATTATAAATTTTATAAAAAAATTAATATTTAGGCTTTCCTTAATCTTGCAGACAGTTTTTAGCTTTTCCTTTTTGCATTGCAGACTCCTGAAAAAAAATCTGCTTCAGAGCGCATGAGCGTGCTAATATATCAAATAAATTGTTTTTATTAAGGAAATTATACTCACAGTCGGTTAAATATGTTGAGGGAACCTCAATGCAGAGTCACATGAAAGATGTTCTGGAATTGGCAGAAAGGCTAACAAGCATAGGTGAGCCCATTAAAGAAAGTCATTTGGCAGTTCTACTCATGTGCAGCTCACCAATTTCCTATTCTACTCTAATTACAACTTTGGAGAGTAAAAATGAAATCGAGTTGTCACTTGACTATGTTAAGGGTAAACTGATTGATGAATATAAGAGAAGAAAGGAAATGCGAAAATCCTCTTCTTCCTCACAATCTATGGCTTTCAAGGGAAATTCTTTCAAGAAGAATACATCAAACTCCAGTGGAGAATGCTGCGGTATGGCTAGTAGTGTGCCGCCAGACCACTAAAACTGTTGAAATTTAAAAAAAGAATCCATTTCATAAAAGCTGGAATATCTGCAATTACATCTTATGTAAATGAAAAAAAAAAAATCCATTTCATAAAAAGCTGGAATGCTGAAATCAGCTGTATAATGCCAGAGTGCGTGCTTAGCTTCAATCATTCTATGGCTCACGCTCACCCCTCGTTGTGGTTGGGAATCCAATAGGAAGCTCGAAACCTAGGGATGCTGAGAGCTCACAGCCTTACTGCAGTTCAAAATTATGCTTTAGCGCATGCGTGGGTTTCAACGGCAGAACCAAGAGACGGGGAAGGAAAACAGGTTCTGTTAGCTTATCAAGTCATGCGGCAGCAAACACGCCATACGTTTTCTCGAAAGTGTTTTTCGTTGACTGTAGGCAGCAACCAAACATCATTTTTCTTCTTTGGACTAGATTGCAGATTGTAGATTTTGAATTGTGTGTTATGCAGTAAATGGTGTTAGTGACTAAAGCAGTGATAATCCTTGTGTTTATTGCAAATTATGTAGTTTGTTTCTTTAAATCCTGAACAGTGTTTCTAGAATTTTAAAACTTTCTCACTGAACAGTGAATTTAGGCAATGTTGATAAAAGTATTATTCAAGATTTGTTAGAAATACCTTTTTCAAGGAGGACTACAATGAAAAAGATGAAAATAATAAAGGACGGGAGACCATGCCCACCTTTACCTCTCTTACATATGTAAGGATAAACAAAATACTTATACTCGGAATTTTCAGGTTTCTCAGTATGATTTGTATCTATGGTTGGCTGGCTGCAGAAATTTAAATAAACTATTTTGCTGGCCGTGTTTGTTGTTTTCTAAAAATGACAGTTCTTGGAGCTCGGGTGGATTTGACAACCTCTACACGCAATGTTGTGTTGTTATTAAAACCCATAAGGGGTTATTATATGTTTCGGTTGGTATTAAGCAGAGAATTACTTACAATGTTGCATATTTCCGGCCCACTTTACCTCCATTCTATACCAGGATTTGCCACTGTCAAACTCTAGTGTAAATAAATTTTGTACTTATTGTCATAAAAGTAATCATGTCAAAGATGAGTGCTGGCATCTAAGAAACAAAAATGAAACAGGTGAAAGGAACACAGCACACACTCACACAGCTAAATCAAAAGGAACTAGTAGAAGTAATATTTGTACACACACCTGTAGCAAAAATTGTCTAATCAAACAAAACCAGTTTGATGAGACTGGTAGCATAGAGCAAAAGTGTGAAACAAATAAGGAAAGAAATGAATGTGTTCTTAAATCACAGTCCTTTCAAACTCACACTGGTAAACAGTCTGAGGGTTTGTTGATTCTGGTGCAACAAGTCACATGTCAGGAAACAATTTTTTTCTCTGAGTTAAAAAAGGAGAGGGGTGCCAGTGTAACTATAGCTAATGGGGATCAGCTTCAATCTGCTGGTATAGGTGAAGGAACTTCAAAAGTAAAATGTCTTAATGGAAATGAAAACAAAATACGATTGCAAGATGTATTATACGTTCCAAAGTTAAAGGGAAACTTATTGTCTGTGAAAACAGTTACTAATAAAGGATGTATTGTTGTATTTAAGGACAATATATGTACCATTCAGAAAGAAAATAACACTATTGCACATGCTGTGGCAACAGATAGTCTATTTAAATTAATAACTGTTCCAGAAGTAGTCAAAATGACAAGTCATGTTTCCAAAATGCAAAACAAATGTTGCAAACATGAAAATTGCATTTTTAAGTGGCATTTAAGATGAGGGCACAGAAGCCTAGAAGCAGTTAGACAAATGGAAAGGGAAAGGCCTAGCTAAAGGCATAAAGTTAAATCATTGTAAACATGATCTCACATGCACAACATGCATCAAGGTAAAATTAACTGAAGCTCCATATCCAAGAAAGGCTATTTTTAGGGCAAAGAAGCCACTGCAATTGGTGCACACAGACTTATGTGGTCCCATGGAATGTCCGAGCTTAGGGAAAACAGGTATTTTATCACCTTTATTGATGATTATTCCAGATACAGTATGGTTTACTTAATGACAATAAAAGATGAAGTGGCAGAAAAACTCAAAGAGTTTGTAACATCCACACAGAATAAATTTAAAACAAAAGTTCAATCAATCCATACAGATAATGGTAGAGAGTACTGCAATCAAGAAATTTAGGTATATCGTAATCAAGAAGGAATTGTTCATCAGAAGACAGTCCCATATTCACCACCTCAAAATGGAGTGGCAGAGCAAAAAATAGATCTCTGGTAAAAATGTCAAGAGCTCTATTAATAAATGCTAAACTACCCAAATCATTCTGGGATGAAGCAATTCTCACTGCAGCATACCTACAAAATAGGTTACCCACAAAAGCTAATGAAAAAGCCCCTTATGAGATGTGGAACAAAGTTAAACCAAATATAACTCATCTAAAGGTTTTTAGATGCAGGGTTTTTGCACACATCACAAAACACAAAAGGCAAAAACTTGATGAAAAAGCCAATGAAGGCATATTTGTTGGATATGACCCAAAGAGTACTGGGTACAGAGTATATAAAGGGAATAGATCTGTCATTGTATCCAGATCTGTAAAATTCCTTGAAAATGAAATAAATGAAGAAGAAGAAGGAAAAGAGGAAGACATAGCTGAAGAACAGGAAGAAAAGGAGGAAAATACAATAAACCTTTTCAAAAATGTTCTCGAAGATGTAGAATCAGAAAAAATTATTGAACATGAAATAGAAGAAAATCCAAAACAAAACACAGAACCCTCACAGGATGATGAACGTACAGAGTCAAATTTTGAAGCTCCGCCATTGAGAAGGTCTCAAAGGAAAACAAAAGGAGCACCTACTGAAAAACTATCATTGAAAATTCAAGAAAGCATAATTCTTAGGGATGATCTGATCCTTAAAATATACAAGAAATAGAAGAACTGCCTCAAGTTGAAAAAGACAATTATTGTGCAATGCCATGGAACAAGAAGTAAATTCTCTGAAAGAGAATTACACATGGTCACTCACAAACTTGCCAAAAGATAAAAAGGCAATGGGCTGCAAGTGGGTGTTCAAGACAAAATATGATGAAAAGCTAGAAGTAATCAAGTACAAGGCTAGACTAGTAGCCAAAGGCTATAAGTCAACAGTTTGGCTCAGACTATGATGAAACCTTTTCACCTGTAGTCCAGCATACAAGAATTAGAGCTTTGTTTACAGCAACTGCATATAAAAAAAATTTCATCCAACATGTAGATGTCAAATCTGCATTCTTGCATGGAGAACTACAGTACAAGAAGAAATTTACAGCATCAGCCTGAAGGTTTTGTAGAAAGAAATCATAAAAAAATAGTGTGCAAATTAAACGAATCCCTATATGGCTTAAAGCAGGCTGCAAAAGCATGGAATCAGTCAATAGAAAATACCTTGACATCTCAGGGCTTCATTCAAAGCAAAAACAGATTACTGTTTATTTATAAAACATGAAGATAAAGGCACAATTTATCTGACCATATATGTATATTAATAAGTGCTCAACATCAGTCACAAATACAGCAGGTAATAAAAGCTTTAAAAAGTAACTGTGAGATCACTGATCTTGGAGAGGTCAAATATTACTTAGGTATAAAAGTCATCAAAGATAAAAGAGGAAATTTCTTTCTTAGTCAAGAAAGCAAAATTCAACAACTAATGGAAACATTTAGTCTACAAGATGCAAAACCAACATATATTCCAATGGAAACAAATTACTACCAACATAAAGGAGATGATTTGTTACCTAATAACAATAAATATCAACAAGCCATTGGATCTTTGCTATACATATCTTCAATCACAAGACCTGATATTACAGCAGCCACCCACATACTAAGCAGAAGATGTGAAAGTCCACAACAAAGAGATTGGAATGCTGTGAAAAAGGTTATATGGTATCTCAAGACAACCAAAAAGTTAAAAAACTGCAAATTTCATCAAAAGAGCTCCCTGTACTAAATGTGTATTTTGACGCAGACTGGGCTCAAGACCAAAGAGACAGGAAGTCTACCTCAGGTCATCTTGTTTTTCTTGGAGAAAACTGTCTATCATGGAAATCCCGCAAACAGAACTGTGTTGCATTGTCATCCTCTGAGGCTGAGTATGTTTTCATAGCATAGTCAGCCCAAGATTTGACATGGTTATTGGGATTAATGAAGGATTTAGACCTAAATCAGGATTTACCAGTGAAGTTTTAGGAAGATAATCAAGCAACCATAAAACTGATGCAATCAGAGAAAAATAATTCAATAGTAAAGCATGTTGACATAAAGCACCATTATATAAGGGACTTGCAAAGCAAAAATATTCTAGAAGTGCACTATTGTCCTACTCAGGAGATGAAGGCAGACATAATGACAAAGCCATTAGCGAAACCAGCTTTCGAAAGTCACAGACAGTTGTTATGCCTTCAGGACATAGCCAGAGCAAGAGGGGAATGTTAGCATAAGACCACTACTTATGCTCCATGACAGATGTCCAAAAGGAAAGAAAACCTTCAATATAAACATTATTTCTTTTGTAAGTCAAGAAAGGGGGCTCCGATGCTACTAGCTCTCTCGTGCTCAGATAGAAACAGCAACTCTCTCTCTCCAGGAAAGAAGTTACGCAGATGTGAATGAAGTTCCTGTTTTGAAAAGTCATATGATTATGCTTCTCATTAGAAGTATTTGTATTTATTCTGTTTCTTCCGAAATGACGATAGAACTCATATTTACAGAGGTTATGTTCCTGGTCTTCAATATTCCCTTCCTTCTTCAAGAAGAAACTGTTTCTTGGTGATTTTTAAATGACTAAGAGTGAAGGTTGTACATTGACTTCTCACCCAGAGAACCAAATAGTTTATGGAATGCACCTTTTGTTCACAAAGTGAACTATTATTTTTCTTCTTATTATCTTCAGTTATTAATCATATAATCTGAAATTCATATCTTCAAGCATCTTATTTATGTTTATTAAAACCAAGTCATCTTTACTCTATACTCTAAAGGTATGTTTTGTTCTTTTTAGCACTATTCTATTTATTTGAATCAAGGCATCAGCTATCTAAACAACATGAATACAATATTGATTATGAGAGACAACAAAAATTAATCACTTTTTTTAAGTAATGTTCAGACCTGTTAACAGATGGTGCGACTTGTACATTGAGGACGTCATAGACAAACATATGTTGGATTGCTTGATTATGGTTATATTTTAGCAAGTATTAAGTATCCCATGCTATAACTAAAAATTAGTTTTATCGATGTGCAAATTTTCATCCTTGGGAATGCATCAATTGCGAAGAAAATATGTAAAAAAGTTTTACTATTGGAAACATAAGGCAGAGATTTTAGGTGGAACCTCCTTAAAGCAGTGAATTTGTTGGAGTGGGCAGTGTTAGAGTACAAAAGGATTATGTTTGAGGCCTTGCTGGGTTTTCTATAGTGGATTAATGGAGTTTGTTGGAGGTTTTTTCTAATAATTTGTGTATTTATGAAGTTTATGCTGTTTTTGATTTCTTGATAGATGAAATTAATAGCTGCAGTATAAATTGCTATTGAGTGTAAGAAAATTTTGAATTTAAATCACCATGATCAAATATTATGCATAATAAGGAAATAATAGCATGAAATATTTACTTCTGTCATTAAATTTTCAATTTATTTTTATTACATGAATTATTCTTATTCTCTGCTGGTTCTGATACTTCATAATTACTGTTGACTTAATCTTTCCTTTTTTCTTTAATTTTACAGCTTAGCTGCTGATAAAGTTGTTTTTAATTCCAATTTCAACAAGGAGTCATTTTTGACATCAATATCAACTCTCTTCAGAATTGTGCCTGATCCCAAACCAAAGGACTTAGAGAAGAAAATTAGGCCAAAGTGCTCAGTTTTATATTTTCCTTTAAGTATTCCACATGTTTGCATTGCTAGTCAGAATTTATATCATGCAGCTAAAAACACACCAGAGTTGACAGGTGTTGTGGAAAATATAAGAAAGAACTCTACATCTGAAGAAAATGGTAACTCCAACAGCCTAGTGACAATACAAAATATGGCCTGTAATCTGTCAAAGGAAAAATTATCAGATAAACTCCATATTGTTTGGTCTCATAGATGGTAAGTACAAGTATTAGAATTTGTAGAGTTTGATTCAGTGTTTATTCTGTTGCCAAAAACACTGGGACACCATAGCAGAATCATACACAATGCAACAAATGTACATGCAACTGTTAGAGGTTTAGTAAATGGTAAGAAAATTGTGCACAAGTAGACATCAAATGAAATATCAGAATGGAATTTTAACCTGGAGTCTAACAAGAGATTCTTCTGCAGATTCAGGGATCTTCTGTTGTTTTTTTTTTTTTTTTTTTTTTTTTTTCCCCCATCATTGGGGTTATTCTCGAGATTGATGCAAAACCGAAGAGGATTTTTTGGGGAGATTAGTTAGGAAGGGTGTATCTTTGTACAGAAAAATCATTTTCATAAAATATCAGCTGTGAGCAAGAGACTGAATGGGAAAAGTAAAGAATGTATGAATTTGCACTTCCCTGTTGAAGACACTGTTTTGTTGGAAGCAGGAGGATAGAGGCAGAAGGAAATGTGTGAGGATGGTAAACTATCAGGAGTTCAATTCATTTACTACTTTCTACAATAGAGGGCAATGTCTCTTGAGTTTCATAGCCGGAAAAATGTGTGGTCCACTTACTGCTTCCTTAAAGCAACACTGCTCAGTGACAGCACTTTTTCCATCCATTGGCAGCTATGATATGATAAACAGGATTATTTTGTCATTGTTTAATGATGCTTCACTCCTCCTGATTCTTGAATCCCAAGAATGCAAGTTTTCTTTCTGGGGATAGAATTCCATCCTTTAAAACTTTCCAAGAAAGGAAGTGAGATGGATTGAAGATTTCCCTGTAATCTTAAATTATTTTCACCAGAATGTTCCTTCTGTCCTGTATTGTTGTTAAATAGCATTGTATTCCATAAACATTTGTATTTCAACATGAAAATGGAGAAAAAATTTCCAAAAACAGAAGTTTGACAGAGCAAAGATTTTCCCCTTAATAGTCCCCCCTCTCCCACAATGTCCCCACTGACCTAACGGGAGATGCTAAGTTAACAAGGCCAAGCTACCATGCTGACGTCACAGGTTTAGACAGTTGCGCATGTGAGATAAATGATATTGGAAAACGATATACAAGCATTTGATAAGGTTGTCATCAAATGGTTCAACTTAGAACGGGACTTACATTAGCGATTTCGAAGTCCCTCTGAAGATTGTGGAGGTTTTTTTAAATGATGTTTCCCAGAAATTTTTGAGGAAATACAATATTGATAAAGATGGCTTCATTTCTGGTTATTTAGAATTGGAATAAGAGTACGAAGAACTGCTGAAAGACTTGAATCTACTGGGGCATTTGTGCTCCATCTGTTGCAGCAAATATTTCTGTTTTTGGAAATGTTTAAGTAACGAAACGGAGCTAAACATCTCAAATTCATTTTTGCTGTGTTATTATGGATTTTTATAATACAGTAATTACTAACCACCTCAATAATAATGTTAACAATGACGTTATTCCATGCTGAATCATGTCAGACAGCTCGTAAAGTTTTTAGTTGATCTCATGCAGCGACATCTACTAGTGGTTACAAGAAGTTGAAACTCGAATAACTAAAATTATTTAATCCATCACGAGTTTTACGTTCCCAGAGTACAGTTCCACACCTTTTCAATTGGTTCCTGTTTTCATCAACTTTGATCAAAATATGAAGATAAAATATTAAAACTTTTGATCATAATAAAATATTATTTAAAAAATTATTTGCTATAGTTTTAGTGGAATTACCCATATCTATGTTATTTACAATGTCGTTGATTTTATTAATAATAGTGTTCTGCATACAGTAATGTCAATTATTGGATTACTATTCTCATTAACAAAAGCAACGCAACTCAAAAGTTCTCCGAAGTTATTTAATTTTCAGTTCACAACCCATTTAAGAGATGGTATGTCGCCGTCTATGGTATGTACTAGTAATTAGCAAAAAACAACTGTACTTGTAACTTTGTCGCAAATGAGAATCTGTATAAAATATACGAAAAATATTTAGAATCAGAAATTTACTGAAATCCTGTGAATTATGGACTTAAGCTTTTCTTAAGAAGTGATTTATTTAAAAGATCACTGCCCAAGCAATGTTGTCTGGTGCCATTAGGTCTGCTCACATATGACTGTTCAGTGAATAATACTAATAATAGGAATGTTGGGATAAAGAAATGGAGCCAGATTCAAACTAGCGAATAGTTATTTGTTGCATCTGCTTTATTTCCGCATTGGTCAAATGATGATCATGGAGAATCAAGCTACAAACCAGTCTTTTATGTTCGCATCTTCTTTATTTCTGCATCAGTTACACAGATTTTCTGACTGCTTCAAAAAACACAATGTTTACATCTGTGCTCTGCCCATAGTGATATTATATCGGTTTATCGGTAGTAGAGACATATCATCTGTGACATCAGCATGGTATCCTGGTCTTGTGAACTTAGCATCTTTCCTGACCTGTATTGTTGTTAAATATTATTTTCCCCCATAAATGTTTGCATTTTAGCTTGATAGAGGTGGAAAATTTCTAAAAATGGAAGTGGTGTAGTTGGAAAGTTTGTAAGAATTGATGCATGGTGTTTAAAAGTATTCATCCTCTCCAAGTTGCATCATTTATCAAAAATAGTGAAGGCTTTGATATCATGCATTCATAACTAGAGAGTTAAATTAGTAGGCAAGTTAATTCATCTTTGAAAGTTATAGCTGCTTTAGAAGGTTTGCAAAGGAATGACAGGGTTTTTAAATAAATAAGTCCTGAATGGCTGTGTATGAAAGTTAAATTGTTCCTACTTTGATGTACAGCAGTGAAACCTGGGTACTGCAGAAAATATGTTTGTGTGCTGGACAGATGCATCACTTATGAGAAGTTTGTGGCAAAATATGTTCTAATCATGTAAGAAATAAAGATGTGTTGCAGATGTGTAATGTGAAGCAAAATGTTGTTAATTCTGAGGTAGTTTGGCTGTGTTGAAAGAATGAGTGGTGAGGTGCTTACTAAGAGATTTATTCAGCCCAAGTGGTAAAAAAGAAATGTAGAGGAAGACCAAGGAAATCATATGAGGACCAAATTCAGGAATGTTTGCATAAGAAAAAGATAGTAAGTATGAAGTGCAAAAAGTATTGTGTGAGACGTGTGATGGATGTCAGTGAAGCTCAAATTCTTTGTCAAGATTGCTGTAAATGGAGACGTTTGTAGCATAAACAAACAGTAAGTAAAATCTAGTCCCATCAGTTTTAAACTTTAATCTGGCAGATAAGCTTTCCTTGAGGAGTTAACCTCTGAATCTCAGAAAATAACTTAGTGATATACATTTATGTATTCAAGCAAAAGGAATATCAATTCTAACTAATCAGTTCTTACTACTTACAATAAGTATCATATTTTTCAGTTTATAGGTCAATGTGGAGTATAAGGCAAATGGACTAAATTTCTTAATTTCATTATCTTCACTTATAAGTTGATCCAGAGTATAAGTTAATGCTAGAACAAATACAGTTAGTGTTCCAAAGTTCTGTAACTATATTTTTAATGTTACAGTAAATATTAAAAGGAATAGAAAGTGAGGTAATTTCTGCATTTTTCTTTTTGGAAAAAAGTTGAATTTCATATATATTTTTTTCTTACAAACTGATGCTACCATATTCCTTGGCCTCCAACTGACCAGCAGATGCTGCCATGCAAATGTGAAAAAAAAAAACAAGGTCACAAGAGTGTGCCAAATCAGAGTAATGCTTGCAGCATAAGTTATCGTTCACTGCATTCTCAGAGTCCGATTGAAATCAGAAACCAAAAGTGAATGTCACCCATGGGGTCTGTAAGGGATCGTGAGGGAGATGCAATTAAAATACAACTGCCACTCCAAATCAGTCACTTTGATTTGAATGATGTTTCTGGTGACCATAAATATCCATTTCAGTAGCTTTTAAACAAGTTCTTAGTGAATGGAGTATTACTTTTCATACACTTTCTGAATGGTTTCTTATTAACGTAATATTGCATTCAGAGTATGACCGAATTTAAGGTACAATATTTTTCCCCTCACTGAGAAATTTCAGTGACAAATCAATAGATAAGTTGATATGGTGTATAAAGCATGGCCCAAATTTCTGAAGAAAAAGTCTTGTCTTATATGGCAAAAAATATTGTAGTTATGTACAAAATGCATATGTACTTCAAATTTCCATTGTAATATAGAAAAGCAGCTCCTTAACTCATTGGTTAACTTTCACTGACTAATGCACATTTAATATATGTATTTTGGAAACATACTGTTTCTTGTAATTATTTCTATCAAAATAATATAACTACATTATTAAAAATGGCAAGTTTTCAATGTAAAACTTTTGTGATGAAAGTAGTAGTTTTCTATGTCCAAGATTTTGCACTTTACAAAAATTTTTCAATACACACCTTTGTATCACTTTGATTTTGTTGTTCCATGCACAAATAAGTCATTTATAATCAGTAACTTAGATAATGTTTAATAACTGAAAAACAGACTTGGGCATGTTTTTAACCTCTTTATAAAAGATACAAGATGATTCTCCTGTAATGACTTATAAGAACACATTTTTTAAATATAACTCGCTAATACTGGCATTACTAGGATGACACTTAGTTACCATGTTGTTTGGCTTTAGTTCACTATTGCTTCACTAGTAATGCCTGTATTACTAAGTTATATTTTTTAGATATTTCATTACTAGGATTTGCCATGAATTAATTAATGCACATAATAAGAACATATTTATAAGTCAATATGCTGTCCACATTTTATAGCCAAGTGAACAGCTGTACAGTATAAAGTCTTGTCATATGGCTACTATACATATAAAAGTTTTCAAGAGTCAGGTTCAATATGCAAGTAAAAATAAAATAATTTTATTCCAGCAGGAAAATTTTTTATATTCCTATAGCCTAAGTGTGACATTTTGCCCATTCTGTCAGTACCAGCTTTCATCAGTTCTAAGATTCTTTGGTCAACAACAGTAAGATCCATCGTGGAACTTTGAAATGGTTACTTGCTGTAAGCTTTTATGTAAAGCTCTGTGGTGCTAAGGTGTGCATCCATAAGGTTCTTCATGAATCTCTGTACAGATAGGTTCAGCAGCTGTAGGCATTTTCTTAAATCTCTGAGATTAGCATCCATAAGTACTTTTATTAAACTCTGTAATGCTAAGTTCATCATCCATCAGCTGCATGAAACTCAGATGTTAGGATATAGCGCCGCAAGTTCCTTCATAAATCTCTGATATGCTTGGGTCAACATCCATAAGCTTCTTGAAGCTCTCATATGCTAGTATCAGTAGTTACAGCCTTCATGAGACTCAGGTTCACAACTGTGAGGTCCTTCTAGAGCTTTACTGTCCTGGGATTACTAACTGTAAATTCCTTTATGAATTTTGAGATTTGAGGGTTAGCAGGCATATGTAAGCTGTTTCATAAAGTCCTGAAATATGGATGTGGGATAAAAATTTATAAGTTCCTTCTCAAAATTCTGAGTTGCTCAGCTCAATATCCATAAGCTCTCTGATGATAGGTTCAATAGCTGTGCAAGCTGATCATTAGCAAATTCTCATAAACTAACTCCTAAATCTATGAAATCCTAGATTCAACAGTCACAAGCTCCTTGTAGCTGTGAGATATTAAGATCAGGATCATGAAGTTTCTTAATGAAGTTCTGAGATGTTAATTTCAGTAGCTGTAGCCTGCTTCATGAAAAGTCTCCAGTACTGAGATTCACTACTGTAAGCTTCTTCATGAATCTCTGAGATGCTAGGAACAGCGTGATGGACAATGCTTCGTGGCAGTGTGACATGCTGGATGCAAAGTTGTAGGCTCCCTCTGAAACCTTCAGATGCTAGTAATTCATTTTTATGAAGCTTGTGTTGCTGCTCTGATATGATTTAGCACATGCAAGAGTAATAGAGAATAGATTTATTGATAAATGTCAAGGTTCACTAAGTCTCATTAAAAGGATGTAAGTGCATTTTTGGTGTGCCATTCAAACTGAAATGGTTGCATTTGCCTTACTCAATATAATGCTGAAAGTTATGATGTACAAGGGTAAATCAGAAAGTAAAGTCAGTTCATAAACAACATTGATACAGCAAGCAACAGTAGCTAACCAATGTTAACATGTCATAATGACAGTTAGACAAGGTGGCACCTGCATCATGTAATATTACACATCAGTCTGGTTCCAGCTGTGAATGTGTATATATGGAAGCTCTTCCAAATTGCCCTGCTGTTGGGCAGTGTGCTGTAATGAGATTTCTTTGGGCAGAAGAGATCAGCCCCACCAAAATTTACAGAACAATGGTTGCAGAGTATGATAATAAGTGTATGGGCCAGAGAAAAGTTTATGAATGAGTAGAATGGTTTAAATATGGCAGAACAAATATGACTAATGAAGTTTAATCAGTGTCTGTCAGCATTGCAAACTCAATATGTCAATCGTATGAAATCTCTCAAGAAGACAGACAAATTACTGTGTCTGTTGTGGCAGACATATGTTATGGTTCTGTCTATGGGATGATTCATGATGACTTAGGATAGCAGAAAGTGTGTACCAGGTGGCTCCAGAAACAGCAGACTCATCAACACAAACAACAGTGCATGGATTTTCCCACCCAATTTTTGCAGCATTATGAAGAAGATCCAGGTTTAGTGGAAAGGGTCATCACAGGGGATGGGATCTGTGTGCACCATTTTGACCCTGAAAGCAAGAGACATGGTATGGAGTGGAAACACCCTTCTTCCCCAGAAAAGAAGTTCAAAAGTGTCCCCTCTGTCAAACAAATCTTGTGTTAACCTTGTTTTGGGATATGCATGGGCCTATTTTAGAACATTTTCAGGAACGAATGGTTAATGGTGACACATATTTAGCAGTACTTAAAGACATGCTGAAACCTTCAATTCACAACAAAAGGGGATTGTTATTGGAAATTGTTCTCTTGCACCATGACAGTGCTTTTCCCTCATGCAGTAGCTACACCCATTGTAACAGTTCAAAACCTCAAGTTTGGAATTTTTCCACATCCACCTTGAAGCTAGGAACGTGCATCAAGCAAATTTTATCTCTTCGGTCTGCTTAAAGAAGCATTACATAGTCAGTGGTTGGTAAGGATGAAGAGTTGACAGCAGCAGTGCATACAGGGCTTCAGGGACAGCTGAAAACAATCTTCTCCAATGAGATCAAGAAGCTTGTGGACCATTACAAAAAGTGTATGGAGATACAAGGGAGACTAAATTGAAAAATAATGCTACAGAACTATGCAAGTTTCACATTGGTTTTGGTAAATACAATGATGAAATTGCCTTTACTTTTGCTTTAGCCTTGTAATCATGTCATGTATCTCTAAAAGACTCATTTCTGTGTAAGATTGCAAATAAATGTTACAGGTAGTGCTGTATGTTCAATGCTGCGGACTGTACCTGTGGTCAGCTTGCTTTATGGCAAAACCAAATTGCTTCTGAAATTTCTTTAGCCCTGATGCTTTCATTTTTTTAATTATCCTCACTGTCAAAAATGATATCATTAGAGGGTTTCTAAATAACTGCCTGTAAGTAAATATCTTTGCCATACAAGAAGTTACGCTTCCTCTCATGCCATCAACCTTTTAAATCTGACTTTAGAAAAGCCATACTCATAAGAAAAATTGCAGTTTCAGATTTAGGTCTGCGACCTTGGACCTGGCTTATAATATATAATTTCACATAAGATCTTGGAAGGGTTTGAGTCAAGCCTTTTAGTGCTTGCAGTCCTATACCAAAGTTTTGTAAATTTTTTATGTAGTTAGGTTCAAAACATTAAAAAAAAAATGTTAGTAATTGAGTGTTACATTTTTTATCATAGAGTTCTAGAAATAGAATGATTCAGAAAATGGTTAAAAATGCTCATGAAACAGTATGAAGGGTCAGCTCAAGTAGTGGAGATAACTTTACTGCATAAACATCCTCTTCATCTGATTTTATGTAGTTGATACACACATTTTGTACACCCCAAAAATGTTTCACATTTATGCTGATGGTAGTTGTAATTTAAAAAGCTACTTACTACTTAAGAATGTGAAGAAAAACAAACAGGTAAATCCAGAAATGAAATATTTGTCTGAATAATGTTGAAATGGTGAGTTTTTTATAATCAGGTGCATGTACCTTCCATAATTATAGCCACAGAACAGTGAAGGTAAAAATTTTTGCAGTGTTATAGATATTATTGTCTGTGTTTTTTTTTTTTTTTTTTCTTGTTTTGAATTTTTGTTTTTTCCCAGGGAATATGATAAAGATCCAGAAACCTTTTTCCAAGTAATATTTAAGTTAAAAGAACAAGGACTGCAGTTTAACTTGTCTGTTCTTGGGGAGTCATATTCTGAAAAACCTGGTAAGTTGTTTTGAAATTTAAGAAAAAAGAAAAGATCATGAATTTCTCTTAAATTTTCCAAAACAATTTTGTTTTTAAAATCTGTATATGATAATATCGATATTACCATTACTGAGTAATAGCTCAGTAGTTTTTACTTATGAGATGTTTTCCCATCTGGGTTGCAGCACAAACATTTACTCATGAAATTTCGGAAATTGCCTTCATCTATGCATGAAATAAATTTAGATGAGGTAAAAATTGCCGTTATTTACATAATGGTGTTTTTTCTTAATGTAACTTGCATGGTCCTTTTCCTTTGTAGGAGAAAAACTTGTGTTTCAAGGGATTTAAGCTAGTTACCATATTTTACAGTTCATAACAATATGGAGTATGAGTCGAATGTGCTAAATTTCTCAATTTCCTTATCTTCATTCCCTGATAAGTCAATCCTTGGTATAAGATGAGGCTAAAACAAATACAGTTAGTGTTCCAAAATTTTATAACTATATTTTTAATGTTTCAGCAAATATTAAAAAGAAGAGAAAATGAGTTTAGTCACATTTTGCTTTTTGGCAAAAAGTTAAATTCAAATAAATAAACTAAGTTTATTTATTTATTTTTTGTTATTTTTGTTACGAACTAGCGCTACGGATATTCCTTCCCTTTGATCAACTAATCAAGAGAAATCATGAAAGAAATACGGGATTACGCCATATAATACAAATTTAGAAGATGACAATCTGATTTTTGGCGTAAATGTGACAAGGATGGTAAGTCAGATAATATCCGAAAACTTGAAAATTTTCATCGTCCTGGAGCGAGACATTTTTCGGATATTATCTGACTTACCATCCTTGTCACATTTACCCCAAAAATTGGATTGTCATCTTCAAAATTTGTATTATATGGCATAATCCCATATTTCCTTCATGATTTATCTGCTTCTCCGGGCAATCACGAGATAGGATTCTTAACCTCCATATTCGCTAAACATGAATGCCGGTTGCTTCGACTAGTGAATCCTGTGATGGTTATATTCAAATTGATCGGAAACTTGAAACTTGGTCATTCTGGGTGGTGTAGTGGTTAGCATACCCGGGCGCTATCTGGGAGACGCGGGTTCGCGTCCCGCTACAGGACGATGAAATTTTAAAGTTTTCGGATATTATCTGACTTACCATCCTTGTCACATTTACGCCAAAAATCGGATTGTCATCTTCAAAATTTGTAATCAAGAGAAACCACCTCACACAGGCGAAAAAAAAAAAAAAAAAGAAAGGTCATGTGAGTATGCCAAATTAGAGTGATCCTTGCAGCATGATTATCATTTGTTGCTTTTTCTCACAGAGCTCGATTGAAATCATAAACCAAAAGAGCTTTTGACTTCAATCTGAAACATAAAATAAATTAACATAAGCATAAGCATAATCATTGGAAACAATAGTTGATTTTAATGCAGTTGTGCTGAAGGATTGACAGTGAAAAAAAAAAAAAAAAAAAAAAGCCTTCGCTAGCCATTGGTCATTTCTGTTCTCAAAGTGCAAGAGCCACCAACTGTCAACATGATTGGCACCAGCCAATCAACTGTGGGGCAGCAATGTGTTATAGAGATTCAGTCCTTGCGAGATAAATGACGTGCACCCATTGTAGTTCTGGAGGCTTTGCACCCATGGGGGTCTTGGAGGGGTCACAAGGGGATCTATTAATATATGACAGCTGCCGCTCCAAATCAATCATGGTGATTTCAGTTATGTTTCTTTCAAATGGAAATATCCATTGCAGTAGCTTTTGAACAAGTTCTTAGTGATGGAAAATTACATTTCATACACTTTCAGAATGTTCTCATATAAACATGTGATCAAAAGGAAGGAATTGTGTTTCGGGTGATTAGATCACAAATGAATTTAAGGCACCAGAGGTGTGACTAGTGTGGGGCTGTAGTAGTGATACAATGGGCATCAGATGCATTAAATAATGTATACATTAATGTAACAATGTTACAGTTAATGGTACTAAATATCTTATAATATGCCATTATGTATTAAAAGAAAAGTGTTTAATCAATCATCGTTCCAGTGCTTACGTATAAAGCAGAAACGTGGACCTTAACTAAAAAAGACGTACAAAGACTGCAGACAGCTGAAAGAAGCCTGGAGAGATTCATGCTTGGTGTAACCAAGAAAGATAAAAAGAGGAACTCATGAATAAGGAAAATGACAAAAGTGGAAGACATCATGATCAGAGTAAAATCCCTGAAATGCCAATGAGCTGGTCATATTGCCAGAAGGATGGACCACAGATGGACAACCAGAATTTTATACTGGATTCTAAGGGACAGGAAAAGACCCAGAAGAAGACCACATAGAGAGATGTGTGGATGAAATTCGAAAGTATCTAGGAGTGACATGGAGAAGACAGGCTCAAGACAGATCATTGTGGAAGAAACTTGGGGAGACCTTCATCCAACAGTTAATTGATAATGGTTGGCAATGATGATGTGTATATATACATATATATATACACACACATGCAGTCGAGTCACATTATTGTGATCACCTCCTACTTTTGACTTCAACAACGCGTAGCCAATGACAGAAGGCATGTGTCGTGAGCTGGCTTGGAGGGTATATAAGGTGTGCTGTAGGCATTCTGAAAACATATCACTCATTGCTGTCATGGATAAAAGGAGCGATTTAACAGATTTGCAAAAAGGGATGATTATCGGCTTTCGGGCCAAGAGTGGCAGTATTTCTAAAACTGCGTAGTTTGTGAACTGTTTGCGTGCTGCTGTGGTTAAAGTTTATCATGATTGGAGAAATGGCACCATTGTAAATAAGTGATGTTGAAACTGAGGAGAACCACATTCCATTGATGTCAGAGGTAAACGTTGGCTTTGAAGGTGCATGAGGGCCGATCGGCATGCTACAGTGGAGCAACTCATTGGCCGAATGAACTACCAGAAGTGTGTCTAAATCGACAGTTCAGCAAACCCTGCTGCATATGGGGCTCCGATGCAGATGGATGGTCACTGCACCTATGCTAATGAAGCTGCATTGGTAGAAAAGGCTTACATTTACACGGCAGTATCAGAATTGGACCTCCACTGGTTGGCAAAGGATTGCCTTCTCTGATGAGTCACGTTTTCTACTTCATCGAACAGATGGACGTTGGTGTATGAGGCAAGAAACATCGGAGAAAAACATTCTTCAGCCATTGCTGGAAGAACACAAGCTGGTGGGGGCAGCGTTATGGTCTGGGGAATGTTTTCGTGGCATTTCCTGGGTCTACTCATACCTGTGGAAGGCACTATGGACCAAATTTGTTATGAGTCCATCCATGCAGACCACGTACTCCCATACATGCTGATTGCTTTCCGTGGGGTGGAGGGGATCTTCCAGCATGACAATGCGACGTGTCACACAGCTAGAAATGTATGAGAGTGGTTGGAAGAGCATGATGAAGACTTCAAAGTACTTCACTGGCCCCCTAATTCCCCAGACTTAAACCCAATTGAGCATCTGTGGGACCACCTCGATCATGTTGTTTGCTCTATGGATCCTCCACCATGCACCCTCCAGCAGCTGTCAGATGCACTGCAGTCAACATGGCTCCACATACCTGTGAACGCCTTCCAGCACCTTATTGAGTCACTCCCAGCCCATCTAGCTGTTGTCCATGCTGCACACGGCGGTTACTCTGGATATTAGCTGGTGGTCACAATAATGTGACTCGACCGTGTATATATATTTGTACATAATTCATACAAAGTATACATAATTCTTTCAATTCTTTCTCATTTAGAAATTTCAATGACCAAGATAAGTTCAGGGCCTGGACTTCTGAAAAAAGATCTCATCTTATACACTGAAAAATATGGTATATCGTACAGCACTTTTAAGGTGCTAGATATGGATAACACAACTTTCAGTCCCAAAGATGATTTTTTTAGCACACCTTTTGGTAAAGGAATATGCTTATAGTATCACTATATCAAATCATCTGTGGACACCATATCTCTGCATTTATTAGTCTGATTTTAAAAATTGTTTCTTATTCTACATCATTGCTTCTAAAAATCCAGTCGAAACAATTCTGTTTTCCTCGTGTACCTTCTATCATGAAGGCTATTTTACATACAGTTTCTTAAATTAATGCACTGATTCCCCACTAGCAGGTATAAATGTATATTGTGTTTTTCCTGATATCTCTGCTTCTAAAAGACCAATCTAAAAAATGATTTTTGTATCAGATAGCAGTCATGGTGAAGAATACTTTGTATAGATAGGCCTAGGGGCGGATTGGTGGTCTCAAAAGGGCCCGGGAAAAATTTTGCAAATGGGCCCGTTTTGTTGTAGTTCTGCAGTACTATTGTATCACAAATAAAAATCTCTCTTTTTTTTTTTTTTAGAAACAAAACAAAAAGTACAGTTGCTCTGGAAACAGTGGCAAGCATAGTACTGGTGGGGGTGGAGGTGGGGGTTAAAAAGTGCACCAGTCATTCTTAAGTTGAAGTGGGTGTTGCAGAAAAATTTTCATCGGTCCATGCCCAGATTTTACTGCAGAAAAATTGTACTGTGATTTTTCTGTTGTGAACAATCACAGTTAGAAATTTCAAGATATTTAAATATCATGGCAAACTCACTTAATCGACCTGGAAAAAGCGAATAACCAGGTTTAAATCACTAGTTTAGTTAGCAATTGCGCTGGAGAAGCTTCTAATTTTAGACACACTCAATATTTATATTTGTTTAAAATTTTCTCTTAAGAATGCTGAAGTAAGAACATTATTTTTCTTTAAATGCTTATATAGCCTTTTCATGTTTGACAGATCGTAAAATAATCTTGATTTTCATACCTTTGAGCTTCCAGTTCTTAAATTTTCAACGAAGTGGGCTGAAAGTCCAACAAATATTTGAGAGAGAGAAAGAGAGCTGCTACTACCAAAATTATGTTGGAGTTGTACAAAAAATGGTTTCGCATAAGACATGATTTTTAAATAAAAATAAATGAAAAAAAATACAGAACTTTTACACTGTAAAATTTTCTATTTGTACTGCAATTTTTGTAATTTTTCTATTGTGGACAATCACAGAAATTTAAAGATTTTTAAATATCATGGCGAACAGATTTTTCATTTAGTGATCGTATATTCATATGTGTTTCAATTACAAAACATACTTTTATGCTGTGGTTATGTATTGTAAAGACACCTTACTAAATAACGTAAACAAAACATTTTGCAACTTCATGTTGAAATGATATCTCCTTAAATGCCTTCATCTGCAGCATTTGGCAGTTATCACAAGGAGCGTAGGCTGCGTAGGTAGAACAATTTAGGGGAAAGGGATTGTTTATGAACACCCCCACAAATAATCTTAGTTATTTCAAAATAAGTTCTTGATATTATTAGCTTTCACTCTGAATTCTGTGTCCGGCAGCTGGAATGTACCTGGCCAAGGCAGCGGCCAGTGCGACATGAAGGCAGAGGGTGCTAAGAATCCCGGAGGACCGGACTAGGCTGCCATCTGATGCTGACCTTGGCAACGTACAATGGACGCTCCCTATCTTCTGATTCAAGGCTTCTTGAATTGGAAGAGGAATTACAAAGGATCAAGTGGGACATCGTGGGGCTAGAGTGAGGTAAGGAGAAAAGGAGAAGATCTCATGGAACTGAAAAGTGGACATCTCTTCTACTATCGTGGGACAGATACTGGCAGAACTAGTGGTGTTGGATTTATAATAAACAAGAAACTGAAGGATAAAGTTGTAGAAGTTGAAAGTTCCTCTGACAGAGCTGCACGACTTGTTATCCAACTCTCGAAAAGATACCAGGCTCAGATTATTCAAACTTATGCACCCACCACAAGTCATCCTGAAGAAGAAATTGAAGAATTTTATGAGGAAATTTGTCATCTAAATAATAAAGGTAAGCAGCACTTGAAAATAATTATGGGAGATTTCAATGCAAAAATAGGGCAACGGCAACAGAATGAAACTTCAGTAGGTAAATTCGGTCACGGCAACAGAAACCAGCGTGGAAATACTCTCGTTGAGTTTGCAGAGGCAGAAGGGTTTTTCATCTTGAACTCCTTCTTCAAGAAAAAGCCACACAGGAAATGGACATGGAGACATCCAAATGGGACGACAAATGAAATTGATTTTATTATGTGTAACAAAAAAATTCGTCATAGAAGACTGCAGTGTGCTAAACAAGTTCAACACAGGTAGTGACCATAGATTGGTGAGATGTAAGATGCACCTCAACGCTAAACTTGAACGTGGCAAGCTCATAAGACAAACAAAGTCTATTGACATAACCAACCTCAAAAAACACCATAATACCTTCAAGTTAGAACTGAAGAACAGGTTCTCTGCTTTAGAAGGCCTAACATCGGAAGAAGTGGACATCTCTGAAGTTAACAGAAAAGTAACCAAAGCTCTTATGGAAACAGCAACAAAATTAGCTGGGTCTAAGAACAAGTTGCATGTGAACAAATTATCAGGAAAAACCAAAATGTTGATGCAAAAAAGAAGAGAGATGAGGACAACTAAAGAAGATGTGACTTCCAAAGTGGAATATATAGAACTATGCAAGACAGTAAGAAAAAGTATCACTGAAGACGTAAGGAAATTCAACTGTGAACTAGTGAGGAAAGCAATTGAAAACAACCAAAGCCTAAAGATAGCAAAGGGACATCTCAGTAAGGGAAGAAAACAGATTATGGCACTGAGAAAAGAAGATGGTTCTGTAACAAGAAATAGAGGCGAAATTTTGACAAGAGTGAAAGATTTCTACTCCAAATTATATGAAAGGGATGATATATGCACTCCAGACATCATGAAAGATACCAGTACCAGAGTTCCTCCAGTCCTTCCAGCAGAAGTTGCACATGCAATCAAGAACATGAAGCGAGGAAAAGCTCCAGGAGAAGATGGAATTACTGTAGACATCATACAAGAAGCAAGTGGAGAAATCGAAACAGTACTCGCCCAAATTTTCACTCGATGCCTTAATGAAGGAAAGATTCCTGAGGATTGGAACACCGCTACAATGATCCTGCTACATAAGAAAGGTGACATTGAGGATCTCGGAAACTACAGACCTATCAGCCTCCTATCAGTAGTTTATAAAATCTTCACTAAAGTTCTTTCACACCGCTTGAAGGTAACACTGGACATGGCTCAACCGAGAGAACAAGCTGGATTCAGGAGTGGCTACAGCACAATAGATCATATCCACGTGCTGAGAGAACTAATTGAAAGAGCGAGGGAATATGAACTTCCATTGTGCATGGCTTTTATCGATTATGAAAAAGCCTTTGATTCGGTGAAACCATCAGCAGTAACAATGGCTCTGAAAACCTGCGGTATTGAAGATGCATACATTAATATTATTAATAACATCTATGAAAATGCAAGTGCAAAGATTAGGCTGTTTGAAAATACAACACACGTAAAAATTGGAAAGGGAGGTGAGACAAGGTGACAACATATCTCCGAAGCTCTTTAATGCCACATTGGAGGGTGTTTTTCAGTCGCTGAGCTGGGAAAACAAGGGGATAAAGATTAATGGAGATTATCTAACCCACCTTCGTTTTGCTGATGACGTAGTCATTTTTGCAACTACCCCATCAGAGCTGCAGAGTATGATCCAGGAACTTGCTGACAAGAGTAAAGAAGTGGGATTAAAAATGAACTTTCAGAAGACAAAAGTGATGTTCAATGCTTTTACACGAAATGAAGATTTATCGATTGATGGAGAAAAGCTGGAGATAACAGACACGTACGTTTATCTTGGACAGCAGATATCAAGTGAGGGTCACATTGATGAAGAAATTAATCGGCGTACAAAACTTGCCTGGAGAGCTTTTGGAAGAAACAGCATAATTTTCAAGAGCAATATGCCATTATGTCTTAAAAGAAAAGTGTTTGATCAATGCATCCTTCCAGTGCTTACGTATGGTGCAGAGACGTGGACCTTAACTAAAAGAGACATACAAAGGCTGCAGACAACTCAAAGAAGCATGGAGAGGTGCATGCTTGGTGTAACCAGGAGAGATAAGAAGAGGAACTCGTGGATCCGAAAAATGACTAGAGTGGAAGACATCATGATCAGAGTTAAATCCCTGAAATGGCAATGGGCTGGACATACTGCCAGAAGGACAGATCATCGATGGACAACAAAATTTTAGATTGGATTCAAGGGACAGGAAAAGACCCAGAAGAAGACCACATAGGAGATGGGTGGATGAAATTCGAAAGTATGCAGGGGTGACATGGAGGAGACTGGCACAAGACAGACCGTTGTGGAGGAAACTTGGGGAGACCTTCGTCCAGCAGTGGATTGATAATGGTTGACATATGATGATGATGATGACATCTCATAATGACCATTATCTAGCATTGTTCTGCTACTTTATCAAACATGGGTGAGTATTTTCACTACTTTAACTAAAGTAGTGGAAGTTTTTTTAGCCCTGTTCAGCACCTACCCCAATGCTGTTAACATACGTAGATTGTTGTGCCTCCCGATTTTTCCTGATGTCGGGCCCCTCCAAACATTTCAGGATGAAATGAAAGGTCAAAAATCTATAGAAATAGGTAGACATCCCTTCCGTACTCCACAGTTGAGAGAAATACATCGGTTAATTGCATGGGGAGGAAGGAGTGGAAGTTTGGAAGAGTAGATTTTTTTTAATGCCTAAACAGATTAATCATAGTTTTCGGGCTCGTTCGGGCCCAAGCTCTATCTTGCAATATAAAATTTGGGCTCGGGCAGGCTAGGGCTGACATACTTCGGGCTCGGGCTCGGGCTCAGGCTCTTAAAATTGAGCCCAAACTCAGCTCTTATGAGCACAGCACTAATGCTAATGCCTCCTACAACCAACGGGAGTAAAATCAACTAACCCCCCCCCCCTCACACACACACACACACTTCCGTGGGGAATATATAGAACATCTAGTAACCCCCCCCCCTCCTACCCGCCCTTCCGTAACATAGGGTACATACATTCTCGTTCCTCAGCTACTAAGTAAACCCAGAAGTTTGCAAACACACAACACATGGTCCATCTATTGTAGTTAGGGTTCTAGCAGTTGCCTGGTGAGGGGATTTTTTTTTTCCTAATTCAAAATAGAAGTTTTTTTTCCCCAGCTTGTTATAATTGCATTATGTGTATTTCGTTTATAAAAAAAAATCGATGAGTGGAAGTTTTTGTCGTGCTAATTAAGATTTACCAGTAGACCATATTATAAAAAAAAGTGTTGTGGTTCAGTTGTGTGTGTTTAAAACAACTGAACTGAAAACATTTTTAAGAAAGTAAGAAAGAAAGAGACAAAATATACGAAAGGGGCCCACCGGGAAATGTCCCAGTGGTCCTATCCGCCCCTGTATCGGCCTATAATTGTTCATAACACACAATTTTGCCACTAGAGTGCATAAGTGCATATTTTAATTAACAACATATTTGTAATTGTGTCAACACTTCTGAAAGCCTAGTAGAAACAAAAAATATTTTTTTGGTCAAATACCACTCACTATAGAAAACATTTTATGTATATTTCCTGCTCAAAGTAATGCAAGCTTTTCCTCTAGAACATAAACATGTACCTTAATTTTCTCTACACCTCTGCATTGAAAAGTCTGATTTAAAAAATTCTTTTTTGTATCAGATAGCATTTATGGTGAAAAAAGTTTGCTTATAATTGCAAATTTTTTGCAGTGCAAAATCTTGCCACTAGAGGGTGGGAATGCATATTTCTGTTCACATCATATTTGCAGTTGTATCTACACATCTAAAGGCCAGGTTAAAAAAAATAATCATTTTTGGCCAAATGCTGCCTACCATGGAAAATATTTTATGCATATTTCCTTCTCAAAATAATTCACATTTTTCTTGCTGGGGTGTAAACATATATTTTAGTTTTCTTGATATCTTTGGTTCTAAAATTCTGATTTGAACAATTGTTTTTATATCTTGTACTATTAACTGCAGAGAACATTTTGCATGCATTTTTGAATTTTTCATAATGTACAGTTCTGATGCTAGGTGGCAGAGGTGTGTATTCCTGGAAAATTTTGTTTTTGCACTGAATGCCATTTGGCATGGTAAAGATTCCAAACATTATCCCTTTTAAATAATGCAGAGTTTTTTTTACTACGAGGTGCATATGTAGAAACTTTTTTTTTTGTTATCTCTACTTTTAAAATTTGTATTTAAAATATTCTTCCATTGCATAGATTCCACTATAAAGAACGTTTTGCATACATTTTCTGCTTTTTTCATAATGCATGGTTCTGCTGCTAGCGCATCAGTGTATATTTGTACTTGCAAGATTATCCCCAATTGTAAAAAACAGATTAAAAAATATTTTCTTGGTAAGACACCTTTCACTATAGAATATTCATAACAAACAGATTATAAACTCTGAATTTGCTTGTTGCTCTTACTGGTCATCCATGTAACACCTCTCAGAAAACTTGAAAATTTCATCCCCCTGAGCAGGAATCGAACCCGCATCTCCCGATTTGTGTTCAAGTATGCTATCCATTACACCATACTGCATTAGAATATTTCTTCTTTCATTAATTAACTTTTACTATGAAAAACAGTGTTCCTCTATTTTCTTCTTCAAATAATGCTCAGTTTTCCTGCTAAGGAAAAACTGAGTTATATTTTGTTTTCCTTGAAGTTATATATATTTTGTTTCTCTCCATATCTCTGCTTCTAATAATTCGATTTGCCCTTTTGCTTCAAATATCTTCTACTATGGGTACTCTTTGTGTACAATTTGTGATCTTTTATAGTGCACATTTCTGCTGCTACTGGGTGTAAACAGCTATTTCTACTTGGAATTTTTTTATCAATGCTAAGAATTTTGTTGTAAAAATAAAAAAAAATATTTTTGTAACTGGTGCCATTTCACAATGAAGAACACTACAATGTTGTTACATTAAATAAAGCTCAGTTTTCATGCTAGGGGCATAAATACATTTTTGCTTTAGCTGATTTTCTGTTTTTAAAAATTTGTGTTCAAATATTCTTTTTGAGTTAAAAGGGGTTTAAAGACTGGCTTGTTTCACCTGAAACTTTTGTTGTTGTTGTTTTGATGTACTTTGAATTTTGATTCACTTGTTATTTTTGAAAAGTGATTATTGCAAAGTTGCTATGTAAATTTAGTAATTAATGACTTCATGGCTTCCTCTGATTCCTCTCAGTACTGAAAAAACTTAATGGGAATTATAGAGTATAAATTTATTAAGGTGCTTTACCTCAATCTATACACTAGATCAGCATCAGGAGTTCCTGCGTCTTACTACTTCCACAGGTCTGGCAACCAAACAGCTGTTTCCATTTTGCAAATGTTTTATCAATTCTAAGATTTTTGTTCAAAAAATCAAAAAAAAATCTGAGCTTTATTTAAAGTAACCACATTGCAGTGTTAAAAATTAAAAAAGGTTTGGTCGTCAGACCTGTGGAAGTAGTAAGACATAGGCTTCTCATGATGATCTAGTGTATAGACAAAAAATTTGAGAGGTAAAGTACCTTAATAAATTTGTCCTATATGATTCCTGTTATGTAAATTTGAAAAATGAAAAATGAATCAATTCATGGCTGTACTTAGAAGGCTGATCATGAAATTATCATATCCAAATTCATACACAAAGTTAGAGTGTATAAAGAAAACTCTGGTTTATTGCACTCCTCATTTTTGTTGTTTTATAACATTTTAAAAATCGCTAATGTACCAAAGTTTTGTCTTCACAGTAGCTATTGATGTCATGAAAAAATATTTCCAGTGCTCCTTTTAAACATCTGAAGATCCAATTCTGCCATCACACTTTCCCAACATTACTTTAAAAACTGTTGAACTGTACACATGTAACACTAGCTATAAATACCCAGGGGACAAGTGAAAGTCAGCTGCTCACTTATTATGTTTTTATGAGTCTATTCAGTGATGTACTTTTATAAAATTAAATTAAAGATGTAGCTGTTTTTTGTAATGCACTGTGTCTTCATCTGTTGCTTCTGCCAAATGAATTCTATGATTCTTTAAGTTTTTACATCAGTATTGATTATTTCAAACTGGTTATGGATTAATTTCATACAGGAAAAGAGAGAGAGAGAACTTTATCCTGTATTGCAGCAGTTGTCAGCCCTTATACGTGTTGCGCTTGGCTCTTGATACCACTGTTGCCACCATATGCCATAAAATCCATTTTGCTATTTGATCAGTTAAACTATATCTAATATGATTTTTTTACTGCTATTCTTGCTGTTGGAAAAATGCTTTATCGTACTTGTTTTGTCATACTCGTTTTGTCATACTCAAAGTGCAGTGATATAGCCAGGATTTCATTTCAGGGATGGTGGTTTTGCACTCCTGTTATCATTTACTTGAAAGCTTCAATTACTGGGATTTTGCATTTTCGTGAAATAAAGTTGCATCTCCTTCTGACTGATGGGTTAAGAATAGGCAGTTTCTGTTTCTCTTAAGAATATAATTCTTTTTTTCTCTAATGTATTGGGCATGTTTATCACACATGTTACTGTTCTGAGACCATTCAGTGGAAAGTCATCAATCTACATCTACCGCTCACACAGAGATTTTGATGTTCTCATATGGGCAGAGGGAGAGAGAGAGAGTGAAGACAAGGTGACATAACACATAACACACAGGTAGAAAATACAATGATCTATGAAAACAGGTTGAATATGTAACATAATGCATATAGTTAAATTCATTTATAAAATATTGTGGATTAAGTTAATTCATTAACCTTGCAAACTAGAGGAGATAAACTGTGCACATAGGTATGATACATTATAAAAAAGTTCATAACAGGAATTCCTTATGTAAAGGCAATCTAAAGCTACAAGCAAAAAAATAGAGGAAGGGGGTGTCTAGAACACCTGAATCCTTCTCTGTCTGAGAGATACAAATCTTCCATTTGAATGTGTGGGTAAATAGTCAAATTTTAAAAATGTTGTTTTATATGTTAATCTAATAACCCATGTATTGTGTAAGTGTAATTGCTGCTTACAATCAAGATCTAGAAATGATTATTTGCAGGGTTGCTGGAATGTAAAAATTCAGTCGTGGGCACAGATTCGAGCCTTCAATAGTTTTGAAGTTTGTCTTGTCATTTTTAAGTAATAATAGAGAAATCTTCATTTTTGCTTGTTTTTTCTTGACAACTTTTGGGGAACAAAGGTCCAATTCCCTACATTCCTAATGATTTGATTTTCATAATTTTGACTTGTGTTGTTTCCTGGATGAATCTACTAGTCAGTTTCTTTCAATATGCTTCTTGTTAATTTATCTCTGAAGTCATAATGCATAATACCGATAAGGGCATCCCAATAAGTATCATTCTATTAAGTACTGAGTACTCATTAGTGCTTTCCCTACTAAGTGTTGTATAAACTAATATTTAAATTAAATGCCTGAGCACCTTCAACTTGTTTTGAAGCTACAAACACAACTATCATATTTATCTCCATATTATAAAAATAAAATGGACATTTTTCTGGTTGTAATTAGAGGTTGTGGTAACAACTAGAGGAGTAACAAAATGTTTTTCTGTTGCACTAATTTTGAAAGAGAGTTTCAGATTTGTTGCTAAAATGCCTTCCACAGCTAGTTGAGTTGTTATGTATTGCTATGATTCATTCTATTATCATCCAGTGTTCTCTTATGTTCTGTCGCCTTTACAGAACTTAATTTATGAAAAGGCAATGAATGTGTTTGCTGCAACTCAAGAGCTAGTTGTAGTAGTGATGCAGTAGACATCAGATGCATTAAAAGTCTGTTTTAGGCCAGATTTCTTTAATACATGGGTGAAGTTTGAGAAGCAATCTGAAGTCATGTTTTTTAATTGTTTGAACTAGTTTAAAAGATTAACCTCATTCAATAACATTCCAGCCTTCCTTAACAGTGAGTCTTTACTTGTTGCTATGCTCTAAACATAACCAAGAAACTAATTTATTCTTAAGTTTTGGAGATTATCTGTAGCTTTGGCAGTGCTTTCAGTTGGTAGCTAAGGAGGAAACTCCAATTTGAGACAAAAACATTACAGCATCTGTGACATTTAGTTATGTAACATTTAGTCCCAGTGTATTAATGTTAAATTGGTATTTCATGCTTTGTTGATATGGTATTAATTATGTAATCAGGAGCATTGTTACAATAGACATGTAAATTTCTTCCACCACAAACATTATCATTATTTGTAAAATTCTTTTGCATTTTTATCATATGTTGGTAAAATAGTTTGCAAAATGCTGTTATTTCAATGAAAACATCGTTTTTTGCATCATGTTCATATATATATATATATATATATATATATATATATATATCATCATCATCATCATCATTGTCAACCATTATCAATCCACTGCTGGACGAAGGTCTCCCCAAGTTTCCTCCACAACGGTCTGTCTTGTGCCAGTCTCCTCCATGTCACCCCTGCATACTTTCGAATTTCATCCACCCATCTCCTATGTGGTCTTCTTCTGGGTCTTTTCCTGTCCCTTGGAATCCAATCTAAAATTTCGGCTGTCCATCTATGGTCTGTCCTTCTGGCAGTATGTCCAGCCCATTGCCATTTCAGGGATTTAACTCTGATCATGATGTCTTCCACTCTCGTCATTTTTCGGATCCACGAGTTCCTCTTCTTATCTCTCCTGGTTATACCAAGCATGCACCTCTCCATGCTTCTTTGAGTTGTCTGCAGCCTTTGTATGTCTCTTTTAGTTAAGGTCCACGTCTCTGCACCATACGTAAGCACTGGAAGGATGCATTGATCAAACACTTTTCTTTTACGACATAATGGCATATTGCTCTTGAAAATTATGCTGTTTCTTCCAAAAGCTCTCCAGGCAAGTTTTGTACGCCGATTAATTTCTTCATCAATGTGACCCTCACTTGATATCTGCTGTCCAAGATAAACATACGTATCTGTTATCTCCAGTTTTTCTCCATCAATCGATAAATCTTCATTTCTTGTAAAAGCATTGAACATCACTTTTGTCTTCTGAAAGTTCATTTTTAATCCCACTTCTTTACTCTTGTCAGCAAGTTCCTGGATCATACTCTGCAGCTCTGATGGGATAGTTGCAAAAATGACTACGTCATCAGCAAAACGAAGGTGGGTTAGATAATCTCCATTAATCTTTATCCCTTTGTTTTCCCAGTTCAGTGATTGAAAGACATTTTCCAATGTGGCATTAAAGAGCTTCGGAGATATGGTGTCACCTTGTCTCACTCCCTTTCCAATTTTTATGTGTGTTGTATTTTCAAACAGCCGAATCTTTGCACTTGCATTTTCATAGATGTTATTAATAATATTAATGTATGCATCTTCAATACCGCAGGATTTCAGAGCCGTGGTAACTGCTGATGGTTTCACCGAATCAAAGGCTTTTTCATAATCGATAAAAGCCATGCACAATGGAAGTTCATATTCCCTCGCTCTTTCAATTAGTTCTCTCAGTACGTGGATATGATCTATTGTGCTGTAGCCACTCCTGAATCCAGCTTGTTCTCTCGGTTGAGCCATGTCCAGTGTTACCTTCAAGCGGTGTGAAAGAACTTTAGTGAAGATTTTATAAACCACTGATAGGAGGCTGATAGGTCTGTAGTTCCTCAGATCCTCAATGTCACCTTTTTATGTAGCAGGATCATTGTAGCATTGTTCCAATCCTCAGGAATCTTCCCTTCATTAAGGCATCGAGTGAAAATTTGGGCGAGTACTGTTTCAATTTCTCCACTTGCTTCTTGTATGATGTCTATAGTAATTCCATCTTCTCCTGGAGCTTTCCCCCGCTTCATGTTCTTGATTGCATGAGCAACTTCTGCTGGGAGGACTGGAAGAACTCTGGTACCTTTCATGATGTCTGGAGTACATGTATCATCCCTTTCATATAATTTGGAGTAGAAATCTTTCACTCTTGTCAAAATTTCGCCTCTATTTCTTGTTATAGAACCATCTTCTTTTCTCAGAGCCATAATCTGTTTTCTTCCCTTACTGAGATGTCCCTTTGCTATCTTAAGGCTTTGGTTGTTTTCAATTGCTTTCCTCACTAGCTCACAGTTGAATTTCCTTACGTCTTCAGTGATACTTTTTCGTGCTGTCTTGCATAGCTCTATATATTCCACTTTGGAAGTCACATCTTCTTTAGTTGTCCTCATCTCTCTTCTTTTTTGCATCAACATTTTGGTTTTTCCTGATAATTTGTTCACATGCAACTTGTTCTTAGACCCAGCTAATTTTGTTGCTGTTTCCATAAGAGCTTTGGTTACTTTTCTGTTAACTTCCAAAATATCCACTTCTTCCGATGTTAGGCCTTCTAAAGCAGAGAATCTGTTCTTCAGTTCCAACTTGAAAGTATTATGGTGTTTTTTAAGGTTGGTTATGTCAATACATTTTGTTTGTCTTATGAGCTTGCCACGTTCCAGTTTAGTGTTGAGGTGCATCTTACATCTCACCAATCTATGGTCACTACCTGTGTTGAACTTGTTCAGCACACTGCAGTCTTCGATGACGAATTTTTTGTTACACATAATAAAATCAATTTCACTTGTCGTCCCAATTGGATGTCTCCATGTCCATTTCCTGTGTGGCTTTTTCTTGAAAAAGGAGTTCAAGATGAAAAATCCTTCTGCCTCTGCAAACTCAACGAGAGTATTTCCACGCTGGTTTCTGTTGCCGTGACCGAATTTACCTACTGAAGTTTCATTCTGTTGCCGGTGCCCTATTTTTGCATTGAAATCTCCCATAATTATCTTCAAGTGCTGCTTACCTTTATTATTTAGATGACGAATTTCCTCATAAAATTCTTCAATTTCTTCTTCAGGATGACTTGTGGTGGGTGCATAAGTTTGAATAATCTGAGCCTGGTATCTTCTCGATAGTTGGATAACGAGTGGTGCAGCTCTGTCAGAGGAACTTTCAACTTCTACCACTTTATCCTTCAGTTTCTTGTTTATTATAAATCCAACACCACTAGTTCTGCCAGTATCTGTCCCACGATAATAGAAGAGATGTCCACTTTTCAGTTCAATGAGATCTTCTCCTTTTCTCCTTACCTCACTTAGCCCGACGATGTCCCACTTGATCCTTTGTAGTTCCTCTTCCAATTCAAGAAGCCTTGAATCAGAAGATAGGGAGCGTCCGTTATAGGTAGCCAAGGTCAGCATCAAATGGCAGCCTAGTCCGGTCCTCCGGGGATTCTTAGCACCCTCTGCCTTCATGTCGCACTGGCCGCTGCCTTGGCCAGGTACATTCCAGCTGCCGGAGACTGAGGGCCAAGATTTAAGTTGTAGAGTCATTTTGGAGGTGTTTGGCCATAACTCACCACGCTGGCCAAGCGGGTTGGTGAGTGTGGGATAGCATTTCCTCTGATCCCGATGGTATAGTTATACCGCTATTGGCGGTCGTCAGAGCCCCTTTAGTGGGAACAGGACGCACCACGAGAAGGCGGGGTTGACATTTGTCAAGGAGAGGCTGTGATGTTACGCATCACCTGACCTTACATATATCATCATCATCATTGTCAACCATTATCAATCCACTGCTGGACGAAGGTCTCCCCAAGTTTCCTCCACAACGGTCTGTCTTGTGCCAGTCTCCTCCATGTCACCCCTGCATACTTTCGAATTTCATCCACCCATCTCCCATGCGGTCTTCTTCTGGGTCTTTTCCTGTCCCTTGGAATCCAATCTAAAATTTCGGCTGTCCATCGATGATCTGTCCTTCTGGCAGTATGTCCAGCCCATTGCCATTTCAGGGATTTAACTCTGATCATGATGTCTTCCACTCTTGTCATTTTTCGGATCCACGAATTCCTCTTCTTATCTCTCCTGGTTACACCAAGCATGCACCTCTCCATGCTTCTTTGAGTTGTCTGCAGCCTTTGTATGTCTCTTTTAGTTAAGGTCCACGTCTCTGCACCATACGTAAGCACTGGAAGGATGCATTGATCAAACACTTTTCTTTTAAGACATAATGGCATATTGCTCTTGAAAATTATGCTGTTTCTTCCAAAAGCTCTCCAGGCAAGTTTTGTACGCCGATTAATTTCTTCATCAATGTGACCCTCACTTGATATCTGCTGTCCAAGATAAACGTACGTGTCTGTTATCTCCAGCTTTTCTCCATCAATCGATAAATCTTCATTTCTTGTAAAAGCATTGAACATCACTTTTGTCTTCTGAAAGTTCATTTTTAATCCCACTTCTTTACTCTTGTCAGCAAGTTCCTGGATCATACTCTGCAGCTCTGATGGGGTAGTTGCAAAAATGACTACGTCATCAGCAAAACGAAGGTGGGTTAGATAATCTCCATTAATCTTTATCCCCTTGTTTTCCCAGCTCAGCAACTGAAAAACACCCTCCAATGTGGCATTAAAGAGCTTCGGAGATATGGTGTCACCTTGTCTCACTCCCTTTCCAATTTTTACGTGTGTTGTATTTTCAAACAGCCTAATCTTTGCACTTGCATTTTCATAGATGTTATTAATAATATTAATGTATGCATCTTCAATACCGCAGGTTTTCAGAGCCATTGTAACTGCTGATGGTTTCACCGAATCAAAGGCTTTTTCATAATCGATAAAAGCCATGCACAATGGAAGTTCATATTCCCTCGCTCTTTCAATTAGTTCTCTCAGCACGTGGATATGATCTATTGTGCTGTAGCCACTCCTGAATCCAGCTTGTTCTCTCGGTTGAGCCATGTCTAGTGCTACCTTCAAGCGGTGTGAAAGAACTTTAGTGAAGATTTTATAAACTACTGATAGGAGGCTGATAGGTCTGTAGTTTCCGAGATCCTCAATGTCACCTTTCTTATGTAGCAGGATCATTGTAGCGGTGTTCCAATCCTCAGGAATCTTTCCTTCATTAAGGCATCGAGTGAAAATTTGGGCGAGTACTGTTTCGATTTCTCCACTTGCTTCTTGTATGATGTCTACAGTAATTCCATCTTCTCCTGGAGCTTTTCCTCGCTTCATGTTCTTGATTGCATGTGCAACTTCTGCTGGAAGGACTGGAGGAACTCTGGTACTGGTATCTTTCATGATGTCTGGAGTGCATATATCATCCCTTTCATATAATTTGGAGTAGAAATCTTTCCTCTTGTCAAAATTTCGCCTCTATTTCTTGTTACAGAACCATCTTCTTTTCTCAGTGCCATAATCTGTTTTCTTCCCTTACTGAGATGTCCCTTTGCTATCTTTAGGCTTTGGTTGTTTTCAATTGCTTTCCTCACTAGTTCACAGTTGAATTTCCTTACGTCTTCAGTGATACTTTTTCTTACTGTCTTGCATAGCTCTATATATTCCACTTTGGAAGTCACATCTTCTTTAGTTGTCCTCATCTCTCTTCTTTTTTGCATCAACATTT
Source organism: Macrothele yani (assembly GCA_039090855.1). Classification (NCBI taxonomy): domain Eukaryota; kingdom Metazoa; phylum Arthropoda; class Arachnida; order Araneae; family Macrothelidae; genus Macrothele; species Macrothele yani. Next base: position 100,505,266 of record CM076996.1, on the reverse strand, counting down.
TGGTTTTCCTGATAATTTGTTCACATGCAACTTGTTCTTAGACCCAGCTAATTTTGTTGCTGTTTCCATAAGAGCTTTGGTTACTTTATATTCTATAAAGAAGATACCTAAGCAAAAAAATACATATATAATTTTGACTCACACCTAGTACAACATAGAAAAGGTTATGTATCTACCTGTGTGAGTAAAAGGAGAAAAGATTAAAAAATAAAATAAAACTACTGAATGTAGAAGGTGTCGAGAATACTGAGCCTTGGCTTTATCAAGGACCAGCAAAAACTCTGCATTTTCTCACTTCCACAAAGACCTAGTTGGAAATGGGTTTCTGCAAGGCCATAGATGCAAGTAATTTTGTTACCATCAGGTTTCTAAATAAAGCCTACGATAATCTCAATGTAAGGAAGCTGTTCTACAATAATGCAATTTTTTTCCCATCCACAGGCACCAGTCTATTGTAAGTTTTAAATATGTTAAGACCTTAGGGTCAATAGTTAAAAACTACAAACTTAACTCTTCGAGCTACATTCCTGTAATTACTACATGTTCTTGTGTTGAACATAAAGAAACAGTTCACTATGATAAGAATTACAACCATATTATCACCGGAAACTTGAGTTTTGTTGAAAATGAAAAGCTTAGGATTTTATTAGAGTATGGCTCTAAATTCAGACCTTCCTTCACAATTTCCAAAGAAAGGATTCTTGAGAGCTTCACTCAAGATGTTAATAGGTACATAGTAAAAACCAGTTTAACGTACAATCAGCCTATCGAGGCCTTCGCAGAATGGAAATATAATATAATCAATAGCTTCACCGGTGAGTTGGCAGGTCTGGACTTTTGTTTCGACAGAAATCTCTTTTTCTCTGGAGAAGCTAAAAGGTCACTCTCCAAACTACAAGACCAATTTATTTTTACCACTACGGATAAAGCTAGCAATAATTTTGCAATTATCTGTAAGAAGTTCTATTTTGAATTGTTAACTATGGAACTCAATAATAGAGTAACATACGAGCCCGTAAGTTATTCTACCAAGCAGTTAGAAAATCGGTTTAAGGCATTCTTCAAGAAACTTAAAATTCCACAAACTAGAAGATATGAGCCTGAATTTCCATTTCTTTTTGCAACGGTTAAGTTTCATAAGGATCCTGTGAAGTTCAGGTTCATAGCTAGTGGAGTAAGGAGTCATAAAAAGAAAATAGATCTTGCTTTTGAAGATGTCTTAAAGAAGGTTTTGAAACACATTAGAAACTGTTCTAACTTGATGTACAGAGATTTTTGGATAATTAATAATAATGCAGAAGTAATTTCTACTATACTCAAAGTTTGTCCCCTAGATATTAATAGTTATGATTTTGAAAACCTATATACTAATCTGCCTCTATCAGATATAATCACTACCTTTAAAGAGCTGTATGCAGAATTTAAACTTAACCAATTTGTTAATGTAGGAACTTGGAACTCTTATCTCAATTGCTGCATAGAAAATAACCATATCTTATATAATAATACTCTCTATAAGCAAGTGAACGGTATTCCCATGGGAACATCAACGTCCACGAATATCGCTAATCTATTCCTATTCTTTAAGGAATATAAATTCATTAAAAATCACCCCACCTGCTCAGATAACTACCTTTACACTTTTAGATATATTGATGATCTGCTGTGTATCAATAATTCAGAAGTTATAGAGAGTGATTTTGATAATATCTATCCTAGCTCTCTTAACTTATGTAAAACCAACCACAGTAATCAGGAACTTGAGTTCCTAGACTTAAGCATTAAGCTCAACAGAGGTAACCCATATATTAGCCTCTTTGATAAAAGAGTTAATTTTCCTTTCAAAGTAATTAAATATCTACACTGGAATAATAACATTTCAACCAAAGTAATTGAGAATGTACTAATTTCTCAGGTCCTAAGAATTTCAAGAATTTGCAGCAACAATTTGGACTTCAATTACCACATTAATATACTATTAGAAAGTTTTCTAGAGAACGAAATTCCTTCTTCTTTCATCAAAAGAACTTTAAGAAAAATTATTCTGAATAATAGAGTAAGGTTGGCAGATCTGCTTTAATTTTCTACACAGTTAATAATATGATTCTGACCAATCAAAGCCGTAAGGAAGTTGGCTAGAGGATGCCTATTAACTACCTAAAGGAACCTTAGTGCTATGGATATGACGGTCCTATTAAAACAAAAAATTAAATAATATAAACAAAATCACAAAAAAAGCTTAAAAATCTGTTTATAAAAGAAAATAAAAACAAATAAAAAAGAAAACTAGTTATTCATCACTAGGATAGCTATACTAAAAATAGTAAAACCAACATTAAAATTAATAAGATTCTGATTAATCTATAGAAGCTCACTAAGGTGATTTAATACATGCAAAGATTATTAAATACACTGCTCGTGTATTTTATAATATTTCTCATGTATTCTGGAGAGTTAATTCTGCTCTTTCTGATCATACAGATCCACAGTCTTAAGTTTATATATATTTTTTTCTCTGGTTAAAATATCCGCGCGTTGGTTTCTTGCTGTATGAGGAGGCCATCAGCCCCACCCTCACTGCCCCCCAGCAACTAGGGAGTGGCGGAAGAGGTCAGCCATGTTCTTCTCTTGTGAGGAGAAAAGTTTTTGTCACACAAGAGGTAAGCTCTCTTCCTTGTTTTTGGGTTCTAGGTTTTATAAGTTCAATGTTTGTACTTCATGTACTTTTTCTCTGTTGTTTTTTAGCTTTTCAGCTTTTAGGCATTGGTTTGTCTGTTAACATTTTTGCGGGTTTTAACTCTTTCTTTTCTTTGTAACTTTGAGCGTCTTTTGGGGTACCTAGGAACAGAAGATGGCTAAGCTTGTTCCTTTTCTATGCGCTGTTTTTTCAAAGTAGTTAAGTTCTTAATAACTAATTAATTATGCACTTAAAGCACTGCTGAAATACTTTGTACATATTGCAACTAACTGTTTAAGGTATATAACTTTCACAAAGTTTTCTTTAGTTAATTATTATCTTTAACTTATTCTCGTTTTCGTGCTGTCATAAGTTGTAGAGTAGGGGGTTTTAGACTCAAGTTTTCTTTCAAAAATCTGTTCGTTAAAAATTAATATTTCCTTTTTTAATTGCAATGTAAAAATTTGGATTTCTTTTGCATTGATTTTCAGGTTTAAATTCTCTCTCAAACGAACTTGGCGTTTCGTTATGGCTGAAAATCATTTCTAATTATTATGTCACTCTCACAGCTTGAGTTCTCTTTAATCTTCTTCTCTCTGTTTAATAGTAACAGATGAAGAGCATGGGTCGGGCCAGTAAGGTTAATGGATGCAAGCGAAATTGTTAACTAGTGCTAGGTCATGCAACTCTACGGAGGACATGACATATATATATATTTTAAACTATTTTAGGTGGGAATGTTACTTGCATCTATGGCCTTGCAGAAACCCATTTCCAACTAGGTCTTTGTGGAAGTGAGAAAATGCAGAGTTTTTGCTGGTCCTTGATAAAGCCAAGGCTCAGTATTCTCGACACCTTCTACATTCAGTAGTTTTATTTTATTTTTTTATCTTTTCTCCTTTTACTCACACAGGTAGATACATAACCTTTTCTATGTTGTACTAGGTGTGAGTCAAAATTATATATGTATTTTTTTGCTTAGGTATCTTCTTTATAGAATGTGAATTCTGAATTTTCAAAACTGCTGCGTTGCGCGTTTTGATCTTCAGGTTATTTTGCAACCTTCGTTTTAAATTCTAAAGTTTTTCCTTAGTCTTCAGTTTTGCTCTTAAGTATATATATATATATATATATATATATATATCATCATCATAATTGTCAACCATTATCAATCCACTGCTGGACGAAGGTCTCCCCAAGTTTCCTCCACAACGGTCTGTCTTGTGCCAGTCTCCACCATGTCACTCCCGCATACTTTCGAATTTCATCCACCCATCTCCCACGTGGTCTTCTTCTGGGTCTTTTCCTGTCCCTTAGGATCCAATCTAAAATTTTGGCTGTCCATCGATGGTCCTGAGAGAACTAATTGAAAGAGCGAGGGAATATGAACTTCCATTATGCATGGCTTTCATCGATTATCAAAAAGACTTTGATTCGGTGAAACCATCAGCAGTTACAATGGCTCTGAAATCCTGCGGTATTGAAGATGCATACATTAATATTATTAATAACATCTATGAAAATGCAAGTGCCAAGATTCGGCTGTTTGAAAACAAAACACACATAAAAATTGGAAAGGGAGTGAGACAAAGTGACACTATATCTCCAAAGCTCTTTAATGCCACATTGGAAAATGTCTTTCAATCACTGAACTGGGAAAACAAAGGGATAAAGATTAATCGAGATTATCTAACTCATCTTCGTTTTGCTGATGACGTAGTCATTTTTGCAACTACTCTATCAGAGCTGCAGAGTATGATCCAGGAACTTGCTGACAGGAGTAAAGAAGTGGGATTAAAAATGAACTTTCAGAAGACAAAAGTGATGTTCAATGCTTTTACAAGAAATGAAGATGTATCAATTGAAGGACAAAAGCTGGAGATAACAGACACGTACGTTTATCTTGGACAGCAGATATCAAGTGAGGGTCACATTGATGAAGAAATTAATCGGCATACAAAACTTGCCTGAAGAGCTTTTAGAACAAACAACATAATTTTCAAGAGCAATATGCCATTATGTCTTAAAAGAAAAGTGTTTGATCAATGCATCCTTCCAGTGCCTACGTATGGTGCAGAGACGTGGACCTTAACTAAAAGAGACATACAAAGGCTGCAGACAACTCAAAGAAGCATGGAGAGGTGCATGCTTGGTGTAACCAGGAGAGATAAGAAGAGGAAATCGTGGATCCGAAAAAAGACAAGAGTGGAAGACATCATACACACACATATATGGGATGCAAGGTCAGGTGATGCGTAACATATAGCCTCTCCTACACAAATATCAACCCCGCCTTCTTGTGGTGTATCCTGTTCTCACTAAAGGGGCTCTGATGACCACCACATAGCAGTGTAACCATACTACTGGGATTAGAGGAAATGCTATACCGCACTCACAAACCCACTTGGCCAGTGTGGTGAGTTGTGCCCCCCCCCTCCATGATTTGAAAACTGAAAACTTGGCCATCAGGAAACAGGCTCAAGTTGTGTAAGAAACTTAGAGAGACCTTCATTCAGTTGTTGATTGATAATGGTTCATGGTGATGATATATATCATCATCATCATCATTGTCAACCATTATCAATCCACTGCTGGACGAAGGTCTCCCCAAGTTTCCTCCACAACGGTCTGTCTTGTGCCAGTCTCCTCCATGTCACTCCCGCATACTTTCGAATTTCATTCACCCATCTCCCATGTGGTCTTCTTCTGGGTCTCTTCTTGTCCCTTGGAATCCAATCTAAAATTTCGGCTGTCCATCGATGGTCTGTCCTTCTGGCAGTATGCCCAGCCCATTGCCATTTCAGGGATTAACTCTGAACATGATGTCTTCTACTCTTGTCATTTTTCGGATCCACGAGTTCCTCTTCTTATCTCTCCTGGTTACACCAAGCATGCACCTCTCCATGCCACTTTGAGTTGTCTGCAGCCTTTGTATGTCTCTTTTAGTTAAGGTCCACGTCTCTGCACCATACGTAAGCACTGGAAGGATGCATTGATCAAACACTTTTCTTTTAAGACATAATGGCATATTGCTCTTGAAAATTTTGCTGTTTCTTCCAAAAGCTCTCCAGGCACGTTTTGTACGCCGATTAATTTCTTCATCAATGTGACCCTCACTTGATATCTGCTGTCCAAGATAAACGTACGTGTCTGTTATCTCCAGCTTTTCTCCTTCAATCGATAAATCTTCATTTCGTGTAAAAGCATTGAACATCACTTTTGTCTTCTGAAAGTTCATTTTTAATCCCACTTCTTTACTCTTGTCAGCAAGTTCTTGGGTCATACTCTGCAGCTCTGATGGGGCAGTTGCAAAAATGACTATGTCATCAGCAAAACGAAAGTGGGTTAGATAATCTCCATTAATCTTTATCCCTTTGTTTTCCCAGTTCAGTGTTTAAAAAACATTTTCCAATGTGGCTTTAAAGAGCTTTGGAGATATGGTGTCACTTTGTCTCACTCCCTTTCCAATTTTTATGTGTGTTGTATTTTCAAACAGCCGAATCTTTGCACTTGCATTTTCATAGATGTTATTAATAATATTAATGTATGCATCTTCAATACTGCAGGATTTCAGAGCCATTGTAACTGCTGATGGTTTCACCGAATCAAAGGCTTTTTAATAATCGATAAAAGCCATGCACAATGGAAGTTCATATTCCCTCGCTCTTTCAATTAGTTCTCTCAGTACGTGGATATGATCTATTGTGCTGTAGCCACTCCTGAATCAAGCTTGTTCTCTCGGTTGAGCCATGTCCAGTGTTACCTTCAAGCGGTGGGAAAGAACTTTAGTGAAGATTTTGTAAACCACTGATAGGAGACTGATAGGTCTGTAGTTCCCGAGATCCTCAATGTCACTTTTTTTATGTTGCAGCATCATTATAGCATTGTTCCAATCCTCAGGAATCTTCCCTTCATTAAGGCATCGAGTGAAAATTTGGGCGAGTACTGTTTCGATTTCTCCACTTGCTTCTTGTATGATGTCTACAGTAATTCCATCTTCTCCTGGAGCTTTTCCCCGCTTCATGTTCTTGATTGCATGTGCAACTTCTGCTGGGAGGACTGGAAGAACTCTGGTACTGGTACCTTCCATGATGTCTGGAGTACATGTGTCATCCCTTTCATATAATTTGGAGTAGAAATCTTTCACTCTTGTCAAAATTTCGCCTCCATTTCTTTTTACAGAACCATCTTCTTTTCTCAGTGCCATAATCTGTTTTCTTCCCTTACTGAGATGTCCCTTTGCTATCTTCAGGCATTGGTTGTTTTCAATTGCTTTCCTCACTAGTTCACAGCTGAATTTCCTTATGTCTTCGGTGATACGTTTTCGTACTGTCTTGCATAGCTCTATATATTCCACTTTGGAAGTCACATTTCCTTTAGTTGTCCTCATCTCTCTTCTTTTTTGCATCAACATTTTGGTTTTTCCTGATAATTTGTTCACATGCAACTTGTTCTTAGACCCAGCTAATTTTGTTGCTGTTTCCATAAGAGCTTTGGTTATTTTTCTGTTAACTTCAGAAATATCCACTTCTTCCAATGTTATGCCTTCTGAAGCAGAGAATCTGTTCTTCAGTTCCAACTTGAAGGTATTATGGTGTTTTTTAAGGTTGGTTATGTCAATACATTTTGTTTGTCTTATGAGCTTGCCACGTTCGAGTTTAGTGTTGAGGTGCATCTTACATCTCACCAATCTATGGTCACTACCTGTGTTGAACTTGTTTAGCACACTGCAGTCTTCTATGACAAATTTTTTGTTACACATAATAAAATCAATTTCACTTGTCTTCCCATTTGGATGTCTCCATGTCCATTTCCTGTGTGGCTTTTTCTGGAAAAAGGAGTTAAAGATGAAAAACCCTTCTGCCTCTGCAAACTCAACGAGAGTATTTCCACGCTGGTTTCTGTTGCCGTGTCCGAATTTACCTACTGAAGTTTCATTCTGTTGCCGTTGCCCTATTTTTGCATTGAAATCTCCTATAATTATCGTCAAGTGCTGCTTACCTTTATTATTTAGATGACGAATTTCCTCATGAAATTCTTCAATTTCTTCTTCAGGATGACTTGTGGTTGGTGCATAAGTTTGAATAATCTGAGCCTGATATCTTCTCGAGAGTTGGATAACGAGTCGTGCAGCTCTGTCACAGTAACTTTCAACTTCTACAACTTTATCCTTCAGTTTCTTGTTTATTATAAATCCAACACCACTAGTTCTGCCAGTATCTGTCCCACGATAGTAGAAGAGATGTCCACTTTTCAGTTCAATGAGATCTTCTCCTTTTCTCCTTACCTCACTTAGCCCGACGATGTCCCACTTGAATCTTTGTAGTTCCTCTTCCAATTCAAGAAGCCTTGAATCAGAAGATAAGGAGCGTCCATTATAGGTAGCCAAGGTCAGGATCAGATGGCAGCCTAGTCCGGTTCTCCAGGGATTCTTAGCACCCTCTGCCTTCATGTCGCACTGGCCGCTGCCTTGGCCAGGTACATTCCAGCTGCCGGAGACTGAGGGCCAAGATTTAAGTTGTGGAGTCATTTTGGAGGGGTTTGGCCATAACTCACCACGCTGGCCAAGCGGGTTGGTAAGTGCGGGATAGCATTTCCTCTAATCCCGATGGTATTGGCAGTCGTCAGAGCCCCTTCAGAGGGAACAGGATGCACCACGAGAAGGCGGGGTTGACATTTGTCAAGGAGAGGCTGTGATGTTACGCATCACCTGACCTTACATCCCTATGATATATATATATATATCATCATCATCATCAACCATTATCTTTAGGCTTTGGTTGTTTTCAATTGCTTTCCTCACTAGTTCACTGTTGAATTTCCTTACGTCTTCAGTGATACTTTTTTGTACTGTCTTGCATAGCTCTATATATTCCATTTTGGAAGTCACATCTTCTTTAGTTGTCCTCATCTCTCTTCTTTTTTGCATCAACATTTTGGTTTTTCCTGATAATTTGTTCACATGCAACTTGTTCTTAGACCCAGCTAATTTTGTTGCTGTTTCCATAAGAGCTTTGGTTACTTTTCTGTTATCTTCAGAAATATCCACTTCTAAAGCAGAGAATCTGTTCTTCAGTTCCAACTTGAAGGTCAGAGGCTTCATACTCTCAGTAGTCAACTCAGTTTTGCAGCACTAATATTCATCCAGTCAGACTCTCTTCCTTTTTATTTATCACAGAAATATTGCAATTGTTTGATTTGTTTATAAAGTTTGTTTCAAAACAGCCAAAATTGTAAGGTCAAATTTCAAAGGGATTTTTATTCTAATCCACAAAATAATGTGAGAGCTGGAAACTCGCATAGCAAAACACAAAGTTGCTATCAGAAACTGTTAAAATAAAACTAGACTGGACAGACGTGTTCAGGAAACTGGTCACGACATGAACTAGGATACTACAAAAATGATTAAATTTGAGAATAACCTATTAAAAACAAAAATTAAAGGACTCGAAATCGAGAAAAATAAATCCATCATCAATGAGGCCATGGGAAATTTTCCACCAGACATCTGGTTCACTTTAGTTGGACTTAACCATAACCAAACATTCAACAGGGAAGTGTATTTATCAGAATAAGCCTGATAAAGGAGATGAGTTATCTTTGAAAATCTGCTAAATTAAAAAAAATAATCTTGTAAAAATCCATAAAAAAAAAAAAAAGAATTCACAAAATATAATTTTTTTAAACAAACCTAGAAATAGTCAAATAAAATCAGTTCCATTTAAAAAATAATGTGTTCTGGAGTTAAACTTAAATGTTGACAAAATTCCTGGGGAACCTATCATATCCAATGCCACTGCATCTCATACATAAATCAAACCTGTAAAGCCCTAAGGTTTCAACGAGAAGAATGCCAGTTGTGAATGAAAAATGTTACTTCTTAATAAATCTTTCATTAATGAAACATTGTTGGGAGAACAGTCATAAATTTCTCTTTGATGACATAACATTGTTGAAAGAACTTAAATCAGTTTTTGAACTTGACTTTTTGATCTTATGATATTTTTACAAATATACCTTTCCTTGTGATATACCTTATATACCTTTCTTTGCCTTATCTCATATGCACATGGAAATCATTAATCAAAATTGGTAACTGCTAACATAATGAACAAAACAGGTAACAATCATTGTAAGGCTTCAATGTGCAATTTTTTTAATAGATCAGAGTTTGAGAGAAACTATTAATATTAAAAGGTCTTGTAATTGCATTTATACAGGGTGGTCAGAAAATAACACAAGAAAATGATACAAAGTGAAGAAATAGAAACATTACTGTGATAGCCATATATAACAGATACATGTTGATCATAAAGACTGGATAAGAAATCCGTTTGTCACGTCTTCCTCTGAAAAACTGAAATTAAGTCTTATAGAAGAATTTTGATATTCACAATTATAATGCATCATGATTTAAAAACCTCACAAGTTTCACGGATTCTTGATGCATCCAAATTAATATGGAATATCCCAACTTAGTTGGAAGATCAAGTTTCAATTCATTTTTTCACATTGCATATGTGTAAACTAGAACTCTCAGCTCTTACAATTTTAAAATCAGAAAGAAAGGGCATAACTAAAGTTAATCAAAGGTGAAATGCAAGTGTATGCTTGATTGAAATATAGCCTGATATTAAAAAAAATTGTCATAGCAACCAATCATGTTTCACATTAAATTATGCCTTTTTAATTAATTTATTTATTTATTATTTTGCATTTGTAAAACATAAATATAATTTAAAACAACATATTTTATCCATATTTTTGTAATTGTGCTGTAGTAGAAGAGAAGTACTGCAACCATAGTTCATAATTTTATTGGTGTCTTCAACTAAAAATGTTCAAGAACTAATGCTGTAACTTATTCAAAATCGCCTTCATTCTGTAATTATTTTTTTCATTTGTCTTCTTTTTCAGTTATATTTACAGAAGCTGCTGATCGCCTAAAGGAGCATATAATTAATTTTGGATTTAAAGATTCCAAAGAAGAATATTACTCTGTACTCTCATCAGCCGATGTTGTGGTATCTACAGCTGTACATGAGTTTTTTGGTGTTTCTATGTAAGTACAGCAATATTCTTCTTTCTCAGTGTAACACTAAATGTTTCCAATAGTAATATTACATTAAAATGTTGACATTACTCGTTTGTCACTCCTTAAAGTAAAATTCACCATACAGTTTTGTTTCTGGAAACCAGTTGCTGTAATTTTTTAGTGAAATGTATAAAACATCTTTTTTTGTTGTTGTTGTTAGGGGGTTAAACGACCACTGTGAGTATCTGAGTCGGCTATAAGCAGTCTCTTGTCCCTAATTTAGGGCCACTGGTTCTAGAAATAGGAGACAGCCAGTACCACAAGACAAACACAATATCCGTGCCTCATGGGATTCGAACCCGGACCCATCTCGGACGAAAGATCAGAAACCAACACTCAGACCATTGTGCTACCAAGGCAGCTACATCGTTCCATGTAGATATGTGTATGTCAAAACATGTTATGCTTATACTGTGAATGTAGCATCCATCCATTTGTCTGTAGACCCATCTGTGCTTCTAAAAGTTGTACTGGAAACTAGTCTTCTGTACTGAAATATTTGAGCATTTAAATAGAGTGAAGTCAAACAAAAAAACTGAAAAGTAAAATAAAACTCGGGAAACAAAAGTAAATAAAAATAACATAAATGCATCTTGGAAAACCATGTTGACACAAAAGGTGTGCTTAACACAATTTTGGTTGATTTGTGTGGATATTTAACATCATTTGGTGAAAAAAAGAGCCGTATTTTTAAGATACATCTGGTGTTCATTATGACTGGATAAGAAATCCGTTTGTCACGTCTTCCTCTGAAAAACTGAAATTAAGTCTTATAGAAGAATTTACTAATATTCACAATTATAATGCATCATGATTTAAAAAACCCACAAGTTTCACGGATTCTTGATGCATCCATATTAATATGGAATATCCCAACTTAGTTGGAAGATCAAGTTTGAATTCATTTTTTCATGTTGCATATGTGTAAACTAGAACTCTTAGCTCTTACAATATTAAAATCATAATGAAAGGGCATAACTAAAGTCAATGAAAGGTGAAATGCAAGTGTATGCTTGATTGAACCCTTGCATTGGGTGGATGTAAGCATAGATAAGGTCTTCTGTGTATTTTCTACCTTTCATAATGCCCGATTTTCTTTCTAGGTGGCATAAGCATGTAAATATATTTGTGTGTCAGTTTCTAGGAAATGGATTAGAAAATTTTTCTTTGGATCTAACATGTTCGAGCAAATCCAATCGAGAAGCCATAACCAAGGTATAGTTCCTGCATACCTGTAACCCACTGGGCCTTTTGTGAGAGAAAAAATATAAAACTTAGATGCTGGAGCATGATGCCCCTGTAGAAAAGTGAGGAAAAATTAGAGTTGTAGAAGTATAGGGTTCCGTATTAGGAAAAGAAGTTGTAAGTAACCTAACATACTCACCTTCACTGTTAGTAGTCTCATACATTTATTTGCAATTCCCACCCCAAGACCTCTGGGCAGGCAAAGGAGGAAAAAATCCAAGCAAAGGCAAGCACCTGAAATGAAACAAAAAAAGAACATAGCAAAGTGCATGCAAAACCATCAAGAAAAAATATGTTTGTTTTTCTTCACTTTCAAATTTATTGATGATGAATTGACTCAACAATTATCTTGTAGGGTTTACATCCACAGAGAAGGTTTAGACTCAATTAGCAATGCATGTCTTAGGTTTTTAGCTGAGTATGAGAAACAAAAGAACACATTAGGTGGGACTCTATAGATGTTCATGATAGGAAGGTAGGTAGACAGAGAGAAGCTAGTAGCGTGCATCCCAGACGCGACCAACATCACACAATATCAAAGTGCATACTAGTAGTAAGAGATAGAGAAAGGTTGGGGAGGAACAGACACCCTTATTTTTAACCGGGGGGGGCAAATCCCTGGGGTCCGACAGTTTAATGTGCGAATTCAACACATGGCAAATATATAGTGGTTCGAATGTTTCTAACCTACCTGAGATCGATCTATGGACCTTTTTATCAGTAGGCAGAAATGCTGACCACTAGGCCATCTGTGGCCCTGTATATATACACTATATTGACAAAAGTAACCGGACACCCCTTCAAAAGCAAATGAACGGATCCGCTACATTGTTAAGATATGTGGTACAACTTCAAACGCAGGGATGGAAACTAGTCAGTGGGTCAAAATTACTGACTTTACTGACCAAAATACCAAAAATACTGACAAATTACTGACAAATTTAATTATAGTCTATCAATAAATTAGCATTTTAAAAGCAAAATTGGGAATTCATTAAAAAAAATTACTATCTGGCCTTCACCATCCTCAAAGCCAGCAGCCATTGCACATATTTTTATAAAAAAAATATTTTTATGAATACAGGATAATATTTTCATTATTGTCCTATAAAATTTAATATGCACGTATTTCTCGATGTATCGAGATTTAAAAACATGTTTTTCATACGTTATTTTTTTCAGGTAAAACCATTTAATGGTGGTTTTAACTGTTGTAACTTTTTACATGTTAATATTTACTTTGAGTGAAAAGCAATTTCTCAGTTGGAAGTTATTAATATTCACTGCAAATATATATCTCGGTAATCGAACGTGATTCAAGGAAAAATCTTTCACGTACCTCTTGGTTGTAGGTGGTTGATGTTCAAATCTTCGCACGGTTGTTCTCATCAGGTTCTTGAGTGTAGGTTTTTTTTAGAAGTTAGTCCGCACATTTTCTTGAGTAGGATATACTTTTTAGTTGAACTACGGGAGGCACGTGAAGACAAAGGAGATGTGAAAAACTGCTTTGGAAAACTTGAAAAAACGGAAAAATGAATTACTCGAAAAAATATTCGCATGAGGAAATGTGTCATGGCGAGAATTTTAACCTCTGGTGAATTTCGGAAAGACCTGATCAATCTTTCTGTTGGTTTATCGGAGATTAATTAATGCAAAAATTTTCTCCCATGACATACGTTAGAAGAAAATTCCTGGTTGAAAGGCAGGGGAATTCGTGCGCAAAATTTGCTTGTCTTAATCACAACCAGGAAAACAAAATTTCATGTTAATGAAAAAAAAAGAAAAAGAGAATAATATTTGATTTAACTGACTTTGGGGTTTTGGAAATAATTATTTTATCTGTTTTTTTATCGCGATAGGAAAAGGCGAGTAGGTGTGCAGCTCAGAGAATCAAAATTAATTTTACTTTCATATCACGGAATGGGGGAAAAGCATTTCTGAGAAAAAAGAAAAAAGAGAGTTGTGAGAAAAGGAAATCTTCTTTCAGATCAGCCATTTTAAGGGTTCAGTCTTAGAAGTCGCTCAGAAATGTTGCAGAAAAGCTCTTAGGGGGTTGGCGCTGTTCTATTTTTGGAGACAAGGTCACTCGAGGCGTGGGAGAAAGCCATGGCTTGCAGGGCTGCTGTTACTAGGGAAAATTTCAGCCAATCAGGGGTCAGCATTTTCCAACACCCCAGCGTTCTTTTTACACTTTGAGACGCTTGTCTCAGTCATTTTTGCTCTTGTCTTGCTGGCCGGCAGAAAGAGGGGACAGCCGAGTTCTCTCCTCGCCTTTTTGGTAGGGAGAGGACCCACAGAAAAAAAACCAGTTTTTTTCTTGACTGCATTTGCTGACCACCATGATTTGACATCTAGGTAAAAAGCTTAAAGGAGCCTAGTAGCGACGGTCTTCTATTCTAGCGTGGGGACTTGTCAGGTTCATGGTTGGTTACATGAAAAAATTAAAAGGAGCTCAGGGCTTGCGATGAATTGTTCACTGATTCCTCCAAATACAAAGAGGTGAAAGAAATTATGAAGAAAGGACAGGACCACCGTAGGACGAGACCTCCTCGGGGCGCAGCGAAAGATGATCACCGATGCACTCCTAAGTATTCTCGTGAGAGCTAATGGATAAAGAAAGGAAAAGGAAAGGAATTTAGATATTCTCTGGCTGGGGGGACCGCGCCTACAAACCGCCTGGCATATGATGGAACTTCCGAGGATGATGCCGTCCACCCTCCAATGCAGCCGACCAAATTCCTACCAGGGGAGAGCCATATGCATTGAAGAAAGCAAGGGAGAATTACTCCCTCTGAGAGGGTCCACCATCACCAGCTTCAGGATGCCTTTGTTTTTCCCTGTGTTCGGGTGAGTTGTTCGAGCACACTGTGTCCGAAAAGAAAAAAAAAAAAAAAGAGAAAGACATTGTTGGAGGCGAAGAGAAAATCAACAGGGACAGTGTGACGAGAAGATTTTTTTTTATTTGAAACAAGAGTTGTTCCTGCCCAGCCCCGAAGGTAAATTCTTTCTTGATTTTATTTTGTATTATGTTGTGACCGCTGCGGAATTGTTGAACGAGTGAGTCAGCAGTGTGAAATCAAATTTATAGTTCTGCAAGAAAAAAAGAAACATTTTTCTGATTGCTTTTCTTTTTTATGATTGCTTCGGCGAAATGGATGGTCTTTTTGGTTGGTTGTTTGCAGACAATTTCGATATTTTCAAATTCTGGCTTTGTATTATTTTTTATGCAATATTGTACAAGTGCTGTTTTTTCCCCCTTTTTTTCCCAGTTCTTCATATGTTGTGTCAATCTTGTTTTTAATTTGTTTCTTGTGCTTCTTATGTATTTCACTGTATTGTTGTTGTTATTTGGCTTAATTGGAATGTTACATACTCCTGCACTGTCCAATAGTTTTGTTTTTTCTCTGTTATTGATTATTATATTCTTGTAGTCTTTTACTGAAATTCCAATATCTAGATGTTGTTTTTTGCATTCCTTTTTGATTACATTTGTAACTTGTTTTATGTATTGAAATTTACCACAATATTTCATATTTTGCTTGGTTTTATTTATAGGATGTTTATACATGTAAATTCCTTTTTTGACATCTGAGGTGGTGTATCCAAATTTTTTGGCTGTTGTTATTATCCATTGAAGTTCTTTCTCTTATTGATGATGAATTGACTCAACAATCATCAAAAACACATTCCAGCAATAACTTTTTCAAGGAGAAAGAACTTCAATGAATAATAACAACAGCCAAAAAATTTGGATATACACTCACTTCCAAAAGTTAAGCACGGAGCAGTAAGATGTGAAAAAATGGAGAAGTACTGCTTGGATTGGCACGAAATGCGGCAGGAACGTAGGAAATATGTTTATTAATTAATCAAAACAAAGAAATACAGACAGAGATGAAAATAATATTAAATTTTCAGAAATTGTAAGATGACGTCAAATTGGAGTCATTTACAAAGTGAGTAATAAAGTCACAACAAACAACAAAACCCGACATTAATAGGGTATGTGAGCACCTCTCATCTGCATACAAAGTTTACAACGTCTGACCATGCTTTTTATGAGGTGATCAACCACCGCAGAGTCCAGTAATCGCCATTCCTTCTGTAGAGCAGTTTCCAAAGCTATGAGAGTGGTTGGGGGCGGGAGACGTGAACACACAGCACGGCCAAGGGCATCCCAAACATTTTCAATGGGAGTAAGGTCGGGCGAGTACGCCGGCCACTCCATACGCGCAATCCCTTCACTCTCCAGGTAGTTGTCGACGATGGCAGCTCTATGGGGACGCACTTTATCGTCCATTAAAATGAAGGCAGGACCAACTGCTGCAGCGTACAATCGCACAGTGGGGTCTAGGACTTCATCCCGATACCGTACAGCCGTCACAGAACCCCGTCTGTAGACTTGGAGGTCGGTGCGATATCCCAACGAAATTCCTGCCCAGATCATGATGCTTCCACCTCGGAATGCATGATGTTCAGTGATGTTCTGGGGTCGATTGCATGTGCCTTCTTCCCTCCACATCCGTACACGCTTGTCATCGGGTTGCAGGGCAAATCTGGACTCATCTGTGAACATAATGTTGCCCCAATCAGACACAGTCCAATTGACATGTTGGCGACACCACTTTAATCATGCCCCTCTGGATTGGACAGATAGAGGAACACAAACCCGTGGTACCCGAGCGTACAGTCCCTTCATGTATAGCCTTCGACGCACAGTAGTGGCAGATATCGTCTTACCAATGGCCACCGTAACCATAGATGTCACACGTGTGGACGTCGCTTTTCGATTCCGCTTGGCTACAACAGCAACATATCGGTCTTCCGCGGGGGTCGTAACCCTTGGGTGACCGGCCACAGGTCTGTGGACAACTGTTTGGCTGGTTAGAAATTGTTTCCATAAACGTGAAATGATGGAATGATTCACGCCGAAGAAACCAGCAACATCTGTGATTGACTGTCCTGCTTCAATGCGTCCGACGGCACGCCAGCGCTCAGAATCTTCCAATCGTCTTCTGGAAGCCATAAAATCAAGTCTGTCTTCAAAACAAATCCTCCGACATTTCTCAACACCTTTTAGCAGCACTTGCATGCAACTCCTGTACCCCTTCAGAGTGCTGGCTTCTTATACGACTGCCTGTTTTGCATATTTCTTGGCAAGACACCGTGATTCGCTGTTACCTACCACATTTGCTTACTTCCATCTACCGCTGCGGCGAATTGCAGCCTCTCCAATTCCGATTGGCTTCCGGAAATTAACTTCTCCCTCTGCGTGCTTAACTTTTGGAAGTGAGTGTACCACCTCAGATGTCAAAAAGTAATTTACATGTATAAACATCCTAAAAATAAAACCAAGAAAAATATAAAATATTGTGGTAAATTTCAGTACATAAAACAGGTTACAAATGTAATCAAAAAGGAATGCAAAAAACAACATCTAGATATTGGAATTTCAGTAAAAGACTACAAGAATATAATAATCAATAACAGAGGAAAAACGAAACTATTGGACAGTGCAGGAGTATATAGCATTCCAATTAAGCCAACCAACAACAACAATAGAGTGAAATACATAGGAAGCACAAGAAACAAATTAAAAACAAGATTGACACAACATATGAATAACTGGGATAAAAAGGAAGAAAAAACAGCACTTGTGCAACATTGCATAAAAAAATAACATAATGCCAGAATTTGAAAATATCGAAATTGTCTGCAAACAACCAACCGAAAAGATCATCCATTTTGACGAAGCAATCGTAATTGAAAAAACAACAAAAAAAAAAAACTGCAACATTAGTAGTGGAGTAGAAATGCCAATTCCATGGAAGATACTGATAGAAGAAGAGAACAAAAAATGGGAAGGCAAACAGAACAGAAACAATGCAAACACGCAGACACAAAATGAAAAACAAAAACTCCTGAGTCTTTAAATCACAGGAGTGGCAATGCAACATATCTGATGACGTATAACACACAAAGATTCCCAAACTGAGCACGTGGCATATTCAATGTAGGCTGCAGAGAGAACGGACGACCAGAGGTCCCAGAAGATGGCACACAGATCTGCCGAAATGCAGCGGACAATACATCCAGGAAGTCTAACGAAGTTTTATTGGTGATTGCATTTCCTCATGTGAATATGTTTTCGAGTAATTCATTTTTCCGTTTTTTCAAGTTTTCCAACGTAGTTTTTCACATCTCCTTTGTCTTCATGTGCCTCCCGTAGTTCAACTAAAAAAGTATATCCTACTCAAGAAAATGTGCTGACTAACTTCTTAAAAAGCCTACACTCAAGAACCTGATGAGAACAACCGTGCGAAGATTTGAACATCAACCACCTACAACCGAGAGGTACATGAAAGATTTTTCCTTGAATCACATTTGATTACCGAGATATATATTCGCAGTGAATATTAATGACTTCCAACTGAGAAATTGCTTTTCACTCAAAGGAAATGTAACATGTAAAAAGTTACAACAGTTAAAACCACCATTAAATGGTTCTTCTAGAAAAAAATAACCTATAAAATTTAAGGCAGAAAAATATTCCTTTTTAAAAACATTAGAGTGCTGCAGATAATAAAACAGCAAAACATATTAAAAATCATACATAAAATAATCATTATGAGAATAAAACATAATTACTGTAAGGTACAACGTGTCTTTACTTTATCTTTGTTTTTGTTTTTTTGTTGAAAAAAGAAGTTAGTAACAAACTTTTTCGTTTCTCAACAGTTTTCTGCTCTGCATCTGCATGCTTTTTTCTTGCTTGTCCTTTTCTTCCATTGCTTTCTGCACTCCTTCTAGCATGAGATGGGCCATGTTGAATCCCACCATGTCCATTTTCTCAGCAGACTCCGTAATACGTTTGGTTGCATCACTTAGCAACGTTTAAGCAATCATCCTCTTCTCGTTCTGTTCTTGTCTTAGCTTTTTCAGTTTTGCTTCCGTCTCTTGTATACTATCCTTTTCATTGTCTATCTTCTTTAATCTTTCTAGCTCCTCTTCCTTTTTCCTTTCATTATTTTCCTTTCATTATTTTCCTTTTCTTTTTGCTCCTTCTCTTTAATGGCATGCTGTTCATCACAATATTGCCTGTAATGAACATGAGCTGCTCTTGCCATCTGTAAAAGTTCCTGGGTGATATTAACATGGTATATCTTGTTTTCGTATACATGATATAATGTTTCTTTGACCAGCAAGTGGGCATTCAAAGTTCTCTCCGACATTCTGGCCCTTTCATCGGTCAAAATGTGTCCAGATTTTGAAAACCCTCTTTCTATGTCCGCACTACAATGCGATAACGATAATGCTGCTTTCACCACCTTGGTAACCAGTGGGTATTTAGGATCTCTAGATGGTTTTGTCTTTTCAAAGTATTGATTCCAGTACGTATCTATGTGGCAAGTTTCACTGGAAGTTTCATCTTCGAGTCTAAGAAGTTCCCATTCATCTGCAATCATGTCCAGTGAAATATCCATAGGGAGTGCTGCTGCTACTTTCATTATATCCTTGTGGTTCCTTCTTTGACTCGCTGTGCTGGAGCTAATCATTGAAGATTTCTGAAGATGGGCTTGTCCAAAGATGAGTGGAGTAAAAGGTGTTTGCAGCTTGCTATGAAATGTTTTTTTGCTCCCGTTAAAAAGAGTATCTTTTCCTTTTCAGAAAGTTTTTCCAGTTCGTCGCAGATTCTACTTTCACTGATTACTTCTCTTGCAGGTATATAGTGCTCATCACTGAAGGCTTCAAGAGACAATGGTGCTGAACTCTTACAAACACGATTCACTATGGTTCTTGTGAGTGTTTTTAGTTCACTGTGTATCACATGCACCAAAGGCTCTTCTTTCTGGAACACTCCGGTGAACTTTCTAAATAAGTGGGCACTTGTGCAACAAAACATTCCCTCTGCTTTCACAGTCTCATGCTTTAAGAGGTTAATAATGTTTCTATACTTTGTAGAAGATTTCACCAATTCACTTTTACTTTTAGGAACAAAGTTCATAAAGTACTTAGTAACTGCTGGCCACTGTTCAACCAGTCTTGTGGTAGCACTCTCTAGGGATAACCACCTAAGAGGAACATGTTTCAAGAAACAATGATTTGGGATTCTGAGATCTCTTTGAATTTTGGTGAAATCCTCCCATCATGATGGCCACCCATAAAAAAAATCATGCAGGAAAATTAAATTTGATGCATCGTCACTCAGTTCTGCCATACCCTACAGAATGCATTATGGACTATATGAATGTTACAAGTGCCATTATCTACCATAGCATGTCTCTTTGTCAAAATAAGATAATCATTCATGAGTTTAGTGACAGCCTTGTTGGCATTTGGCCCATCGTTACTTATCATTAGCAGTTTTGACCGAGGAAGTTGTGCCGAATCCAAAGCTTCGTCCAGTTTGCTGTGAATATCTTTAGCTGTTGCTGATCCTATAAAAATAGTCTGGAGGTGCCTGGTAACAATCATGTTTTTAGTTAGTGACCAGTATCTTTTTTTAGTATCTAACAGCAACCTGTAATTCTTTGTAAGATGCTGCATTGGTGGTTTCATCATAGCACAAGATGTAATATGCACCTTCAAAATCCTTCAGCAACTGTTTTCTGAAGTATGGGGCCAATGCATCTGTTGTTAGATACTGTGCATTTGTCCTTGATAAGGCAAAATCTTGGGGCACTGCATTTGGAAACATAAACTTGAAAGTTTCCCCAATATGTTCATAAGATGGCTCAAAAGCAAAGTCAGCTGAAATAGTTTTCAATACCCAGATAAGTTCTGCTCTTGTTGCACTATCTCTGACACTGTAAAGTGGAATAGTTCCTGTGCAATCTTTAGGCACAGTGTGGCTACTAGAACTAGTTTCCTCTGGCACACCAGGACGAACCACTGACAGCCAATTGATTCCCGCACTCATCCTTATGTTTACGAGATGTGGCGTGCTGTTCAAGTGCTTCAAACCTCCAATTGACACTAAATCCTTAAGCACACACAACACAAAACATTTCTCCTTTACTTTTTTTCCGTCCCCATTCAGATATAACATATCCATTTTTGTCTTTTTTACTCAACCAATCAGATTTAAAAGTGCACTTTCCCATTGTTCATTAGTCTCACTCACAAATAAGTTCAATCAGCAACATGCAATCCCAAGTAGCACAAAAACGTTTTAACTCCGGTTCGGAATGACGTTGAAACAACGGCACAATATCACACTTTAAAACCGCTAATATGTCTTGTTGATTCAATGGGTTTTCAACCGTTGTTATAACGTTGTATCACCATTTTCACGACGTTTTGTTATTTAAACGTTATATTCATTCCTTTATGACGTTGAGAAACGGTTTCAACAACCGTTTCTCAACGTTGAAATTTTGATTTTGCAACGTACTTTTCCTTTCTGTATTATGTTTAGTAAACATTACAGCAACTGTTAATCAACGTCTAAATCCCCTCTATTAAACGTTGTTGTCCTTTGTGTATTACGTCAAAACAACATTTTCAAATGTCGTAAAAACGTTACCACAACGTTTTGTCGAAGATTCTATTCCGGTTTTAAGACTTTTTTTTGGCTTTACGTATGCCGTTGCAAAACATTAGAACAACGTTTTATCAACGTTTATATTTTGTTCTTTAAATCTTTTGCTTTGCATATTACGTTGAAAACTAATGTTTAAGCGACGTTTCCATAACGTAGCAAAATTGTTTTAGCAACATTTGTACTCCGTAAGAGGCACATACGGTAATGCTTATCTTAAAGCTGTCATGATAATCTGTTGTATACAAAGTCTTGTTACCTAGTGTACAGAAATTTGGGGGTAAATAAATGAAGTTCTTAGCTAACCTAAAAAATAATTTTCATCATATCATAAAAAATCATTTTCATCATATGAAGGCCCCTTCACAAAACTTTTCCTGTTCCTAAAAGTTATTTTACTATCACTTATTTTTGATGAAGCATTATAAGGGATGACTTTTAGGAGAGTAATGTTATAAAAAGAAAGCATTTCTATCACAGTTACTAGTGCAACACAATCTCTCACCATTATACAGGGTGTCCGAGAATTATTGGACACATTACAAAATTATGTACAAAAAAAGCTAT
This sequence comes from Macrothele yani, assembly GCA_039090855.1. Lineage (NCBI taxonomy): Eukaryota > Metazoa > Arthropoda > Arachnida > Araneae > Macrothelidae > Macrothele > Macrothele yani. Next base: position 100,483,141 of record CM076996.1, on the reverse strand, counting down.
GAGCATTGTCTGTTTTTCTATGTAATGTATTACTAACATGGTTTCTATATTTTTGTTTTGCAGAATTGTTATTCCCAGAATCCGATAGATGGCATTAGGTGTGGCCTGATGAGGAATGTATGAGAAATGCGCAATCCGTTGTCATGTCATCCGTACAGCAGAAGGCGATGTGTGTGTTATCAACGAATTCAATTAAGCAGTGAATGAAACAGTTTAAAGAAACTGGCAATGTGGAACATCGTGGAGGAGCCGGTAGGCCTAGCGTTAGCAGTGAGATGGTTGACCAAGTTAATGAAAGTTTCCAACGAAGCCCCAGGAAATCCGTTCGTAAAGCAAGCAAAGAACTGTGCATTCCAAAATCGACAGTTCACGATATCTTGCACAAGAAATTAAAGTTTCATGCTTATAAAATTCAAATAGTGCAAAAGATGCATGTAAAAGATCACACTCTGCAATACGATTTTGCTGTGGATATGCTGAATCGAGTGGAAAACGACGAAAACTTTCTCAGTACTGTAATTTTTAGTGATGAATCCACATTTCATGTATCGGGTATTGTGAATCGCCACAACTGTAGGATATGAGGCAGTGAACTGCCTCATGCTGCTATTAAACTGGAACGTGATTCTCCAAAAGTTAATGTGTGGTGCGCCCTATCAAAAAGAGAAGTGATTGGCCCTTTTTTCTTCTACGAAAAAACCATAAATGGTGACATTTACTTGGATATGCTAGAAAATTTTGCTATACCCCAGATCAAAAGATATGATGTTGTTTTCCAACAAGACGGAGCGCCTCCACATTGGTCAACGTGTGTACGTAAGTGCCTAAATCAGCATTTCTCCAACAGATGGATTGGGCTTGGTGGTCCCATTCCGTGGCCTCCTCGCTCTCCAGATCTAACTCCATTGGATTATTTCATGTGGGGTTATGTGAAGGATCGTGTCTATCAGACGCCTTGTACTGATTTTCAGGAACTGAAGCAGTGTATCACAGCTGCTATTAATTCCATAACTCCTCAGATGCTTGGCAATACATGGCATGAAATCGAATATCGCTTGGACATACTATGAGCAACCAAGGGATCTCACATCAAAATTTATTAACTTGTGTAGTTACATGGTAAGTTAGTACAGTCAGTTTCTTCCTATCTGTTTAATGTTTTGTTTTATATAATTTTTAGTGTGTCCAATAATTCTCTGACACCCTGTATATTTATTGTTCATAAGATATACAACTTCATAAACTATGTTTTGACTCCACAAGTCCATTTCACTGGCTTCGTCATGGCTGTTGCAATTTTCTTGGGAATTCAGTTACTCATATTTAACTTGTACGACGAAAAACGCCTGTAACATAAAGTAGACATTTTAATACCACTAACATCTAAGTTATTGCAACATAAAACAGAGTCAGTTGTGTTGTCATTTATGACAGTTTTTCCGACACATCTGAAATTTTGCTGATAGATTATTAGAAATGTGAGGTGAAATAATGCTGGGAGATAAATCAAGTAGTACTTTCACAGCTTTGTTTTTAATTTTTCTTTTAGGTGTAGCTAAAGGCTATCTGTGTTCCTGCTACAGATCTATGTATTTATATCTCAGTTTATGTTTTTTGTAATGTTTTCTGTATTTTTATAGAGGAGCCTTTTATTTTGGTATGTTAGTTGCTTTGTATTTTCCAACCCTTGTGTTATTTGGTTCTTAAACATATTTTTCACTAGTTTGTGAATTTAGACAATTTTTGGTTATAATTGTCTTAGTATTTGAGGAAGTTTGTTTAGCGTAATGTCCCTAGTTTACATCTTGTGCTTAGGAATTGCAATTTTTAGTTTCCACTTGAGGGTCCTATTGTGTCACAGTATGTATCATATAAATAATTGTAAGAATGAATTGATTATGCATGTTGAAACACCTTTTTGAAGAATGTGTATGCAAATAAGATATGAAAACAGCCTCCCAATCTAGTTTGTTGTGTCTTGGGTTAAATTCTGTTGCTACTCATACACATATACTCATTTCAAGAGTAATCCTTTGCATTGTTTGGCCAACCAGAAAATAATATTTTCTTCTATTTGTTGTTCATTAATGCCATTTGTTGTTGTACTCTGACAATGTGCTGTGCTCTTCTCTCTATTTCTGTACATAACATTAACTTCAAGTTCTTAAAATGTATAAGTTATTTTCCTGTTTCAATTCATAGGTGGTCATAAAAAGTTATAATGAAACAAATGAACAATTCATGTGTTCATTTCATTATTTTCATAGGCTTCAAACACAATTCATGTATTCTGAATCATAAGAGAATATATATATATACAGTGCTCACAAAAAGTTTGGGATATTATGGTTTCAAAGGGGAAACATGGTGATATGCATATTTAGTGACTACAGAAGATAGGTCATCAGCATAAATTAGCATCATGACGACACAGCATGTGGTGTGTGTGTGCGAGCTCCGATAAAAGTAGCTTCCGAGAAGTGGAAAACAGGTCGTCTCACTGCTTGGACTACAAGTTTGCTGAATGCATTTCCTTCAGAGTAGGATTAACTTGAAAAGATGTCCAGACGAGGTTTAAGCATTGACAACAGAAATAGGGCTGTTGACGTGTTACAAGCAGGTGTACGGCAGATTGATGCAGTTGCTGCTTTAGGAGTTTTGCAAGCTAGCTACACACAAAATTTCTACCAAATGGAAATGCTGCAGATCAAGCAGGGTTTTTACCCCCTCCCCCTCCCCTTAATAAACAGGTGGGAGGGCTCACTTTAAAAAAATAATAATAACACCCACTCCAAAGGGGTTTTTTGTGTGTGTGTGTGTTTTTTTTAATTTTCAAAGCAATACATGATTTCTTTTCTGGTTAATGTATGGTATGTTTATGCACCAAGTAATTCCCAAATATATTTTATGACTACAATACTTGTCATGTTGAGATAGAATAAATAAGCAATGTTTATTCACATTTAAATATTTTATTTTAAGATCTACTTTAGTTTCACTGAGCATTTGGCTTGGCTTCATTAGGACGAATAGAGTGCAAACATTCAAATCATCGTGACATCATCAGCATTCTGGCAGTCACTGCTTTTGGCAAGTTGTTTCCACGTGTTTGAAAGAAATTGAGTAGATGTCATGTCGTTGACAAGCCATGAGCAGTCGCACTATATGCGGAAAGCTTCTAATATATTAAGCTTGATAGTCAAATCAGGTTTATCAATAAGCATAGCATTAAAAAAAATCTGGTTATTTTTATGACAATTGGGCTATAGATGACATCTTCAGTTCCATACGTAAGTCATGTGTTCCTTCACACGAAAACTTAAAAGCCCTACGGGTCTGTCCTATACATGAAAGTCCACATTCACAAGTGATCTGATAAATTCCACAAGAATTTATGTCTTCAACGTAGTCTTTTGATCCATAAAAATTTGCCTTGTTTATAGATTTGAAAATAACTTTGAAATTTAAACTTTTGAAAGTTCCTAAATTTCTGGACAGCTTTGTCTACAACGAAAGGACTATATCCTGTGTGTGCTGCAATTTCTTTAAAAAAATTGCTTTTTTTGTTGTTGTTGGGTTTACTGACCATGGTGAGCAACTTAATGGGCTATAAGCAGTCACCTGTCCATTATTTAGGACCACTGGTTCCAGGGAAGGGAGAGAGCCAGTGCCGGAAGACAAACACAACATCCATGCCTCACCGGGATTCGAACCCAACCCACTTGGACGAACTGAACAGTCATAAGCCAGTGCTTAGACCACTGCGCCACTGGGACGGCAATACTAGCTTTTTCTGCAAGGAATCCTCTGTTACGCATAGATGTACTGCACGATATACATGTGTAGAAAACACCAATTTGTTTCCATGACTTTTCTTTATGACTTGTCAACAACATGACACCTACTCAATTTATTTCAATTGCATGGAGACAATTCACCAAAATCCATGATCGTCAGATAGCTGACGATGTCACAATGATCTGAATGTTTATGCTCCTTTTGTCCTGATGGAGCCGAGCTAAAGGCTCAACAAAACTATAGTAGATCTTAAAATAAAATATTTAATTGTGAATAAATGTTGCTTATTTATTCTATAATTTCACACATGGTTTAATCCTTTAATTCCACTAATATTATATTTACCAACTTGGTGAAGTCACCAAGTTGGTTTACTTTCATAAGGTGATCCAGTTGTACTCTACAGAGAGAAGATCTACTGGGAGGCGGGGAGATACTGAACTGAGGGATATAAGCTCAAGTTTTAAAGCTGCAGGAGGTTGTACTTAATTTACACTCACCTGTGTTTTGCATAACATCCCTAACTTTTCTAACTAGAGCCATGAATAACCAAACCTGAGTAAAATTAAAAAAAAAAAAACATTTATGCAAATTTTTTAGATAATTCAACTGTTTTAAATGCCCAATTATTTCTTAATGTAAATCACACGCAAAAGTTTGCCCTAATTAGTGCTGGAAACTTTTTAAATTATGCTCGTAAAATTATATTAAGATATACCCCCAAATTTTAATTTATCTTTATATATATTAAGAATCAAGCAAGAAGAAACAAAAAGGGAAGTAAACACTGAAAATCAAGTTACTAGTAAAGGGAAAAGCCAAAATGAGCACAAGCTGCAGTTACAATTAACAAAAATTAAAAAAAAAAAAAAAAAAAAAGAGCTAAACCGCTGATGAAACCTATTGAAGGTGCTGTCGTCATGGTATTCACCTTTTTCTGTTGTTTTTTTTCCGACAGCCGGAAAGACACAGATAGGTACAGTGTACACACGTGCATACCATGTGTGCTAACACATGTAACAGCGGCATTAAGTAGAGAGGATGATTTCTTCTTGACACCCAGCCAAGCATACTGGTGCCTATTTCATGTTGTCAAAAACACAACTCAAATTAGTATATATTCATGGTTATTTCAGCATTTCATATAAGTAACAGATGTAATTTTCCTATCAATGTTAAATTATTGAAGAACCATGTTAAACTAAAAAAACAACAACAATAAAACCCACCTGGGCTTCTCGATGACAATGCAGTCAGTCATCATGCTTCAGGAGCTGGAAACAGGTCCAGTCTAAGGGTAAGTACCAATATAGGCATGTGCTAAATTTCGCCCCCCCCCTCCTTTGATCTTTTTTTTTTCTTTCAGTAAGCACCCAAACACAGTAAATAGCTCTAATCTCAACTTAGTGTGCTCAGTAGATATGTCACTAACTCACTATTATATGCTATGCTACAAATAAATAGTCCAATATAATAATAATTTTACTTACAAAATGACGGAATCATACATAGTTGTTTGCGTTATTTACACGAAACGTTCATGTCTGGCTTTACTCTGCAAAAACCTCTTCATTGCTTCAGAAAAATGTTTGTGCAATATCATTTTCAATAGAAATGATGGATAAAGCTGATAGCCGTTCCTGCATCGTTGTAGATCTCAAATAAGTCTTTATCAGCTTTAATTTATTAAAACTTCTTTTCCCGCTTTCTACAGACAAGAATTGCAATATTCGAAAGCAAATCCTAGTGTTTGGGAAAACAATGAACCATATCATACTGGAATATGAAGTTTAGAGCTTCTATTGTAGTAGCTGAGCTGCATTTGCTCATAAGTGCTTGCAAATGCCTCAGCTCTTCAAACAGTTGCTCCCTATCGATATCTTTTTCTTCACTGTCAGCATCCTTAAGGAATTTTTCTAACTGCATACACTTTTCTTTTAAAAAATCCCCTGTCAGGCAATTTCTTCAAATTATAAAGGAAACCCGAAGCGTTGGAAAGTTTTTGCAACTGAGTAAATCTTTCCTGAATGGCAAACAATGTGCTATCAATGAGTGGATAGAAAACCGTTGATTTATATATGGTTTTGCAATCTGTAGGAGCTTTGTTGCAGTTTTCATAGTCAAAAGTGTTTTTTTCCACCTTACCCTAGGTTGTGGGAATTTGGGATTTATTTCCAATATGTACATAACAATAAGGCTTGTCACTCAAGCCTTATTGTTATATATATATATATATAAGTGTCAACAAACATCAGGAACGAAAAAAAAAATGTTAAATTTTTTTCCCCCTGAAAACCCAAATGCGTAAAAGCAGCAGAGAAGAATTCTCAGAAAAAACACACACAAGAATTGAAAATGCTTCTTCTTGTTGTCTGTATATATATAGAAACTCTGCACATGCCAGAGAAACAACAAAGGAGTATTCAGCTTTCATTTTTGTGGCAAATACAGACTAGCTCATAAAATAAAAAAAGTTACCGGATACTTTTACTATTTAAGAAAATTTACAAATCCATGGGCTAATTTGGCATCCCTTCCATTTGGTGGCTGCCTACCTGGCCGGTAAATATGTATATTAGCATCTTGAATTATTTCTTCGGAAAAATGTCAGTACCTGGAAAAAGTGTGATGTAAAGATTTTAGAGTATGGAAATTAATGGAAAATGGTGCAGAAATTTCATATTTTAAATGTGTTTTAAAGATTTTTCGTTGTAATATTGACCTGTGAGTGCGATGCTGTGAACAGATGCTGCGGTAGGCCTAACGCATCGCTACGGCGACTATGTGAAGCTTTGCTTTGTTGAAAGAAAGATTCGCTGCAGCGTGTAATTCATGTGCGGACGACTACAAGTCCAAGTATGTACCTTCTTGCCAGGAAAGCGAGCCATGTTATACTCATCATCATCATCAACCATTATCAATCCACTGCTGGACGAAGGTCTCCCCAAGTTTGCTCCACAACGGTCTGTCTTGTGCCAGTTTCCTCCACGTCACTCCCGCATACTTTCGAATTTCATCTACCCATCTCCCATGTGGTCTTCTTCTGGGTCTTTTCCTGTCTCTTGGAATCCAATCTAAAATTTCGGCTGTCCATCGCTGGTCTGTCCTTCTGGCAGTATGACCAGCCCACTGCCATTTCAGGGATTTAACTCTGATCATGATGTCTTCCACTCTTGTCATTTTTTGGATCCACGAATACCTCTTTTTATCTCTCCTGGTTACACCAAGCATGAACCTCCCCATGTTTCTTTGAGTTGTCTGCAGCCTTTGTATGTCTCTTTTAGTTAAGGTCCATGTCTCTGCACCATACGTAAGCACTGGAAGGATGCATTGATCAAACACTTTTCTTTTAAGACATAATGGCATATTGCTCTTGAAAATTATGCTGTTTCTTCCAAAAGCTCTCCAGGCAAGTTTTGTACGCCGATTAATTTCTTCATCAATGTAACCCTCACTTGATATCTGCTGTCCAAGATAAACGTACGTGTCTGTTATCTCCAGCTTTTCTCCATCAATCGATAAATCTTCATTTCTTGTAAAAACATTGAACATCACTTTTGTCTTCTGAAAGTTCATTTTTAATCCCACTTCTTTACTCTTGTGAGCAAGTTCCTGGATCATACTCTGCAGCTCTAATGGAGTAGTTGCAAAAATGACTATGTCATCAGCAAAACGAAGGTGGGTTAGATAATCTCCATTAATCTTTATCCCTTTGTTTTCCCAGTTCAGTGATTGAAAGACATTTTCCAATGTAGCATTAAAGAGCTTCGGAGATATGGTGTCACCTTGTCTCACTCCCTTTCCAATTTTTATGTGTGTTGTATTTTCAAACAGCCGCATCTTTGCACTTGCATTTTCATAGATGTTATTGATAATAATAATGTATGCATCTTCAATACCGCAGGATTTCAGAGCCATTGTAACTGCTGATGGTTTCACCGAATCAAAGGCTTTTTCATAATCGATAAAAGCCATGCACAATGGAAGTTCATATTCCCTCGCTCTTTCAGTTAGTTCTCTCAGTACGTGGATATGATCTATTGTGCTGTAGCCACTCCTGAATCCATCTTATTCTCTCGGTTGAGCCATGTCCAGTGTTACCTTCAAGCGGTGGGAAAGAACTTTAGCGAAGATTTTATAAACCACTGATAGGTCTGTAGTTCCTGAGATCCCCAATGGCACCTCTTTTATGTAACAGGATCATTGTAGCATTGTTCCACACCTGAGGAATCTTCCCTTCATTAAGGCATCGAGTGAAAATTTGGGCGAGTACTGTTTCGATTTCTCCACTTGCTTCTTTTATGATGTCTATAATAATTCCATCTTCTCCTGTAGCTTTTCCCCACTTCATGTTCTTGATTGCATGTGCAACTTCTGCTGGGAGGACTGGAAGAACTCTAGTACTGGTACCTTTCGTGATGTCTGGAGTACATGTATCATCCCTTTCATATAATTTGGAGTAGAAATCTTTCACTCTTGTCAAAATATCGCCTCTATTTCGTGTTACAGAACCATCTTCTTTTCTCAGTGCCATAATCTGTTTTCTTCCCTTACTGAGATGTCCCTTTGCTGTCTTTAGGCTTTGGTTGTTTTCAATTGCTTTCCTCACTAGTTCACAGTTGAATTTCCTTACGTCTTCAATGATACTTTTTCGTACTGTCTTGCATAGCTCTATATATTCCACTTTGGAAGTCACATCTTCTTTAGTTGTCCTCGTCTCTCTTCTTTTTTGCATCAACATTTTGGTTTTTCCTGATAATTTGTTCACATGCAACTTGTTCTTAGACCATGCTAATTTTGTTGCTGTTTCCATAAGAGCTTTGGTTACTTTTCTGTTAACTTCAGAAATATCCACTTCTTCCGATGTTAGGCCTTCTAAAGCAGAGAATCTGTACTTCAGTTCCAATTTGAAGGTATTATGGTGTTTTTTAAGGTTGGTTATGTCAATACATTTTGCTTGTCTTATGAGCTTGCCACGTTCAAGTTTAGTGTTGAGGTGCATCTTACATCTCACCAATCTATGGTCAATACCTGTGTTGAACTTGTTTAGCACACTGCAGTCTTCTATGACGAATTTTTTGTTACACATAATAAAATCAATTTCACTTGTCATCCCATTTGGATGTCTCCATGTCCATTTCCTGTGTGGCTTTTTCTTGAAAAAGGAGTTCAAGATGAAAAACCCTTCTGCCTCTGCAAACTCAACGACAGTATTTCTACTCTGGTTTCTGTTGCCATGACCGAATTTACCTACTGAAGTTTTATTCTGTTGCCGTTGCCCTATTTTTGCATTGAAATCTCCCATAATTATCTTCAAGTGCTGCTTACCTTTATTATTTACATGACGAATTTCCTCATAAAATTCTTCAATTTCTTCAGGATAACTTGTGGTGGGTGCATAAGTTTGAATAATCTGAGCCTTGTATCTTCTCGAGAGTTGCAAAACGAGTTGTGCAGCTCTGTCAGAGGAACTTTCAACTTCTACAACTTTATCCTTCAGTTTCTTGTTTATTATAAATCCAACACCACTAGTTCTGCCAGTATCTGTCCCACGATAGTAGAAGAGATGTCCACTTTTCAGTTCAATGAGATCTTCTCCTTTTCTCCTTACCTCACTTAGCCCGACGATGTCCCACTTGATCCTTTGTAGTTCCTCTTCCAATTCAAGAAGCCTTGAATCAGAAGATAGGAGCGTCCATTATACGTAGCCAAGGTCAGCATCAGATGGCAGCCTAGTCCGGACCTCCGGGGATTCTTAGCACCCTCTGCCGTCATGTCGCACTGGCCGCTGCCTTGGCCAGGTACATTCCAGCTGCCAGAGACTGAGGGCCAAGTGGGTTGGTGAGTATGGGATAGCATTTCCTCTAATCCCGATGGTATAGTTATACCGCTACTGGCGGTCATCAGAGCCCCTTTAGTGGGCACAGGATGCACCACGAGAAGGCGGGGTTGACATTTGTCAAGGAGAGGCTGTGATGTTATACGCTACACAATATAGTTCGTTCATGTTTTGTCATTGTTTTTAAAGCAGATGTTGAGAATTTTTTTCGTTCTTTCTCATATGATTCCTTGATTCAAAATAGAAATTAGTAATATGCTTTTCTATGTTGTACAGAAAACTGGGGAACTATAACATTCGGTTCTGGTTTGAACAGCTTTCATTCATAGCTGATTTGCTGTGTCACTGCACTTTTGGTTTTCCTGTTAATAGCTTGTTTGCAGGTCAATTTCAATCTTAATATGTATCTTTTGCAAATCAAAGAGGTTTTATCCGTTTTTCCCTGCCAACAACATACAGTATACAACAAAATAAAGGGTGGATGCTGTGGACCTATTTTCTGTAGCGTATCACTACATTTATTACTCTCCTGCCAACAACGTAACCTCTTTCTCTTGTACTCTTCTGCTCGTCATTTTGTCATAGCAACGAGCCTTCCTTTTAAAGGACCAAAGCTTCACATCTTTGCCGGAGCAATGCATTAAACCTACCGCAGCTTCTCTTCACAGCGTCAGACTCACAGGTCAATATTACGAAAAAATCTTTAAAACACATTTAAAATATGCAGTTTATGCACCATTTGCCATTATTAATTTCCATACAATAAAATCTTTACATCACACTTTTTCCAGGTACTAAAATTTTTTCGACGAAATAATTTAGGACGCTAATCTACACATTTACCACCTGGCCTTCCCCTTGGACCGGCCCTGGCTGGAAAACCACAAGATTGAATCATTACAGCTACCTCAGGTCTCCTGACCTTAATCCTATTAAGAAAATTTGGGAATCTTTACAGCAACGTTTAGATAACCGTATTCTATACCCCAGAATACTGGCAGACCTCTGTAATGTGTTGACTGTAATATGGGACTAACTGCACCAGACACTCATCAATAATGTCACTGCAAGTATGCTTCATAGGTGTCAAGATGTTTTTCGACACATAGGTAGTGTTACTGGATACTGAAATCCAGAGGTGTGGACATTCTCTGAATATACACTTTGGTGGTCTATATTGTGGTACTTACTACTTGTTGTGTGCAGAAATTGCCAATTAAATTGTTTTTGTAAACACACACTGTCGCTTATGTTACGTAGCTTCACTTCATGCAATATCCCTAACTTTTTGTGACCAGTATATCATCATCATCATCATCATCATCATCATTGATGATGATGATGATGATATATATATATATGGGATGTAAGGTCAGGGGATGCGTAACATCACAGCCTCTCCTTGACAAATGTCAACCCCGCCTTCTCGTTGTGCATCCTGTTCCCACTAAAGGGGCTCTGACGACCGCTAATATCGGTATAACTATACCTTCAAGATTAGATGGAAATGCTATCCCACACTCACCAACCCGCTTGGCCAGCATGGTGAGTTATGGCCAAACCCCTCCAAAATGACTCCACAACTTAAATCTTGGCCCTCAGTCTCTGGCAGCTGAAATGTACCTGGCCAAGGCAGCAGCCAGTGCGACATGAAGGCAGAGGGTGCTAAGAATCCCCGGAGGACCGGACTAGGCTGCCATCTGATCCTGACCTTGGCTACGTATAATGGACGCTCCCTATCTTCTGATTCAAGGCTTCTTGAATTGGAAGAGGAACTACAAAGGATCAAGTGGGACATCGTAGGGCTAAGTGAGGTAAGGAGAAAAGGAGAAGATCTCATTGAACTGAAAAGTGGACATCTCTTCTACTATCGTGAGACAGATACTGGCAGAACTAGTGGTGTTGGATTTATAATAAACAAGAAACTGAAGGATAAAGTTGTAGAAGTTGAAAGTTCCTCTGACAGAGCTGCACAACTCGTTTTCCAACTCTCGACAAGATACAAGGCTCAGATTATTCAAACTTATGCACCCACCACAAGTCACCCTGAAGAAGAAATTGAAGAATTTTATGAGGAAATTTGTCATGTAAATAATAAAGGTAAGCAGCACTTGAAGATAATTATGGGAGATTTCAATGCAAAAATAGGGCAACGGCAACAGAATAAAACTTCAGTAGGTAAATTCGGTCACAGCAACAGAAACCAGAGTGGAAATACTCTCGTTGAGTTTGCAGAAGCAGAAGGGTTTTTCATCTTGAACTCCTTTTTCAAGAAAAAGCCACACAGGAAATGGACATGAAGACATCCAAATGGGATGACAAGTGAAATTGATTTTATTATGTGTAACAAAAAATTCGTCATAGAAGACTGCAGTGTGCTAAACAAGTTCAACACAGGTATTGACCATAGATTGGTGAGATGTAAGATGCACCTCAACACTAAACTTGAACGTGGCAAGCTCATAAGACAAGCAAAATGTATTGACATAACCAACCTTAAAACACCATAATACCTTCAAGTTGGAACTGAAGTACAGATTCTCTGCTTTAGAAGGCCTAATATCGGAAGAAGTGGATATTTCTGAAGTTAACAGAAAAATAACCAAAGCTCTTATGGAAACAGCAACAAAATTAGCTGGGTCTAAGAACAAGTTGCATGTGAACAAATTATCAGGAAAAACCAAAATGTTGATGCAAAAAGAAGAGAGATGAGGACAAATAAAGAAGATCTGACTTCCAAAGTGGAATATATAGAGCTATGCAAGACAGTACGAAAAAGTATCACTGAAGACGTAAGGAAATTCAACTGTGAACTAGTGAGGAAAGCAATTGAAAACAACCAAAGCCTAAAGATAGCAAAGGGACATCTCAGTAATGGAAGAAAACAGTTTATGGCACTGAGAAAAGAAGATGGTTCTGTAACAAGAAATACGGGCGAAATTTTGACAAGAGTGAAAGATTTCTACTCCAAATTATATGAAAGGGATGATACATGTACTCCAGACATCATGAAAGGTACCAGTACCAGAGTTCTTCCAGTCCTCCCAGCAGAAGTTCCACATGCAATCAAGAACATGAAGCGGAGAAAAGCTCCAGGAGAAGATGGAATTATTATAGACATCATACAAGAAGCAAGTGGAGAAATCGAAACAGTACTCGCCCAAATTTTCACTCGATGCCTTAATGAAGAGAAGATTCCTGCGGATTGGAACAACGCTACAATGATCCTGCTACATAAAAAATGTGACATTGAGGATCTCAGGAACTACAGAACTATCAGCCTCCTATCAGTGATTTATAAAATCTTCACTAAAGTTCTTTCACACCGCTTGAAGGTAACACTGGACATGGCTCAACCGAGAAAACAAGCTGGATTCAGGAGTGGCTACAGCACTATAGATCATATCCACGTACTGGGAGAACTAATTGAAAGAGCGAGGGTATATGAACTTCCATTGTGCATGGCTTTTATCGATTATGAAAAAGCCTTTGATTCGGTGAAACCATCAGCAGTTACAATGGCTCTGAAATCCTGCGGTATTGAAGATGCATACATTAATATTATTAATAACATCTATGAAAATGCAAGTGCAAAGATTCAGCTGTTTGAAAATACAACACGCATAAAAATTGGAAATCGAGTGAGACAAGGTGACACCATATCTCCGAAGCTCTATAATGCCACATTGGACAATGTCTTTCAATCACTGAACTGTTAAAACAAAGGTATAAAGATTAATGGAGATTATCTAACCCACCTTCGTTTTGCTGATGACGTAGTCATTTTTGCAACTACCCCATCAGAGCTGCAGAGTATGATCCAGGAACTTGCTGACAAGAGTAAAGAAGTGGGATTAAAAATGAACTTTCAGAAGACAAAAGTGATGTTCAATGCTTTTACAAGAAATGAAGATTTATCGATTGATGGAGAAAAGCTGGAGATAACAGACACGTATGTTTATTTTGGACAGCAGATATCAAGTGAGGGTCACATTGATGAAGAAATTAATCGGCCTACAAAACTTGCCTGGAGAGTTTTTGGAAGAAACAGCATAATTTTCAAGAGCAATATGCCATTATGTCTTAAAAGAAAAGTGTTTGATCAATGCATCCTTCCAGTGCTTACGTATGGTGCAGAGACGTGGACCTTAACTAAAAGAGACATACAAAGGCTGCAGCAACTCAAAGCAGCATGGAGAGGTGCATGCTTGGTGTAACCAGGAGAGATAAGAAGAGGAACTCGTGGGTCTGAAAAATTACAAAAGTGGAAAACATGATCAGAGGTAAATCCCTGAAATGGCAATGGGCTGGACATACTGCCAGAAGGACAGACCATCGATATGCAGCCGAAATTTTAGATTGGATTCCAAGAGACAGGAAAAGACCCAGAAGAAGACCACATGGGAGATGGGTGGATGAAATTTGAAAGTATGCGGGAGTGACATGGAGGAGACTGGCACAAGACAGACCGTTGTGGAGGAAACTTGGGGAGACCTTCGTCCAGCAGTGGATTGATAATGGTTGACAATGATGATGATGATGATAGATATATATATATACATACATAGATTGCTGAAAAAAATGTCACACCCCAATGTTATCTCTACTGGGTAGGTACAATCAAACTGTGACAGTTTGTATGGATTTTTCACACAGCGTAGCTATGTGATCCAGCCTTTAATCTGTTGCCCTTAACAATCTGATAATAGAAGAGATCCATAATTCAGAGAAAGGCTAATTAAGAAGCACTGGCCTAATTGGAAAAGTATTAATCTGACAGTGAATAGAAATATTGGTTTGTGGCTCTCTAATTTAATTGCTTAGAAATGAACAGATGATTTATTCAGAGAAATCTGAAGATACAGAATCAACTAGCAAATACAAAAATTGGTCTATTACTCTTGCCATTTAAAAACAAACAGCTACAAAATTCAGAGTGAACATTAAATTTAAAACCAGTAGTACGAAAAGTAAATAGCTATCAAGATGGTTTTGAAACATTACGGAAACCAAGGGGCAATGATATGTGTTCTAAAATAATATCGTTGCGAGAAAATTAGTTTAAATTAGAAAAAAAATCCTCAAAAAACTATGCTTCCAACCAGAGTGGTAAAATGTAAAAGTCTGTGTGTACGCTGATAGTTTTCAAATTATTAGCAGACTTTGTAGATATTTTTTGCCTGTAGATTACAAAGAATAAAAATGTTATTTACATAAATTAAAACACTTACTCAAGGCCTTACTGAGATTAATATACTTAATTCTATTTTATCTTGAAGTGAATGTTCAAGTATTTTTCACATCTCCTCAGTTCTTTTGTTTTTACAGACGTTTCAGGCCTCTAAATTTTATCAAGGCCTGTTCTCAATACATAGGAACTGTATCAAAAGTGTCCTTTACACAGAAGGAATTTAAATTTTATTGCCAGGTTCTTCTTGCAGCAGTTAGTTATTAAATTAAAATCTTTTCCTTAAGTATTTTGTAAGTTGACAGTAATTTTTGAATTAAGTTGTTGAAAATACTATTTATAATTTTTAAAGGATCATTAATGGAACTGTTTTCTGGGTATTAAAATTTTCTTTAATTCTCTTGTTTTTATGAGGTTCATAGTCCAATATTTTAATATTTTGTCATAAAGGTCAATTTCACACACATTCAATTGTATTTTGCCGTTATCGGAATTTGTAATGTCCTAATAATTATTTTTTATTGTTTCTTTAAATTATCTTATTCTATTGCCATCGTGATGCGCGGGTTTGCAGCAAGTTTTTGTTTCAATGGTTGTGTACACAGATACATTTTATTTTTATACAACTCTGCTTCCAACTTCTCCCACCCCTCCATTCCTGAAATTTGAACAAAAATTTAGCAAACTGTAACTGGAAAAGCAAAGCAACTGGCCATCTTGCCTGTGACGGGTTCAATAGCATTGCTGTGCTTCATTATTTGATAGGCACAACTCTGATATGTGGAAGGGGGAGATGGGCACATTTGGATGTAAGTGTGTACTCCCACAGTCTAACAAAATGTTGCATTGGATATTTGTGTATATTCCATTTGGATACAGATACATTATGATTTCAGTATGCTTAATTCACATCTGGTATAAAATGTGCATTTTCAAAAAAAAAAAAAAAATGTTAAATTTTTGCATGCCTTATGTAGATTTTGAATTGTGACTGACAATTTACTTCTTGGCCACAGGACTCTGTACAGGGTGGGTTTTGAATTTTTTTAACCTTGAAGCTTTCTGGATTTAATAAGTATCTGTCCAATAGCTTATTCCGTTTCTATTACTCTACACCCAATATATTTATTGCAAAAAAACTGGCTGAATGAGCCCTAAGAAATGCTGATCTAATATATGATAACAGAAATATAGAGTATCCTTTATAACTGGCATACCAATAAGGTGCGTTTTTAACAATGTTTGCTACACAGAGGCACATGGAAGCACATTTGAGTAATTAAGTACAAATTCAATACCGCTCTCTAAACATCTGAAGAATTAGAATTCCTTTTACAACTACTTGCATTTGTTATTTAAAAATCTAACCAAATTATCAGTAGCTCATAAATATGAAATGGTTTAAAATTTTGTTTTGACATGTACCACCCCCATTCTTTCCTTGAAATATATTTTTGGTACTCTTTCACGAAAATACAAATAAATTAAAAACGAAACAGCTGTGTTTAGATCTGCAAATCTAACAAATTTGTTACTACTCCTAGTTTAAAATGCAGTCTATGATATATATAGGTGTTAAGAAAATACATGAATGTGTTCACATGTTAAGCGTACCTCCACATGTTACGAAACAAATACATGAATGTCTTCACGTGTAACAGGAATCTCCACAAGTTACGAAACGAATACATGAATTGTGTTCGAATTCGAAGCCTATGAATTGAAACAGGAGAAGAACTTACCTTTTAAGAACGATAAAATCCATCGATTAGGTGGAGACAACACTTCTATCCATGCAGCGCTGTCCGCCATAAGTCACCGTCCGTACTGCAAGTGACGTCACAATCAGGTCAGGGCACGACGCAGCGGCAGACGAGAAGCTGCTTTGAAACCAATGGAATAAAAGCTTCTAGGCGTATAAGCAAATAAAATGAGGAATTCAATAATCTTTATCAATTATACACAAGCTTACTGTTTTATCAACTGTATAATTTAGTTCTTTTTTGCCTGAATGTGACATCACGCCTGTGACCTATATATTCTGGAAAATTACGATATTTTTCTCATTCATTAACTTTCGCCCGCTGAACTTGGTGATTCCACGAATAGTAATATTTATTCAGGAAATACCGGGTACCCCTGCTAGTATATAAGTTTGAAGACCAGTTTATATACCCAAAATATATCTATTTAAATTTTTGATCATTCCTACAACGATAATTGTATGCACATAAACCTCAAAAGGCGTTATTAAAGGCAAGAAAATCAAATTTGCTAACATGACGAAAATGCAACGTTGAGCAAACGTAATGAATGTGACAAAATCGCAACGGTAATGGATGTAACATTTAACAAACGTTTATTAAACATAGTCTTTGTAAGGAAAACCAAATATCAACTTTCGCAACCAAAATGCGACATTCTTTAAATATCATGTGCTACTTGAGATAGTGTTCACAAGTGCTTCAATATCATATACGTACTGTAGACTCAGATAGTGAACCTGAAACACAAAAAACAAATTAAGATTAATGCACTGAAAATAAATGTGATGTGATGACATAACTTGGTGAATAACATAGTACAAAGTAGAGAAGAAAGCATGGCCCTCAGACATTATATTTTTGAGCAATTAGGGAAAGCCAATGCTCAAGAAACACTTTCATCATTGGGCCACTTTGTCAGTACAATAATAATTATTACTAGGTTAGGAAAATTGAGAAAATAAAATTGAGTTGAACTGAAAA
The DNA here is from genome assembly GCA_039090855.1 of Macrothele yani. NCBI lineage: Eukaryota > Metazoa > Arthropoda > Arachnida > Araneae > Macrothelidae > Macrothele > Macrothele yani. The sequence continues at coordinate 100,465,569 of CM076996.1, read as the reverse complement.
AAATTGTCGTATCACTGTGAAGTCATCATGTTTCCCCCAAAAAGCGGTAACGAAAACAAAAAAATTCTGACTTTACCAACCAATTTAAAAAAAACTGACAAATTACTGACCAAGATGAAAAAACTGACTTTTACTGATTTTACTGACCATTTTTCATCCCTGCAAATGGTATAAAAACAAGCCTGCAGCTGACCGCGATCATATCGCACTGTGAGGTTGAGTGAAAATGTTGTGGCAGGAGAGAACTGACTTTGAGAAAGGAAAGATTGTTGGGTGTTATATTAGTGGGTTGTCCATAAGAGAAACTGAGAGACATTTAAACATACCCAAGTCAACTGTTTTGGATGTACTGAATAAGTGGAAGACACATGGCTTGCCTAAAGCAGCAAAACGTACCGGCAGACCAAAGAAAATCTGTGATAGAGGATGTCGAAGCCTCAGGAGAGTAAGCCTGAGTTAATCGATGGAGTACTGCACAAGACCTCAGTGTACAGGTGAGTAAAAATGCTGGAACCTCGGTATGTACACGTACCATTTGCAGAGAACTTCATTCCATGATTTACTGTGGTTGTGCAGCTGCTCATAAGCCTTTCATCTCCACTCGGAATGCTAATCGTCATTTAGCATGGTGTAAAGAACATTTATCATGAACTATAGATCAATGGAAACTGGTCCTATGGACTGATGAATCCAGATACACGATCCATTAATCTGATGGCCATGTGTGTGTATGGCGGCACCTGGGGGAATGCTATTTACCATAGTGTACTGTTCCTACGGTCAAGTTTGGAGCTGGCAGTGTACTCATGTAGGGGTTTTTTTTCATGGTAGGGTCCCGGCCCATTGGTTATCGTGTACAAAACTGTTAACCAGCATGTCCACCTCAATATTCTGGACAATTATGCCCTACCAACTCTGTGGCTATACTATGGAACCAAGCCTTGTTGGTACCAGCAGAATAATGCACCGAGCCATAAAGCAAGGACTGTTATGGTGTGATTTGATGATAATGACTACCGACTACTGACAGGCCAACACCGAGCCCTGATCTTAATCCCATAGAGCACCTATGGAATGAATTAGAGTGCCGCATAAGAAGTTGTGGACTGGCCAACACCGAGCCCTGATCTTAATGCCATAGAGCACCTATGGGATGAATTAGAGTGCCGCATAAGAAGTTTGGAACAAAGGCCTACTACGAAGCAACAGTTAGTGGCAGCATTATGTACTGAATGGAAGCGCATACCTATCGCTGTGTTCCAAAACCTTGTCAAAAGCCTGTCTCGAAGGGTCAGTTCATGCATTAAAGCCAAAGGTGGACCGACACCGTACTAATGTATGTCAATAAATGCTATGCTGTGTTTCCCTTCTAGATGTCCGGTAACTTTTGTAAATGTAGTGTATATATATATATTTCTTCTCCATCTCCTCAGCTACTTGTATTAACACATTTTAAATAACTCCTTTTTTGCAGAAGTTAATTTGGCCCTTAAAAGGGCCATTCTTCCCCCTCCCTTTGCCATCTCTGTCTGTCTCTGTCTGTCTCTCTCTCTCTCTCTCCACCTGAATTTATTTCTGTAAACTGAAAAGAAATGCTGTTAGCTCTAATTTGCATCTAGTTTGTTCAATTGCATACCATTGGTTGAGGAGGAGGACATCTTTGAGAGGTTTGGAGTATCTGGCCTAATTATTGAGGACTGCCAAGGGAGGTTCCTCTTCCTGTCCAGTGGATGAAATTCCTCCAGCCCAAATTTAAAGTTGTAAAGATTGATCTGTTTGTCACTGGCTAATGCAGTGCCTCCAAGAGGAAGGTCAGGAGCTCCCTTGGCTGTCCCATTTGACTGTGAAGTCTAATCACTTGTGATGGGATGGTTCCCATCTCTTTTGAGTTCCTCATAGATCTTCTCCTGAGGAAATTTAGTGGGTTCTCCTTTTAACAAATACACTGGTGTGCAAAAATTAAGGACGAAGAGGAGAAATTAGCATAACAGCGGAACGAGCAGGCAGAACTGACCGAAAGACCACTCAGGAGATAGGCTAGGGTCCTGTTCAGTAGAGCATGCACATATATGCAGCATGACGGGGGGGTTGGAAGGGTATAAAGCACACGGGCGGTGTACGCTCAGCAATTCGGTAAAAGCTATTGCACGGTGTACATCGGTTTGAACGACGTCGAGTTGCTGCCACCGTGGGATTTAGCCAACAGGTAATACAGTAGATGACATCTAGATGACTTTACTCGAGGTCGCGTCATTGGGAAGTTGGAAGAAGGTCGAAGTGTGACTAGTGTGGCCGAGGAGTTTGGGATTGCTCACAGCATCATTTTGTGAGCTTGGAGAGCATTTCAAACAACAGGAACAGCTGTCCAAGAGTTTAGCAGTGGTCGTCCACGAGCAACCACGGCAGCGGATGACAGGTATATTGTCCTACAGGCAAGAAGAGACAGACAGCAGACAGCGGGAGAAATCGCAAGGTACATGCAACAGACAACTGGATGTCCGTTATCGCGTTTTACCGTGGCCAGGAGGCTGCACAAAGGTGGTCTATCTGCACGACGACCAGTACGGTGTGTGCCATTAACGCCTACTCATCGGAGACGCCGGTTTCTGTGGTGCCAAGAACACAAGAACTGGACACATCAGCAATGGGGTCGAGTTCTCTTTACGGATGAAAGCCGATTTAGTCTGACAAGCAATTCTGGACGTATACACATCTGGAGAGAGCAGGGAACATGCAACCACACCTCCAACATCATTGAAAGGGACCGGTTTGGAGGTGGCGGAGTTCTCGTTTGGGGCAGTATCATGCTTGGTAGCCGTACTGACCTCCACATCTTCCAAAGATGTTCCGTCACTGGTGTCCGCTATTGTACCGAGGTTCTCCTGCCTCACGTGCGTCTGTTTAGAGGTGCTGTGGGTCCTGAGTTCCTCTTCATGGACGACAACGCTACACCTCATCGTACAGTGGTTGTCGCAGAGCTGTTGGAGAGTGAAGATATTCAACGCATGGATTGGCCCGTAAAGTCCCCGGACCTAAATCCAATCGAACACATGTGGGACCTTCTCAGAAGACGCTTGGCAGCATGTCACCAGCCGCCAGCAACGATTCCGCAGCTGCGGTTGGCGCTACCAGAGGAATGGGCCGCAATGCCTCAACAGCTCCTTGACAACCTTGTCCTCAGCATGGACAGACATTGTAAATCCTGCAACGCAATCAGGGGTGATCACATCCCCTACTAAAGACTGGATTTTTCTTGGCAGCCGCCTGTCACATGGATGTTTCTGTTTTCTGTCCAGTTGTGCTCGAAGCTACTTTTTCAGCAAAGTGCCTTTGTATCCTTTGTATTCCTTGTTTGGATGGTTTTACTCACTTGTCCCATATTCTTACATCTTGGGGATCTTATGGTATGATTGGAGTCGATGTGGAGCACTTCTGCACGACGTTACATTCAAAAAACTGTCTCGTACTTAATTTTTGCACGCCAGTGTACTTCCTCTTTTCCTTTCTTCTTTTTTCTTAGGGCTCATCTGTGTGATGCTTCTTTAATTTTCTCTCTCTTTTACTACAGCTTCTACTATTCAGCCTTTACCAGCACTGTTGTTTCCGTAAGTTCACATGTGGAGGTCTTAGCTTAGTTGGTAATGCATTGTCAAGGCACCCATTTAAAGCTAATTCTGGTGTAGCAGTTAGAGAACTTGCTAAGCAATCCATTTTGACCCATTTCTCCATCCAGCGACATTGAGAATTAGAGGAAAAGGTGACAAGACTTAGAAAATGGGTTCCATGTGGGCATTCTTCTAGTTAACAATTGCCCTTTACTGCATTCCTATCAATATAAGGTATCATTTTTGGGTTCAATAATTATTAGGAATGAGAAATGGGTACAGTATGGTAACATTAAACAGCATTCATTGTGGCATAATCCTGATGATTATGCCACCACACCACAGTCCAGAAGAAATCTTCACTCCATGAAAGTTTTGTATGTCTATCAGCATATGCTAGGTGTAGTCTGTTTTGAAGTCAGAAATCTAAATGAAGCAATCACAGCTGATGTTATATCTTAAATGCTTGAGTGCTGTAATGAAAATGATCTGCTTTGATCATTTGAAAATATCTTCCTTCATCATGAAAATGCATGTCATTCTGCTGTTCAGCTTATGGCTATGAAAATCAAGGAGCTTTTTTGGTGATGGTAGGGGAAATGCCACAACTTCCATTTTTTCAAAACTTTGTTCAGTTGGATTGTCATTTATTTTGATGCTTTCACCACCATTTGAACAGTAAAGGTTTAGAAGCTTGCAAAACCACTTTCTATGTACTTTGATTCAAATACCAAAAGAATTTTGCCAACACACCATCTATGAGGGTCGTTCAAAAAGTAACGAGACTGATTTTACATGGGGCAGAAGTGTAATGCAGTAAACATGCTTACACATACATACTTTTGAAATATTCTTCCTCTACCTGAATGCACCAGTCCCAGCTTTCTATCCACTTCTGGAAGGTGAGTTCAAAGACCTTCCTCAATATGTGGTTCAGGATACCTATCACATCATTGTTCAGTTCAGTATTTGATTCAAACTGGCACCCACAAGGTTGTTTTTTTTACTCAGGAAATAGGTGGAAATCACAGGGCACCAGGTCTGGTGAATACGGAGGATGCACCATCACGTCGTAGCGGCCACTTTCATTGACGACAAGTTATAAGACAATTTGCCTTGTGTTCATCCAGGAGAAAGTGAGGAATCTACTTTGCAGCAACTTTTCGGTACCCCAACCAGTTTCTCACAATGTCATCAACAGAAACATTGGACACCTGCATCACATTAGCAACCTCCTCAATGATCATCCGGTGGTCTTTGTACAAGAGTTCCTCGATGGTATTGGCATCAACCCCCATAGCCTATATTGAAGGCCTACCGGAGTGTGGCGCACCTTTCAGACACTCTTTACCATTCACAAATTTCTTGTGTCACTCAAAAACTCTTGCACAAGACAAAGCATCTTCCTTATAGGCTGTTTTAATCATTTCCTGTGTTTCTGTGCCGGTTTTATTCAAACGCACGCAGAATTTTATAGCTGCTCTTTGTTCCAGTTTTAAATTCATATTGGGTTACAGAAACACATTTGAACTCCACGCTGTCTTCTACAAGAATAAACTAGTAGAGCACTGTAATGACACATCGTCACATGACTGTCCTTGCAGGTGTTCCAACTCAGACAGCTGCATTTTTTCTGTGTGGGTTTGTGTTGGTGCTGTGACGTCATTCTCGTTAGTTTTTAAATGACCTACATATAATCTTGGGAAAATGAAAGGTTTATCTTTATCCCACATCTGAAAAGAAATGTGGAATGAAGGTAAATATGTAAATTATGGAATTATATTTTCTGAGTAAAGAAGCATGTGAGTTTAACAAGGCCCTGCTGTTTATTAAAAAAAACATTTTCTGTTTCCTCATCAGACAGGTTCATTTAGGATAATATATAAGTTATAATTACACTCATGAGTGCTTAATTCTGTTTACGTGACTATATAATCAAATATATAATATGCTGACAATACTTTCTACTGTTTCACACGTTTCGTAAGATTTAAAGCAAGCACAGGAAATAATGTATATTTACTGTGAACCATTAAAATTCAAAAGATAATGATGTTTAGTTGATATTGCACTTACCATTATGTATTTTTCTGTATATCTTTGCCTATTGCACATACCATTTTAATGTTCTTCCACATGAATGATAGGTTAAAATTCTGGTTGATAGATGGTTTAATGATATCGATGTTGGCTGCTATATACAGGAAGAATCCCTTCTTGAAAACGAACTTGTATGAATATTTAAAAGAACGAACTGTAGGATTAAAGACGATGGAAGAGCAGTCTAAATTAAAATGAAATTCAATTAAAATTGAACAGATAATGACCAAATCAATACAAATTTAGAAGATGTGAATCCATTTATTGGTGTAAATATGACATGGATATTAAGTCAGATAATATCCGAAAACTTGAAAATTTGGTCGTCCTGCAGCGGGAATCCAACCGTGTCTCCCAGATAGCGCCCGAGTATGATAACCACTGCACCACCCAGAACGACCAAGTTTCAAGTTTTCAATTAATTTGAATATAGCCATCACAGGATTCGCTAATCAAAGCAACCAGCATTCATATATAACGAATCTGGAGGTTTAGAATTCATTCCCTTTATTGCTCGGAGGTGCAGAATATCAATGAATGAAATACGGGATAGCATACTTGGGCACTATCCGGGAAACACTCGTTCGATTTCCGCTCCAGGACAATGAAATTTTCAAGTTTTCGGATATCTGACTTAATATCCATGTCATATTTACACCAATAAACGGATTCACAGCTTCCAGATTTGTATTGCACAATGGTGTAATCCCATAATTCATTCATTGATATTCTGCACCTCCGGGCAATCATCGGAATGAATTCTAAACCTCCAGATTCGCTATATATGAATGCTGCTTGCTTCGACTAGCGAATTCTGTGATGGCTATATTCAAATTAATTGGAAACTTGAAACTTGGTCGTTCTGGGTGCTGTAATGGTTAGCATACTTGGGCGCTATCTGGGAGAACACGGGCTCGATTCCTGCTCTAGAACGACGAAAGTTTTAAGTTTCGGATATTATCTGATTTAACATTCATTCAAACTAGTTAACTTTTTTCATGGGATTTATCTAGGTAAAGTCTCAAATTTCTGCAAATATTCAGAGAGGACTCCTCTCCTTCTTCAGGCAATCATTCGTTCAATCTCCGTCACTTTCTTTGGTTACGGTTAACCTTGACAGTTACAGTGATTCTGCAAGATATTTTGCCAGATGTTAGGCAGCAAAAATCCCTTACAGTCATTAGTGATGATGTTCTGGCATTTTCCAATTTCAAGTACCTCTTTCAATTTACGCTTCAGGAAGTTAGATTGATGTCCAGTGACAGTTAAAGAGTCCCAGTCCATGCAGTGTCCTGTTTCTCTAACATGCCTGTTTAATCCTGTCTTGTTTGAACAAATTTTTTTTGCTGCCTTGTTATTTGCAGAAATTTGAGACTTTACCTAGATAAATCCCATAAAAAAAGTTAACTAGTTTGAATGTAGTAATCTAGGAAGCCACATAACAAAGATGAGTTTGATTAACATTCATGTCATATTTATACCAATAAATGGATTCACATCTTTCAAATTTGTATTGTACAGTGGTGTAATCCCGTATTTCATTCGATGACCAAATTTTTCACCTAGAAAAAATACGAACATTCAAAAAACCCAACAAAACACCATTTCTTGCATTGCCCTGCATCACCCAGACAAGTTTCAACTATTTAATTCATAGTCTGCATCGGTGGGTATTTCCACGCTGGTTTTAGTGTCTGCTGTCACATAGCCAAACACTATGCAATCTGTTGTATCAACTTCTTGTTTCACGTCAACAAAATTTATCGCGCATCATAACTTTTTGAGGTTCATTTAGGGTTCCTGTTAGATATTTTTATGTTTGACCTCATTTGTCTCTTCAATATAGGATGGAAAACAGCAAGTTCAAAACACATAATCAGATACCCTGTTCATAACTTTTCACAAAAAGAAGTGTGAAAACATGCTTATATCCCTCAAGAATGCATCCTAAATACAATCTCAGAGCAGACAAATAGGTAGGAATGTTGTATGCAAACTGGACAAAAACAGCCAACTAGCAACCAGAAATAACAAACACAAAGCAAACATTTTAAGAAATGAAAAGAATCTGCAAGTGTTTTCATAGCAGCATTACATTTTTTATATATTTTGTAATGAAGAGCCATCCATATGTTTCTCCTAATTTTAGTATACATTTTTTCTGCACTTATACAGCATTTGTAAAAGTATTTAAACTTTAATACATTAAACAGTTTTGCTAATGTAAGGAATGGCTTCCTCCTTCCCCAATGCTATAAAGATGCTTTCTTAGTAAAACATTGCTCATAATTTTTTTACAAATAACATTTGTGTGTGTGTGTGTGTGTGTGTGTGTGTGTGTGTGTGTGTGTGTGTTATAACGTAATGTCTTTTTCGTGAGCAAGATTGGTGTTATGCTATGTCAAAAACCATAAATAAGAATACACTGCAATAGTTCCTCAATAAGCTTTTACGGCCAGACGAAACATAAACAGAAGTCAGACTTACGATAACCTTTTTTTATTTCTCCAGCACTAATTCAGTAGAAATCCACTTAACAGTCGAACGTCTACACACACACACATCCACACGAGCAACTGTCGTATTGTCCTTTTTATCTATCGTTCTTGTCACATTCATACGTCACTTTCTCTCTAACTTCAAATGTGTTGCCAACAGTATTCTTGTGAGAGAGAAGATGTGACATTAACTTTGGAAGTATACCAGAGAACAAACTCAAGTTTACAAAGGAAAAGGAACTAAAAATGAAAGTTAATTTAGAATATACGTCACAGTGTTTACAGATAACATTTGTAGTTGTTATTTATGTTTTTGAACAAAAGTTGCTTGTTCAAGCTCATTACTCATCACTGCATTTATAATGTATGATCTGAAGTTTGTTTTTCTCCTTCTAGGTTAGAAGCTACAATGTGTGGTTGTTTTCCCTTATGTCCCAGAAGACTTGTGTACCCAGAAATATATCCAGGTGTGTATGTATATAATCATTTATGGGAAAATTCTATGTACATCCAAGTATGTAATCATCATCATTGTCAAACATTATCAATCCACTGCTGGACGAAGGTCTCCCCAAGTTTCCTCCACAACGGTCTGTCTTGTGCCAGTCTCCTCCATGTCACTCCCGCATACTTTCAAATTTCATCCACCCATCTCCCATGTGGTCTTCTTCTGGGTCTTTTCCTGTCCCTTGGAATCCAATCTAAAATTTCGGCTGTCAATCGATGGTCTGTCCTTCTGGCAGTATATCCAGCCCATTGCCATTTCAGGGATTTAACTCTGATCATGATGTCTTCCACTCTTGTCATTTTTCGGATCCACGAGTTTCTCTTCTTATCTCTCCTGGTTATACCAAGCATGCACCTCTCCATGCTGCTTTGAGTTGTCTGCAGCCTTTGTATGTCTCTTTTAGTTAAAGTCCACGTCTCTGCACCATACGTAAGCACTGGAAGGATGCATTGATCAAACACTTTTCTTTTAAGACATAATGGCATATTGCTCTTGAAAATTATGCTGTTTCTTCCAAAAGCTCTCCAGGCAAGTTTTGTACGCCGATTAATTTCTTCATCAATGTGACCCTCACTTGATATCTGCTGTCCAAGATAAACGTACGTGTCTGTTATCTCCAGCTTTTCTCCATATATCGATAAATCTTCATTTCTTGTAAAAGCATTGAACATCACTTTTGTCTTCTGAAAGTTCATTTTTAATCCCACTTCTTTACTCTTGTCAGCAAGTTCCTGGATCATACTCTACAGCTCTGATGGGGTAGTTGCAAAAATGATACATCATCAGCAAAACGAAGGTAGGTTAGATAATCTCCATTAATCTTTATCCCTTTGTTTTCCCAGCTCAATGATTGAAAGACATTTTACAATGTGGCATTAAAGAGCTTCGGAGATATGGTGTCACCTTCCCAAGTAGCACAAAAACGTTTGTAAAACGTTTTAAAACCAGTTCGGCGAGACGTTGAAAAAACGTCACAATATTACGTATATAAAACGCTAATACGTCTCGTTGATTCAATGGTTTTTCAACCGTTGTTATAACGTTGTAGCACTGTTTTTAAGACGTTTAAATGACGTTATTTAAACGTCATATTCCTTTCATTATGACGTTTAGAAACGGTTTTAGCAACGTTTGAATGACGTTATTTAACCGTCATATTCCTTCCCTTATTACGTTTAGAAATGGTTTTAACAACCGTTTAGCAACGTTTGAATGACGTTATTTAAACGCGTCATATTCCTTCCATTATGACGTTGAGAAACGTTTTTAAGAACGTTTAGCAACGTTTAAATGACGTTATTTAAACGTCATATTCCCTCTTTATTACGTTGAGAAACGGTTTAACAACCGTTTAGCGACGTTTTATTTTCGATTTTACAACGTATTTTTCCTTTCTGTATTACGTTTAGTAAATGTAACAGCAACGGTTAATCAACGTCTAAATTTCCTCTATTAAAAGTTGCTGTCCTTTGTGTATTACATCAAACGTCGCAAAAAATGTTACCACAACCTTTTATCGAAGGTTATATTCCAGTTTAAAGACTTTTTTTTTTTGGCTTTACGTGTGCCGTTGCAAAACGTCAGAACAACGTTTCTATTTCGTTCTTGGGTCATTCCGTATCGACTCAACACAACGACGTGACCATCTCAGATTTTAATGAAATTTGGTACATAGGTGGCCTCTATATAGATTAAGAAAAATACCAAATTTCATCGTCATATATCCACCGGTTTTGAAAATACAGCTATAAAAAGTATTAAAAACACCCCAAAATCGGAAGATTGATGGGTTTTTAAATTGTGATTGCAGCTCCCCTAATTAAGATAGAGAGATGGGAAAGGTATCTTTTTGTAGTATTGTTTATACTATTTTATTTGATGTACAACACCATAGGGGTTAATATTAAAAAAAATTAAAATTTTAAAATTAAAATTAAAATTTTGAATTTTTCAAAATGTGACCCTCCAAAAAATTCGAAAACAATCTTTTTATGTTTGGCATTTGATTACATGAGTTGTAACTTGGGATAATAATGGGTTTACTTAAAAAGCTATATTCAAATTTAGCCTAACACAAGAGTTTAATGAAAAAAATAAATAAATAAAAAAACATGTAATCTGAAAATAAATTTGGGCTAAATCTTTAAAAAGTTTCATTAATAACAATAGATATAGTATTTTTGTTATTTAAAACCATTTATTTAAACAATGTTTTATTTTTAATTAATTTGTTTAAAATCTGAGTCACATGGGCTTAAAAATTTTATTAATTTCATTATTCAGAATTTGTAATAATTCCCAATACAATATAAAAAAATAAAGACTGTGCAGTTATACTGTTGGCTACATTTTGTTTTGGACAAAACTCTGCATGTTCCGACTTAAAAAACTGATTCTGTTGTTTAGATCATTGGTAACAAGACCCAACAAGCAGCAACTTGCATTCCTACCTTGCAGACCTCAGTCTGCTTTAGGTTTTGATGGTGATCATGTGTTTCTTGCAGTGAAAGTGATATGTGTTTGAAAACTTTTGTGGTTGAAAACTTTAAATTGAATAAAGTACATCCTTTTCAGTTTTGAAACTAGACTTTTATAAATTGAAGCTGTGCAGGATTTTTTAGGAAAAATAAAAAAGAACAGGTAATGGGAGGCAATTATTTTACTATTTGAATTTTACATTTTATGCACAAATAATCTACAATGGAAAGTACAAGATATGCATTAATACAATGTTTCAATCCATATAGAAATGTGACAGACTGGATGTTGGAAAATTTTGATGACTTATCAAAGGAGACTAAAATTTGTGATTCTTGCAGAAAGCAGCTGAAAACTTTAATAATTAGTCAAGAAGCAAATGAAACCTGTGCTGATGAGAAAATGGATGAAAATTTTGCATCTATGTCAGAAGTAATTGAAACACTGAATACTTCGCTCCATGAATTGGGTGAATCAGCTGTCAATAAGAAAAAGCTAAAATCTAAATGTTATGCTTAAACCAAAATTCAAATAATCAGTTCTGCTATGAAACGGAAGCTTTTTACAAATATTCAAGAATCATCTGATGAGGAGGATGAAATTACTTCACGACTCTCTTATGGACAATCTTAAGAGTAATTTTTCTAACTGCACTAGAGATAAACAGTTGATGATTTTGACTTGCTTACCAGAGTCATGGAGTGTTAGGAAAATCATGCAAGAATTCAATGCTCCTAATTATATGGTAAGACAATAAAAAAAATTCTGAAGGAGAAAGGAATTTTGGAAAGCCTTAATAGAAAACCAGGTAAGTCTCTCTCTTCTGAAGTAGTTGTAGTACGATCGTTTTACCAAAGTGATGAAATTAGTCGGGTTTTACCTGGAATGAAAGATTGTGTTTCTGTTAGGACTGAAAACGGAGATAAAGTTTAATTGTCAAACAGGCTGATTTTATGTAATTTGACAATTTGCAAGCACGAAAGTCAGTTTTTCCAAATTCGCAGAGCTCAGACCAAAAAACCGTGTCCTGGTAGGGTCTAGTGGTACTCATACGGTATGTGTTTGCACCACACACCAAAATGTAAAACTGATGATGGAAAATGCAAGAATTGGTTCACTAACGAATGGACAATTATCTTCCTACAAACATTGTCTTGCAAGAGTATTATGCAACCCTGCTTCCATAGATTGTCATTTGGGGAAGTGTCCCACCTGTTCTGGGAACACGGTTTTGAGAACTTGGTTGAAAAACTAACTTTTTGACAATGGATTACAGTTGATAGATGCAACTTGGAGACATTAGAAAAATCAACTTCAAATTTTATTGATTTGTTTTGCGAAAAACTGTCTGCTTTGGTCAGACATGACTTCATTGCTAAGCAGCAAAGCTCTTTTATGAATAGTAGTACTAAGGAAAACCTCAAGGACTCAGAATTTCTCATCATTTGTGATTTTGCTAAAAATTATAGTTTTCTTCTTCAAGATGAAGCCCAGAGCTATCACTGGACCAGTGGGCAAGCCACAGTCCACCCATTTGTCATCTAGCAACAGCACACGGGAAGGGGCCATGTGATGGCGTTGGTTGGAACGGTGAAAAGGTTAGCTGCCTGAGCCAGCTTACAACGCCCTTACGAGAATCAAATTCAAACACCATTTCAGTTGTACGAATGGGCAATTCAGAACATTTTTGTGGCAAACTTTACATATGTAAGTCAAGAATACATAGAAACAGACCAATTTTTGGAAAATCGCCTAAGCAAGTCTCTAACAATACAAGGTACCCAGAAACTTCATGCTTTTATTCCTATCCCATTGAGTAATTCAAAAATAAAAGTGAAGATGTTCTCAGAATCAAACGAGTCAGCTACTGAAAAAGTATCAGCATTACAAGACAGACTGCAAATAACAGAAATTAGTGGTTACATAACCATAATCTATGAAAACAACTGGTGGGGAGCGTATGTTCTACCAAAAGAAGAGAGTGAGAATGAAGTTAAGGTCTCATTTTTACATCCAGCTGGTCCATCTACATGCTTTTCCTACCCTAGCCCACAAGATGTATTATGGCTTCCTGTAAGTTACGTCTTGTGTAAAGTAAATCCTTTGACTCCGACAGGAAGACTCTACAATCTCTCTGAAACAGAAATACACCAAACTACTGAAAAAAGACTATATCAAGGATCTAGACGTGTGATTTCACTTCAAAACAATGATGCAACTTTTTTTTTTAATTTTAGCAGATTCTGCTTTAAGTGACTATCTAAGTTTAAGATTAGGAATATAATTTGCATAAATGTAAACAATTCAATGCCATATGTTATTATTATTTTGATGTGTTTCTTGAGCAGTAATTGAAATTACTTTTTAAAGTCTGTTTATTTTTTTTGTATTGAATTGTGAATTATTACAAATTCTGAATAATGAAATTAATAAAATTTTTAAACCCATGTAGTCTCAGATTTTAAACAAATCAATTAAAAATAAAACATTGTTTAAATAAATAGTTTTAAATAACAAAAATACTATATCTATTGTTATTAATGAAACTTTTGAGATTTAGCGCAAATTTATTTTCAGTTTACATGTTTTTTTCATTTTTTTCATTAAACTCTTGTGTTAGGCTAAATTTGAATATAGCTTTTTAAGTAAACCCATTATCATCCCAAGTTACAACTCACGTAATCAAATACCAAACATACAGATTGTTTTAAAAAAATTTCAAATTTTTTGGAGTGTCGCATTTTGAAAAATTCAAAATTTTAATTTTAAAATTTATTTATTTTTTAATCTTAACCCCTATGGTGGTTGTTGTACATCAAATAAAAGAGCATAAAAATACTACAAAAAGATACCTTTCCCATCTCTCTATCTTAATTAGGGGAGCTGCAATCATAATTTAAAAACATATCAATCTTCTGAATTTGGGGTGTTTTTGGACATTTTATATAGCTGTATTTTCAAAACCGGTGGCTATATGACGATGAAATTTGATATTTTTCTTAATCTATATAGAGGCCACCTATGTACCAAATTTCATTAAAATCTGAGATGGTGAGATAAAAAATGCCTTCAAATTGTGTTGAGTTGATACGGAATCACTCTTCAAATCTTTTACTTTGCATATTACATTGAAAACAAACGTTTCCATAACGTAGCAAAACCGTTTAAACGACGTTTCCATAACGTAGCAAAACCGTTTAAACGACGTTTCCATAACGTAGCAAAACCGTTTAGCAACGTTTGTGCTCCGTAAGAGGGACGTACGGTAATGCTTATCTTAAAGCTGCCATGATAATCTGTTGTATACAGTCTTGTTACCTAGTCTACAAAAATTTGGGGGTAAATAAATGAAGTTCTTAGCTAACCTAAAAAATCATTTTCATCATATCATAAAATATCATTTTCATCATATGAAGGCCCCTTCACAAAACTTTTCTTGTTTCTAATAGTTATTTTACTATCACTTATTTTTGTTGAAGCTTTATAAGGGATGACTTTGTTAGGAAAGTAATGTTATAAAAAAGAAAGCATTTCTATCACAGTTACTAGTGCAACACAATCTCTCACCATTATACAGTGTCCAAGAATTATTAAACACATTACAAAATTATGTACAAAAAAAAAACTATGAGCATTGTCCTGTTTTTCTATGTCACATATTACTAAACCGGTTCCTATATTTTTGTATTGCAGAATTGTTACTCCCAGAATCTGATAGATGGCGCTAGGTGTGGCCTGATGAGGAATTTATGAGAAATGCGCAATCAGTAGTCATGTCATCCATACAGCAGAAGGCAATGTGTGTGTTATGGTTTGCGGAATTAAAGTCTGTCATTAAAGTTAAAAGACGGTACCGTTTAGAGTATGGTTGTAATCCTCTGTCAACAAATTCAACTAAGCGGTGAATGAAACAGTTTAAAGAAACTGGCAATGTGGAACATCGTGGAGGAACCGGTAGGCCTAGCGTCAGAGGTGAGATGGTTGACCAAGCTATGAAAGTTTCCGACGAAGCCCCAGGAAATCCGTTCATAAAGCAAGCAGAGAACTGTGCATTCCAAAATAGACAGTTCACGATATCTTGCACAAGAAATTAGTTTCATGCTTATAAAATTCAAATAGTGCAAAAGATGCATGCAAATAATCTCACTCTGCAATATGATTTTGCTGTGGATATGCTGAATCAAGTGGAAAACGATAAAAACTTTCTCAGTACTGTAATTTTTAGTGATTAATCCACATTTCATGTATGAGGTATTGCTTCACTTCGTAAATTATGTTTTGTTTGGATATGGGGCAGTGAACCGCCCCATGCTGCTATTGAACTGGAACATGATTCTCCAAAAGTTAATGTGTGGTGCGCCCTATAAAAAAGAGAAGTGATTGGCCCTTTCTTCTGTGAAAAAAACCATAAATGGTGACATTTACTTGGATATGTTAGAAAATTTCCCTATACCACAGATCAAAAGATATGACGTCGTTTTCCAACAAGACTGCATGCCTTCGCATTGGTCAATGTGTGTACGTAAGTGCCTAAATGAGCATATCCCCAACAGATGGATTGGGCGTGGTGGTCCCATTCCGTAGCTCCTCGCTCCCCAGATCTAACTCCATTGGATTATTTCTTTTTTTTTTTTTTTTTTTTTTTTTTGATTGGAGGTTTAACGACCACCGTGAGCAACTCAATGGGCTATAAGCAGTCGCCTGTCCCTAATTTAGTGTCGCTGGTTCCAGGGAAGGGAGAGAGCCAGTGCCGTAAGACAAACCCAACATCCATGCCTCACCGGGATTCGAACCCGGACCCCGTTCGGACGAATGATCAGAGGCCATCGCTTAGACCACTGCGCCACCGGGGCGGCTTGGATTATTTCATGTGGGGTTATGTGAAGGATCGTGCCTATCAGACGCCTTGTACTGATTTGCAGGAACTGAAGCAGCATATCACAGCTGCTATTAATTCCATATCTTCTCAGATGCTTGGCAATACATGGCATGAAATCGAGTATCGCTTGGACGTACTACGAGCAACCAAGGGATCTTACATCGAAATTTATTAACATGTGTCGTTACATTGTAAGTTAGTACAGTCAGTTTCTTTCTATCTGTTTAATGTTTTGTTTTACATAATTTTGTACTGTGTCCAATAATTCTCTGACACCCTGTATATTTATTGTTCACAAGGTATACGACTTCACAAGCTATGTTTTGACTCAAGTCCATTTCACTGGCTTCGTTGTGGCTGTTGCAATTTTCTTGAAAATTCAGTTGCTCATATTTAACTGAACATAAAGTAGACATTTTAATACCACTAACATCTAAGTTATTGCAACATAAAACTGAGTCAGTTGTGTTGTTCATTTACGAGTTTTTCGGACACATCTGAAATTTAGCTGATAGATTATTAGAAATGTGAGGTGAAATAATGCTGGGAGATAAATCAAGAAGTACTTTCACAGCTTTGTTTTTAATTTTTCTTTTAAGTGTAGCTAAAGGCTATCTGTGTTTCTGCTGCAGATCTGTGTATTTATATCTCAGTTTATGTTTCTTTATCCTTTTTTCTGTATTTTTACATAGGAGCCTTTTATTTTGGTATGTTAGTTGCTTTGTATTTTTTCAACCCATGTGTATTTAGTTCTTAATCTTTTTTTTTCACTAGTTTGCAAATTTAGACTTAATTTTTGGTTATAATTGTCTTAGTATTTGAGGAAGTTTGTTTAGTGTAATGTCCCTAGTTTATATCTTGTGCTTAGAAATTGCAATTTTTAGTTTCCGCTTGAGGGTCCTATTGTGTAACAAACAGTACGTAGCATATAAATAATTGTAAGAATCAATTGATTATGCATGTTGAAACACCTTTTTCAAAGATTTGTATGCAAATAAGATATGAAAACAGCCACCCAATCTAGTTTGTTCTGTCTTGGGTTAAATTCTGTTGCTACTCATACACATATACTCATTTCAAGAGTAATCCTTTGCATTGTTTGGCCAACCAGAAAAAAATATTTTCTTCTATTGGTTGTTCATTAATGCCATTTGTTGTTGTACCCTGACATTGTGCTGTGCTCTTCTCTCTATTTTTGTACATAACATTAACTTCAAGTTCCTAAAATGTATAAGTTCTTTTTCTGTTTCAATTCATAGGTGGTCACAAAAAGTTATAATGAAACAAATGAACAATTCATGCATTCATTTCATTATTTTCATAGGCTTCAAACACAATTCATGTATTCTGAATCATAAGAAAATATATATATATACAGTACTCACAAAAAGTTGGGGATATTATGGTTTCAAAAGGGAAACATGGTGATATGCATATTTAGTGATGACAGGAGATAGGTTATCAGCATAAATTAGCATCATGATGACACATCATGTGGTGTGTGTGTGTGTGTGTGTGTGTGTGTGTGTGTGTGTGTGTGTGTGTGCAAGCTTCGATAAAAGTAGCTTCTGAGAAGTAGAAAACAGGTCGTCTCACTGCTTGGACTACAAGTTTGCTGAATGCATTTTCTTCAGAGTAGGATTAACTTGAAAAGATGTCCAGACGGCGTTTAAGTATTGACATCAGAAATAGGGCTGTTGACATGTTACATGCAGGTGTACGGCAGATTGATGCAGTTGCTGCTTTAGGAATTTTTCAAGCTAGCTACACACAAAATTTCTACCGAATGGAAATGCTGCAGATCAAGCAGGATTTTTACCCCCCCCCAATAAACAGGTGTGTGTGTGGGGGGGGTTACTTAAAAAACCCCAAAAAAACACCCACTGCAAATGGTTATTTTTTTTTTCCAAAGAAACACATGATTTCTTTTCTGGTTAATGCTCTTGTACGTTATGTTTTTGCTCCAAGTAATTCCCAAATATATTTTATGACTTCAATACTTGGGCTGTAGAGATAGAATATTTTAAATAAGCAATGTTTATTCACAATTAAATATTTTATTTTAAGATTTTAAATCTACTGTAGTTTCACTGAGCATTTGGCTTGGCTTCATTAGGACAAATGGAGTGCAAACGTTCAAATCATCGTGACATCATCAGCATTCTGACAGTCACTGCTTTTGGCAAGTTGTTTCCACGTGTTTGAAAGAAATCTAGTAGATGTCATGTCGTTGACAAGCCATGAGCAGTTGCACTAGATGTGGAAAGCTTCTAATATATTAAGCTTGATAGTCAAATCAGGTTTATCAAAAAGCGTAGCATTTAAAAAAAAAAAAATCTGGTTATTTTCATGACAATGTTGGGCTATAGACGACTTCTTCAGTTCCATACGTAAGTCATGTGTTCCTTCACATGAAAACTTAAAAGCCCTACGGATCTGTCCTATACATGAAAGTCCACATTCACAAGCGATGTGATAAATTCCCCAGTTATGTCTTCAACTTAGTCTTTTGATCCATAAAAATTTGCCTTGTTTATAGATTTCAAAATAACTTTGAAATTTAAACATTTGAAAGTTCCTAAATTTCTGGACAGCTTTGTCTACAACAAAAGGACAATCTATATCCTGTGTGTGCCACAATTTCTTTAAAAAAAAAAAATCAAACTTTTTTTTATTTTTTTGTTTTTGTGTTTACTGACCATGGTGAGCAACTCAATGGGCTATAAGCAGTCGCCTGTCCCTAATTTAGGGTCACTGGTTCCAGAGAAGGAAGAGACCCAGTGCCGTAAGACAAACACAACATCCATGCCTCACCGGGATTCGAACCCAACCCACTTGGAAGAACCGAACAGTCATAAGCCAGTGCTTAGACCACTGTGGCGGCAAAAATCTAGCTTTTTCTGCAAGGAATCCTCTGTAACGCATAGATGTACTGCACGATATACTTGGGTAGAAAACACCAATTTGTTTCCATGACTTTTATTTATGACTTGTCAACAATATGACACCAACTCGATTTCTTTCAATTGCATGGAGACAATTCACCAAAATCCATGATCATCAACTATCTGATGATGTCACATATGAATGTTTATGCTCCTTTTGTCCTGATGAAGCCGAGCTAAAGGCTCAACAAAACTATAGATCTTAAAATAAATTATTTAATTGTGAATAAATGTTGCTTATTTATTCTATAATTTCACACATGGTTTAATCCTTTAATTCCACTAATATTATATTTACCAACTTGGTGAAGTCACCAACTTGGTTTACTTCCACAGGGTGATCCAGTTGTACTCTACAGAGAGATCTACTGGTAGGAGGGGAAATACTGATCTGAGGGATATAGGCTCAAGTTTTAAAGCTACAGGAGGTTGTACTTAATTTACACTCACCTGTGTTTTGCATAACATCCCTAACTTTCCTAACTAGAGCCATGAATAACCAAACCTGAGTAAAATTTAAAAAAAAAAAAATCATTTATGCAATTTCTTTATATAATTAAACTGTTTTGAATGCCCTATTATTTCTTAATGTAAATCACATTCAAAAGTTTGCCCTAATTAGTGCTGGTAAATTATACTCATAAAATTATGTTATGATATACCCCCAAATTTTAATTTATCTTTATATATATTAAGAATCAAGCAAGAAGAAACAAAAAGGGAAGTAAACACTGAAAAACAAGTTACTAGTAAAGTGAAAAGCCAAAATGAGCACAAGCTGCAGTTACAATTAACTGGAATGAAAATTAAAAAAAAAAGGAAGAGAAAAAAAGCTAAACCACTGATGAAACCTATTGAAAGTGCTGTCATCATGGCATTCAACTTTTTCTGGGTTTTTTTTCGACAGCCAGAAAGACTCCTTTGACCCCCCCCCCCCATCTTTTTTTTTTTTTTTTTTTTTTTTTGCAGTTTGGACCCAAACACAGCAAATAGCTCTAATCTCAACTTCGCATGCTCAGTAGATATGTCACTAACTCACTACACTAACTCACTATTATATGCTATGCTACAAATAAATAGTCCAATATAATAATGATAATTTTACTCACAAAATGACTGAATCATACATAGTTGTTTGTGTTATTTACATGAAACTTTCATGTCTGGCTTTACTTTGCAAAAATCTCTTTGCTTCAGAATTTTTTTGTGCAATATCGTTTTCAATAGAAATGATGGATAAAGCTGATAGCTGTTCCTGCATCGTTGTAGATCTCAAATAAGTCTTTATCAGCTTTAATTTATTAAAACTTCTTTTCCCGCTTTCTACAGACAAGAATTGCAATATTCGAAAGCAAATCCTACTGTTTGGGATAACAATGAACCATATCATACTGGAATATGAAGTTTAGAGCTTCTTTTGTAGTAGCTGAGCTGCATTTGCTCATAAGTGCTTGCAAATGCCTCAGCTCTTCAAACAGTTGCTCCCCATCGATATCTTTTTCTTCACTGTCAGCATCCTTAAGGAATTTTTCTAACTGAATACACTTTTCTTTTAAAGAATCCCCTGTCAGGCAATTTCTACAAATTATAAAGGAAACCCGAAGCATTGAAAAGTTTTTGCAACTGAGTAAATCTTTCCTGAATGGCAAACAATGCGCTATCAATGAGTGGATAGAAAACCATTGATTTATATATGGTTCGCAATCTGTAGGAGCTTTGTTGCAGTTTTCATAGTAAAAAGTGTTTTTTTCCGCTTTACCCTAGGCTGTGGGAATTTGGGATTTATTTCCAAGATGTACATAACAATAAGGCTTGTCACTCAAGCCTTATTGTTATACACTGAGTTGCCACTTTATTATGACCACCCCCTCAGTACTTCATTGGGCCACCTTTTGCCTTTAATACTGCGTCGATGTAGATTCTTCGTGGCATGGACTCCACGAGATGTTGATAGGTGGTTTTTGGAATCTAAGACCATGCTTGATGAATAGCACTTTCCAGGAGTGTGAAATTGCTGGGTTGTGTATGTGTTTGATGGCTTGTTCAACTTCATCCCACAAATTCTCAATGGGGTTGAGATCTGGAGATTGTGGGGGCCAGCTAAGCAAAGTAAACTAACCGGCATTTTCCTGAAACCAATCCTGTACAATACAAGCACTATGGCAAGACGCATTATCTCGTTGAAAGTAGCCATCGCCATTGGGATAAACTATCCACATGACAGGATGTACTTGGTCTGCAACGATGTTTAGATATGATGTGCCAGTCAGACGTTGATCAACATGAATTAAAGGGCCCAAATCATGCCAGAAAAACATTCCCCAAACCATAACGTTGCCTCCACCAGCTTGAAGGGTTGTAGCAATGCATTTGGGGTCCATGCTTTCGTGCTGTTTCCGCCAAATTTTCACTCGGCCATAGGCATGGTGCAACTGAAAACGTGATTCATCGGACCAAATAATTTTTTTCCAATTATCGACTGTCCAATCCTTATGCTCCTGTGCGAAGTGGAGACATTTTCTCTTGTTAACTGCAGACAGCAAAAGCGTTCGAACAGGCCTCCTTCTGCCATATCCTATCCGTGCCGTGTACGGCGAACAGTGCGTGCACAGATCATTTGAGGGATCCTTGATTAAGATGTATAACGAAGTAAATTTCTCCGTCATTTTTGGTCTACGCCGGGATTCGAACCCGAGGCCGCTTATTCCGGAACAAGTCGCTCTACCAACTGAGCTACGCAGACGATTATTCTGATTCCTATCTGCCTTTATGTCGTGTGCGTCCTACTGGCAGGTACGTCACATCTCTCCCCCCCCCCGAAAGAGGGCCGGGGGCATGGCCCACGGGTCAGCTGTGACCATGAATCGTTGCAGGCAGCCATCCACTGTAGAACGTGCACTTGAGAACTCCCAGTCAATCTGCTGTGTGGAATGCAACATCACACATTTTTATTTTTCGAAGCGCTGGAGAAGGAATTCTCTGATTTTTCCTGTCTCGCGGTGTGGAAATAACAACACACCAATGCGAGATTTTGAACGGCCGGGTCATCCGGATAGTTCGGGCGCCATTATAACGAAGTAAATTTCTCCGTCATTTTTGGTCTACGCCGGGATTCGAACCCGAGGCCGCTTATTCCGGAACAAGTCGCTCTACCAACTGAGCTATGCAGACGATTATTCTGATTCCTATCTGCCTTTATGTCGTGTGCGTCCTACTGGCAGGTACGTCACAGATGGTATGTAATTGCTGCACTGTTGCCTATTACCAGTCTGGACACTCCGGTCCGCCCGAGCAGTCACTAGTCGATGACGACCACACGTTGCACGTAGAGACCCAGTTTTTTGGCTGACAGTCCAGTCTTTAAACACTTTAACAACAGTGGCTCTGGAACATTTCATGAATGCGGCAGTTTCAGTGATACTCGCTCCATGGCTCCGAGCTCTTACAATCGTCCCACGTTGAAAATCCGTCAAATTGCATATTTTACCCATCTCGTCACCCAAAAATCACTTCTACTACTGTCGCAAGCACTAAGCTTTCCCTTTTTATACTAGCCTCACCCTCTGGTGGCAACAGCGTGCAGCCATAGCTCATTTGCTTAAAACTGTCAGGTAGTCATTATTAAAGTGGCCACTCAGTGTATATAAAAATGTCAACAAGCATCAGGAACGAACAAAAAAAAAAAAAAAAAAAGGTTCATTTTTTTCCCGCTGAAAACCCAAATGCGTAAAAAAGCAGCAGAGAAGAATTCTCAGGAAAAAAAAACGCACAAGAATTGAAAATGCTTCTTGTTGTTGGTGGTATAAATATAGGAACTCTGCATGTGCCAGAGAAACAACAAAGGAGTATTCAGCTTTCATTTTTGTGGCAAATACAGACTAGTTCATAAAAGAAAAAGAAAAAAGTTAGCGGATAATTTTACTATGTAAGAAAATTTATAAATCTATGGGCATTTCTTCCATTTAGTGGCTGCCTACCTGGCCGGTAAATATGTATATTAGCGTCCTAAATTATTTCGTCGGAAAAATGTCAGTACCTAGAAAAAGTGTGACGTAAAGATTTTAGAGTACGGAAATTAATGGCAAATGGTGCAGAAATTTCATATTTTAAATGTGTTTTAAAGATTTTCTATCGTAATATTGAACTGTGAGTGTGATGCTGTGAAGAGACGCTGCGGTAGGCCTAATGCATCGCCAGAGGTGCATTCAAATAAAATGTGACTGCATACACAACCATTGAAACAGAAAACTTGCTGCAAACCCGCAAATCACGATAACAATGGAACGAGATAATTTAAAGAAAAATTAATATAACAGTAAATAATTATTAGAACATTACAGATTCCAGAGAGGGCAAAAGGACATTACGACTGAATCCGCAAAAATGTGTGTAAAATGGACCTTAAGGCCAAAACTTAAAAATTTTTGGACTATGAACCTCATAAAAACAAGAGACTAATTTTTATATCAAGAAAAGCAGTTCTGTTAATGAACCTTCAAAAATTATATATAGCATCTTTAACAACTTAATTCAAAAAATAGTACTTATAAAATATATAAGGAAAATATTTTATTTTAATAACTGGCAACTGCAAGAGTAACCTGGCAATAAAATAAAAAAAATCTTTCTGTGTAAATGAAACTTTTCTTACAGTTCCTATATATTGAGAACAGGCCTTGATAAAATCAAGAGGCCAGAAACTTCTGCAAAAACAAAATAACTCTATCGGAAGATGTGAAAAATAGGTGAACATTCTCGTGTTAAGATAGAATTAAATATATTAATCTTAGTAAAACCTTAAGTGTTTTAATTGCTGTAATAACATTTTTATTTTTTTAATCTACAAGCAAGAACTATCTGCAATATCTGCTAATAATTTGCAAACTATCCACGTATGGCGTACGCGTGTACGTCTATATTGTGTGACTCTGCGCATCGCTACGGCGACGATGTGAAGCTTTGCTTCATTGAAAGGAAGATTCGCTGCAGCATTTAATTCACGTGCGGACAACTACAAGTCCAAGCGCGTATTTTGTTACCACAAGAGCGAGCCGTGTTATACTCATACGCTACACAATATAGTTCGTTCATGTTTTGTCATTGTTTTTAAAGCGATGTTGAGAAATGTTTAGTTCTTTCGCATACGATTCCTTGATTCAAAATAGAAAGTACTAACATGCTTTTCTATGTTGTACAGGAAACTGCAGAACTATAACTTTCGGTTCTGGTTTGAACAGCTTCCATTCATAGCTGATTTGCTGTGTCACTGCACTTTTGGTTCTCCTGTGTTAATAGCTTGTTCGCAGGTCAGTTTCTATCTTACTCATACGTATCTTTTGCAAATCGAAGAGTTTTTTTCCCAGTTTTTCCTGCCAACAACATACAGGATACAGCAAAATAAAGGGTGGATGCTGTGGACCTATTTTATGTAGCGTATCACTACATTTATTGCTCTCCTGCCAACAACATAACCTCTTTCTCTTGTACTCTTCCGCCCATCATTTTGGTACAGCACAAACCTTCCTTTTAAAGGACCAAAGCTTCACATTCTTTGCCGGAGCAGTACATTAGGCCTACCGCAGCTTCTCTTCACAGCGTCAGACTCACAGGTCAATATTACGAAAAAAATATATCTTTAAAACACATTTAAAATATGCAATTTTTGCACCATTTGACATTAATTTCCATACACTAAAATCTGTACATCGCACTTTTTCCAGGTACTAACATTTTTTCAACGAAATAATTTAGGACGCTAATCTACACATTTACCACCTGGCCTACCCCTTGGACTGGCCCTGGCTGGAAAACCACAAGATTGAATCTTTACAGCTACCTCAGGTCTGACCTTAATACTACTAAGAAAATTTGGGAATCTATACAGCAACGTTTAGATGACCGCATTCCATACCCCAGTATACGGGCAGACCTCTGTAATGTGTTGACTAATATGGGACTAACTGCACCAAACACTAATCAATAATGTCACTGCAAGTATGCTTCGTAGGTGTCAAGACGTTCTTCGACACATAGGTAGTGTTACTGGATACTGAAATCCAGAGGTTTGGACATTCTCTGAATATACACTTTTGTCTATATTGTGGTACTACTTGTTGTGAGCAGAAATTGCCCATTGAATTGTTTTTGTAAACACACTCTGGCGTTTATGTTACGTGGCTTCACTTCATGCAATATCCCTAACTTTTTGTGACCAGTATATATATATACATACATACATTGCTGAAAGAAAATGTGTACAATCAAACTGTGACAGTTTGTACGGCTTTTCTACACAGCGTAGCTATGTGATCCAGCCTTTAATCTGTTGCCCTTAACAATCTGATAATAGAAGAGATCCATAATTCAGAGAAAGGCTAATTAGGAAGCACTGGCCTAATCGGAAAAGTATTAATCCAACAGTGAATAGAAATATTGGTTTGTGGCTCTCTAATTTAATTGCTTAGAAAAGATTATTCATTCAGAGAAATCTGAAGATACAGACTCAACTAGCAAATACAAAAATTGGTCTATTACTCTTGCCATTTGGGAACAAACAGCTACAAAATTCAAAGTGAACATTAAATTCAAAACCAGTAGCACCAAAAGTAAACAGCTATCAAGATGGTTTTGAAGCATTACAGAAACAAAGGAGCAATGATATGTGTTCAAAAATAATATTGTTGAGAGAAAATTAATTCAAATTAGAAAAAAAATCCTCATAAAACTATACTTCCAACCAAAGTAGTAGAATGTAAAAGTATGTGCGCACGCCGATAGTTTTCAAATTATTAGCAGATTTTGCCAATATGGGCACATTTGGACGTTTGTGGCCTCTAGATTTTATCAAGGCCTGTTTCTCAGTACATAGGAACTGTATCAAAAGTTTCCTTTACACAGAAGGAATTTAAATTTTATTGCCAGGTTCCTCTTGCAGCAACTAGTTATTAAATTAAAATCTTTTCCTTAAGTAATTTGTAAGTCGACAGTAATTTTTTTTTATTGGAGGTTTAACGACCACCGTGAGCAACTCAATGGGCTATAAGCAGTCGCCCGTCCCTAATTTAGGGTCACTGGTTCCAGGGAAGGGAGGAAGCCAGTGCTGTAAGACAAACACAACATCCATGCCTCACCGGGATTCGAACCCGGACCCCGTTTGGACGAATGATCAGAGGCCATCGCTTAGACCACTGCGCCACCGGGGCAGCACAGTAATTTTTGAACTAAGCTGTTGAAAATACTATTTATAATTTTTAAAGGTTCATTAATGGAACTGTTTTCTGGGTATAAAATGTTTCTTTTAATTCTCTTGTTTTTATGAGGTTCATAATCCAATATTTTGCCATAAAGGTCAATTTCACGCACATATTCAATTGTGTTTTGCCGTCATCGGAATTTGTATTGTCCTAATAATTATTTTTTTATTGTTTCTTTAAATTATCTTTTATTGTCATCGTGATATGCGGGTTCACAGCAAGTTTTGTTTCAATGGTTGTGTTCACAGATACATTTTATTTTTATACAACTCTGCTTCCAACTTCTCCCACCCCTGCATTCCTGAAATTTGAACAAAAATTTAGTAAACTGTAACTGGAAAAGCAAAGCAACTGGCCGCCTTGCCTGTGACAGGTTCAATAGCATTCCTCTGCTTCATTATTTGATAGGCATAACTCTGATATGTGGAAGGGGAGATGGGCACATTTGAATGTAAGTGTGTACTCCCACAGTCTAACAAAATGTTGCATTGGATATTTGTATATATTCCCATTTGGATACAGATACATTATGATTTCAGTAAGCTTAATTCACATCTGGTATAAAACGTGCATTTTCAAAAAAAAAAAAAAGTTAAATTTTTGCGTGCCTTACATAGACTTTGAATTGTGACTGACAATTTACTTCTTGGCCACAGGACTCTGTACAGGGTGGGTTTTGAATTTTTTTCAACCTTGAAGCTTTCTGGATTTAATAAGTATCTCTCCAACAGCTTATTCCGTTTGTTACTCTACACACAATATATTTCTTGCAAAAAAACTGGCTGAATGAGCCCTAAGAAATGCTGATCTAATATATGATAACAGTAATATAGAGCATCCTTTATAACTAACATACCAATAAGCTGCATTTGTAACAATGTTTGCTACACAGAGGCACATGGAAGCACATTTGAGTAA
Organism: Macrothele yani; assembly: GCA_039090855.1. Taxonomy (NCBI): domain Eukaryota; kingdom Metazoa; phylum Arthropoda; class Arachnida; order Araneae; family Macrothelidae; genus Macrothele; species Macrothele yani. Next base: position 100,438,385 of record CM076996.1, on the reverse strand, counting down.
TTAAGTATAAATTCAATACTCTCTAAACATTTGAAGAATTAGAATTTCTTTTACAACTAGCTGCATCTGTTATTTAAAAATCTAACCAAATATTCAGTAGCTCATAAAAATAAAAAGGTCTAAAATTTCGTTTCCTTGTAATATATTTTTGTTACTCTTTCACGAAAATACAAAATTAAAAACGAATCAGCTGTGTTTAGATCCGAAAATCTAACAAATTCTTTACTACTCCTAGTTTAAAATGCAGTCGATGATATATATACCTGTTAAGAAAATACATGAATGTGTTCACGTGTTAAGCCTACCTCCACGTGTTATGAAACGAATACATGAATGTCTTCACATGTTACGAAACGAATACATGAATGTGTTAACGTGTTACAGGAATCTCCACGAGTTACGAAGCGAATACATGAATTGTGTTCGAAATCGAAGCCTATGAATTGAAACAGGAAAAGAACTTACCTTTTAAGTACGATAAAATCCATCGATTAGGCATGCAGCTCTGGACGATCGAGTTCAGCCTTGCCATAACTCACCGTCCGTAGTACAAGTGACGTAACAGCAGGTTAGAGAACGACGCAGCCACAGACCAGAAGCTGCTTTAAAACCAATGGAATAAAATCTTCTAGTCGCATAAGCAAAAAAAAAAGGAGGAATTCAATAATCTTTATCAATTATACACAAGCTTACTGTTTTATCAACAGTATAATTTTATTCTTTTTTGCCTAAATGTAATGTCAAGCCAAAGATTAGCTGTGACCTTGCTAACATGACGAAAATGCAACGTTTAGCAAACGTAATGAATGTGACAAAATCCCAACGGTAACGGATGTAACATTTAACAAACGTTTATCAAACGTAGTCTTTGTACGGAAGACCAAATATCAACTTTTGCAACCGAAATGCAACGTCTTTTAAACGTCATGTGCTACTTGGGTTGTCTCACTCCCTTTCCAATTTTTATGTGTGTTGTATTTTCAAACAGCCGAATCTTTGCACTTGCATTTTCATAGATGTTATTAATAATATTAATGTATGCATCTTCAATACCGCAGGATTTCAGAGCCATTGTAACTGCTGATGGTTTCACCGAATCAAAGGCTTTTTCATAATCGATAAAAGCCATGCACAATGGAAGTTCATATTCCCTCGCTCTTTCAATTAGTTCTCTCAGTACGTGGATATGATCTATTGTGCTGTAGCCACTCCTGAATCCGGCTTGTTCTCTCGGTTGAGCCATGTCCAGTGTTACCGTCAAGCGGTGTAAAAGAACTTTAGTGAAGATTTTATAAACCACTGAGAGGAGGCTGATAAGTCTGTAGTTCCTGAGATCCTCAATGTCACCTTTTTTATGTAGCAGGATCATTGTAGCGCTGTTCCAATCCTCAGGAATCTTCCCTTCATTAAAGCATCGAGTGAAAATTTGGGCAAGTACTGTTTCGATTTCTCCACTTGCTTCTTGTATGATGTCTACAGTAATTCCATCTTCTCCTGGAGCTTTCCCCCGCTTCATGTTCTTGATTGCATGTGCAACTTCTGCTGGGAGGACTGGAAGAACTCTGGTACTGGTACCTTTCATGATGTCTGGAGTACATGCATCATCCCTTTCATATAATTTGGAGTAGAAATCTTTCACTCTTGTCAAAATTTCGCTTCTATTTCTTGTTACAGAACCATTTTGTTTTCTCAGTGCCATAATCTGTTTTCTTCCCTTAATGAGATGTCCCTTTGCTATCTTTAGGCTTTGGTTGTTTTCAATTGCTTTTCTCACTAGTTCACAGTTGAATTTCCGTATGTCTTCAGTGATACTTTTTCGTGCTGTCTTGCATAGCTCTATATATTCCACTTTGGAAGTCACATCTTCTTTAGTTGTCCTCATCTCTCTTCTTTTTTGCATCAACATTTTGGTTTTTCCTGATAATTTGTTCACCCGCAACTTGTTCTTAGACCGAGCTAATTTTGTGTCTGTTTCCATAAGAGCTCTGGTTACTTTTCTGTTAACTTCAGAAATATCCACTTCCTCTGATGTTAGGCCTTCTAAAGCAGAGAATCTGTTCTTCAGTTCCAACTTGAAGGTATTATGGTGTTTTTTAAGGTTGGTTATGTCATTACATTTTGTTTGTCTTATGAGCTTGCCACGTTCAAGTTTAGTGTTGAGGTGCATCTTACATCTCACCAATCTATGGTCAATACCTGTGTTGAACTTGTTCAGCACACTGCAGTCTTCGATGACGAATTTTTTGTTACACATAATAAAATCAATTTCACTTGTCGTCCCATTTGGATGTCTCCATGTCCATTTCCTGTGTGGCTTTTTCTTGAAGAAGGAGTTCAAGATGAAAAACCCTTCTGCCTCTGCAAACTCAACGAGAGTATTTCCATGCTGGTTTCTGTTGCTGTGACCGAATTTACCTACTGAAGTTTCATTCTGTTGCCGTTGCCCTATTTTTGCATTGAAATCTCCCATAATTATCTTCAAGTGCTGCTTACCTTTATTATTTAGATGACGAATTTCCTCATAAAATTCTTCAATTTCTTCTTCAGCATGACTTGTGGTGGGTGCATAAGTTTGAATAATCTGAGCCTGGTATCTTCTCGAGAGTTGGATAACGAGTCGTGCAGCTCTGTCAGAGGAACTTTCAACTTCTACCACTTTATCCTTCAGTTTCTTGTTTATTATAAATCCAACACCACTAGTTCTGCCAGTATCTGTCCCACGATAGTAGAAGAGATGTCCACTTTTCAGTTCAATGAGATCTTCTCCTTTTCTCCTTACCTCACTTAGCCCTACGATGTCCCACTTGATCCTTTGTAGTTCCTCTTCCAATTCAAGAAGCCTTGAATCAGAAGATAGGGAGCGTCCATTATACGTAGCCAAGGTCAGCATCAGATGGCAGCCTAGTCCGGTCCTCAGGGGATTCTTAGCACCCTCTGCCTTCATGTCGCACTGGCCGCTGCCTTGGCCAGGTACATTCCAGCTGCCGGAGACTGAGGGCCAAGATTTAAGTTGTAGAGTCATTTTGGAGGTGTTTGGCCATAACTCACCATGCTGGCCAAGCGGGTTGGTGAGTGTGGGATAGCATTTCCTCTAATCCCGATGGTATAGTTATACGGCTATTGGCGGTCATCAGAGCCCCTTTAGTGGGAACAAGATGCACCACGAGAAGGCGGGGTTGACATTTGTCAAGGAGAGGCTGTGATGTTATGCATCACCTGACCTTACATCCCATCCAAGTACCCAAGTATGTAGCAATATGTATGTTAAGAGAAATTTGATGGAAACACCCAAAATCACTTAGGTTCCAGAAATTAAAATAAAATGAACATTTCACAAACTATGCTTGGTTACTTACCCATATGGCTGTAGACTTGCATATTGCTTTATCACATTTTCACTGGAGTTAGATGTAATCTATGTTATGTTTTGAAAATGTTTTTCTGCAAGTATTCAATGTTTTAAAATGAAGCATTTTTATGAATTTATCATTAGCATTTTTGAACTTCACTTTTAGTTGGTAAAGTTCGATGAACACTTACTTCACTTTTAGTTGGTAAAGTTCGATGAACACTTACCGCACGTGGGGCTTGGCTTTCAATTCATATTTTCGTTATGTGGATGCGGCACGGGGTTGTTGTTTTTTTTTTCCATTTGGCCACGGTTCACTTCTTTTTTTTTTTTTTCCATTGGAATTATTTTGCCTCATCACCAAATGAGTTTTTCCTTTGCTGCATCCTCATTTACTTCAATATTTATTCTTAACCCGAGTACTTTCGGTACTACTACTATACCGTCTTCGAGGGGACATTTTGCTCCAACTAGCACGGACCGTGTCAGCTGGGCATTTCAGTGGTTCTCGCGGGCTGCTTCTGTCATCTGCTATCGCTTCTTCTTGGGCGTTGTGGCGCCATCTCTTGTTGGTCAGTGATCTCCTTTTTCGAACTTTTTCTTTTTTTTGCTCAATTTTAATTAAATTTCTCCAGCTGTTTCTCAAATTATTAGGGTCATTGTGGTTGCAAACATTTGTCCTATTTTTTTCAATCATTACCGACTCTGCTATTCTGAGGTGTTTTTCGGATTTACAGCTTTTAATGATTTTTATATTTTCGAATTTTGGATATTTTTGGTTATCCAGACAGTATTGAATCAGTGCTGTTTTTTCTTCTTTTTTCTGCCAGTTTTTTATGTGTTGTTTTAATCTGTGTTTAAGCTTATTTTTGGTACTTCCTATATAAGCCATTGGAGGATTTTCAGTAATAGGAATTGAATAAATACCTGCTTTTTCTAACATTCTTATTTTATCATTATTTTTTGTTACTATATTTTTGATGGTATTTACTTTTCCTCCAATTTGAATGTTATGCTTTTTACAAAAAAAAAGCATAACATTCAAATTGGAGGAAAAGTTGTCCCCTCGAAGACGGTATAGTAGTAGTACCGAAAGTACTCGGGTTAAGAATAAATATTGAAGTAAATGAGGATGCAGCAAAGGAAAACTCATTTGGTGATGAGGCAAAATAATTCCAACGGAAAAAAAAAAAAGAAGTGAACCGTGGCCAAATGGAAAAAAAAACAACAACCCCGTGCCGCATCCACATGAAAATATGAATTGAAAGCCAAGCCCCACGTGCGGTAAGTGTTCATCGAACTTTACCAACTAAAAGTGAAGTAAGTGTTCATCGAACTTTACCAACTAAAAGTGAAGTTCAAAAATGCAAATGCATTAATGCACGTTAAAATATAACCTCCAATATCGGAAGTAAATTGAAAAAATTTATCATTAGTTTGAAGTTCTTCATACAAAGAGTATTCACTCATTAACATAAACCAAGAAGTATGTCACTGAATTCTCAGGTATAATGAGCTGTTTCTTGTTAAAAAATTCTCATACCAAGTACATTAACAACCTCTCAGAAAAAGTTGTATGTAGAAACTGCGTAGAAAATTGTGATCACAGTAACAACAACCAGATGTGAAAAGAATTTTTAAATTGGAACTTTTAGAAATACAAATATAGTATCAAATGTGAATATGTCGTTACTCCCTAGTGATACTGCATCTGCAGAAGTGAAAGGCATTTGAATAATATTGATTGTAGTTAGAGGTAGTCAAAGTTAAAGTAATTTTTTCCAATCTGACTTGCAGAAAGCAAAGTATCATTGAACTAAAAGTCTGTGCCACTGAGAGCAAGAGTTTTGCATCAGAAAAGCTGGAAATTTCATGGAAAACTGTTGTCATGGCTACAGCAATCAGATGCAAAAAGAACGGTAGCTGAGATGTAGTTCCATATGCACATGTGCCATTACAGGGCCTAACAGGGAAAATAGCGTATCTAGCAAATCATTATGTGGATTATACTGATAATGAGTAAAACTAGCTAGTGTTAAAAGACATTTTCAAATTAGACTTTATGAGTTGTAATAAACTAGAAAACTAATTATGCCAACCCATCTAGAAGGACATTTTACATCAGATGTATCTGAAAAATGCATAGGGCATTTTTCTTGTAAATATAGCTATTGGACATCATACATACATATCACTAAGCTGTTATCTGATATTCAGAGGTTAGCTCCACAAAGAAATACAAAATACCAGATAATTTTTACTTACTGTTGCTGTATCAAACTTCTCCATTTACAGCGATCTTGACGTACATCTTGGGCTTCACTGACATTCATCACATGCCGTATACAAGATCTTTTATATTTTATACTCATAATCTTTTTCTCATGCAGACACTCCTGAATGTGATCCTCCCATGACTTCCTTGGCCTTCCTCTACCTTTCCTTCCTGCCACTTGGGCTAAAAAGATTTTCTTTGTAAGCATCTCATCACTCATTCTTTCAACATGGCCAAACCACTGAAGCATATTAGTCTCCACTTTGCTAACAACATTTTGCTTCACATAACACAACTGCAACACATCTTCATTCCTCACACAATCAGAACGTGTCTTGCCCCAAACCCCCTGTAAGTAACGCATTTCTCCAGCACACAAATGACTTCTATGTTTCTTCTGTAGTACCCAGGTTTCACTGCTATACATTAGAGTAGGAACAATTACACTTCAATATACAGCTATGCGGGACTCTCTTGAGAACCCATCATTCCTGTGAAACCATCCCAAAGCAGCCATGACTTTCAATGAAGAATTCACTCACCTACTAATTTCATCATCCAATTTGTTCTCTCTGTCAAACATGCTTCCTAAATACACTAACTCATTCACCTGGTCAATAACTGTGCCATTTAGACATATACAGTCAAACCTCGATTTAACGAACTTCAAGGGACCAATAGGCTTGTACGTAAAATTGCAGAATTCACTAAATGGAGGAAGCCTTTTGAAAGAAACATTCAAATTAAGCTAGTGTTCACAACAGAATGTGTAAGCAGCTAAGTTCTCTTTGTTTCAGTGAAATTTAAATTATGTATAGTGCTTTTAATTACGAATTTATTATCAAAAATGTTATAATACGTACACATTTACTTTGCATAGTAAATACATAATTCGTATATATTAGACTTCAACATGTAGCATCAAAATTTAAGCGTACTTTAAAATTGTGAGAAAAATATGATAGTTGATATTTTTCCCCGAGCATTTAGCTTCATAAATAATGATTTCAGTATCATAAACTGCATGAAGCAGAACATTAATTAGTGCTAATTAACTTGTAAAAACAGAATATGTTTTGATTACCTTTTTACATTGTAGAAAAGAAATGCTTTAGAGAAGATTGCTTATGTTTTTTGTGAACGTTTAGCTTTATAAATTGCAGCTTCAATTTTATAAAATGCATGAAAAACATCATTTTTATCGAAGCGCATCAAGTAGTTTTTAGCACATTCTATACTGTTACCAGCATCACTAAAGCAGCTAACTTTTAGTTCTGCTTCATCTTCTTCATCAGAATCTGATGCATTTAGTCAGATCTGTTAATCGAAAACATCATCAAGGGATTGCATTTGGGCTAAGTTCTAACATGAAAATGCAGACTAACATAGTTTTGTGGTTTTAAAAATAAATAAAAAATGTTCCCTAAATTGAGGAAATGTGTTTGTTAAATTGGGAAACGCCAAGCATTAATTTCTATGTGGTTCCGTCGGGACCATAAAAAATGTACGTAAAAGCGTGGAATTCATTAAATCACAGTCCGTTAAATAGGGGTTGGACTGTATTACATTCAGTACTACCAGTTCCTCTCTCAAAAACCATAACTTTGGTTTTCCCCTTATTTATATTCACTTTGAATTTCATGCAAACTTCGTACATCTGAGACAGCATACACTGCAACTCACTTTTGCTCTCTGCCAACAGGACAGTGTCATCAGCATACAGTAATCTGCACACACGGATATCACCAAGACATAAGCCAGTGTTATCTATTTTGGCATCACACATGCACGCATCCATAAATATATTATACAGCCATGATGACATTACACAACCTTGTCTGACTCCTGCACCAATAAAAAAAACATTTTAATTAAACACCATTTACTTGTACACAAGTTCTACTGCCAGCATACATGGCTTTTACACTGTTAAGTAGATTCCCAGTAACACCATATTCATTCAACACCTTCCACAAAAGTGTCCTGTTTACTCGGTCATAAGCTTTCTCTAAATCTATGAAGGCAGCAAAAACTTTCTTACTAACAGCCAGATACTTTTCAATCATTATGTGTAATGCAACAATTTGGTTAGTGCAGCCTTTACCAGGCATAAAACCACTCTGAACATCCCACACTTTCTCTGATGTAAGAACCCGTATTTTTTCAATAACGACCTTACCAAACACTTTCCCTGGCACACTCAGTAGGCTAATACCACGATAGTTCTTGCAGTCAGTCTGATCACCTTTTGCCTTATACAAGGGAACAATGATAGCATCCTTCCAATCCTGAGGTACCATTCCTAACTCCCAGCACAACTGGCAAATTTCAGTTAACCAGTCAAATTACAGGGTCACCGCCATATTTCAACATCTCGGCAGTTATGCCATCAACTCCTGGAGCCTTAGCATTCTGAAGAGATTTTAGAGCTTTCCACACCTCTTTTCTTGAGATCCCTCCTGTGCTTCCATCCTTCACTGTGACATCATCTGCTTCTGCCTCTGAATCACCTTTGCTTTCCTGATCTAATAACTCACAGAAGTATTCACCCCATCTTTCACTTAACTAATTGGACTCCCATATCATTTCCCCAATCCTATTCTTTACACAGCTTAGAACTTTGTTTCCCCTATTTTTCTTGATTCTTGTGTACTTCCAGAAAGTCTTCCTATCTTTCCAAAAAGCCAATTCATGCCTTTCCACCTTCTCCTTCCTATCTTTTGCCTTACTCTGGCGAACTAGCTTAGCGGCTTCACTCTTCTTACAGCAATATTCATCCACAGAAACTCTACTTTGCAACATCCCCAAATAGGTTTCCTTCTTTCTCTTTACTGCCTCTTCAATCTCACCATTCCACCAAGCATCACCTCTATTGTGACCCACTATTGTGGTGCCACAGACCTCCTCAGCAGCAGTGACAACACAGTTCTTGAAACATTCCCACTTTTTTCTACATCCCTCTCACAAGCCTTCAGTCGTTCTCTGAGTACAACTGAATAACGCTGATGATATTCAGGAGCCTTTCAACCTTTATTCTTTCCATCCTGGGCTTCTTCCTATTCCTTTTCCTCCAACCAGTTTCACTCGTGATACTACCAAGTAATGATCAGAACCAACATCCGCACCTCTCATCACACGAGTGTTAGCAATTAAGTGTTTCAGACGCTGATCATAGACAACAAAATCTATCACACTTTTTTGACCAAGAGTACGATTTTCCCAAGTATATGTGTGGATATACTTGTGGTTGAAAAACGTATTAGATACACACAAACCATTCTCAATGCAGAGTTCAATTAATCTTTCACCATTATCATTCACACAAGGATCATTAAACTTACCCAGAGCATTGTCAGAAATCGCATTCTGTACACCTACTCTAGCATTGAAATCCCCTGCTATTATAACTTTCTCTTTAGCACCAAACTGGTTCAAAACAGCTTTTAGCTCATTCCAGAAATCTTCCTTCCTATCAGAAGGTTCTGAGTCACAAGGAGCATACACTACAACAATTACTATTCTCTGAAGTTTCACTTTCAAACGAATCCAAAGAATCCTCTCACTTATGCAGCTATAGTGAATCAAGTTGTTCTTCATCTTTTCACTTAAAATCACACCTACACCAGCCTGTCTCCTCACATTATCTAATACTCCAGACCACACACTCACCGTTCCATTCATTTCTTTTATCCCAATTTCCTTCTTTTTGGTTTCACTTACACACAGCACATCCAGTCTATACTTATTCATCTCTTCAATCACCTCATTCATCTTGCCATTTATACCTCTAGTATTCCATACACCAATCTTACACTCATTTAGCTGAGATCTCTTTCTCATACGCCGTTTAGAAAGTCCAGATCGACTCCATGGTGGACCGTCCTTCTCAAGTGTGTGTAGGTCCACCATATCCCACACTTGAGTCATTTTTAATATTTCTTTGTGTCTTTTTAATCAGGTTAGTGCATCAGTGTGGGGGATTAGCCCACAGTGTTATGGTGAGTGCATATTTCTGAAAGATAACTTTTTGTGGACGCAAAAAGATTTTCTGTTTATGATGTTTACAAGTGGTGATATGCCAAATGCAGCTGTATGTTTAAGTTATTTTTCAGAAATATGCACTCACCATAATTTTCGGACTAAACACCACATCGGCATAAGAGCTGCAATAGTGTAACACATTTGGATCTCACTATCTAAACTACAAAGTCATTTTCCAAACATTTCATAGATTTTAAAGTAATTTTTAATAGTTTAATGAGCAAATATAAAAATGAAATGGATAATGGCGATAAAAATCCAGAATGTTCTTACCTTTATTATCTTATTTATTTATTTGTGGTTAATAGTTTTTCTTAGAGGCAGGGCCTGATTTCTGCACGTGCACAGGGCCTCAGAATTTGAAGGGGCCTCCAAACTACCTTAACAGTAATATAAATTTTCAGAACCAAAATTTATTTTCCATTGTAGCACGAAATTAGTATAAGTTTCGGTTTCAAAATTTACTATGAGATTTTGGAAACCAAATTATTATTATTTTGTATAATAAAGCGCAAGCGTTGCGCTTCGTTGAGCTGTGATCAGCCAGTGCAATATCTTAATCTCACCCTTATTTGTAACAATCAAAATGCAATGGGAACAGCCTATATTCGGAGCAATACGGTATATTGTACATGAAAAGCATTTCAGCAAACATGTAGAATTTACTAAAAAATATTTTTATTATTAATATTAGTCTTGTGAGAACAAAAATTGTGAATCAATATTCATAATTATGTAGGGTTTATTTTTACATAAATAAAAATACAAAAAAGTTCAACTTACGCTACTTTATTTAAAGACTGTTGTAATAATTTACATGGAGTGTTGTAATAATTAATTCCACAATGTATGTGGTCAGCTGTAAGACTTTGTGAGGGATTACTTCTTACAGCTTAAGCTACCATTGGTTCATCATTTCCATTAAATTTATGGTAAACTAGGTGTTTTAAATTATATCTCTGGAAGGATAGTTATTTGTTTCCGTAAATGATACTATAAAACAAAAAAAGAATTCCAAAGTAATTAATGTTACAGCTGTAAGCTCTGCAGGTGTGGGGAAGTACATGCAGTGTGAATGCTAGTCTATTACAAGCCACATTGGCTATAAAGTTGACTAGCATGTGGGATGTGTTTTAATGTTTTTACGGCTAGAAAAACTGCTTGCAAAAAAATATTTACCAGTAAATATTCTTTTCGTCTGTTTGACTGAAAATTTTAATCGAGGGGGCCTCAGACATAGAACGTGCTGCTTAGAGGGTGATACTGATTATGAATTCTAGCATGTAAATACAGTTTTTAAGGCATGAATTATAGGTGCTATTTTTGATTGAAAACACTTATTAGAGCTATCAAAAATATCTGAAGGAAAATAAAGTGAAAAAGGTTAAATAGTCACTTCTTATGGAAGAATGTTCATGAAAAAAGTACAAATAAATTGATGAATGAAGTGGAAACATGCTGAAAAGAAGTAATAGAAATCAATTCTGTTTTAATTTCAAGTACTTTTACGGCCAGTGTGAACACAACGAATGCTATTTTTGATAACAGTTTTAACCCTGTTTTCTGAAACTACACTAAATTCTGAGAAGTGCTGAACATTGTGACATGTATGAGAAAAATGTCCCCCAACCCCATCATGAATAGTAGTCACTGTCCTTGGCTTTTACCTCCCACCTAGGGAGGGGGTGAGAGAGATAATTAGCTGAAGATCAGCAACATCATGCATTAGTGGACAATGAGAAAGAAGGTACCTATAAAAATAGTCAAATTTAGCCTGTCTCTCCATAAGGGAAAGAAACCGACTAGAAAGACGGTGAAGGTTTAAAAACTATGGCATACAAATGGAAGACATATGCTGCTGCAAAGTTCATGTTCCTGGAAACCGACACTAGAGGGTATAAATTTCTGCAAACTGCTATCATTAAATAGGAATACTTATATTTTAAATTAAATACATATGTAGACAATTAAGGTATTAGGTGTGTGCAAAAGTTCTACCTGTTCTTTTAGTGGAGAAGGGAAACATTTTTTTTTTTTTTTAATAAATAACATCTTTATTTTTCTAAATGATTTCCATTATTACCTATGACCTCTTGCCATCTTTCTGGTAGTAATTGAATTCCCCTTCTGTTTTATTGTTTATCTCTGTTGGACATGACGTCATGAATTCTGCCCTAAACAACTTTGTTTATTTTTTTAACTCAACTCAAGTCACATAATTGTTTATTTTCTTCAACAACGATAGAACTATTTTTTTTGTAATCAGTTACTGTTAGACAGTGCTTGAGTAATGTTACCATAAGAAGAATGGAAGGTTCCTGTGTTCTCGTCTATTACAAGATTCCTACTGTGAACTGTTTATTCTACATAATAGGTATTAATTCATCATTTACATTCAGTGTAAATGACTTAAAATGGATCTTGGGCCTGCTATGTGTATATATTAAAATTTGAGTTTACTACAGGTAAAAGCCTTTGATCTTTTTCTTCATATTCTTGTTGAATTTGACTAACACAAGTTTTTATCACAAAGTAGAATGCAGAAGATTGTAATATTCGAGACATCTTCTTTCAATGATTATGAGACTGAATTTTGCAAAAAATATTGTATTAAAAACATTAATATATCAAAGTGATTCATCATCTAGTAAATGAAAAAAAAATTTTTTTTTTTTTTTGAGAGAATAGTGAAGTCATAAGTATAAAGTTCAAGATGGCGCTTTATCGTGAAAGTCTACAGATAGAAAAACTGAACAGTAACAATTATGTAATATGGAAATTCAAACTCAGCCAATTGTTAATAAGAGATAGTCTAGATGAAATAGTGTTTGGAATACAACCAGAAAATCCATACCAAGAGTGGGTCAAGAAAGATAAGTTAGCAAAAGCACTCATTTTTTTACACATTGGAGACTTGCAGATCATTCATGTATTACATCAGAACACTGCGCAAGACACTTGGAAGAAGTTAAAATCAAATCATGAGAAGCAAAATCTTTCTAGAAAATTGTTTCTACACTGCTGGACAATTGCTAAGGACGGATCATAAACGGCTATATAGCGCATAAAAAAGTAAGTGTGGTTCGATGCCAAGTGAAATAAAATAATGTCAGAATGCCAGGACATTACAAGAAAGACAATTTATTGTGCTCTGAAATCCAGAAGGCTTTGGAACGTGTTCAAGGGACAAGCAGGCCATTTTGTGCAGAATACGTAAACGTGAAAAAAATGCAATTACCGTCCGCAGGCGTTCCGGCGTAAGATGTCAATACGGGACATGGCCACCATGGAGGGCGGTGCAAGATTCTACACGTCGTGTCATGCTTTGCACAACATTATCAAGCAGCTGTTGGGGTAATTTATCCCATTCCTCTGTCAGTGCACGGATGAGGGTGTCCTTGTTTATTGGAGGGCATTGCCGACCAGCAAGACTCCTCCCCAAAGCATCCCACACATTTTAAATGGGATTCAGATCTGGACAACGTGCTGGCCATACGAGGCGTTGAATATCCTCGCTCTCAAGACACTCCTGGACAGCGACTGTTCGATGACATGTTGCGTTGTCGTCCATGAAAATGAATCTATCACCCGACACCACCACGGAACATGCGATCATGAGGTAGCAGAACATCATTAATGTATCGTTGGCCAGTCATAGTCCCAGTTGGAAGCACATAGAAGGACGTAAGGCCATTGATCATGATGCCAGCCCATACCATGACACTACATGTTGGATATAGGTCCCTTTCCTGTATGTTTTCTGGACAATATGCAGTACCACTAATCACGCCAGATCAGTTGTCGTCGGCAATCAGACGATAGACTGTATCTACTCTCATCTGAGAAGAGGACAGCAGACCAGTCGTTATCAGTCCAATTGCGATGTTGATGGCACCATTTCAAACGGGCGGTACGGTGACGTCTGGACAATGGGATGCACACAACAGGACGGCGGGCGTATAGTCCTCCTTCATGCAAACATCTGGCGACAGTTTTTCGAGAGATTCGTTTGCCAGTAGCAGCCGTAAACTGATTTGCTACCTCACTAGCTGTGCTGCGCCGGTGTCTTTTTGTTCATAGCACTATGTACTGATCTTCTGCAGGTGTGGTACTGCGAACAACCTCCCCGTGACGTTTGCTACACTCTCCACTTGTTTGAAATGATTTCCAAAGCCTTGAAACAACACTGTGGCTGACGTCGAACTCCCTGGCAACATCTGTTATTTTTCGCCCTTCTTCAATCTTGCCAATAATACGGCCACGCGTAAAATCATCTAGGTGATGTCGGGAAGACATACTGAAAATTGCAAGTTCGTCAATTGATTCTTTCCTTTCAACTTTGCGTTTGAACAACAACGGTCAATACGCGTCAAATCCTTTATATCTCTTATCAGCGCTATGACGTCACGAACAAGTTCGGCAATCCAAAATTTGCATACGCACAACACGTCTTACTGTATCCCGCACTTATGCTAATTTCCACATTTTCCTGCCTTCCATTTTATGGTTGCTATCGTTGCTATTGTCATCCGTCCTTAGCAATTGTCCGGCAGTGTATTAAGGAAGTTGTATTCTATAAAGTTCAGTGGGGGGATCACAATGCAGGAACCTATTAAGAATTTGCATCTGAGTGGAATTCTTTTATGCAGTCTGCCTGAATCATACTCAACACTCATAACCTCACTTGAAAGTAAATCAGAAGATGAACTTTCCCTAGATTATGTTAGTAGCAAACTAATAGACGAGTATGTGAGAAAATGTCACACGTCACAAGCAACACAAAAAACATGTGCATTTAAAGGAAACTCTTCCAAGAAGAACTATTTAAACAACTGTAATAATACCTCAAATAATGTAATGAAGAAGTATTGCACTTACTGTCATAAAAATAGTCATAACAAAGGTGAATGCTGGCATCTTAAGAATAAGAACAGAGAACAACAACATTCTTCAAAGAAGCAAAATATTCACCAAAAGCACAAACTAAATGTTTGTACGCATCAGGCGGTTGTACAACAACAAGGTGTAATTCCATATGACTCAAGATCATCACAGGATCTCCGAGATGATTTGGAAATACATCATACGACATCAGCACCAACTACTTCCACAAAGGAACTACACGATACAAAAACTAATCTACAAACAAAAATTCTAAATACTCATGTAGGTGTTCCCATAATTTGTAAAGATCCTAAAATAGATAGAAATTATATTTTCAAAGCAGAAGAAAATGTACAAGACTCGGAATGGGTCATAGACTCAGGTGCAACAAGTCACATGAGTGGAAATGTTAATTTTTTCACACAATTAACAGAAAGTTCTGAAAACTTGGTTGTGATAGCAAATGGTGCAAGGCTACTACTCACAGCAGGAATTGGTAAAGGAAGGCTGAATGTCAAAACTCTTCAAAATGAAGAACACAATATAATACTTTAAAATGTGCTATACATTCCAGAACTCGTAGGCAACCTGTTGTCAGTTACGACACTAACTTGTAAGAACTGTACTGTATCCTTCAAGGAAATTATTTGTACTATAATGCAGAATGATGATATAATTGCCCATGGCATAGCAACAGATGAAAGTTTATATAAGTTATTAGTGGTGCCAAATAGTGCAGATAATCAATATTGCTGTGTTTCAAAAAATGCAGTGTCAGTTATGTCAAAATGAAAATTGTTTGTTCAAATGGTATTTGAGATTAGGTCACAGAAATTTTGATACTATTAAACTAATGGCAGCTTATAACCTGTCAAAAGGGTTGTATTGTAAACAATTGCTCACATGACCTCCAATGCACAACTTGCATCAAAGCAAAATCAACTGATAAACCTTATCCAAAACAGGCAAATTTTAGAGCCAAAGAACCTTTAGAACTGACCCATAATGACTTATGCGGTCCTATGGAAACTGAAAGTTTTGGTGGAAATAAATACTTCATAACGTTCATAGATGATTTTAGCAGACATTCAATGGTCTATTTGTTACAAAGTAAGGATGAGGTCTACAGCAAACTCAAAGTGTTTATAGTATCAACTCAGAATAAGTTCCAAACAAAGATTAAGTCCATTAGAACTGACAATGGAAAAGAATATTGCAAAAATCAAATTCAAAGCTTCTTAATAAGTCGAGGAATACATCATCAACAATCAGTACCTTACTCTCCTCCTCAAAATGGTGTAGCAGAAAGGAAAAATAGAACATTAATGGATATGTCAAGAGCAATGATACTCAATGCAAACTTATCAGAACTCTTCTGGGGTGAAGCAGTATTAACAGCGGCGTATATTCAAAACCGATTGCCAACTAAAGCAAATGACAAGACTCCATATGAACTGTGGAATAATGTTAAGCCTAACTTGATTCATATCAAAGTATTTGGATGCAAAGCATTTGCTTACATACACAAGCAAAGAAGGCATAAGCTCGATCAAAGGGCAATAGAGGGCATCTTTGTCGGGTACGATTACCATAGCAAAGGCTATAGAATCTACACAAGCAACAAAAGAGTGATAATCTCAAGGTCTGTCAGATTCTTAGAGTTTGAACATAGTGTCGAAGAATCTCATGAAGAAGGGGGTAGTATTATTCATCTACTGATATATGTTACGAATCAAGAAACTAGAGAAGAGGAAATCCCACAAACAAATCCCCAATTAAATGATAAAAGGAATAAAACTGAGTCAAACTCAGACGTTCAACCACTAAGAAGATCGTGAAGGTCTACAAAAAGGATTCCAGCTCAAAGGCTGTCTTTAAATGCTGCAGAATCACTAACTAAAGAAACTACAAATAGTTTTCCACAAGAATTTGTACTAACGGTTAAACATCCAGATCCCAAGTCCTTAAAAGATATCCAAGATTTGCCAAAGATTCAACAGGTACAATGGAAAACTGCCATACAAGAGGAGCTCAAATCACTTAAAAACAATGACACATGGTCATTAACAGAACTACCAAATGGACAAACCCCTATTGGAGAAATGGATCTTCAAAACAAAATACAATGAACATGGTCAAATAATAAAACATAAGGCAAGGCTAGTTGCTAAAGGTTATGACCAGAAATGCGGGATGGACTATAATGAGATTTATGCACCTGTGGTGAAACACACCACTATAAGGTTATTTTTTGCAGCTGCTGCACATAAAAAGATGTTCATTCACCATGTAGATATAAAATCAGCATTCTTAAATGCAAAACTTAATGAAGATATTTATATGGATCAACTAGAAAGTTTTGAAAAAGTAAGCAATAACAATCATGTATGCAAACTCAACAAAGCAATTTATGGTCTTAAACAAGCAGCAAGATCATGGAACGAATCCATAGAAGCTAGTTTGATAAATCTGGGTTTTGTTCAGAGCAAAGCAGACTCATGTCTTTTCACAAAATCTGAAAAGGATGACACAATGTACTTAATTCTATATGTTGATGACATTTTGCTAAGTTCACAAAATCTATATCAAATTGATAAAATTGTTGAACCTCTGAAGCAAAGCTATGAATTAACTGATTTAGGCCAAGGGAAACATTATCTTGGAATAGAGGTTTCTCGAACTTCAAATGGTGAATATTTTCCGAGCCAGAAACATAAAATTATTGAGTTGAAAAATTCGGACTACAAGATGCAAAGCCTACAAACACACCAATAGAAACCAGCTACTATCAGTTAAATGGTGAACAAGAATTATTAGACAATAACCACAAGTATAGACAAGCTATTGGGTCTATGCTGTTTATTTCAAACTTCACTACACCTGACATCACTGATGCCATGAACATCTTGAGTAGAAAGTTTGCCAAACTGACACAGAGACTGGAATGCAGTCAAAAGACTTATCAGGTATCTAAAAACCACAAAAGACTTGAAATTGAAGATATCTCCAAAGGAATCTCCAGTTCTTAAAGTGTATTCCTACGCAGACTGGGCACAAGACAAGTCAGACAGGAAATCAACTTCTGGCTTCCTAGTATTTCTTGGGAACATCTGTGTATCCTGGAAGTCTAGAAAGCAAAATTGTGTGTCTCTTTCATCCTCTGAAGCAGAATATGTCTCGCTGTCTGAAGCTGCACAGGAATTTTCTTGGGTGTTGCAATTATATGAAAGTTTTAACTTGAAACAAAATCTTCCAGTGACCTTCTACGAAGATAACCAATCAACTATCAAAATTGCACGGTTCAAAAAGGGCAACTCCAGATTAAAGCACACTGACACTAAAAATTGCCCTACGTAAGGGATCTTCAGCATCATGGTATCATCAAGGTCGACTACTGTTCATCTACAGTGATGACTGTTGACAGTATGACCAAGCCTCTCCCAAAACCTGCTTTTATGAAACACAAAGAAGCTCTCAACTTACAAATTTGTTTAGAGCAAGTGGGGGATTGTTGGCCATGGCATCATGAATTCTGCCCTAAACAACTTTGTTTTGTTTTTTAACTCAACTCAAGTCACATAATTGTTAATTTTCTTCAACAATGATAGAATTTTTTTTTTTTTTTAGTCAGTTGCTGCTGGACAGTACTTCAGTAATGTTGCCATAAGAAGAATGGAAGGTTCCTGTGTTCTCAACTATTACAAGATTCCTACTGTAAACTGTTTATTCTACATAATAGTTATTAATTCATCATTTACATTCAATGTAAATGACTTAAAATGGATCCTGGGCCTGCTATGTGTATATATTAAAATTGAGTTTACTACAGGTAAAAAGAGATTTTGGAACCTGTGACATAGTGTTTTAAAATATTTTGAAGATAATGGTTTACTCACAAGTGAGTGCTCACTTCTTCTCAAAGATGAAGACTGGCATTGGGATCTCGCATTTCTTACAGACATATTGGAGCATCTGAACAGTTTAAATTTACGTTTACAAGGAAAAGACTGCCTTTTCACAACATTGAGGACTTCTGTATCATCTTTCATGACTAAACTTTTGCTGTTTTTAAATGATTTTTCTCAAAACAAATTATCTCAATTTGCTCGAATGCAAGAACAAGAAAAAGTATCTGAAAATGCCCCAAATTATGAGAAGTACAAAAAGTTAATATCTATTTTACATGACTCCTTTGCAACAAGACTTTGTGATTTCGAAAAAGATAAGAAAAACAGTGAATTTTTTACAAACCCTTTTTCAGTTGCTATTGGAGACCTAAATCCTTATCCTCCAGACATGCAGATAGAAATTATTGACCTTCAGTGTAATATTGCACTTAAAGGTAAATATAATTAGTTTATTTCTACTTCAACCAGTCCAAATTATGTTGAATTCTGGAAATTTCTTCCAGTTCTTGATTTTCCGATTTTACACGAATTTGCACAGAGGTATTGTAGATTTGGCTCAACCTACGTTTGTGAACAATCTTTTTCAGTAATGAATACGATTAAAACTAAATATCGTTCAAAATTAACTAATGCTCACCTAAACAATTTAATCTTGCTTGCTTGTTCACAGGTAAATCCAAACATACAGGAGATTTTAAGAAACATGCAAATTCAAAAGCTGCATTAAAATTTTATAAATCCCATTGTCATTGTGAGTTGCAAATGTGTTGTTCAATTTAACATGCACTAAGAACGATAGAATGATAATAAACCTTATGAAACTGAAAATAATTGTGTTTTTATTTAAACCTGATGTGGGCCAATTTAGTTAGGAGAATGGATGACTTTAGTGGCACGCTCAAGATACAAAAGCCTTAAAGTGGCACATGCCATAAAAAGGTTGGCCACCACTGGTCTACAGCATCTTCACCATACACCTCACAAATGTTGCAGCAGGCTTCAGTTGCATTGTTGCCTTGCTGAACGTATAAAGTAAACAATGCCTAATAATGTGATCACTATTGCATTACATGTTAACCCTTGTGTGACTTGTTTGCAAATGAGATGCACCTGCATACTTGGTGCCATTTTGTAGCCTACTGCTTGAAGCATTTTGGCCATCACATGCACCATTTGTTATTGCACTTGTTACTTAAATTTTTAGCATCATGAAAACTGGGTAAAACCTTTGCTTACACCTAATACATTATGTAGACAAAGTGATTGCACATTGTAAGTAAATAGAAAAACAGTATTGTATTTCCATGAGTAGAGGGTAGATCCTCTATTTGCAAATATTACAGCAGCCACCCATTGAGGTAAACTGTCCACAAGTCCATGGAGTGTGGAGAGCACGATGATCCTCCATTCTGCCTTGACCAACTCTGTCAGTGAACAAGGTCGTGTTGGTCTAGACCTCACCTATCGTTCAAGTTCATCCCATAGGTGTTCAGTGGGATTGAGGTTTGGGCTCTGAGCAGTTCAGTTCACCCGTGAGAAATTTTCCTCATACCATTCCATTGTAGCCCTGGAAACATGACAAGTGACATTGTCATCCTGGAAGAAACAATTGTCGTGTCCATAGAACTCTCGCAATGTTAGGAGCATTGAGTTATCCAGGATATCTCTAAACAGCACTGAGTTCATGCTGCCATGAATAGGAACCAGTGGACCCACACCGTACCAAGTGAAACAGCCCCATACGATAACTCCACTGCCTCCATGCTTCACAGTCAGCACTGTATACTCTGGAAGCAGACATTCTCTGTGTAACCACCAAACCCATACACGTCTGTCCAATTGGAATAATGTGAAGCGGGATTCATTGCTCCATAACACCTACCGCCATTGCTCCAATGTCCAATTTTTGTGCTGTTGACACCATTGTAGCGGCAAGGCTTTACTGGTCTTTATGATGAGAGATTTATGGGCGGCTGCTTGGCCATGATACCCAAGTGCATGGGTCTCTCTTCAAAGTTTCTTGGTGCAGACCATAACATCTGTGGCCATATGGAACTCATGTAATATGGTGTGTATTGGTCGGGACCTGGTTTTCCGGATCTCCCTTTGCAGCACTCTCTGGTCTCTGGGTTGCAGTTTAGTGGGTTTTTCAGGGCGAGGTGAATTCCTGCAATGTCCTGTCTTCCACTTGTTGATGACAATGGCCACAGTCAATTTAGCGATCTGTTTGACACCAGCAAAGCTTGTTATGCTCATACCTACAATGGAGCAGCCTATTATAATGCACTTTTCAAACTCAGAGAGTTCTCTCCTGCTAGCCATTTTATCAGCGATTGATCTCAGCATTCTCCCATCGCCGTTTTCATACCTTATCGACCACATGTCTGCTGCGGGAGCACATCATTGCACCTGCATGGGGGTGTCCAATCACTTTTGTCTACATAGTGTACATTGGAAATTGCATTAATGAAAAAGTGTTAATGCATTCAAGGTCTGATAATTGGTTTGTTTCACATTAATATTAGTGACATAACATGCTGAATTTTAGTGTTTTCTGTACTAAAACTTTGCTCAGAGCATTTGTAAGAAAAGTGGAAAAGACAGGTCACTAGGGGAAAAAATAGCACAGTGGTGGATCTTCCTATATTCTCAATAACCTTAAAGAAATAAACACTCAATAACTTTGAAGAAATAAACAGATGGTTCAAAAAGAGGGGGAAATGAAATTAAGGGCTATTTACTGTGAGAGTAATATCACCCACAAACTTTCAGTTGCTGTTTGCTAAGCAGTTGTTTAGAAAACAAAATAGTCCATGTAAGCACCACAGGGTTAGGAAACAGCATTTTTTTTTTTTACCATAAGAGCCCTTAGCCCAAAAATGCAGTGTATTTTTAGCAGTGATCAGAAGTAGCACTGCTACTTTTACTGTAGGGGTGTATGTAGCATCACTACAAATAGAAAACTGTATTTGCAGCAGTAGCAAACTACAAAAAAAGCAGCTTGTAGTGGAAAATTGCACTACAAATTGCGCTACTTTAAAAGCAAAAAGTTAAAAAAAATCCTTTTTTTGAACGTGACATTTTCAGATTTTCTGGCTGAACAGAGGCTGAGTGTTCCCTGCTTCCATTCACATTACTTGACTTACATTGTGAAAGCCAACGAAAGGTTAACCATTTTTTTCAATTACACCCTTTGCCTGCTGAACATACATATTTGCTATCTAAAAAGACCACATAACAAAAACGGTGAAACTCTACCCACAAACACATTTGTGGAAATGTGGATGCAAATTTTTCTTCTCACTAAGTGTGGAGGAATTTTTTTCCACCTACAAGCAGCGTAATATTTATATTTCTAATACATATTACACATTGAAGTGCAACATACTTCTAAAAATCCACTGAGCAAATGCAGCCTTTGTAGACATTCTTTTTGTTGCTTTTTTTTTGTTTTGTTTTGGAGTTTAACGCACGAACATGAACAACTCTAAGGGCTATAAGCAGTGGTTCAACCCTATTTAGGTCCGCTGGTTCCAGGGAAGAGAGAGAACCACAGTGCAATCAGACAAACACACAACTGACTCTTGCCTCATCCAGGACATGAACCTGGTCCTATCTGGACGAATGATCTGACACTCATGCCTCAGATCACTCAACAACCAAGGCAGCTTAGTAGACAAGAGTGGCATGTACAGAAAACCATAAAACCCAGATGATGGACAAGCCTTCCCAGTGGGGGGCGTGGCTAACTTAACTTCTAAAGCCTTCCCAGTGGGGGGCGTGGCTAACTTAAATTCTAATCTTCAAAATATACACCTTTTATCGATATTGTTACATATTTTAACCCTCAGAAGTCTGCAGATTTAGGATTAATATGTTGAAATGTGTTACATATGATGATCAGAAATAACAGGTAAATGTAAAGTTAAATTATCTGTGCATTTGGCCTCAGTATTTAGCTCTCAATGCCATATCTAAGAATGTGCATATGAAGATCATCCTCAGAATTTGTGCCTTTAACTTAAACCTAAAGGGAAAAAAAAGTAGCTACGAAGTAGCGGAAGTCGCTACTTTTCTGAAAAAGTAATGTAGCTCTTGCTACTTTTCAGAAAAAGTAGTTGTAGCTGTAGCAAGCTACTTTTTTCAAAACTGTAGTATAGCAGTAGCTTTCCAGTCACTGATTTTTAGTGATGAAACTATGTATCATTGAAAGCGAGATATGCTCAAAAAGTTTTGCACATAATTCCAGCTATTGAACACTGAAAGAATTTCTTTTAATCAAACTGTTAGAAGTCTAGATATAGCAAATTTAAAAATAAATTTACACCATCTGCAAGGAAAACTACATCACAAAAATTCTCAAGTGCACAAATCACCATCTTCATTGGCTACCACTGTTTGGTGAAAAAAATGTATGTATTCTGATTCTTACTTATAGATGCAAAGATATGTATACAGATGGATGGTCATGGTGATACTACACGCGCACTTTTTTTGTTTCTTAGTGTACACTAGAAAGAAAAGAAACTGAAATAAACTGGATTTAAAGAGTATCCTAACAATAGGAATGTAATAAAAACCAATCAACCGAAGATACTTTAAAACCCAAAATCTGAAACATAATAAGAACTAAGATATTACAGCAGTCTATTATAACTATATGTACCAGCAATTGTTAACATTGTGCAAAAAAAATTTTTTGTAATACATCATTCTTGTTTGATTGCATTGTCCTCCAGAAAATAACATGCATAAAGTTCGACATTGATTGAAACAGTCCTTTTCAGATATATTTCAAATTCATAAAGGATTTGTGAACAAAAAGTGTAATATAAAAATAGATTTTGGACTAACAGTGAATAGCATTAAATTAAACATTCATAAGAACAAAGAATAGAGAGCCATATAATTTACTAATGACCAGAAGTATATGCAGTTCCTGTAAATGACTGTAAAATGGTATATTTACAGGCACTGCAGGGTAGTACTAAGAACAGGTCAGTAAACAGACTATGATTAAGACATTGTCAACTAGAACGATAATTTTAAAAACTTCAGTAATTTAATACTGTAATAGAAATCATAAAATGCTGAACTTAATGAATACCAAATTACTAGTGCAGCAAGAAACCAAACATGAATAATGTGATCAGTTGTTACTAATAGACCAAATATGAGTGGTCATGGTACAACTTATTGCAACAATAAAAAAAAAGCCACAAAACAGAACATTTTGTTTGTATTTGTTTTGGAGTTTAACATCCCCATGAGCATCTAAGTCTACAAGGAATAGCTCTCTGATCCCCAATTCAGAGCCACTGGTTCCAAGGAAAGGATAGAACCAGCACTGTAGGATAAACACATCACTAATACCTCATCCAGGACTTCAGCCTAGATGCAACTTGGACAGCTAAAATCCCATGCCTCCAGCTACTTGGCCACCAGGGTAGCACAGAAACTCATCCAGAAGATAGATGGTCAAAGCATCCAAAATGGATGCAGGACCATTACTGAAGAGTAGTATGCACGTGATGGAGGCCCTTAGTTTTTAATATGCTGTCTTATTTTAAATCATACCAAGAAGTATCACTTCCATAAGGGTAATCAAAAATTGTGATACCTGGGGCTCAACCGAACTGGACAGAATACTTCAACCATGCAGTGGTTTCTCAGTTATCAACAAATTTGTAAAAATGCTTCATTTTAAAAACTGCAACAGCTTGCAAAATAGCAGTTTAAAAAAAATTGATTTAATTTAACACTAAATATTGATTATAATTGAACTTCAGTCAGGAACACTAAGAATAAGCAGCCTCACAGAGCAACTCACAGGTTATGAACCATAATAATCATCATCATCAACCATTATATACACTGCTGGACGAAGGTCTCCCCAAGTTTCCTCCACAACGGTCTGTCTTGTGCCAGTCTCCTCCATGTCATTCCCGCATACTTTCGAATTTCATCCACACATCTCCCATGTGGTCTTCTTCTGGGTCTTTTCCTGTCCCTTGGAATCCAATCTAAAATTTCGGCTGTCCATTGATGGTCTGTCCTTCTGGCAGTATGCCCAGCCCATTGCCATTTCAGGGATTTAACTCTGATCATGATGTCTTCCACTCTTGTCATTTTTCGGATCCACGAGTTCCTCTTCTTATCTCTCCTGGTTACACCAAGCATGCACCTCTCCATGCCACTTTGAGTTGTCTGCAGCCTTTGTATGTCTCTTTTAGTTAAGGTCCACGTCTCTGCACCATACGTAAGCACTGGAAGGATGCATTGATCAAACACTTTTCTTTTAAGACATAATGGCATATTGCTCTTGAAAATTATGCTGTTTCTTCCAAAAGCTCTCCAGGCAAGTTTTGTACGCCGATTAATTTCTTCATCAATGTGACCCTCACTTGATATCTGCTGTCCAAGATAAACGTACGTGTCTGTTATCTCCAGCTTTTCTCCACCAATCGATACATCTTCATTTCTTGTAAAAGCATTGAACATCACTTTTGTCTTCTGAAAGTTCATTTTTAATCCCACTTCTTTACTCTTGTCAGCAAGTTCCTGGATCATACTCTGCAGCTCTGATGGGGTAGTTGCAAAAATGACTATGTCATCAGCAAAACGAAGGTGGGATAGACAATCCCCATTAATCTTTATCCCTTTGTTTTCCCAGTTCAGTGATTGAAAGACATTTTCCAATGTTGCATTAAAGAGCTTCGGAGATGTGGTGTCACCTTGTCTCACTCCCTTTCCAATTTTTATGTGTGTTGTATTTTCAAACAGCCGAATCTTTGCACTTGCATTTTCATAGATGTTATTAATAATATTAATGTATGCATCTTCAATACCGCAGGATTTCAGAGCCATTGTAACTGCTGATGGTTTCACCGAATCAAAGGCTTTTTCATAATCGATAAAAGCCATGCACAATGGAAGTTCATATTCCCTCGCTCTTTCAATTAGTTCTCTCAGTACGTGGATATGATCTATAGTGCTGTAGCCACTCCTGAATCCAGCTTGTTCTCTCGGTTGAGCCATGTCCAGTGTTACTTTCAAACGGTGTGAAAGAACTTTAGTGAAGATTTTATAAACCACTGATAGGAGGCTGATAGGTCTGTAGTTCTTGAGATCCTCAATGTCCCCTTTTTATGTAGCAGGATCATTGTAGCATTGTTCCAATCCTCAGGAGTCTTCCCTTCATTAAGGCATCCAGTGAAAATTTGGGCGAGTACTGTTTCGATTTCTCCACTTGCTTCTTGTATGATGTCTACAGTAATTCCATCTTCTCCTGGAGCTTTTCCCCGCTTCATGTTCTTGATTGCATGTTCAACTTCTGCTGGGAGGACTGGAAGAACTCTGGTACTGGTACCTTTCATTATGTCTGGAGTACATGTATCATCCCTTTCATATAATTTGGAGTAGAAATCTTTCACTCTTGTCAAAATTTCGCTTCTATTTCTTGTTACAGAACCATCTTCTTTTCTCAGTGCCATAATCTGTTTTCTTCCCTTACTCAGATGTCCCTTTGCTATCTTTAGGCTTTGGTTGTTTTCAATTGCTTTCCTCACTAGTTCACTCTTGAATTTCCTTACGTCTTCAGTGATACTTTTTTGTACTGTCTTGCATAGCTCGATATATTCCACTTTGGAAGTCACATCTTCTTTAGTTGTCCTCATCTCTCTTCTTTTTTACATCAACATTTTGGTTTTTCCTGATAATTTGTTCACATGCAACTTGTTCTTAGACCCAGCTAATTTTATTGCTGTTTCCATAAGAGCTTTGGTTACTTTTCTGTTAACTTCAGAAATATCCACTTCTTCCGATGTTAGGCCTTCTAAAGCAGAGAATATGTTCTTCAGTTCCAACTTGAAGGTATTATGGTGTTTTTTAAGGTTGGTTATGTCAGTATATTTTGTTTGTCTTATGAGCTTGCCACGTTCGAGTTTAGTGTTGAGGTGCATCTTACATCTCACCAATCTATGGTCACTACCTGTGTTGAACTTGTTTAGCACACTGCAGTCTTCTATGACGAATTTTTTGTTACACATAATAAAATCAATTTCACATGTCGTCCCATTTGGATGTCTCCATGTCCATTTCCTGTGTGGCTTTTTCTTGAAAAAGGAGTTCAAGATGAAAAACCCTTCTGCCTTTGCAAATTCAACGAGAGTATTTCCACGCTGGTTTCTGTTGCAGTGACCAAATTTACCTACTGAAGTTTCATTCTGTTGCAGTTGCTCTATTTTTGCATTGAAATCTCCCATAATTATCTTCAAGTGCTGCTTACCTTTATTATTTACATGACGAATTTCTTCTTCAGAATGACTTGTGGTGGGTGCATAAGTTTGAATAATCTGAGCCTTGTATCTTCTCGAAAGTTGGATAACGAGTCGTGCAGCTCTGTCAGAGGAACTTTCAACTTCTACCACTTTATCCTTCAGTTTCTTGTTTATTATAAATCCAACACCACTAGTTTTGCCAGTATCTGACCCACGATAGTAGAAGAGATGTCCACTTTTCAGTTCAATGAGATCTTCTCCTTTTCTCCTTACCTCACTTAGCCCGACGATGTCCCACTTGATCCTATGTAGTTCCTCTTCCAATATAGTAAAACAAATGTATAACCAAATATGATGCATAAAATATTTTATGTTTTCTTTTACTGCTTGAGCAAATATTGTGCTGAAAAGTGAAACAAAATCAACATAACTCTGTGAATCTAAATTAATTCAAAAATTATATTTAAAAATTTACCAAATAAAAAAGTTTTAAATATAAGATGTTTGTATTACAAAATTCCCCAAAAAACATATTAAATGGAGACAGCTTTCTTGAGTGCAGGCATGTCTTTAATGTGATAAAAGTATTTGGTCACTATACAGCCCTTCCTTATTGTAATCATGATCTTGAAGTAAGGACCAGTCATTGTAATCATGATCTTGAAGTAAGGAGTATTGGTTCTTAATTCTCTGTCACTTTCTTGGGTTTTATAATGTCTTTGAATTGTAAAGGGTTAATCTTTTCTCATGGAGACTAATGTCATTTTCTCTATGCAATGTTGTGAAGTATGTATTTTTTGTTTGTTTGTTTTTTTATCTATGATCACAATTTTCTCTGAAAATATCATTTTTAATATAGCTAAGTTTAAATCATATGCATAATGTATCAAATCCTTTCTGGCAAGCAGAATGCAGATGCACATGTCAAATACTAGTGATTCCCGTTATTTTAAGGTGATGAAACATTCACTTGATGTTTATGTTACCTGTCTGTACCTGTACTACCACCTTGATGCTTAACTCGAATTGAAGTGTTTTCAATCAAAGTTTAAATTCTATTACCTTTAATTGAAAAGAAAATATCTAGTGGTGGATTTGTCTTTCATGCTAAAATCAGGGTTTGCATGGTCCCTAGAAAAGTCCTGAAATTTGATTTCCCCTTTTTTTCAGGCCTGGAAAGTCCTTGATTTTTAATATTTTTGTGAAAAATGCTGGAATTTTTTTTGCTATAAAAAAATAGGTCAAAATGTTTGGGTTAATTGCATCACTTTGTTCTAGCTCCATGCAGCATCTTCTCACGGTGACAACACTTCCTTCCATGGAGTGTGGAGGCGAGATGTCATCTCTTTCATTTCATGTGATACTGCAGCACAAGATGTTTGAGTGCCATATTTGTAGCTACTATGGTTTGTGGTATAGCATGTAGCAGTTGTGTGCAGATGGAGTCATAACAGCATGTGGAAACCTTCCAATGAGTCCAAGATGGCCATTTCTTGTAGCATGCACTTTCTTTGCTGAAGGAGATTCATATCTGGTTTCCCTGCTGCCAGTGTGTGTGTGGGAATAGATGACGATGGAATAGGGAATCTTTAGTGCCATGGCAAAACTTTTTTTGTATTATTATCACTGTGCTAAGTTCCATATTACTTCATATAAATTTTATCCAGAGAAAATTTTATACTGGGTAATGCTTCCACTTTATTGAAGATATAACACACATTGAAAAACACACTCTGTAACTGTGCAACCTATAAGATTACATAAGAATTCTAAATGCATAGTAATTTTCACCCCAATAATATAAAACAAAGCATTATGATATCAGCAAAAATTTAAGCTCCTAGAACTTTTTGATGAACTCTTGGAAAATCTGTAGAAAAGTTCTGGAATTTATTTTCTGTAAAGGAGTACAAACCGTGTAAAATTGGCCCTTAAAAATGTCTTGAATCATAACTTTTGGACAGGTTTGAGTAGTTAAAGCATTATTTCCATGAACTAAAGAAAATGTGTTCTTATTTTTTCATTTTTAGTAAATGGAAATGGTATTTTAACTACTTGATGTGAATAATGCACACTAACTTATCTTTTAAGTTTGTGGTACAAGAGTTGTTCTAAAACTAATGCCTCTTTGCAAGTAACTCCACTGTTAGTTAAGATATTGTAGTGAAATTTGGTATAAGTATACATTAAAAATGTGCCGAATGTAATAGTGCTTCTCAAAACAGTACCTAACTGAAATCAAGCATTTTTGCCACCTGTTTTACCCAACCAATTTGGAAAAAGCCTGTTTATCTTCATCTATATCCTCAAAATGTTGACCATGGAGGCTTTGCTTCATGGGCCAAACAGGTGAAAGTTAGAGTGCCAAATCAAGGTTGTGTGGGATTGCTGTCCAGCCCATTTTGGCAGACCACAGATGTTTCAAGTTAGCTTAATGTTGGGTGTTGTTGTGGTGTGTAGAACAGAATAAAGAGGCATGTGTTGTCTCTTTAAATGGCTTCCTTGAGCTTTTTTAGAGCTTCTTTCAATATAGCAAGTTGATAATGTCACCTTGTTCAAGAAAATGAACAAGAATGTTGCCTCTGACATCCCAAAAAATTGTCACCATCAGTATGTTTTTTTTTACTATGTTTTGAACTTCTCAGGCTTAGGTGAGGTTTTGTGCCACCATTCCACAGTCTCTTGATCATTCCTTTATGATCCAGAGAGTGTGGTCTCTGGGTCATAAAGGAATGTCTAAGTTTCACCTCGAGTAATCACATTAGAAAGAAATGTGTCCTGGTTCACCTCAAACATCCCCAACAGATCTCTACACACTTTGACTCTTTAGTTCCAATGATCCTGGGTTAATTGGCATTGAACCCACTTTTCTCACCCTTTCTGATATCCCAAGTCATGAATTATTGTTTCCACAGCACTGTGGCCACCATGCAGCACATCACAGATCTCCTAAATGGTCACATGTCAATCGCTCCAAATGAGCTGGTCCTCATCGATGACTGCAGTTGAACTGTAGCCTTGTGCAGGTCAACAGATTCAGACCGTTCAACAGTTGACTACCCAATACAACAGAGGTCAACCCAGAACAGTATCTGTCAAGACCATGCATCGCACACTCACACATAGGGCTATAACAGCAGCCGACACTGACAACATCCTCTCTTAACCACAGTTTATCGGCGCAAAAGACTTGCCTGATGCAAAGATCATGCAAGTTGGATGTACTGGAAAAAAAGTGTGCTGGTCTGACAAATTGCATTTTTACTTCCACTTCGTGGATGGTCATGTACGTATTTAGTGCAAATAACATGAGGCATTCGATCCATACTGCATGGTCTCCACAGTGCAAGCCGGTGCAGGCAGTTGTATGGTGTTGGGCGTGTTTACCTGGCAGGAATTTGAACCCTTGGTGCATGTGGAACAACGTACGATCGCCTCCCACTACTGTAAATTGCTTACCGACTATGTACACCCAGCCATGTTATATTTTTTCCCAAATGGCAGTGGTGTCTTCCTAGATGACAATGCCCTGAGCCACAGGTCCAATATTGTGTAGGAATGGTTTGAGGAACACAGTTTAAACTTCCAGCATGTCAATTGGCCTCTGAACTCCCCTGATATGAATCCCATAGAGCTCTTGTGGGACACTATGCAATGGCATAGCAGGTGTCTGGATACACCAATCACCTCCATACCTGCATCGAAGGCTGCATTACACACAGCTTGGTTTGCCATACCTTCCAACTGCTTCCAGCACCTTACTGAATCAAAGCCACGTCGGATAGCTGCTGTACTGAGAGTGAAAGGAGGACCTACGAAGTATTAGGTTGGTGGTCATAATTTAGTGATCATTCAGCATATACTAATGTTTTAAATTTATCATATAGTGAGAAGAACAAAACCACATAAATGTGAAATTGTGGAGTACAAGCCTGGCGTACCTCAAGAATTTTTAGCAAATAGTTTTAAAAGTCTAGAAAGCATATACCAGTTAAATAACTAGTGACAAAAATTATATCAGAAGAATTTTTATCATGGGAAATGAACTCTTGGCATTGCACTAGCCAAGGCTATAATGTTCATAATGCATCGTATTATGAATGTAAAATTATTGGCTTAAATTCTGAATAAGCTGGGTGGGCCATTCTTAAAATATTAACTGATCTAAAATTATATGACTCATAATTCAAATTCAGTTGTGAAACATCTCCTCTTTCTTTTCTGTATTCCTCTAAAACCTGTCTAAATCTGATTTATTTTTTTTACTGAATGTCATAGGTTTTGCAAATTTCATTTCTTTTTTTACTTTAGATATATGCCTTTACAGTACACCAAATCAGTTGTTTAAGAAACTGAGAGAATTTTGTCGAAGACCATGGGTTGTAAGGAAGTGTAATGTTAAGGTGAGTTAGACTTAAATGTTTTTGTTATTTATGCATTTCTTAGTTGGTAAAAAAAAATGAAGTACTGTTAATCATTTGCTTTACTTTTAAAGGATTTTTTTATAATTTATTAAATATGATCATTGTCAAAGTTATTTCCTCAAGAATGAAATCTACCCAGCATATTTGACCCAATTAATGTATTGGCCTCATGGTCATATCTGAAACCTTTAGGAAAATCCATGTTAAAATCACAATGTCACTTTGTTAAGTATAATCACTTTATATTATGTTTTGCAGAAGCGTAACTATGCATTTCTGTGCCCAGGGCAAACCACAAAATATTACACCCCCACCAAAGTTGTTAAGACAAAAGAGCTGTACTGCCTGAAATATTATAATCCTTCTGGCTGCATGAGTTTTTAGCATAGTAAAACTGGTCTTGTGAATTTATTATGCAGAAATTTGCATTATTTAGTAGCCATATGCATATGCAATAACAATTAAAATAATAATTAAAAAAACACTGGCCACCGGGAGTTGCTTCTGACATTTCACTTCACACTGAATTTTATACTTTCTTTTTTTGTATCCTATTCTTTTGGAGTTCATTGATAACTAATAATCACTAACGGTTGTGCAATAGATTTCAAGCATGGACTAGTTTTTTGGGGGACCCGAGGAAGACCTTTGTGAAGTTATTTCCATTTTAACTGCAGAATTTTAACTTTTAAATATGTTTTATTTGGGTATGATACTGCAAATACACTGAAGAGCAATTGAATTAGAGACAGCTGGCGTTATGCAAATGTGGCACTGTGGGTAGCCTTGTAAACGGAAACGACATGACGTATGCAGCGATCCGACAATATAAGGAGTGCTGCGATGGGAATCAGTAAGAGTCGGATGCAGTATGGGTAAGACGAAGGATCTAAGCGCATTTGATCGTGGACAAATTGTCGGGGTCCGACGAATGGGTCACTCCATCTCGGAAGTCGTGCCAGTACTGGGATTTTCACGAGCCACTGTGTCACAGGTTCACCGTGAGTACATCGAATCTGGTAAAACCATCCCTGCGAGGGCCAACTGCCGTGGACAACAGCGTGTGGATGAGCGGGGTCATCGTCAGCTAGCTCGCATTGTAACAGCGGACAGATGGGCCACAGTGCAAGAAATCACTCGGCAATTTAACGCTGGTGCACAAAAACGTGTAAGCAGCCACACCATCCAGAACCATCTCCTCGCTATGGGGTACAGAAGCCATCGTCCCAAGAGGGTACCGCTGCTGACCGCACATCACAGGGTGCAAAGATTAGCATGGGCGCGGGAGCATTGCCACTGGACCCTAGACATGTGGGAAAATGTTGCCTGGACTGATGTGTCGAGATTCACGTTGGTACATGCGAATGGCAGGATACGAGTACGGTGCAAACGACATGAAGCGATGGATCCTTCTTGCCAGCAGGGTACTCTTCAAGCTGGTGGGGGTGGCATTCTCGTCTGGGGACTGTTTATGCGGACTGAAATAGGACCCCTGGTACATGTGACATCGTCCCTCACAGATCAACGTTACCGGGATATCCTGGACGACCATTTGCTCCCGTTTGTGCGTCTTCAACATCCCACTGGGGACCTCATCCTGCAACAAGACAATGCACCATGCCATCGCTCCCGAATTGTATCCGAATGGTTGGATGAACACTCCACTGACGTGACCTCGCTTCCTTGGCCAGCTAGGTCACCTGGCCTCAATCCCATCGAGCACATCTGGGATGCCATCGAGAGAGATGTTCGAGGCTCTGACCCCCTCCATCAAATCTTCGTGAACTGTGGGAGCTTGTTCAGGGGAAGTGGATCCGTATGGCTTCCCAACGCTTCTGGTGTCTTGTCAAGTCCATGCCGAGATGAATCACCGCTGTGATCAGGGCGAAAGGTGGTGCTACACGTTACTAGACAGGTATCTCTAATTCAGTTGCTCTTCACTGTAGAGTATTAGAGAACTGGGTGACATTTTTTATTCCAAACACGAACGAACGACGTTTGACCCTCATCAATTGTGTTGGAAAAAATTAGGAAATGGGGAGTAACACTCATCAAAAGGGTTTCATGCATTTCTCTTATCCTTACTTATATCAAGGATGTTCTGGGTAGTGAAGTTGAACTAGATGTGGAACGCCATTTAGAGCTATAAAATACAAAATGTGAAGAGAGCGGTGAGATTCTCAACTGTTCTGGAGTTGCGCCCTTTGGTAACACATTAAACAGACCGAATCCAGCTTGCAGTAGTGGCAGTAATGGTGGAATTTCCCCCAAAGAATCTTCAAAAATACGAACAACATCCTTATCTTGTAACATACGAACAACCGCGCCTTCATTTCTGATTGTGAGCAACTTGTATCCCCTGCACATTTTGAGGAAGAAATGCAAATTCTATGCCGCCAAACTACTGCTTCTGACGAAAGAAATTATAGGTAAATTCTGTAATTCTGTACCAGAAACTGGTGCAAAAGTTTCAATTTCGATTTTAATCAGATTGTACACAGTGATTTTTGCGCCCTCTCTTGAGCTGCGCCCGGGGCAACTGCCCCACCCTAGTTACGCCTCTGTATTTTGCATCAACCTTGAAAATATTCATAATCAGAGATTGTACAGTTAGTTATGTGGTGCAACAGTATAAATATCTTCAAAGCAATAATGTATCTTCATGACTGCAATGTGTTCTTGATGTATTGTTTAAGTATTAAAAGCTTGATTGGTCCCAATTAGAAGATTTGCAATATTTTATTATACTTCTAAGTTCTGTACAAGAATTTAGAATACATTCTTCTCACCACCATTTCATCCTCAGGGTCATTTGTCCAACGACTCCTTCTGTCGCTTCCTTTCCACTGCTGCAAGGTTAGAAACAGACCTATAACCAAAACTCGCTTGGGTACTTCCATTGGAATATTTCGTCCTTCCCCGTCGCATGTACCATTCTAATTAAACCTGAAATATTACCCATATGCATTTCTGCTGGGTTAGACCAGCCATCATCAGCAGGATTTAAGAAGAAATCCTGCTGATGATGACAGGTCTGACCCAGCAAAAATGTATATAATATTTCAAGTTTAACGTTTTTAGAATCGAGCATGCAATGGGAAAGGAAGAAATATTCCCATGGGAACGCCCAAGCTAGTTTTGGTTATAGGTCTGTTTCTGATCTTGCATCAGTGGAAAGGAAGCAACTGAAGGGGCAGTCATTGGAATGATGACCCTGAGGATGAAGTGGTGGTGAGAAGAATCTATTGTAAATTCTTGTACAGGACTTGTAGGTATTATAAAATATTGCAAATGCTTTAATGTGGACTTGTCAAGCTTTTAATGCCTAAACAATATATGAAGAACAGATTGTCCTCATGAAAATACATTACTATTTTCAAGATATTTATAATTATTTTATCATTTCCATAATTATTGTATAGTGAATTGCCCACAAAAAAGCAAGTAGAGTTAATCTTTGTCATTCTCTAGAGATGTATTCCACTCCAAGATCACTCTACAGTGAATGAACTGTATCAATCAAAGACTATATAAACCTATGTGGTTCTCGTGAGGTGACATTTGTAAATCAAAATTATTACATACTAACTGTATTGTATGTATATAGTTCTCATGAGGTGACATTCATTCTAAATCAAAATTATATACTAGCTGAACTGTGCCTATACTGTTCTCACGAGGTGATATTCATTCTGAATCAAAATTATTATATACTAGCTGAACTGTACCTATACCGTTCTCATGAGGTGGTATTCATTCTTGGAGATCAAAATTATTATACATTAGCTGTTATGTAATGGATGTATCTAAGCTGGTATTGCTTGATAATATTTTTGTCTGATTACATTACATACTAGCTGTCATGCAGTGCACACTAGCTGCCTGAGTGTAGCATTTGAGTCACAATATATTCTGATTTTTACTGCAGTGAATTATTATGTTATAAATAGCACTGTCTAGTTCCCCTAAACATGAAAAATATTCATTTTTTATGCACCCTATGGTTGTAAATCTTGTTAGTCGTGCAGTAATAATATCTTTGGAATACACGAATACAGAAAAAATTTCTGTGATTAGTTCATAATACCTCGTTTTAAATTTCATCAATGGTCTTTCTAGTAGATGCTGAAATGTTTATTTTCTCTATCATTTTGCTTCTTTTGTTTCCATAGTTCTAGCAGTAACCATGAAATTCCTCTTTCAGAAGGAATGTAATGACAATGAGTTTTACAAACACACAGTACAGTATGTATACACAAAAGAGTCAAAACACTATGACCACCTGCCTAATATGATGTTGGTCCTCCATGTGCCACCAAAAATAGCTCTTACCCAGTGACGCATGGACACTACAAGATTTTGAAAGGTATCCTGTGGTATCTGATCAACATGTTACCAGCAGATCATTTAAATCTTGTAAGTCACATGGTTGGCCCGCTGCAGATTGGATTTTCTGTTCCAACACAAACCACAGATGCTCGATTGGATTGATGTCTGGGGAGTCTAACTCATGTTCCCCGAACCGTTCTCAAGCAATAGGAGCAGTGTGGCATGGTGCATTATCCTCCTGAAAGAAGGCACCACTAAAGGGGAATATACTGCTGTTGTTAGATAGTTAGTAGATGTCATAGTTTTCTGCGCATAAATGACTGGACCCAGGGCTTCTCAGGAGAACATTGCCCGAAGCATTACACTTCCTCCACTGGCTTGTTTTCGTCCCATGGCGCATCCTAGTGCCAATACTTTACTTCCCCAGGTAAGTGACACACACACATACCCAGCAGTCCACATGGTGCAACAAGAAATGAGATAAATTAAACGAGATGACCTTCTTCCAGTCATTCAAGGTCCAGTTTTTATGTTTGCGTATCCATTGTAAGTACTTTTGACAGTGAACCAAGGTTAGCATGGGCACTTGCAGTAGTCTGCGGCAGCAGACGCAACCACATTTCCAGTAGGATATGATGCACTGTGTGTTGTGACATGTTACTCTCATCACTAGCATTCAAATTACTGGAGAGTTGCACAACAGTATCCCTTCCGTTGGCTCACAGCGTATGGGATAGCCTTTGCTCACCTTTAGCATTGATGAATCGTGGTTGGCCCACACCTTACTGGTGGTTCGTAGTTTTTACCCTCCGTGGATCACTTTTTCAAGGTACTAACCATGGCTGACCATGAGCACCCCACAAGCCTTGCCATCTCAGAAATGCTCTGACCCAGTCATCTGGTTAAATTGCCTTTCCCATCTGAAGGACAAGAATAACACTGATTAACAGAGTTCAGTATCCTGTGTTATTTATACTATTTCATGACCTTCACGTATGCAGTTTTTTACCTGCAGTTGCTTTGATTTGCATAAAGATGCTCTGGTCATTATGTTTTGGCTCTTTGGTTTAATTCTGTGTGAACCATAGATAAAATAATTTACCCAGCTCAGGATTCATAGCAAAGTACTGAATGTATCAGGAGAGTGGCATATATCTTTAACTTCTAGAGACTGCAAGCACTGACGGAATAACAATACCCAAATACGAGAAGTTGTTTAGCTTCTCGCAATGCATGTGATTGGAGCATTTTCAAGCAGGCGCCAGTGGCAGAGCACATATACATGCTCAAGGTCAAACATGACTTCTCAGTTATCTCCCTGGTTCCTGTAGAAATAGTA
Source organism: Macrothele yani (assembly GCA_039090855.1). NCBI lineage: Eukaryota > Metazoa > Arthropoda > Arachnida > Araneae > Macrothelidae > Macrothele > Macrothele yani. Next base: position 100,401,557 of record CM076996.1, on the reverse strand, counting down.
TGGTAAATAGCTTTGCTTCTAGCGAGCATTGCTTTTGGAACTGTAACTCAAAACCAGCCCCTGCAACAATGAAAAACAAGCTGAAGTATCTACCATGGTTTCCAAATGACTTACTGCTGCCACACAAACATTCTCTTTCACTACTATAGATTATTATAATGAATGGATCACATTAAACATGCCTTTTGTGCTGTTACCATTCTGATGGGATGAGTGGCATATACACTATCTACCAACAAGTAATTGGACACCTGTGATGGCAAAGGAAAACAAAGTTTATTCTCCTTCAATAGTTGGTGGAGCCTCCACGAGCGGCGATTACAGCTGCGACCCTCTGGGGCATACTCTCAACCAGGCGTTGTACAACGGCTAGCAGTATTTTCTTCCACTCGGCTTGGAGAAGACAGGTCAGTTCCTTCACTGATTTCGGACAGTGGGGGCACCCCTTAAGTGGACGCTCCAACTCGTCCCAGAGGTGCTCGATAGGGTTAAGGTCCGGGCTCTGCACAGGCCAGTCCATTCGATTAACCCCATTGTCACCATACCAAGCCATGGTGGACCTTGCAACATGACAGATGGCATTGTCATCCTGAAAGTAACATGGGTCCACCCCATAAAACTGCCACAATGTAGGAAGCGCATGGTCATCCAAAATGGTGCAGTAGGTCTTGGCGTTGAGTCTACCAGGAATTGCGACCAAGGGTCCCGTGCCCTACCAGGAGAAACACCCCCATAGCATAATTCCAACGCCGCCGAACTTCACAGTTAGCACAATACATTCCGGCAGGAGGCATTCTCCAGGCAGACGCCAAACCCAGACCCTGCCATCCGAACAGTAGAGGGTAAACCTTGATTCGTCTCTCCAGAGAACCTGTTTCCACTGTTCAATGGTCCACTGTCGATGTTCTTTGCACCATGTTAGCCGAGCAGCACTATTGGACTTGGTGATCAAAGGCTTGTGGGCGGCAGCACGTCCATGATAACCGAGCAGATGGGCTTCCTTACAGATGGTATTCATTGAAAGAACACTCCCGGATGCCTTTTGAAACTCCTCGCTGATGTGGCCTATCGATTTGGTGCGGTTCTTCCGAATTTCTCTGGCCAGCACTCGTCGGTCTCTAACTCCCAGTTTTGTGGGTCTGCCGGGTCGGGGCACATTCTGACAGTCACCTCTCATCTTCCACTTGCCAATCACGTAGGCCACTGTCGATTTTGGGTACCTCAATTCGCTGGATATGTCACGTATGGATCGGCCATTTCTGTGATACCCGCCGATTACACCTTTCTCGAAATCAGAGAGCTCCGAACTGCGTGGCATCTTGCATGCGACTGGTTGCGTTGTTGTTTCCCACACGATATTTAATGGTGGCGGCCGTGACGTGTATCAGGACCACAGATATCGTTGATTGCAGGGGTGTCCAATTACTTGTTGGTAGATAGTGTATCATCTAGTTGAACTTTCTATTTTTGGTTGCTGTGCTTATGTAAATTTTGTAAAAAGCTCAAATACTTTCCAAACTTAAACATCATACCTGAACTCCCCAAAAGTTTATCTTGATGTGGCGACACTAGCAGTGGTTCAGAAGTCAGGCTGCATATAAAAATGAAAAGTCATTTTGTATGAGAAGTGAGGTGGTGAGATTGTTATCAGAGTCACATTACCTTATGTTTTGATGGTTTCAACAAAAATTATGTTGTTTTTTTTTTAGGGGAGGGGGTAATAACCTTTGTGAGCCACTCTAGGGGCCATAAGCAGCCATCCATCCTTAATTTGGGCTCACTGGTTCTATGGAAGGGTGAAAGGAAGTGCCATAAGACAAACATACCACCCATACCTCATCTGGGACCTAAACAAATGGACCGCTGTGCCACCAGGGCAGCCTATGTTATTTTGGTTGTTACAAGTTGTAAATAGTCATTATTAATCTGCAGTAACAGTTGTTAACATCAGTTTTTGTTATTGAGTCTGAGTGTTGTCAATCTGTTAACTGGTGTGCAAAGTCCCTCATCATGTCTAATACATGGCACTGTGACCTTGTTTTCAGGAGTGTATTTCTGTTAGAAAAGGAATAAACCAGCAGTTGTCCTTAATCATCTTCAAGTGTTTTCCTTTTTCTAGTACTTTATCTTGAAGTTTCTGTACCTTACGTTTAGGTATTAAAGTAAGAAGTCAGGGTTAAGCCTTCTAGTATTCAGTCATTTAACTTTTAAACACCACAGATGCACTTTGGAAAATCACAAACTGCGAGTATTTGCAATAATGTGAATATGTAGGTTTTACTCCTGCTCTCACCTGAAATTCCAAACCATAATTTTCATAGAAGTATGCTTAATTTTTTTGGAAATCAATTCATTTACTTGCTTTTTATTTTTAGAAAGTGACAATACAATTATGCGTGACAACATATGTGTTCCATGCTCTTCTGCAAGATACTGCAGGACCCACCATGCTGCATGCAGTCTTACTCATGCTGATAATGTCTTTCATGAAGTATATATAGTGAGATCACTAACTCCAACTTCCATAGTTAATTGTTGGTGTTTGGAATATCTTATTGCAAATGAATATCTTACCTTTGAGGACTGACTCTGACAAATAATAGGTGACGAGGATGAGATTTTTAATCCATTTATATGCACAAATACACACACAAAGACTCTGACTCTCACAGAAACATTTATACAACAAAATCACAAACTTCTTATTCAATTCTCAATTACACTTCTGTCTATGTTCGCACTTCATCTCCTTCTCTCCTCATCAAGGCTCAACCAGAACCAAAACCATTCGCACATAGCAGTTGTGGATCTTATGTCATCCATTATGCACAAACAATCGCCAGTGGCTGGGCTGCCTCTACTAAGTCCAAGTTCCAACAGTTGCATGATCCAATACCTGGCCACTTGCAGCAGTATTTTTTATTATTTTTATTTTGGGGTTTAATGAACACCATGAGCAGCTCTTTGGGCTATATTACTGCTGGCTGCCCAAATGGCCAAGAGGCCAGCAGTAATTGCACAAGCTGAGCCTTCACTTTTGGGACTGTGGGTCATCCTGTAGAGGGATTCTTCCTGGCAGTGTCCTGATCCTGTCAAAAAAAAAAAAAAAATAGGCTTGCACCCACTGTGCAACAGTGAAACAGTGTAAAGCGTCTTTACCACATTCTTTCTCAGTCCACATCAACAGACCTTTGCACAACAGCCGTGTGCCCAGGCCCTGATTTACGGCAGGGCACACGGGGCACGTGCCCAGGGCCCCCGATTTTGGGGGGCCCCCAAATTTGAATTAAATGTGTACTTAGTTAATGGGAATTTTGTGTGTGTATATGTAAAATTTATTTTTTTACTTTTGCATGCTCATGAGTCATGTGTTTATAAATGTGGTACTTACATGCAGTGAGTTTGAGTTTCGAGTTTCACGTAAACACGTGGCCATTAATGAGTTTCAGTGGTTTAATAACCTTCAGGTGGCCATTGAGAAGGAGGACTGCTTTCATTGATTCACGTGACCTTTTCTTGCTTCTCCGAACGCACCTAAACTTAACTGATCCTTCAACTTCCTGCACACGGATTGTCGTTGTCGTAACTCGTAACCGCAAACGCGATGGCATGGTTGTATTTTGCGTTGCGTTTCTTGTAGTCTGATGGAATGTTGGATATGTTAATTTTATATATAATCAAATTTAGTTAGTTGTAACAATATATTTAAGTTGAATTATTTAACAGTTAAATTATGTCAAAACAAACATATTTATCCAGCAGTGCTAAACGGAAAGCCAAACAATTGAAACTGAAGGATAATGACCTGCAGCATGGTAGCATTGAACGTTTTGCCATTAAAAAATTGGATATTTCACTTGGTCCCAAAATTCCTACACATTCCTCTAATTTTACTACTGGTGAGTATCTTGAGTGTAATTTGCCTTTGGAAGCCAGTAATCGCCGCCCCGGTGGCGCAGTGGTCTAAGGCGTTGGCCTCTGATCATTCGTCCGTAAGGGGTCCGGGTTCGAATCCCGGTCAGGCATGGATGTTGTGTTTGTCTTACGGCACTGGCTCTCTCCCTTCCCTGGAACCAGTGACCCTAAATTAGGGACGGGCGACTGCTTATAGCCCACTGAGTTGCTCACGGTGGTCGTTAAACCTCCAATCAAAAAAAAAAAAAAAAAAAAAAAAGAAGCCAGTAATCTGACTTCAGAATCATCTAACATCACAGGTGCTCCTAATTTGGGAAATATTTTGAATTCATCTAATGAAGAGAGCACAAGTTCCACAATGAATGCAGTGGATCTTGCCTTATGGGGAGAAATTACAGAAGAAATGCGCAAATGCTTTTTGAGCAATCCACCAGTCCAAAATTTGAAGTTGCTGGCATTCACAGGGAAGGATATCTGTGGTAAAAAATCGTTTCCTAACAGAAGGTAATTTTTTCAGAATAAAAAAAAATAATGAGAAGGTAAAACGCGACTTTCTTCTTTTATCCCCATTAACTTGTTTACTATTCTGCCGGATATGCAAATTGTATGCTAGGAGCACTACAGCATTAGGATCCACAGGTTTTTCTGACTGGAAGCATGCAAATTTACACATACACAGGTAAGCAGTATGTGACTATTCATCACGCATGAATGCTTCTGCACGCATTGACTGTCAGATAGTTATGCAGTATCGGAAGGAATCCAAGTACTGGCAAGATTTTCTTTTTTTTTTTTTTTTTAGGTTAAACGACCACCGTGAGCAACTCAATGGGCTATAAGCAGTCGCCCGTCCCTAATTCAGGGTCACTGGTTCCAGGGAAGGGAGAGAGCCAGTGCCGTAAGACAAACACAACATCCATGCCTCACCGGGATTCGAACCCGGACCCCTTTTGGACGAATGATCAGAGGCCATTGCCACCGGGGCAGCAAGATGTTTTGCATAGAGTTGTTGCAACAGTTAAGTATCTCTCAGTTAGTGGGTTGGCAATGTATGGTGATCATGAAACAATTGGATCAGTTCAGAATGGAAATTTCCTGGGCTGCTTAGAATTAAAGAATTTGATCCATTCTTAGCTCAACACTTGGAAAAATGTGGGAATCCAGGAAGTGGTAACACCAGTTACTTATCTTCAACATGTGTGGATGAATTTGTTAAATTAATGGCTGTACGTGTTTTTAATGCCATCACTGATGAAAGAAAAATGTCAAAATATTTTTCTGTCATAGTTGACTCTACTCCAGATATTACACACATAGATCAACTGGCTTTTATCATAAGGTATGTCAACAAAGATTGTGAAGCAAAAGAACGGTTTTTGACATTTATTCCATTCCATGGATATACTGCAGAAAACATTACAAATACCATTATATCTTTTCTACAGGACGCTGGCCTGGATATTATGAATGTCAGAGGCCAAAGCTACGACAATGCCAGCAACATGTCTGGGAAGTATTCTGGTGTTCAAACACGCATTATGGAAATCAATCCACTAGGGGAATATGTGCCATGTTCTGCTCACACTTTAAATTTAGTTGGTGTGAATAGCATAAATAGTTGTGGTAAAGTTCTTTCTTTTTTCACATTTTTGCAAAAACTCTATACTTTTTTTTTCTGCATCAACTCACCGTTGGAAGATACTTCAGGAGAAAGTCCAGAAAGCACATGGAAATTCATCACTCACACTGAAGAGTCGGTCAGTTACCAGATGGTATACAGATGCTGCAGCTACACGATCAGTGAGGAAAAATTATCGTGAAATAGAGAAAGTTTTAGCATTTCTGTCGGAAAATGTAGATGATTCTCGACAGACAAGAGATGAAGCAAAATCACTGCTGAAGAAAATGCGAACAATGGAAATATCGATCAGCACAGTAGTTTGGGACACAATACTTCAGAGATTAAACTGTGCAAATCAAACTTGCCAGAATCCAAAAGGAAATATTTCTGAAGTACTTAAAATTTTTGAGTCGTTAATTGAATTCATTCAGTTCGTGAGGGAAAATTTTGAAGTCTATGAAGAGGAAGCTGAAACATTAGTGTCTGAAAATGTGCAATACCATGGTCATGAATTCCGAAGAAAGAAAGTGCCCAAGAATAAACTCCTAGATGAATGTTACAGTGAACATATAGAACTCAGTGCAAAGGATATATTTAGAACTCAGGTTCATTATGTGCTTTGTGATGCTTTAATCACTCAGCTTTCAAGCAGAAAAAGTGCTTATGAAAATATAATGAGAAAATTTGAATTTTTTACAAAAAAATCAAGATCTGAAATTTTTGAAGGGGCAAAAGCATTGCAGGAATACTATAACAATGACCTTGACGACCAGTTTGCTGATGAGTTTTTGCAATTCTCCTCAATGATGGGGGAGCATGCAACCGTTCCCCAGATGCTGCAAACTTTGAAGGTAAGCAATTTAGAAGCCACATTTCCGAACACTGAGACTGCACTTGGAATGTTCATGACATTACCGATTTCAAATTGTACAAGTGAGAGATCATTTTCTTTGCTGAAAAGACTGAAAAATCCCTTACGATCAACCATGCGACAAACAAAACTGGCATCATTAGCTCTGCTGTCTTTGGAGAGTGATGTGACATAGTCTTTGAATTATGATTCTCTAATACATGACTTTGCATCTAGGAAATGTAGAAGAAAAATATTCAACCCAACTGTTTCGTCCAGATATAGGAGGTAAATTTTCAATTCTTTTTATTCATTCCTAAAAATAAAGAATAGTAAATGAGTTATTACAAATAAAAAGATCTGGTGCCCAAACACAGAACTTTGTCATCGTATTGTCAGTTTTGTTTGACACTGGACAACTTATACATTCATGTCATTATGTGCTCATTAGATTTTGGTAAAAATTAGGTAAATGTGTAGTTTAGCGTCCTAAATTATTTGGTCGGAAAAGATGTAAAATTTCGAAAAAGTGTGACGTACAGATTCTAAAATATGCAATTTAAGGGGAAATGGTAAACAAATTTCATCGTCAGAATGAATATTAAAGATGTTTACCGAAAAACTTGAACTCCAAGTATGACGAGTCAGAAGACGCTGCGGGAGGCCGTAAACAACGCTGCGGCGTTGACATGAAGCTGTGCTCCGTTGAAAGAAAGGATCGCTGCAGCCAGGATATTCACGGGCGGAATAGTACAACAGGAACCGGGTACGCTGTTGTCAGGAAAGAGTGTAGTGCTACGCTACAGAAAATAGTTAATTTCGGTGTCAGTTATTGACATCGCAGTCGGGGAGTTTGTTGTTTTTTTCCCATGGGATTCTTTGATGCTGAATGTATGAACTCATTTCTCCATGGAAGCTTTTTTTATTTAGTAATCAAACTTTCACATTGAGGCTTGCCATCTAACTTCCGTTGGAGAGAATGCGACACCTACTCTAACGCTTTTCTAGAAACAAGAAAGGAATGTGCATACTTACTATTTCGTATCACGGAATTACATGCCAAAGAACGAAGACAATATCTGCATGTTTCTTTAAAAAGTGAGACAGAAATTTCAAACTACATTCTTTAGCATAGAAGTATATTCTGTTACTCTTTCCTGACAAGAGCGTACCTGATTCCTGTTGTACTCTTCTGTCCATGAATTCCCCGCCACAGCAAACCTTCCTTTCAACGGAGCAAAGCTTCAGGTCGTCGTCGCGGCGTGTGTTTACTCATCGTACTTGGAGGTAAGTTTTTCGGTAAACATCTGTAATATGACTTTTTTTTGTTTGTTTTTTTAAATTTTGCACATTTTCTGACGAAATAATTTAGGACGCTGAAGTACACATTTACCAAAAATTAAACCGGTACTAGATGTTCCCCTCAGCTTTTCAGATTATAATGTTTAACTCAGACTTTTCCCCATCAACACAAAATTTTATGTTTTGCAGTTTTCTGATCTATTGATCATGATGTGCTGATTTGATCTTGGTAGAAACCGGGAAGCTGGAAGTAGGAGTTCCCATAGCACTTTTTCAATTGTTTATGCAGTTTCATATCTCTATTCATGAGAAGGTCCAGTGGAGGTCACCATGGATTATTTTTTCTTGTTTTAATTCACATTTTTTGTAGGATGCATTGTTCTCATGTTCTAGACGCAAGAATCAGTACATTGCAAGACCACAATATTCACTAAAATTAAGATGTCCATCCATTTCGTCATAGATATATTGTTATAGTTAGAATCTATGGGGTCATTAACAGCACAAACAACTGATCAACCAGTTGTCCCCGCACAGCCAGAGTTGTATAAAAATAAAATGTATCTGCGTACACAGCTATTGAAACAAAAAACTCGCTGCAAACCCACAAACCATGATAACAATAGAATAAGATAATTTAAGGGAAAATTAATAAAACAAATAAATATTAGAACATTACAGATTCCAATGAGGACAAAATAAGTACATTCCATTGAATGTGCAGCAATGTCTGTAAAATGGACTTTTATGGCAAAATATTGGACTACGAACCTCATAAACACAAGAGATTAGTTAAAGAAAGTTTTTATATCCAGAAAAACAGTTATATCAATGAACCTTCAAAAATTATAAATATGATTTTCAACAAGTTAATTCAAAAAAACTGGACTTTACAAAATGCATAAGGAGATTATTTTTATTTAATTGGCAACTGAAAGTGGAACCTGGCAATAAAATTTAAATTCTGTGTAAACAAAACCTTTAATACAGTTCGTATACATTGAGAACAAGGTCTTGATAAAATCTAAAGGCCAGAAATGTCTGTAAAAACAAAAGAACTCAGAAGATGTGAAAAAAAATTAAGTTCTTCAGTTGAAATAGAATTAAGTATATTAATCTGCGTAAAGCGTTGAGTAAGTGTTTTAATTGCTGTATATAGGCCTAACATTTTAATTTTTTAAATCTACATGCAAAAACTATCTGCAAACCTGTTAATGTATTGGAAACTATCAGCGTACGCACGTACGCCTACATTTTGCTACTCTGCACACAGTGACTATTATTTGGTCGATAGAGAATAACAAGGGGGGCCCCGGAAATGTTTTGTGCCTTGGGCCTCGCATGTAGTAAATCGGGCCCTGCGTGTGCCACCTCTCTTTTAATCATGTAGCATTGCTCAACCTTCAGAAACATATTTTAGGGTACTCCTTGACTAGTCTAATTTTCAAGAATTTGTGATGTCATCTTTACTAACGTGCTGCAGCGAAACTGCTTATTTACATCCAGGATATTTGTACATTACCATTACAATGTGCAAATAATGCTTTGCAAATTCTCTAGTGCATTTGACAGCAATGTTACCATTATTTTTCTTACAATCATCATACAGTGCCCTCTGGGATAGCTCCACAAGATGTAATATAATATCACAATACTGTCTTTAGGCTACTGCAACAGTCTCTTTTTGAATTTTAACTAATCATTGGAAATGTAAGATACAGTTATAGTCCATGTGCTCTAAGTAAAATAATCTGTGAGAATATTCAATCTTAGTTTCATGAAAGCTTTAAATTTATATATTTCAACCCTTTCTCGCCTGCTGCTGCTCAGAAATAAAATACCGTATTTTCGTGCGCATAGTCCGCCCCGCAGATAATCCGCAAGGAAAAAAGTACGTATTGAAAACGACAAAATTTCCTAGATAGTCCGCACTTCTAAACTTTAAACAAAATAAGTAACTTAAAATTTGTGACTTACCCATTTTTTTCTTCCATTTCACCAACCTTTAATCCATAAATGCTGGTAAAAATGCTATGTACTGGCAAAGAATTTGGTAAGACATATGGTACCATATCTGTCTTTAGAATTTAGCCAATAAAAACAGCATACAGTTCCGAATTACAAATTTAATATGTACAATCCATGTACAAAACGATAGATAGATATTTTTTTCAATTAATGAATCGTCTGACAGCAAAAAATAAAAAGAAAAAGAAAAAAAAAGAAAGAGAGAGAGAGAGAGATTCTTAATTGTCGATTTCTGTATTGCTGTCACAGTGAAAAAGATTGGAATACTCAGCCAAGGGTTTCCCACCATCAATTTCATCATCAGACTGCTCTTTGGCTTGTGGTGAATTTTCATTGTCGCTTTGAACGGCACTTTCAAAGGCCCATAGGAATCCATTCTGGATGACAGATGTAGGGACAGAATTCCAGACATCTGAATATGTCGCCCTTCACCTGTGACCACTTGGTGTGTAGGAATAAAGTCCATCACGCATCCATTCTTCTCATTTTATTCTAATGGCCGTCTTAAAACTACAGTTCACACTGATGTCCAATGGCTACAAAAGATTTGTGAGTCCTCCGGGGATAACTGCAATTTCAGTGCCTATCTTCTTTAAAGGCATTTTGATGCTATCTTTTAAATGGGCCGACATGCTGCCTAATATCAAAAGGGATTTTGGATGGAAAAAAGCCCCTTGTTGAGCTCTCCAACAGTGGTCTACGTAATTTTTCATCTCTTCTTCGTTCATCCACCCTTTCTCATTGTGCCTAACATAGATACCTGAATTAAGCTTTTCCTTTATATCCAGTTTTCTTTTGAAGATGACCATCAGCTTTATCTTCCCACCATTTATCGTGCAACCAAGAACTATGGTAAATCGCAGTTTTTCGTTTTCCGTAGTGGACACATTCACAATCTTGTTGCCAATTTCATTCACAGTTCTACACTGCGGCGCATCAAAAGTCAGCGGAACTTCATCCATATTCGTAACATCGTCGTCAGTTAGATTCATTGTAGCAATTTTATTCGCCACAAATTTTCTCAAAGAAATAATTTTGTCCTTCCAGTCGGCAGGTAGTTGTTGCCTCATTGTGGTTGTGGCTCGAATTGAGAGTTGGTGCCTTCGCATAAACTTAAAACACCAATTGGGCCCTCCTTTGAAATCATTGCTGCCAAGTTCTCTGCACATTGCTTTTGCTTTCAGTCTTATTAACGATGTTGAAACTGCACGTCCAGCATCACGTGCAGTAATCCACTTTTTCAAATTTTCTTCCATCTCTGGATGCATTACTTTACCCTTACGATCGGCATGTTTATTGCGCTGCCTTTTCTTGAGCAAATCCGTCTGTTTTCTCCAGTTTCGTATAGATTTCTCATCAACTGAAAACTCATGTGATGCTGATCTATTTCCGTTTTTTGAAGCATACTCGCACACTTTAAGCTTGAATTCCGCAGTAAAACTTCTTCTGCTGGGAGCCATAGTAAGATACCTGTGAACCGAGATATTTACAGAAGCCAACTGAACACAGGTGAATAACAGAATAAGGTCGGTCTTAGTGCTTACGGTATCTCTCCCTGTTTCACAAAGAGAGATAAGCCCAACCTAGGAAATACGTCCATTTTCTTTCATTTTAATTCTTTTAATCCTTTGACAAATTGGTTGGAAATGTTGCATTTCAACAAAAGACTTAGAAGATCACACTCATCATGAATGTCAGGGACATAGGGGGTAAAGCTCCTAATCTTAATTTCCTGAAGCAGGTTGTCAAACATGAGCCGGTATGCTGAGGAGGGGAAGGTTAGTGTGTGGGGGAGATGGGGACCATACTAATCTGTTGGCAGTCCTTTGAGGAGGACAGGCAGCTCAGGGCACTTTTTTTTTAATGATACAGTATTTTAAAAAAAAAGAAAAAAAAAGAAACAGATAGACAGATAGTCCACTCCTGCCTCTTATGCTGGGAAAATTCAGAGTTAGTCCATGGACTATACGCGCGAAAATACAGTATAATCTTCCAGTTTTTGTTAATTTGGAAATCATAATCAATATTTGATGTTTTTATTATGTATTTTAGTTGCTAGGTGGCACAGCAAAAAAGACAGTTTCAAACATTGGCACCTTGCCTATGTTGTTATCTGATTGAGCAGGAAAATTATCAATGCTATCTTGGGTATTTATAGGTAAGTTTTCTTACTTTTCTTGCTATGCATTTTAAAGATCCGAAATGTTTTCTTTGTTCCTGAAACAAGCTATGTTTTCCAAAAACAATTTGTCCCAAATGAACAAACTATTCTTTGAAGATATGATGCATTGTTTAGAAATAACACTGGGCATATGGGCAGTTGCGGATTTCCCAATAGGCCCACTAGGCCCGGGCCTAGGGTGGCAAAATTTAGGGGTGGCAATTTTAGTGGTAGTGAAAATTAATAGTTTGTTATAAACCCATGAAAAAAAAAATGTAAAATTTAAATAAAAATGGAACAACAGTTAGTTAGAAAGCTGATGCACACTAGGCTTTTTCCAAATTCTGGTAATCTCCTGTGTGAGTGTGTGTGGGGGGTGTGGGGGGTATTAACTTTGTTCTTCCGATGTCCGACTCCAATAAAAGTTCTGACCTAGAGAAAGAAAGAGATTTGAGCCTTGCTGTGCCGCCTGGGGACGTTACCCAAAGGAATAACATCTCCCCTCAGAATGAACACAATGTAGGGGTGCAGCGTGCAGGGGCTGAATTTTACCACCGTAAGTTATTTTGCCCCCCCCCTACAGCTCCGTTAAGCTTATACTTGACCACTGCGCATTTCTGTGCACGTGCTTCATGACTCCTTAGAAGTTCCAAGAAAAGTTAAGGGCAGGGGGGTCGGGGGGGCGAAAAACATACTTGGGTTTTGCTCTCAAAACAATGACAGTCAGCAGTGGCACCCCAAATCTTCGGAGTTCGGAGGATGCTTTTTTTTTTCGACGATCTATCTAAACCTACTGTTGAAGCTTTAAGTATCTTTTCTCGAATAAAATCTGACAATGAGTGATGGAAGGAAGAGACTGAGTGGAGCCCATTACAAAAAAATAGCTACTGCAAAAAAAATAAAAATTGCTGAAGAACTACGACAATGTCAAAAAATTGATAAACATTTCATTGTTAAATGCGTTGGATCTACTATATCGATCAAAGAAGAAACCTCTGCAGTTGTTGATACCTTAATTGCTACGGAAAAAGTACGTGAAGAAGAAACTGATCGAAGTGCATGTTCAAATTTAGATCATACAGAGAAGCCTGATGCTTACATTGCTTGCAGCGGCATAAGTGACGATCCTGCAGAATGGAAGATAAATGATGATACCACTGATTTCTTACTCTCTGAAGCCATAAAACAAAACAAAGATGCTGACTTTTCAAGTTCTAAAAGGATTTATAATGACAAAGTGCATTATTTTACAAGTAACGTATTTAAACGCTAATTAATGAACAGGGAAGTAGTTGAAAGAGCCTACCTAGTTTATTCATCAAAAAAGGGAGCTGTGTTTTGCACTCCATGTCGTTTTGGAGGAACTACTAATTTAGCAATAAGTGGATATACAGACTGGAAAAATGTAAATGCTTGTTTTTCGCAACATGAAAATTCCAAAGAGCATAACACGTGTGGGATGCAGATGTTAGGTAGAAGTAATTCATTGGGTAGAGTTGATTATCAGCTTAAAAAAGAAATAGAGAAGGGCATAATTTATTGGTGAGATGTATTGCAAAGGGTAGTTGCAGTGAGTAAGAAACTTGGAAGCCGCGGTTTGCCTTTCAGAGGTAGAGATGAGCGATTTGGTTCGGTTCATAACGGAAACTACATGATGGCACTTGAACGAATGGCAGAGTTTGACCCCTTTCTAAGAGACCATATTGCCCGTTATGGCTCCATAGGTTCAGGAAAAACATCGTATCTATCATCAGTGATATGTAACGAGTTCCTTCATTTAATAGCAAAACATATCATCACCATAATTGTAGGTGAAGTAAAAAATGCAAAATATTTTTCTATAAGTGTAGATTCAACCCCAGATATTTCCCACTGTGATCAGTTATCGATCGTTTTACGATACGTGACAGAAAAGGGAGTTCCTGTTGAACGTTTTCTGTGGGTTTTTTTTAAATGTTGGCCACAAAGCAGAAGAAATAGAAAATGCTGTTATTGAAACACTGAACTTGCATGATATTGACTTGAAAAACTGTCGAAGGCAAGCGTACGATAATACAAACAACATGTCTGGGGCATATAACCGCTTGCAAGCAAGAATAAAAAAACTAAACACACTTGCCGAGTATATATCATGTTCAGCCCATTCATTAAACTTGGTAGGTGTATGTGCTGCAGAAAGCTGTCAAGAAGCTAGCTTTTATTTTTTCCTACAGTGGAGCATTTATATAACTTTTTTTCTGCTTCCACACATCGTTGGGAACTGCTGATACAAGCCATTAAATCAGACGGTAAAACATTAAAAAAAATGTCTGCTACTTGCTGGGCCTCTCGTTATGATACATGCCTTGCTTTGCGCAAGAATTGGATTGAAGTGTTAGACGTGTTATCAGCAAAAGAAGCCAATAATACAGAGAAACCAACAACCAGAAGTGAAGCAGCAGGGCTGCGACAAAATCTAGAGTGTGCTTTCATGGTCATACTATGGAATGCTATTCTCAAACGATTTAACACGACAAGTATAAAATTACAGAGTCAAACAATCGACCTTGCGACAGTTGTCCAACTTTATAATTCACTTTCAGTATTTATCCACTCGCTGAGAGACATGTTCCATGTGTTTGAAGAAAAAGCGTTGGAACTTTCCGATGAAACCGAATACAAACACGATCTGCAAAGGTAAAAAAAGAAATCTCTAAGACATGACGAAAGTAGACGTGAGGAAATGAATTTATCAGAACGAGACAGGTTTCGTATCCAAACATACTTAGTCATAATAGATAGTTTGAGGATCGAAATGGAACACAGAAGTAAATCTTACAATGTTTAATCGGAGAGATTTGATTTTCTTTTTAATTTAATGCAAATTCCTGTGGAACAGCTGAGAAGTGCAACAGAAAACTTAGCGGCTGTATACAAAGACAATTTAGAAGAAAATTTATTAAACGAATGTCTCCATATTAAAAATGATTTGCTATCACTCAGAGCACAAAAAGTGTCAGCTTTGAGAATGTGTAATTTGTTAAGAGAGAGAAATGTATTCAATTTTTCCAAGTATCGACGTGGCTCTTAGAATATTTATTTGCATTCCCGTAACAAATTGCTCAGCTGAGCGATCTTTTTCTGTTTTAAAAAGAATAAAGAACTCCTTACGATCGAGGATGGAAGAGCATACGCTTAATGCTTTTTCAGTCATGACAATAGAGAGCGAGTTGCTGACTTCATTGGACTTTAGTGTGCTCATCGAAGCATTTGCAACAGAAAAATCAAGACGAAAACTGTTGTAAGGTATGTTTCCTTTCTTTCTCAGAACTCCCTTAAAACTTGGCAATTTGCAAAATTATGATGCGGTTAAAATTTCAAATAATGTAATGCAGCATTTGTTCGAGAATTATAAAACTTGTCTTGATTTCAAATGCAAAATATGTTCATTACTTTACTGAATTAAAAGAAAAATGGGGGAAAAGAATGGTATGTATTAAAACTAGAAACAGAATCATAGTGTTTAAGAGATAAAGGGTCAATTAGTTTTCAAGTTTCAACAATCGGTGTCCATGCTGACGAGCGAAAACTGTTGCAAACAAACTTCCAGATTTGCGCTGTCACCAGGTGCGGTTGAAGAGGGGATGCAGAGGGAGAGGGCACGGCACAATGCACAGGGGTATCCAAATTCTTCTGAAGTCACGGAAAAAATAGTTTATGAAAAAAATATGCATTCATAAAATATTAATCGAGTATATTCCCTATTTAATTAGCTCACAAGTACATACCTGCCAGGTTTTGTGGTTTACCTGTAAAATTTACGGAAATGTGACTTGTTTTACGCGCAAAGTGTTAATTTTACGGATTTGGTGATTCTTCAAGATTTTTTTCTTTTTCTGATGATTTTGCACCCACTATTAAAACTTTTTTTTTTAACTTAATCGATTCAAAGTAAAGTGCCGATGCAAGTTACGAATAAGTTTTCAGTTACATGTGTTTATTTGGGAACAATTTGCTGCAGTTTTCCCATGTTTTAGGTTATTGTTTTACCTTTTTTCAAACGCTAGAACACCAACTAGCTGGTCTTATTTAACCTTGGGCTTGGTTTTCTCCCTCTCTCTCTCTCTCGCACGCTGTTTCTCCCCCCCCCCTTCTTTTCAGATATTGCATTGTTTGTCTCCCGGGTCGCAACTTCTCAGCAGTTCAGAGTGGGTTGTGTGTGTCTTGCATTGGAGCAGGTGTCTTTATTACTCCCAGTTCAAAATGCTATCTCAGAATGTAGTTATCGTAGAAAAAAATTCAAACGGATTTTAAATCTGTGGAATTTTTAAGCCCAGATCGATACCCAACATGACAAAATTGGGCAAAAACTGCCAGTTTTATGAAATTAAAAATGCATTGGGGCATGGTTTTGTAACTTCTCTGGCAATAAATGTGACCTAACGAAAGAATGCTACAATACCATAAAAGGAAATTTAAAAAAAAAGTAAGTCCAATGTTCATTTGAGCCAGTGCTGCTCCGGTAATGATTTATATTGCTGGTCCGTTAGTCAGTAAGTTTCCTACGCTTTTCAACCGTTCTTTGTTCACTTTTTTTTTTTTTTTATGGGCTTCTAAATTTTCTTTTGATTGTGGTGGATTAGATCCATAAGAGTTACATATAAATGTAGACATCAGATTCTTTATTTTAAAGATGAGAAGGGGTGGCATATTTGTCTGGGCCTAGGGACAGCAAAGCCTTAAATCCGTCTCTGCATATGGGGATGCTTTCAAACCTATCAAGGAGTATCATTGCTCAGCTAGGTTCCAAAATAAAAAAGTAAAAGAAAAAGTAAACAGCTTGCATTTTTCTTGCCTAAGCTATTCAATTGTCATTTATTAATGACTCATCAGTATATTGTTTATCTTGAATATATAATCAGAAGTATATATGCTGAGTTAGCTTTGCATTAAGCCCCCCTGTTTTACATGTTTTGAGTGATAACAAAGTACCACATGATAACATCATGTGCGGCTACTATAAATTGTGCATACCTATCCACTGTACGTAATCAGTAAGCATTTGCCAAGAATGGGGAAATGTGGTGATGTATACTAATTTGACCATGGCCAGATAGTTGTGGTCCAGAGGGCAGGTGCCAGCCAGTATTTCAGAAACAGCTACACTCGTTGGCTGCTCCCATAATACTATATCAAGGGTGTACCAGGACTGAAACAGCCACACTTGTTGGCTGCTCTCATACTACTGTATCAAGGGTGTACCATAACTGAATTAAACATGCACAGACATCCAGCAGAAGGGTTCACATTAGTGAGCCATGCACAGTTGATCTGAGAGGTGAGCTGCGGGTGTAACGACTGGTATCTCAGCAATGTCGTGCAACAATCACCCATCAGTACAACAGTGGTGCAGTTCGTTGTATTTCCACATGCACCATGTGCCCGTACCTTGCTTTGCTTGGGGTTCTACACCCAGAGACCAATCAGGGTACCCACGATGATGCCCAGTCACAAACAACACCTCGCATGGGCCAAGGAATGTTGGCAATGTACCCAGGGGCGGCGGAAAGTGAAGTTCGTTAACCGGGCCCGAAATTTTGAATGGTGGTGCACCCCCTTCCTTCCCGCTTCCCCGGAACAAACAGAAGAAAAACAATACCTATGGAGCTTTGTTGGGGATTAGGACCACCCGACCACTTACCTAGTGGAAGTTTCTAAGGCGCATCACAACAATTGCACATATGTCAAATAAAAAAAAAATAATAATAAAAATCTTGGCAGAAATTATTGACCGGGCCTGGGTGGTTCCGCCACCACTGAACCCTTGGTAGATGAAAGGTCATTTGCAGTGATAAGTCCCATTTCGTGCTGCACCATACTGATGGCCAGGTGTGCATATGACATAAACAGCATGAAGCCCTATCCCCAGATTACATAGTTGGGGTTAACAGGCTGGTGGAGGTGGTCTGGTCTGGTCTGGGGAGGGGAGCTTCTCCCTGGCAAGCACTAGGTCCATTGGTTATCATCCCACAAACACCAAATGCAGGATGCTACAGGAACCTGTTAGCTAACTATCTCCGTCCATATCTGCAGGAGGTTTGCCTGGACCACAGTGCCATCTTTTAAGAGGACAATGCACCATGTCATCAGGCTTGTATAACTACTGAGTGGCTGGAGGAATATAATGAATTTGCAACATTGCTTACCCCCCCCTACATCAACCCCTGACTGTAACCCAATTGAATATTTGTGGGATATGCTAGAATGGGTTGTGAGGACTGCTGATCCTCCTCCACAGAAGAGTGAACTGGTGGAGCTGCTGCAGTAGACATGGGTCAAGTTATGCACGGAGGATGTTGAACACCTTGTAGAATCTGTTCTTAGGCATCTGCAAGCCAATTGCTGAGAAAGGTGGACCAACACATTATTAAGTAGGTGTTCCTAATGCAAAGCTAACTCATTGTATTTATAAGATATTTGTAAGAAATTACAATTTTTATAAAAACATTTTTTATTCAATTCATTTACATTTCTTTTCTTTCTTTTAGACCTGATGATTTCTGATTGTGGGATAAGTAATTAAAACTTCAACATTAATGCCAGCCCAGCAGCTTGTAGCTCTTTGGAAAATATGTGTGCAGAGGAAAGTAGCATGTCCAAAATGTTTTGCTACCAGCAGGGAGTGCATATGAAAGTGACACATCAGATTCTGATCATTATATTCAACCATATTCTGCTGAAAAATCTGAGTCAAAGAAAGATGTCACCACTGATGTAGAGGTACCAGTAAGAATTCTAATTTTATATGGGAACAAAGAGAATTTGTGCTTCCTTAGAATTCTAATTCACAAAATATTCCAGTAGGAGATGAAAATGGTACACTATAACAGAAATTCAAAACGATTGTGGATAAATGAACTTATATCATTTATTGCAAATGAAAGCAATTGCTCTTCTGTGCAAAATGTGGTCAGAGATTCTAGTAGAAATTTACCAATGACTTCTCAAAAAGGTTGAGTGATTTATAGGTATATATATATATCTTGGCATGAATGAAATGCCCTTCTCATCAAATGTACTGGAATAAAGATTCCTGATATGAGAAAACAGCAAGCATCATATCATGAAACATATCCTACAAATCATGCTCTTCCACACAATTTCTAAGTGAGAATGTGATAAAAATGTTGATAAATGGTTCAAAGTTACAAAAGAAAGTTTAGAAAGCAATTCATGTGAAATTGAGAGCCCCTGAACAAAAAAAAAAAGTCATTTTGTTGTGGATAAAATCATTACATTTTACAAAGAGCAATCTCCTCTTGCCAGTATAATCGAAAGAAAAAAAAACGCTGCAAAATACTTATTTTTAGCTGAAGTGAGTGTCATGATTTATGACAGAATTTTGTACTGGAAAATGAGATGATGATCCATCAGTTTAAGCTTCAGGTAGCATCATTTTAAGGCTAATAAATTTTATTCACAAATCAGTCGCAAATTATATTTTATGTATGGTTTGCCCGCTTTGAGCTAGTAAATATCTAAAGTGAAGAAATGTTTTAGCAGAGTTACCATATGAGAAAACAGATCTAATAAAATGACCACTATTTTCTGGAAAAAATAAAATAACAGATCATAATTTTTGAATTTAGAGCAAAAACAGTGAGTATAGGTCTACTAGTTCCAAAGAAAGGGACATAACTAGTGCCATAGGAGTAATGCATCACTTATGTTTGATACAGAACTTGAGCCCAGTCCCAAATTAGACTATTAGCCCAAATCCCATGCCTCTGACCCCTCGGTTACTGTGGCACCTCACCCCAGGGTTTTATTTCAGAAAGATGGACAGCTTCTTATATCAGAGTAGAAAATACTAAATGGGTGGATTGAATATTTTGAAAATTTAAATCAAAATTACGGCTCTGTTTAAGTTAAGGGACAAGTTACTACTGTTGGTAACCAAGACATTAGTGATGACCCAGACCATACATGCTAATGAAATAAGAGGTGCTAGTTTGTTCCTAAACTGTGTTAAAGCTGCAGGTTGTAATAAAATTAGTGCAGAAGTGCTTAGGCATAGTGAATTGGTTGTACTTCAGTTACATAGATTAAGGTGGAATGGTAAATTAGTTGGGTTCCTGGAGACTGGCCAAAGTCACAATGTCAATAACATAAACAGGAAGGATTGTAAGAACTGCTAGGGTATCTCTTTAATTGTATCCCTTCAAACATTTACAAATCAGCTGAGTGAAGGCCATTGTGGCTTCAAGAGGATAAGCAGTTGTGAGGATAATATATTTCTACTCAAATATTGGAAAGTTTGAAGAAGTGGGCAAAGGATTTATACATGGTGCTCATTGATTTTGATGAGGCTTTTCCCTGAGTACCCCTAAAACAAGTTCATTTTTTTTTTTTTATGAGGGACCATGATTATCTGAAGATATAAGAAGTCCCTTTCCCTAATGTATGGCTACTGGCACCAGGGAGGGGATAGAACCACCTCTGTACAATAAATACATTCTACCCATGCATCTTCCAGGACAGTAACCCAAGCCCAAATCAAATAATCGGCCAGATGCCCAAGCCTCAGACCACTTGACTAGTACATTAAAATGCTTCAAAGTAAAAGTCAGGCTATTTAAATCAAAATCAATCATAAGATTCAGGATGGAACAAAATACCAGTAAGTGATTTGAACACAGTTCTGCATTTCCTATCTCTATAGTTAAAACACATATGTAAAACTGTCTCCATTTCTCTTTGTGATCTATATAGTTAAAGTGCTTAAAGTAACTTAGTTTTAGATATTGAAGTATGCTGGTTTTGATATAAGCAGCTTGCTAATGACTTAGTGCCGAATTCTGAGTGTGTAAACAAACTACAGCATAACCTGATTCAATCACCCAGCAAGTATGGCTGAAAATTTTGAGATGACTATACATGTCATCTAAGTCAATGGCTCTTGCTCCAAATATTAATTGTGCAATACTGGGGAAGAGGCTACAACAGGCAATAGATTTTAATTATTTATGTGAAGTAGAGAAGACGCAGAGAGCCTATCAGGAAAATAAAAGTGGAGAGTGCAAAATCAGGTTTAATGTTAAATATTAAGAAGACAACGGTTGTGTCAACTTCCAGCCTTACAGAATTTATAATTGACAGGGAGGAATTGGAGGTCATAGACACTTTTATTCTCTTGGGCTCCAGAATAGATAACAAGGGGCAGAGTGCTGGAAAAATATTGAGATTATCCCTAGGGAGAAAGGCATTGACAAATTTAGAGAAGATTATGAAGGATAAAGTCATCTCAATGACAACAAAGATTAGAATTGTTAAAGCAATGGTCTTTCCTGTTGTAATGTATTGTTGTGAAAGCCTGGGCATTAAGGAAGAGTGAGAATAGGAAGATAGATGCTTTTGAATTAGACCTGGAGACAGCTATTTAAAATTCCATGGACTGCAAGAAGAACTAATCAATCAGTATTAAACCGAATTAAGCCCAGCTGCTCCCTTGAGACAATTATCTGTAATCAAACTCATATTTTGGACATGTGATGAGTGCCAATAATGGGTTTGCGAAAAAAATTATGCTTGGCAAGGCTGGAGAAAGCACGAGAAAGGGAAGGCAGAGAACAAAACGGTTGGATGGAATCAAAGATGCTTATGGAATTACCATAGAAGAGTTGCAAGATCTTGCTGAGGACAGATCAAGATGGAAAGCTTTTGTCCATACAGTCACCAAGAGTGGAACACAACTTGATGGAAAGTGAGAATAAAAATGTGTGATTATTGGTGAGGCTGAAAAAATTGAGAAGGAATCAGACAATTGACTCAGTAAAGCAAGTCTCTTATTTGCTGTGTAAGAATAGTTTTACCAAGAAAGAGGTTAGCCAGAGAACTGAACTTGTTGCATGCAATGCAGTATTGAGACCTGCCCTCTTTCATGACTGCAAGACTTGGATGTGAAGTAAAATGTGTTTTGTAGGAGGTTAGAAGCTTTAGACATGAGTTGTAAGAATAACTGTATTCAATGGCAAAACAGAATAAGTAATGTAGACTTGAGCTGGATACTTCTTTGGTAAAAGAAAAAGTTGATGAAGATGTTTTGGACATTTGCTGAATGGAAGATGGACTGCATAAACAGGTCTTAAATTCTGAGGTACCAGACCCAAGATAAGCAGGAGTGAGTGAAAACATGAAATCAGCCATTAGTGATCAAAGAAGCATTACAGTAAAGGCAGAAAATTTTGAGATGGACAAAGATAACAAGAATTTAAAAAGAAATTCAGCAGTCTGTGCAAAAAGCATGCCCGAATACTGAACACATGCATAGGATAAAAATGGTGTATTATTAGCACACCTTTTTCTAGCTTCAACCATCATGAATGCTTGGCTTCTTTATTGCCAGAACAGCATATTGTTATGCAACCTTAAAAAAAATACTGAATTCCTAACTGAGACTTCAAAGCAGCCAATGTTAATGGTCTAATATCTCTTAGAACATCCAAAATATTGGTAAAATCTCAGCTTCAAAAGCCATCAAGTCATTTTGACATTTCACAGACAGACAACACTATAAAAACTGTATGTCAAAAATGTGATATGATTTTGTTTCACTAACAAAGAAAGAATTGAAACTGTTTTGTTGATTTTCAGGTGAAGCTCGGTATTCCATTTAACACCACCATTGCTTCATGGAAGATCAAAATGTAATTTCCATTTCTTGTTTGTAAAAAACTATGCAATTTTACAATAATTGACGAAATGGCTATTCCTAGACTTAATTCATTATAAATATTTCAAATTTGTAGGGTTTACTAAGGAATAAAGGACAATTTCAAGGCAAATTTTTGGGTAGTACATTTTATCATTTCAAAAACAAACACGAAAAATGACCTACCCTTTCTCAAGACTAGGTCCTCAGGACAGATAATGGTACTACCTGAAAATTTGACTTAAAATTATCCTTTATTCCTTAGTAAAAACCCCATAAATTTGAAATATTTGTAATGCAATTTTGTGAAGAAAAAATGTAAGAAAAAAGAAGAGCAGTACTGCTTTGATTTTCATCTCAAATGTTATCTTCTGTATCCCAATGTTGTATTTTAGAAATAAAATGTTACAAAATATTTTCAGCACTTTTTATTGATCTATTTGTAGTTCAAAATGCCATAAAAGTCTGAAGAGTTGTTCTTAGCATTAAAAATATTTTGGGGATGGGGGAATGGAAAGGGTTGCTTTGAGTAAAAACAGTTTTTTATAGTTCATGCTCTCATTTAACTTTGCATTGATGGTGAAACCACTTGTTTGAAATGAATGCAGTAATAGTTTTGAAGTTTGGTTGACTGCATCCCAGATATGTTTTCCATCCAGCACACTCTTGAATTGCTGAAAGCTTTTTTTTTCTTTTTTCAAAACTTGGAATAAGGTATAAAAACAGTAAGCCAAAATTATACTTTTGGGGTGCAGTAATTTTGTTACTTTTTCTTCCTGTTTCACATACAGTATGAGTAAGACACCTTAATTTTCATCATTAAGAAAGTGTATCACAAATTTACTTTTTGTTTGTTGTTTCTTTTTCAACTACCTGTTGCCATACTATAAGTTTTTATGTTGCAGTGGTTGTCAAGGCCACTGTGATTTTTTTAATTCTGTGATAATTAATTGTTCCCTTAGCACTAAGTGAGGTGTTTTTTCCATGCTTTGTTCTTGTTCAGAAACTGATCTATCATATTATTGCTGTTTTCTTCTTCCAGCTGTTCTTACTTTTAGTCATCATCTTACTTGAATTTGAAGTTCTGCACATGTTATTATGCTTCTTTAAAAAAATAATCTCCAGCATCAAGCTGCTTTTTTGGCCTTTATTATTAATTTCACTAAATTGGCCTCCTTTTTTTGCTTTTTAAATTGCAGTTTTTGTCTCATCATGTATCTTTTCAATGTTAATACTGGGTAATGAAATGAGTTCATGCCACTGTAGGAGACTCATAGATAACAAAGCACAGAACCCTTTCCCTCCTAAAAAAAATAAAATAAAATGTGCCTTTACTCCCAAAAATAGTTCTTATGTGTGATCACTACTACCTTTACCCAATGCGAGGCCAGTATGTGGATGCCTCTATGATAAAACATCATGTTATTTTATGTTATAAACAGGGGTTGCAATTTGCGAAAAAAAAAATCGTTGTGGAAATGTAAAAAAAGTTTTGGCGAAATCATTGGTCATTACTTTTGTACCATTATAACACTTTGACAGGAAAAAATTTAATTTGGCAAATGAGTTGGCAAAAACTAAAAAAGCCAGAGCAACCACGCTGGTATAAAGTAATCCAGTGCCCTTCAGATTTTTTTTTCTTTATTGGAACTCCAGTCCTTGGAGGTAGTTGTGTAATCAGGGCTTGAAAAATATCTGAAAAGTTGCATGCCCAGCTGGGCATGTGCAGAAATTATTTACCTGCCCAGGTAGTAAAAGCTGAATGCCCAGGAAAATTTATCTTTTAAGATAACAAATCAAATCTCGTGTATTTTTTTACTGTAGTGTATTTTTTAAGTTAAAAAATATGAACTTTTTACATGTTTCACATTTCCTTTTTATGAATCTGTATTCAAAATGCTCAATGCACAAAAGTGTGTATCTCAAATTTTAAGATGATGATGAAATTAGTATTTGAGTAATTTAGTAATTCTGTCATGCTCCTTTTGGTGAAGTTTTCATCCTTTGTCACTAAACACCGGAGGCTGTTTCCATCAGAGGCATGCATCCTGTCACTGACTATAAACAACACATTTGGAGCAAAACTACTTATGGTTCCATCTTCTGGATCCTGTCCCTGACTATAACAACACATTTGGAGCAAAACTACATTGGTTCCAACTTCTGGACAGAGAGCATAATCTAATAAAAGAAATGATATTCTTCTGTCCTTGGCACTCCATAACAATAATACAACTTCCTGTGATTAGCAGTGGAATGAAACACAACCTGCAACAACTGTCTTTTTTCTTATAGTAGGAAATTCTATTCCAAACTTTATTTTTAAATTTAGTTGCTTGGACAGGGCAGCTAGATTTTTTATTTACCTGCCCAGGCCAATAATTTACCTTTCTCAGGCATGGTATTTTTCAAGCCCTGGTAATGCACAGAAAAGAAGTAATCTGAGGAAGAGATGTCTGATAAACATGCTGGGTAATACAACATTTCTCAGCTAAGATGCGTTATGGTTTCCAGAGTCCCGTTCACTATGTGGGGTCTGACACTGACCTACAGTAACAGAACACCTTTCTAATTAACCTATGCAGGATCCTTGCAAATAAGTGCATCCTGAACCCATTGCAGCTGGCAGGAGTACAAGTCCACTGTGATGGTTTTTCCCTGTGGGAGAAGCACTTAATGCATTTTAATGCCCTTGAATGTCCACCCTGCATACAGAAAAACCTTACATGGTTGCAGAGGTGGTTTACTAGCATGTGGCATTAGTTCATTTCAACCAGCATAAGGTACATTTTGGAGTATGATATTAAACCCACTTCTCATTGCAGGTAAATACATGATTGAGAAAGGGCTCTTTGTGTCACCATGAGAGCAACAATAAGCATACTTCTAATTGCTGCTGCTTGTTGTCATCCGACAAATTATGTGGAACCCAGGAGCTTAGTCTGTATATCTTTCCAATGGCATGTAAAACATAAATGGATGGTTTCAGCACTTGCAACAAACCTTGGGGAAAGCTGGTGACACATTTATGTGGTGTATTCTTCAATGGCAGTGCTAGATAGTCAGTTTTACAAATTCTAAGTAATATGATGCATTCATTTTTGCATTTTACTTTGACTGGCTATCATAGATGACAGTTATTATCCATAGCTATGTCCTCCATTAAGGAGGGGAGCACTGCTATGACTATAACTGGTAGGACACAAAACTATAGACACCTATATAGTAGATATATCACAAAATTATGTCTGAAAATATAAAAAGCCGCCCCGGTGGCACAGTGGTCTAAGTGCTGGCTTATGACCATTCGTCCATGAAGGGTCCGGGTTTGAATCCCGGTGAAGCATGGATGTTGTGTTTGTCTTACGCCACTGGCTCTCTCCCTTCCCTGGAACCAGTGACCCCAAATTAGGGACGGGCGACTGCTTATAGCCCATTGAGTTGCTCATGATGGTCGTTAAACCCCCAATGCAAATATATATATATATAAAACCTGATTATTCCCACATGGAATTTATGCAAACATCTTCCTCTTACTATAAGAACTACATCCTTTGTCCCTTAATGCTGGGTTAAGCAGACTGTATGTAAGCACGGTGGTGTATTATACACACAACATTGAGAACTACTTGAAAGCATAGAGATTCTGAAGTCCTACACTTTCGAGTAACTCGTATGGGGGATCTCCTTCCCTTGTGTGTTGTCAATTTACACTCAATAGACAAGACATTAGAGATACCTACCTAATAGTGTGTTGGTCCTCCTCTAGCATGAATAACTTCCTGTACACGCTGAGACATCGACTCCACTAGATGCCAGCCACGTCTGTTGACTCACTGTCCACAACTCCACTCAAGACTTCGGTCCAGGATCCGTGGATTTGATGTTCCACTTCATGCCATCCCAGAGAGCTTCCGCAGGGTTTAAATACAGGGACTTTGGGGGTCACTGGATAATTCCAAACTCAGATGAGTGTTTCTCGAGCCAAGCCTGGGTGGTTGTGTCCCAGTGGGGTGGTGCATTGTCCTACTGAAACATACCATTGGCCACAGGATGTGTGAAGGCCATAAAAGTGTGTAGGTGATCAGCCAGCACGTTGGTAGCGCACAGTGGTTAAGAACCTCTCCAGACTCACTAAGAGACTTAATGTGTCCCATGAGAAGGCTTCCCAAATCATCAGAGCCAACCTGGTAAGACGGGGCCATGGCCTCATGCTGTCAACGCCACGCCCTTCCATCAGCTCAGTACAGCTGAAAATGGGTTCAATTCATCTAGATGACATGATGCAGTGCCACTCTGCAGAGGTCCAGTTTTGGTGTTCCCAGCACCAGGCAAGTGTAATGTCAGATGGCGAGCAGTCAACATTGGCACATGAGTAGGGCTGTGGCTCCCATAGCCAGGGTATGCAGTGTGTGTGTGCTGTACCGTTTCACTTGCTGATGCTTCTTGGGCCTCAGACATTTAACCTGGATGTGATTTGTGCCACCATTGCCAAGTGTTCAGTCACTCTGTATGAGCCTGTATAGTCTACATCGACCCCAGTCATCAATGGTGTGTATGTAGTCGCCCACCACTTGCTATCTGGACACTTGTGCACCCATTGATGGTATACTCACCAATCACTATACACCCTCGACACAGTTGTCCTCTCGAACTCAGGGGTTCATACCACTTGGGAGATAGAATCTGTCTTGCACCAGTCGCTCAGATCACTATATTTACCCATGTTTGTCGATTGCAATAAACTGTTGGGAAGCCCTGCTGTCCGCCCATTTATTGTCTGTGTTCAGTTTGGGTCTGTTCTCTCTGTGAAGGGGATGCCCATGTCAACTGCCCATCACTCCTATTTCTAATTTTTGGTCTTCTGAGTGTAATTCTCAAATGATTGGAAGGATCTAGAGTGCATCCAGATTGTAAAAGGTAGTGTTCAGTAGTACAGGGTTGGTTATGAACTAACTTGATGAACTTAAAGCACTCCAGTGATTGCTGTAACGGATGGACGTGATCTGAATTTGATACACGCATACTGCTCACCACAGGAACAAGACATCAGAAACACAAGCACTGATTTCAGTTTGTACCAATGTATTGAACACATGGTATTATGGATACATTATTTCACTGTTGAAGTAAATGCATTGCTTCAGTGATGCTACTGTAAAAATCCTAAATGAATGCAACGGTAGCACTACATGGGTAGGCCCAGGATAAGAAAGATCTCTTATCAGTCCCCAATCAACATTATGACCCCCCCCTGCAACTTACAGTATGTTAATACCTTTCAGTGCCAAGTTTATTGAACACAGCATTAATTCAATACATACCAAATTTAATGAGAAAATGTATCAGATTTTTGGATATAACTTAAATATTTTGCAAGTGCGGAACAGTTCAGAGTAGAAAATTTTTCAGGGTTAACAGTGTTAGGTGTGTGAAATTAGGCCTAAACATCATGACGAAAGCAGTTTATTTTATAATTGTGTTGAGACAAAGAAAAAATTCATAATTACATGATGTATCTGATTTATGTGGATGAGTATTAAACTGATTTTTTTTTTTTACTGAAATTTATTTAGAATAAGTGAATGGAACGGTGAGTGTGTGGTCTGGAGTATTGGATAATGTGAGAGGATAGGCCGGTGTAGGTGTGATTTTAAGCAAAAAGATGAAGAACAACTTGATTCATTATAGTTGCGTAAGTGAGAGAATTCTCTGGATTCGTTTGAAAGTGAAACTTCAGAGAATTGTAATTGTTGTAGTGTATGCTCCTTGTGACTCAGAACCTTCTGATAGGAAGGAAGACTTCTGGAATGAGCTAAAAGCTGTTTTGAGCAAGTTTGATGCTAAAGAGAAAGTTATAATAGCAGGGGATTTCAATGCTAGAGTAGGTGTGCAGAATGCGATTTCTGACAATGTTCTGGGTAAGTTTAAGGATTCTTGTGTGAATGATAATGGTGAAAGATTAATTGTACTCTGCATTGAGAATGGTTTGTGTGTATCTAATGCATTTTTCAACCACAAGTATATCCACACATATTCTTGGGAAAATTATACTCTTGGTCAAAAGAGTGCGATAGATTTTGTCTACGATCAGTGTCTGAAACACTAAGTTGTCGACACTTGTGTGATGAGAGGTGCAGATGTTGGTTTACTTGGTAGTGTCATGAGTGAAACTGAATGTTGGTTGGAGGAAAAGGAATAGGCCCAGGATGGAAAGAATAAAGGTTGAAAGGCTCCCTGAAAATTATCAGCGTTATTCTGACGTACTCAGACAACAACTGAAGGAGCTGAAGTCTTGTGAGAGTGATGTAGAAAAGAAATGGGAAAGTTTTTGTTCTCACTGCTGCTAAAGAGGTCTGTGGCACCACAATAGTGGGTAACAATAGAGGTGATGCTTGGTGGAATAGTGAGATTGAAGAGGCAGTAAAGAGAAAGAAAGGCCTTTTTTTTTTTTTTTATTCGAGGTTTAACGACCACCGTCAGCAACTCAATAGGCTATAAGCAGTCGCCTGTCCCTAATTTAGGGCCACTGGTTCTAAGGAAGGGAGAAAGCCAGTGCCGTAAGACAAACACAACATCCATGTCTCACCAGGATTCGAACCAGACCCCTTACGGACGAATCATCAGAGGCCATCGCTTAAACCACTGCGCCTCTGGGCCGGCAGAAGCCTATTTGGGGATGTTGCAAGGTAGAGTTTCTGTGGATGAATATCATTGTAAGAAGCAGGAGAAGGTTGAAAGGCATGATTTTTTTTTTTTTTTTTGGAAAGATAGGAAGACTTTCTAGAAGTACAAGAGATTCAGGAAAAATAGGGGAAACAAAGTTGTAAGTTGTGTGAAGAATAGGATCGGGGAAAGGATACGGAAACCGAATGAGTTAAGTGAAAGATGGGGTGAATACTTCTGCGAGTTATTAGATCAGGAAAGCAAAGATGATTCTGAGGCAGAAGCAGATGATGTCACAGTGAACGATGGAAGCAGAGGAGAGATTTTAAGAGAAGAGGTGTGTAAAGCTCTGAAATCTATCCAGAACAGTAAAGCTCCAGGAGTTGATGGCATAACTGCCGAGATGTTGAAATATGGCGGTGACCCTGTAATTTGACTGGTTAACTGAAATTTGCCAGTTGTGCTGGGAGTTAGGAATGGTCCCTCGGGATTGGAAGGATGCTATCATTGTTCCCTTATATCAGGGAAAAGTTGATCAGGCTGACTACAAGAACTATCATTGTATTAGCCTACTGAGTGTGCCAGGGAAAGTGTTCGGCATGGTTGTTATTGAAAAAGTACGGGGTCTTACATCATTGAAAGTGTGGGATGTTCAGAATGGTTTTATGCCTGGTAAAGGCTGCACTAACCAAATTTTTGCATTGTGTGTGATGATTGAAAAGTATCTGGCTGTTGGTAAGAAAGTTTTTGCTGCCTTCATAGATTTAGAGAAAGATTACGACCGAGTAAATAGGACACTTTTGTGGAAGATTTTGAATGAATATGGTGTTACTGGGAATCTACTAATAGTGTAAAGACCATGTAGCTTGTGTACGAGTAAATGGTGTTTTATCAAAATGGTTTTCTATTAGTGCTGCAGTCAGACAATGGTGTGTAATGCCACCATGGCTGTTTAATATACACAGCCATGGTGGCATATGGGTACATGCATGCGTGACACCAAAATAGATAATACTGGTTTATGTCTTGTTGATATCCATGTGTGCAGATTGCTGTATGCTGATGACACTGTCCTGTTGGCAAAGAGCAAAAGTGAGTTGCAAAGTATGTTGTCCCGGATGTACGAAGTTTGTATGAAATTCAAACTGAGTATAAATAAGGGAAAACCCAAAGTTATGGTGTTTGAGAGAGGAACTGGTAGTACTGAATGTAATACAAGTCTAAATAGCACAGTGATTGACTAGGTGAGTAAGTTTGTGTATTTAGGAAGCCTGTTTGACAGAGAGAACAAATTGGATGGTGAAGTTAGTAGGCGAGTGAATTCTTCACTGAAAGTCAGTTTTCACAGGAATGATGGGTTCTCAAGAGAGCCCTGCATAGGTGTGTATGAGAGTGTAATTGTTCCTACTCTGATGTATGGCAGTGAAACCTGGGTACTGCAGAAGAAATATAGGAGTCATTTGTGTGCTGTAGAAATGCGTTACTTATAGAGGGTTTGTAGCAAGACATGTTCTGATTGTGTGAGGAATGAAGTTGTGTTGCAGTTGTCTGATGTGAAGCAAAATGTTGTTAGCAAGGTGGAGACTAATATGCTTTGGTGGTTTGACCATGTTGAAAAAATGAGTGATGAGATGCTTACACTAAGAAAATCTTTTTAGCCCAAGTGGCAGGAACGAAAGGCTGAGGAAGGCCAAGGAAGTCATGGGAGGATCAGATTCAGGAGTGTCTGCATGAGAAAAAGATTATGAGTATGAAGTATAGAAGATCTTGTGCACGGTGTGGGATGGATGTCAGTGAAGTCCGAGTTGTATGTCAAGATCGCTGTAAATGGAGAAGTTTGATACAGCAACAGTAAGTAAAAATTATCTGGTAGTTTGTATTTCTTTTAGGAGCTAACCTCTGAATCTCAGAGAAAAGCTTAGTGGTATCATCATCATTGTCAACCATTATCAATCCACTGCTGGACGAAGGTCTCCCCAAGTTTCCTCCACAACGGTCTGTCTTGTGCCAATCTCCTCCATGTCACTCCCGCATACTTTCGAATTTCATCCACCCATCTTCCATGTGGTCTTCTTCTGGGTCTTTTCCTGTCCCTTGGAATCCAATCTAAAATTTCGGCTGTCCATCGATGGTCTGTCCTTCTGGCAGTATGTCCAGCCCATTGCCATTTCAGGGATTTAACTCTGATCGTGATGTCTTCCATTCTTGTCATTTTTCGGATCCACAAGTTCCTCTTCTTATCTATCCTGGTTACACCAAGCATGCACCTCTCTATGCCTCTTTGAGTTGTCTGCAGCCTTTGTACGTCTCTGCACCATACGTAAGCACTGGAAGGATGCATTGATCAAACACTTTTCTTTTAAGACATAATGGCATATTGCTCTTGAAAATTATGCTGTTTCTTCCAAAAGCTCTCCAGGCAAGTTCTGTACACCGATTAATTTCTTCATCAATGTGACCCTCACTTGATATCTGCTGTCCAAGATAAACGTACGTGTCTGTTATCTCCAGCTTTTCTCCATCAATCGATAAATCTTCATTTCTTGTAAAAGTATTGAACATCACTTTTGTCTTCTGAAAGTTCATTTTTAATCCCACTTCTTTACTCTTGTCAGCAAGTTCCTGGATCATAATCTGCAGCTCTGATGGGGTAGTTGCAAAAATGACTGTCATCAGCAAAACGAAGGTGGGTTATATAATTTCCATTAATCTTTATCCCTTTGTTTTCCCAGTTCAGTGATTGAAAGACATTTTCCAATGTGGCATTAAAGAGCTTCGGAGATATGGCGTCACCTTGTCACACTCCTTTTCCAATTTTTACATGTGTTGTATTTTCAAACAGCCGAATCTTTGCACTTGCATTTTCATAGATGTTATTAATAATATTAATGTACGCATCTTCGATACCGCAGGATTTCAGGGCCATTGTAACTGCTGATGGTTTCACCGAATCGAAGGCTTTTTCATAATCGATAAAAGCCATGCACAATGGAAGTTCATATTCCCTCACTCTTTCAATTAGTTCTCTCATTACGTGGATATGATCTATTGTGCTGTAGCCACTCCTGAATCCAGCTTGTTCTCTCGGTTGAGCCATGTCCAGCGTCACCTTTAAGCGGTGTGAAAGAACTTTAGTGTGAAGATTTTATAAACCACTGATAGGAGGCTGATACGTCTGTAGTTCCTGATATCCTCAATGTCACCTTTTTCATGTAGCAAGATCATTGTAGCGTTGTTCCAATCCTTAGGAATCTTCCCTTCATTAAGGCATCGAGTGAAAATTTGGGCGAGTACTGTTTCGATTTCTCCACTTGCTTCTTGTATGATGTCTACAGTAATTCCATCTTCCCCTGCAGCTTTTCCCCGCTTCATGTTCTTGATTGCATGTGCAACTTCTGCTGGGAGGACTGGAAGAACTCTGGTACTGGTACCTTTCATGATGTCTGGAGTACATGTATCATCCCTTTCATATAATTTGGAGTAGAAATCTTTCACTCTTGTCAAAATTTCGCCTCTATTTCTTGTTACAGAACCATCTTCTTTTCTCAGTGCCATAATCTGTTTTCTTCCCTTACTGAGATGTCTCTTTGCTATCTTTAGGCTTTGGTTGTTTTCAATTGCTTTCCTCACTAGTTCACAGTTGAATTTCCTTACGTCTTCAGTGATACTTTTTCGTACTGTCTTGCATAGCTGTATATATTCCACTTTGGAAGTCACATCTTCTTTAGTTGTCCTCATCTCTCTTCTTTTTGCATCAACATTTTGGTTTTTCCTGATAATTTGTTCACATGTAACTTGTTCTTAGACCCAGCTAATTTTGTTGCTGTTTCCATAAGAGCTTTGGTTACTTTTCTGTTAACTTCAAAAATATCCACTTCTTCAGATGTTAGGCCTTCTAAAGCAGAGAATCTGTTCTTTAGTTCCAACTTAAAGGTATTATGGTGTTTTTTAAGGTTGGTTATGTCAATACATTTTGTTTGTCTTATGAGCTTGCTACGTTCGAGTTTAGTGTTGAGGTGCATCTTACATCTCACCAATCTATGGTCACTACCTGTGTTGAACTTGTTTAGCACACTGCTGTCTTCTATGACGAATTTTTTGTTACACATAATAAAATCAATTTCACTTGTCGTCCCATTTGGATGTCTCCATGTCCATTTCCTGTGTGCCTTTTTCTTGAAAAAGGAGTTCAAGATGAAAAACCTTTCTGCCTCTGCAAACTCTAAGAGAGTATTTCCACGCTGGTTTCTGTTGCCGTGACCAAATTTACCTACTGAAGTTTCATTCTGTTGCCGTTGCCCTATTTTTCCATTGAAATCTCCCATAATTATCTTTAAGTGCTGTTTACCTTTATTATTTAGATGACGAATTTCATCATAAAATTCTTCAATTTCTTCTTCAGGGTGACTGTCTGCATGAGAAAACGATTATGAGTATGAAGTATAGAAGGTCTTGTGTACGGTGTGGGATGGATGTCAGTGAAGCCCGAGTTGTATGTCAAGATCGCTGTAAATGGAGAAGTTTGATACAGCAACAGTAAGTAAAAATTATCTGGTAGTTTGTATTTCTTTTAGGAGCTAACCTCTGAATCTCAGAGAACAGCTTAGTGGTATATATATGTATGTATGTATGTATGTATGTATGTATGTATGTATGTATGTATGTATGTATGTATGTATGTATGTATGTATGTATGTATTCAACTGATGTTTTCATGTTTTCTAGGTGAACACTGAAAAGTTTACTTGGGATACTCTGCATAAAGAATTTGTGAATATATTAGAAAGAAAACATCCACCAAGCCAGTAACTGTATTCTTTTATTGCTCACATTTCATACTATACATAGTGCAGCTGATATGTACTAAGTATTTCCACAAACCAAAACATATTGAAAATGTTTTTCTACAGAAATTGCATCATAATAAAATATACTAAAAAAGATGTAATTTGTTTATGTTCTACATAGCTTTAAAACAAGCTCACCAAACAATGGAGATGGATGCACAATTTGGAATGCTGGGCAGTTAGAGCTCTGGACATCACGGGATACAAAGTTAGCATTTAAATATTCTCCATAATTTACAGACAGCTATTCACAGTGTTATTTTTACAAATATCTCTAACACAGTACCTATTTAAGTTAACACATGGGCTTTGGGTGTTTTTAAGTTACGGGCCATCTCCACAAAATGCATGGTTGTGGAAGTTTCAGCAATATATGCAGCACTGAAACTTGAGAATTGTTAGTCTTGTTTTAAATCCTCTTTAATCATGAATTGTCTTCCATCATCGCTTCTGGCAAAACATATGATATGTCATCCCAGGGGTGACGGTACAAGCCCTGTCTCAAACGCCTCTGATCCAAGTAGTGACCTAAAAGAAAAACATTTCTAATGAGTATTTATATCTGCAAATAACATCTCTTTAAAATCTTTGTGTCCTTTTAATCATAAAAGTACACTAATGCGGGGTATTAGCCCACAGCTTACAGTTCCAGTTGGTCATTCCACTTAAGGGTTCTGGAACAAAACCCAATGAGTTGGAGGCTAATGTCACACAGAACTAGCTGGTACCTCAACAATATTTATACTGAAGCTTAAATTTGTGTCAGCTTCCAAGATTCACAGAAGCCCTTGTTGCTGTTGTGTGTGCCAATGTTGCCCAGCAGAGCACCCTGTGGAACCAAACCCAAAATTAGTAGGTGAGTGAATTCTTCATCAAAAGTCATAGTTGCTTTAAGAGGATTTCACAGGAATGATGGGTTCTCAAGAAATTCTCAAGTGAACGTAGATGTAAGTGTTATTGTTCTTGCTCTGATATACGGCAGTGAAACCTGGATACCGCACAAGAGACATAGGAGTTGTTTGTGCACTAGCGAGATGTGTTACTTACGTAGGGTTTCCACTCAAAAGTAATACAAAAATTCCTTGACTTTTCCAGGTTCTTCAGGAGGTTTATAAAGTTTTTCCAGAGTGGTGACCCCAATCATGTTGCGATGAGTTGTTACATTTCATTTCATTCCATTCATGCATTTTTTCACCAAAGCATATATTTGTATATTCTTTTTGTAATTTGTCTTTACAAAATTATCTGCTTTTCATTAATAACAAGTGTGCACATTATTTTCTGTACTATAATTCCTGAACTATTGTGAATACTACCCACATAGAAATTATTGATACATTCCCATAGAAATGGGCCATATGTAAGAAAATATCTGTTAGTTGATTAGTTTCAGTTTTTCTATAACACATTGCAGTTAAGCTTAATGATGGAATGGCTCCTGTTCAGAGAAACATGTCACAAAAGAATCAACAAAGGATTCCATTGCATTGTTTAGTTGGTTCTCTGGTGAAGTGTTTCTCCAAGCAGCAGTGTGTCAAGCCATTGTGCCTAACTGTGCCTAATTGTTCCGTGTTACAACAACTGTCTGCAGAAATAGAA
Organism: Macrothele yani; assembly: GCA_039090855.1. Taxonomy (NCBI): domain Eukaryota; kingdom Metazoa; phylum Arthropoda; class Arachnida; order Araneae; family Macrothelidae; genus Macrothele; species Macrothele yani. The sequence continues at coordinate 100,365,878 of CM076996.1, read as the reverse complement.
AAAAAACTTAATAACAGGCAATTTTGCATCTTTTTTAGGGAATAAAGGAAAAATGTAATGTAAATGAAAGTAAGATCTACTAAAATCTAGGCAGGCCGTAATTGCAAACTAAAGTCTGAAATCTAAAAAAAGAAAAGTTTCTTGGCAAAATAAAGTATCCCCTGATTTTTCAATTTTTCCCGAGTTTTCCCTGATTTTTACAAAAAAGGGGCGCCCCCCCCCCCGAGTTTTCTCTGATTTTTGGAGCCATTTTCAAATTCCCTGAGAATTCCAGGTTGTGTGAGGAACCCTGTTACAGGCCGGGTTGTGACAAGACACACTCTGATCAGGTGAGGAATAAAGATACACTTGTAGTGTGAGGCAAAATATTGTTGGTAAGATGGAGACTAATATTTTGAGGTGGTTTGGACATGTTGAAAGAATGAGTGAGTGATGAGATGCTTACTTAGAGAAATTTTTTGTCCCAGGGGCAGGAAAGAAAGGTAGAGGAAGGCCAAGGAAATCATGGGAGTACCAAATTCAGAAATGTCTGCTTGAGAAACAGATTATGATTATGAAGTACAAAGGGTCTTATGTGTGATGGATATCAGTGAAGCTCAAGCTGTGTGCCAAGATCACTGTAAATCAAGAAGTTTGATACAGCAACAGTAAATAAATTCTAGTTCCATCAGTTAAACATTTATTTGGCAGATTACTCACATACCAAAGTGGATACTGCAGCTTGCAAAGACTAGATTCCAAACCATGTGTATGGCTATCAAAGTAATAAACACTAGCACCTATTGTGACAAGTTGCCAAATCCTACACCCATTTTAGTATATGAAATGTTTTTATTTACAAAAGCAGAATTCTAGGAAAACCTAACACTTGAAATTCTATTTTATGTTTTTATATATCTTATAATTTGAATCAGTAGTTTTTTAGCCTCGATCATTTCATGACTAGGTTAAGAGTGACAGGTTACTTTAGCCAGGCTCATAGACAGGTTTCTATCATTTCAGAACTCAAAATCTTGCATATCTCACTTTATTGAAAGGGAAATCTCTGCTTTTTTTTTTTTTTTTCAAGAATGTTTTTTTTTCCTCACATGACAAATTTTTTCAGGTTTTGAGGAGGAGTTATACACGTAGGATTAAGGTCCACAATTAAAGAACTAATTAATACAACATCTAGACCAAAGCCCTGCATATGGCACATCTTTACAGCATATCAAATAAAAGGAAAGTGGACATAAAAAAAGACGCCTTCACTCAAGTAACCAATCTAATTCTAGTGAATAATATGCAAAAACAAAAGTTTAGAATAAATATGAGTAATAATTAAAATTTGAGTTTAGAACCATTGGGTACAACTGTTCATGAAAAACTAAAATATTAAAAAAAATTACTGCTGCCAGGTGTATAAAGGGCATTCAAAGGGGGAAAATGAACCACTTAGTCTGCATAATTGATAAAGTAATCTTAATTTTTTTTATTACAAAATGTTTTAACTGTGAAACAACTTATAATTTCAATGGAAATATCATTTACATTTAATTCATAAATATAAAAGGAATGCATTCTTAACTCTACTTCACGTTAAAACTCATACCTTATACTCCAAGTTTTAATGTAAATAGAGTTAAGAATGCATTCCTCTTCTATTTATGAATTAAATGCAAACAATATTTACATATTTAGTGCATTCCTAAATGTTATATCAAGAAGATATATCACAATTTTAGCTTTTTAATTTCAGTGGATTTTTACAAATGATTAGACTCGACGATTTTACAAAGTTTTTTTTTTAATTTATAAATATATAATATATATGTATGTATGTATAAATACATACATATATATTATATATGCGGGAGTGACATGGAGGAGACTGGCACAAGACAGACCGTTGCGGAGGAAACTTGGGGAGACCTTCGTCCAGCAGTGGATTGTTGACAATGATGATGATGTAGAAATAAAAATAAAAAACTTTGTAAAATCGTTGTCTTTTTTTTTTTTTTTACTGACATATTTTCCATAGGCAATCTGGTTGTAATCTTAAGGTCAAATGCATTTCTGCTTCTATATAAAATCACAGTCACTGGTCTGTTTTATTTGACTGTGGCATGGTGAGTGAAACAACAAAGCTAGACTACATCAATGTTGGTTTTGTTCAGTTTCATAGTTTAAATTTCGAAGGTTTCCATAGTTTAAATTTTCAAAAATGCATTAATTCTACAGTGCCATTTTTAAGTGTTTTTGTCCTACAAAATCATTCTGTACTACACACAGTTCGACATTTTTAAACAGTGTACAGTTGAATAAAACAGATTGGTGAATACGAATTTTTATAGAAACAGAAGTGCAACTGATTTGAAGAACACTGGAAGACTACCTGTGGAGAAAACAGGTTAGTAAAATGCTCAAAATGTTTTCATGGAAAGTGTTTTAATAAAATACTTCAATAGCATCATAATAGTTCAAATGCAAAAATAAATTTTACACAGTGGTTAACTTCCTGGAGACAGAATGTGTGCATATAAAGACTAAGTAATCATTGTGCCTTCACTCACGGAAACAGGTGCCACAAGTACCAGTACCACAAATGTGTGAATTCTAATTGCACCCATCAGAGAACTGTAAAAAGTTCAAAACTAAAGTGAAAATAAGGAACTGAAATGAAAATCCACACCTGAAATATTATACTCTTAATTAATATCACACTCACAAGAAGACATGAAATTCTTCCTAAACATCTTTGTATTTGTGAGTAAAACATTTTGTCAACATCAGTAGAAGTGCAGGTACAGCTCTCCTTGAGAAGAAAAGGTGAAACAGCCCACATCAAATGTTTTATTCTGATATGTAACAAAGAACTTAAGTGATATACAATGGATAAAAAACAGATTAAGGTTAAAAAAAAAAAAGACTTTTAAGGTGGTTCCACCTAAAATCTCTGCCTTATGTTTCCAATGGTAAAACTTCTTTACATCTTCACAATTAATATATTCCCAAGGATGAAAATTTGAACATCGATAAAACTAACTTTAAGTTATAGCATGGGATATTTAATACTTGCTAAAACATAACCATAATTAAGCAATCCAACATTTGTTTGTCTACCGATGTCATCAATGTACAGGTCGCGACATCTATTAACAGGTCTGAACATTACTCAAAGAAAAATGATTGATTTTTAATATAATTCTGGTTATGTTTTAGCAAGTATTAAGTATCACATGCTATAACTTTAAGTTAGTTTTATTGATGTGCAAATTTTCATCCTTGGAAATACATTAATTACAAAGAAAATATAATATGTAAAGAAATTTTACCATTGGAAACAAAAGGCAGAGATTTTAGGTGGAACCACCTTAATGGCTTTAAGTTTTGGGAACATTAAAGTAGTTTGAAAGAATTTTCAAGTACTATTGATTGGTCAAAAGATACCAAAGAACATTAATTTTGGATAGGTTTTTTACACTGAAACTTGTTAAAGTTTAGTATAAAAAATAGCATAATACATTTAGGGCAACTTACCATTTCATGGTCTTGCTCCCAATCTGACATTTCCAGCATGTGAGTTGTGATCATAATGTCGCTTGTTTCTAGAGATAGCCTGGGGCTCTTCACTTTTGTCGGCTGAAGTCATTCATTTTATTCTATTCTATTCTTGGTTGTATAGGGTTTTTTTTTCTTCTTCCTCCCTCCGAAGGCATCATGTAGTAATCTTCAAGTACTTCATTTGTTTACAGAAATGTAGTCACGTCAAATATGCACACTAGACATACTCACTGTCTTATTTACATACCAAAATTTAAAAAAAAAACATCGGGTTTTTTTTCCGTCATGCATACATACCACACATTCATACATTTCATTATACACTATATACAACCAACAAATGCTCTATGAACTCACTATATATATTTTTTTGCAAAGCCATTTTATAGAGGTCATCAAATGTGTGCAAACTGAAGGCTGGGTTATAAAACATTGATGTAGTTAACCGAGGTGGAAATGTCTTACATATATTTGTATATAGTGAGTTCATAGAGCATTTGTTGGTTGTATATAGTGTATGATGAAATGTATGAATGTGTGGTATGTATGTATGACGAAATATATATATATATATATATATTTTTTTTTTTAATGTTGATATGTAAATAAGACCGCGAGCGTGTCTAGTGTGCATATTTGAAGTGACTACATTTTGTTAAAAAAATGAAGTACTTGAAGATTACTACATGACGCCTTTAGAGGGAGGGAGAAAAAAAAACTCTATACGACCAAGAATAGGATAGAAAAAAGTGAATGACTTCTGCCTACAAAAGTGAAGAGCCCCATGCTGCCTCTAGAAACAAGCGACATTGTGATCACAACTCACGTGCTGGAAATGTCAAATTGGAAGAAAGACCATGAAATGGTAAGTTGCCCTAAATGTATTATTACATTATTGCATGTTAATTTAAACCTTGCAATATTGGACATGTGTCCAATATATGGGGTAATTACAATAAAAATAACATATTTTTCAGTTTGCTGACAGATTATGTTTGGAGAGAAATGTGGAAATGATGTTTAGCCTCCAAAGTATTTAGAGTGGCCACTGACAAAAAGTTACTCCCACAGCCATTTATATTTTCTGAAACAAATTGAACAGAGGTACTGACTCTAAAGAATTTTATGACTTCTAAACAAAAAACCAATTTATGATTAATTCCCCCATCAGTACTTTTACAGGTATTCCCAAAACAAGAAGCATCCCTTAAGACACATTAGTAACGATATAAACTTAAAAAAATTATAAATTGGGTATTTTTTTAATTTCTGCAGAATTGACAGTTCTATTTTCTTCTTTTCAGTTCTTTTATAAAATTGTTTATTACCATAAGAGTGTGCATTATGAACACAACTGATATTTAAGTCACATTAGCTCCATCTGGGAGAGGTGTAAGAACGTGTGGTTCATTCTTTTATGGGGAACACAAGCGCATGCTCATAAAAGTCCAATTTAGAAACATTCACTAAGAGTGATGAAGAAAGATCTGAAAATAATAATAATAATAAAAAAAAAAGCCTACTGTTCAGACATATGTGCTAAGTGAAATTAAGAGTGTGCATAGTTATATTATCATTTCACACACAGTTTTAAAAGTGTATCACCAATAAAATCATTTAACTGATAAATGTATAATCAACATTTCACTGTGTGTGTGCTTGCGCACGCGTGCATGCACGTGTTGCTCAAGCACACACTGGATGTACAGTTATCCTACAAATGTGGTATTGCTAAAAATTCAAACTAGAATTGTTAGCAAGCATACATTTTTCCGATAAACATTTAGTGTTTTATGTCATTTTCCCTTATACACTGCTGGCCACCCAAAATGCAACACCAAGAAGGATACGAGATAGCAAAGCCAGATTTACTGGACACATAACAACAAATACAAAGATGAAACGATTGAGCTTACAGGCCCGTGCGACTTGCGGAACACGCAGACATCAATAGTTCGTGTGGCCCCCATGGCTGGCAATAACGGCCGCGGCATCGAACGAAAGAGGCTTTGGATGTGGGTTTGGGGTATGTCGGTCCAGGCTGCTTCCACACGTTGCCACAGTTCATCAGGTGTAGCCGCGGGTGGTGCTTGCCGGGCCACTCGGTTACCAATCAGCAACCAGATGTGTTCGAAGGGCAACATATTGGGAGAACAGGCGGGCCACGGCAGCAGTGACACCTGGTGGGCCGTAAAGAATTGTTGCACGATGCATGCCACGTACGGGTGCGCATTGTCCTGTTGAAACATGGCCGCTGGCAGGTCCTGCAGCGGCCATGTTGCAGGACTACAGGCTCCAAAACATCGGAGATGTATCGGTGGCTGTTGACTGTACCGGCGATGCGTACTAGAGGAGTGCGGGTGTCATATCCAATTGTGCCCCAAACCATAACCCCAGGCGACGGACCGGTATGGCGTTGCATAATGCAGGCGTCATACAGTCTCTCGCCGCGGTGCCACCACACGCGGATCCAACCATCATGGTGTTGCAGGCAGAAGCAGGATTCGTCAGAGAAGACGAAGTCGTGCTATTCCGTAGTCCAGGAAATTTTACCGTTCGACGTAGTCTGCAGGAGCGGGGACTTGCGCCGTGCAACAAGTCTCCGCTCCTGCAGACGACGTCGAACGGTACGTGCTGACACAGGTTGTTGCACAACACACCCTAATTCCTGCACTAACGTTCGTGATGTGGCGGTGCGAGACGTCAATGCCCGCCGCACAACATGTCGGTCCTCTCGTTTGGCGGTGTGCTGCGGCTATCACTCACGTCAGTCGGTCCATCCATCCCTCCTGCACCCACCGAATCCATACTCGCCTCACAATGGCTGGATGTCATCCCACATGGGCACTGATGTCTCGGTACGATAAACCGCTGTCGCGATAAGCCACTATTCATCCTCTATTGAACTCTGAAACATGCTGGAATGACTGCTGTATTCTGCAACGAGGCATCAGGAAGCTTCCCATGCACAGGTCCGGCAGCACAACACACTTCCACTACTAACACCCCGCCTTCTGTGCACCTTTCTTATAGTGCTTCTCGGTGGCCTGCCGGGCACACGTGATTTGCATATGCCCTGCAATGATAATCGTTTGCATGTCCTCTCGCGGGCGACACATGCTGCGAATTTCAGGCCAATTGGATGCTTCCTTCTTGGTGTTGCATTTTGGGTGGCCAGCAGTGTATATTACGGAGGCAACAAATATCCCTAGTGCACTGAATAAGAGATGGGGTATAGTGTCGTATAAACTAGTGATATAATTGCAGTTTGTTACTGAATTAAATGCTGCAATTAAACATTGCTTGAACATGATACTTTTCATGTTCAACGTTCACCAAATGTTGAACATGAAATTTGGCCTAACAGCTTAGAATGGTTTGAACAGATGGTAAATGTATACTTCAATGTCTTAAACTATTTGGCAAGATTTCTCATGAAAAAAGATATACATATTTTATAGTATGTAAATTCATATAAAGTGAGATATAAAAACAGCAATAAAATGGTTTTTAGATTTTGACCACAAAATCTACCTGCAAACACAACAATGTAAAGGAAGGCTGTGGTGAGCCTCCCACTGCTCTGTGGCAATTGAGTAGCTGACCCATCAAAAAGACAGTAGCATTAAATTAAGTGTTAGAAATGTCCACTGCCTTCAAGTGGCACAAGCATTTGTTTTTTCCCCATGTTTGATGCAACTTCGTGAAGATCTTCTATAGCAACATTAGGAACACACAGCTCAGTATTTTGCTTCAGTTATTTTACTGCATGTTGGCTCTATTTGCACTTGTTCTTCAGAAACACTTAAAGACAAAAATCTATCTGGTGGTGATAAATCTAGAGAATGGTGGGAGAAGTTCCAAAAATCAACCACAGAAAAATAAAAGTTTCATGTAGACTCAGGACAATATGTATTATGAATCCAACTGACATTTAATTACATAAATATTTTAAATACAGGTTGCACAACATTTTGATCACCTCTGGTATATGCTGTTTTTAGTGTAGCTGCAACATAACAAAAAGACGATAGCACAAAAGCAGTAGTGAAAATAAATGTACAAAAGTACTGAAAATAAATGTCAAGCAAATTGTGGAAATCATGTATTTAATTTCAGAAGCATAATTTTTGACACCAAAACTGTCACCCATGTGTTCTTCACATAAATGACAGTTGCTAACATTTCTGTAGAAACAAACAAACAAAAAATTATCAAACTAATCGAATTTTCAAGTTTGATTACTTCCATGAAAAGTTATGTGAAATTTCATATTACTGTGACTATCATTCTAAAGTTACAAATTCTGAGATAGCTGTACCAAAACTCCATTTCTTGAGAGCAAAAACATATTTATTTAAATAAAGCTCTCATGTTGAGAATTGGCTTCCTAGTTTCTTAATTCAATTACTAATAAAAAACAACTATTATGGGAATTTTACTAGGAATTTTTTTATTTAAATTGCAAATTTTCGGAGAAAACTCTTCTCCTTTTTCAGGCTGTCTTTTTGTTGACACTTATTCCTGTCACTCTCGCGGTTACGGTTATTTTTCATCAAATCCTGCCAGATGTTAGGCAGGGAAAATCCTTTGCAGGCACTGATGATGAAATTTTGATTTTTCTCTATCTCTATTCCTTCTTTTAGCTTTCTTTCTTGAAAATTGCTTTGGAAACTGATGACTTTAAGGGAATTCCAATCCATGCTGTGACTAGTTTCTCTAACATGCCTATCTAAACCAGTCTTGTTGGAGCAATTTTTTTATAACAGCTTTATGCTCTGCTATGCGAGTTTCTAGTCTGCGACCTGTTTCACCTATGTAAGACAGTCCACAACTACATTTTACTTCATAAACTACACCTTGCATTTTTAAAATTTCTTCTTCTCTTTGAACTATTTTAGGGAAAATTTTTTTAACTTTGTTCTCTAAACTTGTAGCTAGCCTAATATTGTACTTCTTACTAATTCTCTTTAAAACTCAAATAAACCTTTGTGATAAGATTTTTTTTAGTGAATTTTACTTGTTGCTTTTGTGGGTTTTTCTTACCATTAAAATTCAGAAGCTTCTCAATTTCTTGTTTAAGATAGTTATTTTCTGCAAGTATGACTTTAAGTTCTTCTTTATGGGCTTCTTTCTTATCTGCTGTAGAAACTATTTTATTAATTTTTTCTAAAAACTAACTTGTTACATTTTTCTTAATAGAAACTGGATGATAGGAATTGAAATCCAATTGTCTATTAGTATTCATTGGTTTTTTATACCAACTAGTAAGGAATTTTTCATCTTCATAATACACTGCCGGACAATTACTAAGGACGGATGACAATATCAACCATAAAATGGAAGGCAGGAAAATGTGGAAATTAGCAGAAATGCGGGATACAGTAAGACGTGTTGTGCGTATGCAAATTTTGGATTGCCGAACTTGTTCGTGACGTCATAGCGCTGATAAGAGATATAAAGGATTTGACGCATATTGACCATTGTTGTTCAAACGCAAAGTTGAAAGGGAAAGAATCAATTGACGAACTTGCAATTTTCAGTATGTCTTCCCGACATCACCTAGATGATTTTACATGTGGCCGTATTATTGGCACGATTGAAGAAGGGCTAAAAATAACAGATGTTGCCAGGGAGTTCGACGACAGCCACAGTGTTGTTTCAAGGCTTTGGAAATCATTTCAAACAAATTGAGAGTGTAGCAAACGTCACGGGGGAGGTCGTGTTCGCAGTACGACACCTGCAGAAGATCGGTACATAGTGCTATCAACAAAAAGACACCGGCCCAGCACAGCTAGTGAGGTAGCAAATCAGTTTATGGCTGCTATTTATTGGCAAGCGGATCTCCCAAAAAACTGTCGCCAGAAGTTTGCATGAAGGAGGACTATACGCCCGCCGTCCTGTTGTGTGCATCCCATTGCCCAGACGTCACCATACCGCCCGTTTGCAATGGTGCCATCAACATCGCAATTGGACTGATAACGACTAGTCTGCTGTCCTCTTCTTAGATGAGAGTAGATACAGTCTATCGTCTGATTGTCGATGACAACTGATCTGGCGTGATAGTGGTACTGCATATTGTCCAGCAAACATACAGGAAAGGGACCGATATCCGACATGTAGTGTCATGGTATGGGCTGGCATCATGATCAATGGCCGTACGTCCCTCTATGTGCTTCCAACTGGGACTATGACTGGCCAACGATACATTAATGATGTTCTGCTACCTCATGTTCGCATGTTCCGTGGTGCTGTCGGTGATAGATTCATTTTCATGGACGACAACGCAACATGTCATCGAACAGTCGCTGTCCAGGAGTGTCTTGAGAGTGAGGATATTCAACGCCTCGTATGGCCAGCACGTTCTCCAGTTCTGAATCCCATCGAAAATGTGTGGGATGCTTTGGGGAGGAGTCTTGCTGGTCGCCAATGTCCTACAATACACAAGGACACCCTCATCCGTGCACTGACAGAGGAATGGGATAAATTACCCCAACAGCTGCTTGATAATGTTGTGCAAAGCATGACACGACGTGTGGAATCTTGCATCGCCCTCCATGGTGGCCATATCCCGTATTGACATCTTACGCCGGAACGCCTGCGGACGGTAACTGCACATTTTTCATGTTTACGTATTCTGCACAAAATGGCCTGTTTGTCACTTGAACACGTTCCAAAGCCTTCTGGATTTCAGAGGACAATAAATTGTCTTTCTTGTAATGTCCTGGCATTCTGACATTATTTTATTTCACTTGGCATCCAACCACACTTACTTTTTTATGAGCTATATAGCCGTTTATGATCCATCCTTAGCAATTGTCCAGCAGTGTATATAGTAATATCTAAGAAGTTAATTCTTCTTTCTTTTGAAGTTAAATAGTGAACTTAAGGGAATCATCTAATTCATTTAATGAGTCTAGAATTTTTTCTGGAACAATTTCTGAGCTATCTATTATAAATAAGATGTTATCCATGTATCTGCTATATAGGCAGAAGTATGTGGGTTGTACTACTATCTTTTCTTCCCACATAATAGTTAGCCAAGGGTGGAGAGCCCCTAGCTAGACCAGATTTTTGAATGAAATTTTTTTCTCAAATTGAAAGTAGTTGTTCTGCAAAGAAAAGGTAAGCATTTCAAAAATTCCAACTAATATGTTTCTATCTTTGTTGTGAAAAACTATTAGGTCTGCCAAGTCTTCAGCTATAATGTCTATAAGTTGATCTATATTGATGTGAGTATACATAGGCATTATGTCTAAACTACCCATAATAGGAGAATCTAATTTAGGAAGAAGTTCTAATTTTTCTTTTAGCTGCATTGAATTTTTAATCAAGTTAAGTGGCTCTTTTAAAAGATTCTGAAGGTGCGACTTTAAAAAGTATTAATAATCTAAAGTAACTTATGGGATTTTACTAGGAAATTTTTTCTTTAATAGCAAATTTTCGGAGAAAACTCTTCTCCTTCTTCAGGCTGTCTTGTTGTTGTCACTTTTTCCTTGTCACTATCACGGTTACGGTTTACCTTGACGGTTACGGTTAACCATGACGGTTTAGGTTATTTTTCAACAAATCCTGCCAGATGTTAGGCAGGGAAAATCCTTTGCAGTCATTGATGATGGAATTTTGTTTTTTCTCAATCTCTATTCCTTCTTTCAGTTTTCTTTTTTGGAAATTGCTTTGGAAACTGATTACTTTAAGGGAATTCCAATCCATGCTGTGCCCAGTTTCTCTAACATGCCTATCTAATCCAGTCTTGTTGGAGCAATTTTTTATAGCTGCTTTATGCTCAGCTATACGAGTTTCTAGTCTGCGACCTGTTTCACCTATGTAAGATAGTCCACAACTACAATTTACTTCATAAACTACTCCTTGATCCTAAAGAAGAAATTGAGAAGCTTCTGAATTTTAATGGTACGAAGAACCCACAAAAGCAACAAGTAAAATTCACTAGAAAAATTTCTTATCACAAAGGTTTATTTGAGGCTTTAAAGAGAATTAGTAAAAAATACAATATTAGGCTAGCTCCAAGTTTAGAGAACAAAGTTAAAAAAATTTCCCTAAAATAGTTCAAAGAGAAGAAGATATTTTAAAAATGCAAGGAGTAGTTTATGAAGTAAATTGTAGTTGTGGACTATCTTACATAGGTGAAACAGGTCGCAGACTAGAAACTCGTATAGCTGAGCATAAAACAGCTATAAAAAATTGCTCCAACAAGACTGGATTAGATAGGCATGTTAGAGAAACTGGGCACAGCATGGATTGGAATTCCCTTAAAGTAATCAGTTTCCAAAGCAATTTCCAAAAAGAAAACTGAAAGAAGGAATAGAGATTGAGAAAAAACAAAATTCCATCATCAATGACTGCAAAGGATTTTCCCTGCCTAACATCTGGCAGGATTTGTTGAAAAATAACCTAAACCGTCATGGTTAACCGTAACCGTCAAGGTAAACCGTAACCGTGATAGTGACAAGGAAAAAGTGACAACAACAAGACAGCCTGAAGAAGGAGAAGAGTTTTCTCCGAAAATTTGCTATTAAAGAAAAAATTTCCTAGTAAAATCCCATAAGTTACTTTAGATTATTAATTCAATTAAACTAGGAAGCCATTTCTCAACATGAGCTTTATTCAAAGAATTTAAAAAGTAGTTTAGATTTGAAAGAATTTAGTTTTTTGAGTCAATTATTGGTCTAATTGGTGGGTGTTCTTTATGCAGTTTGACTATTCCATGTTTTTGAGGTAATCTGAACTGTAATTTTGAGAATTGTTTATAGTTTTCTAAAAGCTGGTTTTTTTTTTTTTTTGTTTTTTTTTTTGTAGTGAAATAAGCTTTGAGACTTTTTTAATCAAATCTGGTAGTGGGTTTTCTTTTACTTCTTCATACAATGGCTTTTTTAGTTCTTCTTCCATCTTTTCTTGATAATCTTTCTTATCCATAATAGTAATCAACTTACTTTTGTCTGTATTCACAGCAACAACACTTTCATTTTTTCTGATATTTTTAAAGAGCTTTTAATTGATTGTTCTCAATTTTTTTTTTTTTTGAGGTTTCTTTACCTGCTTCTGTAATTCTGTAAGGCTAATGTGGTAATCTTTTCTGAGGAGGTCTGCTTTAATTTGGTCTTATTTTTCTAAAGTGCTGCAGATGCTTTCCAATTCAATTACCAATTTTTCTGTATTTATTTTTTTCTTGGATAGATTGAAATTACTTCCTTTATTTATCACTTGTAACAATTCTTGGCTAACTCCAGTAGCAGTGTTGTCCTTTACATGACTAAGAACTGCTGTTTATTTGTTTTTACTGGAATAGTTTTACTTAAAAAAATTTGTTTCTTTAAGGTTCAGCTTTTAAACACATTTTTTATTTTTGTTTTTTATTCCGATTTTTAGCCAATCCTCCAATTCTGCTTTTACTGTATCACTTAAGATTCCAGAAAATTTCTTTTCATTTTCTACTTTTACTTTCTGATAATAAACAACTTTCTTATATTTTGCTTCAATACTTCATTTTAACGGGGTTTTTTTCTCTATTGTTCTTCAGGGTTCCCACTCAAAAGTAATAAAAAAATTCCCTGACTTTTCCAGGTTCTCCAGGTGGTTTTTAAAGTTTTCCAGAATGGCATATTGCAAAGAATTATTACATTTCATTCCATTCCATTCCATTCATTTTTCTCACCAAAGCAGACACTTGTAAATTCTTTAAGTAATTTGTCTTTATAAAATTACCTGCTTTTCATTAATAACAACTAACTGGGCACACTATTTTCTGTACCAAAGTTCCGTGAACTTTTGTGAATACTACCCACACGGAATTTGTAAATACATTCCCATAGAAACAGGTCATATGTAAAAAAAAATCTGTCAGTTGAATAGTTTCAGTTTTTCTATAACACAATGCAGTTAAGCTTAATGATGGAATGGCTCTGTTCAAAGAAACATGTTTCAAGAGAACCAACTGACAAAGGACTTTGAACCATCATTTGGTTGGTTCTCTTGTGAAGTGTTTGTTCAAGCAGGAGCCATTGTGCCTAATTGTTCCATGTTATAACAACTGCCTGCAGAAATTAAACAAAAGCTTAATAACTGGCAATTTTAAAAATTCAATTTTGCATCTTTGTTTAGAGAATAAAAGGAAATACTTATAACTGAAAGTAAGATCTACCAAATTTTAGGCAGGCAGTATTTGCAAGCCAAAGTTTGAAATCTTGAAAAAAATGAGTTTTTTGGCAAAATAAAGTATGCATTGATTTTTACAAAAAAAGGGGGGGGGTTTCCCCGAGTTTTCCCTGATTTTTACAAAAAAGAGTAATTTTCCCTGAGTTTTCCCTGATTTTTGGAATCATTTTCAAATTCCCTGAGAATTCCAGGTTTTTCCTGTTTTCTAGGTTGAGTGGGAACCCTGTTCTAACAAAGTTCGCTGAAAGTAATTCTTTAAATGGTTTTCCAAGTCTAAATGAATTTGGAATAAAGTTATTTACCTTGCAATTTTTCAGGAACTTGATTTGAACTATCGATCTTTCCATCTTCATTGTAGCATGTTGAACTTCCTTGATTGTTTGCCAAGTATCTGACCCATACTCTGTTCTAATTCTTTGAATAAAGCTCATGTTGGGAATTGGCTTCCTAGTTTCTTAATTCAATTACTAATCAAAAACAACTATTACGGGAATTTTACTATGAATTTTTTTATTTAATTTGCAAATTTTCGGAGAAAACTCTTCTCCTTCTTCAGGCTGTCTTTTTGTTGTCACTTATTCCCATCACTAGAAAATAAAAGCAGAAAATGAAAAGAAATTTTCTGGAATCTTAAGTGATACAGTAAAAGCAGAATTCGAGGACTGGCTAAAAATCGGAATAAAAAACAAAAATAAAAAATTTGTTCAAAAGCTGAACCTTTAAGAATTTTTTTAAGAACAACTATTCCAGTAAAAACAAAGAAACAGCAGTTCTTAGTCATGTAAAGGACAACACTGCTACTGGAGTTAGCCAAGAATTGTTACAAGTGATAAATAAAGGAAGCAATTTCAATCTATCCAAGGAAAAAATAAATACAGAAAAATTGGTAATTGAATTGGACAGCATCTGCAGCACTTTAGAAAAAGAAGACCAAATTAAAGCAGACCTCATCAGAAAAGATTACCACAATAGCCTTACAAAATTACAGAAGTAAAGAAACCTCAAAAAAAATTTGAGAACAGTCAATTAAAAGCTCTTAAAGATTTCAGAAAAAATGAAAGTGAAAGTTACTTAAAATTGTTTGTGAAAACAGACAATTTTAAGTAAGTTGATTACCATTATGGATAAGAAAGATTATCAAGAAAAGATGGAAAAAGAACTAAAAAAGCCATTGTATGAAGAAGTAAAAGAAAACCCACTACCAGATTTGATTAAAAAAGTCTCAAAGCTTATTTCACTTCAAAAAAAGAAAAACCAGCTTCCAGAAAACTATAAACAATTCTCAAAATTACAGTTCAGATTACCTCAAATATATGGAAAAGTCAAACTGCATAAAGAACACCAACCAATTTGACCAATAATTGACTCAAAAAACTAAATTCTTTCAACTCTAAAACTACTTTTTAAAGTCACACCTTCAGAATCTTTTAAAAGAGCCACCTAACTTGATTAAAAATTTAATGCAGCTAAAAGAAAAATTAGAACTTCCTAAATTAGATTCTCCTATTATGGGTAGTTTAGACAGTGTCTATGTATACTCACATCAATATAGATCAACTTATGGACATTATAGCGGAAGACTTGGCAGACCTAATAGTTTTTCACAACAAAGATAGAAACGTATTAGTTGGAATTTTTGAAATGCTTACCTTCTCTTTGCAAAACAACTACTTTCAACATATTAGATATTTCAGCTAGATAATGCTTACCTTTGCATTTCTATCTTGCTTGACTTTACATTTCCTGCACGTGGTCCGGTTGTTGCTGATGTTATCATTCCAATCGTCCGTTTCAAGTATAGCTGTTCTTGGCGCTATTCTCGTTTAATGCAGGTTTGCTTCACTAAACTTCGATTAGGTTCCGTTAATACCAACTTTTACCGTTGTCTTTGCTCGAAATTTTTGGCCCAAAACTTTGGGCATCTCTAGGAAGCGTGGCGATTTTGCACCTTTGCTTGTGGGTGCCTTCTCGCTTACTAGGGTTTGCTAATCCCCGTTGCCATTCTTCGTTCATCTCGGATACGCAGTTTGATCGTTTCTACCCTGTCGCCATCTATGTTTCCTCTTTGGATATATTTTTTAATACGCTATCTTGTTTGTTTTCCTTTACTTTCTTCTATCTTTGTCTTTCCTCCTTTTCTGTTGTGTTTTTTTTTTTTTTTTTTTTGCTCTTTTTCTTGTCTAATAAGTTCTTTCCATAAGTTAGACAACGTGCTCGGGTCGTTCTGGTTACATACTCTATTTTTTTTTATATATTAAAATTGCTTCTTCCATCCTCAATCGTTTTTCTGATTTTCTATTTCTTTTTAGCAATTTTAGTTCGTCGAATTTCGGGAACGTTTTGTTTTCCAAACAGAACTGTACTAGCGCCGATTTTGCCTCTTTTTTTTTTGCCAGTTGGTGATATGTTGCTTCAGCCTTTTTTTAACCTGTTTTTTGTGCTCCCTATGTATGATATTGGGGGGAGTGTGCTATTGGGATTTCGTATGTTCCCGATTCTTCAAGCATTTTTTCCCCCGTTTTTTTGTTCACCGTCATATTCTTTAATCTGTTCGCACATTGCTTGTTAACTTCTTGGCTGACACCTTCTATGTATGGTAAGGCCCCTATGTATTTCACTTCCTTATCCATATTTCTTCCTCTTCAGCTTTCCTTCCTCTGATTCTTTATTTTATTTCATTGATCCACTTTTTTACTAATTTATTTGGGTACTCATAATCATGCGCGATCTTTAATATGAATTCCAGTTCTTGGTTCTTAAGCCTATTATTAGAGGTGTGCGTGTATGCCCTCCTTATGAGGTTAATAACCCTATTTTTTTATGCACGAAGCGTTATTAACCTCATAAGGAGGGCATACGTGCACACCTCTAATAATAGGCTTAAGAACCAAGAACTGGAATTCATATTAAAGATCGCGCATGATTATGAGTACCCAAATAAATTAATAAAAAAGTGGATCAATGAAACAAAAAATGAAATAAAGAATCAGAGGAAGAAAAGCCGAAGAGGAAGAAATATGGATAAGGAAGTGAAATACATTAGGGCCTTACCATACATAGAAGGTGTCAGCCAAGAAGTTAACAAGCAATGTGCGAAATACGATATAAAACTAGGAATGTCTGTGAACACATTAAAGAATATGACGGTGAACAAAAAAGGGGGAAAAAATGCTTGAAGAATCGGGAACGTACGAAATCCCAATGGCACACTCCCCCCCCCCCCCATATCATACATAAAGAGCACAAAAAACAGGTTAAAAAAAAGGCTGAAGCAACATATCACCAACTGGCAAAAAAAAGAGGCAAAAACGGCGCTAGTACAGTTCTGTTTGGAAAACAAAACGTTCCCAAAATTCGACGAACTAAAATTGCTAAAACGAAATAAAAAATCAGAAAAACGATTGAGGATGGAAGAAGCAATTTTAATATATAAAAATAAAAATAGAGTATGTAACCAGCACGACCCGAGCACATTGTCTAACCTATGGAAAGAACTTATTAGACAAGAAAAAGAGCAAAAGAAAACACAACAGAAAAGGAGAAAAGACTAAGATAGAAGAAAGTAAAGGAAAACAAACAAGATAGCGTATTGAAAAAAAAAAAAAAAAAATCCAAAGAGGAAACATAGATGGCGACAGGGTAGAAACGATCAAACTGCGTATTCGAGACGAACGAAGAATGGCAATGGGGATTAGCAAACCCCAGTAAGCGAGAAGGCACCCACAAGCAAAGGTGTAAAATCGCCACGCTCCTGAAGATGCCCAAAGTTTTGGGCGAAAAATTTCGAGCAAAGACAACAGTAAAAGTTGGTATTAACGGAACCTAATCAAAGTTTAGTGAAGCAAACCTGCATTAAACGAGAATAGCGCCAAGAACAGCTATACTTGAAACGGACGATTGGAACGATAACATCAGCGACAACCGGACCATGTGCAGGAAATGTAAAGTCAAGCAAGATAGAAATGCAAAGGTAAGCATTATCTAGCTGAAATATCTAATATGATGAACGTATGCACGTTTAAAGGACAGTAGTTTTCTGATGATATCAGAATTAGAACTATGAAGATTGTAACTACTTTCAATTTAAGAAAAAAAATTCATTCAAAAATCTGGTCTAGCTATGGGCTCCCCACTCTTGGCTAATTATTATGTGGGAAAACTAGAAGAAAAGATACTATTATAACCCACATACTTTTCCCTATATAGCAGATACATGGATGACCTCTTATTTATAATAGATAGCTCAGAAATTGTTCCAGAAAGAATTCTAGACTCATTCAATGAATTAGATGATTCCCTTAAGTTCACTATTTAACTTCAAAAAGAAAGAAGAATTAACTTCTTAGATATTACTATCTATTATGAAGATGAAAAATTCCTCACTAGTTGGTATAAAAAACCAATGAATACTAATAGACTATTGGATTTCAATTCCTATCATATAGTTTGTATTAAGAAAAATGTAGCAAGTTAGTTTTTAGAAAAAATTAATAAAATAGTTTCTACAGCAGATAAGAAAGAAGCCCATAAAGAAGAACTTAAAGTCATACTTGCAGAAAATAACTATCTTAAACAAGAAATTGAGAAGCTTCTGAATTTTAATGGTAAGAAAAACCCACAAAAGCAACAAGTAAAATTCACTAAAAAATCTTATCACAAAGGTTTATTTGAGTCTTTAAAGAGAATTAGTAACAAGTACAATATTAGGCTAGCTCCAAGTTTAAAGAACAAAGTTAAAAAAAATGTCCCTAAAATAGTTCAAAGAGAAGAAGATGTTTTAAAAATGCAAGGTGTAGTTTATGAAGTAAAATGTAGTTGTGGACTATCTTACATAGGTGAAACAGGTCACAGACTAGAAACTCGTATAGCAGAGGATAAAGCTGCTATAAAAAATTGCTCCAACAAGACTAGTTTAGATAGGCATGTTAGAGAAACTAGTCACAGCATGGATTGGAATTCCCTTACAGCCACCAGTTTCCAAAGCAATTTTCAAAAAAGAAAGCTAAAAGAAGGAATAAAGATTCAGAAAAAATCAAACTTCCATCATCAATGACTGCAAAGGATTTTCCCTGCCTAACGTCTGGCAGGATTTGATGAAAAATAACCGTAACCTTCAAGGTTAACTGTAACCGCGATAGTGACGGGAATAAGTGTCAACAAAAAGACAGCCTGAAGAAGGAGAAGAGTTTTCTCCAAATTTTGCAATTTGAATAAAAAAAATCTAGTAAAATTCCCATAATAGTTGTTTTTGATTAGTAATTAAAATATTCATTTAATTATTGCTGCCTTTATCCAAACTGGTGTAATTCTGGATTATTTTTTTACCAAATCAATGACAAGACCATTTTTCACTGCTCAATCAAAGTACTGTTAACAAATTAACATGTGTGGAATAAACAGAAACCTAAAACCCCATATTGAAATCTTTTTTTTTTTTTTAATCACCATGGGTGAAAATTAATTTAACATCTCAGGGAGTGTGACCAAGGACGAGCAGAACAATTTGAAAATCTATAAGCTCTGCAACAAAGAAATAAAATGAATAAGGCTTTAAAGTCAATAGTAAACACAAGGTTTTGTCCAACTCCACAAAGATGGCAATCCAGTATTACATTTGTCTGGTTAAAAGTAGTAAGAATAAAATGGATATTGTGATTCAGTAGAATTGGATAAGCAAGAGTTTCGTAAAGTTGTACAAGACTAATTTAATTTCACAAAAAAAAAAAAAAAAAAAAAAAAAAAAAAAGGTTAGACAGAGGACAAAGCTAGCTGTATATAATGCAAATATTTAGATATACCCTATTTTACGGTAGTAAAATTTGGTGCAAATTAGAAGTCTCCTTATGAGATAAGTAGCTGATGTGGTCAGGTGAAACAATATCAGAGAGTGTTAGTTTTAACGGGGTTTTTTTTTTTCCAGTTTTATGTTCTGTACTACTTCCATCTGAATATCTTCAAGTATACATGCATGAAAAAATTCTCTCAAGAAATGATGTTTTGAACATCAGTATTTCTAAATTATTAACACAGCAATGAGACATATCTGAACTGCCTGTATTTACTGTTCATCATGTAACATTAATCACATCAGAAAGCATTACAGCACCGTGGAGCGGAAACAAACCCGCATTTGTTACGTGATTGAACAGTAAATACGGACGATTCAGAGATGTCTGATTGCTATGTTAATAATTCTGATGTTTTATGAGAAGAATATTTCTTCCACACAATTTATCAGTATCTTTAAATTCCTAACACAAAAACTGTTAATGGCAATGAAGTGAAATTTTATGACATATCCTTAGCATAGTTGTCTACAACACCTTAAACATTTTTTTAAAAATGATTTTTTAATTATTTGATGTTTATTTTCAATACACCTTTGCCAACTGTGTGGTGTTACTTTATCAAGATTCAACACACAGATCATGGCTGGTGAAATATTACTTCAACAAGTAAGCAAAGTAATGATGCTATGTGCATGTATTACAATAAATTGGCAAAAAAAATTTATTTTTTATTTAATATACAGAAACAACATTTATAAATGCAATATTTATAACTTAAAGTCTGCTATAGTTTCACTGGAAATTATGGACTGGCTTCATCAAGACTAAGCGTGTTGATTTCTTGCTTGTGACAACATTATTAGTTTCACATGCCAAATGTCTCATAGCGGTTATCGAATTTGAAGACTGCTTTACATGCGCTTGATAAACATGGAGAAGAAGATAAATCATTTATTAGAGAATTACGGTTTTGAAAAATGTGAAATGCTTCTAAAAAGTCAAGATCACACACTGATTTAGGTCTACCCAACAATTTTGTGTCAAACAAAAATTGGTGGGGTTTTTTTCCCCAACAATGCTGGGCTGTGGAAGATTTTTTAAGCTCACACTTTTCAATATATGACTGGTATTCTTTCAACCTGAATTTAAGGGATCAAAAACAAATATAACCAATAAATAGGACCTTGAACTCATTTTACCCATGTGCTTTAATATTACAAGTACACACAGCAATGCATATACTGGAGATCAATAGACTAAGCAAATTGCACGTCACTTACCAATAAAACCAATTGTTCTACCTAGGACAAACATTCCATTGAGGGCACCAATCTCAATGTATTCCTGTGCTTCTTCAGGAGTGAAGCAGCCACTGCAACGTAAGAGATCCACCACTGCAGCACCAATTATGCCATCCACATTCAGAATGAGATTTGGTTTCTGTTAAAATGGAGAAAAAAAACGCTGATCTGACTTTTCAACAATACTAAACACTGTTTTTTTTTTTTTTTTTTTTTTTTTTGTGGTGATGACATTGCTTTGGAGTTTTTGTTTATTTCATATACACGGTCAAAAGTAATTTTATGTAAAATCACATTCCAATGCAAAATATTTTACCTTTGATTCATACATTACAGAATGTGTGCAATATTTTACATTACTCATGATACATCAAAACTAAAAATTTATAGGTAATAAAATCATTGCATAAAATGAAAAAAACATTTCCTGAATGGTACATATTAAATTCAAAAAGTATATCAGCGATGAATGCGAAACAAAGTTTGAAACCCTGAAAATTTTTGCTGGGGGGTGGGGTACACAGTCACCAAACTATTATTTCATATTATAATTTTATAATTCAAAATAAAAAATATATTACACATTTTTAAAAAAATTATATTAAAAAATTGTGTTGGTTATCCAGGTCTTTTTATTGGATTGATGTCAAAGGGCAGACATTTTACTCTAGAAAAATGATCTAGGATTTTAACTCATTAATGACTTTAATTTTTCACATCCACTTATGTTAGCTGCTAAAAGTAATGTTACATTGTTTTAAATCATCTGGTTTTTCATGGAGCATTCTGCTTTCCGATAGAAAACAGGTTTCATTAATCCTCAACTTAAGCCCAAAGCAGCACAAGGGAAACAATGGTAAAGCAAGCAACACACATTATTCGGAATCTCAGCATCATGACCTAACGTGTGGAGTGGCAAGATTGGAAAAAACTGTGAAAGGTATACTGCAGTGTTACATAATTCTTTAGCAGCTATTTAACGCGAGGGACGAAATTATGACTGATCATTTTAAACAACTTACTATACAGTTTACAGGGATCAGCATAATTTAAAAAGCCGTAAAAAGGGGCGAAATATGTTTTAAAGAATATGCCACATCATTTACTTGTTTTGGCACGATTTATGTAGAGTGAAACCCAGTATTTTGGGTTCAATTGAGCACATAAACCTGGAAATCTTGGTTAGATCTGGAACACAAACACCACTGGTATATGTTTAAGTTATAAAAGATTTTAGAAATTAACTTGGAAACTTTTAAGCTGCATCTTATAAAGGCTTTTTCAATTAGAACAGAAAGGGATTATAGATAGTTTCCAGATCCATTAATCACATTATGTTACCATGTTTAAAGATAAATTTCCAAGGTATATGAAGTCTCAGAGAAAAGAATCTGAGTTGCATGCAATGAAAATACTGCAAAGAGGAATTTACCCACTGAAGTGAATATTAAATACATAGCAGTCACCAAAATGCTGTCAAAAGAATGCAGTGGAGTAATACACTGCCGGACAATTGCTAAGGACGGGCAACGATAGCAACCATAAAATGGAAGGCAGGAAAATGTGGAAATTAGAATACGTGCAAAATACAGTAAGACGTGTTGTGTGTATGCAAATTTTGGATTGCCGAACTTGTTCGCGACATCATAGCGCTGATAAGAGATATAAATTATTTGACGCGTATTGACCGTTGTTTTTCAAACGCAAAGTTGAAAGGGAAAGAATCAATTGACGAACTTGCAATTTTCAGTATGTCTTCCCGACATCACGTAGATGATTTTACGCGTGGCCATATTATTGGCAAGATTGAAGAAGAGCAAAAAATAACAGATGTTGCCAGGGAGTTCGACGTCAGCCACAGTGTTGTTTCAAGGCTTTGGAAATCCTTTCAAACAAATGGAGAGAGTAGCAAACGTGACGGGGGAGGTCGTGTTCGCAGTCCGACACCTGCAGAAGATCGGTACATAGTGCTATCAACAAAAAGACACCGGCGCAGAACAGCTAGTGAGGTAGCAAATCAGTTTATGGCTGCTACTGGCAAGCGGATCTCCCGAAAAACTGTCGCCAGACGTTTGCATGAAGGAGGACTATACGCCCGCCGTCCTGTGGTGTGCATCCCATTGTCCAGACGTCACCATACCACCCATTTGCAATGGTGCCATCAACATCGCAATTGGACTGATAACGACTGGGCTGCTGTCCTCTTCTCAGATGAAAGTAGATACAGTCTATCGTCTGATTGTCGATGACAACTGATCTGGCGTGATAGTGGTACTTCATATTGTCCAGCAAACATACAGGAAAGGGACCGATATCCGACATGTAGTGTCATGATATGGGTTGGCATCATGATCAATGGTTGTAAGTCCCTCTATGTGCTTCCAACTGGGACTATGACTGGCCAACGATACATTAATGATGTTCTGCTACCTCATGTTCGCATGTTCCGTGGTGTTGTCGGTGATAGATTCATTTTCATGGACGACAACGCAACATGTCATCGAACAGTCGCTGTCCAGGAGTGTCTTGAGAGCGAGGATATTCAACGCCTCGTATGGCCAGCATGTTCTCCAGTTCTGAATCCCATTGAAAATGTGTGGGATGCTTTGGGGAGGAGTTTTGCTGGTCGCCAATGCTCTCCAATAAACAAGGACACCCTCATCCATGCACTGACAGAGGAATGGGATAAATTACCCCAACAGCTGCTTGATAATGTTGTGCAAAGCATGACACGAGCATGACACTTTTTTATGCGCTATATAGCCGTTTATGATCTGTCCTTAGCAATTGTCCAGCAGTGTATTTTTATCCACTACTGATGCAGTGAAACAGCTCTTAATCTACTGCAGCTGTGTAGAAAAAAGAAACGTAATGATATGTACTTTACAAAGAATTATGAGTAGGAACATCATTAACACAGATAGGTAGCAAGCAAGTCATCCTAAAAAAAAAATGATGTTTAGAACTTCTATGAACAAGGTGCATGTCAAACCAAAAATTACTAAATAGTCTAACATAATTATTTGGTTTGAATGAATGTGAACAGCAAATGTAAAAAACTGTGGATCTACAATATTTGTGTTTCTGACATATAAATGCAAAATATATGCCAAAAAATGTATTCATTAACACAGTATTTTTACATGTTCATAAAAGTCAAGTCCAGAAGCCTCAAACAAATAGAATTTCACAAGTGGTACAGAATATGCTAATGGATACACAAAATCCATCCACGACTTGTAGTTTTGTAGACCCACTGACCATGAATGCATCCACAGCTCAAGTTGGAAGTAATTTTCATAATTTTTTCTCATTCCCCTCTGGTTTTCGTCAACCAGTATTTCAATGCTTTAAGGGGGCAATAACCACTAATCACATACAATTATGAACTTTAGTATTTTGGGCTACACTTAAGACTTCGGCCCCTGTCGTCTGCTTCAGCGAACATGCCGCTGGAATGATGGGAGAAACGTTTTGCGATAGGTGGCGCTGCTTCACCGTTTTCTCCTGCGCTGTGTGTTATGTAATCGCTGTATGCTGAGTGCCTTATGTTTTTTCCAGCGTGCGTTGTAGCTCTGTCAATCGCCATGTGGAACGGAGGCATTTCTTCGATGAAGTTGGGAAGGATGAAGAAACATGTATTGCATGGTGTGAGCGGAAAGGATTGCATTCAACTGAACGAAGATGTTCCGCAGGTCATCCAGTGAGTTTGCAAGTGCATATGTGTCATCATTTAGGACAATTCAGGGGTAGGAAGAATCACGTTACAGGGAAAAGTGAGCAGTGTTCCCATTTACTTGGGACGTGGTTTGAAGTTGCTTGTATTAATCTTGATAAGGTGACGACTCTTTTATATTGTTTCGCCAAAGGATTTTCCTATGATGATGCAATTGAGGAATCTTCCCAGGGTGGGGTTTCCACATCCTCTGCGACAGTCAGTGACTATTATCAGTCTTGCAGAGAATTAGTCAGAGTTTATAGTAGCCTACGAACAAGACGAAGGACAGCTTGGAGGCCCTGGTGTAATCGTAGAAGTGGATGAGGCGAAGGTTGGGAAGCGGAAGTATAATCGTGGTCATCTTGTTGAGGGCACCTGGATCCTTGGCATCTCTGAACGAGATTCGAAACGATTCAGGGTTGAGATCTGCCCGCAGAATAACTGCTCTGCTCACACATTGCTGCCGCTCATCCAGAAACATGTTCAACCTGGAAGTACTGTAATGACGGATCAGTACGCTGCGTACTGCAATCTCCCATTCTGTGGTTTCCAACATCTGTCAGTAAACCACTCGCTCAATTTTGCCGATCCGACTACTGGGGCACATATGCAAGGTGCTGAGAGCAATTGGCGGCCCCTCAAATGCACACTATCTAACGTAATTCAAAAAGACCACTTGGCAGACCACATTCTCAAATATTTATTCCGACGAAATTGTAGTCTTTGCTCTGAACACTGTTTTGAAGTGATGATTGCTATCATCAAACAGTTCTTCCCTAGTACATAATGTTTTCCACTTAAATATTCGTACTAGATACAGGTTCTCAATGAGGAGGAAACACTTCTTTTTCATCGTTATAAATATTTAACAGCACCTGAACTACTCACATTCCATAAAGGCCCTTTTCAGGGTCAGCCACAAAATAAACCCCTTCCTTTCAAAAATACCCCCCGCAGCATATTTCGCGTCCTTAACACTCCTCCCGCACAACACACACACACACCTATTACGTAATGCACTCAGCGAAGGAGCAAAAAGGCCAACGCAGCTGCAGCGCCACTTATCACGAAACGTTTCTCCCGCCATTCCAGCAGCGCGTTAGCTAAAGCAGACGACGGAGGCCGAAGATTGAAGTGCATCCGTATTTTGAACTTGTACAGATTAGTGATCCTATCCATAAAAACAAACACCCAAAAACGTGAAATTTACAATACAGCACGTTCATATTGCCAAAATTAATGCAATTCACAGGTAATTCTAAATGCAAATTTGAAAAATTCTCTGTGCGTGTGTGTCTGTCTGTGTATGTGCCCAAAGATTCAACCTCAACAACTGCCGTACACACATACTTGCATCCCAACTCAACACAAATAAGTGCTTCACATTCTAAAGGAGCAAAAAAAAAATGTTGAGTAATATGAATTTACAATTTCTCCACCTCTGCCTATGATTAATACATAACAATAAGAAATTAAGCTTTACAACTAAAACTAAAAGAATCAATATAAAAAATCATTAGAGATGGTAAAAGTCAAGTCTGAAGTAACAGACACGTCTTGACTTCCCAATACTTTCAAGCTTTAACTCCCACTTCCATGCCAAACAATACACAACATGGCAATAAATTAATCACAATAGAAACAGATGGTTTTCAATTGTTTTGGGGTATTCAAAATGGTGCATGAACTGTGTAGTCTGAAAAGTTTTGAAACATACACTGTCTGATCAAAAGCATCCAGATGTGACGAGACGATGATGAGCAAAACACGTAACAATAATAACAAATAAAGGTAACTTGATCACGCTAGTTACGTTACATGAAAAAAACTTTTACAATAAAGTTCGTAAGTTGGGAGCTTTCGACCTTATCTTAGGTCTTCATCACGCCAATGGAGGACTAAGATTGTTGCCAGATTCTACATTTGAATTTTTCCTATTTTTGTAGCCAAAACTTAGAATTGATCTCCAGATCATCGGGATATAGAGAGGAGATTCGGAATTGCAAGTCATTGAGTTGAAAATAATTTCCAGGCTTTCACGGCAATGGAGGGCAAAACGATTGTCAAAAGAAGCAATTCGTTTTGCTTCGTTCTAGCGAGGAACTGCAGATGTGTCTTCCATTGCCAAAATAGACAAGGCTGTATTAGGGTTGGCTTTTGAAACATCTTATTTATGTTCTAAAATTCTGTGGTTAATGCTCCTGTATGTGCTTCCAATGTATAAGTTATCACCTGTTGAAGAAGAGATAGGAATGTAGTAAACTCCTGGGAGGTCCAGATTTTCAACTTTGTCCCTATCCCTTTGTAGAAGTTTCAAGATATTTGGGGGAAATTTAATGGCAAGATGGTAACCAAAACTTCTAAAAAGAATCTACAACTTATAAGCATAGGAAGGATGGTAAGGAACAGAACCAGAGAATTTCAGGTTTTCTTTCTTTTGAGGAAGGAGGCATTCAATTTTCGAATTGTTTTCATATTTCTTTAAGAGGGAGTTGACTGTAAGAACAGGGAAACCATGAGAGAGGGCTATTGTAGAAATTTTGGAGAATTCTTCTTGAAGAGAAAGTTGGTTGTTGCAAATGAAATGAGCCCTGTGGATGTAAGACTTCAATGCTGCAAGCTTGTAGAGATGCAGAGTGAAAGATTTGTAGGGAATGATGTTAGTGGCCGCAGAAGGTTTACGATAGCCGGAACGAGTGATGGAGAGATCAGTGTTTCTGCAGATGGAGACATCCAGGAAATCAATTTTGTTGTTTACTTCCTTAGATATAGTGAGATTAATGGAAGGAAATTTTTCCGTAATGGAGAAGATCAGTGTCTGTAATTCAATTACAGACACTGTAATTGACTGTAATTGAATTACAGACACTGATCAACTCCATTACGGAAAAATTTCCTACAGACATACATACATATCACTAAGCTGAGATTCAGAGGTTAGCTCCAAAAAGAAATACAAACTTCCAGATATTTTTACTTATTGTTGTCGTATCAAACTTCTCCATTTACAGTGATCTTGACATACAACTCGTGCTTCACTGATATCCATTACACGCCGTACACAAGACCTTTTATACTTCATGCTCATAATCTTTTTCTCATGCAGACACTCCTGACTCTGAACCACCCATGTCTTCCTTGGCCTTCCTCTGCCTTTCCTTCCTGCCACTTGGGCTGAAAAGATTTTCTTAGTAAGCATTTCATCACTCATTCTTTCAACATGGCCAAACCACCAAAGCATATTGGTCTCCACCTCGCTAACAACATTTTGCTTCACATCACACAACTGCAATACATCTTCATTTCTCACACAATCATATCGTGTCATGTCTTGCCACAAACCCCACGTAAGTAACTCATTTCTCCAGCACACAAACGACTTTTATGTTTCTTCTGCAGCACCCAGGTTTCACTGCCATACATCAAAGTATGAACAATTAGTTTCATACACAGCCATGCGGGACTCTTTAGAGAACCCATCATTCCTGTGAAACCTCCCAGAGCAGCTATGACTTTCAAAGAAGAATTCACTCGCCTACTGATTTCACCATCCAACTTGTTCTGTCTGTCAAACATGCTTCCTAAATACACAAACTCACTCACCAGGTCAATCACAGTGCCATTTATGCTTACATTACATTCAGTGCTACCAGTTCCTCTCTCAAACACCATAACTTTGGTTTTTCCCTTATTTATACTCAGTTTGAATTTCATGCAAACTTCGTGCATCCGAGTCAACATACTCTGCAACACACTTTTGCTCTCTGCCAACAGAACAGTGTCATCAGCATACAGCAATCTGCACACACGGATATCACCAAGACATAAACCACTATTATCTATTTTGGCATCACGCATGCATGCATCCATAAATATATTAAACAGCCATGGTGACATTACACAACCATGTCTAACTCCTGCATCAATGGAAAACCATTTGGTAAAACACCATTCACTCGTACACAAGCTCTACTACTAGTATACATGGCTTTTACACTATTAAGTAGATTCCCAGTAACACCATATTCATTCAATACCTTCCACAAAAGTGTCCTATTCACTCGGTCGTAAGCTTTCTCTAAATCTATGAAGGCAGTAAAAACTTTCTTCCCAACAGCCAGATACTTTTTAATTATCGTGCGAAATGCAAAAATCTGGTTAGTGCAGCCTTTACCAGGCATAAAACCACTCTGAACATCCAACACTTTCAATGATGTAAGACCCCGTACTTTTTCAATAACAACCTTACCAAACACTTTCCCTGGCACACTCAGTAGGCTAATACCATGATAGTTCTTGCATTCAGTCTGATCACCTTTTCCCTTATACAAAGGAACAATGATAGCATCCTTCCAATCCCGAGGGACCATTCCTAACTCCCAGCACAACTGGCAAATTTCAGTTAACCAGTCAATTATAGAGTCACCACCATATTTCAACATCTCTGCAGTTATGCCATCAACTCCCGGGGCCTTACCATTCTGAAGAGGTTTTAGAGCTTTACACCCTTCTTCTCTTGAGATCCCTCCTGTGCTTTCATCCTTCATTGTTACATCATCTGAGTCTGTCTCAGAATCATCTTTGCTTTCCTGCTCTAATAACTCACAGAAGTATTCACCCCATCTGTCACTTAACTCATTGGGCTCCCATATCATTTCCCCCATCTTATTCTTCACACAACTTACAAACTTTGTTTCCCCTATTTTTCCTGAGTATCATGTACTTCCAAGAAGAACTTCCTATCTTTCCAAAAAGCCAGTTCATGCCTTTCCACTTTCTCCTTCCTATCTTTTGCCTTACTGTGGCGAACCAGCTTAGCAGCTTCACGCTTCTTACAGCGATATTCATCCCCAGAGACTCTACCTTGCAACATCCCCAAATAGGCTTCCTTCTTTTTCTTTACTGCCTCTTCAATCTCACTATTCCACCAAGTATTACCTCTATTGTTACCCACTATTGTGATGCCACAGACCTCTTTAGCAGCAGTGACAACACAGTTCTTAAAACATTCCCACTTTTCTACATCCCTCTCACCAGACTTCAGATCCTTCAGTCGTTCTCTGAGTAAGTCAGAATACTGCTGATGATCTTCAAGGATCCTATCAACCTTTCTTCTTTCTATCCTGGGTCTCTTCCTATTCCTTTTCCTCCAACCAACATTAAGTTTCACTCGTGACACTACCAAGTAATGATCAGAACCAACATCCGCACCTCTCATCACACGGGTGTCAACAACTAAGTGTTTCAAATGCTGATCATAAACAACAAAAGCTATCACACTCTTTTGACCAAGAGTACGATTTTCCCAAGTATATGTGTGTATATACTTGTGGTTGAAAAATGTATTAGATAGACACAGATCATTCTCAATGCAGAGTTCAATTAATCTTTCACCATTATCATTCATACAAAGATCATTAAATTTACCCAGAACATTGTCAGAAATTGCATTCTGCACACCTACTCTAGCATTGAAATCCCCTGCTATTATAACTTTTTCTTTTGCACCAAACTGGCTCAAAACAGCTTTTAGCTCATTCCAGAAATCTTCCTTCTTATCAGAAGGTTCCAAAGTCACAAGGAGCATACACTACAACAATTACAATTCTCTGAAGTTTCACTTTCAAACGGATCCAGAGAATTCTCTCACTTACGCAACTATAGTGAATCAAGTTGTTCTTCATCTTTTCACTTAAAATCACACCTACACCTTTCCCACATTTCCTACAGACACTGATCAAAAATTAAATTACAAACACTGATCAACTCCATTACGGAAAAATTTCCTTCCATTAATCTCACTATATATAAGGAAGTAAACAACAAAATTGATTTCCTGGATGTATCCATCTGCAGAAAGTGATCTCTCCATCACTCGTTCCATCTATCATAAACCTTCTGTGGCCACTAACATCATTTCCTACAAATCTTTCACTCTGCATCTCTACAAGCTTGCAGCATTGAAGTCTTACATCCACAAGGCTCATTTCATTTGCAACAACCAACTTTCTCTTCAAGAAGAATTCTCCAAAATTTCTACAATAGCCCTCTCTCATGGTTTCCCTGCTCTTACAGTCAACTCCCTCTTAAAGAAATATGAAAACAATTCGAAAATTGAATGCCTCCTTCCTCAAAAGAAAAAAAACCTGAAATTCTCCGTTTCAATTTACTTCCGATATTGGAGGTTATATATTTTTTTTAACGTGCATTAATGCATTTGCATTTTTGAACTTCACTTTTAGTTGGTAAAGTTCGATGAACACTTACCGCACGTGGGGCTTGGCTTTCAATTCATATTTCCGTTATGTGGATGCGGCACGGGGGTTTTTCATTTGGCCACGGGTCCACTTCTTTTTTTTTTTTTTCCCCGTTGGAATTTATTTTGCCTCATCACCAAATGAGTTTTTTTTTCCTTTGCTGCATCCTCATTTACTTCAATACTTATTCATAACCCTAGTACTTTCGGTAATACTCCATTACCGTCTTCGAGGGACGTTTTGCTCCGACTAGCACGGACCGTGTCAGCTGGGCATTTCGGTGGTTCTCGCGGGCTGCTTCTGTCATCGGCTATCGCTTCTTCTTGGGCGTTGTGGCGCCATCTCTTGTTGGTCACTGATCTCATTTTTCGAACTTTTTCATTTTTTTGCTCAATTTTAATTAAATTTCTCCAGCTGTTTCTCAAAATATTAGGGTCATTATGGTTGCAAACTTTTGTCCTATTTTTTTCAATCATTACCGACTCTGCTATTCTGAGGTGTTTTTCGGATTTACAGCTTTTAATGATTTTTATATTTTCGAATTTAGGAAATTTTTGGTTATCCAGACAGTATTGAATAAGTGCTGTTTTTCTTCTTTTTCTGCCAGTTTTTTACGTGTTGTTTTAATCTGTGTTTAAGCTTATTTTTGGTACTTCCTACATAAGCCATTGGAGGATTTTCAGTAATAGGAATTGAGTAAATACCTGCTTTTTCTAACATTTTTATTTTTTCATTATTTTTTATTACTATATTTTTGATGGTATTTACTTTTCCTCCAATTTGAATGTTATGCTTTTTACAAATATTATTAATTTCATTGGTAGTACCTTTAATGTAAGGAAAACTATTTAAATATTTGACTTCTTTTTTATTTACTACAGCATTATTTTTTATTTTCTTTATTACTTCTGTGTCCCATTTTTTTATTAAATGGTTAGGATAACCAAAGCTGCCTGCAATTTTTTTTTTTATGAATTTGATTTCTTCATTGATGAACTGACTATTTTCAGAATGCGTAAATGCTCTTTTAATTAAGGTTTTTATACTATTGCATTTTTGAGGATAAGGATGTGCTGAATTGTACGGGATTAGGACCGGAACAAATGAACTTTTCCGATAAACCCTGTATAGTAACTTATCTGTGGATTTGATAACATGTACATCCAAAAAGGCTATTGCATTATTTTTTTCCCAAGAAGAAGCGATAGCCGATGACAGAAGCAGCCCGCGAGAACCACCGAAATGCCCAGCTGACACGGTCCGTGCTAGTCGGAGCAAAACGTCCCCTCGAAGACGGTAATGGAGTATTACCGAAAGTACTAGGGTTATGAATAAGTATTGAAGTAAATGAGGATGCAGCAAAGGAAAAAAAACTCATTTGGTGATGAGGCAAAATAAATTCCAACGGGAAAAAAAAAAAAAAAGAAGTGGACCAGTGGCCAAATGAAAAACCCCCCGTGCCGCATCCACATAACGGAAATATGAATTGAAAGCCAAGCCCCACGTGCGGTAAGTGTTCATCGAACTTTACCAACTAAAAGTGAAGTTCAAAAATGCAAATGAAATTCTCTGGTTCTGTTCCTTACCATCCTTCCTATGCTTATAAGTCACAGATTCTTTTTAGAAGTTTTGGTTACCATCTTGCCATTAAATTTCCCCCAAACATCTTGAAACTTCTACAAAGGGATAGGGACAAAGTTGAAAATCTGGACCTCCCAGGAGTTTACTGCATTCCTATCTCTTCTTCAACAGGTGATAACTTATACATTAGAAACACATACAGGAGCATTAACCACAGAATTTTAGAACATAAAAAAATGTTTTGAAAGCCAACCCTAATACAGCCTTGTCTATTTGGACAATGGAAGACATCTGCAGTTACCCGCTGGAACAGAAGCAAAACGAATTACTTCTTTTGACAATCGTTTTGCCCTCCATTACCGTGAAAGCCTGGAAATTATTTTCAACTCAATGACTTGCAATTCCGAATCTCCTCTCTATATCCCGATGATCTGGATATCAATTCTAAGTTTCGGCAACAAAAATAGAAAAAATTCAAATGTAGAATCTGGCAGCAATCTTAGTCCTTCAATGGCGTGATGAAGACCTAAGACAAGGTCGAAAGCTCCCAATTTACGAACTTTCTTGTAAAAGTTTTTTTCATGTAACGTAACTAGCGTGATTAAGTTACCTTTATTTGTTAACATCCAGATACTTGCTTATCCACACACTCCCTGTAATAGGAAAGGAATTAATATCAAGTTGGTCCACCCTTTACTGTTATCAGTCTCTAACTCTGCTGGGAAGGCTTTCCATTAGAATTTGGTATGTTGTTGTGGGAATTGCCATCCATTTTTCCACAAGAGCATTAGTCAGGTAGGTCACCAATGTCTGGCACTTCGACCTAGCTAGCAGACTGTGTTCCAATTCACCCTGAAGGTGCTCCATTGGATTGAGATGGAGGCTCTGAGTAGGCCAGTCAAGTTCTTCCACACCGATCTCATCAAACCATTCCTGCACGGACCTCACTTTGTGGACAAGGGCATTGTGCTGTTGGTAAAGGAAAAGGCCTCCACTGAACTGTTGCCATAATTATTTGGTTTCTATCATTCTCAGTAATTTTTCTGGAGCACAAAATTGTTGAGAATGTCATTATAGGCCACAGCATTAAGATTCATGAGCACTGGAACTGGGCAGACCAGCCCAAACCACAAAAATCAGACCCACAGCATGATGCCTCCTCCACCAAACTTTACAGTTGGCACAACGTAGTCGAGCAGGTAGCGTTCACCTGGCATCCTCCACACCCAGAATTATTCATCAGGCTGCCAGATGGTGAAGCAAGATTCATTACTCCAGAGAATGTGTTTCTACTGCACCTGAGTCTACTGGTGCCATTCTTAACACTACTCCAACCAGTGCTTGGCATTGATCTTGCTGATGTTAGGCTTGTGTGTGGCTGCTCAGCCATGACAACCCATTCCCTTCAGCTCTCAGTGAACAGTTATGGTGCTAGTGTTGCTTCCAGAGGCATTTTGGAACTCACTGGTGAGTGCTAAAATCGAGGGCAGGCAATTTGGTTGCACCACCCACTTCAGCACTCGGAAGTTCTGCTGTGTCATTTTACATGGTCTACCAGGTTGTGATTGCACTCTTGTTGCTCCTAGGCAGTTCTGCTGTGTCATTTTACATGGTCTATCAGGTTGTGATTGCACTCATGTTGCTCTAGGCATTTCCACTTCACAATAACATCACTCACAATAACATCACTTACAGTTGATCGGTGCAGAAAATTTCCTGAACTGACTTGTTGGTAAGATGGCATCCTATGACTGTGGCACATTGAATGTCACTGAACTCTGCCATATGGCCCATTCTACTATTCATGCATGTTTATGATGTTTGCCAAGCCACGTGTGTCTTTGTATACGTGTATGGGCCATGGCTGTTACGATATATGGACAAATCCACTACTCAAAAGGGGTGCCTGGATGCTCTGGATCATATAGTGGAGTTTATAAATCTCCTAGTAGCTTTAAGACAACATGATATATATAATATTTTGTTAATAGTGGAAGGGAAAATGCAACAAAACCAATATATCAGTCACAAACTTATGCTGGAAAAATTTATTTCATATGGTACAAAAACAAATTAATTCATGGAGTTAGTAATAACAACTGCATCAGATTAATTCAACAACACTAAGTAAAATAATTTGTGACTCACTTTTGATGTAGTGATTTTTTCAACAGCTAGAGCATAGTCCAGAACTGGGGTTGCTGGAAACTTTTCCCTTACATAGTCTTTCAGTATTTGAACTCTCATGTCTGGATTATTAATCTAAATAAAAAGTTGTAATAAGTTAACAACTTGCACTTGAAAATTACAAAGGCTTATATAAATAACAACAAATAAGGTTTTGCATTACTGAAACAATATGTTAACACATAATATGCTCATAAAGTTTGTCTGTGCACACCTGCTGAAATGACATCACTGCCAAGGAAAACTAAACCACAAATGTCTGCATAATGGAAATTTCATTGATTGGCCAAACTACACTCAACCCTTGATATACCACTACTGTTTGCTACATTGTATTGCAACATTACATCAAGGGTGGCATTTTAGCAAATCTGCCAATTATTTTTAAGTAACCCAAATTTTATTAGTTATGGTTCATAAAGAATCATAATTAGCATTAAGTTCAAAACATGTTAATTAACAAAAAATGCAGTTATATGTTGTGTACTTAGTGCACACTGTAGTTCATAGTGTCCATTTCTATCTCGGAAGGTTCTGCTATGCATTAAATGCAAAAATTTACTTTGCACAATAGGATGAAGATTAACATTTTAATTATAAGGAAATGAATAAAAAATCATATTATGTTACTAAAACTTTATCAAGTAAAAATTAATAACATAATACAAAATAATTTTGCACACCTTAATTTCTTTTAAAAACCTTTTCTATTTTCTAAAATACACTGACTGAAAAAAAAATCCCAACACCACGAAAAAATAGTTGTAGAGGAATGAAATGGCGGCAATACATTTATATAGGTAACATATTTAATCGATTAAGGTTTCAAGATCACAGTTTATTGTAAGCGGGAAAAGAGCCATTTTAAATGTGAAATGCTGGTACATTAATAACCAGTGTAACCGCCAGAATGTTGAATGCAAGCACGCAAACGTTCATGCATTGTGTCGTACAGGTGCTGGATGTCAGTTTGTGGGATGGAGTTCCATGCCTGTTGCACTTGGTCGGTCAATAAGGGTCAGTTAATGCTGGTTGCGGGTGACGCCGGAGTTGTCGCCCAATGATGTCCCATACGTGCTCGATTGGTGAAAGATCTGGTGATCCAGCAGGCCACGGCAACATGTCGACACTCTGTAGAGTATGTTGGGTCACAACAGCAGTATGCGGACGAGCGTTATCCTGTTGGGAAAAAAACCCTGGAATGCTGGTCATGAATGGCAGCACAATAGGTTAAATCACCAGACCGACGTACAACTGTGCCGTCAGGGTGCATGGGATAACCACGAGAGTGCTCCTGCTGCCATAGAAAATTGCTCCCCAGACCATAACTCCAGGTGTAGGTCCAGTGTGTCTCGGCCGCAGACAGGTTGGTTACAGGCGCTCACCTGGCCTCCTAACCAACACACGGCCATCACTGGCACCCAGGCAGAATCGGCTTTCATCAGAAAACACAACAGATCTCCACTCCGTCCTCCAATGAGCTCTAGCTTGACACCACTGACGTCGCAAATAGCAGTGATTTGGAGTAAGTGGAACACACGCTACAGGGCGTCTGGCTCGGAGCTGTCCTTCAAGTGAACCGATTTGTAACAGTTCGTTGTGTCACTGTGGTGGCAACTGCAGCTCAAATTGCTGCCTCAGACACGGTACGATGCGCTACGGCCGTACGCCGTACACGGCGGTTTTCCCTCTCAGTAATGCCACGTGGCCGGCCGGAACCTGGTCTTCTTGAGGCAGTACCTTCCCTTGACCAACGCTGCCAACAAGCATGCACAGTGGCTACATTCCTGCCAAGTCGTTCTGCAGTATTGTGGAAAGAAAATCCACCTCTCGTAGCCCTATTACACGACCTCGTTCAAACTCCGTGAGCTGTTGATAATGGCTTCTTCGTCTTCTTAAAGGCATTCTCGACTAACATCAACACACTACGTCGAATCTCAATGATAACTAACGCTCACGAACGTTACAGCACGTATTTACAGCAAACCTGCTTTGCATGTTCTGAGGCGCTACTAGCGCCACACGTATGCGCCGAGCGCGAAATTTGCATACACGTCATCTTACAGATGTACTTTCATCGCCTACCAACTGTCATTTATCTAACACAACCTCTTCTTGGTGTTGGGATTTTTTTCCGTCAGTGTATATCGTTGTTCAAATTTCGCCAATTTGTGATAAACATACTTTTCACGTTGCCACGATAATATAACATGATTGTCATTAAATGTCTGTCATTACTGTTTCACACGTTCTGCAATCAGGAGATTATTAAATGATGTTAGATACGTATGGGGCATAGTATCGGCAATTAAAATCAAGAAACAATGAACTATATATGTACTTACAATATTCGTATTGGCTGTCGGGGCTTCTTATGTACACCTGTAATGTGTTTATTCACAAGACATTGCCGTAAGTATCCGACTCATTCAAAGAATGTGAACTTTTTCAATTGTGAAGTTTTAAAAAAATAAAATTCATGATATTGTAAAATCTGCACTAGATAAAATTGAACAAGATGAATTTTTACAATGAAGGTAAAAAACTATTTTAACAACAATGAAATATGAAACTGAACTAAAACCTTGCTGAATTTTTAAAAAAAAATGAACTATAATCTTGAAAAAGAAAATCATTTTGACTGCGAAGCACCACGACAACAACAAAACATGAAAACAAATTACAACTTTGCCGAAATTTAAAAAAACGAAGTCTTGAAAAAGAAATAATCATCTTGATTGCAAAGCATAAAGAAATAAATCTCCTGACTGTGAAGCACCAAACTAGTTTCTGCTAATATTCATAGCTATCATCAGTGGTAGGTGCATGGACGTTGTAATTACCGCACTCACTCGCTCAGGTATGCTGCTCAACCCGAATGCATGTTCAGCCCTGTCTTGCAGATATTTGCGCATCATGGTTTGGGTTTTACTGCGCACATCTATGGTGTCGCCATCTGTAGTTAAACAAAATAAACAAGTAGCATTTAGAAGTAGAAATATGCACTTGTATTTTAGAAGTAGAAATATGCACTTGTATTAATATTTCATGTAAGTTGTTTTATGTTATTGTTTTTCTTCTTGAAATGTTTTTTCTCCTGTTCAATAAGGTACCTCCATGCAAACTGAAGCTCTACTGGACTATTAACGTTACAGTTGTATCTTTTGGTTTTCTCAATGATTACAGCCTCTGAGGTCAGAATCTGGGCATGTGATCTATGCGATGTTATAATTTTCGCGTTAGCCCAATCAGGAGTTACACGATTTCTGATACAATGTTGTATTAATGAAGTTTTTTAATCTCTTCTTGTCCAATTCGTAATATGTTCATTTAATCTAGTCAAAAATCTTCTATGCGTACTTCCGATATATACTTTGTTACAACCACAAAAGATAACCAAAAAGACATTCTTTTTTTTAAATAGTACTAACAGGAGGTAAGTATGGAAATTTTCCATAATATTGCATTTTTTTCTTTTTCAATATTATTTTCGGAACGATGTATACTGGCTGTAATGTTGTTATATAAAGATTTGACTAATCCTTTATTATATCCAAACTCCTCTGCAGTCTTTTCAATCCATTTTAGTTCTTTGATTTCTGATATTTTATTGGATGAGTGTGTAATGGCTCTTTTAATATAAAAGCGGAATGCTGCAGTCTTGTAATTTCAAGGGTGTGTAGAATCCTTTGGGATAATTGCCTGTACATATGACGGCTTCCGGTAAACTGAATATTCTATAACTCCATTATCCTTGTGTATAGAGATATCCAAGAAGTTTAGCTGGCCATTAACTTCAATTTCTTTACTAACCTGTATTGATGGATAACAACTGTTAAATTTATTAATGAAGTTATCAAGTTCAAGATTGGAGTGTTGCCAAAATAGTAAAATATCATCAACATATCGGAGATATACATATGGTAAGTATATATTAGAATGATCCAATATACTGTTTTCAATGTCTTGCAGAACAACTTCAGCCAGTAGCCCTGAAACTGGGGACCCCATTGGGGCACCATATTGCTGTTTATAAATTGTCCCATTAAATGTGAAAAAATTATTATTTGTAACAAACAATAATGCAGATATAATACTGTTTCTGACATTATCTATAAGATTTTCATCTTCTAATCTGGAGTTAATTAAGTCAATAGCGATATCGGTTGGAATATTTGGATATAGAGAGATGACATCTAAACTGGCCATTGTGAAATTGGAGGTTTTATTAATTGTTTTTAACTTGTTGATAACTTCAGTAGTATTAGTAATACTGGCTTCATGGCTATTGTAGAATGGTTTGAGATAGTTAAATAGTGCTCTCACCAAGTTAATGGTTGGAGATAAATTCTTATTAACAATAGGCCTAATAGCTCTGTCTGTCTTATGCGTTTTTATTTTACCAAAAATATTTGGTGTTCAGGCTCCTACTGGTGGAACACATTTGCTTTTAAATAATTTTAGGCAAGTCACTGCGATTTTTTATATTAGCCAAGTTCCTAATTATACTGTCACTGCCTTTATTGATGATGGCATCCAACTTATTGATTGCATCTGTCATCTTGTTATTATATTCATCTGTATTTAAGATGAATATCTGTTTATATTTGTCCATCATAATACACTTAACCGTTGGGTTGTTTCTCAACTTCATTAGGGCTTCTCGTCAATAAAGAGTTGACAGTATAATTAGGAACTTGGCTAATATAAAAAATCACAGCGACTTGCCTACAATTATTAAAAGCAAATGTATTCCACCAGTAGGAGCCTGTACACCAAATATTTTTGGTAAAATAAAAACGCATAAGACAGACAGACCTATTAGGCCTATTGTTAATAAGAATTTATCTCCAACCATTAACTTGGAGAGAGCACTATTTAATTATCTCAAACCATTCTACAATAGCCATGAAGCCAGTATTACTAATGCTACTGAAGTTATCAACAAGTTAAAAACAATTAAAACCTCCAATTTCATAATGGCCAGTTTAGATGTCATCTCTCTATATCCAAATACCCCAACCGATATCGCTATCAACTTAATTAACTCCAGATTAAAAGATGAAAATCTTATAATGTCAGAAACAGTATTATATCTGCATTATTGTTTGTTACAAATAATAATTTTTTCACATTTAATGGGACAATTTATAAACAGCAATATGGTGCCCCAATGGGGTCCCCAATTTCAGGGCTACTGGCTGAAGTTGTTTTGCAAGACATTGAAAACAGTATATTGGATCATTCTAATATATACTTGCCATATGTATATCTCCGATATATTGATGATATTTTACTATTTTGGCAGCACTCCAATCTTGAACTTGATAATTTCATTAATAAATTTAACAGTTGTTATCCATCAATACAGGTTAGTAAAGAAATTGAAGTTAATGGTCAGCTAAACTTCTTGGATATCTCTATACACAAAGATAATGGAGTTATAGAATATTCAGTTTATCGGAAGCCGTCATATGTACAGGCAATTATCCCAAAGGA
The DNA here is from genome assembly GCA_039090855.1 of Macrothele yani. Lineage (NCBI taxonomy): Eukaryota > Metazoa > Arthropoda > Arachnida > Araneae > Macrothelidae > Macrothele > Macrothele yani. Next base: position 100,325,830 of record CM076996.1, on the reverse strand, counting down.
TTCTACACACCCTTGAAAATACAAGACTGCAGCATTCTGCTTTTATATTAAAAGAGCCATTACACACTCATCCAATAAAATATCAGAAATCAAAGAACTAAAATGGATTGAAAAGACTGCAGAGGAGTTTGGATATAATAAAGGATTAGTCAAATATTTATATAACAACATTACAGCCAGTATACATCGTTCCGAAAATAATATTGAAAAAGAAAAAAATGCAATATTATGGAAAATTTCCATACTTACCTCCTGTTAGTACTATTTTAAAAAAAGAATGTTACAACCACAATATTAACATTGCAGAAACAATCATTGATAATGGAGGAATACTTAATACTAATAATAATAGATCAGTTCTAAATAAATCAGGCATTTATGTCATTCCATCAGTTAAAGATGATAACCAAAAAAGACAAAGTATATATCGGAAGTATGCGTAGAAGATTTTTGACTAGATTAAATGAACATATTACGAATTGGACAAGAAGAAATAAAAAAACTTCATTAATACAACATTATATCAGAAATCACGTAACTCCTGATTGGACTAACACGAAAATTATAACATCGCATAGATCACCTGCCCAGATTCTGACCTCAGAGGCTGTAGTCATTGAGAAAACCAAAAGATACAACTGTAGCGTTAATAGTCCAGTAGAGCTTCAGTTTACATGGAGGTACCTTATTGAACAGGAGAAAAAACATTTCAAGAAGAAAAACAATAACATAAAACAGCTTACATGAAATATTACTTCAAAATACAAGTGCATATTTCTACTCCTAAATGCTACTTGTTGTTTATTTTGTTTAACTACAGATGGCGACACCATAGATGTGCGCAGTAAAACCCAAACCATGATGCGCAAATATCTGCAAGACAGGGCTGAACATGCATTCGGGTTGAGCAGCATACCTAAGCGAGTGAGTGCGGTAATTACAACGTCCATGCACCTACCACTGATGATAGCTATGAATATTAGCAGAAACTAGTTTGGTGCTTCACAGTCGGGAGATTTATTTCTTTATGCTTTGCAATCAAGATGATTATTTCTTTTTCAAGACTTTGTTTTTTTAAATTTCGGCAAAGTTGTAATTTGTTTTCATGTTTCGTTGTTGTTGTGGTGTTTCGCAGTTGTCATGGCGAAAATTTTAACCTCTGGTGAATTTCAGAGAGACCTGATCAATCTTTCTGTTGGTTTATCGGAGATTAATTAATGCACAAATTTTCTTCCATGACATACGTTAGAAGAAAATTCCTGGTTGAAAGGCAGGGGAATTCATGCGCAAAATTCGCTTGTCTTAATCACTACCAGGAAAACAAAATTTCATGTTGAAAAAAAAAAAAAAAAGAATATTTGATTTAACTGACTTTGGGGTTTTGAAAATAATTATTTTATCTGTTCTTTTATCGCGATAGGAAAAGGCGAGTAGGTGTGCAGCTCAGAGAATCAAAATTAATTTTGGTTTAACATCACGGAACGAGAGAAAAAGAAAATTAAAACTAGTGATTTTCTGCAAAGCAAGAATTCGCCATTTTTTTGCGTTCCTGTTTCCAAGCAAGAAGTCGCCCAAAAGTGTAACATCTTTTCGTCTTTTGGGGTAAGGAATTCAGCAACGAAATCTATTTTTAGACCCCAGGGTCAAGATGGGCCTGCTCTGCACGTGTGAAGGTCAGAGGTCACTCGAGGCGTGGGAGTGAAGGGTCCGTTGGGAAGCCGTGAGTTGCTAGGCTGAAGTTTCGACCAATGAGAGGGGTCAGCGGTTTCAAGCACCCCCAGAGTTTTTATCCGTTGAGAGTCACTTTTGTACTGGACTTTTGCTGACCGGCAGAGAAAGAGGACACAGCCGAGTCTCTCCTCGCCTTTTTGGCGGAGGAGGGGGCGGCAAGAAGGAAAATTTCGTATTGAAATCTAAACGGACAACAGTTAAAATTGAATTTCAAGGATCTCATTACTGGAGAGGAAATGCTTGCAGATTCAACCCTCTCCTCCTCTCCTAGTGGACGACGGAGGAGTGAACTGCAATAAAAAAGAAAAGTAATAACTACCGTGAATTGATCTCCGCAGGAGAATTTTCTGCCAGCGCAACCCGAATGCTGTTACTACTCGGTTCAATATGGAAGGAACTCTTTCAAGCCAGTTCAACCAGACACTGGAAGTTCCGAAAAAAAAAAAAGGGGGCATGCACGGCTTTGTAGAAGATACCGCCTTTAACTGCTGAATCGTCGAGTTGGGCCCTACTGATTACAACAAGGGGTCCACCAGCAGGGTTCCAAAATGCCCGTTTCCTGTATCGTTGGCCAAACACGCTGCCTAAGGAAAAGAGAGAAAAAAAAAAAAGAAGGAAAAAAAGCACCTTGGAAGTGAAGTGAAAATCAACCGGGACAGTGGTGTTCTCTGAGGGAGAGTTTTTTTTTTTTAATTATTATATTCATTTTATCTATTATTAGGCTGTGAAACCTTTTTTTATTATTATCGACGGTTAGTGTGCTTGGCAGGAAGTGTTGCTGCCCCCAGTCCTAAAGGTAAATTTCTCTCGGCATTTTCTTTTTTTGTATTATGTTGTGGTTTCTTTAAAATTATAAAACGAGTTGATTTTAAAATTGGGGGCTGTCGGAAAAATATATTGCAAGACAAAAAAAAAGAGAGGGGAGTTGAAGATGCTTTCATTTATGTTTTTTTTTTGTGTTGTCATGTCTGGTAGTTTAGGGTATTTTCTTCCTGTGTTGGTTCTCAAAACCCAGGGTAGTGTCTGAACTGAGAGTATTTGCCTCACCGCTACCTCAGTAATTCACTGCAGGTGTTAAATTTAAATTTGTTTGGTGATTTAAAGTATCTAAATTTATTTGTTTATGATTTGCTGTAGTGCTAGGGATGTAAATTCTAAATTCTGGTTGTTGGTGTTAGTGAACTTGATATTTAGTTTGGAAATTTAGTTAATTGGCATTTTGAGCTTTTGTTTACAGTATAGAGTTATTAAGTATCCTGAGCTATTATGTGAAGTGCAGAGTGAGGTGATTTTTATGAGCAAGCTAGTGCAAGAAGATTGTTTGAATTTCTGAATTATGTTGATGTTATGAATAGTGATAATTTTTAAGATTAGTTAGTGAGGTTTCTTTATAAGTGAAGTAGGTTCATTCAGGGTAGTTCTATAGGTTATGTAATGTTAATTAATGCTTGTGCTCAGTGTAAATTCTGTTTTGAGGATAATTTACTTGGTTTGTTTACTTGCTGATAGTAGATTTGTTAAAGTATAATTTGTGGCTCTTAAAATAACTGTAAATTTAATTGAAGTCTTTGAATCTGGTCTGGGAGATTGCGGAGTTTGCTAAGATTGTTTAAATTTAAATCAATAAGTGTAAAATTGTAAATTGGTCATTGAGCTAACTGGGTGAGAGAGAAGAGAGTACGTTTCAAAAGAACAGAATTTGTCCACCTTGTGGAATTAAAAATAATCCAGTATTTTTTTTTTTTGTAAGCTATGTGAATCATGGTATAATTTTGGATGCATGCCTAGTGTTCAAACCAACTGTGTTGACATATGTAAAGTTGTGCTGTTCATAAGGCCAGTGGCCAAAGAGAAATAGAAAGTAAATTGAGATTCTGTTTTATACTGCTGTGTTTAAGCAAACAAGAAAAAAGGAAATACCATCTGTTTGTCCTCTAAATTAACTCATTAAGTTTTTAAAGAAAAATAATAAATACAGGCAGTAGCCTTTCAAAAAAAAGTTCAAAATGAGTGCAGTGTGGAAAGTTTTTGTGTGCTGTTGTCTTCCATGACTTGGTCCCATGTACTCCCCTTAGCTTGACTAAGGCTATCGATCCGAATACTGGTAGTATAAGGTATTTCATAACTGCAATTTTTGTCCTAACCTTTTAAATTGACTTTCACCGCCTCCACAAGTTGTTATTGAACGAGTACATTTTATCGTATGACTTATAGTGACACATTTTCATACACATGCAACAATATCCACTTATTTTTGCACTTTCAGGTGACTCAACTCTGCTTGAACACAAACAACGCAAACTTTCCAATAACTTCTTGTGGAATGTAAATTTTCAGATGCATTTTTTGTTTAGGATGTTCATGGCCTTTTCTAGTACTTAGAAAATATTTTTGTTTCGAAATGCATCCATCCATCTCCCAAATTTAATTTTTCTATCAAATTAAATTCAATTTTTTTTTTTCCACCAAAACACAGTCAAGATGATTTCCTCTTCAAGATTACAGTTCGGTTTTTTTTTTAAATTCGGCAAGGTTTTAATTCAGTTTCATATTTTGTTGTTGTTAAAATAATTTCTTACCTTCATTGTAAAAATTCATCTTGTTCAATTTTATCTAGTGGAGATTTTACAATATCATGAATTTTATTTTTTTTAAACTTCACAATTGAAAAAAGGTTCACATTCTTTGAATGAGTCTGATACTTACGGCAATGTCTTGTGAATAAACACATTACAGGCGTACATAAGAAGCCCCGACAGCCACTACAAATATTATAAGTACACATATAGTTCATTGTTTCTTGATTTCAATTGTCGATACTATGCCCCATACGTATCTAACATTATTTAATAATCTCCCGATTGCAGAACTTGCATAAAGTGTGAAACAGTAATGATGGACATTTAATGACAATCAAGTTACATTGTCTATTTTCGTTTGTGTTTTAGATTTCGGTCTAATTATTTTCAGAGCATGATCTGATTTAACATATGCATTTGAAATATCACTATCCTGCAAGTTTGCTTCAAAGAATGTTCTTAATTTCAAAAGACAAATGCACATCTTTGATTGAATCTGTGTTTTAAACATTAAGGTTTGCCAAATGTAAATCATGGTCTAAAAAAACTGGAACGGAATTATCACACAGCTTGCAACTAGTGATACTTTTTTTTTTTTTTTTTTTTTTTTTTTTTGATTGGAGGTTTAACGACCACCGTGAGCAACTCAATGGGCTATAAGCAGTCGCCCGTCCCTAATTTAGGGTCACTGGCTCCAGGGAAGGGAAAGAGCCAGTGCCGTAAGACAAACACAACATCCATGCCTCACCGGGATTCGAACCCGGACCCCATTCGGACGAATGATCAGAGGCCATCGCTTAGACCACTGCGCCCCCGGGGGCGGCCAACTAGTGATACATCAAGCATGTTTTGTGTTGGGAAAGGCAGGTTGGTGCAATAATATATATTGGTGGTTGTAGGATGCCAAAGGTGTAGCAGTATATCAAGGGATGTTTTATATAAAGTATGTCTGTTCAGACCAAGGGGTGGCATTATGCAAAGGTGGCTGTAAATCAAGGGGCAGTACATCGAAGTTTGGCTGTGCTAGGAATGCATCTATTTTGCAACTTGTTGTACCTTTTCCCCTAGAATAACATTATGTTTCTAACCTCCAGTGACACATGTATATTATATTCCCTGCTGCATTATAGGTGTCAAAGTCTAGGAGTCATGAATCACTTCATTTCAAGTTACAGATGTCGGAAGAAGAGAAAGACTACAGAGCAAGCACAATACATGTCTCACTCAGATCAGTAATATGATTGAAGTGTTACACCTGACATCTCCCAGACAAATGCATGTCTACTAATTTTCAATGCAGTGCAAATTATGCATTTTAATGCCAGTACCAATGGTGCAGTACACACATTCACAGTTACATAAGCATTCTCCGCAGCCTTGCTCATAACTTCGTTGTTGCCATAGGAATAGCATGGTACATATTTTTGCCTTTAGCAAGCTCTATTTTGGTATTTTGACTTGAAACCAACCTCAGAAACTCAGACAACAATGGAAAACAATCAGCAGTAAAAAAAAAAAAAAAAAAAAGAGAGAGAGAGAGAGAGAATGTGCAGAAATAGTGTAGTGACACAGTGTTCTACAATAAAATAGGGTAAGTTATGATTATTTACATGGTTTTTAACTTACAAATAATATTAATTTAACTATAGAACATTATTTAAACCAAATTAAGTTATAGGTGTTTTAGTTTAATTCAAACTCCATTTAATTCAACCCTGAGCAGATGCTAGGAATAGCTATCATTCTGGAAAAAAGTACTAACACGTTGTGACTTATACCACTAAGTAACCTTCCTTTTGAGTTTGTGTGTGTCTTATGTAAATTATGTTACTTCTTGGTTAAACATTTTATAGCTGAACTGCACATATGTTCCCTGAATATCTTTTACATTTTGGCAACACTGACAGTGAATGAGAACATCATAAAATAAATGGATAGAGTGGGGAGTTGGTGGAGATCTGTAGGGATGTCGAGAGACTGTGAATAGATTGTTAAACATTGATATTGAGAAAAAGATACAGCTTACTGATATATATATATATATATATATATATGATCAAGAAACAAGTCGCATTGTTATGCTATTGATGTCTGTGTTAATAAAAATGAGATTATATTCTGGCAGTGGATTAGAGATGAGCGTGGGCCCAGGCTACAACAAAAAGCCTGGAAACAGATCCGGGCAGGCTCTTATATCAAACCTTTGACTGAAAGTGCTCGAGTTAACTTTCCCTTTCACTTTCTTAATTAATTTTATTTAACACTGCTAACCGAGTTAATTAACACAATGGGAAACACACAACTGAATGGTTAGGCTACAGTCTCTCTGTACATATTCCTATTACAGTCTCTCATACACTCTGCTCACTTGAGCTGTGGTGGGCGGGTGAGACACACCTGCCTCCTGATGACGACAGTAGTCTGTTGAAAGCGCTAGAGGATTGTGTGTGAGGGGCTGAATGAGTGTGACACTTGCAGTGGGAGTGGCAGGGGTTTTGAAACAGAAGGAGCAGTTTGGTACTTACAGTTGACAAAGGTTTAACCACCTAGGAATGTAAGGTTATGTAAATATGTACATAGTTTTAAATTGAATTGTATGAATGAGTAGTATGCTTGTGTGGTTTTTTATGGAATTGACAAGCTTATAGTTACATCTCATATGGCTTTGGAAAAAAAAAATATGATGTTTCATACCCGGAAGTAGGAATCGTAAGCAAGATCTCTGTAAACCTTTGAAGGCCAGCAACATTATGATAATTGACGTGTTGGAAGTGTATTGTCGATGGAAATTCCCATGATCTTTAGGGTGAGTGATTGGTGCTTTCTAATAGTATTTCGTCTCTCTTTGGTTCTTCGCATGAAATTCTTAATTATTGTTTATTGTGTGTTCCATGTGCATTTCATAACTTGAAAACATTCGAGTGTGTTAAGTAATAACTATATATTATTTCCTGGATACGATGAAAACTGATAGTATAAAGTTTTCTAGTGACTAAAATTTAAAACTCTGCTAGCTACATACAATATGAAGAATGGGAATTTTCGGTCATGGCGAAAACACGAAGGTGAGCTGAGGTAAACAAATTAACTTGATACACTTAGGAAACAAAATGAAGGACACTATTACCTGAATATGATGCACATAGTAATAATTGTTTATCTCTTTTTTTTTTCTTTTGAAGGGGGGTCGACATTAAAGGGAAGCACACTTATTGGATGATGAAAATATAAATAGGAGTAAGACAATATGCTTTATTTTATCTTTATTCACATCAGGAAAATTTGCACAAATATTCAAACCCAGGCCAGTCATAAATAACGATACATGATATGGGCTCGAGCTTTAAAAAAAGGAGTCCGTGCTCATCTCTACAGTGAACTATATTGATGTCCTGAAGTACAAGTGCTTAGAGAATAAACTATTGGAATAATGTAAGTCAATAGCTGATTCTTTCTACCTGGCTATTTGGGTGTTGTTTCTAAAGTGTGATTTATGCACTGCAAAGAACATTGGATAATAAGCTACTTAGTTAACTATTTAAATTACAGCATATCAAAAGCTTAAATGCTATAATGTATAAAAAAACTTACAGATTTAACTCTATGACCAATTCCCATAATAAGCTGTCCCTTCTTGCGCATTGAATTGACAAATTCCATGGGAATCATACCAGTGTCATAAGCTTCAGAAAACATTTTAGCTGCTGCATCCAATGCACCTCCAAATCTATCACCCTGTAGTAGCAATGAAAAAATTAAGCAGCATTAAATAAATGTCACTTGCAGCAGCACAAATAAAGGTTTGTTGTAAGTGTTACTCACAACAGCACATGTGAAAAACATTTCAAGATAGCAGCATAACATAAAAGTACTAATAAGGATAAAATAATTTTTTAATAAGACCTGCATTTTTATTTTGAAAAATGACTGTTACCAACAGTGTGAGGATCTCCACAAAAGAAAAGCCTCTATAAATATTTAATGATTTATGTATTCACTTGATGTATTATTCAAATTTGCCTTGCAGCGATGAATATCATTGTGTTTGTGTGTGTGTGTGTGTGTGTGTGTTTAAGTAATGGCAGTGTAAGATATATTGTATGAGAATGGGCAGTTTATTCTTATGAAATTATGCATGCCATTTTGTGAGATACTTTTCCTAAAAGATGCCATGTTTGTTCCAACTGTTTAAGAGAGTCATTGTTAAATACAATGGTGATGTTCTGTTGGCTTCTCTTACATGCTTGGAAGCAGAACTGAAATGATATTCATTACGAGGTGTCAAGAATGCAAACCCCAAATGGCTGAGAAGCTCACGAGGAGAGGGAAGACGACAAGGACATTCAAAGTTTCAATGAGCACGAGAGAAAAAAAAATTGTGTTCTGCGGATGGTCATCTATGTTAACGTCAAACTGTAAATATATCCTGTAAATAGAATTGTTTTTCAAAATTCAATAAATGTTTACAATCCCACCTAGTATTTTCCATAAGGACCTGCTTCATTCATTCTGAATGATAAACAAACCGAAAATATTGGGCCCGTTAGGAGAAATGCCTAGAACACAGAGCCTGCCACATCACAAATAGGAAGCAATGTCTTGCATTGTGAATATGCAGCATACCCATTTTATTTTAGAAAGCATTATCATAGTGTCTCATATCTATTTGCACTTCAATATATATCTTGTGTTACAATATCTGCTCTCAAAATTGCTGCAATTCTTAACATAATCTTGCTCCTTTAAGTGCAAATTGTAACTTCCTACCAAGCACAACCCACGATGTTTTTCTCTCACCTCACTTGTCATCTAGTTTTGTCAAGGTAGGGAAGTACGATACATCGCATTGTGATATCGCGGAAGGACGGCACATCGTAGTACCGTTAACTAAAAAATCGGAGTCTTGATATAAAACTTAAAACCAGTTTTTCGCGATATACTGGTACATCGCCCAGCTCTAATGACCCAGGACGATTTTTTCTGCGAAGCAAACACGCATGTTATCGGTAGCTTATGTTCGACAAAAAGACCTTACTGCCCACAGTTGAAAGAACCACAGTTGGCAGAGTGCCAAGAGGAGTCCATGAACGCTGAAGGAGAGAACGGTATTACAGTGTGTCCCTTCAGAACTCGTCGGAAGGAAATGATGTCATCGTCATTGACAAAAACTTCTTTTTAGCTCAAAGCTGAAATTTGATTTTTCCAGGGTAAGGCACACAGGGAAAAAACAACAAAAAAAAAAGAATGAAAAATTGACCGTGACCTACGCCCTAAATTCCGTGGCCTTTCCTTGACTTCCGTGACCGTTTTCCCTTTTCACGACCTTTCAGTGACTTTCGTGACCTGGTAGACACGCTGATACAGCATTATAGTTTCCCTTTTGTTTTTTAAGTCATTTATTGTGGCTTTTTCTATGCCATATATTCTGGCTAAAACTCCACTTTCCCCTTTCCCAAGTCAATTTAAAATATCTATTTCAGTCTGTATATTTAAAGTTGTATGATTCCTTTTAAGAGATGTTGATGCTGCCATAGTTTACTCGCACACTGTTAAAGTACAGTATAAAAACACAGAAAACCCACAAACACACACAGAAGCAGAATGTCATAGAGAAACACACTTAGAACAGGCAACGGAGCAGTTCACCATGGCAGACCAAGTCCGACTGAGAGTGGGAGAAAGAAATACCATAAGGAGGGGCTTGTGAGTCAGACGACGAGCTTACCTCTCTCTCTGTTTCTGAAAGTCATCTGAAAGTAGCCATGTAACTAGTTATTCCACTTGTTCCCACTCCCTAATGCATAGTGCGACAGCAATGATTCTTCTTACTTGCTGCAATGTAACGTCTGTCTCTGTATGTTGTAAGTACGTCAATGTAAACATTTAGCACGCTCGGATTATTGAGGTTCTACTCTACCTGGAAGCATGTTTCAGCAAGATAATGCATTCCCACATAATGCAAACATCTCCAAGGAACATCTATATGCTGTCATGTTGTGAAATGGACTACAAGATTGATGAATCTATCTACAATAGAGTATGTATGGGATATAGTTGGACAGCATTTCAATATCCACCTGCAACCAGCACAATCAATAGCCACCTTTGCAAGATAAGGTGCAGGAAGCATGGTGAGCAGTACAGCAGGATGTCATCACATGTTTCTACAACTCAATGCTGACATATTGCTGATAACACTGCCAACAGAGGTGGTTGTACCTCTTAGTGATGTGCCTTATTTTTCAGGTAATAAAATTGTCCATTAGTTTTGAAAATTGAATCATGTCTTTCTTGTCTCCCATATTGCTCCATCCTTGAACATGAACTAAATTTTTCCATCACTTTTGGGTGTTGCAATTTCAATGTTACAGAGTATATTTTAATACTGCTGTTTTGTACTTTGATAAGAAGCTTTTAATTAAAGCAAACAAAGGAGCATTTTTAGTCCCATATCTTTTTGTAATTGACATATTTGTGAATCCTGATAAATGCTTCTTAGTATACTTCACATTGTGATGTTTCACTCAGAATTTTTCAAATACATATGAACTCATTTTGATATAATTCCTAAAAAATAGTCAAATCAATTTCTACGATAAAACAATTGTTACAAACACTATTTTGGCATAACAATTTCAATGAATAAATGCATACATACATACATATCACTAAGCTGTTCTCTGAGATTCAGAGGCTAGATCCAAAAAGAAATACAAACTTCCAGATATTTTTACTTATTGTTGTCGTATCAAACTTCTCCATTTACAGCGATCTTGACATACAACTCGTGCTTCACTGATATCCATTACACGCCGTACACAAGATCTTTTATACTTCATACTCCTAATCTTTTTCTCATGCAGACACTCCTGACTCTGATCCACCCATGTCTTCCTTGGCCTTCCTCTGCCTTTCCTTCCTTCCACTTGGGCTGAAAAGATTTTCTTAGTAAGCATTTCATCACTCATTCTTTCAACATGGCCAAACCACCGAAGCATATTGGTCTCCACCTTGCTAACAACATTTTGCTTCACATCACACAACTGCAATACATCTTCATTTCTCACACAATCATATCATGTCTTGCCACAAACCCCACGTAAGTAACGTATTTCTCCAGCACACAAACGACTTTTATGTTTCTTCTGCAGTACCCAGGTTTCACTGCCATACATCAAAGTAGGAACAATTACAGTTTCATACACAGCCATGCGGGACTCTCTAGAGAACCCATCATTCCTGTGAAAACCTCCCAGAGCAGCTATGACTTTCAAAGAAGAATTCACTCGCCTACTGATTTCACCATCCAACTTGTTCTGTCTGTCAAACATGCTTCCTAAATATACAAACTCACTCACCTGGTCAATCACAGTGCCATTTATACTTACATTACATTCAGTGCTACCCATTCCTCTCTCAAACACCATAACTTTGGTTTTTCCCTTATTTATACTCAGTTTGAATTTCATGCAAACTTCGTGCATCCGAGTCAACATACTCTGCAACTCACTTTTGCTCTCTGCCAACAGGACAGTGTCATCAGCATACAGCAATCTGCACACACGGATATCACCAAGACATAAACCACTATTATCTATTTTGGCATCACGCATGCATGCATTTATAAATATATTAAACAGCCATGGTGACATTACACAACCTTGTCTAACTCCTGCACCAATGGAAAACCATTTTGATAAAACACCATTCACTCGTACACAAGCTCTACTACCAGCATACATGGCTTTTACACTATTAAGTAGATTCTCAGTAACACCATATTCATTCAATACCTTCCACAAAAGTGTCCTATTCACTCGGTCGTAAGCTTTCTCTAAATCTATGAAGGCAGTAAAAACTTTCTTCCCAACAGCCAGATACTTTTAAATCATCGTGCGTAATGCAAAAATCTGGTTAGTGCAGCCTTTACCAGGCATAAAACGACTCTGAACATCCCAGATGTAAGACCCCATACTTTTTCAATAACAACCTTACCAAACACTTTCCCTGGCACACTCAGTAGGCTAATACCACGATAGTTCTTGCATTCAGTCTGATCACCTTTTCCCTTATACAAGGGAACAATGATAAGCATCCTTCCAATCCCGAGGGACCATTTCTAACTCCCAGCACAACCGGCAAATTTCAGTTAACCAGTCAATTATAGAGTCACCACCATATTTCAACATCTCTGCAGTTATGCCATCAACTCCCGGAGTCTTACCATTCTGAAGAGATTTTAGAGCTTTACAGACTTCTTCTCTTGAGATCCCTCCTGTGCTTTCATCCCTCATTGTGACATCATCTGCATCTGTCTCAGAATCATCTTTGCTTTCCTGATCTAATAACTCACAGAAGTATTCACCCCATCTGTCACTTAACTCATTGGGCTCCCATATCATTTCCCCCATCTCATTCTTCACACAACTTACAAGTTTGTTTCCCCTATTTTTCCTGAGTCTCATGTACTTCCAGAAGGACTTCCTATCTTTCCAAGAAGCCTGTTCATGCCTTTCCACTTTCTCCTTCCTATCTTTTGCCTTACTGTGGCGAACCAGCTTAGCAGCTTCACGCTTCTTACAGCGATATTCATCCACAGAGACTCTACCTTGCAACATCCCCAAACAGGCTTCCTTCTTTCTCTTTACTGACTCTGCAATCTCACTATTCCACCAAGCATCACCTTTATTGTTACCCACTATTGTGATGCCACAGAACTCTTTAGCAGCAGTGACAACATAGTTCTTAAAACATTCCCACTTCTTTTCTACATCCCTCTCACCATACTTCAGATCCTTCAGTCGTTCTCTGAGTAAGTCAGAATACTGCTGATGATCTTCAAGGAGCCTATCAACCTTTATTCTTTCTATCCTGGGTCTCTTCCTATTCCTTTTCCTCCAACCAACATTAAGTTTCACTCGTGACACTACCAAGTAATGATCAGAACCAACATCCGCACCTCTCATCACACGGGTGTCAACAACTAAGTGTTTCAAACGCTGATCGTAGACAACAAAATCTATCACACTCTTTTGACCAAGAGTATGATTTTCCCAAGTATATGTGTGGATATACTTGTGGTTGAAAAATGTGTTAGATACACACAAACCATTCTCAATGCAGAGTTCAATTAATCTTTCACCATTATCATTCACACAAGTATCATTAAACTTACCCACAACATTGTCAGAAATGGCATTCTGCATACCTACTCTAGCATTGAAGTCCCCTGCTATTATAACTTTTTCTTTAGCACCAAACCGGCTAAAAATAGCTTTTAGCTCATTCCAGAAATCTTCTTTCTTATCAGAAGGCTATGAGTCACAAGGAGCATACACTACAACAATTACAATTCTCTGAAGATTCACTTTCAAATGAATCCAGAGAATTCTCTCACTTATGCAACTATAGTGAATCAAGTTGTTCTTCATCTTTTCACTTAAAATCACACCTACACCAGCCTGTCCTCTCATATTATCCAATACTCCAGACCACACACTCACCGTGCCATTCACTTCTTCTACCCCAATTTCCTTCTTTTTGGTTTCACTTACACACAGCACATCCAGTGTATACTTATTCATCTCCTCAATCACCTCACTCATCTTGCCATTTATACCTCTAGTATTCCATACACCAATCTTGCATTCACTCAGCTGAGATCTCTTTCTCATACGCCGTTTAGAAAGTCCAGGTAGATTCCGTGGTGGACCGTCCTTCTCAAGTGTGGTAGGTCCACCATATCCCACACTTGAGTCATTCTCAATATTTCTTTTTAATCAGGTAAGTACATCAGTGTGGAGGATTAGCCCACAGCTGAGGGTTCCAGTTGGTCATTCAACCTAAGGATTCTGGAACAAAACCCAGTGAGTTGGGGTCTTTTCGCCAATGTCACACAGAACTAGCTTGCACCTCTCCAAGATTCACAGAGGCCCTAGTTGCTGTTGTGTGTGCCATTGTTACCATGGAGCGCCCCGAGGAGGCAAACCCATCGCTCACCAAATTCATAAAAAATTCAAACTGTCACATACACCATTTCAGCATAAGAGTTTAAATGAATAAGTAGATGTAGAAGTTTGTAAAAAACTCTGAACTACATATCCAGCAGCAAAGATTACCACATGCCACCAATCTAAGACAGCTTTAATACAAAATGCGTATTTCCCTTTGTTTCCTGCAATTTTACCTTTCCACGTCATGCCCTTTTGTGGTCATTTGCTGTTCTGCTTCTCTAGATTTCTACTTTGCTATCATAATAAATATTCATTTTTTTTCCACCATTCTCCAAACTACAGGTGTTTTTCAAATGAATGGTTGTACAATAGCTTGCTTATTAGGCACAACAAATGCATGAATTCATCCCAAATGTTCTAGAATCCCTTCGCTCCCCATGTACAGGGAGAGTATGCATTTTTCAATAAGTGCAATTCTTTTATACACCTGCATGAGTGTGCTAACAAGAATTGATTGTTCCTGCACAAGACCCTACCTCACTGACCAAAAGATACCAAAGTGATTATGTTATATCCTTGGTACTTACTTCCCTATCATTGCCATTTCCGGACTTATACTTCTTCAGGATACTAACAGCTCAGATCAAAGATCAGAATCCCATTAATAAGGATGAGGTAGAGTCATAAAATACAGCTCTTCCTAGGACATTATGAAAGAAGATGTAGTTGTTACTGTAAGGAGACTTCAACTGCCAAACAAAAATGTGTAGTGACTGAAAGGCTATTTTCCAAAGGTAGCATACATTTTTTAAAGTGGAATGTTTATTACAAGTATCTGTTTCTCCGAAAAACACAAACCTTCTGTTCACAACTGTAACCAGCAAATTTATAAATATTATTACAGAGCCAAGAGGTATCACACGACTGTAAAGCCCGAGGTTTCTCTAATGCATTTCTCTTATGTTTTTCGACAGATCTCCATAAAAGTGGTATCAATACAATCTTCAGTTCAGAGGAAAGAACGTTCATACAAAAAAAAATTAGATAGACAACGGATTTACCTTTTTTAAGCACCTCAAAGTAACCTCACTCGCTTCAGCAGCGAACGCGAGCCTCCTCGTTAAGCCTAACCGTCTGCTATCGTTAAGTTACTTTCACGGCAAAGCTTTCTTAAGCAGACGCTTCTACGGAAAAAAGAGACGACAATTCCTGTGACGTAGGGACTCCGAGGCTGGCGATTAGGTTGAAAAATTATCACAGTATCCTACGTCTGGGTCCAGAGTATTGTTTCCCGCGACAATGACCATGCATTATCGGCGAACTCTTAATATGGCGTACATATATTTTTTTATTTATTTTTTTATCACTTTTGCCTCAGTCTTTTAAAAGCCATGCATTTTTTCAAGAAAATTAAATAGGTGAGATCTAATATATAAAAGTTGAATGCTTGTTTGTCTGCTGTACAAATCTACAGTTTACAATTTAGAACCATCAAATTTAGTATACAATATCATGGTACTCTTAGACCGTAGGAGGTATTTTTGGATGATATTGGGGCCCGGGGTGAAGGGGACCCATATGAAATTTTCGTAAAAAATTCTACGGTTTTCAATTTAGAACCACTAAATTTGGTATGCTATGTCATGGTACTCTGACTTAGACCGTAGAAGGTTTTTGGATGTGGTCGGAGCCCGGGGGTCAGGGGCCCCCCATACAAACTTTTCGTAACAAGTTCTACTGTTTTCAATTTAGAACCACCAAATTTGGTATACCGTCCGTCTCATAGTACTCTGATTTAGCCGTAACACGGTGTTGGGATGATGTTGGGGCCCGGGGTCAAGGGGCCCCAATACAAAAAAATTCGTAAAAAGTTCTACAGTTTTCAATTTAGAACCACAAAATTTGGTATACGTTCTGATGGTACTCTAACTTAGACCCTAAGAGGTTTTTGGATGATGTTGGGGCCCAGGGTGAAGGGGTCCCCCATACGAAATTTTCGTACAAAAAATCTACGGTTTTCAATTTAGAACCACTAAATTTGGTATACTATGTCATGGTACTCTGACTTAGACCGTAGGAAGTTTTTCGAATGGGGTCGGAACCCGAGGGGCCATCGGGCCCCATACAAAATTTGCGTAAAAATTTCTACAGTTTTCAATTTAGAACTACCAAATTTGGTATTGTATCTGATGGTGCTCTAATTTAGCCGTACACGGTTTTTGGATGGTGTTGGGACCCGGAGTCAATGGGGGCCCCCATACAAAAAAATTGGTAAAAAGTTCTACAGTGTTCAATTTAGAACCATCAATGGTAACCGTCTCATGGTACTCTGACTCAGCCCGTAGACGATTTTTGGATGGGGTCGGAGCCGGGGGGGGGGGGGGGAGACCCCATACAAAATTTTCTAAGAATGCTCTACAGTTTTCAATTTAGAACCACCAAATTTGGTATACCGTCTCTTAGTACTCTGATTTAGCCGTAACACGGTGTTGGGATGATGTTGGGGCATGGGGTCAAGGAGCCCCCATACAAATTTTCGTAAACATTTCTACAGTTTTCAATTTAGAAACACCAAATTTGGTATATGTTCTGATGGTACTCTAACTTAGACCGTAGGAAGTCTTTTGGATGAAGGTCTTACCAATAAAGGTCTTACCATGTAGATGTGCCAGTCGAAGAGAAAAATGAGATTGGGACAACGGTTCGGGCATTGTAGGGCGGCAAAGTTAGCATGTAAAGTATGGGAGAAGCGTGCGGTTGACTCGCGCGCTGTTGAAGGCGGAGTGTGGAGGGTCAGATAGTCCAAAGTCCGAAATCTTCTCTATTCTGAGCGAACCGTTGCACAAAGCAACGCTAGCAGGCATTCGTATCAAAGTTCTTCTAATCGGAGCAGCGAACACTCTCGAAGACCTGATTGCGTTATGCCGTTGGACTGTGTGATGTATACATACAATTTAATATTCATTCGATCCAGTTAATTCACATAGGTAAGACGTTTCCCATTATGTAAAAATGTAAATAAACATTCCGTTGACCATTGTTAGTGAGAATATTACGGGCGATTGCTTATAGCTCATTGAGTTGCTCACGGCGGTCGTTAAACCTTCACTCAAAAAAAAAAAAAAAAATCACGAACTTAGACTATTGTCTTTACTGAAGTGGTTGAATGAATTTGTCAGTCAAATAAAGTTAACATTTAGTGTTTCATATGAGTTCACGCTTCTCAAAAAAAAAACTAACCGTCGATTCCGACGGGTTTTGTCTAGTTCCTTGTTAAACTAATAAAAATGAAAGAAAAGAAAAAGAAATCCCCGCTTTATTTTCAGGGATCTCTAGAGATAGAATTTCACAGATTATCGTATTTTGCAGAATTAGCTCGCATCTCATAATATCTAGGTTCTGATGAGGATAACACTCAGAGTTTTTTTCTTTAACCTGACAAATTCCAGTGAAAAATATGTTGAATGATGCTAATGTAATAGGTGACGTGATTAGTTTGACCCTGACGGCTTGCGGGGGGAGAGGATACAGATGTTTGCAACAAAGCCTGGCAGAGGTGTTCCCACACACTGTTTTATTGTCGTAAACGGCCTCTGGCACTTACAGCGCCATATGGTCGACTTGCCCAGTGAGCAGAATCGCCTGTGAAAGTTGTTCAATGTTCAGTCAGTCATATCTTGGCTTTGTAAGATGGCATGCCAAGGATGTCGAATAACATTTTTCTGTCCTGGTCAAATGGAAGGTGTGGCTTTAACGAATTTTCTAGTTAGCCACAATATTTTCAGTGAAAACATAAATTGTCCCAGATGTGGACGACTCCTAACTTTTAATAGGAAAAGTATGCTATATCGATGTGGAGGATCTTTTTTGGCACCTGCACCGAGGAAGCAGAAAAGAGTTAGAGTCCAATGCAATTACAAAGGATCTGCAAGGATGGAAACGTTTTTCGCGTCCCGAAGGTTAAGTATTGAGAAAATATTTAAATTCATTTTCCTTTGGTTGACTCTGGAGTTTCCAAGGCAGAAGAGGCTAGAACAGTTTTGTGATATGAGTACGACTACTGTGGTAGATTGGTCCAATTATTGCCGTGAGGTGTGCCTGCATTGGGAGAAGAGAAATAAATCAGCGAAACTAGGTGGACCCGGCAAGACCGTCGAAATCAACGAATGCCTCCTAGGTAGAAGGAAAAATCACAGAGGTCGAATCCTTACAGGAACATGGTTATTTGGAGCAAAAGAAAGGGGCACTGGGCGATTTCGTATTCAGCCCGTTAAACGCCGCGATAGAGTAACACTCTTAGCCCTCATTAAGAAATGGATTTGGCCAGGCACCACAATCATTTCCGACTGTTGGAAGGCCTATCACAGTCTTCATCGGCATAGGTATAGACACTTCACGGTAAACCATCGGTACTATTTCGTGGATCCAGTCTCCAGAGCTCATACAAACACCGTGGAGCGTCTCTGGAGAGACGTTAGAAGCAAGCTGCCTCGTTTTGGAAGAGTCAAAAAACATCTGAAGGGATATTTAGCAGAGTTTTCTTTTAAGAAGAAGTTCGACAAAGAACTTGAAAGACCACATCATTTTCTCAAGGCAGTCTCTGCTTTATACCCGCCGAAATAGGTCACCATCATCATCATTGTCAACCATTATCTATCCACTGCTTGATGAAAGTCTCCCCAAGTTTCTTCCACAACGGTTTATATTGCGCCAGTTTCCTCCATGTCACTGTGGCATACTTTCAAATTTTGTTCGTCCATCTCCCATGTGGACTTCTGGACGTTTTCCTATCCTTTGGAATCCAATATAGAATTTCTATTGTTCATTGGGGCTCTGTTCTGTCAACATGTCCATCCCATTGCCATTTTAGTGATAGGTAGGTTTACGTAAGTATTTTTTTGCATGAACTGTTTTTTGTAAGAATAAAACTAAATTGATATGCACCCAAAATCCTTACTGTCCAATTAATTATTGCCTAAATATCGTTTTGTTTTCCCTGCTATGCTAAACTGAATTGCATGTTATGCTCCTGAAATTTAATGTGCAAGTAAAATGAGTGTTAACAGTAAGCACGAGAAACTTTTCTTCTAGGGAGGGTATTAATGAACAGCATGAACAGCGAGTACAGATCCACCCATGCTGGATCTGTACTCGAATTCGGGCCCATCTAACGGCTGCAGCATCTTGCCTGTCCTGGCCAGAGAACAACTAGCATTTCCTTGCACTATCTTACTAACCTTACAAATTGTGATCTGCAGTTTTTAAAAGAAAATTAATAATTTCAATAGTTTCGTAAAATATTTCCTCTGTGGTTGCTGCATGATAATTAACAGTGAATGTACAGCTGGAATATACGTTTGCACGATAAAATTAGCAAGAGTGCATGTCTGCACGAAAAAAAAAATTGTAGCAATGCACGTCTGCATGAAAAAAAAATAGCAATGCGCGTTTTAATGTCTTTCCATATCATATACAAAAACAATGCATGAACTCTTATTCTACATTTTTGCTATTCATTCAACTTTGCAAATCGTTACCTACTAAAAGAAAAAGGATCGAAAGAAGTGCATATTTTTTCTCATTTTCCCTATTTTTATTACGTTCAACAACTAGTTTATTTTCTTGGTAATTTATTTTCTTGTATCGCTGCTTAATACATTTTATTACTAAAAAAGCATTTCATTTATTATTACTATGTGACAGCGGAAAAATATTAATTCTTAAAAGGCAGTGAATCCTTTCTGTCTCTATTCCTTAGTATTCATTGGCAAACGTTGCATCAATGCAAAGCCAATCTGGCCCCGCATTGTTGTGGGGTATGAAAGGCACTGCTAACAGCAAGTGGAAAAGGGAAGAACTAATGTGTATTTCTCTTTGTTCCCTATTATGATGCATACCAAATTTTTCCTCTTCCTTTTAATATTATGATCATCCGGATCAGAACGCAATGGTTTTTGGGGGCTTAGCCCACCCCCTTAGAACCGCGTTTTGTGAAGCCACATCAAGTTGCCATAGAGCCGTCTAATATAGGCGGTTTTCCATGGTAATGCACCTTGAAACAGAAAAAAAAGGGGCCACAAGCAGAGAGTTCTCCTCTGCAAAGAACGCACGCACACGCTTACACAATTAAAATTTGAAACACTGATTTGTTGGGGAAGAGATGTCGTCGTATCACAAGAGAAACGATCGGTTTTAAATTGCATGCATAGAATTCTGTGACAGAACAGTTTTCTATGTTGGACGGAAAAAAAATGAAGAAAGAAAAAAAGCTAATTTATGTGTAAAAGTATGCAGCGGAAACTGATAGTAGAACAAAAGGTGGAAAAGAAATAATTTTTAACATGTTTCAAATATTTCTAACAAAACCAAAAATTTAAAGAACTTCAAGTGAAGATTGTTCATAACATACTTTTCAGAAGGTGGCAAGCAGAAAATGTAAATACAAATAATATTACCAAAAACTATATGCAAAGATTCACTGTGACTTCTCTGTGGTCTAACCGGTTTTACTACACACGCCACATAAATTTCATAAAAAGCCACAAGACCGAACAACTACATAAAACAGGAAATTTGGCTGCATATTGGGACAATAGGGAAATTTATTTGCTATTCGTTTGGGGGTTGTGCCTTAGGCTAGCAGGCCCTGTTTAGGCTCACTTGTGCCTGGTGTACTACGAAAATCCAGCGATCACTCAATCAATCCTCAAAAAATAAAATAAAATATCTTCAAGATTAAATTCTGGGAGAAACATCGGGAGACTTTTGTCCAGCAGTGAATGGCTGCTGCAAATGAGCAAATTTCCCCCCACTTCTTTGCCTTTGATACTTCTCCATACTACAGTATGTACTCGTACATACTAAGTGTAAGACTATACTTTTCCATACGAGGGTATAGGAGAACTGGCCACCGGAGAAGTGCCCACCAGGAGAACTAGCCACAACAGTGTTAAGGGGCCGTACCAAAATTGCGTTCATGATTGCTTCCTGGCCACATCTCCCTAAGCCAGGGTTGCAGTCGCGGCCTGGTGCCGCCAGGCCACTTTTTTCCAAACCCTGGCAGCGACAGGCTACTTTTTGCCGAACTGAATCAGACTTTTTAAAATTATTTATTCAATCGTCGCCCCCAATGTTGGTTCGGAACAACATACTAAAATTTGGATCAATCCATGTATTTTCCCCCAAGCAATCATGCAGGAGATCGGGAAATAAATCCCTGGACCTCTGTTCTGACCTTTGATCCCATTTCGACCATTTTCAATAGTTTTCATGCCCAGGTTGCTCGAAACAACATACTAGAATGTCATCGAAATCGTACGATACTTACAAAGAATTATCGGGCAAAAGAATAGACAAACGGACAAAGCAGGATCATATGCGCTTTTTCAACTAACGGTTGGGAAACGTAAAAAAACACCTGCATTGAGCCATGTGCAATAGTTTAAAAATTATACACTTAAAATTGGCAAACTGCGAAAAATTTTGTTTTTTATATTTCGACGGAAATTTAATGACGGTCAGTTATATTTCCGCTATTATAGTCGGAAACTGCAGCTGTCGCCCTCCAGACGCTACGGAGTACGGTAAAAAATAGCCCATGATTTTTATTTAGGTGTATTGCATGACTTTTGAGATACCACTTTGCTAATTTTAGTCAGAGAATTTGGGAGGGTGGCGCTTGACCCCTCGAAGGGACGCCCTTGATCAAAGTAACCTCCCGTGTTTCTAACAATAGACAGTATTGCAAAGTCTTTGAAATTTGAACTTGCGGTTGACCCACTGCTCCAACTAACGCACCCTCTCCATACTTTGGCAGTGTTTCACATTGCCAGACCGGATGTAGGAGACTGCCAGAGCACATTTTTGTTGTTTTGTACTTTTAGCGGACTGCACTAATATACACTGCTGGACAATTGCTAAGGACGGATCATAAACGGCTATATAGCGCATAAAAAAGTAAGTGTGGTTGGATGCCAAGTGAAATAAAATAATGTCAGAATGCCAGGACATTACAAGAAAGACAATTTATTGTGCTCTGAAATCCAGAAGGCTTTGGAATGTGTTCAAGGGACAAACAGGCCATTTTGTGCAGAATACGTAAACGTGAAAAAAATGCAATTACCGTCCGCACGCGTTCCGGCGTAAGATGTCAATACGGGATATGGCCACCATGGAGGGCGATGCAAGATTCCACACGTCTTGTCATGCTTTGCACAACATTATCAAGCAGCTGTTGGGGTAATTTATCCCATTCCTCTGTCAGTGCACGGATGAGGGTGTCCTTGTTTATTGGAGGGCATTGGCGACCAGCAAGACTCCTCCCCAAAGCATCCCACAGATTTTCATTGGGATTCAGATCTGGAGAACGTGCTGGCCATACGAGGCGTTGAATATCCTCGCTCTCAAGACACTCCTGGACAGCGACTGTTCGATGACATGTTGCGTTGTCGTCCATGAAAATGAATCTATCACCGACAGCACCACGGAACATGCGAACATGAGGTAGCAGAACATCATTAATGTATCGTTGGCCAGTCATAGTGCCAGTTGGAAGCACATAGAGGGACGTACGGACATTGATCATGATGCCAGCACATACCATGACACTACATGTCGGATATCGGTCCGTTTCCTGTATGTTTGCTGGACAATATGCAGTACCACTATCACGCCAGATCAGTTGTCGTCGACAATCAGACTATAGACTGTATCTACTCTCATCTGAGAAGAGGACAGCAGACCAGTCGTTATCAGTCCAATTGCGATGTTGATGGCACCATTGCAAATGGGCGGTACGGTGACGTCTGGACAATGGGATGCACACAACAGGACGGCGGGCGTATAGTCCTCCTTCATGCAAACGTCTGGCGACAGTTTTTCAGGAGATCCGCTTGCCAGTAGCAGTTATAAACTGATTTGCTACCTCACTAGCTGTGCTGCGCCGGTGTCTTTTTGTTGATAGCACTATGTACCGATCTTCTGCAGGTGTCGTACTGCGAACACGACCTCCCCCATGACGTTTGCTACACTCTCCATTTGTTTGAAATGATTTCCAAAGCCTTGAAGTAACACCGTGGCTGACGTCGAACTCGCTGCCAACATCTGTTATTTTTCGCTCTTCTTCAATCTTGCCAATAATACGGCCACGCGTAAAATCATCTAGGTGATGTTGGGGAGACATACTGAAAATTGCAAGTTCGTCAATTGACTCTTTCCCTTTCAACTTTGCGTTTGAACAACAACTGTCAATACGCGTCAAATCCTTTATATCTCTTATCAGCGCTATGACGTCACGAACAAGTTCGGCAATCCAAAATTTGCATACGCACAACACGTCTTACTGTATCCTGCACTTATGCTGATTTCCACATTTTCCTGCCTTCCATTTTATGGTTGCTATCGTTGCTATTGTCATCCGTCCTTAGCAATTGTCCGGCAGTGTATATATACACTGAAGAACAATTGAAGTAGAGACAGCTGGCGTTATGCAAATGTGGCGCTGTGGGCAGCCCTGTAAACGGAAACGACATGACGTGTGCAGCAATCCGACAATATAAGGAGTGATGCGACGGGAATCAGTAAGAGTCGGACGCAGTATGGGTAAGACGATGGATCTAAGCGCATTTGATCGTGGGCAAATTGTCGGGGCCCGACGAATGGGTCACTCCATCTCGGAAGTCGTGCAGCCACTGGGATTTTCACGAGCCACTATGTCACGGGTGAACCGTGAGTACATCGAATCCGGTAAAACCATCCCTGCAAGGGCCAACTGCCGTGGACAACAGCGTGTGGATGAGCGGGGTCATTGTCGACTAGCTCGCATTGTAACAGCGGATAGACGGACCAAAGTGCAAGAAATCACTCGGCAATTTAACGCTGGTGCACAAAAACGTGTAAGCAGCCACACCATCCAGAACCATCTCCTTGCTATGGGGTACAGAAGCCATCGTCCCACGATGGTACCGCTGCTGACCACACATAACAGGGTGCAAATATTAGCATGGGCGCGGGAACATCGCCACTGGTCCCTAGACATGTGGGGAAATGTTGCCTGGACTGATGAGTCGAGATTCACGTTGGTACATGCGGATGGCAGGATACGAGTACGGCGCAAACCACATGAAGCGATGGATCCTTCTTGCCAGTAGGGTACTCTTCAAGCTGGTGAGGGTGGCATTCTCGTCTGGGGACTGTTTACGTGGACTGAAATGGGACTCCTGGTACCTGTGACATTGTCCCTCACAGGTCAACGTTACCGGGATATCCTGGATGACCATTTGCTCCCATTTGTGAGTCTTCAACATCCCACTAGGGACCTCATCCTGCAACAAGACAATGCACCGTGCCATCGCTCCCGAATTGTATCCGAATGGTTGGATGAACACTCCACAGACGTGACCTCGCTTCCTTGGCCAGCTAGGTCACCTGGCCTCAATCCCATCGAGTACATCTGGGATGCAATCGAGAGAGATGTTCGAGGTTCTGACCTCCTCCATCAAATCTTCATGAACCGTGGGAGCTTGTTCAGGGGTCGTGGATCCGTATGACTTCCGGTGTCTTGTCGAGTCCATGCCGAGACGAATCGCCACCGTCATCAGGGCGAAAGGTGGTGCTACACGTTACTATACAGGTATCTCTAATTCAATTGCTCTTCAGTGTATATATATATATATATATATATATATATCATCATCAAAAACCACTATCAATCCACTGCTGGATGAAGGTCTCCAAGTTTTTTTCCAAAACGGTCTATCTTGCGTCATCTCCTCCATGTGACTTCCGCATGCATTCGAATTTCATCCACCCATCTCACATGTGGTCTTCTTTTGGGTCTTTTCCTGTCCCATGGTATCCAGTCTAAAATTGTCCATCGGTGGTCCGTTCTTCTGGCAACATATCCAGCCCATTGCCATTTTCAGGGATTTTACTTTGACCATGATGCCTTCAACCCTTGTCATATTTCTTATCCATGAATTCCTCTTCTTATCTTTCTTGGATACACCAGGCATGCAACTCTCCGTGCTTCTTTGAGTCGTCAGTCTTTGCATGTCTTTATTAGTTAAGGTCCATGTCTCTGCTCCATACGTAAGCACTGGCAGGATGCATTGTTTAAACAGTTTTCTTTTAAGACATAATGGCATACTGCTCCATACGTAAGCACTGGCAGGATGCATTGTTTAAACAGTTTTCTTTTAAGACATAATGGCATACTGCTCTTAAAAATTTTACTGTTTCTTCCAAAAGCTCTCCAACCATGTTTTATACGTCGATTAATTTGTTCACCAATGTGACCTTTGATTGATATTTGCTATCCAAGGTAAACATATTGGTTATCTCCAGCGTTTCCCCATCAACAGATAAAGCTCCATGTCTTGTAAAAGCACTGTGCATCAGGTTTGTCTTCTAAAATTTCATTTTTAATCCCACTTCTTTACTCTTGTCAGCAAGTTCCTGGTTCATACTCTGCAGCTCTGAATCACCGTCATCAGAAAAACGAAGGTGAGTTAAATATTCTCCATCAATCTTTATCCCTTTGTTTTCCCAGTTCAATGATTGAAAGACATTTTGCAATGTAGCATTAAAGAGTTTGGGAAATATGGTGTCACCTTGTCTCACTCCCTTTCCAATTTGTATTTGTGCTGTATCCTCAAACAACCGAACTTTTGGACATGCATTTTCATAGATGTTATTAATAATGCTAATTTATGATTCTTCAATACCACAGGATTTCAAAGCCATTGTAACTGCTGATGGTTTCACTGAATCAAAGGCCTTTTCATAATCAATAAAACCATACATAATGGAAGTACATATTCCTTCGTTCTTTCAATTTGTTCTCTCAGCACACAGAAATCATCTATCCCAGCAAAAGATCAAGTGCTGGGAAAAAGATCAAGTTACGTCACGTGGTTGCCGGCTGCCACTACCGCCAAACTGGTGGACCACATTATGCTAGCCATCATTTCTGGCACGTGCTTGCAGGGCCACTGAAGGGCCACTTGTGGCAGCTACTGCCTGTGATGGATAACTGATGGCCCTGTTGTGGCATATGACAACTGATGGGGTGCCAATTGTTGGCCAGCTGTTGGCTTGAACTGCTGGCCCTTTTGTTGGCCGCCCGGACATTTTATTGACGGTTCGGCTGCGGCAACATAGTGCTGGGCCAGCAAGACTGTTTTTGCTGGGATAGTGATGTAGCCACTCCTGAATCCAGCTTGTTCTCTCGGTTAGATCTTCTAGAGTGGAGAATCTGTTCCTCAGTTCCAATTTGAAGGTATTAAGATGTTTTTTAAGGTTGGTCAGGTCAACACACTTTGTTTCTTTTATGAGTTTACCACACTCGAGTTTAGTGTTAAGGTGCATCTTACATCTCCCCATTCTGTGATCACTCCCTGTGTTAAACCTGTTCAGCACACTGCAGTCTTCTATGACAAATTTCTCGTAGCACATAATAAAACCAGTTTCACTTGTCATTCCATTGGGATGCATCCATGCTCATTTCCTATGTTGTTTCTTCTTGAAGAAGGAGTTCCGGATGAAAAACCTTACTGCCTCCGCGAACTGTACGAAAGTATTTCCACGCTGGATTCTGTTCCCATGTCCGAATTTACCGACCGAAGTTTCATTCTGTTGTCGTTGCCCTATTTTCGCATTGAAATCACCCATAATTAACTTCAAGTGCTGCTTGCCTTTATTATTTATAGATGCCGAATTTCTTCGTAAAATTCTTCAACTTCTTCCTCAGGATGACTTGGGAATAATTCTTGAATAATTTACATGTGAATTAAGGCTTTAATAATTTAAGCCTGGTATCTTTTTAAAAGTTGGTAACAAGTCGTGCAGCTCAGTCCGAGGAATTTTCAACTTCTATAACTTTATCCTTCAGTTTCTTGTTTATTACACTATCTACCAACAAGTAATTGGACACCTGTGACAGCAAAGGAAAACGAAGTTTATTCACCTTCAATAGTTGGTGGAGCCTCCACGAGCGGCAATTACAGCTGCGACCCTCCGGGGCATACTCTCAACCAGGCATTGTACGACGACTAGCGGCATTTTCTTCCACTCGGCTTGGAGAAGACAGGTCAGTTCTTTCACCAATAACGGACGGTGGGGGCACCCCTTAAGTCGACGCTCCAACTTGTCCCAGAGGTGCTCGATAGGGTTAAGGTCCGGGCTCTGCGCAGGCCAGTCCATTTGATTAACCCCATTGTCACCATACCAAGCCATGGTGGACCTCGCACCATGACAGGTGGCATTGTCATCCTGAAAGTAACATGGGTCGACCCCGTAAAACTGCCACAACGTAGGAAGCGCATGGTCATCCAAAATGGTGCAGTAGGTCTCGGCGTTGAGTCTACCAGGAATTGCGACCAAGGGTCCCGTGCCATGTCAGGAGAAACACCCCCATAGCATAATTCCACCGCCGCCGAACTTCACAGTTGGCACAAGACATTCCAGCAGGAGGCGTTCTCCAGGCAGAAGCCAAACCCAGACCCTGCCATCCGAACGGTAGAGGGTGAACCTTAATTCGTCGCTCCAGAGAACCTGTTTCCACTATTCAACGGTCCACTGTCGACGTTCTTTGCTCCACGTTAGCCGAGCAGCGCTATTGGAGTTGGTGATCAAAGGCTTGTGGGCGGCAGCTCGTCCATGATAACCGAGCAGATGGGCTTCGTTACGGATGGTATTCATCGAAAGAACACTCCCGGATGCCTGTTGAAACTCCTCGCGGATGTAGCCCATCGATTTGGCGCGGTTCTTCCGAATTTCTCTGGCTAGCACCCGTCGGTCTCTAACTCCCAGTTTTGTGGGTCTGCCGGGTCGGGGCATATTCCGACAGTCACCTCTCATCTTTCACTTGCCAATCACGTAGGTCACTGTCGATTTTGGGTACTTCAACTTGCTGGATATGCCACGTATGGATCGGCCATTTCTGTGATACCCGACGATTACACCTTTCTCGAAATCGGAGAGCTCCGAACTGCGTGGCATCGTCCATGCGACTGGTTGCGTTGTTGTTTCCCACACGATATTTAACGGCGGCGGCCGAGACGTGTATCAGGACCGCAGATATCGTCGATTTCAGGGGTGTCCAATTACTTGTTGGTAGATAGTGTATAAATCCAACATACACTAGCTCTGCCAGTATCTGTCCCACGATAGTAGAAGAGATGTCCACTTTTCAGTTCAATGAGAACTCCTTTTCTTCTTACTTCACTTAGAACAACGATGTACCACTTGATTCTTTGTACTTCCTCCTCCAATTAGAAGCCTTGAATCAGAAGATAGAGAGCGTTCATTGTACGTAGCCAAGGTCAGCATCAGATGGCAGCCTAGTCCGGTCCTCCAGTGATTCTCAGCACCCTCTGCCTTCAGTTGTGCCTCCGTCAAGAGTATGTCGAAAGTTGTGCCTCCGTCAAGAGTACAAAATGCCTGTTCAAATACGTGTACAAGGGACATGACTGTGCTAATGTAGCAATTGAACACGATGAACTTCGGACTTTTATGGATTCCAGGTAATTTAACGCTCCTGAGGCAGCATGGAGACTCTTTGCTTTCAACAAGCATGCTCAATCTCACACAATCGTGTGACTTCAAGTTCATCTTCCTAATGAGCAAAATGTCTATTTAACTGAAGACAACATGCAGGCTGCAGCAGAAAGAGAAGCTGTCACGCGATGCTAATCTAACTGCGTGGTTTAAATTAAATGAAGAAGATGAAAATGCTAGAAACCATTTGTATATTGACATTCCACAGCATTATATATTTGAGGAAAGAAATCGTAAATGGAAGCTTCGACAAAGAGGCAAAGACAAGACTATTAGGCACATGTACACTGTAAGTTTGAACGCAGACACAGAAAGATTCTGTTTGCGCCTTGTCTTGCTGAATGTCCCTGGAGCAACTTCTTTTAACTATTTGAAGACTGTTGAAGGTATACTATATCCGGATTTTTAAGGAAGTAGCACAAAAGCAAGGACTATTTAATAGTGATGAAATTTAAGACGATGCCTTTTCTGAGGCAGTGATTGAAAAATGCCCCGACAGTTGCGAGAACTGTTCACGTATGTTTGGGTCCTTGCTGTGCCACCAAATGTGCCTGAACATTTTGCGAAGGACAAGAAAGGTCTTTGTGACAACTTTGCAAGGCAACATAATGGTCAATCAGATGACTGTACCAATTGAATTGTGAAAATTTTACCCTTAAAGAAATTCAAGATGTGTTTATTATTCGCGGTAAAAAACGTGCTGACTTTGTACTATCCACTCCTCCAGCAAACCTTCGAGTTGCTCCTGCAGCTTTCTATTGTATAATGCGCAGCAAGAGAGAGAAAGAAGTGAAGCAATAAAGTCATTGTTGAATGCACAGTAAAAGCTAGCATACGATTAAATATTAGCTGTAAAAAAATTAAAAAAGGGTAAGCAGATACTTTTCCTTGACGGTCCAGGTGGCAGAGGCAAAACATATATGTACAAATTGCTCCTCAGTACCATATGAGGAGAAGGAAACATTGCACTGGCCACAGCATCAACTGGCATCATCGTAAATCTCCTTGATGGTGGCAGGACATACCATTCCGAATTTAAAGTGCCTGTTCCTGTGTTTGCAAACTCCGTTTCAAAAATGACGATGGCCAGCCCTAATGCCGAGCTTATTAGAGAAGCCAAAGTTTTGACCTTGGACGAAGCTATACAACGGCTCCTAACAATGCAGTTAATTGTATTAACAAACTCCTTCCAGAGATCGTGAAGACCATAAAGCTCTTTGGCGGTATAGTTTTCATTCTTGGAAGAGATTTCAGACAAACTCTTCCTGTCATATCCCATGAAATCAGGTCGTTAGGAAAAGTCGAAATATACAGTATTTTCCTGAACCGGTGTTTAGCTACGGTCATCTCTATGTGGAAATGTCAAGAGTACGACGATGTCAAAATAAAAATAGTTCATTTTGGGGGAAACAGATACAGGGTTCACACTCAGTGTACACGAAAAATGTTGTGTACAAGAAAGTGTTGACGAAATAGGGACTCAAGAATTTACAAAACACATAACAGACAGACGGGCAAGCAGACAGACAAACAGACAGATAAACGGACGGACAAAGAAGCGATGGAAGATCAAGCTACTCGCGCTGCAACCTGGGTAACGCTAAAAGATCTACCAAGTTCAGAGTCTTATGCCCGTCGTAGGACGGCTTTTTTTTTTGCTATAAATAAATAATTAAAAAAAATTGCTATGGATATCTTATTTTCCTCGGTCATTATTGACGGGTTTTCACCTATATATTCAATAAATACACAATTTAAAAACATTGCTCTGGATGTCATATTTCCCCCCGTCATTATTGATAGACAAATTCTCCGCGGGCATCTGTTACTGCTGGAAACCTGCCTGTGGAAAGGGATAACCCCCAACAGGTTTCCTGCGCTAGCACATGCCCGCGGATAATTTGTTGAGTTGTTGTTTGTAAACGCTGAAAATCTCCCGATGGGACCAAGCATTTTTTATATTTTATATTCCAGACATGTTTGCTGCGTTTTCACACCCAGCAAAAACAGTATTGCTGGGCCAGTACTGGCAGTCAGCAGTGGCCCAGCACTATGTTGCCGCTGACCAACCAACAATAGAATGTCCCGGCGGCCACCACATGGGCCAGCAGTTCAGGACAACAGCTGGCCAAGAGTTGGAACCCCCATCAGTTGTCATATGGCAGAATAAGGCTATCAGTTATCCATCACAGGCAGTGGCTGCCACAAGCGGCCCTTAAGCAGTCTTGCAAGCACCTGCCGTAAATTATGGTAAACGGTAAAAATACCCCCGAAAACTAAAAAGCGGAAAAAATGCCCCCGGAAGAAATACCCCAGAACAAACGGTTCACTGTAAACTGCCACACAGGAACACTGATGTGTGGCAGTGTTCCGGTGTGGCAATTTACCGGCAACCCTGCCACACATCTTTCAGCAATTTGGCTACAAAAGTTCAAAGGGGGAGGGGGCATTAAAGATTGCCATTTCTGGACCTACATTGATAACTGAATTGGGAAACGAATTTCGCGAAAACTTTCCATGTAAGCCAAGCGAGAATTGTACTTTAATTTGAAGAAATAAATTGCCGAGGATCCGAGGTACATT
Source organism: Macrothele yani (assembly GCA_039090855.1). Lineage (NCBI taxonomy): Eukaryota > Metazoa > Arthropoda > Arachnida > Araneae > Macrothelidae > Macrothele > Macrothele yani. Next base: position 100,294,428 of record CM076996.1, on the reverse strand, counting down.
TGGGGGGGCGCTCAACCCTCAACTTCCGTAATATTAGATTCTGGGCCGCTGGAGTCTTTCAGTGTATTCAGGCTGTTCCCCTTGAAGCGCCCACGAGGTCCGTGAGCTGGGGGGGGGTCCCCAAAATGTTGTAATGGCCGTAGAACTGTAAACATTAGAAGTATGCTTTACATAATGATTCTCTACACGATCACGAATTTTCAGGAGGGTGGGGTGCAAGTTTCTAAGAGCGCAGACAAGTCTTCAAGGTAAGGGATTTGCTCGCAATTTCTATGCTTCATGTTGTGTTTAATGGTAAATTATGTATGCCCTTCCCCCTCCCCCAGAAATTTGGTGAAGCCTGTGAGAGGGATACGAGATGCTTCGTTTGGAGGGTTCTACCCCCAACTTCCGTAATTTTATATTCTGGACCTCTAGAGTCGGTCGTTGTATCCTCGATGATACCCCTGAATAGCTCTTAGAAACGGGGGTGGGCACCCCACCCTCCTGAAAATTCGTGGTCGTGTACAGAATCATTATATAAAACATGGTACTAATGTTTACAGCTCTACGTGCATTTTAACATTTTGGGGGAAAGCGCCCCCCAAGCTCATGGACCTCACGGACACTTCAAGGGGAACTTCCTGGATACACTGACAGACTTCAGCGGCCCAGAATATAATATTACGGAAGTTCGGGTTAGAGCCCCCCCCCCGCCAGTGTACCTCGGATCCTCGGCAATTTATTTCTTCAAACTAAAGTACAATTCTCGCTTGGCTTACATGGAACGTTTTCGCGAAATTCGTTTCCCAATTCAGTTATCAATGTAAGCCCAGAAACGGCAATCTTTATAGCCCCCCCCTTTGAACTTTTGTAGCCAAGTTGCTGAAAGATAAGTGGCAGGGTTGCCGTTAAATTGCCACACCGGAACACTGCCACACATCAGTGTTCCTGTGTGGCAGTTTACAGTGAACCGTTTGTTCTGGGGGTATTTCTTCCGTGGGTATTTTTTTTCGGGGGCATTTTTTCCGCTTTTCAATTTTCTGGGGTATTTTCTCCGGGGGTATTTTTTCCTGGGGGTGTTTTTACCTACATCCGTAAATTATGGCTGGCCTAATGTGGTCCACCAGTTTCTCAGGAAGGGGCAGCCGGCAATCACGTCATGTAATTAATGGCTTGCCGAAACTTGTCCGCCAATTCCCTGTAGTAGCCATAAAAAAGAAAGACAGGAAAAGATAATTACAGTTCCCCGAAGGCACACCTACTCTTTCTTTCCCAAGGAAACTTCTGCATGACGGCACGGCGCTGTGGAAATGTCATCAAAAGGTCCGGAGTAACGCTCGTTCGAATCAGGGAGCATCGAACACACGACAGCTTGTTTCCTCTTTAAATTTTTGCGGTCAGTTCTCCGGTAGCAAACTCTTCTGCCAGAGTTATAAGAGGGCCAGTTCTCCGGTGGCCACTTCTCCTACACCCCTGTAAACCGCCACACAGTAAAAGTGCCACACATCTTCAAGCAACTTGGAAATGTGCCACACACGGGAATAGTGCCGCAACGGAAAACTGCCACATATTTTTAATTAAGGGACCGGGCACAGCTTGCTTTTCCTCCGAGGAACACTTTCAATGTGTGGCAGTCTTCCAAGTTTCCGAATTATGTGTGGCAGTTTTCCAAAGTGCCTAACGACGGGAAGGAGCTCTTTTGTTTGTCTGAATTTCCAGGATAGTTCGTACGAGCTTAGGACAACAGGCTACAAAAGTTTAAGGGGGAAGGAGCTTATAAAGATTGCCGTTTCTTGGCGTATATTGAAAACTGTATCGGGAACACCAAACAAATTTCGAGGAAACGTTCTGCGTAAACCAAGCGAGATTTGTATTTTAACTTTAAGAAATAAATTGCCGTGACTTAATTACATTTTTTAAAACTACGGTGTTCGACGGAACAACAAAATTACAGCATGATTCATGCTATGTTAAAAAAGGACGATAAGGTGAGATTATTTAATAATGCTGCGCTTTTACTTAGGCACATATTCAGAACGTTTACGTAGGACATCAAGTTAATATTAATTACGCTTTTACTTAGGCACTCAATATAAATTCATTAAACTCATAAGCCCTAGGCCTTGAAATTTTAACATACTACGGATGTCATATTCATAACGTTTACATTTCAAGTCAAATTAATAGCACTGCGCTTTACTTAGGCATTAAATACTAATATCTCGGCCCTATAGGCCTAGGTCTTTTAAACAGTTTTCACTCCGTCGACTTCATATTTATAACGTTTATGTATCAAGTCAAGTTGATAATATAGTGCTTTTACTTAGGCATGAAGTATTAATTCATAGGCCTTAGGTCAAGCCTAGGCTCTTTTAACAATTTTTATTCTAACTATGTCATATTCATAACGTTTATGGATGAACTCAAGTTACTCCTATGACATGCGTAGAATAAAAACTGATAAGAAGGCCTACAGCCTATGAATAAATATTTCGTGCCTAAGTAAAATCGCAATGTTAACTTGACTTCATACGTAAACGTTATGAATATGTGCCTAAGTAAAAGCGCAGCATTATTAAAAAATCTTACCTTTTCTTCCTTTTTTAACATAGCATGAGTCGTGCTGTAATTTCGTTGTTCCGTGGAACACCGTAGTTTAAAAAATTGTACTTAAGTCACGGCAATTTTCTTCAAGTTAAAGTACAATTCCCGCTTGGTTTACACAGAACGTTTTCTCGAAATTTGTTTGGTTTTCCCAATAATACAGTTTTCAATATACGCAAAGAAACAGTAATTTTTATAAGCTCCTATATACTCACTGTATCTCATAGGATTGATTTATTGTTTTATTGCGTCGTAGAACAAACGCGGCCGTCGGTGTGTACATACGATATTTACTGTGAACGCAAGTGGACAGGAAAACCGCCTTTGAGATGGAAATCGCTGATAGTACTGTACTATATACAATGACGCTGAAGCTGTTTTCTTTGATTTCAGTCACTCCTTGTTGCCACTAAAACCCCATTAGTGCGGATACATTTTGAGAGACCTTGAGATGAGGTCCGTTGTGAAGGATCATTTCAACTTTGAGCAAAAGTCTTTCTATTTTTTTTTTTAACTTTAGGTAACAACTAACAATATTAACTATAAAGTATTAAAATTCTGTAATCCGCAAAATTTCCCCTTAGGAGCGATCAAGGGAACTGATTGTTTTACTAAACCATTCTGTACAGGGGGTGGGAAATGGCCTAAATAAAGCTGAGAACTGGTTTTTGTTGTTGTTGTTTTTTAACGCATACGTATGCGTAACTTTGTTTAAAAATCAAAATTACCTGCACATAAAAATCTTATTTCTTAATTTCTTTTTTTGTGATTATTAACATCCTTTATTTTACATCATTATTAGGAGAATTATTTAAAGGAAAAGTTTTAGGCTTTTTTTAAGAAATGTAGTTGGCAAACGTATGTGCATTGCCAATTCTGTGCATTTTTTCGCTGTTAAGATTTTAGGAAAATATTTCTCATCTGTTCTTGATATTTTAGATGAGGATTTAGCCTACACAGGAAACATAACTCAAATTTACGCTTCAATGTTTACACGGCGTTATACACTATCCACCATCGAAACAATTATGTAGGCTAATTTGTATGTTGCACAGTCACAGATTTAAGAACAAGTGGTAATCACATTAGAAACTAATACTTTACATGGAATAAACCTACAACAACGATAATGAATACCCATCCCCACACCCTATTCTTCCGGGTGTAGGAGAATAGGAGAACTGGCCACAAAAATTTTAAGGGGCCGTATACAAATTACGTTTTTGACCGCTTCGTGCCCACGACTCCCAGAGGTTGGTAATCTGAGTCATAGTTTCCGTAATTTCACCTTTTTTTAATTGCGATAATTAATGTAATTCTTTATAACAAATGTTTATGATCTACATCTCAGCAAAAGATTTAAGGGTTTTCAAACTACAAGTCTGCAAATTATATGAGGGCATGTGCCTATACGGCAAACCTGTCGGGGAGGGGGGGGGGCTGCCAAAAGTGTAAAATACGAAGAATTTCTCTTCCGGCACGGAGATTTTCATAATTCATATGCCCTCAGATAATGTGTCGAGTTCTAGCTTGTAAACGCTAAAAACCACCCAATCGGACAAGAAATTCTTCATATTTTACACTTTTGGTATACCCCCCCCCTTCCCCGGCGACGTTTTCAGAGTAGTAACGTGCGCTCAGATAATGTGTCGAGTTGTAGCTGCCAAATGCTGAAAATCTCCCGATCGGAAGAGAAACTCTTGATATTTTACGATTTTGGTATTACCCCCACCCCCACCCCCCAACAGTTTCCAGCAGATGCCCTCAGATAATTCAGCAAATGCCCTCAGATAATTCGACGAGTTGTAGCTTGTAAATGCTGAAAATCTCCCAATCGGACCAGAAATTATTTATATTTCATATTTTAGGTTTTAAGCTCCCCCCCCCCCCCCCCCCCACACACACACACACACATACTCTCAGAGAATTTGTTTATAGTTATAGTTTATAGAAAAATATCGTAAATAAGAAAATAAGAAATTACGGACATTTTATGTGTGTCAGGTAACCAATCTCGGGGAGACGTAGCCACGGAGCAGCCCAGAACGCAATTTTTATACGGCACCTTAAAATTTTTGTGGCCAGTTCTCTGGTGGTCAGTTCTCCGCTTACTCTTAGCTCCGAAAATCATGGAAATGTCTAAATTTCTTACTGAAAATGAAATATTTAAAAAAAAAAAAAAAAAATTATGAACAATAGTTGCTCAAGTAGTGGGGAATATAGCCACACGAAATTTGTTTACCCAGAACAATTTTATGGCACTGAAATTGCATTATGTCCAGTTCTCCGGTTGCCAGTTCTTCGTACCCGTATTCTTCCAAGTTCAGCAGACGCACATCACTTCCGAAAATCACAGCTTTTTAAAAATGAAAAAGTTCTTACATCTGAGGGTAAAGACAGAATGCCAAGGAAAACATCATGAAAGTAAATCGTCTTGAAAGAATATTTGCTTGAACACATTGGGCTCTAACCGTAATCCGTTTATACACATACCAGATATCTAGGTTGTAACTTAAAATTTTCTAAAAAGGCCCGCGGCTGAAGTGGCGATTAACGGTAAAAATACCACCGGGGGAAAAATTACCCCGGAGAAAATACCCCTGAAAGCTGAAAAGTGGCAAAAATACCCCCAGAACAAGCGGTTGACTCTAAACTGCACACAGGAACACTGATGTGTGGCTGTGTCCCGGTTTGGCAATTTACCGGCAACCCTGCCACACATCTTTCAGCAATTTGGAAAATTGCCACATGTTTTTCATTAAGGGGCCGAAGAACACTTTGATATTTTTCCAGTGGGGCAGTTTTCCAAGTTTCCCAATTATGTGCGGTAGTTTTCCAAGGTGCCTTCCGAAGGAGCTCTTTTGGTTGTAATACTAAATTTGGTGGTTCTAAATTGAAAACTGTAGAAATGTTTACGAAAATTTTGTATAGACCCCTGGCCCCAACATCATCCCATCACCGTGTTACGGCTAAATCAGAGTACTATGAGACCGTATACAAAATTTGGTGGTTCTAAATTGAAACTGTAGAGCATTCTACGAAAATTTTGTATAGGGACCCCTTCCCCCGGCTCCGACCCCATCCAAAAACCGTCTACGGGTTGAGTCAGAGTACCGTGAGACGGTATACCTAATTTGGAGGTTCTAAATTGAAAACTGTAGAAATGTTTAAGAAAATTTTGTAAATGCATTAGAGAAACCTCGGGCTTTACAGTCGAGTGATACCGAGCCAAGACGCACTCAGTTAAAGGAATACACACAACAATCAAGAAAGAGCAGACTGCCAGACTATCACCAAAATTACTCAAGTCTTTGAGTAAAAACATACCATTCATAAGATTGCCATAGTGGGTACAAAATGCTAAGGGAAACCTGTCACTTTCACATACGAAAGATTATCTTGAGGATAAAAAACAGTACAGCATTAAAATTTTATAGATGAAAAAGGTCATGAAAAACATAAAAGAGAATTTACAGAGTATAATTTATTTCTTATGTAAAATATTTGGTGAGGTTATCACCACCTACACAGAGAAGAGATGGGAAGCATAAGTAGTGGATTCCAAAAATACGAACATATGAAAAAATGGCTTATTTATTTCTTATTTCATTTCAGAACTTGGTCTTCAGGTCAAAACACAAAGAAGAAATATGTTAATTACCATATTAGCAGACTAAATTAAACTGGCAATGTTCTCATTAAGATTGAAAAGTACTGCTGACATACTTACAATTGTAAGTAGTCCTGATACTAGTGAAGATACAAGATCTTTCCCAGCTCTAGCACAGACAATGGTGTTATGTGCACCAGATACAGCTGGGCCATGGTCTGCTGTTACCATAAGCACCATCTCCAGAAATTTGCCTGCATATTGTGGCAATCGTTTTTGGAACCACAACAATCCTAGGACACCACCTATGCCCATATCTTCCTTTATGACAGTTGTGATAGGAATTCCAGCATACAGCAGCTCCTGACCTCTTTCATCACAGATGCTGGTCATAAATGATGCTGGCTTACGAATAAGGCCAAGTTCCTGTGAAATTAAAGAAAAAATAAAATTAACAAAAAGGGGTAAAAACATCTTTAAACAAAAAAGAACTGACAACAGTTGGCTAAAAATAATATACATACATAAGTACTACAAATAGAGTAAAATATATTTTTTTTTCTGTGTTTAATTACCCCTGTGAGAACCTACGGCTGTACGGAGTAATCCATCCTTAATTTAGGGGCACTGGCTCCAGGCAAGGGACAAGGAAGGGACACACACAAAAAAAAAGTCTCATCCAGGAGTCAAGTACAGACCCAACTCAGAAAATTAATCGCAAGTCTCTGCCTCTGACCACTTAGCTCCTAGGCAGCAAATATGATAAATGTTCTGGAAGTTACTATTGGGTTGTCGGAAAAGTCATGACATATTTTGGCACCCGATGGTGGTTGGGAGTTTTGAAAGTACTAGAGGCATGCATGGCAGCTCTGTTATCGCTATGGCATTTGACAGGTGCCCGTTCTAGCTGCAGTATAAAAGGAATAGTGAGCGATTTGGTTGATTTGCAGAGATTTGACATCAAGTTGAAGATAGAAAACCAAACTGAGCATTTTCGCCATATTTTACTGTTTTACTTCCGTAAAGGGAAGAACACGCGTCAATCTTGTGAAAAGTTGCGTAAAGTGTACGGTAATAATGCTATACAAGAACGTCAGTGCCAGCGGTGGTTCGCAAAATTCCGTGCTGGTGATTTTGACCTCAACGATGCTCCTCGGTCCAGGAGGCCAACCGAGGTTGATGACGACCAAATCAAGGCATTGATCGAGTCAAACCCATGTTACACGACACGAGAGATTGCAGTCACATTGCCCATCCATCATTCAAGCGTGCACGACCACCTGAAGAAGCTGGGATACGTAAGCAAGCTCGATGTGTGGGTTCCTCATGAACTCAAAGAAGCTCAATTGACGGTGCGTATAAACATCTGCCTGATTAAACGTGAAGAAAACGATCTGATTTTGAAGTGACTGATAACTGGTGATGAAAAGTGGATTCTGTACAACAACAAGCTGCGCAAACGGTCTTGGTCCCGACGTGCTGCTTTGCCTCAAACGACATTCAAAGCATATATTCATCAGCGGAAGGTTCTGGTCTCAGTGTGGTGGGATTTTAAAGGTGTCGTGTTTTTCGAGCTCCTACCACGGAACCAAACAATCAGTTCAAATGTGTACTGTTGGCAATTGGACAGTTTGAACGAATCCATCATCCAGAAACGTCCACAGCTCGTTCATCGTAAAGGTGTTGTGTTCCATCACGACAACGCAAGACCACACACAAGTTTGATCACTCGCCAAAAATTATTGGAGCTTGGGTGGGATGGTTGCCACACCCAGCATACTCGCCTGACCTTGCGCCGTCAGACTTCCACTTGTTTCACTCTCTTCAACAGTCCTTGCATGGTATAACATTCAATTCAGATGAGGCTGTAAATCAGCACCTTGTACAGTTTTTTGCCACGAAAGACAGGTCCTTCTATGAACGAAGCATTCTGCAGCTCACTGAAAGATTGCAAAAGGTTATCGAACAAAACGGGCATTATATCATTGATTGATCTTTGTTCTTTCTCTCAATAAATGACATTTGCAAAACATGGCTAAAATACGTCATGACTTTTCCGACAACCCAATACATCATGATTAAAACTGCAAATTTTTTTCCCTGCACTAAAACACTGATGTAAAACAATAAATGCCAAAATGCATTTATCTCAAATTGCTGCTTCTTGATGAGACTACATATTGGGAAATGCACAGTAAATAACAATATTGTTTACAGTAGAAGCTGCCATCCACATCAATGGTATGAACCAAGCGCAGAAAGTTTACTTGTAGTTAGAGCTTATGGCAGGATGCTGAGATTCACAGCAGGTATCCTATACTTTCATTACTTTTTTTTTTTATTGGAAGTTTAATGACCACCGTGAGCAACTCAGTAGGCCATAAGCAGTCACCTGTCCCTAATTTAACGCCACTGGTTCCAGGGAATGGAGAGAGCCAGTGCCGTAAGACAAACACAATATCCATTATGCATGCCTCACCAGGATTCGAACCCGGACCCATCTCGGACTAGTGATCAGAAGCCATCGCTTAGATCACTACGCCACCAGGGCGGCCTATAATGTTATTAAATAAGGGCTAATATTGAAGATTTGCAAAACTACATCCATTTGTTCATTCCTCAAACTTTCAAATATCTGTCATATACCTGCAAATCTCATCAGCCCGCATGCGCTGTTGTTAGTTTCTTTATATGAGAGATTCGCACTTCGAGCATCATCTATTGGGTTCAATATCGATCAAAACATTGATTTAATTTAAATTTAAGCAATTATTATTATTGTACTATCCCAGTCAGAAATTGATTTAGCTGTAATTTTAAAGGATTATCAATACTCAATAATGAACAAATGATTTGATTTTAAATTTGATAGATAAATTTCTCATTTATTTTTATTAAATTAACCTCAGTATATTTTTTTATTTATTTATTTTTATTATTTTATACACACACATATATATATATTATGATTTTTTTAAACAAAAATCTGAGGTTAATCACCTTTATCCCAATATTATTCAGGTTTTCTTCTCATGCATACATTTTCAACACGTAATTTAATTTGCCACTACATGGTTCAAGGCTCAAGCACACTCTTTGAAACTCATGAAAATTCCATTTTTTTTTCTTTTTTACCTTTTTCCCCAGTATCTATATGTCAATTCAAATGTATTAACCACTTACAAAAACTTTTCTCCTTAAAAACTCAGATATCTAATTAAAAAGCAATCCAATTTAAAAAAAACTATAGTACATACCTCCTAAAAACTTTAAAGTTTAAAATTCCTTATCCATAATTATTTACAAATGTAAACTCTTGATTAACAAACAAACAAACCTGAACACAACACAAAATACGATTATCAATCATATCGGACATCTTCCCACATGCAACAGCATTCTTTCCAAGTACTTATTAAACAAGATTTGCAGTTTAACAAAATGGCCAGTATGGATGTTAAGGCTTTATATCCAAATACTCCTGTCCCACAAGCAATAGACATTATTACTCAAGAACTAATACAACAAAAAATTCTAACAATAACACGGGTACAAGAGTTAAAATATGTAATGTTATATATATATATATATATATTCTATAAAGATACCTAAGCAAAAAAATACATATATAATTTTGACTCACACCTAGTACAACATAGAAAAGGTTATGTATCTACCTGTGTGAGTAAAAGGAGAAAATAAAAAAAAATAAAATAAAACAACTGAATGTAGAAGGTGTCGAGAATACAGAGCCTTGGCTTTATCAAGGACCAGCAAAAACTCTGCATTTTCTCACACAAAGACCTAGTTGGAAATGGGTTTCTGCAAGGCCATATATATATATATATATATATATATCATCATCATCATTGTCAACCATTATCAATCCACTGCTGGACGAAGGTCTCCCCAAGTTTCCTCCACAACGGTCTGTCTTGTGCCAGTCTCCTTCATGTCACTCCCGCATACTTTCGAATTTCATCCACCCATCTTCCATGTGGTCTTCTTCTGGGTCTTTTCCTGTCCCTTGGAATCCAATCTAAAATTTCGGCTGTCCATCGATGGTCTGTCCTTCTGGCAGTATGTCCAGCCCATTGCCATTTCAGGGATTTAACTCTGATCGTGATGTCTTCCACTCTTGTCATTTTTCGGATCCACGAGTTCCTCTTCTTATCTATCCTGGTTACACCAAGCATGCACCTCTCTATGCCTCTTTGAGTTGTCTGCAGCCTTTGTATGTCTCTTTCAGTTAAGGTCCACGTCTCTGCACCATACGTAAGCACTGGAAGGATGCATTGATCAAACACTTTTCTTTTAAGACATAATAGCATATTGCTCTTGAAAATTATGCTGTTTCTTCCAAAAGCTCTCCAGGCAAGTTTTGTACGCCGATTAATTTCTTCACCAATGTGACCCTCACTTGATATCTGCTGTCCAAGATAAACGTATGTGTCTGTTATCTCCAGCTTTTCTCCATCAATCGATAAATCTTCATTTCTTGTAAAAGCATTGTACATCACTTTTGTCTTCTGAAAGTTCATTTTTAATCCCACTTCTTTACTCTTGTCAGCAAGTTCCTGGATCATACTCTGTAGCTCTGATGGGGTAGTTGCAAAAATGACTATGTCATCAGCAAAACGAAGGTGGGTTAGATAATCTCCATTAATCTTTATCCCTTTGTTTTCCCAGTTCAGTGATTGAAAGACATTTTCCAATGTGGCATTAAAGAGCTTCGGAGATATGGTGTCACCTTGTCTCACTCCTTTTCCAATTTTTATGTGTGTTGTATTTTCAAACAGCCGAATCTTTGCACTTGCATTTTCATAGATGTTATTAATAATATTAATGTATGCATCTTCAATACCGCAGGATTTCAGAGCCATTACAACTGCTGATGGTTTCACCGAATCAAAGGCTTTTTCATAATCGATAAAAGCCATGCACAATGGAAGTTCATATTCCCTCGCTCTTTCAATTAGTTCTCTCAGTACGTGGATATGATCTATTGTGCTGTAGCCACTCCTGAATCAAACTTGTTCTCTCGGTTGAACCATGTCCAGTGTCACCTTAAGGCGGTGTGAAAGAACTTTAGTGAAGATTTTATAAACCACTGATAGGAGGCTGATAGGTCTGTAGTTCCTGAGATCCTCAATGTCACCTTTTTTCATGTAGCAAGATCATTGTAGCGTTGTTCCAATCCTCAGGAATTTTCCCTTCATTAAAGCATCGAGTGAAAATTTGGGCGAGTACTGTTTCGATTTCTCCACTTGCTTCTTGTATGATGTCTACAGTAATTCCATCTTCTCCTGGAGCTTTTCCTCGCTTCATGTTCTTGATTGCATGTGCAACTTCTGCTGGAAGGACTGGAAGAACTCTGGTACTGGTACCTTTCATGATATCTGGAGTACATGTATCATCCCTTTCATATAATTTGGAGTAGAAATCTTTCACTCTTGTCAAAATTTCGCCTCTATTTCTTGTTACAGAACCATCTTCTTTTCTCAGTGCCATAATCTGTTTTTTTCCCCTTACTGAGATGTCCCTTTGCTATCTTTAGGCTTTGGTTGTTTTCAATTGCTTTCCTTACTAGTTCACAGTTGAATTTCTTTACGTCTTCAGTGATACTTTTTCGTACTGTCTTGCATAGCTCTATATATTCCACTTTGGAAGTCACATCTTCTTTAGTTGTCCTCATCACTCTTCTTTTGCATCAACATTTTGGTTTTTCCTGATAACTTGTTCACATGCAATTTGTTCTTAGACCCAGCTAATTTTGTTGCTGTTTCCATAAGAGCTTTGGTTACTTTTCTGTTAACTTCAGAAATATCCACTTCTTCCGATGTTAGGCCTTCTAAAGCAGAGAATCTGTTCTTCAGTTCCAATTTGAAGGTATTATGGTGTTTTTTAAGGTTGGTTATGTCAATACATTTTGTTTGTCTTATGAGCTTGCTACGTTCGAGTTTAGTGTTGAGGTGCATCTTACATCTCACCAATCTATGGTCACTGCCTGTGTTGAACTTGTTTAGCACACTGCAGTCTTCTATGACGAATTTTGTTACACATAATAAAATCAAATTCACTTGTCGTCCCATTTGGATGTCTCCATGTCCATTTCCTGTGTGGCTTTTTCTTGAAAAAGGAGTTCAAGATGAAAAATCCTGCTGCCTCTGCAAACTCTACGAGTATTTCCACGCTGGTTTCTGTTGCCGTGACCGAATTTACCTACTGAAGTTTCATTCTGTTGCCGTTGCCCTATTTTTGCATTGAAATCTCCCATAATTATCTTCAAGTGCTGCTTACCTTTATTATTTAGATCACGAATTTCCTCATAAAATTCTTCAATTTCTTCTTCAGCATGACTTGTGGTGGGTGCATAAGTTTGAATAATCTGAGCCTGGTATATTCTCGAGAGTTGGATAACGAGTCGTGCAGCTCTGTCAGAGGAACTTTCAACTTCTACCACTTTATCCTTCAGTTTCTTGTTTATTATAAATCCAACACCACTAGTTCTGCCAGTATCTGTCCCACGATAGTAGAAGAGATGTCCACTTTTCAGTTCAATGAGATCTTCTCCTTTTCTCCTTACCTCACTTAGCCCGACGATGTCCCACTTGATCCTTTGTAGTTCCTCTTCCAATTCAAGAAGCCTTGAATCAGAAGATAGGAGCGTCCGTTGTACGTAGCCAAGGTCAGCATCAGATGGCAGCCTAGTCCGGTCCTCCGGGATTCTTAGCACCCTCTGCCTTCATGTCGCACTGGCCGCTGCCTTGGCCAGGTACATTCCAGCTGCCGGAGACTGAGGGCCAAGATTTAAGTTGTGGAGTCATTTTGGAGGGGTTTGGCCATAACTCACCACGCTGGCCAAGCGGGTTGGTGAGTGTGGGATAGCATTTCCTCTAATCCCGATGGTATAGTTATACCGCTATTGGCGGTCGTCAGAGCCCCTTTAGTGGGAACAGGATGTACCACGAGAAGGCGGGGTTGACATTTGTCAAGGAGAGGCTGTGATGTTACGCGTCACCTGACCTTACATACATATATATATATATATATACTGAAGAGGGATGTAAGGTCAGGTGATGCGTAACATCACAGCCTCTCCTTGACAAATGTCAACCCCGCCTTCTCGTGGTGCATCCTGTTCCCACTAAAGGGGCTCTGACGACCGCCCATAGCGGTATAACTATACCATCGGGATTAGAGGAAATTCTATCCCACACTCACCAACCCGCTTGGCCAGCGTGGTGAGTTATGGCCAAACCCCTCCAAAATGATTCCACAACTTAAATCTTGGCCCTCAGTCTCCGGCAGCTGGAATGTACCTGGCCAAGGCAGCGGCCAGTGCGACATGAAGGCAGAGGGTGCTAAGAATCCCCGGAGGACCGGACTAGGCTGCCATCTGATTCTGACCTTGGCTACTTACAATGGACGCTCCCTATCTTCTGATTCAAGGCTTCTTGAATTGGAAGAGGAACTACAAAGGATCAAGTGGGACATCGTGGGGCTAAGTGAGGTAAGGAGAAAAGGAGAAGATCTCATCGAACTGAAAAGTGGACATCTCTTCTACTATCGTGGGACAGATACTGGCAGAACTAGTGGTGTTGGATTTATAATAAACAAGAAACTGAAGGATAAAGTTGTAGAAGTTGAAAGTTCCTCTGACAGAGCTGCACGACTTGTTATCCAACTCTCGAAAAGATACCAGGCTCAGATTATTCAAACTTATGCACCCACCACAAGTCATCCTGAAGAAGAAATTGAAGAATTTTATGAGGAAATTTGTCATCTAAATAATAAAGGTAAGCAGCACGTGAAAATAATTATGGGAGATTTCAATGCAAAAATAGGACAACGGCAACAGAATGAAACTTCAGTAGGTAAATTCGGTCATGGCAACAGAAACCAGCGTGGAAATACTCTCGTTGAGTTTGCAGAGGCAGAAGGGTTTTTCATCTTGAACTCCTTCTTCAAGAAAAAGCCACACAGGAAATGGACATGGAGACATCCAAATGGGACGACAAGTGAAATTGATTTTATTATGTGTAACAAAAAATTCGTCATAGAAGACTGCAGTGTGCTAAACAAGTTCAACACAGGTAGTGACCATAGATTGGTGAGATGTAAGATGCACCTCAACACTAAACTTGAACGTGGCAAGCTCATAAGACAAACAAAATCCATTGACATAACCAACCTTAAAAAACACCATAATACCTTCAAGTTAGAACTGAAGAACAGGTTCTCTGCTTTAGAAGACCTAACATCGGAAGAAGTGGACATCTCTGAAGTTAACAGAAAAGTAACCAAAGCTCTTATGGAAACAGCAACAAAATTAGCTGGGTCTAAGAACAAGTTGCATGTGAACAAATTATCAGGAAAACCAAAATGTTGATGCAAAAAAGAAGAGAGATGAGGACAACTAAAGAAGATGTGACTTCCAAAGTGGAATATATAGAGCTATGCAAGACAGTAAGAAAAAGTATCACTGAAGACGTAAGGAAATTCAACTGTGAACTAGTGAGGAAAGCAATTGAAAACAACCAAAGCCTAAAGATAGCAAAGGGACATCTCAGTAAGGGAAGAAAACAGATTATGGCACTGAGAAAAGAAGATGGTTCTGTAACAAGAAATAGAGGCGAAATTTTGACAAGAGTGAAAGATTTCTACTCCAAATTATATGAAAGGGATAATATATGCACTCCAGACATCATAAAAGATACCAGTACCAGAGTTCCTCCAGTCCTTCCAGCAGAAGTTGCACATGCAATCAAGAACATGAAGCGAGGAAAAGCTCCAGGAGAAGATGGAATTACTGTAGACATCATACAAGAAGCAAGTGGAGAAATCGAAACAGTACTCGCCCAAATTTTCACTCGATGCCTTAATGAAGGAAAGATTCCTGAGGATTGGAACACCGCTACAATGATCCTGCTACATAAGAAAGGTGACATTGAGGATCTCGGAAACTACAGACCTATCAGCCTCCTATCAGTAGTTTATAAAATCTTCACTAAAGTTCTTTCACACCGCTTGAAGGTAACACTGGACATGGCTCAACCGAGAGAACAAGCTGGATTCAGGAGTGGCTACACCACAATAGATCATATCCACGTGCTGAGAGAACTAATTGAAAGAGCGAGGGAATATGAACTTCCATTGTGCATGGCTTTTATCGATTATGAAAAAGCCTTTGATTCGGTGAAACCATCAGCAGTTACAATGGCTCTGAAAACCTGCGGTATTGAAGATGCATACATTAATATTATTAATAACATCTATGAAAATGCAAGTGCAAAGATTAGGCTGTTTGAAAATACAACACACGTAAAAATTGGAAAGGGAGTGAGACAAGGTGACACCATATCTCCGAAGCTCTTTAATGCCACATTGGAGGGTGTTTTTCAGTCGCTGAGCTGGGAAAACAAGGGGATAAAGATTAATGGAGATTATCTAACCCACCTTCGTTTTGCTGATGACGTAGTCATTTTTGCAACTACCCCATCAGAGCTGCAGAGTATGATCCAGGAACTTGCTGACAAGAGTAAAGAAGTGGGATTAAAAATGAACTTTCAGAAGACAAAAGTGATGTACAATGCTTTTACAAGAAATGAAGATTTATCGATTGATGGAGAAAAGCTGGAGATAACAGACACGTACGTTTATCTTGGGCAGCAGATATCAAGTGAGGGTCACATTGGTGAAGAAATTAATCGGCGTACAAAACTTGCCTGGAGAGCTTTTGGAAGAAACAGCATAATTTTCAAGAGCAATATGCCATTATGTCTTAAAAGAAAAGTGTTTGATCAATGCATCCTTCCAGTGCTTACGTATGGTGCAGAGACGTGGACCTTAACTAAAAGAGACATACAAAGGCTGCAGACAACTCAAAGGAGCATGGAGAGGTGCATGCTTGGTGTAACCAGGAGAGATAAGAAGAGGAACTCGTGGATCCGAAAAATGACAAGAGTGGAAGACATCATGATCCGAGTTAAATCCCTGAAATGGCAATGGGCTGGACATACTGCCAGAAGGACAGATCATCGATGGACAGCCGAAATTTTAGATTGGATTCCAAGGGACAGGAAAAGACCCAGAAGAAGACCACATGGGAGATGGGTGGATGAAATTCGAAAGTATGCAGGGGTGACATGGAGGAGACTGGCACAAGACAGACCGTTGTGGAGGAAACTTGGGGAGACCTTCATCCAGCAGTGGATTGATAATGGTTGACAATGATGATGATGATGATGATATACTGAAGAGCAATGCTGAAAACTAAGGAAAAACTTTAGAATTTAAAACGAAAGTTGCAAGATTAACCTGAAGATCGAAACGCGCAACGCAGCAGTTACGATAATTCAGAATTCACATTCTATTAAGAAGAGACCTAAGCAAAAAAAAATTATATATTTTTGACTCATACCAAGTACAACATAGAAAGGGTTATATGTCTACCGGTGTGAGTAAAAGGAGAAAAGATAAAAATAAAATAAAACAACTGAATGTAGAAAGTGTCGAGAATACTGAGCCTTGGCTTTATCAAGGACCAGCAAAAACTCTGCATTTTCTCACTTCCACAAAGACCTAGTTGGAAATGGGTTTCTGCAAAGCCATGGATGCAAGTAATAAGCCCACCAAAAATTGTTTTAAAATTTATATATATGTCATGACCTCCGCAGAGTTGTATGACCTAGCGCTAGTTAACAATTTAGCTTGCATCCATAACTTCCATGGCCCGACCCATGCTCTTCATCTGTTACTATTAAACAGAGAGAAGAAGATTAAAGAGAACTCAAGTTGTGAGAGTGACATAATAATTAGAAATAATTTTCAGCTATAACGAAACGCCAAGTTCGCCTGAGAGAGAATATAAACCTGAAAAGTAATACAAAAGAATTCCAAATTTTTACATTGCAATTAAAAAGGAAATATTAATTTTTTAAAACTCAGATTTTTGAAAGAAAACTTGATTCTTAAACCCCCTACTCCGCAACTTCTGACAACACAAAAACGAGAATAACTTAAAGACAATAATTAACTAAAGAAAAGCTTTGTGAAAGTTATATGACATAAACAATTAGTTGCAATATGTACAAAGTATTTCAGCAGTGCTTTAAGTGCATAATTAAGTAGTTATTAAGACCTTAACTACTTTGAAAATACAGCGCAAAGTAAAGGAACTATGCTTAGCCAGCTTCTGGGCCTAAGTTTCCTAAAAGACGCGCAAAGTTACCAAGAAAAGAAAGAGTTAAAACCCGCAAAAATGTTAACAGTCTAGCCAGTGCCTAAATGCTAAAAAGCAAAAAACAACAGAGAAAAAAATACAAGAAGTACAAACATTGAACTTATAAAACCTAAAACCCTAAGACAATGAAGAGAGCTTACCTCTTATGCAACTAAACTTTCTGCACTCAAGAGGAAACATGGCCGACTTTTTCCCCAAACTTCCAAACACGACTGCCACTCCCTAGTCGCTGGGGGGCAGTGTGGGTGGGGCTGATGGCCTCCTCACACTGAAAGAAACCAACTCGCGGAGATTTTATCCAGAGAAAAAATATATATATACTTAAGACTGTGGACCTGTATGATCAGAAAGAGCAGAATTAACTCTCCAGAATACATGAGAAATATTATAAAATACACAAGTGGTGTATTTAATAATCTTTGCATGTATTAAATCACCTTAGTGATCTTCTATAGATTATTCAGAATCTTATTAATTTTAACGTTAGTTTTACTATTTTTAGTATAGCTATTCTAGTGAGTGAATAACTAGTTTTCTTTTTTATTTGTTTTTATTTTCTTTTATAAACAGATTTTTATGCTTTTTTTGTGATTTTGTCTGTATTATTTAATTTTTTGTTTTAATAGGACCTTCATATCCATAGCACTAAGGTTCCTTTTAGTAGTTAATAGGCATCCTCTAGCCAACTTCCTTACGGCTTTGATTGGTCAGAATCATATTATTAACTGTGTAGAAAATTAAAGCAGATCTGCCAACCTAACTCTATTATTCAGAATAATTTTTCTTAAAGTTCTTTTGATGAAAGATAAAGGAATTTCATTCACTAGAAAACTATCTAATAGTAAATAAATGTGGTAATTGAAGTCCAAATTGTTGCTGCAAATTCTTGAAATTCTTAGGACCTGAGAAATTAGTACATTCTCAATTACTTTGGTTGATATGTTATGAAATACTTTGTACATATTGCAACTAATTGTTTATGTCATATAACTTTCACAAAGCTTTTCTTTAGTTAATTATTGTCTTTAATTTATTCTCGTTTTTGTGTTGTCAGAAGTTGCGGAATAGGGGGTTTAAGAATCAAGTTTTCTTTCAAAAATCTGAGTTTTAAAAAATTAATATTTCCTTTTTAATTGCAATGTAAAAATTTGGAATTCTTTTGTATTACTTTTCAGGTTTATATTCTCTCTCAGGCGAACTTGGCGTTTCGTTATAGCTGAAAATTATTTCTAATTATTATGTCACTCTCACAACTTGAGTTCTCTTTAATCTTCTTCTCTCTGTTTAATAGTAACAGATGAAGAGCATAGGTCGGGCCATGGAAGTTATGGATGCAAGCTAAATTGTTAACTAGCGCTAGGTCATACAACTCTGCGGAGGTCATGACATATATATAAATTTTAAAACAATTTTTGGTGGGCTTATTACTTGCATCCATGGCTTTGCAGAAACCCATTTCCAACTAGGTCTTTGTGGAAGTGAGAAAATGCAGAGTTTTTGCTGGTCCTTGATAAAGCCAAGGCTCAGTATTCTCGACACTTTCTACATTCAGTTGTTTTATTTTATTTTTTATCTTTTCTCCTTTTACTCACACCGGTAGACATATAACCCTTTCTATGTTGTACTTGGTATGAGTCAAAAATATATGATTTTTTTTTTGCTTAGGTCTCTTCTTAATAGAATATATATCATCATCATCATCATCATCATTGTCAACCATTATCAATCCACTGCTGGACGAAGGTCTCCACAAGTTTCCTCCACAACGGTCTGTCTTGTGCCAGTCTCCTCCATGTGACCCCTGCATACTTTCGAATTTCATCCACCCATCTCCTATGTGGTCTTCTTCTGGGTCTTTTCCTGTCCCTTGGAATCCAATCTAAAATTTCGGCTGTCCATCGATGATCTGTCCTTCTGGCAGTATGTCCAGCCCATTGCCATTTCAGGGATTTAACTCTGATCATGATGTCTTCCACTCTTGTCATTTTTCGGATCCACGAGTTCCTCTTCTTATCTCTCCTGGTTACACCAAGCATGCACCTCTCCATGCTGCTTTGAGTTGTCTGCAGCCTTTGTATGTCTCTTTTAGTTAAGGTCCACGTCTCTGCACCATACGTAAGCACTGGAAGGATGCATTGATCAAACACTTTCCTTTTAAGACATAATGGCATATTGCTCTTGAAAATTATGCTGTTTCTTCCAAAAGCTCTCCAGGCAAGTTCTGTACGCCGATTAATTTCTTCATCAATGTGACCCTCACTTGATATCTGCTGTCCAAGATAAACGTACGTGTCTGTTATCTCCAGCTTTTCTCCATCAATCGATAAATCTTCATTTCTTGTAAAAGCATTGAACATCACTTTTGTCTTCTGAAAGTTCATTTTTAATCCCACTTCTTTACTCTTGTCAGCAAGTTCCTGGATCATATTCTGCAGCTCTGATGGGGTAGTTGCAAAAATGACTACGTCATCAGCAAAACGAAGGTGGGTTAGATAATCTCCATTAATCTTTATCCCCTTGTTTTCCCAGCTCAGCGACTGAAAAACACTCTCCAATGTGGCATTAAAGAGCTTCGGAGATATATATCATCATCATCATCATTGTCAACCATTATCAATCCACTGCTGGACGAAGGTCTCCCCAAGTTTCCTCCACAATGATTGTCTTGTGCCAGTCTCCTCCATGCCACCCCTGCATACTTTCGAATTTCATCCACCCATCTCCCATGTGGTCTTCTTCTGGGTCTTTTCCTGTCCCTTGGAATCCAATCTAAAATTTCGGCTGTCCATCGATGATCTGTCCTTCTGGCAGTATGTCCAGCCCATTGCCATTTCAGGGATTTAACTCTGATCATGATGTCTTCCACTCTTGTCATTTTTCGGATCCACGAGTTCCTCTTCTTATCTCTCCTGGTTACACCAAGCATGCACCTCTCTATGCCTCTTTGAGTTGTCTGCAGCCTTTGTATGTCTCTTTTAGTTAAGGTCCACGTCTCTGCACCATACGTAAGCACTGGAAGGATGCATTGATCAAACACTTTTCTTTTAAGACATAATGGCATATTGCTCTTGAAAATTATGCTGTTTCTTCCAAAAGCTCCCCAGGCAAGTTTTGTACGCCGATTAATTTCTTCATCAATGTGACCCTCACTTGATATCTGCTGTCCAAGATAAAAGTACGCGTCTGTTATCTCCAGCTTTTCTCCATCAATCGATAAATCTTCATTTCTTGTAAAAGCATTGTACATCACTTTTGTCTTCTGAAAGTTCATTTTTAATCCCACTTCTTTACTCTTGTCAGCAAGTTCCTGGATCATACTCTGTAGCTCTGATGGGGTAGTTGCAAAAATGACTATGTCATCAGCAAAACGAAGGTGGGTTAGATAATCTCCATTAATCTTTATCCCCTTGTTTTCCCAGCTCAGTGACTGAAAAACACCCTCCAATGTGGCATTAAAGAGCTTCGGAGATATGGTGTCACCTTGTCTCACTCCCTTTCCAATTTTTATGTGTGTTGTATTTTCAAACAGCCTAATATATATATATATATATATATATATATATATATATATATATATATATATATATGTTTTCGTGCTGTCATAAGTTGTAGAGTAGGGGGTTTTAGACTCAAGTTTTCTTTCAAAAATCTGTTCGTTATAAATTAACATTTCCTTTTTAATTGCAATGTAAAATTTGTTTTTCAGGTTTAATTTCTCTCTCAAACGAACTTGGAATTTCGTTATAGCTGAAAATCATTTCTATTTATTATGTCACTCTCACAGCTTGAGTTCTCTTTAATCTTCTTCTCTCTGTTTAATAGTAACAGATGAAGAGCATGGGTCGGGCCATGAAGGTTAATGGATGCAAGCGAAATTGTTAACTAGTGCTAGGTCATGCTACTCTACGGAGGACATGACTTATATATATATTTTTAAAACTATTTTAGGTGGGAATGTTACTTGCATCTATGGCCTTGCAGAAACCCATTTCCAACTAGGTCTTTGTGGAAGTGAGAAAATGCAGAGTTTTTGCTGGTCCTTGATAAAGCCAAAGCTCAGTATTCTCGACACCTTCTACATTCAGTTGTTTTATTTTATCTTTTTTCTTTTCTCCTTTTACTCACACAGGTAGATACATAACCTTTTCTATGTTGTACTAGGTGTGAGTCAAAATTATATATGTATTTTTTTGCTTAGGTATCTTTATAGAATGTGAATTCTGAATTTTCAAAACTGCTGCGTTGCGCGTTTTGATTTTCAGGTTATTTTGCACCCTTCGTTTTAAATTCTAAAATTTTTTCCTTAGTCTTCAGTTTTGCTCTTAAGTATATATATATATATATATATATATATATATATATATATGAAAATAATGTTTTTGCATTTTAAGATATTACTTATAAACAAAATGCAGGAGGACCTATGGGATCACCCCTATCCACATTATTTGCAGAAGTTATTATGGCAGATATTGAATCTAAAGAGATAAAAAATCTGAATGAACCACCATTAATATACTGTAGGTATGTTGATATTTTCATCTTATCAAAATTAAATTCCACAGAACTTGAAGACTTGGCTAGAAAGTTTAACGAAGAGTATACCTCTATTGAATAAATAATTGAATTTGAACAGCAGGATACATTGGCTTTTCTTGATGTGCAGATTATCAAACATCCAATCGGGTAATACAGCGCACACCATTAAAAATGTCATACTCAATACAAAAGAAAATAAGAAATGTTTAGATAGAGCTGGAGTTCACGAAATTCCTATAAGTAAAAGCCCCACAGTATCGTACATAGAAAGCACTAAAAATAAACTTAAACATTGTCTATAACAGCATCTGAGAAATTGGCAGAAAAAAGAAGCAACAACTGCATTGATCCAATATTGTATTGAACAAAAACAATATCCATAGTTTGATGAAATAAAAATTATCAAGAACTGTCATACTGAAAGGCATTTAAAACTAGCAGAAACCGTAGTAATTGAGAAAAACAGACACAAGTTGTGCAACTTCAACGATCCTAATAGTTTAAACATATACTGGAAAGATTTCATTAGAATAAAGAACCAAAAGAAAGAAGAGAGGAAAAAAAGAAAAGAAATGAAAAAACGAAGTAAAGAAATGAAATTGTTATGACACATTACAAGAAGATCAATATTATAAACTTAACAACCGTAGGCCATTAAACACATATTGCAGGTACAAAAAGAAAAAGTGTGCTGTTGGGTCATCCGACAAATGGCGCCACTGCAGTTGATCCGTGAAGAACGAGAGGAGACGATGCTGCACGAGAACCAGAACATTTGCTGCATTGGAGGGCGGTGATGGCAGATCGAAATTGTGAGCGCACCTTGATAACGGCCTCGGCAGAGGTAGAAAGTACTTGGAAAGAAGCAACAACATTCTTTCCAAATACTTTCTGCCTCCACCGAGGCTGGCAGATGGAAGTTGCAAGCGCACCTTGAAAATGGCCTCAGCGGAGGCAGAAAGTACTTGGAAAAAATGTTGTTGCTGTGTGAGGAGAGGTTTGATATGCTTGAGGATTGTATTTTGTGCTGTGTTCAGTTTTGTTTGTTTGATAATCAAGAGTTTTCATTTGTAAATAATTATGGATAAGGAATTTTAAACTTCGAAGTTTTTAGGAGGTGTGCATTATAGTTTTTTGTGTTTTTGATTGCTTTTTAATTAGATATCTGAGTTTTTAAGGAGAAAAGTTTTTGTAAGTGGTTATCACATTTGAATTGGCATATAGATATTTGGGGGAAAGGGGGGGAATTTTCATGAGTTTTAATGGAGGGTACTTGAGTTTTGAACCACGCAGTGGGAATTGAAATTATATGTTGGAAATGTATACATAAAAAGAAAACCTCCTTAATAATATTGGGATAAAGGTGAGTAACCACAGATTTTTGTTTATTTCTAAATAGCACGTTAATAGTGTAGCAGCTAAATGACATATTGACATTAGCAATGCTGAACACAGATACACGACATGATTTTTTTTATTATATATCATCGTCATTGTCAACCATTATGAATCCACTGCTGGACGAAGGTCTCCCCAAGTTTCTTCAATAACGGTCTGTTTTGTGCCAGTCTCCTCCACGTTACTCCCGCATACTTTCGAATTTCATCCACCCATCTCCCATGTGGTCGTCTTCTGGGTCGTTTCCTGTG
This sequence comes from Macrothele yani, assembly GCA_039090855.1. NCBI lineage: Eukaryota > Metazoa > Arthropoda > Arachnida > Araneae > Macrothelidae > Macrothele > Macrothele yani. The sequence goes on along the minus strand of CM076996.1, from coordinate 100,270,799 downwards.
CCTTGGAATCTAATCTAAAATTTTGGCTGTCCATCTGGCAGTATGTTCAGCCCATTGCCATTTCAGGGATTTAACTCTGATCATGATGTCTTCCACTCTTGTCATTTTTCGGATACACGAGTTCCTCTTCTTATTTCTCCTGGCTACAGCAAGCATGCACCTCTCCATGCTTCTTTGAGTTGTCTGCAGCCTTTGTATGTCTCTTTTAGTTAAGGTCCACGTCTCTGCACCATACGTAAGCACTGGAAGGATGCATTACTCAAACACTTTTCTTTTAAGACATAATGGCATATTGCTCTTGAAAATTATGCTGTTTCTTCCAAAAGCTCTCCAGGCAAGTTTTATACGCCAATTAATTTCTTCATCAATGTGACCTTCACTTGATAGCTGCTGTCCAAGATAAACGTACGTATCTATTATCTCTATTATCTCCACCTTTTCTTCATCAATCGATAAATCTTCATTTCTTGTAAAAGCATTGTACATCACTTTTGTCTTCTGAAAGTTCATTTTTAATCCCACTTCTTTACTCTTGTCAGCAAGTTCCTGGATCATACTCTGCAGCTCTGATGGGGTAGTTGAAAAATGACTACATCATCAGCAAAATGAAGGTGAGTTAGATAATCCATTAAACTTTATCCCATTGTTTTCCCAGTTCAGTGATTGAACGACATTTTCCAATGTGGCATTAAAGAGCTTCGGAGATATGGTGTCACCTTGTCTCACTCCCTTTCTAATTTTTATGCGTGTTGTATTTTCAAACAGCCGAATCTTTGCACTTGCATTTTCATAGATGTTATTAATAATATTAATGTATGCATCTTCAATACCGCAGGATTTCAAAGCCATTGTAACTGCTGATGGTTTCACCGAATCAAAGGCCTTTTCATAATCAATAAAAGCCATGCACAATGGAAGTTCATATTACCTCACTCTTTCAATTAATTCTTTCAGTACGTGGATATGATCTATAGTGCTGTAGCCACTCCTGAATCCAGCTTGTTCTCTCGGTTGAGCCATGTCCAGTGTTACCTTCAAGCGGTGTGAAAGAACTTTAGTGAAGATTTTATAAACCACTGATAGGAGGCTGATAGGTCTGTAGTTCCCGAGATCCTCAATGTCACCTTTTTTATGTAGCAGGATCATTGTAGCATTGTTCCAATCCTCAGGAATCTTCCCTTCATTAAGGCATCCAGTGAAAATTTGGGCGAGTACTGTTTCGATTTCTCCACTTGCTTCTTGTACGATGTCTACAGTAATTCCATCTTCTCCTGGAGCTCTTCCCCGCTTCATGTTCTTGATTGCATGTGCAACATCTGCTGGGAGGACTGGAAGAACTCTGGTACCTTTCATGATGTCTGGAGTAACACATATCATTCCTTTCCTATAATTTGGAGTAGAAATCTTTCACTCTTGTCAAAATTTCGCCTCTATTTCTTGTAACAGAACCATCTTCTTTTTTCAGTGCCATAATCTGTTTTCTTCCCTTATTGAGATGTCCCTTTGCTATCCTTAGGCTTTAGTTGTTTTCAATTGCTTTCCTCACTAGTTCACAGTTGAATTTCCTTACGTCTTCAGTGATACTTTTTCGTATTGTCTTGCATAGTGCTATATATTCCACTTTGGAAGCCACATCTTCTTTAGTTGTCCTCATCTCTCTTCTTTTCTGCATCAACATTTTGGTTTTTCCTGATAATTTGTTCACATGCAACTTGTTCTTAGACCCAGCTAATTTTGTTGCTGTTTCCATAAGAGCTTTGGTTACTTTTCTGTTAACTTCAGAAATATCCACTTCTTCCGATATTAGGCCTTCTAAAGCAGAGAATCTGTTCTTTAGTTCCAACTTGAAGGTATTATGGTTTGAATAAAGCTCATATTGAGACATGGCTTCCTAGTTTAATTGAATTAATAATCTAAAGCAACTTATGGGAATTTACTAGGAAATTTTTTCATTTATAGCAAATTTTCGGAGAAAACTCTTCTCCTTCTTCAGGCTCTCTTGTTGTTGTCACTTTTTGCTTGTCACTATCATGGTTACAGTTTACCTTGACGGTTACAGTTAACCTTGACGGTTTAGGTTATTTTTCAACAAATCCTGCCAGATGTTAGGCAGGGAAAATCCTTTGCAGTCATTGATGATGGAATTTTGATTTTGCTCAATCTCTATTCCTTCTTTCAGTTTTCTTTTTTGGAAATTGCTTTGGAAACTGATTACTTTAAGGGAATTCCAATCCATGCTGTGCCCAGTTTCTCTAACATGCCTATCTAATCCAGTCTTGTTGGAGCAATTTTTTATAGCTGCTTTATGCTCAGCTATAAGAGTTTCTAGTCTGCGACCTGTTTCACCTATGTAAGATAGTCCACAACTACAATTTACTTCATAAACTACTCCTTGCATTTTTAAAATATATTCTTCTCTTTGAACTATTTTAGGGAAAAAAATTTTTAACTTTGTTCTCTAAACTTGGAGCTAGCCTAATATTGTATTTTTTACTAATTCTCTTTAAAGCCTCAAATAAACCTTTGTGATAAGAAATTTTTCTAGTGAATTTTACTTCTTGCTTTTGTGGGTTCTTCGTACCATTAAAATTCAGAAGCTTTTCAATTTCTTCTTTAGGATAGTTATTTTCTGCAAGTATGACTTTAAGCTCTTCTTTATGGGCTTCTTTTTATCTGCAGTAGAAACTATTTTATTAATTTTTTCTAAAAACTGACTTGCTACATTTTTCTTAATAGAAACTGGATGATACGAATTGAAATCCAGTAGTCTTTTAGTATTCATTGGTTTTTTATACCAACTAGTGAGGAATTTTTCATCTTCATAATAGATAGTAATATCTAAGAAGTTTATTCTTCTTTCTTTTTGAAGTTCAATAGTGAACTTAAGGGAATCATCTAATTCATTGAATGAGTCTAGAATTCTTTCTGGAACAATTAAGGTATTATGGTGTTTTTTAAGGTTGGTTATGTCAATACATTTTGCTTGTCTTATGAGCTTGCCACTTTCGAGTTTAGTGTTGAGGTGCGTCTTACATCTCACCAATCTATGGTCACTACCTGTGTTGAACTTGTTTAGCAGACTGCAGTCTTCCATGACGAATTTTTTGTTACACATAATAAAATCAATTTCACTTGTCATCCCATTTGGATGTCACCATGTCCATTTCCTGTGTAGCTTTTTCTTGAAAAAGGAGTTCATGATGAAAAACCCTTCTGCCTCTGCAAACTCTACGAGCGTATTTCCACGCTGGTTTCTATTGCTGTGACCGAATTTACCTACTGAAGTTTCATTCTGTTGCTGTTGCTCTATTTTTGCATTGAAATATCCCATAATTATCTTAAAGTGCTGCTTGCCTTTATTATATAGATGACGAATTTCCTCATAAAATTCTTCAATTTCTTCTTCAAGATGACTTGTGGTGGATGCATAAAGTTTGAAGAAACTGAGCCTGGTATCTTCTCGAGAGTTGGGTAACCAGTCGTGCAGCTCTGTCAGATGAACTTTCAACTTCTACAACTTTATCCTTCAGTTTCTTGTTTATTATAAATCCAACACCACTAGTTCTGCCAGTATCTGTCCCACAATAGTAGAAGAGATGTCCACTTTTCAGTTCAATGAGATCTTCTCCTTTTCTCCTTACCTCACTTAGCCCGACGATGTCCCACTTGATCCTTTGTAGTTCCTCTTCCAATTCAAGAACTCTTGAATCAGAAGATAGGGAGTGTCCATTATATGTAGCCAAGGTCAGCATCAGATGGCAGCCTAGTCCGGTCTTCCTGTGATTCTTAGCACCCTCTGCCTTCATGTCGCACTGGCCGCTGCCTTGGCCAGGTACATTCCAGCTGTCGGAGACTGAGGGCCAAGATTTAAGTTGTGGAGTCACTTTGGAGGGGTTTGGCCATAACTCACCATGCTGGCCAAGCAGGTTGGTGAGTGTGGGATAGCATTTCATCTAATCCTGATGGTATAGTTATACCGCTATTGGCGGTCTTATTATATATATAAATAAAAAATAAATATTATATATATATATATAGGGATGTAAAGTCAGGTGATGCGTAACATCACAGCCTCTCCTTGACAAATGTCAACCCTGCCTTCTTGAGGTGCATCCTGTTCCCACTAAAGGGGCTCTGACGACCGCCAATAGCGGTATAACTATACCATCGGGATTAGAGAAAATGCTATCCTACACTCACCAACCCGCTTGGCCAGCGTGGTGAGTTATGGCCAAACCCTCCAAAATGACTCCACAACTTAAATCTTGGTCCTCAGTCTCCAACAGCTGGAATGTACCTGGCCAAGGCAGCGGCCAGTGCGACATGAAGGCAGAGGGTGCTAAGAATCCCCGGAGGACCGGACTAGGCTGCCATCTGATGCTGACCTTGGCTACGTACAATGGACGCTCCTATCTTCTGATTCAAGGCTTCTTGAATTGGAAGAGGAACTACAAAGGATCAAGTGGGACATCTTCGGCCTAAGTGAGGTAAGGAGAAAAGGAGAAGATCTCATTGAACTGAAAAGTGGACATCTTTTCTACTATCGTGGGACAGACACTGGCAGAACTAGTGTTGTTGGATTTATAATAAACAAGAAACTGAAGGATAAAGTTGTAGGAATTGAAAGTTCCTCTGACAGAGCTGCACGACTCGTTATCCAACTCTCGAAAAGATACCAGGCTCAGATTATTCAAACTTATGCACCCACTAAAAGTCATCCTGAAGAAGAAATTGAAGAATTTTATGAGGAAATTCGTCATCTATATAATAAAGGTAAGCAGCACTTGAAGATAATTATGGGAGATTTCAATGCAAAAATAGAGCAACGGCAACAGAATGAAATTTCAGTAGGTAAATTCATTCACAGCAACAGAAACCAGCGTGGAAATACTCGTAGAGTTTGCAGAGGCAGAAGGGTCTTTCATCTTGAACTACTTTTTCAAGAAAAAGCCACACAGGAAATGGACATGGAGACATCCAAATGGGATGACAAGTGAAATTGATTTTATTATGTGTAACAAAAAATTTGTCATAGAAGACTGCAATGTGCTAAACAAGTTCCACACAGGTAGTGACCATAGATTGGTGAGATGCAAGATGCACCTCAACACTAAACTCGAACGTGGCAAGCTCATAAGGCAAACAAAATGTATTGACATAACCAACCTTAAAAAACACCAAAATGCCTTCAAGTTGGAACTGAAGAATAGATTCTCTGCTTTAGAAGGCCTAACATCGGAAGAAGTGGACATCTCTGAAGTTAACAGAAAAGTAACCAAAGCTCTTATGGAAACAGCAACAAAATTAGCTGGGTCTAAGAACAAATTGCATGTGAACAAGTTATCAGGAAAAACCAAAATGTTGATGCAAAAAGAAGAGTGATGAGGACAACTAAAGAAGATGTGACTTCCAAAGTGGAATATATAGAGCTATGCAAGACAGTACGAAAAAGTATCACTGAAGACGTAAGAAAATTCAACTGTGAACTAGTGAGGAGAGCAATTGAAAACAACCAAAGCCTAAAGATAGCAAAGGGACATCTCAGTAAGGGAAGAAAAGAGATTATGGCTCTGATAAAAGAAGATGGTTCTGTAACAAGAAATAGAGGCGAAATCTTGACAAGAGTGAAAGATTTCTACTCCAAATTATATGAAAGGGATGATACACGTACTCCAGACATCATGAAAGGTACCAGTACCAGAGTTCTTCCAGTCCTCCCAGCAGAAGTTGCACATGCAATCAAGAACATGAAGCGGGGAAGAGCTCCAGGAGAAGATGGAATTACTGTAGACATCGTACAAGAAGCAAGTGGAGAAATCGAAACAGTACTCGCCCACATTTTCACTGGATGCCTTAATGAAGGGAAGATTCCTGAGGATTGGAACAATGCTACAATGATCCTGCTACATAAAAAAGGTGACATTGGGGATCTCAGGAACTACAGACCTATCAGCCTACTATCAGTGGTTTATAAAATCTTCACTAAAGTTCTTTCACACCGCTTGAAGGTAACACTGGACATGGCTCAACCGAGAGAACAAGCTGGATTCAGGAGTGGCTACAGCACTATAGATCATATCCACATATTGAGAGAACCAATTGAAAGAGCGAGGGAATATGAACTTCCATTGTGCATGGCTTTTATCGATTATGAAAAAGCCTTGGATTCGGTGAAACCATCAGCTGTTACAATGGCTCTGAAATCCTGCGGTATTGAAGATGCATACATTAATATTATTAATAACATCTATGAAAATGCAAGTGCAAAGATTCGGCTGTTTGAAAATACAACACACATAAAAATTGGAAAGGGAGTGAGACAAGGTGACACCATATCTCTGAAGCTCTTTAATGCCAAATTGGAAAATGTCTTGCAATCACTGAACTGGGAAAACAAAGGGATAAAGATTAATGGAGATTATCTAACTCACCTTTGTTTTGCTGATGACATAGTCATTTTTCAACTACCCCATCAGTGCTGTGGAGTATGATCCAGGAACTTGCTGACAAGAGTAAAGAAGTGGGATTAAAAATGAACTTTCAGAAGACAAAAGTGATGTACAATGCTTTTACAAGAAATGAAGATTTATCGATTGATGGAGAAAAGCTGGAGATAACAGACGCGTACTTTTATCTTGGACAGCAGATATCAAGTGAGGGTCACATTGATGAAGAAATTAATCGGTGTACAAAACTTGCCTGGAGAGCTTTTGGAAGAAACAGCATAATTTTCAAGAGCAATATGCCATTATGTCTTAAAAGAAAAGTGTTTGATCAATGCATCCTTCCAGTGTTTACGTATGGTGCAGAGACGTGGACCTTAACTAAAAGAGACATACAAAGGCTGCAAACAACTCAAAGTGGCATGGGAGGTGCATGCTTGGTGTAACCAGGAGAGATAAGAAGAGGAACTTGTGGATCCGAAAAATGACAAGAGTGGAAGACATCATGATCAGAGTTAAATCCCTGAAATGGCAATGGGCTGGACATACTGCCAGAAGGACAGACCATCGATGGACAGCCGAAATTTTAGATTGGATTCCAAGGGACAGGAAAAGACCCAGAAGAAGACCACATGGGAGTCGGGTGGATGAAATTTGAAAGTAAGCGGGAGTGACATGGAGGGGACTGGCACAAGACAGACCGTTGTGGAGGAAACTTGGGGAGACCTTTATCCAGCAGTGGAGTGATAATGGTTGACGACGATGATGATGATGATATATATATATAATAAGAATAAATAAAAAATAAAAAAAATCACAATAAAATATCATCATCATCATCATCATTGTCAACCATTATCAATCCACTGCTGGACGAAGGTCTCCCCAAGTTTCCTCCACAACGGTGTCTTGTGCCAGTCTCCTCCATGTCACCCCTGCATACTTTTGAATTTCATCCACCCATCTCCCACGTGGTCTTCTTCTGGGTCTTTTCCTGTCCCTTGGAATCCAATCTAAAATTTCGGCTGTCCATCGATGATCTGTCCTTCTGGCAGTATGTCCAGCCCATTGCCATTTCAGGGATTTAACTCTGATCATGATGTCTTCCACTCTTGTCATTTTTCGGATCCACGAGTTCCTCTTCTTATCTCTCCTGGTTACACCAAGCATGCACCTCTCCATGCTACTTTGAGTTGTCTGCAGCCTTTGTATGTCTCTTTTAGTTAAGGTCCACGTCTCTGCACCATACGTAAGCACTGGAAGGATGCATTGATCAAACACTTTTCTTTTAAGACATAATGGCATATTGCTCTTGAAAATTATGCTGTTTCTTCCAAAAGCTCTCCAGGCAAGTTTTGTACACCGATTAATTTCTTCATCAATGTGACCCTCACTTGATATCTGCTGTCCAAGATAAACGTACGTGTCTGTTATCTCCAGCTTTTCTCCATCAATCGATAAATCTTCATTTCTTGTAAAAGCATTGAACATCACTTTTGTCTTCTGAAAGTTCATTTTTAATCCCACTTCTTTACTCTTGTCAGCAAGTTCCTGGATCATACTCTGCAGCTCTGATGGGGTAGTTGCAAAAATGACTACGTCATCAGCAAAACGAAGGTGGGTTAGATAATCTCCATTAATCTTTATCCCCTTGTTTTCCCAGCTCAGCGACTGAAAAACACCCTCCAATGTGGCATTAAAGAGCTTCGGAGATATGGTGTCACCTTGTCTCACTGCCTTTCCAATTTTTACGTGTGTTGTATTTTCAAACAGCCTAATCTTTGCACTTGCATTTTCATAGATGTTATTAATAATATTAATGTATGCATCTTCAATACCGCAGGTTTTCAGAGCCATTGTAACTGCTGATGGTTTCACCGAATCAAAGGCTTTTTCATAATCGATAAAAGCCATGCACAATGGAAGTTCATATTCCCTCGCTCTTTCAATTAGTTCTCTCAGCACGTGGATATGATCTATTGTGCTGTAGCCACTCCTGAATCCAGCTTGTTCTCTCGGTTGAGCCATGTCCAGTGTTACCTTCAAGCGGTGTGAAAGAACTTTAGTGAAGATTTTATAAACTACTGATAGGAGGCTGATATGTCTGTAGTTTCCGAGATCCTCAATGTCACCTTTCTTATGTAGCAGGATCATTGTAGCGGTGTTCCAATCCTCAGGAATCTTCCCTTCATTAAGGCATCGAGTGAAAATTTGGGCGAGTACTGTTTCGATTTCTCCACTTGCTTCTTGTATGATGTCTACAGTAATTCCATCTTCTCCTGGAGCTTTCCCCGCTTCATGTTCTTGATCGCATGTGCAACTTCTGCTGGAAGGACTGGAGGAACTCTGGTACTGGTATCTTTCATGATGTCTGGAGTGCATGTATCATCCCTTTCATATAATTTGGAGTAGAAATCTTTCACTCCTGTCAAAATTTCGCCTCTATTTCTTGTTACAGAACCATCTTCTTTTCTCAGTGCCATAATGTGTTTTCTTCCCTTACTGAGATGTCCCTTTGCTATCTTTAGGCTTTGGTTGTTTTCAATTGCTTTCCTCACTAGTTCACAGTTGAATTTTCTTACGTCTTCAGTGATACTTTTTCTTACTGTCTTGCATAGCTCTATATATTCCACTTTGGAAGTCACATCTTCTTTAGTTGTCCTCATCTCTCTTCTTTTTTGCATCAACATTTTCGTTTTTCCTGATAATTTATTTACATGCAACTTGTTCTTAGACCCAGCTAATTTTGTTGCTGTTTCCATAAGAGCTTTGGTTACTTTTCTGTTAACTTCAGAGATGTCCACTTCTTCCGATGTTAGGCCTTCTAAAGCAGAGAACCTGTTCTTCAGTTCCAACTTGAAGGTATTATGGTGTTTTTTAAGGTTGGTTATGTCAATAGATTTTGTTTGTCTTATGAGCTTGCCACGTTCAAGTTTAGTGTTGAGGTGCATCTTACATCTCACCAATCTATGGTCACTACCTGTGTTGAACTTGTTTAGCACACTGCAGTCTTCTATGACGAATTTTTTGTTACACATAATAAAATGAATTTCACTTGTCGTCCCATTTGGATATGTCCATTTCCTGTGTGGCTTTTTCTTGAAGAAGGAGTTCAAGATGAAAAACCCTTCTGCCTCTGCAAACTCAACGAGAGTATTTCCATGCTGGTTTCTTTTGCCGTGACCGAATTTACCTACTGAAGTTTCATTCTGTTGCCGTTGCCCTATTTTTGCATTGAAATCTCCCATAATTATTTTCAAGTGCTGCTTACCTTTATTATTTAGATGACAAATTTCCTCATAAAATTCTTCAATTTCTTCTTCAGGATGACTTGTGGTGGGTGCATAAGTTTGAATAATCTGAGCCTGGTATCTTTTCGAGAGTTGGATAACAAGTCGTGCAGCTCTGTCAGAGGAACTTTCAACTTCTACAACTTTATCCTTCAGTTTCTTGTTTATTATAAATCCAACACCACTAGTTCTGCCCGTATCTGTCCCATGATAGTAGAAGAGATGTCTACTTTTCAGTTCGATGAGATCTTCTCCTTTTCTCCTTACCTCACTTAGCCCCACGATGTCCCACTTGATCCTTTGTAGTTCCTCTTCCAATTCAAGAAGCCTTGAATCAGAAGATAGGGAGCGTCCATTGTACGTAGCCAAGGTCAGCATCAGATGGCAGCCTAGTCCGGTCCTCCGGGGATTCTTAGCACCCTCTGCCTTCATGTCGCACTGGCCGCTGCCTTGGCCAGGTACATTCCAGCTGCCGGAGACTGAGGGCCAAGATTTAAGTTGTGGAATCATTTTGGAGGGGTTTGGCCATAACTCACCACGCTGGCCAAGCGGGTTGGTGAGTGTGGGATAGATATTCCTCTAATCCCGATGGTATAGTTATACCGCTATTGGCGGTCGTCAGAGCCCCTTTAGTGGGAACAGGATGCACCACGAGAAGGCGGGGTTGACATTTGTCAAGGAGAGGCTGTGATGTTAGGCATCACTTGACCTTACATCCCAATAAAATATACTGAAGTTAAATTAATAAAAATAAATTAGAAACTCTTAAACATCCATTAAATTCAAAATCAAATCAATTTCTGTTCGTTATTGAGTATTAATAATTCTTTAAAATTAAAGTTAAATCAATTTCTGACTGGGATCGTACAATATCAATCGATTAAATTTAAATTAAATCAATTTTCTGATCGATATTGAACCCAATAGATGACACTCAAAGTGAGAATCTCTCATATAGACAAACTAACAGTGTATGTGAGTCTGCACGTTGATATTGCTGGTAAAATCGAGACTAGGACAAATACTTGCCATTCACAATTCCTTGGCGTGGGTAGGAGCACATAAGAACAATGCTGATGATGGTGTTAAGAGATGCATCGAAAACCTAGGTTATGATTTTATTAGCTGCATTCGCGATTGAACTTACTGTGCACCTCATCTAACCATATTTTAGATTAAAATTTATTAAAAGAAGACTAATAAAAAAAAAAAAAGTCTTTCAACATCAATAACGCTACGAACCAAGTAAGTGTCCAACCATGTGGTTTTAAGGTAAGTTAAATTTAATTTTTTATTAATGGTAACAAGTAGTTTCCTAAAACCAAATATTATTGATTATAATATAATAAAATATTACCATTTGACCCTTCTAAATATTTATTTTTTAATATCAAACAAAGACTACACATGGTTCATATTGCGAATTGGCAAAAAAGCGTGCTATAAAAATAATATTAGTACTACAATGTTTGTAGTGTGAGTATATATGTTTCACATATTAATTAACTTGCAAATGTTAATCTGTAAGGCCATTTCCTACTTACAACAGAAAGCTAACCAGCAGATTATGTTTATGAATCACAGCACTGAGCAATTCAAATCCTATCCACCCACCCACCCACTCATGGGCACAGAAGACCTTTCAATAACTAGCTAATGTTGAATTCTGAAAACTGTCAGAATTCATACCTAGTTTGGCTAATTAATCATTGACTGAATGCAAGGCCAGGTTGATTGCACATACACAGTGATAAACATGACTGTAAACTGCACTGTTCTGTGTATCAGACATCATTAAAGGTAATTTTTTCAATACACTATGCATACATTTTTATTTATTGCACCATGTTTTCTTATATAGTCATAAAAACAAAAACAGTGGCTAACTGGCTTCACGTGAGATGGAAAGAATGTTCTTGAGGATCTATACAATGTTTTCAAGGAGATGTTTGTTGTCTGCTCCACAGCACTCATCGATGAGTTGAAAATTTACTATTTCCACAGCTCTGACTTTTTTTTTATTTATTTTTTTTATTGGAGGTTTAACAACCATCGTGAGCAACTCAATGGGCTATAAGCAGTCGCCCGTCCCTAATTTAGGGTCACTGGTTCCAGGGAAGGGAGAGAGCCACTGCCGTAAGACAAACACAACATCCATGCCTCATCGGGATTTGAACCCGGACCCCATTCGGACGAATGATCAGAGGCCATCGCTTAGACCACTGCGCCACCGGGGCGGTTACCTCTGACTTAAACGATGATCAGCGTAATGTCCCAATCAGGGCCAGCTTTAGGGTGGTGCACATGGTGCCAAGTTCAGTGGGCACCATGCTGAACTTTTTTTTTTTTTTTTTGGTGGAATGGTAGATTACGTAAAAAAAGAGGAAGTACCCTGCAAGTATTGCAATTTGAGATGAGCTGTGATGACTGGAGATAATGAAAGTTCTGTCACTGGAATAATCCAAATCATCACAATAGAGTATTGTTGTGACTAAACCCAAAAAGGAACATTGTTTTTAACACTGACCTTAGGATCAAAGTGGGTGCCTGATTACTTTATACTGTATATCTTTCACAGGTGGCTGAAAAACTAAAACCCAGCACAAACAAAAAGAAAAGGCCTGTGGGAGGCATCAACAAATGTTGTTGCACCAGACACAATGAACACTAAAATGCAAGCCCTGGTCCCAACCTTTTCTAGTTATGTATTTGCTCATGATTCATCAGTCTACAATGTTTTCATCTATTTCACAATGGGTAATCTCATGACCCAGCTATAACCTATCGAGATAACTGCAATCAGTCACTGATGAGTCAGCTTCGATATCTCAAGTAGTTATACATAGGGTATTGCATATTGTGAAAATTCAGAAAACCAGGCTTTTAATTTGCCCTTCCAGGTAATGCACATTTCAAATTCTCTGAGCAACACATATCACTAAGCTGGGGTTTTTTGGAGGTTTTTTCATCGTCCCTAATTTAGGGTCACTGGTTCCAGGGAAGGGAGAGAGCCAGTGCTGTAAGACAATCACAACATCCATACCTCACTGGGATTTGAACCTGCACCCTTCCTGGACGAATGTTCATAACATTATATCTCATGTGATTCTATCATAAAGTTCACATACCATTACATGACCACAATTCTATCATAAAGTTCACATACCATTACATGACACTAGATGGCATTTGATGATGGGTTACATGAAGAACATGCGCACTGTGGACACGAGACTTTCAGATAGCAGACTTCAACAGAGGGTGTGAAGTCTCCGTTGAAAACGCCAGGGTAGAGCCTAGGTGAAATGTGCGTCTGGCGATTGAGACTGTGGACGGTATAGGGTGGTGTATATAATGATTTTAACTGGAATTTTTTAATGCTTTTTAAATTTTTTATGAACCTGACCTAACTTGAAGATTTCTTCGGCAATTCTACGAGAGTGCAGCATTGACGAGATAGCCCAAATAATGGCCAAGTAAGACGTGGAACTTCAAGTGGTATGTAAATAGTAACTCTTAACTCAAGAATCTTTAATTATTATCTGGAAACTTTTACCCATTCAATATGATGTCAACACAGCCAGAACTGAGTTAACCCTAATAACTGGACATAACCGAAGTAGGGTACAACTTTTGACGAAATGGCTCTCGAGCTAACCCTAACAACTGACCGTATTGAAGCAAGATACAACTTTGGACAAAGAAACTCTCAATAACCACTGACGTCGGACTGAACACGCACTTCCGTGAGTAACATTTTTAGAACTTTTAACCGATTTATATTTTAATTGAATAAGTTAATGCACCACCACAGACTGTATCCACTTTACAGAACGTGTAAAACAGAACTTGCAGACGTCAAAGCGTCTTCCTGAAGAATGTTCATAAGCCATCGCTTAGATCACTGCGCCACCGGGGCAGCCTAAGCTGTTCTTTGCGATTCAGAGGTATGTAATTTTCAAGTTTTCTAAAGAAAAGGCTACATGGGAAACAGTAAAAATATGCACATTAATGCTGACAGTGACATTTGTATTGCCTTCCATGTATAGGTGAAGGATTATTTCTTCAGGGAGATTCATTTCCCATTGACATGTAAGATATCATTTGAAGCACTGGAACTTGTGACCTACTATACCTAGATGTGGGAAAACATGTAGGTCTATCTATACCTAGATGTGGGAAAACATGTAGGTCTATCTATACCTAGATGTGGGAAAACATTATGTTGATGCTACAAGGATGCAACAGATTCCCTCCACTAGTGCAAATCTGAACTGTACTCAGTTTTCTAAGCTACATCTGCTTAGCTTCAGCTTCATTGTCCTGGGTGGTATAACGGATAGCACAATTGAATGGAAATCAGGAGATGCTGGTTCGATTCCCACACCAGGGTGATGCAATTTTCAAGTTCTCTGAAGAGGAGGCTACATGGGTAACAGTGAAAGTACAACATCATTTTTGCCGACAATGCCATAAGTTCACAGTGTGATGCTCACTCACAATGTCAAAAGCCACAACATTGTACCACTGCATGCTGTCATAATTTATAAGGAATGAACAGAAGTAAAATACTTGCCTGACAAAAACTTCTGATTGCCCAGGAGAACAGGAACAACATCTGAAGTTCACTCACTAACTAAGCTGTTCTCTGAGATTCAGAGGTTAGCTCCACAAAGAAATACAAACTACCAGATAATTTTTACTTACTGTTGCCGTATCAAACTTCTCCATTTACAGCGATCTTGACATAGAACTCAGGCTTCACTGACATCCATCACATGCCATACACAAGATCTTCTATACTTCATACTCATAATCTTTTTCTTATGCAGACACTCCTGAATCTGATCCTCCCATGACTTCCTTGGCCTTCCTCTGCCTTTCCTTCCTGCCACTTGGTCTAAAAAAATTTTCTTAGTAAGCATCTCATTGCTCATTCTTTCAACATGTTCAAACCATCGAAGCATATTAGTCACCACCTTGCTAACATTTTGCTTCGCATTACACAACTGCAACACATCTTCATTCCTCACACAATCAGAACGTGTCTTGCCACAAACCCCCTGTAAGTAACACATTTCTCCAGCACACAAACGACTCCTATGTTTCTTCTGCAGTACCCAGGTTTCACTGCCGTACATCAGAGTAGGAATCATCCTGTGAAAACTTCCAAAAGCAGACATGACTTTCAATGAAAAATTCACTCGCCTACTAATTTCACCATCCAATTTGTTCTCTCTGTCAAACATGCTTCCTAAATACACAAACTCATTCACCTGGTCAATCACTGTGCAGTTTAGACTTATCTCACATTCAGTACTAACAGTTCCCCGCTCAAAAACAATAACTTTGGTTTTTCCCTTATTTATACTCAGTTTGAATTTCATGCCAGCTTCGTACATCCGAATCAACATACTCTGCAACTCACTTTTGCTCTCTGCCAACAGGACAGTGTCATTTTTTTTTTTTTTTTTTTTTTTTGATTGGAGGTTTAACGACCACCGTGAGCAACTCAATGGGCTATAAGCAGTCGCCCGTCCCTAATTTAGGGTCACTGGTTCCAGGGAAGGGAGAGAGCCAGTGCCGTAAGACAAACACAACATCCATGCCTGACCGGGATTCGAACCCGGACCCTTACGGACGAATGATCAAAGGCCAACGCCTTAGACCACTGCGCCACCGGGGCGGCGGACAGTGTCATCAGCATACAGCAATCTGCACACACAGATATCAGCAAGACGTAAACCAGTATTATCTATTTTGACATCATGCATGCACACATAGGTAATCACCTTTACATAAAAAGCCAGAAGATGCATTTTGTGCAAGATTTCAAAAAAAAAAATTGTTAGTGCAAAAATTTCTTTCTAGGTAAGCATTTGTCAACATAAAAACAAAGTTTGTGCCCCCAAAACACAAATTACAAAAAATATTAAAATTCATGAGTGTAGACCAAAAGAGAAGAAAAAGTTAATCCCATACATTAAAAAATCATTAAAAAATTGATGAAATGATTAAAATAATCATGTGTATAAACAGCACATAAAACTGAACCAAAATGTTGCACATCAGAACTATGAAGGTACATGGTATAAATTTGAAATTCAGGGGGTAATTAACTTATTTCCACTAACCTACAAACCATCCCACACTAGAGAAGCACAGGGCTACCAAACTATACAACAAGTGAAATTTATTTACAGAAGAATTCACACTTGGTGCAATACTCGAATGTTGCTGTACTTCACTCAAAAATTAAACAGCATTAGTTTAAGAATCTAACATTCTGCAAAGAGGGGTCTAAATTTTTGAAGTTTTCTAAAAACATTTTTTCAAAAATTCAGTTTGGTCCACACAATTCAGACTTCTTGAGTTGCTCAGACTTTGCTACCTGCTAAGTCACTGATCTCATTGCAGAGTTCTGGCCCTTTTCAGGTATAGCAGCATCCCCCTCAATATTATTTAATGGTACATATTTTATTAACTGGTCTATATGAAAAATAAGTGCAATGAATTGTATTGTTCTTTTACTCCTAGAGAAATCTGCACTTCATCACACTATGCATATGGTTTCTCTGTCAGCTTGATATGAACCAAAAAATTAGCACTTGGCCTTCTAGAACAACAAAGTTAATTTTTCATGAAAGACAGACAAGAATGAATCATCAACTATTCTCAATCCACTTTTGGATAAAAGTCTCTCCAAGTGCCTTCCATAACTCTCTTTCTAAAGCAATTCTCTTCTATGTCACTCTACATGCTTTTGATTTCATCCATCCATTTCTCATGTGATCTTCATCTGTGTCTTTTTAGTCTAGTATTTCAGTTGTCTAATGGTAATCAGTTCTCCCAGAAATATGTTCAGTCCACTGGCACTCGAGGGTCTGTTCTTTGATCATATCATCAACTCTTGTCATTTTCCTGATCCACAAGTTTATTTCCCTATCTGTCTTGGTTACACCAAACACACATCCCTTCATACTTGTCTGAGTTATCTGCAGCCCCTGTATGTCTTTTATACAAGGCATATTCAATAAGTAATGCCTCAGCGCAAGTGTCTCTCATGCAACTTGCTGCCTAGCAACCAGTCAGATGGCAAATGATTTTTTGTGCTACTGGCTTCATTTTACAGTTTAATAGAACTCTGTACATCTACTTGTTCATATTTAATTGTGTTTAAAATAGATTATTCTTTTTCAACAGTGTCAACAGGTGTCAAACCACAATCAGTTATAAAGTTTTTAACTTACGAAAATGTGCCTCCCAAATAAATTCACACACTACATTAGTGGCAGTTTATGGTACTGGAACTTTGGACACAAGCACTGTTCATCGCTGTGTAAGAAAATCAAAGGACATTGGAGGAATGTTGGCTGTAAAGAATCAGTTGCAGAGTGAGAGGCCCGTAATCACAACTTGAGATTTGAACAGGCAAAAAGTCGATGAGCTCATCAGGGAAGACTGAAAAATAACTCAGAGAACCATAGCAGATAAGCTGAACATTAGTTTAGGTAATGTCAATGACATTGTTAATGTTTTAGGATACAACAAAATGTAAGCTCATTGAGTACCGCACCACCTAACGACTGAAATGAAGAAATCCAGACTTGAAACATGCCAAAGGTTGGTTGCTCTCTATGAAAAATATGTAAGTGATTTTCCCCAAAGCATTGTGACTGGTGATAAGAGTTGGGTTCACCATTATGACTCGGAAATGAAAAATCAATGGTTGGAATACCGACATCCATCTTCTCTTCAAGCGGAAAAATTCAAAACTCAAATTTCTGCTGGTAAGTGCATGCTCATTGTGTTCTGGGACTAGACACATTATTCATCAGGAATATATAGTCAAAGGTATAACCACTAACTCTGAGAACTACATGCATACCTTTAAAAAGTTAAAGCAAAAAATAAACCATGTGCATCCTGGGAAAAAAAGCCAATGATTCTACAACATGACAATGCCAAAATCCATGCCAGTGCTTTCACTTCAGAGGCCATACAGAAAATCGAGTTTGAAGTTCTTGAACAGCCTACCTACAACCCAGATTTTTGCCGTCCAATTTCTGGTTGTTTTTCTGCTCTCAAGAGACATCTGAAGGAAATTCAGTTCACCTGTGATGATGATGATGTTCAAGCCACTAAAAGGAAATGGTTTCGAGAACAACCTGAAGATTTTTAGAGATGGGTTTAAAAAAACTTGTAAAATGTTGGTGTATTGAGCATGAGGGTGACTATGTAGAACAAAAGATATGTGAATTAAAAATATGTGAGTTTTGTTCTTATTTTGTTTCAACCTGATACCTTGCCACTGGGCGTTTATATAAATATGAAGGCATTACTTTCTGAACACCCTCTGTAGTTAAGGTCCACAACTCTGATCCGTAAGCAAGAGCTAGAAACATACACTGATTAAATGTTTTTCTTTAAAGACATAATGGTAAATTGCCCTTGAAAATTGTACTGTTTTTTTGTTTTGTTTTTTCAATGCACTCCAGTCAAGTTTTATATACCTATTAATTTCTTCTTCGGTGTGGCCCGTGCTTGACATCTGTCGTCCTAGGAAACTGTAGGCATCAGTTTCTTCTAAATTTGCCCCATCAACCACTAAATCTTCAGTTCTTGTAAAAGCATTGCACATCAATTTAATTTTCTGCAAGTTCATCTTTAAATCCCACTTCTTTACTCTTGTCATCAAGTTCCTGGAATACACACTGCAGTTCTGAGGGAGGTACTTGAAGGA
This sequence comes from Macrothele yani, assembly GCA_039090855.1. Classification (NCBI taxonomy): domain Eukaryota; kingdom Metazoa; phylum Arthropoda; class Arachnida; order Araneae; family Macrothelidae; genus Macrothele; species Macrothele yani. Next base: position 100,252,323 of record CM076996.1, on the reverse strand, counting down.
ATGACTCTGTCAACAGCAAAACGAAGGTAGGTGAAACTTCCTCCATTAACCATAATTTCTTTGAATGCATGCCTCTTTGATTCTCATTTTTTAATTTATAAAAAGAAACTGTGGGCATTTAAGCACCAAATGATGCAAATTTTTATCATAACACCATTCAAGTTTACTTCAGCATATACATGTTGCCTGTGACTTAACTGTAAATTCAAAGGAGAGCAGAAATAGGATACACTTGAATGATTTGATAAATCTGATAAAACAGAAATTCCCAAGAGAGACATGGAAATTTGATAAGAGAGATGTGTCACTACAAACATTTAAGTGCACCAGCAGTTTGATAAAAGAGAACCACATTAACAAGACTATTGATAATGTGGTGTATGAACTCTTCTAAGTCTTAATTTTTCATATGCACATTTTTCACATAATATCTGCTGCTTACCCTAGCCCAGTTATAATCCATTGGCACTGCAGGTGGAGGAACTTCAGGTTGTGGAATAATTGCTCCCTGTTCCACTAAATCTTCATATACATCTCTAAAAAGATAACATTCATTTTTCAAATTCAATACAAAATTCAAGACAACTAATACATAGTACTCAATTAGAAATCCTTGTATCCATGCTCTATTATCCCATAAATGATCTGTTGTCAAATTCTGAGCAATACAAACTCAGCAAATTTTAAATTTTGTTCACAACTTGTCAGATCCATGCATATTACAAATAAATACAGCAAGAATTCGAACAGGCCCCTCCATAAAAAAGAAGCTTTGTTTTGAAGGCCTTTTTTTTTTTTTTTACTCACTATGGTTACATGAAGATTATAGGTAACAAAACTAAGACCTGGCTAGATATGAGCCTTGACCACACACGAAGAATGTAATTATGATCTCAAGGGTTCATATGCTGCAATTTTTCTTGTCTGTTTCAGAACAAATTTCCAAATAAAGGAGATATTTTAATACGAATGTTTAATATTTGCAGGCAATGAAAAATCTTCATGTTTCCAGACAGCAAACTTCCACATAATTTACAAAGGCAGCAATATATTTAACATTGCTCCAGTGTGGCACAGCAGTGTCTTCCAAAGTAAAAATAGATGGAGGTAGATGAGATTCCCTTTCTTATCTCCTAAAGTTCTATTACTCATGAATTAATATAAGAGGTTATGTTGCCAATATAGGCATGGTCAGAGTAAACACCATGACATTAGGAATAATTAATAGCATCCTTTGGCAATTGTGTTTAGAATGGCACAAAATCTAATAGCTAATCATTACTCAAAATTTAAGTTCCTTGCACTTGAGTTCAATAGATGTGTAGAAGGGAATACACCAAGCAGTAAAAAAAAGTGGCAATAGGAACAGAAGTAGAAACAATTTACATTATTTTTAATTTTAAATAATTTTAAGCTTTCTGATAAATTTTCTCACTTTGGGGGAAATAGTGGTGATGAGCAGAAAGTCTTTGTATGAATTTGTATTAATTCCTAAGAGACCACCACTGTGTGCCCACCAGTGGCGTTCTGTGAACGTTATGTGTAGGGCGCAAAAATTGAAAGAAAAAAAACGTCATTTGTAGCAGAATTCTATCCTGCATTTTTTTTTTATTCTTCCATTACTTTGTCTTAAAATATAGGTTTCGAAATCAAAATCTTCAGTAGAACTTTTTCAATTGTTATTAGTTTTTTTTTTTTAGATAAAATATTTTGTCATTGCGTTTATTACGTGAATACGTTCTTATTCACACAATTTTAGCACAATGTATTAGTTCCCTCAAGCATTTATCCAAACCAATTTCATGCAAAGCTTTGAACAATTTGTAGATTGTTTTACTGCTTAATCCAGGGGGGAAGTAAAAAGTGTTTAATTCACTTTTTTACTTAACAAAATCAAAACAAGTGGGATATATTTCTTTGAGTGAATCAGGCTCACTTCAGGAAACCCAATGCTTTTTGTATCACAATTTTTGAACCCATAAGCTTTCCATATAAGATAGTTATGAGGGGGTGATTATGATTTAGAAACTACCAAGCGGAAAGACTTTACCCTCTGAAAGTCCACCTTTCTTGAAAAAGGTTGATATGCGAAAGCTTAGAACCTTTAATTTTTGTTTTATGCCAAATAAATACAGCTTACTAGTATAGTTTTACTGTTTTAAATCTGAATTTTGATAATTTTTGAGTTTTAATTATTTTTTTTTTCCTTTAGGAAAGGGTAAACAATTTCTAACAGTTTCAATACAAAATAATAAACATGGCCAACAAAATAGCTTGGGAGATTTGAAACACTACAAATTTTATCTGTTTGGAAGCATTGAAATATTAATTAATTTGTATGTTTAACCTGCATGCTTAACAACGATGTTAAGTGACTCAAGTTTGAGGTTGATGTTTCATTGCTTACACATTCGGAGTTTTCTACAAAACTTAGGGAATCAAAAGACTTATTAATTTTGCATCATCCATTTCTTTATTCCCCTTCTGCAGTTTGCTTAAATTATCTTGAAACATTTCAGTGCTTCAGAAAGACGAAGAATATACAAAAATGTAGCTGTAGAATTTTTCAACTGAATAAGAATGGATCCCTCTGAAATTATGCACTAGCTGGCAGATACTCACCATCAAAAGAAAACGAGCTTTCCATTGGTTGATGCAACATTCTCTTTCGCATTTTGACAAGTTTTTCAATGGCAGTTAACAAAGATCCCAAACCTAATGGGGACAGAGGAAACAGACTTCAGTTCTCTGATTGGTTGACTGCCCCAGCCCTGAATGCAACGGCCGATTTTGCATCAAATGTTATGCCCCTGGCAAACACGGCACAATCCCACATGAGTTTGGGCATGATGACAGGAAGTCAGGTTCGCATTTGTGCTTTGTTTCAGTTCCAGCTAAAATACACACAAATATGTGAATTTGGTTTTAAATAAAACTCTTCTAAGCCCTGTACTTAGTTTAAATTTCCGATAAAAAATACAGTAGCACAAAACTTTTCTTCATGTAATTCTTTTTGTTTCCAGAGAGAAAAATTTTGCACAAAATTAGGGCATGCATTGTATACAACCACTGCATGCTACTGGTGCCCACTGAATTACAACCACCTACCTAATAGTTCATGGGCCTTCCTTTCACCCAGAGAATGGCCCCCATCTAGCATGGCATTAACTCCACAAGGTGTCTGTACAAGCTGTGTGGGTATCTGCAACTCAGGTGTTTGTATTGCAGTGCACAGTTCCAGTATGGAGTGGGGTGATGTGTCCAACTGCCTCATGGCATTCCGTAACATCCTGCAGATGTTCAATTGAGTTGAGATCAGTCAAGTTTGAAAGCCATTCAAGATGTCTCATATCAGCACTATGTTCATCAAACAATTCGTGCATGAAAGGTGGACTTGATGACATGCAGCATTCTTGTCCTGGAAGAATCTATACCCCCACCCCATCTCTGAGTGGAGATACAACACTGTAGGGTGTACCTGGTCCACAAGCCATCCCTGGTAGTAGCCTGCATCTATACGTTGGTCCACATGCACCGGAGGCAGTGGCTTAGCACATCACTTCAGGTTGCAATTAAATTTAATATCTGCAAAAATTATTAAAGACTTGATAAGCAGAAAATGCTTTATTCAGGAAAAATAGATTAAATGTTCCAGAGATATTTGAAACTTGATTTCTTTTCTACATTTTTCTGATGCATGGAACATACTGAGTATTAGTTATTATTTTAGAAAAAAATCATGCAAGTGCTAAAAGGATTCATACACCTAAAATGGAGTACATAACATGATTTGTTAGTCCAGCACACTAACCTCCAATCTTCTATCATCTAATCTGCATGCTGATGGCACCAAGAAAATCATTTATGTCAAAGGCCTGTTAAGAGAGGGTTCCACTCTTGTAGCCCATCCATGCCACTGTGCGATGCATAGTCATGCAAGATATTATTTCTTGTTGATCCATATATCATATTAGGCCATCAACTGTGCTTCACCAGTTGCTCTGTACAGGTAACACACCCATCATTCACCTCTGGAATTAACCTTTCACCACCCTTTATAGTTATGTTGCCAATTGGTTGTTTCATCAATTTTGTCTCCACCCCTGGTACACTTTAATCACAGAGGCCCTCAAATAACCCATAAGTGTAGCTATTTCAAAAACGGATGCACCAACCCTTTTTATGCACCCAAAATTTGGCCTTACATAAACTCTGATAAATTTTTGGTTTTACCCATCAGATCTGCAACTTTGCTCTCCACTGAACCAGCCTCTTGCATACACTCCTTTAGCCTACAGGACCCACCCTACCCTTCTCTTTATACCAGTACAAGGTGTAACTCACTTTGTATAGGGGTGGTCATAATTCAGTGAGCACTCAGTAAAGTATCACTTTAGCAATTAGTATAGCAGATAACAGGTTTCAAAGCAGCAAGTCTGTAGACAAACACAGGGTTTGAATAATAAGGAATAATGCTGATGGAAGTCATGGGATTTCTGCAAACAGATCCCAAACTGGCATTAAGAAAGACTACTTTAATGTTGATGTATCAAATATCTCCAATTGTAGTAATCTTGGCAAACAACTTGAGCTTTACACCCACACATTCATTGCATGCCATCTTTTCTGTCTGTTCATTTTCAAAGATTCCTAAGTTTGAGTCTATTTATTATATGCATCTTTGGGGTCCTTTTATCTTTCTCATGACATGTACTGAATAAAACCTTTTAGTACACCACATCATTAATTTTTTTAACATTATTAAACCACCTTAGCATATTAATTTCCACTCTGCTAACATTTTCCCTCATATTAAACTTTTCAAAAACACTTGCATTCTGCACACAATCCAAATAAGCATTGCCACAGACCTATTACAGGTAACTCATTCTTCCAGCAATCAGCAGTTGCTTTTCGTGCTACATCTTGCTTTCACTACCATACTCACAGCAGCAATGAGTACACTTCTATAGATAGATACCCATTTATGACCTTTCAGACTGAGTTATTCAAAGCCAGCAATGTCTGCAAGTAACTAAATAGCTCAAAGAATATATTATTAATTCAACTGATAACTTTTTTTCATATTATGCACAATAAGAGTACAATTATACTCTCATTTTATCATCGGGTTTTTTTTTTTTTGTTCTGTCAGTTTTGACTGCATTATTCACACATCAGACTTAAGTAAAATTACCATCACATTCTAATCATATCTCACAGTTGGTAAAAAAAAAAAAAAAAAGTAAAAAGTAGAGGATGTTGGTAATAATACCACATTTGAACATACAGCAAGTTTGCATCAGTGTGATATCCACTTGATTCATTGATGTTGACAGTAACAGACTGAAAATAAGTTCCACTTTCAAAATGAAGATCACCACTTTTCTGAATCATTAGATTCCCATCAGATTTATGCTATTGTAGAAACATATTGGAGAAAATAAACAGTAAATTTTATACACAAAATCTTCAAAATGTGCAAAATTTAAGCATACGAAATTACAAGAATTCATTTTTTGGTGAAAAAATGTAAGGGCAGTATTTTTAATTTTATTAGGCACCTAATCACTGTGCCATCAGGCACACAACAAAAATCTAAAAGTCAAAAGCAATTAATTAACCTATGTATACCACTTACTGAATAGTTTTTCCTAAATTGTCAAATGTAATGGGCACACTAGCACCAGCCAGGGCAAGAGCTTTGTTCTTAGCCACAGCTGTTTCTCTGTCACTGTTAGCACATGCACCAGCATGGCCAAACTGAACTTCTGATGTGAACATTTTTGCACAGGTGCCTATACACCATGCAACCAATGGCTTTGTAATTCGCCCATCTCTTAGGGCATCACACACTTCATATTCCTCAATACCACCTACCTGAAAAAAATAATAATAATAACGACTTTTTAGAAGGTTATAAAACAACCAGAAATTACTCCATGAAACATTTAGAAAAAAATCTGATTGATGAAGTATAGGCTTACCGCAGATTTAAAAGGCAACAAAACACAGCAATTAAATAAGATAATACAGTGGAGCCCACATATAATACTTGCATAACATTAAGTTCTGAATAAACCAAAGTTTTTATAGATCCCTTGAACTTCATAATATTCTCCCTTGTTATTTTAACCACATATTACGAACAATAATTTTTGAAGAAACTGCATATATCGAAGTTCAGTACAGTTATCAACAAACAAAACAAGTGACATTGTCACCCAGTGTTTTTAAACCTTCCTCTTTCACTGGAAAATAATGAGTTACCTGCTACTGACAACAGCTTGTGGTTCTATGATGTGGAAGAAATATTCTTCTCACAATACGTGAAAAATAAGTCACTATAATTAACACTGGAATCAGACATCTCTAAATTAACTGTATTTACTGTTTCTCATGTAACATCAATCACATCAGAAAACTTGAAAATTTCATTATCCTGGAGCAGGAATCAAACGCCAATCTCCCGATTTCTGTTTAAGCATGCTATCCGTTATACCACCCAGAACGACAAAGTCCCAAGTATCTGAGTGTTAAGAGCATCGGAATATTTTCCGACCACTTGCAAATCAAAGCAAATTCTGCTTTCATTAGCATTGTTAAATAAATCACCAGGTCCTTCATTGGCATGATGAAGACCTAAGATAAGGTCGAAAGCCTCCAACTTACGAACTTTTTGTAAAAGTTTTCATTTAACGTAACTAGCGTGATCAAGTTACCTTTATTTGTTAATATTGTTATGTGTTTTGCCCATCATCGTCATTCTTCACATAATACGTGGAAAATATGTTTTCTATTTTCAAACTTTCTGATGTGATTGATGTACATGAGAAACAAAAAATACCTGCTATTTAGAGATGTCTGATTTCTATGTTAATTATAGTGACATATTTTCCACATATTACGAGAAGAATATTTCTTCCACGCAATATAGCTGAGTGACTAGTGATTTACTTAATAATGCTACATGGAAGCAGAATTTGCTTTGATTTGCAAGCAGTCGGAGAATATTCTGATGATCTTAACACTCAGATACTTGGGACTTTGTCGTCCTGGGTGCTATAACAGATAGCATGCTTGAACGGAAATCGGAAGATGCGAGTTCGATTCCTGCTCCAGGGCAATGAAATTTTCAAGTTCCCTGAGGTTTCCCTTACAGATAGGTCAGTTCGCATGAAGGCAGGAATGTTTCAGTTGCTTTTTTTTTTTTTACTACTTCTCGCTTTCCACCCCAAACTTATTAAATATACATTTCCTGGGCAAAAAAGCTGTCTTTTAACCCCTCCTCTCACCACCTTTCAATCACTCAACCTCTGTTTAGGATATCTTTTGAGTTTATTTTGCACACATCTAGATACATCTTGACCACCATGTCAGAGAAAGCTGAGAAACATTTAAAACAGATATCATGATAAGCACAAAAAAAAAAAAAAATCAAGAAATGGTTCATATATCCAATGTAACATCTAATAGCTAAAGTTCAAATTTTGGTTAAGTTTTTACATTTGTGCAATGTTTTGCTTGTTGCAGATCTCATTCACATTATTTTGCTAGCTATAGTTTTCAATCAACAAGTATTCTTCACCTTTGATTAATTGATAAATAGTTTAAGATTGATTAGTTTTACCCCAGGACTTCCAAAATTTTAAAAATTTTCGTAATAAACTAAACAGCGATATTCGATACACTAAGCGTAACTACTATCATGGCATTTTTTCACATAACTCTTCAAAACTAACATGGAAACATTTAAACTTGCTAATGGGTAAAAATACAGATTTAATAGCTCCTCAATACTTAACAGATTCTAATAACTTTCAGCTTAAAAATAAACAAGATATTACAAATGGATTAAATGAACATTTTACCTTATTTCCACAAACACTAAAAAATAATCTAACTACCCCAAAAATTCCATTCACTAACTACCTAGGGAGCACACACAGGTCTAATAATTTTTATCTTACTGAAATTACCGAAACAGAACTATTAGAAGAATTTAACAACATAAATTCAAGGTCTGGCCCTGGATATGATGATCGTCAACCATTCATTATTAAAAATTTAGCTAATCTTATTCTTGATCCTCTATTGTTTATATTTAATGATATGTTCCAATCTGGTGAATTTCCTGATCTACTTAAAAATTACAAAAATAATACCAAAATACAAATCTAGATCAATAAACGATGCAAACAACTACCACCCTATAGCCAATTTATCAATTTTTGCTAAAATTTTGGAGAGATTGATTTACAATAGACTAATCTCGTACATTCATAATCTAAAAATCATCCATCCAAATCAACATGGTTTTCAATCTGGAAAGTCAACAGAATCAGCCTTATTATATAAACCTACAACAAACAGTCCAACATAATTTTGAACTCAACTTATATACCATTGCATTATTTTTAGACCTATCCAAAGCTTTTGATACCATAAATCAGAATATCTTACTACACAAATTACACACGATTGGAATTAGAAACAATGAACATTCTCTTTTTAAAAGTTATTTATCAGATAGGCAACAATATACACAAATTAACCAACATCAATACACTCTTCAACTCATACCAACTGGTGTTCCACAGGGTTTAATTTTGGGACCTGTACTTTTCAGTATATACATTAATGATATCTTTATTTCAATATGTGATATAGACCTACTCCTCTAGCAGACAACATAACCATCCTCACCTCATTTAATTTAACGACTGACACTACTAGTATCAGGGGCGCCGATTGTGTGGGTGCTCCGGGGCATGCGCACCCATTGAAAATTAAGTTTTCTCTCCTTTTTTTATTTATTTATTTTATATATTATTATAATTTTTTTCTTGTTAATGGAGAACATTGGGGGAGCTGACTGTGAACAAAGAAGGAGTAGCAAAATGTCATGTTTGGACTGCCAGTAGGGAAAACTTATTGCTTCATTTCTTTTACCCCGCTGATGGTCGGAAACTAAAAATGACGGTGAAACGATTTTAGGTGGCTAAGTCTCTCACTAATTGCCTTTTTGTGGCTAAGTCTCTCACTAATTGCCTATTTACCGAGAGGGACAAACTAGTAACAGCCTGTTACTAGTTTTGGGATGGGGCTCCGGATTAACATTGTCGTGTTAGTAAGTCTGTGGGATGAAAGGACAGTCTACTGTGGACCTCCCATTTCGTCTCAAATAGGGGTTTGATTAGTGGCTCAAAGTCGGAACCGAGCCGCACTGTCCGGCCGGGTTGGGGCTTGTTCAAAGCAGCCCGTTCAGTGCAGACTTATACAGCACATCTTTCTTTGAAGGTTGAGGGGGAGGAGGAGAGGTACTTAGGTGGAGGGTCAACTGTTACTAATGGGGCATTTCACTAGGGGAGAGAGTGTATAGGACGGGAGATCTGAAAGAATAAAGTCGTTTTGATGAACATTTAGCATGTTCATTGCTTTCCGTTGTCACGTTCTTGACTAGGAGCTCTAGACATTCAATCAACGCTCTGTGATTTCCCTTTCCCATTTTTAAAAGTGTTGAAAATGGAGAAATTTGTTATAAAGGTACCCAAATGTAATACGCCTGTTTTTGCTGAAAGTAATGGAGGGAGGAGTAATATTACAACCACAACTTGCCCAACCACAAGTACATTGCCTAATTCTTTGCTCAGTGAAAAACAAATGGAAAGACAAAAGGGAAGATGTTTTCAACAAAAGTGGAAGGTTATATATGCATGGATTGCTTACAATTCACACGTAGACAAGAGTGTTTTGCTCTGTTGAACAAAAGGAGAGTCTTCCAGTGTCAGCAAAAGATCAAAATGTATTTCGCGCCTTCGTTACTGGTGGATTTTCCACTTGGCAAACAGCAATCGAATGGTTCAAGATTTAGGAGAAAAAGTTCACTACATAGAACAGCAGCTTTATTGTGCTCTTCCGTGAAAATAAGAGTAAGTATTGCGGCTTCCGTGAAATAAGAGTAAGCATTGCGGCGTCAAACAGTAAGCTAAGCGAAATGAAAGAGGCAAGGCAGGCACTCATGAAAATTATTTCATCTCTGAAATTTCTGGCTCAGCAAGGTTTAACCATTCATGGTCATGATTACGCAAGTTCGAATCTTGTGCAGTTACTCAACCTTCGATCAGATGATGTCCCAGAGCTGAAATCTTGGCTCCCCCGCACTAAATTTAAATGGATATCATACATCACCAATGAAATTCTTTGCCTTATGTCGAATCATGCCCAAAACAAGCTGCTGCTGGAGACAAAAAATGCTGCCATTTATTCTTTGGTCATCGACGAAACTTGTGATATTTCAACTAAAGAACAGGTATCCATTTGTTTTCGTATAATGGACACCAGGTTAAAAGTGAAATAACTTTTCTTTGGATTTTATGAAACACCAAGCACGATCGCAGATGTTCTATTTTCTGTTATTCAGGATAATATCAGCACGATTTGATCTTGATATACGGAACTGTTGTGGGCAGTGTTACGATGGAGCAGCTAATGTAAGTGGACACTTGATAAGTTTGCAAAGTCGGCTGTTGAAAATCGAATCAAAGGCCATATTTATAAACGCGTATCCCACGTGCTAAATTTGGCTGTATAAGATGCCATGCAGGACATCGATTGTATTCGAGATTTTCTAGCTCTTGTGCGTGAACTCATATCTTTTATCGGAAATTCGCCTAAACGACTTGCAATATTCAAGCCACTTCAAGATGCAAGTGAGACGTATTTGAGGCCTTTTTGCTCCACAAGGTGGTATCTATGAGTAAATTTGCTGAAACCCCTTGAAGCAAATTATGACACTGTATTACTTTTTCTGGGAGATCTTTTAGCAGAAAGAAATGAAGTGGGAGCAAAGGCGAGCAGGTGTCTCCACAAATTGCAGGAATTTCAATTATTTTTTCAACTTGAAATGGTAACTGTCATTTTTCAGAGAATCGAATCATTTAATTCAGCAATTCAGAAAACGTCTCTGCACCTTCAGGAAGAAAAATCAAGTATAGAGACTCTGACGAGTTCTCTTATAGCTCAAAGAGAGAGTGGGTTTGATTCGCTAGGGGACGATTCAATACAAAAGGCAAAAGAACAAGACATAGATGAGCCAAAGTTACCATGACGCATTGATGATTGAAGTGAACCCGAAGTTTTCCAGTCTCTCTAAGAAAAATACGGGAAGCTGTTCTTCGAAACTATTGGCATTATTGTAAACTTGTTGCAGAACAGGTTTCAAAAACAAGTGATAAATCATCTCGCCAAGATGGAGCCATTTGCTACTGTTAAAAATAGCACTAAGGACATTATAGCCTTTTATAGATCTGATTTCGATGAAGATAAATTGATTTTGCATCGGGATATGTTTTTAGACGTGTTCAAGACTGAAAAGATTTCAATGTACACTACCAGAGATGTTGTAAACCTCTTCAGCAGTGATGACCCCGCTCCTCTCCGTCTTTTGCTTTCGGAATACATGAAGTTTGTAAAACTGATTCTAACTGTTCCCGTATCCACATGTTCCGCAGAACGATCTTTTCCGGCTCTTCGGTGCTTGAAAACATTCTTGAGGTCAACGATAGGGCTACTTTACACGTAAACAAAGAGCTACAACTTGTGGTTTAGCCTTGTCAATGTCACAAAAGAATTTATTCAGAGAGCCGTTGTAGGCAAAACATATTTTACAACAATAAGTGAACGGATTTCTCCTGGCAAGGAAATATTTTTGTTTTCGCACTATTTCTTAGCAACCCTATTTTCTTGTTCAGTTTTCAAAATCTAAGGGAAAATTTGTCTTCATTTGTCACTTATTCTTGATTAAACTAAAATTTGATCTCTTAATATTTTTAAGGTGGCCAGTGATAGTTTGAAGTTTGTCCGAGAGGAATTTATTGAGCTGTCATAAAAAATTATTTAACACTTTGATCGCCATTCTTTTTTGGTTACTGAAACAATAATAGAAAATATCTTAAAAAGCGCATAAATTTGGGTAAAATCTATGAGGGACGTCACTAGAAGCTCTGTATCTGGAGGAAAGAACGATTTGATGAAAATGCCTCACAGGAGTAAAAGTGTACAGTTCAGCAAATTTTTAAAGCAGACAATTTTTTTGTAACTTATTACTGGAATAGGGAAGCTCAATCATACGAAGGGTGTTTAAAGAAATCAGTACTTCCATGTAAATGATACCTCACTGTTCAGTTTCAGTGTTTAGAAACCAGCCAACATAAGCATCAAATGATGCAGTGAAACATTTTCATAGAAATTTATTACTTTTTGATTGAGTCTGGTAACTTTGAGTTCCCATATTCCTGTAATATGATAAAGAAGTTACGACCAAATTGAGCATTTTAGTTATTTGTTGTACCAATAAATTGCTCAAACACTTAGTACAGTGTTCTAAGACTTTGAGAGAAAAGCACTATTTCATGTTTTCTGTACAAAGTTCTTTGAGAAAAAAACACCTTTTTTTTCAGTTTTTTCACTTTTTTATCAATGTGTTTTACATTAAACGCACTGTATGTTTAACACAAATACTTGAATTTAGGGAAAATTAAATGTTAGGGAGCCCTGAATGTTAGACAGCGTTACCTTGTGACATTTACTGCGGATGTTCTCTTTTAATTCATCCAGCGTTCGAGTCCCATTTCGGCACAAACTGAAAATGAGAATTGCGGTTCCACAGGAAAAATCCAGGAGAGTCAAATTATAGTAATTTTAGTTTTGACCATACCATGTATACGAACATATTAGACACTATGGGAGTAAATAAACCCTTTTTAAAAAAAAATTCGTGTCGGTGGGGGTGGAAAACTTGAAAGTACCCAAGACATGCATCAGTGCAAATTTTTAACCTTAAGTGCTCCAGGAGTGTTGAAATTTGAAAAAAAAAAAGTGTTGCGTCTTTTACAAGAATTTTTTATTCACATTATTTTTACAAATTTGAACTGCCCTGGGATTGGAAAATGCAAATAATAATTCAGAAAAAAAAATCAAAAATTTTGATCTTCATGTTCAGGTGTTTTGAAAATCCAGTGGTTTTCCAAAATCCAGGGGGCAGGGGGGGGGACAAAATAACTGCCGAAAATGTTATGGTCTTCGACAACAGGTGAGATATGGGACAGATATGAGACAGGTGAGATATGGGACAGATTGGGACAGATATGTATCTAACAGCATCAGAATCTAGGTTAAATAATACATACTTTTTGAAAAAAGTGTCTATTATTTAACCTAGATTCTGCATTGAATTTCCATACCTTACTGCCCCTTCCCCCCGACCCCCTCTTTTCACTGCTTGTACTCCATAACATTGTTATCGACTTGAGCACCCATTGGATTTCTGGAAAGTTGGCGCCTATGACTAGTATTATTAATACTCAACTTAATAACATCTCAGATTGGCTAAATTCCAATGAATTAATTATAAATACTACCAAAATAAAATCTTTAATTTTCTCAAAACAAAATATTTCACAACCTCCTATCACATTATCTAATAATGGTACAAACATAGAAAAGGTTAACTCCTTACTTTATTTGGGGATTACCTTACATAGGGACCTTAGATGGAACCAAAATGTGGACTCTCTTCTTCTCAAACTGTCTAAAAATATTGGAGTTATCAGCTTGGTATTTGCAAACCTTACCTATAAAACACTAATTCATTTATATTATACCATGTTTCAGACTCATATTAATTATGCTATCTTATCGTGGGGACAGACAACTAAATATAATTTCAAAAAACTTCAAATTCTTCAAAACAAATTTATAAGATTAATTGACCTAAAATTTGATAGAAATACACAACTAACACTATATAATACCACAAGAGTTTTCCCAAACAAATATAACATTCTTACGATTAACCAATTATATTACTTCAATATCAGGAAAATTATGTTCAAACGCATTAAAAATAATTTACACGCCGACATCATACAAATTATACCCCAGATACAACCACATGACACACGCACTAAATCACATATTCGGCCTATTCATCCAAAAATGGAGACCATGAAGCAAAGTTTAAATTACATTGACTACCATTACTGGAACTCATTACCTATAGAACTAACTTCTTTAAATAATTTAAAAAAATTTTTTAAAAAAACCTAAAAAACTTTAAAATGAATTGCAGCTTCTCAAATTAATGATTACAGTGGATGGGAACTACGACTAATATTATGACTTGTATATCGTGATGTAAATTGCTTTTTCAATGGTATTATCTGCAATGTTTATTATTTGCTCATATATCATTACTTTTTCTGTTGTTGTTGTTTTGCTACTATGATACTCTTGTTTGTAATTACAACTACTGACCTCAGTGTAAAACTAGCCTAGAGAGCATGGGACCCTGTCAGGCCTGGCTGGCCTTTTTCCCCTGCTTCCTTGCTGTGCATTGTTTCAACTGATATTTCTACAACACTGTTTTTTTTTTTTTTTTTTTTTTTTTTTTGGCTCAGCAAAATAAATGAAATGAAATGAATTGAACTGAACTTGACATAATGTAATATGTCAAAAATGGCCTTTTTTTTTAATCTGTCCAGCTATAACGAATTTCACATATATCGAATGTTTTTGACTCCTCCTTCAACTTTGTTACATACAGGTTCGACGGTAAGAGAGGTATTTACTTTTATACTGTAGTAATCATTCCCCACTCACCCATCAATGACAACCTTGTGTGTGCTAATGTGCACTTATGTGTACAAAAAGATTTTTTATCTTTTATTTGTGAGCATGATAATAATGAAGTAGTGCATGCAGTTCAGTTATCTAAGAAGCACATAACATCAACTTTTATATAAACATATTGTTATGTAACTCGTGGCCCACTATTCCAATTCAATTTTGTGAGGCCACACACACACACAAGGTAAGACCAGAAGAGACAGGTTTGTACTCTGGATCAGAGAGCTATTACGAAAACTGCACTACACTACCTGAATAAATGGATAATTAAGTCATATTAATGCACCTTAAAAAGAAATAACATCCCCATTATTTCGCTAAACATAAGAATCAGAGTAAGCCTGTGCAAATTCAATTTATGTCGAATGCTTTACAGATCTGAAAAGATAAAGTTTTTCTTCCATCAAGAATGTCTAATGTCCATCCAGGACTTGAACCACAGCTCAACTTGGATTATTAGCTAGAAGCCCTAGCCTCTTAAATTCTGCCACTGGGTCGACACACTGACCAAAATAAGATAGCATCATATTATTGCTATGTGCATCTTATAGACTCAATAAGATGTATTCTGAATGAGCTTGACAAAAGATTTTTAACACTGGAGCCTAACTTCTATAAGTGGAGATATCGGAATATAAGTATGCTCGTACCACACCTAGTGGAAAACTTCTGCATCACAAATCATTGTAGCAGATGCCCTAACAGATTTTCTACTGAGACTTTTAGGTGCAAAAATACAGTGTCAAATACAAATATCATATTAAGCAACATAATAGGAATAAAGTGCATCTAGAAAATCAGATAAGTGCATGGACAGAATTTTAAGAACAGGAAACATCATGTGAAATGCAAACATACATTTACAACACCTCACAGAAATATGCATTCCCACCAACTAGGAGAAAAGCTGTGCACTATGTAGACAAGAAATGCATGGAAAGTTTTGTTCATAATTCCAGTCATTTTAAGTCATTTTGAATTTTGTTCAATTCAAAATGACTTTTTCTAGTATGACCTCAGAAGTGCACAAATTATGCCAAGCATAAAAATAAGTTTATGCTACCTACTGGAAAAACTATGTATTTCAAAAAATCCAAGGTGCACACATCAGCATTCACGTGGTGTTTCCATGAAACTAATCATTTTTTAAAATTCAATTTATACATGTAGAGATATCAGAAGAATTTACAAAGTGAGACTCGCTGAAAATACAGCACATCCTGTCCCTTAAACTTTTTCTTTTCACGAGACTTGATGAAAATACAGCACATCCTGTCCCTCAAACTATTATTCATAAAGAGGACAGGAATCATGGGATACCTGGTTCCTGGGCAACACAATGCTGTGACACCTCTTGTTAGTGAATGAACCCACCTCTTTGCAGGTATATGGGTAGAAGGACATCGCTGCATTCACATAGATGGCAATTTGATGTCAATATGGATAAACATCGTAAGTTAATAGAGTTTGAAAGTGGGATGATAGTGGGTGCATGATGCATGGGTTACTCTATAATGGAAATGGTACAGGAACTGCAGTACTCCCATTTGACTATATCAAGAGTGCATTGGGAACATGCCATTTCTTCAATAATATCGCATTATGAACAGCATTGTGGGCAGAAAAAGTTGGTGGATGAGCATGCAGTCGATGCTTATTAAGACATTGAGAACAGGCCTTGACAAAGATCTAGAGGTCAAAAAACTCACAAGAAGGGAAGATTAAATGAAAGTTCTTCAAGTGAAAACAGCATTACATAAATATATCTGAGTAAAACTTTGAGTAAGTGTTTTAATGCCTGCCTCGCACGGTTGCAACCAACCAGAGAGCAACAGGCGTACAAATCACCACTGACTTTAATGAGGAAAGTGCCAGAAACATCTCTACCAAGACCTACAGGCAAATCATTAGCCATAAGAGACCAACTCACCAGAGTCCCATTGCAAACGCCACATCACCAGGCTGTACACGTCAACTGGTCAAAAGAACATCGGCACTGGACCTTGGATTATTGGAAATTAGTCTCCTGATCTGAAGAGTCCTGTTTCCAGTTATCTTGCACAGACAGGAGGGTGTGGATCTGGCAGAAACCACATGAAGCATTGGACCCAGCATGTTAACGAGGAGCTGTTCAGGCTGGTTGAGTTTCAGTTATGGCCTGGGGCATGTTCAACTGGCACACATTGAGACCTCTGGTACATCTAGATGCAACTCTGAACTCTCCACACTATGCGTCCATTCTTGCAGACTATCTGCATCCATTCATGATCATTGTGCACCCACAGGCAATGGACTCTTCCATGCGCCTCCCCATGAAGCTGTGATGACTAGAACGTATTTAGAAGAGCAATCAGCAGAAGTTCCCACCATGGAATGGCCTCCTCATTCACCAAACATGAACCCTGTGGAAAATCTTTGGGATGTTGTGGAAAGGTCCATTAGAGCTTTGGATGCTTCACCCAGAAATGCGATAAAATTATGGACCACAGTGAAGTAAGATACCTGTGAAATGCTTTTGTGACCTAGTGGGACTCGACACTCACCATATGACTGCCCTTATCCAAGTGAAAGGTAGGCCTACCCATTACTAGGTAAGTTATTCCATGATTCCTGTCCACCTCAGTGTACTATAGCTTTGTCCAAAGTTACACAGAACACAATTACTGAGCAGCTTCTGTCTTATCTGGCATCTTTCAAACTTGCTAACAACCATTAATGGCTTTATCACAATCTACAGCTAGTGATATTGCATTTTACATTACTCATTGCTTGTCATATGGCTATGGAATATGATGAAACTTAAGCTTGTGGCACTTGATATTATTGCAAAGTCTTTTGATAGTAAATGTATGACTACAATTTCTAAATAAAATCCAGTATGGTCTTCAACCTGCATTATGTCAGCAGCTCTGTAGCTACCTTTGTGGCCATACTTAGCATTTATGCAGTTGAGGGTACATGCTATGATGTATTTTTTCTTATGGCATGTATCCTTCAAAGATCAGTTCTATCACCTAGTTTATTTCATTCTTGTACCAATGGTCTCCCTTTCCTCACAGCTAATCTAATTTACAGCTTTGCTGATGGAAGTATTCTGTCCATGCATCTTGCA
Source organism: Macrothele yani (assembly GCA_039090855.1). Lineage (NCBI taxonomy): Eukaryota > Metazoa > Arthropoda > Arachnida > Araneae > Macrothelidae > Macrothele > Macrothele yani. The sequence goes on along the minus strand of CM076996.1, from coordinate 100,234,523 downwards.
CCGCGTGGCATTTATGTGGAGCTAATGAATTTCAGCAATTGTGATACAATGTTTTGCTGTCTCCTTAAATACTGATAATCATACCATTTATTATTAAGTTGAGGACAGTCTCACTCATGTGAAACCCAGTTATTTATTGTAAACAGCAAAAAATATAAAAATTTTCTACTGTTTCCATATAAGGCAGTCCTTAGCAAGGAATATTTCTGTAAGTTCTATGCTGTCTTGGCATGACCATATTTATTTTACTGCTACACTAGGAATTTTTTTCAAGTTAAACAGTATTTTCTTTCTGAACAACTTTTGACACCATATAAATCACAAGTTTATTCAACTCTAGAATTCTTCTCCTATCTGTGATTGTGCACTCAAATCAACCCTATAACTTCTTAAAACTGTGCAGAAATGAACAGTTCTCTTAATTGACAACCTAGCATTCAGTGATTCCTTTCAGTCCCTTTCCCACAGGACAGTAGTAATAGCACTGTGCAACTTTCACTTATAATGAAGACTGCTCTCAAAAGTTATCAGCCCTTGTCCTATTTCCTGCAGTTTTCCATGGTGCTTCAATAATGAAGACCCATGTTCTGCTTAGTTCACTGTGTGCTTTAACTCTGCCAACTCATTCAATTCCTACTACATCAAAACTTCAAACTTCTTTGCCCGATCTTTCACCTCCTCCCAGACAAATAAAGACTTCAGTTGTTCAAGATTATGGGCAAATGAATTGCTCTTAAGTAGGGTTATATTTTAAAATAGAAAAAAAAATACTTAGGTGTTACATGCTGCAAGTTCTGACTTGCATGGATATTCTTCATTAAAAAAACAACAACAAAGAACTGACACTATAAATTGCTAAGCCAGTGTAACAGTGCAAATATACATTGTGTGTGGAAGGCAATACTCATACATAAGACTGACAAAGAGAAAAAAAAAGCTGAACTTTTTAAATGGGTAAAAAATCGAAATGCGCGGCAAAACAGTGTGAATAAAACACAGTATGAGCAAGACAAAATTGTTCAGGTTAATTTATTTATGTAAATATTAAACTGGACCATATCACTCTATTCAAAATATAAAATTATTAACATTTAACAACACAAGATAGAGGAAACATTGCGCGAAAGGGGGGAGGGATGGTCAAGATTATGAGCGAAATCATCGCACCGTCTGACTTCCGTTTTCGGAAAATTTTCCTCCATTTTCAAGCTGAAATACACATCTATTCAATAAAATGATATTTAACAACAATACTCAGCAAAAGGATATCATAAGAAAAAAAAAAATATGATTACGGGAGAAATCTTCACTCCATCTAACTTCCGATTTTGAAAGTCGTAATTCCGTCCTCCGACAGAAAACGACCCTTCCCCAAATTCTGTTAAGTTATGTATCGATCTTGAGAATAACACAAGTGATGAAACCAACAAAATACCTCTAATCCGCCGAAAAAACTCTGTGCCTAAAAATTACAGGGAAATTTTCGCACTGTCTAAATTCCGTTTTCGGAAAATTTTCCTCCATTTTCAAGTTGAAATACAAATATTTATAGAACAAAATGATATTTAACAACAATACTGGGCAGAAGAAACATCGCGAGAAAAGGGCATTACGGTAACGAGGGAAATCTTTTCTCCGTTTAACTTCTGTTTTCAAAAGTTTTAAAAGATGAAATATAGCCCCGTCTAAATTCCGTTTTCGGAAAATTTTCCTCCGTTTTCAAGCTGAAATACAAATATTTATAGAACAAAATGATATTTAACAACAATACTGGGCAGAAGAAACATCGCGAGAAAAGGGCATTACGGTAACGAGGGAAATCTTTTCTCCGCTTAACTTCTGTTTTCAAAAGTTTTAAAAGATGAAATATCGACCCCCCATTCTCTTCAGTTTTGCATCGATCTCGAGAATGATGATGAAAACACAGAATTCTGCGAATCTGCGGATGAATCTCATGTATGAATACTACAATTCCTTTCCCCCCCCCCCTCTCTCTCTCTCTCTCTCTCTCTCTCTCTCTCTCTCTCTCTCTCTCTCTCACACACACACACACACACACACACACAAATGAGGGCAACATCAAAGAAGAAATTAACAGGCAAATAAAACTTGGTTGTAGAGCATTCAGAAGAAACAGTACAATTTTCAGGAACAATTTATCGCTATGTCTTAAAAGGAAAGTGTAAAAAAGACAAACGAGGCTGGAAACAACTGAAAGAAGCCTGGAGAGGTGCATGTTTGATGTAACCAGGAAAGATAGGAAGAGGTACTCGTGGATCAGGAAAATAACAAGAGTTGATAACATCAGGATCAAAGTAAAATCAATGAAATGGCAATGTGCTTGGACATATTGCTAGATGAACTGACCACCACTGGACAACTGAAATACTTACCAAAGGACAGAAAGAAGCCCAGAAGATGACCATGTGGGAGATGGGTGAATGAAATTCGAAAGCATGCCAGAGTGACATCGAAGGGAATTGTTCATCACAGAGTTGTAGAAGAGACTTGGAGAGACCATCTAGCACTGGATTGATATTGTTTGACCACACACACACAGGCTACAGACCACTCAAAGAAGCAAGGAACGATGCATGCTGGTGTAACCAACAAAAGAGAAACTCACAGATCAGGAAAATGATGAGTTGATGACATTGTGATCACCGTAAAGACCCTCAAGTGGCAATGGGCTCTACCAAGGCTGAACTGGGTGAAGAACAGGCTATAGCATTAACCTTAAAGACAATAGACTTTTGGTGATTGGCCAGTGGGTGTTAAAGATAATTTCTGCCCTTAGATGACACTGCGTTCCAAGGTATAAACAATACAGTTTCTATGTTATTTGAATGGTTAGATAGTGTTTTTTAAGAAAATTCCACTACAGTTTTAAAACAATTTTGTTTTCACAACAAAATATAATCCATTTTAAATACAGTTTATTGCTGTTTTCTGATGTGCACTTCTTCAAAACAGAAAAATGTGAGAATGCTATTTCACGAGTTCCCAACAGATCAGGCCTGAAGTTACTGTGGTTGAAAGTAGTATCTCGGCAGGATTTTCAACCAAATGACTGTTGGAATTATAGCCTCACAGCGCTAAAAAAAAAAAAAACCACAGATCATCAGAAAAGATTTGCAGCTGCTCCAGATAGATTGCAACATCACTGTGTGGCAGGTGGAGCTGTAAGTGTACCTTGAAACCACACACGAGTCTCTCTCCCGCTCTCTGCTGTGAGTGTGGTTGGGAAGTAAACTCTCTTTGTGCTCTGGTTAATGCCTGTGCGCGATCATTGTGTTATGATGATGTCGGTGTGTGTGTTGTCCATTAATAGAACTAACTGCTCCTGAATAAAGGAAGCAACTTTAATAAATGAAATGTTCCCGATCATTAGACTCAGTTACGCTACACTATTTCAAGGATGTGTATTTCCTATTATTAAATAAGTGTTTTATCCAACAGCGACGCAATTATGTGGTAAGACTGAAGTGAACTTTTACAACAAACATGGCTTTAGTTGGCATCAGTAAGAAGTGCTTTATTGTATTATCATGGAGTATCTATGTGTTGTGAACATATTAGCTCAAGTTGGATATCATTGTACCTACGTATCATCCTTTGTATTATAATTAAAAGTTTTTCTATTTGCATACTACTCAGGTCGGTATATGGTTTTATTATTATTAGCATGGTGTGCTCTCTGCTCTATGAGGGGTATGCAAAAATTTCTGTCACCCTCGCTAGCAGGCGCTGTAGGGGTCTAACCGGCCGGCAACCCGTGCTGTCAGTTCATACGTGAAGCCAAGCATGGCAGTCAATAAAGTTCATTTACAGCACTATTTGTTATTCATGTTTAATTTAGGGAAAAGTATGAGTGAAGCATAAAGCATTTGGTTCAATATTATGTCAGGTGTATGTCGAAACAGTTATGGGTAAGCGGACGTGTCGAGAATGGTTTGCCAGGTTTAAGAAAGGTGATCTAAGCTTGGAAGACAAGCCACGTGCAGGTAGACCACAGGAACTCGCAGACGAGGAGCTGGAATCGCCGTTGCAAGAGGATGACACACAATCGACCACGCAACTGGGGAAATGTTTGAAAATGGCTCAATAGACAGTGGTATAGCGTTTACAGGGCTTTGGGAAGATCCAGAAGATTGGTAAGTGGGCTCTGCATACTTTAACGGAGAGTAATATTGGTCAACGATTGGGCATCTGTATGTTGTTGCTGAAGAGGTTTCAAGGGAAGATTTCTTTGTGGAAGGTTGTCACCAGGGATGAAAAATGGGTCTATTGAGACAACCCCATATGCAAGCGATCCTGGGTTGACCCAGGCCAGCCATCGGCATCCACTGCAAAACAGTATATCCATGGGAAAAAGGTGCTGTTGTGTGTGTGGTGGGATATGCATAGAGTGTTGTACTTGAAACTGTTGAAACCAGGTGAAACAATCACTGCACAATGATATAGCGATCAGTTGATGAAACTGAATGTCGCAATCGAGCAAAAACGCCCATGGACAGGTAAAAGACGCTGCCCAGTCATCCTGTTACATGATAATGCCAGACTACATCTCGGTGCCACCACGAAATCAACCCTTGAACAGTTACACTGGGAGGTTTTACCACACCTGGTTTACTCCCTAGACATTGCACCCTCAGACTTTCATCTGTTTCGCTCTATGCAACATGCCCTAGCCCAACAGCGGTTCACCACAGTTCCAGAGGTGGAAAATTTCTTCACTACATTCTTTAGCTCAAAACCAGAGTCCTTCTATCACAGGGGCATTCATTTGTTGCCTGAAAAACACAAAAGGTCATTGATGCTAACGGCCAATATTTCGTTGAATAAATGTGTACTGGTTTCCTGATTGTTCCTTTCTCCTTAAAACGGCAGAAACTTTTGCATACCCCTTATATTATTGTTAAGCACACATTCTTCCACCTTGAATGAAGGTCTAGCGACAAACCTTTTTCTTTTCTACAGCGTACTGAACCGAATGGAGTGTTGATGTTAACCATTTAATTACACATCCAATTTAAGAATTTAACAACAATGACAATTCACCATCTAGTATTTTTTATGGTAAGCATTTTAATTCTGGTAATTATGTACCAAGCGTGTGGTACAAGTGGCTGAAGGGAGATGTTGTAACATCCATACATTTCCAGGTTATCCACATCATATAGAAAGTACCTCTTACAAAAGATAGCAGATATGTTCTTAAGAAAAGGTGTCATGCCACAGATTACTGTACTAGTACACAAGTGAAAACAGAAGGTGTAACGTACTTGGATAATACAGAGTTGTTAGTCATTTGCAAAAGTTTAAGACCACCTGCTGGCATTAGGAGATTTCTGCTGATTGCATCAGCTACTACCTGTATTACTCAACTTCCTGTCGGTGTTGTAACATCCTACAGTGGCAGCTGTTGATTGAGTTGGAAGAAGCGTGCGAGCATCAGTTTGCTTCTGGTTTTCATGCTGAGAGGTTTTGTATGTATTTCCTTTCTATATATTGAAAAATGGGCAAAAAAGTGTCATTAAGTGTTACTCAGAGAGCACAAAGTGACTTTATATCATGAAGGATACTCCAAACATGACATAAACAGAAAGGTGAATGTGAGCAAGACTGCTATTCATAATATGTTCATAAAATATCAAGATACAGGTGAATTTAGCAACCGAAAGAGAAGTGGACGTCCAAGGAAAACAACCCCATGTGATGACAATACCATAAGGCAAATAGTTATGCGCTCTTCAAGGAGTTCGTGTAAGAAATTCAAGGCCTTTCTACATTCAAAAGGGTCTGATAGTATCAGCACGGTTTCCCGACGTCTTAGCAAAGATTTTGGATTAAAGTCTTATAAACCTGCACGTAAACCTAGACTAACCTCTGTCATGAAAACGAAGAGACTCCAGTTTGCAAAGCGTCATCAATTGTGGACTGTTGAAAATTGCAGCCAAGTTCTTTTTTCCGATGAATCAACCATGTGTCAATTTGAATCACGTGAAGCACATGTTCAGCAACCAAAAGGCTTGATTGAAAAATATACTGTTAGCACTAGGAGACATCCACCTAGTCAGATGTCAGCATCCAGTACTGCTTCATTATCCTTTTTGCTGACAGGCACTACCATGACTGGTCCTTTTTATGTGGAAATGTTACGTGAGAAGCTGTTAACTCACATGCAAGTGCACAGATGCACAATCTTTATGCATGATGGTGCTTCATGCCACAGATTAAAGACAGCAAAGGACTATCAACAGAGGAAAAACATAACCGTACTTGACTGGCCCGGTAATAGTCTTGACCTTGACCCCATCAAAAATTTGTGGACCATTTTAAAAAACAAGGTAGCAGAAAAACAGCCATCAAATTTCCAAGCTTTGATTGACGCGATAAAGTATGTGTGGTGCAAAGACATTTCAAGTGACTACTGCAAATCCCTCATTAAGAGTATGCCACATTGTATTCTGTCCGTTATAAAAAACACAGGTGGCCACACAAAGTACTGATTTCTGTGTTTTTGTGTTCTAAAGAATGTAAGTATTCATCAGTGGTGTCCTTTATTTCAAATATCTCTGACTAGTAATTAGTTGTTTTTTGAAAATCTTAATTTTCAATAAATTGGCCGGTGGTCTTAAACTTTTGCAAATGACTGTAGTTCATTTAGCAAACACTGTCAGGAATGACTTTAATGACAGATTTTGTCATGCATTTTTTAATCAGTAGTCCAGTTAGGCTTAGCTAGCCATGATAATGCATTTTATAGAGAAAGGTGCCAGTTCGCGTGTTTCATTTTGCAAACTATGTAATAGTTTTATGACCTATTAAACAAGGACAGATTTTTTTACCCCTCGCCCAAATGATACCAGTTTAGAATGTAAATAAAATCCATCAGTTCGATGATGTAAATAATGATACAAAAACGATGTGCTTGTTTCTGAGTCAAACATCAATAGGAGGTGCTGCATCCTGACTCCTAACTTTATCCCTCACTGTTTTTGCTTAATGTTACAGCCTGGTAGCTGATTCAGTTCAGCCTTGGCTCTACATATTGTTATAACTGACCACCATTGGGCAACAGAAATACTAGACTGGATTCCAGGGGACAGGGAAAGACCCAGAAGTCAGCCATGTGAGAGACGGGTGGATGAAATTCAAAAGCATGCCAAAGTGACATGGAAGAGAATTGTTCAAAACAGAAAGCTGTGGAGCAGCCTTGGAGAGACTTTCATCTAGCAGTCGAGTGATAATGAATGATGATCATACAAGGCAGTTGGAAAAGCTTCCTGCTCACTAGAAAGATATCACAGATGCAACATGAAACAGCTAAACATTTACTTTTGTAACCTTCTTGAGTAACAAAACTAGTTACAGAAATACAGTGCTTCACATTAAGTTAAGAACATGCACAATAGCTTATAACAGCCATAACTGGTATACCCATATTTGTTACTTTGGCCAGAATATGTCTGGTTGTTTCTAATATTTATGCACATGATTTTTGATCATCAGTTTCAGAGGTGTTTTACACAATCTCAAAAATAAAAATATATGTTCTCTTACTTCTCCTAAAAGAACCAACATCTTTACATCTGGTTCTAGCTGGTATCTTAACAGATGATCCATGAATGTTGTTCCAGGATACCTATTAAAGAAAAATATCCTAAATAAAAAATGTTCTGTAGATATAATTTTTGATCTGCACCACTGATATACATGTAATGGTAACAGAATAACCTTTACATAGCACAAATGATTATTTCATAAAAATACCCAAAGAAAACTGTTCAATTTTTGAAGTGCAGCACAGTATATTTACCATGTTTCTTGGTCTCTCCTCTGCACATCTAGTGCATTACCCAATAGTCACAAATAAGCAGCATAGTTTGCAATCCTCTCAAGATGACAGATAACTTAGAACAATGTACAGTCAAACCCTATGTAACGGACTGCGATTTAACGAATTCCCCGATTTTATGTACATTTTCTATGGTCCGGATGGAACCACATTGAAATTATTGCTTGGCATTTCCCGATTTAACGAACATGTTTCCTCAATTTAGAGAACATTTTTAATTTTTGTTTAAATTACCAAACTATGTCAACCAGCATTACAGCAGAAGTAATTATAATGATGACATATATGGTGAGTGTAAATCCTGGTATTAATTGCCCAGTTGAAGAAATTATAACACTTCACATAGTACATTTATCAAAACAGTTGTAAAAGGCAACAGCTTTACTCGGCTTATTGCGATATTGTTTCTCTTCATTCACATCACAACTGCATACACACACGTTTTTACAAGAACGGCAAAGCTGAGAAAAAGTCCGAGGTGTTTTTCTCTCGTTGCTGATGGGCGTGCAGTTCTTTCTCCGAGAGCATTACTGTGGGAAAGTTTTTCTTACAAGTTTCTTGCGTTTTTGACATTACATGCGCAGCGTCCTTTAACAGTATGTACCCATTCCTAAGCATCCGGAATTCTTTCTGAAATTACTTTGATTTTTTATTTTCAGTGTTAAATCTAGAGGTCACATTAAACAACACAGCTTGTTTATGGATAAAGTTTTGATGAACATATATAGCACTAGAAAAGTTAGAAGTGAAATTCACTGATCATTGTAGTTTGCAAATGTTCATTTTGTAAGAGCATTTAAAAAAATAAATGACTGCCTCAAAGAAAAGCAGAAAAGATCTTCAATCAGTGAAAAAATTGACATTTTGTCGCAGCTCGATGCAAACCCAGGATCACAGACTGTTGTAGCAGAGAAACTCGGAATTTCCAAAGCAATATTGTGTACCATAGCGAAAAATAGAAAGGTAATTGAAAGCTGTGCATCAAAGTGTGGACAATTTTCCAGTAAGAGGAAATCTATGAAATCATTGCCCCTGAGTGAGTTGGAAAACAATCATGTTACTTGGTTACAACAAGCACGGGCTAGTAATTTGCCTATTAGTGGATCCCTTCTGATGGAAGAAGCAGTTCATCTTGCCCAGAGACTGCAAAAAAAAAAAAAGGAATTTACCGCGCCAAATGGATGGATTAATCGTTTTAAGCAAAGACATAACATAGTGTATAGAGCTTTATCCAGCGAAAGCAAAAGTGTTGATCCCATGACGACACAAACGTGGAAAAATGAACAGATGCCACAAAATATTGAAGGGTACATGCTGTGTGATATTTTTAATCCTGATGAAACTGGACTGTTTTATAACCTGCAGCCAGATAAAACACTGTGTTTTTGAAATGATACCTGCCATGGAAGAAAGAAGTCAAAAGACAGAATCACTGTTTTTCTAGCTGCCAATGCAGATGGGTCAGAAAAATTACAGCCATTAATTATGGGCAAATTTGCTACACCACATTGCTTCAAAAATGTGAAATCTTTGCCCACCAAATACGAAGCAAATAAAAAGTCATGGATTACCACAGCTTTATTTGAAAATTATGTAGAAGCCTTGGGTGCTAAAATGCAAGGCCAAAAAAAGGAAAGTCCTCTTATTTATTGATCAGTATACTGTGCATCCTCAGGTAAACAATCTGAAAAATGTTCAAGTGAAAGTTAGCTGCTTTGATGATGTTGCTAACTGTATCAAATGTGCTAAAAACTACTTGATGCGCTTCGATATTACTGATGACATTTTTCATGTACTTCAGAAAGTTGAATCTGCAATTTATAAAGCTAAAGGTTCAGAAAAAATAAACAATATTGTCTAAAGCATTTTTTTCCACAGTGTAAAAAGGTAATCAACACATATTCTGTTTTTACAAGTTAATTAGTACTAATTGATGTTCTGTTTCATGCAGTTTTTAATACTGAAATCATTATAAGAAGCTAAATTGCTCGAAAAAAATCAACTATCGTATTTTTCTTTCAATTTTAAAGTACACTTAAACTTTGATGCTACATATTGAAGCCTAATACGTATCTACAAATTATGTATTTAATATGCAAAGTAAATGCGTACCTACTATAACATGTCTGATAACAAATTTCATAATTAAAAGTACTATACATAATTTAAATTTCACTGAATGAAAAAGAACTTGGTTGCTTACATATTCTATTATGAACACTAGCTAAATTCGATTGTTTCATTCGAAAGGCTTCCTTGATTTAGCGAATTCCGCGATTTTACATACAAGACTGTTGGTCCCTTGAAGTTTGTTAAATCGAAGTTTGACTGTACTAAAAAATGTTTCCTGTTGGGAAATGAAGAAGTAGAAAAACTTAATTGCTACCTTTAAGTTCTTTTAAGTTTTACTAAAGCAGTTTTGTTTTAAATTATATTGCCATATATCTCCAGAGGTGGTAAGAAAGTTAGAAGGATCAACATTTTAAAATGTTTCATTAAAAAAGATGAAGATTAAAATATACAAACTTATCTACTCAGTCAACCTATGCAGGGGTGTTTGTGAGACCAGATAAAATCCCCTGAAAATCTTGCGGGCTTACTAGAGTTTTATGACTTGTAATTCAATGAGTATTTTAAAACCAATTTTTATACCTTATATTATAATAACCCAATTGTATTATAATAATTCAAAAATTTATTTACATTTACCTTCTTTTAGCAATATTTAACAATTTTAAACACTTAAATCACAGAATATATTATGAAGAAAAAAATACAATAAACCGGTCTTAAAACACCTGATTTTTTTTTTTTTTTTAAAGCATCCAGTTTCTTTTGTTTCCTTGGAATAAGCTCTGAATCTGCCTTTCTTTTGTATTGAATTTCACAATAACTGTTGGAAGGGGAAAGGTTCTTTTTTCCTCCTTCACATACAGAACTGGAAGGTTCCTCAACACACAGGGATTTGGAAGATCCCTGTTCACATATAGAACTATGAATTTCTTTTTGACATGAACTGGAAGGGATTTCATGAGTTTCTGTATTTGAAATAAACACATCAGAACTAGATTTTTCAGCATTAAAGTCCTCCTGATATGCTCTCCAACTTCTATTGATATTTACAAGTAAATCCTTATTAATTGGATCAGTCACAGGATTTTCCTAGCCATATTTTTGGCAAGTTGTTTCTTTGGAAGACATTAAGTCATATTTAACAGTTTGCACTGCATCCAATGAATCAATTTTAAGAGATGTTCTACTGTCAGTCAGAAAATCATTCATTAAGTTGAAAGCACTTTCAACTAGTGGGCCGTGGATGCAGGTAAGGCCTGCCTTGACTAATTTTCCTAACATAGGATAGTTTTTTTTCATTTGTAACTTCATCTTTTAAGTAAAAAAGTTTAGACCAATATTTGTCTATCGCACATTTAATTTTTTTATTGGTATCACAACAGTAAAGCATTTCATCAGTAATATCAATGTCAGTTTGGTATAGTCTTAATTCTGCACACAGTTGTGGTTTTTCAGCCTCAAAAAATATATGAGACAGATAAAAAGATAATTTTTCAAATGCTAACATAGTACTAGTTTTACCTTTTAGCTCTGGGTCCAATGCTGTAAAACTAATAAGAAATGAATTTCCAACAGGTAATTTTTGTATCATATATTTGCTGTGTTACTGTAGACTTTGACCAAAGAGATTTTGAATTCTTTTGCTATCACATGGTCTTATGATAATTTTTTCATAATGGTGCAAGCTTCTGATCCAATATACATCAACTTGCTGGGTAAGTGGAAATTAGAGTTACTAACATCAAGCTTTAACAAATCCTTGTAAGACATGCACTTTGAAATCTTCTGGCTTTATAAAAAAAAAGTAAAAAATTTTAACATCAATTTAATTTTATAAATGCTGGTATGTAACATATGAAGCATTGGTTTTTTGGTTTCAAACACATCAAATTCCGGTAGCACTGCTGTATATAACGCTATTTGCAATAAAGTTTTTTTCTGCAAAACAAATAATCTGTTGACTATTCTTTTTTCTGAGCTACAGCATCCTTTGTAAGTTTTGGGGAATGTAAAGAGAAATGTACTCCATCTACAAGCTCTTTTTGAGAAGATGAAATATTTCTATTATCATACACAGCTTCGACATCAGAAAAATAACACTCTTTATCTTTTTTATCCACATAACAAAAATAAAATACTATAAGAGCATCCTACAACTCTTTAATTCTATTTAAGACAGTTCAAATATACACCCACCTGTGATCTGGCCTTTTCAAGAGCTTCAGTTTTTTAATTCCAAGCACTGCACATATTTTGAAAAAATTCTCCATTTTGCTACAGCATTTCATGTCAAAATAAATATCATCAAAAAAATCTTCCAAGTAACTTTCAAAAAATTATGAAAATTTTTTGGCACAGTTATTTGCTATATGACAAGTGTCGCCATCAATATCTAATAAGTGAGGTGCTTTATTTCTTCTTATTCTAGTTTCAACACCACTTTTTTTCCCCACGCATAGTGTTCCACGAATCCATTAAAATACTAGTTAAATTTTTCCATGGAATCTGATTTTCTTCAATGGTACTGACTATTGCTGTATAAACAGCTTGCGCATTGCAAGATTCCAGTTTTAAAGAAGCAAGATGATGAACTACAACCTCACTGTGATCGTCATCGTAAAACTGCACTAGCATTGCAAGTATGCTCTCTTGTGCATAGCTAGCTAGTACTTTCATCCACATTTAAAGAAAACATTGTGGTTCTTAAAGTTCTAATTATATTTTCTTTAACTGTTCTGCCAATTCCGTATTTTAACTTGTAACATACTGTAGTTCTGTTCATGGACAGAGATTTCAGTGCAGTTTGGACCCGGCTTAATTCTTAACACAGCTTAATCAAATTTGGCGCCAAACTAAAAGAAAGAATTTTCAGCGATGAATGATGATACTAATATTTCTTGACGAGCTTTTCTTGTCATTATATCAAGTGGTTGATCATCGCTCTCCACCAGATCATCCGTATTCTTCGCACTTGCATAATGACTCAGGGTCATTGAACTTTTAACACATTTTGAACTTTTAATATGTCATAGTTTTTGCATGGTTCATTAAGGCTTTATAAAATTATCCACCATATTTCAGTAATGAGTTGCAAAACACATAAGCTTGTCCCAAACTATCTATTTTCTTGCACTACGTGCTGACGGTATCGTCATTACTATCCATGCGTTCAAGCCAGGGCACGAAAAATCTCGGAAATTTTACCCATCCTCAAGGATGGTTTGTCTAAAAATGTACCCGTCCTCCTTTGAAAGAAACCCGTCAGACTCATATAAATACCATAACTACTTAGAATTTAAATATCGTCATTCTTTTCAGTTTTCCATTCAATAGTGGCTTAACTGTTGAAACTTTTACATGTTATAGTTCCTTTGTGTGAAATGCAATTTCTCAGTTGGAAATTATTAGTATTTAATGCAAACAAATACCTCGGTAATCAAATGTAATTCAAGGAAAAACTTTTCACGTACCTCTCAGTTCTAAGTGGTCGATGTTCGAATCTTTGTATGGCCGTTTTCATCAGGCTCTTGGGTTTAGACTTTTAAGAATTTAATCGGCACATTTTCTTCAAGGGGCCCGAAATTGGATAGACAAATTAATTTATTCAATGAATTTGTCTATCCGATTTCGGTACCCGTGAAGAAAATGTGCCAACTAAATTCTTAAAAGTCTAAACTCAAGACTCAAAAGCCTGATGAGAACAGCCATACAAAGATTCAAACATCGACCACTTACAACTGAGAGGTACGTGAAAAGTTTTTCCTTGAATTACATTTGATTACCGAGGTATTTGTACGCAGTAAATACTAATAATTTCCAACTGAAAATTGTATTTCACACAAAAGAACTATAACATGTAAAAGTTCCAACAGTTAAACCACTATTGAATGGATTTAACTGAAAAAGAATAATGTATATAAAACATGTTTTTTAATCTTGATAAGTCAAGAAATATGTGCGTATTAAATATCATCACTTTACCGATTATTTTTTTTTCAATGTGCATACAGAAAATAAATACATTTCTGCTTTCATAGCAAAAAGCTTGTTACACAGAATCTAGAATTTTCAACTGCAAAATGGCAAAAGGCAAGAGATAGAATGTACGGTATTAGGTACGATTGATGTCAAGGGCGCCACGAAACATGCGGAAAACGGTAATGCACAGGAAGCCAATATTACGGCGGGCATCACACGTGCGAGATGTCAAGGTCACACGTGAAGGGAAGAAGCAACCGTTGTTTAGTTGCATTGGTTAATACTGGGTCACTCCAGTATTAACAAATGAAACTAAACAAGGGATTGCATGAAAGAATGCCCACGGAGAAAACGCCCACGGAAAAAATGCCCACTTTTCGAAAGTAAGAAAAAACGCCCACGAAAAATATGCCCACAGAAGAAATGCTGACGGGAAAAATATGTGATCGACTGATAAGTTCATATGTCTGTTATAAACGGTGTTCGGACAACTGGTCACAGGCTGCTGGCCAAAAAACCGTTAGGGGTCATATAAAAATTGCGGTTTCTTGGCCACCTCACCTACATAACGCGAATATGGGAATGACGGAATGAAAACTTTTAGAAGGGCCTAAACGTTAGTCCTAATATTATTTTCTGCCTGAGTAATACCGCAATATTAATAATTTGATGTGTAAAATATTTTCTGCAAACCTTACAAATACGAGAGGAAAGTTCAGATTGCACTGATGGACTGTAGAGGTTGTATGGTGTTGGCCTGAAAGCCGTGGTAGTCTTATGCAACATTTATTTAAAAACATACTAATGATTCACCGTGGTCTTCAAGCCAACTGCTATACGATATTTTTCTAGAAACTACAAATAAAAAAATTCTCTGCGAGTATGTGCAAACCCAGGAAATTTGTCAGGGGAGGGGGTGCTTAAAATCTAAAATATGAAATATAAAGAATTTCTGGTCCGATCGGGAGATTTCCAGCGTTTACAAGCTACAACTCGTCGAATTATCTGAGGGTATCTGCTGCCTCAGGAAACTAGTCGGGGTGGGTGGGTGGGGGGAGGGGGAGCTAATACCAAAATCATAAAATATCAAGAATTTCTCTTCCGATCGGGAGATCTTCAGCATTTAGAAACTGCAACTCGACAAATTTTCTTAGCGCATGTCACTCTCTGGAAACCTGTCGGCGAGGGGGGGAGGTGTAATACCAAAAGTGTAAAATATGAACAATTTCTCGTCCGATCGGGAGATTCTCAGCAATTAGCAGCTACAACTCGACACATTATCTGAAGGCATGTGAATGATGAAAATCTCCGGGTCGGAAGAGAAATTCTTCACATTCTACACTTTTGGTATTAACCCCCCCCCCGCCCCAAGTTTCCTGAGTAGGCACATGCGCTCAGATAATTTGCAGACTTGTAGTTTTAAAACTCTTAAATCTTTTGCTGAGATGTAGATCATAAACATTTGTTATAAAGAATTACATTAATTATCGCAATTAAGAAAAGACGAAATGACGGAAACTTTATATGACTCAGATGACCAAATTACCAACCTCTCGGGGGATTTAAATTCTGGGTACAAGAAGTAACTTGATACTGCTGCAAGTTTCGAAGCAACCGATAAATTTAGATGACATATATGCCTTGTTACTTGAGGTGGGTGGGGTCTCATCGCTCTGTGAGTTCCGTTGAATTATCTATGTCCCACCTGCGGAGCTGGAAAGCAATCAACTTTGACGAAAAGCAGATGGCCCATCCCGCTGTAGAAGAGAGAGAGAGAGAGGGAGGGAAGGGGGCGGCCTCGTTCGGTGATTGATTTCATACAATCCGTTCGGTGGCCAGCAAGCAAAGAAATTACAGTTATATCTGTACATATGCGGCTTTTACACATACATATAGAATGCATATTTTCTAGAAACTACAACTAAACAGGAGTTGTGGTAAACATGCATAGTTTCATAAAAATTAGCACCTTACTTTAAAAAATAAGAATAGTCACAAATTTATTACAGTAAAGCCGAACTGGAATTTTTTAAGAAAGTAGCTACTCTACAGTAGGAAGTTGAAAGTTAACAATCTTATTTGGCTCTTCACTAGGCCACCCGCGGCCCTTAAGTCATAAGTCCTAGGCCTTGGCCTATTTAACAGTTTTTATTCTAACGATGTTATATTCATAACGTTTACGTAACACATCAAATTATTAATATTGCGGTATTACTCAGGCAGAAAATAATATTAGGACTAACGTTTAGGCCCTTCTAAAAGTTTTCATTCCGTCATTCCCATATTCGTAAAATTTACATAACAAGTATTGTCAATAATCAAACAGAAGTCATCGCTCTTTCCACGTTTATAAGTGAGTCACAGAAAAATTCTCAGTGGCCGCCACCAGGAATCGAACTCAGGGTCTTCCAGTTACGCGCCGGATATGCTTCCACTGCACCACAGCTATTCCTATTCCACGTCAAATGTCTGTATTAATTGTCAATAATATTGCGCTTCTACTTATGCACCATAAATACAATTCATACATTAATTAATAGGCCATAGGCCTAAGTCTTTTCAACACTTTTTTTTTTTTTCGCCTGTGAATTAATTAAGTAAAAGAAAAATATTGCAAACTTGACATGTTATGTAAATATTTAGTACCTACGTAAAAATGCAGCGTTATTAAAAAATCCCACCTTAGGGTCCTTTTCCGAACATACATGAATTATGCTGTAATTCTCGCTTGGCTCGCTTGGCTTACATAGAACGTTTTCTCGAAATTTGTTTGGAGTTCCCAATTCAATTCTCAATGTAGGCCAAGAATCGATAATACTTACACCCCCCCCCCCACCACCACCACCACCACCACACACACACCCCCTTGAACTTTTGTGGCCAGTTGTCCGGTGGCCAATTCTCCTACACCCATTTTCGTTATGTAGGTGAGGTGGCCAAGAAACCACAATTTTTATATGACCCCTAACGGTTTTTTGGGCAGCAGTCTGTGACCAGTTGTCCAAACACCGTTTATAACAGACATATAAACTTATCAGTCGATCACATATTTTTCCCGTGAGCATTGTTTGTCTGTGGGCGATATTTCCGTGGGCATTTTTTCCTATTTTCGAGAAGTGGGCGTTTTTTCCATGGGCATTCTTTCCTCATACCAAACAAGGGATGACTGGGGGCGGAGATAAACGGGAGGGAAAGGGAAGAAGAAAAGAAAAAAAAACTGCAAAGTCGCTATCCTTACAGTTACATCTCCCGCTTCAGGCGTAATATTCACACGGGAAAACTTTGAGAGGGAATGAGAAAGCAGCACATTGGCTTAGTACCTTAAAATTTTGGAAGGGAGGGTGTCGCCGCGGAACTATTTCGACAAAACAAAAAACGGCTTATCACTTAAGAGAATGCGTAATTTCGTAAAACTGTGGCACTTGACATGCGCAAATTTTAAATTGGCAAAAAAAAAAAAATGTAAAAGAAAAATGTTCTAATCACAATCGTACTGCAAGCTTGCGGGGAAAAGGGCCGTCCGCGCGGACATCGTGGTCGGGAAATTAATCGTCCGCAATGAATTCTTGACCGCTGCGGATGGGCGGTTTTGCGCTCCCTGGTTCAAGCCAATCCCATCGAAAAGCATTCCGGACAGATTCTTCTAATTTGGTTATATCACTGCTAACATCAAGAAATTTCATACTGAAATTCTCTAAGCTGCTACTTGATTATCAGCACAGAACGGACTTCTCACCCACCACAACCGGAAAGCATGTGACACGAATCTAGCAATTCATGCTGCAGACATATAGGTTCTCGCATTCAAAACCCTACTACAGTAGAATTCAGCAATTCAGGATCGCGAAAAAAAAAACCCCGCTGCTCTGACCTTTAGGCCCGCTTATTTCACTTTAAGCAAATGGGAAGATCGTTTAAATCAGAGGAGCAAATGTTGCCATCAATGACAGAGGAGGGGACAGTACCGGGAGTTTCACACAAAGCCCATCGGATAAACAACCCAGACGGCTGCCATCAACGGCGAAGGGGTGTGCGTGATTCTTAATGGTTGGGGGCCGGTGGTCTTTCTCCCCTTGGCACTGTTTATAATGGCTTTTCCCTCTCATCTGCGGCCGGCTTTCGGAGCAAAGAGGTGCATGTTCTAAGCCGCCAAGCATTCTCCCCTCCCCCTTTGCGCCCAAGGAGTCGAACACTGGTCACCTGGTAATGTTTCATCTAGAATGGTATGCTTTTCTAAATCCCCGGAATTTCAGGGGCGCCTTGTTGGTTTCCCCGGAGCACAAACAGGCCTGCCTATGCCATCTTCAAGGTGCACCATATGTTGACCTTGGTAATGCAGTCCAGTCCAGTCTAGTTTTGTGAACTTGATCACCCCCCCCCACACACACACACACCCTCCCCCGCCCACACCCAACCACATATTTAGCCCATGGCATTTTCTTTTTGATGAAAAATGTTTCCTTGATGCTTTGTTTTCTTTCTTAGTAGATTGTACTCTTGTACTCATACAATAAATAATCTCCATGCAAATGGAATGTCTTTCAGTGAGAGATAATTAGGTTAGTGAAGACTTATAAACACATTTACTGATAAAGCATGGGATACTTTTTCCTATTATCAATAAGTATTAGAAATTCTGTATACAAAATTACACAAAAATCCAAGTAATAATTACAAATATTTACATTTGTTACAAGTAAAATTACCTGTCTCCACCAATAGCAACTCCTTCATATACTCCATTTGTAGCACGAGAAATTATATTGTTCAATTCATTAGACATTCCTCCAGAGCGTGACACATATGCAACACTGAAAAATAGTAATATCAGAATTAAAATATATTATTAATTAAAAACAAAAATGTTCAATATGAAACAGTTGTAATCTTAAATTAACAACAGACACCAATTATGTAGAAAATAGTAAAACTAGGCTAGTAATCCAATTTATTGGTGTAGAACTATACAAACAATCTGATGGCTTTTTCAAGAAAAATAGACAGAAAACTGAAATCTGAATAACAGAATGCTATAAAAATTTGAACAAATTGTTAATTTGAACAAACATGTTAATTGTGTCTCAAACATGTTAACTGTGTCATCTCGAACATGTTAACTGTTTGTGGAATAACTTTTACGGGTCTTATAGAGGTTATTTTTCATGAAAGTTGGTTGTCAAATTTTCGAACTAAAGCCTAGTTCGTCATCAGGACTATGTCACTGGAGTAGTTGCTGCCACTCAATTGGAAGAGTCCATCCACAATTATCGTTAATTGTGGTACTTCTTCTTCTTGCTATTTCGATTCCTTCTTCTAGTTTCCTCTTTACTAAGTTTGACTGGTGGGCGATTATTTTCACTGAGTCCCAATTTATGGAGTGTCCACTTGCTTGTATATGTCTGTCTAGCCCTGTTTTGTTCCCAATGTTCCTAATAGCTGCTTGGTGTTCTTTCATTCGGACCTTAATACTTCTCCCTGTTTCTCCTATATAGCTGAGTCCGCAGTTACAGTCGATGCAGTAAATTACTCCTTCCTGCAATTGGATCTCCAATTCTTTCTGCTTTAAAGCTGGCAGGAATTTCTTTATTTTGTTATTAAGATCTGGAGCTAGCCTGATATTATATTTTGCTCCGATCCTTTTCAGTTTCTCGAAAAGTCCCTTGTGGTACGTAATTTTGCTGGTGAATTTGAAGTTGGTTTTTTCCTGCTTCTTTTTTGGCACTTGTTTAAATATTTTCTCAACATATGGAGGGGTAATTGTTTTCTGCCAATATTTCCTTTAATTCTTCTTTGTGAAGATAAGATATTTCTTTAATTCTTCTTATCTTCTTTGTGAAGATAAGAAGAATTAAAGGAAATATTGGCAGAAAACAATTACCCCTCTCCATATGTTGAGAAAATATTTAAACAAGTGCCAAAAAAGAAGCAGGAAAAAACCAACTTCAAATTCACCAGCAAAATTACGTACCACAAGGGACTTTTCGAGAAACTGAAAAGCATCGGAGCAAAATATAATATCAGGCTAGCTCCAGATCTTAATAACAAAATAAAGAAATTCCTGCCAGCTTTAAAGCAGAAAGAATTGGAGATCCAATTGCAGGAAGGAGTAATTTACTGCATCGACTGTAACTGCGGACTCAGCTATATAGGAGAAACAGGGAGAAGTATTAAGGTCCGAATGAAAGAACACCAAGCAGCTATTAGGAACATTGGGAACAAAACAGGGCTAGACAGACATATACAAGCAAGTGGACACTCCATAAATTGGGACTCAGTGAAAATAATCGCCCACCAGTCAAACTTAGTAAAGAGGAAACTAGAAGAAGGAATCGAAATAGCAAAAAGAAGAAGTACCACAATTAACGATAATTGCGGATGGACTCTTCCAATTGAGTGGCAGCAACTACTCCAGTGACATAGTCCTGATGACGAACTAGGCTTTAGTTCGAAAATTTGACAACCAACTTTCATGAAAAATAACCTCTATAAGACCCGTAAAAAAGTTATTCCACAATCACTATGAATAGAGGTGCCATAAATGCATTTACAACTATGTTAACTGTGTCATCTCAAACATGTTAACTGTGTCAAATTAACATATTTCTTCAAAATATTAATTTGAACACATTGTTAAAGCATTCTTGCGGGCGATCTAAGTCAGAGATGGGTTTGCCTACTCGGGGTGCTCCGTGGGAACAATGGCACACACAACAGCAACTAGGGCATCTGTGAATCTTGGAGAGATGCCAGCTAGTTCTGTGTGACATTGGCGAAAACACCCCAACTCACTGGGTTTTGTTCCAGAATCCTTAGATTGAATGACCAACTGGAACAGTCAGCTGTGGGCTAATCCCCCACACTGATGTACTTACCTGATTAAAAAAACATAAAGATACAATTATACGGACTCTAGTCTGGTATATGGTGGACCTACTACACTTGAGAAGGACGGTCCACCATGGAATCGACCTGGACTTTCTAAACGACGTATGAGACAGAGATCTCAGCTGAATAAATGTAAGATTGGTGTATGGAATACTAGAGGTATAAATGGCAAGATGAATGAGGTGATTGAGGAGATGAATAAGTATAGATTGGATGTGCTCTGTGTAAGTGAAACCAAAAAGAAGGAAATTGGGATAGAAGAAGTGAATGGAATGGTGAGTGTGTGGTCTGGAGTATTGGATAATGTGACAGGACAGGCTGGTGTAGGTGTGATTTTAAGAGAAAAGATGAAGAACAACTTGATTCACTATAGTTGCATAAGTGAGAGAATTCTCTGGATTCGTTTGAAAGTGAAACTTCAGAGAATTGTAATTGTTGTAGTGTATGCTCCTTGTGACCTTCTGATAGGAAGGAAGACTTCTGGAATGAGCTAAAAGCTGTTTTGAGCTAGTTTGGTGTTAAAGAAAAAGTTATAATAGCAGGGGATTTCAATGCTAGAGTAGGAGTGCAGAATGCAATTTCTGACAATGTTCTGGGTAAGTTTAATGATCCTTGTGTGAATGATAATGGTGAAGGATTAATTGAACTCTGCATTGAGAATGGTCTGTGTGTATCTAATACATTTTTTCAACCACAAGTATATCCACAAATATACTTGGGAAAATCGTACTCTTAGTCAAGAGTGTGATAGATTTTGTTGTCAATGATCAGCGTCTGAAACACTTAGCTGTAGACATTCATGTGATGAGAGGTGCAGATGTTGGTTCTGATCATTGCTTGGTAGTGCCAAGAAAGAAAAAATTTTGGTTGGAAGAAAAGAAATAGAAAGAGGCCCAGGATGGAAAGAATAAAGTTTGAAAGACTCCCTGAAAATCATCAGCGTTATTCTGACATACTCAGAGAACAACTGAAAGAGCTAAAGTCTTGTGAGAGGGATGTAGAAAAGAAATGGAATGTTTTAAGAACTGTGTTGTCACTCCTGTTGAAGAGGTCTGTCGCACCACAATAGTGGGTAACAATAGAGGTGGTGCTTGGTGGAATAGTGAGATTGAAGAGGCAGTAAAGATAAAGAAGGAAGCCCATTTGGGGATGTTGCAAGGTGGAGTCTCTGTAGATTATTATCTCTAAGAAGCATGAAGCAGCTAAGCTGGTTGGCCAGAGTAAGGCAAAAGATAGGAAGGAGAAGGTGGAAAGGCACGAATTGTTCTTTTGGAAAGATAGGAAGACTTTCTGGAAGTACACGAGACTCAGGAAAAATAGGGGAAACAAAGTTGCAAGTTGTGTGAAGAATAGGATCGGGGGAAAGGATATGGGAACCCAATTAGTTAAGTTAAAGATAGGGTGAATACTTCTGCGAGTTATTAGATCAGGAAAGCAAATATGATTCTGAGGCAGAAGCAGATGATGTCACAGTAAAGGATAGAAGCACAGCAGGGACCTCAAGAGAAGAGAAGAGGTGTGTAAAGCTCTAAAATCTCTCCAGAACGGTAAGGCTCCGGGAGTTGATGGCATAATTGCCAGGATGTTGAAATATGATGGTGACTCTGTAATTGACTGGTTAACTGAAATCTGCCAGTTGTGTTGGGAGTTAGGAATGGTCCCTCGGGATTGGAAGGATGCTATCATTGTTCCCATGAATAAGGGAAAAGGTGATCACACTGACTGCAAGAACTATCGTGGTATTAGCTTACCGAGTGTGCCAGGGAAAGCGTTCGGTAAGGTCATTATTGAAAAAGTATGAGGTCTTACATCAGAGAAAGTGTGGGATGTTAAGAGTGGTTTTATGCCTAGTAAAGGCAGCAGCAATAACCAAATTTTTGCATTACGCATGATGATTGAAAAGTATCTGGCTGTTGGTAAGAAAGTTTTTGCTGCCTTCCTAGATTTAAAGAATGTTTACGACCAAGTAAATAGGACACTTTTGTGGAATGTTTTGAATGAATATGATGTTACTGGGAATCCACTTAATAGTGCAAAAGCCATGTATGCTGGCAGTAGAGCTTGTGTACGAGTAAATGGTGTTTCATCAAAATGGTTTTCTATTAGTGCTGGAGTCAGACAAGGTTGTGTAATGTCACCATGGCTGTTTAATATACATGGTGATTCAAAAGTCCCCGAACTCTGAATTCAAAATATTTCTACCACGAATATAGTGATGTATAACTATTTTTACATACTGTTATATTGATACTCATACTTACAGGTAATGAAAACCACTTTACAATAGATGCTAGAATTGTCCACCATTCTGTTGAAGATACAAATTCACCCGACGACACATGTTGGACTCTTTTTTGCGTGTTGGCTGGTATGTCCCTCACAGCTGTAATGATGTTGTTTCACAGGTTCTGTACCATTTTAGGGTTGTTGTGGTAAACTGTGTCTTTCAGATAGCCCCACAAATAAAAGTCTGGTAAGTGAGGCGGCTGAAGTTTTTTCGAGATTAATCGATCGTGGAAGAACTCACGGAGCCTATGCATTGTGTCATTTGATGTGTGGCACGTTGCTCCATCTTGTTGAACCCAACAGTAATGTTCGTGTTCTTCCAGCATCACTAAAAATTGATGGATGATGTCTGCATACACAGCGGAATATACAGTTGTGTCGAAAAAAATGGCCCTACAATTCACCGTCTAGACATGGTGCACCACATTCCAACTTTCTGACAGTGAAGTCCAACCTCATGCAATGCGTGTGGATTCTCCATAGCCCATATGAGAGTGTTTTTGGCTATTGACATATCCATTCAAATGAAACCATGCCTCGTCACTGGAAAAAGTGTAGTTAAGGTGGTTAGTCACATTGTTACGCGTGAAACTCTTAAACCATTGGCAGTAGGCGATGCGCTTTTCCGAGTCCAAAGGATGTAGCTCTTGCGCTATTCGAATTCTGTACGGCCGTAGCTTTAGACATTTAGTAGCCCTCTGGCAGGCTGAATACGATGCCCATAACTCTTGTGACAGCCGCTGAAATGACTTCTGGGGAGAGCGCTGCAGGGAAACATGAATTTTCTCCAGAAACGTGGTCGTCACCACTGACAGCCGGCCACTTTTAGGCTTATCCTGAACACTGCCTGTCTCATGAAATCGGTTCACAAGGTCACACACAGTTTTTTTCTTTGGTATAGGAGCATCAGGAAACTTCCTTTGAAAGAGCTGGATGCAACGCTGGTAAGATTTTTCTGCAAAATAAACTTCTAACAAAGCGATTCTCTGTTCTTGCATGAGACTCATGGCTGACTGAACATTACTGCCTGCTTGCCCGCGTAAGCGTAGTGTCACATGCTGCTATCACATGGCGCAGCTCATTCCCCAAGGTCACACACGACAGCCACAAGCAGCAATACTCTGATATTTTTTATTGTTTTACAGCAAATACATTTTAAAATATAGAGTTCAGGGACTTCTGAATCACCCTGTATTTATGCATGCATTATGCCAAAATAGATAATACTGGTTTATGTCTTGGTGATATCTGTGTGTGCAGATTGCTGTATGCTGATGACACTGTCCTGTTGGCAGAGAGCAAAAGTGAGTTGCAGAGTATGTTGTCCCGGATGTACAAAGTTTGCATGAAATTCAAACTGAGTATAAATAAGGGAAACCCCAAAGTTATGGTGTTTGAGAGAGGAACTGGTAGTACTGAATGTGATATAAGTCTAAATGGCACAGTGATCGACCAGATGAATGAGTTTGTGTATTTAGAAAGCATGTTTGACAAAGAGAACAAATTGGATGGTGAAATTAGTAGGCAAGTGAATTCTTCATTGAAAGTCATGGCTGCTTTGGGAGGTGTTCACAGGAATGATGGGTTCTCAAGAGAGTCCCGCACGGCTGTGTATGAGAGTGAAATTATTCCTATTCTGATGTATGACAGTGAAACCTGGGTACTGCAGAAGAAACATAGGAGTCGTTTGTGTGCTGGAGAAATGCGTTACTTACAGGAGGGTTATGGTAAGACATGTTCTGACTGTGTGAGAAATAAAGTTGTGTTGCAGTTGTGTAATGTGAAGCAAAATGTTGTTAGCAAAGTGGAGACTAATATGCTTTGGTGGTTTGGCCATGTTGTAAGAATGAGTGATGAGATGCTTACTAAGAAAATCTTTTTAGCCCACGTGGCAGGAACGAAAGGCAGCGGAAGGCCAAGGAAGTCATGGGAAGATTAGATTCAGGAGTGTCTGCATGATAAAAAGATTATGAGTATGAAGTATAGAAGGTCTTGTGTATGGCATGTGATGGATGTCAGTGAAGCCTGAGTTGTATGTCAAGATCGCTGTAAATGGAAAAATTTGATACAGCAACAGTAAGTAAATATTATCTGGTAGTTTGTATTTCTTTGTGGGGCTAACCTCTGAATCTCAGAGAACAGCTTAGTGATATGCATGTATGTATGTATGTTAAAGCATTCTATTATTCAGATTGCAGTTTCTGTCTATCTTCCTTGAAAAAGCCATCTGGTTGATCTGCGAAAGCTTGGAAATGATTGTTTATATATTCCTACGCCAATAAATCAGATTACTAGCATAGTAGTTTTACTATTTTCTACAGTTGTAATCTTTCTAACTTTTATTAACTGTGTGGGAGACAAAAAGAAAACACAACAGAAGAAAAAAGGGGGGTGGAAACAGGTGATTTCTTATCTTGCACTGTTGGTACACAAAGTAAGAGTAAAACATTGTCTATTTGAATCACCTATTCAAACTGTGCAGTTTCCTCCAATGTATGAAAAGTTTATGCAGATGT
Organism: Macrothele yani; assembly: GCA_039090855.1. Classification (NCBI taxonomy): domain Eukaryota; kingdom Metazoa; phylum Arthropoda; class Arachnida; order Araneae; family Macrothelidae; genus Macrothele; species Macrothele yani. The sequence continues at coordinate 100,208,924 of CM076996.1, read as the reverse complement.
ACATACTGTTTAACTGTACCACACAGTGTATGTGATATAAGTGAACTTTATTCCACACTTTAGTGGTTTCTTCTTCAGGGGATTTTTTTTTCAGTCAGAAACCTTAAAGGTAGGAATACCTTTCTTCCCATGTTGACTGTCACATGATTTCTGTAGTGGGGTTTTCTCACTGGTTACAACTGTGTATTCACTGTTCTCCTGAGGCTTTTTCTCATTAGTGGGTCAGTAGTGAGGTCATGGTTTTTGTGGTGTCATCTATTGAGAGATCTCCAAATCATTTGTTATTAGGTTTTTCTTCATTTGAAGATATCTCAATAGATGACACCACAAAAATTATGACTTCACTACTGACCCACTGATGACACAAAGCTGCCATAGAACAGTGAAGACACAGTTGTGCCCAATAAAAAAAACCTCAATAACAGAGATGATGTGACAGTACATTGGGAGGAAGGTGTTCCTACCTTTTAGGTTCCAAACTGAAAACTATTCTTTCCTTTGAAAATGTGGCTCCACTGAAACACAAAACTTGAGTCAGGCCATCAAATATACTGAACTTTTTGTACATTGTAGGTGTGGGTGCATTTTCACCAAGAACTATGGATCTAGAACATAATGTGGATGAAAGCATTTCATATCACAGCAAAGACATTAGTACCAATTCATAAACTTTGTATTCAAATGTTGAACTTTTCATGCAACTGGCTGCCTCCACATGAGGTTAATTACATTCAGTAATTATTCGTATATGTACTCACCATCCTGGTCGGTGAAGCTTAGATGCCAGGACATTATCCATCATTCCTCCTGTATTACCAATCTTGAAACATCCAGGTTTAATCCCACCGACCTTTCAGAGGGAAAAAAGGGGGATACATTCCATTACTTCAAAAATAATGCTTTTTAGTAAGAAGTATCCAATAATTTTTGTAGTATAAAAAATTCAGCCCTAAAAATAACTGATCAACTTACACAACTCCGTGCCGCAAAATACAAAATCTTGGTATTAAATATACAAAACCGTTTTATAAGTAATCACTGCCGAGTTAACACATTCCAGAAAGGTACAACTGTAAGCATTAGTTCTGTCACAAACAGAATCATTAGGTACTTCTTGAAAGAAGTAATTGAAATCTAGTTGCTACAGAATTCAATAATTTGGGTACTTCTTTAACAGTGTTTTGATGAGTCAAAAACGTTGCTTTAGAATGCTTGAAATAATTCATATTTTAGGAAAATTGCAAGTAATTAAATAATTTTATCCAAATTTGCCTATCTAAGCAACAGGTTTTCTTAAACATTTTTTCAGATAAACTTGTTTTTGCAGTCCACTGAAGGTAATAAATATGCAAGAAACCAGGCAGCAATGGTCATTTATATAAGTAAAAAGTTGGAAAACTTTGACAGTCTTGCACATCCTGTAGAAACAAACATTATTTATGAACAGTTCTTATGAACTTGTTTTTTTTTTTTTTGCTTGTTTGGAGGTTTAACAACCACTGTGACTCACAAACTCAGTTGGTGTTCTTATGAATAAAATGTATATAGGAATTCAACTGTATGTAAACTTTCACAGTATTTAAAAAAATGTGAATGTCCTAAGCTGTTGATCTTGTGCTACAGTAAAAAAAAAAAAAAAATGGTTGCTAACAAGAGAAATTTAGACTGGAGAGGCAGTCTTCTTTTATGACATTTTCTGAAATAAAATATCAGTATTAGAATGTTTAATATAATTAAACAAACCATGCCCATAATAAACCGCTTATACACTCCACTTACTGTATAATTTCTTCTACTGCATAAATGCATAATTTAATTAGCAATTCATTGACTTGCACCCTATTCTTAATTCTCAACAACAGCATATAATCTATACCAGAACAAATATCCTTTGAAAGACATGGCGTGTAAACAGAAAGCATCCAAAGTTGTTATCCCGTACTTTTGAAATGAGTCAATACTTTTAGAGCAAGTTTTGTTGTGTAGGGAGAGGTTAGGTAGGTATGGAGAAATACCTCAAAAGAAAATCTTATTTATCAGACATACCTCAACTGTGTAAAAACAAAACAAAAAAAAAACTTATGACACATTTGAGCTAAACCAATCCACAGTAATGCTGGTGACAGTAGTCAACATGGTACCATGCACAGGGCTATTCACATAGTTCTAATGATTAGCAACCGTGCTGCAAAAGACTACTCCTTCAACCCAGTAGAGTTTAGTCATTGCAAAAACCAATACTCACGTTAAAAAAAAAAAAATTCACCTGTTTAGTGTTACTACATTAGCAGTGCTATTATCACTTCTTGGTTTAAATATTTCTCATTTGTCATAAAAACCACATTATTTTCATTCCAAAACAGCAACGTTTCCTCTTTTTTTAAAACAGAAAATATTTCTCCAAAACATCCTTTGTGACAATATAAATCCCATGACTGATCAATCCCAGAGATCATTCACACATACAAGGGTGGTACACTCTAAACCAAATCTTTAAAAACCTCAAATTCGTGTAAGTGTTCCTAGAACTTCTTGGTGCTAAGCAGAAAAGAGAAATTCATCTGATGAACAACTAATTACACAGATCTACAACAGTTTTGTTGCTTGAGATTTGTTGCCTGTTTCTTATTAATTCCAATATGCTTATTTCAAAAGAGATATTGAAATTTGTCTATGATGAACAGTTTTTCCACAAAATGAATTTCTTAAATCATCAGGTTACACAAAAAATAAAAGTTGCTGATACTGCCAGATTGCCTACAAAATAATAATGCCACTTAAACTTGTTGTGTAACAGGTCTGAACATGAATCTGGTAACATTTAGAGAGGGAAGGAAGAAGTACTGATGTATTAAGAAAGCAATATGGCAGTGAAATGTATGGAAACAGGATTAAAGCATGTCTGAACTTGAACTCATTTCCACTTCTCTATAAGGTAGAGAGCTACCAGTGATAATTATGTCTCCACAATAAACAATTGTCTATTAGTTACCTATTGTATTTATGTTTGGCTTTAACACATTGAGTGCCAAATATGAGTTACCTCATATTTGGCAACGATCTGGCCCAGGATGAGATAATTCACGTTTAATTTTTTTTTTTACAACAATACACGTTTTTATGAGTTTTGCTGATGAATATATATTATAATTTAAGTTTTGAATCATTTGACATGCCTAACTCAAATTGGCATCAGAGACTGTTTACCCAAATAAGCCTGGGCAGTCAACATATTAATGTAGTTTAGTAGTTTTTATGACAATAGCAACATGACGGTGCATTAAGTATTCGCCGTTTCTCTTATAATCGTGGGAAGTTTTTCATTAAAAAATAACATCAAAATTAGAGACTTTGCAAAATAAACTTATTTGCATACATTGCAGTTAAAGTTGAAGATGTAATGTCTGAACAGACATGTTGGTTATCCTTTCTTTAAAGGATTAGCATATGTCCCCACATGTAGTATTTGCAGACATTAACCCTGTACATGTTCACTGCAGGTGAGCTGGCATACATCCAGAATTTCAACTATTGTTATCTCAGCATAATATTTTTCTAAAGTGTCCAGGTAAATTTCTTTCCCCACAACACTCTTCGTGAAAAGCACTATATAGTTCTGTAAGTTCTTACAACATGCTTGACCATATGCATTTTTTTTTAATTTTAAATCTACATAAAGATCTTTTTTCTTTTTCTTATTTTTTTTTTTTTTTTTTGCCTGTCATCTATACAAGTAGCATTTGTAAAATCATTAAGTGAAATAGTTAAGTCTGCAAATACACTGAAGTGCCAGAAAAACTGGTACAGACGAGCTTATGCAAAATACATAGCAACATCACCTATGTGCATACTCGGTTGCGTCCTCCAGTGCGTATATAAAGCGATAGACATCCTTGCCAGCTGTCCGAGCTGTTTTCGGCACGAGAATGGCAAGTAATAACGATTTAAGCGATTTTCAACACGGTATCATAGTTGGCGCTCGTGAGATGGGCCATAGTATTTCGGAGGTAGAAACGAAGTTTGGATTTTTACAGACGACCATTGCCATGCCTACAAGAATTCCGGCAAAACCTCCAACCTATGATACCAGTGTGGCCATAAAAAGACATTGGGTGAACGTGACCATCGTTGGCTGTCAAGAATCGTTTCATGCGACAGGCATGCAACACTCTTGCAGGTATCATCAGAATTCAATGCTGGAGCCTCAACAAGCATCAGCGTCTGGACTGTGCAATATACCCTGCACGATATGGGCTTTGGGAGTCGACGTCCAACTCGAGTCTTGATGGGTGCACGACACAGAGCTATGCGCTTTGCTTGGGCACAGCAACACCGCCACTGGACACTTGATGACTGGAAACAAGTAGCCTGGTCTGACGAGTCACGTTTCCAACTGTATTGGGCAGATGGAAGGATTCGTGTGGGGCGCAAACCCCATGAAGCCATGGACCCCGCCTGTTAACAGGGAACTGTACCAGCTGGTGTGTGTGTGTGGGGGGGGGGGGTTCCATAATGGCATGGGGCATGTTTAGCTGGACTTCACTGGGACCGCTGGTAGATCTACAAACGTCTGTGACCGGCCAACGCTATGTGCACATCCTTTCTGACGAGGTACACCCATTCATGTCCTGCATTCATGCTGATGGGTTAGGCCTGTTCCAACAGGACAGTGCACCTCCGCACAAGTGTTGGGATGCCACATTATGGTTAGAGAAGCATTCATCTGAGTTTGGGGTGTTGCCATTCCCACCCAAGTCTCCAGATCTGAACGTGATGAACACGTTTGGGATGCCATGCAACGTGCTATCGAACACAAGAATCCGAGACCTCGGAATACACCCGAATTGTGGAACCCTCTGCAGGAAGTATGGTGTGCATTGCCTACAGCATATTTCCAGAAGCTAGTGGAGTCCGTGCCCCGTCGTTTTTCTGTAGTCCTGCACTCCCATGGGGGACCTACCAAGTATTAGACTGGTGTACCAGTTTTTCTGGCACTTCAGTGTATATGACTTAAATATGTGCACTGTAATATGCTTACAGAATTTCTGCACTCATTTGAATCAATGCAATTCCTCAAATAATATTGTGGAAATAATATTTTGACCTTATGTTCAGATCCCTTACACATTCACATAGCACTCAAAGTAACACTGTTCATATATTCTAATAGATCCATAAAATACAAGTTCTCTTGATTTTTTAAAAAGATGTCTTTCTCCCAACAAATTAGTCTTGTGTCCAAAATTATTTAAACAAAACTTGAAATTTACCTATCAGAGTTACTAAGGTTTCATCTTTACACTTCTCACCAAAAAAGGGGTTTTCTTACATTTCTTTATTTCTGGTTTGTTTTTATATTTAAGACATTTCTAATTACATTTATAGTTTTGATGATTCACGTAAATTTTTAAATCCCTCATCTATGTGCTATTCTTTACAGCACAGATGATTTGTATTGATCCTAGTGAATAGTATGTATTCTATTGTACTCTTCAGAGCATTTCACTAATGATGTTAACTCTAACCACATCTCTCTCTCTCTCACTCACTCACTCACTCACTCACTCACTCACTCACTCACTCACTCACTCACACACACACACACACACACACACACACACACACACACACTCACACACACACACACACACACACACACACACACACACACACACACTCACACACACACACACACACACACACACACGGTACTTATTTAAAATTCTATGCCATGTCAGAAAAGACTATGGGGCTAATTTTGTAACTCAGTTTTTACAAAGAATACCCGAATTTTGTTCAAACACCTAAAAAAATTATAATTGCTTGAATAATGCCACAAAAAATTATGGATTGATAATTTTGGTATACATCATTAACCGCTTAACAGTCTGCTGAACATGGCAAATAAAAATGCTAAGCACCAGGCCCTATATCGAATCAAGTGCATGCTTCTAATAACTATTGTTTTTAACTCTTACATTTAGCTAGTTGTCATAGCCTTGACCATACATTTTTTTAATGTCTAAGGGATCAAATGATTTGATAATAATCTAAAGCAACTTTTATGGGAATTTTACTAGGAAATTTTTCATTAATAGCAAATTTTCGGAGAAAACTCTTCTCCTTCTTCAGGCTGTCTTGTTGTTGTCACTTTTTACTTGTCACTATCACGGTTACGGTTAACCTTGACGGTTTAGGTTATTTTTCAACAAATCCTGCCAGATGTTAGGCAGGGAAAATCCTTTGCAGTCATTGATGATGGAATTTTGATTTTTCTCAATCTCTATTCCTTCTTTCAGTTTTCTTTTTGGAAATTGCTTTGGAAACTGATTACTTTAAGGGAATTCCAATCCATGCTGTGCCCAGTTTCTTTAACATGCCTATCTAATCCAGTCTTGTTGGAGCAATTTTTAATAGCTGCTTTATGCTCAGCTATACGAGTTTCTAGTCTGCGACCTGTTTCACCTATGTAAGATAGTCCACGACTAGAAACTCGTATAGCTGAGCATAAAGCAGCTATAAAAAATTGCTCCAACAAGACTGGATTAGATAGGCATGTTAGAGAAACTGGGCACAGCATGGATTGAAATTCCCTTAAAGTAATCAATTTCCAAAGCAATTTCCAAAAAAGAAAACTGAAAGAAGGAATAGAGATTGAGAAAAATCAAAATTCCATCATCAATGACTGCAAAGGATTTTCCCTGCCTAACATCTGGCAGGATTTGTTGAAAAATAACCTAAACCGTCAAGGTTAACCGTAACCGTCAAGGTAAACCTTAACCGTGATAGTGACAAGTAAAAAGTGACAACAACAAGACAGCCTGAAGAAGGAGAAGAGTTTTCTCCGAAAACTTGCTATTAATGAAAAAATTTCCTAGTAAAATTCCCATAAAAGTTGGTTTAGATTATTAATTCAATTAAACTAGGAAGCCATTTCTCAACATGAGCTTTATTCAAAAAATTTTTTGATAATTTAATGTCTTTTGAATTAAGTGAGTTGATAACAGTTTTTGAATCAAATGATGCAGCTTTTGAATCAAATTATTTGATAACAGTTTTCTTACAGCTGCAATAATTTCAACAAAACCCAGAATATGCTTTTCTGAACAAATATATACTTACATGGGCATTTACAAAATGAACTAAAATAACTGACTGCTCAGTGCAACTGGTATCAGAACATAATCACAATTGGAGAAGATTTTCCTTTTTAATTAACAAAACAAGGTTTTTTGCCAAGTTGTAATTTCATTTTATGTTTTTGCTTAAATAACATGCCACATTTTATTTTGCACTATTTTTAAATGATTTGCAATACCTATATCAAATTACAAAAAAAAAAAACCCTATCAGCTTCAAAACATTTCAATTGTTTCATTTCCATTAACTTAACAGATGAGCTAAATACTATGCCCAATATACTTAATAATGTCACTTACCTGTTCCATAATCACATATTAATATTTTTTGTGAGCAGGTTTCCTGCTTGATTATCTACTGTTGTATAATTTGAATCAAACTCTTTTCTATGACCCATTTTCTAAAGTTTGTTAAATGATTTGAGGAAATTTCATGGGGACTTATATCTTTAATAAATTTTGCCAGTTGGAATATTTTTAAGTTTATACACTGAGTGGCCACTTTATTATGACCACCCCTTCAGTACTTCGTTGGGCCACCTTTTGCCTTTAATACTGCATCGATTCTTCATGGCATGGACTCCAAGAGATGTTGATAGGTGGTTTGTGGAATCTGAGACCGTACTTGATGAATAGCACTTTCTAGGAGTGTGAGATTGCAGGGTTGTGTATCCAGCTGTCTGATGGCTTGTTCAACTTCATCCCACAAATGCTCAATGGGGTTGAGATCTGGAGATTGGGGGGAGGCACCTAAGCAAAGTAAACACACCGGCATGTTCCTGAAACCAATCCTGTACAATACGAGCACTATGGCAGAACGCATTGTCTTGTTGAAAGTAGCCATCACCATTGGGATAAACCATCCACATGACAGGATGCACTTGGTCCGCAACGATATTTAGATATGATGTGCCAGTCAGACGTTGATCAACATGAATTAAAGGGCCCAAAGCATGCCAGGAAAACATTCCCCAAACCATAACGTTGCCTCCACCAGCTTGAAGGGTTGTAGCAATGAATTTGAGGTCCATGCTTTCATGCTGTTTCCGCCAAATTCTCACTCGGCCATCGGCATGGTGCAACTGAAAACGTGATTCATCGTACCATAATATTTGTTTCCAATTATAGACTGTCCAATCCTTGTGCTCCTGTGCGAACTGGAGACTTTTTCTCTTGTTAACTGCATACAGCAAAGATGTTCGAACAGGCCTTCGGCTGCCACATCCCATCCGATGCAGTGTACGGTGAACAGTGCGTGCAGAGATCATTTGAGGGGATCCTTGATTAAAATGGTCTATAATTTGCTGCACTGTTGCTCTTCTGTTGTCTGTTACTAGTCTGGACACTCTCCGTTCCGCCCGAGCAGTCACTAGTCGATGACGACCACATGTTGCACGTAGAGACCCAGTATTTTGGCTGACAGTCCAGTCTTTAAACACTTTAACAACAGCTGCTCTGGAACATTTTACGAATGCGGCGGTTTCGGTGATACTCGCTCCATGGCTCCGAGCTCCTACAATCATCCCACGTTGAAAGTCCATCAAATCGTATTTTTTTCCCATCTCGTCACCCAAAAATCCCTTCTGCTACTGTTGCAAGCACTAAGCTTTCCCTTTTTATACTAGCCTCGCCCTCTGGCGGCAACAGCGTGCAGCCATAGCTCATTTGCTTAAAACTGTCAGGTGGTCATAATAAAGTGGCCACTCAGTGTATAGCCAACACACTAACTCTCTAACAAAAAGTTTGCAATAGGAACAAAAGGCACTATACATTAACTTCATTGGAATTAATGGTCTGAAAATAATTACTGCCATACCTTCAAACACTTTTATCAGCTGGAAATACTACATTTTATCTTCATAGCTTTTTGCTCAACACTATATAGTGTTTCTACTTTTAACTTGAAGCCACATTTCAGGATCATTTTAAATGCATACTGTAGATTCACACATTAATACAAGATAAAAGTACTAGGTTCTGCATAGTTCATTCTAATAAACATCAGACCATTACCTGGGGTTTTCCTCTTTTGATTTATTTCTGCCCCTTACTAAACTTCCTTTTTTTCTTCTATGGAAGGGTAGATTATACTCCTTTTTTAAACCCTTCTGTATGGTTATTTGATTTCAATATGGAAGATAAAAATTAAGTATCACTTTAACATGAATGAGGAAGTTTTTCATGCTTTTAAAACATTTATTGAGTGAACCTTTGGTTTTTTCAACTGAACTTTCCCAGCAGCTTTATGCTATCTGGTTTGGCATCAAGACAGTTCTTTTTTCTTTTATTGTTATCTTATAATAACTGCAGAAAAAAAGGGAGTGCAAAATAAAATTCATTAATACTAACTGCATATTACGGTAATTGATAAAGGAAAAGAAAATTATCAGAAGTTTTAAAAACATTTGAGAGGGAGATTACCTAGCTACAGTGAATCATCACCACCATGCCAAGTACATAATAACATCACTATACACAGTGGTTTATCAAAATAATGGCAAAACTTGCTGTTTGTGGAGAACTTTTATTAATAAGCTGGCCCATCTCAGGCTTTCAGAACAGAAGCAATTTGACTTGGAATAATACATTTATACAAGTCATGCATACATAGTAATGTAATTTGGGACCATTCTTCCTGTAAAATATGTCCCAACTATGCCAGTAACATTTGAGGTGGAAAGTTAGATCTCGCCTTTCGCTCCAGATATTTCTACAAATGTTCAATGATATTAAGGTATGGAGATTGAGTTGGCCAGGATAGATGCTGTACCTCATCTTTATGTTCTGCAAACCCCAACTGGACATGTTTTGCACAGTGCATGGGTGCGTTACCTGCTTGAAATCAAGGATGGTCATTAGGGAACAATGCTTGCAACACTGGGTGTAGGTGGTCCCCAAGAATGGATTCATACGCAGACTTCACGCGGCCCTCCAGAATAATCAATGGCCCTAAGGAATGTAATGATATGGCACTCCACAGCACCAGAGATTCACCTCCATGCTTCACAGTCAGAACCAAACAGTCGGGGGTGGCATGCTTCTGCATATTTTCATGAAGTATACACTCTACCAGTGGTGAGAAACAATGTGAAGCACGATTCGTCAGACCAGATGGCAGGTTGCCACTCTTCAGCATTCCAATTTTTATGTGCTTTGCAGCACCTTACATGTTTTGTTGTACTGATGTTGGTAATAAGAAATTTGTGGATTGCAGCATGGGCATAAATACTGGCATGATGGAGTTCCTGACAAACTGTTATGATGTTAACAGGATCATTCCAACAGACTGGTGTTCAACTCTGCTACTATTTGTGGTGCCGTGGTCTTGTTCTTCCATTGTGCAATCCATGCAAACATTCAACAATCCAAATCTGACATTTTCATATGACATCTATAATTTGCACACTTGAAGGCAATGCTGTGTCCTTTTTGATAGGCGGTCATAATCTCTGATACAGTTTCCACATTACACCTACTATTTCAGCCATTCTAGTTATTAAAGCTCCTGCAAGACGCATACCAATGATCATGTCTTTTCTGAGGTCACTGAGATCTGATATTGTCAACAAATACTCCATAACAGCTGTTTAGTGGCACTGCTACATGATAGCCAACATTGTACTGCACCCCTTTGTATACCTCATATCATGGGTGATGTCATTCCTGTGATTTGCATACAGTGCAGCAGCAGTTGGTGTTTCCATTTTTTTGATAGACCCCTGCTATATATGATGATGTCAAACATCACTTTATAAATGATGTCATCAGAAAAACAAAGGATATACTTACTGTATATACATAGATTTCCATCCATAAACATTAAGGTTGTCTATATCAAAGTGTGTAGTAAATACATGAAAACATGCATGCCTGTGTATGTGTATTTGCATGTGTGTCTGTGTGGATGAATGCACCTGAGATAAGTAGAAAGTAAATGCATGTGTTTTCTAACTAAGCTTATGTACTCATATAAGCAACTGCATAAACACACATGCAAATAAATGCAAATAATTTCTGGTCACTAATGGCATATGTTCTTTAATATCTAATGCCTTTGAATAATCTGCATTCCCCTTCTACATTTTTTTTAAAGAAAAAGCTTTCAATTAATTTCTAAGTGGAAGTACAAATGTTTCTGAGCACATAATAGACAATTATGCCTAAATATCTCCAAAAATCTTTACTTTTATTTGAGCAGCATTCTTCATTTATCTCCACCTAATTACCACAGCTGAAGCCCTGCAACAAGAAAATGAGGCAGCTGAGTCTACAGATAACAGAGTGATGCAAATGTTAACTATGTCACTCCATAGGATAAATTCAAATGTAGTTCACTATAGTCTCGTACAAAACAATATGACAACAATGTATAATGGTACACAAGTCTTGTCTTTTACACTTTCTTCTGACTCCTGGCATTGTTATGGAAATCCAAGACCCAATCCTTTTCACTTTCCCTTTTCACTCACATTTTTGTTTATACTGTTTTACTAACTCAGTCTTACACCTTCAAGCATATTTGAAGCTTTAATATATTTGTACTTTTTCTCATATTTTTTTTTCTTTTTGTGGACTGTAATTCATTGTTGAACAACTATTTTACTAGATTAGAATTATGCTCTTTAACAGGGAGTAAAGCAGTTATTAAACAAACTCAAACTTATGATTTGTTTTTATCTCCAATTGCCTTGATCTAAAATGCTGAGGTTGATTCAACTTTATGGAAACTCATTGTCAAGCCTTACCTGCTTAACACAATCCATGTCTCCACCATTGATTATGCTTAATATGTTTCTCCTGTAGCTGAACAATAGCTGTGCAGTGTAATTTCAACTGTAAAAGCATGAGTGGCAGAACTGTTAGGTCAAGTTTGTCTTAGTTTTCATAACATACCTTCTACAATACATTGACTGTACTATGATGATGGTTTCTAATAACCCATTTCAGCAGTTCAAAGACATAAAAGTCTGTACGTGCTGTACCAGATTTCACTGGAATGTCATTCAAGGTAATAACATGGATATCAGCCTTTATCTCCATTTCTTGCATAAATGTAATAGTGAAATATGATTTATAACTAAAAGCACTGTCTTTGAAAGAATTGAGCAGCAACAAGTAACTGAAATAAAGAATGTGGAGAAAATAGAGGAGCAAGCTTAAGTTACACAAAAAAAATACTTTACATGGAAGTTTTTGAACAGTCTTTTGTTCTTCTTCAGCCAGAGTTTGGAAGGAAACTGACTATGTTGTTGCCAGATCTTCATCCCTTGGTTCCTGTAAATGGCTGCCAGATTAACGAACATTGTATTTATTTTGAAAGAGTACATATTTCCAGATCATGAGGATTATATACGAGGATTCCATAAATGAGTGGTAGGCAATGCACGTAACTAACAGACTAATTAAGAAGAAGGTAGTGTAGAACATGCTAAGTTACGTATAAAAGTTTAATGCAAATATATTTCAGCCATTACTATGGCCTTCATCAGTGTGACTATGATTGGTTTACGTTGCCAGATTGGAAAGGTAAGTTTTGTAATGGTAACTCCAGGTGACGTAATGCAATGAGGGATTTCCAGATGTAAGGAACGAAAATGGGGAGCTCAGAGTTGTAATTTTTGGAAAATAAAATTTCTAAACTTTCTCTAAACCTTGGAGCATAACGATTTTAGAAGGGAGCCAACTTTTTAGTATCGGACCAAAGTGGAATAGCCGAAGTGTCAGCCATGGTAAGAAGAGATAAGGCAGATGAAGGTTTTCCAAATTTCACATCAGATTTGTGTTCCAAAAGTTGGCTCCCTTCTAAAATCGTTATGCTCCAAGGTTTAGAGAAAGTTTAGAAATTTTATTTTCCAAAAATTGCAACTCTGAGCTCCCCATTTTCGTTCCTTACATCTGGAAATCCCTCATTGCATTATGTCACCCGAAGTTACCATTACAAAACTTACCTTTCCAATCTGGCAACGTAAACCAATCATAGTCACACTGATGAAGGCCATAGTAATGGCTGAAATATATTTGCATTAAACTTTTATACGTAACTTAGCGTGTTCTACACTACCTTCTTCTTAACGGGGATTCCAGATTGCAGTTATTGGAAGAAAGATAAATTTCCAAGCTTTCACAGTAACAAAAATCATAGAAACTAAAAAGTGGAGCAATTCACTTTGAATCCTTCCAACAGGGTTCAGCTGAGGTGTTTTCCAAAGTGAAGGAGGCCAAGGCAGTTTGACAGCTTCACCCATGCTTCATTGTCATATCAAAAACTTCCAGTGGTGGTCAGTGACCACGTATCATTCACAGAGCTTCTCGGCAAGCATCTGATTTCTGCAATCAGACTTGGGGTCAACACAGCATGTGTAAGTAACCATATGAGGAACAGTAAATTGATAGAATTTTGTTGCAGTCTGGAAAGCACACTGACACTTCATTGAGGTATCACAAACTTCCCATAGCCAGGTACCTCTCATAGAGTTTGCATACAAGCCTTGCTTTTCTTTTCCAGATTGAAGTCTTGTAAGATGACACGATTTATTGTGGCGTAAGATGTGCCAAGACATGATGCAATAATCTGTTGTGTAATCAGGTTTTTATAAGGAGTGTTCCAAAAGTAATCCCTGCAAGGTCACCATTTTTTTATTGGAACAGATAGAGGGAATATACAAATCCACAAAGGTAAGAATATCTAACTTTTTACTACTTTGCAAAGTTACTGTTAAAAATAATCTCCATGGAAGATACATGTGCAAATCTTTGAACACAAAGCAAATCCTATTTGAAAACATTCAGCAGAGCAGTTTCTGGCCCATCTCTTTAAAAAGCTTTGATGTTCTCTGTCATCAAAACCTTTGTCACCCCCCCCCCCAAAAAAAACACTACTTTGTCAGGCAAGAGAGATAGAGGTCTTACAATGCCAGATCAGGACTACAGGGTGGATGCAGCACCACTGACTAATCAACTTTTCTTAACAGCCCAGGTTGTAGCAAATACAGTGTGTAGCCCTTTTGTTGTTGTGGTGTAGATGAATAAATTTTAGGTCTTTCTGCATCCTCTTTTTTCTGATGGCCTCTTGAAGCTCTTCCAAGACATGAATGCACCAATTATTGTTCACAATTACACTATTCACAAGAGAATCCAAAAGTATGATGTCCATGTGTAGAATACAGTGATTATGTTCTTCTCTGTTGATCATAGAGATTTGAAATGTTTAGCTTGAGGGTAATGAGTATCTCTCCCTTTTATCAACTAGCTATTTGTCTCTGGATTGTAAAGGTACACCCACATTTCATCTTGTGTCATACCATTAAAATAAATGTGACCCTGTTCCCTTTAAACATCTGCAAAAACTCTTAAACAAATCTCTAATGAACAAACCTGTATCCCCTTTTCCTTCCAGACAGGAGTCAGCTCACAAAACAAACAAAAAACCCATCTGCTCCATACATTTCAATAGTCTAAATCTGTTAATATCCCATCTACAACATTGTGACCACAATCAAGTAATCAGCAATCTCTCTGATGATTATCCCAACCTTGTGAATCAACTGGTTAACTAGTCTTCAGTTTTCATCTGTGCTTGAAGTTAATGGCCTACCAGTTGAAAATTATCTTCAATGTTTGGTTCCCCATCTTTAAATTTATTCAGACAACACTGAACATCAATTATCCCTATGGTATATACAATTTTTAGCCTCAGAAGGAATTGGAAAGTGATCAAAACCCTCCATTAACAGAAACTCAATTACTATTCTTTATTTATCTTTAATATCCATCATTCATAGAAATTCACCTGGTAAAAAGAAAGTGTAAAGCAAGTAAGAATATGTGATATACATTCACCGCAAGCCACATACATACACAGCTACACTTGAGCAAAATGCCACACAACAGGCACTAGTTTTGGAGTACCCCTCATGCTACTTGTTGCTGGGTGCTACAATATTTAAGTGATATCCTGCATGTTACACGTGAATGTTTTAACCAGTCTCAGCCACGTGAGATTTTCCTTTGCCACACAAATGCAATGGTACTCGTTGATGTATTTAAATATAGCTGTATTCTTAGGAAAGTGTCATTAATTTTAGAGAGAGAGAGAGAGAGCGAGAGAGCGAGAGCGAGAGAGAGACCAATCCACAGATTCATGGCTAGTACTCCGGTTCTACCCTTTGCATATACATACAAACTCGTATGTAATCTGACACCTGACAAAGCACACATTTTGTGTTCTCACAGCATATGCACCAACATGGCGCCATATGCATACCATTTCCATAATGCTGAATCAACATCTGTTTGCATTACTTTTATACTTTTCCTTTCATTGTTTTTAGTAGAATTTTATAATTTTATCATAATACAATGTATTACACAGATGGGTTTTCCATATAATTGTTATTTTAGACATTTCCTTGCCTTTATTTAAGCATTCTTAATGTTACAACCACTGTTTTCAAACAAACTCGTGAATTTATTGAATAAATGCCAAACCTTTTCAAAAGAATTTACAACACGAATAATATCATGCTATTTGAATTTGCTTTTCCTGACAAATTATTACAAGGCAAATTTTTACAAAGTAAAAGTTTTGTTCTTTCTAATTTAAAAAGAACGTTTTAACAACTGTACATTTGTATGTCAAAAGTATTTCCCCTTCTTTTTGTCAAGTGTTTAGGAAAAAAAAATTATTGATTTGATCTTTACACTTTAAAAAGTATTTAGCTTATACAAATGTAAAACTGGCCTAATCACATGTGTTTGCTTCTTATGTACACTAGTGTGCAAAACTTAAGCAACAACATCGTTTGACAGCATACAGTCATGACAGGGGAGACAAGGGCGATTTGCGGGTTGTACAAGGGAACAACAACTCATGACAAAGGTGATGCGTATGCAAATAGCAGGAGTTCGACGTCAGAGGTGACATGAGGGCACATAAACTGCGTGGAGGCAGCGCGCGCAGTGCCAGCCGACTACAAAAGACGGCAGACAGAGGCATTTCCAGACATTCGCTGCAAGTGAAAGTGAGATCGATCATGCAATATGGCTAGGAGAAACCATCAGGATGCCTTTACACGTGGTAGAATGATTGGCAAGCTGGAGGAGGGGCGTACCGTGATGAGTGTCGCCCAAGAGTTTGGAATCGATAAAAGTGTAGTGTCACGAGCTCGGAAAGCCTACCGAACAACAGGTACAGCTGTACGAAAGATAGGTGGTGGTCGCCCCAGGAAAACAACGGCAAGTGACGACCGATATCTCGTCGTGCAAGCAAAAAGAGACCGGAACCAGACAGCTGGCAGCATGGCGCAGCGGTTGCGTACAGCAACCGGACGACAGGTATCCCGGTTTACTGTGGCCAGACGCCTTCATAAGGGTGGGCTATATGCCCGCCGGCCGGAACGCTGCATACCATTGACAGCAGCCCATTGGCGGCACCGTTTACAGTGGTGTCGCGAACATGCACACTGGACACCTGATCAATGGAGTCATGTCCTCTTTACCGATGAGAGTCGTTTCAGTTGGACAAACGATTCTCAGCGCCAGTTGATCTGGCAAGAGGTAGGGACACGCTTTCATCCCATGAACATCAGGGAACGAGACCGTTGGGGTGGTCCTGGCGTACTTGTGTGGGGTGGCATTATGCTGAACGGTCGGACGGAGCTCCACATTTTCGACACAGGTTCCGTAACCGGAGCACGTTACTGTGATGAGATCATCCGCCCCCACGTGCATCTGTTCCGAGGTGCCATTGGTCCAGACTTTGTTTTTATGGACGACAATGCTCGCCCACACAGGTCCCAAGCAGTTGAGGACCTGTTAGATTCTGAAGATATTTGCATAATGGAGTGGCCAGCGTGCTCCCCTGATTTAAATCCCATCGAACATGTGTGGGATGTTTTGGGGAGACGCCAGGCGACACGATCGTTTCCCCCGGAGAACACCAGACAACTGACACAGATGCTCATCAAGGAGTGAGAACTGTTACATCAAGAACTGTTGGATCATCTAGTGTTGAGTATGGCCAGATGGCGCCGCGCAACCATCGCACTTCGGGGAGGTCATATCCCGTACTAAGGGACTTTGGATTGTTGTTCTCCCTCATGGACTGTCGGTTAGGTGTACGAATGCTGTGCTGTCAATAAACCATTTTCTGCTGCCTGCCTTCGTGTATGCGTTCTATTCATTTGTTTGCTACGCTGCTTTCGTCATCCTTTAGGTACTGCATTGTGCCTCTGTAGTGTGAATTTCATGTCTCACAGGTGAGTTTTCGCGGAATTACGCCAAAATCAGTAAAGTTGCTTAAGTTTTGCACACTAGTGTACATATAAGATTTACAGGTACACCCATGTGCACACTCAAACAAGCATGGAAATATTCATAAACATACACAAGCACAAAACTGCATGTGCATTCACTCACTCATAAATTATTACTTACTAAATACACTACACACATGTATGAAAAAACACTGACACACACGAAAAAACGCTGGTGTGCACACGCATATATACAGAATACACAGTGCGTCAAAGAATTTTTAAGACTGGTGCTAGATTTCAGCCTACGGTGGTGCCACCAGTGTAATCGCGAATGCGTTATAAACCGTGACCATCTGCTTGCTTTTGCCAAAAGTACTGCGCAGTTGTTAAAGTAACTCAAACGAAACGGGCGTTCATTAGAGAAGTAACATTTTTTTCATGTTGAATTATTAAGATGGAACAAAGGGCTGTTATTAAATTTAACGCAAAACTTGGTAAAAGTGCCTCGGAAATGTACCAAATGATGAAATAAGTTTACGGTGAGTTTTGTTTAAGTAGATCAAATGTTTTCCTGTGGCACAAACGTTTTTTGGATGGAAGAGAGACGCTAGAAGATGATAAGCATACCAGAAGACCAAGTTCATCTAGGACACCTGAGATTATTGAAAAAGTGCGTGATTTCGTGGAAAACAATCGATGTGCATCACTAAGAATGATGGAAGTCTTTAAACATCAACAAAGAAACGCTTCAAACCATCTTGCATGAAGATTTGGGCAAAATAAAAGTATGTGCTAAATTTGTTCCACACACGTTAACCAATGAACAAAAATCAAGGAGAAGTGCACATTGCAAAGACCAATTCAGCCGCTGAAAATGATCCAAACTTCTTAAAATCGATTGTTACTGGTGATGAAACATGGTGTTTTCAACATGATCCTAAAACAAAGTGACAAAGTGCAGAATGGAAGTAAAAAACTCGCCACAAGCCAAAAAAACAAGAAAAGTTCCATCGAAAATCAAAACAATGCTCATTACATTCTTCAATAGTAAGGGTATTATCCACAAAGAATTTGTTCCAAGTGTACAAACAATTACTGGTGAGTTTTATTGAAATGTTTTGAGGCGTTTGATGGGCAGAATTCGTCGCAATCGTCCAGAATATCGAGATGAAAACAGTTGGTGTTTGTTGCACGATAATGCACCCAGTCACACCTCACTACTTCTTCGTAGATTTTTGGCGAAAAATAACATCTGTGTGTTGAATCATCCACCGTATTCGCCTGATTTAGCACCCTGCGACTTTTCTTTGTTCCCAAAACTTAAAATGACGTTAAAAGGGTGTTTTTTTTATGATATTTCGACCATACAAACACAGCTTCAATGCATGCTTTGGAGGCAATTCCGCAAAGTGAACTGGAACAGGCATTTGAATCATTATTAAATCGCTGTAACAAGTATATTGAAGCCGGAGGGACTTATTTTGAATAACAAACCAAAACAAATTATAATTTCTTGTTTCTATTTCATTTTACAGGCCCAGTCTTAAAAATTCTTTGACGCACTGTGTATGTGAATGAAAACACATTACACACACACACACACACACACACACAATAAATATAACCACCCTATGAAATATGTACTTATGATGAAAATATTACAAACATGCTCACATATTCCATACAATTATAAACTCAAAGATAATCCCACAAACATTATGGGTAATATTTCCCCTAGATTACATTAATGTTACTTTTGTGTTATAAAAGAATATGCAGAAAAAAATGTAATTTTTCATCCATTTCCTTTCACAATTAAGACCATATACAATGAAAAAATATTATGTTTCACCTCTCATTATGACATTCATCCCATTAAGTAGAAAAGGATCAATATGAGTATGCTACATGAGTACACAATCACACACTCCAAGAGAATCTCATCTTTCACCCACTGAACCAAAAATACTGTTGAAGAAAACCTAAGCATTCAATTTACATTGATCCTGCATGTTTAGTTTTTAGCTAAATTAACTACCTATATTCAGGACTTTCACTGCTGCTCAAATGTGTCTGTTCCTTCAAGTTGTTCTCATAAAAGGTCTACAAAAATATTCTGTAAATATTTTGAATATTTACAGAATATTTTGCAGCAGTTGCAGCCTCCTTAACAAAAACTCACCAGAATGCAGTGAAATTCTGTTAAGTTTTACTGTTCATCACTGTATCATTTCATATTTAACAATATAAATACTCAATGCTCACATGCAGATTTTACTCATTTTTTGTTTAAGCTGCATCAACATTCTACAATGAATGCAATTTTAAAAAATGAAAACAAAAACAGGTCCATACTTTTTGATTCAACGAACTAATCAAGAAATTTTTAAAGCAGAAAGACCACAATTTTTATTACTCCTAAAAGGCTGGATGTGCAGGGGAAAGAGGGTTTCACAAGAAAATAAGTCTTGCTTTTTTATTTATTAGTAAGAGATGCTTTCAACTATGAACACATAATGAGATCAGGATACTATGATAGCAGTAGCGGGAAGTTTATATTAGATATTTCACAAATACACTAATTGTTTCCTTTCTCCCTAATGCCCATAATAAACAAAGCAAACATATAAGTTATGTAGAAGAATGATAATCCAGAAACAGATATGGCATTTAAGTTGCAGAATTAGATAGCTATGCATATTACCCTTATGACCACTTAAGTTGAACAAGAAAATTAAACTAGCAGTTCTTTCTTCCCCTTCTATACCTATTTTCTTTCTTTCACAGTATCTTTGCTGCTTCTGCTCAGCTACTGTCTACAAAATTAAGAAACTTGTCAATAAATTCTGATAAAGTTTGGACATCAGACCACCTATAATGTTCCAAACATAACTGCAAAAATAGAGATGCTGTTAACCCTTTAAAATGTCTTGAAATTGACTCTATCCCTATCTCAAAAGCTGCACAGAGCACATAACATACTGGCATCACTACTTGTTTTATTAATTCCTAAATAACAGAACATAGAAGATACATTAAAAGATGGATTTATCATTACCTTCATCACCCTATTCTTACCATTTAACATATCAATGCTTTACCACACTGGATAAAAGCATTCAACATGCTTCTTTCTTTGTAAATACATCAGCTTTCCCTTAATGCCTTCAAAGAAATTTTCCTTAATGAGAACATGTAATGTGGACATGCATCACAACATTGGCATCATTTTTAAATATCTTCTGCCAACCAAGACAAAAAAAAGTCCACTATATGAACTACAGATTTATTATTCCACTATAGGTGAAATCAAAGCAATGTCTAATCATAACCCTTGCTAATATTTTTCATTTCTATAATCTATGCAAAAAGATTTAGAATGAATAAAAAACTGTCATTTTTTAGCTTCTTATTCTCTGAAAAGAAATTCTTCAATTATAAGGTGTACTTAAAATATATCTGCAGCTTAGAGAAGCAATGTTGGGTGGGGCAGCAGTTGTCTTTGAGATGAACGCAAAATTTTGAAAATGAAAGCAATTCTAACCAACTACAAGAGCTTATATAGTTTCTTGGAAATAAAATACATTGTCCTCAGGTATCAAAATGTATGCATGATGCTGAAAGTGCAGACTATATTATTCTCATATAATTGTTGATAAGGTGAGCTTAAATACTTTAGTTGATCCTGTGTGGTGCAATAGTAAGATGTACATTAGGTTCCCGAGTCAGGATGGCTGGATACAAACATACATCTCACCATTCTTGACCTGGATTGCAGTTAGAGAAACCAGGCATATGTCACATATAATGCCTTACTCAGCTGACCATCATACTAGTTTATCAGGCTCACAGTTAGTATAGAAGCTGATTTCTACTGATGAAGTTACCTGTCCTCAGAAGCTTGAAAAAATCATGCACTGATACTTTAACAAATTAAAATGTATTATGTAGTATTACTGACAAAGATGCCAGGAGCTTGAAATTAATTGCATTATTTTATGAGTCAACTTGTGACTTCAAACTGCAGTCTTTGTTTCAATGATGTGATGAACTCACATTTGCAGATGAGGTGAGTTCAAAGATTATCAGGACTATATTGTAATTCAAAATACAAAACCCTTACAAGGTAATTGAATGTAGCTCCTTCAAAATACTCTTTTTCTAAGCTAATGCAGTTGTCCTGACATTTCTGCCACTTAGAGCTGTTTGAAAGTCTTCTTTTGAGAGCACCTGGGTCACATTCTGAAATGATGTCTATACTCTCAAACCTTCATCCCTTGAGACATTTTTTTTTTCAATTTGGAAAACAAAATCAAGTCACAGAGGCCAAATCAGGAGAATAAGGTAGATGTGGTACTGCTGAAATTTGAAGTTTGTTCAGGAGCTCACAGATTGACACTGCTGAATATGCAGGTGCACTATAATGATGCAATGCCAAGATTGAGACTCCCACTGTTGTGGCCATTTGCGCTATTTTTTTTTTCCTTAGTTTTTTCAAAACCTCTCTGTAAAATGTCTCATTCACACTCTGCCCAGTTGAAGCAAATTTGAAATGTACAATATCTTAAACATAAAGGAAAACAGTCAACACCACCTTCACATTTGATTTCACTTGCTTGGCCTTTTCAAGTCAAGAACAGGTTTTTGTGTTCCATTTGGATGATTGGGATTTTATTTCATGTTTAAAGCGATAGACCCAAGATTCATTACTTGTGATAATATTTTCTATGATAGGTGGCGTTTCACAATTTTCAAGGTCCTGAAAAACTGCAACATGGTACTCCTTTTGATCATGTGGGAGAAGCCAAGTAGGTACAGACTTTGCTGTCACTCTTCTCATCTCCAAATCCTGTATCAAAATCATGACATGACCCAATTGAGATGCTAGAGTTGGTAGACATCTCCCAAACAGTCAATCTCTGGTCCTTTCGATTGCTTCATTCACATGAGCAGTGTCTTGTTCTTGAAGTTTATGGGTGTCCAAGAGCAAGGGTCACCTTCAGTTGATGTGGTTGACCATCTAATTTCTTAAACCATTCCGTAGTTTTTGAATGGCTTACAGCTTATTCTCAAAATGCTGTTTGCAACATTTCACATGTTTCTAATGCAGATTCACAAGTTTTAGGCAAAACTTCATATATACTCACTGCCATTCATTATAATACTCACTGCTCATTCACATGAACCATTGTAAAACCAGCTAAACTACTAAAACACCACAACTTAACAGAGCAATATGCAAAATTAAAGCAGGTGCAGACCTGAAATTGTGCATGACCTTAAGTAACCCTGCCACCATCACATCTATAAATAAAACTCAAGTGTCATCCACACAGCACAATAACTACAGCTATAGTTCTGGTACTCTTTGAACACATTTTGTATGCAGCAAATGAAACTCTTTAAAGAGGATCCATAATCATGGTACATAATCACAACCCATTACAACATCTACTCACGTAGTAAACAGTGAACAAATTTTTTTAGAAGATAATGCTTTCTTAAAAAGAAGTGGGAGTCCATTTATATGAGAGTTAATTGGGGGGGGGGGGGGGGAGTGAGAGCTGGTAGTGAAGAACAGTGGTTTTATATTTTTTCATAATTTTTTCAATTGAAATGTATGTTTCCACACCTTACACTCTTCCTATACCAATCAATGAAGCAAGCACTTTTTATTGAATTTCAATATCAGTACTTATGTCCACCACTAATTTTTGTGTCCATAGAATTGCTTTAATGGTAGACGGTACTAATTTTTAACTCTTATTTCATTTTAAAACAATGTTTGCTCCGTTGAATGCTACATCATGAAAAACATCAAGGACAGGAAAGACGTATTTTAAATAAAAATATATATTTCCTGTTGTTACAGTGAAAATTAGTACTATTTCTGTCCTTTGTTGAGGAAAAAACATTACAGGTCATGAAAGACTGTGCCAGCAGCAGCAAGATCAGAGTAATTGCCGATTTTGAACTTTCACTTCAAAACAAATTTAAAATGTTTAATCCATTGATTATTGCAAAAAGAGACTATAAGGAACAGGAAAACATGCATTTTTATGGGAAAATTCATTAAATATATGAAGACTCACTTTGGAATTGCTATAATGTCAACAATGTAATGTTTTCCAAACTTAAAATCTGAGGGTTTGCCTTTAAGTGGGGAATTTTTACCAATTTTTAGCTGTTAAAGCAGGGAGTTTGACCTATGTAGAACTACGCTCATACACATGTATATACTGTATATTTATACATGGTAAACTTTGATGTATATGTAGGTTCAATAAGTAAAGTTTTGATATCACTAGTTTTATGTCTCTTATACAACAAATTGGGAATTGTTCACAATATATTTAAAACTTCAGTAAAGGGAAAACAAAGCTGCTTACACAAAATGCTGATAACAGAAAGAGGACTGGGCTTCAGAAGAAGTATTCATATTTGAAGTAAAATCAATATCATTAATATGGATATGAATAGTAACTCCCAAATTGCTACTCAGAAAAGGAAGGTAAAATAACTCTCTCACTTTACACACTTAAAATAGCAATTCCTTTTTCCAGAGAAAGGATAGCTTCAAATTATGCCATGTTACTGTGCAACTAATTCCACATCCCATCTGCCACCACCAAAGCTGCATACTAATAACAGTTCACTGCCAACAAATTCTACAACTAATATATACAGTGTGCTCGTTAAGTAATGACCAATTTTTTACGGGACATCCCTTTCAATAAAAATAACAAACACGTTTTTCGTTTTGACCACTAGACTGTGCTATAATTGCAGGAGCAACTTTGAAGTTGGGTGACGCAGCAGTTTTCGTGTGGATACCATGGAAGTCAGACTATGTGAGTGGAGCATGTCAGAAGTTGTGTAATGTAGCAAAAAGCTGTGATAAGATTTTACTGTAAATTACGGAAAACTGCCGCAAATGTGTACAAGACCTAAAAAAGTTTACGGCGATGACTGTCTTGAGCCATGCACAGGTGTTCTGCTGGTTTTCAATGTTTAAAGATGGGGAATCCTTCAAGGATGAACCACCCACAGTACATCCAATTTTTGCACAGACAAATGAAAATGTGGTGAAGGCCAATGAAATTGTTGCCCATGACAGGTGAATAACTACTAGGCTACTTGCTGAACAGCTTGGTGTCAGTAAGGAAATGGCCAGGGTAATCTTAGAAAAAGATCTGCACAACAGGAAGGTTTGTGCCACACACATGGACCCACGAACAGAGAGAGAGCACTGGGTTGCATGTTGTCAAAATTTCATCTATGCAGTTAATCAAGATCGTGATTTGTTGCAAAGAATTGTCAAGGTGATGAAAGTTGGCGTTTTCAATTTGATCCTGAAACAAAATGCTAGAGCATAGAATGCCATGGAATGTCTTCTCCCTGGCAGAATACAGTCCGTTTGCAAAAATCACGTGTCAAGACAATGGTCTTTGTTTATTTCGACTCTGCTGAAATTATCCAATGGGAATTTGTTCCCGAGGACACAACAGTTAACTGTCTGTATTATTTATAAGTAATGCCACGTCTGTTATGTCTGCATGTGACAAGTCAGGAAAGAACTGCTCCACAAAAACAATTGGTTTCTGTTGCACAACAACATGCCCAAACACTGTGAAGTGCCTGTGAAGCAGTTTCCGGCTTTGAAGTCTATCTGTGTGATCGAACATTCACTCTACTGGCCAAATTTGGCTCCCACACTTTTTCCTCTTCTCACAGGTGAAGTGTGCTTTAAAACAAGGTGAGACCAACAGACTGAAGGAGGTTCGGGATCAAGACTTCCACCATGCTTTCGAACACCTGTACAAAAGATCGCACCATTGTGTAGAGTTACAGGGAGATTATTTTGAATCTCTGTAAGTGACAATTCAAAATATAGTTTGTTGTTTTGATATAATAACTTCTGTCTCATTAGTTAATGGATATGTTACCGCTAAAGCTCGAAAGCCATTAATGTGCACATTACCTAGCTAATCTGCAGATTAACTGATTTGCTCCGTTAACGTGCGGAATCAAGTGGGAGGTCATAGTGAGCGATGGGTTTGCCTCCTCGGGGTGTTCCGTGGTAACAATGGCACACACAACAGCAACTAGGGCATCTGTGAATCTTGGAGAGGTGCAAGCTAGTTCTGTGTGACATTGGCAAAAAGACCCCAACTCACTGGGTTTTGTTACAGAATCCTTAGGTTGAATGACCAACTGGAACCCTCAGCTGTGGGCTAATCCCCCACACTGATGTACTTACCTGATTAAAAAGACAAAAAGAAATATTAAGAATGACTCAAGTGTGGGATATGGTGGACCTACTACACTTGAGAAGGACGATCCACCATGGAATCGACCTGGACTTTCTAAACGGCGTATGAGAAGGAGATCTCGGCTGAGTGAATGTAAGATTGGTGTATGGAATACTAGAGGTATAAATGGCAAGATGAGTGAGGTGATTGAGGAGATGAATAAGTATAGACTGGATGGGCTATGTGTAAGTGAAACCAAAAAGAAGGAAATTGGAGTAGAAGAAGTGAATGGCACGGTGAGTGTGTGGTCTGGAGTACTGGATAATGTGAAAGGACAGGATGGTGTAGGTGTGATTTTAAGTGAAAAGATGAAGAACAACTTGATTCACTATAGTTGCATAAGTGAGAGAATTCTCTGGATTCGTGTGAAAGTAAAACTTCAGAGAATTGTAATTGTTGTAGTGTATGCTCCTTGTGACTCGGAACCTTCTGATAAGAAAGAAGATTTCTGGAATGAGCTAAAAGCTGTTTTGAGCCAGTTTGGTGCTAAAGAAAAAAGTTATATTAGCAGGGGATTTCAATGCTAGAGTAGGTGTGCAGAATGCAATTTCTGACAATGTTCTGGGTAAGTTTAATGATCCTTGTGTGAATGATAATGGTGAAAGATTAATTGAACTCTGCATTAAGAATGATTTGTGTGTATCTAATACATTTTTCAACCACAAGTATATCCACACATATACTTGGGAAAATCGACTAAGTGTTTCAAATACTGATCATTTGAAACAACTAAGTGTTTCAAATGATCAGCATTTGAAACACTTAGTTGTTGACACCCGTGTGATGAGAGGTGCGGATGTTGGTTCTGATCATTACTTGGTAGTGTCATGAGTGAAACTTAATGTTGTTTGGAGGAAAAGGAATAGGAAGAGACCCAGGATAGAAAGAATAAAGGTTGATAGGCTCCTTGAAGATCATCAGCAGTATTCTTACTTACTTAGAGAACGACTGAAGGATCTGAAATCTTGTGAGAGAGATGTAGAAAAGAAGTGGGAATGTTTTAAGAACTGTGTTGTTACTGCTGCTAAAGAGGTCTGTGGCACCACAATAGTGGGTAACAATAGAGGTGATGCTTGGTGGAATAATGAGATTGATGAGGCAGTAAAGAAAAAGAAGGAAGCCTATTTGGGGATGTTGCAAGGTAGAGTCTCTGTGGATGAATATCGTTGTAAGAAGCGTGAAGCTGCTAAGCTGGTTCGCCACAGTAAGGCAAAAGATAGGAAAGAGAAAGTGGAAAGACATGAACTGGCTTTTTGGAAAGATAGGAAGTCCTTCTGGAAGTACATGAGACTCAGGAAAAATAGGGGAAACAAAGTTGTAAGTTGTGTGAAGAATGAGATTGGGGAAATGATATGGGAGCCCAATGAGTTAAGTGACAGATGGGGCGAATACTTCTGTGAGTTATTAGATCAGGAGAGCAAAAATGATTCTGAGACAGATGCAGATGATGTCACAATGAGGGATGAAAGCACAGGAGGGATCTCAAGAGAAGAAGTGTTTAAAGCTATATAATCTCTTCAGAATGGTAAGGCTCCAGGAGTTGATGGCATAACTTCAGAGATGTTGAAGTATGGTGGTGACTCTATAATTGACTGGTTAACTGAAATTTGCCAGTTGTGCTGGGAGTTAGGAATGGCCCCTCGGGATTGGAAAGATGCTATCATTGTTCCCTTGTATAAGGGAAAAGGTGATCAGACTGAATGCAAGAACTATCGTGGTATTAGCCTACTGAGTGTGCCAGGGAAAGTGTTTAGTAAGGTTGTTATTGAAAAAGTACGGGGTCTTACATCAGAGAAAGTGTGGGATGTTCAGAGTGGTTTTATGCCTGGTAAAGGCTGCACTAACCAGATTTTTGCATTACGCATGATGATTGAAAAGTATCTGGCTGTCAGGAAGAAAGTGTTTACTGCCTTCATAGATTTAGAGAAAGCTTACGACCGAGTCAATAGGACACTTTTGTGGAAGGTATTGAATGAATATGGTATTACTGGGAATCTACTTAATAGTGTAAAAGCCATGTATGCTGGTAGTAGAGCTTGTGTACGAGTGAATGGTGTTTTATCAAAATGGTTTTCCATTGGTGCAGGAGTTAGACAAGGTTGTGTAATGTCACCATGGCTGTTTAATATATTTATGGACGCATGCATGCGTGAGGCCAAAATAGATAATAGTGGTTTATGTCTTGGTGATATCCGTGTGTGCAGATTGCTGTATGCTGATGACACTGTCCTGTTGGCAGAGAGCAAAAGTGAGTTGTAGAGTATGTTGATTCGGATGCACAAAGTTTGCATGAAATTCAAACTGAGTATAAATAAGGGAAAAACCAAAGTTATAGTGTTTGAGAGAAGATTGGGTATCACTGAATCTAATGTAAGTATAAATGGCACTGTGATTGACCAGGTGAGTGAGTTTGTGTATTTAGGAAGCATGTTTGACAGAGAGAACAAGTTGGATGGTGAAATCAGTAGGCGAGTGAATTCTTCTTTGAAAGTCATAGCTGCTCTGGGAGGTTTTCACAGGAATGATGGGTTCTCTAGAGAGTCCCGCATGGCTGTGTATGAAACAGTAATTGTTCCTACTCTGATGTATGGCAGTGAAACCTGGGTACTGCAGAAGAAACATAGGAGTTGTTTGTGTGCTGGAGAAATGAGTTACTTACGTGGGGTTTGTGGCAAGACACGATCTGATTGTGTGAGGAATGAAGATGTATTGCAGTTGTGTGATGTAAAGCAAAATGTTGTTAGCAAGGTGGAGACCAATATGCTTTGGTGGTTTGGCCATGTTGAAAGAATGAGTGATGAAATGCTTACTAAGAAAATCTTTTCAGCCCATGTGGCAGGAAGGAAAGGCAGAGGAAGGCCAAGGAAGACATGGGTGGATCAGATTCAGGAGTGTCTGCATGAGGAAAAGATTATGAATATGAGTATGAAGTATAAAAGATCTTGTGTATGGCATGTAATGGATATCAGTGAAGCACGAGTTGTATGTCAAGATCGCTGTAAATGGCGAAGTTTGATACAACAACAATAAGTAAAAATATCTGGAAGTTTGTATTTCTTTTTGGAGCTAACCTCTGAATCTCAGAGAACAGCTTAGTGATATGGATGGATGGACGTGCGGAATCAAGAGTTTTCCGCATTTTACCTAGGTAATGTGCACATTAACGGCTTCCGTATCATTAAAGTTCAAAAGTTTGTTTCTCTCATTTCCTTTCCCTACACCTTCCCCCTCTCCCTCCACTTTTAGTTTCGTTTCGCCAGCGTCTAGTCGTTGCCGGTTGTTTTTATTTCTCATAATTGGCGTCGGCTGCCAGTGCGTAGCATAGCTAATTCTGTTTTCAAATTCGTTTCTGCTTGTTAGCGTGTGAATTTGTGTCGTGATTTTTTTTAAAGCAGATAAATTTAACTCCTAGTATGCAAGCAAGCACCGAATTGGTGAGTAAAATGAGCAAATCTAAATATACCACAAATAGGTATGCTTGTTGCAAAAACCAATTGCTATGTAATTCAAAGTGTCACCAATCTTTAGATTGCACTAATAAGTAAGCATAATTTTATCATATGTTTTGCAAATTCAATTCCTTAATTATAATAATATTTTAAACCATTTGATTCTTTCTATTATAGTTTTTTAATTGATTGATGATTGATTCTATCAACTAATTTGTTGATTGTATTAACTTGATTCTTTATATATCGAAAAATAAATAAATAACATTATGTTAATTTAAGCATACAGAAACGTTGCTGTTGTTCCAGCAAAGATCTTATTTTCACTTTAACGAGTGCCTAGTAGGTAATGTGCAGATTAAATAGGTAATTTGCAGATTACCTAGGTAATTTGAGCAATGAAACAATTTTCGGCCCTTTAACGGATCACCCTAGTTAATCTGCACATTACCTAGGTAATCTGTAGAATAACTGATTTCTGCACTTTAGCGGTAACAAATACACTGTGTATAACCATGTTAACCTTTTCACAGGCCTGTTGGAATGGCAGGTGTTCAGACAGCAACATTTTCATCACCTCAACGAACAGTAAATCTGCCTTTCTTGACATTTTATTTTCCAACCTCATAATGAACATGGTACCATACTTCTGTATCAACTAGTCATCTATGAAATTTGGTAGGTACACCAAAAAGAAACAGACACAGGAAACAGCTACGAATTAAAAAAAAAAAAAGTAACAGAGGAAGTGATAGCATTAATTCACCACTGCATACTTGAATACACACATATGAAGCCTGAAATTTGTGTACAGGTGCTACACATGCAGTTCTGTATTTGCATACACCATTCCAGTACATGAACCAAAAGGGACATGTGTAACAATAAGCTGACTAGATCAGCTGCTATTTGTTTTTCCACAAAGACAAATATGATTGGGTCATTGAAAAGACTATGCTCTTACTGCCCAACTAATCAGAGAAACAATGCACCATTAAGTTTTAGTAAATGCAAACATTGTGTCAAAGTTCTATTATGTATCTATCAGAAACATAAAAATGCGATCTCTTGCCACTAAAAGTAAATTATAATGCAAACTCCTCTAAAAACTCACACAGTTGAAGACCTTGCTTTTACAAAAGAGCAAGCAGAGTCCCTCAGGGTTGCAGTACAGTACATAAGATTGCATGAAGTTTGGCAGTGTTGCATTTGGCATTTTGTCATTCCTTTAGTTTTGAATTTTTAACCTGGGTGGAAGGTTCCTTCCTCTCCAGATACGATTTGAGAAAATGGTCCAGATTAAAAGTACAGAGCATTTTTTATCCTTTTTTTTTTTTTTCTGAAAAGTATTTTTTAGAAGTTGACTTTTTATTTAGGATCATTTAATGATTTTGAGAACGTTTTCACTGTTGATGGTTTATGATATTTAAAAAGGACACCATCAGTAATGCTCATGTGGGTTTATCAATGCAAGAAGCATGGTTCCATGTGGTTAACCATATAAATTTCATACACAGAGAACTGTAATCATAAAAACCTGATGAAGACAAATTGCCTTTAAAAATCAGCAAATTGAAAAACTGCACCAGTGGAAAACCCATACAAACTTTTAAATTTACTTATAAATAAATCCATGAGATAAAAGAAAATATGTATAAGTCAGCCACTAAACTAACTCAATTTCTGTTAAGTTCATAATTGGCAAATTACAGCATGCATGATTGATGAAGTGATCATTTCTGAATGACAAATTCATATGAACAGAAAAGTTACACAAGCATGCAATTCACGTCTGTAAATCTAATGAACTATAAAAACAGAATTTAAAAAATCACACACTGAAACAATGTGCAATTATGGTAATGATACAGTATTTACCTCATCAGCTTGACTTTTGCCTCGGGTGTTAAGCAGTTTCAAATAAACAATCATTTTGGTAATTATACAAAACATCGAAGCTGCTACAAATATCAATAATATCAGTTCACACCCTCAAAATAATTAACAAATAAACAATCGACAGAAAAAATGAATGGGTAATAGGTGGATTCAATAGTGTAATTTTGAGCTAAGCTAAAGGAGAGAAAAAAAGTTCCTTAGATTTCTGCAAACATAAGAAATAATTCAAGAGGAATTACAGGTCAGCCATTTATCTGTTTTATGATGTATACAGATATAATCAAAAGTGTTCAAATATGCTTGTAAGATAAAAATCTGTACATATCTACAGATAGATTGACTTAACTGGCAGAAAGAAAACTTGGCAAATTGCATCACAATTAAGTTGATACCAAATTCATAAAATTCATGTCAGCATTTATAAGACATTGCCAATAATGACTGTTGAACAACATTAACAGTAATTCATTAATAGCACCAAATTTAGTACAGTTTAATGACATTTATTCCTGAATAAACACAGATCACTAGGATTACCCTTCAGAAACAATTTATCAAGCACGCCAGAGAAAAGTTCATCCATGGTTAACTACAATAGGTACTATTCTTAAGCACAAGGGAAATAGAAAAATGGCAACACAAATGCCCAGACAGCATGCAAACTTGAAACCCTCCAATTATGCAAGTCAAGTACAATATTACATGTAGTATAATTTTGGGGATAAGGATCACATGAGCATAACAACTACAAAAAGAGAAATTTCAGTTTACAAGGTAAATCTATTATAAGGGTTACACCAGCATGTAAGATCCACATTCCAAAATTTTGTGATATATTAGAAAATGATGGACAAGCTCGAACCAATAACATCATCAAAGTGTGCTTGTATAATTATTTATTTCACTACCTCTTTTTATGTTACTTTTGTGGCAATTTAATTGAATAATATAAAATTAAAATGAATGGCATTTAAAATCCTAGAACTATTTTGAAGGAAGCAATCATTCTTTGAGTGTGGTAATTTTTATCCATTCTAACACCTAATGACAATTTTTCAGAATAGAAATAAAAGATTTTATCAAGCAGAAGCACAGCCAAGTAAGAAGTATCAGAATAAAAATAAGGAGAAAACAGCTATTTTGATTCTTATCAAAAGAAATCTGAAAGAAATTTAACAGTTTAACATAAAATGCACATGTTGGAAAGTAATATAATAAAAACAAAATTTCTGCTGCCTACACTGAAAACCATGAATGACACTTTTCATCAGTTTTTTTTTTTTTTTTGCTACTGTTTTCACAACAGCCATAAGATAGCATTTACACATGATGAATTCCATATCATACTAGCATAAGCATCATGAACCAAAATGCTGTAATCTGTAATAAATGTGTGTTAAGTACTGCAGTTTATGAAGCCATTAAATCATATTTCAATCACTATTAAAACTTTGTTACTTATCAGTTTTTTAAGCTATTTTTAAAATGGATTAACCAATGTAAATTTAAAA
Source organism: Macrothele yani (assembly GCA_039090855.1). Lineage (NCBI taxonomy): Eukaryota > Metazoa > Arthropoda > Arachnida > Araneae > Macrothelidae > Macrothele > Macrothele yani. Next base: position 100,176,358 of record CM076996.1, on the reverse strand, counting down.
TTAATCTTTCAGTATCAGTGAAATTCTAACTCATTCTTTCTTATCAGACAGAGGCAGTTTCACAGTGTTTGGGCAGCCGAAGTGCCCTCTCCCCTTAACTCCTTTATGAAGATTAAAGTATCTTCAGAAAGAAATACCTAATCTGGGTTGTGTTATGCAGCTGAGAAAGGAATGTAAAGCTGTATAAAATTTACATAGGATATGAAGGTAACCCATATATGTTTCATCCACCTCATAAAAACTTTACTAATACCTGTGCCTGCAATATTCACTGGATTACCATTTCCTTTAAGCATTATTCAACTTATGAGAACTTAAACCTGATTTAATTCTTAAGACTACCACAATATAATTTCCAGAAAAACCATTGAACCTAAATATTAAAAAGGAACAAAAGAATTACAAAGATGAATTTTTACTCACTACAGAGAATGGTAGTTTGTAGGGAAGGGCAGAATTTTTGCATCATAATAGCCACAGATCATAGCCTGAAAATTATGGCCAACATATATGTTGGTAATTTTAAGTACCCCTATAAAACCATGGTCTAGAAGGAGCTTCCAACCCCTAAATCAGATTTAGCAGATTCAGGGACAGAAGAAAACCACAACCGAAAGACAACACAAATGCCTCGCTCCTTTAGGGTTTAAATTCTAGATTTCAGAAGTTAGCCATCTTACCACTCACTTATAAACTAATGGATCTTGATAGATATATAGTATTTAGGTCAAATTTACAGGCACTTTTTTTTTTCCTTCATTGCATGGGTGTACCTAAGAATAACCCAAATCTGTAATTTTAATTTATAATAACTTCTGCAAGTGCAGGTTAATATTAAGTGAATTTCAAAAGTTATTCATGAAGTAAAATTTTAAAGTCAATTAACTTTTGTATTTTTGTTGCTAATACATTTCAAAGGAATTATGCACAAAAAATGAAGGTTAACCTCAAAAATTAACATATGTATAGATAACAATGTGAAAAAAAAGAGTGTATAACCTAACTTCAAAGTACATTTTTTGTTATATTTAATGTTTTCCTAGCATCCCATTTACTATAAATAGTGCTTTAGTAGTCTCATAAAAAAACTTCCAGCCAAAATTTTAATTGTATCTCTCTGATCTTGAAATACATGAACCAAAAAGTATATGTATAAAAAGCAAATTTTACACATTTGGAAGTTGGAAGTAATTTTGTATTGCTTGCAGATGCAAAGTTCTTTAAAGGCTGCAAAAAATAGAACTCATTTTTTAAACTTTCAAACAGATTTTTATAACATGAATTGTTTACTTATGCAGCTGTCCTGGTACAGTTTGTGCACACCTTTGACTAAAAATAATGTGCACAGGAACTATGAATAATTTTGTCTTAGAAAACTAAGCAACTCCAACTCCTAATAATAAGAAATAAAATAACATGAATCCAAAAAAATCACAATAAGCAATGTGATTTTAATGCCTGAACAATAAATTTAATCCCACCTATTCTTTCCAGTATACAAACAGTTCTTGAAGAACTTTATAATATGAAGTGTACCACAGAAAGAACAGCAAAGAATTAAATTGCAGTAAAAACTTAATAAAAAAATTTATCAGGGTTCCCACTCAAAAGTAATAAAAAAATTCCCTGACTTTTCCAGGTTCTCCAGGTGGTTTTTAAAGTTTTCCAGAGTGGCATGTTGCAAAGAATTGTTACATTTCATTCCATTCCATTCATTTTTCTTACCAAAGCACACACTTGTAAAATCTTTACGTAATTTGTCTTTATAAAATTACCTGCTTTTCATTAATAACAACTAACTGTGCACATTATTTTCTGTACCAAAGTTCCGTGAACTTTTGTGAATACTACCCACACGGAATTTGTAAATACATTCGCATAGAAACAGGTCATATGTAAGAAAAAATCTGTCAGTTTAATAGTTTCAGTTTTTCTATAACACAATGCAGCTAAGCTTAATGATGGAATAGCTCTGTTCAAAGAAACATGTTTCAAGAGAACCAACAGACAAAGGACTTTGAACCATCATTTGGTTGGTTCTCTTGTGAAGTGTTTGTTCAAGCAGGAGCCATTGTGCCTAATTGTCCCATGTTATAACAACTGCCTGCAGAAATTGAACAAAAGCTTAATAACTGGCAATTTTAAAAATTCAATTTTATATCTTTTTTTAGAGAATAAAGGAAATACTTAATATAACTGAAAGTAAGATCTACCAAATTCTAGGCAGGCAGTAATTGCCAGCAAAAGTTTGAAATCTTGAAAAAATAAGTTTTTTTGCAAAATAAAGTATCCATTGATTCTTACAAAAAAAAAAAAAAAAAAGAAGGGGGTAATTTTCCCTGACTTTCACAAAAAAGGGTAATTTCCCCTGACTTTTACAAAAAAGGGTAATTTTCCCCGACTTTTACAAAAAAGGGTAATTTTCCTTGACTTTCACAAAAAAGGGTAATTTTCCCTGAGTTTTGGAACCATTTTCAAAGTCCCTGAGAATTCCAAGTTTTCCAGGTTGAGTGGGAACCCTGTTTATTTGCATATTATTAGACAACAATCAGATTGAAGTGGCATGAACTAATAAATACTATCCCATTTTGTTTTCAAAGAAAATGATTGCATATAGTAGAATATTCCTCATTTCCATGATGTTTGACATTTCTATAAATCTCAAACAAATAACTAATTTTACAGACATCAACACAGTACAGTGGCTTTATACCAAAGAAATATGCTTATAGCATATCTCCAATTCTTAAGAAAAGAATAAGCAAAACACAGTTTGCTTGTACAAAGGTAAATTCACAAGGCAGCTATCTTAAATTTAGCATATTTTCATCACTAACGAGTTTAAATTAGTATTTCCTGGAAAGTTAAATCAATTGTTTTTTAATGACTTTTGAAGTAAAAAAAATGCATGCTTATGGTATCACTTTGTCCATCCATCATAGACTCTCAGCATCCATAAGACAGATTGGAAAAATTCACTCCGCATTGGACAGATGGAACAATGAACAAAGTTTTCCATAAATTTTTCGTTCTCCATACTGCATAGCTTTTCCAATAAGTGATATAAACATGTGCTATTGGAAAAGCAGAAATGAAAATCATGGCTAATTAGGGTATGAGAACTTAAGAGCAAGTGTTAAGAAAATCAGAAACAATTCAGCACAAGAGGGTCACCCTAAATTAATTGTGTTAGTGCAATTTTTGAATGATTAGATTTTTGTGAATTATGTTTCTTTGGAAAAGACTATTTTTTTTTAAATTTCATGTCAAAATGAATTACAGATATGCCTTTTTGGGTAATCAAACAATAACTGGTAATGGAGCAATCTAACATATCATAGAGAGAGCACTGTTTATCTAATTTGTTTCAGATTAGATGACAGTTAGTTGAGACCACTCAATTTTCATTCTAGTTAGTCGAGGACTAACTAGAATGAAAATTGAAAAATGAAAATAAATTTTTCAACTCCAGAAAATGCCTAACTTTTTTCCTGCTGGGCTGCATTTAGCACTATATCTTTAAGTTGAATTGGAAACTCCCTTTTCAAGGGGGTGGCTGACACAATGGACAAGAATATTCATATCTCCCAACTATTTTAAACCAAAAAGTTGTCTCTTGGTGGCGTAAATATAAATTTGTATTTGGCACAAGATATCCGCTTCTAATTACCAGATAGGATTTTTCCCACACACACATTGTACATAGGATTTTTTTTTCATTATCCCCAATTTTTTTCTACATTTCCAAGCTTTTTCTAATAAAATTTTCTGCTTCATGACCTGTAAATATTTGCTGATGTACTACAAGTCAGATTCAAACAGAAATTATTTTTCTGTTGAGTGTCACAAAATATGACCAAGTTTACCTACATGTTATCTAGCAAATTTAAAGCTTTTAAAAAACTAATAAATACCAAATTTAAAATGTCCTGAAATGCCTTCCACATTGCTAGGTTTTAGACTTCCATTTAAACACATGTTTAGTATACCTGACAAGAATTTCATTTTAATCTTCCTTCAGCAGATGGGGTACTTAAAATCTTTTCTTATCAGCACCTGTTTTTAGAAGACCAGATACATGCCTTTTTTTTTTCTTGATTTCTGTAACTAGAAATGTTTCATTGATTTCCACATTGTAAATCATGCTACTCTAAATAAAAATAAAGTGTTTGTTGAAAAAAAAAAAAATCAAAAAAGATATATTAACAGTAGGATGATTTCTTGATAAAAATTGTTCGAAAATCTTAAAATGTGATATTCTACTATATACAATTGCTTCCCCTAAAAAATATTTCAAGATGTGTGTGGGAGATTATATATCAAAACCTTAATTTGTGAAAGTGATTGCTTTGCATAGCAAACATCTTTATAAAAACTGATCATTTTGAGAAATGACAAAATTTCTTAAGTAAAGTAGAAATATTTTCTTGCATACGTTGATCACCTCATTGTTGTCAACAATGACCACATGAATCTACATCTTTCAGTCTGACCCACCCATGGCATCATCTCCAAAAGGGACCACCAGATCAGTAATATTAAAGGACATACTACATTGTGTGTTTGACTAGGCAGTGGGCCCAACTGTCCAAGCCAAAGCCCCAAGAGAAGTGGAATAGACTTCTTCATAACAAGTCTGTACCCCAGAAAAAATTATGGCTCCAAATAGCTTTTTGATGCATTTGCACTCATCCCATTGTTTATTTATCACTTCCCTCAACTATAATTTTAAACTAGTTTCAATCATCAGTAGTGCTTTTACATGCATTATTCAGACAGTTTTCTAGGGCAAAACCTGTAAGAGCAACTTTAGAAAATCATGCAAAAGCTGTAACTAATCATCTGCAAAAGTGGTATCAGTAACAATGACTTGTGAATTGTATTTTTCTGAATAGCATCAAGAAGTTTCAAGCCCGATCACTATCCAAAGGGAGAGAAAAATTATCCATGGTCCAATACGTTTAGCTTTTATATTGTGCCAAAGGTTGTCCTGAAGAAAAATTCCCCAAAAAATTCCTAATTTTCAGGATGTAGATTTTGCAATAAAAGTTAGTAATACCATGGCAAGTCAGAAGAAATATTCACACCAAGAACAAGTAGAGAGATACTTTTTGTCAAAGAGTTATTTTTGACATAACAGTAGGAAAACTTGGATCACTTGTTGCTTGGCATAACCTGGCATTTACCAGTTTCTTTTAATTCCCCTTTCACACATGGGTAGTGGTAGTTCTATGTGTCTTTTATAGGTGTGATCATGATGAGCATTGGTAACTTCTCTCAGACATCAGTCCAGATCACACCACATGCCTATATCAATCACACTACAAATATGGTCATCAAACATCTATTATATGTAGTGCGATGAAAAAGTTCTGAGACTAGGTATGTAGCGTGCCAACAGATGGCAGTACATGGATGCGCGAGCAGTGGTTGAGCGCAGTGACCTTCATGAGTCATTGTGCCAAGTGGCGTTGTTCTGTGAACATCGAGAGCTGTGCTGCATGATATTTGGTGACCACATGCAGAACAAAGCTGCAATTTCGGTAAGGACTGCAAACTAGAGCAGCGACCAAACATCAAATTCTGCATCAAACTTGGCAAATCGGGAACAGAGTCATATGAAATGTTCCTGTTGCAGGTCATCACTTGAGACGAGACTGGGGTTTACGGTTACAACCCGGAGACCAAACAACAATCATCGCAGTGGAAGAGCCCGGCATCTCCACGACTGAAAAAAGCCCAACAGGTCCGGAGCACAACCAAAAGCATGCTCATCATGTTCTTGGCCATTCGTGGGGTTGTGCACCGTGAATATGTCCCCCAGGGCCAGACAGTCACCGCTCTTTTTACTGCTATGTTCTATGGCAATCCGAGGGAGGACATTCGCCACAAACAACCTGAAATGTGGCGCAGGAGCGATTTTCTGCTCCATCACAACAATGCAGCAGCTCACAGAGCGTTAGCAATAAGCCAGTTTTGCAGCCGCAACAGCATGACTACCCTTCCTTACCCACCTTACTCGCCGGATTTGGGCCCCCCTGCGACTTCTTTCTGTTCCTGAAGATGAAGCTGAAGCTCAAGGGCTGTCGTTTTAAAACCTTGGACGAGATCCAGCGCGAATTGCAGACGGTTCTTGATACGATTCGTGAACAGGACTTCCAGGAAGCGTTCCAACAGTGGCAAAAACACTGGCAGTAGTGTATCGCTGCCCAAGGAGACTACTTTGAGAGAGATCATAGCCAGACTTAAGTAACACAAGTACTTGTTGTAGATCGGTCTAGTCTCGGAACTTTTTGATCGGACCTCGTATGTGTCTAACTGATTAAGTGCATCACTAAGAGCTCTTCACAATTCATTCACTACTGCTACATTGAAACTTAAGACTCCTAACCAACCAGGTTATATTTTGCCTAAACATCCAAACATCCATCAGTGAAACTACTTTTAAACAGTTCTGTGATTTGAAAAAAAAAAAAAAAAATTACCACAATGCTATGCACTACAGATTTTTCCTTTTAGAATCAGCCCTTCAAATTTAAAAAGTTGCTAGAATTCAATTTTCTAACCTTATCATTTCAATATCACAGTTCACAAAGAATGTGATTTTATAGCTGAATAGTTGATTTTCATTAGAACCATGTAAACAGCCCAAAGAATGCAACCCAAAGATAACACTGCAATCAGTAAAACTGGATTAGCTGAAATGGATAGGCAGTACAAATATACAAAAGATAGTGTAGGTGGCAGAACTGATCCTTGGGGTACAATGCATGAGTGGAAACATCAGAACACACACCCCTGAACACCATCTACTTTGTAAACAAAGAGAGCTAAGAAGCCAATGACACAAAGTAGGATCATGAAGAATCCGAGGCTGTCGTATGCACAATTGAATAGTTAAAAACTTGCATTTAAAAAATGATATTTATTTACAAGTTAAAATCAGCTACATTGGCAAGCACTTTCGAGGCTACTTTAGCCTCATCATCGGGCCCAATTGCGCGAAAGGATGGTTACAGGGAAATTGGGCCCGATGATGAGGCTAAAGTAGCCTCGAAAGTGCTTGCCAGTGTAGCTGATTTAAACTTGTAAATAAATAGCATTTTTTAAATGCAAGTTTTTAACTATTCAATCATGCATACGACAGCCTCAGATTCTTCATCATACCATTTGGCCCAAAGTCTTTTGTCACTTAAAGCAGGATCAATTATCTTACGGCTGAGGTGGGGTTTTATAACCATTTTTAGGAGGGACCTCATACCAGCTTTTTAAGCAGCCTCACAAGAGAGTAATTTGTGATGTGCTACTGTCTAAAGAATACTGGTCAACAGTGTTTATTTCCTCTTTAGTTTAAACAGTCCCTATGAGTACATTACAATTACAAAGCAACATGTTCAGATAAAAAAAAAAGCATAAGTTACCATGTCTTCAGTTTTTTTTAACACACACAAATGTAAGTTAAATTGAAATACAGTTGCACCATGGTTGGATCTTTGCATGTGGCATTAACCCCTGCACACTCACGCATAATGCACAAATAAGAGTTATCAGAGAAGTGAACCAATCACACTGCACTTGTTACAACACTGGTCACTCTTATATTAACTAAAGATCAAATATAAAGTTCATTCATTTAGCTTGGATGCACAAAGTTTGTTCAAAACATAGTGTGAAAAAAAGACAAATGTTAGCCAATTCTTTCGATAGCTGAAATTCAAAATGCCTTAATCCCCCCCCCCACACACACACACACACACAAAGCCAAGAACCAGTGCCACAAAATATACAGCCACTGGATATACTAAACTGCCTTACAATGTCATTCATTTGCAGGAGCGGACCATGGCACATTGACAAGGTGGATTGGTTGGTCAGTCTTTCTCTTTCTCTCTCTCTCTCTCTCTCTCTCTCACACACACACACACACATACACACAGCTATACATAGCAAAACTGATTACCAAAGTCCTGTACGTAACTGTAAATGCCAACTTTTCTGTGCTACTGGTATATATGATTTGGTGGAAAGCATATGAATGACATGATGAAACTGCTGTTACATTATGAAAAGTTTTTACATTAGCAAGTTTGTGAAATGCTGATGTTTTCACAAGTTTGGTAGAACATTTTCAGACGAATGAGGAGCTTTCTTCGGCATGGCAAAACTCTTTCAGTACCTCAAATAGAAAACTAACTCAGTACTTTGCAGAATCTACCAAGTACATTAAAAGAAGACTGCCAAGTTCTACACATTACTTTTGAGATATTCATATGTTCAACAAAATGCACCAATTAATAATCAGTACTTTTCAATAAACCTGCAAAATTATCCATTTTTTAATAACATGAAGAGTGTCTGTTATAATGATATACACATTATGGGCTAACTAAAAATGTAAGTTTTCCTATAATACATTTCAGCACTTAAATTTTAGCATTAAGAAAATTAAATCAGCATTTCACTGGCATATATTAACTTGATGTTTAAGCAAGATAGTGGCACAACCACTAAATAAAATTAATATTAGTTTGTAAAAAAATTCTCTGCCTTAAACATTTTAATCATGTATATTAACGAAGTCCTGGCAAAATCCTAGTGATGAGATATCTTTACAATATAATTTAGCAATACAAAGATTACTAGGATGACTTTAAGAAATACCATCACGAGCTTACCAGAAAGGTCACTTATCATAAGGGTTTACTTGAAAAGCTTCAGAAGATTAGCTTAAAATTCCATGTTTGACTTGCACTGGACCTGAACAATGGAATTACAGTAAAAAATTCTTCTCTCCCATTAAATAAAAAGAAAAAAACATTCAACCACAAGAAGGAGTGGTCTACAGTGTACACTGCAATTGTGGTAACACATATGTAGGAGAAACTGGGAGAAAACTTCAAACCCATGTTGCACAACATAACACTGCTATACGGAATGTTTTCAACAAGGCAGGCCTTGACAGACACGTACAAAGCTCCGGACATTCAGTGAATTGGGACTCTTTAAAAATTCCTTCACATCAACAGCATTTTGTGAAATGGAAGTTGAAGGAAAGTCTACAAGTCGAAAGAAGAAGAGGTGCCACGATTAATGAACAGAAAAGCTGGGTATTACCGCTTGAGTGGCAGCACCTACTCTCGTGCATCAGTCCTGATGAGGGGTTGATGTACAACCCGAAATTTGACAAAAAAAGTAAAAATAAAGTCATCATAGTAATCCCCATATTGCTAAATTATACAGTACTAGTAGCTGATTTTACACCTACTGCCCACCTTGTTCTTTTTTTTTTTTTTTTTTTTTGATTGGAGGTTTAACGACCACCGTGAGCAACTCAATGGGCTATAAGCAGTCGCCCGTCCCTAATTTAGGGTCACTGGTTCCAGGGAAGGAGAGAGCCAGTGCCGTAAGACAAACACAACATCCATGCCTGACCGGGATTCGAACCCGGACCCCTTACGGACGAATGATCAGAGGCCAACGCCTTAGACCACTGCGCCACCGAGGCGGCCCACCTTGTTCTAGGTCTACCTCTTTGGTGTGACAACCTGATATTAAAAAACATAACATCTCTTTAGTAATCTTACATCTCCCATGTAACTCACTATCATAACCAAAAACAACATTTTCAGTTGTTTTAGGCAAGAAAATTGCATAATTTTGAAGAAATTAAATGCTGCAAGAATTTTTTTTAAGTTTCATTTTGTAACTTTCCTGCCTAAACACAACTTAAAAGTTTAATGAAGCACATAAATTTATGCAAAAGAATATACTGATATTTACATAACTTATTTTTGCATTCATAGATGCTTTAATAAAATCACGTTAATATTTTCTTTTACCAAAGACGTATTAATTTCAGTTTTTATATATGCATTACTAATTCTTTGCCACGGAATCCACCTATAACCCTATCACCCACCCCAATATTTCTCATACTACTCTCATGTTGACAGCTTTTAACTTCCTTAAGCCATTTACTTGAATTTAGTTTTCACTGCCACAAGTTAGGTCTTATGGTATTTCATAACCCCATAATAAACACCAAATTTTATTTTCCAATCAACTGCTTTCTCAGGAAAATAAATTAGTTTTATGCAGTTCAGAAGACACTTTCTTTTTTACTTTGCTGTTTTTGTAGTCAATTTCTTGTGCTTTTCTGTTTAAACAATAACTACACCCAAATAACTAAAGTATCCATTACCTTTTCAAGTACCCCCCCCATACATACAACAGAACTAACAGTTTTGAAGGTTTAACTTAAAACTACTAATTTAGACTCTCAGACAGTTATCTTCATTTCAAATATTTCACATGCCCTGCTCCACTGATTCAAGTTATACAGCAAATACCATAATTTTTGTCGTATTATTTGCAATAGCGTATAATCTGCAGACCATGAAATTCACATAATTTTTTTTACCTTCGTATAATCTGCAGACTGCGACACTCAGAAAAAAAAATCGCTGTATAATCCTCACATCATAGATTTTGAACAGGAAGTGGAATTATTAACTATATGTCAACAAAATAGTTTCCATATCATCTACTGTTTCGCACGTTACTAGAAATTCGAGCACGGGAAAAACGTCCATATAATAAGAAAATTTTTATTTCAACTTGTCACTAATATTCCTTTTTGATGTTCTTTATAATAGTTTAGAATTTTATTATGAAGATTACAAATTTATATGAAAAAATGTTTTAATATGTGCAGTCAAATGCATCATAAGTTGTCAAAGTCCTCCAATACGTAGAGACAATATGTATTAAAAGATTAATATTATTCCAGTTTTTTAAGTCATGATTTACGAAATTAATACAATAGAAAAGAACTTTAAAAAATATAATAAAAGACCTTATTAATTATTTTCAACAAACGAATGGCAACACCAATTAATTTGGAGTCGGAATTCATGTCATCCGGTTATATCAAAACACGACGAAGAACGTGCATTAATACCAAAAATAGCATGCGCAAGAGTACAACTGCCGTGAAAAGTCGGACGCTGCCAGTAGAATCGATGTAAGTGGCCGAAACACAACATGTATGAGAAGATCATAATACCCACTGAAGATGATTCCAAAAAGAAGGAATTGAAACTAGTTTGGGATATCGAGCCACGGAAAATAAAACATGCAACCATCATCTATAATAAGAAATTATAAGATCGAAGTTCAACTTGGAAGCTGATACCACAGGAAAGGAAAATCATGCCTTCTTCGATAACAAGATGGCTTATTACTGATTCAACGCATCATAATCAAAAGGTTCGAAAGTTCTTTTCTATTGTATTAATTTCGTAAATCATGACTTAAAAAACTGGAATAATATTAATCTTTTAATACATATTGTCTCTACGTATTGGAGGACTTTGACAACTTATGATGCATTTGACTGCACATATTAAAACATTTTTTCATATAAATTTGTAATCTTCATAATAAAATTCTAAACTATTATAAAGAACATCAAAAAGGAATATTAGTGACAAGTTGAAATAAAAATTTTCTTATTATATGGACGTTTTTCCCGTGCTCGAATTTCTAGTAACGTGCGAAACAGTAGATGATATGGAAACTATTTTGTTGACATATAGTTAATAATTTCTGAAACCACGTAATGTTTTCGACAAATGTTGAATTAATATAAGGAAGTGGAATTTCCGACAGAAAAGTTGGTCAGATATCCAAAAAAGTAAGGAGTCCAAAAAAGTAAGGAAAAATCGATCTCACAAAATGAAGAAATTCATTTTTAAAGGTTACTTTTTTATATTTCAATCTTCAGACAGATAAAGCTCAGTGGCGTGGCATCCATAGATCATGCCGGTGCAGTTTCAGAGTATTGCATTACACCTTGCCAATAACAAAACGCTGATACAGAACAAGTCATAGAAATATTGTATGTACTCGCATATAAGTTGTAAGTTTTTGGAAGAAATCCTGCTTTCAGAGTCGGGGGATTGGCTTTCTTCCATGGAATTTATCGACGGATTTATTTACGTTTTAGACCATGGCATGGCGGTTTCAGGGTGTTACTGCGCGATTATTTTCTGGCCTTCTCAGAAAACAATCTGACCTTTTTGTACAATGACACGATCATACCCTCAACTATGACCCCCCCCCACACACACACACACACACTTTAAGTTTAAATTCGGCAATGCAACTGAAACATTTTCTTTTCAAAGACATCATGAATGCAATGAAGGAAATTACCAGCAGGAAAGACATTGGTCAAAATCACAAAGGAAAAACTCATACATGAGACTGACAAAGAAAAAAAAAGCTGAACTTTTTAACTGGGTGAAAAATAAGAATGTGCTGTGAAACAGCATGAACATAATGTGGCATAAGCAACACAGAATTGTTCAGAGAAATTTATTTATGTAAATATTAAAACTGGAGCAAATTACTGTATTTAAAAAATATATATATTTGACATAATGACACAGGATAAATGGAACATTTTGGAGAAAAATGACGATTACTTGCAAAATCTCCGTTCTGTCTGACTTCCGTTTTAGGAAAGTTTTCCCTCCATTTTGAAGCTGCAATACAAATATTTATCAAATAAAATGATATTTAATAACACTACTAAGTAAAAGAAACATCGCGAGAAAAAAAGAATTACGATTACGGGAGAAACCTTCACTCTGTCTGACTTCCGTTTCCGAAAGTTTTGAAAGTTGAAATTCCATACTCTGACGGGAAACGATCCCCCCCCCCCACACACACACACACACACCACCGCCGCCACCACCACCAATTCCTTCCAAATTTCTTCTAATCCCTTGCAAAATCTCGGAAACATTGAAATGATGGAAAAGGCGGAATTCTTCGAATCCACAGAAGAATCTTGTGCCTGAAGATTGCAGGGAAATTTTCGCGTCGTCTAACTTCCATTTTCAAGCTGAAATGCAAATATTTAAATATTTATGGAATAAATTTATATTTAACAATAATACTGCGCAGAAGAAACATCACGAGGAAAAGAAATCACGATTATGGGGAAAATCTTCACTCCGTTTAACTTCCGTTTTCGATAGTTTTGAAAAACGAAATACCATTCCCAGACGAACCCCCCCCCCAAACTAAACCTTCAAAATATTTCTCTTCAGTTTTGCATGGATCTCGAAGGTAATCCAAAAAGCGGAATTAGGCGAATCCGTGGAAGAATCTCGTGTATGTAAACTAAACACATAGCACATGAGATCCAAAAGGAAGAACGCCTAGGTTCATGCAGCAAGCGCTGTGCACATGTTTTCATTGGCTGGTTGACAAAAACAGAGATGGTACAACAGTCAGAAATGTCCTTCTCAACAATACAAAATGACCGCCGCTGTCGCTCCCCACAACTTCCCCGAACTTTCATTACAACATCCCTCTCGCCTCCTTTCCCAGTTCTGTACAAACTCCTGAACTGAGGAAAATTTTTCCGAGGGAGTTCCTTTTCCAATTATATCCACTCTTCTGTACAATTACCCTGCAGAATTTTTTAAAAATCAAGGGGCCATAAAAACTTTTTTTTTTTTTTTTTTTTTGTAAATCGGCATATTATCTGCGTCGGCACATAATCCACAGAACCTATATTTTAAACTTTTTTAGTAGATAACACTAATCTGCATGAGATCAGATGATTGAAAACTAATATGTGTGCTTAGCTCAATTTTTCATACGGATTCCAGAACTGGTCTTAGTTTTCTTCTATCACATACAGTTTTTGCACAATCGACCCAAGTTGATTTTGAAGATTTATCGCTGATAGCATTACATCTGCCAGTCGGGCGTTTTAGCGGGAGACATTTCAGCTATCTCTTTTGCCAATCGTCGTCAAAGTAACTTAAGGTTACTTTTGGAGTATTGCCAACTAGCCACCTGTAGAAGAAAAACTGAATAGAGAATTGGCAAGAATCCAAAAATAGCATTCCCGCCAGTCAGATGCTCACATTTCCAGTTCATTGCTCTTTCTATTCAGATTTACGCTGTTCTAAGTTGCTGTCTCTATTGTGAGTGCGTAGTCTTACAATGTCGAAACGCAAGTGTGTAAATTGTCCTAATGTGTTTTGTTACATTTGTGGAAATTATGTAGTGCTTAAACAAAGAACGGATATCACAGACTTTGTGAAGAAAGCTTACTTACTATGCTTATTTTAAAGTGCATCTTGGTGATCAGGATAAGGCATGGGCACCACATAAAGTGTGCCGCTATTGTGTTGAGAGGTTAAGGTTATGGACATAAAGGAAGAAAACGTGCATGCCGTTTGCAATACCTATGGTGTGGAGGGAGCCTAAAAGACCACCTGAACGACTATTACTTCTACTTAGTTAATGTTAAGGGCTGCAATTCGAAAAATAAGAACAAAATTGTGTATCCAAGCATTCCTTCAGCCATCGGCCAGTTCCACATGGAAAAGATCTGCCTGCCCCTCTTCCTCCAGCTGTGTTAGAGAAAAAGTGGCGGAAGATGATGAATGTGAACGTGATGCAATCTCCGAAGGCAATAGTGATGATGTCTACAAGCCGGAAAACGACTCTAATCCACAACTGTTCTCCCAGAATGAACTTAATGATATAGTACGTGATCTGAACTTGCCTAAGGAATCTGCAGAACTACTTGGCTCCCGGTTGAAAAGTAAGAATCTTCTGGCTCCAGGAACACATTTTCATGGTACTGACACAGAGAAAAAGAAGTACTTCCGTTTTTATCACAGAACGATTCCTTGGTTTATTGCAATAACATCAACGAGTTAATGCACTTCTATGGCATTGAACATGATCCTACTCAGTGGAGACTTTTTATTGACTCGTCCAAGAGAAGCCTCAAAGGCGTGTTATTGCATAATGGGAATGTGTATGGGTCCATTCCTGTGGCCCACTCAGTTAAAATGAAAGAGACATTCAAGAACATGAAGGAACTATTAACAAATATACAGTATGAGGAACACAAATGGCTTATCTGTGGTGACTTCAAAGTAATAGGACTGCTATTAGGACAACAAGCTGGGTACATGAAAATGCCTTGCTTTCTATGTGAATGGGACAGTAGGGCAAAGCAAAGGTATTGGACAATGAGAGTTTGGCCAGAGCGGAGAAATTTTGTTCCTGGGACTAAAATCATCCTGCATGACCCACTTGTAGACCCCCAAAAGTATTGCTTCCACCACTACACATCAAATTGGAGTTGATGAAGCAGTTTGTAAGGGTTCTACCACAAAATGGGCCATGCTTCAAGTACCTTTCTATGAAATTTCCCTTCATCACACTAGAAAAATTTAAAGCTGGAATTTTTGTCAGCCCTCAAATAAAAAAACTGATGAAGGACAAAGATTTTGAGAAAACGATGAATGAGAGAGAAAAAGACGCATCGATAGCATTCCGATCTGAAACAGAAAACTTTCTAGGGAATCACAAAGATCCTAATTACAGAAAAATTGTTGAAACAATGTTGGAAAACTTCAAGCAGTTGGGTTTTAACATGAGTGTAAAAGTTCACTTTCTACACTCCCATATTGACTACTTTCCGGAAAATCTGGGACATTATAGTGAAGAGCACGGTGAATGCTTTCATCAGGATATTAAGGAGATGGAGAAGAAGTACCAGGGGAGATGGAATGAAACTATGATGGCTGACTATTGTTGGATGTTGAAGAGGGACAGTTAAGATAAAGGAGGATCTGCAAGAAAGTAAAAAAACAGACAGTTTGACCATTAATGGAACACTGTTTGCTTGTCGTTTTGTTAAAGACTAGTCACAGGTCAGTTCTTCACAGTAATTTTAGTGTTTTCGTAAAACAAAAACAAAACAAACAAAAAAAGTCTTTGCAGGACACTGTGTTTGCCTTTTTGTGCTTACATTAATTAAAATCTTGAAAACATAACTTTTTATTTTATTTAAAAACCTGACATGAAAAAAAAAATAAAAGTCATTTCTAGAATCAGCATCAAAAATTGATTCAGGAACAGCTATTTTTAAGAAATCATCTGACAAAACATTTTAATTTGCAGACTGGTGTAATCAGTGGATTATATGACGAAAATTACGGTAGCATACAGCAAACTGCTGATACCAGAACTGCCTACTTCTTCACACACGCACACAATCTGGTAATTACTTCCTTTACTCTATTTATCCATACAGATAGAGACACCATTCCATTATCTGTCTTACCCTAATGTTGACCTCAAACCACTGACCAGAACTTTCTCAAATTCACAATTTGGTAATTACTTCCTTCACTCTATTTATCCATACAGATAGGGACACCCTTAAATTACCTGTCTTACCTTAAGGGTGACCTCAAACCACTGACCAGAACTTCCTCAAATTCTGACTATTGGAAGGTTGTTTGTACATAGACTTAACAACAGCTTGCCCTTCACTCAATAACTTTTTAACACATGGAACATCTTGTTTATAGGTATCCGATCAAATGCCTTTTCAAAATCAAACACCATGTATAAATCCTGATTCATCTCTCAAAACTTTTCACAGAGCTGCTAGTACAAATACAGTATCCAGGCATCCCATACCTTTCTCAATGCCACATTGCCTTTTACCTTCACTCAGTCAAATCTTCATTGTGTTCCTAAGCTTCTTACTTGATATGTTTGAGTAAACTTTGCAAGGAACTCTAATTAAAGAGATGCCATGTTACTTTTACTAAAATCCTTTGTGTTACCTTTCTCATAAAGTGGCCCAGTTACTTTACTTCTGCCAATTCCCATGAAGCAAACCAGTTTTTCATACCAGCTTAATGATTCTGCATAACTGAAATGGCATCTACCATACCGCTGTACTTAAGCAATTATGGACTGATTTTATTGTAATCTGCAGTTCTGCCACATTTCAAGGACAAAACATCCTCACTTATTCCAGAAATTCTGAGGTTGTCCAATAATTCTGGTCATAATAACTAACATCTGTCATCAATAAACACCTTTTCAGTATTCCCCTAAATATTCATTTAGCAAATCTTCAAAAAAATTCCTTCAAAAAATTCACTCCATTTATTCGATGCATTCTCAACCAATCAAAAATTTTTACACTAAATTATTAAAACTCAGTATATCTCACAAACACACCATATTATTCAACACAATACTATCAAGTCACAGCATAGATAACGCAAATTAAAATACATAACCCACGTATGTACCTTACATGCCTTAGTGACTTCATTCACATTCTTTGAATAAAGCCCATGCTGAAAAAATATATATATATGTTTAAGTGTTTCATTCTTATTGTTTTTCATGTTGGTCAAACCTCAAAATAATGTGAATGCAGTCACTAAGGCATATAAAGGTACGTGGGTTATATATTTTAATTTGACATCCTCAGCTGATGCAGGCAGCTGGCAATCACTTATATATTTTATTTTGACATCCTCAGCTGATGCAGGCAGCTGGTAATCACTGTAAAAAAGAAAAACTAGGTTACAGATTTTTCCCCTTCCTCATGCATTCAAGAAACACTTGATTTTGATATTAGCCATATGCCACGGACTGATAATTTAGTGCCAATTTAAAAATGTACACAAATTACAGTATAACCTCATTCAGCTGAGGAGAATGTGTGAAACTTTGGGGATAAAGATAAATGCAGGAAAGTCGCAGTGGTTCTAAGCTGAATTCTAAAATTTTGCAGTACAAGAGAAGAGGCTAGAATGGTAAATGATTTTAATTTGCACATGATTAATGATGGGACAGAAATGCTTTATGAGAAACTGACAACAAAACCAGAAAAGCAGGAAAAATCTCTTAATCTCCAGTCAGTAGTACAAAAAATAGTTGCATTACGAAAGAGGTTTACCACAGAACTAAACTTGCTGTACACAGTGCAGTACTTAGATATACTAAGGCTATCTAGACAATACAAGGCCATGCCATTAGAGAGATGAGTCCCTCTTTTACTAATGTCATGCAGAAACCAAAGCTTCCGATTGGTTTCCAACGTTGTCGTGAATGACGTCAAACATGATACAGATGTATCAGGCCATGTAACACTAGAGTGATGAAAAAAATGGAAGGAACTGATTTTTCTAATGTCATGGCCTTGTACTTTCTAGACAGCCTTGGATATACATTCTTCTATGGCAACCCCAACTAGATGCAAAGTAAAGGGCTCATTATGTAGTTAAAAGACACTGACATTAGAATGGTGATTAAAACATCGGGGAGTACATTGATTAGTAAAGAACAGAATGAGTAACAGAATCAGTATCAGACAGCTTTCATACAGCTTACTCACACAGGAAAAAAAAATCAAGGACTTCTCCAGGATTTTTCAAGACTTCAGCCAATATATGATTTTAGGCTTTGAAAAACACATAACAAATTGAATAAGTAAGTGCTAAATGAAATGAGAAACTCGCCAACTATGTACGATATTTAATAAAATACAAAAGATATTTACAGTTAAAATACCCCACTAGCACTTTTGGGGTAACATTTACCCCATCATCAGGTGGAACAAAGGCAATGTAGTACTCCTTTATATAGTTGTGCAACGATGCATTATGGGTATAAGTCATCACACGTCACATGGGCTGTGACCGTTGCCATTATAACAGCGTAAAGAGTATAATTTCACAAGTTACTATTTGACATATCAGTACAAGGATTTGTTACAAATACAAAGTTATGATCAATTTTATATATTGTTGGAATTGTAAATATATATATTACTATAATTTAAAGTTCAGGTTAGTAATACGCTCTTTCCAAATTCTTGATCTGTTCAAAACATAGTATACAATTTGGCACCCGCTCGAAGAACCTCCTATCATCAGTTAAAAAGGATCGAGCAATAACAGATATTATGAACAAATGGGGTGTGTATAATATTCCACTGCTGGACCCCTTGACAGGAGAACATGTTAGCAACTACGTAGGCTCGACACGAAGTTTGGGTATCCATGTCCAGGAACACAAATACGATATCTGAACCAACAGCAATAACACAGCTTTATCTAGGAAAGTGGTAAATGGAATTTTACAACCAGACTGGAAAAACATTAGGCTACTGGGCACTCCAGCATATATATACATTCGCTGCATTTTGTTGAAAGTATGTATATCGAAGCTTTAGGGGACAAATGCTGTAATGACTACTTGCCTGTGGACATATCAAGAATTTGGAAAGAGCATATTACTAACCTGAACTTTAAATTATAGTAATATATATATTTACAATTCCAACAATATATAAAATTGATCATAACTTTTGTATTTGTAACGAATCCTTGTACTGATATGTTAAATAGTAACTTGTGAAATTATACTCTTTACGCTGTTATAATGGCAACGATCACGACCCATGCGACGTGTGATGACTTATACCCGTAATGCATCGTTGCACAACTATATAAAGTAGTACTACATTGCCTCTGTTCCACCTGATGATGGGGTAAATGTTACCCTGAAAGTGCAAGTGGGGTATTTTAACTGTAAATACCTTTTGTATTTTATTAAATATCATACATAGACGGTGAGTTTCTCATTTCATTTAACATATTGTGCGAAGTCATCCTTTTATTGTTACGTAAGTGTCATTTCACATACTGAACGTAAGTGCGATTTCAGATACTGTTCATACACAAATGCATACATAATTCTTTAAACCAGCAAATGTAGGAACAATTAAAATTGCACACATAGTACAATTACTTAAATGTTTAGCATTTGCAAAGTTTTTCAGAGTGTGAAACTTTCTGTTCAGTTCTTGTTCAGTCTAGACTATCTCATTGAAATCGATCTTCACAAATACATGGCATACAACCAAAGTACAATTTTAGTAGTGTCAAGTACATATGAATAAAGTCATGAGTTTTAGCAGAAGGATTGAATTTACATGTATTACTAATGTACTAGATATCCCACACACTGGTAAAACATTAATTTTGCATCTAATTCTGTTTTATCCTGTGATGCTGCACTGTTAAGTTTTCTGTTTTTGTTGTTGTTGTTGTTGTTGTTGTTTTTTTTGGTTTTTTTCCCCCTTTCTTTTCCTTACAAGAAATGCAGAATTGTGTCTTTTTTTTTTCTTGCTGATTTCAAATCAGTCATAACAATAAAATATGACAACATATATGGTAGGGAAGCACCATGTTCTCAAAATAAATCACCACCACAGGAGAAGACAAATCAAAAGTTAAACAAGTGTTCACTCACCTACCTGTGAATATTAGCACCACAAGTAGTGGAGTATGTAATCAGTCTTAACAATTTGTTTCCTTTTTTTTTTATTTTACCTTAAGTTTTCCAAAAAGGTTTTTTTTTTTTTTATTTGCTGAAAACCCCATATTGTTTCTAAAATCAGTGTGATTGTAAGGCATTCCAATTGTCAAACACTGAGTAAGAACTGTTCCTTTAATAAACCCTGGCAGAAGATAATCTTGTATAATTCTGTGGTAATATATTTTCCTTTCCACTTTTCTAATAAGATTAAAGAAATTCGTGAACTACTGGAAGAAAATCCTACTAGGAACAGAACTGGCACTACAGACAAAAATAAAGAGAAAATTGAATATTTATTCACAAGAAAAGTCACTTACCACAAAGGACTGTTTGAAAAACTGAAGAAAATCAGCACTAAATATAAAATTAGGTTAGCTCCAGGTTTGAATAACAAAATTAAAAAATACTTACCATCCCTAAAACAAAAAGAAGAAAATACTTTACTCCAAGAAGGAGTCATTTATAAAATAGAGTGTTCTTGTGGATTACCATATATAGGAGAAACAGGAAGAAGGTTAACCACCAGAATTAAAGAACACAAAACAGCAATAAGGAACGCTCAAATAAAACAGGATTAGACAGGCACATACAACAAACTGGCCACAAAATGGATTGGGACTCCTTAAAAGTGATCAAACATCAATCCCATGCAATTATCTGGAAATTAGAGGAATCCCTGGAAATTTACAAGACACAAGGTGGCAACATCAATGACCATCCTGCATGGAAAATCCATCAGGCTTGGTCGCCAGACCTGTGGAAGTAGAAGGAAGCAAGAACTCCTGACGAAGATCTAGTGTTTAGATCGAAAATTTGAGAAGTAATGTACCTCAAAAAAAAAAAAAAAAAAAAATATATATATATATATATCCTCGATAATTCCCGTTAAATATTTATAATACTGAAAGTAATAAGAGGAAACCATGAAATCATTAATTACTCGAAGAGTTAATTGTTACAGTAAAACAACCACTTGCAGCAAAAAAAAAAAAAAAAAAAAAATTATGCATGGGGACAATGACCACAATCATCAATTAGTTTCTTTGAAATATGGAGCTTCCACAAATTTGTCAGTGAAACACATGGGTAAATCTCTGCTATAGCATTACAAAGTATTAGCAGGAAATCACAGCCTTAAAAAAAATAAGATACACATTTCAGGGTCTCATGTATGTAAAACCCCACACAGACTAGTAAATAAAACCACAGAAATAAAATGTTCCTCAAAATTTTACACCACAAAACCAACCCACAAGTGCACAACTTCCCAACAGACAATATCCCAGCATACATTCTGCTTCAATTTTATGCTTAGCAAAATGCAAAAATGCATTGTGCTGGTTCTTCCCTTGGTTGGTTGGTTGGTTGGTTGATTTTATTGGCGCAAGGGCCAGGTTTGGCCAAAGAGCGCCAGACAAAGAACAATTAGCTACAGATTTTTAAAAGCGTGGAAAATGATTAAGAGCAGACAGGATGATGAAAGCTGTGAAGACAAGTTAGTTAATTGGGTTTATATAAAAATTTATGAATATACAATTATAATTGTTATAATTTTTTTTTTATGTAACACAACAACACAAAGGATGAGTCACCAGGAGGGGGACGAACCGTCACTCTCCTCCCCCCACGCTCCTCTGCAATGCTGGCCGAAGGCGGGGACGAACTGTCACTCTCATCCCCCCCATGTTCCTCTGCAATGTTGGATGAGGCTGGGGACGAACTGTCACTCTCCTCCCCCCTATGGTCCTCTATAATGTTGGTTGAGGGTGGGGGCCTCGCTGAGTCCGAGACAGTTGCAATGTTGGTCAGGCGGACCGCGACAGTCGGATGGACACTGCACACCGTTGCGGATTGAGGGCCGGGTCTTCCGCATGTGCAGGCTTTCTGCTGGAAACTGGAAGAGACGGTCGGCGTCAAAAGAGAAGGCGCAGACTCATCTATTCGAAAAATCTGGAGCTCGGGGAAATACACCTGTGTCGCTTGTTCAGCTGTAGATCGCTTGGCAAGGGCGGCGATAGCTACAGGGCGCGGAACAAAGGGCTGCACGGGTTGTGGCAGAGACTGAACCACTGCGGCAAAAGTACGCTGTCGGTTGGTGGGTATACCCAACCTGGCCTTTGCAGCAGGGTACGAGAGGCCTTCCAGGGTCTTGAGGCGCTGGATCGCCATCTCGTCCTTCCATTTCATACAGTTGCGGGAGTAAGCTGCATGGGCCTCACCACAGTTAACACAGCAGGCCGCAGAAGTGCAACCTTCCCCGTCATGTTCACTGGAGCCACAATTAGCGCAACGAGCGGAACTCTTACAGAAACGTTGGGAATGCCCGTACCTCTGGCACCGGAAACAGCGCAGAGGACTGGGAATGTACGGGCGAACTCCACAGACCAAGTAGCCAGCCTTGATTTCGGTCGGAACTTTCGGGGAGTTAAAAGTCAAGATTACATTTTTAGACTTAATCAAAGAACCATCGCGCCGGAACATCATACGACGCGCAGCAATAACACCTTGATCTGCAAGTTCAGTCACCAATTCGTCCTCACTGCATGGCAAGAGATCAAACTCCGAAATAACACCCCGAGAGGTGTTAAGAAACAGGTGAGGTGTCACTTTGACAGGAATGCCTTGAAGACTAGTGAGGTGCAGAAAAGTGTTACTCTGAGAAACACTGCAAGTTTGGACAAGCAGGTCCCCAGAGCGAAGCTTCCTCACAGACTTTAAGGGGCCAACCGCAGCGTCCAAAGCTTTAGAAATGAAAAAGGGAGATCTGGTGGACAGTCTCTCATTCGGATCGATGGATTCCACAACTAAGTGTGTAGCATGCGTAGTCACAGCAATCGAGGGGAGACGACGCTTCGGAGCGACTGGTACAGCTGCCGAAGAAGAGGTACCACAATCTTGGTCCAGGTCATGGTCTAAAGATCGTTTAAGGTTATGAGACTTGGTAGGTTGAGAAGATGAAGGAGTGTCGTTGGCAACAATCATTTTCTCAGGTGACTTAAATTTGGAGTTTTTGTTTTTGGATTTACCCATCGAAAAAAAAAAGGAAGATTCGTCTGCAGACTACTCCACCCAGCACCGAGCCCTACAAGGGAGAACTGGAGGTCCGCAAGCCAAGAAAATGACGCTGGACACAGTTCTGGAGCTTATACGTTGCAGATATAGTCCGTTGGCTGTGATCACACGCACTCGGCGGACACTTCGGCCTCCGGGTACCGTCATGCCAACGCCTTTGGTATGATCCCACAGCCCCCGGGCTTACCCTGCCGTGCTATACGACAAAAAAGCCGCTAAAGCCCTGCACACAACTTGGTACAAGACTTCTGACTAGAGGTGGGTTAGTCTCTAGCCTCCCGTTTACAGCGAAGCCTTGGTCGAAGAGGAGTGTTGGTACACAGGAGGCACTTATCCGGTCTCCTGCGATCTCAGCCGCCAGACATCCCATTTCCGCCTCACGGGTCTCCGCACGCGGCAAACATGCAGGTAGGTCTAGCACCCAAACCAGCTAAAAGGAAAAAGAGAAATCCAAAGAAGACAAATCCTGGCAGGGAACCTAAACGGAATCTCAGCAACCTACGAACTGAGCGGTTAATATAAAACAGTTAGTGGTGGAGGGTAACAAAACTACAAGACCGGGGTGTTAGTACATAACGTGGTAGCGATTAGGTAGAGGAAACAACACGGGCAACTAGCCAGTGGAGAAAATAAAGAAAAACAAAAAAGCGAGACACAAGACCAGCTCGGGATCGTGGGGCCGCGACTCCCCAACAGCTGGATGAACAGCCGTCCCTGCAAACTCCAACAGCACCGAAATAAAAAACAAGCGGTGGCATGACATCAGATGTTGACCAGTCACATGGTCAGCTCGGGCCGTGGGGGCGCCGCTCCTCAAATAACTGGAAAACCAGTTATCCCCGTGCGGGGGTTCTTCCCTTGGAACAGGCGGTTCTAAATCGGAGATGGGCTATCCCTTATAGCCTTAGATTCAAATGGAGCCATTAATTCCCAGAACAAAACAAAAAAAATATATATTTAACTTCATCTTATGATTGGGTCTTGCAGAATAGATGGCAGGACATCACCTCCTGAGCAACAGAACAATAGACACCACTGATCACAGAGACAGCAGCATACCAGCAGGCACATTCCAAGGCAAAAATCCATCAAACATACTTTATTACTACAATTCTTACACTACTTGACACAATTTCACAAACTTAAAAAGATAGGCATCATTTCTTAGCAACAAATTCCCTGTCAATGTGCGAAGAAGGTGCCAGGCACTGCTACGGCTCTAGAGGCACATGGTTACTAACGTTCAACCAACACTTATCTACCTTGCTTTCCTGAGTAACAAGCAATAGAAGGAAGAGATTACATCTTATAAATCCTTGCACCACACTTAAATGTAAGAAAGTGACAGCATCGCAAGTAGCCCATCCAGAGTTAAATGTAATGGAAAGTACTGTCAATCCCTCTCTTTCTTTTTACTACTAACCAAGTAGTAATCAGAGAAGCCTTTGCAGGTAGTGTGTGACCTGATTCAGCAGCAGAAGTAACACTTTTTTCATCCAAACATAAAAATTCCAGGCAATTCCAAGATGCTTCACAAAACAAAATAAAAAAAGGAATTATCAAGCACTTTCCACAGGCCTGCAATATTAGTAAAGTAGAAAAAGTTAATGGAAATATATTTAGGTGGTTCTAACATGGGTGTTGAATTTGAGATGAAAGATCATCTACATAGACAGATATTCAATTCTTTGGATACCAAGAGGCAAGCCTAGAACAATGTGTAATGGAAGTGTGAAATTAGCCATTAGTAATTGAAAAGCAATATGGCAAAAGCAAAAAAAAAAAAAAAAAAAAAAAAATCTTACATTAGACAAAGATAAAAGTTCCTGCCAACCTTGGATTATGATACTACAACACAACAGCATGTAGAGGAACAGAGTTTACAGGCAACATTTGTTTTAGAAGTGCTAGACATTCCACATTTTCCCTGAAATCAAGTGCTTTGTGAAAGGAAGACTATGTAAGGGGGAGGGGGAAAGGTAAGGGTACAATTATTACATGCAGATGTTGAATTTGCTTGAATTATTGAAATATTCAAAGACATCATGACTCTATCCCCTAAATTAAAATTAGTTGTAGAAACCCATCACCCAGTGAATGTAATAAGCAAGTTTCTGGCTTAGTTGCAGCAAAATCTTCCATTCTGTTGTATAAAAATATCAGTGAAGGTTGTGAAGTATGCTATTATATGTTCAATCAAATTCAAATTTCTTATATCAAATATATGAAACATGCTTAAGGTAAAAACATCATTTTTTTTTCTTCTTTTTGTAAAGCAAAGAAATTTTTTTTTTATGACAAAATTTAAGTTTGGGGAGTCCACCCACATAATTGGTTCTGTTGGCCTTGGCTAGCCTTCCAATTATATCAGCACATCAAGTATTTTTGTTAATGGGACACAGAAACCAGCAATAAATAATTACTTTATCAGAGCTGCCAACTCTGAATGGCTGAAAATCTGTAGAATTTTGACGCGGAAAAAACTTGCAACGTTTTCAGTAATCGTGAAGTTTACACCATAATTTAAAAAAAAAGGCTAATTAAAATTTTACTTTAACATCTCTTACTTTATGGACATATTTTAACTTTTGTTTACAAATGCTGTTGAACAAGATTTTGCTTTTACAAGAAATTTTTCCTCAAATACAGTTTCGTAACATCTTGTACTTTGTCCAAATTTTGTTATTAAAAGTTTTTCTAAAGTTTCATTACACATTGAAGCCCTGAAATCAGTCCTTATTTTCCTCACATGACTAAAAACTCGTCCACACTCTGCATTACTGTGGGGAATTGTGAGGACTGACAACATAAACTGTGAAAGTTTCTTAAATTTTGGCTGACTGACTTCATTTCTGATCTGGGCTGCTTTGCTGCACATCAATGCGATATTCTTTTATGTTTTCAGGAACTTTATAAATCTGAAATTCACTGAATTCTGCCTGTAATGCATTCATAGCAACATCTACTCTTTCACTGTCATTCAGAAATAGAAAAATAGGAAACTTACCAGCAAAGAATTTTAAGCTGGAAAAAGAAGAGTTTTCAATTTTTGAAATCTGTGCAACCTCCGCATGCAGAAGCACCTCAGAATTATAAGGAAATTTATTATGCATGTAATCACAAGCTGTAGTTTAATATTTCCTCACATGTGAATAAAATGCACTCTTTTCATCTGGCTTCAAGTCAGAAACCAATTGGGAAGTTGTATGTCCAATTAGCAAATCCAAATCATCCTTCTTATTTTTAAGTTCATGATAGTTAACTTTAAGATATGTTTCAGATGATTTCATAACAGAAAGGTTTAATGAACTTCACCAGTATTTCTTTAAATAAATGAAGTAGTAATGACCTTAACATGTGAATATGGGATGTCGCAAACTGGAGAATCACATTTGTTTTTTTCAAAAACTGGCACTATGTATGAAAGAAACATACAGAAAGCCTTGTTAATGTTTGTTGTTAAGAAATAAAATAATCTTTCTTCCCGAGAAATTGGGTTGTTGACCAGCTTCTGCTTCTTAGCATTTTTGTGCTGAATATTGTCTGATTTTCTTTTGAGATTCTGCAAAGTCTTTTTACATTTAAGTTTTTCCTTACAAATTTCCTGAGAAGTTACAGGTCCCTCAGTATTTCCACTAGGTCCATCTGGCATATTTTGTGGCCTTTTCATGGTAGGGATTGGATAAAATGACAATGAAGAAAGTTCTTTTTTTTTTTTTTCATTGCTTCTTCTTTAAAAAAACTTGCTAAAGGCTCCCACTGGTCAAGAACTCTTTCAACACACTTTCCAACAGATAGCCAGCGTGTACCTGTTTAATGCCAGTCTCATGAAACTGCTGTAAAACTTTAAGCCTGTCTTTCCTTTTTGAACTCTTTTGCAAATAATAATAAATATTGACCAAAACCTCATCAATTTTAGAAGGCAAACATGCTGAACGCTTTTCAGCTGCTAAATTAATTAGATGACAACTACATCCAATCACTTGAATATTTTCATGCACTTTTTTTAAGACAGCAGCTGCACCTCACTTACAACCTATCATAACAGGTGCATTGTCACTACTAAGTGCAATACAATTCGATATAGGAATATCTTTTGACTGAAGGGTACTCACCAGAAAATTTCCTATGTTTAATCCCATTGAATCACCTTCTAGAGATGGCACAGATAGCAGACAATAAAACCACATTTCGGGTCATAAAAAGTTACGACTGTGGGACATAGCTTCGAATCTGCATCATTACTCCCATCAGTAACTATTGCAAAAGGATATATTTTTAAGGATGCAACAACTTCATTTTGTTCTTTTATTGACATTTCCTGAAGGATTGCGGAAGTTTTAGTTCATGCATAGCCATAATTCTTCACAATGGAGCTGTCAGGAAACATTTTCCGAAATAACAAGCTGGTGTGATCACTGCAAGTTACAGGCAAATTATGTTTGATGAGAAACAGAGTATACAAACATTACGTGTTTATTACAGACAAATCCTTACTTGAAAGAAATGCAGATTATAGGGAAGTTTTAATTTCCACAACTTTAAAATTATCTTTGTGCTTTGCTGTTTTTGCGGTAGGTATGAGGAAAGAATGCCCACGGAAAAAACGCCCACGGAAAAATCGCCCACGGAAAAAACGCCCACTTCTCGAAAGTAGGAAAAAACGCCCACGGAAAAATCGCCCACAGACAAAATGCTCACGGGAAAAATATGTGATCGACTGATAAGTTTATATGTCTGTTATAAACGGTGACAGGACAACTGGTCACAGACTGCTGGCCAAAAAATCGTTAGGGGTCATATAAAAATTGCGGTTTCTTGGCCACCTCACCTACATAACGAAAATGGGTGTAGGAGAATTGGCCACAAAAGTTCAAGGGTGTGTGTGCGGGGGGGGGGGGGTAAGTATTATCGATTTTTGGCCTACATTGAGAATTGAATTAGGAACTCCAAACAAATTTCGAGAAAACGTTCTATGTAAGCCAAGCGAGAATTACAGCATAATTCATGTATGTTCGGAAAAGGACCCTAAGGGGTGGGATTTTTTAATAACGCTGCACTTTTACGTAGGTACTAAATATTTACATAACATGTCAAGTTTGCAATATTTTTCTTTTACTTAATTAATTCTTTTTTTTTTTTTTTTTTTTTTGATTGGAGGTTTAACGACCACCGTGAGCAACTCAATGGGCTATAAGCAGTCGCCCGTCCCTAATTTAGGGTCACTGGTTCCAGGGAAGGGAGAGAGCCAGTGCCGTAAGACAAACACAACATCCATGCCTCACCGGAATTCGAACCCTGACCCTTACGGACGAATGATCAGAGGCCAGCGCCACCGGGGCGGCACTTAATTAATTCACAGGCGAAGAAAAAAGTGTTGAATTGGCTTAGGCCTCACGGCCTATTAATTAATGTATGGATTGAATGTATGGTGCATAAGTAGAAGCGCAATATTATTGACAATTAATACAGACATTTGACGTGGAATAGGAATAGCTGTGGTGCCGTGGAAGCATATCCGGCGCGTAACTGGAAGACCCTGAGTTCGATTCCTGGAGGCGGCCACTGAGAATTTTTCAGTGACTCACTTATAAACGTGGAAAGAGCGATGACTTGCCGCCCCGGTGGCGCAGTGGTCTAAGGCGTTGGCCTCTGATCATTCGTCCGTAAGGGGGCCGGGTTCGAATCCCGGTCAGGCATGGATGTTGTGTTTGTCTTACGGCACTGGCTCTCTCCCTTCCCTGGAACCAGTGACACTAAATTAGGGACGGGCGACTGCTTATAGCCCATTGAGTTGCTCACGGTGGTCGTTAAACCTCCAATCAAAAAAAAAAAAAAAAAAAAAAAAAAAAAAAAAGAGCGATGACTTTTGTTTGATTATTGACAATACTTGTATACTTGTTATGTAAATTTTACGAATATGGGAATGACGGAACGAAAACTTTTAGAAGGGCCTAAACGTTAGTCCTAATATTATTTTGTGCCTGAGTAATACCGCAATATCAATAATTTGATGTGTTACGTAAACGTTATGAATATAACATCGTTAGAATAAAAACTGTTAAATAGGCCAAGGCCTAGGACTTATGACTTAAGGGCCGCGGGTGGCCTAGTGAAGAACCAAATAAGATTGTTAACTTTCAACTTCCTACTGTAGAGTAGCTACTTTCTTAAAAAATTCCAGTTCGGCTGTACTATAATAAATTTGTGACTATTCTTATTTTTTAAAGTAAGGTCTTAATTTTTTTAAAACTATGCATGTTTATTATTTAACTATATCAATTAAAAAAGAAATCATTAAAAGTCAGATTATTTTATTTATAAATACTTTTAAAGTTTAATGCATTTAATTGTAAAAGCGATTTTCGTAAAAGCCGCAGTGTACTGATATAACTTTGTGTAATGTGCTTTCTTTCCGCTGTTGTCTGTTGAGTACGGCGAGCGGAAGGGGGGGACATCTGTCTTTCGTCAAAGTGGTACTTTGCAGCTGCAGCTTGAACGTTTGCTAGCGACCACACCTCAAATAACAAGCGATATATTTCATTTAAATTTATCGGTTGGCCACCGGTCGGGGTGTGTCTTCCCCGTGAGTAGTATAATCTCAAGTTACAGGCATACTTCTTTTCTTCCCAGTGTAAAGAAAAAAATACGCACTCATAGCTTCCTGGGAGTTTTCCAAAGGACAAGTAAAACAGTTAATTTCTACATGACGGGTGTAGGAGAACTGGCCACAAAAATTTTAAGGGGCCGTATAAAAATAACGTTTTTGACCGCTTCGTACCCACAAACCCCAGAGGTTGGTAATCAGAGTCATATATAGTTTCCGTAATTTCGTCTTTTCTTAATTGCGATAATTAATGTAATTCTTTATAAGAAATGTTTATGATCTACATCTGAGCAAAAGATTTAAGGGTTTTCAAACTACAAGTCTGCAAATTATCTGAGCGCATGTGCCGACTTAGGAAACTGTCGGGGGGGGGGGGGGGGGGGATATATCAAAACTCTAAGATTTGAAAAATGTATCGTCCCATCGGGAGATTTTCAGCATTTACAAGCTACAGTTGGACAGATTATTTGAGGGTACGTGCCTACTCAGCAAACCTGGGGGGGGGGGGGTTATATGATAATTGTGAATTATATAGAATTTCTTGTCCGATCGGGCGATTTTCAGCATTTACAAACTACAACTGGAGACATTATCTCCGGGCATGAACCTACTGAGCAAACCTGTCGGGGGGGGGGGGGGGGGTAATACCAAAAGTGTAGAATATGAAGAATTTCTCTTCCGACCCGGAGATTTTCATCATTCACATGTCTTCAGATAATGTGTCGAGTTGTAGCTGCTAATTGCCGAGAATCTCCCGATCGGACGAGAAATTGTTCATACCTTACACTTTTGGTATTACCCCCCCCCCTCTTCGCCGACAGGTTTCCAGAGAGTGACATGCGCTAAGAAAATTTGTCGAGTTGCAGTTTCTAAATGCTGAAGATCTCCAGATCGGAAGAGATATTCTTGATATTCACGATTTTGGTATTACCCCCCCCGACTAGTTTCCTGAGGCAGCAGATACCCTCAGATAATTCGACGTGTTGTAGCTTGTAAACGCTGGAAATCTCCCGATCTTACCAGAAATTCTTTATATTTCATATTTTAGATTTTAAGCACCCGCCCCCCCCCTCCCCAGACAAATTCCCTGGGTTTGCACATACTCGCAGAGAATTTTTTATTTGTAGTTTCTAGAAAAATATCGTATAGCAGTTGGCTTGAAGACAACGGTGAATCATTAGTGTGTTTTTAAATAAATGTTGCATAAGACTACCACGGCTTTCAGGCCAAGACCATACAACCTCTACAGTCAATCAGTGCAATCCGAACTTTCCTCTCATATTTGTAAGGTTTGCAGAAAATATTTTACACATCAAATTATTAATATTGCGGTATTACTTAGGCAGAAAATAATGTTAGTACTAACGTTTAGGCCCTTCTAAAAGTTTTCATTCCGTCATTCCCATATTCGCGTTATGTAGGTGAAGTGGCGAAGAAACCGCAATTTTTATATGACCCCTAACGATTTTTTGGCCAGCAGTCTGTGACCAGTTGTCCTGTCACCGTTTATAACAGACATAAAAACTTATCAGTCGATCACATATTTTTCCCGTGAGCATTTTGTCTGTGGGCGATTTTTCCGTGGGCGTTTTTTCCTACTTTCGAAAAGTGGGCGTTTTTTCCGTGGGCGTTTTTTCCGTGGGCGTTTTTTCCGTGGGCGATTTTTCCGTGGGCGATTTTTCCGTGGGCGTTTTTTCCGTGGGCATTCTTTCATACAATCGTTTTTGCATGCAAGACAATGTCATTTTTTCCACCATGTGTGATACTGATATCGCTTCTACAACACGTGCAAAATGCATACTTTTCACCAAGCCTTAATTTCTGGATGAAGCTGAAAATACTTGAAAAATTTTCTTTATAGCTTTGATAATACCGCTTTTTTGATGAACTTGACATTTCAACAGTACATTAAAAAATCCACATAAGTTAAAAAGAAATCAACTAGCAGCAACAACAGTCAATAACTCTGCCTACAAACGAAACTAACGAAAACGTGATTGCAACCCTTTGTTGCACAGAGCAAGGCGACCAGCTGCATAGCTTGATGGGAATTGAGGTCACCTCACCAGCGTTGTGCGAGGGCTCCACGTTGTGCCGTTTGCGCAGGGGAAAGTGAGGCTGCACGTGACTTCAGCCATAGTGATCCATCCAGACGTCCATGGCGAAGCAGAAAACCGTGCCGCTCACACTTTCTCATCACAGCAGAAATAAGGAGAATTTTTTCAATCATCTCGTGTTAAGGATTTTTTGAAGTGGAATAACGATTTGTTTTTGCTTTTTTTTTTTTGCTCTTGAAATGGGGAGAAAAAACGGGGGGGGGGATAGGGATTTTTGGCATGAGAATGAAAAATCAGAAGAAATCCTTTTCCGGTCGGAATATCAGAAAGACACCCCAAAATCAGAAACTTTCCGGGTAAATTGGAAGGATTGGCAGCTATGTATTATTTATTATTCAACATTTCATTTCTATAAAACAAATATTTTTTTTTACAAAATTGCTACTTATTAGCATTCAAATTCAAACCAAATTCGCATAAAATGTATGGAAATTATCAGTGTGCCAAGTAGTTCATTAACTGGGCAAAGAAATTAGTAATACATTTTATTTATTATCATTCAACATTTAATTTCTATTTTTCTTCACAAAATTGCTACTAATTAGCATTCCAATTTTAAAAATTTGCACAAAATGTAATGAACTACTTGATGTGTTGGTAACTAACTAGAAGACTAGTCCAGGCCTTTAAAGTTATGCCAGTACAGCTAATTCTTATAATGAATTAATGCCATAGAAATTAATAAAAATATTAATAAAGTTTTAAAACTTTTGTTACAAAACTTTAAAGGTCTGGAATTGATCTGTATTTTATTTTTGTGAACTATTGGGCATACTTCAAAAAATTACTTCAACTGGCATACAGTGAGTAAGTACACAAGACAATTCTTGGCAAGATATTATACAAAATAGCTCGTAAAACACTAAGGAGTCACTGCTAAATGAAAAAGCAGAGCCTCAGTACATTGATTAACATCAAACTCTGAAATAATTATCTTACCTTTGCCATCAAAAGCATGTTTGCATGTACTTGGGCAAGTAATTATGTATTAGATAAAAACACTTGAATGAAATACAACAGTTACCACATGGACAACACACAAACTTGTCGCTGCTATATACTGAAAAAATGTTTTCACAAATAGTATCATTAGTTTTTCAGTCTATATGATGAGAGTATTATGTTAAACATTCAAGCCACTTTGGCATAAAGCTGTATAAATCAAAATGCCACACATTTAGAATATTTTAAAAATATACAAATCTTGTCATTAATATATATAATCTTGTGCTCAATGTGTTTAATATTACAGCATAATGTATTTCACACTTTTAATCATAAAAAGTATATTTGTACATTATTAGCTACTCTTGTTTCCCACTAGACACTTATCGTACATTTAAAACTGAAGCTAATTAAAATTATGCTGTTATCATTAAAAAACTACCAAAAAATAAAGCAATAAAGATACAAATTAAGCCAAATACCTCATGCTGGTTATTTGTTATATTCAAAGTAAATTTAATCAAGTTCAAACCGTACATCACATATTTTGTTCAACTTAGTATTTATATTCTTCTGTAGCAGAATGACAGAGTAAAAGAAAATTTCATTCAGTATTTTGATGTTGTGTAATACTTCACTGGGTACCTACCTCTAAGTCAAGCACCTCCTTAAATACAGTTTCATTTTTCTGTAGTGTATTGAAAGAGATGTTATGCAAAAAAAATTATCTTTGTATCTCAAACATTTTAAATTACAGGATGAGAGTTTCTTTTTTTCCTATAGTTTTTTTTTCTTTTAGTGTTTTACTGTTATGTTATTCTTCATGATGATTAACAAAACAGTAAAACACTAAACAAGTAATTAATTATGTAGTTATGAAAACTATTGTTATTCTACAGAAATTTGCAAATTTTTCATCAGTACACCTAATAGCAGTTATAAAATGAACTCATTTTATTTTAACCTGAACTAATCTCTCTCATATTCCATCTTCAAATATTACTAAAAGAACCTTCTACTCTAATTAAAAATTCTAAATAACTGAAAGACTGGATCAGCATCCAAAGACTGACTACCCTGCAACAGGAAGTCAGTTATCATCTGAACATGTACAAGAAACAATTTAGATGTATTCATCCAGTTTTCTGCAAATGACATTTCTGACCTGGTTGTTTTAAAAAATATGAAAAGAAAAAAAAATAGCAGATATCTATGAAATATTTCTTTTCTCTCTGAAAAATATTTATTTTTGAATTTGAAGATAACGCTCTATACAAAAGTCTCAACTAGCTATGGAATCTCCATTCTTACTTCTATTAGTGAATTATTGTAAGTGGGAAAACTAGCAGAAAAATCTTCATAAAACTCCCTATTTTTTATAATACATTTGCTCAATCTCAATATGAGAGCAAGAATATATGTGGCTCTGTACTTCGAATTGTAGTACTCTCGTTGGTATTTCAATTTTCTGTTCTACACGTTATTTACACTACAGACGTATGTCGCATGGTCCAACTTCTAGGTCTGATTTTTAATGTTGATAGCATACCTTAGATATAGAAATAAAACATCAATAAGGCTTATCACCTTACTTTTCGGCAATGAAGTTCACACATCGTGTGCGTCACCGTTCTTTCGATCCAATTCTATTTGTTGGCACAATTGCGCTCGAATGTTGACATCACATATTCAATTCACTATATATGCCTGTTAGTATATATGCCTGTTAGTAAATGAACTTCTAAAAATGAATTGCAAAGGACTAAAAATCCTCAGTTGAAAAGCTTTTTCTTGTTTTGTTTTTTTCAAAAAAGGGGTGGGGCAGGTTCCCCTGTGTATAAAATCAAAAGCTGTCTTGCTTCAATAGTTCTCTGTCGCATTAGTCATCTCTTTCTGTAGAAAAGCATACACTGACGTGAACCACTCAAGTGCAAAGTCACACAACGAAACGACGATGTCCAATCCAAGGGTTAAGCAAAAATGTAATTCAAAACAAGGGACAGTTTCTCAAGAAAAAAAACCATACAAATTGCATCCTTACGGACCAATTATTCAAGAACGCTGATAATATTCTTCAAAGTTCAATTGCGACCTGTCTAATCAGCATACTAATCCAAGAAACTCGACCCATTACAACTTGGAACCACGCCGCATTTTCCTCCGTGTCGACCCATCACTCAGCGGATGCGTTTCGCCTCGGTTTCCTTCCTGGTGTCTTCAGCACTACTACTGCTATTACGATCTTTTTGATTGTTCCTTAGGCAGTCGGGAGCTTTGACGTCGGGCCGAGGGTTAACGTCATTAGATGTTCCGTGCCCTCTCGCGGCATGATCTGTAAATGTTCTTGTATTACTATTCCTTTTTCTTGTATTTAATCTTTTTCTCCAGGCAAATGGCAGATACACTGGAGCATTACCTTTGCAATGTTTTCTCGTGTTTTCTCAATCATGATTGATTCTGCTATTATTATGTTTGATCTCCATGTAATGTGTTGCAATTTTATTTTACTGTCTTCCCAAAGTGGTATTGCCTGATTGTTTATTGATAGAGATGTCTTATTTTCTTTTTTGTTCAAGTTAGCAAAGTGTTCATACAATCTTATTTTTAAACTTCTTTTGGTAGATCCTATGTATTGTGTTATTA
The DNA here is from genome assembly GCA_039090855.1 of Macrothele yani. NCBI lineage: Eukaryota > Metazoa > Arthropoda > Arachnida > Araneae > Macrothelidae > Macrothele > Macrothele yani. The sequence goes on along the minus strand of CM076996.1, from coordinate 100,140,736 downwards.
TTTCCTTGTTCTGATTTATTACTGGAATGCTATACACTCCTGCCTTTTTTTAGAATAGAAGTACAATCTTTATCGCTCAATATTTGTGCTCTAATGTCCCGAACTGTAGTACCAAAGCCTATATTGTTCTTTTTACACTATTTCTTTAAGATGGAATGAATCATGGGTAAACATGGTAGTGATCCGCAATATGTGATTTTACTTTTATCAACTCCTAGTGTTGGTATTCCATAATTGGTGTTATTATATTTTATTACACTATTTATTGTTGAAATACTGAACCCATATTGTAGGGGCTATCTCCTTGATCCATTTAAGTTCATTATGTAACATCTCAGTATTAGATAAATGTGTATAAGCTCTCTTGGCATATGATCTTATTGCTGCCAACTTATAACTTTTTGGGTGTGCTGAATCTGCAGCTATAATGTTGGCCACAAATCCTGGTTTACGGTATACTTGACATTTTATTCCATTATTACTATCTTTCGAGAAGAGGATGTCAAGAAATGGTAGTCTGTTATTATTTTCAGTTTCTACTGTAACACTGATGGATTAGTATTTATGAATCGATCAATGTTACAGTAGAAACTGAAAATAATAACAGACTACCATTTCTTGACATCCTCTTCTCGAAAGATAGTAATAATGGAATAAAATATCAAGTACACCGTAAACCAGGATTTGTGGCCAACATTATAGCTGCAGATTCAGCACATCCAAAAAGTTATAAGTTGGCGGCAATAAGATCATATGTCAAGAGAGCTTAGACACATTCATCTAACACTGAGATGTTACATAATGAACTTAAATGGATCAAGGAGATAGCCCAACAATATGGGTTCAGCATTTCAACAATAAATAGTGTAATAAAAGATAATAACCACAATAATAGAATATCAACACTAGGAGTTGATAAAAGTAAATTCACATATTGCGGATCACTACCATGTTTACCCATGATTCATTCCATCTTAAAGAAAGAGTGTCAAAAGAAAAATATAGACTTTGGTACTACAGTTCGGGACATTAGAGCACTAATATCGAGTGATAAAGATTGTACTTCTATTCTAAAAAAGGCAGGAGTGTATAGCATTCCAATAATAAATCAGAACAAGGAAATAATAACACAATACAAAGGATCTACCAAAAGAAGTTTAAAACTAAGATTGTATGAACACTTGGCTAACTTGAACAAAAAAGAAAACAAGACATCTCTAGTGGAACACTGCATAAATGATCAGACAATACCACTTTGGGAAAACAGTAAAATAAAAGTGCAACACAACACATGGAGATCAATCTTAATAGCAGAATCAATCATGATTGAGAAAACAATTGCAATAGTAATGCTCCAGTGTATCTGCCATTTGCCTGGAGAAATTTAATTGAAATGGAGAAAAAGATTAAATACAAGAAAAAAAGGAATAGTAATACAAGAACATTTACAGATCATGCCGCGAGAGGGCACGGAACATCTAATGACGTTAACCCTCGGCCCGACGTCAAAGCTCCCGACTGCCTAAGGAACAATCAAAAAGGTCGTGATAGCAGTAGTAGTGCTGAAGACACCAGGAAGGAAACCGAGGCGAAACGCATCCGTTGAGTGACGGGTAGACACGGAGGAAAATGCGGCGTGGTTCCAAGTTGTAATGGGTCGAGTTTCTTGGATTAGTATGCTGATTAGCCAGGTCGCAATTGAACTTTGAAAGAATATTATCAGCGTTCTTGAATAATTGGTCCGTAAGGATGCAATTGTATGTTTTTTCTTCTTGAGAAACTGTCCTTTGTTTTGAATTACATTTTTGCTTAACCCTTGGATTGGACATCATAGTTTCGTTGTGTGACTTTGCACTTGAGTGGTTCACGTCAGCGTATGCACTTCTACAGAAAAAGGTGATTAATGCAACAGAGAACTATTGAAGCAGGACAGCTTTTGATTTTATATGCAGGGGAACCTGCCCCACCCCCTTTTTGAAAAAAACAAAGTTTGTCAATTGATGATTTTAGTCCTACGCAATTCATTTTTAGAAGTTCATTTACTAACAGGCATATACACTGAAGAGCAATTGAATTAGAGACAGCTGGTGTTATGCAAATGTGGCGTTGTGGGCGGCCCTGTAAACGGAAACAACATGACGTATGCAGCGATCCAACAATATAAGGAGTGATGAGACAGGAATCAGTAAGAGTCGGACGCAGTATGGGTAAGACGACGGATCTAAGCGCATTTGATCGTGGGCAAATTGTTGGGGCCCGACGAATGGGACACTCCATCTCGGAAGTTGTGCAGCCACTGGGATTTTCACGAGTCACTGTGTCACGGGTGCACCGTGAGTACATCGAATCCGGTAAAACCATCCCTGCATGGGCCAACTGCCGTGGACAACAGCGTGTGGATGAGCGGGGTCATCGTCGGCTAGCTTGCATTGTAACAGCGGATAGACGAGCCACAGTGCAAGAAATCACTCGGCAATTTAACGCTGGTGCACAAAAACATATAAGCAGCCAAACCATCCAGAACCATCTCCTCGCTATGGGGTACAGAAGCCATCGTCCCACGAGGGTACGGTTGCTGACCGCACATCACAGGGTGCAAAGATTAGCATGGGCACGGGAACATCGCCACTGGACCTTAGACACATGGAAAAATGTTGCCTGGACTGATGAGTCGAGATTCACGTTGGTACATACCAATGGCAGGATACGTGTACGGCACAAACCACATGAAGCGATGGATCCTTCTTGCCTGCACGGTACTCTTCAAGCTGGTGGGGGTGGCATTCTCGTCTGGGGACTGTTTACGTGGACTGAAATGGTACCCCTGGTACGTGTGACATTGTCCCTCACAGGTCAACATTACCAAGATATCCTGGACGACCATTTGCTCCCGTTTGTGCGTCTTCAACATCCCACTGGGAACCTCATCCTGCAGCAAGACAATGCACAGTGCCATCGCTCCCGAATTGTATACAAATGGTTGGATGAACACTCCACCGACGTGACCTCGCTTCCTTGACCACCTAGGTCACCTGACCTCAATCCCATCGAGCACATCTGGGATGCCATCGAGAGGGATGTTCGAGGCTCTGATGCCCCTCCACCAAATCTTCGTGAACTGTGGGAGCTTGTTCAGGGGTCGTGGATCCGTATGGCTTCCCAACGCTTCCGGTGTCTTGTCGAGTCCATGCCGAGATGAATCGCCGCCGTCATCAGGGCGAAAGGTGGTGCTACACGTTACTAGACAGGTATATCTAATTCAATTGCTCTTCAGTGTATAGCGAATTGAATATGTGATGTCAACATTCGAGGGCAGTTGTGCCAACAGATAGAATTGGATTGAAAGAACGGCGACGTACATTATGTATGAACTTCATTGCAGAGGAGTAACAGGGTAAGCCTTATTGGCGTTTTATTTCTATATCTAAGGTATGCTATCAAAATTAAAAATCAGACCTAGAAGTTGGACTACGCGGCATGCATCTGAAAAGTAAATAACGTGTAGAACAGAAAATTGAGGTACCAATGGGAGTACTACAATTTGAAGTCCATATTTTTTCCTTAACTGACTAAAAATTTACTAGAAAAAAGTTATTTAAATTTCCAGTTATTTAGAGAAACCTTTAAATTTCACATTAGCAGCTCAGCATGAGGAAAGATTTTTCTTTTAGATCTAGCTATTTAAACATAAAATGATAAAATTCTTACTCAGTTATACAAAAAGCTTATCATTACATATAAAACACTAGATTTTAAATCATATCATCATTCTATAAAAACAAATTGTTGCTGAACACTTCACTGAAAAAAAAATAATTTGACTCAACTGAACTGAAAAACAAATATTCAAAAGTGAATTAGAAATCCTTTCAGAAAATAGCTAGATGAAATTGTGAAAAAAATTTTTTAAGAAAACCCCACCCAATTATTAGACTTAACAAGACTGATCAAAGAAATTTCCTATCACAAAAATCTACTTGAATCTCTCCAAAAAAATTATGAAGAATTTTAATATAATACTTGCACCAAGTGTTAAAACAATTAATTTTACCACACACTTAAACAATTTGATAAAAAATATCTTACTTTTGTAAAGAGTTATTTACAACACATAATGCTGTTATGGAATTTCTTACATCAGGGAGAGATGTTGTCATGAGGAAACTTATACATGGTAGCAAATAACTTGACAACCAAAAAACCATGGCTGATAAGACTGGATTAGATAGACATACTAGAGAAACTGGTCATAAAATGGACTGTTATTCCCTAAAGTCATTGAACATCAATAAGACCGCATGAAAAAAGGAAACTGAAAGAAGCACTTTAAATTGGAAAAAAGGACTTCACTATCCATGATCACATGGTTTGGCACCAGCAACAAGCATGGTCCCTGGTGCTTAACCATTACAGTGATAATGAATTGCAGTAATAACAGCCTGGTAAATCATTAAACAAAGCACACATGAACTTCGGAGATTGCTGTTTAAAGTATTTACAAAAATCCTATTTACACAGCATTCATTTTTTTATAGTCTGACCCATATGTGCATCAAAAGTTAGGAAGCATCATCCATTATTAATTCAGTACTACTAGTGCTAGAAACATGTGAGAGCCAATACCATGCAATGAACACCACCAATCTCTCACCTTACAAGGCAATGAAAACAATGCTCTAAGGTTTAAACATGCACCTTAGCTGCCTTTTTCCAGTCATCTTTGCTTCAGCGTCAATAACAACATTGTAGCTGGCAACTGAGCATCACAAAACATTGCCAGTAAAATTTCATTATCTACATGTACTCTGACTATAAAAAGATTTTAAAAAGTTATCTTTAAAAGTATCTAAATATAACTAATCATTTACAAATCTATACAAAATTATACAAGTCACATTAACATAATGTGCAGGTACCTCAGAAGCCATCTAAAAAATAAGCAATAGTAGCACTGAACATAGTGAAATATTTTAGATACCCTTGATCTCACGTCCCTTTACAATAATACATACTCCTGTTCCTTAAATTTGACATCATCACTGAAGAAAAATTAACCAAATAAAATCAATGCCACAGTACTGTTAAGAATAAAAGTGTATATCGCAAACAAAGCTCAAACATAAAAACAAAGCTTCCCATTTGAAAACTCTTAACAGAAAAATGCACCTTAGACTTTTCTGTCTTCATCCTTCATGGGAGAAAATCTTTGAAAAAGTTGCTGTAAAATTTGAAAGAAATCGTGTAGATAAGGTGACTACAGAAAATATAATCAACAAATTTTCAATAAAAATTTCTCAACACCCGAGAGAGTGTAAACTCAATACTTCAAATAGAAATTTTCCAGGTATCCATTCCCAAACAAAATTCAGTGACATGAAATTTTGAGTTTGCATAAAATTCTCTTAAATGCTTTCAATAATTTCATCTAACTCAAACCATCATCCAAAAAAAAAAAAAAAAAGTGCTGGTAGCCACTAGTTGAAAACCAAATAACTCATCCATCAAATAGAAAAGGTATAGATAACATGACAAACTCAGTAATAAAGTACTGCTGTAAATCTTATTAAAAACAAGAGATTTCTGAAATTAAATGATATGGAAGCAATTGATGAGATAGCATGATCCAGAGACTTCCTAATCGTCATGAATACAGTCATCTGAACCATTTGGGAGGGGGAGCGAACAGAGAATACTGACATTGGATCTGAGAAGCAATACACACAAACAAATGGTTTGTTTTTTAAAAGGCATTAACAATAAACTACTCAAAAATAAAGCTAACACCCCTATCAGCAAAACAATTATTCTATGCAAAAATCCATTATGTTTTTAAAAAGCTCTACTGACTAACAGATTTATTTTTCAGGGTTCCCACTCAAAAGTAGAAAAAAAATTCCCTGACTTTTCCAGGTTTTCCAGGTGGTCCTGAGAGTTTTTCCAGAGCGGCAAATCAAATCACATTGCGACAAATTGTTGCATTTCCTTACATTCTTTCGTTCCTTACGAAAGCATACATTTGTTAATTCTTTAAATAACTGTCCTTTATACAATTACCTGCTTTTTTTTAATAACAATTAAATGCATGAGGCATATTATTTTTGGTACCATTATTTATTTTTGGTAATAAGTTGGTTCAAATATTCTTTAAAAACATGTAAACCATGTATTTACATGTTTTAAAGAATATTTGAACAAAGACTTAATTTAAATTCTACATATAATGAAATATTTCAGTCGATTAGGTGAAGTTATACAACTGATTTATCTGTATTTTAAGTGCACACAAGTATATAAATAACATTTTAAACGACTCACAACATTTAGAGTTCCAGTTAGGTTTAAAAATGCAAGCTGGGAGAATTGTGACTGAAGAGAATAAATTGCCCTTAAATGATACAATGCTGAATGAAGCTTTAAATCCTTTAAGTGCTTATTTTACATAAATATTAAACAACACAGAAACGTTTGCTGAAATTGAAGTCTAATGGGAATGATAAAATGGTGAGTGTCTGACAGTCTCTTAACATTTTGTTAGAGCGGTTCTATCAAATCGATCTACCAATTTGTATTTTCTATTGGAGTTTACTTAGAATCTTTAAAGACAAAGCAAAGTAAAACAGTTATTAAAAAATAAAAAAAAGAAGAGAGAGAGAACAGAAATCGTGACAGCATTTCTGTGTCTGAGGAAAAACGTGTGCCAGTACCATCCCAACAATTTCTAGCAATCAGGGAAAATACTGCTGACATTTAAAAATCAAAATTGTAATTATTTTAGCTAACGTTAGTTCTTGCACATGGCAATGAGAACATCGAATCTATGCTATTTCGGAGGGGCCAACCTCTAGCAGAACGCATCAGTAATTAATGGGGTATTTTACAGTAATGTTTCAGTAATCGAACACAAACTTTCAGTAATGTAACACGCCATTTTTTTTCAAAGTTAAGGACAATATTATAGTATTACTGTGTAACCTGTAATACTTGTATGAGGTGCCTATCGGTAATCACCATACGAAGCCTCATCGATAACGCATGGAATGGGTATTTCATGAGAAATTAATGCGTGAAATGTGTAATAACTTTATATGTTTACACTATCCTCACAAAAAAATATGAAATTAAATTATCAATATTGTACTTACCTCATGTCATTGCTGACATAAACACTCCCTTGTTGCTTGTTTTGCAGTGGTATATTCTTTTTCAGAAAACTTTTATAACACAGCTCACCTGAGGAAAATGCTTTACTTTTCTGTATAAGAAGGGCACATAATGTTTTGGTGCTCATTGTTGGGCAGAAGTATGTGAGGTTTTTCCTTACTATACTAAATATTCTCTACGTAGAGGAATTGCTGTGAGGGATAGTCAATATTGCCAACATTAGTTTAGGCAATGCAGAATACTTGGGAAGGCCAGATGAATCCTTCATCTTAGATATTTCATTCCATGCCACATCTGCTCAAGGATATCCAGTTTCATCAATATCAGAGTCTGGGAACATAGTGTGAAAGAAGCGACCAGCATGATCACAGATTGCTATAGGTAGGTTATGCTCCACAACGATTGCAGTAACAGCAATTCAGCGTTTATCACGCTATTTTCATTCTTTTTTGCAAAAAAATTATCCAAAGGCTTTGATCGAGTCTTTAATTTTACACAATCCTGGTGTTTGTTTTGACTGGATATGCCTTCGGCAATCATCTCATCTCATCCTACATGGGCTACTGATTACTCTCATATTAGAAGGCACGCAAGGAAACCTTTATTTCAGCATTTTCCATTTCCTTGCTCAAGATTTGGGAGAAAGATTTGGATGTCCCTGGAAAAACCTCTTTGCATATTTATTTGTTTCAGAAACAATAATTCCAAGGATGAAATTGGTAAAAAACAAGTAAAAATATGCAATAGGTGCCACATCAGTTGCAGGAGCATGTTTGGGCCCCTGCATTTCATGACAATCAAAAGGATGCTGAGGTTGTTCATCACTTCCCTCTATTACATCCTCCCATTCACTTTCAGAACTTTCATGATCTGAAGATTCACTATGAAGATCTTCACCTTCTGAAGAAGATATGGTGTGCATGGCACTGTGGCTAGTTTTCTGGCTTGATGTTGCTTGGCCAATATCACTCTCAGTTGATTCAAATTCATCACCATCACTTGCAAACTTTCACTCTCACTACAAGCCATTTCAAATAATCTTAGAAAAAAATTTCACGCAGTAGGAAAAAGCACGTCTCCTAGTCTGAGGAACAAGCTGTCAATAAAGTCATCCTCTGCTAACACGAGTTTGGAAAAAGGTGGCGCAGTGGTCTAAGCGATGGCCTCTGATCATTCGTCCGAACGGGGTCCGGGTTCGAATCCCGTCAGGCATGGATGTTGTGTTTGTCTTATGGCACTGGCTCTCTCCCTTCCCTGGAACCAATGACCCAAAATTAGGGACGGGCGACTGCTTATAGCCCATTGAGTTGCTCATGGTGGTCGTTAAACCTCCAATCATATCATATAAAAAGAGGGGGATTCGTATTTCACGGAGTTTTGCGATTGTGTCTGTTTGTTTAGGAAAAAGAAATGAATACTGTGAAGAGCTTCTAGTAATAAAACACCGCACTTCGTTCTCCCGCGCGGCGAAAGTCCGCAAGAAATATAAACATCCGTCATCGCGGGACCACGCGTTGCGACGAGTTGATCGTTATTGCACTTCGAACGGGGCTCGAAAAAGTGATTTCCGACAGTACGACGTCTTATAATACACCAACAATTCCAGTGAACAGCCCTGCCTCAACTGCAGTAGGAAACGTTTTGGCTAAAGTAACCTTTCTTCTGTCACACGGAGAAATTGCGTGGGGAACCGATAGCAAGCGCAAACTCTTTTACGACGACACTTACGGCATATTACACGTAATTTTCGTCGTATTATCCGCAGACCGCAAAATTCACATAAAAAAAAAAAAAATCATTCGTATAATCCGCAGACTGTGACATTTAGGAAAAAAAATCGCCGTATAATTCGCACATCATAGATGTTGAATCAGAAGTGGAATTTCCGACAGAAAAGTCGGTCACATAAACACATCGCTCTTTCCACGTTCCAGAAACACATAGCAACCGAAAAATTGTTTTCAGCCGCCGCCGGGGAATTGAGCCACGGATCTCTCGATATCTAACCGAGCGCGTTAGCTTTACACCACGGTGGCCAACAATCCACGGTGCTATGTGTATTTTTAAGTCAGCTTCTGACATCTTAAATCCGTAAGATGGGCTTACCTACTGAGACGTCTCCATCTGGTGGGTATTAAGGGCACTGGTTATATATATTATAGCAGTTAATTCCAAAGGGCGAGATCCAAGGTGAAAATCCTCCAAATACGTGGCGTCAGTAAATAAATAAATACGTCGCTCTTTCCACGTTCCAGAAACACATGAGTCCGAAGAATTAAGAGAAAAAAAAACTATTTTATTAAATGAAGAAATTCATTTTTAAAGGTTACTGTTTTATATTTTTATCTCCGAACAGATAAAGGGTGTGGCATCCATAGATCACGCCGATGTAGCTCCACAGTATTGCATTACACTGCCAATGACGAAAGGCTGATACAGAACAAGTCGTAGAAATACCGTATGTACTCGCGTATAAGTCGAAAGTTTTTGGAGGAATTCCTGCTTTCAGAGTTGAGAGATCGTCTTATACGTGGGCCAATAAAAAACTTCCGTGAATTCTCCCGCGGAATTTACCAACGGATTTGTTTACGTTTTAGATCGCGACACAGAGGCTTTCCGTATGTTGCTGCACGATTGTGTTCTGACCTCAAAACTATCGCGCAGTGACATGATCATATCCTCAATTCTGTCCACCACTTCAAGTTTAAATTCGGCAGTGTAACTGAAACGTTTCCTTTTCAGAGACATCATGATTAGCAATGAAGGAAAACAGCAGCAGCGACGTTCGCCAAAACAACGAAAGCAAACCAGATACAAGGTCACGCACATGAAATCCGAAAGGAGAAACGCATAGGTTCGTGCAGCAAGCGCTGTGCGTACTTCTTTGGCTTTTAGCCAAAAACAGAGCCGGCACGACAGTCAGAGCTCTCCTCAACGATAACAAAATGACCCCTGCCGTCCTTCCCCACAACTATCCCGATCTTTCATTACGACATTCCTCCCCCTCCTCCCCGCTCCGTACAAACTCCTGAACTGAGGAAAATTCTTCCGAGGGAGTTCCTTTTCCAATTATTACACCTTTCCCTGCACAATCACGCTGCAGATTTTTTTAAATCGGAAGGTGTTATATATATATATATATATATATATATATATATATATATATTTTAAATCGGCGTGTTTTTTGTTTTTTTTATTGGAGGTTTAACGACTACCGTGAGCAACTCAATGGGCTATAAGCAGTCGCCCGTCCCTAATTTAGGGTCACTGGTTCCAGGAAAGGAGAGAGCCAGTGCCGTAAGACAAACACAACATCCATGCCTGACCGGGATTTGAACCCGGACCCCTTACGAACGAATGATCAGAGGCCAGCGCCTTAGACCACTGCACCACCGGGGCGGCAATCGGCGTGTTAACCGCATCGGTGTATAATCCGCAAAACCTATAATTTTAACTTTTTTAGTGCAGATAATCCATGGATTATACGACGAAAATTACGGTACCATTCTTACGATAATATCGCTGTTTGACGATATGATTCATGGACATTCCATTTCAAAACGATATGATTGATAAATGATATGATCATTGAGACACCGAAATCCGCAGTCTGATTCGGAAAATATGTGGATCAAAATCGAAGGCCGAGAAATCGGCAGCGTCGCACTAAAAGGGTTTAACAAAAAAAAAAAAGGATACAAAATTGGGATTCTCCAAAACACACTGAATTCCGTACTTCTTCCAACCTGTCCGTAATTCCGTAATCTGACAGTCGAAACCGTAATAATTACGGACAATTCGTAATAGTTGGCACCTCTGCTATTTGCTTCTAAATAACGCAGCATAGGATATTTAGACATTGTGCTGTTAAATTTCATAACCAATAAGCTGGCACACAGAGATCCTAATGCCATAACGGCAAAAAAAATTAAACCCAGGGATAAAGAAAAAAATAATGGAAGCAACAAGTGGGGAAAACTAACAGTTAATACGGAATACCATTTTGCCTGAGAGGCTACAGTTCATATTAGTACTTCCAAAATCCGGAAGTCTTAAAATTGATTGGTTACGTTTGTGACGCAAACATTAGTACTGAACTTTTCTCGCAGGTCACAGTTCATTTCCACGCTACGTCAAATTACTTGTACGGGAAACAATTAGAGGAAGTTTTGCGTGCATGTGTGCTCATAAAATCCTCCTAACACTTTTTTGTGAACATAATTTATCACCCTGCGGCGAGTGGCATGTTTATACTTAACAATATATTTACGAAGGGCAATACATTTGTGCGATGTTGATCAGGCAAAGTGCGAGAAAGGTCTGGAGCCCACTCAGGTCATTTGCAGTAACTCCCCACAAATAACGTCATCCAAAACGGAGACAGAGGCTTTAGCGCCTGCACTGACAAACCTGAAACCAATAGAGCACGCACGGCAAAGATTTTCATCAGTAGTAACTAGGTAGATTTTTTTTTTTTTTTTTCGGCAATGTGAGGGTAAAGATGTGAAATGAATAATTTATGCAAATCTTGTGAGGTGCAGCAACGCAAGAAGAAGAATTTACGATTACAAGAAAATTTCTACCCCGTCTAACTTTTGTACTCGCAATTTTTTTTTTTTTTTTTCCCTATGTATAAGCTGAAACCTTGGGAAAAATTACGAGAGAATGATGAATTTTATATTTCTTATTCTAAATAACGGAGATATTTGCGTTTTTACGGAAAAAACGGTTCTACTATGCACAAAAATTCAAAAAATAATATCTTCTAATCTATCAGAAACAAAAAAAAATTGAAACTTTCAGGGTTTTTTTTTTTATAACTTGGAGGCAGCTACCTGTAAAAAAAAAAAAAAATCGCACGAATCGGAGATGTGTTGGTGGAAAATTATTTCAATATCTGACGATTTTGCGTGGAATGACCCAGATGTGAAAATCTATGGTTCCGGGCGTCGGACTACCCCTATTTTTCGCAACCAGCCAGCTCTTGCAGTAATTGAAATATCGTCTTAAAATAGCTATAAATAAATTTCTTCATGCATTATGAAATAGAAATATGACAGAATAAAAAAATCTCTTTCCGGCCGTAAAACCGGAAGACAACGAATCTAGAAAACGGCCGTGAAATCTGAGAAATATGGTAGGTATGCAATAGTACCAGCTTCATTGCATGGTATTTTTCATATATTTTTTGTCAAAATACTCGTAAGTACTATGAAAAATAAATCTTTCCCCCTCTTTTGAAGAATCTTCCTATTTCATAATATTTTCCCTGTTCTAACATTTGAAGGTACATACTTTTCCAAGTACACCAATTCTGCTACAGAATTACGAAAGCGAAGTTTTAGTTCGTAAGTGATACGAACCTTTTTCAAAATAAATTAGGTGCCCTCAATTTGCAACATTCATCCACACTGCTGTTGAAGGGGAAGGGGGGGGATTTATTAGGATGACCAACATCCGGCAAAATAAAATGTTTTTGTACGGTTTGATAAAAGACACGTAGAACATGCAAAAGGAGAAAAAAAAAAAAAAAAAAAAGCTCAACTTCTAAAGTTTCCAATGAATTTCGGCGAAATTTAAAATGGGACGTTATTTTAATATATCTTGCCCACTGTAAAAATTTCAGTCGGTTATTTAAAAAATTGAGAAAATAGCTTCTTCATAATTTTTTTCCCAGTATACGCAGAGAACCGGGGCACCTACTCAGGAACAAATGACTGCCTCTCTTCGCGAACGCCAACAGATAAGAGCCTGCGAAATGGGTGTGTGATTAATGGCTTTCTTTCACGCTTTGACTTGTTTGTATGTTTGTTCGGTTGTAGTTTAGATCATCTGGAGACGGGGAAACCGCAAAGAGACGCACTCAACTGCACAGCTGCACTTTAATCGGTGGGTGGGTTACGGAGTTGCCTCGAAGGATAAAACAACTCGGAATTATTTTTAAAACTTAGCAATACAGAAATATATTTTACAAAAGTCTGAAACAAAATATTTTTCTGGCAAAATAAAAAATTCCCTGCCTTTATAGTTCCCTGATAAAAAATTCCCTGATTTTTACGGAAAAACACAATTTTCCCTGAGTTTTCCCTGATTTTTGGAACAATTTTCAAATTCCCTGAGAATTCCCGGTTTTCCCGGTTTTCCAGGTTGCGTGGGAACCCTGTTTTTATTATTAATCACCCAACTACAATCACTTGTTGTAATACAATCAGAGTCCCATAGTTGTCCACACCCATTTTTTCAAATGTATTTACTGTGACTGACTTACCAAAGTATCCTTTCCTTTATTAACACTAAATTTTGTTTAGTGCCCATTATGAAATTCCGTTTCTTTTTCAGCATTTTACACCTGGAGAGATCAGATAGACAGAAAATTGTTCATCTAAAATATGGAACAACAAAACAACTGAGCAATAAAGTAGTTCCTATAAATAAATCCATCGCTCTTTCCACATTAAGCAACGCACAGCAACCAAAAAATTGTTATCTGGCCGCCATCGGGAATAACAATTTTTCTGTTGCTGTGCGTTGCTTAACGTGGAAGAAGCAATGGATTTATTTATTCAACTGATGCCACGTATTTAGATGATTTTCAAGTAGTTACTATGTCTGCAAAGTAAACCACCATATAATACTAGTAACAACACAACGTAATAGTACATAACTTTAATGGCAAAAGGTATAAGATGAAAATAAAATAAAAAATAAAGGCTGACTGTGCCTTATCTTCAAGCAAATGAGAAGGGTTAAGAATATTTATCTAAAGATACCACTTTTTGAAGACAGTCTGCATCATTATGAGAGAGGACTTATGTATCTATAAGAGTCCAATGAAGCATACAGAACAGATTTTTCCACAAAGAAGAGAATAATGTGACCTAAAGTTCACTTTCCATGTACAGAACATCTGCTTCACTCAAAATTATGTCATGATTTAAATAAAATGATAATACTAGACTTCTGTAAGAGGATAAGACATAATCCTTCTCATGTCTAGCTTTTGGCAAGTTTCTGTTTGTAAATTATTTTATATCCTCACATTTTTATGGCTAAATCAGGCTAGATGAACACATTAAAAATAACACAAAGCAAGTAAGAACAGCCTCATCTTTTAATTGAAACATTCATTTTCTTTCCATTTCTTACTTTCAAAGTCCAGTGAAAACACCAACTCTGTCTCTCTGCACATGGTGAAACTAAAACAGCAGTATCAATTTCATTGGCTAATGAATTCAATGTTACACACAACTAATCATTTCGATCAGTTTCTCCTTCAACGAAAAAAAAGTAATGAGCATCTGTATGATAATTTTTCCTGACAAATAATTTTCCTAAAATTTGAAGCAATACATTTAAGTTTATCAGATAATCACACAAATTGACTTAAAATTAATAACAAAAAATTTATTTTTACTGGGGACCCAAACATTAAAAACTTTTACTATAAGATTATACACCAGATCTCTGGCATCATAGCAACCATGTGAGACTTGCTATGTCTTGAATCATTCTTAACATTCCACAATTGCTAAATGCAAAATATATTTATCATTTCACTCTTGGTTATGTTTTTTTATTTTTCTTATTGCTTTACCAAAATGTACTATAATGACTACTAAATAGGAATTTGCTGTCATTATTTCCACTAAGAATTTGGTATTTATCCTTTAGTTACACTCCAGAGTTTTAGGGCAAAACATAAGCTACACAGATCTTTTTAAAACCTGGTCTTAGTATAACCAAATGAAAAATGGAGGAATGCAACACAGAAAACTGCAAGCCATTTTACTGTCACATACCATGCTACTTAAAGGCTAAATGTAGAAAAAGTAACATGATTAACTCCATAAATACCAATAAGATACACCTACTTTCCTTCTACCAACTTTATTTAAAACACTGCCATTTTCATTTGTGGCTATCTACTTAAAAGGTAGTGAAATTTCAGATAAAAGTATGATATGTTTAAAATGCAGTAGTTCACAAAATAAAGAAGTGAATAATAAATAACTAAAAGATAAGACAATAACAGCCCTTTCATTTTTTATTTTATTTTTTAAAAAACGTTGGCATTTTAAAAAATAAAATAATGAGTTGAGTCTCCATGTTTGTTATGAATTAAAGATAACCACAGCAAAACAATAACTTACTGTAGCAGGGCCAATAATGGTGACACCTTTTTCATCTGCTAATTTGATCATTTTCTGGTCATATTCTCTGGTATTCCTTCAGCAATGATTGCTATCACTTTTATCTGGAAGTTTTTAAACACACTTATATAAATGCAATGACAACTAGCATTAGTGAAAGTAAGTCACTGGATAAATCATTTGCTTACAGCACTTTTCACTAAGAACATGACCAAGTTTAAGCATGCAATCTTAAAAGCAACAATTGCTAGTTTTTTCTATCAAAAAGTACACTTTATTTGAGTTACAACAATTACTCAACCATTAAAATGTCTGGGACAGAAAACATAATGGGTGAGTATCACACAATGAAACAAAGTACATCACACAGGAAACTCCACATTTAAATCCTTTCATTGCACCATACTTTGAAGTTTGGCAGGGAAACACATTGTTCTCACTTTTTTTCAACTTACACTGTTTAATGAGTTTTAAAACACATCAAACTACAGTGAATGTTGAAATAAGTGGTTCTGGCATGAACAGTTTACCCCATGCAAATGATTGTCTTTGGAAATTGGGATAAACGTTCAGAAGTATAAATTAACTGCTTTTAGCAGATGTAAAATGTGAGTTCAGGTAATGGTGCTTAAACAGGTGCTGGATTTTTATTTTTTTTTACATGCCACTAACAAATGAGACAGGAAAACAAAGAAAAAGACATGATTAGCAAAGAAAGGAGAAGCATCAGCAGCACAAGACTGTTTCACTAATAAAGAGATGGACAAAAAATAAAACTTGCTGCACACAGTAAAGTACTTAAATATACAATCTTTCACAGTGATAAAAGTTCAGTGCAAAACAAAGGTGTTATTAGGAGGTTACAAAGTTTGGCATAAATGTGATGAGAGAAAATTTGGTGGCAGCAAGGTGAGCAGTTATTGGCAGGACAGGATTACAGGTACAGATAACAGATATGAGCTAAAACTTCTTTTTAAAAAACGTCCAAGTTAACCTTTTGAGATAATTTCATCTTTTTTTTTTTGGGGGGGGGGTTAACAACTACAGTGAGCAACTCAATGGGCTATAAGCAGTTGCCTGTCTCTAATTTAGGGCCACTTATTCCAGGGAAAGGAGAGAGCCAATACTGTAAGACAAACACAACAACCATGCCTCAATGGAATTTGAACCCAGACCCATCTCAGATGAATGGTCACAAGCTATTGCTTAGACCACTGCACCACCAAGGCAACATAGATTTGTTATGCACTTTTGTGTCAAGAAGTGGAAGATATTCACTTGGCACATATACATTAAGGTATCTTGATGAAGAAAAAGAGAGGTACAAGGCATATAACACACTTGACTCAGGTGTGAAAAGGATAATTAATGGCATATGTAGGTTGGTTTGTTATTAACCCATAACTGGACACAACTTAATGTTACACAAAGCACTATATGTGCCACTCCAGAGCCCCTAGGGAAGTGGAATACACTTGTTTACGAAGAAGTGCCTTAATCCTGAGAACATTAGTTTCATGTGACTTCTGAACCACAGCAAGCATATTACAAAACTGGGACATGTACCTGGGATACTTCAACCCAAATAAGGCCACTCACACTTAAATGCATAGGTTGCAGCTTAGCATAAAACCACGAAATCAGCTGCATGCAATTGAGAAAGTTTTAAATATATAAATGCATTAATATTTGTTCTGTTTCTTTTCTCAAATCTCTATTTACATCATGTGCCACACACAGTTTGAATACCACTTTGATATAAAAGTGTGAAATGATAACATATGCAAATACTCCATGTTAAAAGGTGCAGGGAAGGATTAATGAGCATTTCACTTACTGCCTATACATTTTTTTTAAATGTAAAACTGCAATTTATAAAATTCATCTGTAGCACCCAGTACTTGATAAGTGGTGATTCAGGGGAATAAGAATGACATACAGACGGTGACTATCACAGGAAGGACCAGTCATGAAAATAAATGACAGCACCAGATCACATGACTGCCACTCCCAAAAATATGATGTAAAATCGACTATCCTTGGAGGAAGATCACAGAAAACATCCCATAATAACACACGAGAAAAGTATACATTATCTTGAAAGCGGGGTACTTTGTGGGGTAAGTAAGGGTCAAGCATTTAAAATGCACACTGAATAATGAACAAGGTAGAATATGAAAACAAGGCTAACCTATGTTTGACTGGTTAAATGGATATTTCTGTGCCGGTATAGAGAATTTTTAAATCTACAAAAAATATTGTTACAAGCAGTCAGTGACCAACTGTGCATCTGAGTGTACCTAACAAAAATTTCTGTACACCGTCTAACACAATTCCTTGAATATATGCAAATTAATAACGATGTTCCAATCTTGAAATGCTGGGTTCAGATTCCACCTGACTCTGGCAGCAGATTTTAAATTTGGGATGCATAAAAAGTTTCAGAAATCAGCATGTTTAAATAAATATGTGATAAAGTTTGGGAAATACTTGTGACAAAATGTTAAAATAAAAAGCATTTTGGACCCTGTTATTTAGAAAATAACAGAAGGCTGCAATCTACAGTGAAAGAAAGTTATAAAATGTGAGGTGTGTTCAAAAGCACCACGACTACAGTTGTAGTTATTGTGTTGAGTATGCTATCCTGGAGCTCTACTTAGTGATGATGGTGAGGGGTTGCTCAAGTTCACACAGCTTCAGGTCTGCATACCTGCTTTCACTCTTGCTTACTAAACTTGAGGGTTGCGTTTTAGTGGTCTGGCGAATTTACCCAATACACTTGTAGTAGGCAACACTCAATACACTTGAGTGTTGCGTTTTAGTGTCTGGCAAATTTGGCCAAAGTGAATGAGCAATGAGTAAGAATTTTGTTTGGAACTTGGGAAAACTGCTTCAGAAACATTTGAAATGTTGCAAACAGCATTTGGAGAAAACAAAGCTCTTAGCCATTAACACTTTTGAATGGTTTATGAGATTTAAACAGGGTTCACACTCAAAAGTAATAAAAAAATTTCCTGACTTTTTCAGGTTCTCCAGGTGGTTTTTACAAGTTTTTCCAGAGTGCTGGTCCCTATCATGTTGCGATGAATTGTTACATTTCATTCTGTTCATGCATTTTCCCACCAAAGCACACATTTGTAAATTCTTTGAATAATTTGTCTTTATAAAATTACCTGCTTTTCATTAATAACATATGTGCACATTATTTTCTGTACTATAATTCCATGAACTTTAGTGAATACTATTCACATAGAATTTATTAATATATTATCATAGAAATCGGCCATATGTAAGAAAATATCTGTCAGTTAATTAGTTTCAGTTTTTTTTATAACACATTGCAGTTAAGCTTAATGATGCAATGGCTTCTGTTCAGTTTAACATGTTGCAAGAGAACCAAAAAAGGACTTTGATGCATTGTTTGGTTGGTTCTCTTGTGAAGTGTTTCTCCAAGCAGGAGTGTGTCAAGCCATTGTGCCCAATTGTTCTATGTTATGACTGTCCACAGAAATTGAACAAAAACTTAATAAAAGGCAATTTTTTAATTTTAATTTTGCCTCTTTTTTAGAAAATAAAGAAAAAATCTAGGCACGCAGTAAATGCAAACAAAAGTTTGAAGTCTGAAAAAGGATTTTTTTTTTTGCAAAATAAAGTATCCCTTGATTTTTACAAAAAAAGGGGGGGTCAATTTTTCCAGAGTTTTCCCTGATCGTTACAAAAAAGGGGCAATTTCCCCTGAGTTTTCCCTAATTTTCGGAACCATTTTCAAATTCCGTGAGAATTCTAGGTTTTCCAACTGTTTTCCAGGTTGCGTGGGAGCCCTGTATAAAGGTCGAAAATTAATTAAAGATAACCCTTACTCTGGATGCCCACTGACTTCATGAACAGATGATTCCATAGCATGTGTAAATGAAATAATCAAAAGTGACTGTTAGGGAGGTGTCTAGCAAAACTGGCATCTCAACTGGATTATGTTATGCAATTTTAGCACAGGATTTGCAGATAAGAAGAGTGACAGGAATGTTTGCCTGTTTTTTTGTTTGTTTTTTTTAATGGAATAAACAAGCACCATGAGCAACTGTAAGGGTTATATGCAGTTCCCCATCCTAATTTAAGGCCACTCATTCCACAAAAGGTACAGAGCCAGTGCCACCTGACAAGCACACTACACATGCCTCATCCAGGACTCGAACTCGGGCCCATTTCGGATGACTGATACAAAGGAAACACCTCTGGCCACAGGGATGGCACAGCAAAGTTTTTGCCTCCTCACACATGATCAAAAGGAGCACCATGTTGCAGTATGTAAGGATCCTGAAAATCATGCAGTGGTGGACCCACACTTTATAGAAACAATTATCACATGTGACAAATTCTAGGATATGGATATGACCCTGAAACAAAATCCCAATCATCTGAATGGATGACAAAACACTCTCCTTGACCTATAAAAAGCCCAGCAAGTGAATTCAAATGTGAAGTTGATGTTGACTTTCTCTTTGATGTTAAAGGTGCGGTGCATCTAGAATTTGATCCGACTGGGCAGACTGTGAACCAAACTAATTGCAAAGAGATTAGTGAAAAAATTCAGCATAAAAAGACAATGGGAGTCTCAATCCTGCCTGCTGAATCATGACAATGCACCAGCACATTCAGCACCATTGATCCATGAGTTCCTGACCTAATGCCAAACCTCAGTGGTATCACACACACCTTATTCACTTAATTTTACCACCTGCAGCTCATTTTTGTTTCACAAATTGAAAATAATTCTTAACAAATGAAGGTTTGAGAGTGTAAGCAGCATCACTGAAAACATGACACAGGAGCTGGACATGGTCTCAAAGAAAGACATCCAACGTGCCACTGCATTACCTCAGGAGACTAGTATTTTGAAGATAATACATATAGTTAGTGTTTTGTATTTCAAATTATAAGCACAGTCCCTGAACTTTTTAAAGACACTTCATATGCATACCAAATCACTGACGTTAGACGTCCAAAAGTCCTCAGTGTTAACAGTCAACAAAAAACATGCAGTAATAAATCAATATATTAGCATTGTGTATACACTTAATACGTAAGGACATTTACTGTAAGTATCCACACTATTAGAGAACATTTCTTGCACGTGATATTATGCGAAGCTGGGAGAGGTGAACGTTCGTCCACAGCCCCTGACATGATATATTGGGTTGTCGGAAAAGTCATGGCGTATTTTGGCACCCGATGGCGGTTGGGCGGTTTTGGAAGTACTAGAGGCATGCGCAGCTCTGTTATCACTATGGCATTCAACAGGTACCAGTTCTAGCTGTAGTCTAAAAGGAATGGTGAGCGATTTAGTTGATTTGCGGAGATTTGACATCAAGTTGAAGATGGAAGACCAAACTGTGCATTTGCGCCATATTTTACTGTTTTACTTCCGTAAAGGGAAGAACCTGCGTCAAGCTTATGAAAAGTTGCGTAAATTGTACAGTGATAATGCTCTACAAGAACGTCAGTGCCAGCGGTGGTTCGCAAAATTTCGTGCTGGTGATTTTGACCTCTATGATGCTCCTCGGTCGGGAGGCCAACCGAGGTTGATGATGACCAAATCAAGGCATTGATCGAGTCAAACCTACATAACACGACATGAGAAATTGCAGACACATTGCACATCCATCATTCAAGCGTTCACGACCACCTGAAGAAGCTGGGATACGTAAGCAAGCTCGATGTGTGGGTTCCTCATGAACTCAAAGAAGCTCAATTGACGGCGTGTATTAACATCTGCGATATGCTCATTAAACGTGAAGAAAATTATCCTTTTTTGAAGAGACTGATAACTGGTGACAAAAAGTGGATTGTGTACAACAATGTGCGCCGCAAACAGTCTTGGTCCCGAAGTGCAGCTTCACCTCAAACAACATCCAAAGCAGCCATTCATCAGCGGAAGGTTCTGGTCTCACTGTGGTGGGATTTTAAAAGTGTCGTGTTTTTCGAGCTCCTACCACGGGACCAAACAATCAATTTGAATGTGTACTGTCGGCAATTGCCGTCAGACTTCCACTTGTTTCACTCTCTTCAACAGTCCTTGCGTGGTATAACGTTCAATTCAGATGAGGCTGTGAATCTGAACCTTGTACAGTTTTTCACCATGAAAGACAAGTCCTTCTATGAACGAGGCATTCTGCAGCTCACTGAAAGATTGCAATTATCGAATAAAACATTATATCATTGATTGATCTTTGTTCTTTCTACCAATAAATGACCTTTGCAAAACATGGCTAAAATATGTCATGACTTTTCCGACAACCCAATACTTCGAAATGACAACACTGTAACACTTAACTGAATTCATCAAAAACACAATGTTGAGAAATTCAAAGAAACCCCCAATGAACCTTAAAACCTATTCAAAATAGTCGTAAACCAAAATTTCCCAGACAGTATTAAAATTCATAAAAATACAAAACGGTCCAACAATATTTCACTCAGCAGGCAATCAAGCTATCAAACACACAAAAGTTGAAGTTTCGACAGGGTTGCACAATATAAATTACTTAATATGCGACACATGAGAACCGAAGAAAAAATTATGTAATTTGTACAAAAGCATTAAAAAACATGCAGGCGGTCGTAGTGAGCGATGGGTTTGCCTCCTCAGAGCGCTCCGAGGTAACAATGGCACACACAACAGCAACTAGGGCCTCTGTGAATCTTGGAGAAGTACCAGCTAGTTCTGTGTGACATTGGCGAAAAGAACCCAACTCACTGGGTTTTGTTCCAGGATCCTTAGGTTGAAAGACCAACTGGAACCCTGAGCTGTGGGCTAATGCCCCACACTGAAGTACTTACCTGATTAAAAAGACAAAATGTTTTAAACTGTTTTTTGTGCTTCCGATGTAGGCCATTGGTTTTGATTTTTTCAATAGGAATACAATATACTCTGGATCTTTCTAACAAACGTCCTCCTTCACCTCTGTTAATAACAACATCAGTCATGGCATCCACAGAACTTCCCACTCGAAACTTAAATGGTTTTCAAATATTATTAAGCTCTGCTGTTATGTTTGCAGACCTCAGCACAGACTTCATTGCAAAAAGTGGTGAGAAAAGTGACTTTTTCAGAGAAAAAAGTTAAAAAAGTGACATTTTTTTTTTTTTTGTAGTGACTAAATAGTGACTGCTCAAATAATTGAAAACCAGACTAAACTGTTTAAAACGATAGAACACACACACACACACAGTATATGGATAGAACATATAATTTGCACTTTGAACGGATTTACTTTATTCTTTGCTCAACAGTGAACAATTCACTTTATATTTTGTGATAGAAAATATGTTATTCAATGTGATTATCTGTTGTAAAAACAAAACCAATATATTGGATGGGCAGGTGATTCCTTTCAATATTTTTTATACACTACTGTTTGTGAAAATTGCAACACCAAGAAGGAGGAACCATGCGATTCGAATAAAATTTATATCAAACATTACTGATATGACTGTACATAAGTGATTTAATTTTCGGAACAATGTAATTTTTACCTGCAAAAATCAGTATCTTGTGAAGCCTCTGCGAACTGCAATAAGAGCTTCGAGACGAGTTGGCATTGAATCAAAAAGGCATTGGATGGTGTCTTGGGTAATTGCTTGCCAGGCAGCGTGTATACGCGGCCACAGATAACTGGTACTGACCACTGGAGGACTTTGATGGGCCAGTTGCCAAGTGACCATATCCCAGACATGTTCAATAGGCGACATGTCTGGTGAACGTGCAGGCCAGGGAAGAAGCGGAATCTGCTATGCTGCGAAGAGGACTTGAACATTTCTGGCAAAATGAGGTTAGGCATTGTCCTGCTGGAATATAGCGCGTGGAGTACTACGAAGGAAGGGTATGACTTCTGCCTGTACAACTTCACTGATGTAGTGGTCGCTGGTGATATTGCCCTTAAGTCATAGCAGCCGAGATCGCAAATGTTACCCAATGGCACCCCACACCATCACACTTGGCGTTTGGCCTGTGTGACACTCAACAATGCATGCTGAAAGAAGGCGCTCACCACAATACCGTCTAATGCGTATGAGGCCATCATGGTAGTTCAAGCTGAATTGGGACTCATCTGAAAACATGACATGTTGTCAATTAGCACGCCATTGTCTGCATTGAAAACCCCATGGCAGTCTGAGGTGTCCATGGTTCAGGGTCAAAGGAATCTGCCGCAAAGGGATGCATGCAACCAGTCCTCTGTGCAACAGACGCATCGAACTGTGGAGGCAGACAATGCCACACCTGTTTCAGTGCTCCACTGTTGTGCTAACACTTGCGAATATGCGGAACGGTTCGCCACTGCCATGCGGACGTGGTGTCTGCCATCTGCAGTGTCGTCACATTTCTCAGTCCACTGCCGGATTCTCGACAGATGCACCTGGTTCTCCTCAGCCCACTGCCGGATTCTCGATGGATGCACCTAGTTCTCCTCAGTCCACTGCCGCCACATGCACATCACTAGCATGGCATTATGTCTTGTCCGAGCCGCAATGCCACGGTATGAAAATGCACCTTCACACAGACGAATGATTCGTCCCTGTTCAAACTGTCGTATAATGATATTGCGCCTTTCGTCGTCACCAAAGCATTATTGAATCCTGGAGACACTTTCACAACTTGCTGTCTGTGATGCACTACTGGTGTGTATCCTAAACAGCCCTCTCTTTATATCCCTCACTCGACTGTTCAGGCGGCGCTTGACGCTTACTGGGGATAGACATGTGCAATGACTCTGAATTTCTAATCATTAGCATGTCCTACCCTGCTCTGCATATCCTGTAAGTTTCATGTGATTACCATCATTCCTTCATGGTGTTGCAATTTTCACAAACAGTAGTTTATTTTATCTGCATGATGGCATTTGACGATTTATATACTGCACTAGCAAAATAAGTATGCTCTAGAAATGATTGCATATGCAAACTACAATAGGTTTATACATATAATGAAAGACTAATAATAAAGAACGAATGTAATGTTTAACAAGGAAGATGACACCGAATTTTCGGGGTAATAAGCATGTCTCTTGAATCCGTTCTGACGCAAATTAAATTTATCGAAGCTATTCAAAGTCAATGGAACCGGTATGGAAAACAATAGTATCTGACAGAAGAAAGAAGTTTTTCAATCGGGTCTTTAATCCCTCAGATATTGCTGTAAATGGAATCATCAGCTTACAAACTCTTAGAAACAGAGTTATCGACAAAAATAAGATGTGACTTTACTTCCCCTGGTGGGAAAACCATGCATTATTTTAGGAAGAAAGTATTTTCAGAAGGTTTATCCATATGAGCGGTATCTGTCCAAGAAAAAAATTAGTCGAGTTTTCAGAAGCCCAGATTTTGCTACAAATACTTCAGAAGCAGAAATTAACACTTATGACTCCTGGTGGTCAAACCATTCTTTACCAAACATTAGAAATTATGTGAAAAATATTTTCCATCAGGTCTTGTATGCGATACAGGAAGAATTTTTTCAAATCGGAGTTTTAGGAGCAGAAAACGCAATTTACCTTTGCGCGCCCAGCGGAAAGTCTATGATTTACTTGAAAATTTTGAATTTATAGGGAAAACATTTCTCATCAGAAACACTATCCAACAAAGAAGGAATTTTTCAAATCGGACTTTTAGAAGTAGAGATATTGACAAAAAGAAGATATACATCTACGCCCCCTGGCATAGAAACCATGCATTATTTCAAGAAGAAAATGTTCCTAAAAGGTTTGCCAACATGAGTAGTATCGGTCAACAAATGACTTTTTTCCAATCAAGATTTTAGAAGCTCATATTTTGCTGCAAATACATCAGAAGCGGAAATTAAGACTTACGTTACCTGGTGGCCAAACCATTTTTTACAAAAATTAGAAATTATGTGCAAACGATTTTCCATCAGGAGCTGTATCCGGTGCAGAAAGAATTTTTCAAATCGGAGATTTAGGAGCAGAGATATAGGGGGAACACAATTTACCTTTACGCCCCCTAGCAGAAAGTCTATGAATTACTTGAAAATTTTGAATTTATAGGAAAAACCTGTCACACTAGAAACACTATCCAACAAAGAAGGAATTTTTCAAATAAGACTCCTAGAAGTCGAGATATTGACAAAAATAAGATATACATCTACGCCCCATGGCGTAGAAACCATACACTATTTTAAGAAGAAAATGTTTCTAAAATGTTTGTCGACATGAGTAGTATCGGTCTACAAATGACGTTTTTTCCAATCTAGAATTTAGAAGCTCATATTTTGCTGCAAATACATCAAAAGCGGAAATTAAAATTTACGCCCCCTGGTGGCCAAATCATTTTTTTTTTACAAAAATTAGAAATTATGTGCAAACGATTTGCCAACAGGAACTGTATCCGGTGCAGAAAGAATTTTTCAAATCGGAGATTTAGAAGCAGAGATATAGGGGAAACACAATTTACCTTTACGCCCTCTAGGGAAATGTCTATGAATTACTTGAAAATTTTGAAATTATATGAAAAACACATCACACCGGAAACTACCTAATAAAGAATTTTTCAAATCGGACCATTAGAAGCCGAGATATTGACAAAAATAAGATATACGTCTACGCCCCTGGCGGAGAAACCATGGAATATTTTATGAAGAAAATACTCTGAAAAGGTTTATCGACATAAGTGGCATCGGTCCACGAAATAATTTTTTCAATCGAGATTTTAGAAGCTCAGATTTTATGGCAAATACATCAGAAGCAAAAATTAACACTTACGCCCCCTGGTGGCCAAAGTATTCTTTACCAAAAATTAGAAATTATATGGAAAAGATTTTTCATCAGGAGCTGTATCCGCTAAAGAAAACGTTTTTCAAATCGGAGTTGAAGAAGAAGAGGTATCGGGAAAAACGTAATTTACTTTTACGCCCCCTGGCGGAAAATCTGTGCGTAATTTGAAAAAGCAACTATTCCTAAAATACTTTTCGACATAAATGGAATCGAAAGATGAAATCATTTTTGCAAAGCCGCGGATGGCTTAGTGGTTAGTGATTCAGACTATCGATGCATGATCCCCAGGTTCAAGCCTGAGCTGATCTTTCGGAGATGGTGTGATTTACTAACAATCGCTGAATATCCGCCGTGCATCAGACGAGCACGTTAATTTACGGCCCCCAGGCTGGACCCACTGGTTAAATGGGTATCCTTTCCTATGTCCCCCCTGAAATTCTGTCACCCCTCTATGTGCAATATCGTACTTGTACGGTGGCCCCATCTACTGTACTCTAATCTCACTACAAACTGTTCGGTCAAAGTCGCTAGACTTGCTCTCATTCCTTCCGTTTCTGTGTCCTGCCCAAAAGGCGATCTCGCTGTAGGTGGCTGGGACCTAAACTCTACTCACTGTGGACGAAAGTCCTACAAGAAAATGACAAAAAATATTTTTTTCAATTGGATGTTTAGAAGCAAATATGTGGAAAAAAATGTATTTTTGAATTCTACATCATCTGCATTTACGCCCTCTAGCGGTGAATTTGTACATCGTAAAAAAAACAAAAAACAAGAAAGATGACACCGAATTTTCGGGTGTAATAAGCATGTCTTTTGAATCCGTTCTGATGCAAATAAAATTTATCAAAGCTATTCAAAGTCAATGGAACCGGTATGGAAAACAATAGATCTGACGAAAGAAAGAAGATTTTCAATCGGGTTTTTAATCCCTCAGATATTGCTGTAAACGGAATCGTGAGCTTACGAACTCTTAGAAACGCAGATATCGACAAAAATAAGATGTGACTTTACGTCCCCTGGTGGGAAAACCATGTATTATTTTAGGAAGAAAGTATTCTCAAAAGGTTTATCCATATAAGCGGTATCGGTCTAAGAAAAAAAAATTAGTCGAGTTTTCAGGAGCCCAGATTTTGCAACAAATACTTCAGAAGCAGAAATTAACACTTATGACCCCTGGTGGCTAAAGCATTCTTTACCAAACATTAGAAATTATGTGAAAAATATTTTCCATCAGGTCTTGTATGCGATACAGGAAGAATTTTTCAAATCAGAGCTTTAGGAGCAGAAATAAAGCAGAAAACACAATTTTCCTTTGTGCTCCCTAGTGGAAAGTCTATGATTTACTTGAAAATTTTGAATTTATAGGGAAAACATTTCGCATCGGAAACCCTATCCAGCAAAGAAGGAATTTTTCAAATCGTACTCTTAGAAGTAGAGATATTGACAAAAATAAGATGTACATCTACGCCCCCTGGCATAGAAACCATGCATTTTTTTCAAGAAGAAAATTTTCCTAAGAGGTTTGTCCACATGAGTAGTATCGGTCAGCAAACGACTTTTTTTTTTTTCAATCGAGAATTTAGAAGCTCATATTTTGCTGAAAACACAACAGAAGCGGAAATTAAGACTTACGCCACCTGGTGGCCAAACCATTTCTTACAAAAATTAGAAAATATGTGCAAACGATTTCCCATCAGGAGCTGTATGCGGTGCAGAAAGAATTTTTCAAATCGGAGATTTAGAAGCAGAGGGCCTCAAACACAATTTACATTTATGCCCCCTAGCGGAAAGTCTATGAATTACTTGAAAATTTTGAAATTATATGAACCACATGTCACACTAGAAACACTATCCAACAAAGAAGGAATTTTTCAAATCAGACTCCTAGAAGTAGAGATATTGACAAAAATAAGATATACATCTACGCCCCCTGGCGTAAAAACCATGCACTATTTTAAGAAGAAAATGTTTCTAAAAGGTTTGTCGACATGAGTAGTATCGGTCAACAAACGACGTTTTTTTTCAATCGAATTTAGAATATCATATTTTGCTGCAAATACAACAGAAGCGGAAATTAAGATTTACGCCCCCTGGTGGCCAAACTTTTTTTTTACAAAAATTAGAAATTATGTGCAAAGGATTTCCCATCAGGAGCTGTATCCGGTGCAGAAAGAATTTTTCAAATCGGAGATTTAGAAGCAGAGATATAGGGAGAAACGCAATTTACCGCTACGCCCCCTAGCGGAAAGTCTATGAATTACTTGAAAATTTTGAAATTATATGAAAAACATGTCACACGGACAACACTATCCAACAAAGGAGGAATTTTTCGAATCGGACTCCTAGAAGTAGAGATATTGACAAAAATAGGATGTACATCTACGCCCCCTGGCGGAGAAACTGTGTAATATTTTAAGAAGAAAATATTCCGAAAAGGTTTAACGAGTGAGTGGCATCAGTCCCCGAAAGAATTTTTCCAATCGATACTTTAGAAGCTCCGATTTTATGTCAAATACATCAGAAGCAAAAATTAACACTTACGCCCGCTCGTGGCCAAAGTATTCTTTACCAAAAATTGAAAATTATATGCAAAAGATTTTCCATCAGGAGATGTATCCGCTAAAGAAAAAAAATTCTAAATCGGAGTTTTAGAAGAAGAGTTATCGAGGAAAAGGTAATTTACTTTTACGCTCCCTAGCTGAAAATCTATGCGTAATTTGAAAAAGTAACTATATCTAAAATACTCTTCGATATAAATGGAATCGAAAGATAAAAAAAAAAATTCAATCGGATGTTTAGAAGCAAATATGTGGAATAAAACGTATTTTTGAATTCGACATCATCTGCATTTACGCCCTCTACCGGCGAAATTGTACATCGTAAAAAAAAAACGAAATGAACGATCATCATTCATATATTTCAAGCTTCCCAATGCAAAAAGAATTTTCCAAATCAGACTAATAGTTGCAGAGATATCACGTCTACAGACGGACGGACAAACCGATAACATAAGCATGATCTTTTTTTTACAAAAAACGTGCTAAAAAAATTAAGAAAACTATTTTTCCGAATTCTTCAAGTAACTGGCTGAGATTTGTACATATACTATAATTGGCTAGGAGATGATGACCTTAAAAATTTCAAGTGAATTGGCAAAAACGTTTTTAAATTAGCCGTAAAATGCCGATTACGATTTCTGGTCATGCCAGCCACATGATAAAGAGCAAATAAAAAAAATTATGGCCCGTTTAAAAAGTTTTTAATTGATTTACGCGAAATTTGGAGGGCTCATTTCTATTGGCGATTTATGGCGTTGATCAAAATTTCAGAGATTTTCATGAAAAATCCACGAAGATAAACTTTTGTCATTTTTATCCCACTTGAAAAAATCTTTGAGAGAACATGCTGGCTGCTGTGGGCGGGGTTACGGGGAGAAAGGTGCAGTGTGTGCGTCACTGCCTCTTGCCGGAGCTCCACTCTTGACGAAGCTCCTCTCTCTTGCTGCAGCGGTGAGTGTCGCGTTTACAACTTCTGACCCCACACACGAGTGTGTTCAACAGGGATGGGTGTTTAACAAAACAATTTATTTTTGTTTCAGGATTTCTTTTTTCATCTGACAAAAAATCGCATAGATATAAAAACCATCAGCGCAAAACTGTAGCTAAATTGAAAAAAAATACGGACACACTTAAGAAAAAGGTGAGAATAGTGACAAAATTTTAAAAAAGGTAACAAAAAGTGACAAATTTAAAAAAAAGGTGACAAATAATGAGAAAAGTGACTTACGCCGAGGTCTGTGTTTGCTATATACGGAAAAGACGTTACATATTGAAAATCTTTACTATTTTTATTGTTGTTATTATTTATATTTTCTATACTGAAAACAAATTTTTGTGGTATTTTTTCCTTACTTCATATATCCAAGTTTCTAATGATTTTTCTATGTAGCCATAGAATATGGCAAATGATTTAATTTAGTTAAGTTCATTTTGTACATAGGTTTCTTTAGGTGAATGTGTATGTGCTCTTTTTATTAATGTTTTGAGACTATTAATCTTCTGCAATAGAGGATGTGATGACTCCATAGGTATTAATACATGTATATATGATTGCTTCCTGTGCACCTTAAAATCTATTTGATTCTTCTTTCTTATCAGCATGATGTCAAGAAAAGGAAGGACTGCTTCTTCTTCATGTTCGATTGTGAGTTCGATAGTGGGGCAAAGCTCTGTAACTTGGTCCGTAATATGTTTCAGTTCGAGTTCCGTACATTGTGATATAATAAAAATGTCATCAACATATCTTGTATATATTAAGGGTTGTGGATGTAATGAGTCGATTACTATTTCTTTGATATGATTTAAGACTATCTCAGCGTATAATACAGATAATGGTGAGCCCATGGGGGTCACCAAAATTTTGTTTGTACAATGTCACTCCATCAGAAAAAATGTTATTATCAATGTACTGCAAGATTTCAATAAGTTCATGCTGTTGTGTAATGTTCAGGTGAGACATGAGATGTTGATTATTTTGTATTATTTCTATTTTCTATTGCAAATTTTACAAGAGCATTGGGAAACAATACCTTAACATCTAAGCTGGCCATCCGATAACAACTGATATCTTGATTTATTGTTTTAATTTTATCAATGAATTCATACCTGGTTTTTAAAGAATATTTACTTTTCATAAAAAATGGAGCTAGAAAACTGTAAAAAAAAATTCCAGGTTAATTAGTGGATACTTTTTTTTTTTTTTTTTTTTTTTTTGATACTGTTACTCTAAAAGGTGCATCAGCTTTATGTGTTTTTATTTTTGCTACAACTCTAGGAACTCTAGCACCCATTGGTGGAAATGCTTTCTTAATTGCAGATGGTAGAGTGCTATGGTTTCTGACATTAGATAAAAAACAAAGTTGTTTTTCAGTAGGGTCGTTATCTACAACATCACATTTCAACTCCTTCAATGCATCACTCATTTTTTTATTATATTCACAGGTATACAGAATAATGATTTGTCTTGATTTGTCTGCTTCACAAAATTTAATAGATGGATCATTTATTTAAAATCGTCATAAATGAACTTACAATAGAACACGAAGAAGAAGCAGTCCTTCCTTTTCTTGACATCATGCTAATAAGAAAGAAGAATCAAATAGATTTTAAGGTGTACAGGAAGCAATCATATATACCTGTATTAATACCTATGGAGTCGTCCCATCCTCTATCGCAGAAGATTAATAGTCTCAAAACATTAATAAAAAGAGCATATACACATTCATCCAAAGAAACCTATGTACAAAATGAACTTAACTACATTAAATCAATTGCTATATCATACGCTACCCGGAAAAATCATTAGATACTTGGATTATGAAGTAAGGAAAAATACCACAAAAATTTGTTATTGAAATATCATAATTTCAGTATAGAAAATACAAATAATAACAATAAAAATAGTAAAGGTTTTCAATACGTGACGTCTTTTCCGTATATAGCAAACATAATAGCAGAGCTTAATAATATTTGAAAACCATTTAAGTTTCGAGTGGGAAGTTCTGTGGATACCATGACTGATGTTATATATTCATACAGCATTGCAAATGTCATCTAGCTGCTTAATTATTCACGTGCTATTTAGACAATCTATATTTTGAGGTTACTCACCTTTATTCCCTAAATCTTTTAGGAGGTTTTCGTCTCTACACAATTCCAACACGTATTTTTCTTATTGTGTTGGAAATGTGTAGAGACGAAAACCTAAAAGATTTAGGGAATAAAGGTGAGTAACCTCAAAATATAGAATGACTGATGTTGTTATTAACAGAGAGAAGGAGGACGTTTGTTAGAAAGATCCGGAGTATATTGTATTCCTATTGAAGAATCAAAACCAATGGCCTACATCGGAAGCACAAAAAACAGTTTAAAACATAGATCATTGCAGCATGTGATAAATTGGAACAAAAAAGAAAGTAAAACTGCATTAATCCAATATTGCTTGGAAAATAAAGTGCACCCTTAAGTCTGAAGACATAGAATTAATATCAATATCAAGAAATGAAAAACATCTTAGATTGGCTGAAACAGTACTAATCGAAAAACATCAAGGTAACATTTGCAACCATAACGATCCATTTAGTCTGCCAACACAGTGGAAAGAATTAATGAAAAAAGAACAACTAATCCAGGATAAAAGAAAAGGGAAAATACAATGAAGAAAGAAAAACACTCATTTATTGACACCAGATAGAGCCTCTATGGCAGTATGTGCATGTCACCATGGGCTTGGCCCGAATAAGAACATGAAGACTTCAACATCAGTTTGCCCATGTTCACTAGGGAGATCAATTCGGTGATTGTTCCTGAAGATGCTACAAGTGGTAGTGAAAGGCCTCGAGCTTCTTTGTTTTGTGCGGGCGAGCGAGAGTTATGCGAAGTTTCTTAGAGATTGATAACTTGTGTTCGTTTTAGGACAAGTCTATAGTGTTTCCTTCTAGTTTTTGCAGGGATAATTGAACTGTGTTTGCGTTGTCTTTGGTTTGTCAAAATTTCTATGTATCAAGTGGATATTATACGTGCTACCGCTGACTTTATTCCACAAGTGTTTTTTAATGCTTTTGTACAAATTACATAAATTTTCTTTTCGGTTCTCATGCGTCACATATTAAGTAATTTATATTGTGCAACCCTGTCGAAACTTCAACTTTTTTGTGTTTGATAGCTTGGTTGCCTGCTGAGTGAAATATTGTTGGACCATTTTGTATTTTTATGAATTTTAATACTGTCTGGGAAATTTCGGTTTACGACTATTCTGAATGGTTTTTAAGGTTCATTGGGGGCTTTCTTTGAATTTCTCAATGTTGTGTGTTTGATGAATTCAGTTAAGTGTTACAAGGTTGTCATTTCCAAGTATTTCATATCAAGGACTGTGGACGAACATGCACCTCTCTCAGCTTCGCATATCACATGCAAGAAATGTTCTCTAATAGTCTGGATACCTATGGTAAGTGTCCTTACGTATTAAGTGTATACACAATGCTAATATATTACTTCATATGCAGATATGGTGTAAACCTACACAACTGAATAAACGAAAGATTTTGTTCATTGGGTTTTGTTAGTATGTTGCAAAGAAGAAATAGAAGGAAGTACAGCTGCAAGAGGGAGTAGATGACCTATGTTCTTAATAACAATCAAGCTCCTCCCTCACCCATGTACATTATCTGCATGGGCATCATTATAAGAACTATGCACAGAAAGTAATTTAACAATTACCAATGCAGAGTATTATTTCCAACATATCTCATGTTTTTCTTTAATCTGATTTAACATTTACTTTACTATAGGTGAAATAAATGCCTGAGGGATTGTAAAAGGTTGAGATCTGACTTTGTTTCCCCTAACCACACTTTTCACACAAGATATTAAATTTACCAAGATATTCCAGGAAAGGAGCCCAAACAGATGGCCAGGCACTGCTGTGTATTTTTGTTTGCAGAACATTTTGCTGCTGTATGCATACAAACATTTTTTAACACATTTTCACTATTAACTTCATATAGTGATTCGTCCGAGGTGGGGGGGGGGAATTTCTTCCAACAATGCCAAGTGCTGCAACTTCTATAAGTAAATACAGGTTATTTATTTTTACTTCAGTAACATTTTGTCAACTTCCGTAACTGCCCAATTTGTACACTCATTACCACTGTTTCATCTCATTTCTATATACACTAAAAGCAAAATTTATCATACACACTGTACTTCATCCACAAACCTGCCCTACCCTACCACAATAATGAGGTCAGCAGAAACACCCTGTGGTCTATAAATAGGTCAGATATCTATCTACCTGCTGTATAGCACACCCATGACTGTGATAGGTAAACATGAACTGGTTAACTTCAATCATGGACAGATAGTTGGTATGAGGATGATGGGGTGCTTAATCCCCACAACTGCAGAGCGTTTGAGATTTCTTTGTAAGTAATAAAGGCCTCTACGTACCTATTATTAAAACATATATTTCACGTTGCAAGCTCAGTGGACTCGTGCTCCCACCCCGAGAGAAGCCTAATATATTTAATTACCTTTGTTAGTTTAAAGTGCATAATTTTAAAACTAAAACATTTGGTTAAAATTAATTAACATTCTTAAATAAGTTATATATACATACTCTAACAACATTCACACTCCTAAAAATAAATGAATGTTGTCAGAGAATGCATATATTTGTATATATACATACAACATTCACACTTCTAAAAATAAGTGAATGTTGTTAGAGTATGTATATATAACTTATTTAAGAATGTAAATTAATTTTAATCAAATGTTTTAGTTTGAAAAGTATGCACTTTAACTAACAAAGGTAATTAAATATATTAGGCTTCTCTCGGGAGGGAGCACATGTCCATTGCAACGTGAAATATATGTTTTAATAATAGGTATGTAGATGCCTTTATTACATACAAGGTTAACTGAATGCATGTTTTAACCATGAAATTACCCTTTGAGATAATTTTCATGATACATATATGTTTGAGATTTCGGTGTGCAACTGTCATACATGTGTACCAGAACTACATCAAAACTGGCAGCCACCAGAGAAAATGTGGCTACAAATGTGCCATAGATGTTCAAGGTGGGTCCCACCTTTCCCATATCATAAAATTAGCATTCAGTGATGAGGCACCTATAAAGATTTGTGCTAAGACACAAACCTTTATAGGTGACGTAAAGTAGTATCACTAGGCTATGGCAGCCAACACCCAGGTCGAGTACAGTTTTTAACAGTATGTCACTAGGCTATCAGGCTTCAGTGGGCAATGGACGATGAAATGGGTAGCTTGGTCCAACAAATCAAGGTCCCAACTACAACATGTTAACATGAGGGTGTAAGTGTGGCATGTACAATATGAGACTATGACCCCCAACTGTCAAGTTGGGCCGTTACAGATCTGTAGCAGCAGAGTAGTGTTCTGGGGTGTGTTTACATTGACCATCTTGGTGCCTCCTTGCACCTATTGACACCAACATCATCCCACAAGCCTATGTTGAAATACTTGACCCATTCATCATACTAGCTAGACCCATTAATGGTTATCCATTTCCCACATCAGCATGCCTTCTTTCAACAAGATAAAATTCAGTCTCGTTGTTCCCATTTGGCAAAAGACTGGTTGGAAGAGCATTTCAGTGAGTTTGCAGCCATCAATAGCCTTTAACTCTCTGGATCTGAACCCAACTAAGCATCTGTAGGGGGAATGAAACAATGTATTTGAGCCCAAAACCAATCACCAGCAACTCATGGCACTTTACAAATGGCTGTACTGGAATCATGGCCACAACACACCCAGAACCATCTCAAAATTGGGTAGAGTCAATGCCATGATGTGCTGCTGCTGTTGTAAGGCCAAAAGGTGAGCCCACAGATTGTTAGGTGGGTGTGTATAGTAAATTATTCTTTCAGTGCATATATTGGATTGGTGCAGATGAAATGTCAAAGGAGAGTGCCACACTGCCACATGCAAACCCTCATGAAACTAAGAAGCACCTACCTGCCTAGTCAATGCAGTTCCCCTCTGCACTGACACATTTCTACCAATGGGTTACAAGGCTGAGCATCTTACAGTGGTAAAACTCTGGGGTCTGTGAGGCAAAAAAGGGAGCAATGGCCTGACATAGCTTGGTCCTTTGGGAAGGTTTTCTCCACCAGGAAATGGTACATATGCCAGAAGAGGTGATAATCCACAGGAGCAAGGTCTGAGGATTTATGAACAGCTACATAGTTTTATAGTCCAACTGTTCGATTTGTTAGATGTTCCTTTGGAGATGTGGATGCGCATTTTTGTGCAACAGTAGGATCCCATGCCTGTTGACCAAAACTGGCTGCTTGGTATGAAGCTTTTTGAGCATACAGTGATTTTCAGCACAATAGCAGTCAGAACTGTTGGTCTCATCTGGTCGGAGAACTAAATGATGGATTAAGCCGGCAGCAGATCATCGTACGTGAGCCAGCATTTTCTTTCCACAGGTGTAGGGGTGGCTTTGGACAGAGTGTTTAGGTGGTTCCATCATATCTAACCACTATCATGATTCCTTACAATCATTGTCCAGGACCCACTTTTCATCATAGGTTACAATCCAACACAAGAATCCCCCCTGTCTATGCCTAGCAAGGATGGAAATGCACATTTCAGATGAAATGTCTTATTGGTGCTGTCAATTTATGTGGCACCCAGACATCCATCTTTTTCACTTTCCCCAGGGCTTCCAGGCATTGGATAACCATCAAATAATACACACAGACCTTTGCTATGATCTCACGGACCCATTGTCATGGGGGCCAGTTTCCAAAATCATCTTCACCTCCTCCTCTGTTGCAGCTGTTGGTGGATGACCATTAGGTACATTTGCATGAGGCATGTCTCCTGCTTGGAATTTTTGAACCACTGGAATATGGTGCATTCATTTGCAGTAATCTGTTCAAACACTGTGTTAATGTTTTAAGTCCCCATATCTTCAGAATGTCAGAGTTTGAACTCATACAGAAAAATTACACACAACTGGCCTGCCTTCATGATCCACTTTGACCAACCAAAGGCTGAGCACTTACATTAGAGCCTTGTCACAAAATGAGGCATACAAGACATGCACCAGAAATATAATGACCTTGTGACGTTGCTAGATAACACTATTCTGCTGGAGGGGTTGAACATGTTCTCCCACTGAAAGCAGACATTTCATCAGCACCAGCTCAATATATTACTTGATACATCAGTGCACATTTTATCTAAGGTAAATATTTAACACTTTCACAAGTATCTGAAAAACATATTTTAAGATCCCAACTTGGTTCCACAGTGCATTGTGCACATAGTGTTTACTCTTTTCTTGTTGCCATGAGTGTTTATGCATACACTGCTCAACACTGAAATTGCCCTACACAGAAAGATCTGCTAGGGCCTCTGTGAATCTTGGAGAGGTGCCAGCTAGTTCTGTGTGACATTGGCAAAAAGATCCCAACTCACTGGGTTTTGTTCCAGAATCCTTAGGTTGAATGACCAACTGGAACCCTCAGCTGTGGGCTAATCCCCCACACTGATGTACTTATCTGATTAAAAAGACAAAAAGAAATATTAAAAATGACTTAAGTGTGGGATATGGTGGACCTACCACACTTGAGAAGGTCGGCCCACCACGGAATCGACCTGGACTTTCTAAACGGCGTATGAGAAAGAGATCTCGGCTGAGTGAATGTAAGATTGGTGTATGGAATATTACAGGTATAAATGGCAAGATGAATGCGGTGATTGAGGAGTTGAATAAGTATAGACTGGTTGTGCTGTGTGTAAGTGAAACCAAAATGAAGGAAATTGGGGTAGAAGTGAATGGCACACTAAGTGTGTGGTCTGAAGTATTGGATAATGTGAGAGGACAGGATGGTGTAGGTGTGAATTTAAGTGAAGAGATGAAGAACAACTTGATTCACTACAGTTGCATAAGTGAGAGAATTCTCTGGATTCGTTTGAAAGTGAAACTTCAGAGAATCATAATTGTTGTAGTGTGTGCTCCTTGTGACTCTGAACCTTCTGATAAGAAGGAAGATTTCTGGAATGAGCTAAAAGCTGTTTTGAGCCAGTTTGGTGCTAAAGAAAAAGTTATAATAGCAGGGGATTTCAATGCTAGAGTAGGTGTGCAGAATGCAATTTCTGACAATGTTCTGGGTAAGTTTAATGATCCTTGTGTGAATGATAATGGTGAAAGATTAATTGAACTCTGCATTGAGAATGATTTGTGTCTATCTAATACATTTTTCAACCACAAGAATATCCACACATATACTTGGGAAAATCGTACTCTTGGTCAAAAGAGTGTGATAGATTTTGTTGTCTACAACCAGCATCTGAAACACTTAGTTGTTGACACCCGTGTGATGAGAGGTGCGGATGTTGGTTCTGATCATTACTTGGTAGTGTCACGAGTGAAACTTAATGTTGGTTGGAGGAAAAGGAATAGGAAGAGACCCAGGATAGAAAGAATAAAGGTTGATAGGCTCCTTGAAGATCATCAGCGGTATTCTGACTTACTCAGAGAACGACTGAAGGAGCTGAAGTCTGGTGAGAGGGATGTAGAAAAGAAGTGGGAATGTTTTAAGAACTGTGTTGTCACTGCTGCTAAAGAGGTCTGTGGCACCACAATAGTGGGTAACAATAGAGGTGATGCTTGGTGGAAGAGTGAGATTGAAGAGGCAGTAAAGAGAAAGAAGGAAGCCTATTTGAGGATGTTGCAAGGTAGAGTCTCTGTGGATGAATATCGCTGTAAGAAGCATGAAGCTGCTAAGCTGGTTCACCAGAGTAAGGCAAAAGATAGGAAGGAGAAGGTGGAAAGGCATGAACTGGCTTTTTGGAAAGATAGGAAGTCTTTCTGGAAGTACATGAGACTCAGGAAAAATAGGGGAAACAAAGTTTTAAGTTATGTGAAGAATGAGCTTGGGGAAATGATATGGGAGCCCAATGAGTTAAGTGAAAAATGGAGCGAATATTTCTGTGAGTTATTAGATCAGAAAAGCAAAGATGATTCTGAGACAGATGCAGATGATGTCACAGTGAGAGATGGAAGCACAGGAGGGATCTCAAGAGAAAAAGTGCGTAAATCTCTAAAATTTCTTCAGAATAGTAAGGCTCCAGGAGTTGATGGCATAACTGCCGAGATGGTGAAATATTGTGGTGACTCTGTAATTGACTGGTTAACTGAAATTTGTCAGTTGTGCTGGGAGTTAGGAATGGTCCCTTGGGATTGGAAATACGCTGTGATTGGAAGGACGCTTGTCAGTTGTGCTGGGAGTTAGGAATGGTCCCTTATATAAGGGAAAAGGTGATCAGACTGAATGCAAGAACTATCGTGGTATTAGTATAGTAAGTGTGCCAGGGAAAGTGTTTGGTAAGGCTG
Organism: Macrothele yani; assembly: GCA_039090855.1. Taxonomy (NCBI): domain Eukaryota; kingdom Metazoa; phylum Arthropoda; class Arachnida; order Araneae; family Macrothelidae; genus Macrothele; species Macrothele yani. The sequence goes on along the minus strand of CM076996.1, from coordinate 100,101,688 downwards.
TTATTGAAAAAGTACGGGGTCTTACATCAGAGAAAGTGTGGGATATTCAGAGAGGTTTTATGCCTGGTAAAGGCTGCACTAACCAGATTTTTGCATTACGCACGATGATTGAAAAGTATCTGGCTGTTGGTAAGAAAGTTTTTGCTGCCTTCATAGATTTAAAGAAAGCTTACGACTGAGTAAATAGGACACTTTTGTGGAAGGTTTTGAATGAATATGGTGTTACTGGGAATCTATTTAATAGTGTAAAATCCATGTATGCTGGTAGTAGAGCTTGTGTACGAGTGAATGGTGTTTTATCAAAATGGTTTTCTATTGGTGTAAGAGTTAGACAAGGTTGTGTAATGTCACCATGGTTGTTTAATATATTTATGGACGTGTGCATGCATGATGCCAAAATTGATGATAGTGGTTTATGTTTTGGTGATATCCGTGTGTGCAGATTGCTGTATGCTGATGACACTGTCCTGTTGGCAGAGAGCAATAGTGATTTGCAGAGTATGTTGTCTCGGATGTACGAAGTTTGCATGAAATTCAAACTGAGTATAAATAAGGAAAAACCAAAGTTATGGTGTTTGAGAGAGGAACAGGTAGCACTGAATGTAATGTAATGTAAGTATAAACAGCACTGTGATTGACCAGGTGAGTGAGTTTGTGTATTTAGGAAGCATGTTTGACAGAGAGAACAAGTTGGATGGTGAAATCAGTAGGCGAGTGAATTGTTCTTTGAAAGTCATAGCTGCTCTGGGAGGTTTTCACAGGAATGATGGGTTCTCTAGAGAGTCCCGCATGGCTGTGTATGAAAGCGTAATTGTTCCTACTCTGATGTATGGCAGTGAAACCTGGGTACTGCAGAAGAAACATGGGAGTCGTTTGTGTGCTGGAGAAATGCATTACTTACAGGGGGTTTGTGGCAAGACATGGTCTGATTGTGTGAGGAATGAAGATGTGTTACAGTTGTGTGATGAGAAGCAAAATGTTGTTAGCAAGGTTGAGACCAATATGCTTTGGTGGTTTGGCCATGTTGAAAGAATGAGTGATAAGATGCTTACTAAAAATCTTTTTAGCCCAAGTGGCAGGAAGGAAAGGCAGAGGAAGGCCAAGGAAGACATGGGTGGATCAGATTCAGGAGTGTCTGCATGAGAAAATGATTATGAGTATGATGTATAAAAGATCTTGTGCACGGCGTGTAATGGATATTAATGAAGCACAAGTTGTACGTCAAGATCGCTGCAAATGGAGAAGTTTGATACGACAACAATAAGTAAAAATATCTGGTAGTTTGTATTTCTTTTTGGAGCTAACCTCTGAATCTCAGAGAACAGCTTAGTGATATGTATGTATCATTGTATGTATGTAGAAAGATCTGCTGTACCAGCATGCAAACTAGCATGCATGTGGACAGGCGTGGGTTATGCAAAGCATTCTATTGCACAGATCACATGATACATGGGAGATATAAGAGAGCAAACATAGATCAGGCCTAACTCATATCATTTCAATAGCTACAGATCTTATGAAAAGGTGCAACAGAATATCTAAGATGGATACAGCCTTAAAATGGAGTGAAGATGCCTTGTCGACCGTATTTGTCAGCCCTATTAACAGCTGGATGCATTTCAGCCAGGCAAGATTATACCTCTGAGTGAAGCCGGGTGTTTGACACACTGTATCATGTCCCATGTGAATTATAATATCAGAATAGTGGGATGCTGTTGGCAATCATGCTTGCAACAAGGTGCCAACAGTTGTCATAGAGGGACAGGCACTGTCAAGCACACATCAGCACAGGTTGACAGAAGTGTACATAGCCAGGGGTAAGAGCCACTGACAACAGCAGGGATAACTCAATGAGCTACAGCTGTTACCATGAACATCATCACAATACAGATGGTATCCAAAAAATTAACAGAGGCAGGCCTATGCTCCTGGCAGCCAATGTTCTGATTGCTATTGATCGCCAACTTGGCTGGACTGACTAGCAACACAAATGACACCTCATCATGTTCAGCAATGAGTCCAGATTCTGCTTCAGTGCTGACAATAGTTGGGTACACATTTGGTAATGGGCACATACAAAAGAGGGCGGATCCTCAGCTCAACTTTATTGCCTCTGAAAAGTGGTTTAATTAATGGCATTTAATTTTGAAGCCTGCCTATTCCTCTTTCAGTTCCTTGGTAATTCTTTACAGTGTTATATTCACTGTCAGCCAGAAAATTAAGTGTATCCCAGGCAATGAAAGGTACTTTTGTTGCAATTATTTTTAATATAGAATAGAATAGAATAGAATAGAATAGATAGATAGATAGATAGATAGATAGATAGATAGATAGATAGATAGATAGATAGATAGATAGATAGATAGATAGATAGATAGATAGATAGATAGATAGATAGATAGATAGATAGATAGATAGATAGATAGATAGATAGATAGATAGATAGATAGATAGATAGATAGATAGATAGATAGATAGATAGATAGATAGATAGATAGATAGATAGATAGATAGATAGATAGATAGATAGATAGATAGATAGATAGATAGATAGATAGATAGATAGATAGATAGATAGATAGATAGATAGATAGATAGATAGATAGATAGATAGATAGATAGATAGATAGATAGATAGATAGATAGATAGATAGATAGATAGATAGATAGATAGATAGATAGATAGATAGATAGATAGATAGATAGATAGATAGATAGATAGATAGATAGATAGATAGATAGATAGATAGATAGATAGATAGATAGATAGATAGATAGATAGATAGATAGATAGATAGATAGATAGATAGATAGATAGATAGATAGATAGATAGATAGATAGATAGATAGATAGATAGATAGATAGATAGATAGATAGATAGATAGATAGATAGATAGATAGATAGATAGATAGATAGATAGATAGATAGATAGATAGATAGATAGATAGATAGATAGATAGATAGATAGATAGATAGATAGATAGATAGATAGATAGATAGATAGATAGATAGATAGATAGATAGATAGATAGATAGATAGATAGATAGATAGATAGATAGATAGATAGATAGATAGATAGATAGATAGATAGATAGATAGATAGATAGATAGATAGATAGATAGATAGATAGATAGATAGATAGATAGATAGATAGATAGATAGATAGATAGATAGATAGATAGATAGATAGATAGATAGATAGATAGATAGATAGATAGATAGATAGATAGATAGATAGATAGATAGATAGATAGATAGATAGATAGATAGATAGATAGATAGATAGATAGATAGATAGATAGATAGATAGATAGATAGATAGATAGATAGATAGATAGATAGATAGATAGATAGATAGATAGATAGATAGATAGATAGATAGATAGATAGATAGATAGATAGATAGATAGATAGATAGATAGATAGATAGATAGATAGATAGATAGATAGATAGATAGATAGATAGATAGATAGATAGATAGATAGATAGATAGATAGATAGATAGATAGATAGATAGATAGATAGATAGATAGATAGATAGATAGAGAGAGAGAGAGAGATAGATAGATAGATAGAGAGATAGAGAGATAGAGAGAGAGAGAGAGATTTTTACCAATCATTTCCGAATTTCAAGCAAATGACAGTAGATTTTTTTACTGTTAGTAGAAAAACATGCAACTAACCTGAGGATATGTCATTGTTTCCAGTGTACTTTCATACGCTGACCTAAGTGATGCAAAATTGATCATTACATCAGCATCTCTGTGCTTTTTCATTGCATCAGCCATGTTTTTGTACACTGTGGAACAAAAATAACAATTTAGTTACCACTTTTAAAACTAATTTCAATATTCAGCAGAATAAGAAGCTTACTAGTGTACTTATACTGATAACAGACAATTAAATCCTGAAAATAAAAGTAATCAGTTTAAAACCACATTAAAAACAAACAAAACCATCTTAAAGAATTGAATGTATACTGCTCAACATTGAAATTGCTCCACCCAGAAGGAGGGGTGCTACAAAACATGCAAATCACAGTGCGGGTGTACCCTCTAGAGATATGCAAATAGTGTTAAACCACAGCCAGTATGTCACACATTTGTGAGATAAAGGTGCCAGTAGCAACAGGGATGGTAATGTGTGGTCACAAGGTGGAAGTGTCGCAGACGTTTCAGACTTGTTTGTGCTGGGAAACTGTTTAGTGAAGGCCAAAAATGTCGGGTACACGCCATCGGCAGGTTTATCACCATTTGGAGGAGTTTCAGAGAGGAAGAATTGCAGGCCTGTGTGATGCGGGCTGGTCTACACGTCGTATTGCTGTGCATGTGCAATGGGATGCAAGAACTGTTGGACGCAGGTGGATCCAGTGGCTACAGGAAGGTTCGTACATGCGCTGGAGCTGCAGTAGTGCATTATGACAGATGTCAGAATGTATGGACCAACGGATTGTTTAACATTCTTGTTCACCACCAGAAAGCACTGCAGTCAATATTTGATGTGCTGTGTCATCGGCCACGGACATCGCCATAACGACCTGAACTGCAAACCAAAGGTTACACGTGGCAAACTTGCCCAGTAGACAGCCATTACGTCAACTGCCACTGACGGCCAGCCATTGCAGTGATAGTCTGGCTTGGTGCCAAAGTAATGCAAACTGGGGTCATGAACAGACACTGTGGTCTTTGGTGATGAATCCTGTTTCTGTCTGGGTGCTGACGATCGACGGATCTGTGTATGGGGACACCCTGGTGAGCGGTCAGATCCTGGTTTTGTTTGCGACTGCCACACCACCTGTCAGGCAGGCATCATGATATGGAGTGCTATTATGCATGCCAGCAGGTCGCCGCCTCTTGTCCGCATCACGGGCACACTGACAGCTGCACGATACGTGAACAAGGTTCTGCAGCCCATTTTGATATTATTGCCCACAGCACCCCATTTTCCAGCAAGATAATGCCAGTGTACTTTGCAACATGTTCAAACACTGCCATGGCCAGCAAGATTGCCCAATTTATCCCCAATCAAAAACCTGTGGGATTACATTGGACGTTGTCTGCAATCGAATCATCCTGCGCACAGTCTCTATGAATTATGGGAGCAAGTCCACTGTGCTTGATGTTCCATTCCTCAGGACGATATCCATTGACTATATGACTCATTGCCACTCCGTATTGCTGTCTGTATTGCCGTTTGCGGTGGTGCAACCACTTACTGAGGAGTACCCAATGTGCTACATTATTTCATCTGATAAACACTGTAAGTGGCTGAAAATAATATCAAGGTAAACTCTTATGTATTCTTATTTGCATGCTCAATTTCACTCCTCTGTCCTCACTTCTTCTGGGTGGGGCAATTTCTATGTCAAGCAGTGTATGTAAAATGAAAAGTCAATTATGTCATGCATTTAGAAAATATTTCCATTTTGAAAGCAAACAAAAAGACTGGAAGTTACTTTTGAATGAATTTATGGCTTTTATTCAGGTATCAGAATAATGAGGGGGAAATTGCACATTGTGGAATTTCAGATACCTTGATTCATGAATCATGACAAAATGTTTGTATTATTTTTTTGGCATCTGCAACTGCATTCATATGAAATAACTAAAATTATCGCTTTGAATTAAATTTTAATATAATAAAATGAAATTGACAATCTGTATTTTTATGCTATAGTTTGTGCATCTACAAATACAAGTTAGAGAAAAAAAAAGAATATTGCAGATGAAGAAATATCAAATAACACTAAACCTTTTTCCGCCATTTGTAAACAAACTTTTATCAGTATGTTTTCATTTGTGTTGTTTAAATTTCACTTATTAACTTCCAAGTTAACAGCAATACATTTTTTAAAATGCTATTTCTCACAAGATTTTTTTACAAAATTGAACAGTTCCATACACTATTTTATGCTCCATACATTTCAGAGAAAGAATAAAAGGCAACAGACACTCAAAAACATTTGTAGTGTTTAAGTGGGGACATGTATGGCAGAAAATGTCATCACTGTTTGGCAGATTCTGGTACAGCAATTTAAATGACCCTAGTAGCCCTCTTTGAAATGACTATAGTTTACAGACCAAAGATCCCAACATTAAAAACTAAGATCCACCCACGTGAACTTCTTGTAATCATCTGATATGCTTAATTTTATCATCTGATGCTCAAGTACAATTTCAGTAGATGAGGAAGTTAACAGAAATTATGTTTGGGTCCCCCAACAACGTTTGCCCAAAATTAAGACCAGCACAATGCAATTGCAATTCTTTTGTAAGACAAAAATGAACTATTCACTGGAGAGGAGAAACAGCTTCTTTATTCAACACCAAGCACATGAACCAGTGGCTCTATCCTTGTTAGAAACTAGTGCCAATGGCAAAACCAGGCTGACACAAAGTACTGTGTTGGGTTTAACCACATTCATGTACTCTGTAAACACAAATAAATAAAAACTGCAGCACCAGAAAGTAATGTAGCAAATACTGCAAAACTTAATAGATATGCAAGAAAAGATAACATTTTCAGATAAAAAGAAATAAAAGTAATGCTGGAAAAGAAGGCTTACGGAGTCATGCTTGTATGAAGTAAATTATTCCTAGCATTCCACCACTCTCTTTACAATAGTGTTGTACATATATCTTATAGAATCCTAAGGAACTGACCACCATGCATCAGCAAAATAGTGTCACAGAGCATCTATTGTTAGAAGCAATTGACGCAGGGTCTGAAGGTGTTGTTCCAGACGTATTCTATTGGTTAAAAAAAAATCTAGAAATCCTTTTCTTTCTTTTTTTATTTTCTGAGGTTTAATTGACCACTGTGAGCAACTTAATGGGCTAAAAGCAGTTGCCATCCATAATTTATGGCCACTGGTTCCAGGGAATGGGGAGAGCCAGTGCCGTAAGATAAACACAACATTCGAACCTGGACACACCTGCATGAACGGTCAAAAGACAGCGCTTAGACCACTGAGCCACCAGGACAGCAATCTAAGAATCAGGGTAGCCATGGTAGCACGTTGACATGTTGTAGCCTTAGCCTCAATGCATTTATAGTATGAGGGAGTGCACTGTTGTATAGAAACAATGCATCGTTTAAACCTGTCATGACAGTATCACAATGGGTTCAAGGATTTCTTAAACATACCAACAAACCATTCCTTAATAAACACAAAAATGGAGCATGAGTTACAGGAAATAACTCTACAAACCATGATACATGTTGTTCGGGTGATGTGCTGTTCAATGGCATTCCTGGTTTGTTGCATTGACCAAAGTGGCAACATGGGTGTTCGACAACTATCTGGTTGAAGGCAAAAGCAAGATTCATCACTGTACACTAAACAATGTCATTTTTCATCACTCCAAGAACTCACAATGGTGAGTAAGGATCAGTGGTAGGAGATACAATAAATATTTAGCATGCAAGCCTGCTTCCTGCAGACAGTTTAAAATGGTTTGCCACGTGATTGGTTGACTGATGTTTGGCATCACCACTCTTTTTCATGCTTTCATGGCAGAGATCAAGACTGCCAAGTTCTGTAAAGGCCTGTTGACAAATCAAATAGTCTTCTCATACAGTGGAAACTTAGATCAACTGCTTCCAAACCGATTGCTGCTTTTTTTTTTTTTTTTTTTTGTTTGTTATTGTTGTGTCAGGGTTAATCAACCACCATGAGCAACTCTAAGGGATATTAAGCAATTGTCCATCCCTAATTTAGGACTACTGGTTCTAGGGAAGGAAGAGAGCCAGTGCCATTAGACACGCACACCACCCATGCCTCACCCACGTCTCAAACCCAGGCCCACTCAGATTAATACAAGGGAATGCTGATAAGTTCTCAGCGTCACCAAGAAGGAAATGGACTAGAGCCATAAATCTTACAGACTGTTCCACATATTCACCCTGAAGTTCAACACATTTGTCACAGCATTTCTGGAGTTTCTTTCAAAACCCTTCCCCCAAAAAAATGAAGTCTGATCACTCAAATACTGCTCTGCTGCTGATATCACCTCTGAATCATTCAAAATATGCTTCCCTTTCAAACTTTTTTTAAGGTTTAGGAACAGGAAATAATCCGATGGAGCAAGGTCTGGTGAGTACGGTGGATGGTCTATGCATTTAACCCCCAGATCCCTCAAACAACCCATTGTCTTGTGAGCCAGCACATTGTCCTGCAAAAAAAGGACAAATTTCCACAGTTTTTCTCACCTTTTTTCCTCAATGCCTCCTTTGATCGGCACAGCAAGATGGAATAGTATTCAGCATTTATTGTTTGGCCCTTCGATAGATAGTCAGTAAAACACCTTCCCAATCCCAAAAAACTGTTGCCATGACCTTTCCTGCAGACCTTTGAGTCTTTAAATTTCTTTGGCCGAAGAGAACCTCAGCCCATCATACACGATCCTCTAGCGCTTTCAACAGTCAAAGGCAGTTTAGAATTGCAGAATCAGTGTTAATTGAAAAAAACAGATCAAGATTACGCAACATTAATGAACCTAGCAACTTAAATGAACAATGGAAGGCCTTAATAAAAATTCAACAACAGCTAAGACGAAAAAAAGAAAAGAGAGCAGCAATGACAATAGATGGCGCCAGAGACACAAAGATGCAGAGATTGCGACTCGAGCCCAAACCTCAATAGCTCTGCTCACTTGAGCTGTGGTGGGCAGGTGAGACACATCTGCCTCCTGATGATGACAGTTGACTGTTGAAAGCGCAAGAGGATCGTGTATGACGGGGTTGAATGAGGTTGACACTTGCGGTAGGGTTAGCACGGAGTTTTGAAATGGATGGAGCAATTTTTTAAGTCACTGTTGACAAAGGTTTAACTGCCTGGAAGTGTAGTGTAATTATGTACAGTGTTTTTAACTGAATGTATGAATGAGTCATATGGTGTGTATGTTTTGTGAGGTTTTATGGAGATGACGAGCTATGGTTACGTATCATATGGCAGAGCGAAACCTGCGTTTTTTGTCCAGTAAATAAAAAAAAAAGGGGGGAAAAAGGAAAATACGATGTTTTATCCCCAAAAGAATGAATCTCATCAGCAAGGATTTTCAACCTTTGAAGGCCAGTGGATTTGCATGATGATGATGGACGTGCTAGAAGTGTTAAAGGAATAAAGTGACCATGATCTTTTGAGTAAGTGATTAGTTGTTTTAATAATATATCACTAAATCTCACTCTTCAAGAATAAGCCAGCAGCAGCAAATCAGGGATATGGGTTATAAAATAAAATGTCATGTCCCATATCCTCACACCAGCGGCGTATATTCAAGGCTAGCTGCGAAGCCCAGAAAATGCACAAATAAAAGTCAATTAAATATATATAAATAAAAGGCAATTATTAATGGTATTAAGATATGTTGATGCTTTCGCTGCAAAAAAACCATGTGGTGATTCACTTCTTTGACTCAGTCTGGCGAGCGAAGACCAACAGCGTAACGCAACCAGCTCTTCCAGAGTCTTCGCTGTTCTGATTCAAAGACCTTCCATATGATCACCTTCTAGCGTTTCCATGAACACATGAATGAGTGGGTAGAGGAGATGGGCCATTGTTTTGCACAAGAGTTGTTTCAGTTTGTGTGAAGTGTCAATGAATTAAAATCGGTGATATTATATCTTAAATTCGTGGATTTGTTGGATTCGAACTGTTTTAATAAATTTTGTGAAAGCGTCCCTGAACATCTACTGTCACAACTTAAAGAACCCTATGGCTTCAAATTTTGATACAGCTCGACTAAAAAATGATCTGAAGGTGTTTTCATAAAGTTGAATAAATTGGGCAGAGTGTTTAGTGAGGTGTACAAATTAGCACACCTAGTATTAAAGTTACCAACTGCCAAACAATCAAGACATATCTTAGAGCCACACAAGGACATGTATTAATACATTCGAGCAATTTGGCTGTTTTGTCAATAGAGAAAACCATTCTTTTTAAATATGAAATATAACTCAGAAGAAACTTTTTATGAAAACGTAACACTCAAGTTCACACAAAAGGAAAGAAGAATGGAGTTCATGTGCAAATAAAGTATTCAGAAAAAGGATGGAGTTCATGTACAAACAAAAGTGTTGAAATTCTAATCCTCACAATTATTTGGTATCATGTTAGCAACAGCATGTACTTAAAATTTAGAAAAAATGTACTTCTACTACTTAACAATTAAAAATTAATGCAATTTAAAAAAAAACAGTACTGGGGGGGGGTGAGATAGTTCAGGTTTCGGACCCAAGATACACCACTGCCCCACACTCACCCAACAATGGTTTTCACATCCTTATTTATTTGAATCTTAACAGCACATTCCTTTATCACAATATTCAGAGAAACCAATGCTATCAAAACTGCTCCCAGAATTATCTTTCTCGAAAATCAGCCACTTTCTGGAACAGAGTTGACACACAGATCACAAGTGGTCCATAAGAATCTTGTGAGATTGAAAGTTATATGGTAAGCACAAAATCTGTTGCACTGTAAAATAACTTTTCTCAGATGTTCTTCAACTAATATTAAACAGTGTAAAACTGAAGTCAAATATGTGCTATCTTTTCACTTACACATTTTTTTCTAACAGATTTTCCTTATTGATAAGTAGCGTTTTTTTTTTCATTATGTAGCACACAAATAATAACATACAAAACCTCAGGGAACATAACGAAATAGTTCAATCTACTTTGCAATGACAATAAAATCACTGGGCATTACAGCAAATGAAAGTTTGTTGTGATACAAGAAGAAAAAGGTTCATTGGCAATGTCAGTGCCTTCATCATCATCACCTCATTAAACCGCCACCCCTGCTTTCCTCCAATGGGTTGCAAATCACTCATCCAATTCTATAAAATGGAAATTTCCCCTTGAAGCCACCATCCTACCAACTACCATGACATTCTGATGTTTCTTGTGGGAGAATACCCTGTTGAACCACCTCTCAAAATCTGTGCAATAATTCTCAAACATTCATTTGCAACATACACTCTGAATTGCCCATCTTATCTCCTTAAAATGCACTACAAAATCATGTTAGACTAGAGTTCCTCAAAGAAGTTTTGTGGAATGGGTGAGATAACCAGCCTCCCCACCCACCACACATGCTTTCCCCTGAAAAAGAATAATGCCATTAGTGAAGTGAGTGTGTGTGTGTGTGTGTGTGTGTGTGTGTGTGTGTGTGTGTGTGTGTGTGTGTGTGTGTGTGTGTGTGTGTGTGTGTGTGTGTGTGTGTGTGTGTGTGTGTGTGTGTGTGTGTGTGTGTGTGTGTGTGTGTGTGTGTGTGTGTGTGTGTGTGTGTGTGTGTGTGTGTGTGTGTGTGTGTGTGTGTGTGTGTGTGTGTGTGTGTGTGTGTGTGTGTGTGTGTGTGTGTGTGTGTGTGTGTGTGTGTGTGTGTGTGTGTGTGTGTGTGTGTGTGTGTGTGTGTGTGTGTGTGTGTGTGTGTGTGTGTGTGTGTGTGTGTGCATGTGCGTGTCCCCCTTCTAAAGACCAGCTTTGTTCCTGATTCTAGAGGCTATAATACCAGTTAAATACCAAAGTATGCTAAATGGAGAGATGGGGACTAATTACCCTACCCATATGGTTCCCTGTACAATTTGACCAAATAACAATGCCTTAGCTTCTCAGTCTTACATTTTGATAGAGGTCACATTCGCTCAAAAAATGACATTTCCCGTGTCCCACATTTTGTTTTCTAAAGCCTCTTGTTATCCAACACTTTTGGTAGTCACTGTTTCTCACAGAGACTGCTTGTTCGGACATCTCCTATAACACCTATACAGTGTTTTTATTATTATTCAAAAGTAAGTATCTTCATTCAAAACTTCAGAAGAAACAATCTCATCCACATCACAATAAAGAAAGGCTTTTGTCAACTCCCCCTAACCCTTGTGTGTATTTTTTGCATTGCAAGACTAAATTATTTCATTTACACAACTGTTTGTGAAAATTGCAACACCATGAAGGACTGCTGGTATTGGCTTGAAACTTACAAGATATGTACAACAGGTTTGGCCATGCAAATGATTAAAATGTCAGTAAAAATGTGGAAGCAATTTTGGAGCAGTGCCCTCTGAACTGTCTGGTCTAGGATATAAAGACCTGTCTCAAATGAAATGTTGAAATCAGTGAAGAGCTGATATTGAGTCAAAAGTGTGTTTCTTATGTCTCTCTATGCCCCATCGCTGAAGAAGGTCCCATTATGAACACCTGATGGACTTTGAGCAAGGAAGTATTGTTCGGATGAGGTTTTCCTACCATGAAATTGCCACTTGTACAGGACAAAACACCAGCACAGTAAGGCAAACGTGGCATCAGTGGACAGATGAGGCTTGGACGCACAGAAATATGGAAAATGGACCACAAAATCACATGACTGCACTGGATGACAGACACCTCTACCAGATGGCAGTGCCCGGTCGCACAGCAACATCCACAGTGTTAGCACAGCCATGGAGCACTGTCACAGGTCACCACAGTTTGACATCATCTGCTTAAGCACAGTTCAACATCATCTGCTCAACAGAGGACTGGTCACTAGCAGCCCATTGCTGCACATTCTTTTGACCCTCAACCACAAATGCCTCAGGATGCAATGGGGTCTTGAACACAGACATTGGCACACTGATTGGCAACAGGTTGTGTTTTCTGACAAGTCACGATTCAACTTGATGCACCATGATGGTCTCACATATGTTCGAAGGCATCGAAGTGAACAGAACTTTGCAGCATTATATTGGCCCAATGCCAAGTCACTTGCAGCATTATATTGGCCCAATGTCACAGTTTGGGGCGCCATTGGGTTCAATTTGCGATCTTGCTCAACAGAGGACTGGTCACTAGCAGCCCATTGCTGCACATTCTTTTGACCCTCAACCACAAATGCCTCAGGATGCAATGGGGTCTTGAACACAGACACTGGCACACTGATTGGCAACAGGTTGTGTTTTCTGACAAGTCACGATTCAACTTGATGCACCATGATGGTCTCATATATGTTCGAAGGCATCGAAGTGAACAGAACTTTGCAGCATTATATTGGCCCAATGCCAAGTGTCACAGTTTGGGGCGCCATTGGGTTCAATTTGCGATCTCGCCTGCTACGAATTGAGGGAACCCTCAACAGCCAGCGATACATCAGGGAAGTTTTAGATGCAGAGGTGATGCCCTTCCTTCACAGTTGTCCTAGCCCTATATTCCAGCAGGATAGTGCTCGGCCACATGTGGCCTGGAATGTTTATGACCTCTTCCATGCAGATGCTGCTTCTTCCCTAGCCAGCATTTCACACGATACTGAGTTTTGAAGCAAAAAAATATTGTATAACTCTACAAATGTAGCCAGTTATCTCCTGTAACATGAGGAATATGTGATATAAATTTCATTTGAATAGCGCAATTCTTTCTGGGTGTTGCAATTTTCACGAAAAGTATAGTGTTTACAGGTTATGAAATTCAGAATCCTAAATGTGTGAACACACAAAAATATAAAAAACATTAGAAGTACAGCAGTTCTGCACTAAGCCATTTCATGAGTGCATAATTTATTTCACAGCTCATATGCACTGAATATTATTTTCCTAACACTTTATTTCATTGTTTTTCTACAAATGACAATACACACACATACAAAACAAAAACAAAGGGTAGAATTAAAATGTATTTCATAGTGAACACACAAATTTTAATTGTGTAAAAGCCCACAGCCCAGTGATTCATTTTTTCACATGAAAAATTCAAATTGGATTAACTATTTCACCTCACACAAAATTTTCAAAAAATACGAGTCATGTTTGGCAATAGTGGTATTTTGAAGTGCTTGATAGGACGAACTCAAAAGTTCAAGAACATTGTCAAATTAAAATATCACAAATTAAATTTTCACATACATATCACTAAGCTGTTCTCTGAGATTCAGAGGTTAGCTCCAAAAAGAAATACAAACTACCAGATAATTTTTATTTACTGTTGCAGTATCAAACAGCTCCATTTACAGAGATCTTGACATACAACTTGGGCTTCACTGACATCCATCACATGCCACACACAAGATCTTCTATACTTCATACTCCTAATCTTTTTCTCATGCAGACACTCATGAAGCTGATCATCCCGTGACTTCCTTGGCCTTCCTCTGCCATTCCTTCCTGCCACTTGAGCTAAAAATATTTTCTTAGTAAGCATCTCATCACTTATTCTTTCAACATGGCCAAACCACCAAAGCATATTAGTCTCCACTTTGCTAACAACATTTTGCTTCACAACACACAACTGCAACACATCTTCATTCCTCACACAATCAGAACATGGCTTGCCACACACACACACACACACACACACACACACCCTCCCGTAAGTACCGCATTTCTCCAGCACACAAATGACTTTTATGTTTCTTCTGTAGTACCCAGGTTTCACTGCCATACATCAGAGAAGGAACAATTACACTCTCATAGACAGTCGTGTGGGACTCTTGAGAACCCATCATTCCTGTGAAAACCTCCAAAAGCAGCCATGACTTTCAATGAAGAATTCACTCGCCTACTAATTTCACCATGCAATTTGTTCTCTCTGTCAAACATGCTTCCTAAACTCATTCACCTGGTCAATCACTGTGCCATTTAGACTTACATTACATTCAGTGCTACCAGTTCATCCCTCAAAAACCATAACTTTGGTTTTTCCCTTATTTACACTCAGTTTGAATTTCATGCAAACTTTGTACATCCGGGACAACATACTCTGCAACTCACTTTTGCTCTCTGCCAACAGGACAGTGTCATCAGCATACAGCATTCTGCACACACGGATACCACCAACACATAAACCACTATTATCTATTTTGGCATCACACATTCATAAATATATTAAACAGCCATGGTTACATTACACAACCTTGTCCAACTCCCGCATCAATAGAGAACCATTTTAATAAAACACCATTCACTTGTACACATGCTCTATTGCCAGCATACATGGCTTTTACACTATTAAGTAGATTCCCAGTAGCGCCATATTCATTCAATACCTTCCACAAAAACTCCTATTTACTCAGTCATAAGCTTTCTCTAAATCTATGAAGGCAGCAAAAACTTTCTTACCAACAGCCAGATACTTTTCAATCATCATGAGCAATGCAAAAATTTGGTTAGTGCAACCTTTACCAGTCATAAAACCACTCTGAACATTCCACACTTTCGCTGATGTAAGACCCCATACTTTTTCAATAACAACCTTACCAAACCCTTTCCCTGGCACACTCAGTAGGCTAATATCACGATAGTTCTTGAAGTCAGTCTGATCAACTTTTCCCTTATACAAGGGAACAGTGATAGCATCTCTCCAATACCAATGTACCATTCCTAACTCCCAGCACAACTGGCAAATTTCAGTTAACCAGTCAATTACAGAGTCACCACCATATTTCAACATCTCAGCAGTTATGCCATCAACTCCTGGAGCCTTACCATTCTGAAGAGATTTTAGAGCTTTACACACCTCTTCTCTTGAGATCCCTCCTGTGCGTCCGTCTTTCACTGTGATATCATCTGCCTAAGAATCACCATTGCTTTCCTGATCTAATAACTCACAGAAGTATGCACCCCATCTTTCACTAAACTCATTGGGCTCCCATATCATTTCCCCAACCCTATTTTTCACACAACTTACAATTTTTTTTCCCCTATTTTTCCTGAACCTCACAAACTTCCAGAAAGTCTTCCTATCTTTCCAAAAAGCCAATTCATGCCTTTCCATCTTCTCCTTCCTATCTTTTGCCTTACACTGGCGAACCAGCTTAGCGGCTTCACACTTCTTACAGTGATATTTATCCACAGAAACTCTACCTTGCAACATACCCAAATAGGCTGCCCTTCCTTCTTTCTTTCTTTTTACTGCCCCTTTAATCTCACTATTCAACCAAGCATAACCTCTTTTGTTATCCACTACTGTGGCACCACAGACCTCTACAGCAGCAGTGACAATACAGGTCTTAAGAC
This sequence comes from Macrothele yani, assembly GCA_039090855.1. Taxonomy (NCBI): domain Eukaryota; kingdom Metazoa; phylum Arthropoda; class Arachnida; order Araneae; family Macrothelidae; genus Macrothele; species Macrothele yani. The sequence goes on along the minus strand of CM076996.1, from coordinate 100,085,697 downwards.
ATTCCCACTTCTTTTCTACATCCCTCTCACAAGACTTCAGCTCCTTCAGTCATTCTCTGAGTGCGTCAGAATAACGTTGATGATCTTCAAGGAGCCTTTCAACCTTTATTCTTTCCATCCTAAGCCTCTTCCTATTCCTTTTCCTCCAACAAACATTCAGTTTTACTCGTGACAATACCCAGTAATGATCAGAACCAGCCTCCGCACCTCTCATCACAAGAGTGTCAACAACTGTTTCAGACGCTGATCGTAAGACAACAAAATCTATCACACTCTTTTGACCAAGAGTACGATTTTCCCAAGTATAGATGTGGATATACTTGTAGTTAAAAAACATATTACACTGATGGAAAAAAAAAATCCCAACACCAAGAAGGGGTTGTGTTAGATAAACGACAGTTGGTAGGCGGTGAGAGTACATCTGTAATATGACATCTACGCAAATTTCGCGCTCGGCGCATATGTGTGGCGCTAGTAGCGTCCCTCAGAACATGCAAAGCAGGTTTGCTGTAAATACGCACTGTAACGTTCGTGAGCATTAGTTATCGTTGAGATTCGACGTAGGGTGTTGATGTTAGTCAAGAATGCCTTTAAGAAGACGAAGAAGCCATTATCAACAGCTCACGGAGTTTGAACGAGGTCGTGTAATAGGGCTACGAGAAGGTGGATTTTCTTTCCGCAATATTGCAGAACGACTTGGCAGGAATGTAGCCACTGGGCATGATTGTTGGCAGTGGTGGTCAAGGGAAGGTACTGCCTCAAGAAGACCGGGCTCCGGCCGGCCACGTGGCACTACTGAGAGAGAAGACCACCGTGGCGCATCGTACCGCGTCTGCGGCAGCAATTCGAGCTGCAGTTGCCACCACAGTGACACAACGAACTGTTACAAATCGGTTACTTGAAGGACAGCTCCGAGCCAGACGCCCTGTAGCGTGCATTCCACTTACTCCAAACCACTGCCGTTTGCTACGTCAGTGGTGTCAAGCTAGAGCTCATTGGAGGACAGAGTGAAGATCTGTTGTGTTTTCTGATGAAAGCCGGTTCTGCCTGGGTGCCAGTGATGGCCGTGTGTTGGTTAGAAGAAGGCCAGGTGAGCGCCTGCAACCAACCTGTCTGCGGCTGAGACACACTGGACCTACACCTGGAGTTATGGTCTGGGGAGTAATTTCCTATGACAGCAGGAGCACTCTCGTGGTTATCCCACGCACCCTGACGGCACAGTTGTACGTCGGTCTGGTGATTCAACCTGTTGTGCTGCCATTCATGAACAGCATTGCAGGGGGTGTTTTCCAACAGGATAACGCTCGCCTGCATACCGCTGTTGTAACCCAACATGCTCTACAGAGTGTCGACATGTTGCCGTGGCCTGCTAGATCACCAGATCTTTCACCAATCGAGCACGTATGGGACATCATTGGACGACAACTCCAGCGTCACCCCCAACCAGCATTAACCGTCCCTGTATTGACCGACCAAGTGCAACAGGCATGGAACTCCATCCCACAAACTGACATCCAGCACCTGTACGACACAATGCATGAACGTTTGCGTGCTTGCATTCAACATTCTGGCGGTTACACCGGTTATTAAAGTACCAGCATTTCACATTTAAAATGGCTCTTCTCGCGCTTACAATAAGCTGTGATCTTGAAACCTTAATCGATTAAATATGTTACCTATACAAATGTATTGCCGCCATTTCATTCCTCTACAACTATTTTTTCGTGGTGTTGGGATTTTTTTCCGTCAGTGTAGATACACACAAACCATTCTCAATGCAGAGTTCAATTAATCTTTCATCATTATCATTCACACAAAGATCATTAAACTTGACCAGAACATGGTCAGAAACTGCATTCTGCACACCTACTCTGGCATTGAAATCCCCTGCTATTATAACTTTCTCTTTAACACCAAACTGGCTTGAAACAGCTTTCTGCTCATTCCAGAAATCTTCCTTCCTATCAGAAAGTTTCAAGTCACAAAGAGCATACACTACAACAATTATTATTCTCTGAAATTTCATTTTCAAACGAATCCAAAGAATTCTCTCACTTATGCAACTATAGTGAATCAAGTTGTTCTTCATCTTTTCACTTAAAATCACACCTATACCAGCCTGTTCTCTCATATTATCCAATACTCCAGATCATACACTCATCGTTCCATTCACTTCTTCTATCTCAATTTCCATCTTTTTGGTTTCACTTACACACAGCACATCCAATCTCTGGCATTCATCTCTTCAATCACCTCGTTCATCTTGCCATTTATACCTCTAGAATTCCATATACCAATCTTGCACTCACTTGGCCGAGATCTATTTCTGATTCGCCTTTTTCCAGTTCTAGGCCAATACAGTGGTGATCCATTTTTCTCAAGTGTGGTAGGCCCACCACATCCCACACTTGAGTCAGTTTTTGCATTTCTTTTTATCTTTTTAATCAGGTAAGTACATCAGTGTGGGGGATTAGCCCACAGCTGACGGTTCCAGTTGGTCATTCAACCTGACGATTCTGGAACAAAACCCAGTGAGTTGCTGTCTTTTTGCCAAGGTCACACAGAACTAGCTGGCACCTCTCCAAGATTCACAGATGCCTTTGTTGCTGTTGTGTGTGCCATTGTTCCCACGGAGCACACCGAGGAGGCAAACCCATCTCTCACTAAGATTGGTTGCCTTAAGTTTTCAAAATTACTTTAATGTGAATTAACACTTTAGTCTACAAATCAAATAAGAATAAAAATAATTACTAATTTTAAAACACAAACTTATTCATGGCATGTTAATCAAATTGTAAGTATTCTTCCTTTGCAGATGAGTTACATGTATACAAAGGCCATTCCATAAAAACTAAGAGCAATTTTTTCTGAGTTGGCAACAGCGCAAAAGAGGAAAATAACCATGCAGACGACTAACTTAATTAAGGAAGTATCTATGGCAACAGTTGTTAGCCGTGGCAGATGATTCTGGTTTTGTTATTGCGCAGTTGTTTAAGGTATGCCTGCATTTTGCCATACAGCTATGGAAGTGAGTGATTCAGAGTTAAGAAGTGAAATGCATTATGCGAAAAAATTTGCTATCGTTTGGGTAAAATGGCTCCAGAAACAGTTGATTTAATGAAAAAAGCTTACAAAGATAAATGTTTGGGTGAGTCAATGATTTTTAGATGGCACCATGATTTCTAAAAAGGGCATTTGTTGGCAGAACTCGCTCCTAGGCCTGGTACCTGAAAATGTTGTTAAGGAGCATATTGTTAACAGTGTTTGGACAATCCTCCAAGAAGATCAACGAATGATGTGTGAAGACATAGCAGCATCAACTAATATTTCAAAAACGTTGGCATTCTGCATTCTACGTGACAAATTACTGCTGCATCACGTGTGTCCCAGACGGATATGTTATCACCTGACAAGAGAACAATTGTTGGTCAGAGTTCAGGTGTGTCATGAGTGAGAACAAATGATTGCAAAGGATCCAAATTTTCTAAACACAGTAATAACTGCCAATGAAACATGGGTCCACTATTTTGACCCCCTCACAAAGCATGCAACGAGTGTCTGGAAATGTACAGGCTCACCTCCTATGAAAAAAGTCCACCAAATCAAATCGGCTGGAAAGGTGATGATGATAATTTTCTTCAATCAAAAAGGTGTTCCTCCACAAATTACTGTCAATGCTGCTGAGTATTACATTTCAGTCTTGAAGCATCTACGATGACACATATTGATTAAGCGACTGGAACTAGTGGGCAAGTGGACCCTACACCATGATAACACTCACCCACATGTGGCTGCTTTGTATTCAACAGTTTCTTATGAACGGCAGTATTGAAATCATGCCACAGCCTGCCTAGAGTCCTGACCTCACCCCGTGCGATTCCTGGTTGTTTCCAAAAATGAAGGAGAAGTTCCATTGTGCAACATTCAACACAGATGCTGACGTTATTCAAGCTGTACAGGGGTCACTAAAGCAGCTTCCACAAAATGCCTTCGCCACATGCTTTGAAAAGTGGACTGAATGATGGGACTGTTGCACATCATCTGAGGGAAGATACTTTGAGAAAGAATAACATTTATTTTGCTGTACCTATATTTCTTCATTTTGTGTGATTTTACTCTCAGTTTTTATGGAGCAGCCATTGTGCATTGCTTGTCTATTTTTCCACCACATTTTAATTTTCATTCCATGCAAGTATTTACTCAAAATCCTTTTTTTTATTTTTTTATTTTTTTAGCTACATTTCTTACACCCACAAACACTGAATGTTAGGAAAAGCTCTTATTCTAATAATTTAGGGTTATTGCCTCCAAAGAAAAAAGCTAACAACTGTAGAGCAAACACCACCACTGTCTTGCCTAGTCACAATGTAAAAGGGTTACTACCTAATCACTTGATAACTAAGCACTCAAAACAGTTACCCTAATTTAATAGGTACACAGTCTTACTTTCTTGCACAATGAGCACTTGTGATAAAGAACAAATACAGCATTTTAAGTTGCTAAACAATCAAAACATTAACAAAGAGTAAAAACAGCTTTTGTGTTTAAGATGAAGTGGATTTTTTTATTATTATTAATATGCAGCTTTACCTGGAATAAGTATTTCCTTATGGCCCCAGTAGAATTTCTGCTTGTGATCACCAGTGAAAGGATATACCATGGCCACAACCGAGCATTCCTTACGATTACATACATAATCAAAGTCTAGCATGCCCTGAACAGCTCGAGTCTGCATTCCCCATACTATGGATTTAGTGCCCTGTGAAAAACAAAAAATAAAAAGAATATTAAGTATTGAAAATTATGCTTTAACCATTATTTTCCATTATCATGAAAGCTAAAAATACTGCGATATGTTTGCTACAATTACACACAATGGAAAACCAAAACAAACAAAAGCATATAAGCAATACCAAAAGTAGCATTTCTAATGTTAAAAGAGAACCTCTTCTGTGTTCCTTTAGCACATAATTAGTATCATGCATATCAACTTAACTTCTATGTAACAAAAAAGTAATGTCTGAAAATCTATAATGGCAGCACAGCAACTCCTACCTTTCATAAACACACCAGTCATAAATGTTTAATAAGAGCAATGAGTTAAACTTACCCTTACTAGAAGGCCTGTTCTCACTGAAAAAATAAATTTCTTTGCACGTTTATTTCCATTCTAATGTCCACGGTTGGTTTGGGCTGCTGGTGCGGCGGTTTTATGTTGTCTTCAACTTGTTCTTTTATTTGACTGAGTGAGTAATCTATTAATCCATACTGCTGCAATGATACTTGATCCAAGAAACCTCTTTTTTACTTAAAAACCTATATTTACAACGACTTTGAATAACCCTAACCGGTAGTCTAATTGGTTTATTAAAACTTATTATTCAGTGAACCTAATTGCGTGAACTTTCAGAAAACCATAAACTAACTTCTTATTTACAAACACCAAAACATCTAACAAAAACATTTAAAAACCTAAAATGCAATTATTCACAACAAACTTATCTCATTGCCCTCTATTTACAAACTCATCTCACTCTCTCATTCATGCACCACACCTCTGCCGTTCCCAACGTAGATTGCCCCGAGCAGCTTTCCACCCATCCAGGGTCATCCTCATGAGGCCAGATGGTATCAGCCCTGCTATCACAGTGCGAGTGAGTGAGAGAAGCGATTTCTTGCGTCAGCCCCATCTCCTACGTCATACCGAACACTTGGCCACCATGGCTCCATCTGTTAGGAACTGTATTTAATATTTTATTTTCTTCTGCAGAATTTTTTTCTTTTTTGTTCTATTTTTATTAGTTCTTTCCATTTTTCGTTAAGTATATTTGGGTCATTATGATTACATACTCGATCCCTATTTTTCCGATCAGCACTGACTCTGCAATACATAAATGTCTTTCATTGTTACATGATTTAATTATTTTGATGTTTTCAAATTTTGGGTATCTTTGATTATCTAAGCAATACTGTATCAGTGCTGTTTTTGCTTCTTTTTTTTTGCCAATTTTTTATGTGTTGTTGCAGGCTTTAATTGGTTTTTGGTACTCCCTATGTATGATATTGGTGGGATGCCTGTTATTGGTATTTCATAAACACCAGCTTTTTCAAGATACTGCTTTTTTCTGTATTATTAATCATCATATCTTTGACCGTCAGTACTTTGTTTCCCATCTGAATTCCATATTTGTGGCATAACTTATTTATCTATGTTGATATTCTTGGAAGGTAAGGTAAAGCACCAACATCTCATTACTTCAGCAAATGTTGGTGCTTTACCTTACCTTCCAAGAATATCAACATAGATAAATAAGTTATGCCACAAATATGGAATTCAGATGGGAAACAAAGTACTGACGGACAAAGATATGATGATTAATAATACAGAAAAAGCAGTATCTTGGAAAAAGCTGGTGTTTATGAAATACCAATAACAGGCATCCCACCAATATCGTACATAGGGAGTACCAAAAACCAATTAAAACATCGCCTGCAACAATACATAAAAAATTGGCAGAAAAAAGAAGCAAAAACAGCACTGATACAGTATTGCTTAGATAATCAAAGATACCCAAAATTTGAAGACATCAAAATAATTAAATCATGTAACAATGAAAGACATTTACGTATTGCAGAGTCAGTGCTGATCGAAAAAAATAGGGATCGAGTATGTAATCATAATGACCCAAATATACTTAACGAAAAATGGAAAGAACTAATAAAAATAGAACAAAAAAAGAAAAAATACTGCAGAAGAAAATAAAATATTAAATACAGTTCCTAACAGATGGAGCCATGGTGGCCAAGTGTTCGGTATGACGTAGGAGATGGGGCTGACGCAAGAAATCGCTTCTCTCACTCACTCGCACTGTGATAGCAGGGCTGATACCATCTGGCCTCATGAGGATGACCCTGGATGGGTGGAAAGCTGCTCGGGGCAATCTACGTTGGGAACGGCAGAGGTGTGGTGCATGAATGAGAGAGTGAGATGAGTTTGTAAATAGAGGGCAATGAGATAAGTTTGTTGTGAATAATTGCATTTTAGGTTTTTAAATGTTTTTGTTAGATGTTTTGGTGTTTGTAAATAAGAAGTTAGTTTATGGTTTTCTGAAAGTTCACGCAATTAGGTTCACTGAATAATAAGTTTTAATAAACCAATTAGACTACCGGTTAGGGTTATTCAAAGTCGTTGTAAATATAGGTTTTTAAGTAAAAAAGAGGTTTCTTGGATCAAGTATCATTGCAGCAGTATGGATTAATAGATTACTCACTCAGTCAAATAAAAGAACAAGTTGAAGACAACATAAAACCGCCGCACCAGCAGCCCAAACCAACCGTGGATATTAGAATGGGAATAAACGTGCAAAGAAATTTATTTTTTCAGTGAGAACAGGCCTTCTAGTAAGGGTAAGTTTCACTCATTGCTCTTATTAAAGTAATTGTAGGCACGTAAATTTTTGAATAGTTATAGCGATACTCTGACTTTTCAAACAAGGAATTACAGTCATAGATATTTGTGAATAAGTATTAAAATTTCAAAAACATGCTTAAGTTATGTAAAATATTTAAGGTAAGGAAGATTTCAACTGATACCTTCAGTCTTTATCAACCTGGTAATGGATGGACAACCTAAATTATCAGGTAAAGAATGAAGTTATCAGTTGAAAGTTTCCTTACCTTAAATTTTTTATATAACTTAAGCGTATTTTTGAAGTTTTAATACTTATTTATGGTTACATGCTTATGTCCAAATTTATTGTGTTAGGTGTTCGTCATTTTACATCATCCATTTTTTTTTTCATTTGAACTCAACAAAGAATTTAAAGAATCCAAAGAATTTTCAACAAAGAATCCAAAGAATTTTCAAATCTTGCCTTTCACTAGACTGCCAGATTGCATTGATAAAAATGTAAATTACTTATTTTTTAACTTCTACAGGTACACAAATTATATACCAGAAATAGATTTCAAAACATTGAGAGAAATGGGCAAAAGACATAGAGCAATAAAAATGAAACTCACACTTAAGTTATATAAAAATAAGAATGCAGTATGGAAGCTTTCGAACTAAATCTCATCTGTTTAAACCAGAGTTTGGTTAAAAAAAAAAGACTAGAGATATAGTTCAAGTTTCCATATTGCACGCTTATTTTTTGTAACTTCAGCATGAATTTCATTTTCACTGCTGTGCAGACTTTGAAATATATTTCTCAGGTTCATTAAACTAGAAATACCAGGTGTGTTTTCATATGTTCATCACTGGGTTGTTGGAAATAGTTGATATTTCCTCATATGAAAAACAAAAAAACCAATAGCATACAAACGTTTGCTTTTGGTTAATACAGAAGGTATAAAGAAGGGAGCCCCTAAGTTCTACATCTTTTAATGAAATTCTGGAACCAAGCAAGAAGATATACACTGCCGGACAATTGCTAAGGACGGACGACAATAGCAACGATAGCAACCATAAAATGGAAGGCAGGAAAATGTGGAAATTAGCATCAAGTACGGGATACAGTAAGACGTGTTGTGCGTATGCAAATTTTGGATTGCCGAACTTGTTCGTGACGTCATAGCGCTGATAAGAGATGTAAAGGATTTGACGCGTATTGACCGTTGTTGTTCAAACGCAAAGTTGAAACGGAAAGAATCAATTGACGAACTTGCAATTTTCAGTATGTCTTCCCGACATCACCTAGATGATTTTACGCGTGGCAGTATTATTGGCAAGATTGAAGAAGGGCGAAAAATAACAGATGTTGCCAGGAGTTCGACGTCAGCCACAGTGTTGTTTCAAGGCTTTGGAAATCATTTCAAACAAATGGAGAGTGTAGCAAACGTCACGGGGGAGGTCGTGTTTGCAGAACGACACCTGCAGAGATCGGTACATAGTGCTATCAACAAAAAAGACACCGGTGCAGCACAGCTAGTGAGGTAGCAAATCAGTTTATGGCTGCTACTGGCAGCGGATTTCCCGAAAAACATTCGCCAGACGTTTGCATGAAGGAGGATTATACGGCCGCCATCCTGTTGTGTGCATCCCATTGTCCAGACGTCAGCGTACTGCCCGTTTGCAATGGTGCCATCAACATCGCAATTGGACTGATAACGACTGGGCTGCTGTCCTCTTCTCAGATGAGAGTAGATACAGTCTATCGTCTGATTGTCGACGACAACTGATCTGGCGTGATAGTGGTGTTGCATATTGTCCAGCAAACATACAGGAAAGGGACCGATATCTGACATGTAGTGTCATGGTATGGGCTGGCATCAAGATCAATGGCCGTACGTCCCTCTATGTGCTTCCAACTGGGACTATGACTGGCCAATGATACATTAATGATGTTCTGCTACCTCATGTTCGCATGTTCCGTGGTGCTGTCCGTGATAGATTCATTTTCATGGACGACAACGCAACATGTCATTGAACAGTCGCTGTCCAGAAGTGTCTTGAGAGCGAGGATATTCAACGCCTCGTATGCCCAGCACGTTCTCCAGATCTGAATCCCATTGAAAATGTGTGGGATGCTTTGGGGAGGAGTCTTGCTGGTCACCAATGGCCTCCAATAAACAAGGACACCCTCATCCGTGCACTGACAGAGAAATGGGATAAATTACCCCAACAGCTGCTTGATAATGTTGTGCAAAGCATGACACGACGTGTGGAATCTTGCATCGCCCTCCATGGTGGCCATATCCCGTATTGACATCTTACGCCGGAACGCCTGCGGACGGTAATTGCATTTTTTTCACGTTTACATATTCTGCACAAAATGGCCTGTTTGTCCCTTGAACACGTTCCAAAGCCTTCTGGATTTCAGAGCACAAAAAATTGTCTTTCTTGTAATGTCCTGGCATTCTGACATTATTTTATTTCATTTGGCATCCAACCACACTTACTTTTTTATGCGCTATATAGCCGTTTATGATCCGTCCTTAGCAATTGTCCAGCAGTGTATTACAGGGGTGTAATCTCTAGTTTTCTAAATACTGAAGAAGTACTATACAATATGCAGATAAACTTGCTTATGTTCCATTTTTTTTTACATTACATATCACTAAGCTGTTCTCTGAGATTCAGAGGTTAGCTCCAAAAAGAAAAACAAACAAACAAACTTCCAGATATTTTTATTTATTGTTGCCGTATCAAACTTCTCCATTTACAGCGATCTTGACATACAACTAGGGCTTCACTGATATCCATTACACACCGTACACAAGATCTTTTATACTTCATACTCAATCTTTTTCTCATGCAGACACTCCTGAATCTGATCCACCCATATCTTCCTTGGCCTTCCTCTGCCTTTCCTTCCTGCCACTTGGGCTGAAAAGATTTTCTTAGTAAGAATTTCATCACTCATTCTTTCAACATGGCCAAACCACCAAAGCATATTGGTCTCCACCTTGCTAACAACATTTTGCTTCACATCACACAACTGCAATACATCTTCATTCCTTGCACAATCAGATCGTGTCTTGGCACAAACCCCACGTAAGTAATGCATTTCTTCAGCACACAAACGACTACTATGTTTCTTCTGCAGTACCCAGGTTTCACTGCCATACATCAGAGTAGGAACAATTACTGTTTCATACACAGCCATGTGGGACTCTCTAGAGAACCCATCATTCCTGTAAAAACCTCCAAGTGCAGCTATGACTTTCAAAGAAGAATTCATTCGCCTAATGATTTCACCATCCAACTTGTTCTCTCTGTCAAACATGCTTCCTAAATACACAAACTCACTCACCTGGTCAATCACAGTGCCATTTATACTTACATGACATTCAGTGCTACCCGTTCCTCTCTCAAACACCATAACTTTGATTTTTCCCTTATTTATACTCAGTTTGAATTTCATGTAGACTTCGTGCATCCGAGTCAACATACTCTGCAACTCACTTTTGCTCTCTGCCAACAGGACAGTGTCATCAGCATACAGCAATCTGCACACATGGATATCACCAAGACATAAACCACTATTATCTATTTTGGCATCACGCATGCATGCATCCATAAATATATTAAACAGCCATGGTGACATTACACAACCTTGTCTAACTCCTACACCAATGGAAAACCATTTTGATAAAACACCATTCACTCATACACAAGCTCTACTACCAGCATACATGGCTTTTACACTATTAAGTAGATTCCCAGTAACACCATATTCATTCAATACCTTTCACAAAAGTGTCCTATTCACTCGGTCGTAAGCTTTCTCTAAATCTATGAAGGCAGTAAAAACTTTCTTCCCAACAGCCAGATACTTTTCAATCATCGTGCGTAATGCAAAAATCTGGTTAGTGCAGCCATTACCAGGCATAAAACCACTCTGAACATCCCACACTTTCAATGATGTAAGACCTCGTACTTTTTCAATAACAACCTTACCAAACACTTCCCTGGCACACTCAGTAGGCTAATACCACGTTAGTTCTTGCATTCAGTCTGATCACCTTTTCCCTTATACAAGGAAACAATAATAGCATCCTTCCAATCCTGAGGGACCATTCCTAACTCCCAGCACAACTGGCAAATTTCAGTTAACCAGTCAATTATAGAGTCACCACCATATTCCAACATTTCTGCAGTTATGCCATCAACTCCCGGAGCCTTACCATTCTGAAGAGATTTTAGAGCTTTACACACTTCTTTCTCTTGAGATCCCTCCTGTGCTTTCATCCCTCATTGTGTCATCATCTGCATCTGTCTCAGAAACATCTTTGCTTTCCTGATCTAATAACTCACAGAAGTATTCACCCCATCTGTCACTTAACTCAGCTCCCATATCATTTCCCCAATCTCATTCTTCACACAACTTACAACTTTGTTTCCTCTATTTTTCTTGAGTCTCATGTACTTCCAGAAGGACCTTCTATCTTTCCAAAAAGCCAGTTTATGCCTTTCCACTTTCTCTTTCCTATCTTTTGCCTTACTGTGGCGAATCAGCTTAGCCGCTTCATGCTTCTTACAGCGATATTCATCCACAGAGACTCTACCTTGCAACATTCCCAAATAGGCTTCCTTCTTTCTCTTTACTGACTCTTCAATCTCACTATTCCACCAAGCATCACCTCTGTTGCTACATACTATTGTGGTGCCACAGACCTCTTTAGCAGCAGTGACAACACAGTTCGTAAAACATTCCCACTTCTTTTCTACATCCCTCTCACCAGACTTCAGATCCTTCAGTCGTTTTCCGAGTAAATCAGAATACCGCTGATGATCTTCAAGGAGCCTATCAACCTTTATTCTTTCTATCCTGGGTCTCTTCCTATTCCTTTTCCTCCAACCAACATTAAGTTTCACTCGTGACACTACCAAGTAATGATCAGAACCAACATCCGCACCTCTCATCACACGGGTGTCAACAACTAAGTGTTTCAAACGCTGATCGTATACAATAAAATCTATCCCACTCTTTTGACCAAGAGTACGATTTTCCCAAGTATATGTGTGGATATACTTGTGGTTGAAAACTGTATTAGATACACACAAACTATTCTCAATGCAGAGTTCAATTAATCTTTCAGCATTATCATTCACACAAATATCATTAAACTTACCCAGAACATTGTCAGAAATTGCATTCTGCACACCTACTCTAGCATTGAAATCCCCTGCTAATATAACTTTTTTCTTTAACACCAAACTGGCTCAAAACAGCTTTTAGCTCATTCCAGAAATCTTCTTTCTTATCAGAAGGTTCCGAGTCACAAGGAGCATACACTACAACAATTACAATTATCTGAAGTTTCACTTTCAAACGAATCCAGAGAATTCTCTCACTTATGCAACTATAGTGAATCAAGTTGTTCTTCATCTTTTCACTTAAAATCACACCTACACCAGCCTGTCCTCTCATATTATCCAATACTCCAGACCACACACTCACCGTGCCATTCACTTCTTCTACCCCAATTTCCTTCTTTTTGGTTTCACTTACACACAGCACATCCAGTCTATATTTATTCATCTCCTCAATCACCTCACTCATCTTGCCATTTATACCTCTAGTATTCCATACACCAATCTTACATTCACTCAGCCGAGATCTCCTTCTCATACGCCGTTTAGAAAGTCCAGGTCGATTCCGTGGTGGACCGTCCTTCTCAAGTGTGGTAGGTCCACCATATCCCACACTTGAGTCATTCTTAATATTTCTTTTTGTCTTTTTAATCAGGTAAGTACATCAGTGTAGGGGATTAGCCCACAGCTGAGGGTTTCCAGTTGGTCATTCAACCTAAGGATTCAGGAACAAAACCCAGTGAGTTGGGGTCTTTTTGCCAATGTCACACAGAACTAGCTTGCACCTCTCCAAGATTCACAGAGGCCCTAGTTGCTGTTGTGTGTGCTATTGTTACTATGGAGCCCCCCCTAATGTTCCAAGTTATAAAAAAAACAAAAAAAACTGATTATTTTAAGCTACGAGGGTCATCCAGAAAGTAACTGCAATTTACACAACACTCACGCACAAGTATTCGCTTCAGAGTCACGCATGTGCAGTTGTTTTGCCTCATCCATTTACCACGCCCTGATGCCATTTTGTGAGGTTGTGCTTATGTTAAAAGGTTTGTGCTGCGTGTTAATAATGTGTAAGTTAATAACTCACCAACTGCAATGTCCAGTCTGTGATAAGATTTCTGAATGCCAGAAATGTCAGATCAAGTGAGATTCAGCCGCAAATTTGCAAAATTTACAGACAAAATGCAATGAGTGCAGGAATGGTGTGGAAGTGGATTCCAATGTTCAATGAAGGACGACAGAGCGTTCGTGTGGAATAGAGCAGTGGCAGGCCTTCTCTAATCACGAAAGATTTGGTGGAGAGAGTGAATGTAAACATTAGGGAGAACCAACGCTTCACAATTTCTGATCTTGCAGAACATTTCCCTGAAGTTTTGAAATCATTACAGAAAAACTTCAGTACTGCAAAGGGTGTGTGTATGAAGGGTGCCAAAGATGTTGATGGAAGAGCACAAAAAGAAGCTCATGGGATTTGCTTTGGAATTTTTGGGGCCGTACATGGAGGAAGGCAATGATTAAAGCTGTATAGTGACGGGAGATGAGACTTGGGTCACTCACATCACACCTGAATCAAAACAGCAGTCCCAGAAATGGAAAACATGGGCTCGCCTACAGCCAAAAAATTCAAATAGACAAGGAAGGTCATGTACACTGTCTTTTGGGACAGCAAAGGAGTTTTGTTGGTGAAATTCCTGCCTAAAGGCATGGTGGTATGCGTGGCTGTTTATTGTGAGACACTGGCAAGATTGTGTCATTTGAAAACAAATGGTGCAGCATGCTGAGCAAGGGAAGAATTGTTCTCCACGGCAACGCAAGGCCCCATGCAACGAATGTGATGCAAAATTTGGATGGGAGCAGCTGGTCCACCCTCCCTACAGCCCAGGCTTGGAGCCCAGTTCAAAGATGATGATAACCTGAAGATAACAGTTAAACAGTGGTTCAACACCCAGGTGGCAGAATTCTATGAGGAGGGTATCCACAAATGTGTGCCACAATACAACAAATGCCTCAACATTCATGAGGAATATATTGAAAAGTACATTAAGGTACGCAGAATTCATTGCACATTAAAAATTAGTTATCAATATATATGTACACACACACACACATATATATATCATCATCAACCATTATCAATCCACTGCTGGATGAAGGTCTCCCCAAGTTTCTTCCACAATTGTCTGTCTTCAGCCTGTCTCCTCCATGTCACTCCAGCATACTTTCGAATTTCATTCATCCATCTCCCATGGGGTCTCCTTCTGGGTCTTTACCTGCCCCTCGGAATCCCGTCTAAAATTTTGGTTGTCCATCGGTGGTCCGTTCTTCTGGCAACATGTCCAGCCCATTGCCATTTCAGTGATTTTATTCTGGTCATGATGTCGTCCACTCCTGTCATTTTCCTTATCCACAAGTTTCTTTTCTTATCGTTCCTGGTTACACCAAGCATTCCTCTCTCCATGCTTCTTTGAGTTGTCTGCAGTCTTTGAATGTCTTTTTTAGTTAAGGTCCATGTCTCTGCTCCATGCGTAAGCACTGGCAAGATGCATTGATTAAACACTTTTCTTTTAAGACATAATGGCATACTCAGGGGTTCCCACTCAATTTCAAAAATGAAATTCCCTGACTTTTCCAGGTTTTCCAGGAAAATTTCCACAAAATTCTAGACCATACTTTTACAATTCACGGCACTTTTACAGTAAAAAAACTAGGATTTCTACTCAACATGCAGTAAAATCGACCTAAGCAAAGATTATCCTATGCGTATTAACATAACAGATTAATAATAAAACCGTAAACCTTACTAGTAATTAACAATCAAAATATTTTAAAATACAATTAAAGCAGAGTTTTATGACTCAGTGAACTGGCAAAAATAATCGCTAAATTGGGGGTATCATTAAGCTGGGAAACTTTAGCAAAATTGGGACCCTGAGGAATTGGCTGTATTAACTTACATTGCTTGGAAAAATAAATTAATCCTACATGTACACAATCATTTTTTTAGTTCGGTAATTTCTCCTTCGATTTTTTTGTTTTGAATGTTTTTTTCTGTTTCAAGTCTTGCTCTTTTTAGCAGAAGCACTTTAATTTTTGGTCCCAAGTTCTTTTCTTTGCATTTTCAGCCCCCCCCCCCTTTTCTCCACATTCTTTCTTCTCCTCTAGTGCAAGATGATATTGAGCCCATGACATCTTCATGCTCTGTAACATCTCAGGGGTTCTTGGCATGGATAGTAGACCACCATATGATTTCACTGCATCATATGTGCTACGTAGAACAATTAAAGATTTTCCTGTAAATTTTTAACAAGAATGTCTTTGTTTATTGAAAAACCTGACTCTGATGAAGCATTGCCATGGGATAAAGTCATAATGATTCTCACTACTTGCCACAGCTCTTTAAATTCTTCCTTATTTGGGTATTTTGAAAAAAAAACAACAAAAAAACGTGTTTTTCATACAAAATAAAGAGAAATCTTTTTCCCACTTTGTTTGTAAATGTTGAGAATTGCTGCTTTGCACGATCTGCTGGTAAAATGTTACTATCATGCAGAAGTTGCAGCAAGTTATCCACTCGTTTTTCACATAGTACAGCATTAGAACATAGTAGATGAAGATCTAAGCAGGACAGATCTCATGGTCGAAAAATTTATTGGACTATTTTCAATAATCTTGCTGGTCATATTAACCAGGAAATTTTTACATTGTGACAAATTTGTCCTTCTTGCATTCAGAGGCACCACTTTTTTTCATGTAGCTCCTGGCAGCAATTCCATTATCAACTTCATTTCTTCTATGGGATTTAATGGAAGACACATCTATCTTCACTAATTTAAAGGGAGTGAGAGCTTCTCTTAGTAGTTCATGTTTGACAAATCTTGCCATTATTTGCCTTAACAGATCTGCCAAGGAGCGGTACAGAAAAGGAATCATAGGTGAAGGACTTTGAAGCAATTTTAGAAATGGCTCCAAAATAGCAACAACTGATATAAAAAACGATATTTTTGCCAAAATTAACAATATCATTACATGCACCTTTGATGTTTCCAACTGATATGGTTTGTGGTAAATCTGTCTTTGCTGTTTCAAAATATTTTTTAACATGAGGGAAGACCTCCACAGTGCTCTTTCAGCAACCTTAACATTCCCCACCCATCTAATTTGGCAGAACTTTATTGGAAGACATGACTGTTTGTTAGGGCAAATGAAATTCGCACGTCTTGCTGAACAATCAATACATAGCTTGAAATAAGAAATTTAACTTCCACGTTGTTATTCTGTTTCCCCAGTGGAACACTCCGTGAATTACATGGAGACTACGTGTCCCAATATTTAATAAAGAATGACCTTTGTTTTCTTCAAGTTCATCACAAATATGTCTCCAAAATTAAAGATTCATGTGTGGCCCATTCATAGAAATTTGTAAAAGATTTTCCAAATTTAAATCTGATGAGCCTTCACAAAAAAAATTCATATAAATCCTGGGCAGTAGAGTCGCCAAGGAAAACTGAATTAAAAAAATTAATCTTCACTTCATTAGAATTTTCAGGCCAGTATCTAATTATTAAGTCCATTTGCCCATTTTGGGGCAACAGCATTCAGAGCTTCATCAATACATAGTGCAAAATATGATGGTGAAATTTCTTTCAATAGCAAAGAATGAAAATATGGGGCCAAAACCAAAAGTAACGAAGTACGCTATTTTTGTGCTCCCCAAGGGGACATTCTTCGCTACCTCACTATCAGAGAACATGGCTTGAAATATCTGTGCTGTATCCTTGAAGCCATTGTAGGATGAGTGTTTCATCACTAATTTGAGAGCCCACAAAATTTCGGACGTAAGAGTTTTTTCTTTAGTAACAAAATTTGCCACTGAAGAACATGCCAATGTCGAGTTTGACTCCTCTCTTTGCATTTTTTTATCACTTTCAACACTAGAAGCACCACTAAATAAGGCAAAAATAGATACTTGCTTTGTACTCATGACTGACTTCCAGTGCTTAACACTCTTCTCGTGACTAAATACAGCATGTCTGCCCATGTTGCTTAAATTCAACATTTCACAGCAAAGTCGACAACATGCTGTATACAGGTCTATGTATACCACTTCAATCCAGTTCGCCCATTGTGGATTCAATTCTATATCGGTCCAATCCAAATTGAAAACCGCTTTCTCATTTTGAACAAAATGCTAACGTGCAACAATGTATAAAAGAAGCATGAAGATCTTTTAACTTAAAGACCGCTCAAAGCTCACATGATTCCATCTGAAAAATAACGCTAAAATATGATGACCTGTACTTAGGGTTGTGTTCTCATTCGTTGGAGCAACTTCGTATCAACAAAGAGCTGGAGGGGGGCGTCGCTAGCACTGGCATTCTCTTCCCCCTACCCTGAGGAGACAGCAGAGGCGCGGGAAATCTTCGCCTCGACACGAATATTGTGCCCCTCCCCTTCTCAATCATACACTCTCTCTCTCTCTCTCTCTCTCTCTCTCTCTCTCTCTCTCTCTCTCTCTCTCTTTCCTCTCTCTCTTTCACTCTCCCTCCCTCCCTCCCTCCCTCCCTCTGTCTGTCTGTCTCTCTCTCAGCAAGAGTGGCACGTGACCTTGTTTCTCCCATGGACTTCAGGGTTCAGCAGCAAACAGAACCCAGCTAGTGAAAGAGGATTAGGGTACAATATACGACAAAATCTTAACGCTTGGCAGGTCTGGCAAGGGATCGCTCATTTTCCAGGATAGTTGTGTGGATTTTCCAGGTTTTGGTGAAAAAGAGCAATTTTGCCAAACTTTTCCCTGACTTTTTTGGACAAAATTAAATTCCCTGACAATTCCAGGTTTTCCCTGACCTCTGGAAACCCTGTATACTGCTCTTAAAAGTTGTACTGTTTCTTTCAAAAGCTTTCCATCTAAGTTTTATATGCTGATTAATTTCCTCATCAATATTACCCTCACTTGATATCTGCTGCCCAAAATAAATGTAGATATCTGTTGTCTCAAGCTTTTCTCCATCAATCGATAAATCTTCGTTTCTTGTAAAAGCATTGTACATCACTTTTGTCTTCTGAAAGTTCATGTTTAATCCCACTTCTTTACTCTTGTCAGCAAGTTTCTGGATCATGCTCTGCAGCTCTGATGGGGTAGTTGCAAAAATGACTACGTCATCAGCAAAACGAAGGTGGGTTAGATAATCTCCATTAATCTTTATTCCTTTGTTTTCCCAGTTCAGTGATTGAAAGACATTTTCCAATGTGGCATTAAAGAGCTTCGGAGATATGTTGTCACCTTGTCTCACTCCCTTTCCAATTTTTATGTGTGTTGTATTTTCAAACAGCTGAATCTTTGCACTTGCATTTTCATAGATGTTATTAATAATATTAATGTATGCATCTTCAATACTGCAGGATTTCAGGGCCATTGTAACAGCTGATGGTTTCGCCGAATCAAAGGCTTTTTCATAATCGATAAAAGCCATGCACAATGGAAGTTCATATTCCCTTGCTCTTTCAATTAGTTCTCTCAGTACGTGGATATGATCTATTGTGCTGTAGCCACTCCTGAATCCAGCTTGTTCTCTCGGTTGAACCATGTCCAGTGTTACCTTCAAGCGGTGTGAAAGAACTTTAGTGAAGATTTTATAAACCACTGATAGGAGGCTGATAGGTCTGTAGTTCCTGAGATCCTTAATGTCACCTTTTTTATGTAGCAGGATCATTGTAGCGTTGTTCCAATCCTCAGGAATCTTCCCTTCATTCAGGCATCTGGTGAAAACTTGGACGAGTGTAGTTTCAATTTCTCCACTTGCTTCTTGTATGATGTCTACGGTAATTCCATCTTCTCCTGGAGCTATTCCCGCTTCATGTTCTTAATTGCATATGTAACTTCTGCAGGGAGGATTGGAGGGACTTTGACACTGGTACCTGTCGTAATGTCTGGAATAGATGTATCATCCCTTTCATATAGTTTTGAATAGCAATCTTTCACCCCTGTCAAAATTTTGCTTCTATTTCTTGTTACAGTACCACCTTTTTTTCTCATAGCCATAATCTGTTTTCTTTCCTTACTGAGATGTCCTTCTGCTCTCTTCAGGCTTTGGTTGTTTTCAATTGCTTTTCTCACTAGTTCACAATTGAATTTCCTTATGTCTTCAGTGATACTTTTTCACACTGTCATGCATAGCATCTTCCCTTCATTCAGGCATCTGGTGAAAACTTGGACGAGTGTAGTTTCAATTTCTCCACTTGCTTCTTGTATGATGTCTACGGTAATTCCATCTTCTCCTGGAGCTATTCCCCGCTTCATGTTCTTAATTGCATATGTAACTTCTGCAGGGAGGATTGGAGGGACTTTGACACTGGTACCTGTCGTAATGTCTGGAATAGATGTATCATCCCTTTCATATAGTTTTGAATAGCAATCTTTCACCCCTGTCAAAATTTTGCTTCTATTTCTTGTTACAGTACCACCTTTTTTTCTCATAGCCATAATCTGTTTTCTTTCCTTACTGAGATGTCCTTCTGCTCTCTTCAGGCTTTGGTTGTTTTCAATTGCTTTTCTCACTAGTTCACAATTGAATTTCCTTATGTCTTCAGTGATACTTTTTCACACTGTCATGCATAGCTCTATATATTGCACGTTGGAAGTTACATCTTTATTTGGCCTCATCTCCCTTTTCTTTTGCATCAACATTTTTGTTTTTTCTGAAATTTTCTGCATATGTAACTTGTTCTTAGCACCACCTATTTTTGTTGCTGTTTCCATAAGAGCCTTGGTGAGTTCTCTGTTAACTTCAGAAATATCCACTTCTTCCAGTGTTAGGCCTTCTAAAGCAGAGAATCTGTTCCTCAGTTCCAACTTGAAGGTATTATGATGTTTTTTAAGGTTGGTTATGTCAATACATTTTGTTTGTCTTATGAGCTTGCCACGTTCGAGTTTAGTGATGAGGTGCATCTCACATCTCACCAATTCTATGGTCACTACCTGTGTTCAACTTGTTTAGCACACTGCAGTCTTCGATGACGAATTTTTTGTTACACATAATAAAATCAATTTCACTTGTCGTTCCAGTCGGATGTCTTCATGTTCATTTCCTGTGTGGCTTTTTCTTGAATAAGGAGTTCATGATGAAAAACCTTTCTTCTTATGCAAACTCTACGAGAGTATTTCCACATCGATTTCTGTTCCCATAATCGAATTTACCAACCGAAGTTTCATTCTGTTGCTGTTACCCTACTTTTGCATTGAAATCACCCATAGTGGTCTGCAAGTGCTGTTTCACTTTGTTATTTAAGTTCCAAATTTCCTCGTAAAATTATTCAGTTTTTTTCTTAAGGATGACTTGTGGTGGGTGCATAAGCTTGAATAATCTGAGCCTGGTATCTTTTTGAGAGTTGGATAATGAGTCGTGCAGCCCTCTCTGAGGAACTTTCAACTTCCAGAATATTGTCCTTCAGTCTTTTGTTTTTTATAAATCCAACACCACTAGTTCTCCCAGTATCCCATGATAGTAAAAGAGATGTCCACTTTTCAGTTTCACTTTCTGGGTGGCCCTTGTATATCATGTAGGTCATGTAAAGCAGGAAAATGCCTGTATAAGGCTTTGCAGGAGTAGTAGCACTATATGAAGTGTAATTGCTATTTACATTGTTAAAAAACAAGACAAAAATACCTCTTGCCTTCCACAAATTCTTAAAAAACATTTCCCGTGCTGAAAGTTTCTCCATTTTTATTTTTTTTTGCGAGTGTCTGGAAAAAAGTGCTTCTCAGCTTTTTTTCTTTGTATTCAGTGTTGTAGTGTTTTAGAAAGATTTTTAAATACTTGATGTTATTAAAAGTGTCTTGAAATCAAGTCAATAAAGGCAAAATTAGTTAGTCTGTTCTTTGCCGTCTTTTTGACATCTTAGATATGTCCATTTGTACATGTTCACTGATGATGTCTTTAAAAACACATTAAATTTAGTTGATATACCTCACTGTGTTGCTAATTATGGTATGCACACCACTTAATTATATTTATCTTGGTGGAAGAAAATGCACACTGAAAGACATCTTCAAGTACTGTACATGTTGGTACTAACTACTTTCTTCATATTTGCAATATTTTATTTCTTGGAAGTAAAATAACAGGTTCATGGCACATTGTTACCCTAATTATTGAAAGCAATTAAAAACTAAAAACTTAAAATCTTAATGGCACAACTTGGAAATCCTTAGGACAGAGCCAAAAAGTCTCGGGTGCAGGTCACCTAGAAATCATATGCTGGCACCCAATTTTTTTTATTTTTTTTTTTAAATTCTAATTTTGTTATTTGCAGTGAATACCTTAATTTTTATCATATAATCACCAGATTATATATTAGAAAGTTTTAAGTTCAGATTCTGTAAATAAACCACAACTTAAAAAGTTCTTGCAGTACTTCAATTTTTTAAAAATGTGTGGTGTAAGGAGAGTTGGTGGCATTGAAAAAGTATTGAAAATGCGTTAACAAAAACAATTTAAAAAATAATGTAAATACCAAGGTAAGGGGCCTTAAATAGATAGAATATGTTTTCACTGTGTATAGCTGCAAATGTTGGAAAAAAAAAAAGGACATCTGAAAAGTACCGGTGTTTTGCTCCCAGCAGGGTACAGGGGCAGAGCCTGTTTGAGGGTAGAAGAGGCTCTCGTGTTTTCGGATTACAGGTGCTTCTTTTAAGCTTATATATGTTTTTAACATTACTATTTTCTAGGTTAGTCAGATGTACTCACCTATTTCTTAACATATGTCAAGCTGCAAATGTCAAAAATAGAACATCTGAAAAGTACCGGTGGTTTGGCTCGGTACTTTTCCGATGTTCCCACAACGTTTCTATGTACTTTTCAGATGCTCCCAGCAAACCACCAGTACTCTTGAGATTAATATTAAACTTACTGTAAGTACATTTTTAGAAAATGATAACATTAATTGCCAAACTCATTATTTTTACTATTGTTTTTAACATGTTAAAGAAAGAAGTATATATATATTTTTTCAAAATGGTCTCCTTCACCCCTTATAGCCATTCTGTTCCCACCACAGTTTTAATTCTTTTTCTTCTTTTTTTTTTTTTTTTTTACATTTTTAAACATTTATTTTCTACATTTATAATTGATTGTACATAAAATAATATATTTTAACACAGGTATCCAAAATGCATATAAATTGAATACATTTTATTAAAACAGTTCAAGCCACTTAACTTTTCTAATGCACAACCTTTTTTTTTTCGAATAAAAATAAGTACATTATGGCATACCAGTATAAAAAAGGGTGAACAATATAATATGCAAGTTAGTTAAATTTGAAAAATATAACACAAGTAATATTTCCTTATTATTTCCTTATCTTTTCTCATGACTTTTTCTGCATAAAGAACAAAATCTTTAATTCTTTGAATAAAGCTCATGTTAAGAATTGGCTTCCTAGTTTCTTAATTCAATTACTAATCAGCCTAAAGAAGGGGAAGAGTTTTATCTGAAAATTTGCAATTAAAATAAAAAATTCCCTAGTAAGAATTCCCATAAATAGTAGTTTTTGATTAGTAGTAAAATCTTTAATGTTTTTCCTTTATAAAAACAAAAGAGGATAAGACATTTTGTTTAATCTTTATTACTTACTCTTAATATTTTTGTGATTGTTGATGTTTTCAGCTCACTGAAAATAAAGGACTAATAAAGGATTTATCAGTAGTCACAGTTTTAAAGGACAGTCCTTTAAAAAAGGGACATTTGGATACACTGCGGGTTTTTTTCTTTCTTACTTATGAGCATTTTGACAGAAAATATGGCGCAACGGAGGCAGTACCATTTGCGCTCGCGGACAGCTATATGCTGTGGGAAGCTCGCCAAGCTAATCCACAGAATGTAATCACTTTGCAAATTGCATTTGTTAGTTTTGCTGTGTTAATTGCATTAGTTAAGGCTTTTGTTTGCTCTTCAGTTTTTCAGAAATGATAAATACCATTGTCCATAGTTATAACATATTTTTAGGTCTAACTAACTAATAAACAATGGTAAAAAAAAAGAAATTTTGTTCTTTATTCACTTGAAAATAAACACAAAAGTATTCAAAAAATTAGTTGCTTTTTTTTTTTTTAACAAGAAGAAAGACAACATTTTTTTTTCCTTAATTTCCCCTTTTGTGGATACGTCACTGCAGATGATTGTACGCAAATGAAGAAAAAATCATTTGCTTTTTTCTGAATTTCACAATCTACAGATTCTACACTGACACAGTTTATATGCAAGAATTTTTTCTATTATTATTTGTTTCTGAAATTCACGGCCAGTGAATTATACACCACTGCAGATTATACAAATAGGGGGGGGGGGTCTGATGAATTTCATGGTCTGCAGATCATACAAAGAAATTTTAGACATTTTGATTTTATATATACAAAATTTAACTTCAAAAAATTTTATTTTATTCAATTCAAAACCTAAAATTGTAATTTTTTGGGAGCAGTGAATATGTGTGGAAGAAGAGAAAAAGAAAATTACGGGAAAAAAACTGAAATTTTATTTAGAAGTAAGAGGTTTGGGTAAAAAAAAAAAAAAAAAGGCAGAAAAATACACTATATAACTTTTCATTCCAACAGTAGCACCAAACATTGTGTGTTATTAATAGCAATTTTAAAGAATATTTTTCGTTCTTAAATTTTCTGTTTCACACGTTAAAATTCTTTGTTTGTGACTATGGAAGGCAGTGTGCACAATTATGTAAGGGAGTATATGTTGACTCACCTTCGTTCTTCCTGGACTTCGTGCTAGCTGCTTGATGTTCACCCAATATATATTGCCTATTAGATGACATTGGCATGCTAGACAAACCTATATCCCTTATTCAATGAATTAGTATGAACCAGAATGAAGTAAAAACCCTTAAAATTTAAATAAAATTCTGAATAAAATTCGAACATAATCGGAATAAAATCTGAGTAAGATTACGATAAAAAACTGAACCAAAAAATGGCAATGACGAATCCTCCAAGAAACTTTTAGGTATGCTTATGTTGTTCACACACATTTTCCCAGTCATTCCATACGCGTTTCAACTGCCAAAGTTGCAGTCTTCGTCAGTGGTCGGTGATGTTCTTGCCTCAACTGCCTCGTCATCTATGCCACGTCGATTTTTTGCCAAGACATGCTCTACTTCCACGTCGTAGTCATCATTGCACATGTCGTGTTGTGCGCCATCTGTTGGTGTTCTGTCGTATGAATCCGTTTGGTCTTCCCTATCATTTTTTTCTTTTTTCTTTCGTTGTTTTTCTTCTTGGTCAATTAGAAATTTCCATACATCATCATCATCATCATCATTGTCAACCATTATCAATCCACTGCTGGATGAAGGTCTCCCCAAGTTTCCTCCACAACGGTCTGTCTTGTGCCAGTCTCCTCCATGTCACCCCCTCATATTTTCGAATTTCATCCACCCATCTTCCATGTGGTCTTTTTCTGGGTCTTTTCCTCTCCCTTGAAATCCAATCTAAAATTTCGGCTGTCCATCGATGGTCTGTCCTTCTGGCAGTATGTCCAGCCCATTGCCATTTCAGGGATTTAACTCTGACCATGATGTCTTCCACTCTTGTCATTTTTCGGATCCACGAGTTCCTCTTCTTATCTCTCCTGGTTACACCAAGCATGCACCTCTCCATGCCACTTTGAGTTGTCTGCAGCCTTTGTATGTCTCTTTTAGCTAAGGTCCACGTCTCTGCACCATATGTAAGCACTGGAAGGATGCATTGATCAAACACTTTTCTTTTAAGACATAATGGCATATTGCTCTTGAAAATTATGCTGTTTCTTCCAAAAGCTCTCCAGGCAAGTTTTGTACACCGATTAATTTCTTCATCAATGTGACCCTCACTTGATATCTGCTGTCCAAGATAAACGTACGCGTCTGTTATCTCTAGCTTTTCTCCATCAATCGATAAATCTTCATTTCTTGTAAAAACATTGAACATCACTTTTGTCTTCTGAAAGTTCATTTTTAATCCCACTTCTTTACTCTTGTCAGCAAGTTCTTGGATCATACTCTGCAGCTCTGGTGGGGTAGTTGCAAAAATGACTACGTCATCAGCAAAATGAAGGTGGGTTAGATAATCTCCATTAATCTTTATCCCTTTGTTTTCCCAGTTCAGTGATTGAAAGACATTTTCCAATGTGGCATTAAAGAGCTTCAGAGATATGGTGTCACCTTGTCTCACTCCCTTTCCAATTTTTATGTGTGTTGTATTTTCAAACAGCTGAATCTTTGCACTTGCATTTTCATAGATGTTATTAATAATATTAATGTATGAATCTTCAATACCGCAGGATTTCAGAGCCATTGTAACTGCTGATGGTTTCACCGAATCAAAGGCTTTTTCATAATCGATAAAAGCCATACACAATGGAAGTTCATATTCCCTTGCTCTTTCAATTAGTTCTCTCAGTACGTGGATATGATCTATTGTGCTGTAGCCACTCCTGAATCCAGCTTGTTCTCTCGGTTGAGCCATGTCCAGTGTTACCTTCAAGCGGTGTGAAAGAACTTTAGTGAAGATTTTATAAACCACTGAGAGGAGGCTGATAGGTCTGTAGTTCCCGAGATCCTCAATGTCACCTTTTTTATGTAGCAGGATCATTGTAGCGTTGTTCCAATCCTCAGGAATCTTCCCTTCATTAAGGCATCGAGTGAAAATTTGGGCGAGTACTGTTTCGATTTCTCCACTTGCTTCTTGTATGATGTCTACAGTAATTCCATCTTCTCCTGGAGCTTTCCCCCGCTTCATGTTCTTCTTGATTGCATGTGCAACTTCTGCTGGGAGGACTGGAAGAACTCTGGTACCTTTCATGATGTCTGGAGTACATGTATCATCCCTTTCATATAATTTGGAGTAGAAATCTTTCACTCTTGTCAAATTTTCGCCTCTTATTTCTTGTTACAGAACCATCTTCTTTTCTCAGTGCCATAATCTGTTTTCTTCCCTTACTGAGATGTCCCTTTGCTATCTTTAGGCTTTGGTTGTTTTCAATTGCTTTCCTCACTAGCTCACAGTTGAATTTCCTTACATCTTCAGTGATACTTTTTCGTACTGCCTTGCATAGCTCTATATATTCCACTTTGGAAGTCACATCTTCTTTAGTTGTCCTCATCTCTCTTCTTTTTGCATCAACATTTTGGTTTTTCCTGATGATTTGTTCACATGCAACTTGTTCTTAGACCCAGCTAATTTTGTTGCTGTTTCCATAAGAGCTTTGGTTACTTTTCTGTTAACTTCAGAAATATCCACTTCTTCCGATGTTAGGCCTTCTAAAGCAGAGAATCTGTTCTTCAGTTCCAACTTGAAAGTATTATGGTGTTTTTTAAGGTTGATTATGTCAATACATTCTGTTTGTCTTATGAGCTTGCCACGTTCCAGTTTAGTGTTGAGGTGCATCTTACATCTCACCAATCTATGGTCACTACCTGTGTTGAACTTGTTCAGCACACTGCAGTCTTGGATGACGAATTTTTTGTTACACATAATAAAATCAATTTCACTTGTCGTCCCATTTGGATGTCTCCATGTCCATTTCCTGTGTGGCTTTTTCTTGAAAAAGGAGTCCAAGATGAGAAACCCTTCTCCCTCTGCAAACTCAACGAGACTATTTCCACTCTGGTTTCTGTTGCTGTGACCGAATTTACCTACTGAAGTTTCATTCTGTTGCCGTTGCCCTATCTTTGCATTGAAATCTCCCATAATTATCTTCTAGTGCTGCTTACCTTTATTATTTAGATGATGAATTTCCTCATAAAAGTCTTCAATTTCTTCTTCAGGATGACTTGTGGTGGGTGCATAAGTTTGAATTATCTGAGCCTGGTATCTTCTCGAGAGTTGGATAACGAGTTGTGCAACTCTGTCAGAGGAACTTTCAACTTCTACAACTTTATCCTTCAGTTTCTTGTTTATTATAAATCCAACACCACTAGTTCTGCCAGTATCTGTCCCACGATAGTAGAAGAGATGTCCACTTTTCAGTTCAATGAGATCTTCTCCTTTTCTCCTTACCTCACTTAGCCCGATGATGCCCAACTTGATCCTTTGTAGTTCCTCTTCCAATTCAAGAAGCCTTTAATCAGAAGATAGGGAGCGTCCATTATACGTAGCCAAGGTCAGCATCAGATGGCAGCCTAGTCCGGTCCTCCGGGGATTCTTAGCACCCTCTGCCTTCGTGTCGCACTGGCCGCTGCCTTGGCCAGGTATATTCCAGCTGCCGGAGACGGAGGGCCAAGATTGAAGTTGTAGAGTCATTTTGGAGGTGTTTGGCCATAACTCACCACGCTGGCCAACAGGTTGGTGAGTGTGGGACAGCATTTCCTCTGATCCCGATGGTATAGTTATAGTTATACCGCTATTGGCGGTCGTCAGAGCCCCTTTAGTGGGAACAGGATGCACCACGAGAAGGCGGGGTTGACATTTGTCAAGGAGAGGCTGTGATGTTACGCATCACCTGACCTTACATCCCTTCCATGCATATGATACGTCATATGGACTATTATTATTACAATTGGATTATTTTGTTTTTTCCATCATAATGGCCTCGGAAATGAGGATCTGTTTGTTGGTGTTATGAGATGTTTTGTATTAACCCAATCAAGCTCTGTATTATTTTCCATACAGTATTAAATCAAAGATGTTTTAGCCTGTTTTTTATTCCAATTGTCCAGATGTTCTTTCAACCTGATATTTTAATTTCTTTTTGTACCTCGGATGTATAACTTATTGTCATAATTACCCTTTTTTGATGGTGCAACTGGTATTTTGTAAACCCAGGTCTGTCTAGAATTGATATTGAATCTCTGTTTTGGGTTACCATTTGTGCAATATCTTTAACTGTATCAGCAATTCTAAGGTTAGCTTGTCGGCATTCTTTACTTTAAGATTGCTGTTATACACTGGTGTGTAAAAATTAAGGACGAAGAGGAGAAATTAGCATAACAGCGGAACAGGCAGGCAGAACGGACCGAAAAACCACTCAGGAGATAGACAAAGGTCCGGTACGGTAGGGAATGTGCAGATATGCAGCATGACGTGGGGGGGGAGTGTCGGGATGGGTATAAAGCACACAGGCGGTGTACGCTCAGCAATTCGGTGAAAGCTATTGCACGGTGTACATCGGTTTGAACGACGTTGAGTTACTGGCACTGTGTGATATGGCCAACAGGCAATCCAGTAGACGACATCTGGATGACTTTACCCGAGTTCGTGTCTTTGGGAAGTTGGAAGAAGGTCGAAGTCTGACTAGTGTGGCCGAGGAGTTCGGGATCGCTCACAGCATCGTTTCATGAGCTTGGAGAGCATTTCAAACAACAGAAACAGCTGTCCAAGAGTTTAGCAGTGGTCGTCCATGAGCAACCATGGCGGCGGACGACCAGTATATTCTCCTCTAGGCGAGAAGAGACAGACGGCATACAGCGGGAGAAATCGCAAGGCACATGCAACAGACAACTGGACGTCCGTTATCGCGTTTTACTGTGGCCAGGAGGCTGCACAAAGGTGGTCTATTTGCACGACGACCAGTACAGTGTGTGCCATTAATGCCTGCTCATCGGAGACAGCAGTTTCTGTGGTGCCAGGAACACAAGAACTGGACACATCAGCAATGGGGTCGAGTTCTCTTTACGGATGAGACCCGATTTAGTCTGACAAGCGATTCTGGACGTAGACACATCTGGAAAGAGCAGGGAACATGCAAACACACCTCAACATCATCAAAAGTGACCCGTTTGGAGGTGGCGGAGTTCTCCTTTGAGGCGGTATCATGCTTGGTAGCCATACTGACCTCCACATCTTCCTAGGAGGTTCAGTCACTGGTGTCCGCTATTGTACCGAGGTTCTCCTGCCTCACGTGCGTCTGTTTAGAGGTGCTGTGGGTCCTGAGTTCCTCTTCATGGACAACAACGCTACACCTCGTCGTACAGTGGCTGTCGCAGAGCTGTTGGAGAGTGAAGGTATTCAACGCATGGATTGGCCCACTAGGTCCCCGGACCTAAATCCAATCGAACACGTGTGGGACCTTCTCAGGAGACGTTTGGTAGCATGTCACCAGCCGCCAGCAATGATTCCGCAGCTGCGATTGGCGCTACAAGAGGAATGGGCCACGATGCCTCAACAGCTCCTTGACAACCTCGTCCTCAGCATGGACAGACATTGTAAATTCTGCAATGCAGTCAGGGGTGATCATATCCCCTACTAAAGACTGGATTTTTCTTGGCAGCTGCCTGTGACATGGACGTTTCTGTCTTCTGTTCAGTTGTGCTCGAAGCTACCTTTTCAATAAAGTGCCTTTGTATCCTTTGGATTCCTTGTTAGGACGGTTTTGCTCACTTCTCCCATATTCTTACATCTTGGGGATCTTATGGTATGATTTGAGTCGATGTGGAGCACTTCTGCATGACGTTACTTTGGAAAAACCGTCTCGTCCTTAATTTTTACACGTCAGTGTATTAGGGTGGTGTGGTACTTTCCCACTGTATCTTAATTCTTCGTTCTTATTTTTGTTTTTTTTATTATTGCTTGTCATATTGAATAACGAATATAGGTTCTTCTAGCTTATGCCAATATCATCTAATAGGCAATATATATTGTGTGAACATCAAGCAGCCAGCACGAAGTCCAGGAAGAGTGAAGGTGAGTTCACATTTTCGCATTATTGACATAAGTGATTTTTTAAGAAACTCCCTTACATAATTGTGCACACTGCCTTTCATAGTCACAAACGAAAAATTTAAACGTGTGAAACAGAAAATTTAAGAAGAACGAAATATATTCTTCAAAATTGCTATTAACAATTTTTACCATGTGGTCCAGCAACAGGCTTAACAGCTTGAGCTATAATGAAATTGTGTGTTATTCTATGACATTTGAATTTGTTTCACCTGGCTCTTAGATCTACAAAATATTTTTCCAGCCCTGCTACAGGAACATATCTGTGCATGTCCATTGTACATGCTAACCCTAAGTACATTTAAGGCTTCCTTGGAACTCTTCTGCAGGAGAACACTGTTCCATGTCAGAAAAAACAATTTTTTTTAACACAAAAATCACATTCCTTAATGATGTCTTTAAAAGATACAAATTACATAATTGATCATAGTACTATTAACTTTAGGTTTTACCTTTTGTGATCAACTCTGCATAAACAAAAGAATTCTATCATTTTATATACCTATTTCACAATCTGCAATACAGGAACTAGTTAGCACCCATAACAAAATGGAACTCTACACAACTTATAAGTAGATGTTTATCTAGAATATATTCAAACTTTCTATATAAAAAAATATCACACAGTTTTGGGGTAATATTTTTTTCCAGTTTCCACTTTATACAACTCAATTAGTACTGACCAAGATAGCACAGAACTACTTAAATAATGTATCAAACTTACAGGACTGAACAAAGTCCTCACAGGATCATGTGAATCACCAGATGAGGATATAGAGGAAGAACGAGAATGCTCCAGTGAAGAAGACAATCCATTCCCGGAATCTGTTCGTGGCAACTTGCTAGGAGGTGCACTCTAATTCAATGAAAAAATATAAATTATCTATGAAGAAACTTTTAAATTTATAACATTAGCATTTACTGCCTGTTTTTTTTTTTTTTCCATAATTAAATATCCAAACAAAATCATCAAGTAGAAAAGAAGGGTCAGAGAAGATTTTCATTTCATGAAATATGTTAAGGCAAATAAAATGTGTCCATCTTTTTCTATTTTAGTCTTCAAAATAACCGCTCACACATGAAAAATCTCTTCAATGCCACACATTTTTAAAACAATTTTTGAATTGTTTTAAATGGTCAGACTTCCACTAGAGTACACTGCTATATCATTTGGAGTCCTAGTCTCATAACACAAATAAATGAAATTGAGAGAATACAAAAAGATTTCTACAATAGCTTTATTACAGATCTACTGGAGTATACACTCAGTAAACATAACATTTGAGATAGGAATGATGGGTAGTTGACATGGGCATTCCCCACGCAGAGTGGAACAGGCCCAAACCAAATGCAGGCAATAAGTACGTGACAGCAGGGCTTCCCAACAGTGTATTGCAATCAACAAACATGGGTAAACATGGTGATATGAGCAACTTTGACCATGTACGCATTGGCGGCGCAAGACAGATGGGTCATTCTATCGCCCAAGTGTTAAGAACCTTACGGTCCCAAAGAGAAACTGTATCAGTGAGTACACCATCGATGAGCATGCCAGTGCCAGAGAGCAAGTGGTGGCCGACCACACGCCATTAATGACCTTGGCTGATGCAGAATATTCAGGCTCGTACAGATAGCCCACTTGGCAATGGCAGTGCGAATCACATCCAGGTTAAATGTCAGTCAGAGGCCTAAGCACCATCAGTGAATGAACGGTATGCTGCACACTGCATACCCTGGGCTACGGAAGCCAATGTTACTTGTGTGCGCTGTTGACTGCTCGTCATTGGAAATTACTTCTCACCTGGTGCCAGGAACAACAAAACTGGACTTCTGCAGAGTGGCACTGAGTCATCTGGTCAGATGAATCCCACTTTTAGCTGTACCAAGCTCATACTTGCCAACTTTGGAAAATGTGCATCAGTAAAACTTTTGCATGAACGCCATATACCACAAAAAAAAACATAATTATATTAATAAATATGCAGTAAAAATCTCTGCATATGCCACAATAACTAAGCTAGTATCATCTGTGTTTGAAATAATAATTTCAAAAACCATAAAATAAAATCTTAATTTTGTTCAATGTTAGCCTTGCAAACCTGTGGTGTTTCAATGCCAAACTAAATTTTTCATTTGCTGATATCTTTGTTTCCCTTCCCATTTCTTTATTATCGTTTTTTTTTAATGCCCTTGGATGACAATTTTATCCACCATGAATGCATGACAGCTTTCACTATTTTAGATAAAAGATGAACAGTGTAACTTTGAAAATATAAATACTTTTGAACACCATGCATCAATTTTTACAAATTTTTCAGCTTCATCACACATTCTTTTACGTGTCGAGAAAAATTCCCGATGCGTACTAGCCACGTAATTACGCATTTTGGAGAACTCTGGTCGCAAGTCACTTGAGCACTCCCATGGAGAGAGAGCTACCGCACGACATCACGAAGCGGAGTCATTGTTATACTTGATGGCTCCGCACGAAGCTGGCTAGTCAAAGATGACATTATCGCGTAACACAGTACTCATAAGGTCCGGTAGAAAATCTAAGTGAATGGTTGCAGGAGATTGAAATATTTTGATTGAGCAATCGAAATATTAAAAAATCCGTAAAAAAAAAAAAAAAAAAAGACTTCTATCCACAAATCAGTAAAACTAAGCAGAAATCCGTACATTTTACGGATAATCCGGAAAAGTTGGCAAGTATGCAAGCTGAAAGGAGGGTGCAGGTGTGGTGTCAACAGCATGTGGCCATTGTCCACATCGTGCCAGGTCAGCTCTGTTTAAGGAGGTGGTGGCTCTGTGATGGTTTGGAAAGCTTTATCATGGGGCACATTAGGTCCCTTAGTGTGTCTGGAGAGGTCTTTAACCACTGTATGCAACCAGCATGTGCTGGCTGATCACCCACACACTTTCATGGCCTTCATGCATCCTGCAGCTGATGGTCTGTAGCAACCACCCATGCATGGCTCAAACAACACTCATTTGAATTTGGAATCATCCAATGGCCCCCCAAGATCCCTGGATTTAAACCCTGTGGAAACTCTCTGGGATGCAGTGGAGTGGAACATGAGATCCATGGATCTTGGACCGATGTCTCAGGCAGAGTTGTAGACAATGCTGCAACAGGCATGGCTGGCATTACCTCCAACAACTCTTTGGCATCTGGTGGAGTTGATGCATCTGCATGTACAGGCTGTTACTTGCACTAGAGGAGGACCAAAACACAATTGGGAAGGTATCCTAATGTTTTGTCCATTGAGTGTACATTTCAATATCTCTACTGCTGACCTTCCATCATTTTTCAAAATAACCTCTGTATATTCAAGAAGGAAGGCTTTTTTTTTTTCTGTATGGTATCATCAATGGAGAGGTTGATAACATTCTTAACCTAAACTGATTAAATTTCTGTGTGCCACATTCACCAAGGACAAAATATTATGTGAAGCTGTGCCATTCTGAAGGACTGTATGTATAAGAAAAATCCTCTGTTATGTAAAATGTATCTAGACTTCACAACTCATTCAAAACCTGTCCAGATATTTTCAATTTAAGTTACAATTTCTTTTGTAAAGCACATTTTGAAAGATTGAAATTATTATTTTTAATACACAATGATGTTATAGCAATCTCTGTGTGTCTGGAGAGGTCCTTAGTGTATCGACTCTCTACATGGATCTACTGCCTATAGGGATGTGCTTACAAATAAATAAATAAAAAAAAAAACCTTCCAACTTTGTGTAACTGTGTGTGCAGAGCATCTGTCTCTAACCATATCCAGTATGTACAGACTTAATTTCAGATGATGTTCACAGACCAGTACACTGTGCCTTCTTCACGTAGCTGTTATACCAACATTTGATGGGAGAAACAAATTTTTACCACAAAAAATTTTGGTAATAGACAAATCCATATGGACCAGAATGGAAAGCATCTACAACCAAAAATTGATTGATATCTAATTCCACTTAACAAGAATCTGAAGGCATTATCTGATTTCTAAGACTACACATTTAATCAAGTTAACCAAAATTCTTTCTTGCAATAAGCAAAACAGACATTTATGTATGTATATGCGCATACATGCTCTACAAGTATATAGTTGCATGTCAAATTAAACCTATCATGAATGGGACACAAGACTGCCTTTTTTTGTCATTCTGGTGCAAAAGCATTATGGTGATACTGTTAATAATACTCGTACGTTACGTTATTACTTGGTAATGACTGACAGTGCATGTAACCTGCTAATACTGCATTCAACATCATACATTCTGTTTAACAGAGCTTTCAATTTCCTCATAAGAAATTTCAGGAACTTTTTAATTCAACACACTTTTACATACCCTTTAAGTACCCGACTCTCCACATGGAATTTTCATCATGACCTTTCTCTGAAATACCTTTGTTTTTTTTTCATTATTAGCAAAATTGTCTTAAATACTGTAGATACTTTCAAGTCTTACCAGAAAACACCACCTTTTGCTTTCTGTACTCACCAACTCTAATATCTCTGCATTCAGTGTCTTATTAAAGATATAATAGTGTCTCAGCACTGTGTGCCTTGCTGTAGGCCAGCAACATTTTTTATCATTTAAATAGTAGTAGCAGTTAGAAATACTTTTAATTTACATTTATGTATTATATAATTGATACATCATAACCCAAGACAGAAAATTACAAAAAAGTGAAAATAATTATACTTTTTTTCTAAAAAGTGAAAATAATTATACTTTTTTTCTTTGTTTCGACTTCACCTCCATGCATTTTTAGTCCATTCATTTCCCATATCTGGATGCAATGGATATTTAAAATTTTATTATCCGCATTATAATAAAATATCCCCATTGTAATATACTACAAATAAAGCCTATGAGAAAAAAAAAGCGAAATCTGTACAACTGCTGGGGTGCGAAGGCAAATTCATTCTGGAAAGTGGCACTTTTGTCACTTGACATCTAGAGCAAATGAAAACAACCTTTTTTCTTTTTCTTTCCTTCTTTTTATTAATGCATTTTACTGCAAATTACCTTAACTGAAGATATAAGTTTTTTTTCATGTGGAATTTTGCATCCTACTTACTGTCAGAGCTTGGGAATTCAAGATACAAACATACAGAAACCAGATCCCTTCCCTCTATTCTGTGCTAAAGCTTCAAAAAAAGGTTTTCTTTAGTTTCAAAGATACTGCATGCACAGAAAAACGAAAGGAAAAACTTGTCTTCTCCATTATTAATGAAAAAATAAATTTCGAAGTTGATTGAATGGTTTGTACATCATCACTTTTATACAACAGTGAAGACAGTGTAAGAATGTTTTCTTTCTTGAAAAGAAAATTAGCAAAAAATGAATTCCAAAAACAGAAATTCTATAACCACAATATTATGTAGGAGATGTAACACTATTTTACATTCAGTGTTAGAACATCTATAGCACTAGCCACAACTGTTCATAATTTACGTGCATACAATTATAATAGGTTGCTTACCTTTTTACACATTTTCCTGCATGTTTTATTCCTTTGGTTGTCTTGCTTGGTTCAAGCCTCTGGTGCGGTGTTCCATTTTCGTCTTCAGGTTCATTCAAATGCCCGGCGAATGCTCAAGTCTACGAAGTGCACTGCATTTAATGACTCTAGGTCCCAACAGCATCTTCCTCCCCTTCTACCCTTCCCACCAGCGTGTAAAACCCAACCTTCATTGGTTGATTGATATTTATTAAAACCCCAATTCTTGAACTCAAAACCTTTTGATATAACCAACAAACATAAACTGCTTATTTACATACATACAAAATGCCGAACAAAAATATAAAAAACGTATATACAACTATTTACACACAATGCATCCTATTCCTTCAACTCCTCTTCCCAACATCTCATGACAACTAGAACATTCAGTCACCACACCCAAAGCCATTCCCATGCAGACTGCCCCTAGTACTTTCTACCCTCTCCGGGGTCATCTTCAGGAGGCGTTCTAGATGTTTTCTCTCCTGCTAACTGCAGTGAGAGTGAGCGACATGTTCGTCTTCCTTGCCCCCACTCCAACGTCACTTACAAAAACTTCCACCATGGCTCCATCTTTTATTAACTTTAGTAAACTCTTCATTTTCTTCTTTTGTGTTTTTGGTTTTCTTGTTCAATTTTTTATTAGTTCTTTCCATTTTTCATTAAGGATACTTGGGACATTATCATTACAAATTCGATCTCTATTTTTTTCAATCAATACATACTCTGCAGTGCGTAGGTGTCTCTCGTTGCAACATGATTTAATTATTTTAATCTCTTCAAAATTCGGGTTTGTGTGGTTATCCAGGCAGTATTGTATCAGTGCTGCTTTTGCTCCTTTTTTTTTGCCAATTTTTAATATGTTGTTGTAGGTGATGTTTTAATTGATTTTTGGTACTCCCAATATATGATATTGGTGGGATTCCACTTATAGGTATTTCGTATACACCCACTTTTTCTAAGATACTACAATTTTCATTGTTATTAATTATCATATCGCTAATTGTTATTACTTTGGAATTCAGATGGGAAACAAAGTAATAACAATTAGAGATATGATAATTAATAACACTGAAAATTGTAGTATCTTAGAAAAAGTGGGTGTATATGAAATACCTATAAGTGGAATCCCACCAATATCATATATTGGAAGTACCAAAAATCAATTAAAACATCGCCTACAACAACATATTAAAAATTGGCAACAAAAAAAGAAGCAAAAACAGCACTGATACAATACTGCCTGTATAACCACACATACCCAAATTTTGAAGAGATTAAAATAGTTAAATCATGTCGCAAGGAGAGACACCTACGCACTGCAGAGTCTGTATTGATTGAAAAATAGAGATTGAATTTGTAATGATAATGTCCCAAGTATCCTTAATGAAAAATGGAAAGAACTAATAAAAACTGAACAAAACAACCAAAAACACAAAAGAAGAAAATGAAGAGTTTACTAAAGTTAATAAAAGATGGAGCCACAGTGGAAGTTTTTCGTAAAGGATGTTGGAGTGGGGGCAAGGAAGACGAACGTGTCGCTCACTCTCACTGCGGTAGCAGGAGAGAAAACATCTAGAACGCCTCCTGAAGATGACCCCGGAGAGGGTAGAAAGTACTAGGGGCAGTCTGCATGGGAATGGCTTTGGGTGTGGTGACTGAATGTTCTAGTTGTCATGAGATGTTGGGAAGAGGAGTTGAAGGAATAGGATGCGTTGTGTGTAAATAGTTGTATATACGTTTTTAATATTTTTGTTCAGCATTTTGTATGTATGTAAATAGGCAGTTTATGTTTGTTGGTTATATCAAAAGGTTTTGAGTTCAAGAATTGGGGTTTTAATAAATATCAATCAACCAACGAAGGTTGGGTTTTACACGCTGGTGGGAAGGGTAGAAGGGGAGGAAGATGCTGTTGGGACCTGGAGTCATTAATGCAGTGCACTTCGTAGACTTGAGCATTTGCCGGGCATTTGAATGAACCTGAAGACGAAAATGGAACACCGCACCAGAGGCTTGAACCAAGCAAGACAACCAAAGGAATAAAACATGCAGGGAAATGTGTAAAAAGGTAAGCAACCTATTATAATTATTTTACATTCTTTGGACTACTGATACTTTCATACAACAACAAAGACCACATCAGAATGGATGAGTTTTGTTTTACATGAGTAGCCCTTTGTACAACACAGTATTGGACTAATCGTACCACTGGACCAATTGGCATTGGATCAGTCATACCATTAGGCCAATCATACCATTGGATGAATCATACTGTTGGAACAATTGCATCCTTTGAACAAATCATACCATACCATACTGGAGACATTTGTTTTGTTCACTGCTGACAGCAGTGATGTATGGACAAATCTAGTGCTGTTGTAACAGTGCAATGCATGGTGCACCATGTACTATAATGTCATTCAGGGCATTTTGCCCAATAAATTCACTGGTATTCAGCTTACTTTTACATATTTTAGTTTAAATCCACTTCAGTTTATCTCGCTCCAAATTTTTACAGGTAATCAAGACACAATCAAGGTTGAAAGGCTTCTGAGTTTTGTTAATTTTTCTTAATGCAACTCATGTGCTTTTCTAACTACCTATATGAACTACAAATCCCACCAATTTTTGACCAGCTGCACAATATTGTTTCTGCTGGTTCAAAAAATGTCAAAACCTAAGCTGACCATGTATTTGACAACCCTTATTTAATCCCAGTGTAAGATACCAGTCTAATGGTTACTGTATAAGTGCATTCCTAAATGAAAACCATATACATATAATTTACAAAATACAAGACATAACTCACCATCATACCCCCAGGAAGAAGGAAATTAGCTGTTGTTGTGTTAGGTTCAGGCATTTCAGGCAGAGACTTTTTACCCATAGCCATTGCAACTATTGCAGTCATGTGTGTTTCAGGACCAAACACATGTATTGGCACACCTAAAGTACCTCCTAAAACATACACAAAGAAAAAAAAAGCCACAATATTAAATTTTAGCAGCAAAATATTCTATAAAAAGCAGTAACAAGCACCTGCAGAGCTACTACAAGGTATTTATCATGAAGTATAATACATTACAGTGAACACATGAAGATCAGTATTGGATGCATTGTTTCACATGCATCCAATACTGATCTTCACTTATGTTATGTGAAAAGCATGGGTCACAGTAGGTAAGATCAGTACAATATCCTGGAAATTAATGAAGGAAAAAATAAAGTATCTTGCTAAAAAGCAATATGCTGTAAGTACAAGACACAGTTACTAGAAAACATGTGACACACAAGACTAAAATTCGCAAAGCCTCCATATTATGATTTGCAGACTGTCTTAGAATTGCCATTTATG
This sequence comes from Macrothele yani, assembly GCA_039090855.1. Taxonomy (NCBI): domain Eukaryota; kingdom Metazoa; phylum Arthropoda; class Arachnida; order Araneae; family Macrothelidae; genus Macrothele; species Macrothele yani. The sequence continues at coordinate 100,046,589 of CM076996.1, read as the reverse complement.
GCAAACATATCTTATTCTCAAGTAAACTAATATTACAGCATAAGTGATTTTGCAATTACAAATTACAGTGACATGGACTGAAACCATATAATGAATGCAAAAAACATGTGTCTTATTCAGAACCAGTGTTCTTTCTGAAATCCCTTCTTTGTAGCGAATTATGTGATTTAATAATGTTAAATATTAGATACAGTACTATCTTTTTTTGCCCTTTCAGGTTTCCAACCAACAGTGGGTTTCCTTCCTCCATTAATGAAGTTGTAGCTCCATTATTTGGATATTCAGCCAAGAATACTCCAGAGACTAGGTGGGCAGCCCAATGCTAGGGAGAGTACTAATCATGGGGGAAATCATCAAATATGGCTCAGATATCTAGGCCAGATTTTCAGGCACACATTATGTTCAGAAGAAACCCTGGAAAGCCCCTGAATTGGATGGGCAGCAATGGGTAATTGAGCTCTTAACGGTCACCTATATTTCCACACACAAGGCTAGCGATTAGCCAACTGCACCATGCCAGTAGTGCTAAATAATTACATGAATAAATATATTACAGCATTATAGTAATAATCAGACAAGTGCCAAAAATAAGCACAATTTTTTTTCAATCTGCAAAGATGGCCAATATCTGCAACATCATTTCACCACTGTGCACCAGTGCAGTGTTTTTTATTGCTTTCTGTTAATTACAAGGTCTTCTGTCTCTAACATACTTGTTCCTTAATTGTTAATATCTGATTACACACTTTCTACCCACCTTATTCTTGCTACACTGTTCAGTATGCAGCTTGATACTATAGAATCTAACACCTGTTTTGGAAGAATCTTTCATCTTCCACTTGTTACAATTTGTACATATGTGAATACCATCTCAATATATTCTCATTAACTTTTCTTGTTAGTAATGCAGATGTTGGAAGCAGCTCAGTTCCAGCATCTGCATTACTAACTCTGTTCTGCTACTGAATCAATTTAACTTTTTCTGATATTTTTCTTAGCACTGGTGTCAGCAGTTTCTAACCTCCTACAGAGAGCTCTTTACTTTGCACCACCCTCTCACTTCCATAAAAGAGGGTAGTCAAAATGCTGCATTGCATGCAGCTAGTTAAGTTCTCTGGACAGCCACTTAGTGAAAGTATCTTGATACAATCACTATTGCCAGTGTTTTGCCAATTTTGTAGTGTAACTCCTTACTAAGTTTTATTGTCTCATCAACTAATCACACTAAAATAATTAAAATCTTACCTGTTCCTACCTCTTTGCCTGTATTACACAATTTTCAGTATTTAGTTTAAACCATATATTTACACATGCAACCACCTCAGAGGTAAGCAATACTTTCTGGAGTATTCCAATATATTTTGAAATAATGCGTGTAAAACCGAATAGTAGTAATGTCTGGCCTATACATTAGGCCTAGATATGAGCTTCAATTTTGAATTTGCAACCATTCATTATCTTCGTCCGAAATTTCTCACAAATTGTGCTTGGTAGATTGCAGTTACAATAGTCTGCACTCTTAGAAATTAACGCTAGGTCGTCAGCACACAACAAACTGCTGACATTAGAGCCACATATGTCAATATCTGAAACTAAGTTACTTTAAGCTGTTTATCTCTATAAATAACAAACAAAAATGTGATGGTCTACATTCTGTCTTACTGCAGAGTTCATTTCAAATTGATTACCAGCATTTTCTTCCACCCTCACAGTTACACTTTTGGTTCAAAGGCTTGTGGCTAACTTCAATGACTTGCTCTTTTCTCTCCAAAATCAATAAACACCATATGTGATTCAGGTCATGAAATTTTTCAGAAAGCTGCCTGAGAACAAACAAATCATCTTTGCATCCTTTACTATTCTTGAAATTATACTGTCCTTCACTAAGTTGAATTACCACAAGATCTCTCAGCTTCTAACTCAGTTGATTTTCCATAAAATCTCTGAATTCCTCAGTACACTTCAGTAAAATTTGTAACTCTAATAATTAAGAATATGTCATAGTAATTATTACAATTCTCTCCATTCTTGTTTTTGACAATGATTTCTGCCCATCCTTTGAAACCAGTTGTCTGTGATTCAGTAAACTTTGCAATAAATCAGAAATCAGGTAAAAAAGTAAATGTTTCTGTCCTTTCATCCTCAAGCAGGCTGAGGTTTCACAAGATTCCCCAAACTTTAAGCTCACATTAAACACAATAAAAATTACACTTTCAGCTACTAGATCACACTTCAAATGAAATAACAATTCCACATCTCATATGGTAGAGATCTGTTTGTCTATGTCAGAAGATAATTCTAAAATAATATGAGCTATCATACAATACATCTTCACTACAGGAATTGGAGTTATGAAAAATTCCAGAGCTTTCACAATAGTTAGTTACTTCTTTATTTACAAAGGGAGTAATACAGTTAAAATTGTTTTAATCAGGCAATAGACAAATGTCTTCCACCTTCCACAATAAGAAACATTCTTTTTTTAACATGTTTGTTTAACATGTATACTCCGGTTTCTTTGGAGGAAAGGTCAGAGTAAATAGCATCAATACAGACAGAAGAATTAACACCATCTCTGCTTTTTGTTATGTTTAGAGTAGTAGTAGGATATCTCTTGATGACTAATTATACACAAAGTGACTGATCCTTTTCTTGCAGTAAAACATAATAGCTGAGTGAGAGAAGAAAGGCCCCATAAATAGGAAAAATGAATGGAAGGACAACAAATTTATTTTAGTTTTAAATTTTCTGATGAGGCTGTTTAGCAATATCAGAACATTAATGGTGGTTAGCAGCAGTTCCTTGAATAATTTTGAACTCATTTTCAAGAAAACAAAGGTAAGTGCAAATGAGATATGCATTGTAAATAAAGCATTTTTGCTTTTTATTGCAGAAAGCTTGTAGGAATTATTATTACATTCTCAGTGACATCAGAAGGCTATCTAAAAATGTCCCATCCTGCAATTTAATGAGAAAAATTTAGCACTAATATAAAGTTTTGCTAGTGGTCTACATATTATGCAAAAATATTTTCTTACTTGATCATAATAAACAAAAATAATATATAATAATGCCCTGTCAGCCATACACACTTAACAAATCCCCCCTCCCCCAAAAAAAGCATTGTTCTCCAGCAATACAGAAAAGGGGGGAGTAATGAAAATCAAATGGAGCTATCACAGTATGGTTACTCAAAAAGCAACTATTATATGCTGAATCATTGTGGTCAGTCCATGTCTTATATAGCTCCCAAAGTTTAATTTTGGATACTTTACTTATAACCATGGTTACCAAAAGAAAATTATTTATGGAAATGATAAAGCTGTTGATGGAATGAAAATGATAGTGATCTTGGTGTAAAGGGGCAGGAGTTTTGATAACCTGCACACAATATGAGTACTTCACGTATCAACACGTATTTCAATTTTAAGGGACCCACAACATGTTTTGTTTACAAAACTGAGAAATAAATTAAGGAGAATTATGCAAAATGCCCAAATAATTTATTCAAGCATAAACATGGCACATTGCAGTCCTACTAAAAATTAAAAAAAAGCCTTCAGCTTTTAGATGAAGGACATGAGCCAAAGGAATGTGTTTGCATCTTTGAACATGATTGGCAAAATGGCCAACTTTGCATTTCATTCAACAAGAACTTATAAAGGTACCTGGGACTAAAGGATACCAGTGAGCATTTAATACCATCAAGGATCAATTTTATTAATTTAAGGAAGGCATCACAGGCACAAATCATATTATGGTGAAAAATGATACAGATAAAAATGTGCATCTCCAATGAAGACAGTGGAGAATGTATGTAGTAATTGCTATTGTGAAATTTGAAATTCAACAAACTTGGTCTAATCTATACACAAGTTCCCTAGTGTTCAACCAAAATCACTAAAACAAAGTAAATTACACCTAAGAATCAGCATTACTGCTGAAGGACATGAAGCTTGTTTGAAAAGTTGCATAATATATATTGAAAAACATTCAATTTAGATTTGCTATAACTTGTATTTACATGATTTGTGTGAAATTCAATAGAAATACTTATTAATTAGAGTCCATGAACTCATTCATATTCATGTTAGGGGAATGTAGCTACAACAAATACAAGAAAATACTGTACATTTGTACACTGAACTTCTAAAAGTAACTGAACATCCCAACAGAAGTGCATATATATAGAATGAAAAGAGCAAGAAAATAAAGGTTACATAATTGATGCAGATAATGTTTAAGGAAAATGTTGCCTCTCATAATTTATACTGTATTCATGTTGTTTAGATATCTGATGACTTGATTCAAACAAATTTAATAGCACTAAAAAGAACAAAACATACCTTTAGAATAAAGATGACTTCTTTTAATGAACATAAATAAGATGGTTGAAGATATGAATTTAAGATTATATGATTAATAACTGTAGGTAATAATAATAAGAAGACGAAATTCAGGTTAAAACATCTATAGCAGAACCATAGTTGTTCTTAAATTTACGTGCACACAATTATAAGAATTACAAGGTTGCTTACCTATTTTCACATTTCACTGCACATTTCATTCTTTCTACCGTCATGCTTGGTTCAAGCCTTCAGTGCAGTGTCCTATTTTTGGGCTTCAGGTTCTTTCAAATGTTCTACGAACACTCAAGTCCACTTGGACTTACATACCGTCATGCTTGGTTCAAGCCTTCAGTGCAGTGTTCTATTTTTGGGCTTCAGGTTCTTTCAAATGTTCTACGAACACTCAAGTCCACTTGGACTTGCACACCGTCATGCTTGGTTCAAGCCTTCAGTGCAGTGTTCTATTTTTGGGCTTCAGGTTCTTTCAAATGTTCTACGAACACTCAAGTCCACTTGGACTTGAGTGTAAGTCCAAGTGGACTTGAGTGTAAGTCCAAGTGGACTTGAGTGTTCGTAGAACATTTGAAAGAAACTGAAGCCCAAAAATAGAACACTGCACTGAAGGCTTGAACCAAGCATGACGGTAGAAAGAATGAAATGTGCAGTGAAATGTGAAAATAGGTAAGCAACCTTGTAATTCTTAAGAAGAAGAATAGTTCACTTTGTGAACAAAAGGTGCATTCCACAAACCATTTGGTTCTCCGGGTGAGAAGCAAACTTATGACCTTCACTTTTAGTCATTTAAAAGAATCACCAAGAAACAGTTTCTTCTTGAAGAAGGAAGGGAATATTTAAGACCAGGAACATAACCTCTGTAAATATGAGTTTCATCGTCTGTTGGGAAGAAACAAAATAAATGCAAATGTTTCTAGTTAGATGCATAATCATACGTCTTTTCAGGACAGGAACTTTACTCACATCTGTGTAGCTTCTTTCGTGGAGAGAGAGAGAGTTGCTAACTGTTGTTTCTATCCCAGCATGAGAGAGCTAGTTGCATCAGAGCGCCCTCTCTTGACTTACAAAATAAATAATGTTTATATTTGAGTTTTTCTTTCCTTTTTTTTTTTTTTTTTTTTTTGACGTCTGTTAGTCTCAGAGCATAAGTAGTGGTCTTACGCTAACAGAAGTTTCATATGTAAGGGAGATATTTCGGTTTCAACTAAAATGGCACATGCTGCAGAACTTGAACTTCGTAAGTGAACAGGTGGTTGCTATAATGATCAGGTGTGTATGTTTGTTACATTTCCCAGCACACTATATAAAAATGGGCATTTAATGGAAATGTCAAAGTGATACCATGGCTTAGAATATCAGGCAATTTTCAGAGAAACAGATTTGAGAAATGTAGTGCATATATTCAAGCAGTTCCACAGGACAAGATCTGACACAATCAACTAGAATCTCCACAAGGGTGCATGAGTGAAAATCAACCGTTCTGGAAACTGTTTTGAATGACCCCCCCCCCCCCCCTCACACACACACACACACAATTATACATACCAACTTCCCGCATAACCCTCAGTCCTTCCTGATAGTTAGGTCCAGCTCTTCTAACATAGATAGACACTTTGTGATCCACAAGCTTACTCTGGAACTCTTGCAATGCTTTTACAATGCCCTATAAAAGTAACAAAAGGGGAAATGTTATGTATAAAGGATTTTAAAAAAGAGGCTCACATTCAAAATTTTGGTAACTTTAAAAAAGTTGCTCATCTTACAGTAGTACGCAGCAAAAAAAAAACAAAAAAACTCAGATTACTTTCAAATTATAATTTTAATAATGTACTTACATGGCAAAGTTAGGGACTAATTCCAAATAAAAAAAAGAAATTCTTACAAGAGCCTGCCAGTACATTGGTTCGGTCAGTGGATACATACAGAATAAACTCAGGATATATAGTTAGTTTGTCTGTGTAAGGGGGGGGGGTCTCCAGTCATATGAAACTTTGAATCTTATTTACTCACCATATCCAAGGAGGTTAGAATAGATGGAGTAAGGGCCAGCCATTCCCGTCGTAATCAAAGTGAAGTCACCAAAACGTCACGATCATGACGTAACAGCCAATCACAGCCTCTGCGGCCATGTTGGTGAGACGTTTGAGCATTAAATTCATCTGCTCAAAGTGCTTCAAGTTTGTGATGTCATCCTTACTCCATTTATTCTAACCTCCTTGACCATATCAACAAAAAATTACACAGGTCTCACTAGAAACTTTCCATTTTTGACAGTGTTTGAAGTGGTATCAGTACTCACTATGAGAACATGGGAGTGTCATTTCTACCTACACATATTTATGGTTAGTGCAAAATTTTTACTTATCTTCAATGTCTGCAGGTCTAAGATTTTTTTACAAAGATTAAGTTTACTAGTATGTTTTCAATGCAATTCAAAGTGACATATGGTAATGCATGAAAATAATGTAATCTTTACATTTACACAAAAATATGAGAAAAATATAAAAACAGAAAAAAAAATTCTCTGTTGAACACAGATTCTTCTAAGCAACTAAACAATAGCACTGAAAATTTGGTTACATCTTAAGACATGTTTTAACTCCAAGGGAAAATTGTAAAGAAGTTGTTGCATTTTTGGACTTACCGTTAAATTGGTGAAGTTCCAAGTTGAACACTTCCAGCATGTGGATCTTGGTTTTTTTCCCGTATTTCCGTTATGTAGATGCGGCATGGGGGTTTTCATTCAGTTGCTGGTCCTCTTCAGTTTTTCCCCCCGTTGGTTTTTAATTGGCCTCGTTACTAAATGAATTTTTTCCTTTGCTGCTTCCACATATACTTCTATACGTTTTTTTTACCCGAGTACTTTCGGTAACACTCCGTTACCGCCATCTAGGGGACGTTTGCTCCTACCAGCACGGACCGTGTCAGTAAAGCGTTTGGGTGGTTCTCGCGGGCTGCATCTGTTAACGGCTATCGCTTCCTCTTGGGCGTTGTGGCGCCATCTCTTGTTGGTCATCGATCTCATTTTCGAAATTTTCCATTTTTTTGCTCAATTTTAATTTAATTCCTCCAACTGTTTCTTAAAATATTAGGGTCATTATGGTTGCAAACTTTTGCTCTATTTTTTTCTATCATTACCGACTCTGCTATTCCGAGGTATTTTTTGGATTTACAGCTTTTTATGATTTTTATGTTTTCAAACTTAGGATATTTTTGTTTAGCCAGACAATATTGAATAAGTGCTGTTTTTTCTTCTTCTTTTTTTGCCAATTTTTTACATGCTGTTTTAACCTGTGTTGTTTTTGTTTTTTTTTTATTGGAGGTTTAACGACCACCGTGAGCAACTCAATGGGCTATAAGCAGTCGCCCGTCCCTAATTTAGGGTCACTGGTTCTAGGGAAGGGAGAGAACCAGTGCCGTAAGACAAACACAACATCCATGCCTCACAGGGATTCGAACCCGGACCCCATTCGGACGAATGATCAGAGGCTATCGCTTAGACCACTGCGCCACCGGGGCGGCATAACCTGTGTTTAAGCTTATTTTTGGTACTTCCTATATATGCCATTGGAGGATTTTCTGTAATAGGAATTGAGTAAATACCTACTTTTTCTAACATTTTTATTTTTTCATTATTTTTTATTACTATATTTTTGATAGTATTTACTTTTCCTCCAATTTGAATGTTATGCTTTTTACAAATATTATTAATTTCATTAGTAGTACCTTTAATGTAAGGAAAACCATTCAGATTTGATTTCATTTTTATTTACTACAGCATTATTTTTTATTTTCTTTAGTACTTCTGTGTTCCATTTTTTTATTAAATGGTTTGGATAACCAAAACTACCTGCAATTGTTTTTATGAATTTAATTTCTTCATTAGTGAACTGAATATTTTCTGAGTGCGTATATGCTCTTTTAATTAAGGTTTTCAAACTATTGCATTTTTGTGGACAAAGGTGTGCCGAATTGTGCGGGATTAGAACAGGAACAAATGAACTTTTTCGATAAACTCTGTATTGCAATTTATTTGTAGATTTTATAACTTGTACGTCCAAAAAGGCTATTGCATTATTTTTTTCCATTTCTACCGTGAGTTCTATTGTTGGGTATAAAGAGCTGTAACATTTGGTTAATTTTCTTAACTCTTCTTCGCTCAGTTTTGATAGAATGAAAATATCATCCACATATCGACAGTACATTTCTGGTTTTTCTTCCATACTATGCAGGACATTTTCTTCAATCTCGTTCATCACAACCTCAGCATATAGAGTTGATAATGGTGAACCCATTGGGCCTCCTGAATTTTGCTTGTATATTTTGTTCTTGTATGTAACTACATTATTTTCATATAAATAGAATGAAACTTTTTGAATTCTTGAGTTTGTGTGTCATTTAATATTTTAAGATTATGCAACTTCTTAATGACAATTTCAATAGCTTCTGGAACAGGAGTGCTTGGATATAATGCTTTAACGTCCATGCTTGCCATATGTAAGTCCTTTAGGTCAGTTTTTACATTTTTAATTTTCTCAATAAATTCATAAGTGTTCTTGATGGTGAACTTGTTGTTCATGAAAATGGGTGCAAGGAACTTGTAAATGTTTTTCTCTAATGTTATCAATGGTGAGTTTTTTTTTAAAACAATCAGTCTCATTGGAGCATCATCTTTGTGTGTTTTTATCTTTGCAACAATACGTGGTATGCCTGCTCCCATTGGTGGAAAAGAGCGCTTGATTTCATCAGGTAATGTGCTATGATTTCTTATACTCGCTAAGAATTGAATTTGGTTATCAGTTGGTTTATTGTTGTGCATATTTTGAGTGATAAGCAACTCAAAATATGCACAATTTGATGGCACATGGAAAGATCGCATTTGGGATACTACGTTCATCGAAATTAAAGAAATTGCTAACAAAGAAGCTAACTCCAATAGTTTTACTGTTGATAAAAAATTAAATGCGTTATTTGATGAACAAAAATTAAGTAAGGAACCCATAAATGAATATAATGTGTATGAAAATCGTTCTGATAAGAATTTAAGCTTTTCACAGAAAGCAGTATTACAAAAACGGAAAAAAATTGCCTTTCCACAGGGCCTCCCTAAAACTGAAGAAATCATACCTTGCCTAGAAGATATTCTCAAAAATATACCTGGCGCAGAGAATAAAACTGAAGTTGAGAACAAATTATATACAGTAATTCTAAATGAATATAATGCCAAACATAACAAAAACTTTTATATAGAGAAAAAATTAAAATATGAAAAAAAAAACTATTGGAATTGAAAAATGACCCAAATATCAAATTCTGTGAAGCAGATAAAACCGGCCAAGTCATTATTCTTAACACAGTCGAATATGAAAAAAATGACGGTAGAAATAGAAGAATTAAATTGTACTGAAATAAAGAAAGACCCAACTGATAACCAAATTAAATTCTTAGCGAGTATAAGAAATCATAGCACATTACCTGATGAAATCAAGTGCTCTTTTCCACCAATGGGAGCAGGCATACCATGTATTGTTGCAAAGATAAAAGCACACAAAGATGATGTTCCAATGAGACCGATTGTTTCAAAAAACTCATGATTTTTTTTGCCAGTTTTTTACATGCTGTTTAAATTAGAGAAACACATTTACAAGTTCCTTGCACCCATTTTCATGAACAACAAGTTCACCATCAAGAACACTTATGAATTTATTGAGAAAATTAAAAATGTAAAAACTGACCTAAAGGACTTACATATGGCAAGCATGGACGTTAAAGCATTATATCCAAGCACTCCTGTTCCAGAAGCTATTGAAATTGTCATTAAGAAGTTGCATAATCTTAAAATATTAAATGACACACAAACTCAAGAATTCAAAAAGTTTCATTCTATTTATATGAAAATAATGTAGTTACATACAAGAACAAAATATACAAGCAAAATTCAGGAGGCCCAATGGGTTCACCATTATCAACTCTATATGCTGAGGTTGTGATGAACGAGATTGAAGAAAATGTCCTGCATAGTATGGAAGAAAAACCAGAAATGTACTGTCGATATGTGGATGATATTTTCATTCTATCAAAACTGAGCGAAGAAGAGTTAAGAAAATTAACCAAATGTTACAGCTCTTTATACCCAACAATAGAACTCACGGTAGAAATGGAAAAAAATAATGCAATAGCCTTTTTGGACGTACAAGTTATAAAATCTACAAATAAGTTGCAATACAGAGTTTATCGAAAAAGTTCATTTGTTCCTGTTCTAATCCCGTACAATGCGGCACACCTTTATCCACAAAAATGCAATAGCCTGAAAACCTTAATTAAAAGAGCATATACGCACTCAGAAAATATTCAGTTCACTAATGAAGAAATTAAATTCATAAAAAAAATTGCAGGTAGTTTTGGTTATCCAAATCATTTAATAAAAAAATGGAACACAGAAGTACTAAAGAAAATAAAAAATAATGCTGTAGTAAATAAAAATGAAATCAAATCTGAATGGTTTTCCTTACATTAAAGGTATTACTAATGAAGTTAATAATATTTGTAAAAAGCATAACATTCAAATTGGAGGAAAAGTAAATACTATCAAAAATAATGAAAAAATAAAAATTTTAGAAAAAGCAGGTATTTACTCAATTCCTATTACAGAAAATCCTCCAATGGCATATATAGGAAGTACCAAAAATAAGCTTAAACACAGGTTTAAACAGCATGTAAAAAACTGGCAAAAAAAAAGAAGAAAAACAGCACTTATTCAATATTGTCTGGCTAATCAAAAATATCCTAAGTTTGAAAATATAAAAATCATAAAAAGCTGTAAATCCAAAAAACACCTCAGAATAGGAGAGTCGGTAATGATAGAAAAAAATAGAGCAAAAGTTTGCAACCATAATGACCCTAATATTTTAAGAAACAGTGTGGAGGAATTTAATTAAAATTGAGCAAAAAAATGGAAAATTTCGAAAAATGAGATCGATGACCAACAAGAGATGGCGCCACAACGCCCAAGAGGAAGCGATAGCCGTTAACAGATGCAGCCCGCGAGAGTCACCCAAACGCTTTACTGACACGGTCCATGCTGGTAGGAGCAAACGTCCCCTAGATGGCGGTAACGGAGTGTTACCAAAAGTACTCGGGTAAAAAAACGTATAGAAGTATATGTGAAAGCAGCAAAGGAAAAAATTCATTTAGTAACGAGGCCAATTAAAAACCAACGGGGGGGGGAAACTGAAGAGGACCAGCAACTGAATGAAAAATACCCCATGCCGCATCTACATAACGGAAATATGGGGGAAAAACCAAGATCCATGTGCTGGAAGTGTTCAACTTGGAACTTCACCAAGTTAACGGCAAGTCCAAAAATGCAATTGCATTAATGCACGTCAATAAAAATTAACCTCCAATAGCGGACTTTTACTATAGAAATCCAATATTGGAAGTACTTGAAAGTAAAGAAGTAGTATATCCACTTTCTTAGTAATACATCCACAGAGCTACTCTCTTATTTAATTGCAAAAACAAAACTTCAATCAATGACTATCAAATGAATAGAGGCTGAGAGGACTGCTAACTAAGAATGTATATTTTTAAGACAAATTTTATGCTGTCTAAAATGTACCTCAAAAATGCAAGGCACTGAAAAAAAAATCTACCACATTTCTGAATTACTTTCAGAAAACTAAGCTTAAAAAGTGAATGATAACACAAGGTATCACTCATAAGAGATAACACAAATGACAAATGTTGTCTTGCATTACCACCTTGCATTGCTCATACATGAAACTGATGAAGAAGAAAAAAAGCTGAATTGTTTAAACAAGGGAAAAATCAGAACACACAGCAAGAAAGTGTGCATATATAATGCAGCATGAGTAAGATGAAATTGTTCACTGTAATTTACTTATGTAAATATTGAATTGGAACACATCACTGTATTCACATTATAAAATTACTGAATTCAAAACAAAAAGACATTGCTTAAAACATTGGGTTTTTTTTTTCCCTTTTGTTGTTATTGTACTTAGTAGAACATCAGTTCAAGTTTCCTCTTGTGAGCAAACCTTGCTTTCTTCTCAGCAAGTTCCACAGCCATATTTGTCTTTTGACAACTCTGCAACTGCACAGCATCCATTGCTTAATTTTTCTTTCTGTTGATATTCTTCTCTCCCCATTTCTTCATTGTCACTTTTCTTTCTTGTATTTTTTTAATGCCCTCAGTGACAATAATTTCATCTGTCAAGCTGAAAGAACTTACAGCCTGAGGACCACGAATGAATGATATCAAAGCTTTCACTATTTTAGATAACTGAAATCGGTGGCAAAACAGAATTAGTAATGAAAACATTACAGAGTTGAGCACTTCTTCAGCAGAAGAAAGAGTTATTGAGAATATGTGGAGATAGTATGGACATGTGTCAAACTGGAGATAAAAATTGCCGAAACAGGCATAATTTAAATTCAGTGATACCAGGCTGCAGAACAAGAGCTAGACCTAAAAGAAGGTGGACTAGTGGTGTGAAATCAGCCACTGATGAATGCAGAAGAAATATGATAGAGGCAAAAAATTTGGCAGTGGACAGGAAGAGATGGGTAAAGGTTCATTTGCCAAGAAATATTTTTTCTCAATTTGTGTGTGGTTTTTCTTAATGCTACTCACAAGAGGAAACTTGAACTGATGTTCTACTAAGTACAATAACAAAAAAAGGAAAATTCCAAGAAAATTCCTGAACATTACACAAGTACACAGGTGTGAGATGATAATGAATGGAAAGGTCAACAAAATAGCAACAGGTATGATTCAGCTGAAGTAGTTTAAGTAAATGCAAAGTACCACCACAGGATGATATGAAATTTTTTCCCCACAGAAGGTCAAAAAGCTTAAAGCCATATATAAACTGCTCAAAAAAGTTAGGAATATTATATAAAAAAAGGAAATCAATGGCACATAAAGCAACTGTATGCATTTAATTATGGGCAACATAGGACACAGAACACAAAACAAACATGAAATAGTAAGATGAAAAGTGTAGCACAGCGCTTTCAGCATTCAAATGAAAGAACACCTCACTGGCTAAAAGAATGAGAAGTATACAACACTTACACCATGGTCAGTCAGTATATTGTGACACACACCTCTTCTGTTGTTCAAAACTGCTTGGAAAGTCCGTGACAAACTGTAGTTGAGATGATTCAGTTGGCTTTTGAGGTAGTACCGCCCACAGACAAGGCAAAAGGTCACAAAATGATATAAAAAGGTGCCCTAGGGGCTGGATGATACCTGTCCAAACTCCTCCACAGAGCAACACAGATGTGCTGAATGATATTAAGGTCAGGGGGATTAGGAGGTAGAGGTAAACGTGGAATACAGTTACCTTAAAGCTCATGAACCAGGATATGAGCTCAATTAGATCATGCATTATCCTCCACAGGCAAGAAACTATGGCCTATCCAGGAATGTAGCAAGCTTTTCTTATCTGAGAGGGCAAGCCTTGAAATTACGCCTCTTTGAGTTCAAAAGTTCCTTACTTCCACTCAAAATAGTAAGCAATTCTTACTTTCTCATCTCTTCATTATAAGAAAGTATTATGATCATTAAAAAATCTCACTTCCAGTTTTTGTCATAATGTTACTCAAAATTTAAAAATTAGGTGAATACCCAAGAGCCAATGGTTTTAAATATCAAGTGAAATGCAAAAGTTATGTTAACACTGATAACACAACATGTGCAGAAATGCAGAATGAAAACAAACCAGCACAGAAAGAATGATAGTCAACGTAACAACAGGAATATGCTTTAAGAGTAGGGCTGGGAAAATTCCATTCAAGGTTAAATGCTCAGAGGAACTTTCAAAGACAGAGCACAAATGACTAATTAGCTCTTCATCCCTTTGACTTATTCAGAAAGGTCATGGAGGTTAGGCATATCATCATATTGTTTTACATATCTCCATTCACTGTTTCAGACAATTCCATGCATCCATATGAGGTGGGCCAGAACTCACGGTGTAAGTTCTGTAGGCTGGTTAGCTGCACGTAATAGTGTATGCAGCTAACTAAAGTATTTACAAAAGATACTAAAGCGTAAAACCTTGTTTGCGAGTTAAAATGTTCAGCAAATTTATTCATATTCTGTTCATTTCTATTTTTTATGCTCTTTAGAGTATGAAATTACACCCCTGGTATGACTATCCCTGCCCTCCCAGTAGCTATGGCCCATGGGTCTATCACACCATAGAGAAGTGTCACAGTAGTCCTGATGATGTCACCTCAGTACACACTGGAAATCACATGCACTCAACAAACAAGCAGAAATGAACTTAAACATACAGAAACAATATGCAACATGAGTGGCCACATAAAAAGGCGGTAGAGGCACATAAAAGGCAGTAAAAGTACCTAGAGTAGCAATAAATGTATGCAGCTATTGACAATGGAGTCTTTCTTTCACTTTCAAGTCCTTTTAATTTCCTTTTTACGATGTCTAGTTGATATCACAACAATTTTAAATTAATCCCAGTTTTCACCAGTTAATCTTACATGTCTTTCTAATTGGTTTTTATCCAAAATGTGTTGTACTGCTACTTTAAGTGTTTTTCCATACAAGTCTTCAGTTGATGACCTGTTGTTTTGCTATAAGAAAGTCCACAGTTACATTCTATGTTTTGAACAGTTCCTGGCATTACTAGTAAGATATAATTTTCTAATTGTTTAAATTTTAATTCCATTGTCAATGATTGCATGACTCACCCTCTACAATGGTTAACTTGTGTGATTAACCATAACCAATGGATAGAGTGGATCACAACGAGGAAAACTTGATGAAAAGGACAAGTTGTCCTCAAAAATTTGCAAGTTTTAGAAAAGGTATGTTCTAATTAAAACGCATGCAACTTTGAAACTTATTATAAGAATAAGTAATCAATTAACTGTTGCACAGCAGCCTTAACAAAAATGTTAGCAAAATCTAATAAATTTATCATAACTGAATTCCTAATTTTAACAAAGAATTCCATAAGGATATGGCTTCAATTAACAACTAACAGGTTACTCCACTTTTCAACATGTTTAAACACATATCATTGCTCTAATTGCCCAGGATCCACTTATAATTTCAAAGCATTTTTGCCATACAAGAAATTTAACCAGAATCAATAGTTAATATTATTAAGGATAGGTTTTTTACTCAATCATCTCAAGAAACATAGTTTGTTCATTTTTTCCTTTGAGCTTGACCCTCCCTTAGCAAGGTTAAAAAAATTGTTATTTACATGTTAAAAATTCACTATGTAATACACTGCCGGACAATTGCTAAGGACGGAAGACAATAGCACCGATAGCAACCATAAAATGGAAGGCAGGAAAATGTGGAAATTAGCATAAGTGCGGGATACAGTAAGACGTGTTGTGCGTATGCAAATTTTGGATTGCCGAACTTGTTCGTGACGTCATAGCGCTGATAAGAGATATAAAGGATTTGACGCGTATTCACCGTTGTTGTTCAAACGCAAAGTTGAAAGGGAAAGAATCAATTGACGAACTTGCAAGTTTCAGTATGTCTTCCGGACATCACCTAGATGATTTTACGCGTGGCCGTATTATTGGCAAGATTGAAGAAGGGCGAAAAATAACAGATGTTGCCAGGGTGTTCGACGTCAGCCACAGTGTTGTTTCAAGGCTTTGGAAATCATTTCAAACAAATGGAGAGTGAAGCAAACGTCACGGGGGAGGTCGTGTTCGCAGTACGGCACCTGCAGAAGATCGGTACATAGTGCTATCAACAAAAAGACACCGGCGCAGCACAGCTAGTGAGCTAGCAAATCAGTTTATGGCTGCTACTGGCAAGCGGATCTCTCGAAAAACTGTCGCTAGACGTTTGCATGAAGGAGAACTATACGCCCGCCGTCCTGTTGTGTGCATCCCATTGTCCAGACGTCACCGTACCGCCCGTTTGCAATGGTGCCATCAACATCGCAATTGGACTGATAACGACTGGTCTGCTGTCCTCTTCTCAGATGAGAGTAGATACAGTCTACCTTCTGATTGTCGACGACCACTGATCTGGCGTGATAGTGGTACTGCATATTGTCCAGCAAACATACAGGAAAGGGACCGATATCCGACATGTAGTGTCATGGTATGGGCTGGCATCATGATCAATGGCCGTACGTCTCTCTATGTGCTTCCAACTGGAACTATGACTGGCCAACGATACTTTAATGATGTTCTGCTACCTCATGTTCGCATGTTCCGTGGAGCTGTCGGTGATAGATTCACTTTCATGGACGACAACGCAACATGTCATCGAACAGTCGCTGTCCAGAAGTGTCTTGAGAGCGAGGATATTTAACGCCTCGTATGGCCAGCACGTTCTCCAGATCTGAATCCCATTGAAAATGTGTGGGATGCTTTGGGGAGGAGTCTTGCTGGTTGCCAATGCCCTCCAATAAACAAGGACACCCTCATCCGTGCACTGACAGAGGAATGGGATAAATTACCGCAACAGCTGCTTGATAATGTTGTGCAAAGCATGATACGACGTGTGGAATCTTGCATCACCCTCCATGGTGACCATATCCTGTATTGACATCTTACGGCAGAACGCCTGCGGACGGTAATTGCATTTTTTTCACGTTTACGTATTCTGCACAAAATGGCCTGTTTGTCCCTTGAACACGTTCCAAAGCCTTCTGGATTTCAGAGCACAATAAATTGTCTTTCTTGTAATGTTCTGGCATTCTGACATTATTTTATTTCACTTGGCATCCAACCTCACTTACTTTTTTATGCGCTATATAGCCGTTTATGATACGTCCTTAGCAATTGTCCAGCAGTGTATATTAATTCAAATTTTAACCTCTTCGACTTAAACAGTTTATCTGAAAAACCTGTCTTGTGTATTGTCGTTATGTAGATATTTTTATTTCATCAAAGGTGAACCAAAAGGAGTTAGATATTTAAAAAATAAGTACTCTGATACATACATACATATCACTAAGCTGTTCTCTGAGATTTAGAGGTTACCTCCAAAAAGAAATACAAACTATCAGATATTTTTACTTACTGTTGTTGTATCAAACTTCTCCATTTACAGCGATCTTGACATACAACTAGGGCTTCACTGATATCCATTACACGCTGTACACAAGATCATTTATACTTCATACTCATAACCTTTTTCTCATGCAGACATTCCTGAATCTGATCCACCCATATCTTCCTTGGCCTTCCTCTGCCTTTCCTTCCAGCCACTTGGACTAAAAAGATTTTCTTAGTAAGCATCTCATCACTCATTCTTTCAACATGGCCAAACCACCAAAGTATATTGGTCTCAACCTTGCTAACAACATTTTACTTCACATCACACAACTGCAACACATCTTCATTCCTCACACAATCAGACCATGTCTTGCCACAAACCCCCCATAAATAACGCGTTTCTCCAGCACACAAATGACTCCTATGTTTCTTCTGCAGTACCCAGGTTTCACTGCCATACATCAGAGTAGGAACAATTACGCTTTCATACACAGCTATGCGGGACTCTCTAGAGAACCCATCATTCCTGTGAAAACCTCCAACAGCACCTATGACTTTCAATGAAGAATTCACTTGCCTACTAATTTCACCATCCAATTTGTTCTCTCTGTCAAACATGCTTCCTAAATACACAAACTCACTCACCATCACAGTGCTGTTTATACTTACATTACATTACATTCAGTGCTACCCGTTCCTCTCTCAAACACCATAACTTTGGTTTTTCCCTTATTTATACTCAGTTTGAATTTCATGCAAACTTTGTACATCCGAGAACAACATACTCTGCAAATCACTTTTGCTCTCTGCCAACAGGATGGTGTCATCAGCATACAGCAATCTGCACACACGGATATCACCAAGACATAAACCACTATCATCTATTTTGGCATCACGCATGCACGCGTCCATAAATATATTAAACAGCCATGGTGCCATTACACAACCTTGTCTAACTCCTGCACCAACAGAAAATCATTTTGATAAAACACCATTCACTCATACACAAGCTCTACTACCAGCATACATGGCTTTTACACTATTAAGTAGATTCCCAGTAACACCATATTCATTCAATACCTTCCACAAAAGTGTCCTATTTACTCGGTCATAAGCTTTCTGTAAATCTATGAAGGCAGCAAAAACTTTCTTACCAACAGCCAGATACTTTTCAATCATCATGCGTAATGCAAAAATCTGGTTAGTGCAGCCTTTACCAGACATAAAACCACTCTGAACATCCCACACTTTCAATGATGCAAGACCTCGTACTTTTTCAATAACAACCTTACCAAACACTTTCCCTGGCACACTTAGTAGGCTAATACCATGATAGTTCTTGCATTCAGTCTGATCACCTTTTCCCTTATACAAGGAAACAATAATAGCATCCTTCCAATCCCGAGGGACCATTCCTAACTCCCAGCACAACTGGCAAATTTCAGTTAACCAGTCAATTATAGAGTCACCACCATACTTCAACATCTCAGCAGTTATGCCATCAACTCCCGGAGCCTTACTATTCTGAAGAGATTTTAGAGCTTTACACACTTCTTTTCTTGAGATCCCTCACTGTGACATCATCTGTGTCTGTCTCAGAATCATCTTTGCTTTCCTGATCTAATAACTCACAGAAATTCCTGATCTAATAACTCACAAAATAACTTACTTTGGAGTTTGAAGGAAAACACCAATTACCCTTCTTGGATATATTACTAATTAAAGACAGATTCAAATGCAAGTATAAAGTTTATAGAAAACCTACATATGTTCCTGTAATTATTCCATCACAATCTGAACACCCAATTAATCACAAAATCAATAGTTTAAGAGCTTGGGTAGGAGAGCTTTTAGTCTTTCCTCAAACAGAAAATTAACAAAGAAGAATCACAATGAATAATACATACAGAAAAACAGTATGGATATCACAATAGAATAGTAAACAAGTTAATAGTAGAAACTAAAAAGAAAATAAAATAAAAACCTAAAAATAAAGACAAAAAGAAGAAAAAAATATTATGGCTCTTTCCCTTACATCAAGAGAATATGAGGACAGTTGATAAAACTAGGGAAACAAATATAATTTTCTATTTGGGCATTTCATCCATAACATTGGAGATACAGTGATTAATAACAAAAGTCACATAAAAAAAATTCTAGAGTCAGCGGAAGTATATGAATACCAATAGGATCACAATTTCGTGTATTTCCTCAAAATTTGTGATCAACCACAAAATGTGTGTATTGAAAGCACCAAAAACAAATTGAAAAAAAGATTACAGCAACATATCACAAACTGGAATAGAAAGGAGGAAAAAAACAGCTCTGATTCAGCATTGCATCAATAGTATTATTAAAGATGTCGTGCATATACAATACATTAAAAAACTTACACCGTCTTTACACGATATATTTAATTTAAAAAACAATAGATATTTACATATTTAAAAGATTAAAACCCATTAGTACTTTCGGGGCGACAATCGACCCGTCTTCAGATGGAGGAGAGCCACTGCTGCACGTGTGCTCCCATATATATATGTCGGAGTATGATGACATGGGATGTAAGGTCAGGTGATGCGTAACATCACAGCCTCTCCTTGACAAATGTCAACCCCGCCTTCTCGTGGTGTATCCTGTTCCCACTAAAGGGGCTCTGACGACCGCCAATAGCGGTATAACTATACCATCGGCATTAGAGGAAATGCTATCCCACACTCACCAACCCACTTGGCCAGCGTGGTGAGTTATGGCCAAACCCCTCCAAAATGACTCCACAACTTAAATCTTGGCCCTCAGTCTCTGGCAGCTGGAATGTACCTGGCCAAGGCAGCGACCAGTGCGACACGAAGGCAGAGGGTGCTAAGAATCCCCGGAGGACAGGACTAGGCTGCCATCTGATGCTGACCTTGGCTATGTATAATGGACGCTCCCTATCTTCTGATTCAAGGCTTCTTGAATTGGAAGAGGAACTACAAAGGATCAAGTTGGGCATCATCGGGCTAAGTGAGGTAAGGAGAAAAGGAGAAGATCTCATTGAACTGAAAAGTGGACATCTCTTCTACTATCGTGGGACAGATACTGGCAGAACTAGTGGTGTTGGATTTATAATAAACAAGAAACTGAAGGATAAAGTTGTAGAAGTTGAAAGTTCCTCTGACAGAGTTGAACGACTCGTTATCCAACTCCCGAGAAGATACCAGGCTCAGATAATTCAAACTTATGCACCCACCACAAGTCATCCTGAAGAAGAAATTGAAGACTTTTATGAGGAAATTCGTCATCTAAATAATAAAGGTAAGCAGCACTTGAAGATAATTATGGGAGATTTCAATGCAAAAATAGGGCAACGACAACAGAATGAAACTTCAGTAGGTAAATTCGGTCACAGCAACAGAAACCAGCATGGAAATAGTCTCGTTGAGTTTGCAGAGGCAGAAGGGTTTTTCATCTTGAACTCCTTTTTCAAGAAAAAGCCACACAGGAAATGGACATGGAAACATCCAAATGGGATGACAAGTGAAATTAATTTTATTATGTGTAACAAAAAATTCGTCATAGAAGACTGCATTGGGCTAAACAAGTTCAACACAGGTAGTGACCATAGATTGGTGAGATGTAAGATGCACCTCAACACTAAACTCGAACGTAGCACGCTCATAAGACAAACAAAATGTATTGACATAACCAACCTTAAAAAACACCATAATACCTTCAAGTTAGAACTGAAGAACAGATTCTCTGCTTTAGAAGGCCTAACATCGGAAGAAGTGGATATTTCTGAAGTTAACAGAAAAGTAACCAAAGCTCTTATGGAAACAGCAACAAAATTAGCTGGGTCTAAGAACAAGTTGCATGTGAACAAATCATCAGGAAAAACCAAAATGTTGATGCAAAAAAGAAGAGAGATGAGGACAACTAAAGAAGATGTGACTTCCAAAGTGGAATATATAGAGCTATGCAAGGCAGTACGAAAAAGTATCACTGAAGATGTAAGGAAATTCAACTGTGAGCTAGTGAGGAAAGCAATTGAAAACAACCAAAGCCTAAAGATAGCAAAGGGACATCTCAGTAAGGGAAGAAAACAGATTATGGCACTGAGAAAAGAAGATGGTTCTGTAACAAGAAATAAGAGGCGAAAATTTGACAAGAGTGAAAGATTTCTACTCCAAATTATATGAAAGGGATGATACATGTACTCCAGACATCATGAAAGGTACCAGAGTTCTTCCAGTCCTCCCAGCAGAAGTTGCACATGCAATCAAGAAGAACATGAAGTGGGGGAAAGCTCCAGGAGAAGATGGAATTACTGTAGACATCATACAAGAAGCAAGTGGAGAAATCGAAACAGTACTCGCCCAAATTTTCACTCGATGCCTTAATGAAGGGAAGATTCCTGAGGATTGGAACAATGCTACAATGATCCTGCTACATAAAAAAGGTGACATTGAGGATCTCGGGAACTACAGACCTATCAGCCTCCTATCAGTGGTTTATAAAATCTTCACTAAAGTTCTTTCACACCGCTTGATGGTAACACTGGACATGGCTCAACCGAGAGAACAGCTGGATTCAGGAGTGGCTACAGCACAATAGATCATATCCACGTACTGAGAGAACTGGTTGAGAGAGCGAGGGAATATGAACTTCCATTGTGCATGGCTTTTATCGATTATGAAAAGGCCTTTGATTCGGTGTAACCATCATCAGTTACAATGGCTCTGAAATCCTGCGGTATTGATGATGCATACATTAATATTATTAATAACATCTATGAAAATGCAAGTGCAAAGATTCGGCTGTTTGAAAATACAACACACATAAAAATTGGAAAGGGAGTGAGACAAGGTGACACCATATCTCTGAAGCTCTTTAATGCCACATTGGAAAATGTCTTTCAATCACTGAACTGGGAAAATAAAGGGATAAAGATTAATGGAGATTATGTAACCCACCTTCGTTTTGCTGATGACGTAGTCATTTTTGCAACTACCCCGTCAGAGCTGCAGAGTATGATCCAGGAACTTGCTGACAAGAGTAAAGAAGTGGGATTAAAAATGAACTTTCAGAAGACAAAAGTGATGTTCAATGTTTTTACAAGAAATGAAGATTTATCGATTGATGGAGAAAAGCTAGAGATAACAGACGCGTACGTTTATCTTGGACAGCAGATATCAAGTGAGGGTCACATTGATGAAGAAATTAATCAGCATACAAAACTTGCCTGGGGAGCTTTTGGAAGAAACAGCATAATTTTCAAGAGCAATATGCCATTATGTCTTAAAAGAAAAGTGTTTGATCAATGCATCCTTCCAGTGCTTACGTATGGTGCAGAGACGTGGACCTTAACTAAAAGAGACATACAAAGGTTGCAGACAACTCAAAGAAGCCTGGAGAGGTGCATGCTTGGTGTAACCAGGAGAGATAAGAAGAGGAACTCGTGGATCCGAAAAATGACAAGAGTGGAAGACATCATGGTCAGAGTTAAATCCCTGAAATGGCAATGGGCTGGACATACTGCCAGAAGGACAGAACATGGATGGACAGCCTAAATTTTAGATTGGATTCCAAGGGACAGGAAAAGACCCAGAAGAAGACCACATGGGAGATGGGTGGATGAAATTCATAAGTATGCAGGAGTAACATGGAGGAGACTGGCACAAGACAGACCGTTGTGGAGGAAACTTAGGGAGACCTTCGTCCAGCAGTGGATTGATAATGGTTGATGATGATGATGACATACATGATGTAGACTAGCGTCTCCAGGGTGTCACATGTTGCCATCATTTCATTGCTAAATCACACATCAGATGAGGTCCATGTGGGAATATGATAAACAGGTGCAAAATATACAAAATATATGTATTTGTTATACCTCACATATTTAACAAGAGAAGATGTTATGCAGGTTCATAGCTGAAATGAGTCTTTTCCAAATCCTGTGTAATTCAGTTGGGGAATTATCGTTACAGCAATCATCCCCGAAGGCCTCGATGTATAAACTTTCAGTTATGTACAACTAGTATACAGAGGCGGGTGTATGTAGCAACTTAATGTTTTTCCAATTCGGTTGGCCAGTTCCTTGTGCCACATATCTAGCGAGTGCTGTGTTATTATGATTAACGCGAATGTCATATTTATGTTCCTGCATTCTAGTTTCAAGGCAATGTTTTGTATATCCTACATAATTACTGACGTGTTCGCCATTGGAAACATCTATTAATGGTATATTATATGCACCCCATTTACACAGAGTATCAGGAGGTTCTCTATCTTTTTTGATGAGTGAAAATAGATTTCTGGATCTAATGCCAAAATGAGTGTCATATTTCATAAATGTGCGTGTCAGTACATTAGTAATGCTTGGGTACTGCTCCATGGTACTAACAAAACGCTTTGCTGGTTTTTGTTCTTTGGCCAAACATGTAGATCTATCATTTAAAATTCTTCAATATATTCTGTTGATTATATATTTGGGGTATCCATGTTTGGCGGCTAGATCGAAAATGAAATCTATTTCAAGTTTAAGCGAGCTGTTAGTAGATGAGTGCAAGAAAACTCTTCTGATTAAAAAATTGATGGCTGACAGCTTATGTGGTAACGGATGTGAGGAGTTAAAAGGGATTAAACTACTTCCGGAAGTGGGTTTTCGAAAAACAGAGTAAGAAAGGTTGCATGTTACTGGGTTACAGGTGATTTGAAAGTCCAAGAATGGTAGAGAATAGTTTGATTCAGTTTCTATCGTGAGCCCGATAGTAGGAAAAATAGATGAAAGCACGTCGGCGAACTTGGCTAAATCATCCTGTGTATGAGGCCAAAATACAACGATGTCATCAACGTACCTGATATACAAACTGGGGGGAAGGGGAAACTCATTGAGAACTTTGTTCTCAATGTGTTGAAGCAAAATTTCTGCAAGTACGGCTGAAAGTGGAGAACCCATGGGTGAGCCCTCCACTTGCTTGTAAATTTGATTATCGAATTTGAAGTATGAACGCTGCTTAACAAATCTAAAAGTGTTCATAATGGCTGAAATTTCAGATGTAGGGACTTGGGACTCAGCAAGTTTGGCCTCTATAAGGAGGTGGGTGGCGTCCACTGGTACATAAGGGTACAGTGAAACAACATCTAGGGAGGCAAGGGTGAAAGGTTTAGAATGTGGCTGAAACATTCTAACTTTTTCAATTGCTGCAGTAGAGCTTTTCACAGATTAAGGGGAGTTCACAGCAAAATTTGCTAAGTACTAAGCAAGAGCTTTTTCAAGGGGTTGGGTCGGGTTAACATAACCCGCGACTAGTGGCCTAATAGGATGCCCCTCCTTGTGTAGTTTTAAATATGATATTCATGTTAATCATAGTAACACAGCACTTGCTAGATATGTGGCACAAGGAACTGTCCAACCGGATTGGAAAAACATTAAGTTGCCACACACACCTGCCTCTTTATACTCGCTGTACATACAGTAACTGAAAGTTTATACATCGAGACCTTCGGGGACGATTGCTGTAATGATAATTCCCCAACTGAATTACACAGGATTTGGAAAAGACTCATTTCAGCTATGAACCTGCATAACATATTCTCTTGTTAAATATGTGAGGTATAACAAATACATATATTTTGCACCTGTTTATCATATTCCCCCAATGACCTCGTCTGATGTGTGATTTAGCAATGAAATGATGGCAACATGTGACACCCTGGCAACGCTAGTCTACATCATGTACGTCATCATACTCGGACATATATATGGAGCACACGTGCAGCAGTGGCTCTCCTCCATCTGAAGACGGCTCGATTATCAACCCGAAAGTACTAATGGGTTTTAATCTTTTAAATATGTAAATATCTATCGTTTTTTAAATTAAATATATCGTGCAAAGACGGTGTAAGTTTTTTAATGTATTGCATCAATAATAGGCAGTACCCCAAATTTGAAGATGTTAAATTACTAAATATCACATAGAAATGAGAGGGAACTAAGAATTTCAGAAAGTATTTTAATAGAAAGAAAAAGTTTGTAATATACATGACTCGACGACACTGGATAATACTTGAAAATCTGTAATAAATACTGAGAAAGAATATCAAAAAAAGTAGAAAAAGTGAATAAATAAGGAAATAACACAAATGTAAAATAATATAACAATATTTTAGTTGAACTCTGTAAGACTGGTCAATAGATGGCAGTACAATATGATCGTACAACAGTTTGACATGTGGGACATGTGTAGAAAAACGACGACCACACAATTAGTTCCACCAACTTAAAATGAGTTCACTTCCAGCCAGGAGGCTGGAAGTGACACTTCCGCTATTCCACTTTGGTCCGATACATGGCTGACACTTCCGCTATTCCACTTTGGTCCGATACTAAAAAGTTAGCTCCCTTCCAAAATCGGTATGCTCCGAGGTTTAGAGAAAGTTTGGAAATTTTATTTTCCAAAAATTGCAACTCTGAGCTCTCCATTTTCGTTCCTTACATCTGGAAATCTCTCGTTGCATCATGTCACCCGAAGTTACCATTACAAAACTTGCCTTTCCAATCTGGCAACGTAAACCAATCGTAGTCGCACTGATGAAGGCCATAGTAATGGCTGAAATATATTTGCATTAAACTTTTATACGTAACTTACCATGTTCTACACTACCTTCTTCTCAATTTGTTTGTTAGTTATGTGCATTGCCTACCACTCATTTATGATCAGGAGGCTGTGTAGAGAGGTAGATTTGAGATAACATTTCTGCCTAAAAATGAAGACCTGAGTCCTTGAAAGTACTTGGTTAATACAATTAGGTTTGAGATCAGCCTTTTCCTTGTTTGTTTGTTGTTGTTTTTTTAATTCTTTTTAGAACTTAAGTGTTAGAGTTGAAAACTAATGAATATTTTATTGTAAATAGTTTTAATTATAATTGAAGAGTTTTATAAAGTAAATATTGATGTTTTTAACCTTGCAAAGGGAGGGATTGAGCTCAAAGGAAAAAAACATACAAAATATGTTTCTTGAGATGAATGAGTAAAAAACCAATCCTTAATTACATTAAATATTAGTGTACATCATTAACAATGAAAACCAAGTTTTCTGGATTATTGCTTTTTGTCTGAATCATAAACAACAGAATGAAGCATTGCAGAATATCAAATGCATGTTTATGTAATGTTGTGAGAATACTAATCATTCATTAGAACAGTATTTGAAAATCTGTACAATGTGCCAGACACAGATCCTAAAGTTGTTCTATTATCTTATAGAAGACAATGAGTGCTCTGAATGCATATGAATCATAAAAATACAAAAATCTGCAAATAAAGTGCATATGTGTATGCGTTATTTAATATGAAATGACAGAAGATTGAATTGCAGAAAAAAATAACCATTTTAAGTGAAAATTTTGAAATGAAGTATGGTCTCAGCCAAGTTCCATAACAAGACTGAAATGTACTTCACTCAGCATTTGGTAGGTATGTATCAAACAGAAGCAGCTGAATTTTCATAACATGTAATGCTGAAGAAAAAAATTATTTAAATAATAATTAACCATCAACTTACCTTAAAAGTGGCAGCAACATTTGTAAAGTTGGCAATTCCCCCTCCAATCAGCAGTAATTTACCTATGAGAATTTATTCAAAATACATGAATTTTCATTAACATTTACAAATATTTCAAACTGAGAAAGATAATAAATAACCATAAAACCACCTTTCTATTACACTGAAGATGTTTAACATTACCATGATGCAGATTAAATAAAAATGTGAGAAATTCAACATAGTTTTCCATGTTACAATAGGCCTTGGTTTCATAACCTCCCTTTGCAACATTAAAATCATGGAAAACTTACCATATAGCTGATGAATATACAGCAAGACATACCATATACATATTTCCTAAATGGGCAAAACTTCAGCAATGTGTTGAAAATTATTACATATAAAACAATATCTTATATGCAGCATATCTTCAAAATTTTGTCATTTATACAAAAACTGTCGACACAGAAGGGGGATATGTATTCAAATTAGCAGATCCACATTGTGATCTCTGAGAAAATGTGTTGAACAGGCCACATATTTCTACCCATCCTCCTCATTGTGTGGAGTAGATGATGTCATCTAGCATAGACAAAGTGCATATGCCAAGGCTAAATGGTGTGGAAAATCTTCAGGTCACATTCATGATAACTAGCACCTATAAAAACACATACCAAATGGAAGGTCACCCAGTTCAACAGGCTCTCCACTTTCATTGACGAACCAGGATGGTGTGCAAAAAATTAGCAACTGTAACATCATGAAGTAGAAGAAACTATCAGGTAATTTTGAGTGAAGGTGGACTTCATTTATTTATGGGAAATCAGCTAGAAAGAGCCATAGTTAGCTAGAAATTAGAAAAATTCAACCAAAATATGGTAAGAATTAAGACAAAAAAACATGTTCAAGAAACTGTGATCTTGGAAAATTTAGCATGAGGAAAATTTAGCATCTGTAATAGCTATCAGTCTGATCAGTCTGGTAGCTAATAAATAGCTACCAAACCAATTAGCTCAGAATCTGTTAAACAGTACTTTCTCTGGGCTATTTAACTGGGTAGCTTGGATTTAAAAGCTTTTGTGGTCTAAGCACAACTGGTTCATTTCAGCTGAGAAAAGTTTTCTTGGTTTAAACCAAAAACCAGGAAAAGATTATTTGTGATGATTTGATAGACAAAACTAACAGTGGAACCAAACATGTAAAGGTAAAATTTGGAAAAAACTGTTTGGCAATATCAATGGAAAAAAACTGACTTATTTAGGAAATGAACTCAATTTACTATTTTTAGTCATAAAAACATTCCTCACTTTGCAGGAAGAGACTGAAAACAGGAAAAGCATGATTTATTTTATCATTTTTAGGAAAGTCTTTTTTAAGAAGTGTGATTAAGAATACTCGGGTGCTTTGAGGTAGCAGTGGCCATTTTTGGTGGCATCAACTTTTAGGGTAAATTACCAGATAACGACAAAAGTGAATCCGAGATGGGAAATTGTAGAGCACAAAGATCAAAATAGAGAACTTCCAGAAGAGAATTACAGAAGGTTATTCAAAAATGGAGAGAGAAAACATTCAGGTTAAGTGGAAATAGGTTTAAAAAGTGCATAGCTGAGGCTGCAAAAAAAGGCATGTGAAGTGGTATTACAAAAAAGACATGAAAGGCTAGAACTTTCAGTGGGCAACAGAAAGCACTTGAAAGAAAAAAGGCTCGTACAAATGCTTAATGACCCTGAATAATGGCTCTGAAGTACTTTGAAGCCTTGTTAAACACCTATGAAAGGGGAGAAATCAGCAGTTTATGGTTCACTTGACAAACTTCTGGCTTCTCGGGTGGATATACTGAATACACAGAACCAGTTTTTTAAAGATTTGTTGAATGAAAATTTCTGAAACAAATGGACAGGTAGCTTATGACAATTCAGACACAGGTGATAAGCATGAGAACAAGACAACCCTTAGTGCCCTTGAGGTAAGTGATGTTATTCTCTTTGTGTGGAGCTTCAGGTTTTGATGAAATTTATCCAGAATCAGTTAAACATAAAAGTATGACATTTATTTTATAACACATACAATAGACATGGTAAAGTGGCTTGGTTTTCCCAATGACTAACAGAGGATAATTGATGCCAATTTGCAACAAGAAAGATGACACCGAATTTTCGGGTGTAATAAGCACGTCTTTTGAATCCGTTCTGATGCAAATTAAATTCATCAAAGCTATTCAAAGTCAATGGAACCGGTATGGAAAACATTAGATCTGACGAAAGAAAGAAGATTTTCAATCGGGTTTTTAATCCCTCAGATATTGCTGTAAACAGAATCCTGAGCTTACGAACTCTTAGAAACAGAGATGTCGACAAAAATAAGATGTGAATTTATGTCTCCTGCTGGGAAAGCCATGCATTATTTTAGGAAGAAAGTATTCTCAAAAGGTTTATCCATATAAGCGGTATCGGCACAAGAAAAAAAAATTAGTCGAGTTTTCAGGAGCCCAGATTTTGCTACAAATACCTCAGAAGCAGAAATTAACACTTATTACCCCTTGTGGCCAAACTATTCTTTACCAAACATTAGAATTATGTGAAAAATATTTGCCCTTAGGTCTTGTATGCGATACAGGAAGAATTTTTCAAATCGGAGCTTTAGAAGCTGAAATAACGTAGAAAACGCAATTTGCCTTTGTGCCCCCTAGCGGAAAGTCTATTATTTACTTGTAAATTTTGAATTTATAGGGAAAACATTTCGCATCGGAAACACTATCCAACAAAGAAAGAATTTTTCAAACCGGACTCTTAGAAGTAGAGATATTGACAAAAATAAGATATACATTACGCTCCCTGGCGTAGAAACCATGCATTACTTCAAGAAGAAAATGTTCCTAAAAGGTTTGTCGACATGAGTAATATCGGTCAACAAACGACTTTCTTTTTTTTTTTCAATCGAGATTTTAGAAGCTCATATTTTGCTGCAAATACATCAGAAGCGGAAATTTAGACTTACGCCACCTAGTGGCCAAACCATTTTTTACAAAAATTATAAATTATGTGCAAACGATTTCCCATTAGGAGCTGTATGCGGTGCAGAAAGAATTTTTCAAATGGGACATTTAGAAGCAGAGATATAAGGCAAAACGCAATTTACATTTACGCCCCCTAGCAGAAAGTCTATAAATCACTTGAAAATTTTGAAATTATATGAACCACATGTCACACTAGAAACACTATCCAACAAAGAAGGAATTTTTTAAATCGGACTGATAGAAGTAGAGATATTGACAAAAATGAGATATACATCTGCGCGCCCCCTGGCATGTAAACCATTCATTATTTCAAGAAGAAAATGTTTCTAAAAGGTTTGTCAACATGAGTAGTATCGGTCAACAAACAACTTTTTTTCAATCGAGATTTTAAAAGCTCATATTTTGCTGCAATGATCAGAAGCGGAAACTAAGACTTACGCCATCTGGTGGCCAAACCATGTTTTTACAAAATTAGAAATTATCTGCAAACCATTTCTCATCAGGAGCTGTATCCGGTGCAGAAAGAATTTTTCAAATCGGAGATTTAGAAGCAGAGATAATGGGAAAAACGCAATTTACGCTTACGCCCCCTAGCAGAAAGTCTATGAATTACTTGAAAATTTTGAAATTATACGAAACACATGTCGCACTGTAAACACTATCCAACAAAGAAGGAATTTTTAAATTCGGACTCTTAGAAATAGAGATATTGACAAAAATAAGATATATATCTACGCCCTGGCGTAGAAACCCTGCACTATTTTAAGAAGAAAATGTTTCTAAAAGGTTTGTCGAAATGAGTAGTATCAGTCAAAAAACGAAGTTTTTTTCAATCAAGTATTTAGAAGCTCATATTTTGCTGCAAATACATCAAAAGCCGAAATTACGATTTACGCCCCCTAGTGGCAAAACTATTTTTCTACAAAAATTAGAAATTACGTGCAAACGATTTACCATCAGGAGCTGTATCCGGTGCAGAACGAATTTTTCAAATCGGAGATTTAGAAGCAGATATATAGGGAGAAACGCAATTTACCGCTACGCCCCCAAGCTGAAAGTCTATGAATTACTTGAAAATTTTGAAATTATATGAAAAACATGTCACACGGAAAACACTATCTAACAAAGAAGTAATTTTTCAAATTGGTCTCCTAGAAGTAGAGATATTGACAAAAATAAGGTGTACATCTATGCCCCTGGCGGAGAAACTGTCGAATATTTTAAGAAGAAAATATTCCGAAAAGGTTTATCGATGTGAGTGGCATCAGTCCACGAAAGAATTTTTTCTATCGATATTATAGAAGCTCAGATTTTATGGCAAATACATCAGAAGCAAAAATTAACACTTACGCCCCCTGGTGGCCAAAGTATTCTTTACCAAAAATTCAAATTATATGCAAAAGATTTTCCATCGGGAGATGTATCCGCTGAAAAAAATATTTCAAATCGGAATAATAGAAGAAGAGTTATCGGGAAAAATGTCATTTACTTTTACACCCCTAGCGGAAAATCTATGCGTAATTTGAAAAAGTAACTATATCTAAAATACTCGTCAACATAAATGGAATCGAAAGATAAAAGAATTTTTTCAATCGGATGTTTAGAAGCAAATATATGGAATAAAACGTGTTTTTGAATTCGACATCATCTGCATTTACGCCCTCTAGCGGCGAAATTGTGCATCGTAAAAAAACGAAATAAAGGATCATCATTCACATATTTCAAGCTTCCCAATGCAAAAAGAATTTTTCAAATCGGACTAATAGTTGCAGAGATACCGGGGTACAGACGGACGGACAAACCGATAACATAAGCACTATCTTTTTTTACAAAAGACGTGCTAAAAAAAAAGAACAAAAAGGACTGCAATAACTGCGATAGAATCTCCTTAATTGGCATGCCTCACAAAGTTTATGTAAGCATATATGGCAGGAAACTTAATATATTTAGGAAACAAATTAGATGATGAAATTAGTTGGAGAGTGAATTCATCTTTGAAAGTCATTGCTGCCTTAGGAGGTTCACAGAACTGATGGGTTCTTGAAAAGCTCAAGAACAGCTGTTTAAGAAAGTTTATTTGTTGTCTATTTAATTGTTCCTACACTGCGAGTGAAACCTGGGTACTGCAGAAGAGACACGGGAGTCATTTGCGTTTGGGAGATATGCATTACTTATGAGGGGGGAATTGTGGCAAGACATGTTTGGATCATGTTAGGAACAAAAATGTGTTGCAGATGTGTAATGTGAAGCAAAATATTTTTAATACGGTGAAGACAAAAATTTTTAGGTGGCTTGGCCATGTTGAAAAAATGAGTGATGAGATGATAACTAAAGAATTTATTCAGTCCAAGTGGCAGGAAAGAAAGGTAGAGAAAGGCCAAGGGAATCACTGGAGGGACAGGTTTAAGAATGTCTACATGAGACATTCTTAAACCTGTACTCCAGCGATTCCCTTGGCCTTTCTCTACCAGCTTTTAAATCCCCAATGAGTATGAAGTACAAAAGGTTTTGTGTAAGACTGGTGATGGATGTCAGTGAAGCTCAAGTTGTGTGCCAAGACTGCTGTAAATGGAGACTTTGATGCATCAACAGTAAGTAAAATCTAGCACCAACAGTTTTTAAACTTTAATCTGGCAGATGACCTTTCTTTGAGTAGCTAACCTCTGAATTTCGGAACAACTTAGCGATCTACAGTATATGTACATACTTATAAAGGTGATGGAAAAACATATCAGTATAGCTTTTGGAAATGTCATGGCAATATATCTGACTTCTACTCAGACCACCTTACGAAAAGTTTCATGAGGTAAACTGAGATTTTTATATGACACAAGTTTTAAAAATTATTTTGACAAAATCCCATGAACAAGCTATTTAAACATTTGTGAGAAGTTTGGAATGAGGATAAATGTTGAGAAATTGAAATCTATGGTTTTAAGTAAAACTGCTTATGATATTAATCATGTAGTTCAGAGGAAGGTACTTGAACAGATAACAGGTTTTAACCATTTGGGTGCAGTAATAAATTACACAGCGAAGCTTGATAAGGAATTAGATAACAGAATTAGCAAAGAAGGGAGTCTCATACCAGCTGCATATGATTATTTTCACTAAGAAGGACAGTGACCCAAGTACAAAGCTGGCTGTATATATTTAGACCTACGGTCATCTATGACAATGAGAGTTGAAAGCAAAGTAAAGGTCTCATTAGGCAGTTATGTGTGGCTGATATGAAAGTAGTATCAGCAATATCAGAAGAAAATACATGGATTCATTGGTGCAACAGGACTGATAATGCAACTATTAGAGCTCATTTGGATACTTCTGTAGAAGACAAAGTTAATAAAAACATACTTCAGTGGTTTGGGTATGTGTAACATAAAGGAGATATGCAGATATCAAATGAGGGTCACATTGATGAAGAAATTAATCGGCATATAAAACTTGCCTGGAGAGCTTTTGAAAGAAACAGTATAATTTTCAAGAGCAATATGCCATTATGTCTTAAAAGAAAAGTGTTTGATCAATGCATCCTTTCAGTGCTTACGTATGGTGCAGAGACATGGACCTTAACTAAAAAAGACATACAAAGACTGCAGATAACTCAAAGAGGCATGGAGAGGTGCATGCTTGGTATAACCAGAAGGGATAAGAAGAGGAACTCGTGGATCAGAAAAATGACAAGAGTGGAACACATCATGATCAGAGTAAAATCCCCGAAATGGCAATGCGCTGGACATATTTGCCAGAAGGACAGAGAATCGATGGACAGCCAAAATTTAAAACTGGACTCCAAGGGACAGGGAAAGATCCAGAAGAAGACCACATGGGAGATGGGTGGATGAAATTCGAAAATATGCAGGAGTAACATGGAGGAGACTGGCACAAGACAGACCGTTGTGGAAGAAACTGGGGAGACCTTCATCCAGCAGTGGATTGATAATGATTGACAATGATGATGTATATACATATATATATATATATACGGCAACAGAATGAAACTTCAGTAGGTAAATTCGGTCATGGCAACAGAAACCAGCGTGGAAATACTCTCGTTGAGTTTGCAGAGGCAGAAGGGTTTTTCATCTTGAACTCCTTCTTCAAGAAAAAGCCACACAGGAAATGGACATGGAGACACCCAAATGGGACGACAAGTGAAATTGATTTTATTATGTGTAACAAAAAATTCGTCATAGAAGACTGCAGTGTGCTAAACAAGTTCAACACAGGTAGTGACCATAGATTGGTGAGATGTAAGATGCACCTCAACACTAAACTTGAACGTGGCAAGCTCATAAGACAAACAAAATCTATTGACATAACCAACCTTAAAAAACACCATAATACCTTCAAGTTAGAACTGAAGAACAGGTTTTCTGCTTTAGAAGGCCTAACATCGGAAGAAGTGGACATCTCTGAAGTTAACAGAAAAGTAACCAAAGCTCTTATGGAAACAGCAACAAAATTAGCTGGGTCTAAGAACAAGTTGCATGTGAACAAATTATCAGGAAAAACCAAAATGTTGATGCAAAAAAGAAGAGAGATGAGGACAACTAAAGAAGATGTGACTTCCAAAGTGGAATATATAGAGCTATGCAAGACAGTAAGAAAAAGTATCACTGAAGACGTAAGGAAATTTAACTGTGAACTAGTGAGGAAAGCAATTGAAAACAACCAAAGCCTAAAGATAGCAAAGGGACATCTCAGTAAGGGAAGAAAACAGATTATGGCACTGAGAAAAGAAGATGGTTCTGTAACAAGAAATAGAGGCGAAATTTTGACAAGAGTGAAAGATTTCTACTCCAAATTATATGAAAGGGATGATATATGCACTCCAGACATCATGAAAGATACCAGTACCAGAGTTCCTCCAGTCCTTCCAGCAGAAGTTGCACATGCAATCAAGAACATGAAGCGAGGAAAAGCTCCAGGAGAAGATGGAATTACTGTAGACATCATACAAGAAGCAAGTGGAGAAATCGAAACAGTACTCGCCCAAATTTTCACTCGATGCCTTAATGAAGGAAAGATTCCTGAGGATTGGAACACCGCTACAATGATCCTGCTACATAAGAAAGGTGACATTGAGGATCTCGGAAACTACAGACCTATCAGCCTCCTATCAGTAGTTTATAAAATCTTCACTAAAGTTCTTTCACACCGCTTGAAGGTAGCCCTAGACATGGCTCAACCGAGAGAACAAGCTGGATTCAGGAGTGGCTACAGCACGATAGATCATATCCACGTGCTGAGAGAACTAATTGAAAGAGCGAGGGAATATGAACTTCCATTGTGCATGGCTTTTATCGATTATGAAAAAGCCTTTGATTCGGTGAAACCATCAGCAGTTACAATGGCTCTGAAAACCTGCGGTATTGAAGATGCATACATTAATATTATTAATAACATCTATGAAAATGCAAGTGCAAAGATTAGGCTGTTTGAAAATACAACACACGTAAAAATTGGAAAGGGAGTGAGACAAGGTGACACCATATCTCCGAAGCTCTTTAATGCCACATTGGAGGGTGTTTTTCAGTCGCTGAGCTGGGAAAACAAGGGGATAAAGATTAATGGAGATTATCTAACCCACCTTCGTTTTGCTGATGACGTAGTCATTTTTGCAACTACCCCATCAGAGCTGCAGAGTATTATCCAGGAACTTGCTGACAAGAGTAAAGAAGTGGGATTAAAAATGAACTTTCAGAAAACAAAAGTGATGTTCAATGCTTTTACAAGAAATGAAGATTTATCGATTGATGGAGAAAAGCTGGAGATAACAGACACGTACGTTTATCTTGGACAGCAGATATCAAGTGAGGGTCACATTGATGAAGAAATTAATCGGCGTACAAAACTTGCCTGGAGAGCTTTTGGAAGAAACAGCATAATTTTCAAGAGCAATATGCCATTATGTCTTAAAAGAAAAGTGTTTGATCAATGCATCCTTCCAGTGCTTACGTATGGTGCACAGACGTGGACCTTAACTAAAAGAGACATACAAAGGCTGCAGACAACTCAAAGAAGCATGGAGAGGTGCATGCTTGGTGTAACCAGGAGAGATAAGAAGAGGAACTCGTGGATCCGAAAAATGACAAGAGTGGAAGACATCATGATCAGAGTTAAATCCCTGAAATGGCAATGGGCTGGACATACTGCCAGAAGGACAGATCATCGATGGACAGCCGAAATTTTAGATTGGATTCCAAGGGACAGGAAAAGACCCAGAAGAAGACCACATAGGAGATGGGTGGATGAAATTCGAAAGTATGCAGGGGTGACATGGAGGAGACTGGCCCAAGACAGACCGTTGTGGAGGAAACTTGGGGAGACCTTCGTCCAGCAGTGGATTGATAATGGTTGACAATGATGATGATGATGATATATATATATATATATATATATACACACTATACTGGCAAAAGTCACCGGACACCTAGAAGAGAAACAACATAGCATTCATTGACATACAATAGTATGGTGTCGATCCACTTTTGGCCTTAATGCACTGACCCTTCGAGACATGCATTCGACAAGGTTTTAGAACACAGCGATAGGTATGCACTTCCATTCAGTCATAATGCTGCCACTAACTGTTGCTTAGTAGTAGGCCTTGGTTCCAAACTTATTATGCAGAGCTCTAATTTATCCCATAGGTGCTCTATGGGATTAAGATCAGGGCTCTGTGCTGGCCAGTCAACACACGATACAGAATTATCGTCAAACCACACCGTAACAGTTCTTGCTTTATGGCTCGGTGCATTATCCTGCTGGAACCAACAAGGCTCGGTTCCATAGTATTGCCACAGAAATGGTAGGGCATAATTGTCCAGAATATCAAGGTAGACGCGCTGGTTAACAGGTTTGTCCACGATAACGAATGGGCCGGGACCATACCACAAAAACACCCCCACACGAGTACAATGCCAGCTCCAAACCTGACTGTAGGAAAAGTACACTGTGGTAGTGTTCCCCCCGGCTGCCGCCATACCCACACACGGCCATCAGACTGATGGATCGTGTATCTGGATTCATCAGTTAATAGGACCCGTTTCCATTGATCTACGGTCCACGATAAATGTTCTTTACACCATGCTAAATGAAGAGTAGCATTCCAAGTACAGATGAAAGGCTTATGAGCAGCCACACGATCATGGTAACCCATGGAATGAAGTTCTCTGTGAATAGTACGTGTACATACAAAAGGTTCCAGCATATTTATTCACCTGCACATTGAGGTCTTGTGCAGTACTCCGTCGATTAGCTGTAACAACTCTCCTAAGGCTTCGACGTTCTCTATCACTGATTTTCTTTGGTCTACCGGTACATTTTGCTGCTTCAGGCATGCCATGTGTCTTCCACTTATTCAGTACACCCAAAACAGTTGACTTGGGTATTGTTAAATGCCTCTCGGTTTCTCTTATGGACAACCCACTAATATAACACCCAACAATCTTTCCTTTCTCAAAATCAGTTCTCTCCCACCGTGACATTTTCACTCAACGTCACAGTGTGATATGATCGTGGTCAGCTGCGGGCCTGTTTTTTTACCATTTGCAGCAGTACCACGCATCTTAACAATGCAGCGGATCCATTCATTTGCTTTTGAAGGGGTGTCCGGTGACTTTTGTCAATATAGCGTGTATATATATATAGCTGAGGACAACTAAAGAAGATGTGACTTCCAAAGTGGAATATATAGAGCTATGCAAGACAGTACGAAAAAGTATCACTGAAGACGTAAGAAAATTCAACTGTGAACTAGTGAGGAAAGCAATTGAAAACAACCAAAGCCTAAAGATAGCAAAGGGACATCTCAGTAAGGGAAGAAAACAGATTATGGCACTGAGAAAAGAAGATGGTTCTGTAACAAGAAATAGAGGCGAAATTTTGACAAGAGTGAAAGATTTCTACTCCAAATTATATGAAAGGGATGATACATGCACTCCAGACATCATGAAAGATACCAGTACCAGAGTTCCTCCAGTCCTTCCAGCAGAAGTTGCACATGCAATCAAGAATATGAAGCGGGGGAAAGCTCCAGGAGAAGATGGAATTACTGTAGACATCATACAAGAAGCAAGTGGAGAAATCGAAACAGTACTCGCCCAAATTTTCACTCGATGCCTTAATGAAGGAAATATTCCTGAGGATTGGAACACCGCTACAATGATCCTGCTACATAAGAAAGGTGACATTGAGGATCTCGGAAACTACAGACCTATCAGCCTCCTATCAGTAGTTTATAAAATCTTCACTAAAGTTCTTTCACACCGCTTGAAGGTAACACTGGACATGGCTCAACCGAGAGAACAGCTGGATTCAGGAGTGGCTACAGCACAAAAGATCATATCCATGTGCTGAGAGAACTAATTGAAAGAGCGAGGGAATATGAACTTCCATTGTGCATGGCTTTTATCGATTATGAAAAAGCCTTTGATTCGGTGAAACCATCAGCAGTTACAATGGCTCTGAAAACCTGCGGTATTGAAGATGCGTACATTAATATTATTAATAACATCTATGAAAATGCAAGTGCAAAGATTAGGCTGTTTGAAAATACAACACACATAAAAATTGGAAAGGGAGTGAGACAAGGTGACACCATATCTCTGAAGCTCTTTAATGCCACATTGGAGGGTGTTTTTCAGTCACTGAGCTGGGAAAACAAGGGGATAAAGATTAATGGAGATTATCTAACCCACCTTCGTTTTGCTGATGACGTAGTCATTTTTGCAACTAGCCCATCAGAGCTGCAGAGTATGATCCAGGAACTTGCTGACAAGAGTAAAGAAGTGGGATTAAAAATGAACTTTCAGAAGACAAAAGTGTTGTTCAATGCTTTTACAAGAAATGAAGATTTATCGATTGATGGAGAAAAGCTGGAGATAACAGACACGTACGTTTATCTTGGACAGCAGATATCAAGTGAGGGTCACATTGGTGAAGAAATTAATCGGCGTACAAAACTTGCCTGGAGAGCTTTTGGAAGAAACAGCATAATTTTCAAGAGCAATATGCCATTATGTCTTAAAAGAAAAGTGTTTGATCAATGCATCCTTCCAGTGCTTACATATGGTGCAGAGACGTGGACCTTAGCTAAAAGAGACATACAAAGGCTGCAGACAACTCAAAGAAGCATGGAGAGGTGCATGCTTGGTGTAACCAGGAGAGATAAGAAGAGGAACACGTGGATCCGAAAAATGACAAGAGTGGAAGACATCATGATCAGAGTTAAATCCCTGAAATGGCAATGGGCTGGACATACTGCCAGAAGGACAGACCATCGAAGGACAGCCGAAATTTTAGATTGGATTCCAAGGGACAGGAAAAGACCCAGAAGAAGACCACATGGGAGATGGGTGGATGAAATTCGAAAGTATGCGGGAGTGACATGGAGGAGACTGGCACAAGACAGACCGTTGTGGAGGAAACTTGGGGAGACCTTCGTCCAGCAGTGGATTGATAATGGTTGACAATGATGATGATGATGATATACACTATCTACTAACAAGTAATTGGACACCTGTAATAGCAAAGGAAAACGAAGTTTATTCACCTTCAATAGTTGGTGGAGCCTCCACGAGCGGCGATTACAGCTGTGACCCTCTGGGGCATACTCTCAACCAGGCGTTGTATGACGGCTAGCGGTATTTTCTTCCACTCGGCTTGGAGAAGACCGGTTAGTTCCTTCACCGATTTCGGACGGTGGGGGCACCCCTTAAGTCGACGCTCCAACTCGTCCCAGAGGTGCTCGATAGGGTTAAGGTCTGGGCTCTGCACAGGCCAGTCCATTCGATTAACCCCATTGTCACCATACCAAGCCATGGTGGACCTCGCAACATGACAGGTGGCATTGTCATCCTGAAAGTAACATGGGTCCACCCCATAAAACTGCCACAACGTAGGAAGCGCATGGTCATCCAAAATGGTGCAGTAGGTCTCTGCGTTGAGTCTACCAGGAATTGTGACCAAGGGTCACGTGCCATACCAGGACAAACACCCCCATAGCATAATTCCACCGCCGCCAAACTTCACAGTTGGCACAATACATTCCGGCAGGAGGCGTTCTCCAGGCAGATGCCAAACCCTGACCCTGCCATCCGAACAGTACAGGGTGAACCTTGATTCGTCGCTCCAGAGAACTTGTTTCCACTGTGCAACGGTCAACTGTCAACGTTCTGTGTACCACGTTAGCAGAGCAGCGCTATTTGACTTGGTGATCAAAGGCTTGTGGGTGGCAGCACGTCCATGATAACTGAGCAGATGGGCTTCCTCACGGATGGTATTCATCGAAAGAACACTCCCGGATGCCTGTTGAAACTCCTCGTGGATGTGGTCCATCGATTTGGTGTGGTTCTTCCGAATTTCTCCGGCCAGCACCCGTCAGTCTCTAAATCCCAGTTTTGTGTGTCTGCCGGGTCGGGGCACATTCCGACAGTCACCTCTCATCTTCCACTTGCCAATCACGTAGGCCACTGTCGATTTTGGGTACTTCAACTCGCTGGATATGTCACGTATGGATCGGTCATTTCTGTGATACCCGATGATTACCCCTTTCTCGAAATCAGAGAGCTCCGAACTGCGTGGCATCTTGCGTGCGACTGGTTGCGTTGTTGTTTCCCACACGATATTTAACAGCGGCGGCCGTGACGTGTATCAGGACCGCAGATATCGTCGATTGCCGGGGTGTCCAATTACTTGTTGGTAGATAGTGTATATATATATATATATATATATATATATATAGACCACATTTTGTTTTTACACACTAGAATATATAGGCTTTCAAATCAATATAATACTAAGAATGTCAATGCCATAAATAAAAACCACCATTTCAGAAAAAGCAGACAAGCAAAATGAGGGGGGGAGCATAAAAGACCTGATTTTCAGAAGAATGTTTTAAGAATAAAATGAAATTTTTAATATGATATTTTAGATTTTTAACTGAAATATACTGAGTTCAAATGTTCAAGCAGACACTTCATGAACAACATGCAACTCAAAATCAATATAATACAAATTATAAGCCTACCTGCAAATATGCTGTGGCTCATCTTACAACATTTCCTGCATGTTAAATATTTAAGGTGCCAGAAATGTTATAAGATGAGCGATGGCATGTTTGTAGGCATGCTTATCTTTTATATTAATTGATGATATTTAATTAAAAAGTATTCAGCAAAATGCATATAATGAATGCTAAAGACAAAA
Organism: Macrothele yani; assembly: GCA_039090855.1. Lineage (NCBI taxonomy): Eukaryota > Metazoa > Arthropoda > Arachnida > Araneae > Macrothelidae > Macrothele > Macrothele yani. Next base: position 100,005,421 of record CM076996.1, on the reverse strand, counting down.
CAGCTGAATAATACCCAAAATTTAAAATATTAAAAAAAAAAAAAAAGCAACTTCCACAAGAAGCTTCTTAAAAGCTATATTATATACATAGAATGCTGGGCAATTAAGAACAGCTGAACAACACTGACTTTATATGTTCTGTTTCCTTGAGCCCTTTTGTATGCATTTAAAAATAAAGAATAAAACACGACTCAATAATAACTGCATAAGATGGGCAGAGTGGAACAGCTAATATCTCTTTTGTTTTAGTCAACATTATTCCATATTTATGATGATATCAGAAAAGAATATGGACTCAGTAGAACAGAAGATTATTTGCATTCCTATTCCACCCTGTTTGAGATGCATATGCAAACAGAATATAATATTCAAAGAACAAATATGACTGAATAAAACACAAATATAGCGCTTAGATCTCTTTTGTTTATGGCAAATATCTTGATCATTTCTTCTTTAGCCTTTGTTTCTTCTAAGTACTGTGCTAAGTTCTGATAAGGTTCATATGATTCTCTGCTTAGTAATCAATCCATGCACTTTTTGTATCGACATTGTTCTCTTTCGTTTATGGCAAATGTCTTGATCATTTCTTCTTTAGACTTTGTTTCTTCTAAGTATTGTGCTAAGTTCTGATAAGCTTTATATGATTCTCTGCTTAGGTGATCAATCCATGTACAAGCTGTTATTGCGTAAGCTGTTAAGCCATTGCAGAACTATGTGGCAAAAAGTTAATAGCAAATTCTGAAGAGCATATTGCTTTCTTCTGAAATTCTGTATTTCACACGTTAAAATTTGTTTGTGACCCTGGAAGGTTGTGTGCGAAGTTGTGCATGGGGGTCTCCCTAGAAAACGTTTATATAACAATATTAAAAACTAAAACGTTAAATAATTATCACCTTCAGGTTTTTCTTGGACTTTGCCACTGCGTTTGCCGTTCATGCAGTAAATATTGCCAATTAGATGGTGTTGACATAAACTGGACGAATCTATATCCTATATTCGATGAAAACGATATGAAGCCAACAAAGGAATGAAAATAAATTCTAGTAAAATTCGGAATACAAGTCGGACTCCATCGGAATAAAATCTGAATAAAACCATGTTAAAAACTTGAACCATAAAACAGCAGTGACAAATCCTCCAAAAAGACCCTCAAAAATGCACTTGTTGTTCACACAAACACTCCCCCAGCCGCTCCATATGCGTTTCAACTACCGAAGTCGTAGTCTTCGTCAGTGGTTGGCGATGTTTTTGCCCCAACTGCCTAGTCGTCTATGCCACATTGATTTCTTGCCAAGACATGCCCTACTTCCACGTCATCATCGTTATTGTGCATGTCATGTTGCATGCCATCTGTTGGTGTTCTTATGTATGAGTCTACCAGGTCTTCCCTGCCATTTTTTGCCTTTCTCTTTCGTTGTTGCAAAGTACCGAAGAGCAATTATAAAAAAACCAAAACTAAGAATAAAGAATTAAAATACTGTGGGAAACTACCATACCACCCTAATATAACAGGAATCATAAAACAGAATGCCGACAAACTAACCTTACAATTGTTGATGCTGTTAAAGATATTGCACAAATAATAACCCAGCACAGAGATCCAATATCAATTTTAGACAGAGCTGGTGTTTATAGGATACCAAATGCACCATCAAAAGAGAATAACTACGATAACAAACCATATATTGGAAGTACAAAAAGAAGTTTAAATATCAGATTGAAAGAACATCTGGACAATTGGAACAAAAAACAGGAAAAAACAGCTTTGGTTCAATACTGCATGGAGAATGAGACGGAGTCTGAGTGGGTTAATATAAAACATTTTACATCTCCCAGCACCCACAAACAGATCCTCATATCCGAGGTCATTATGATTGAAAAGACAAAGGAATTTAATTGTAACAATAATAGTCCATATGACCTGTCATATGCATGGAGATTCTTGGCTGACCAAGAAAAGTAACAAAAGAGAAAGACAAAAAAATGGCAGGGAAGACCTGGTGGACTCATACATAAGAACACCAACAGATGGCGAACAACACGACATGCGCAATAGCGATGATGACGTGGAAGTAGGGCGTATCTTGGCAAGAAATCAACGGGGCATAGATGACTAGGCAGTTGGGGCAAAAACATCGCCAACCACTGATGAAGACTACGACTTTGGTAGTTGAAACGCGTATGGAGCGGCTGGGGGAGTGTGTGTGTGTGTGTGTGTGTGTGTGTGTGTGTGTGTGTGTGTGAACAACAAGTGCATTTTTGAGGGTGTTTTTGGAGGATTTGTCACTGCTGTTTTATGGTTCAAGTTTTTAACATGGTTTTATTTCGATGGAGTTCGACTTGTATTCTGAATTTTATTAAAATTTTAAAGTATTTTCATTCCTTTGTTAATTTCATACCGTTTTCATCAAATATAGGATATAGATTCGTCCAGTTTATGTCAATACCATCTAATTGGCAATATTTACTGCATGAACGGCGAACACCCTGGCAAAGTCCAAGAAAAAACTGAAGGTAAGAATTATTTAACGTTTTAGTTTTTAATATTGTTATATAAACGTTTTCTATGGAGACCCCCATACACAACTTCGCACACAACCTTCCAGTGTCACAAACGTAAATTCTAACGTGTGAAACAGAGAATTTCAGAAGAAAGCAATATGCTCTTCAGAATTTGCTATTTACAAAAATATGGACTGAATAAAAAAATTTCATCGGTTTTAATTTCTATTTCAAAATAATAATGATCACTTTTCTGATATTCAGAAAATATGTAAAGTTGAAGGATTTCAATATATGTTACCATCATGATGCTTTTCCTGAGTCATCAATCCCAAAATAGTTTTGGCGTACTCGTATGTTTGTTGCTCCGTTGGTGCTCCTGAATATTCTCCATAATTGGCCAGCTCTGACGCACCACCCAGCTCACAAATTGTATCACTGAAAATACATACCTTGCTATCAACAAAAACTTCCAACAAATTTCTTACATCAGAAACCACACAAAATATAGCACATGAATTCCAAAACTTAAGTCACCAAAACAAAAAAGTATATGCTGTTATATCATTTGAAAAATAAGTAACAGGGAACACAGCACAAAAAGGAAAGGACATAATGCACTTGCAGTGGCACCCATATGAGTACTTTAGGGGGAGGCAAAAAAATCTTTACCTCCTTCAAGGCTGTCAAACATTTTAGTAAATGTACAAGTTACTAAAATACAACAAAAATAATTGATACAATCAATCATTAATATCTTATTATTTTTAAAAATGCTTTTAAAAAATGTTTTGTCTATTATAGTGTTTTAAATTTATCAAAAATTTGGCTATACCAACCCCCCCCTTATGGGCACCCTTGTGCACTTGCCATTAATCAAACCAGTTTCTCCCTCCCACTTCCATAAAGACTGAAGTTGTGAGGATCTTCAGCCTGAAATTTTTCATTAATATGTCTTGAAATAATTGAATGCCAGAAAGCCAGTACATATTATTTGGATAAATGGATCTCATTATTTTCTTACCCACTCTCATTAAAAGGTAAAAATCCTTGATATTCTTTAAAGTATTATTGAAATTCCCAAAAATTCTTCATAGAAAAATATCTACGCAAAACAACTATTTAACACACACACACAAAAGCAAAATGAATATTTTTGAAAATTTATAACACTTGTGACATTACCTCTCTTCTTCCTGGAATGTCCAGCTCCCAACACAATTATCAGATCAGATTACCTAGCAAGAAGTTCTTGAACTTCCACAATTATCCAAATTGAAACTGTTTAATGTCTCTGGACACATTAAGAGTTTCACAGAAGCTTTTCATTATTATTTTTACTAAGAGTTTCATAACCATTTAACCATTTAACTACTTTGGAAAATATGTGAAAAGATATTAACCCTTTTAATTTGGATAATTGTAGGTGTAACTGTTTTGCATACATACATATCATTATGCTGTTCTTTGAGATTCAGAGATTAGTTCCTCAAAGAAAGTCCATGTGCTAGATTAACGTTTAACTGATGGAACTGGATTTTACTTAATGCTGATATATCAAACATCTCTATTTACAGTGATCTCTGCACACAGCTTGAGCTTCACTGACCTACATAGTCACATCTCACACAAGACCTTTTGTACTTCATACCCATAATCTTTTACTCATGCAGACATTCCTGAATCTGGTCCTCCCATGATTTCCTTGGTCTTCCTCTACCTTTCTTTCTTGCCACCTAGGCTGAATAAATTCTCTTAGTAAGCATCTCTACACTCATTCTTTCAACATGGCCAAACCACCTAAAAACATTATTTTCCACCTTACTAACAACATTTTGCCCCATATTACACATCTGCAACATATCTTCATTCCTCACATGATCCAAAAGTGTCTGGCCACAAACCTCCATGCAAGTAACACATCTCTCAAGTTCACAAATGAGTCCTATTGCCTCTTCTGGAGTGCCCAGGTTTCACTGGAAGAATAAGAACAATTACGCTTTCACACACAGCCATTTGGGACCTTTTTGAAAGCCAATCATTCCTGGGAAATCCTCCTAAAGCAGCTATATGACTTTCAAAGACTATACTGTTCTACTAATTTTGCCATCTAATTTGTTCTCTCTGTCAAACATGCTTCCTAAATATACAAACTTATTCACCTAGCCAATCTCTGTGCCATTTAGACTTATCTTGCATTCAGTACTAATAGTTCCTCTTGTAAGGCAATTTAATCTGATACCTGTGTTGGGAGCTGGACATCACAGGAAGAAAAGAGAAGTAAATGTCATGAGCGTTTTAGTTCTCTGAAAATCATTATTTAATAGATATGAGTAGGCAAAAAAATCCCCTGAACAAATCATTTTTCCCAATTACATGAAAGGAATATTTATTTATATATCAAGCAGCCGGCCGTTTCATTGTTCTTGTAGTCTGTGATGTGTTTTCAATGTAGTTAAGGTCTTAATAACTACTTAATTATGCACTTAAAGCACTTCTGAAATACTTTGTACATATTGCAACTAATTGTTTATGTCACATAAATTTCACAAAGCATTTCTTTAGTTTATTATTGTCTTTATTTTATTCTCGTTTTTGTGTTGTCAGAATTTGTGGAGTAGGGGTTTTTATAATCCAGTTTTCTTTCAAGAATCTGTGCTTTAGAAAAAAATAATATTTCATTTTTTATTGCAATGTTTAAGAATTTGTAATACTTTTGTATTGCTATTTAGGTTTAAATTCTCTCTCAGGCGAACTTGGCAATTTGTTATTGCTGAACATTATTTCTGATTCATTATGTCACTCTTACTACTTGAGTTTTCTATAATCATCTTCTTTCTGTTTAATAGTAACAGATGAAGAGCATGGGTCGGGCCAGGAAAGTTATGGATGCAAGCTAAATTGTTAACTAAAGCTTGGTCATACAACTCTGCAGAGGTCATGACATATATATATTTAAAAAAAAAATTTTTGGTGGGCTTATTACTTGCATCTGTGACTTTGCAGAAACCCATTTCCAAATAGGTCTTTGTGGAAGTGAGAAAATACAGAGTTTTTGCTGGTCCTTGATAAAGCCAAGGCTCAGTATTCTCGACACTTTCTACATTCAGTTGTTCCATTTTTTTCTCTTTTTACTCGCACCAGTCAATACATAACCTTTTCTATGTTGTACTTGGTATGAGTCAAAAAAATTTTTGCTTCAGTCTCTTCTTAATAGAATATATATATATTATTTTTGGCTCACAGGTGGCATATTTTCCTGTGTTTCCCATGTAGCCATTCTTCAGAAAACTTGGAAAATACATTACCCTGGAGTGGGAATCTAACCCACATCATCCTCTAACAAAAATCTGGAGATGAAAGTTCAATTCTTGTTCCAGAGCAATGCAAATTTTCAAGCTTTCTGATGGATGACTGCAATAGGAAACAGTAGAATATATAGCACCTTTGTGTCAATAATGACATAGATATTTCATCCTTTATCTTCATCAAAAAATCTTCTGCAGTCTTGCTTGTTAACTTTGTTCCATTCTACTTTAACAACAGCCCAAATAATGTCCCTTTCATTTTAAGTTCATGTTTTCTCTGAAAATAAAAAGATAGAAGAAACAAAGGCTTACAGTAATGTCAAAAACTGTTACCTTAATCTTCATTAGATTAAAATGTCCCTCTTTCTTTCTGTCGCATTATACATTTCTGGCAGAGTTGTTGCTAAAAACCTAAAGTCATGGGTCATCTTGTTGGATGCAATTCGACTGTTATGGTGTGAGAGTGATCTTCGCCTAAAAGCTAAAATAGCTACCCTACCCTGCCAATCACTATTCATCTCTAAGCATCATGTGCATCTGAAAGTCATCTTATGTTGTTACACTAATCCCTCACAACATCTAAGTATCAATTAGGCCTGATGTACCCTGTGTTTTCTCTTGCGCTTCCTTGATATTTTTTCTCACACATCTATTACATCTCCGTGCATAAGAAAGATAGGAGAGATTACTGTAATTGTTCCTTTAGTATTTCCTTTAACTATTGTTTCTACTGTTAAAAATCTCTATCATCCTATTGTTCTGTACTAACATAAGTTAAACATTTTCCATATTTTGTGGACCACCTCAGCCAACACGGTCAAGACAAGTGAGGGACATTTTTAATGAAGATTATAAGGTTTAATTGCCTATGAAAATAACATAAAGAGAAAGTGTAGGCAAATACACTATTTTTTACAAAACAGTTTTTCTTGAAATGTAATACAATATGACAAAGTCCACTAAGAAAATAATATATGCAGCCCAAAGCAGTTTTAGGAAATAAACAGTCTGTATCTGCCCAAATATGGTTATGTTGCTTATTCTACCACATGCCATACTTCCACAAAACACAGGAAAACATTATGTAAATATCTTCTCAGTTTTCATGTTTACAGTGATGGCCACTGGCACTTTTTTATGCATATTTTATGCATGATCTGGTGTCATGTGCATGTTGCTGACAAATAAGTGAATGAAAGTGTTCCCCCTCGCCATTTCAATTGTGATCATAGGCAGACTCAAAATCTGCAATGTTTAAAAAGCATTAGCCACCAACTACATGATTTCTCCTTTTCCATTTCGCTTGACCAGCTTATTTTTCTGGAGAGAAGAGAAAGACTTTATACTTGAGTTGTAATACACATGAATGCTAGTTAATTCTGTATATTTCACACTTCCAGGTTATAACAACATTTTACAAAATAATGCTATTAAAAATAACACCACTCAGAGAGAGAATTCCTTTCTCTTTCTTAAGCCTAAATAATTACAATTTTGTTGCACCTACACTCTCATCAGCCCATATAAAATACACCCATTTTAACAAGCATTCATTTTGGTGAGGAGACAAAAGAATCATCTGCACTGTGAAGCCACACATCATCTGCATTGTGAAGCTAAAACAGAACAGCCAGTCAGTCAAAAGTAAGTTGAGTATTACCTCACAAGGTACCTGGAAGTTTTTTCATTATGAAAGTATCTCTCACAGCCTACACAGAGGTAAACATTTATGAGAGACAGACAGAAATGCTTAACCTTCATGCATTCTTAAATAAGGTAATTACAGAAGACAACATTACATCTCCACACAGTAGAAATTTATAAATCAAATTGACATAATTTAACAATTCTTTCAGCCAAACACACAAGTTGGTTTCAGTATTTTAATTCTGAACTGAAAGGCAACTAGTTATGCTTGTCTTACAAGGACTTATGAAAATATACATAGCCTAACATGCATATTATTTTTGGCAATCTGGTTTCAGTGCTGAATCATCTTTAGTCCACTGCTATCCATGTAGCCATCTCCTCAAAAAACTTTGCATCATTCTGGAGTATGAATCAAATCCACATATCTAAATACAGTTAAGGCAGAGAAATAGATACAGTAAATTAAAAATGTACGTACTGCATGCACTATTGACCTCATATCACATTATTTTGAAGGTATGACAATCATCGCAGGGGCATTCAGCCAACCGACCATAACTCAGCTATTATACTAAACTAATTTTAACATTATATGCATTTATTTTACTCTAAGTACAACCCAAAATGTTAAACACATACTCCCACAATTAACTTCAATAATAATTCCATTAAAACCAAAATCTTTAAATAATTCCATTAAAACAGAACCTACACATGCAAATTCACTCAATTAAAACAAATTCACTCAATTGGCAGCACATCGCTGTTGCTCTGCAGGTGATCATGATGTCGTGCATGTGACCTCTGCATCATGAGGAGAACCCCATACACTATCTGAATGCAAATTTTGAAGTCGTGAATCCATTTATTGGTGTTAATATTATATGAATGGTAGGTCAGATAATATCCAAAAACTTGAAAATTTCGTCGTCCTGGAGAGGGAAATAAACCAGCGTCTTCCGGCTAGTGCCCGAGTATGCTAGTTTTCAGATATTATCTGACTTACCATTCATGTCATATTTACACCAATAAATGGATTCACAACTTCAAAATTTGTATTGTACAATGGTGTAATCCTGTAATTCATTCATTGACTATCTGAATGCCTCTTTTGCCATGTAGTTGCTATCAAAGTAGCACGTGCGATGCTTGGCTCTGATGATGCACATGACCATGTGAAAAGCTTCAGTGATGAGTTAGTTTTGGGGGCCGTTTGGCTATTATTATGTATATAATGTAGATATTGTAAAGTTTTTGTAAATATTTTTATTAATTGACAAAGTTTTAATTGAGTGAATTTGCATGAGTAGGCTCTTAATTTAAAGATTTTAGTTTTAATGGAATATTGTTTAAGTTACTTGTGAGAGTCCATGTTTAACATTTTGGGTTGTACTAAAATAATGCATATAGTGTTAAAATTAGTTTAGAATACTAACCGAGTTATGGTCAGTTGGTTGAATGTCCCTTCAGTGATTGTCACACCTTCAAAATAATACGATATGACGTCAGTAGTACATGAGGTATGTACATTTTTAATTTAGTATATCCATTGCTCTCCCTTCACTGTATTTAACTATGTAATATGGTGTGTGTTTTTATATTATAGTAGTGAGTCTAATGACTTACTTAATGTAAAAAATTAACCCACATATCCCAATTTCTGTTTGAGTAAGCTACCATTACACCAACCAGGATAACAAACATCCAAGTAACTAGAGAGGTTCAATTGTAGTGTAGACATCTGAACTAACTTCAGATTTGCACTGGTAAATGATCTGATGCTTCCTTGTAGCATTGACAACCAATCTAAATCAGGAATGGACCCAGGTCATAAATCACTAGTTCTTCACAAATCATGGAAATTCAAGATGAAATAATATTTCCAAGTATGTGAGCAATTACACAAGTATAAGATTTTTGGCAATCTTATGTCTGCACTAAATCTCCTTTAGTCCACTGTTCTCTATGCAGCCATTTCCTCAGAAAACCTGAAAATTAAAATTTCAAGGAGACATTTTACATAGAGAACAGAAGACTAAAGGTGATTAAGTTCCAGAATCAGACTGCAAAATATAATATTCTATTGTATTTGCCATGTACTTCAGAAGATTTCTACATTGGTTTCACAATAATGCATAGACCAAGCTTGTTATTTGTGGCATGAAAATGCTGTTGTATCATCCTGAAGCTGGAATCTAACACACATGACTTTACTTGGAAATATTCTAGTTGGATAATGTTTACCTAGGCATTCCGTTTCTAGCGATGATTCACTTTTCTCGCAAGTTTTGGGTCTTCGTTGAAGCTATTGTCCTATTGTCCGTTGTATGTGCAGCTACCATTCACATCCAACACACTGCTTACTTTGGGTAGATTCAGTAGATCTTCACTTTAGGATTCAACAACATCAATTTTTTACCGTTATTAATGCTCTAAATTTTTCGCCCAGTCTTTGGGCATCCTCAGGAGCGTGACGACTTTTCCACTGATGTTCGTGGTTTATTTCTCGTCAATGTAGTCCGATACCCCACGTTGCCAGTCGTCGGATACGTTGTATTAGAGACTTTTCTTAATCAAACCTAGCCGGCGCCATCTATGTTTCACTAATTCTACCCCTCCCCCTCTTCAAATGGTCGTTGATGTCGCCTTTTCGTATTCTTCTTCTTTTCTTTTCCTATCCCTGTTCCCTTGTCTTTTCTGTCGGTTTTTCTTTAGTTGTTCTTTTTCTTGTCTTATTAGCTCTTTCCAAAGGCTAGATAATGTATTAGGGTCATTCTGGTTACACACCCTTGTTTTATTTTTATAAATTAGGATCGATTCCTCCATTCTCATTTGTCTCTCTGATTTTTTATTCCTTTTTAGCATTTTAATTTCTTCGAATTTTGAGAATGTTCATTGGTCAATACAGAATTGCACTAATGCAGTTTTTGCTTCTTTTTTTTGCCAGTTAGATATGAGTTGTTTTAGTCTTTTTTTAACCTGTTTTTAGTATTCCCTATGTACGATATTGGGGGTATGTGAGCAATGAGAATTTCGTAAAACCCCGATTCTTCTAATATTTTGCTCTCAGTTTTTTTGTTAATAGTCAGATTTTTCAAGGTGTTCATTGAACTTCCTAGTTGTAAGTCAAATTTGGCACATTGCCTATTAATTTCTTTACTGACACCTTCCAAGTAAGGAAATGCACTATATCATCATCATCATCGTCAACCATTATCAATCCACTGCTGGACGAAGGTCTCCCCAAGTTTCTTCCACAACGATCTGTCTTGGGCCAGTCTCTTCCAGGTTACTTCCGCATACTTTCAAATTTCATCAAACCATCTCCCATGTGGTCTTCTTCTGGGTCTTTTCCTGTCCCTTGGAATCCAATCTAAAATTTTGACTGTCCATCGATGGTCTGTCCTTCTGGCAGTATGTCCAGCCCATTGCCATTTCAAGGATTTAACTCTGATCATGATGTCTTCCACTCTTGTCATTTTTCGGATCCACGAATTCCTCTTCTTATTTCTCCTGGTTATACCAAGCATGCACCTTTCCATGCTTCTTTGAGTTGTCTGCAGCCTTTTTATGTATCTTTTAGTTAAGGTCCACATCTCTGCACCATACGTAAGCACTGGAAGGATGCATTGATCAAACACTTTTCTTTTAAGACATAATGGCATATTGCTCTTTAAAATTATGCTGTTTCTTCCAAAAGCTCACCAGGCATATATATTTTAATTTACTTTTTCTCACCTTTCTTTGATTGTAAATTTCTTGGTCTTCATTTCTCTTAGCCATGTTTTTTATTCTCATATATCAATTTTTAATAAGCTTATTAGGGTAACCATAATCTTGTGATATTTTCAAGATAAAATCAAGCTCTTGATTCTTTAGCCTATTGTTAGAAGTGTGCATATACGCTCTTCAAATCAAGTTTACTACGCTATTATTTTTTTTAATGTATAATTGGATAGTGTGAGGAGTATGGAATGAGTACCGGAACGTACGTTGCTTTCCTGAAAACAATGTATTTAAACTTATTTTTACTTTTTTAAGTAGAATGTCTAAAAATGACAGACTATTATTCACTTCAAATTCTAGCGTCAGTTCAATGGTATTGCAGATTACGTTGAATCGATGAGCTAGATCTTGTAGCTTGGTATTGTTGAGTTTTTTACATCATCATTATTTCAAAAAAATATCACAAGATTATGGTTACCCTCTAGTTCTGTGCAACATTGGCGAAAAGACCCCAACTCACTGGGTTTTGTTCCAGAATCCTTAGGTTGAATGACCAACTGGAACCCTCAGCTGTGGGCTAATCCCCCACACTGATATACTTACCTGATTAAAAAGACAAAAAGAAATATTAAGAATGACTCAAGTGTGGGATATGGTGGACCTACCACACTTGAGAAGGACGGTCCACCACGGAATCGACCTGGACTTTCTAAACGGCGTATGAGAAAGAGATCTCGGCTGAGTGAATGTAAGATTTGTGTATGGAATACTAGAGGCATAAATGGCAAGATGAGTGAGGTGATTGAGGAGATGAATAAGTATAGACTGGATGTGCTGTGTGTAAGTGAAACCAAAAAGAAGGAAATTGGGGTAGAAGAAGTGAATGGCACGGTGAGTGTGTGGTCTGGAGTATTGGAAAATATGAGAGGACAGGCTGGTGTAGGTGTGATTTCAAGTGAAAAGATGAAGAACAACTTGATTCACTATAGTTGCATAAGTGAGAGAATTCTCTGAATTCGTTTGAAAGTGAAACTTCAGATAATTGTAATTGTTGTAGTGTATGCTCCTTGTGACTCGGAACCTTCTGATAAGAAAGAAGATTTCTGGAATGAGCTAAAAGCTGTTTTGAGCCAGTTTGGTGTTAAAGAAAAAAGTTATATTAGCAGGGGATTTCAATGCTAGAGTAGGTGTGCAGAATGCAATTTCTGACAATGTTCTGGGTAAGTTTAATGATCCTTGTGTGAATGATAATGGTGAAAGATTAATTGAACTCTGCATTGAGAATGGTTTGTGTGTATCTAATACATTTTTCAAATACAAGTATATACACACATATACTTGGGAAAATCGTACTCTTGGTCAAAAGAGTGCGATAGATTTTGTTGTTTACGATCAGCGTTTGAAAAACTTAGTTGTTGACACCCGTGCGATGAGAGGTGCGGATGTTGGTTCTGATCATTACTTTGTAGTGTCACGAGTGAAACTTAATGTTGGTTGGAGGAAAAGGAATAGGAAGAGACCCAGGATAGAAAGAATAAAGGTTGATAGGCTCCTTGAAGATCATCAGCGGTATTCTGACTTACTCAGAGAACGACTGAAGGATCTGAAATCTTGTGAGAGGGATGTAGAAAAGAAGTGGGAATGTTTTAAGAACTGTGTTGTCACTGCTGCTAAAGAGGTCTGTGGCACCACAATAGTGGGTAACAATAGAGGTGATGCTTGGTGGAATAGTGAGATTGATGAGGCAGTAAAGAAAAAGAAGGAAGCCTATTTGGGGAGGTTGCAAGGTAGAGTCTCTGTGGATGAATATCACTGTAAGAAGCGTGAAGCTGCTAAGCTGGTTTGCCACAGTAAGGCAAAAGATAGGAAGGAGAAAGTAGAAAGGCATTAACTGGCTTTTTGGAAAGATAGAAAGTCCTTCTGGAAGTACATGAGACTCAGGAAAAATAGGGGAACCAAAGTTGTAAGTTGTGTGAAAAATGAGATTGGGGAAATGATATGGGAGCCCAATGAGTTAAGTGAGAGATGGGGTGAATACTTCTGTGAGTTATTAGATCAGGAGAGCAAAAATGATTCTGAGACAGATGCAGATATCACAATGAGGGATGAAAGCACAGGAGGGATCTCAAGAGAAGAAGTGTGTAAAGCTCTAAAATCTCTTCAGAATGGTAAGGCTCCAGGAGTTGATGGCATAACTGCAGAGATGTTGAAGTATGGTGGTGACTCTATAATTGACTGGTTAACTGAAATTTGCCAGTTGTGCTGGGAGTTAGGAATGGTCCCTCGGGATTGGAAGGATGCTATTATTGTTCCCTTGTATAAGGGAAAAGGTGATCAGACTGAATGCAAGAACTATCGTGGTATTAGCCTACTGAGTGTGCCAGGGAAAGTGTTTGGTAAAGTTGTTATTGGAAAAGTACGGGGTCTTACATCATTGAAAGTGTGGGATGTTCAGAGTGGTTTTATGCCTGGTAAAGGCTGCACTAACCAGATTTTTGCATTACGCATGATGATTGAAAAGTATCTGGCTGTTGGGAACAAAGTTTTTACTGCCTTCATAGATTTAGAGAAAGCTTACAACCGAGTCAATAGGACACTTTTGTGGAAGGTATTGAATGAATATGGTGTTACTGGGAATCTACTTAATAGTGTAAAAGCCATGTATGCTGGTAGTAGAGCTTGTGTACGAGTGAATGGTGTTTTATCAAAATGGTTTTCCATTGGTGCAGGAGTTAGACAAGGTTGTGTAATGTCACCATGGCTGTTTAATATATTTATGGACGCATGCATGCATGAGACCAAAACAGATAATAGTGGTTTATGTCTTGGTGATATCCGTGTGTGCAGATTGCTGTATGCTGATGACACTGTCCTGTTGGCAGAGAGCAAAAGTGAGTTGCAGAGTATGTTGACTCGGATGCACGAAGTTTGCATGAAATTCAAACTGAGTATAAATAAGGGAAAACCCAAAGTTATGGTGTTTGAGAGAGGAATGGGTAGCACTGAATGTAATGTAAGTATAAATGGCACTGTGATTGACCAGGTGAGTGAGTTTATGTATTTAGGAAGCATGTTTGACAGAGAGAACAAGTTGGATGGTGAAATCAGTAGGTGAGTGAATTCTTCTTTGAAAGTCATAGCTGCTCTGGGAGGTTTTCACAGAAATGATGGGTTCTCTAGAGAGTGCCGCATGGTTCTGTATGAAACAGTAATTGTTCCTACTCTGATGTATGGCAATGAAACCTGGGTACTGCAGAAGAAGCATAGGAGTCGTTTGTGTGCTGGAGAAATGCGTTACTTACGTGGGGTTTGTGGCAAGACACGATCTGATTGTGTGAGGAATGAAGATGTATTGCAGTTGTGTGATGTGAAGCAAAATGTTGTTAGCAAGGTGGAGACCAATATGCTTCGGTGGTTTGGCCATGTTGAAAGAATGAGTGATGAAATGCTTACTAAGAAAATATTTTCAACCCAAGTGGCAGGAAGGAAAGGCAGAGGAAAGCCAAGGAAGACATGGGTGGATCAGATTCAGGAGTGTCTGCACGAGAAAAAGATTATGAGTATGAAGTATAAAAGATCTTGTGTACGGCGTGTAATGGATATCAGTGAAGCACGAGTTGTATGTCAAGATCGCTGTAAATGGCGAAGTTTGATACAACAACAATAAGTAAAAATATCTGGAAGTTTGTATTTCTTTTTGGAGCTAACCTCTGAATCTCAGAGAACAGCTTAGTGATATGTTGTATGTAATAAGCTTATTAAAAAATGGATATATGAGAATAAAAAACATATGGCTAAGGGAAATGAAGACCAAGAAATTTAAAATCAAAGAAAGGTGAGAAAAAATAAATTAAAATATATATTGCATTCCCTTACTTGGAAGGTGTCAGTAAAGAAATTAATAGGCAATGTGCCAAATTTGACTTACAACTAGGAAGTTCAATGAACACCTTGAAAAATCTGACTATTAACAAAAAAACTGAGAGCAAAATATTAGAAGAATCAGGGTCTTACGAAATTCTCATTGCTCACATACCCCCAATATCGTACATAGGGAGTACTAAAAACAGGTTAAAAAAAGACTAAAACAACACATATCTAACTGGCAAAAAAAGAAGCAAAAACTGCATTAGTGCAATTCTGTATTGACCAATGAACATTCCCAAAATTCAAAGAAATTAAAATGCTAAAAAGGAATAAAAAATCAGAGAGACAAATGAGAATGGAGGAATCAATTATAATTTATAAAAATAAAACAAGGGTGTGTAACCAGAATGACCCTAATACATTATCTAGCTATCTAGCCTTTGGAAACAGGGATAGGAATAGAAAAGAAGAAGAATACGGAAAGACAACATCAACGACCATTTGAAGGGGGAGGGTAGAATTAGTGAAACATAGATGGTGCCGGCTAGGTTTGATTTAGAAAAGTATCTAATACAGCGTATCCGACGACTGGCAATGTGGGGTATCGGACTCCACTGACGAGAAATAAAACACGAACATCGGTGGAAAAGTCGTCACACTCCTGAGGATGCCCAAAGACTGGGCAAAAAATTTAGAGCATTAATAACGGTAAAAAATTAATGTTGTTGAATCCTAAAGTGAAGATCTACTGAATCTACCCAAAGTAAGCAGTGTGTTGCATGTGAATGGCAGCTGCACATACGAAGGACAATAGGAAAATAGTTTCAACGAAGACCCGAAACGCGCGAGAAAAGGGAATCATCGCTAGAAACGGAATGCATAGGTAAACATTATCCAACTAGAATATTTCCAAGTTTTTGAAATAATGCACGTAAAAATGAATAGTAGCCGTTTCCGATCGATTTCTAAGTCAGAATATGAACTGCTAATATGACATGACTTTACTCTGATGCTTTTAACAACAGTATACGCTTCAATAAATTTACTTTGTCCTTCCTGCTAAGTGACACAGGCTTCAACTTGTCACATATAATGGCCTTCCTGGAGGCCATTTCAACATATTATCTAGGGGTATATACAAGAAATGTTTAAATATGCAGCAAATTGCACATGAAAAACCTACAGAATACAAATTTTCAGCAAAACTGGTTTCAGCCTGTGACAGTACCACAAATGGCAATATGAAAACTAAATGGTGGTCCTGAAATTAGTTGAAACTAATTTTAAATCAGGGTAACCTTTTAGAAGTTGACAACCAATGGTGGTACACTAACAGAATAAAACAAGAGAAGTGCCACTTCACCTAAAATTTATAAACTCTATCTTAAATATTTTCATTAAAAGCTTTACCAGTAGTTTCTAATTTTATCTCTGTCCTTTCTGTGAAGAAGATTTTTCCATAATGCATGCTCAACATATCTACAGTTTTTTACAGCTAAGACATAAATTTACAAACTACCAAAAAACCACTAAAAATTACATTGAAAATGTAGAGAAATTTTTATTTTTTGTTCTTCCAAATGAGGATGGAGGTGGTAAGGAATACAAGCAACATTTTCTTTCAGGGAGTTCAAATAAGGTTTGTTTGTGCAAGATTAGCTGCTCAAAGAAGCAAGTGCTTCTCTTCCCTCCCTCTATAATAAGTTGTTCGAACATCTTACTTTTCATGTCCTGCCCAAAGAGGGGTGATGCGCCTAGTAGGAACAGACTTAACATAGTGCATCCATACACACATACGTAATCAGAAATATGAAATAACTTTATGAAGTACCTTGTAAAATCAATGTCTATTAGTGTAGAAAAAAATAAAAACACTGCAGTCAAATGTAATAATTTGGTTCCTAAATTCAGTGAAATTCTACAGCAACCAACCTCAAAAAAATTAATAATTAGCAATATGTCTCGAAATAGTCAATTTTTAGAGTGTTTCACACATCAGACCAACAGTTAAGTTTAGAATGAATTCAGTTGATCATACACTGCTGGCCACCCAAAATGCAACTCCAAGAAGGACACGAGAGCAGTGATACCTAGCGGGCCATGAAGAAATGTTGCATGATGCGTGCCACATGCGGGCGTGCATTGTCCTGTTGAAATGTGGCCGCTGGCGGGTCGTGCAGGTAAGGGAGGACTACAGGCTCCAAAACGTCGGAGATGTGGCGGTGGTTGTTGAGTGTACCGGCGATGCGTACCAGAGGGGTGCGGGTGTCATATCCAATTGCACCCCAAACCATAACGCCAGGCGACGGACCGGTATGGTGATGCATAATACAGGCGTCATACAGTCTCTCGCCGCGGTGCGGCCACATGCGGATCTGACCGTCGTGGTGTTGCAGGCAGAAGCGGGATTCGTCAGAGAAGACAATGTCGTGCCAATCCGTAGTCCAGGTGCGCCGTTCAACGGCCGACTGCCGCCGCACTCACTGGTGGTGTAACGTCAATGGTAATTGGAGCAATTGGCACCATGCGACAAGTCCCCGCTGCTGCAGACGACCTCGAACGGTATGTGCTGACACAGGTTGTTGTGCAACACACCCTAATTCCTGCGCTAACATTCGTGATGTGGTGGTGCGAGCCGTCAATGCCCGCCACACAACATGCCGGTCCTCTTGTTTGGTGGTGTGCCGCGGCTGCAGCAATCGCTCACGTCGTTCCGTCTGTTCCTCCTGCACCCACCGAATCCACACTCGTCTCACTGTGGCTGCATGTCGTCCCACACGGGCGCCGATGTCTCGGTACGATAAACCGCTGTCGTGATAAGCCACTATTCGTCCTCTGTCGAACTCCAAAGCGTGCTGGAATGACTGCCGTATTCTGCGACAAGGCATCAGGAAGCTTCCCACGCACAGGTCCGGCAGTCCAACACACTTCCACTACTTACACTCCCCCTTCTGTGCACCCTTCTTATAGCGCTTCTCGGTGGCATGCTAGGCACACATGATTTGCATATGCCCTGCAATGCTAATCGTTTGCATGTCCTCTCGCGGGCGACGCATGCTGCGAATTTCAGGCCAATCGGATGCTTCCTGCTTGGTGTTGCATTTTGGGTGGCCAGCAGTGTATTTCATAAGATAAACACCTAATGTTGTTCAAAGAAATTATCCCAGCTTAGAAGCATCATTATGTAACAGAGTAAGGCATCATTTTTTGAAAATTATTCTACCAACAGACAGGAAATGTCTTTCATAGACTGTAAAATTTGTTTTTTCAAGAAGATAAACAAACTGGAAAAAAAAATTAGGTAATACTGCTAGGACTGTAACTCAGAACTGAGTATTAAATGCATCAAAGTTTGTCAGATGCAGAGAAGTTACTAATTTTCAACTGCACAAATGATTACTGCTTGTAGATTTAACATACATACATATACATACATATCACTAAGCTGTTCTCTGATATTCAGAGGTTAGCTCCACAAAGAAATACAAACTACCAGATAATTTTTACTTACTGTTGCTGTATCAAACTTCTCCATTTACAGCAATCTTGACGTAGATTTAACATGGTTTTATTCAATATATGTATCTCAAAATCACTTTAATATTTTCATATAAAGCTAACTTCCTTAAAATTAATTTAACAAAGAAAAAGAAATTTTGTTCTGCAGCTATCCTGCACAACATTTATGGGATATTCAGAGTTTAAGAAATATTCTTCTCATAATACATGGTAAATAAATCGTGATAATTAACAGCAATCGGACATCGCCGAATTGACTGTAATTACTGTTTCACACGTGAATTTTTCATCGCCGTGGAGGCAATGTCCGATTGCTGAGTTAATTATCATTTATGAGAGATTTCAATCATGAGGTGAACTGAAGAGCCAAATAAGTGACACTGACTTCCATTAAGTGTCATTTATTTAGCTAAAAGATACACTGTAAAATTCACTTCAGGTTGAATGAGCAACACTTGAAAAGTACTGCAATAAAGTAAACTGTAAAATGCACTAATTTATGAACTTCTATTCTGCAAAACAAAAATAAAATGAAACTCATAAGCCATTCAAGTTCTTTATCAAACACAACATTATAAATGCCTTATATGCAAAACTTTCACACAATGCATTCAAATAAATTAACACAACCT